>CM031236.1:506167760-508817760 GCA_018340775.1 Taxus wallichiana var. yunnanensis | reverse complement strand
TTTTCAAGTTCTTTACATTTTTAGAAAGAGGATAAAAAATTAGTTGTAGTTTTTTTTTAAGTTTTTTTTATATTTGGTCGAATTCCTATCGAACTCCTAAACCCTAAAATTTGACCTTGATCCCTAAATCTTACTATTTTGGGGCATCATGGTGGGGCCTTCCACAAGAGGCAAAAAGAATCCCGTCACTCCGGGTAAAACTCTAGAAAAGGATGAGATAATAGTTGAGGAGTTGGAGTTAGAAGGGGTAACTACATATTCCTCAAGGTTAGGGTTTACTTTGATGGACCATAAGGTAAGACAACTTGAGTTTGACCTGTGAAACCTCGAGTCTAGGGTGGCCAACAAAGAAGATGTAGAAAGGATTGGACAACGATTAGAGGATTTCATTGTAAAATTTAATACACATATAATGGGTAATCATACTTCTATCAACCAAGGTGGATCTTTAGGTCAAATTAATAGAAAAATGAGCCAAGGTGGATCTTCGAGCATGCCCAATCCAAATACAAACACTCTGCAAGCCCTAACATGTTTCCGAAAGTGGAGATGCATAATTTTGATGGAAAGGATCCACTCAATTAGATTAACCAAATGGATAATTTCTTTGATCTACATCATATTCCATCAGGAAAAAAGGTGACCATGACATCTTTGTATCTCGAACCTGACCAATTCGTTTGGTATCGATGGTTATGTGCTCAGAGGAAAAAGAGTGGTCTCAATGTTACATGGAAAGTATTCACCAAAGAGCTGAAATTACACTATAGTTATAGTGTGTCAGATAATTACTTCAGCCAATTAACAAAGTTAAGACAAACATGATCCATTTAAGGATTACATTCATCAATTCCAAAACCTTTCCTTACGGGTGGAAAATATTACTGAAGAGAATTTGAATGACCTATTTCTTGGGGGTCTTAAGGATCACATTGAGCATGAGGTGCATATGTTTAATCCTCATAAGGTTTCTAATTCTATGATTATGGCACGTCGGGAAGAGGAAAATTGGTTTCAAGCAGGAGACAAAATTTCACTAATATCAGAGATCGCAACACCTTGCCTCCAACACTCCCTCGGCTAATTAGATTGACACCTCAACAAATTGAAGAAAAGAGAGCAAAAGGGTTATGTTTTAACTGTGACAAGTAAATATGGACTAGGACATAAATGTGTTGAAAAGAAGTTGTTCTACATTGATGGGCCTAGTGAAGATGAAGAGAAGGAAGAAGATGAAGAGTTAGAGGTCATGGTCGAGCCAAAGGAGGAGTCAGGAGATCCCCAACCAACAATCTCATTCCATGCAATTTCAGGCATTAACACCCCCCAAACCCTCAGGGTGGTTGGATTCTTAAAAAAGGAGAGGGTCACAATGTTGATTGACTCAAGAAGTACTCACAACTTCATCAATCATAAGTTAGTAGTGCGCCTGAACTATTTTATTTATCCAGCTCCTGAATGTCAAGTAATGATTTTTGATGGAGGTATTGTTACTTGTTCTAGAAAATGCCATAACATTAAGCTCACCATGGGAGATTACATACTAAATAGCCCCATGTATGTCATTTCTATGGGAGGAACAAAAATTGTGTTAGGATTTCAATGGCTTACCACCTTGGGAACCATTGAGATGAACTTCTAAGAGTTGTTCATGCACTTTCAATCTGAAGGAAGGAATTTTGAGCTAAGAGGATTAAGAGCAAAGTATCCATAGCTAGTGAGCTCTCATCAGATGCACAAAATGCTAAAAAATGGTGCAGAGGGATTTTTGGCACAACTATTTTCATTAGAGGCACATCAGTCTAAGGACATTATACCATCATATATGCAAGCAAAGTGTTGGATGCACACTCGATGTGTTTGAAAATATGCCAAAGGGTTTACCTCCAAAGAGAGATCATGATCATGCTATTCAGTTAGTACCAGGGAGCCAACCACCCAACATCAGACCTTATAGGTACCCATATGTGCAAAAGAGTGAGATCGAGAAGATTGTACAAGAGATGTTGGAAGTAGGAATCATTTTTCATAGTCAGAGTGCTTATTCTTCTCCAGTAGTGATGTGTGTAAGAAAGATGACATGTGGTGCATGTGTCCTAATTATAGGGAACTTAATAAGTACACAATCAAAGATAAGTTTCCTATTCCTATAATTGATGATTTTCTTGATGAGTTGCATGGTGTTGTTTACTTTACAAAGCTTGATCTTCGTTTGGGATACCACCAAATTAGAATCAAGGATGAGGATGTTCATAAAACTACCTTTCGGACACATGAAGGCCATTATGAATTCTTGGTAATGCCTTTTGGACTCACAAATGCACCTTCTACATTTCAAAGTTTGATGAATTCTATTTTTAAGCCATTCATGTGGAAGTTTGTTTTAGTGTTCTTTGATGATATATTAATCTATAGCAAAACATGGGAGGAACACTTGCATCATGTAAATAAGGTTTTGGAAACCCTTGAGCAACATCAACTTTATGCAAAGCCCTCTAAGTGTTCTTTTGGAGTCAAGGAGGTTGAATATTTGGGTCACATTGTCTCATGAAGGTGTTAAAGTGGATCCTAATAAGATCAAGGCCATGAGGGAGTGGAAGGTTCTAAAAACCCTAAAGAATCTCTCGAGGATTTTTGGGGCTTACAGGTTATTATTGTAGATTCGTAAGGCATTATGGAAGTATAGCAACACCTCTCACAAATTTATTAAAGAAGGAATATTTCCATTGGAATGAGGATGCTACCAAAGAATTTGAGAAGTTAAAGGAGGCCATGTGCACCACTCCAGTCTTGGCTACTCCATATTTCTCCAAAACATTCATTGTTGAATGTGATGCATCAGGGTTTGGTATGGGGAAATTCTCATGCAAGAATATCATCCTATTACCTTTTGAGTGCCGTCAATTCAAAGGTAAGAATTTGTCAAATCCAACTTATGAGAAGGAAATGCTAGCCATACTTCATGTAGTAAAGAAATGGAGACCATATCTCATAGGAAGACACTTTAAAGTGAAGACAGATCATGATAGTCTGAAATACTTCTTGGAGCAACGCTTATCATATGAAGAACAAAAAAATGGGTCTCAAAGATGTTGGGATATGATTTTGAGATTATCTACAAGAAAGGGAAGGAGAATGTAGTCACGGATGCTCTATCTAGGAAAGATGAATCAATTACAACATTGTTATGTGCCATATCCATCTTACAGGAAGATTGGGTAGAGGAGGCAAGGTCTAAATGGAGAAATGACCCAACTACACAAAACCTCATTCATAATCTCCAAAATGATCCAAGCATGTTTGAAAAAATTTATGGAAAGGGGATGCTTTATGGTATAAAGATAGATTATACCTATGTAAGAACTCCACCCTTAAAAATAGGGTTCTATCTAAGCTTCACGCTTCTCTAGTAGGGGCACTCTGGATTCTTAAAGACTTATCATCGAATCAAAAATATTTCTTCTAGGAAGGGATCAAAGGGGATGTCCAAAATTTTGTGGCCAAATGCATGGTTTGTCAACAAAATAAGGGTGAAACTTGTTTGTTCCCCGGTCTTCTACAACCTCTATCTATTCCTAGCCAACGATGGGAAGAGGTTTCCATGGACTTCATCACAGGATTGCCTAAATCTGAAGGAAAAAATGTCATCATGTTTGTGATTAATAGACTCACCAAATATGCTCATTTTTGTGCCTTGTCACACCCATTTGTTGTAAGTATAGTAACAACAACCTTCATGGATACAGTTCAGAAGCTACATGGGACACCAAAGATTATAGTAAGTGATAAAGACCCTATATTTACTAGTAATTTTTGGATTGATTTATTCTCATGTTTGGGTACTCAGTTAGCTCGTAGCTCTTCTTATCATCCCCAGTCTAATGGGAAAACAAAAGTTGTAAATAAGTGTTTGGAGGGATATCTTTGTTGCTTCACCTCAGATAAACAAGCGAGATGGGTCCAATGGCTGCCACTTGTAGAATGGTGGTATAACACTTCCTTCCATACTTCATCCAAAATGTCTCCTTTTTGGCACTCTATGGGTACCATCCATCACATCATTATTGAGAGGACAACCAAGGGTTAGAGAAGTGGAAGAACACATTCAACATCAACAAGAGGTCCTCTCTAGTCTCAGGGAGAACTTGGCCATGGCACAAAACCACATGAAGCAACAGGTTGATCAACATCACACTGAAAGGCATTTTGAAGTTAATGACTAGGTTTTTGTGTGTTTACAACCATATAAGAAAATGTCTTTAAAATAACAACAAAAGGATAACAAAATTTCACTTAAGTATTATGGCCCCTATCAATTATTGCAAAAGATTGGTACTATAACATACAAAATAGAACTTTCGCAGACAACCATAATACATCCAACCTTTCATGTTTCTTGCTTGAAGAAGGTAATTGGACAAAGGGTATTAGCCAAAATAGTGTTACCTAAGCTCGATGAGGAGGGGAGAGTCATCTTGGAACCTGAATTCATCCTTCAAACACACACTAAAATATTGAGGACAAGGGTTATTACTGAGTACTTGATCAAGTGGAAGAATATGGACAATGAAGATGCAACATGGGAGGATATAACGCATTCCTACAACAACCACTAGAGATTCTCAACATTGGGGACAATGTTGCTTTGAAGGGGAAGGGCATGCTACACCCTTAATCATATATAGTGTATCGGATGGAGATGCCAACATGTGGCACACATTCCCTTGGTTATTCATATGTTCTTATCATTTTATATTTCATTCATATCATTAGTAGGTCAGCCTCAGTGGTGGCCATAACATAGGAAGGGTATATATAGGAGATAGTAGTGTGTAGTTAAGCATATATTGAACACTTAAGTCTTATTGTATGGTTTGGAGGTTGCCCCTCGAAGTGGCTAAGCTATTATACTTGCATATTGAGATCATTTATCTACATTTTGTTGTCCTTTGGTTTTATATTGTTGTTGATGTTCTGATTTATCCAAGTAATTCCATTACATGAATTTAAAATTTTAATGTTATCATATTCAATAATGGTTAGGTAGCATAATTGTTTTATCCACAATTGTGATGGTATTGACTTACAAAACAATTATCTTAGTTCCTATAGTGGTTGTGAATTTTAAATGATCATAATTTGGAAATGAAGTCTTGTAAATAGTCAAGCAAATAAAACTTGAATGAAGCAAAATTTTTGTTAGTAGATATAAACAATTTTCCAAGTAATGGCAAGAATTTAGAAGTGGTTCAATGTAATTGAAGTTTAAATACAATCTAATGCATTCCGATTGTGTTATATTAGAAGGCGAGAACTTTTCCAAAGATATTGCGATTAAAGTTTAATAATTTTATGGGATATTACTTTGATGGCCAACTTTAAGTTCATAGCTAACACTAGACCACTTTTGTTCTACAAATGTGTAGTTATGCATGACTTTCTTGTGCAAGCCTTATGAAGGGGACTATTTTAATAATAACTTTTCAAAAGAGATTGTGATTAAAGTCCGATAAATTTATGTAATATTATGTTGATGGCCAAATTGAAGTTCATACCTAACACTATCACTTTTGGACTACAAATGTATAGCTATGCATGACTATCTTGTGCCAAGCCTTATCAAGGGGCTTTTTTAATAATATATTTGTCACATTTGTATATGTATGGGTTGTGCAATATATGATCAACTCACAAATTTTACAAAGAAATTGTGGTTAAAGTTTGATACTTTTATGGAGTATTATGTTTGACAGCGAAATTGAAGGTTTTAAAATATATCACTTGTAGATTTTAATGCATATATTCAGTAATGTGTGACCATCTTGACCCTAGTCTTATGAAGGGGTTTCCTTGTATTGATATATTTTTCACATTTGTATCTAACCTAAATATAATCCGATCAAAATTGGTCATCTTATAGTGAATGTCTTGTGCAAAATATTGTCATTTGAGCAAGACCCTCGATCGTGGAAACATAATAAACAATAGACGAGCTAATCACTAAATGTTGCCATTTGTATTTTCAACTAAGGTTGTACAATGATTCTTGGGGTTATTAAGCTAGTAGATTGATTTGCCTTAGAATGCAAGTATATACACATCCTTTTGGAATGACAACACCTACAAAGCATCTCCATAATCTAAGCATTAAGAATATGTCATGATCAATAGACCAAGATTATTCGAGGTAATAATTTTTTTCACAAAATGCAACACATGAAAGGTGAAGGTTTCCTTTGCACTCACGAATGGTTTTCTTTGTGGATGTTTTACAATTTGTATGACAAATTCCTACTCAATCATTGTTTTAACTAGACAAACTCATTCATTTTAATCCAAAAGACAAGCATCACAATAAATTTGTGATATTATTTGAATTTGGATGGTTAATAGACTAATATTAATTTTAGGATGACAATTTGTAGCTAACTATTAGTATACACAAGCTATTATGTACATACTTGTGGCGATCCTACAAGGAAATTATAGAGAACCTCACGATTAGTTGGCATGCGAAATCGAATCAATTGTAATTAATGTGAAGGTTGTCACCATCTATCTATGCTACTATTTTCTCTTTTATTCCAATATCAATCCCTTAAAGAATGGTTATTGTTTCTTTGGGAAGAAATTATTCTTTTCTCTTATTTTATCCTAGCCATATGACATCATACTAGAATACGAAAGAATTAAAATAAGTTTCATATGCCAACTAAATATAATAACATATAGGCTATCATTACTAAAATCAATTTTGAAAAAATCACATACATCCCTCCTTCAGTGTTTCTATTGCACACTTCTAGGCAATTGCTAGTGGATACAAGGTGTATGGTAGAGCAAGAAAATATCTTTAATTGGTTTAATAATTTGTAGATAAAAGTTTGTCATAATATCAAGTACCCAAACCAAATTTAAGGTACAAATTATCTTATTTTAATTTAGATTTAAAGATAAGATCAAATAAACACAAACCTCACATCCTTATATGTGTGCTTCAATATGCACAAAACCTACATTTATATAAAAATATATGTGAATCAATGCTCATATATAATAAAATTACCAGCCATATCTAAAATAATAAGCATTGACATTTAGAAACTTAACCATCATATAAGTCAACAATTCTTGATTTTCCACGTAGAATGAGGGACCTTGTACATTCAGCAAATTTATAATTGAATAAAATAATAATAAATTCCAATTCCACATATCTTTTGTTGCTTCATGACCCGTATTCGATTTTGGTGTTTTCTAAATGTACGTTGCTTTGTTGAAGAGATTGAAATGAAATACATCACATTCTGCACTTTTTGATTTTATAGATGGTCCATATGAATATACGGTAATATGTGGCGAATACAAACATATTTTAAAATATAATTCTATATTACACCAATTTCGCCTAAAATTTAGGAAACTTAAATTGGTCATAAGTGATATTTAATTCTTGATATAATTTTATTTATGATTAATGGTTTAATTGTTTCACTATCGGATAATAAAATATAAAATAAGTGATTGGATTCATCCAAATGTAATATAAAATTAGGATTCTATACCTAACTTAATATATTAATATATTAATGTATAAAAATAACTCATAATTAGAACAAATAATTTTAGTAGTTTTAAATTATGCTACTCTAAATTTTCCCAAGTGTAATTTTGATAGAGTACAATTGAAGTTAGAGAGATAAAATATAATACACAATAGAGGGTGTGATAGAGTGTTTATATTGTGTGCGGAAATGGATCAAAGTGTTGTTAAGCTTCCCAAAAATACCAACACCTAGTAGTCTATTTTCAATGGGTTCGTAAATGTTTGGACAATACCATCACCGAACATGTTTGGAGGGCTATAAACATGTCCTTTGGAAATCCGTACATGCTCACCTTTCCTATAAAACTTCACATATATCTCGCACTTTTGTTTTCTCGGGTCAATAGCTTTACGATGATTGCTTATATATTGCCCTTAACTTGAAACATGGGTTAACATAACTTGGGTTGGAGTGTGTCACCACATCCACATTGATGTGATGAGTTCTACGCCACATACCACTTCTTTGAAGAGGTATCAAGTACGTTGTATTTCCCCAAACCTACGATGAAATGTGATAGAATATATAATAGAAAATGAGCCCTTGATTGAACGCTCACACCGGGCATTGTGTAGTTTTTACTTTGGATTTAGCTCAACACTTCATCTAGGGAAGCGATGTAGAAAACTTCATATTTGGGTGATGTTCTCTAAGGGATAATTTGTGCAATACTTTTATCACCCTTCTTGGAATGTGGATAGAAGATTCCTAGATAAGTCTCAAGTGTGCATCACATGCCCCTAATATGTTAGGGCGTGTTTGCATTTATAGGTGACCTTTGTTAGTTTTTTCGCTAAATCGAACCCAAAAGTATCATGTAGTCCAACTAAGACAATATGCACTTGTTAATACGTGACTATAAGAGTGTCATAAAATGGGTTCATTGCACCTAGAAAATACCAAAGACTCTACTATCTAGGACCCACAAACATGCCCCTGGGAGTGAAAGAAATCAATTTCGAAATAGGTAGGGTTCTAGACAAATGTTCAATAACATGTGCAAAGTGACCTTTGAAGAACTCGAATGGAGGGTGGTTGTTCTCTAATGGATATAATGTGTGTGATAGAGAAGGAAAGTGCCTTTCGTTGGTCAAATAATGTGTAAATGGAGTGTCTTAATATGAGCGCCGAATGTCATATTGTAAGTACCCAAATCAAATTTGGGGTATAAATTTCCCCATTTTGATCTAGTATTGACAATATTGTTAGATTAAAAGAAAAGAACAAGTAAAGAAAAACCTCTCATCTCAATCATACGAGTGATACTTTAAACTCGAAAGTGTTTGTGCAATCCACATGGAACCTACATTCATGTGTAAAGACACACAAATAATTGCTTGATAATGGTGTATATAAATTTGTAGATTGAATTTGAAAGACTCTATACTAAAAAGTTACATAATAAAGAGAAATGTACATAAGAATGAATATCGATGATTGGTCATGTTGATTTATGCCCCCTAATTTGTTGAATTCTAGATAGTGCCATGGGGTTTGCTCTATGATACATGTGTGGTGAAATCTTGCCAACTTAATAGTCATGTCGGTAGAAAAATATTCCATAGAAAAACTTTTGGGTTATTGATGATAAGTTCTATTAGTTGGGCTCGCCAATTTTAACGTTTTGGGTTATTGAGGTCATTTCAACTTTTGTGGGTAGTTGTGGCCGATTTAAATTTTTTCGGTTTTGTTGAGGCAAGTGTCAACTCGTATATGTGATAAATTGTTCAAACTATTAGGAGATTTTAATTCTTGTGTTTCTTTTCTACCTTAATGATTTGTGTGTAACGTTGTCCACACCGCTTTCACTTCATCATTATAAATTGAATTATGGTTTGGTATAGAGATCAAATTACTAATAATTCATGATAGAACTAGGAAAGTTGAGACATGATTTTTTAAATTAGGGTAAGGAAAATGCATTCATATTAAATCATCATATTCACCTCATCCCAAACATACATTTTCATTAAAAAATACTATTATGTTTTTAGATTTTAGATCTCTACTAAACAGATTGCAATTTTGCAAAAATAATCATCACTTCAAAACATTTAAGATTTATTTGTCTTAACTTATAAACCCATAAACCATTAGATCTAATTTTTCCTAATATCCATAAATTTAGGATGGTGCAATATTTATCATTTTTAAATATTCAACTTGTACCAACCACGACATTTTTATCCTTTTCATTAGACTTTATACAATTTGACTCAACACTTAATAACTACATTTAATTCGTCATTAGCCAATGGCCCCTAAATGCCCACAATTTCGAGACCTAAATTATTTATGTTATGCGGGAATCTTCTTTGAAATTTCTCTATGTAGAAAATTACTAGCCATATTTCCAAACATCCAAATAATAAGTATTGAAATTAAAAAAATTACCCATCATATAGGTCAATAATTCTTCATTTCCCACGTAGAAAGAGGGACCTTTAACTTTCAATAATGTGAAATGTAGTATTTTCAATCCAATATAAAATAGTAAAAGCATTGACATTTAAAAATTACCCATCATATAGGTCAATAATTGTTCATTTCCCACGTAGAAAGAGGGACCTTTTACATTCAACAATGTGAAATGTTGTATTTTCAATCCAATATAAAATAATAATTCCAATTCCACATATCTTTTACAAGTTCATAAGCCGTCCGTGACCCTTATTCTTTTTATTGTTTTTTGGTAACCTAGAGGGATTAACGAATACCCAATAGCTTGAAGATTTAAAGAGCAAGGGAAATTTAGAAAATTACCCATCATATAGGTTGATAATTCTTCATTTTCCACATAAAAAGAGGGACCTTTTACATTCAACAATGTGAAATGCAATATTTTACATCCAATATAAAATAACAATTCCAATTCCACATATCTTTTTAATGGTTCATAAGCCATCTATGACCCTTATTCTTTTGTATTATTTTTTTGGTAACCTAAAGGAATCAACGAATGAATACCCAATGGCTCGGAGATATAAAAACAAAGATCTAATACATGGTGAGCCCCATCAAACAACCTCTAGGGTAACATGAAAATACCCCACTCCACATACCTGCAGTAAATCAAGAATCAAACCCATGACCCTGGGCTCCCTAAAGAATATATTGAGATCAAATGAGCCCAACCCTAGAGGCTATTTTGTTGTTACACACACACACACACACACACACACACACACACACACACACACACACACACACACACACACACACACACACACACACACACACACACACACACACACACACACACACAATCCGGAGGACATTTTGGGACATTTGGGAGTTCCCTAAATCTCCCTAAACCATGATAAAGTGGTAAACTCAAAAATGAAGCTCGTGGAAAAAGTTGAACATTCGTGTTTTGATCACATTCGAGTCTTTGATGAATGAAAAATTAGTGGCCCCCTATATTTTTGGTCTGGGGACCCTCGATCAAGTTTGACACACTCTTTTATAGGAGGGGTACCTTTTCCACCTATTTATATTGCTATTATCGAATTTTAGATTATATATGCCATATATCTCTCTAGCATTCCCAATGTGGGACTATGTTTGTTTTGGAGAGTTGATTGTGCATCACAGGTTTAAATTGAGTGGGGTGAGATATTTTGATAGCTCGGTGGGGTGATATAATCCCCACCGAATTGAGTTGATCACATTTTATAACCACAATGTTTGGGATTTGTGTATATGACACATGGAAATCGACTACGACTCAACCACATATACATGGTGGGATTTGTGAATACTCCACCGACCACCTCGTTATCAACTTTGCGGGCTCTAATGAACTCGTCCCAAACCGGTGAGATCACATCGAGGACCCTCAACCAAGTTTGACACACTCTTTTATAGGAGGGGTACCTTTTCCGCTTATTTTATATTTCCACTATCGAATTTTAGATTATATATGTCATATATCTTTCTAACATTCCCAATGTGGAACTATGTTTATTTTGGAGAGTTGATTGTGCATTGCAGGGTTTGAATTGAGCTCGGGTAAGCTATTTTGATAGCTCGGTGGGGTGATCAACTCCCCACCGAATTGAGTTGATCACATTTTATGACCACAATGTTCTTAATTTGTGTATATGCCACATGGAAATCGACTATGGCTTGACCACATTTACACGGTGGGCTTTGTGAATACTCCACTGACCACCTCCTTATCAACTTGGCGGGCTCCAATGAACTTGGCCCTAACCGGTGAGATCACAACCTATACCTCGGCAGGATCAAACCAACGATTCAACATTCATGAGTGCACAACCCAATATTGAGCGGATCAAACAACCACACGACGTGACCAATCAACATCATAACCAACTCAACGAGTCTAAGTGGATGACTCGGCCCATAGATCTAGATAGGGCTCCTCTTAGCTCTTATCATATATAGATTAGATAGGGGGGGGTCGGCGGCCCCTATCCCTATATAGATAGGCATGCGCCGAGGGCGGAGGCCGGGGCGCACCATATATAGATAGGCGTCGGACGAGCCAGATAGTTCAGGATAGGGCGGCCTCCTGACTATAGAGAGTCAGTCCACTCGTCCGACATCTATATATGGTGCGCCCCGGCCGCCCAGATAGATAAGATATATAAGATCTAAGGGGGCCTCCCAGACGTAGGGTGGCTAAGCTAACGTGAAAAGTGTGGCCTATGCCACAAATTTGTGTTGTCGACATGCCTTTTAAAAATGATTTCCCACACATGTGGGACATTGAAATAATTCCCCCACCGACTCAAGGATGCCATGTGGAGATATGGACGACGCTTACAAACAAAGCCATTTCCCCTACCAATGGGGAATCCATGTGGGGTGGCATTGGTAAATGCAAAACATTAAATAAATGTGAAGTGGGATTTGGTAAATCCACGGGATTGTGGATAAGAAAGGGAGACGATGGTTGGGTGAATCGAACATCCACCACCCATTTAAAAATGATAATGCCTCACCCGGCGAGCCATGCTAGCTCGACAAGCCTATAAAAGGGCTCGGTGACATTTAAATGAACACAAGTCTGAGACTGTGCGGTAGGCAATAGACCTACTTGGAGAAATGTCCAATTTTGGAGCACTTAGGCTCAGAACCAGCCTTTGGAGTAAACTAATGAAATGATCAGAATTCTGTTACGCTCCTATTGGTGTAATTATTTTCCCATTTTGGAAGTTCTATGACATCATTTTATGTTGTGAAAGTCACTAATTGTGAAATTCCTAAGGAGTGACCTCGACAAAGTACTTCAAGAAGGTGAAAGATGTTTACTGAGCTCTGTCAGAATCTTTCAAAGGTCTGATAGTACATTATTGCAGGTTTTGATCTATTTTGTTGATTGTAAGGGTTATTATACTTACAATTTTAGCAA
The DNA here is from genome assembly GCA_018340775.1 of Taxus wallichiana var. yunnanensis. Taxonomy (NCBI): domain Eukaryota; kingdom Viridiplantae; phylum Streptophyta; class Pinopsida; order Cupressales; family Taxaceae; genus Taxus; species Taxus wallichiana. The sequence continues at coordinate 508,804,773 of CM031236.1, read as the reverse complement.
ATTTTAATAGATCGGTTCACATGAACCCGGAGACGTAGGCTTGTATGTCGAACTCGTTATCAATTTTGGTGTTGTATTTAATCCCTGATTGCATTCTGATTTCTGATTTTATTTCCACATTTTAAGTCAATAATTTAATCAGAATTTGCTTATAAAAATCAATAATGACATCTCAAAGGCATTGGATGGATGGGTATTTGATTTTTGTATGGATTGATCAACAGTGTTGGAAAATCAATTTCGGATCAATCTTAAATCATATTTTGGTCAATTTTTAAGGATTAATTAGAGTCCTAAAATTGATAAATTTTTAATATCCGAGTGAACATTATTTAGTAGAATTAATTTTCTACTATGTTTTGGATCTCTCTCTCTCTCTCTCTCTCTCTCTCACACACACACACACACACACACACACACACACACACACACACACACACACACATTTCAAACCATGGTAATGTCATGTTATTTACCCATGCAACAAGGCCATGATGTGATGTGTCTAGTCCATACCATTATTTGGTATTATAAATAAATGCAAAAAGATAGCATTCTAAGAGTCTTACCGATGGATTTGATTTTGCTGACACATTTTTAATCATGTTGATTGGTGTTTTTAGTTTTTGGGTCTATTGTAGTTTTTTTATATTTTCTATTGTATTTTCGATGTTATAAATGATTTTTGTATCTTATCTACGACAACATAAGAAATAGGAAGTAGTGAACTTTCCATATTAAAAACCGAGAAACCAAAGTAAAAATAATAATTCAAGTATTGTTACACCTATATGCATTCTACAATAAAGCAACCGTGTGGAGTGTAATGAAGTGAGTTGTTCACATTTATGCATGAGACTAAATTTCATTTCTATTTAACTGTCATCATGAAATTTTAACTTTAATTTTGACTCCCATTTAATTATCACTTATAAGCTTTCATCGAAATTGAAGTTTGGAGCATGTCTCTTTGCCAAAAATATTTTTCAATCTTGATAACATGGTGTAGCTAGATCATTACCATTTTTACCGTTCAATATTAAGTTGGTGGAATAGGTAATGGAGTTGTTAGGTGACGTGGTATGTGAAAAATATAAGATAAGAAGCTCTAGATTGATATCTCTCAAGCGTATTTTAGATAAATGTATTTAAGATATATGTATTAATTTTATTTTAAATCGATGAAGCAATTAAATATTGAATTACACCAACTTCAACGAAAATTTAGGAAACATACATTGGCCTTACATCATTCATGAGTGATATTTAATTTAACTTTATTGATATATTAGTGTCTACTAAAGGTCAAGATTGGACCATGGGATCGCATATGATATAATGTAAAGAAGAAAAAGGGAATGCAAAGTGGTATACCCAAAATTATAAAAAGATGAAAGTAAATTAAAATAGAGAGTCAAAATAATAGTGTGATATAGATACCAAGAAGAATCTCAAAAGGAGAGGGGCACTGCAAAGAGATTTGAACCATGATTCTCTAGATTAACACTTCGATACTCGTATAAGTGAAAAGCGTGTAATGCACATGATTCAATGTGAGTAATTGAGTTTGTGATGTCTCACTAGTCTAACATGTATATATATATAGGTTGGTCATGGGGTCTCTTCGCATCGATGATTTCAAATGGTTTGAAGTAGGATGTAATTGTTTGGTGCAAGCCCCTTGGAGGAATACTTGAGAAGCCACTAATAAAGGTCTAACATCTCTTCAAGGAAGAGGGGTACAAATATTTGATCTTCATAAGCCATGAATGTATGGAGAGATCCATGAGAATATCTAAAGAGCTTAAAAATTGTCCCCTTATTTCATAAAAAGGAGAATATTTGTAAACAAAATGGTTCCTTGTCTTAGACTCCATGTTACATCATGTGTCATATATCTCATACATATATACCATGTTGAATGTGTGTATGTATAAATGAATGGTAAATACAAATCAATTGTTGATATAATTGTATTTATGATCAAAGGTAATATTCTCACTCTATCCGTAAATATAAGAAAATAAAAACTTTGAAAAAGCAGAATTTATGTGAAAACTAATTTTATTATTGGTTAACATAGTTAAAAGTAATTTGGTAAGATGTTCTTGACTCTAAGAGCAATAGTATATGTTGCAGCAAGACTAATAAGAGAGAAATATCTTTTCAAAGTGCACACAATATTTTTAAATATTTATTATGTTGATAGGCATTTATTTATAGTGAGAAAGTATGACCAAATACAGTATGCACAAGACCAGTAAGTCTGGCCTCTTTTTATGCCAAAGGCATTTCTCCAAGTTACCTATAATGGACTAAAAGAGATCGCTTTGAAAATTTTGTGACATAAATATCAATGACTAACATTAGATGGTTATGGCGTTGGCTTAAATATAAATTGATTGATTCTTTTTTTTTTTCACGAATTCTATGGCTAGATAAACCCATTACATGATGACAAGTGACAATGTTTAAGAAAAATAAGTTGTTGTCACTTATTGGCTTATCAATATTTTAATTTTTGTTTTGTCAAGACATTCCTCGATAACACACTCCCTAAATTCACAGAGTTAAATGTGTCTATTAAAATGTAAATATATGCAAATTTATTTGAGCATACAAGAATTAAGAAAACAAGGAATTTCTTTGATTTGGATATTACATGGTACACTTTGATGGTTTTATTAATGAAAATCCCTCCTTATAAACCGAGAGAAATTTTCAATAAAAAATGTTAGAAATTGTATGAAGTCTCGGTCTAAAACTTTCGATCGGTAGATAAAATATACCTTTCACTCATATGACCAACCACTAGAGGGGCTCGGTTATTGATTTTTGTTGATGCATCACCTATTTTCTTGCAATTGATTGAGCTTGAAAATGAAAGGAGGGATATAACATGCTACAAGAAGAAATCATTATTGTTGAGTTTCAAACTTGGAACCTATTGAATTTACCCCATTTTTAGTTTTGGACCCTTTAAACACAAGTTGAATTCACATGAATAATGCAAACAAGATCAAGATGATAAAGTGTAGCATAAATAACAAATATTATTTGGGTAGGAACTAGGTGTGGGACATGTAGGTATCTGATTCCTACCTTTTTATTTCCAAGTTTACATTCATGTCTTCATTTTGTCTAAAAATTTAACAACCATCAAGTCAAAAACATTGATATTTTTATAAACATAACAACATCCTTCACATAGCCACTCTCTGGGTGACATTTTGGTTGTTTCTTGTAATACCCTTGTTGACATTGTTATTATTCTTGGATTAAACTTCACAGTGATAGTATTTGTGCACACACACATTCCTTTATTGGTGGTGTCACCTTCATTGTTAGTGTCAATATTGTGACTAACATTTGGTTGACGGGGAACATGTGTGTAAACATAGTAATTTCTATTTTTGATCCTAAAGGTGTTGTTAGTGCAAGAGAACAAATCCAATTTATTTGGAGACATGAATTGAGAGGGCACTTTTCCCATATTATAGAGATTGGCGACAAAGAAAACTTTTTAGATAATTTGGATGTAGAAAGTAGTTTGAGGGTGAAACCAATGACATAAGTAAGAAATTTAAAAATAAGGTCAACAAAATCATTTTATGCCTCGGTGTATATGATACGTCATTTTTTTGATTAATTAGAAAGCGTTTATTCATGGCTTCGAGATCTTGTTTGACATCCTAAAAGCACCAAGATAATTAATTGTACTCAAATAAAAGAAGAAAAAAGGTTTGGGAAAATTCACATTGTGAAATACTAAGAAGGTGTGGAGCTCTACGGTTGGCCGAGGGAGTAGAGAGAAAGAGGGGTGCGGAGCAGCGTGAGGATTTAGTGCATTGCACCCGACGGAGGAAAAAAGGGAGAAAGGGACACGCAGGTCCACGCGCCCGTGGAGGAAGAAAATCCCGAGGTGGGGGTGGTGATGTGGGGCTGCGGGGAATCTTGTTGCAATTTTCCCAAGGCCAAAAACCAAAGAAATTAAAGGGGTCCTCCCTCCTGTTGCACCCCAAGGTGCCACGTGGCACCTTCTCATTAGCTGCGGGCGGCGAGGGCAAAAGTGAAAAATTTTCCCAAAATTTTCAAAAGGCTAAGGGCTAAAAGGGAAGTCGCGCCTCCGCCGTAGCGCCCAAGAGGACATGGGGCACTCTCGATTGGCTATGGGCCGACGGAGGAAAAAGTGAAATTTTTTCCCAAGTCACAATTTTTCCCAAAACTTTTCTAAGGAAAAATGACGGGAAATCTTTGGCTTGCGGGCCCACTAGGGAAAATTTTCCCAAATTTTCCTCCAAGGCACAAAAACTTCAAAGTGCCATAACTCTTGCTAGGAAGCTCGCTTTTGGCAAACGAGGACTTTTGGAAAGCTCTCGATGCCCTCTTTGCATAGGAAACATAAATTTTACATTTTGATAAGTTTTAAGGGTCAATTTTGCAAAAGGGTCTGCAGGCTTATAAATAGTGAACTGGCAATTTTCAACTTCTCAATTTGGTTAAATTCGGTCTCCTCCTTCACTCAAGACTCTTATCAATAAAACCGCAACTATTTCTTGTAAATTTTTATCATGGAAAGATTTGATGAATACATATCCATCCACATGAAATTATGACTGGCCCTTAAAATTTGATCACCCCTTTTAGGGTTACATGATAACTTAATTTATTCCACCCAATCTATATTAGATAATGTTATCCGTAGTGCAATCCTATAAAAATCCAATAACATGAAAATGTTGGACCATATTCTCACTCATAGATAACATGTAAAAGCTATGTTTTCCATGGAAAAAATCAAGATCCCTAGTCTTAATGGTTTACCTACAGAGTTTTTCTAAGTCATATGACATGTTTTCCATAATGCCTTTTATCAAGTTTATCTTGAAAATGAAAATATTGGTTCCTTGGGTCATACAATTAGTTGTGGGATTATCCAGTTGATTCCAAAAGGGACCAATAGAGACTTCATCATTGGTAGGTGCCCTATTACTCGATCCTTAAAAACTCCTACAAGATCATTTTGAATGTCTTTGCCAAGATAAAATTAGTGGTAAAAGACATAGTGAGACCTAAATAAATTGGGTTTCTTGGAGGTCGCGTTTTATCCTTGATAATCTAGTTTTCTCATGAGAAGCAATTGATTAGGCATCATACTTAGGTCAAGAAGCTACTATTATTGAGAATTACTTTGATAAGGCTTATGATATAATTAAATGGTCCTTTGTTCTAAAAATGATGAAATATTGGGGTTTAGAAGTAGATTGCTTATTCGTGCTAGATTGCTTTTCTTTGGAAAATTGTTTTGAATGAATCTCTTACTAGATCTTTCCTTCTCTAACAATCTATCTCGACAATGTGTTATCCATCAATGTGGTTGGCTACATGTTTGAGAAAGTTCACTCTTAGGGGAAAATAAAAAAGCTTTTCTTTCCCTCAAAATAAGTATGCTCTCATCCCTCACTTTGTTGATGATAGAATGTTGTTCCTATAAAATGAATCTAGTCTAAGGTGAATAATGTTATGGAAGTTGAGATGATATATATTGTATGGCCTCGGGATAGAAATGATCAAATTGCATAAAATTGAAAATATTTTTATAAGAATAAAGAATGCATTCAAATGATACTTAAAGATTGGAAACGAATAAAACATGGTGAAATTATGAGATATACCAAGATTCCCTTTGGCATTGGTATTTCCCCTTCTCAAAGGTAGGATTGGTTGATTCGAATTCAATAGAAAGATAGATAGTTTGGGAGTGAAGTTATTATCTCTAGCAAGATGAGTTTAAATCATCAATAACATATATTCCTTACCACATGTTTATTATTATTCTTGTTGGATGCCTTCCAAGTCATATTATCTCAAGTTGATTCAAAATGAAACATAATTTCTTTTGGCTAAATTAAGGCATAGTTGTTTTTGTGGTCTCTTTGCACTCAACCCAACCATACAAACAAATTGGGTATCATTGATCCTGGATCCAAGTAAAATGTCTTATTTCTAAATGGATTGTCGTGAGCCCTCCATACTAATGAATCTTGGAAAATCCTTGTATGACATAAAGTGTAGCTCACCTCTATTTAAGATTAGTGGGACAAAGTTACTATTTATGAAAAAAATCGAGTGTCCGATTCTTCAAAATAAGAATCTCTCTGCTTGTCATTAGCCTATGCAAAGTTTGGCAAGAAACCTATTAGCTATTAACATGGAAATATTTTTACTTGGACATGGTATGGATCAAGATTTTCCAATTCTTCAATCTCAAATCGGTTAGCATTTCTCAATGACACCTCCTTTCCCTTGAAAATTTCTTCCATGGATCTAAGATCTTTAGTAAAGGAATATGTAACTTCAAGGATTCTTGGAATCCATTAATTATGAAATTGTCTCTTTGGTATATTATTAAAAAGAATTCTCATTTCAACATATTATAAGTGCATCATTGAATTCATAGTTTCGTTTGTCAATGACAATTTGATTCTTAAGATTTTTTCGAGATTATGTGTAACTTCATCAAGGATTAGAGATGGTCAAATGGAGCTTGATTTGACTAATTGCCTCTTAAGGCTACCTATTTCAAATTGTTTCCAAAATTCTAATTCATAAAAGGTCAAATTGGAAAAGGAAATGTAATTTTGTCGAACAAGCTTCGCAACTCTATTCCAATATTTGGAAATCAAAATTAGTTGATTCAAATGTGCAACTTTTTGTGTAGATGGTTAGTCAATGTAAATTACCTAATGTTGACACGATTAGTTCATATGAAATGTAAAGATGGCCCGACCCTTTTCGCAACAATGTTGAATCTATTAAACATGCATTCAACAATTGCAAGACTAGTAAAAACCTTTAATTTCATATCTAGTATGATTTGCCAATGCTTTTTAACAAAAATCACTCGGAAAAGTGTTGTTCTCGAAGTTGGTATTTCTTACAAAGTGTGACATACGAAACTTTTATACATAATATTCTCAAATGGTCAGGGAAGATCGTTGGTATGCACGTTTCTTTAAAATCACTATTTCCAAGGATTAATTATTCAAAGGCTTTACTATGACTTCAAGAAGTCGGCGTTTTAAATCGTGGTTACATGCCTCTTCAATATAATGAAAGCTTGACCAAACAGTTGAGTAAAATTTAACATCAAATGTCACAAATAATTGAAAATAATGAAGATTCAATAAGAAATTGAAGAAACTTTATGATATATGATAGTAATGTCGTTCTTAGCTCCACCTTATTTTCTTTGTTAGACCTTTTATATTGTTGGTGGACTCGTAAAATTTATTAAATATTTCCACTTTTAGTTAAATTTTCAGCATCTTCAACATAAAATACTACATTTATTCCGTCTTCATCAAGTGGCCCACGTATGCCCACTTTTTAAAGAATCTTCTCTCAAATTTCTCTATTTAATAAGTTACCAACCATATGACTCAATAAATCCACATATCAAACTTATCAATCATGTGAGTCAATAATTCTACATTTCCCATGAAGAATGAGGGACCGCTTTCATTTTGGTCTTGGAGGGGACTCGAGCATGAAAAGTGCATCCACTTTTCTAAGAATTTTTTAAAGATAAAATAAGGCCCGGGGATTGCTTAGAATGATGTCAAACATAAATGGGCTCTTTGAAAAGCAAGTTAGATTGAGTATGACAGATGGAGGAAATTTAATTTTGCCTTAAAAGAAGGAATTTTCCACATAGAATATGTCAAATGTATATTTTTTTAAGGAATTTTCCTTTCATCCATAGACAAAATCAGATACATAAATTGGGTGTTCCAAGAAAACTCTAGGTTATAATAAAAATTACAAAAATTAAGTATAAGAAGAACATTAACTTGAAATGGGCATTTGGTTTTTATTTATGTGTGTTTGGTATATTTGTTTATGTATAATTAAATTGATTTAAATTGAGTAATATTGATGTTTTGGTTTACTTTCAAAACTTAAAATTCTATTTTTTTGTATTTAAAATATAAATTGTATTTGTCTTTTGTCTCTTGAATTCCACTATCTAAAACATATTGTATGGTCTAAATTGTTTATTTAGACCTCATTATATAATCTTGAATAGTTGTGTCTTATGCCTCCTCTAATCAAATGAGCATGATTTCTCTTTCCCACTTTCCTTATTTTTAGCCATCGAAGTGAGCAAGAGCTCTAATATTGTAAAATTTGAATTCAAATTACCTATAAATAGACAGGTTACTATTTTATTTGACCACATGTTTAACACCTAATATCGATCATATTCTCGTGGCATGAGAGACCTTCTATTATTCTAAGGCTATAAGTATTTTCATTGTTATACTACACAAGTTTTTACTAATGGAGGACTAGTTCGAGTGTAAAGGCCCTAAAAAAATGGACTTGAAATATTGTTCAAAAATCATCCACAAGTTCTCTCAACTACCTTACTTTGAGAAGTTTATATAGAATACGTTGAGTGAATTCAATCATCTTTATGGATCAACTTTCTTACTAAACATCCAAAGATGGGCTTTTTTCCCTCGTTAGAAGTAAGCGGGTTATTTAATGTGATATGAATGAGAATTAGACGGCAAGTAAAATGTTGCCAAAATCCCCAACTTAGGAATCCCAAACCACAATCAAGGATAAACATAGACACAAGGGTAGAGTTGTAGAATGACGAAGCTATCTTGATTGATATTCAATGGCATTGCAATGACATTCATGATACAAAACAAACATATGCTTCCTCTCCTATAGACTATGAAGAAATCTCACACCTATCCAATGGTTTATTACAATTCATGAACATCACACTTACAAGATATATTGGCTCCACTTTCATCCTTCTATGAGCACGTACAAGATTTTGATTTACTTTCATACTTCTATGAGCTAATCTCTTTGTGTTCTTATCTTTGGCTTGGAATTCTTTCTGCAAAAACTGATTTTTTTTCTCAACTTTTCTCTTTCCATAACAAACTCCAACTCTTCCTCTCCCTCTAACTTTGAATCCCTCATCCAACACTATTGTAGGAGCCTCTTACGGTTCCAAACTATTGACAAAACTAGGCCATGAGTATTTTTTTTGGAAATGATGTGAAACCAAAAAGAAGCTACACAAATAGAAGGGTGCTAAAAAACCATGTTTAGAAATTTATTAAGAATATTAAGTTCAATTAACTTTAGGAGTAACTTTTATTTGAATAGGAGTTAGAAAAACAAGGCGATTTAACTCTAGGCATATTTTTGTTTTTGCCAAAGCAAAGTGAATCTCCAAAGACTTGAGGGATATGGTTCAGAGGATAGAGTTTCTTCAATATAAAAAGAAGAGAAAGATGGAACAAATCACACCATGTGTTGTTATAATGAAGAGGAAATATGTTTAATAGAGAAATAAAACCTTATTAGTGAAAAATAATCCCTTCTCGAAGGATGATTATTCTTGTATTAATAAGACATCATAAATAATTTAATTAACAATGGATTTCATGCATGGAGATAGTGCAACCGAATATGTTCAACATGTCAGCAACTATTAGTTTTATGAAATATGAGAATAAAGATGAAAAGAAGAATGCATAAGATATTTGGATTAAAAAATAATTTATAAAGGGTTCAAGATAACAATATTATGAATGTTGATGATAAAATGGAAGATATAAACTACAAGCTTGAAATTGAATGACCATGGCATTAATTTCAACATCTTTGATTTCAAAGAGTAGAGTGGAGATCTAAGTATGGGTGAAATTATCCTTACAAGTATACACAAGCTTGTCAAAAAAGGCATGGTTTGATAGATGCATGAAAAATAAGAGGGCAAGTGAGACCAACTATGAACTAGGAGATTCAAGTTTTTTCAAACAAAGGATAAAGATACAACACAAAAAAACTTATAAAAATAGTAGGTTACTAAAAAATTTAATATGATACTAAAATAATAGATTGCTAAAATACCATGTTCCTAAAAATAACAAGTTTCTCAAAATAGAAGGTTGCTAAAAATGGAAAGTTTTGAAAATTACTAAACATAGTAATTTTAGTTAACTCTAGGATTAAGTTTTATTTGAACACAAGGTAGAAAAGTAAGTTGGGATAAATCTAGGTATATTTTTATTTTATTAGTTTCTAATTATCCATGAAAACTTTAGCTTTGAGTTGTGCATTATCAAAAGACTCTATGTATCATTTAAGAATGATGATGAATAATGAATATTTAGCATCCTCCTTTATGTTTTAATATGGTTTTTTTGTGTATTTGGGAATTACTATGTTTTTGGCCGCATCAAAGATTATGGGTGTTATTTATGTTTTACATACGTCACAAGAGAAACCATCGGAATCAACTCGACTAGTGTTGCATGACTATCAAGGCATATGTGTAACCGTAAGTGGTTTTGTGATTATTTCTATGTGAAAAGTGACAATTTTTGCATTTCCTATAAAAGAGACAACTTAAACTTAAGGAAATGGTTGGAACCATCTTTTGATCCCTTTTCCGTATCTTTGGCATCCTTTTGGGAATTTGGTGATTCTTTTAAATTTCTCTACAAACTTCTTCTACATGCACAACCTTGTTGAAAGGACCAACAAGGTGTATAAACGTTAAACATGTGCAAACTTAAAACTCAACCCATATTTTTTGGTTGATGCAAGATTGTTCATGCAATTATATTTTCGGGCATCAATTAAGTATATGACAATTGTATTTCAATAAGTTTCATAAGTCTCATACATTGATAAATAATAAAAAACATTTTTCTCCTTGATGTATTACTAACAAACATCTAATTTCCTAATGATTTTAAGATTGTTTATGGTATATTATATTGGTGATGGTAGTTTAATGATTTTGGAGGATTGGGTCCTCACATAAACCATTATCTTAAGTAAGAAAAGAGTTCACAAAAAAATTCCACAAGGTTATAACATTCTTTAATCATTCCCATTTTCTAATTTGTAAAATAGATTTCAAGTACAATTTATTATCCTTAAAAAAATATCAACTAGTAATTATTTTTGTTAAACATCCAACTATCATCATCCAATAAGAATGAGTATGAACATCGGAAGTAAACAAAATAATCTCAAAATATTATAAAAGCACCATACTAGAATACTTGGAAAAATGGTTAGGATCAATGAGCCCTCTATATTATGAGAACCCTTACCCATACCAACCATTAAATATAACGGACATAAGTATGTAAAGGTACAATAAGCAATGTAAACTCAAGTGATAAACTTAGAACCAAACCTAAGCCATAGTCAAATAGTCTAGACCACTAATAGAATCATAGTAATATAAAATCATTGGATTAAAAACCAAACAATGGTTTCATTCACTACAGAGGATCAACTTGGTGTTTACTTGATAGCCATATGGGTTATCCTTGAGATTGGGTTCATCATAAAGTAGATATAGTGTAAATAATATTGAATCACAACAAGTGAGCTAGTATCTTGGTACTTAATGTATCCTTCCCACAAGATATAGGTCAAGTAAGGTGTGAAATATAGTCAAATAGATATGTATGAATCTTTATAAGTCTATTTCACTATACGTGGGGTTCTTTTGGGAATATATTTAATGGAAATGTTAACGAGTAATAACGACCAATTCTTTCAACATCCAAAACAATTCCATTTGATATAAATGACTATAAGATGACGATAATGTAATTCTAACTAGTCTCTTGGGATACCAATAAATAAACACATATTTGATCCTTTTTTAGAATAATTGTATATATAAAATGTTTGACCATCTATGGGGTGTGTTGAGGTCATGTAAACCAAACTTTTAAGCCCTTTAAATCGTAGGTTAAGGAAAAAAATTGAATTGGCAAAAGGAGAAGTAAAATTAGTGTATGTTGTAGTCATTGCAACATTATAAATCCATATAATAAAATAATATATCCAAGAGAAATTGTGAACATCACCCGACTAACCCTCGAGATCTTTTTGGCTCCTAGATGAATTCAAACCCGAAACAATTTAGGGTTGAGCAATTCGGCCCACACCTATAAGCCAATTTTGATCACATCTTCTACATATTTCTATTTCCTATGTTTTTCTAGGCACCTTTACAACTACATTTCAAGCTTATGTTTGAAATATAAGCATAGTGTTTCATCTTCCATTATCCTAACTTAGTCAAGTATGTTCCATTTCTATGCCCTAATTATGTTAGCGTAGGATATTATTTTCCTCATATTTATTTATTGTGGATTATTTCTACACATGGATTATTCCTACACTTGAGGAGTTAGCTTGCTTAGGTGTACTTAGTCATAGGATTTACACTTGGACTTAGTCATATGAGTTACACTTGGCCATCATTATTAGCTAAGTGGGAGTTAATATTTAATTGGATATGCCAAATGTGGGAGTTACATTTCTATTTTGGGCTCTTTGTCCACTATTCATGGAGGAGTTACACATTCACTCTCCTATTTGTACATCTTCATTTGATTTGTTCATGCAATGTGTTAGATGGATTGATTCCAAACTTGTGTAATAATTATCTTATTGTGGTTTTATTTACATTTAACAACCTTACATGTTTCCTTATCTCACATTTGGTGAACCAATGCATTCGAAAAATTGAATATTCTTGGCCAAAACTATGACATGGTATAAGAGCTACGCCGGTATTCATTTGTCTAGTTTTCATTTGTTGTTAGTAATTAAATCTTAAGTTTTTAGCTTCATGTTATAGATCCTCTATTCTCGAGGATGCTCTTATCTTGCATCCTTGGATGATATGGAGAATAAAAAGGATTAGGGAAATAAGTCATTCTAGGTGGTTATGCATGTCATCTATCAACTACTACAATTTTAGGGAAAATAGACTACACCATTGTGTTCGACAGATGCCATAGCCTTAGAATTGCCTTTAAACTTGAATATATTATGAGATAGTCAAACATGGGTATTTTCAAGGGGTTTTGACACATTTTCAAAAAAATCCATACAATTCCATATAGATTGATTTTTGGGAAAATATATATATCATTTTTCCGGGTTTTGAGGTTTTTGGGTTTCTCCCTATTTTTCGATATAAGTACTAGAAAAATATATATGTGTAGTCTAAGTTTTTATAATCAATTATACCTTTTGGATGCATTGTTTTATCCTTTAGACATATAAATGTAGCTTCTAGATGTAGTTCTTTACCCTCCAAACGTGTACCTTCTCGGATATAGTCCTTTTTCTTTGTACATATATGTATACCTTCTAGATGTAGTCTTTTATCCTCCGGTCGCAAATCAATAATAACTCATAACCTGGACCCATTTAAGTTGGCCATTTTCTAAGACACCAAACAACCTCAAAATCCCATCACCTAACTCATCAAAGACCTCACCATACTTTTTCAAGCCTCCAAATGCCTCACCCATGTCAAAGATGTCATAAAACGTCATCCATGCTCACACATTACCTTTAACCAATAAAATTCTTCACAACTCTATAGAGGGATCATTTCCTTCACAAAACAATTGTTTCTAGGAATCAGTCTTCACCAAATAAGCTCAAGATCAAACCATATCACCTCAACTATACCATGTAACCACTCATTGGAAAGCCACTATACCTTTATAACACATCCATTCTTGTTAGACCCCATGAAACATCCATTAATTCAAACCAAACCTAATTTCCTCTTCACCAAATCGAGTGCGAGAAAGTAGTTTTAGAAACTCAACTAGTTTGCACCCTTGTTGTCACTTTCAAGACATCTAAATTCCTTCAATAGGGACAAAATTCATCCCTATTCACTCTATAATGGATATAAATCATCAAAAAGTCCAAAAAATGAGACTTATACCTCCATATTCTAGCCAGAAGAGCAATAATGTCCTAAAAATAATCAAACTTATTATTCACAAACTAAGTTGGTTCACCTATCAAACCTCATCATAAAGAGAAAAAAATATACAATTGGAAATTTATCTGAATATAATTTCCATAACATCTTACATTTCCTTCCAAATCTAAGTGGAAGGTCTTCAACTGACTCATCTCTCAAATTACTCAAAGCGGCCTTTTAGGTCACACAAACCGATCTTCATAAATAGGAAAAAAATTCCCTCTAGGATCTTAACCATGACCTTAAAATATCATGGAAATGTAGTAAAATCCCATGATAAAACTATGTCTATTTATTACATACCTTCTTTGGACAACTTTTCCACAATCCAAAAATATTCGAAACATGTTATTTTGAGTGGGGCCCACATAATTTCACATTCTCTAATACAACTTTATGGAAATTTAGAGGAGTCCTATACAACATATAATCATAAATTTTGTAAAAGGAGTCAAATAGACTCAGTATGATCAATTTCCTCCAAGTTGTTTTGAGCTAGGGTTTCAAAGCAACTTATCTTCTTAATGATCGTTCATAAAAATGTAACGATCAAACCACCTCATTATTTTTGGAAAATATTATTATCTCAATGTAAAAAAATCCCCAAAACCTTTAGGTCCCATGAAAAGCACACAATTCACAACGAGTATCGAAGGTCAACTTTTAACACCAAAACACACTCTAGAAAACCCAATTTTACCAAAACTGATGTATCTTGCAAAATATTTTTCACTTTGACCTGAAAATTGTCATGAAACATAATAAAAACATATTATAACTTTCCATATTGACCATATAACTCAAAAATTCATGAAACTTTCCAAATACATTGACTTACATGTGCTTTCTTAGCATGTCTCCACCTTTTGCTTCACAAGGACTATGAAAAACTATCAAACCTTTAAAAATGACATGAAACTCATCATAAATGTCATATAAATCATCAAAATACTACTACCATGCTTAAAAATACTTATCATCTCCAAAACTCATACCTCTATACCATTCTACATGCTCTAGGACTAGGAATAGACCTAGAATGACCTGAATCAAGCCATACATCACATGAACTAACCTTGATGACCTATTACAGACTCATTAACACCTGTAACTACTATGAATGACCTAATTCCACCTTTCATTCAACTTATGATGACTCGTATTATGACCATGCACAATGAACCATGTTGAACATCATATGATTTTACCAAACATGACACTACCAATCAACCTTCATGTTTGACCTTTGACTAACACCTCATGGAGACTGATATGACACCATGACACCATTTTCCATTAATGGACTTAACATAAATGACAACACTAAGACACAATGGAAAATAATGTCCCCCTTTTCATTGATTACAACTACCTTCAGAAACATTGATGGAAACCACAAGACAAAACACAACTACAAGGCCTCATTTCCATGTTTCGATGTAACTGTCCCCATTTGACATCTATGACAAAGGATACTATGATGACACAACATGATAAATTACAAGACAAGACTTAACATAATGGAAACAATGAATGAACTTATACTTGCTTACAGGAATCCCCTTTGGATTATACTTTTCTTCTTTGACTTCAACAACAACATATGATGATCCATGGACCTATAATGAGATTTCAAACAACTCCCCGAGTGTATACTCTCCATAATCTGTCTCCATGCATGTTTTTCATCTTCCTTTAAGCCAAAGACTTCAATTTATGCTTCTAATACATCAATAACATCACTTAGGACTATGATTCCTAAATAACATTTTCAGTTTATTATTGAAAAATTATCTATGCTTTGAAACCCAAACACACTATGATACAACTTCTTATAGACCCCCTAGAAATGTACTATCAAACTCTACTCCGATATTGCAAAAATGAAAGCTCACACCTTCATCAAATTCCATGGAAGAGGAACAACAACAATTTCACAATCCTAATATATTTCTTTAGTGATTTTTACCTTTTTATATGTCACAAAGCATTAGTACTTGCTCCCCTTGTGACTATACACAATTCTTCATCAAATATAGTCTTTTAACTCCTAGAACACATGGTTGAAGATAATATCGTTTCCCCTTGTCTCAAGAGTCTTCATACTGGACTTGTAGCTCATCATTACAATACCTTATATGTTTCTTTTCCATGTGTCGTTGTTTTGATGCTCGCCTCCTTCATTATCTACGAACTTTTATTTTTGCACACTTTCACAGTCATGACAGAGTTTGAACAATACATACTTGATATACCTTAAATGCATCAGTCAAGAACTAAGACACAATTGATAGTACAATATTTTAACTCCTAAGCTCATACCTTGGATAAATATAATCATCTTACTCACTTGAACCAACATGGTAGAGTATTTATTCAAACTCGATTGGGATCACACTTTGAGTGACATTATGACTTTATTATCTTGCATATGTTCTTAATACATTTAGAGCATGAAATATTATTAGATCAATAACCTAATCATGATCACACAACCCTGAAGCTACCAATTTGACACCTTTTTCAAATGATAAACTTCAAATTATACCTTAGAATACACAAGCTTCTCATACCTTTGCAAAGCAACATCTTCATGGCTCTAACCTCTGATTGTGCATTGTCTTCTCATTTCATTTTTCACAATTATTTCTTACTTTAAAATACTCTCAACTTGCTTTTTACCTTCACTTGATGCTTTCGGACTAACATTTCCTCATTTCCATCAAACAATGACCTTCTTCTTGTACACTACTACAAACTTCATTTTCTTGAATGGACACTACAAATAATTGAGTCTCAATCTCTTAGACACTTTAAAGGTTTGATTTTATTTCCTATGACTTATTGAACTCTTTTTCACATGTCCTTTTCAAGTTGACTCAACTCAAATAACACAAATCATACGTCATTTGAAAAATTCATTTCAATGTGCTCTTCAACCTGATTATTAGTTGTAGACCTCAAGTATAACTCTATTTCATCAACTTAATACACTTTTCTATATGACATCAACTTCTAATTTTGGTTCTTATTTAACTATGAGTCACAAGGCTTTTTTTTCTTTGATGAAATATGATCTACACTCTTCATGTACAAGTCCTTCTAGATAAGATACAAACACAAAGTTCCATGTACATTTACTTCTCATTCTTAGAGCCATCATGCCCTAAAGAAACACAAGTTCCAAGCCTAATATAGAGTCTTGGATGTACAATTTATCACTACCGAACTTGACTTACATCTAGAAATTATTTTACTCAATTTTAAATAACATTATAGGCCTCGTAAACACTCCTGAGATAAATTTTAACCTTACCTTGAAAATCTTCAACTCTTCTTCTATTTAAGACATTACACACACATTCCTCTTGAAATTCCCAGTATTTTATAGTGTTTTATATGAATTCATTTAATCACTATATATCAACCATGGATGAAGACACAATAATACTTCTTTACAAGGCATAACTCCTCAAGTTAGCATCCTCACTTTGAGATCTCAATAAGACTTGTTATAATGAGATAAACAAATTTTCATCCTTAAAGAACACTAAATTATGAAAACATACCTAGATATCTGATGTGAAATAGATATATTGGCTAATATAAATTAGCACCGATTACATTAAACTCATAGAAAAATGGAGATACAAACAATGATGCAAAGAAAAATATAATGTTGCGGAAGATAAACACAATAATGTTATTGATTAATATTATCTCGGAGCAAATTACATAGAGTGAGAGTTTAGAATATATAGGATAATGAACTCCTTAAAACAAGGATTCAACTATAATCTTCAATCCCACAAATCTCTCTTATCTCTCCTATAATCACTCACCACTATTCTCTCACATATCCCACCAATATCTCCACACATAATTATCTACGTGAGTTGTTCTCACAACTCACTATTACAATAATCTATATGAGTTGTTTATTACAACTCATTTACATTTATTTATACTCTCACACTATATTATTAATATGAGTTATATTAACTCAATATTAATAACTTACAAATTAACTAATATCACTCAAACTCACTAATGTAATATATGAATATTACATTTTACAAATAATAATGTGAGCACTAATCCTAAGATTATTCCTAACAATATTTGTCATGCTTTAAGACGATACCTTGTGGTTTATAGTTTTGATAGCACACAGTCCATATTGATACTTGTGCCATGTCTTCTCATTATCCTTCCTCTAAGATTGATCAACACTGGGTTGTAACTCTTATCTCAAACTCATAAAGCACCCTTCAAGACACTTTCTTGCTCACCTTAAGACTTATACTACTAATGACTATACCAATTCATCGATGGAAATAAACACGGGCCATACTTGGTTATTACAGGACCATGTTCATGCTAAAACAAGGATACCATTTCAAAATATTACACTTCTCATAATATATGTGTAGACACCTAAAATTTGCACCACTAATTTCCTCACCACATACACTATCTTTGCAATAATATAAATCAAAGAAATCCATCTAAACACATTATTTACTCCATAAACCACTTATCCTAAGTCTAAAATCCTTCACAATATTTAATCCATGTAAATATCCTCCCACACCCCATAAATATCATTTCACAAGCTGTAAAATCTTATTTTACCTTCCTAAAAACAACCTAACCACCCTAAATCAACCCTAACCATTTCAAAACCATTAAAACCTATTTTCCTACTACTTCCTAACATCTACACCTCATCCCCAACCTTCCCTTAACCATTTACCCAAATCCCAAACCAAAAACCCTTGATTAGAAGTGGTTTCAACCACTTTCCTAGCATTTTCCCTGAAAAAGTAGATTACAAAGTGATTCCACCTAATCGCCAACTATTATAAATAACACCTTTGTGCTCTCTCTGAGGGATCTTCAACTGGGACCTCTTGCCCAATTTTACACCTTGTATTTTGACGTCACATATTCTAAGACATATTTAGGCATTACCATGCATCAATAACAATAATTTACAACTTTTTTCAATCATCTTCACCACTCAAGTTCCATGAAACATGACAAGATAACACATCAATTTCCGATCATTCCCACTCAAGATTTGAGGCATCTTTTAGCTCTTCATCCATTCAAAGGAATTCTCGCATCTCTATTTTTCATTCACAATCCATATAAAATATTAAAAGTAATAAAAAATGTCATTTTAGAGCTTCAACTATCTTTTTTAGCAAACTGTCAATATTCATAAGAATCACTAAAGTGATTCACCCTATCGCCAAGATTGACCTAAATCACCTCGTGATTCCCTCACAAAGTTATCTTTTTATCAATTTATTATCTTTCTATTAGTTTTTATCAAAATCTCTGTAATTAACAATATGTTTCCAAGTATGGCTCTCTGTTAGATGGCGTTCTCGGCCGTTCACATCCAATTACCAGAATTTATGATCTACCCATAGTCCAACACCCTTTCTTCTGGGAATAATACAACATTTTACACGAACTCACACTTTTTACAATCTGGTTTTCCATTAATGAAGTAGACATCAATAATCAATTTGAATTCCTCCATGAAATATAACAAGAAATTAAGGACTTTGGGTACGACTAATTCAAACATGTTCAAATCGCATCCACCCTCGCTGGGTCACATTCAAATCCGCACAGGATTTTCCTTTCAACTTGGAATTCTAAAGCTTCTCACCTATTATCCATATATCTTTGTAGATCATATATCATTATCATTATCTTTATAAATTCACTTAATTGTTAAAAAAAGCTGACATCCTCCAAGGAAGTCCCTCTCGGATTCCTCAAATTGTCCCTTTCCGAGCAGTTCATCTCTCCATTTATCTAATCCTTTTTATTTAATGTCTTCAAGTGCATATTGATTTTTAGGACAAAATGTTTCATACATTCATTCGGTCTCAACAACTTTAACCATCCACCAAAGATCAAATATCAATTAGAATAGCCATCTTCACGGGTATTGGTAAACCCCATTGTCTTCTGAGGTTAGTTTTTTTATTATTTCACTTCATTAATTTAAATTAGGAAAGTAAAAACATCTCTGAACATTCTGGCATGCCTAGTGGGACCTTGTATTTTTCTTTCATTTTAATTTTATTAAAAATCATCTTTTTGGCCTTTTGCTCTATAATCGCCAACGATCTAGTCAAATTGCTAGCGATTGTGGTGAATATCCAACGAGTAATGTCAATAGCCAAAAATCTCTATGACTGCTTCCGATTACTCAGTCATTCAACCTCTAACATCATTTTCTCTTGTTTTTTTCTATCTTTTATTAACCTCTTGTAGGTTTTTGATCTAGGGGCTTTTGCTTTTTGTGTTATTGTATTGCTAAAAAAAGTAAAAATTAAAAAGGAATCATGTCTCAGGTGAGTCCTCTGTTTTTCTGTTTATCTTTAAGCGTTGCATTTTTTTGTTTTCATTGAAATCAATTGTTCTTTTGGGCTTAAAACGAGCCTTGCATCCTACTTGACCACATAGCTTAACTATGGTATTAATAGATTGCATCCACTTAATCTCCCCCACACACAACCAAACCACATCAAACATCAATTTCCATCAAATAATTTTACATAGGTGAAACTATTGGGATTTCATCACCTAATAGGGAAGCCGACTTGATGTTCTGCCCAAGTATAAATAATCTGGTTGTCAATATATTAGCTAACCACTCAACACCCTTATTGTTGCGGGACCATGAAGTGAGGGGGTAGGCCCCAATACCACGCCCATACCGACACCAACATAGATTTTGGACTCGTGTACCTTTAGGTATATCAAGGACTCCAACCTTAAACATTTCTCGAAACTAATAGATGGCCATTTCCTAGGAATCTATCAACCATTTTACACATTTCACTTTTCTTCCTTAAATTAATCAAGATAATAAAAATATTTCTATGTGATTTTCTTGTTGCTTATAATCAACTTATCTAGCTTCATTTCATTAGGTGATTGTTTTTTAATTTCTATGGTGTTTACAAGACAACTATACCGTATCCAAACTTCTAAAAATATGGTGACCAATTCCAAAAATCCGTAGAACATTCCCATCAAACCTTACAACATGCTCAAGCTCATATAGAATATGTTAAACGAATAATTGATCAATGTGAAACATTCCTATCAACACCCTTACAAAAAGATCAAGAACAACCACATTCTCCTAGTAGCCAATCTCCCCCATCCGAGATACCTATTCCTTTTAGTCCATGTTAATTTGATAGTGGGGATCCTATCTGTTAAGAAATCTTGGATTCAAACCTCGTCGCTCTTAATGCATACCTTGTTGCAAGGGGTGCTCATCTTCAATCATGATACCTAAACCATAACCTTATGTACGATCCATCATGAATTTTTCCTCATCTCATTAATCCAAGTCACAAACCAATCATTCAAAAATATATTCTTATCCTCCTAATAGTTGACAAAAAAATCCAACGTTGTGTCTTTAGTTCCTATCATCACTTTTGAATTTAACATGATTTCCTCACAAGGCACAACCACTCAACAACCAATGTATTCACCAGATCCTTCAACTGGTTCAACACCACCTCAAAACAACACAAATACTTCCTCATCCACACAAACCCTCCATCTTCATATGCCATCCAAACACCTCCCATAAGTTCTACTGTTATTTCTAATAGTGTATATCAACCACTATCCTCTCACAAAACCATGACACCTATCTAAAATATTTGCATGTCCATCCCTATATCTACACACCCCTAATCAACACCAAAGCTATTGCTAGTACCCATCCAATTTCGCAATAGTCCTCAACTCCAATTATTTCATAATATATACCTCAGCCATCACAACCACTAGCTTCTTCCCATTCTATACCACAATAATCACATCCTTTTTTCCATATGTCTATCCCCTATCATAACATACCACAACAATCACAACCCCTTGTCTTCACCTCTATTCCTTTCTAATAGGCACCTCAATATTCATGGCCTCTTATCCACACATCTATTCCTTTCCAACAAATACCCCAAAAATCACAACCTCATATAAACACATCCATGCCTACCCATTATCAATATATTCAACCATCACAATCGTTAGTCTCACATCCCACTTATAACAACCCTATGAATATTCCCCAAAACATCCCCTTCCAACAAAATATCCTCAACAATACCAACCATACCAACAACCTAATCAATTTTCATTCAATCAACCTGGTTCATCCTCGTCTAACACGCCGTAACCACCACAAATAGAAAATACACTATCATACATTATCATATGAGAAAATATGCAATGAGCCTATTCATCCCTCCATGCCTTACAAAGCTTATCCTCTTCATTGGGAGCTTCCTAAATTTCCCAAATTTGTAGCAAATAATACCTCAACAACATATTCAATATTTTTTTCATGCATGTTACCTTATAGCTCATGACCAGGACCTCATGTTAAGAAAATTCCCCATGTCCTTAGCTGGTCCTACTTTAGAATGGTATAACAACATCCCACAATACTCCCTCTTCTCATTTGCACAACTCACCCAACTCTTCCTCAAACACATTTCGACCTACATCACTCGTAAAATCATCATTACCAACATGTATGCCATTAAACAATTCATAGATGAATTCGTTGCAAATTTTGTCACCGGTGGAGGGGTATTATTAATCAACTATCATTTTCTCTCCCACAAACAAAGCTGATTGAATTATTTTCTCGTTCATGCACCAAGAACATCTCATCCACACTCCAAATCCAATCTTTTCATATGTTTAACGAAGATTTTACAATAGCTTGTAAATTCAAACTTCAAGCCCTCAAGAAGGTATAGTAAAACTTAGACCAAAGAAACCAAAACCCGCATTTACATCCAAGCCATCATCCAATCTAGATAAATCTAAATCATCATCCAACATGGTAGTTTTCCAATCTGCTCCCAAATAATGTTTGACCATCGAACATTCTCGTCATCACCAATCCATCACTATGATAATTATCCACCAAGAACTCCCCGTGCTATGATTATTTACTATGCACACTTTTAGTTTGGTGGAAGTAATCTGGAAACACAATAACAGACATAACACAAGAATAACATAAACTATGATACAAAGGAATGATGACAAATATGAAATATGAGTGTAAATTATATTATCAACATGAAATTGTTACAATCTCACCCATGAGGTACTTCAAGTGTTACCAACTCCACTCTCCTTCCAATAATAACTATGGGAGAACTTCACAATTACACCTCTTAATGACTTCTTTAACATGCCTTCTAAAGGATGGATTCCTTCACACACTTACTCATACAATATTTCTCACTACTTCCTTCTATGCTAAATGAGGGGGTGGCCTCATTATTTATAGAACTTTTAGGCTTATCCACCTTATCTCTAAGATAGATGAGAAATCTACTCGACGAATCATATTCCATACCTTAACTCTTATCTTTACAAGTAAGCTTATCTTTTAAGATAAGATAAACCTTATCATTTCACATGGGTTCTACTTTTTTAGACTTTTACAAATAAAATACACAAAATATTTATGACATCACTCCTTGTCCTTATTACTAATATAATATTTCTAATTTCTAATCATGTAGACCCTACTTCTCTACTTACCCTAACTTTGACATTTTAACATTACCGAACCACTTATGAAAATATTTAATTTTTACCACAACATTCCTATTGTACTTTGACTATTACCGTACTATACATTATTCGCGGTGTCATTAAGCAACGCCGTTATCTTTATCCGACGCCACTACTAATTATACTTAACAACATTCTATTCCTAATACATATATTAATGAAATAGAAATCACGGAGGAAAATTTTAGTGTCGATATCTTCCCCTTCTTAGCTTCTACTCCGTCCTCGAGTAGACTATTCTGGTGCTTGGAAAATATTTAACTTGTCGTGGTTGACCCATTTTGTAATGGGAGTGTCATCCAATTCCTCCAGTCGATATGTACCATTTTCATGCACAATTGTTATTTTGTAGGGCCCCATCCATTTGGGAAGAAATTTTCTCTGCCTTCTTTTTTTGTATCTAGAATCATATACTAGAACCAAGTCATTCACATGAAATGGAGACCAACGGATCTTTTGATCAAAATATTCCTTATGCTTCATTTTTTTCTTATAGCTTGTATCCTTCGCTATTTCCCTCATTTCCTCTAGCAAATGAAGATGTACCAACCTTTCTTTTACTGAATCACTTTCATCCATCCTTTCATTTTTCATAACTCTCATAGTGGGAATATCAAACTCAATAGGAAGAACTGGATCAATGCCATAAGCCAACTAAAATGGGGAGTATCATGTTGCTGACTTTGATGTTGCCATATATGCCCACAATGTTGCATAAATCCTTTTATCCCACTTATGTACCTACAAAGCTGCATCTTTTGCTAGAATTTGACACAACACATAATTTGTTTGTTCCACATGTCCATTTGTGCTTGGCTTGTAAGTTGTTACCTTCCTGTGCTTAATAGAAAACTTGTTGACTAGGGCTTCTACCACCTCATTAATGAAGTGGCTTCCTTGATCTATTACAATTTCTAATAGACAACCAAATATGGTGATAATGTGTTCATATATGAACCTTGTCACTTCATCCATGGAAGTTTTTTCAATAGCTTAGCTTCAACCCACTTGGTTAAATAATCTATGGTAACTACAATATACTTATTTTGGCATGGGGTAGTTGGAAGTGGACCTACAATATCTATTCCCAATTTTCAAAGGGACCAAGTGGAAGAATAGGGCATAATGGAGCTGATGAAGTCTTATGGTTACCATGCGTTTGACAAATATCACATATCTTACAATAATTATAACAATATCTAAAAAGAGTGGGCCAATAATAACCTCGCATTCAAGATCCTTCATATTGTAAGTTGTCAGAGAAGTGTCCTCCACATGTACCATTATGGAATTCTTCTATTAGCTCCTTACCTTAATCACGTGTAACTACCCTCTCAGATTGTCCATCAAGTCCTATTCAAAATAATACTCCATGTAGAATAGAATATGGATGACTGGCTTGAGTAATCTTCCTCTTAGTCTTTGCATTGACACCATCAAGAAACTTGAATTCATTCAGATAATTTCAAATATCTATGTATTCACTAGGGATTGTGTCAAGGGATAACAATGCTACATTTGGGAAATCATCATCATCACAAGATGAACCTAAACCATCATAGGCTCGAGAGAGTGCATCTGCATTGACATGCTTCTTTCCTAGCCTATCTATAATATCAAATTCAAATTCTTGTAGCAAAATTATCCATCTTGCTATCCTTCCTAATGGGTTAGGCTTATTTACAATATATTTTAGAGCCTGATGATCTGTTACAACTGTAAACTTCTACCCTAGTAAGTAATTTCTAAACTTTTTTATAACAAAAATGATAGCTAGAGCCTCTTTTTTTAGTTACAGTATAATTTACCTCAGATTGCTCATTTGTCTGCTCCTAAAGTAAATCTGGATGATCATTCCCATTTTTATCATTTTGGCTTAGAGTACTTCCTAGTGCTACATTTGAAGCATCAATATACATAATAAATGGCTTGCTCCAATTCTAGATTCTTTAAAACAGGTGAAGACACCAAAGCCTCCTTCAGTTGTTCAAAAGCTTCATGCGCCTTCTTTCCTGGTTCATAAGTAACATCCTTCTTCAAGAACTGGGTTAGTGGTTGTGCAATCTTTGAGAAATTCTTGATGAACCTTCTATAGTAACCCACATGGCCTAAAAATGATATCAACTTACTTCTATTCATAGGAAATGGTAACTCTTTGATTTTTGAAACTTTATTAGGATCAAGTACCAATACCATCTCTGGATACAACATGCCCTAACAAAATGCCTTTAGAACATCCAAAGACACACTTTGTAGGGTTTAGTGAGGCTTGTGCTTCATCTAACCTTTGAAATGCTATCTCCATCTGGTGCAAGTGGTCCATCTTGCTCCCATAGATGTAAAAATCATCCAAAAATACTCTAATGAAGTTTCCAATGTAGGGTTCAAACACCCTATTCATCAAGCGTTGGAACATTTCCGGAGCATTACACAACCCAAAAGGCATAACTCTATAAGCAAACGTTCCCCAAGGAGTGGTGAATGTGGTCTTCAGCTGATCTTTCTCCGCTATACAAACTTGGTTGTATCCGTTATATCCATTAGCAAAACTATAGCACTTTTGGCCGATACTTCATCTAAGATCGATCCCGAGAATGGAAGAGGGTAATGATCCTTATTTGTTGCCTTGTTGAGCTTCCTATAATCAACACAAATGTGTAGCTTCCCTTTCTTTTTTATGTAGATCACAATGGGAGAAACCCGCTTACGAATTATCCACAACAAATATGAATCTTGCATCAAGCAACTTATCTATTTCTTCTTTTACAGTCTTGGAAAAATTAGGATTCATTCTATATGGCATTTTCTTTATGGGCTTAGCACCATCTACCAACTCAATAGAATGTTCTACCCAACTTACTTAACAGAGTTCCTTGTAATCAAAAGTGAATAGGTGTATGTACCTTCAAAAGAGCTAGAGGTAGGATTCCTTCTCACTCTCCATCACAACATCACCAATATTTATTTGTTGGAGATGATCATCAATTTCTTCTTCAAATAATTTATGGGTTCATGAGTCGGTGTGACTGGAAGGATATCCATGACTGAAACATCAACCTCACTTTCTTCATCTTCTGTGTCCACTTCACTAGTACTAGAGTAATCAGAGGATGTCCAATCATCAGTTTCATCACTTGAATCCACAGGTTCTACCTTATGATGCCAAGGGATCACATTTATCTTTACCCTCTCTCTCGCCACGTCCAAATTTCATGAAGCCTTCATTCCAAAGTAGTTTCTTGGATGAATTCTCCTTAGCCATGGTCTTCCCAACAACATTGGGTACGTAATAGTACAATTTTTCATCACTAAAGTCTACCACACATACAACACCCATAAAAATATTGCCACATTTGAAACAACACCTTCTAGTTTAGTTTTTCCCTTATTTAATGACCTTAACATAAGTGTTGAGGGAGATAAGTTTTTAAACGTAACATATTCATTACAAACTCAGTCATTACATTAACTACAACACCTCCATCTACTAAGGCATCATGAATTGAAATACCATTACATAATACCTCAACTTGTGAAGCATAGGGATCCGCCTCGCCTCCAAAGCAGGGACCTCAACCTCCTTCCTTCATCGAGCATTGAGTCCACTTCGCAACTCCCGCCTCTTCTCGTAACACATAGCCAAAAGTTGACCATATGTAATATTTGTAGGCCTTTTGGACAAATCTTCTAAGATGGAGTATGGTCCTTGTCCCCGTGAAATCGAGAAAATCCCGCACACCCAACTTTCTTCTCCTCTATTTTTCTTAGTAGTTCCTCCTTTCATCTTCTTAGGATCATTTCCATCTTGGTTATCTTTTTCTTTTTTTTCTTTTTGTTAGAAACACATCTCGCTTCATTATTTATGCTCCTATCTACTACATCAAAAGAATTCAGGTGTGCTTTTCCTTTATCATTATCTCTTGTACCAGATGTAGAGGCCCTATCTAGACAATTATACTTATAATGACCCTTTTATGACAACCATAACATACAACTTCAGATATATTTCTTTTGGACCTCTATCTCCTCCGAGAACTAAATTTTTTCCTCAAGAAGATTAATAGTTAAATCGACCTATCTTCCCGAGTAGATCTTCATACTCGAGTAGATGTACCAAGAGAAATATTTGTGCTCACCGAGAGTGGTTGTGGATTCGGACCAAAGGTGTTGTGTAGGCTCTAACTTAGCAAAATTTTCTTTGGGCTCTTTTTCCATGCTTTCCTCTTGCCTTCTTACAATCTTCTTTGCTTGTTCGCCGCTAGGTGGTCATACTTCACTCGTTGTTTGATCTCTAGCTTCATACCAAGAATGAAGTGCTTACAGAGGAGATTATCCACGCCATTCATCAACCCATCCGCTAATCCTTCCTTCCGATCTAGGCATCGAGCTTCCTCCTTAGCTCTAGAACATAAGCATGATAATCCCTTATCTTCTCCTTCTCTCCTTGGGATAGTTTTGTGATATTGATCATGAGATTTGCATATTTTCGTTGTTCACCAAATTCTTCAAGAAAACTTTCAGCTTAATAAATCTCATGA
The DNA here is from genome assembly GCA_018340775.1 of Taxus wallichiana var. yunnanensis. NCBI lineage: Eukaryota > Viridiplantae > Streptophyta > Pinopsida > Cupressales > Taxaceae > Taxus > Taxus wallichiana. The sequence continues at coordinate 508,776,720 of CM031236.1, read as the reverse complement.
GTTTTTCACATTATCACCTAGTGTTTCAAACCACCGAGGGTGAACCATCCAAAAGGTAGGAAAAATCCAGTCCATTGTTCCCTTCTTATGAGGCCATTACAAATGCAAGATCGTTTAAATTCTTGAATGAAAGAGAAGCATCTTCATTAGATTGGGATGAAAAATAAGTTTCTTCCCATTTTCAAAAGTAACCACATTGAAATACCAACCCACAAGTACAATCAACAAGACTTATGTGCACAAATAATTAGAATCACTATAATAGAAAGTGACTTTACACCTTTCTATAGTAAAATAGAAATGACCACGGTAAACTATGGTAAAACTTGACTTATCAGCAAAAAATGACTTTTCTTGTGGTAAACACTATTCACAAGTAAAAAGTGAAGTTACTGTGGTAAATACTATTCACAGTAAAAAGTGACTTTACTGTGGTAAATACTATTCACGGTAAGTGACTTTACCATGGTAACCACTATACACAGTAAAAACAAGGTTACCCTCAAATGTTTTCTGACTAAGTGGGAATATCTCTCCAGAAAATCCACCAACGAGGAATGGTCTCAAGAACGGTCCCCAAGAACGGAACCAAAATGTCATCACCAATCGGCACTATGATAAATGAGGGGGGTGGCCTCTTTATTTATAGAACTTTCAGGCTTATCCACCTTATCTCTAAGATAGGATAAGAAATCTACTTTGACGAATCATATTCTATACCTTAACTCTTATCTTTACATGTAAGTTTATTTTTTAAGATAAGATAAACCTTATCATTTCACATGGGTTCTACCTTTTTAGATTTTTTACAAATAAAATATACAAAATATTTATGACATCACTCACTATCCTTATTACTAATATAATATTTCTAATTCCTAATCATGTAGACCCTACTTCTCTACTTACCCTAACTTTGACATTTTAACACTACTAAACCACTTACGACAAATAATTACTTTTTACCACAACATTCCTATTGTACTTTGATGTTACCATACTATATATTATTGGCGGCGTGATCGCAACATCGTTATCTTCTATCGACGCCACTACTAATTATACTTATCAACATCCTATTCCTAATACATACATTAATGAAATAGAAATTACGGAGGAAAATTTTAGTGTCATGACAGGTTCCCAACCTCAAAGAAATTATACCCCTATTAGCGAATCATATACTACATTTTTATATAAACTTCTTGTTTTTAATATGATCTCCCTTCCACCTATCCATCATATCAACACCTCTATTTCAAAACCCTCTTGGTACAGGGATAATGATTATTGTAAGTACCATAAAGTCAAAGGTCACAACATCAAAGGTTTCGTTTTATTCTCAGTAACGCCCTTCAAGATATAATTAACAAAGGAGAGCTACATTTAGACACTACTAACGTAACTCAAAATCAGAACCTTGATGTCTTCAAACAACCATTTCCAAACCATTATCCATCAACTAGTCAACCACAAGCTAACAATGTTTAGGCCCATCATACCATAAACACCATTAATAAAACACTTCTTATCGTTGAATCTACTCCCGCATCATCCTCTAGTAATACCCTAGACCAACACCGACAAAAAATAGAGATATCCTCATAACCTATCATTAATAATAAACCTTCTCTATCTACACCTACCACCTCTTCACCCAACTCACCCATGAACTATTTGCAGATACCCTCAAAAGCAACCCATTACCCAAATCACAAAAATTTCATATGACAACCGTGTTGCTCAATATCACACATGTAACCTTCAAAATTTTATTCTTTCCCCATCTAAAAAGGTTACATTCATATCTATAAATCATCCAACTGCTCAAAAAAAAAAATATCAACCTTTAATCTTGGGGCCAAATCACCTATCACCATCACACCATCAAAAAATCCTCATCAAAAAAACAACAAAAACCCACATCAAAAGTAATGTCTCATGTAAATGTCAAACCAAGCAAGACACCATTGCCTTTGACATCCACATCAAAAGGACATTATGTAAAAAATTTAAAAAGGCTCTTGCAACAATCACTCATAGTGTTACCTCCCCTCAAACCAGCAGACTCTCAAGGCTAGAAACCATCATGATATAATTTTGAAGCCTTTTGTGATTATCATCAGATGCCATGACACTCTATAGAAGATTGTAAAGCCTTTTACACAAATGTTAAAATACCTTAAAGTAAATCTCTTCTTCCTTCAGAGTTACACAAATCAAAGAAACCCCATGTAACATCTATAACCACCACAATTACGCCATCATCAAAACTTATCACTATCAAAGAGCCATCAAGTAAAGTTCTCCCTCACCAATTTGATGTCATCCACATTACCACTCACACACGTACTCCATAAGCCTAATCCTTCGTAGAAAAACAAATCTAAGACCTTTTTCGACATTCCCTACCCCTAGAACTTGCTTCTTCTTCATCTAATGATAAAACTTAAGTTTCCATTCCTCTCACTCCCGAGACAATTAGACATCACACCCTAAGACCAAAATATCCAATCTTTCCGCTCTACCATCTTCCACCACAAGACAAAAAGTTATTATTAAAGAATTGCACAAAGATCCTTTCAAAATGTCACTTTATGAACTAGTTCAGACGTCACCTTCACATAAATAAGCCATGATCAAATCCCTCGGTCTATATCAAGTACATGTAAATGATCCACTTCCTTTTACAAATTTTGTATGTGCTCAAAGTAGCCACCGCCATTTCCTTTGAATCCTCTGAAATACCATCTCTTTGGCTAGAAGATCATGACTCACCTCTCTTCATTACAACCCAAATCAATGATGTCCTTGTCAAGAGATTCATGATTGATGGTGGCACCACAATCAATATCATATCTTCCATTTCTTTTAACCAACTTCAATTACCAAACACTATCATCGCTTAGACACCAATTTTGCTTCGATATTTTAACAACACAATCGCTCCCACGTTAGATACAATTATTCTACCTCTTAAGGTCGGTGTCAAAATTCTTCTAGAACTCTTCTATATCATAGAGGGGGAAATCCAATACAATATATTTTTAGGATAACCTTGGATACACACCATGCATTGTGTCCCTTTGACACTCCACCAATGCCTTAACTATGAACATGAGAGAAAAACATTCACAATCCCTACAAATCTTAATTCATTTCTTTGAGTGCAATATGATATATCATCCAAATAATGTCCTCATAAATAAAACAAAATCAGCATCCTCCAATGAGGCATCCACCAACACATCCATTCCATCATCCAAATTACCAGATGATTCCTCCTCGGTGAAGTTATAGAATGTATTTCACTGGGGGAGTATTGTCTCCTTATGCTTAATTCACTTCATACACCCAACACATATGGTATACCGGACAAACAACCCATGTACGAACCTAACATAGGTTATGACATCCCTTATGGTCCCCCACATATAAAAAATTCTCATATACGGAGGGAATGATCACCCTTCATCACAATCCATTCACCAACACCATTCCTCGCCCTTCCTATCGATTTCAAGTCTCTATATAATCAAGTCTCTATACAATTAAATCATGTATTACCTGCCTTATCCAATATTTCCTTCGCCTTAACCCTAGTAAGTGTGTTTTTGGTGTTCTCACCGGTAAAATTTTAGGGTTCATCATATCTATTTGAGGTATTAAAGTAGATCTAGCCAAAATCAAAGCAATTATTGAAATGCCTCCTCTATCCAACCTCAAGCAATTATGTAGCCTTCAAGGTAAATTACTATCTATTTGAGGCTTCATATCACAATTATCATGTTTTTTCAACTGCTCCACCACATTCTCCATAAATACATTGATTTCAAATGGGATCTTAATTGTTAAAAGGATTTTAATGAACTCAAATAGTACCTCTTATCACCAACCATACTCATACCTCCTCATGAGGAGGAGCCATTCTATCTTTACGTATATGTCATCGCCATGCCTTAAGGGCCATGCTTTCTCATTGTGATGACTAAGGTTGTGAACAAGACGTCTATTACATAAGTTGTACACTACACGAATATGAAACCCATTATACCGAAGCCAAAAATTGTGTTACACTTTGTACTTTCTGACCTCTAAACTACGTCACTATCTCCTTAATCACAAAACTTACGTTATCACCAGTTTTAACCCACTCTAAACCATGCACTCTAAACCATATCATAGTGACCGCATCACTTGGTGGTTTATGCTTATGAATGTTACCTTGAGTCCATATCACAAAATTCTATTAAGGGCTAGACCATCATGGACCAGCTTTCTGAAGCACCCTTTCCTGACACCCAACTCCTTCACGAACAATTTCCCAAAGAATATATCAACACTATTGATGAACATGGATTTAGTCCTATTAAAATGACCTTCTTCTTCAATGGATCTAAATTCGACAAGGGGGAGGTGTTAGTATCATCATCATACCTCTTTAAGGACTCTTATTCCTCTATCATTAAAACTCAACTTTGAGTGTACCAATAACATGGTCGAATACGAAGCTTTAATAATGGGTCTTCAAACTTTCGTCATGCTAGGAGTTCAAATCTTAGAAATCTATGAAGAATCACAACTCATCATTAATCAAATCAAAGGATATTATCAATGTAAAAATGAAATCCTACAAAAGTATAAATCCATTATTTAATTTATCCTTGAATCCTTCGATCATTACACCATTCAAAAAGTTCCACGATCCTCTAATAAATTTGTAGACACCATGGCTTCTTTAGGGTCTCTCATCCCTTTATCAACCAAAAATCGAATGATAACTCCAAAATATTCGTATTCATTCATAGATTGGATCAATCCTCACACAAAAACAACTCCCTTCTATCAAAACTATTGAAAATCATCCCACTGATATATGGTACTCTCAAACATTTTACTGCCTTTCAGAATCTAAAATTCCCACTGACCTATCTCGAAATGCTAAGTGATTATTTCTTGAACACCTACTCACCATGTCATTATAGGCGATATCCTTTATAATTTTGGTTTCGATGGCCTTCTATTAAGATGTCTTAAGTCCCATGAATCTATCAAAGCAATCCAAAAGGTCCATGACAGTATATGTAGTGGACATTTAAATGGTATCATCGTCGCTAAATGTGTCTTACGACTAGGCTATTGCTGGCCTACCATCAACCAAGATTGTTGTGTGTATGTTAAGAAATGCATCAAATTTCAACAACATTCAAACCTCATCTATGTTCCCAGCCAAGATTTTCATCCATCTCACGACTTATGGCCTTTCTCACAATGGGGTTAGACCTCATTGGCACTATCAATCCTCGCTCATCACAACAACATCATTCCATCATCACAGCCACTGAATACTTTACAAAATGGGTCGAAGCCATCCCCTTAACTTCAACTAAGGAAAACAAAATCATCAAATTCATCTATCAATACATCATATGTCACTTTGGTGTTCCTCACAAACTTGTCACAGATAATGGAAAATCCTTTAAAAATAAGGATGTTAAGAAACTATGTGACACCTTCAACATAAAACTTATCTTTTCATCACCATAATATCCCCAAGAAAATTTACAAGTTGGAGCTTCTAACAAAACACTTAACAAGATCCTCATGAAAATAGTAGATGATGTAGGCTGGAATTGGCATCTCCAAATTTTGTTTGCTCTCTGGGATTATTGGACTAACATCCATACTCCTACATGTGTTATGCCCTTCTCACTATTCTATGGCTCTTAGGTAGTCTCACCCCTTTGTAGACACCTAAAATTTGCTTACGCACTTTTATTACTAAAATTGCACTAATTATCCTTTCTTCTATCATTCTCATCGCAATTAGTGATTTCACATTAATTAACTTCAATATTCACTCTCTTTTGGTCAAACTGACGACATTTTCAATAAATCATCATTTTCCTTTATTCCCATTAATTAATTACATTTTTCTAATTAATTATCCTTCCTATCACTTAGGATGTCGATTAACAATCTTTTGTTAATTAACATCCGCTTCTACTTGGGTTAATTAATTATTATTAATTAATTACGCTCACTACTCTAAATCAATAAATCATCATTTATTAGATCAAATTCCTCTCTCACATCCCCCAAATCATACTAATTTTCCCCTAATCAGCTTCTATAAGCTTACATCTACCTATAAATTAATCACTCCTAATTAATTAAAACATCCCCCAACTCCCATGGGTTACTAATGATAAATTAAACTCTTCTAAATCAAGCTTACCTTTTCCGAACCATGTTTATCCATTTCTAATCTTGCTTTGCCTTTTTCGGGGAAAATTTTAGTGGAAATTTTTTGTAAACACGTGAATATTAGATATTTTAGAAATTTGAAATAGCGAATTTTTAACAATCGACCGCTTCCTAGTTCGCCTAAAATTTTAGCCGACAAGTCATTTGTATGGGTCAGTTCACCTACTATTTATAGTTAAAAATGAACTTATGCATGTATTTCGCCAACGTTTCTAATCAAAATGTGTAAATATTCATTGAGGTATAATACAGAGCTCAGGGGGGTTATAAGGGGGTACTCCCCTTATGGGGTCTCGGGAGGCCTATCACCCTAACAGGGGTTTTGGGTGTCACGCACCCCAAAGAGGGGTTCAAGGAAGCATCCTCAAAATCCACATTTTATGTCTATTTCTAGGGGAGACAATTTTCTTAACATCACAACATACATGGGATGGATAACTATTCAAATTCATCGGGACGATCATCCAATATAGGTCGCACAAGAGACCAACAAGGTCGATGGATGATCAATGGATTCTATCCAATACGCAGTGTGATGGGTGTCTCACCGGTAGATCGTCAACTGAAATGGATGCCCATTTAATACCGACATCTAACAAAAAGTAGCTATCCATCCAACTTGGGTTGGATGGCGAAAATGGATGACCATCTAACCCAAGCTAGACAAGTAGATAGTGGACGACCTTCTAATGAAGGTGGACGGAAGATAATAAGCGTTTGTCTAACCTAGATCAACCGAAAATCTTCCAACACCCATCTAACCATATGAAACCATCAAAAAAACACCCTACAAATTTGCCTTTTCCGTGAATCACTTTTTCAGAGATTCGCCATCATTTCGAAAGTCCATTTCGGAGATTCACCACCCATTCTATAATAATTTTTCGAAGGGGTCTTAAAATGAACCCTAGCCCTTATCCCACATGCACTAAGATGTAAATCTCTCTTAAACAAGAAGGTTATATAAGGAACCCTCCTCCTTCTCTTTCTTCTTACACCTCATTTGCATTAGTGAAAACTATAGGCTTTTTATGTAGACACCTAAATCTGGTATTTATACCTTGTATGTTTGTGTGCACACATTTCACCTTGTCTTTACCTAGGTGCCCCTTTAATTTAATTCATCCCCCTTTTTATTTAATTTAAAATGCCCACTTAATCATCCTATCACCTTTAATGCCCATCCAATTCCTATTAATTAATTAATTAATCAATTAATATCTCATATGCCCTAACAAACCTTCTATTTAGGATGCTTTTATCCTAACACATACATCCCCTTGCTTTTCTAGCTTTTTTATCTTGCCTATCTTTATCCCTTAACATCCCTAAAAATCCCTTGCCTACCTATATGCTTTAAAGCACTCTTCCAACTCTTAAAAATAAGAAATCACACCAAAAACACAAAAATCCATCTCGTTGGGAAACTTTCCGCGTGGTCAATGCCGACCCATCCTGGGCTTGTTGTTGACCTATCAAACTAAGTTAAACATTTCTAAAAAGGGATCAGAAATCATATGCATGAGAACTTTGGATCTTCCTTGTGAACTAACTCTCATGCCAAAGCATTCCTACAATAGTTAAAGACCTCCCCGAATCTTCTTGGAACATGCTTTCAATCCTTAGTGATATTTATCATCTTATTTATGTCATTTATGAGATATTTATCATATTATCTCCATATTTCTTGTGTTTAACATTTTACTGAGTTTAGATAAGCTTCGCAATACTTAGATCTCCCTCAACAACCTTATCTTCTAGCTTCTTTACTTGTAGGTTGCACTTCTACCCACTTATCCTCGGCCTTATCTAACTATGTTATAGTCATCATTGACCCGCTCTAGTCACCGTCGACTGTGGTCCTGTTTTCATACATCTCACCCAAATCACTATTTTCTTTTCTTCTCTACCTTTATGTCCCGAGAGATCATTCTACTGGTCATCTCCTAGCACCCATAGGTATTTGCTATCTTCCGGTTTGCACTCAAACCTTTACAAACCTACATATTCCTTTTGTTGTTCAAATCTTCTCTCCCAAGTCACCATCAACCTATTTTCAGACAAACTGGATCGGGTCGTCGCCACCCGCAATAGGTAACCTTTAATTTACAATTATTTCAATCAAATCAGCTTTTAGATCAATTTCAGTCATTTCTCAAATTTAGTAGTACTTTTGTTTCTGCATGTAATTTCTTTATCAATCCTTTACTTCAATCTTTATTTAAAATGAGGGTTGACATCCGTGAAAGGAAGGTCACACTTCTTGGTGTCAACATTGTTTGAGTAACCCCCGCATATCACATGTAATCAGTCTCCTTTTCAGTTTGTCTTATTTACAGGTCATCAAATACAACAAGGATCAACTACTTGGTGCCCGTTCATCCACATCACACTTATAAAGGTACTATAAACCCTCCATGTTTTGAGTTGTGTACTTTCTTTAGTATCTAACTCATTAACTTGAATCAAATGAGAAATTACATCAACATTCCTAGCACGCCCGGTGGGACAACCCTTTAGGTGATCCCTTTCTTTTCTATTTTCTTGCTTCTTCTGTCTTCTACTAACACTGCAATGCAAGGCCCGCCTTTTATTGCTCATTTTGGTTTGGCTGCTAGATCGCTCTTCACTAAATTTCAAATAAAAAGGAAAATATTTATCCAAGTTTTCCTCTTTTCCATATTTTCTCCTTTATACATCATATCTCCCTTTTCTTGTGTGTTTCCTCATTGAAAGATCACACTTCGTTTTGGTTTAAAAATGACCTTTCTTTTCTGCATCATGTTTTCTCATATAATTTAAGTAGGAGGTTAACTTGTTGCATTTCACAATCCTCACACATAACCCAAAACTCACAAACCAATCAACACATCAAAATAACATCCTACCCGATAGACTAATTGGGATTTCATCACCCAACAGAAACCGCCTGAGACTCTTCCAAACCAAAAAAACCTAAAACCAAACATATATTGCCTTCTCTTGGGTACCTCGTTATCCATCTCCTATTCTTTTTCACATTTTTGAATTAAAATCAATAAAAAAGAACTGCTTTCTTGAGTTGCTTGGTTTAGTTAGCATAAAAATTGTTCTTGTTTCATGCCCGTAATTACTCGTTCAGTAGAAAAAATAATGGAACAAAAATTCCCTTCAAATAGTTCCACCTTGACTCAACAAACATCTACTAAAACAATTTCCTCATCCATGCCCTTGATTACCTCTTTCATGAGTACTAATCCTCTCTTTAGTGTCTCTCACCTAGAATCCTCTATTCAAACCACTACCTTAGGAGAAACTAATCCCTTCTTCTATCATCATTTTGTCTCATCTAGACCAACCACCCCTCCTTCTGCATCTAGACCTTCTGGACCTCCGTTATCCCTCATGGTGACTTGGATTTCCAGGATCTCCTTGATGCCAATCCGGTGACTCTCCAAGACTAAATCCTTAGGAAATCAACTAAAATTCCCCTAGATGGTCCACCACTTTAGTATATTTATCCTTATCATACTAATCCCGATGCCAATCAACAATTTTTAGTAAATGAGCTTTCCTTGTCTTCTAACAATCCCCCACCCCACCAAATTGCTCAGCTAGTCATGTCCATTCCACCAATCAATACAACTATCACCACTACCCTTCCTATTGCCTCTTCGGCCCCAATATCATGTCCCTTATTTGGACAACATGATCCCCTCACATCACACATGCATATCATCACTTCCCAACCTCCTCTTATGGGTGCTCTACCTTATTCAATGTCTAACCCCTTTCAACAACAATTTCAGCCACTTATACTCATCAAGTGCTACCCAGTCCCAAAATCATACAATATCCCCATGACACAACACCAAACATTCCAAACTCAACCTTTAACTCACATTCATCAAGAAATCCCCCAAGCACACATTCAATCTCACCAACAATTTTATCCAGACTACCTCGCAAGTTGTGCAACCACAACCACAACCCATTATCACTTCACCAAATGATCTTATGCATGCTCTCATGAATAGGTTAGCCAACCTTGAGGCCACCACCCTAGGGCCCAAAGTTGCATTATCATATGAATAAATCTGTAATGAGCCAATTCATCCATATGTGCCAATTAAGTTGTATCCTCCACATTGGGAATTTCTAAAATTCACCAAGTTTAACAACAAGGAGGATCCACAACAACACCTTCATGCATTCAGACATATGTGTTATCTTATTGCACACGATTAGGACTTGATGCTCCACACTTTCCCCATGTCTTTGGCTAGTCCAACGTTAGACTAGTACAATAACATCCCTTAATATTTGATATTTTCCTTCAATCAGCTCACATAATTATTTTTAGAACATTTTTCGATCAACGTTGTGTGTGATGTCATCATCAATGACTTGTACGCCATCTGATAGTTTGAATACGAGTCCATCACAGACTTCATCACACAATGATGCGACATTATAAATCAACTATAATTCACCCTCCCACAAACTAAGCTCATCGAGATCTTCTCACGTTCATGTGAAAACATATATCCTCTACCCTACATCTAATCCTTCCAAACCTTTGACGAATCCTTCACCATGGCTCACAAGCTTGAAACACGCACCCTTGAGTAGGGCCATTTAAAACTAAAATTAAACAAACCTAAACATGAATTCACTAAAACATCCACACATAATGAGAAATCTAAGGGAGCGGCCAATGTTGTGGTTGTCAAATCTTCTCCTACACCAACATCTAGCATGTGGACTCAGCAAAAAGCCCCACGATCTACACCCAAATACACTCCCCTTAGGGAATCATATGCCTCAATATTTGATAAGTTGATAGCAAAAAATCTAATCACATTACCACCTATATGACTAGTTATTAAGTCAAGACTAAAACCCATGTGGTAACAAGAAGACCATTACGATAAATATTACTAAACCCGAGGTCATGAAATTGAGAAATGTTGAACTTTCAAGGATTTAGTTCAAAGGCTCATTGATCGGGTGACCTTCAAGTTGAAAATCCTAATGCTTCACCCAATCAACCACTTGACATCTTCAAACAACCTTTTCCAAATCATACACCAACAAGCCAAGCCGCCACCACTTCCATAACCCAAACACCTAATGCTCATACTATGACATAAATCCCTTTGATATTATTCCTATATCTACAAACCAACAAACACTTTTCCCCATAACTGCACCAATTGTATCTACATCTACCTCGACATCCATTCCTACTACTAGGACCCCATTCGCAAACATATCATTTTTCCCCTAGAAGTATTTATGAAACAACCATTCCCACCTACTTCTACAGTTGAGATTGGTTCCACATCTACTACGTTACCTATTATATCCACTTCATTACTCACCAAATCCACTTCACTGGATCCGACTATCTTACCTACATCCATTCCACTTCTCCTTTTATACCATCCTCAGAATTAAAATTGGTGCCTCTTTTAGAGATTTTACCTGCACCCACATCAACTGTTGAAAATGCATCCACACCACCTTCTTCCTCAACACCATCCTTATTATTTGAAGAAATTTTGAAAACACTTCAACTTCCAACAACCTCAAATGATCCTTCTACCTCATCGATACAATCAAGTCAATCTTCACCTCCTTTATATTCCATCAAACAAATATTTCTTCCTACACCTATACCAATTGTGACACCACCTCCAGATCCTCTCGATGGAAATTATTGTCACTCCTCCTAAGGACACACCCTTACAAACAAAATCCACAACCATTAGTACATTACCTCAAAAATATCTTGTACATTCCTACAAGAAAATTGACATTCCCACCTCTAAGTCATCTAATACACGGTTACTTCTTCATCAACCCAAACTTAAATCATTCGACACTAAGCTATTAACCTATACGCAAACCGAACCCTGAACATCAAGATGTCAACATAATTGAACTTTATCTTTTTGGAAATCCACCTCTTATTTAAAGACCAAGACATTCCACAAGGAAAAAATACCTCCTAAGGATTTGGGTGAATCATATGTGGACATTTTCCAACACTTATTACAAATTTCTACAATCACACTTCTACCTATTAGGGACTTTGACCCAAATAGCAAGAATCCATTGTGGTTTAATCCTAACCTCATCTGTGCATATCACCATGCCCCTGGACATGACACTTGAGCATTGTAGAGCATTCCAAGCCATCGTCCATGACTTTATCAAGGAAGAATACCTTCTCCCCAAACCAAATCAATCTCTTCCTTCCACTCCAACATCTGTACCTTTGACCTCATCCATCCAAATGCAAAATTCCCCTAGTTCTCCACAAAATTTTGCAGCCATCCCACCTCCAGGTGACTATTCTTCTGAGGATATTCCCCCTTGTTCATTGATGTTATTCACATAACCACTTGATCCGGCCAACATGAGCCTAAATCAACAGCCCAACTGAAAGCTAAAACCTTCATCGTCATTCCTCCTCCTAAGGAGTTAACCTCATCATCAACACCTAAGGTTTCCATCTTAGTAGCACCTAGGCCTATTGAACAAAGTATAGTCAAATAACTCCACCAAGCCCCGGTCAAGATGTCACTCTACGAGCTCATCCAAATCTCATTAGACCATAGACAAGCTCTCACTGAAGCCTTAAAGTGCATTTTGACATCTAATGACGAGGCTCAGACCCTTCGCATCCCTTGTAGGAGAACTCGCATGACTTCTACTACCATCTCATTTGATGATGTTGAGATTCCAGATATCCTCTTTTGGAAGAACATGATCTTCCCCTCTTTATCATGGTCAAGATTAATGACACATTCATCTGACAGTCCATGATTGATAGTGGAGTGAGCATCAATATCCTCCCATCACATACTTTTGATCAACTTAAGATACCAAAGGCCTTTGTTTCCCAAACACTCACGGTCCCTTGAAATTTTAACGATTTTTCCACTCCTACCTTAGGAACAGTCGTCCTTCCTATTTTTTTGGTGAAAATCTCCTCCATGAGGTCTTCTACATCATAGAAGGATAATTTCAATACAATGTTCTCCTTGGGAAACCTTGGATCCACGCTATGTGTTGTGTTCCCTCTACACTCCATCGTTCCCTTAAATATGAGCATGAGGGGAAGATTTTGACACTTCACTGGGGACGCTCCTCCCTTTCAGATGTGTAACATGACTTATCGACCCAATGATGTCCTTGTTCCCAAGGATGATCCATCCACACCATCCACTAGTTCATCCATCCCTTCTTCTAAACTTCCCAATGACGATTCCCTAGATAAAGTAATGGATAAGATTACGTTAGGGGAGTATCATCTTCTTACACTCAACACCTTACCCACTCCTCACCGTCTTGGTAGACCCAATAAGAAACCCATGTACCAACCAAATGGTGGGGTATCATTCCTTTTGGTCCACCACATCTTTAAACCAACCTCATCTATGGTGGTTTTGACACCCCTTCTTCTCATATTGTTGATCTTCCACACACGAAACCTTATACTAGTGGTTTTGGCTTCCTTAACAAACCATATTTCACCCACACCAAACTCTATCATTGTGCACATAAGGGATTTAGCATGGGACTCTATCACAGGGTCCATATGGCCTCATTATTGATCACTTTGTCACAAGCCTCACGAAAAGTTTTTATTAAGCTATTAGGAGAAATCCGCTGACTCCATCCCACCATCTGAGATGTGCATGGATATGCCTTCTCCATCTTCTCCATATCACAAGTCCATGGATACGAATGACACCATTTCTATTGCCTCATGTTATCTAGTTTTTCCCGGGAAATAAAAGATAGCCAGACTAGATTAAGGAAATTGACAAACCATGCATTATGCATGATCTAGAGGTTCCAAATAACTTTCATTTTTCTAAATCCAATTGTAGGTGATTCGGGAAGAATGGAACATTTAGAGGAATTTTTCCTCTTCTTATTCTGAAGAGGTTCATATCTTTGTCAAGTCCCAAAATAGCCTCGAGAGGGCCCACGAGCACGTAAAATGACCGAGATAGGAAATTTTGATCATTGTACCCTATACTCCCTTCATGTTCCATAAATCATGAGAAAATTACAAAAACTCTAAGGTCAAGGAAAATTACAAAAACTCTAAGCTCAAAAATAGATCGTTGAGAAGCTCGATGAGCTATGTGTCAAGATGGGAAGTAATCGGGAAGCCCAACAATAGGGAAGCTCAAGATAGAGCAATGGAAAATCTCAAGAGTGTTTGTTCGGAGCGGAAATATAGAAGGCTCAAGCTCTAAGGTCATGGGATGCATTGGATGAGTTGAGCTTGGTCAAAGCTAAATTCATGATGGTTTGGAATTGAGTGAGGAGGAATCTGCATTGGAGGATAGTGAGCCATGAGCTAATTCCGGTCGTTTGAGTTACATAAGGTATCAATTGAAGTAATCAACCGAGCCAAGTTAAATTTGGGAAGTTCTTTGTGGATTCCAAAGAACTCGGGATGAGGTGTTTTGGGTTGAAACACCGAGCTTACAGGAGATAATGAGTTAGCTTGCATCATGATCGGGTTTAGCGATTCATTATGAAGGATCGATGTGTGAACGACATGAGTTGAAATCATTTTAGTGGATTCATGGTTGAACCTAGTATCTGCAAGTTGGATTTTAGGTAAGGGCTCAACCCATGCCAAGAAGGATGAGGAGCTCAATCCACTCGGATGTAAGTTATCTCGTTAGGAGCTCAATTGGGTAGTGGCACTATAGTAGAAGGATAACATAGTGAGTATACAATCTTAGTGAGGTATTCGGATACCTATCTTGCAGGAGCTCGGGTTGAGCCAAGCTAATGCTCAATGGAGAAAAGTGAAGATCAACTAAATGAAAAGATGATCAAATTGAGCTCAACGGTGTTTGAAGAGGGCTTTTCGGTCGCACGGTAGAGTCATCTTAGCGGTAGGAAAATCATCCAAAATGAGTCTCACGAGTCATGTTGGCAAGACTTGAGGAATGTAAGGAGCCAAGTAGCTTAGAGCTTGTGAGGAGGTGAGCGGCAAGAGAGGTATTTAGGAGAGCGGCAAGTTCATGTGAATTGGCTCGTAGAAGAGATAGATTAGCAAGTCATTTGGCTCGTAGAAGGGTAAGCCATGTAGAGGGGCATGGTGATGCTCGTGGGTGTATAACAAGTTAAACATCGAGCTCAACTCGGTTTGATTGGATCATGTTGTCGGGTGAGGAGCTTGAGGTTCGTCATAACAGTAACTCGGCCATGGCATATGTGAGCGGGTTTAGTATAAACAGGAACTCAAACGGTGATCGGCTTAGGTTGTTGAGTGAAGGTAGTTGGGTTCGGCCAAGGTGTCTTGAGTAGATTTAGTGATGAATAGCTTATTCGATCGGGAGAATGGCCGAGCTCGGTAGTGTTTGATGAAGAAATAAGTTTAGGGGCTCTTTATGATTGGCACGGCAATGGAAGGGAATGACTTGCCAAGAGAGCTGGGGTGTTCGAATGTAGAGCCTGTGGAGGAGTCTCGAGAGCTCATGTATAAAAGCTTAAGGGGTTCATTCAGAGATAGCTATTTCGTGCTTTCGGGAGGAAATACATCTGAATCGGGCATAGGTGAGTTGGTTCAAAGAGAAGGCTTGGGCTCTAAAATTTTGAAGTCCAAATTTTAGACTTCGGGTTTGGCATTTCAAAGATGGGAGATTCGGTGTGCATCGTGGTTTGAAACATGACATTTTAGACATTTGGGAGTGTGAGTACATCATAGTTTTATAGATGTGGGAAGGTGTTTTCGGGTTGTGTGAGGATCTTGAGATCTTGAAATCTAATTTTGATCATCAACATAGGAGTCATGTCCTAGTTTATGGTGTGCATGTGGTGTGATGGCCCGAGGCACTCGACGTATAAGTCGGGAAGCCATTGAGATGGTTGGTCAAAGTGAAGGCACCTAGTCACTAGGATGTCGGCGTTATATGGGGACCGGGTTGTGAGTGTGTGGGGTTATGTGAATTGGAATCCAACCCAATGCGTAACATGGCAAAGTGCTCGCTAATGCGGTGGGTGTATTTTAGATCTCACTGCGTCTAATATGTGTGGAGAGTGGGGAATATGGTATGCTCGATCAATTTCGACATGAACGGGTATGGCCCAATAGAGTTTAGGGTCTGCACCTTCAAATACATGTGAAGCGGAAAATGAATGTGAGGCGCCCAATGATGAAAAATGAATGGCTCACCCCAAAAAAACTAAGGAGCTCGCCGAACAATGCAAAATAAGAGCTTTCCTACCATCTCGATGAGTTGGTGGTGAGCCAATTGCTTGAGTCATCACCTTGAAACTTCCCCAAAGAAAATTTGACTTAAGGGGTCCCACCAAAGGCATAAATTGACTCCATTAAAAATATTAATATATTTTTAATTAAAATAAAGGGAAATTTAAAAATGTGTATAAGGCATGGTGGGGAATATTATTTTGGGTATAAGAATGATGAAATTAGGTGTGGAGAGTTGCAACATAGCATGAGCGGTTACAAGTAGACCATTCTTGCCACAATTTTGGCCTAGAATTTAGGATTTATCCTCCTTTCTCTTGCATAATTCATGATGCTATAAAATGTAAAAGGAACGCAAAATTCAAGGAGTTAGACAATTTTTTCCAAATTTCCCCTCTTCTTTCAAGCTAAATTGTTATGAATTTAGAGGCTTTCAAGCCTTCCTTCCAAAAGTTGTAATGGCAACCTTTGCCTCTTCCTACTATAATGATGAACTATGCATGTGCTTGGAGTAATAAAATTATGTTTTGTGACTAATTATCTATCCTTACATCACTTTTGTTGCTTCCTTTTTCCTTTCTCATGTTTGTAGGTACACACTATGCAACCTTGGTTCCCGTTGTAGTTTTTTTTTGGGAGTTGTTGTGCTTATATGGGAATGAAGTATTGTATACTGATTGGGTTTGTGATGCATGTCCATCCTTCCCATGTTCATCCTTCTTCATTGGGCTACCAAAATTTATCTAGTAAATCCCTTTCTTGGTGCATCACCACTTCTAGTATAGGTTTTATTTCATGTAATCTCTCTCCATAATCCCTAGAAATGTTTTTTTATTTTTAAACGCTTTTGACCAGAGCTATGAACTGGAGGGTTGGTGGGGCCCCACCCTACAACAATTTCCTCAGACAAGATATTACAATTAAGACCAACACAAACCACCATGGCCACTAAGCCCACACCAACGATGCAATTTTCCGCCACCGCTATTTTTAGAGCCACCAGCCGCCGCCAACGCCAATGCCAATGATGCAAATTCCACCACCATCGAGAACCATCAACCAAAGCCATGAGCTACATCCATCGGTGATGCAACACCTTCCACCACTAAACCACCACAACATATAGGTGATGCAACACCCACCACCATCGATAAACCACCCCAAAGGTATCACGTCTAGTGGGATTTGAACTGGGTGGATCTAGACACAACCGTCCATCTTAACCGATCCACCCAAACCCCATTGGAAAAATTTGGATGGTAAACACTTTTTATTATACCAGATCTATGAACTAGAGTGGTGGAGGAGCACTTTCTCTAAGTGGGACGTGGGGGTGGGCTTGGGTCCTTAATGTCCACCAAGCGATATGAATTCAGAGTGCCTTGCTAATGTTTCACTTGGTCCATATGGAGAAGTTTAACCCCTACCTCAAGGTGTCCCCATTGCCACTTATTGAAAGCATCCAATGAACTCAATGGGAATGGAACTTGGGTTGATGATTACAAAATACTTGTAACTCACCAATAGACCAAGACCTTGATTTCAATCCCCTATAAATGTTAGTATAAGTCTAGTTAGTTGTTTTCTCTTACATTAGGACTAGTGTAGTGCTTAGTTTAGGAAGAGGAAGTCAGCCTTCTCTAAAGGTTCACCTCAAGCCTACAAGTCCCACATCTTGAGAGGTGATCCCATCTTACCTAATCACACCTGAATGTCCCATTCACTCGGGCCATTTGGTGATAAAAGCTCCAATTTTTTTCTAGTCTCTACCATAACTTTGGGACCGGTCACCTATCAGTAGGAGAATGAGACTAGGTCCCTTCCCATTTTCCATTAAAAGATGATAGAAGAAGACTCTTCTACCATTGACATTCTTCAAGATGTCTTTGAAGACAACACCATTCTTTCCCACATGGGGGCATATGATTCTTATTTTCATAATACCTTACCATCGACACATTCACTCTTCTCAATGAAGTGACCATCGACATCAATATCGGGGCTCCTCACAAGCCTCGATTCCTCAAGATGGTCTAATCTCTTGATCCACATGAGCTTGATTCTTTCACCATATCCCTCTATCATCATAATCAGGATTTCACATGGTCATATTTTGACATGATAGGTCTTGACCCTTCTATTGTAATCCATAACATCGTCATCGCTCCTAATTTTAAGCTAGTAAAGTAGAAGCTTCGTTGCATGCATCCCCGAGTTTCCCTCCTTGTTAAAGAAGAGTTGCAATGTCTTCTTTCTACTAACTTCATCATCCCATTGACTATCCCTAATGGGTTTCAATATTATACACATCACTAAAGCGTCTAGAAAACTTCGTATATGTACCAATTTTTGAGATCTTAATCTCGCTTTCCCTAAAGATGACTTTCCTCTTCCCAACATTGATCAACTTGTAGATCTCACTACAGGCCATGAGATGCTTTCCCTTATGGATGGGTTTTTTGGTTACAATCAAATCCTCATCACGCTAGAAGATGAACATAATACTTCCTTCATGGGGGACCTTTTGTTCTTGTGTCATGCCTTTCGGTCTAAAGAATTGTCGAGCCACTTATCAAGAAGGCCATGACTTACATTTTCCATGATCTCATCCATAAAATAATAGAATATTATGTCAATGATATTTTAGGTAAATCTAAACATCACCACGACCATATTACCATTCTTAAAGTCCTTTTCGAGTGCCTTATTCACTTTTGTCTTCATCTCAATCCAACCAAGTGTGTGTTTGGAGTGTTAACTAGTAAAATCCTTGGCTTTATTGTATCTATTAGGGGTATTGAAGTTTACTCCACTAAAATTAAAGTAATTATCAAAATGCCTCCCCATTATAATCTCAAGAAACTTTGCAGTATTCAAGGTGACTTCAATCGCCTATCTTTTCATCTCCCAACTTTCCAATCATTTCCAACCCTTTCATCATCTTCTTCGTAAAGACGTAGATTTCAATTGGGATCATGATTTCCAAAAAGCTTTCAATGAATTTAAAAATATCTTTTATCTATGCCGGTGTTTATGCCTCCATGTAAGGGGGAGCCCTTTTATATGTACATCTCTACTACGATCACACTCTAGAAGCTATATTGGCACATCGTGATGACCAAGTTGAACAAGATGTTTATTACATCAATCACACCCTTCATGATTATGAGACTCGCTACACTAAAGTTGAAAAGTTGTGTTGTGATCTCTTCTTTTCCACTTCGAAGCTTTGACACTATCTTCTCAATCACAAGACTTTTGCCATTACCATCTTTCATCCTCTTAATATGATGCATTCTAAATCATATCACAATGATCGTATTACTTGGTGGCTCATGCTCATGATTGAGTTAGACCTCGATTTCATTCCTTAAAAATATATTAAGGGCCAAGTTAATGTTGACCAATTAGTAGAAGCCCCTCTTCCTAGTACAAATCTATCTCATGAGAAATTTCCAAATGAGTCCATTAACCACTTTCATCATAAGGATGAAAATCTTAAAATGAATCTCTTCTTTGATAGTTTTAAATGTTAGGAAGGGGGAGGCACTGGCATTGTTCTCTTTCCTCTTAGGGATGCTCCTATTCCCCTCACAAAAATCTCAATTTTGAGTGCATGAATAATATGGTGGAATACGAAGCCCTTATCTTAGGTCTTGAAACCTCTCCCATTCTAGGCATTTAGATTCTTGACATCTATGGATATTCGAACTTATCATCAAACAAGTCACATGTGAGTATCAATGTAAAAATGACACTCTTTAAAAATATCGAGACATTGTCCATCTCTTCCTCGAGGCTTTCGATACTTATACTATCCAAGTCATTCCTTATTCGTCCAATCATTTCATTGATATGATGACATCCTTGTAAATATTATCCCATGGAAAATGAAATAATCTAAGCTTTCTATTGTCATTCATCATAGTGATCGACCATTCCATGAATTACCTCACGTTAATCTTATTGAATCTAGTTCGTCAAATATTTGGTATTCCCAAATATTTGATTATTTATCCAAATCCATCATTCCATTCAATCTATCTAATAATGCTAGGAGGTATTTCCTTTAGCATTCTAACCACTATATAATCCTTGGTGGAATTCTTTATAAGCATAGATTTGATGGTATTCTCCTTCGGTGCCTTAAATCCCATGAATCTTCTCATGTTATCCAAGAGGTCCATGATGGTATTTGTGGTGGACACTTTAGTGGCTTAGTCGTTGCTAAGCACATTCTTCATCTTGGCTATTATTGGCCTTCCTCAATCATGATTACTATGAATATGTTAAGAAATGTGAAAAATGTCAATAGCA
Source organism: Taxus wallichiana var. yunnanensis (assembly GCA_018340775.1). Taxonomy (NCBI): domain Eukaryota; kingdom Viridiplantae; phylum Streptophyta; class Pinopsida; order Cupressales; family Taxaceae; genus Taxus; species Taxus wallichiana. The sequence continues at coordinate 508,755,905 of CM031236.1, read as the reverse complement.
TTCCAATCTTATTCACATTCCTAGTCAAGATTTGTAGTCAGCTCAAGACCTTTGGCCCTTCTCACAATGGCGTCTTGATCTCATCGTCCTTATTAATCCTTGATCTTCACAACAACATCACTTTATCATCACTACAAATGAATATTTCACTAAGTGGGTGGAAGAAATTCCGTCATCTCAACTAAATCTGGTCCAATCATTAACTTTATCTACCAGCACATCATTTTTTGCTTTGGCGTTCCTCACAAACGCACCATGGACAACGAAAAGTCCTTTAATAAGAAATATCTTAAGAATCTTTGTGACTCATTTAACATCCAACTTAGATTCTCTTCTCCATACTATCCTCAAGCTAATGGTCAAGTCGAAGTGACTAATAAAACTCTTTGAAACATTCTTGCAAAAACGGTTTACTAATCAGTCGTGATTGGCATCTTCATCTCCCCTTCGCTCTTTGGGCTTATCATACTAGCATTCACACTTCCACGGGGCTATCCCCTTTTTTCTTGTGTATGGTTCTAAAGCCATCCTCCCTCTCAAAGTTAATATTCCATCTTTGCATGTATACGTTGTGAATTCATCTCTGATGAAGACTACCACCAAGCACGTCTAACACAACTTGAGTTGTTAGATGATTGTTTCCTTCTCACTTTTGAACATCGTCATGTCTATCAAGAGCGCATCAAATGTGCTTACGATAAGCACATTAAAGAACATGAATTTAATTTTGTTGACCTAATTCTCAAAGAAAATTAGAACATCACTACTCTATAAAGGAGCCAACGTGGAAAGTTTTCCCCTAACTAGATTGGACCATACATTATCATGCATAAGTATGGGTCGGGAGCCTATCGATTGGCCTCCTTGATGGTACACCAGAAGTGGAACCTCTTAATGCATTTCACTTATGACCATTTTATTGTTAATGTGTCTTCCATTGAACTCTTAGTCATATCTCTAGATCATCCCTCCATCATTAGCCTTTTTCATCTTTCATCGTAGTTATTTGGAATTATGTGCTCATCCGTCACTTTCCCAGATGTGGTGTAAATATGAGCACCACGGCTCATCTCATAGCATATTACTTATCGATAGGTTCTCCCTTTTGGTGAGAGCTCCATGATCATTACATCCATCACCCTCTCATTTTCCTATAGGAACCATGGAAAGGGTCCAAGGGTGTCTCTTGTATATTCATTGTACCCTCATAAGTGATCTACTTAGCTATTCCCTTCTCTTCCTCATATCGAAATCAAAATAAAAGGATGCTTTCATCAAAATTCAAATCACTCAAAAATAGATTGCCCCCTTGAAGGGACAGCTTGTTCAGTCAAAAGTTAAAAAAGAGAGAAAGAAATCAAAAGTTAAAAAAAAATAGACCAATTCCTCTGAAGGGTGGCTATCATATATGTCATATTTTTCCATCCATATTACATATGCATAAATTAAACCATACCCTCAAATGATGGATACTCTTTTTATCATGGCATTGAAGGTTTCCTCGTTGATCAACCTTCCATTTTATTCGCATCCTAATAAAGCTTCTTGTATTGATCATCTTTCTTCTAGAATTACTCTTCCCTCTTTCCTAGAGTCGGGGAATAGATTTAGGGAACACGACTAACGGAGAACCATCTTCCCATGTACAAGTTACATCTCAAACCCCTTTTTCATGTTGACATTAGGTCTATGATTTCATTCCATCCATTGTCTCTTTATGATATTTGATATAACTAACTAACATTGGTTACATTCTAACACATGTTTTGGTCACATGTGCCTTGCACTATTTGGATCCCTTATTTTTTACCTCTAATACAATTAAAGGAATCTTCTTTGTGCATCCCTTGATATGATGTAATGTCATTCATACCTATAGGTCTCCATCATTTGGTTTCATTCTATCCCCAATCCTTTTCACATCTATCTCTGGTTCATGATTAAGCACATCTTTCGTAATCTCAATAACCTATCAATCCATCTATCTATCCTAAATACATCAATCTTCACTTATCTTAAATCACCGATCATATCCGTATCAATTTTCCATCCACATTACATTTTATCCATTTATCTCATTACTATGAATCAAATTAAAAATGAACATGTAATCCTAATCCTCATTAACCATACAAAAAATTCACATCATCAATCATCCATGCATATACAAATCCCAAGTAGCACAACATCACATCCAACATCATAATCTAACAATCCAAGTAAAGGTAAATCATTTCATCTTATACTTTTACCATCATCATCAAATATAATTAAAACATGCAACCAATCCTCATCATCATCACATAGACTATCAATATCAACATCAACATAAATCAAATAATCAAATAATACCTTTTCACCTATTTTCTCCTAATACTACAGACACCGGTCTATTTGACCATCATTGGTCCCTCTTGATCGGTGTCGGTCACTTCAAGATTGACCGATCTTTGGCCAAAGCCAACCGACATCGGCCAAACCTTGACCAATGTCGGTCTCTGTCGCGGTACCCAAAAGTGAAAACTCGTCCCCCATGTCCCATTTCACAAAAAACTCACCTAAAACCTACCTACAACCTAACCCACCCCACCCAAATTCACCTTACATTTAATTACCACCATATTTATCCTACCTTTGCCTTTCCCCATCCCGATTTCACCCATTTTTCACCCACATTTCAAAATAAAAATTCCCCCACATTTCTTCACTTTAAACAAAAATTTAAGGAAACTACCAAGTAAAGGAATGCCCCCTAAATCTACTCGACGCCGTCGTCATGTGGTGGCACCTTTGGTCTCGTGTCGGTGGACCTCTCGCACCCTCTCCCTGCCTCGCCATGCCGAAATCTACCACAAATCTTTGAGAAAATCCACCCACTCGATCGATCTCGTGGACCCACCTTTCACAAATCACTCACGTAATTGTAGCCTACCAATTCAACTCGAAACCTCATGACGTCTCTTTGACGGAAACACTACCTATATGTCATTTTCACAAATGACAACATATTAAAATGAGTCTATAAAAACACACAATTTCTTTTTTACCCCCAAATCAACATGACTGACGTCATTCATGTCGTGCCCTAGTAAACCAACGTCGGTTACCCCATAACTAGCATCGGTCACCTACCATTACCTTTTGAACCATCCCATGCCCATTTTTCCTAAACACAGTGTTTCTCCAACCACTTTTGACCTTACCAATACCTAGTACACTCTACTCAAAAGCCTACATTACTGTATATTTCCTTAATCGAGTTTAGGTACATGTTATTTACCTATACCCGGCCTTACCCATACCCCGTCATACATACCCTACATGAACCACCTTTTGGTGATGTTTGACTTCGTATACTCGTTATACCTTGTGATGTATTTACCCATGTTGTTTAGCCTAATGACCTTACCTTGTATATTGTCATGTTGTTTATCCCGACCAAACCTTTGGTGTGTGATTATACCTAAATGTTCATGCACTTACCCTAGGTTGTGTTTCCAAACAATATCATTTACCCTAGATACCTAAATCACTTAAAGCTTGTTTGGATAACCCATCAACCTTGGATGAAGTAGAGTTTGAAATCTCTTCAACTGGTATCGTATCATAATTTATACTTGTGCGTGCGTTTGATTGCCATTACCCATTACCTAGTATGACCACTACCCATTACCCAATATGACCATAACCCATTACCCAACATGACCATACCCTTACCTATAATAGACCTACCCTCATTTTCATCACTTACCCATTTATCACACCACTCACCAACTTTGTTTAACACCTCATCGGTTCTCGGTTTGAGGAGGATCACCTCCACTGTACTTGGGGCAACCACTTCCTATTTTTGTCAAGCATTTCTTACCAATACAAGCTACGTGACAAAAAAGGGGTAAATGTAGACACCAAATCGGGTCACACTCCCTTGGCCCCCTTTTATTAATTAACATAACTTGTTTACCTAACCATGACCCCTTACTCCACATTCAAATTAATTTAATTAATTAAAATTGAATTAATGTTTATCCTCACATTATTAATTAATTTAATTACTTTAATTAAATTAATTTACACCTCACCTAGCCACATCACCTAGACACCTCACCATGGAATTATTCTTATTCTATTAACTAACTCAGACTGAGTCTCTACTTATCTTAACCAATTGGGACTCTTTTAGACCCTAAAATTAAAGTCACATTCCTTCTCCAACAACACTCCTACTTATCTAAGTGTTAACCCTCACTTGAGACCCAAAATGACAATCATAGCATGCCAAAAATAATAAATATTTTCCCATTTTTGGAAAACCTAGGATTTCCCGCCTTAACTGATGCCGGTTATCCTCAACCTAATTTAGTTACCCTAATCATCATCGGTTACCTTATACTGAGTTTTGTAACCTTTTACCCAGGTTGATCATTTTGAGTTCTAAGAGATCTATTGCATTCAAGCACGAACCAGATACTTCTCAGCATCCAAACAATGGAATACATTCAACCACAAGCCCAAGCAAGCACCCGAGACTCGTTCAAAGGCATTAGAATATTCACGGGAGCACTCTTGGAGTATTTTTGGGGCACTGACCACAAAGTTCTTCACGGATCAACCATTTCCTTCCTTCACCTACCATACCTACAAATACAAGTAAGTGTATTTGATTTTCATCATTTTGTACTTGCTTAAAGTGTAGGTTCATTATCTTTTGTTATCAGATCTTGTTCTTTCCTGTATTCCTATATCCCCACCTTCTTACCAATCCATCTATCCAACCACTCATGACCTTCTAGCTCATCATACTTGACCTCTATGTATTCCTGAGTCTTCCTGACATTATTACAACTCAACCATCCTCCCTTCATCCTATGTGCAATCAAATAGAAGTCCAAATCTACCTTTTATTTAATTACCATCAAATTTCCCCTATAGACGTTGATTATCTTAACCGTCATCAGTTTCCCCCATTCATCGGCATCGGTAATCCTCTCATTTAACTAGGTTGCTCAGGATTTTATTCACCATTTTTCTCTCAATATTGTCAAGAAAGTCACCATGACTAACTTATATACCACACGCTAAGTATGAAGATGAATCTATTGTAGATTTTTTGCTCAATGGCATGTACACTGATTAACCAACTTACATTCCAATTACTTTAGAAAAAGTTAATAGAATTGTTTACCAAGGTTTGTTCTAGACATATATCACCAAATCTCTAGGTCCAGACCTTCCACACCTTTGATGAGGCATTTACCATGGCTTGAAAGCTAGAAATATGTTCCCTTGAAGAAAAGAAGCTACAATTGCGTTCAAATCAAATGATACTTCTTCTTCTTCTAAACCCCAAAATACCTATTCTAAAACCAAGAAAAACCTTCGTCTAACCTTTCCCCATCCAAACCTTTTAGTTTAGAAGAGAGAAATGCAAGTATGCCCCCATAGGAGAGCCTTACTCTACCATTTTAGAAAAAATCTTAAAAGCTGGAGCCATTACCCTTCCACCCGTCAAACCACATACTGGTTTTGACCCTTCTCACCCTGTGCCTACATGGTACAATGAAAATGATTACTATAATTACCATCATGTTCAAGGTCATAGTGATGGTAACTATATCACTTTCAAAAACATTGTCCAAGAAATGTTAGATAAAGGAGATCTCATCTTGGACAATCCGAATGCACTAGCTAACCAAAACCTTCATATCTTCAAGAAGCCATTCCCAAATCACACCCCTCATCCAACCAAACCGGTGATTCCTCGCCAATGATGGTAATATCCATGAGGTTCATGTTGTTTTTGACATCTTACCAGCTCCTTCCACATAGTTTCCTCCTACTTCATCTATTGAATAAATTCTTGCACGAGCTCCTTCATCCACGGAGGAACCTATGTCATCTACTCCTTTACCCATAGAGGAGTATCCCTCATCTCCCTATGCACCCACAGAGGATTCCACCATATCAACCAATGCAGTTTCCCCATGCACCTCTCAATATGACAAACAACCCACAATATTAACTCTCCTACCCATGAGAGATTCATGCTTACCTTTCTCTTTGTCGAAAGAAGAACCTACCTCATCCACCTTGCCTTCTCCCCAAAATGTGGATGACCGATTGAAAGTGTCCATTTTAGTCAAAGATAACTCTCCACCGGATTTCAAGGATCAACTTGATTTTATCTCATCTCTTTTACCCATAGAGTCAGAAGCTAATCACTTCCCTATTTCACAGGCACCAGATTTATTTACAAGAGTCACCACGAAATCAACATGGGTTTTTTCTACTACCACGTCATTCTCACATTTGGAAGATCGCTTAGACTACGTTGATCACTCCATGCTTTGGGGGCACCTTCGAATGCTTGTTTCAACTCAAATCCAGATGTCACCCACTGATACTTATACCATTTACCCAAAAAAATTGGAGCGATGAAATCCATCATACCTAAAGTAGTCGTGATGACATCTTCCACATCACCTTCGCCTACATCTACACCTCTACCATTACCTCCACAACCACTTGCGTAAAACCACTTACACCTTTGCTCGTATCAAAATCTATCCATACCTTAGGATTCATGCCAACATCAATCCTAGTCCATCCCCCTATCAAACTAGATTTATCCACATCCTCACAAACCCACTCAAAGACTATTCCCCACCTAAGAGGAAGACTCGACCTTCTAGGCCACTAGACACCGATTTTCCTACCGCCTCTCTTTCACCTTCACCACTTCCATCTATCCTAGGACTCCACCCATCAATCTTGTCCAAGCAACCTCCTACCCAAGCTAAAAACAATGCAATGCAACCCACCTCCTTGTCATAAGCCACAATTACACCTAAATTACCTACACAACATACGAATTTTCCATTACTCGCATACTTTTACCTCTTGTACCCACACCAATTCTAGTAGCCTCATCACTACCCATGATATTTCCTTCTCTTCAACCAATACCTTCCACCTTGCCTCTTCAAAAAAAAACTTTATTGTACCTCCCTTAAGCACATTGGATAACCCATCCCCTTCGCCATCTACCTTCCCTTCTACATCACGCACTCCTTCACCTTTACCCAAGAAGGTGAAACCAAAATCCAAGATCCCACTACCCTCCAAAGAGGTAGTCAAACCTATAACACCTTCAACCGCTAGCTCATCTGCTACACCTTTACCCAAGAAGGTGCAATCCAAAGCTAAAATAGTACTACCTACCAAACTAGTGGTCAAACCTATTCCACCTCCGATTCCACCTCCCGTGGCACCTCTCCCACAAAAATCACTCACACCTCCATCAACCCGCACTTAATTCGCATTGTGATCCATTAACGTGGTCTTATGCCAACATCATAACAAATCTTGTAGAGACCTTTGTCATCACATTTCCACCACTTAGACCTCTCAAACCTAAAATGACAGGGTTTGACAATACAAAAATTTGTGCCTACCATCGTGTGCTAGGGCATAATGTATAAAACTGTAAGGCTCTAAAGACCGTTCTTCTCCAATTATGTACTCCTCAAGAAAAATTTGATAATGATGATCTTTTGGACAAGGACCCTATTCCACTTTCACCCATCACCACACATCCTTTCCCCTTACCTATTGAACAACCTTCACCTCCACCTCTACAACCATTTTACCCTCCTCTAACATTCGAGGTCAATATGGTCCGCATAAGAGAGCTAGCCAAACCTTTGCCAAAATGTCAATGCATTGCCTTCTTTGCACAACACCAAGTATATGCCATCACCATAATTTTTCCCGTCCTATCGCTACACCTATCATGACTCAGTTGCTCCCTTACCCCATATTAATATGGTTAACATTTCCACTGGCACCCAAAAAGACAAAGGAAAGAAGAAAACATCCAGCCCATCTGCAAATCCTATGCCCAATATACCATCAAGCACCTACACCAAAAATCACCATCTATGGACCCACATACCCTATTTCTGACGCGGTCACCTATCATACAATGATTAAACAATTGCACCAATCTACTCTCAAAATGTCATTGTACGACCTTGTCTAAACCTTTGAGTCTCATTGAAAGGCCCTCATGGAGGTTTTGCAATCTATTGAGGTTTTATCTAATGATCCAAGTCCTGTGGCATCCATGATCACTCTCACCATGTGGCCTCTCTCACCACTTCATCCCCTTCCCCGCACCCACTACCACTCATCAAGTAGTTTCTCTTAGTTTCTCTAATGATGAGATTGTACCTCTCCAATTAGATTATCATGATCCCACTCTATTCATCTCTGTCTACATTGATAATATACGCGTTTGACGTGTTATGATTAATAGCGGTGCCAACATCAAAATTATCTCGTCCCATGTATATAACCAAATGCACATCCCTCCCAATCGCATGCATAATAACCTAGTTATGTTGCATTCATTCAATGATGCCATAACTTTGACCCTTGGCACCATCATTCTCCACATTCATGTGGGCCCCGTACCATTCCAAAATTATTCTACATCTTAGAGGGGGAATTCTAGTACAATTTGTTACTTGGCCGACCTTGGATCTGCATCATGGGTTGTGTTCCTTCAACCTTACATCGTTGTGTAAAATTTGAACATGAAGGACATAACTATACCATTCCACTGACCCTTCACCATTCAAAACCTATAACATGTTATATCAACCTAATGATGTCCTTAAACAGTTAAGGCATCTACCACTGTTTTCACCTCTTCTTCACCCACGAACCCATCCACCAATGGTGCATTTACCTCTCCCACACCTAACTCCTTTATTCTCACTGTCATCGCAGCCTCTCGTGGCTAACCCATCTACTTCTCAACCAACCAATGCTTCTTCTTCTTCCCCATCATCTACCAATTCATCCATTCCAGCTACCCACATATCAACTACCAATCCCTTAGAAGGTGTTTTTCAATGTCTCACTCTGGGGGAATACCACTTGACAACATCGACACATTCCTTACTCCTCAAGAGTATGGAAAAATTCACCAACACCCCCGCTTATGATCACCGCATAGGTGAGGTATTCCCTTATGGTCCTCCCCACCTTCACACCAACTTAACGTATGGGGGACTTGATACTTCTACCTACTCACTTGATCCACCTTCCCAAACGCAACCATTTTCCTCTGACCTTCAATATCTCACCAACCACCACTTCGCCCACACCTTCCTCCATCATTGTGCATGGAAGGGCTTTGGATTTGGTTTCTATAAACAAGGCCACCATATTGTCATCCCATGCACCACTCATAAACATAAAGATCGCAATGGTATTGGATTTTCTAAACCATCTCCCAAGAAGGCCGAGTCGACTCATTAAGGATGATAAACCTTCTTCACCTCGTTCACCAACTTCACCACCTTCACCTACAAAGTCTATGGATCCATAATCCATTCCTCCTAACTTTTTTTTCATGAACACCATTTCCTTGGGACCTCTAACTTATCAACAAGATGGTGAGGCTCCCTCTTCTCTTCCCTTCCTGTATCCTAACATGATCGATGATGATACACCTTCTATTAATGTCATTCAATGTCAGGATGATGAGTCTATTCTCACCTACCTTGGTGCAAAAGATTCGTATATTCATTGGTCATTACCTTTTGAGACAAAAACCATGTTAAATGAATCAACCATTGAAATCAATATTAACACTCAGGATGACCCGCACATTCTAAAGATAGGCCAATATTTAGATGTTGCTAAACAGAAGATTTTACTTCTTTCCTCTGGGATCATAAAAATGCTTTTTCTTGGTCTGCGTTGATATGCCGGTATTGACCCAAACATTGTGGTCCATAATATCGTAACTATTCTTGAAGCAAAACCTATGAAACAGAAGCTATGGAAAATGCATCCTTGCATTGCCCTTCTTATCAAAGAAGAACTCTAGCGCCTCCTTTCAGTTTCCTTCATCTTACCCATTGATTATCCCCAATGGATCTCTAACATTGTTCTTGTCACAAAATTGATAGGGGGACTCCACATTTACATGGATTTCCATGACCTTAACTTATCTTTCCCCAAAGATGACTTTCCTCTACCTAGTATTGACCAACTAGTTGATCTCATTGTCGGCCATGAGATGTTATCACTCATGGATGGTTTCTCGAGTTATAAATAGAAATTACTTTCCCGGAAGATCAACACAAAACCGCCTTCATCACTCCTTAGGAGACCTTTCGCTATCGTGTCATGCCATTTGGCTTTAAAAACATCGGTACCACATACCAGTGGGCTATGACTTATATATTTCATGACATTATGCATCACATATTGGAAGATTACGTTGAAGATCTTTTTTCCAAATACAAACATCATGTGAAACACCTTACTGTCCGTAAGGTCATCTTCGACTTTCTCATCAAGTATTGTGTTCACCTTCAACCTAAGAAGTGTGTCTTTGTTGTTATTTCCAGAAAGATCCTTGGTTTTATCATTTATTTACATGGAATAGAAGTTGACTCTGCTAAAATCAAGGCTATTCTTGAAATGCCTTCACCTACTAGCCTTCATCAACTTTGTAGTTTGCAAGGCAAGTTAATCTATTAAATCACTTGTATTTTGTAGCTTTCCATTGCCGCCACCCATTTTATCATCTCCTAAAAAAGTATGTCTCCTTCAAATGGGATAATGAATTCCACAAATCCTTTAATGCCTTAAAACAATACCTCCTCCAACCACCTATACTCATTCCCCTAAGGATGACCAACCATTTTACCTTTACATTTCTACTATTGATCATTCCTTGGGTGTCATGCTCGCTCATCATGACGAGCAACATAGGGAACAAATGGTTTATTATATAATCCATACACTTTTAGACTATGAAACTAGATACACTCATGCCAAAAAACTTTGCTTAGCCTTAGTTTTTTTCACCACTAAACTTCGTCATTACCTACTTAACCACAAAACCTTCGTTGTCACCAATATTGACCCCTTACATTACATGTATGCTAAGCCCTACCAACATAAACATGTTGCACGTTGGCTCATGCTTCTTGCAGAGACATAGAACTCAAATTCATCCATAAAAAAAAATTCAAAGGAAAAACCATTGTTGCCAACTTGCGAAGCACCTCTCTTTGAAAATCAATCCTCTAAATTTGATTTCCTAGATGAATCCATCGCTACCCTCTCTTTGGATGATACCGCTTACTAGATGACCTTATTCTTTGATGGTTCCAAATGTCAGCGTGGGGGTGGTGCTGGTGTTATCCTCATTCCTCTTAATGGTGATCCTATGCCATTATATTTCAAACTAGATTTTGATTGTACTAACAATATTGCGAATATGAAGCACTCGTAATAGGCCTTCAAAATATCATCACCTTAGATGTTAAATCAATTAATATCTTTGGAAATTCCCTACTCTTGGTTATAAACCAAGTTAATGGTATATACCAGTTTTGTAAAAAGAGACTTAAAAAGTATAAGCATCATGTTGACATACTCTTGACTACCTTTGACCATTATGAACTTCAAACCACCACGCGCTCCACTAATAAATTTTTGGAAACCATGGCCTTTCTTGCTTCTCAAATCCCCACTTCGCCTTCTGACTCAAAAATATTTGTCACCGTACAAAGGTTACAATCACCTTCTTATCTATTTCGAGACGTCAACCTAGTCAGAATCATTGAAACTGACCCACGTGACCTTTGGTATAAACAGTTTGTTGACTATGATTCCCTTTCCATATGGCCTCCAAATCTTACTCGCAATGGACAATGAGCCTTTCTAAAAAGTGTCTCTCGCTATGTCATCATGGGTGGTCTTCTTTACAAACGCGGCTTTGACAACATCCTCTTACAATGCCTTACAAGCTCTAAAATCCCATATACCATCAAGAAAATTCATGATGAGATTTGTGGGGGTCACTTCAATGGTTTAGCTATTGCTAAATGTATTCTTTGCCTAGGCTATTACTAGCCAACTCTAAACCGTGATTGTTTTGACTATGTCAAGCATTGTGTGAAATGCCAGCAACATGCTAATCTTCATCACACCCCTAGTCACACTTTACAACTTGCACGAGATCTTTGGCCTTTCTCTCAATGGGGTTTGGATTTTATCAGAGGGATCAATCCTCACTCTTCCCAATTTCATCAATGGATTATTACCACTACTAAATACTAAACTGAATGGGTGGAAGCCATGCCTCTCATTTCTAAAAAAGTTGAGAATATATGTGAATTCATCAACCATCACATCATTTTTCACTTTTGTGTTCCTCACCGCCTCATCACTGATAACGGAAAACAATTAAAAAAAAACCTTACGAAAACTCTGTGATGCCTTCAGAATTCAACTCATTTTTTCTTCACCTTACTACCCTCAAACCAATGGCCAAGCTGAATTAACCAACAAAACCTTAAACAAAATTCTTATGAAAGTAGTTGACGATACTGGAAAGGATTGACATACGCACATTATTTTTACCTTATGGGCTTATCGCACTAGTATTCGTACCTCAACTACTACCACACCTTTCTCTTTGGTCTATGGTATAAAGGTTGTCCTACCTCTTGAATTCTAGATTCCATCTCTTCGTATCTCACTCAAAGATATGCTCAATGATGATGATTTTTGCTAGGACCATTTGGCACAACTCGAGTTATTAGACGAATGCCGTCTTAATGCTCTCGATCACCTCCAAATATACCAAAAACGTATCAAATGTGCCTATGATAAACGTGTCCACAAACAAACCTTTCAGGTCGGCAACCTTGTCCTGAAGGAAAATCAACATGTAAAAAAAGAGGAGAAAAGTAAACTGGGAAAATTTTATCCTAATTGGCTTTGACCCTATATCGTGACTCATACCTATAGATCAAGTGCTTATCATTTTTCTTCACTCAAGGGTAAACCCGAACCTAAGCCCCTTAATGCCTTACATATTCAACCATTCTATTGTTGAATCAAGTCCTAAATCATATTATTCTTATTTAGGACTTGTCCTCGAGCACCATTCACCTTCCATTTACCTATTTTAAGGATCAACGAATAAACAAGAATCATGTGATTACCCGTCACTTTTCAGCCTTATCTTAAATATGAGTACCATGGCTCTACTCATGGAATGATTCTCATGGATACTTTTCATTTGTTCCAAGATGGAATCCCGTGGTCGTTCATCACATAAAACCCATTTTTCATAGCTAACGCTCGTGTGCTAAGGTTTTTCTTCATAACATGAGCCTTTCCTTCTCTATAGTATTGTCCATGACCTCAAAATCCACAAAATAATTCAAAGAGAAATATATGGGACTTTTAGATTCAAAAATCCTTGAGTCAAACTTCTAAAAAAGATGACTCCCTAAAGAAGGACATCTATCTTGCTATTATAAATAGAATGCTCCATCGAAGGACAACTATACAAAGCTAGCCACATTGTACATAGTCTATCACCAAAAAAAGACTATTCTTGCAAAAATAAAATAAAAATATTCTAAAGCTTCTTGCATCGATCAACTTCACGAAGACCTCAAGGAGATATTCTACTCATCCCACATAGACTTCCCACATCGATCAGTCTATAAAAACAAAAGAAAAAGAAAAAGTGACTTTTTCATCATGGACTTGCCTATTTTGATCTCGAGTCTCTTACCAAAAAGGCATGTTGTCACACACCAAGTTATGCTAAACCAACCTTCTTTCACCTCACCGCCTTTCCTTTCTAACCTTCCACCTACTCAAGGGACATGCCGCAAATGTGACATTTCATGATCATGTGACCTTCTTCACCCATAGAATAGTCAATCATGCAATGCCTTTAGGGTCTTACATTCATAATTCAATCTTGGTATGCTAGAATTGTATTGGTCCTTCTCAATTAGGTGGCTCTTTTTGTCTCCTCTTACCATTTACCTATTTTATTACTTATTTGATTTTCCTATACAAGACCAAAATTTTGACACCTACATTCTAGGAATTCATCTTTCGCGAAACTCAACCATGCCTAAATGACCTAGACTCAACCATGTTAGGATTATACCATTTGTATAGATAAACAAGCATGCAATGAATAATGCAGAAAACATAAAACAGAAAAGAATGCAATAAAAAAGAGACACAGATTTAACGTGGTTCACCCAAAATGGGCTACGTCCACTAGAAACAACCAATCCTTTTATTCAGTCCAAAAACTCTCTCTCATAGTGCTTGCCACTGATACAATGAGCCTCATACATAACGACCCTTTAAAGATATTAGGATTTTTATCATTTCAAGGAAACATAGAAAACCACTCGTTAGATCTATGACCTAATAAGGAACGGTCCAGATTTCACAATGCATAAATACATATAAAATGTGGCTTATGGGGCTCGCCCCGAACCTCTACCGAGGTGCGTGGCCCTGGACCCCACCGGGGGCCATCCCCGGATCCCACAAGGGGGGTGAAGCCCCCCTTGCAACCCCCATCACTATTAGGCTCCATAACCAACAATCTCCCACTTGGAGACTAATTTCTATAACTCCACCACTACAACTCTTGCTTGGAATTTTCTTCTTGGCTTGTTTCTTCCACTTCAAGATCAATCTTGAAGACCCACAGAAAGTTTAATGCAAATGAAACTTCTCCTTTTCATTGGCTTAGTAAACATATCAAAGTAGGGTTATCATCTATATGAATCTTCACTAACTCGAGCTTCCCATCCTCCAAGACTAATCATATGAAGTGATATCTTATTTGAATGTGTTTGGCTCTTGAATGGAAGGTCGAGTTATTTTCTATGTGAATTGAACTTTGAATATCACTATGTAACTTATAATCCCATTTCTCCTTACCCAACTCCTCCATGAACCTGCTCATTCATAACATTTCCTTACTTTCCTCGATTCTTGCTACAACATATTCTACCTCTCGTAGTAGATAGGCAACTACCTTACCTTGCAACTTTGAGTTCCAAATCAATGTCGTACCACCAACTATAAACACGTATCTAATAGTTCTCCTGCTATCCACATCTCCTGCCATATCTGAATCCAAAAATCCCTATAAAGTATAATCTAACCCTCCGAAGCACAAGTGCCTACTACTGTTCCCTCTCAAGTACTTGAGAATACACTGGACTGCCTTCTAATGTGCTTTACCCGGATTTTCCATATACTTGCTAACAACTCCCACTACTTGGGAAATGTCTAGCTAGGTACAAACCATGGCATACATGAGGCTCCAAACTATCAAGAATAAGGAAACCGTGTCATATAATAATTTTTCCTCTTGTGTTGTTAGGCATTTATCTTTACTTAGTCTAAAATGCCCAGCGAATGGTGTACTAACTAGTTTCACATTCTACATCTGAAACCTCTATAACACCTTTTCTACATAGTCCTCTTGAGACAAAACCAATTTCTTATTTTTATTGTCCTCTTGACTTGTATCGAGGATTTTATTTGATGTACCCAAATCCTTCATTGCAAATGTTTGTGCAAGATTTTCCTTAAGCTTTGAAATTTCCTACATATTAGACCATGCTACAAGCATATCATCTACATATAATGAAGAATAATGTAGCTCCCACTATCCAATAGTTTAAAGTACAAACAATGATCGGATTGACATCTAGTAAAACCCTGCTCATGCATAAAACTATCAAATCTTATATACCAAGACGGTGAGCTTGCTTGAGCCCATATAGGCTCTTCTTCAACCTACAAACCAATTTCTCATTACCCTTCACCTCATACCCAAGTGGTTGTTACATATAAATCTCCTCCTCCAAGTCACCATGGAGAAATGTCGTCTTGACATCAAGTTGCTCTAAGTGTAAATCTTCAACAACAACTAAACTTAATACAATACGAATGGAAGACATCTTTACAACAGGGGAGAAAATTTCATCAAAATCAATACTTTTCTTTTGTTCATACCCCTCCACTACAAGCCTTGCTTTGTACATTTTCCGTCAACCTTCTTCTTATTTCACAATGTAGACCCATTTCTTTTGTAGTACTCTCTTCCCAGCTAACAATTTGACTAAATCCCATGTTTGGTTATTTTCCTAGGAGTCCATCTCCTCATTCATGCCATGCTCCCACTCCTTAGTGGATTCCACCTACATTGCCTCATCAAAGCTCTCTGGCTCACCACTATCTGTTAGTAACAAATAATACAAAGCAGGGGAAAATCTTTCTGGAGGTCTACTAATATGTTGTGACCTTCTTACCAAAGATGGGGGTGTCACGGGATCATTATTTTCTTGCTGCTCATTTTCTTGAATTTCTGACAGAGGTGCCGATGCCGACACTGGATGTCGTGCTCGCCTATAGAACTATCAACCTCGGTACCTGTAGGTGGATATTTTCCACCCGAGAGTTCATTTTTAGGAGCTATATCCTCAACCAATTCTTCCTTGGGATTTTTGTCATCCATGCACGATCCTTGTACATTTTATTTTCACGCCAAACAACATCACGACTCCTAATTATCTTAGATTCATCTAGATCCCAAAACCAAAATCCATAATCACCATTGGAGCCATATCCTATGAATGTACAATGTTTGGATTTTGAATCCAATTTCTTCATGTTTTCTTTATTAACATGCACAAATGCCTCTGAACCAAATACTCTTAAAAATGAAAGGTCTACCTCTTTCCTATCCAGGATTCTTCAGAATTCCTCCATCTAGTGCACTCAAAGTCCCAGAGTTGATTAAGTACACAATAGTAAATACAACCTCGCCCAAAATTGAAAAGGCAGCCCCACGTGCAATCTCATTGACCGTGCACACTCCATTATTTTTCTATTCATCTTTCACTAACACCATTTTTTGCATGAGTCCTGGGAATAGTTTTCTCTCTACAAATATCATTCAAGGAACAATAATCATCAAATTTCTTACTACAATACTCACCACCATTATCAGATCTCAAACATTTCAATTTAAAAGCGCATTGATTCTCAACAAGTACTTTCCATTTCTAAAATGTATCAAAGACACCATACTTACGCTTAAAGTATTATACCCATACCTTCCTTGTGGCATCATTTATGAATGTGACATAGTACAGAGAACCACCATGAGATGCAACATGGGCCGGCCCCCACACATTTGTATGAACTAGCTCTAGCTTTTGCACTTTCTTGGTATTCCCCGCCTTGAGAAATCTAAATCATTTATGTTTCCCAAAATGCAATGCTCACAAAAATCTAAGTCCAATTGCTTCAAACTTGAAAGCTTACATTTTTCTTGTATAATTTCATGCCCTTCTCACAAAACAATCTGGTAGAAGAATTAGATATACAAGTAGACAAATAAAGAGTGCCTACTTTCTTACCCCGTGCCACTACCAGGGAACCCTTGGAAACCTTCCAAGAATCTAAAGTGAATGTGATTGTGCAACCTTCACCACCTAACTGTCTTGCAGAGATGAGATTTCTCCTGAGGCTAGGTACATGCCTCACGTCTCTCAATATCCATGTATTTCCGTTCTGTAATTTTAGGTGTACATTTCCCTTCCCGACAATGTTGCATAGCTCATCATCACCCAAATAAACTGTCCAAAATTTCCTTGGACATACTCTTTAAAATAGCCCTTATCAGGGGTTACATGGAAAGAGGCACCTAAATCTATTACCCAAGATTCTACTCTAGTATCAAGAGAAAGTATAAGAGCATCTTGAACAATATTACCTGTCGTATTTTCCTCTTTAATACCTTCAGGCTAGTTTTATTTGTTTCCTTTGAACCAACAATCATTTTTAGCATGTCCTCTCTTTCCATAGTTCCAACAAGTAATGCCTCTACTCCTAGATTTGGATCTGCCCATATTCGATTTAGATCTCCCATGAGCCTTACTCTTTGATTTCTCCTTGCTCCTCCCTCTACTCTCCATATTCAACGCATTTCCAGAAGAAGAATTTTCCCCTGTACTTTTCCTGTGCATTTCCTCATTTAAAATGACACTGACTACATCTTCAAATTTAAGAGAAGTAGATGATGTATTACTAACTACCATTACTAAGTTGTCCCAACTTTCTGGCAAAGAACATAGGAATAATAATGCTCTAACCTCCTCATCAAATGGGATATTAATTGAATCTAACTGATTTACAATAGTGTGGAAATCATTAAGATGGTTAGATACAGATCCACCTTCTTACATTTGTAGATTAAACAATATTTTCATCAAATAAACTTTATTGGATGCACTAGGTGTTTCATATAAATTAGCTAGGGTTTTCATCAACTCTACTATACTCTTTACCTATGAGATATTTGAAGCTACGGATGATGCTAGACTCAATCAAATCACACCGAGAGCCTTCCTATCCAAAACCTTCCACTCCTCATCAGACATGATTAAGGTTTTCACTTCTTCACCTCCCAATGGTAGGTATAGATCCTTTTGATATAGGTAATCTTCCACCTACATTTTCCATAGCTAGTAATTTTGGCCATCAAACTTCTCAACTCTAAACTTATTATCCTCTACCATTGCTGCTTCTCCCACTCAAATAGAAATCCCTCTGTGAGTATACTACCAAAAAATATCTCAAACATGCTTTGATACCAGTTTTTAGGATTATACCAGTTGCACAGATAAACAAGCATGCAATGAATAATGTAGAAAACGTAAAACAGTAAAAGAATTCAATAAAACAAAGACACAAATTTAATGTGGTTCACCCAAAATGGGCTACGTCCACTAGAAACAACCAATCCTTTTATTTAGTCCAACAAAAATATCTCTCATAGTTTCACCACTGATACAATGAGCCTCATACATAACGACCCTTTAAAGATATTAGGGTTTTTATCATTTAGGGAAACATAGAAAACCACCCATTAGATTTGTGACCTAATAAGGAATGGTCCAGATTTCACAATGCATAAATACATATAAAATGTGGCTTATGGGGGTGCTGCCCCGAACCCCCACCGAGGCGTGCGGCCCCGAACCCCCACTAGGGCGCATGGCCCTGGACCCCCGCCCAGGGGCCATCCCCAGCATTCCCGCAGAAGGGGGTGAAGCCCTTCTTACAACCCCCAAGGCTATTAGGCTCCACAACCAACAAACCATGCCTAAATGACCTAAACTCAACCATGCCTATGACCTAGACTCAGTCATGCCTAAAAACCTACCAACCCATCCCTCTACCTCATCATATTCTTCCCTAACTTATGGGAGAACTACATCGGTCCGAGGCCCCTTTTTGATGAGGCTATGTAGGCAACACTTCGAGGGCATGGGGCCCTTAGAGGTTAGCTCGACCACTCTTTACCCTAACCAATTTTCCCCCTTTTTCTATTCACATGCTACCTTATTTTCCATTTTACACAACACTCGAAATTAAACAAACAAAAATACATACATACCTACCATTTCATCAAAAAATACATACACATCATCATTTATTTTCCATACTACTAATAACTTGGAAATTAAATTAAACCCAAACACATGACCAGATCATGTCTAACTCACCTAGAATCCACCACGAATGTACCTAACTCCACCATGCCTATACCTAACTCCATCATGCCTAACTCACCTAAACTCCATCATGCCTACATGACCTCAACTCAATCATGCCTAACTCACCTAAACGCCATCATGCCTACATGACCTCAACTCAATCATGCCTAACTCACCTAGACTATGTTATGCCTATATCGACTCCATCATGCCTACATGACTTGGACTACCTGACTCAACTTGAATCCATCATGCCTACATGACCTCAACTCAATCATGCCTAATTCACATAGTTTCCATCAATATACCATAATGATGGAAATTAAAAACAATTACATCATCCATCCAATAAATATCATCAACTGTATAAATGGGAGATTTTGTGTATCAATACATATATACATAGATACAAATAAATACAAGTATCTTAAAAACTCTCATATACAATCTCACGTCTTCGGAATGCAAGTCAACATATATATATCAAAAATCAAAACAATGATCATATCAAGTGACTAATCGTCACCCCACATGATATCCTCATGACCAATCTCACATGTCTTCACCTCCCCACCTATCACCTACCCTGTCAGCATCTCTACACCCTCCATGGGTCTCGGTTTGGTCTCCTCCTGGCCCCGACCTCTCCCTTTCCCTTTCTATGGGCTCGACGGCCCCCTGTGCTCCCTAAAATGTGAGTCTTGGATCTAGTCCACTCACTAGTTGCATGTGGGCTCTGTACTTAGCATATGAAGGGACATCTATATCGAAAATCATCAAATGATCATGATAGTAATGAGCCTTGTTCAGGGCATCCCTGAACCTTGCCATCGACATAGTCTGTGGTGGTGCCATGGGTCTCACTGTAACTTGAGAACTCGCCTTGCTAAAATGGCCTCTCGCCCCTGTCCTAATCTCGCCCTCCCGCCTGTGCCCGAAACTCTTTCTTGGGGTAGGTTCTTATAATATGGGACCTTTTCCCCGGTCTGTGGGGGTACTTGTACCTGTGCTTTATAACCTAGGCTTGTAAGGCCACAACTTGTGCTCAGTGTAGTGGCCAATCGCTATGTAAACCTATCACCTATGCCTCGTAAAGCGGCCACCGAAATCCATCACCGTCACCATGTTGTGTGAGTGCTCGTACCTATGCCAACTAGGCCTATAGGGTCGTCACCCAAGCATGTAGAGTGGTTACCTATGCCTCGACCTGTAATACTATAATTTGTGCTTGTAGGGTGACCACCTACCCATCTAATGCATCTCTCTGCACAGTGATCGTAACTAGATTTGGCTGCCCTGGCCTCGGTGGTAATACTCGTAGTTATGTTACCCACCACTACCTATACCCATCGGTGACTCTAACGTCATAAATGTGATGATCTCGAACCTGCTCATCCACCCCTTTAGGAACACTCGGGCGTGGTGGAGACATGGGTCTCTCCACGTCATCTCGACGGTACTATGGGAAGGGTGGAGGCACGCCCCTGTGGTGGCGAGCCAAACTGTCATCTAACCCTTTCTACAAGTATCGTTTCATGCTCTCGACATGTCGCCCATGTATCCACCTCAACAAATGTAGTCCCTCTAGCTCCTCTACCATGCCTCAGTATGATGGATAGCAAATATATGGCCTCCACACAATATAAACTCCATAAAGAGCCTCTAACAACCACCTATAGTATAAAACATCATATGTGGTCCTAGCCACCCTCGGTTTCCCACCAATTGGTACCCAACATCTGTATATAGCTCTGAGAAAGCCACCCCTGAACCAATCCTATCATGGTAGACCTTTGGGTACATACACATGATGTGCTTGTATGCCCAATAATGTAGTAAAAAGTACAACACATCCCACGAATCGCCACAATCTCCCATAAGCCCATAGCTCCCTATATAACTGAACTAGGAAATATGGTGCCCAAGCAAAGTAGACCTGCTCCTCTATCATATCCTGAAGCACTCCCATCAGTGCTCATGGGAATCTCCCACCCTCATAATATGGCAGAGAAAAATAACCTACCACCTCCATCATCGCATACATAAGCTCGTCTCATGTGGGTAGGTTGCATACATGTCCCCATATGTGAGACTCGCGTTGTGATAGGTCAATAGGCCCATCGCCTCACCAAATACTACCACTATCGGCTCCATTGAAGCCTCAAATGAGATGGAATAAACTAGCTCCCTCAAATAGGAAGTCTTTGGATCTAGTACACATCCTCTAATGTGATGGTCATCTTGCCCGTCGGTAGATGGAAGGTATTGGTCGTTGAATCCCATCTATCGATGAGAGTGACCATCATACTATGATCTCAAACTATCTACCTATAGTGTTGGACCCCAATAAGTCCAACCTCGGTCATATGCTCCCACTCCTCTATGGTCACGCTGGACCACATCCATACCAATAGAGGTGGTACTATGTCCCGCATCCTAAGCTAATCTCTAGCCTACATACACCAAACATGACATTGTCAAGACTTGACCATATCAACACACCTATTACCCGACACACCTATTACCCAACACACATATTACCTATCACACCATACCCACACCAAAAACTTCCGCTTACACCTTTTACCTAATTCTCTTATAAACATATTGTCCCTTATCATCCTTACCTATCTTAGTACTAGTTCACCTACTTCCCCACCCCACATTTCTAAACTAACATGTTATCCTCATCCTTCTATATATACCTTTGTTTACCCCTTCCTTGTCTATTTTTCTTCCCCCTACCTATCCCTTTTCACCTATTTTCTCCTAATACTAACTGACGCCAATCTACTTGACCATCATTGGTCCGTCTTGACCGGTGTCGGTCACTTAATCCTTGACCGGCCAAAGTCAACCAACATCGGTCAAACCTTGATTGAAGTCGATCTCTATGTGGAACCCAAAAATGAAAACCCATCCCCCCATGTCCCATTTCACAAAAAAATCACCTAAAACCTACCTACAACCTAACCCACCCCACCCAAATTCACCTTACATTTAATTACAACCCTATTTATCCTACCTTTGCCTTTCCCCATCCGAGTTCACTCATTTGTCACTGTATTTCAAAATAAAAATTCCCCACATTTCTTCACTTTAAATCAAAATTTAAGAAAACCACCAAGTAAAGGAATGCCCCTACCTCTACTCAACACCGTCTACATGGTGGCACCTCCGGTCTCGTGCCAATGGACCTCCCGCACCCTCTCCTACCTCTCGTCATGTCGAAATCGACCAAAATCTCGAGCCAATCCACCTACTCCGATCGATCTCGTGAACCCACCTGTCATCAACCACTCATGTAATCGTAGCCTCGCCAATTCAAATTGATACCTCATGATGCCGCTTTCTATGGAAGCACTACCTCTCTGTCATTTTCACAAATGACAACAGGATAAAATGAGTCTGTAAAAACATATATCTTCTTTTTTACCCCAAATCGACATGACCACCGTCGGTCATGTTGTGCCCTAGCAAACCGACATCGGTTACCCCATAACCAACATCAATCACTTTTCATTACCTTTTGACCCACCCTATACCCACTTTGCCTAAACACGGTGTTTATCCAACCACTTTTGACCTTACTAATACCCAAAGTACACACTACCCACTAGCCTACATTACTTGGATATTTCCTTAATTGTGTTTAGGGACATGTTAGTTACCTATACCCCGGCCTTACCCATACCCCGACCTACATACCTAGACCTGAACCAATTTTTAGTGATGTTTAACTTTGTATACTCATTATACCTTGTGATGTTGTTACCCATGTTGTTTAGCCTAATGACCTTACCTTTCCTATTGTCGTGTTGTTTATCCCGACCAAACCTTTGGTGTACCGGATCATACCTAAATGTTCCTACACCTAACCTAAGTTGTGTTTCCAGGACCATATCTTGTACCCTAGATACCTGAATCACTTCAACCTCGTTTGGATAACCTATCGACCTTGGATGATGTAGAGTTTGAAAGCTCTTCCACTTGGTACCGTATCACAATCTATACATGTGCATGCGTTCAATTTCCATTATCCATAACCAAATACGACCATTACCCATTACCCAATATGACCATTACCCATTACCCAACATGACCATACCCTTACCTATAACCAACCTACCCTCATTTTCATCACTTACCCATTTATCAAACCACTCACCGACTCTGTTTAACACCTCATCAGTTCCTAGTTTGAGGGGGATCACCTCCACTGTACTTGGGGTAACCCCTTTCTCACCTATAGTTGGAGCATCCACTTCTTGTTTTTGTTAGCATCACTTACCAATACAAGCTACGTGATAAAAGGGGCAAATGTAGACACCAAATTTGGGTCACACTCCCCTTGGTCCCCTTTTATTAATTAACATAACGTGTTCACCTAACCATGACCCCTTTCTCCACATTCATATTAATTTAATTACTTAAAATTGAATTAATTTTTATCCTCACATTATTAATTAATTTAATTAAGTTTATTTACACCTCACCTAGACACCTCATCACGAACTTATTCTTAGTCTATTAATTAACTAAGACCGAGTGTTTACTTATCATAACCAATTGAGACTCTTTAAAACCCTAAAATTAAATTCATATTCCTTCTCCAACAACACTCTTGCTTATCTAAGTGTTATCCCTCACTTGAGACCCGGAGTGACAATCAGAGCATGCCAAAAATAACAAAGATTTTCCTATTTTTGGCAAACCTAGGATTTACTACCTTAATCGACTCAGCTTATCCCTCAACCAACTCGGCTATCAGTAACCATCATCGGTTACCTTATATACAATTTTGTAACCTTTTACCCGGGTTGGTCATTTTGAGTTTTGAGATATCTAATGCATTCAAACACAAACCAGAGACTTCTTAGCATCCAAATGACAAAATACATTCAACCAGAGGCCCAGGAAAGCACCTGAGACTCATCCAAAGGCATTAGAACATTCATGGGAACACTTCAGAGTATTGGCGTGACATTGACCACAAAATTATTCACGGGTCAACAACTTCCTTCACCTACTAGACCTGTAAATACAAGTAAGTGTATTTGATTTTCATCATTCTGTACTTGCTTAAAGTGTAGGTTCATTATATTTTATTATCAAATCTTGTTCTTTCCTACATTCCTCCATCCCCACCTTCTTACCAATCTACCTATCCAACCACCCACAACCTTCTAGCTCTTTGTACTTGACCTTTATGCATTCTTGAGTCTTCCTGACATTATTACGAACCCAACCATCCTCCCTTCATCCTCTGTGCAATCATAAAGAAGTCCAAATCTACCTTTTATTTAATTACCACCAAATTTCCCCCGATGTCGGTTATCTTAACCATCATTGGTCACCGGATAAACATCGGTCTCTATGTTATCTTATTCAATTAACCAAAAAATCCTCAAGCCTCCACAAAACCTCCCAAAATCTCATCCAAACCTGATACCCCACCTAAAACCTCACAACAGACCTTCCCAACTCTTTGTGCAGACACAGAGAGAGCCTGGACACCATTTTTGACATTCTTCCATTTCCCACAAAGTAACCAATATTGGTCATCCTAAACCGTCATCGGTCATACTTAAACCGACATCTGTGCCACCCCGACCGGCGTCGGTCTTTGTGCATGGTAAAATTACCTTAGACTAACAAGCTTCCTAATCACCCAAAATCAACCCAAACTTCACCAAATCTTATGCGAGAATCCGTCGTGACCCTCAAACCACCTTCCCTGACCTTCAACCTAACCCAAGACCTTCACTAGTTTAGTTATCAAACATTTAATTAGATTGACATAGATAGTAGTCTAAGATACCTAAATCAGAACACTAGCATTAGATTCTTTTATTTTCATGTCTAGTTATTTTATATTGAGTTATATATCAGTGGATTGACAACCGTCGAGGAAGTATCACACTTCCTAGATCTAGCTCACACTAGGCAGTCAACTAACTTTTTCTATTAACTATATCTTATGGTCTTGCTTTGTATTACAGGTAGTTCCTCCTAGCCAAAAGGAAGCTCACACAATCAGCATTGGATCGGAAAGTAGAAACACGCGCACTCAACCTTTGACCAATGTAATAACAAGTATTCCTTCTTGTCCTTTTACCTTATCTATTTCACATCTACAACAATCTGGTGAAACACTTGGCGTCATTCACTTTTTCTAAAAAATGCAAAATAAATACATAAATACAAAATTAAAATAAAAAAGTTTGAGTTTTGTTACTCACCATCCTTCGCACCCTCTAGCGTTTCCTTACACTCCCGCGACTTCCATTTTATAAGTTTTCTCTTTAATCACCCCGATCTTTCTCGTCATTTTTGTGCATCGTCTATCGACTTCGGCTTATATAGCCACCGACACCTAGTCTCCATCGACCCCTTTGGGTCTCCGTCGATTGGCCTTAGTCATCGTCGATTGGCCTTGGTAGCCTTCGCTTTGGATTTCTTGATCTTTGTTTATGACCTCTTCTTGGGCATTCTTCAAAGTCCACCTTTGTGGCCATCTTTATTTTCCCTTTAGGGCATTCTATTTCAATATTCTGATCCTATCCTTTTGTGATCTCGAAGTCCACTTTCGTGGCCATACTTACTCCCTCTTTAGGCATTTTATTTTTCAATCTTATCCAATTTGCACACAAAGTCCACCTTATGGCCATACTTATCTTCCCCTTAGGGTATATTTTTCATTACTCGCCTTTGCATCCTTCTCTCGTGTCCTATGCTGGGGCACCTTTATTTTCATCTTTGTCCATTGTGGACACATAATTTTTCACTTGATTCCTCATGTACGAAGGATTTTGCATAATTCTCACATTTAGTTACACATACTTTGATGCTCACCTATGACCTAGTGATCATTCCGGCTTGCATCCATTTGAGATCTTCCCATTGGATTCTCTCCATTTTGTAGTGATCTTCACCCAGTTAATAGCCCGTAGAGCATTGTTGCCCCTCTCTATTGAGACTGTAATTGTCCCTCTACCGATGTGATATTGGAGTCACTATTATGGTTTTTATTTTTATTGTGATCCTTTTTTCTTAGGGAATTTTGGCTTACACAATCCTTTACCCATATTTCTTCACCCACCCACCCTTCATCATCTACCTTTTCAAACGCATCATCGATTTCCTTCGGCGCCTTCGATCCCCATTTAAGGGGAGCTCATCATCAACCTTCCATTAATATACATCATACTTTTCCTCTTAATTTTTTTTTCTCATGCCTTACTAGTGCAAACCACTCGACCAAAAGGGGCAAATGTAGACACCTAAATTCAATATATATACCTAGTATGCTAACGTGTTCGTATTTCACCTTAGTCTTTACCTAGGCCCCACTATAATTTAATTCATCCCCCATATTTATTTAATTTAAATTGCCCACTTAATCATCATATCACCTTTTAAAACCATACAATTCCTATTAAGTAATTAATTAATCAATTAATATCTCATATGCCCTAACAAACCTTATATTTAGGATGATTTTATCCTAACACATACATCCCCTTGCTTTTATAGCTTTTTTATCTTGCCTATCTTTATCCCCTAATATCCCTAAAAATCCCTTTCCGCCTACATGCTTTAAAGCACTCTTCCAACTCTTAAAAATAAGAAATTACACCAAAAACATAAAAAGCCAACCCGTTGGGGAAACTTTCCC
This sequence comes from Taxus wallichiana var. yunnanensis, assembly GCA_018340775.1. Classification (NCBI taxonomy): domain Eukaryota; kingdom Viridiplantae; phylum Streptophyta; class Pinopsida; order Cupressales; family Taxaceae; genus Taxus; species Taxus wallichiana. The sequence goes on along the minus strand of CM031236.1, from coordinate 508,728,788 downwards.
CATGGTCGGTGGCGACCCACCGATCACCATCAAACCTATTAAACTAAGTTAAATCATTCCAAAAAGGGATCAAAAATTATATGCATGTGAACTTTGGAGCTTCCTCATGAATTGTGAACCGAATATCATGCCGAGCATTCATGCATCAGTCATAGACCTCCTAAATCTTCTTGGAACGTGTTTTCATCGCTCACGATCATCCTTTATGAGATTCATCATCTTCTTTATGTCATTTATGTGATATTTGTCATATTATCTTTGTATTTCTTGTGTTTAACATTTTATAGGTTCATATTAGCTTCTACAATAGTCAAAGCTCCCTCAAAACCTTCTCTTCCAGCTTCTTTACTTGCAAGTTTCCCATTCTACCCACTTATCCTCGACCTTATCTAACTCCGCTTATAGTCGCCATCGACCCACCCTAGTCTTCGTCAATCGGGGTCATGTTTGTCATATATCTCAGCCAAATCACTATCTTTTGTTCTTTTCTCTACCTTTAAGTCCCAAAGATCATTTTACATGTCATCTCCCAAAGACCCATGGGTCTCTATTACCTTCCAGGTTTGTAGTCGACCTTCGTAGGCCTACATATTCCTTTTTTGTTCACACCTTCTCTCCTAGGTCGGCTTCGACATGTTTACGCATAATCTACATCATTGTTGACCTAGCCTAGGTAACCTTTAATTTACAGTTATTTTAATCAAATCAGATTTTAGATCAATTTCTATCATTTCTTAGATTCAATAGTACTTTTGTTTCTACATGCAATTTCTTTATCAATCCTTTACTTCAATCTTTCTTTAAAACGAGGGTTGACATCCATGAAAGGAAGGTCACACTTCTAAGCCGGCATTGTTTGGGAAACCCCCGCATATCCCATCTAATGAATCTCCTTTTTAGTCTCGCCTTATTTACATGTCATCGGCCTACAACAAGGATTAGCTACTTGGTACCCATTCATCCACACCATGTTTATGAGGTACTATAAACCATCCATATTTTTAGTTGTGTACTTTTTTAGTAGCTAACTTATTAACTTGATTCGAACGAGAAATTACATCAACATTTTGATCTTGAGCATTCTCCATTTATTTGGATTAGCTTCTCCATCTTGCATCCATTCACTCAAATTTGAGTAGTATGGGAAGATCCAAAAATGGCCTTGTAGCCATTTCTTGGTGAGATCTCAACCTTAATTCTTGAGACAAACAACAATCAACTTTGATTACTAAGTGATCTAACTAGGTTCATGTTTTGATTAGAAATCTTAAAGAGTAGGAAATGGCTTAGCATTTAGTTTTATTTATTCATGCATTGAAGAAGTTTTTTTCCATAAGAAAATTTAATTAAACAAGAACGCTTATGGGAAACAACTTCTTCAATGCATGAATAAATCAAACTAAATGCAAACCCATTTCCTACTCTTTAAGATTGCTAATCAAAACATGAACTTAGTTAGATCATTTAACAATCAAAGTTGATTGGTGTTTGCCTCAAGAATTGAGGATGAGATCTCACCACGAAATGGCTATAAGACCATTTTTGGATCTTCCCATGATCTTCAATTGAGAGAATGGATACAAGATGGAGAAGCTATTTCCAACAATGGAGAATGGCTCAAATCAAAATGCCTATAATTTTTCGCTAATGCAAATGAGGTGTATGAAGAAAGGGAAGGAGGAGGGTTCTTTACATAACCTTCCCATTTGAGTGAGCTTTGCATATTAATGCATGTGGGATAAGGGAAAATAAATATTAGAAATGGATAAGCATGCTTTGGAAAAGTTAAAGTTGCTTTAGAAGAGTTTAATTTGTCACTAGTAACTCATGGGAGTTGGGGATGTTTTAATTAATCAGGTGTGATTAATTAATAGGTAGATGTAAGCTTATAAAATCTAATTAGAGGAAAATTAGTATGATTTGAGGGATGTAAGAGAGGAATTTGATCCAATAAACAATGATTTATTGATTTAGAGTAGCAAGCATAATTAATTAATAATAATCAATTTCCCGAGTAGTAAGTAAACACTAATTAACGAAAAATCGTTAATCAACATCTAATCGATAGGAAGGCTAATTAATTAGCGAAATGTAATTAATTAACGGGAATAGAGGGAAAATGATGGTTTATTGACGAAGTGTCGTCAATTGACCAAAAGAGAGTGAAGATCGTGGTTAATTAGCGAAGTGTCGTTAATTGACCCAATGAGAGGAGAAGAGGTGTTTACTTGACAAAGTGTCGTCAATTTTCCAAATGACGGGAAAGAAGATAGTGCAATTTAAGTATTAAAATTGTGTAAGCGGATTTTAGGTGTCTACATAACCTTTTAGTGATGATTAAGTTTAAACTTAAACCATGTACATGGTTTTAGACTGCCACAAGAACATGTTACAAACTTACAAAGCAATCACAAGATAATAATCATGTGATAAAGAAGGTCTATAAGGCATGAATATGAAATTACCAATAATATTAGTAAGGGGAAATCACATTGAATATAACCACCACTTCAAGATTTGCACCCTTTAGCTTCTTACCTTACTAGCAAATCTAGTATTGGTGGTGCCTATTTTGAAAAAAACAACAATGTTTTAACATTTTGTTAGTAATGCCATAAAAAATGTTTAATAGTTTCATAATTTTCTATTGGAATTGCTTTCATTATAATGTGGTATAATAGTGGGTTGTGTAACAAGCACCCATTATTCTCAAACTCATGGAATGACCATAAAGGCTTGAATTATTCAAGTTGAGTGATTATGGTTGGGATTACTCGAGAAATTTTTATTGAAAAATGCACCTTCTATTAATAATACACAACATAATGTTAATCATACAAACAATGGGTGGAGTGGAATCACACACCCTAAGAAAGTGAAATTGGAACCTTTCTAGAATAAGTTCCTTACAACTTTGCCAAGCCCTTGAGGATAATAGTTCCATTTTTAAAATCTTAGTGTATATACCACTAATACACATAGCTTAAATACATCTATTGGAAAATGTCGATAGCTATTAGTCTCAAGGTACTTATCTTGGATTTTTCCCATATCACATTGAGTAATAATTATATTAACATTTCCATGAATTTCCTACCAAATAGTGACAAATGGCTTCAATCTAGCTAAAACACTATGTTGAATATGAAACAATGTTTTAGACAAAAAAAAACACAAACTTCAAACTTCACAATACAACTAAGATATTACAATTTATCAATTAACTTTTTAAAATAAAAAGAAACAAAAATCAAAATTAAAATTGAACAACCACTAATTATTAACAACTAAAACACACTACCCTCCACTACAACGACGTCAAACCTTCCTTAAAAAGACGTAATTAAAAGCCCAAATATTAATTTAAAAGATGGGAACAAAATATGATTCACTAATGACCTTATTAGATGCGTTAATATTACTCATATTTTACCCAACTATAAGAGACACCTTAACTCACTTAAGAAAAAATATGTTCAATTTTTCATGCTTTCAAGAGATTTGAATTGTCACGAGGATTACTTTGAAAAAGCCTGGTCAAAAGAAAGGAAATTGGAATATTTCCTTACCTTCAGGAATATGTCCAAATTTTGAAATTTCATGCAAAGACAAAATCCAATGCATGAATTAGGTTTTCCAAGAAAACTATGTTATGATTTTAAAAAAAAATTATAATAAATTTCAATATAAGATAGTGTAGTAACTTACTTAAAAAGGTCACTTGTTTTTATTTTATATTGATTTATGTATATTTGATACATTTGTTTATATATAATTAATTTAATTAAATATAGGAATATTGATGTTTTGATTGATTTTTCCTTTACATGTCAAAAGTAATATTTATTTGTTTCTTTTTCTTTTGATCTTTTTGCGTAAAACTCGTTATATAATATAGATAATTTGTTTGGATGGCACTATATGGTTTTAAAAGTTGGGTTTCATGCCACCTTTAACCATATTAATATGTTTCCTCGTTCTCACTTTTCTTGTTTCTAGGTATTAGAAGTCAATATGTACGTCAATATTGTCAAATTTAAATTTAAATTCACTTATAAATAGATAAGTATTGTAGTTCATTTGATCATATGTTACACATCTAACATTGAATATATTCTTGTGGTACGAGAGACCTATTCTATTATTCTAAGGCTCCATATAATTTTATTCATCTGAATCACCCACAAATACTTGTATTTATTTGACTTTAAACTTTTTACATAGAATGTGATGTGTAAGTTGGATCTTCGTGGATCAATTTTTTAACCAACTATCCAAATAGGAATTGGTCCCCGATTGGAAGTGAGTGAGTTTAATTAATTGCAAGATAATCTTATTCCATTAGGTTTAGAAACTATTATACATCAACAAAGTTAAGAACAATTTTTTTACTCCTTTATCTACTTAAGTAACCAAGTTCCTCTAACTTCTAATTGAGTTTAAGATTATTTATGGCCTTTTGTATAGAATAAGGTAGTTTAACGGTTTGGAGGATTGCATCCTCACATAATCCTCTAATATTAAGTAAGTAAAGAGTTTGTAAAAATTTATAGGATTAAAGCAAACACTTATTCAATATAAATAAAAGTGCTTCTATCGAAAGAACCAATTCAATTTAGAAGATAAATTACTCTAATGTGAAAAAGGGTAAAAATTCATTGAACTATCACTTTTAAGAATAGGGTTTGGTGATAGCCCAACTCTACCATATTGAAGTGCTTCACAAACAACACAAAGAAAATACAAAATTGTCTTTTGAAGGATTAGTGGCTAAATCAATAAATTACCTTATAATTATTTTCCATTGTAGAATAATATAAAAATGAATTTGGACCCTCTCAATTCTAAAAATAATATATTACCACATTGGAAACATCAATAGTTCATGAATAACTAAACAATTCATCAAATTTTATGATAGAAAAATCATATACGCTATTTATAGTGACGTGTTACAAAACTAATCCAATCTATAATGTGGAAACTAATCTAATATAATACAAAATATATGTCAATAATTCCAAAGTATAAATAAAAATTCATTCGAACTTCTTTTCAAGTGATAAAAACATATATAGAATTTTATACTACAAAACTGCATTTCAAAACCTGACATAATAACTTTTTCCACAAAGTTACAACATTAGTCACGTATTCCCATTTTTTGAGGTGAAAAATGAATATCATGTACAATTTACTATCTTTACAAGAATATTAAATAATAATTGTTTGTTTTGATAAAAATCTAGCTAGTACCTTAGAAGCATGAGGATGGAAAACATGTAACAAAGAAAACAAGATTCCAATCTCCCATAAGGATCATGCTAGAATGAGGAAGAAAAGTATGTAGTCAAAAAAACCTCCATATGAGAATAAGCTCGACCCATTCCAACCATCAACTATATTACCCACAAGTATGCAAAGGCAAGACAAGCAATTTAAAAGCAAGTGATATAATTGGAACTTGACATAGGAAAATGGCATATAGTCTAGATCACTAGTATAGTCAAAACAATATACAAGGATTGGATTAACAACCAAACAATTGTTTAATTCAATTCATAAGAGCAAATTTATGTTCACCTTATAAAACTTTGTGTTATCCTCAATATTGGGTGCTTTATAAAGAAACTATAAGATGATCATATTTAATCACAAGTCAAATAGTATCTATGTTCTTCATGTGCCTTACCCACAAGACATAGGTCAAATAAGGTTTGAAGTATAGTCAATGGATATGCAAGGATCTCTTGGTCCTGCAAGTCTTTTCCACTATATCCAGCGTCATCCTGGGTTGATATCTAATGGACATGTTACATGAAGTAAATGAAAATTTCAAACAACAACATATTTCGATTGGTCTTTTGGGAGACCAATAAATAAACATACATTTCTTACGAAGTTATAAGAAATCAACAAAAAAATAGTAAGGTACAATTGAGTGGCATTCAAGGGTCATGGTTTCATGGGAAACATGCCCTTGATTTATAATAACAATATAGTTTATTAAGACATGACACCACCTATTCTCATTTTTTTCCATTTCATTAAATAGTTTATAAGAAAGATAACCTCAAATTAAATGTTTTCCTTTAATATTTTTAAGCTATATTGTTCACTCATTATTCCATCCTTAGTTCCTCCTTTGTTTTAGTGAGAAAAATTAATTTCACTTGGAAACAAATCAAGAGGCACAAACACGACATATACAACACACAATAAACTATACCAGATTTTAGTTTGCGATAAATAATGTAAGACTACACTATCAACCTTTCCTTTCACCTTCACACCTTTGTATCCTCCTTATTTCTTCCTATCAAAGTTTGAATGTATTTTATCTTAATTAGGTATCCTAAAGACAAGAATTTTTAAGAAGAAGAAAACATTATTACATTTTATCATCATCTTTTGTAAAAGATATTTAAAACTTTTAATGGTTATCAAAAGGAATCATGGCTATAAAAATGTATAGACTACAACATGCATTCATTATTTTCTTTCCGTAATCCTTCATATCAAATAACTATGATGTTCAAGGTACAAATAACTAAAACCACAACAATCAATACATTTAAGAGGAAATGTTAATGTCAATGTCATAATGTTAGCCCAATTTGTATAAGGCTATACACATATACATTTTGGCTAAGTCCTTAGATGACATTTTTGGAGAACCCAAATTTTTTTGGATGTTGAGATAAATCCTCATGTCCCTATTATGAAACATGAATATAAATCCACATGTGTGAAGATAGGAGGATGAGATAAGGGTTCTACCACATGAGGATTTAAGAAGCGCATGTAATATATGGAACTTTAAGGAAGTTACATGAAGAATAAGATCAATGATGTGAAGAATATTTGTAGCTCACTCTAGTTAACTAATTGCAAAGTGCACACATGGAAAGGTAACACTAGTGGCACACAAAATAGTTATGCAAGGCCAAGTTAACTATTAGTCCAACTTCCCTAAAGTGATAAGGATTTTCATGTAGAGTATTAATACTTCTATGCAAGATACAAGGATAAGGTATAACACCATGTGGTATATACACCACACTCTATGCAATAGTTAAACTATTGTAAAATGAACTTAAGGGCTAATTATAAATCTTGTTAAACTAACGAATGTAAAAAAACCCATATATATATATATATATATATATATATATATATATATATATATATATATATATATATATATATATATATATATATATATAGATATATCCCTTGAGAGATGAATGTAAGAGACATTGAGATACCGTAAGATACATAAATATTGTATAAGAGATGTAGTGATGTACAAAGCTATGATTTATGAATGAAGAGGAAGGAGTTATGGAGTCAATGTGTTATTATTTTGCATGATTATTGTTTATATTGATGATTTTATTTATATTAGCCTAATGTTTTTTCTATAGCTTTTTTTTGTGCAATCACTTCTAGTCCAAGCCTAAAATGATGGTGATTGAAATTTTCTTGTGCCTCGGGTGACATCGCTAAGGTTACGCTTAGTGTGATAAGATGGTACAAGGTAGTGTATTTACTCTTTAAGTGCGATGATGGAATAGGCTTATGTCCATAGTGGTGTTGGAAGGTGGTAAACTAGACTCACAACAAATAAAATGGATTATTCTACTTTATTTTATATTATTTTATGTTGATATTCCACCTATTATCTCATTTACATGATGATAAATGAGAAGTGGATGAATAATAGTTCCCAAGGTTTCATCCCTAATTGTCTTCTATTTTTATTATTATTAACTATATAATGAGAAGGAACATGAAATCAACAATGGAGGATATTGAAAAACCTAATATCAATGAATGAAATTAGGAAATAACACAATCCCACATTCCCAATATTTCATGTGAATATATCAAGCTTCAAAAATAAAAATATAGTGGATTACCTATAAACCTCTTATGAATTTTAAGACAAATTCAAGTAATGAAAGGGTCAAGTTACCCCATTTGAATCATTAATAGCTCAAAACTATCTAGAAAAAACAAAATCTAATATATAATAACATGGAAGTAAACCAAATTAATCAATGAACAATAATCACTACCTCATATAACCATCACTAGTAATATATTAAATCCTCGATGATTTCGCAAGATCCAATTATATTACAAAATTAGGGTTTTCTATCTAATTTATTATATTGTGCTATAACAATACTTAAGAACCAAAATAAACAATTCAAATAGTCCTAAATTATATTACTCTTGCATTTTCCAATAACTTTATCAAAGACAATTAGGGTTTAGGGTTAGAGAGAGGAACCATTACTGTCATGCTCATATGGTGTGTGAAAACACCTAAATTTGGTAATTTATCACTTATTAATGTCGGTATTGGCTTAACACGTAAATCACAACTTGTGTGCACATTATGAGCAAAATTTCTTATCCTTATCTCTATTACATGACTTTATCTCCTCATTTTCATTTATCAATCATTCACATAATTGCTTGTATTAGTTCCCAATGGTCTATTACTTCTAAGTATCATTCCCAAAACTTTCCATCATCTCACTTCCTTCATGTAAAGGACTACCAAATAGGGACCATACTATACAATTGTTTGGTCTAAAAATGTAGTTTTATCCCATCCAACGTATGACCATTTTATCAATTTGATATTTTTCATTGGTCAATACTTTCCTCATAGGTTGGATTTAAAGCAAAATCATACATATGAAACCCTAAATAAACAACTTAAATCCAATCATTTACTCGCCTAGAAATTAAGAGTGTTTCCAATATCTTATAAAAGCACTGAAAGCTCTACTAAATCACCACACAGCGGTATTATTATTTAGGAGTAACCCTTACATATGTCTAAAGCACTCCAAACTAGGTTCTAAAGTCAAGATTCCCAAGTCAAAGACCATCCAAGCTAAGTCAAGTAAAAAATATGCCAAGACATTGCTTGCATCATCAAGTGATCAAATTTTCAAAGCTAGTTACATCCATATAGATATCACATGTTAGGTGGAGAACTAAATATGGTTTAAGGCCTATTTAGAGTAGTTCCAAAATAGGTGTTGTATAGATCGCACTTTTTTAATTATTGGTAAATAGTTTTAAAGGGACTATATCATGTTACAAAAAGGGCTCAACAACCAGATATATCTATAAAGGAGCTACAAAAGAGAATCTAAATCTAGATAAAACTCTATGTCAAGCAAGTAACCAAAAGATAGTTACAAACAAGAAACAAAACAAAACATAAACTGCAACAAAACAACACAAAAGTAGCAAAGTCACAGCAAAAAGACCAAAAAGATCAGCAGCCAAAACGACGCCCTCTAGCCCAAGTGAGTTTACTTCTTGGACACTCTGTCGATTCTGGACTGGATAGTTTACAGCGAGGTGAACAATGCCAATGTGGTGATGTGCGTTGGGTCTGAAGCGTTCAACTGCGAGATGGTCTGGCTCCTCTCTTTTTCATTCCCCCAAATAGTGCTAGGGATCCCACTAAGCATGGTAATGCTTCAAACTTGCTGCTCTAAGAAGTCACTGATGGCTTTGAAAATATCCATGTTGTGATCATGTCTATATTTTGCTCTCCCTAATCTATTGTCCAGTGAGTTCAACTTCTTATAAATGTCAGTAATATGATCCTTCCCAATGTCATTATCATCATCAATTTTTCTTTTTCCTTTTTGCTTGTCCATGCGCTGCAGGTCCTTCTTAAGCTACTTCATCTCTTTCTCTAGAGACTCCAATCTATGTGGCACATGATTCCCCTCCTGATGCAGGGCCATATCCAGACCAAAGCATTGCTGATATGTAGAAAATTTTACATAACTTCCAGCTCTTTGGTGCTTCTGAGAACCCGAGCAGAGTGAGGGTGTCAGTTTTTGGAAGCTTGGGGTTCTTGGTATTGGATTTGGAAGGGGTGTCTAGTATGGGAGTGGGAGCAGTGGAGGTAGTGATGTGTAGTTCATTGGGAGTGGTCGGGAAGCTAGGGAATTTGGAGACACAAAGCTTATGGAGCAAGAAGATGAGGCCCTGGTGGAGAGGGATAACATAGGAGTGCTTTTGAAAGTCCAAAATGGAGTGTTGAAGGGAATTAAGTAGGTAGTGCAGGAAGCATCGCAAATTTCCTTCTAAAATGATTTAGAAAAACTAGATGTTTAACAGGGACAATTTTGTATCGCCCTTCTAGAGAAATATACCTAACCATCATATTTTTCACTTCATCAAATGGCTTGGGAATGGAACTTACCCTAATGCCCACAGAAACAAATTCAAGCTCCTCTCCCTCATCAGAGAATTTCTTAGCCTCGGCGACCCTGTCAATCCTTTTGCTAAAAAAATGGTAACCCTCCAATTTGAGGCATGTAGCCTCAGCAATCAACTCTTCATTGATAGTAACATGGTGGCCACCATATTTCACCTTTCTATCCTTCCAGTCCATTGCGAAATGAACCGAAATATTTTGATCGTGACCTTGAATGCGTTCTATAAAATTGGAAATTTTACCCTTGTGTAAGAGGTTCCATAGCTCCTCATTTTTTTCCAGGCCGGATCACTGCAGGGCTCCAATTGGCACGGTGCACCTCCCATTTTCTTCTTCTCCCTGTTATTCCTACAATTTTTTTGCTCAAAACCCTCATTTGAATCTGTTTCTTCCTTATGTCTATCCCAGTTTTTAAGAACCCATCCACCTGTGTGAGGCTCAATGGCATTAATGTGGCCGTAATTAGGATGATAATTCTCACATGTGTGATCTTTCACCTCCGCTAAAGCCCACTCCATACCATTATTATTTCTACTCCACGTTTGAAAGCCCATATTTATCCACATTAATGCTATTATGTACCTCCTTAGGGATGTAATTTTCATTATCCCATATGGTTAGATTATTATTGATGCCAACATTGGCCAAGGTATCTCGCAACCTTATTCCCCTCCCTATAAGTATGTCTAATGATGATATTCTTGAAATTTTGACAAATACTTCTGGATTCCATAATAAAGTCCTTGATAGTCTAGCTAGGAGGAGAAATTTGATTTAGGTGATTGATGATATTTAGTGAATCCCCTTCCAAAATTAAGTTTTGTATATTATAATCTTTGGCAACCCTTAGCCCCCATAGAGCAGCTAGGGATTCTGCATAATGATTTGTCTGAATCCCCATTTTACCAACATAAGCAAAGCAACTAAACAACCTTTATGATCCCGAATTACACCTCCCCCAAAGCAAAACCAGGATTACCCTTGGAGGCACCATCAAAGTTTAGTTTATGCTAGTTAATCTCAGGAGGGATCCAATGAATCAAAGACCTATCAATGTTTGAGGTATTCCTAATCTGTAAATTTGCAGCTCCTATCTTCCAATTGGAAAGAATATATTCTTCATTCTTAGGATATTTCTTATTTTTGGGAGGTTTGAATCTCCCAATATTATCTTTAATAGCATGACCAATCTTAACAAAGCTGAGCTTGCAATGTTGTTTATTGTTTCTAAAAATGATATCATTCCTATCTTTCCAAATCCTCCAGATAATATGGGGCATGACCAGTTTCCAAAGTCTTCTCACAACACAGTGCTTAAAAGGAGGATTCCATTGGATCCAAAACTGAATGAAATCCTTAGGCACAATCTAGAAAACATTGAACTTGGAAAAGGCATAACTCCAAATCATTGAAGCATACTCACAATGGACAAAAAGGTGCTTAATATCTTCAAAATATTTTTTTGCAAAGGTGGCACCTATTAGGCATAATGAATCCTTTCTTCATCAGGTTATCATTAGTAATAATTCTACCTCTGAGCACAAGCCAAAAGAAAAAGTTAATTTTAGGGGTTAGCTCAGTCATCCAAATCTTGCTCCAATTAAACTCACTCTGGATATTCTCAAAGTAAGAATTATATCCAGATTTAACCGTATAATCCCCATCTCTAGATTTGTGCCAGACAATTTCATCCTTGACTTCCAACTGATTCAAGGGGATGAGGTCCAGTTGCTCCTAAAGAGAGGACAACATGGAGTTCAATTCAATTCTATCCACTGAGAGTTGTTTCCATCTCTTCTTATTTCCATCAATTTCCATGTAGTCAATGACCTTAGTACCATATTTATGTTCAAGACTATCCTTTTCTGCACCAAATATATCATTAAGGATAAGATTAGACCAATTATCTCCCCAAAATTGATGTCTCTGCCATTTCCCACTTTCCATCTACAACCTTGCTTGATAAAATTCCTAACTAGAATCAAGTTGTTCTAGAAAATGGAACCATGGGGAAGTTGTTCATCATGAAGGAAAGAGAAAGTTGTTTGTTGTTCAAGATATTTAGCCTTAATGAGATCAATCCATGGTTGTTCCTCCAAGAGCATTCTCCAACCCATTTTTACAATTAAGGCCATATTCATTTTTCTTATATCTTTTATGCCCAATCCCCCAATCCTTTTAGGAGTGCACACTTGATCCCAGGAAACTAGGTGATATTTGAATTTTTCCTCCATTCCCTGCCATAAAAAGTGTTTCTGGATCCTTTCAATTTTTTCTCTAAAGGCGAAGGAATGTTATAGAGAGACATAATGTAGATAGGTAAATTTTGAAGAGTGCTTTTGATAAGCAGACATTTACCAAACTGGAAAGAATGGCCCCTTTCCATCCGACCATTTTCTTTTGGAATATTTCTAGTAAATCATTCCAGACTTTGATTGAGACTTTTTTAGTACCAAGGGGAGCCCCAAATAAGTAGTGGGAAGTAAATTAATTTTACATCCCAATATTTTAGCAATTCTATTATGTCTTTCCAAAGGAGTGTTGAAAAAGAAAATAGAACTTTTATCAAAGTTGATCTCTTGTCTAGAAGCAGCCTCATAAAATTTTAGAATGGACTTGATCACCTTAGCTTCCAGGATAGATGCCACTAAAATCAAGATAGTGTCATCCAGTAAATTTCGATGAGAAGTTGTTTGATTCGTAGAGGTAGGTTTAGTGCCTTTTAGAAGACCATCTTTAACAACTTTGGTAATAGTTCTGTTGAGGCTATCCACCATAATAATGAAGAGCAAAGGGGATATAGGATCCCCTGTCTTAATCCCCTATTCGGTAAAGTACCCCACTAGTTCACCATTAACCACCACAGAGAATCTAGCAATAGAAATGCAAGCCTTGATAATTCTTCTGAATTTGTTAAGAAAACCAAATTTGGCTAGAACTTTGTCAAGAAAAGACCAGGAGACTTTATCAAAGGATTTATTCATGTCAAGTTTAAGGACCATGCTTGTTTTTTTATTATTATCCATAGAGTGAATAATCTCATGCACCATGATCACACCATCTTGAATTATCCTTCCTCTGATGAATCCACTTTGTTGTTTTGAGATTAAATCATTCAAAATGAACTGCAGTCTAGTGGCAATAATCTTAGTAAAAATTTGTAGACAACATTAACCAAGCTAATGGGTTGGAAATATTTGAAATCTTTAGCATCCATTTTTTTGGGAGCCAACATGATGTGAGTATTATTAAGCTCTTTCAGTAAATCTCTAGTTCTAAAAAATTCATTTACAGCCCTAAGGAGATCATCCAAGCAAATTTCCCAAAATTTCTGAAAAAAAAATTGACAGAGAAGCCGTCTGGTCCTGAGCCTTATCTCCTTCAAGAGTAAAAACAGCTTTCTGAAGCTCCTCCAAAGTAACAACTTTGGTAATATCTTTAAATCTATGCTCCTCAATTTTATCTTGTGGGATAGCTTCTAACATAAAAGAGTCAGCCATATCATTAATAACACTCTTCTCATTCAACAATTTTTCATAGAATCTGAGAGCTTCTTCCTTGATGATTCACGGATCTTTTATGATGATGTTGTTACCTTTAGAAACTTTCGTAATCCTATTACAGGATCTATGCTTCAATGTGGTCATATGGAAGAACTTTGTATTTCTGTCACCCTCTTTCAGCCATATAGCCCTAGATTTAAGTCTCCATAGGGATTCTTCCCTGCTACAAACCGTGTGTAACTCTGAAAGGATATAATTTTTTCCATTAAATGATCCTCCACAGACCTCCCCGTGAAATTTTTTTCCAAATCTTGGAGTCTCTGTTTTAATTCCTTTTTCTCACAAAAACATTCCCAAAGACTTCTTTATTCCAAATTTTAACCTATTTTTTGACATTTTTAAGCTTTTGAATAAGCCTAAATTGAGCAGTTCCTTCTCCCACCCAATTCCACCATTCCTTGATCCTGTCAAAGATGTCATCATGCTCCATCCACATCTTTTCAAATTTGAAGGAGCTCCTAGTGGGCTTAACCCAATTAACAAAATTTAAAGCTATCGGATTGTGATCGAGATCAATTTTGGGCAGAGAGGTGAGAAGAAAGTATTGGTGAAGAATCCAACTTACAGAGATAAGAGCTCTATCCAGTCTGACTTGAATCATATCCCTACCCAACCTTCTATTTGTCTAGGTATACTGATTTCCATGAAGGTCCACATCCATAAGATTTAGATCAATAACGAAATCAAAAATTCATCCATACCAGTGGAGAAACAAGAGTTAGCCCCTTGCTTTTCCCCTAGATTTAATGGGGAATTAAAGTCACCCATAATAAGTCAGTTGTCATAACTATGCTGAATTCTGAAAATATTTATGTTGTTCCAGAGTTTCCTTCTACCACTAACCGTATTGGGCGCATAGATATTAGAAAGGATCCTAGTATAATTATTTTCAATAACATGGAATTTAACAACAAGATGGTTACTAGTTTCAGAAAGAATCATACCAGTATAATGCTTCTTATCCCAAAAAGTAGCCATGCCACCTGAAGCTCCCTAAGAATCCACCGCAGCCATGTTTGAATTTTCCAAAAAAATGTTTTTACAATTTACAAGTACCTTAGAATTCATCTTGGTTTCCTGCAGAAGAGAATGCTAAGCCTCCTAGAAACGCTTAACTCTTTGATTATTCTTTTTTTAGAGTTTCCATTCAGACCTCTAATATTCCAGGAGATGATCTTCATCTAAAAGATATAGGTGATGTAATTTCTGATGGCTCAATTGGCTTTGAGTACCATCTATAATATCTTCCTCTGTTCTTTTGGTTCTAAGTGTCTTCTTTGAAGGTCTACCTCTTTTAGAGTTGCTTCCAAAATCCACTATTCTTCTAGTAGATGATCTTGTAGTTTTGGATGTTGAAGCTCCCCAGTTATCAATTTTCTTTTCTTCTCATTATAAAGTGAATCTGGGATCTTCTCAAATCCCTTCAATATTTTTTTTTATTTAACCTCTAAAAAACCATTGGGATATGGATCTCCATCAAACATCATATTTTCTTTGAGTGGCGTAACTTCCCCCTCCTCTTTCTCTCCCTTCTCATTGTCAAGGGGTTGTAAAGATGTTGAGTTGGTATTGGATAGGGGTTCCCACTTTTAGGAGAACAACTCTTAAACAACGAAGAGACTTTCTTCAGTGAGGTTTCAGATACAATCATTTATTTTTCCTCATTTAGGACTTCCTCAATGGTGCATAATGGATCAAGATTAGCCTTTTCAGTTGCTATTGCCCCTGGCACAACTCTAGTGTCCTTATTCTTATCCCAAAGTCCATTCTGATCAACCTCCTTAGATAGAAGATTCACTATAATTGTCTCAGTTTGCTCATCAACCTCCAGAATCACCTTTACTAGAGTCTATGAATCTAAATATTCTATGGAGGTTGGATGAACTTCAGATGCACCCGTCGTTGGGGTTTTAGGATTCAGAGCTTCCTACATATCAATTATTTCCTAATTGGAGTTCTAAAACCCTTTTTACCTTTCTTATATTTCAGCTCTGGTTGGTGAAGGGGTAACCCTTCATCCTTTCCTTGATCTTTATTATTTCTGCATCCTTGTTTTCCAACCTAACTTCCTATATCTTATCAGATTCTTGAAAAGTATTATCAAGATTTCCTTTTTTTCCTCTTGAGAGATCTCTTTGTTAGGACATCTATTGGTAAAATGTCCTATTTTATGACATTTTTACATCTCAGATGAAAGGTTTCATATTCAATCTTTTGATGCCAAATGCCATACTTAGAATGTAGAATGATAAGATTCGGTAACTCCTGCTCCATTTCAGAAGAAATACAGAATCTAGCAAAAGCTAGTCTAGGATCTATTCCTCGTAGGCCCATCAACCCAATCGGAGATCCAAGAGATTTAGCAATATTTAATAGAATCTCATCATCCCAAAATTGTAGGGGTAGTCCTAGAAGCCTACACCATATTGGAATGGTGTGTATATTCTCGTATTAGGATCAAACCCAGGATACCACCATTTCAGAAAAAGACCCATATTGCCCAACCACCATGGGCCTCCCAGAAGCACCAATTCCAAATCATCTTGCTGATTAAATTTGGCCAAAAAAATCCCCAAGACATAGTGGTGATGCTCAGATCCCCTTTTGGTTACCACTTTCTACAGGCCCATTTTCTAATGACATCAATATTAGGTCTAGATCCAAGAAACTTACCAACAAGGGAAAGATTTGCTTTGTCCAAAGCCCGATGTAGACAACCATCTGGCACCTTCAGGTAGGTCACACCTTCTTTATCCTTCTCCCACATGAACTGCACCTTAGCTGGAGATTGCGGACCCACATTCTTGATTGGAGGGTTTTGTTGTAGCAGAATATTTTCCAAGCTAAAGGTGTGGATCCCAGCGTGGAAGTGGACTGTGCTTGCAACTTTTCAACCATCCGATTCGAGTCAGTGTGCAGCCCCTTGGCATTCGGATCTCGAGTGAAAAAGCATACACTTTGTAGCCAGTACAGCAGAAATGGTGCTAACTTCTCCTGCATCACTCACTTCCTCCATCGTTCACTTCCTCCATAGCGAACAGAATGCACTTCAACCTAAGTGTGAGCATGGAAAACTATGCATAACATAAATATTTAAGAAAATCAACAAACCTTCTCCTCCATATCTTCCTTACAAACCTCAATGATAAGGTTGTGGAGGATTTAATATTGTGGAACATTTTAAGAAATGGATTGTGGGTGCTTTTGATTTGATCTCCAAATGAGGGATTGATAATGCTATGAGCAGATTTATGACATTGGGAAAGCTTCCAATATGCAAGACATTGGAGGAAAAAGTAGAGTTTTCTTGCTTCAATCCAAGAGGGAACCAAGAGGACTTGAAAAGGTATAAGCTTGATATTTTATAGAGGTTGAGTAGTGGTTTGAGAGTAGTTATAGGTGGTTGAATGCACATGCTAAAAATAACACTTGAGGGAGGTTAAACAGTTCAGATGAATTTATTCCCATTTAAGGGGCAGTAAATAAATTCAATTGGCAGAAGTTACATCTGGAAAGGTGGTTGTACATGTAATGTTTTTCCCCCAAGGGAGGTTAAACAGTTCGGATGAATTTATTCCCATTCGAGGGGTAATAAATAAATTCAGTTGGTAAAATTTATATCCAGAAAGGTGGTTGTACATGTAATTTCATTGCCCCCACCTTTCTAGGATTCTAGAAGTGGACTCCAAGCAGAGTTGACTTGGATGAAGAAGTGGAGTCCAAAAGGAGTCTAAGTGGTAGTTGCCTAGGAAAATAGGTGTATTTTCCAATTAAGTAACTAGCAAATAATTAGCTACAAAATGTGAGATAAATAATTAACCGTTTATTTAATAAATGTTAAGTAAGTTAGCTAAGGTTTGTATGGAGTTAATTTAATCAATTCCTAAGTGTAAGAGAATGTGTATTATTTAATTAATTTGATTAATCAATCAGAAGGGGATATGAACTAGGATAAGATGGAAACACGTTGGGAATAAACATGTATGTAATTTTTGGGGTGTCTACATTTACCCCTTTTTAAAGTTTTATTATGAAGTAATAGAATTTTAAAGATAGTATATGTATGTAGACCAGTGAGTGGATGATAGGGAAATATGGTAGATGTTTAGATTTACACTGGTGAATCATTTAGATGCCCCAGTGAGTAGGATGGTAATGGAATTTCCCTTCAAGTGTTGGAGAGTCGTTTGATAAGAAGAAAGAAAGGATTTTGAACAAGGATGGGAGGGATTGTGCTCATAGCATGAGTGCCATTTAGAGAGTGAAATTTAGAGAAACCTTATTTTTCATTGCACAATAGAGTTGTCACCATGATTATGAAAGAATCGTTATGGGTAACCTAAATGCATGTAAATATAACAAAGAAAATATTTTAAAAAATGAAAACAAACCCAACATACGTTGCGAAATATATGCACCATGGCTATGAAGAATCCAATATGATAACATAATAAGCATAATTGGTCCAAAAGTAAACATCAACAATTCAACTCAACTTCAAAAATAAGATAATTAGCTATGCCTCTATTGCATGCCACAATGATTATTAAGCATATCTAAAATCCCCTAAGGAATAAACTTATGAAATGCATTGGAATAGGATCTGATTTCGAGAGCGAGTGATACTTAGATACTCCTAATGAAACTCTTGTTGGATCCGCATTGAAGAGTGATCTAAAAGTTGAAAACGATCATTTCCCTCGAGTAACAAAATTATGAATTACAGGAGAGGTAGAATGAGAACTAAAATTTCCCCAAGTGAAGTTATATCACAAGGAAACAATTGATTTTCCTTGCCCCAAGAAGATTTATTAACATGCAAAGGGAATAATGTAGCGTGATAGTCGTAAGGTTGGAATGATCACTAGGGAGTCATTAAAAGTGTAATATTATCAAGATTTTCTTGAAGTGTTGAAATATTAATTTTGTGTGTTTTCCAATTGTAGGAATTTTGTGATGATGTGATTGTTTGTTTTGAGTTTTTATAATTTTTTTGGTTTTTTTGAATTTTTGAATATATGATTTTTGGATTTTTGAATTTATTTTTTTACGAAGTTTTAGAAAAAAGTTATGCAAAGAAGAGGAGTAGTGCACTGCAACTAGCACAAATACAAATAAATGTAAATAATCATGAATACACAGGAAGAAAGAAGACACTTCATGGATTGTTTAATAAACCAGGATGAAAACCACAATACGTACATGTGACTAAAACAAAAATAAACATGTCAAATAAACCTAATATGAATAGGAATCAACCACACCAAAGTTATATGTGAACTAAGATGCTAATAAATTTCTTGCAATTGGTCTACAATAATAAAGTGATAAACTAACAAAATTAACAACATTGTCACAATGTTGAAAAACTACAATAGTATGACACAATTTGCAATAAAGGCATCTAATAACACTCTAAATGTGTTCTACATTGAATAACTAGATAGATACGAATGTCCCCAAGTGATAGATTAGAACGCAAGTTGAATTGGGCCAAAGAGAGGAGTGATGCTTAGATACTCCAAAAATAACTCTTGTCGGATCCCATTGAAGTTTGATTTGTATTGGATTAAAATTTGAAATCCAAGTGTGCCCCAAGTAAAGTTATATTGCGAAAGGGTAAACAATTGATTGCCTTGAGCATAGATATACACCACGGGAAATAAAAGTGATTCCGTAAGATGATTTAGGAACGATCATGAGGAGCACCGTCAAATGGCAAAATTGTTGAATTGTGTTATGTAGTTGTTGATTTTGTCAAACATTGTTCGAATGTTTTATTTTTGTCGCTTTTATATTTTTTATTTATGTAACAATTTTATATTGTTTATGATTTTTAGACAGCTTTTATATTGTCTTTTTATTTTGAAACATATTTGAATTTTTTTGTAAGTTTTGAACATATTTGTTTTTTTATAGTTTTGAACATATTTGAATGCTTTTGTATTTTTGAAACATATTTCAATGTTTTTGTATTATTGAAACATATTTCGATGTTTTTGTATTTTTGACTCGGTAAAAGGGTGCACTGTCTGAACTCATATTCAAACAATTATAAACATTCCATTCCATTTGTAGAATGTAGATGATGTAATGATAGGATGTCTCACTCCACTTGTGGCTCCATGCAACTACAAAGATGCATGGGATCATCACTGAGAGCCAATAAGGACGTAAGAATGAGGTGAATAATGATATTAAAATGAAGATGATGGATTCTAAGACACAAGGTGTAACAATGATCCATGTGAGAAAATGTATCACATCTCTAGTCAATATTACCTGACTGATTCCAAGATGATTTCACTTTATAGGCTTTTAATAGACTTAGATCCATTGATGGCCTACTGATTGACAAGATCTGATTGAATGAATTGTTGTCTCTCTTAACATAAACAACTTCTTGGGATTTTTTTATTAAGCACTTTTGATTCGGGTTTTTAAAAGCTTTATTTTGTTTGATTTTTCGAATTTTTGAATTGTCCACCTACATATTTCCCCATGCCACCAATAAGAGGCAAGAGCTCCACACCAAATAAAAAAATTATGCAAGTAAGGACATCTGCCTCCATTCCCAATTTCATACTACCAGTAAGAACTATGGGTTCATCACCAAAGACTGTGAAGGATGAAAGGTGTAATGATTGATATTATTTTGTATTTTATATTGATTTTTCCTTGTATGTTGATATTGTGCTTATTGGGAAGGAATGTTTTTCCCCAAGTCTTAGCCTCATGTGACTAGTAGGACACAAGGGTTCAACACTATAGACTAATATGGATGGTCATAAGGTCTAGGTAAATAAGTTTGATACTTTATGTTAAAGAGAGAGATTGTTTGAAAGCAGGAGTTACCATCAATAATATTCGGGACAAAACCGTAGGTAAAAAGATACATAAATGGTAGAAACTATAACAAGGATGAGACACAAAACTCCCAAATAGGAACAAGTTTAACCTATGTCTTAGAGGTGAAAAATGTAAAGATATGATAATGTTATGATTAAGATATATGTCAATTAATGAAACAAATAAAATTGTTTGTTAAATGAGTTGATCGTGCAAATGACCTTCCCTAGTGTGGAGAGTACCCATGCAATAATTCCATGTTTATTAAATTTACATGGTCTTGATTTATAAGACTTGGGTGGAAGGGGCAAGTCAACAGAGTAATTAAAAGGATTTTCAATGTATCCATGATTTGATGAGTCCTTATTTATGAGACTTGGATGGAAGAGATCCAAGTCAATGGAGGGAATCCAAAGATTCAAAGATTCCAAATTTATGAGACTTGGGTGTATGAGGTCCAAGTCAATGGAGGGAATATGAAGATTTGATAAGTCCTAAAGTATGAGACTTGGGCGAATGAGATCCAAGTCAAAGGAGAGAATCAAAAGATTCGATAGGTCCTGAAGTATGATACTTGGGTGGACAAGTTCCAAGTCAACATATGTATAGTGGGATAAATATTCGATGATATAAAAATACCTATGTGATGTTAAAGGTAATTTGTTGATGAAGAGAATATATTGAAATTAATATTCACCAACGAGTAGAAGAATGCAAAGAAAGAGGGATTGATCCCTAGATGTTTATCCAAAGCTCACTATAAGCCGTAGAGAGAAATTATTCAATGTTTCTCCTTCGAGGCAATGGATTAATTTTTTTAATGATAGATTTGAAATTATTACTTGAAATGGTTGTGTAAGGATATTCCTAGGTATATATACCTCTTAGAGTGCATGTATGTAGATTTTTCGACATGTACGAATCATCGTTGATGATATGGTGACAAGATTTATCATTAGAGGTATTATGGACATGGAAGGTTGTGTTATTACAAGTGTCTAAAATTGTCTTGGTTGGGTTTATACAACAAGGCTAGAGATGTCAGACATACAAGCTACCATTGAAAGGATGAAATCAAGCTCAACAATGTTTGATGATGTACCCTCTTATTTAAAGTTTTAATTTATATCAAGGGTTGGAAGAAAGTATTAAAGAAATTTCAAGTTCCAATTTGATGTTTGAAGGTTGTCCAAAATAGGTTCAATGTTTGAATAAACCAATGGAAGAATATCCAGAGGAGAGAGTGGTTGGTTTTGATTTAGAGATCCTTGACCTTTTACAATATTTTGGACAACGTTCAACTCCACATTAGAAGTTACGCTAGTTGATGTTTCTTCATTAGTTATAGATTTGTCTTCGATCTCTATAAAAATGACTCCATCATCAATTAAGTCTTACAAGTAATGGAGAAGTCACATGCATCTATTTGTTTGATGACCATCAATGCGATGAAATTCGTAGTATGTATTGGGTTTGTACCAATATGGCTTAGGTTCCCCTTTGATAAAGGGTTTTGTAATTGGATATTTTATCATTCTAGCCTTTACTAATTGATGAAAAACACTAGAGAGACTCTCGAGAGGTTTGTAAACTAACGCTTAACATTTTGTGGAGTAATGTCTTCACTAGGTTGTATGATTGGATTTTTGGTTGATTGTTCACTAAGGTGTGAAGCCACTTGTGAAATTTGTTTTTCATCTCGAAAATTATTTTGAGTAACTCTTCGTTTGATGTCTTGCATGAATCCATAATTTTTGAAAGAGAGGAGGAATGAAGAAAAGTGTGATAAAAAACTCAACCCTTAGAAAATTCTAAGATGGAAGAGGGGAAAAGATTTAAATGTTTGACACTAGCAAAATGAGTGTTAAGATGGAGGAGGCTAAAAATGGTTAATTGCTTGAATCTTTAAAAATGAGTGTTGAGGTTGAAGGGACTAAAAGGGGTTAGATGTGCTTGACCCTTAAAAAATGAGTGTTAAGATACTTGAAAAGGTTTGATGTGCTTAAATATTTAACAAAAATGAATGTTAAAATAAAAGAGACTTAAAAAGGTTCGTGTTGGAGCTCAAAACTCCACCCATTCCAGATCGAGTGCTGAACCGAGTCATTGAGGAAAAAATGGGATTGTCTCCAAGTTTTGGGACCTTGCACGCTTGAGACAGACCTTCGGAGAAGGCCGATTCCTCTACCTATTTTTATCAGCATTACTACTCTGCTACTCCTAATGTTGAATGAAAATATTAAGCTAAACATGCCAAGGGACTAGGGATAGAAGGATATGCGAAAAGGGGAAAACTGAAACTAAAGAAGGTGATAACACAAGAAAGAATGGGATGAACATGATCATATTTGAGCAAAAGACAAGGAAAATTCACATAGTAAGGCTAAACAAATGTAACAAAGACCAAAACATAGCCGCACAATCATTTCCATGGGACACAATCAGAAAACGAGATGTAAGGGATGTGAGAAGGAACATCAAGAACACAACTTAAAGGAAAGGTTAGAAAGAAGAATAAAAAAAGGGTAATGCAGAGAATAGCCACAAAAAATGTTTGTATTACTTACAAGAATGCAAAATCTATTACAATGGCATGTGAGGCTAATATCCACATGCAAAAACCAAATATAAAGGTATGTAACTCAAAATGCAAGGCAATACCTTAACAACTTAAAGAGTTCAACCCGTATAATTGAGCAATGCTCTTACATTTATAGAAGAATGAATGAGATAAAAGGAGGAAGGAGGGAAAATCATATTTGAATCTTCAACCACCAACAACCAATAATGAATTCTTGCAAATCCTCCTGAAAATCTATCAAATGCACTTCCCCATGATTGTTTGGCATGTAGGAGAAGGAAGGAGGTGATATTTAAATCAAATCGGGTGGTCGAGTGATTAGATCCTGCATTAATGGCATGAGGGAATTTTTCCTACTTCTCACCTCCTTAATCCCACAAAATTTGAACTTAACTATCTGGATCAGTAGCCCACATCAGCAATTATTTGACAAGACAAAAAGCACCCAAATCCAATCTCTGTAGCAGAATTTATGGTGATCGAAGCTTATAGGTCAAACTAACATGTGGCACATACATACATCGCGCCAGAGAAGTCGGTGACTATACATATATTTTTTTCATTTTATCCCATGTGTCGTGCTTGATTGGTTGCAAGGATTTTTGCCATGTTTGTGTGGATTGATAGGTTACGTGTAGCTCACTCAATGTCGACATATGCCATGTGACATAGTAACTACTGCAAAAGAGGGCACGAAGGTGCGCGTGGAGGGGAAAAGCACAAAAGAAGGAAGCAAAGAAAAGGCACACAAAATTAACTGCTGGGGAGGAATGGGGACATAATTATAAGAGATAAGTATGTAGGCAGGATGCAAACATCAAAAGGTGATGTGCAGCGAAGTAGGAAAGGAAAGGGGTGGGGGAATGTACAAATAAATTAGCCAAATGTTGGAAAGCAAGTCCAAGGCACACGAGCGGGGTGCATGAGCTTTTGGGAGGAAGGAAAGTTTGTAGTGAGTGTGCACAAGAAAAATGGAAGAAGAAAGAAAAAGGGGAACAAGGAAGGTGGAAGGAACAAAGCATAAGAAGAGCATGAGAGGGCGCATGAGGAACTGCAACCAAAGAACTATGCCAAGCATGCAACCAAAGGGTGCACCACCGCGATGTTAAAGCTGTAGAGCTAGAATGTGGATGTAAGTTGTAAAAATAACTAGGGGATTTATTTTGGACAATAGTTTGGTGAATTTTGATGTCACCGTCTGCTAGATGAAGGAGATCAATAACCTAGAGCATCTATTGGGCATGGATTCAGCCTAAAAATATAAATTTTTGATATGTAACTTGAAGAACTACCCTTGAAGTCACTTGAAATGTTGTTATGAACTCTATCTTGAATCCTACAAAACTATTCAAAATTGTTGGAAGATAACTAACATCTTGGAAGAAACAAAAGAGCATGCACAAGGAGAGCGCAAATAAAAATCTATATAAAAAGACAATGTGTGTGTAGTGCACTTGAAGGAATTAAAACTACTCTAATATATACAATGATGCATAAGACTCAATGGAAGGGTTTGAGATAAATCTTGTTGATCGGGATTAATAGTGTGCCTCCATTAAGGTGGAAAAAACAAAAATTTAACCCCTTTACATGAATTGATGATGTATGGGCCACTCCAAAGTGCATCAAAATTTGAATGACACCTTGGTTTGGTTTTATCAGCATCCCATTTTAAGACCAAGTCTCTAAATTTGAAAGCTTGTGACCTCGCCTTTCTATCAAACCATTTCCTTGTTGATTGTTGATGTTGTTCTAGCTTGTGCAGGGAAGAGTTTCTCAATTCTTCAAGTTCAACTAGCTCTACTATTCTGATTTCTCTCTGATATGTGCCCTCAAATTCCAATTGTTGGGAAAGATCTAATGAAGGCAGCTTAAGAGATAAAGTAATTCAAACTTATTTTTCATAAATGAGTTTATATGGTGAAGTGCTTATTTCCTTCTTTATCATGATTTTGTCTTCCTAGAGCGCATGCGAGACATTTGTATACCACTACCTTTGGCTGATATCCATTGTCCACTTCATGATTCTGATCAAGTTCTTGTTTGTTGACTCTTCCAAGCTATTTCCTTGAGGGTAGTAGTTGGAATAGGTCTTCAAGAAGATTCCAAGGCTTAGTGCCCAATTAGAATTTTTAGTACTAAGGAAGGATTTTTCATTATCAAAGATAATGGTTTGAGGAACTCCAAACCTTATTACAATGCCCTCGAGAAATTCAAGGACGATTGACTCGGTTGATTCCTTGAGCATGACAGATTCTGTCCATATGGTCAAGTAATCTATAGATGTAAACACCCACTTATTCCCAGTTCTTGAAGGAGGATTGATCATGCCTATAAATTCAAGACCCCATTGCATAAAAGGCTGATCTGCTTTGAATGGTCGAAGGGGAAGCACAACCAATTTCTTCTTTCCTACAAAGAAAGTTCTAATGACCCACTTGTGCGCCTCTGCGAATAGGGTAGGCTAAAAATATCCTACCTTGATGATATTCATTTTTGTTTCATTGGCTAAAGTGTCCACCAGAGAATCCATCATGAAATTCTACTAACACTTTGTCAACTGTGCACCATGAATACACCTCATCAACACACCGTCAATATTTCTTTTGAAGAGAGCACCATTAATCGTTACATATGGAATAGACTGCAGCCTTAGAATTTTCCTCTTTGATTTGTTCAAACCAAGAGGATATATGCCAATGGAAACGAATGTGATCATGTCCTTCATCTAGCTACGCGCGCCATGATCTCGCACTGTTCAGCTCCAAGAGGTGAGAGATTTTCATCAAGAAAATTTGAAGCTTCTTGATCATTTTATGCATCTTCATCAATCTTCTTATAGAGCACGTTGCCTCTAACTAGCTTTGTGGCTTTGATAGTTACATCATACTTCATAATTTTGGTCACCCATATTGCTCTTTTCTCATTGATTTATTCTCTCATGGTGAATTCTTTCACACTTGAAGGTGAAACTAACACCTTGATATGACCTGTGGCGAGAATAATTTTGAACTTCTTGAGCATATGCATGATGGCAAAGACCTATTTCTCTATTAAACTATATTTCAACTCATAATACTTCAAAGTTGTTTGATCGAATAAAGCCACCGGTTGTTCCAATCCTTGTGTATTTTTTTGTGTCAAGATAACAACAACACTTGCATCAGCTTCGTAAGCATAAAGGATAAATTCCTTGGAATAGTCTGGATCAATGAGTGTTGGTGCGCAAGAAATTTCTTGCTTAATTTTGTTGAATCTATCTTTTCCTTCTATTTTTCGTCTAAATATTGTGTCCCTTTTGAGCATGAGGGTGATGATTCTTACCATTCCTACAAATTTAGGGATGAAGTGCCTTACAAAGTTGATTTTACCTAGGAAATCCTGTAAGGCTTTTTTTTGCGCCAAATAGGAGAGGGTAAGGAAGGCGTAAATGTGCTCGGGATAAATAGCACTACCATCCTTTAAAATCATATGGCCCAAAAAATTTCCCGCACCACAAAAAAATTGAACTACTTGGGGTTAAGTGATACCCCAAATTCTTTGCATCTCTCAAATATATTTTCCGGTTGTTCCATATGATCTGCACTCTACTTTGAGAAGACAATTAAGTGATTCAAATAGAATAGGATGAACTCATTGATATATCATTTTAACGTAATGTCCATGGCCCGCTGGAATGTTTTTGTTGGGCCTCTAATTTTTTAGCAAAGTACGAGAGGCGCGTGGGCACAAAGTCCTATTTGAAGAAGGCGCGTAGAAGAAGCGCACGGGACAGGGTTCTAGGAGGGCTTAGTAGAACAAGTGGCGCATGCGCAAGGAAAAGAAAAGGTTTTGGGACTTAGCCATATTTGGCGTAACAGAACAAACAAAAGAAAAATGTGATCCATTGCGCATGTGGAGTGGATAAGGTGTCATCCTGGTAACAGGGTGGCCTAGCAAGGAAAATACCTTGTGATGGAAGATTCTAGAAGGCCATCATTGTAAAGAGTGGAGAGCTCGAGCCTGAAGAAGCATGCTACCTTGGAGGATCACCTTGGACACTTGGCAATGGATTTGTAACTCCCACAAAGGCTTGAAGAAATTGAGAAAGGCTATAAATACAAGTGCCCGATAAAGGGAAAAGAGAGATTAGAGAGAGCAAATGAGAGGTGACTGCAAAAATACATGGAGAGCTTTATGGGTTTAGGCTAGGAGGTGCTGTAGGAAGAATGATGTATCAAGGATGGGTACATGTTTTTATTTTGCATTGTAAGGGACGTAAGTCTAGTCTTGCTACATGGTTCTAATCTGCACTATCGTTTTGGTCTATAATTACCTTAATAGATGTAATTTGATTACTGGACATGTTCAATTATGAATATATGTGGTTCGTGGTTCATACACATCTCTTTTTGTTATGTTTGTGTGTTTCATATGAATGAGTATAATCATTATGCATCCTCTTTCCCTCATGGTTCAGATCTATCTTTTTCAATATGCTTCTTGTTTGAATGAGTATATTAACGCAACATTTTACTCAAATTTCTTAGTTGACTAAGGAGTTTCTTCGGTCTTTCTATTACGCATCTATGCTATATTCCTACACAACTCACATAAAAGAGGGGATCGACACCCACGCATGCCTCTAGGAAAGTGCCCAACGCCCGCCTGGGTGATAGGTCGGCGTGCATGGGATTGTCCTTATTTTTAAGGGGTATAAAAATTGACTACATCTTGGTTCCATTACCGGGACCTCCTTTTGAAGTTTTTGTAAGAAATGGCATGCATCTTTGTATCTGTCCTATGTGATGACAGGGCGTTTAACCTTGGAAAGTGTTAAAACATGGTTCAAGAGCACGGAGGATGAATTTTCTTAGAGATTTAAAACTGGACTTGAGTTTGATGCATGTAGATTGGTAGAAGAGAACCTCTACCATGAGTTGTATGAAAATTTCTTTTGTTTCTTCCCCAAGTAGAGCTATACAAATGGCTCTCAAGCATATGCATCCAAATCAAGCTAGTACTATAGAGCGTGCGTATGGACCCAAGATGATTACTAGAGGCTACAAGATGCAGATCTGACATGGAATCGTGTTGTGGATCGTTGGTGGAAGGATGTCTTGGAATACGCCATTTCTACGTACTCTTGTATGGAAGTTTCGAGTTTGAGTTTTGAGGGAGCCCAGAGGATCATTTCTACGTGTTATTCCTTTGGCAATGAAGATATTGATCGTTACTTTGAGTTTAGAGGCATTTCCAATGGCCGGCTAAACCCTTTTGAGCATTGGGCGAGGAAGCTAGGGTGGAGGAGGATGGCAGACATTATAAGTGAGAAAGAAAGGGAGGAGAGGCGACTCAAGTATAGTGAATTGCATGAAAGGGATATTGCTAGACAACGTGAGGTTGCAAGTGTGATGGATCTATGGAGGCAGACGTTGCGGGAAGGAGTTGAGGTTCATGCAGAGGACGTGGAACTTGAGCAGTTTGTGTTACCCCATCTTGGAAAACATGGGAGAGAGACCCCTTCGGCTTTTGATGAGAGTTCGTTGCATGGAGAAGGAAGAGTCATTGGCACGCATTTGAACCCACCTAGTGACCGGACCTTGGCGCTTGGTTTTCTAGATCAAGAGATTCAACCCAGTTTGTATCGGTGGAAGTGACCGATCTATGCCCAAGAAATATAATTTCTCATTTCAGACTTCTATGGCTGCACATACCATCCCAGTGTTTGCAGGAATTTTTGGGAAAGGGGTAAATACACAAGGTTTGGGCAATGCATCGGGGAGTGGCACGGGACACACATCTAGTAGTGGAAAAATCTAGCAGACCATTGGCGTGTAATTTAGCGGGACGTTGGGGACACTAGGCGTAACAACTTTAGGCCCATTACTAGACGCAGGAGGGTCTGGAGGTGGAACTGGTGGATTGGGAGGCACAAGACTTGGTGGATCTAGTGGATCTAGTGGAGGAACACTAGAGGAAACCAAGGATCTGGATCAAGAGGACAGGGGCCTCAGCCACCTCCTTAGGTAATCTTTGAAATGTCTTTGCACTTTCTAGACTACCAGGGTATAGAGCATGTTGCAAAGCATGTGCACAAGTGTGAGCTATTATGGCACGCGAAAGGGATCACAACCCTAGAATGGAAGGCCAATAAATTTGCAACAACATTGCAAGGGCACGCGTATAATTGGCATAGGAATTTTGACCCCCATTAGATGGTGGTAGATTACACCGCATTGAAAAATACCTTCCTAGCAGAATTCCACATCCCTGAGTTTGAGCAGAATAGCATTAGCGCTCTAAAGGAGATTTAGCATGGAATGACAAAGAGTGTGCGGGAGTATGATGAATGGTTTAAAACTCTCTTGTCAAAGTTTTCATATGACATCCACCCCTCACAACATACTCAATGGTTGGTTGGAGGGTTAATAACACCATTTATAAGGGTACTATCACATAAGACTTTCACGAGACCCACGCGAGGTGTTGGAATCGCTCTACACATTGAAGTTGTTAGGAGTGTTGATACTAGTTTGAGCCCTTTTCTAGAGGCTCAAATCACTTCCATGTCTAAATAGTTGGAGAAGTTGTCTACAAACTCTACACATGAGACTTGTAGCGGTCTATTGTGCGTGGATTGCAAAGTAGAGGGGCATGCCAAGGATAGTTGCCCCCAAAAAATAGCGGTAGATTGTGAAATTTATCACAGGGACCATGATGCGAGTAGATGCCCCTTGTTGTAGCGCATGATTTGGAAGAATGTGTCTTTCTATTGTAATATTTGTGCCTCTACAACCCATGATACTAAGGATTGTAGGCTTATTGACCAAATCTATGAGGCCATTGATCATGGTGTGTGCCAGACTAGCCTTGTCAGTGGATCCAAGGAAGATGATCGTCGTTATGAAGGACGCATGGATGGAAGGGTGCATGGGAGAGGTTCTCGTAGAGGATTTTTGTCACATCAGAGAGGAGGAAGAAGTGAGTTCCCACGAGGGACCTGCTATAACTGTGGATCTATAGAACATTACAGTGTGAGTGCCCAGAGCTATTACAATACTCGTGGTGCAGAAAGAAGCACAAGTATGAGGAGTGCCCTAAGTTTTTTGAGCACATGAGCCAACAAAATTGAAAAGACAAGGGTGTCATGATGGTGAGCGTAAAGAAGGATGACACATAGTGGATGCCATGGGTGACACGTGAGTCAGGATTGGAACCTATTTTGGTGACAACATGAGCGAAGCAGCATGTGCCAAGGAAATACCAAGGCAAAGGACCCTAGTTTCAAGGGAAGAAGTGGTACATGGGAAATACCTAGACCCTTCTCATCAGAAGGAGGTGTATCAAGAGACAATGGATGTCATTCAGAGTTTATAGGGAGAAATACAATGTCTAAAGGAGTAGTCTAGGTAGCAGGAGCAAAGAAGGAATGTTGAGGCTCCATAGAAAGACCTGGATGAGGTCAAGGAAGTATGAAAAATGTTAAGGCAAGAGAATATTATTCCCTTGCTAGGAGAATGGCTATGAGAAAATATGCCATGCGCTGGAGTAGAGTGTGAAAGGTAGGTGTTGCATGCAAACCTCCCTCCCGGTAGCCTTGATTATGACAAGGAAATCACACTAAACGTAATTGTGGATGGTTGGCTTCTAAGCAACATATTAATTGACACGGTAACAGAAGTCAATGTTCAATGTACACTATTAATCGATTCTCGACATCAAATGGGAAGGCCCACATTGCAGCCATCATCAAATGTGTTGTATATGGAAAACAAAACTAAGGTAATGCCCATTAGGGTATTAAAGGATGCAATAATTACCATTCAGGAGGCCAAGTTTACTGGAGACTTGAAGTCTTGGTGCTTGCCAAGGCGAGATAATTTTCCATCATTATTTGGGAACCCATGGTGCTATAAGAATAACGCTGACCGAGGTTCAACAAAGGATATATCAGTTTCAAAAAAAGGAAGACCAGGTCATCATCTCTCTGACTGATGAGAATTTGGAACCTTACATTGAACCTTTGGGAGAAGAGGTCCTTGATAGAATTTATGTGTGCTCCATCAAGTACCCGAAGATAATTCACCCTATAGAAGGAGTTATCGAGTTATCCAATTTGAGTATGCCCAGTCTGTGAGTGATACCACAAGCATGGCATGTGAAAATTGGGTGCAAGGGACCTATGAGTTAATTGGGCGATAGGCCGAGGGGGTCAGTAACAAAAGTGACCAAGGTGCACTCACTCGGGTGTCTCAGGAGAAAAGAAGTTACTAAGTTCTTTGTTGTATATATTTACCCCCCCGGGTAAATGTAGATACACAAAGGGAATCGAGTTTACAAGGTGGAGAAACATGGTGGAAAAACATGAAGGGACATGTCGGGGGGTCTCCAAAACCCGCCAACAAAGAAAAGATGTCGTCGGGTCTCCAAAACTCGACGCAAAAGGAACCGGGTTTCGGTGGCGCAGGAACATGTCGGGGGGTCTCTAAAACCCGACATCAAAGAAATCGGGTCTCAGCGTCGGGGAAGCACGTCGGGAGAACATGGTAAAGAAGCATGTCGCAAGGGTTGGAAAACCCGACATCAAAGGCAAATCGGGTTTCGGGTTTCGGGAAACACGAAACATGAAACATGCAGATCGCAAAGGATGTCCCGATGCTCGAGGGTTCCGCAAACCCGACAACAAAGAACATGTCGCAAGGGTTGGAAAATCCGACGCAAGGAAAATCAGGTTCCGAGAGGTGGAGAAACACGGGGTGAAAACATGTCGAGGCATCCTCCAAACCCGATGCAGATGCAAAGGAGAAACCCGAACCCGACTGGCAGAAGACCCTGACGCGGGAAATATTCAGATCGCCATAACTTTTCACAGGGAGCTCGGATTCACGCAAGGTTGGACTTTTCGGAAAGCTCTCGGCGTCCTCTACCCAACTACGACTGGATATCTTTAATTAGGTGGGAAAAAGTTCTTAAAAATGTAAAATACACTTTGCCACTATTGGGTTGTTGAGATTCTCACCTACCGCCATGATTTGTTGAAGTTAGGTGCAGTCTTGGAGGTGGTTGGGGCAGAATTTGAATTCTTCTCTTCTCCCTCATTTTTCCTCATATAAATTGTAAAGGAGGGGCTTTTTCTGAAGGTTAGACATTTTTGTTTTGCATCCTCCCTTCTCTCCTGCTTGCAAGAGAATTTGTGGAGTTTTCAAGCCTCCCATATGGATTGTAATGTTGTTTTTGCCTCTTGGCCATTACAATGTATTGAATCGATCCTTGAGCAATATATGTATGTCGTGATTGATTTTAAACCCTCTCATATATTCATTGCTGTTATTTTGATCTCTCATTGCATTTTGGTTTCCTGTGCATGGTGTGGTATTACATCTATGTGGTCTGTGTTTAATCTTGCAAAGCGGGTGTCCAACATTCCTCGGTGCATCACCTCCTTAGCTTAGGTTTATTTTTATGCATTTCTCTCTCCCTGTCTCCTTGGTAGTTAGATTAAGTTTTTGGGTAAACCTCTGCATTTTATTGGTGCATCTGAACAGAGGAATAGGAGCCGGCCTTCATCCGGAGAGCTTTTCCGATTTCGCGAGGTCCCACACTTGGGAAAAGCTCCATGTTGTGCAAACGCACTGAGATTCTCAACCCATCGTGTTGCAGAGTCCCAGGGGTGCTGCGTTTGACACCAACAGTTTTGGCACGCCCGGTGGGACCAAGAGGTCATTCCATCAAAATTTGAAGGAGTTTTCATGAAATTTGCACTAAAAATTACTGAGTTTTTACAAATTTCAGATTTTGCACCTCCTAGCCTGAACTCCGAAATCAATTTTCAAGGGCTTAACTTGCTCAAAACGAGTCAAAATTTCAACAGTTGGTAGATCCGAGGGTAATCTTCAAATGGGTATTCTTAGTTTTTTGAGATTTTGATTTTCAAAATTTCATGTATTTAGTGATTTCGGGTTTTCGGGATCCGAGAACATCAAAGCAGCAATTCAGGTTTTGGGGGATGCATTGCATGGTCCTATTCCCGACAGCAAAGAAAATCAGGTTTTGAGGGATGTCGGACATGTTCCAAGTTCCGACACATAGCAATTCAGGTTTTGTGAGTTGCATCGCATGACATGACGAGTTCCAATTGAAGACTACATCCTCCGGGTCCTTCAAATTTTTATTCCGATTTTCAATATTGCCAGGTTTGGTGTGTAACTTGGCAAAATCCAGCCTTTTAGAGGCATATTCAAAAACACATCTGGCGACTCCATCTGATCAGCAACCCATTTCTCTGAGTTGCAGACCCGTTTCCATTCATTTCCATCCATCTTTCCTTCCATCTCTTTCATTCTTTTCCATTCCATGAAGTTGTGCAACCATGACTTCATTTCCATCATGGAATTCACATTTCCAACAACAGCAGTATATCACACCTCCAACACGTTTTACAAATCCTCCAGATCAGCATGTATACTCATATGAACAGCAGTGCCAAAGCCAGTTTGGCTATGGAGCTTTCCAAGAGCAAGAGTATGCATATAACGAGGACCATCAGATGCAAGATGCTGGTCTGCTGGAGAAAATCCAAAAAATGGAGGAGGGGATGGTGCAGTCCAGGGCTCAAGCACAAATGAAAGCTTTTGGAATCGGTTGTGGAGCACCCTGTCCATGGGTGGGACCTTTTCCAAGGTACTACAGCCCTCAGGAGAAACTTGACTTCATGATTGCAACGCTACCTTTGCTTGCAAAGTGGATCGAAGGAATAGAGGTTTATGAGAGGAGTATTCAGCAACCTTGTCAATGGGTAAGCACACCTTCTCGTGCCTTTCTGTTTCCTCTTTCCCAATCTGTCCCATTTCAGCAGTGTCAAGTTTCAAACTCTCCATCTGCTGTCCCAAGTGTTGAATCCATTTATCCACCCCCTAGTCTTCCACCTCATCTCGATTCTTCTTTCCTTTTCCCTTCCAAATAGTCATCTCCTCCACAAGAGCTAATAAAAATAACCCCTCCTCCAAAGAAACAAGAGGTTTCATTGCCTCCACCACCACAAAAAATTGTAAAACCAGTTGAGGTACAACCCATCCCTCCTCTTGCATTCCCAATTCCATGTGGGGAAGAAGAAATTGCAAAAGTCAGTCATCAAGGACAGCAAGAGGAAGAGCCAAGAAAAGAAGAAATGATTAAGAGCTTAGTAAGTTTGGCTCTTAAATTTGGAGTTGATAAGATCCCTTTGCTGGTAAAGCCTGCGAAAAGGCTATGGTTGAACAAATGGTGGCCAAGACTGATTTTGTTGCAGCAGAAGAAGAAGTTCTTGCAGTCCCAACTTGTCCTCTAGAGCAGCAGACTGAAGAGTTTGACTTGAAAAACCTTATGCTGGAGGAAGAGTTCAATCAAGAGCAAGATTGTCTTCAAACATTGGAGGAAGGAGAAGCTGCTCCAAATTCAAAATAAGAGGAGCACATTCTAGCTATGGAGGAGAAAAATGAGAACACCATGGGAGAAGTTGAACACGAGCAGCAGGACAGCAATGAGGTAGTTTACCTGTCTGATTTGGAGGACTGTTTTGATGAAGAAGAACCGGTTGAGTTTTCACCATTCTCTCTTTCATCATCCACATCCCAAACACCAGAGCCTGCTGTCATGAGGGAGGAATTTCATTTGCAGCAGCCTACATCTTATAGCAGCTCTTTGGAACCAAAATTGGAAGTTTTAAATCTTCCATGTTCTTCATTAGAGGAAGAGAAAGGACAGAAGGATTTCACCATTTCTTCCACATCATCCATTCAAGAGGGTCTACAAGAAGACTCCATTTTTGGAGTTGAAAAGCAGAGCAATGGGCATACTCAAAGGACCATGCCGTGCCCAATCAGGTACTTGGCTTCATTGGAGCTAAGGGAGAAGTCAAAACCAGTCATGCTTGCTTCTAGGCATGAGGATGAGCTACAAAGTAACAAGGATCAGCTGCCATACCTCTTCAATCCAAATGCAGAACAACTAAAAGAGGTATTGAATTTTCCTTCAGTTGATACCTTGATGATTTGGGTGGAAGACCAGCTTCTTGTTGATTTTCCACTCATCCTAACAGCCATGATCAGCTCCAAATCAATTGCATGGCTGCCACTTCTGAGAAAGGGAAGCTATTTCTCACAACCAATTTCAGGGTTTGTTTAGCTTTCCTTTGCTTCCAGTTAGAGTAGAGTAGGTAGGTTTTCTTTCAGTAGAAGAAGTGCTTGTGCACACTCTGCATGTTCCATTTGGAGCACGTATGATTTTCAGTTTTGTACATAGTTTTTGGTGTTGCTGGTTTTGCTCTGGCACAGTTCATTTCGGTGGTATTTTGGTGGGAAAACTCCCAGTTCAATGGGTTTCAAGTGGCTCAAAGGGAGTTTTCAAATTTCAGGTTGGTTTCAGGTTATTGCTTATGACTCCATGCCCAATGGATCGCTAAAAGGCCATTGATCTTCTACCTAGCAGGCAGGTAACCCCGTGAGTCGCCAAATTGTTGTATATATTTACCCCCGGGTAAATGTAGATACACAAAGGGAATCGGGTTTACAAGGTGGAGAAACATGGTGGAAAAACATGAAGGGACATGTCGGGGGGTCTCCAAAACCCGCCAACAAAGAAAATATGTCGTCGGGTCTCCAAAACCCGACGCAAAAGGAATCGGGTTTCGGTGGCGCAGGAACATGTCGGGGGGTCTCTAAAACCCGACATCAAAGAAATCGGGTCTCGGCGTCGGGGAAGCACGTCGGGAGAACATGGTAAAGAAGCATGTCACAAGAGGTTGGAAACCCGACATCAAAGGAAAATCAGGTTTCAGGTTTCGGGAAACACGAAACATGAAACATGCAGATCGCAAAGGATGTCCCGATGCTCGAGGGTTCCGCAAACCCGACAACAAAGAACATGTCGCAAGGGTTGGAAAATCCGACGCAAGGCGAATCGGGTTCGGAGGTGGAGAAACACGGGGCGAAAACATGTCGAGGCATCCTCCAAACCCGATGTAGATGCAAAGGAGAAACCCGAACCCGACTGGCAGAAGACCCTAACGCGGGAAATATTCAGATCGCCATAACTTTTCACAGGGAGCTCGGATTCACGCAAGGTTGGACTTTTCGGAAATCTCTCGACGTCCTCTACCCAACTACGACTGGATATCTTTAATTGGGTGGGAACAAGTTCTTAAAAATGTAAAATACACTTTTCCACTGTTGGGTTGTTGAGATTCTCACCTACCGCCACGATTTGTTAAAGTTAGGTGCAGTCTTGGAGGTGGTTGGGGTAGAATTCGAATTCTTCTCTTCTCCCTCATTTTCCTCATATAAATTGTAAAGGAGGGGCTTTTTCTCAAGGTTGGACATTTTTTTTTTTGCACCCTCCCTTCTCTCCTGCTTGCAAGAGAATTTGTGGAGTTTTCAAGCCTCCCATATGGATTGTAATGTTGTTTTTTGCCTCTTGGCCATCTGCAATGTATTGAATCGATCCTTGAGCAATATATGTATGTCTGTGATTGATTATAAACCCTCTCATATATTCATTCTTTGTTATTTTGATCTCTCATTGCATTTTGGTTTCTGTGCATGGTGTGGTATTACATCTATGTGGTCTGTGTTTAATCTTGCAAAACGGGTGTCCAACATTCCTCGGTGCATCACCTCCTTAGCTTAGGTTTATTTTTATGCATTTCTCTCTCCCTGTCTCCTTGGTAGTTAGATTAAGTTTTTGGGTAAACCTCTGCGTTTTATTGGTGCATCTGAACAGAGGAATAGGAGTCGGCCTTCATCCAGGAGAGCTTTTCCGATTTCGCGAGGTCCCACACTTGGGAAAAGCTCCATGTTGTGCAAACGCACTGAGATTCTCAACCCATCGTGTTGCAGAGTCCCAGGGGTGCTGCGTTTCGACACCAACAATTACTCTCGGAGGGGCATACCACGAAGTTTTCTTATGGGAAATGAAAGCTCAATGGAAAAATGAGGATGAAAGAAGAGGGATGCTTAGTTATAACCTACTCGAGACTGTAGTGCATTGGTGGGCTACACATTGGGAGAGCCTCCTGGAGTGGCGCGAGGTAAGAATCACGTTCTCTGTAAGGTTTTCCAGAAGCAATGCACCCATGGTCATTCAAGACTACCATGGTAAAGAGACCACTTCATTCCATATCCAAGCATGTGAGAAGGCTTGGATAAGAAGTGCAAAAGCCTTGCCACCATTGTTACGGTTACATAAGTTGTATTCCACACTACAAGGTTGTACACATGTGTGGTATATCCATTCAAAAACACACCGCAGGCACCGGTAATTGGCAAGAACCGCGACTCGATCTCATTCGGGTGTTCAAGTATCGAGTACAAATCCATCAGTGGATAAGGCGTTACTGCTTTTTCAAGCACCTTACAATAAGGGATAGTGTTATGGCGGAGGATAGAATACAAGAGTTGTTAGGTGAACCTGGCTTGGAGGCACACTTTAAGGAAGAAGAATCAGAAGAGATACAACTTGAGTGCACGCATGGAAAAATAAAAAGGAAAGATGATGTATGTAATTGATGGGGAGGAAGTAGAAAGCTTGGACGTTAACCATTCTATAGGGATGCATGAAGTGATAGATGGTTTTGATGAACAGGCATGCATCTACCATGAACCATTAAAGACAAAAAGGTTAACATTGGTACAGAAGAGGAACCTAAAGAGGCCATCATTGGGGATTACTGGTCGAGAGAAGGAGGTCTCTAAGGTCATTGATCTATTATGTGAGTTCCAAGATTTATTCCCTCATGGGTATCATGAACTCAAAGGCGTTCACCATTCCTTGGGAGAAATGAGGATCAAGTTGAAGGAGGGTGTGCACCTGTTCGAAAGAGACCATACTGAATGAATCCTAACCTACACATGAAGGTCAAGGAAGAAATAGATAAGATGATAGCGTTGGGCATCATTGAAGTTGTTGAAGAGTCAGAGTGGGTAAGTCCAATGGTCATTAGTATAAAAAAGGATGGAAGGATAAGGATCTGTGTAGACTATAGGGAGTTGAATGTAGTTTGTGTCATCGATCCTTTTCCAACCCCCTTCACTGAAGAAATTTTGGAAGGAGTGGCCGAGACGTGAAGTCTATTCCTTTACAGATGGATTTTCAGGGTACCACCAGGTTTGGATCACAAAGGAGGACCAGGAGAAGACAACTTTTTCCACTGAGTGGGGAAGTTTTTCCTATACGGTCATGCCCTTTGGGTTGAAGAATGCACCTATTGTGTTCTCGCACATTATGGTACAAGCATTTTAGGACTTCATCCACAAATTTCTTCAAGTCTATCTGGATGATTGGACAATGTATGGGCTAGTAAAGGACCATTGTGATAACTTAAGATTAATGTTTGAGAGATGTCGGTAGTTGAGAATATCCCTCAACATTAAGAAATGTGTCTTTGCTACCCCATTCAAAACATAATGGGGCACATCATATGTAGGGACGGCTTACTAGTAGATCCTGCTAAATTTGTTATCATTGTGGGGTTGGGGGGAGTCATCGACACTAAAATTTTCCTCCATAATTTCTATTTCATTAATGTATGTATAGGAATAGGATGTTGTTAAGTATAATTAGTAGTAGCATCGATAGAAGATAACGGTGCCGTCGATGCAGTGTCGCCAATAATGTGGAGTACGGTAACAATCAAAGTACAATAGGAATGTTGTAAAAGTAAATATTTGTCGTAAGTGGTCCAAAGAATGTTAAAATGTCAAAGTTTGGGTAATTAGAGAAGTAGGGTCTACATGATTAGGAATTAGAAATATTATATTGGTAATAAGGACAAGGAGTGAGGTCATAAATATTTTGTGTATTTTATTTGTAAAAAGTCTAAAAATGTGGAACCCATATAAAATGATAAGGTTTATCTTATCTTAAGAGATAAGCTTACATGTACATATAAGAGTTAAGGTATGGAATATGATTCGTCAAAGTGGATTTCTTATCCTATCTTAGAGATAAGATGGATAAGCACTGGAAGTTCTATAATAGAGAGGCCACCCCCTCATTTAGCATAGAAAGAAGTAGTGAGAAATATTGTAGGAAGTGTGCAAAGGAAGCCATCGTTAAAGGTGTGTTGAAGAAGCCATTAAGAGGCGTAATTGTAAAGTTTCTCCCATAGTCTTGTTGAAGTACCTCATGGGTGAGATTGTAACAATTTCATGTTAATATTATAATTTACTTTGATATTTCAGATTTGTCATCATTCCGTCTTATCATAGTCAATGGTATTCTTGTGTTCGGTTGTTGTTTTGTTTCCAGATTACATCCACCAAACTAAAGGTGTGCATTAGTAAATAATCATAGACGGAGAGTTCCGGTGAAGAATTATCATAGTGCCGATTGGTGATGACATTATGGTTCCGTTGCCAGGACCATTCCTCGTTGGTGCATTTTCTAGAGAGATATTCCTACTTAGTCAAAAATCAATTAGAGGGTAACCTTGTTTTTACCGTGCATAGTAGTTACCATGGTAAAGTCATTTTTACCATGAATAGTAGTTACCATGATAAAGTCATTTTTGTTGTGAATAGTATTTACCGCAGTAACTTCACTTTTACCGTGAATAGTGTTTACCACAGTAAAATCAGTTTTTACTGCAGTAAGTCAAGTTTTACCATAGTTTACCGTGGTCATTTCTATAGTAATTCCAATTATTTGTGCACATAAGTCTTGTTGATTGTACTTGTGGGTTGGTATTTCACGGTGGTTACTTTTGAAAATGGGAAAGATTCCTGTTTTTTCAGCTCAATCTAATGAAGATGCTTCTTCTTTCATTCAAGAGTTTAAGCGATCTTGTATTTGTAATGGCCTTATAAGAAGGGAACAATGGACTGAATTTTTTCCTACCTTTTTGGATGGTTCAGCACTTAGGTGGTTTGAAACACTAGGTGATAATGTGAAAAATTCATGGGATTTATTAACTGAAAGTTTTCTTGAAGAATTTGGTGAACAACAGAGATATGCAGATCTCATGATTGATATCACAAAGCTAACCCAAGGAGAGAAGGAGAAGATAAGGGATTATCATGCTCGTGTTCTAGAGCTAAGGAGGAAGCTCGATGCCCAGATCCGGAAGGAAGGATTAGCGGATGGGTTGATGAATGGCATGGATAATCTGCTATGTAAGCACTTCATTCTTGGGATGAAGCCAGAGATCAGACAATGAGTGAAGTATGACCGCCCAACTACCATTGAACAAGCAAAGGAGATTGCAAGAAGGCAAGAAGAAAGCATGGAAGAGGAGCCCAAAGAAATTGTTGTTAAAGTAGAGCCTACACCAGCACCTTTGGTCTAGAATCCACAACCACTCCCGGTGAGCACAAATATTTCTCCTAGTACATCTACTGAGTATGAAGATCTTCTTAGGAAGATGGGCCAATTAACTATTAATCTTCTTCAAGGAAAGGAATTTAGTTCTCAGGGAGGAGATAGAGGTCTAAAAAGAAATATTTCTAAATTTGTTTGTTATGGTTGTTATAAAAAGGGTCATTATAACTATAATTGTCCAGATAGAGCTTCTACATCTGGTACAAGAGATAATGATAAAGGAAAAGCACCTGTGAATTCTCTTGATGTAGTAGATAAGAGTAGAAATAATGAAGTAGATGTGTTTGTAACAAAAAGAAAGAAAGAAAAAGATAATCAAGATGGAACCGATCCGAAGAAGATGAAAAAGGAGAAACTAGTAAGAAACATAGGAGAAGAAAGTTGGGTGTGTAGGATTTTACGATTTCACGGGGGCAAGGACCATACTCCATCTTGGAAGATCTGTCCAAAAGGCCTCGCAAATATTACATATGGTCAACTCTTGGCTATGTCTTGAGAGAAGAGGCGGGAGTTGCGAGGTGGACTCAATGCTCGAAGAAGGAAGGATGTTGAGGTCCCTATTTTGGAGGCGAGAGGAAGATCCCTATGCTCCACAAGTGAGGTATTATGTAATGGTATTTCAATTCATGATGTCTTAGTTGATGGAGGTGCTGCGATTAATGTAATGATCGAGTCCGTAATGAATATGTTGGGTTTAAAAATTGATCGCCCTTCAACACTTATGTTAAAGGTCATTAAATAAGGGAAAAACTAAACCGAAGGTGTAGCTTCAAATGTGGCAATATCTCTGTTATGGGTGTTGTATGTGTGGTAGACTTTCGGGTGATGAAAAATGGTCTTATTGCGTACCCAATGTTCTTTGGGAAGACCATGGCTAAGGAGAGTTCATGTAAGAAACTACTGGAATGAAGGTTTCATGACACTTAGACGTGGTAGAGAGGGTGAAGATAAACGTGATCCCTCGACATCATAAAGTAGAAACCTGTGGATTCAAGTGATGAAACCGATGATTGGACATCCTCTCGATTACTCTAGTACCGGTGAAGTGGACATCGAAGATGAAGAAAGCGAGGTGGATGTTTGATCATGGATATCCCGCCAATCACACCAACTCATGACCCCATAAAATTATCGAAGAAGAAGTTGATGATCGTCTCCAACAAATAAAGATTGGTGATCTTTGTGATGCGAGTGAGAAGGAATCCTACCTCCAGCTCTTTCGAAGGTACATACACCTATTCACTTTTGATTACAAGGAACTCCGTCAAGTAAGTTGGGTAGAACATTGTATTGAGCTGGTAGATGGTGCTAAACCCATAAAGCAAATGCCATATAGAATGAATCCTAATTTTTCCAAGACTGTAAAAGAAGAAATAGATAAGTTACTTGATGCAGGATTCATATTTTCTGTGGAGAATTCAGAATGGGTTTCTCCCATTGTGATCTCAATAAAAAAGAATGGGAAGCTACGCATTTGTGTTGATTACAGGAAGCTCAATAAGGCAACAAAGAAGGATCATTACCCTCTTCCATTTTTAGATCAGATCTTGGATGAAGTAGCTGGCCAGGAGTGCTATAGTTTTGCTGATGGATATAGTGGCTACAACCAAGTTCGTATAGCAGAGAAAGATCAGCTGAAGACCACATTCACCACTCCTTGGGGAACGTTTGCTTATAGAGTTATGCCTTTTGGGTTGTGTAATGCTCCAGCAACATTCCAGCGTTTGATGAATAGGGTGTTCAAACCCTACATTGGGACCTTCATCAGAGTATTTCTGGATGATTTTTACATCTATGGGAGCAAGTTGGACCACCGCACTGAGATAGAGACAAACATTTCAAAGGTTAGATGAAGCACAAGCCTCACTAAACCCTACAAAGTGTGTCTTTGGATGTTCTAAAGGTGTTTTGTTAGGGCATGTTGTATCCAGAGATGGTATTAGTGCGATCCCGATAAAGTTTCAAAAATCAAAGATTTACCATTTCCTATGAATAGAAGTAAGTTGAGATCATTTTTAGGCCATGTGGGTTACTATAGAAGGTTCATCAAGAATTTCTCAAAGATTGCCTGACCACTAACCTTGATTCTTGAAGAAGGATGTTGCTTATGAACCAGAAACAAGGCGCATGAAGCTTTTGGACAAGCTGAAGGAAGCCACTGGTGTCTTCACTGCTTTTGAAGAATCCAGTTGGAGCAAGCCATTCATTGTGTACACTGATGCCTCGGATGCAGCACTAGGTAGTACTTTGAGCCAAAAGGATGAAAATGGGAATGAACATCCAATTTACTTTGGGAGCGAGAAAAATGAGAGCGATCTTTGAGGTAAACTATCATCAGAATCGAAAAAGAGGCTCTGGCTATCATTTTTCTTTGTAAAGAAGTTTAGAAATTACTTGCTAGGGCATAAATTTATAGTTGTAATGAGATCATCGAGCTCTCGAAATATATTGTCAATAAGCCTAACCCATCGGGGAGAATAGCAAGATGGATAATTTTGCTACAAGAATTTGAATTTGATATTATAGATAGGCGGGAAAGAAACATGTCAATGCAGATGCACTCTCTCGAGCCTATGATGGTTTAGGATCATCTTGTGATGATGATGATTTTCCGATGCAACATTGTTCTCCTTGACACAATCCCTAGTGAATACATAGATATTTGGAATTATCTACGAATGAATTCAAGTTTCCTGATGGTGCCAATGCAAATATTAAGAGAAAGATTACTCAAGCCAATCGTCCATATTCTATTCTGCATGGAGCATTATTTCGAATAGGACCTGATGGACAGTACAAGAGGGCAGTTGGACGTGATCAAGGAAAGGAGCTACTAGAAGAATTCCACAATGATACATGTGGAGGGCACTTCTCTGGACAACTTACAGCAAGAAGGATCTTGGATGCAGGTTATCATTGGCCCACTCTTTTTAAAGATTGTTATAATTATTGTAAGACATGTGATATTTGTCAAACACATGGTAACCGTAAGACTTCATCAGCTCCATTATGTCCTATTCTTCCACTTGGTCCCTTTGAAAAGTAGGGAATAGACATTGTAGGTCCACTTCCAACTACATCACGCCAAAATAAGTATATTGTAGTTGCCATAGATTATTTAACCAAGTGGGTTGAAGCTAGGCCATTGAAAACAACTTCCATGGATGAAGTGGCAAGGTTCATATATGAACGCATTGTCACCATATTTGGTTGTCCATTAGAAATTGTAACAGATCAAGGAAGCCACTTCATTAATGAGGTGGTAGAAGCCCTAGTCAATAAGTTTTCTATTAAGCATAGGAAGGCAACAACATACAAGCCAAGCACAAATGGACAGTGGAAGCGAACCAATTTTTTTTTCTTTGTGTCAAATT
Source organism: Taxus wallichiana var. yunnanensis (assembly GCA_018340775.1). Classification (NCBI taxonomy): domain Eukaryota; kingdom Viridiplantae; phylum Streptophyta; class Pinopsida; order Cupressales; family Taxaceae; genus Taxus; species Taxus wallichiana. The sequence goes on along the minus strand of CM031236.1, from coordinate 508,684,826 downwards.
CTAGCAAAAGATGCAGCCTTGTAGGTACATAAATGGGATAAAAGGATTCATGCAAAGCATTGTGGGCATATAGGGCAACATCAAAGTCACGAGGATACTCCCCATTTCGGTTGGCCTATGGCATTGATCCGATTCTTCCTATTGAGTTTGATATTCCCACTTTGTGAGAGTTATGAAAAATGAAAGGATGGATGAAAGTGATTCAGTAAAAGAAAGGTTGGTACATCTTCATTTGCTAGAGGAAATGAGGGAAATAGCAAAGGATACAAGCCATAAGAAGAAAATGAAGCAGAAGGAATACTTTGATCAAAAGATCCGGTGGTCTCCATTTCATGTGAATGACTTGGTTCTAGTATATGATTCCAAATACAAAAAAAAGAGAGAGAAAATTTCTTCCAAAATGGATGGGGCCCTACAAAATAGCAGTTGTGCATGAAAATGGTACATACCGACTGGAGGAATTGGATGGCACTCCCATTACGAAATGGGTCAACCACGACAAGTTGAAGATTTTCCAAGCACCAGAATAGTCTACTCAGGGACGGAGTAGAAGCTAGAAGGGGAAGATGTCGACACTAAAATTTTCCTCCATAATTTCTATTTCATTAATGTATGTATAGGAATAGGATGTTGTTAAGTATAATTAGTAGTAGCGTCTGATAGAAGATAACGGCGCCGTCAGTACGGTGTCACCAATAATGTGGAGTACGGTAACAGTCAAAGTACAATAGGAATGTTGTAAAAAGTAAATATTTGTCGTAAGTGGTCCGATAATGTTAAAATGTCAAAGTTTGGGTAATTAGAGAAGTAGGGTCTAAATGATTAGGAATTAGAAATATTATATTGGTAATAAGGACAAGGAGTGAGGTCATAAATATTTTGTGTATTTTATTTGTAAAAAGTCTAAAAATGTGGAACCCATGTAAAATGATAAGGTTTATCTTATCTTAAGAGATAAGCTTACATGTACATATAAGAGTTAAGGTATGGAATATGATTCGTCAAAGTGGATTTCTTATCCTATCTTAGAGATAGGATGGATAAGCCTGGAAGTTCTATAAATAGAGAGGCCACCCCCCTCATTTAGCATAGAAAGAAGTAGTGAGAAATATTGTAGGAAGTTTTGCAAAGGAAGCCATCAGTTAAAGGTGTGTTGAAGAAGCCATCAAGAGGCGTAATTGTAAAGTTTCTCCCATAGTCTTGTTGAAGTACCTCATGGGTGAGATTGTAACAATTTCATGTTAATATTATAATTTACTTTGATATTTCAGATTTGTCATCATTCCATCTTATCATAGTCAATGGTATTCTTGTGTTCGGTTGTTGTTTTGTTTCCAGATTACATCCACCAAACTAAAGGTTGTGCATTAGTAAATAATCATAGCACTTAGACTTTATAGAATTTGAATCGATATATGATAACTACATTTATTTTGTCATTATCTAGTGACCTTCAAATGCCCAATGTTTTTAGAACTAAATTCAACATCATGTTCTATGATAAACTGATCTCATCTCGTATATAGTCATCACTCTATGGGGCACTCGACATAGTGGGATTAAGGCCTAGGTAGACTAGGCAATTTGCACAAGGTACCAACATTTAGGGGGTGCCAATTTTTTTATTTTATCATGGTTTTTTATGAAAACTATATCAAGTTATTAACCACATATGCTAATAGAGTTAGTGGCCATCCTTACATACTAATTTGATTCTCTTAGTTGAAAATTAAAAAAAAATGATTATGATGTTTAACTAGCCTAAAACCTAGGCAAGTGCCTTTGTTATTAAATTTCTCATACATTTGTATTTCAATACTTTATATTGTTTTGAAGTCTTGTAAGTTATTTTTAGAGGAGATATTTTTACTTATATTACCTAGGAAAGGGTGATGTAACCTAGAATTGACCGAGATAACACCCTAGACGCGCACGACACATCACTCAACCTAGACCGAGCACTCACCCAAAGTGCGCAAAGGTACAGTCCCTCTTTATGGTTGCTATAGCAGAATGTTAATTGAGGTGACAATCCTATTCTTATATTGTCTCCATGCAAAAGTGCTATGAATCCGATCCTCCAGAAATAGACAATGCGTGGCGTGCACATCTCTGCATCGTTGGTGTGTTCTACATGCTATCTTCTAAAAATAGATCTTCATGCCCAAAAATGGCTAAGTCCTGAATGTTGACTTGTCTTGCACACACACGAGTTCTTCTTATCCCTTCATGCCCTTGAACTCGGCTTGTTTTCCCGCGGACTTCTTGTGTGAGTTCTTTCAAGTGTTCTCTGATCAACATTACCCCACACTAATCTCATTGTCACCCCGACAATGGGTATCTCAAAAATGTTGAATAGAAAGAATAAAAAATAATTTGAATGAATAAAGAATGCTTTTATGTGGCAGCCTCCTCTGTTTCATCTTGAAGGATCAACTCTGGATACTCCTCCTTTATTTCGGCCTCTAAGGCCTGCCACTCGGTGAGAGCCTTCTCTACTTTCTCTAGAATGTCCACAACGATGGACTATCGACACTAAAATTTTCCTCCATAATTTCTATTTCATTAATGTATGTGTAGGAATAGGATGTTGTTGAGTATAATTAGTAGTAGCGTCGATAGAAGATAACGGCGCCGTCGATCAAAGTGTCGCCAATAATGTGGAGTATGGTAATAGTCAAAGTACAATAGGAATGTTGTAAAAGTAAATATTCATCGCAAGTGGTCCGGTAATGTTAAAATGTCAAAGTTTGGGTAATTAGAGAAGTAGGGTCTACATGATTAGGAATTAGAAATATTATATTGGTAATAAGGACAAGGAGTGAGGTCATAAATATTTTGTGTATTTTATTTGTAAAAAGTCTAAAAATGTGGAACCCATGTAAAATGATAAGGTTTATCTTATCTTAAGAGATAAGCTTACATGTACAGATAAGAGTTAAGGTATGGAATATGATTCGTCAGAGTGGATTTCTTATCCTATCTTAGAGATAGGATGGATAAGCCTGGAAGTTCTATAAATAGAGAGGCCACCCCCCTCATTTAGCATAGAAAGAAGTAGTGAGAAATATTGTAGGAAGTGTGCAAAGGAAGCCATCAATTAAAGGTGTGTTGAAGAAGCCATCAAGAGGCGTAATTGTAAAGTTTCTCCCATAGTCTTGTTGAAGTACCTCATGGGTGAGATTGTAACAATTTCATGTTAATATTATAATTTACTTTGATATTTCAGATTTGTCATCATTCCGTCTTATCATAGTCAATGGTATTCTTGTGTTCGGTTGTTGTTTTGTTTCCAGATTACATCCACCAAACTAAAGGTTGTGCATTAGTAAATAATCATAGCACGAGGAGTTCCCGGTGAAGAATTATCATAGTGCCGGATTGGTGATGACAGAGCCTACTAGCTGAAGTGTAGTGCGCGGATTCCTTGGGCATACAGGGTATTATAGAAAGTTCATCAAGGGATATGCCAGGATAATCGTGCCCTTAGAAGAGTTGCTTAAACACAAGAGTGCTTTCCTTTGGGGAGAGGCACAACAGAAGGCATTTAATACTTTAAAGGATAAGCTTGTCACCGCGCCCATACTATGATTCCCTTCTTGGGATAAGCCTTTCCATGTTCATGTTGATGCCTCAAGCACAACCATTGGAGTAGTTCTGGCACAACCAGGTGAAGGGATTGTTGATCATCCCTTGTGTTTTACCAGTGAAAGTTAACACCAACAAAACAAAATTACACAACTACTGAGCACAAAGCTTTATCCATGAATTACACGTAGCATAAGTTTAGGCAGTATCTGTTGGCAACACCCTTTATATTCTACACGGACCACATGGCACTAAAATACTTAGTCAATAAGCCTGTTCTTCAAGGGCACATATGTCGATGGGTCCTGTTATTTCAAGAATTTGAGTTCACCATGGTTGTGAAGCCAGGAAAGCGTAATTTTGGACCCGATCATTTGTCTAGGATTGACTCAATAAAGGACGCGCAGAGCATTGAGGAAACTATGCCAGACGTAAAACTATTTAGGTTGTGGCATGCACCCTTAGATTTGGAGGACATTGCAATATTTCTTAAGATAGGTGTGGTGCTTGAAGGAATGAAGGCCTTGGAGAGGAAAAAAATTGGCCATACGTGTCGCACCTTATATGCTAATTAATGGAGATCGATGCAAATTGGGCCATGATGAAATTCTGCATCGATGTGTGCTAGAACATGAGTGCATTGCAATTATGGAAGAAGCGCATGGTGGGATTGCAAGAGGACACTATGCGGGAAATGCAACCACGTGAAGATTCGCTCACTGGGGCTTTGGTGGGAAACCATTTACCAAGTATTGATTTTTGTAAGGCCTATGACCATTACAAGCACATTGGTAAACTGGAAAGAGGGATGAAATGCCCCTATGACCAATAAACAGTATGCGGAACCATTTGAGAAATGGACTATCGACTTTGTAGGGCCAATCTCGCCAAAGACGTGAAGGACTAGTTCATGGTATATCATCACTTGTAATGATTACTTGACATGGTGGGCGAGAGGCAACACCTACAAAGGACTATACTGCAGCTACAAACCGGCATAATTTTATGGGAAAATATAATCAACATGTATGGATGCCCATTGAGTTTGAAAAGTGATAGAGGTACACACTTTCTCAATGAGACGGTCAAGATTTTGTTATCAAAATTTATGGTGGCCCATCATAAGACTACCCCCTATCACCCTCAAGCAAATGGAACTATTGAGGCATTTAACAAAATACTTAGTCACACATTGACTAATATTTGTGATGTTGGTAGACAAGATTGGGATGACAAAGTATCAATCGTTCTTTGGGCATACAGGACAACCTACAAGAGGTTAAATAAGGCCACACCATTTCAATTGGTGTTTGGTGTAGAGGTTGTCCTACTAGTTGAATTCATGTTACCTTTTGTATAGCATGTACAGGAGGATTAGTTGATGAGAAAGTGCTAAAAGAAAGGATTGACAAATTAATGCAGTTGGACAAAATATGGTCACTCACCGAGGTGGAGCAGCAGAATCCTGAAAAATAAAAACAAAAGGCATGGCATTATCATCACATAAGAACAATAATTTTGATGTAGGGTAGATGGTTTTGCTATATGATTCCAATTTTACGTGCCATCTAGGAAGCTAAAAGTCCATTGGTTGGGCCCACATACATAATCTTGTACATCCTCGATTGTGCACATGCTAGTTGCAAGCGCTTGATAGGACGAGATTACGAGGACACTTGAATGCGAGTAAGTGAAGCCCTACTATAAATAATACTTCTTGGTGTTTGTAAATGAGGAAGTGTTGCAGGTTAGAATAGAATTTATCTTCATTTTATTTTCTTGTGTTTCCCTTACTCGTTGGTCGTTCCTTTTTGTTTTTTTTGTTTTACACCATGTGTGCTGGTAACCACATTACTTTTTGAAATTTGTGCATGCGTAGAGGACCATGCATCTGTTTTAGTGTGGGGTGGAGTGATGCAAAGTATGGGCCTGTAAGACAAGTTTATGTTGGTAGTAGAAGTTGCGGTGAATGGCCCGGTTAAAGGACTAAATGCACATAAGGTTAATAGGCGCATAGAGAAGAGATGGATGTAAAAGGTTGGTGTCAAGAAAGCCTTGAAGAAACCACGTATAGGAAAAAGGAAGAGCACATGAACAACATGAGGTAGGTAAGGGAAAAAACAGGAAAAGGATGGAAGAAATGCCTTCGGTGTTATGAACACGCACGTAAGAATATTGATCGGGTTGGATTTTTATGCACCAGAAGGTTGTAAAGGGGTTTTGCGCAAGATGTGGCATGTGGGAAAAGGCACTTAAGACTGGCTTAGTGGAAAAATCCACATTTAAGGTCAAAGTATGGTGGTAGGTGAGAGAGCATTTAATGCTGGGAAAAGAGAAAAACTATAAATAAAAGGTCGAGCACTTCATTATTTACATTGCGATTACATGAAGGAAAGAAAGCTCTTGCAAACTAGGGAATCCAAAGCAAGATCTTTGCGACGAAGGAAGCATTTGAGAGATCTGAAGTGCATAGCTAGGGTAATTTCACAAACTAGTAGGAAAGGAGTACATAGGCATGGAGAAGTTAAGTAAGCAAGCACCGTCTTATGGAATGGTTTTTTCAGTTAGGGTTTGACAACTAGGGCACGAAGTTAGAAGGATTTTTTTTGCAAAGAGCTTAGGGCTAGATAGAGGGGAAAAGGAAAGAAAGAGGGAAAGGTTCTAAGTGCTAAAACCAGTCAAGAATATGGCACCAAGAAAACTAACCATCTCACCAAAGAAGCAAAAACAAAAGGGCAAGGGAAAACAGACAATAGCGGTCGAGAGCACAAATGAAGAATGGTATGTAGAGATGCACTACCCAGACGGGGTGTTGTTGGGAAAAGAATGGGAATCACACCTAAGGAAGATGATGGTGAGCGATTATAACCATTGCACAACTACAATAGAGAAGGAGATGGCCTTGGAATTGGTGTGCCTAACCAACAAGAGAACGCCATAAGGCATGCCCATTTACAAGTGACGAGGTAAAGGTTAAGTTGGAGAAGGTAGGGTTGCTGTAACTTTATGAACTGCCATACTTCAGAAAACCTGAGCGCCTCTACCAATGGCTAATGGCGTGTGTTCATGAAGACCACTTTTATTTCATGGGGCACAAGATGCGCATAACTCCCCAGTTAATTTCTAAGTTCACAAGCCTTATCTATGAAGGGGATAACATTGATGATGACCTAAGCGATAAGGAGGCCATCAATGAAATAATTGTTGCATATGACTATAAGAAAGGATTGCGATAGTTTGACATCGCAGAGATCCCAGACCATGTGATGAGGATGTCCACGTGCTTGGTAACCAAGCTTAATGACTAAGAGAGATGGACTCAAGTGAATAAGGCATGGATGAACGTGTGTTGAAAAATATCTAAGGAGACCATCTATAACTTGTATACTTTCATCGCGGATCAAATCATCAACAAGACACAAGAAATCAAGCGAGATACTATTTGGTAATGTCCTCCTCACAAATGTCTTCTCAAAAATCGAGTGCCGATGGGCGAAAAAGTTTATTTGGGAGTACCCAGAGGAGGATCCCTCGCCCACAAAGTGATTCACAAAATATACTTGTGAGACAATGACAGTCACTCACAAGACGCATTTAGAAAAAGGGTACAAGCGCATGAGGGACATGTTTGGGGTAGAATGGATAATTCCATAGCAACTACTCATGCTCGTACAAGGAAAAGTAGAATTCATGGTGTATAAACACTTCTGCATTGGCAGATTTAGGTTTACAGATGAAACAATGAGCCCATAGTGCAAGCTTCCCTTCTCCTTCACTACGCTATACTTCCAAGCGGGGGTGAACAGATTCAAAGAGGCAAAGAGACTAAGGTTTGACCTTAGTGAGGTGGATCAAGACCACAGGGAATTGCGCAGGAAGCTGGTTTACCCCAAGAAGTGCGCCTACATGGAAATATATGTCTCCCATGAGATATAGATGATGAAACCAATGACTTTTCCAATCGCTGGAAGGGATGCAACAAGGATATACCTTCACATCCGGCCAAAATTTGAAAAATTTGCATACTTGGAAAATGATGTATCCATCCCTGAGGACCCCACAGGTAGAAAGAGGCTGCACCAAAGAAGAGGGAAAGGGAAGAGGTGCAGAAAGCACCAAGTGTTCAAGCTATACAAGCGGTAAGCATACCAGGGTTAAGCACTAAGCCAACCACTTATACGTGAATAAAGAAGTCCCCGATGAAAGCAAGGGCTCCAGAGGAAGAAGCGTCAGAGCACGATGATCCCATCACCCAGGAGAGGTCACTAGAGGAGGAGGATAATGAAGTAGAATCTCCTACCAAGAAGAAGCAGAAGGTGACAGAAGAAAATGATTTGGAGGATACAGAAAGCTTGGGGGCCTATATAGGCAAGAGGGATGATGATGATGAAGATGAACTAGGAGGTGAGGACCATCCTATCTATGAGGTTGATCAGGGGATCATTTTCAAAAGTTCCCTAAACATCCCTAAATGGTGTCAGTGTAGAAGATCATCTCGAGAGCTTTCCAACGACTATGAGAACGTGGCAAACAAACATCGGGAGCTCTAGATATGTTTGGTCAAAGTTCAGACATCAGAAAGTCAACTCTGGTCAACTAGTCAATATTGGACCAATGGCACTGCGACACGTGGCGAAAAGGCAAAAGGGAGTTGTTTATTGGTTTTGATCACCGGTCTTCGATGAGTGTAAAAATGGTGCACGGGAAAAAGAGGCTCAACTTTTATTACGGAGGGGAGCTTGGCTGCCGTGTGGACTATGGTATTATCGCCGATGTGGTGGGTCCACAAGCCACCACGTGGCTTGCCACCACTCATCAAATTCGTTCAATTTTCCAATCGCAGGTCGACAGGTGGTCTTATTCGCCAAATTCCACATACCACGCATTATGCCACAAACTATACATATTAATGTTTATACATTAGTATTAAACCGCCAAACTCAATGCTATGACCACGTAGTGGTAAGCGGTGGAAGTGTCCACATGGAAGGGAGGTGATGAAGTGGTTGTTTGGGGGCTTAAAGCCATGCGTGGTAATATCCACGTGAAGAATGGAGGGGATAAGGGTTATTAAACCTTACCCAAATAAAAGGGCACCCAAATGTGGGATTTATTCCACTTTATCCTCAACCGCCAAATTGGGATTTTATCCCATTAAACATGCAATCCGCTCCACATGGAATTTATCCCATTTAAAATGCATGCCATCTTTTAAATGTATCCACATCACGTGGAATTGGGAAGAATGGTTAAAAAGGGGATTAAAGAGGATTATGGGGATTATTATCCCATCCAAATTATGTGGTTAGGCTAATATTAGCTTTGATGATAAATGATTTTCCATTATTTCGGGCCCTAAAATTGTATAAATAGGAACCCATTCCTTTGTAATGGACACACAAAATACGAGAGAAGCTCATTCCTAGAGTCTTTGGAGGTGAAATCCGAGCCAAGAGGAGAATGAGAAATTGTTGTTGTGTGAAGACCTAAATTATTTTAGGCATTATTATTTTGATTATTATTGACCTATTATTTGTTAGGCAATAATAAATTAAATTATTGTGGCTAGGAGTTATTCAAACTACCTAGTCGGCCCATTGCGCCTGACGGTAAATTATTGTGAAGCACGGTATATCGACCAGGAGAGCCATAGGGCATTGTATTAGCGTCGAAAGGCCGATTGAGAACCGAAGGTTTCGAATAATGGAGTGGAGCCATCGAAGCTTGCCGAATACGCTAGGAAGGTGGGAGTCACTGCTATTTTTCACCCTTGTTGTCAAAGGTCTGTCTGGTTATTCTTCTAAGCAAGTTTAAATAGTTTCCATTAGGTTTTCTTGTGAAAGTACTATTGTAACTTGTTTTGACTAGTGGAAGCAGTTCGACCATGAACACAGAGGCGTAGGCAATTGCGAACCGTAATTAATCTATATGCAATAGTCATTATTGTCTTGCATTATTTTAAATTGATTACTTAAAAGGAGTAAATTATCGGCAAATAATTAAAGCTATAAAAAGTGCGAGATCAAGTAGTAATAATATGATTATTTTCATATCGAGGTTCATGATTCAGAGGAGGAAGGAGAGGAAGAAGAAAATGAATACATCTTTTCCAAGAGGGAGAATAATAAGGAAGAAGAAGATACTTAGAAAAGGGGGTAAGTGAGGAAGTCACCAAAGAACAAAGGACCCCAAGCCTCACTAAGGAACAAATAGACAAGGTTGCGAGAGAAGGAAGTCACCAAGATCATTGAAGACCTAGTAGAGCAAGAGATGGAGCGCAATGCGAGACCTAGTAATGAAGGAAGTAGAGGAGGGAAGCATAGAAAAGGAATATGGAAGCATGGGAGGGGATCCCAGTTTGGCTGTGAGATTTCCTAAGGCCACACGCACAGGGAGAAAATGCGCAGAGGCATCACATGTTCATAGGATGGGCTATATTGATGACCCAAACAAGGTGTTGCACGCATGCTTTCAAAGCACCATACCAACAGAGAAACTCTTGGCTATGGCATCATTTGATGAGGAAGGTGCATACCCTCGGACAAGGAAAATGCTTTCTTGGGCATTTGAGTCCCACATCGACGAACCAAAATTTGAAGTGAGCCAAGGGAAATAATGAAGGTGCAAGATTCAAAAGGTGGCAACCCCTTGGTAAACAATCAATGACTATTAGATGAACAAATTTGCAATGTGTTGAATAAAGTTTCGGTAGAAGTAGAGACCAGACTCTTGGGAGGAACGATAGAGTAAATTTTGTAGAGGAAAAGATGGAAAAGAAGGAAGAGGAGCTGGAGAAAAGAACTAAGGAATTAAAACATGAGGAACTAGTCAAGTGCTCAGCTAAGGCATGAATTAAAGGAAGAGAAGGCAAGGGTACGTGAAGTCTCAAGAAGGTGGAGATGATCACAAGTGCCATTATCTTAAAGCATCCAAACTTGACACCACCTACGTAGAAATATGAATCAAGCTTGCAATGCCTAGAATACTTAACTCGTGTTCTCATAATGGAAAGACGACCACTGGCCTTGGAGTCTATAGAGGAGGCATCAACGTGCAAATAAAAAGAGGACAAGATGAAGGTTGTGGCCATTGTGGCCCAATACAAGAAATTCCTCATGGATGTAAAGGTCACCACGCTGATAGCAGAGGCTACCTATGACAACTGCACTGATAAAGATAGAGTGGCGAGCATTCTGGTCACCACCCATGAAGCAGAGCTCAAGGAATTCTAGGAGAAACACAAGGGAATAGGGTGAAACATGATAAGATTCTAGCGAGGTTGAGAAGAAATCAGAGGCTATTGAGACCTTGTGGGGCTCAATTAAGAACCGGCTTAAAGAATTATATCCCCAGATCACCCATAGGATGGACACACTTGAGGATATGGGCAAGAAATTAGAAGAGGTTGTGGAAACCATGAGTGCAAGGGAGAAGGGATAAGCTTTGAAGAGGTGAGCGCCCTAGTTGGTGACCTCTGTCAGTAAGCACAAAGCAAATTCAATACCTGGAATAAGTTAGAGGTAGACTTGATGAAATATTTCCCCCTCCTCTTGTAGAAATAATCATAGTTCCCCATTTTTTCATTCTTCCCCAAAATTCTTCATTCCTTTATTCTTTCTTCAAACTATTCTGGGACAGTCATTCTTTATTCTTTGAGAAAATGTTCCCGTGGATGGAGAATAGATGTAGTGTGGGGTGATGTTGGGCCCCTAATTTATTGGCCAAGTATAGAGAGGCATGTGGGCATGCAAGGCCTATTTGAAGAAGGGTGCGTAAGGAGAAAGCACGCAGGACAGGGTTCTAGGAGGGTTTAGTAGAACAAGTGGTGTGTGCACAAGGCAAAGCAAAGGTTTTGGGACTTAGCCATATTTGGTGTAATAGACAAAACATGAGAAAAGCGTGACCCGACTGCACATGCAGAGTGGATAAGGTGCCATCCTGGAAACAAGGTGGCCTAGAAAGGAATATACCTTGCGATGGAAGATTCTAGAAGGACATCATTGTAAAGAGTGGAGAGCTCAATCCTGAAGAAGCATGCTACCTTGGAGGACCACCTTGGACACTTGGCAATAGATCTGCAACTCCATGAAGGCTTGAAGAAATTGAGAAAGGCTATAAATACAAGTGCTTGATAAAGGGAAAGAGAGATATTAGAGAGAGCAGATGAGAGGTGAAGCTCTGCAAAAATACATGGAGAGCTTTATGGGTTGGGCTAGGAGATCTGTAGGAAGAATGATGTATCAAGGGATGGGTACATGTTTTTATTTTGCATTGTAAGGGACGTAAGTCTAGTCTTGCTACATGGTTCTAATCTGCACTATCATTTTGGTCTATAATGACCTTAATAGATGTAATGTGATTACTAGACATGTTCAATTATGAATATATGTGGTTCGTGGTTCATACATATCTCTTTTGTTATGTTCAGTGTGTTCATATGAATGAGTATAATCATTATGCATCCTCTTTCCCTCATAGTTCGAGATCTATCTTTTTCAATATGCTTCTTGTCGAATGAGTATATTAGTGTAGCATTTTACTCTAAGTTCTCGATTATCTAAGGAGTTTCTTTGGCCTTCCTATTACGTATCTATGCTATATTCTGCACAAATCACATAAAAGAGGGCTCGATGCCCACGCGTGTGCCTCTCGGGTGAGCGCCCAACACCCACTGGGTGATAAGCGATGCGCATGGGATTGTCCTTATTTGTTAAGTGGTATAGAAATCAACTATAGTTATGCCTGGATTTGTGAGACCAAATGGCATCTTTTGATATGCATAGGTTACCCATTTGGTTGTGAGTGTTTTTTTGAATTGATCTTCTTCCTTGACCATAATCTTATTATAGCTTTGAATACCCATCCAACATGGAAAATATTTGGGCACCAACCACAGTCTATAAAATATGCTCCATATAAGGAAAAGGATAGTTATCCTTCAAGGATTCCTTATTGAAATCTCTAAAATTGATACAGAGTTTTATTTTACCATTCTTCTTACGCACTGGAACAAGATTCGTGACCCAAGTAGAGTACTTGATGGGAATATTATCTTCACCTCGATGACTTTGGACAATCTTTTCCTCAAGAGGGGCTCTATCCTTGCATTAACTAGCCTATGTTTTTGTCTAATGGGTTTGATGCTAGGATCAAGGTTAATGTAGTTTTGAGCAACACTTGAATCAAATCCTTTGAGGTCTTCATATTCCCATGAGAATATATCATTGTATTTCTGACACAAAAATGAAGGCCTTCTTTTCATCATGCACGCAAGATTTACTCCACAACAACTCCTTGTCACACACAATAGTGACTAGGGAGAAATTTTCTTGCGTTGCGCACATATTCTTTTCTTCACCCTTGAACTCATCATCAGGGCTAAACATTTTCTCTAAGTAACAATCCCTTTAGGAAACTTATTTGTCTTGAGTTGAATCACTTGGTCACCATAAGCTGTCATGCAAGTATTGTAAAAAATTTCCAGCTGGTATTGTTTTCTAGAATGGATGGCTTAATCACCATTTTTACATGATGCGCATTACCTTTCACAAATTCCTTAAGCGGTGAAAATTGTTAACCAAACACGACCATATGATTTTCTTATTTGTTCATTTTCCTTGGCACCACTGCAAATTCAGAGTGTCAAATACCTCGAGGAGGTCCCAAAATCTATGCTTATAAGCTTTAAGAATTTTATTCCTCATTACACACTTGTTTGTGACACAGTGGACAACTTGAGTTTTGTGTCCCCAAAGATCTATAATGCATTGATATGCTTCTTTTCAAAGCAACGAGAAGACCATGCACCAACGCTTCATATTTTGCTACGTTTTTGGAGCATGCAAACTATAACATGTGCATGAAGAGTAATTTCTCACCCCTTGGATAAATGAGAACAACACTTTTACCCACGCCATTTCGCTTATGAATCCGCCAAATTACATCTTCCACAGACCAAAATTTTCTTCATTCTGCTTGAGTGCACGTGGTAGCAAAACTTCTTCTTGAGGATGTAATAATCTCCAAGTCTAGTTTGAAGGGATTCAAGCTCTTCGGCATATGGATCAAATTTATGATGCCTTTCTACCCACTCATCTAGCAATAAATCAGGTAAAAGAGGAGGTGTAAGTGGTTCTTCCATGAATCGAGACTTGTACTTGATCTTCTTGGATTAGGCAATTAGTTTGGAGAGGGGATGGGTCATATGACTCAATATGATATGAAAATATTGGTTCAACTTGTATGGTAAACTGGGTACCACACCTTGTCTTTAGCAACATATGGGACAAATAAGAAGACAAGTAACCACCCACGTTGGCAATGGAATCTCTTAATAGACATAGGGAAAGCAAAGGAGGCGGGTCAATGATTGACACGTCTTGAGTTAGTGTGAGGCTTGGACATGCATCGAGGGTTAACTCAATATCCTTGATGACTCCCAGAGTGTTAACAATTGAGCCATCAAGCTACGGGGCTCCTTTAAACAAAGGGATATATTTAAGACCTAAGACCTCAACAATTTTCTTAGATATAACAGAAGTAATAACACCTTAGTCAATCATATAATTATGCACAAGGTGTCTACCTGTGATCAAGGAAATATAGAAGGGTGTAGTTTTGACAACCTCACTTACTTGTTTCTCCTCTGTTTGATAGATATTGATAGTAGCATGAGGTTTTTGAGTGGTAGGTCCGCGCACGGAATTGTGTTGGAGCTTCATGTAACAGAGTCACACTTAGATGGAATAGCCAGGGCATCCCACATTGTGACATTTATATTTATCTTTTCATCCGGTCCACAATGTTGAATGAGAGAACCATTGGTTTGATCATTTGGGGTACAATAACTTACTTTCTTAATTGTTTAGGCACGAGAGGAAGGGGCCTTAGCTTGCACAAAGGCTTGACTTACCAAAGGAAGAGCGTGCACCACTTTTGTAGGAACATTGCGCAGAAACTCACACATAGGATCAACTTGTGTTGTAGGAGGCTGAAGGTTGCACACCGGACTCGAATATTTTTTTCTTGTATCTTGTGTTGTCGTCCCAATCTAGGCACGCGGTCTATTTGTGTCATCTCGTAGCTTAATTAACAACAAGAAAGTCTTCAGCACCAAAGTACATAAGGTTGGCCTCGGGAAGAGCTTTTGGCATTTCTTGATTTTCAATCTAAACTACACTTGTGGAAGGTTCTGAGTTAGAATTAACATGAATCATGTAATCACCGTGTGCATAACATTGGCGCAGATGATTCTAGCTGTGAGAAATATTGCAAGGAAAGCACCATTTTTACTCTTGAGCCATATTGTTCCGCTTTCTAGAACTAGTGCTTGGCTTGCAGCAAAAAGCAACTTTGGAAGAGGTTTTTCAGGAGGAATTACTTGAAGATGAAGATGCATGTTGGCATGTCATCTATCATTTTGTTAGTTCTACCCATATCTTTGATTTTCATATTGATTTCTAGAAGGTGATGGATTTTTATATCCTTGATTAGAATTACTTTTGAAGGCTTGTGCCTTGTTTCTCTAATTATATGAATTTGTTGGACAAGTTTCTAATCAGGTATTTTATTTCTTCATCCTCCTTTTATGTGCGGGAGAATAAGATTTTGATGCAACGGGTTGAGTGATCTACCTAGGAACATGAGCAATAAAAGGTTGGGGCACGTGAGGTATTTCGGGAATAAGGGCACAGGGCCTATGAGCCAATTTTCTTTCTTGAATGAGACTATTTTATGCCCTTATTTCAATATTGTAAGTAGCGGGTAAGGTTCTACCCCCATAGGTGTGTTAGGTTGTGGATCATGTTTTCATGTGTGAAAGTATTGTAGATTGTACACTAAGAGTAATGTACACTTTCCACAGTACTGTACTGTAGACATGATTTTCTCATATGGGTGGGATTTTTGACCCATACGTTTATGGGACAGTTTTGGCCCATGGTTTTAATACCCACGGTTTTGTAAAACTACTTAAGCGATTGTCTATTGATGTGGTTTTGTGCATATGGTAGAGATTAATGTAACATTGTAGATGTTTCTGAATTCAGGTGTGAATTCAGTAAAGTTTGTTAAGCATAGCTCCAAACAGATTCGGGTATTGTATTGATAGAGCGGTGGCTTGTAATAAAATTAGAGCAAGTGATTCTTGGTGGACGTCGCCCAAATTGGGTGAACCACGTTAAATATTATCTCTTTGTCTTGTGTTATTATAATTCTTCACTTTTATTTGAGATCTGTAATTTTTCTACATATTAGTTTCTCTTGTTGCGATTTTGTGAGGGATGATTCTACATATTTTATCCCTTATTTCCTAACAATTGGTATCGAGCTTGGTGTGGTTTCTTTGAAGTGTTGAATCGCAGGGAAATTTTTAGCTTGAGTGGGAGCTATGGAAGATGATGGAAGATCAAGGGTTGATAAATTCAATGGGTAGAATTTCAGTATTTGGAAGATGCAGATGGAAGATTACCTTTATCAGAAGGATCTTTATATTCCATTGTCTGAGAAGGTGAACAAACCCTCGAGCATGATGGATGCGGAATGGGATTTGCTGGATAGGAAGGCACTTGGGAAAATCCGGTCGTGTCTTTCATCTTCGGTATTATTTAATGTTTCAAAGGAAAAGACTACAAAAGAACTAATGGATGCATTAGGAAGTTGTATGAAAAATCCTCTTCCTCTAACAAGATATTTTTAATGAAAAAGTTGTTTAATATGAAGATGTATGAGAATGGTTGATAGTAGATCATTTAAATGATTTTAATACGGTTGTAAATATGCTAGCTTCAGTTACAATATAATTTGATGAAGAAGTTAGGGCTTTATTAATTCCGTGCTCTTTACCCGAGAGTTGGAATAACTTTGGTAATGGCGGTAAACAACTCATTTCAACTAACTCAAAGTTGAATTTTTAAGATGTTGCATAGGGTGATTCTAAGCGAGGAAATGCGAAGAAAAATCTCTAGGGAATCTTCTACTTCATGGAATTCTTTGATAGTGGAAACTAGAGGGGAAAATAATAGAGGAAACCGTGGGGTAAGTGCAGGAAGTTGATGGACAAATATAGGGTCATCTGTGGACGTCATATTGCAAAAAACAGTGAAATCTCAACTTGTAGGGATTATTAGCTATACATGCACTCTAAATTAGAAAAATTATATAAATATGAATCGTAGCATTCGGAATCTAGTTTCTAAAATACTAATTTTTGTAAAAACGGACAAGTTTAGCTATATTAAACACTTAAAATTATATGACTTATTTTTTTTTTGAAAAAACTTATAAGATTGTAGTCCGTTTGCCCGCATTTTGGATGACCAAATCTTGTTATTTTTTTTTTTCCTTTGGTGAAACATTAGATGTAGTTGTCTATCTTGGGATGGATTTTATTTTGTATTTTTTTTAGCAATATTTTTTTTTATGATTTTTTCCGTGAAAGTGGTCTGAAAATATTTAGAAAATGGAGCGCTTTCCGTTTGCCCGCCATAACTATATCAAAAATATCGAAATCAAATTTATTTTTTTAACGTGTATAGAATTTGTCCATGCTTGGATGGTATAATTTTTATCATATTTTGATAAGCGAAACAAAAGTTTCTGATCTTAAACGTAGACATGAACATTCACGGGAAAAAATGTCTTAAGGACCTATTGTTAGTAATAAATTATAAAATGATATTTATCTTATTCTATTCACTTTAAAAACAATATTTTTACAAAGCTAAGAGTCTACCCTACGTGATGGCACCATTTTTGTGAAATGTTTTCAGTTTTTTAGCATGGTTCAAGTCTTTGGAAGAGCAGATTTGAGGTTTTTTGACCTTTTGCACTTCATAATGACCTTCCATAGCTTTGGTTGGGGAAAAACAAAGATTTTCCGAGGCTAAGGTTCGGCAAATAGCTCCGCGATCGCGGTTTTTTGTAAAAATACCGTGAACGTGATTTATAAAGCGCGCTCGCGGTTTATAAAGCGCGCTCGCGGTTTATAAAGCGCTCGCGCTTTATAAATCATATTTACACACATCCCAATGTCGAATTACCATGTGATTTTTACTCTCTGACCTTACCGTACGAATTACTGCGAAATTCTGTCTTTTTCCAGGCACGTTTTTTTATCACCGAAAGCAAAAACATCATGGGAGACAAAAAACGAAGTCAAAAAAGGAAGTCATTAAGTAAAAAAACACCAGACGAATTAGAGGCCAACAAAATTGAAAATCTTTGAGCGAATGCGGAAACTTCGTGAATCTAGAAGAGGTTCATCTTCAATCCCAACTACTGTAAGCAATGAAGAACTAGGTAATGTTTCTACTGTCAATGTTGAAGTTGAATTAAATACTCGTGATGAAGAAGTTTTTATTATCGAATGTTGAAGAAGAATTAAATACTCATGATGTAGCAAATGTTGAAATTGAAGGAGACAATGAAAATGTGAATAAGGAAATTCATGTTGAAACTATAGACAAGCAAAATTTGACAAAAACACCTCCTAGGATTTTACATAAGAAACCTAATTTTTTGATTGAAATTGATGAAAACATTTTGAAACCAATGTCGACAAACTTTTGAGCGACAAATCGGAAGAAAAACCACTGAAATTTGGGATAATCATTTTGAAATTTTAAATGATTCCCAAAGATGTCAGTTGTTGGTTAGTTTGATGAAATTGATTAAAATGAGACCTACATTAAACACCTTAGGATTGACAACATCTAACATACGTGGTCAAACCTCTACAATTGTTGAAAACCTTCATGATGCATATCACATTGTTGGTGTCAAGAGACGCACTAGGGATAGTAATATTGTGCGTCGTGTACTTGCTACTAGTGTTGTAAGTGAATCAATAAAAAACAACGTTTGATTACGCAAACAAGTCGAATGTTGCAAGTTAATCGAAAAACTCTAATGAAAGCAATTGAAAGGCGTAATATCCTTGATCACTCAATAATGTCGATTTTTGGGCATTTTCGCTAGAGCACCGCGTAAGGACAAAAATAATTTTGATGCTATAAGAGAAGTTGTTATTAAATTTTGGCATGATAACACTAGAGTTTCACCTAATACAAGAGATGTTATAAAACGGAGAGTTGGTTCTACTAATCGTGAACCACATCCAAAGCATTTCTTAGATATGACTCAAACTCAATTTTTTCGTAAGTTTGAACAAGAGAATGGAAATTAAAATTAGTCAACGTTTTTGAAATGTTGAAACCATTCTATGTGAAAATCAACCATGCTCGCACCACTTGTTGTTGTAGGCAACATGTTGAATTTGCGATGCATTATGCTAAATTTTTTTACGTATTCGTTCTATTTTCATTCGAAACTATGTTATCGAATGTGGTGTTCAAGTTCCACCAATATCTTCTAGGGATTTCATTCCTACTATATTTTGTGAAAGAAGTTGGACAATTTTTTTATAGTCAGGATTGTTTAGATGGAAGTTGTAGTACATGCGGCGGATTACCTAAATTGGAAAGTTGCATCCATGAACAAATTGAAGGTACAATAGGACATAATTTAGTTGAATTTGATAAATATAAATCAGTTGCATACCAGTTGAAAGATGGAAAAGAGTCGAAACGGTGTGAGCTATTCTGAGAACAAATGCCCATTTTTCAATTTATGACAAAATTTAAGGATGAAATTGTTTATGAGTATGCGAGGCATACACATAGAGCTCGATGGTTGGATGAACAATTCAAGCTATGCAAAGACACATTTCCTATTGGTACTATTGTTTCGGTGGTCGATTTTACAGAGAATTACACATTGCAACCACAAATGGAGGTTCAATCGCAATATTACAACTCAGTACAAGTTGCCATTTTTGTGCATATAGCATTTCTACATTCTCGATGAGTAGTATGAGAGAATAATCGAAAAAATTTAAGAGAGTACCACTTTTATATCAGTGATGATCGTACTCATTCTACTAAATTTGTGCAAGGGTGTTTCTAGTTATTTTATGGAAACTTGTGTGATAGGGACATCCACTTCAAACAACATTATATATGGTCAGATAATTGCACGTCTCAGTTTAAGAATGCACGAATGTTTTATTGGATGAGCAGAATGCATGTCAAGATGGGTGTGCAACATATTTGAGAGTTTTTTGAAATTTGGACATGGAAAAGGAGAGCATGACGGTGCAGGGGCATGTATGAAAAGATCTCTTGCAAGAGAAGAGTTGAAGTACAAAGATGGTGTTGAATTAAAAGATGTAAAAAGCATAGTGGAATGGTGTACTAACAACATGGCCCGAGGTTCTCAAGAAAATTCCACGGTTTCTGATTTTTTTGGTTGATAGAGGAAAAACATATTGCTAACTACGAGGATTGTATGACACTCACTTTGGGTCCGGTGATATGCACTCATTTTGTAGCTCGAGGCGCTACCTATGGGCCGTATGGACAAGAAAGTTGACATGTTTTTGCATCTTGTATCGAATTTGTCACTGCTTGAGTGTGATTCACAAGAATGGGTGGAAGGATGGATTTGTAGGCCTCTAACTCCGCTTCCTAGTTATCAACCTCCACAAGCATTACAACTTGTTTCTACAAATGAAGTTACAACATCCAAGGACTTTGATGAAATTTTGATTTTGGTGCGACAAGGTATTTATCCGAGTTATTTATTTAATTTTTGTATTGAGTTATGTCCATTGAAATTTTAATATGTAATTTAAATTTGAGTTTTTCAACCTTGGTTATTTTTGTAGGACATGTGTTTGCAGTAATTGCGACGGAAGACAATGAAGAAAGAGAGCAGACTATTTCTTATGTCGTTGCATCGAGGAAAGAAAGAAGTTGACTTCTCCTATTATAGATGGCGAAGAGATTGAGTATCTGAGGTCGGTGGTAATTCTTGGAACTTGGCTTCGACGGTATCCATTAAAAACTCCTCCTCTGTTTGGGTGTTTGAAGACTTTGAGACACACAGGAAAATACTCTTATATTCACATCTAGTTCTAGCGACAAATATTCAGTTGTATAGATATCGAGGAAGACCTAATAACAAGATTCTTTGGAAGGTTCGAGAGTCAGATCATGAAGCAATCTTGTCTGCTATTCAGAGTAGATCCGATCCTGATGGTTCATTGGAATGAATTTACAATGCTCATGTCTGGTATATATTTAATTTCAAGTTTCAATTTATATAGCGTATATATATATATATATATATATATATATATATAATTTTTTTAGTTTAAAGATCTAGATTTAAGTTTGAATATATTTTATTTTAAATTTGTGTATTTTGTATGTCATGTATATAGATCTAGTATATGGTTTTGATTTGAAACTTAAATTTCTTTGACTAACAATTTTATGTTTAGGTTAGTGGTGCCAGAAAAGCTTCCACCTTCACGTGGTTGGTATCGTTAGTAGAGAATTTTAAATTCTCGAAGCTAAGAGAAGCTTGAACATTGTTTGAAAAATTTGTAAATTTTGAAAAGTCAAGTTTGTAAATTTTGAAAATATTGTAAATTTTGAAAATGTTGTAAATTTTGAAAAAGTTGTAAATTTTGAAAAAGTTGTAAATTTTGAAAACGACTCCTCTAGGTGCCACGGAGTCCGAGTAGTCACTCGTCGAATTTGAACGATATTTTGGTCTCGGGGCTCTTAGGGACTAAGCCCGAGCGAAGTAGCCCAGAAGCAACGACCCTTTCGCACCGAAACACCGCCTCCTCTAGTGTTTACCTGCCCACCCGGACGTGCGCGCGAGCGATTCGGTGCCCACGGCCCACCGTTTGCAAAATACATTGTTTGACAACCTTACACTGGCTCCAACTACACTATTTCACGCGTTTGCAAACATTAGGACAGCGAGAGCACCGAAATGAGAAGGAAAAAAATGAGAGAGGCTATTGTAGAGGGTCCGTATGCCGAGGTGCCGGATCAGACGAGGCCTCTAGGTGCCACTTTGAGTCGAGTAGTCACCGTCGAATTTGAGCGATATTTTGGTCTCGGGGCTCTTAAGGGACTACGCCCGACGAAGTAGCCGGAAGCAACGACCCTTTCGCGCACCGAAACACTTGCCTGCTCTAGCGTTCACCCGCCCCACCGGACGTGCAGCGCGGCGGTGATTCGGTGCCACGGCCCACCGTTTGCAAAATACAGCGTTTTGACAACCTTACACTGCTCGGCTCCAATTGCACTATTTCGCGCGTTTGCAAACATTAGGACAGCGACGACACCGAAATGAGAAGGAAAAAAATGAGAGAGGCTATTGTAGAGGGTGCGTATGCCGAGGTGTCGGATCAAGCGAGGACTCTCTAGGTGCCACGGAGTCCAGTAGTCACCGTCAAATTTGAAGCGATATTTTGGTCTCGGGGCTCTTAAGGGACTACGCCGAGCGAAGTAGCCGGAAGCAATGACCCTTTCGTGCACCAAAACACCACCTCCTCTAGCGTTCACCTGCCCACCCGGAGACGTTCGGCGTAGGTGGTCGGTGCCATGGCCCACCGTTTGCAAAACTGCGTTTGACAACCTTGACCTTCTGGCTCCAATTGCACTATTTCACGCGTTTGCAAACATTAGGACAGCGAGAGCACCGAAATGAGAAGGAAAAAAATGAGAGAGGCTATTGTAGAGGGTCCATATGCCGAGGTGTCAGATCAGACGAGGCCTCTCTAGGTGCCACGGAGTCCGAGTAGTCACTCGTCGAATTTGAACGATATTTTGGTCTCGGGGCTCTTAAGGGACTACGCCGAGCGAAGTAGCCGGAAGCAACGACCCTTTCGCGCACCGAAACACCACCTCCTCTAGCATTCACCTGCCCACCGGATGTGCCGGCGTAGGCGGTTCGGTGCCACGGCCCACCGTTTGCAAAATACAGCGTTTGACAACCTTACACTGGCTCCAACTGCACTATTTTGTGCGTTTGCAAACATTAGGACAGCGAGAGCACCGAAATGAGAAAGAAAAAAATGAGAGAGGCTATTGTAGAGGGTCCGTATGCTGAGGTGCCGGATCGGGCGAGGCCTCTCTAGGTGCCTGAGTCGAGTAGTCACCTGTCGAATTTGAACGATATTTTGGTCTCAGGGCTCTTAAGGGACTACGCCCGAACGAAGTAGCCCGGAAGCAACGACCCTTTCGCGCACCGAAACACCACCTCCTCTAGCATTCACCTGGCCACCCGGACGTGCCGGCGCAGGCGGTTCGGTGCCACGACCCACCGTTTGCAAAATACAGCGTTTCCTTATTTATTTAAATTAAATTACAATGACTTGGTTGTTATGTTATCTGTTGTTGTCATCTTGTCCTTGGTAGGATGATATACATCCAGGGCTATGAGTGTGATCTAGGATGTGGTTAGTTGTATTCAGATGTGTGTCTAGAGTATGACAAAAATTAGGTATGAGTATTTTTATCTAGTGGATATACGGTGCGAGATAGATCAAGAAGGCGCCTATGGTTGTTAAAACAATGCATAAATGAAGTGTATATCAAAATAAGTACAAAATTCTATATTTCCAAGTTCCCAAACCAAATTTTGGGTACTAAACATTTATATCTTAATGAATTCAACACTACATGACACTTTTACTATTGCACATGTGCACCAATTAAATTACAACCCTTTTGATCAGAATATTTTAGTGAATTTTATATATTAAAGATATCCTAAAAATTGACACAAATACACATTATATCCAGCATGGTGTTCTATATGGCATGGCATGGTGTTATATCCTAAGTAAATTGTTTCTCTCATATTTGTTTATCAGATCAAATTTATAGCCTTACATCAACACCACTTTTTTGTTAACATAGTAATATAATTGGTTTGAATTGAGCATCCAATATTATAAATAAGGTGTGGAAGTTATGGAATCAATATAATAATTCATATTTTTAGAAGTGACATGTAAACAAAATAAAAAACTAGAGAAAAATAATGAGAAAAATAAAAAGTAATCAACCTACAAAAAATATCCATCTTTCTCACTCCCAAATTCTAAGTCCGCCATTTCATTACTTTTTCTTCATGTAAATTGGTACCTCAAGAATCAATGCACGTTATACATAGCACATCTCTAGTTACTAATACTTAAGTTGGCTTGATATAGAGCTAACAATATTGTTTTAGTTTGAAAAATAAAAATTCAAAATGCCCATGGCACGAAATATACCACAAATAATAATCAGAAAGATACTAGAAAATATATAACTAGAAGTAATACACTAAATCCACCGAACAGAGATCAAAACCCACTTTCTCAGAGTTAGCAATAATACCAAAATAACCAAATTTATAGCCTTATTTAACCAACACACATGGATATATATATATATATATATATATATCAAATAAAGTGTGCTCCAGACGCGCACGTCTCTGAAAATATATATGTACATGTATAAGTTCATAATGTATGTATACATCTCGAACTAAGCACGTGTCATAATGTACATATGGGACCACATGCGGTCGCAAAAGGCTAGATATATATACAATGGACTGTGAATAGATGTACTCATGACCACATATATGTGGCATCCAAGTGGACTATAAATCTACTCATGAAACATCTTCCCTCTCTTCGCCCTGCTAGAAGTAGCACGTCCACGACCTGGGGATGTAGTGGAGGGAGATGCCACTACGGATTTCATCCGTGTGGTCCTAGGTGTCTCCAAGCATGCCTGCAACCTAACCTGCACATTCATAAACAACAAGTTTTTAACACCCAAAATTTTAAAATACCTTCAAAATTTAGAAACTTGTACAATTTAGTTAAAATGCATGTGCAATCTTACCGCAATGTCATGATCCCTATCGATTTGTTGTTGACGCGTCGCAGGGACAACAATAGACTCACGAGGGGTAAGCTACATACAAATAATTAATTTTCAAATTAAATATTTCACACAT
The DNA here is from genome assembly GCA_018340775.1 of Taxus wallichiana var. yunnanensis. Classification (NCBI taxonomy): domain Eukaryota; kingdom Viridiplantae; phylum Streptophyta; class Pinopsida; order Cupressales; family Taxaceae; genus Taxus; species Taxus wallichiana. The sequence goes on along the minus strand of CM031236.1, from coordinate 508,660,358 downwards.
ATATATACCTACAAAATTTGATATTGTAGATTTAAGTTTAATAAGAAATAATGAACCTCCAAAATTTAACAAATTTAAAAAATTGTGTACCTCGGTTAGTGGATTTGCGAGATCTTTATGGCGGTATATACAAAGAGCCTCCCATGTCTGCATATGTGGAGGAGTCTCTGCTTGATCATAAGCTATACAAAAAACATGTACAAATCAATTTATTAAAATCTACTTAAGAGCTATACAAAAAACATGTACAAATCAATATTTAGTTACTCAAGAAAGAATAAAAATACATTATTAAATTTTATCTTCTATTTAGGCTAAATACATAGGATCTATAAATGTTAGCACGGAGGCCATCTATCTTCATAAGATTTTGACAAACTTTTGTATTTAATCTAGGTAACCCATAGTCATCTTCTATGACAATTAGAGCATCATTCAAATTTGAAGAACTTTTAAATCTAACATCACCAGACCAAACATATAGATCAGACGAAGAGTAGACTAGAGTTGTATATCCTTGGTGGGCAAGTGTGTTGCAAATATATAGATTATAATGCACTATTTATATGTATTTGTGTCCAAAGGTAGCTGAGTTTGAGTTTTGGTGCACGAGCCTAGAGGATCTTACTTGTGTGTTATCCCTTTGGAAATAAAGAACATAACCTCCTTCCACCTTGCTGGCTTAGAGATCTTTATTTCGGGTTTTTATGTCCACGGAATTGTCCACCAACTTCGTGCACTTACCCTGTCAAGCGGTTGGGAGTCTGACTACCCAGGGTGGTCTAGCATCAAACACACACATATTTTTCTCCTTTGGTTTTTTAATGCTTTGATGAAGGGTTTTGTAAGTTATTAGGGTTTCTACTTTACTGTTGATCATTACAGGTCATCTCGATGTTGTGTGAAAAAGAGCAACACAATGATCACACAATTTCTAAACAAGCAAAGCACTAGAAAGTTGAGAGCTCAACTACCTTATGATCTAAGACTGTAAATTCCTTGTATTAGACTGTACAACTACTACATAGACCATACATATCATGTATGGTCTTGAACCTACATGTTTTCCAGTTCTATAATCTTCTTTGTAGAATCTAAAGTCTTATCTTCTCCTGCTCCGCTACCTGTCACATCTAGCTCATCCCAGAATCTTCCTAAACAAGCTAAGTTTCTCTCCCCTCTTGTATATTGATAAAGTTATTGTTTATCACTTAGTCCATTTCAAGTTGGAATGAATTATTTTTGTCATGCTTAATTGATGTTGGAAGTTAATTAGATAATAATTGTCTACCTGTTTATAATCCTTGTACCTTTTTCAGTAGAAATTTTAAATAAGGGTATAAATATGACCAATACATTATAGCTCCTCAAACCCATTATGAGGTGTGGCATAATATATAATAGAATACAAGCCCTTGATTCATCCCTCACACATGGAAACATGCACAAATTTAGCTCATGTTTGATCTATGGGAAGAAACATGGATAACTTCAAACTGGTAGTTTGTTGTTGTTATGGGTACTCTTAAGGAATCAAATGGTCCAATGTTTCTTCTTAATTTTATTAGAGTGAGAATAGAGGATCCTTGAATTTTCCAAGGTCACCCTACTAGGTTTTAGTGAATGAATATTTATATATGACCAATCGTTAGATTTCTTACTCAACAAACCTAAAAGTACTACCTAGGTTGACTAAGCCAAGTAACCCTTTTGAAAAAGTTAATATTAGAAGTGTATGGGATAGGTTCGTAGGGGGTGGATAGGTTGGAGTTTAACTTATCCTAAACCTACAAACATGTCCATGATGTCTAATAAATTAGGTCTGAGACACATGGAGGATTATGCATATGTTCAATAACATGTGCAGTGATTTGTGAGGGGTTGGGATGGAGAATACTTGTTATCTAGTAGAAGCGAAGTGGATATAGAGTGAGACATTTCCTTAAGTTGTTCAAGTTATGTGTGAATGAGATATATATCATTATAGTTGTAACACACGTCATGTTTCCAAGTGTTGGGAATACATTTAGGTACTACAAATTACCCCCATTTCAATATAGTATTGATAAATGTTGGATTAATAGATAAGAAACAAGTAAATACAAACCTCACTTCTTGATCATACAATGATGTTGTAAATTCTTAAATCTCAGTACACCAATCCATATAAAACTTATAATCATATGGAAAGGACGCATAGATTTTTTTAGATAAAGGGTACAAGAGGATTTAATAACCTTTTTTACATTTCTTCATCACTCTTATCATTCATTTTGATTACGAGTTGATCGCTTCCACCTTGTCAAGTATCTTTTCCTTCGTGACTCATGGTGTTACATATCTAGAGGTAGTTATTGAGAATCAAGATATAGTCTAGGTAAATAAGTAGATATGGGAAGATATCATTTTACATTGGATTGAGAAGTTCATCATGTACAAATAATATACCTATGACAGTGCAGTACGTGTCATTATTTTGGATGTTGGGAACATGTAGACCATGTGTATCCAGTTTAGTACTACAAACGAGACATAAGGGAATTTATCAACTGGCCCGAGAGGATCAAGAAGATCAAGAGGATTGGGTCAGTAACCACCTAGAAAAAATACTTATGAGATTTCTATTTCTGGATCTAGAGGATAGGGTCCACATCCATAATAATCACTTAATAATCCTCTTCACCTAAAGTAAGCACCTCAAGTCTATTATGACATGTATCTCCAATTACAAAAATTTTAGAGGTATTGAAAATGCAGCAGAGCATGTGTACAAGTGTGAGATACTATGGTATTCTAAGCAAATTACAACTTTATATATGGTAGCTGTTGTATGTATTTTATATGTACGTTGAGTATAAGAAAGTGAAACTCATGTACACAGAGGTCCAAGAATTAGAAACAAAGTGTTTAAAGAGATTTGTAACTAACCTGCGTAAAACTCATGCGAGGCATGCCAGTAGCTTCAGTTCCCTGAGCAGATGATGACCCGCCAGGCTCCTGTGTATAAAAGAGAAAAATATTAATACATGTACAACATACACGTGAAACAAATTATAATAATAATCTAGTGCAATTAAATGATTTATTAAAAATGTAAGTTTACAACTTGAAACTTACGTTTGAAACACGCCCAACCGCATGAGAGCTAGCAAAGCATGTCAACACCGGATGTTTCCTTCACCGGCTCTTGCTATTTAAAATAAAATAAAAAATTAGTTTTTTACATGTATGTACATGACGTACAATCATATATATATATTAATATCTCAAACATGTGAATTAAACTATTGTACATATATATATTATTTAAATTTATTTAAAATTTACCTGTGAAAGACCAATATCAGTGGCTCCAGTTCCAAAAACATTCCCCAGCATCTCATCTATAGAAAAAAATCCTGTGAACCAGCAAATGATGTCTCGCCTGCAGTGCATACGGCACCACATGATCCACAGTGGTGTGGTGCACTAGAACCCAGCGCCTCCACCAACATCACCGGATGCACTGGGTCTTATCTTTGGTGAGTGTCGATGTGAGCTCCCTCAATGCATGCAATGTATCAATCTCCACAACCTCCTTCTGTAGAGGAGGGATAATCGAAGGTAGTGGGGGTTTTGGGGCATGGGGATCCTAGGTGACCTACGTGTGCACCAGTGCCGCTGCGTGCAGAGCCACCTCCTCGACCAAAAAAAGTCTCGAAAAGTCAAAATAATTCGGGACCTCATTGAGCACAAACTCACAATATAATTTCTTCAAAAAATAAAGAGGAACCTCATTGTTGTTGCATGGTGGATAATCAAAAACCATCCACCATCGGTCCCAAAAATTGTTTTTGATTCTATCATCATGGCACCAATGGATTGGGAACCGTTTGCAAGTAACTGCAGGGGGGCATTGGTTGTAGGTCGGTAAATAATGCACAAATGAGGTCTTTTCCAATTTTTTTTTGTCTTTGACGGCCGCATGGGATAGTTTATCCGCATACCACCGCCTACAGTCACTTCTAAAGGTGTTCCATCTATGTATTTGGTTGGTTGCAGACTCGACTTCGCCAATCAATGTTTGCAATGTATTGGATAAAGTCATGCGGGATGGATTTGTAGCATGATTTTGTCTTATAGTTTGAATTAGATTCTCAATGACAATTTTATTTTATTGGATTCTTCCAATGATATTATCTTGCGTTCTGTTGGCTCGGTGGGGATGAAGGAGCCATGTGGGGCAGATCTATGTTTGGAGGAGGGTTTTGAGGAATGTTCGGAGGGTTTTGAGGAATGTTCGGTGGGTTTTGAGGAATGTTTTGACGGTTTGCACGAGCCCGAGCTTTCCGACCAACTGATAAAACAATAAAATTGTATACATAAACAAACAATTCACAAAACCCATGAAAATGCCAAAAAAAACCTAAAATGCAAAAAAAACAACCTAAAATGTAAAAAAATGATTACAATCGGGGACTTACCTCCTCATCTTGGCGGCATGGTTGAATCTATCGCTATCCAGAAGTCCGATGAGCAATTTTGAGATAGTATTGAAAGTGCGAGTGAAAAACGTTTAGGAAAAGTCGCGGTTCGAAATGAAAATTAGGAAAATAACGAGTCGCGGGACTGTTAAATTTTGTCTCAGAGTTCCGCGATCGCGGAACTAGGTTCGGTAATTACCGAACCTAGAATTCAATAACCGCGATCGCGGTTTTAGGACCGCGCTCGCGGTTTTAAAACCGCGATCGCGGTACCTTTATTTCGGGTTTTTATGTCCACGGAATTGTCCACCAACTTCGTGCACTTACCCCGTGGAAAATTTAAAGACCGGACAAGGTCAAAATCCATAAACAAGATAGTATTCTGGCACTGTGGAAATCATGTGCATGCAAAGAAGGATTGTTGGGAGATTCGGGACAAGAAGAAACAACAAGAAGAAAACAAGGAGACAAATGTGGCAATGAGTAATGTATGTCAGGATGCTTTGATTCTTTCTTTGCACAATATTGTTGAATCTTGGGTTTTAGATTCAGAGGATTTTTTCCATGCTACTCCACATAGGAATTATTTTGATGATTATGTTCAAGGGGATTTTGGTCATGTTTTTCTTGGTGATGATGAGCCTTGCAGTATAGTTAGAAAATAATTTTTTTGGGTTAACATGCGAGAATGGGAATACATGGCTATTGAAGGATATCAAACATGTGCCTACTTTAAAATGAAATCTAATATCGGTGGACCGGTTGGGAAGTGATGGTTATCTTGTGATATTTACAAAGAGACTCTTAGAAGGTTACCAAGAGTGCTCTTGTGGTGGCAAGAGGTAAGAAGGTTGGAACCTTGTATTTAACCACTTATAGCACTAATGTTTCTAATATTGTGGCTTGAAGTGGATACAACATTGTGGCACTATAGGCTTGGTCATATGAGCCATAAGGGTATGGATATCATAAAGAAGGATTTTCCTAGATATACGAAACATGTTTGGAATTCTATGAGGACAGCATATATGGTAAACAAAAGCGAGTAAGGTTTCTCAAGGTTGTACCTACAAAGAAAGAGAGTAAGTCGAGTTGGTGCATTTTGATGTGTGGGTGTCGGCTCGGGTATCATCTCTTGGGGGTTCAAGTTATTATTAATTTTATTAATGATGCAACAAGGAAAGTTTGGGTTTATTGTATTAGAAACAAATCTGATGTATTTGACATTTTTTTTAAATGGAAAGCCTTGATAGAGAATGAAATAGGTCTTAAGCTAAAATCTCTTAGGTCGAGATAATGGAGGGAGTATTGCAGCAATTAATTTGATGATTACTGTTCTAAGAATGGAATCTCGGGAAAGAGACGGTTCTAGAACTCCGCGGCAAAATGGGGTGTCGAGAGAGGATAAAAAAATAATAATGGAACATGCTAGGAGCATGGGGTTACATGTAGGACTGCTTCTTTCTTTTTAGGCGAAGCGGTGAGCACATATGTGTACTTGATAAACAAATGACCCTCAAGTGCCTTGGATGGAGGCATACCTTAGGAGGCTTGCTATGGTAAGAAAGTTAATTATTCATTTCTTAGATTCTTTGGATGTGAGGTGTTTGTCCATATAGACAAGGGTGATAAGACCAAGCTAGAGGCTAAATCGAAAAAATTACTTTCATTGGTTATGGTGGTGATGAATTTGGATATAAATGTTGGAGTATTAAGGACAAGAAAATCATTCAATCTAGGGATGTGGTCTTTAATGAGAAAGTCATGTATAAGCAATAGTTGTAGGAAAATAGGGAAGAATCCAAGAAAGAATATGCAGTGGTAGAGGATCTTCCGGATGGAAAAGTGACACATGAATCAGTTCAGGAACCTCCTCAATAAGAACCCCAAACTCCTATATTGAGGAGGTCTTCTAGGGTAAGAAGAGAACCTGAACATTTTTCTCCTTCTCTTTATTATTTATTACTCACTGATAGTGGAGAGCTAGAGAGATTTGATGAAGCAATGCAGGTAGATGTCAGGAAGAAGTGGGAGCAAGTCATAAATGAGGAGCATCAGCTCCCATGGAGAACCTGAGACATGGGATTTGGTGAAACTACGAAGGAAAAAGAGCATTACTGAGTAACAAGTGGGTGTTCAAATTCAAAGATGAAGAAGGATGCAAGAAAATATACAAGGCCTGGTTGGTGGTCAATGGGTTTGCACAGAAAAAATGTATAGATTTTGATGAGATTTTTTCTCCTGTAGTAAAAATGACTTCTATTAGAATTGTTCTAGGAATAGTTACGACAAAATACTTGCACTTAGAGTAGCTTGATGTAAAGACTGCATTTCTCCATGATGATTTTGAGGAAGAACTATATATGCAGTAACCAAAGGGCTATGAGGTCAAAGGTAAAGAGGAGATGGTGTGAAAACTGAAGAAGAGCTTGTATGGATTGAAATAAGCTCCACGTCAATGGTATAAGAAATTTGATAGCTTCATGATGGAGCAAGGTTATATTAGATGTCATTCTAACCATTGTGTGTATACAAAGAAATTTGAGGATGGCAGTTATATTATCCTTTGTCTGTATGTAGATGACATGTTGGTTACAAGTAAAAACATGTAGGAAATAAAAGTACTCAAGAAGCAGCTAAGTGAATCCTTTCTATGAAGGATTTGGGGGCAGCCAAACAAATCCTTGGTATGAGGATATCTCGGGATAGGAAGGAACGAAAGCTGAATTTATCTCAGGAAGAGTACATTAAGAAGGTCTTGGAGAGGTTTAATATGTAGGATGCTAAACCGGTTGGGACTCCTTTGGCAAGCCATTTCAAGTTATCAAAGGAGCAAAGTGTCTCAAGATGGAGCAGAGAGAAACCAGATGTCCAAGTTACCTTACTCATCGGTGGTTGGTAGTTTGATGTATGCCATGGTTTGCACCAAGCCCGATATTTCCCATGCAATGAGATCTATGAGTAGATTTATGAGTGATCCAAGTAGAGATCACCGGCCAGACAAGTAAATGGATCTTTCGGTCTTTGAGAGGTACCATGGGGACAATTTTGTGCTTACTGATGGATCGAGACACCACTTTGTGTGGTTATGTAGATTCGAGATATGGTTGGAGATGTAGACAGCAGGAGGAGCACAACAAAGTTATGTTTATATTGTAGGTGGGACAACAATAAGCTAGATTTCACAACTATATAAGCTGGTCGCTTTGTCAATGATGGAGGTTGAGTATGTTGTTTCCACAGAGGCAAGCAAAGAAATGATTTGGTTACAACAATTGTTTGAGGAGTTGGGGCATAAGTAGGAGGAAGGAAAGTTACATAGTGATATTCAGAGTGCTATACACCTAGCTAATAACTCTGCTTTCCACTCTAGGATGAAGCATATATAATTAAGGTACCATTTCATTAGGATAGCTTTGGAGGAAGAGAAGTTGAAGCTGGAGAAGATTCATACTAGTTAGAATCTGTAGACATGATGACCAAGGTGGTCACAAGGGAAAAATTGAAGCTGTGTTCAACTTTGGTTGGTCTTCACAGAAACTAGTGAAGGGTTGAGAAGCTTGCTCAGAGGAAAACTAGTCTCCAAGTGGGAGATTGTTAGGTTGTGGATCCTATTTTTTTGCCTTAAAATGTGCTCAATATCTTGAGGAACATGTTTTTCTCATATGGGCGGGATTTTTAACTCATAGGTTTATGGGACGGTTTTGTAAAAATGCTTAAGTAATTGTCTACTTATGTGGTTTTGTGTATATGGTAGGGATTAATGTAACATTGTAGATGTGTCCAATTCAGTGTGAATTCAATAGAGTTTGTTGAGCATAGCTCCAAATAGATCTAGGTATTTTATTGAGAGAGCAAAGTGGCTTGTAATAAAATTTGAGCAAGTGATTCTTGGTGGACGTAGCCCAAATTGGGTGAAACATGTTAAATATTGTCTCTTTGTGTTGTATTATTATTATTATTCGCACTTTTATTTGAGATCCGTAATTTTTCTACATATTAGTTTCTTTACACGATTTCTACGTGAGGGATTATTCCACATATTTCATCCCTTGTTTCAACATACCGAATCGTGACTAATATGCCACTATTCAAAGCCCTTAGATAATACAAGAAAGCATGGAGAGCTGTAGGCCTTACAACTTGACAGATTTTGTCCCAAGTCTTCTAAAACCTAATATTAAAATCAGTCATCTTCTCATTGGGCACTCTTTTCATTATCGTTAGTTGCTCCACCAAAGACAGGTGATCTAAATTATCTTCAAAGTAGTTGCAAAGAGTTATTTCAAGTTCTTCCCGGTTAATGACAATAGATGTAGGTCTCATGCTTATGTACCACTAAATCACTTTGCCCTTGAAAAAAGCCACAAACAATCTTACTACTACATCATCATGTGTGATCAAATAGACAAAGCACATGTTGGCTACATCCTAGATGTGCTCAACAGGGGTGACTTGATTTTCACTAGTGAAGTATGGAATAATTTTGAGCATGAGCTGCTTTGGCATATCATGTTGCACATTTAGAATGAGAGGACTTCCGGCGGTGAATTTGGCTAAGTTTTTAGAGGTGGTGAATGAGCTTCCATAATAGGTTGCACATGATTCCTACTGAGAGGAGGATTGGAAATTGTGTGTCACACTTGAGATGGAGATGTGCACATGGTAGTTTTGTTATTTGTTCTTCTTGAAGATATCTTGAGGTACTCAAAATACTCCTTAGTTTTTGTGTTGTGTCCGGTATGCACTCTTCACATGAAGGCACGAAGACTGCTAGAAACAATAGATCTTACTTGTTGGGAGTCACCATATGTGTTGAAGCAAGCCTCTAAAGGATGGAAATCACTAAGGCACACACCAATACTTAGAAATGATGAAATTTAAGACTTCAATGCTTGTCCCACTAGGCATGCCAGAAACTGTTAGAGCTCAAAACTGCACCCATCTCAGATTAGGGTGAGCTGAGTCATAGAGGTAATATTGGGACTATCTTCAAGTTGAGGGACCTTGCACTCTTGAGACAAACCTCCAGAGAAGGCCGATTCATCTACCTAATGCTACTACTATCGCTATCGCTACGCTAATCCTAAGCTAAACATGCCAAGGGATTAGGGATAAAAGGATATGCGAAAAGGGGAAACTAAAACTAAATAAGGTGATAGCACCAGAAAAAAGGGGATGAACATGATCAAATTTGAGTGAAAACAAAGGAAAATGCACAGAGGAAGGCTAAACACTTGTAGCACATACTAAAACATAGCCACACAATTGTTTCCTTGAGACACAATTAGAAAAGGAGATACAAGGGACATGAGAAGTCAAAAAAAGCACACAACTTAAAACAAAAGAAAGAAAGAAGAATAAAAACAAGTTAAGGCAGAGAATAACCATAAAACAATTCTTTTATTACTTCCAGAAATGCATAGTCTATTACAATGGCATATGAGGTTGATATCCACATGCAAAGACCATATATAAAGGTCTGTAACTCAAAATGTAAGGCAATACCTATACAACTAAAAGAATCCAACCCTTATTAATGAGAAATGCTCTTACATTTATAGAAGAATGAATGAGAGAAGAGGATGAGGAAGGAGGGAAAATTGGATTTGAATATTCAACCACCAACAACCAAGCAATGAATGCCTACAAATCCTCCTACAAATCTATCAAATGTGTTTCCCCATGACTGTTTGGTGTGTAGGAGAAGGAAGGAGGTGAGATTTGAATCAAATCGGGTGGTTGGAGTGATCAGATCCTACATTAATGGCATGAGGGGTGTGTTTCCTACTTCTCACCTACCTAATATAGCAGAAATTTGAAATCCACTAACTGGAGTGTAGCTTTGCATCGGAATTATCCGACAAGACAAAAATCACCCAAATTTCATCTCTATAGCAGAAGTTATGGCAATCGAAGCTTATAGGCTGAATTGACATGTGGTACATGCATACTAGCTAGAGAAGTCGATTGAATGTGCATATATTTTGTCATTTTCTGCCATGTGTCATGCCTCGATTCGTTGCAAGGATTTGTCATCATGTTGGTGTGCCTTGATAGGATGCGTTTAACTCACTCAATGTCTAACATATGACACATGGCATAGTAACTGGTGTAAAAGAGAGCCGAAGGCATGTACAGAGGGGAAATGTGTGGAAGAAGGAAATAAAGAGAAGGTGCACAAAAGTAACGCGCGTGCGGGAGGAATGGGGACATACTTATAGGAGATAAGTATGTAGGAAAGGTGTGAACATCAAAAGAGCGATGCACGGCAACGGAAAGGAAATGTGTGTGGAGAATGTGCAAAGGACTTAGCCAAATGTTGGAAAGCAATTCCAAGGTATGCAAAGGAGTTGCATGAGGTTCAGGAGGAAGGCGAGTGCGTAAGGAGTGCATGCAAGAGAAAATAGAAGAAGAAAGAAAAAATGGAACAAGGAAGGTGAAAGGCACGAAGCATAAGAAGAGCGCACGAGGAATTGCAACCAAGGAACTATGCCAAGAAAGCAACCAAAGGGTACACCCCGCAATGTTAAACCGTAGAGCCAAATGTGAATGTAAGTTGTAAAAATAACTAAGGGAGTTATTTTAGACAAAATGAGAGTTAAAAGGGAGACTTAGAAAGACAATGAAGGCACAAGACTTTTAACAAAATAGGTGTTAAGAGGGGAGACTAAACAAAGGAAGGGTAGTACTCGAACATCAACGAGGTGAGTGTTGAAGTAAGAGGTGAAGAGATGATGATGAAAAATTCCAAACTACCAAAAGTGAAGTTAAGAGACGAATGGAAAGTGATCGAGTAATGATCTCAACTTATAGCAAAAATAAATGTTTAGGAGAGAGGAGTGAAGAAATATTTAGATGTCGAAAAGTGAACAAAGTGAATGTTAAATTTGTCTATGTAAGATGATCAAATGCTTAAAGTTCAACCATGTAAATGTGTTAGTGTGAGTTATCCTATGTGTCCTCTCATGTTGGAGGGTCATCTCACATGGGTTAGGTTTAGGGTTTCATGTGTGTCATGCACTAGGGTTACTCAGCACCCTATATGTACCCCTTTTCTATTCATTTATGAGCATGCCAAGACACTTCGTTGTCTTTCCTCTATGCAAGCTTTGTTTCTGTTGAGCAAGTTCTTCCATTACTGATCAATTTTTTCCTTGCTATCGCTGGAGCTTTCACGATTCCGTTGGAGTGCAACTACTTCGTGGTGCCTCGTTTCCGATTTGATTCTCGCAAACTCTTTTCATGGTATCAGAGCTGAGATCGGGTAAACGTGCACTTGATTTGTTTTTTGTTGCGATTACTCTTACTTGGTTTTGTTATTTTACTCTGCATGCAAGTTTTTTTATCACTATTTTCTGGAAATTATCTTGCTAATATCTCTAACAAGCTTTCTCGGAAAGTTTTTTGTTTTTTTTTTCTTGTGCATGTTGTCTGTGGTTACAGGATCCTTGAGTTCTTCAGTCATGGTTGCTCATCAATGAACTGTTGTCCCTAACCATTTTTGGGTATTCAAATTTGCCATCACTGTTCATTCACGCGTGGCCTACATTTTTTCTTCATTCCAGGCATTTTTTGGACTGTTCGAGGCATTTTCTTGGACCTTCTAGGCATTTTTTTATTATTTAGGCGTTTTTAATCATCTGCCACGTTTTTTTAATTGTTCAGGTGTTTTTAATCATCATTTGCCATGTTTTTGCTTCACAAGGTTATAAAAATCATCTACCTCGTTTTTTTGCTTCACAGGGTTGTAGAAATCATCTGCCTCTTTTTTTTTGCTTCACAGGGTTGTAAAAATCATCTGCCATGTTTTTTTTGGCTTGCTAAAAAAAAACAACTGGCGAGAAAGCAAAAATGGCTTGTACACTCTCTTGACACGGCCAGGCAACATTTCTCTGTGTTTTTTTACCCTTGGCGTGGCTGCATCATTTCCCTACTGTTATTTATCCTCGGCGTGGCCTATTCCCTTGTTTTTTGGTGTGGGAAACATAAAACGTGGATTGTTCATTCTCGTACGCAAGCTGCTCATTCCTTTCTGTGCGCACTGTACACTTACACCCGATCGGTTTTGGTAAGTTTCATTCATTTCTTTTTTAAAAAAAAAACTTACTCAAAAAAAAACATTGCCTTTTAAAAAAACGAGTCGTGTTTTTTTATTTCTTGCTAAGTTTTTTTGGTAAAAACATCAAACTTCTTTTTAGTAAGTTTTTTTAAAACATTTCTAATTTACCTTGTTTTTTAACATATGACAAGTTTCTAAAGAACTTTGTTTTAATTAGAAACATTTATCTTTTTTATAAAAAAATCTTCATCTAAATCTTCATTAGATTAGATCTAATTAGTTTTAAATTAGATCTAATTTTTATTTAATTTCACATTATTTAAAAAATATATTTCCTTGGCATTATAATTTGGTCTTTGGATTGTTGTATTTTTAAACCTTCCGTCGAGTGCCGAAGACGAAGGGTGAGGTCCGGGATTGGCAAGTGGCTAATCCCCCCTCGCAATACAAACAAACCCTATCTCAAATTCTCGTGTCATTTCCAACGAGCATACATATGACACCCTTTGCATGCATTTAGGGTGCTTTTTTAATCCGTTTGCAGGCTTATTGGCTTTTTCTCATCAAATTGCGAGAATTGGTTTTTGTTATAACTTTTGACTCGTTGCTCAGTTTTGAGCACTTCTTTAGTAAAAGTTTCATGTTTTTTGCACTCTAGATGATGGGATCATTAACTTTATCAACACACTAATTTTATAAAGTGTCACATTCTGGGGGGTGTCTTTGTGTTGCTTAATTCAGCTCATTCTTTTGAGCTTTGTTCAATTCCTTTTTTTCGTGGACTTGTGAGCGCGTCCGCCACAGTCTTACGACAAAGGGATTCTTTCATGTGATGTGAGATGCTTTTCTCACCACCAGGGTTGGCTTTCACCTCCTTTCTATTTTTTGCTTGTGCTTGTTTACGGTGTTCCTCTTTTGTTGCGCTCCATGAAACACTGTTGTGGTCTCCCCTCTTGCGCGTTATTACGCTAATTGCAAGACGAGTTACCAAGTGTTTCAAACCACACGCATGGACCCGATTGTAATCAACGCACTAAACTATAAAGTGCCGAAAGTGGGGGTTGTTATTATCCTGGGTGGTTGTGTTTCTTTTCTGCATTTCTTTCTCTCTCTCACTATGGATGCACTTTCAATTCCTTTGCTTATGCCATTCAAATTTTTCGAATGGAGATCAAAAATAATAATGAAACTAAGGGGTAAAGGGTTATACCGCATCACCATGGGAACTGAGACTGAACCAGACGACGAACCTGAAAAATCTAAGTGGTTAAACCGTAGTGATGAAGCTTTAGGTCTTCTTTGCATGTCCGTTTCTCCTGACTTGCTCTTCCACATTGAGGCATCCGAAACACCTACATCTGCGTGGAAAACACTGGATGTGATGTTTGGACAACTAGATGACATGAGAGCGCATGAGTTGGAAAACGAACTACTAGGGTTAAATCCTAGTGACTTTGAAAACCTACAAGCCTTCTTCTCAAAATTTGTCCACATTAGATTATTGTTAAAAGGATGTCAAGTAGAAAAGAAAGATTCTCAACTGATCTTGTCAATTCTCTCTAAGCTAGGTCCCAAATATTTTGTCTTCGTGTCAACTTTCTACGCTACAAAAGTTGCTTTGGGCAATACTTGGATGATGCCCTCCTTTGACTGTTTTTCATCCCAACTCATTCGAGAACAGGACAAACTCATTCAAATGGGGTCTCTCAAGTCCAAGTCACATGCCCTTGTAGCAAGTACTAGCAAGGGAAAGAATACTGAAAAGAAGAAAGAAACTAAGGATCAACCTAAGAAAGAAACCAAGATCAAACCTAAAAATGACACAAACACTTTGACTTCTGAGCCTAGGGCACAGAAAAGCAAGTATTTGTGTTCCTATTGCAAGAAGACTGGTCACGACGAGCAACACTGTTTTAAGAAACAGATTGATCACTTATCTCATTTACTTGAGAAAAATAAAATAAGTGTTCCTGAATCAATAAAACAAAGTGCTCCGAAGGCCGAGTCTTCTGCTGCAAAAGGTGCTAGAAATGATAAGAAGAAAGGAAAGGCCCTTGTAGCCAAAGTTGCTCCTTCATCAACATGGATTATAGATTTTGGTGCCTCACACCACATGGGTTCTTCGCATGTTGAGTTTTCCAACATCGAACCTTGTGGAATGTCCCAAATCACGATGGGTAATGACACAATAGTGTCGGTTTCCAGTAGTGGATCGGTAGAGATGGATGGGGGAACATTTAACCAAGTGTTGAGTGTTCCTGATCTCTCTACCAATCTCTTATCAGTTTACCAAATTACTCACCTTGGTGAAGGAATGCGAGTGGAATTTGGTCCTAACTTGGTGATTATTCGTGAGCTTAACAATGACACTACAGTGGCTGAGGGAAAGGCAGATCACCGTTCACGGTTGTACACCTTCTCCCACTTTACTTCTGATTCTATGCCCACTGCCTTGCTCACTCATGCAAATGAGGTTAGTAAGCTATGGCATGAGTGTTTTGGACATCTAAACTATCGCTACCTTGAACAATTGAGTCAAAATGAAATGGTCAACGGGTTGCCTCGTGTCAAGTTTTCTAAGGGTCTTTGTGAGGGTTGTACCCTTGGAAAGCATCCTGAAAAGAACTTTGACAAAGGAAAATCTGGAGAGCCACTCGTCCCTTGGATCTTGTTCACAATGATGTTTCTAGTCCATTTCCTTCTCCTTCGTTTACTAGAGCTCTTTATGTGCTAACCTTCATTGATGACTATTCGCGATATACTTGGGTATATTTTCTTAAGCTTAAGTTTGAAGTCTTTGAACATTTTCAGGACTTTAAGGCTCTTGCTGAGAAACAGTGGAACGGTCTATCAAGGTTCTCCGAACCGATAATGGAGGTGAATATGTAAACAATAGGTTCATGGATTTCTGTACTTCTGAAGGGATCTCTTTGCAACATACAGTTGCTTATAGCCCTTCGCAGAATGGAGTCGCAGAAAGAAATAACCGTACTCTGAAGGAGATGGCCACTTGTATGATTCACTTGAAGTCTCTTCCTCTGCAGTATTGGGCCGAAGCAGTGAATTGTGCAAATTACATTCAAAACCATTCAAGCAAGGTAGTAAGAGGGATGACACCCTTTGAAGCCTGGTTTGGACGTAAGCCTGATGTTGAGCACTTTTGAGTCTTAGGATCCAAGGCTATGGCTCAGATTACCAAGAAGAAACGTAAGGCCTTGGAACCACAATCCAAACCTTGTATCTTTGTAGGGTATCCTGATGGCATGAAGGGATATCGATTGATGAATTCTACTTCTTATGAGCTATATATTGAGAGAAGTGTTAAGTTCGATGAGTCTTCTTCGAATTCTACTTCTCCACCTATAGAGGTTCTTCAGCTCGCTGATTTGGATTCTAACTCATCAGATGATGATACTGTTGAGCATGCTCCTCTTCCAGATCCTCTCAACCATCAGATCTTTGAGTCTTCTGATTCTGACAGTAGTGATGACGAGGACTATGTCCCTTCTCACTCAAGTGAAGAATCTTCTGACTCTGAGCCTGATCCTCCTGGTCCCCTTTGGGCCAAGAAAACTTTGTAAAGTGTTGGAGATTTAGTTGGAGATACTTCGGATATGAGACATACTCGCTCAGATTTCGTTAGACCCCACTCTTTCTTCACCTCTGCTTCTAATCCACAGTCTTTCCGAGAGGCTTCTGGTATTCTTGAGTTGGATTCTGCCATGGATGAGGAGTATTCCTCTCTCAATAAGAATGATACTTGGGATATCACCACTCTTCCGAAAGGAAGAAAAATTGTTCGGTGTAAGTGGGTGTTCCGAACAAAGTATGGAGTAGATGGAGACGTCGAAAAATTTAAAGCGCGATTAGTGGCTAAGGGTTTCTCCCAGATAGCTGGGGTTGATTATACTAAAACCTTTGCTCCGGTTGTGAAGATTACTTCTATTCGATCGACCCTAGCCATTGCGGCGGCAAATAGATGGAAATTCCATCAAATGGACGTTAAGAGTGCCTTCCTTCATGGTGACCTAGAGGAATAGATCTATATGGAACAACCTCGAGGTTATGTCCAATATTCCTCCCTCATTTGTAAGTTAAAGAAGTCTCTTTATGGCCTTAAAAAGCCCCTTGGGCTTGGTCGCCAAGATGGACTCCTTCTTACTTACATCAAGGTTTACTAGGTGTCACTCGATCCAAATGTTTATATTCTACAAAGCAAGATGACTCCATACTCATTCTTGTTCTCTATGTTGATGACTTGTTGATCACTAGTAGCTCTTCCTCTATTATTGATTCTGTAAAGATCACCTTAGCCAACAAGTTTTCCATGACTGACTTAGGTCTGCTTCATTACTTCCTTGGGATCTAGATTTCACAATCTGACTCAGGAATCTTGATTTCGCAACCTAAGTATGCTCTTGATTTGCTAGCTTGGTTTCAGATGTCCGATTGCAAGTCTTCTCCTACTCCTTTTCTTTTTGGGTTTAAGTTGGTTTCATATTGCTCTACTCCCTTGGTTGATGGTACTCTTTACCGACAGTTAGTTGGGAGCTTGATCTACTTGACTCACACTCGACCGGATTTATCATATGCTGTTGGGATCATGTCCAGATTCATGCAGGAGCCACATGAGCTACATTGGAAAGAAGCTAAACGGATCCTTCATTATGTTCATGGCACTTATGCTGATGGCATACACTATCATGGAGGAGTTGATATTGACTTGATTGGATTCACAGATTTTGATTGGGCCGGTGACTTAGATCATCAGAAATCTACTTCTAGCTACAGTTTCTCTCTTGGTTCGGGTCCTATTAGTTGGTCTAGCAAGAAGTAGAATGCAATTGTGATATCATCTACAGAGGTAAAATACAGAGGAGCAGTTAACACTGCCACAGATTCTATTTGGCTACAAGGTATTCTTACAGATTTTGGCATCCATTTTCGGCGGCCTACCATTATCTACTATGATAACCCGAGCACTATCTCTATTTGTAGAAATCCAGTTCAGCATCAGCAGATGAAGCACATTGAGATCCATATGGACTTCATACGGGAGCTTATTCATGATGGTATCATCGACATTCAGTACATTCAGACAAGCTGATCAGATTGCAGACTTATTCACCAAGCCTTTCATTGAGATGAAGTTTCTTCACTTATGGTCTCTTCTTGGGGTGAGGTCTTTTGCAGCTACCCATCTTCTTAGGGCTATTTAGTCCTTCTTTTCTTCTTCTTCTTCTAGGAAGATTGTGTTTGTATATGGGCACCTTATCAGGCCTTTAGTTGCGAGCCCCATTGGCACATCTTTCTTAGTTGTTTAGGAGTGTCTTCCTCTTCCGTCTGACTCATCACATCGCTACCCCAGCTTTGATGAAGGGGGGGTGTTAGTGTGAGTTATCCTATGTGTCCTCCTCTCATGTTGGAGGGTCATCTCACATGGGTTAGGTTTAGGGTTAGGTTTAGGGTTTCATGTGTGTCATGCACTAGGGTTACTCAACACCCTATATGTACCCCTTTTCTATTCATTTATGAGCATGCCAAGACACTCTGTTGTCTTTCCTCTATGCAAGCTTTGTTTCTATTGAGAAAGTTCTTCCATTACTGATCAATTTTTTCCTTGCTATCGCTGGAGCTTTCACAATTCCGTTGGAGTGCAACTACTTCATGGTGCCTCGTTTCCGATTCGATTCTCACAAACTCTTTTCAAAATGTTGAACTTAAGACTTAGAGGAAATGATATATCAATGCGATTATAATTTTTCTTAACCATTATAAAGAGAATATCAATATGTAAATACTTAGATGGAGAAATGATTATGCTTAAGTTAGGATATGGATGTTCGCAACTCAATGCTTAGACTTTGATGGAAACAAAGTTTCTTAAACTTTGGGAAAATAATCAAAAGATTTAAGACTAAGGTAAGATAAAAATGAATTCTAAAAGAGAAATCCTTTTGAAATTTTGAAAAGAGGTGATGAAGAATCCAAATGAGGGATATTTGAAGGTTTCAAAAAGGAGACGACAAAAAATCCAAATGGAGAGATTTGGCAGATTCAAAAAGAGATGAAAATGAACAATGTACGATATGAGTGTGGAACATAAACTCACTAACACGTGAAAAAATAAAAAATAAACAAAAATGATGTTTATGGAAGGTGGGCCTCTAACTTAGATTGGCTTGGTCAAGGTGTGGCTTCCTAGAATAAAGTTCTCTCCCTAAATGTCACAAGTCTATCCAAGCAAGCACGAGTGATTATTGCTATTTTTGGCTTTACTTTACCCCCTTAATACGATAATCCACATTTTACTCCACTCAAAGGATTAAGATAAGGTTAGCACTATGGATATATGTGACTCTAATCTCTCACAAAATGTGTACTAGTCAGTTGGGTGGGGGTACCCATTTCGTCATTCATTTCCCTCAAGAAGTCGACTACTTTGGGGCTCCTTGAGTACTCCTCAAAATGAGTTTATGTCCCCTGGCCATGCACTTCCCACATTTACAACAGAGTATCGAGGAAGAATCTCATCACCGTAATTTTAATTAAAACAAGTTTTATAACATTTAATAAAAAGGTGATAAAGTGGGTTGTTTGAATCAGCGACAAAAGAAAACTGCGAGTTAGTAGTTTTAATTTTTTTAACAACCACCTAAGATATGGTCCTATAAATAATTTATTCTAAAAAATTCTTGCGGTGAAAACATGTAAGAAAAACACAAAAAACAAACAAATAAACTCACGTTTCTAATTTCCAAGATCACCTGTAAAAGCAAGAGAAAAGAGCATATGTGTGGAGTTTACTACGATTATTTTCACAAAAAAGTATTTTCCTTAACACAATAAAAGCCTCAAAAGCAAAGTAATTACGTCACAAAATTCCCAAAAAGTGAATTAATGAAACAAAATTTTCCAATAACCTTGTATTGGAAATGTCGAATTAGTAGATTTAATCTAACCCGATAAAAAAATTAATTTTTTAGGGCCTAATTATCAAATATACCTTATTAATTAAAAAGAGCTAACTAATTAACTTAAGAAAAAACCGTGAAAACCAACTAAGCCTTTAATTTATTAAAAACGGAAAACAAAAAAGGTTATAATAAAATCATATAGACTAAGGTTAAACCTAAGTTTAATTTAGCCTAATTATAATTCTTTTAAAATATGCAAAACCCTAAATATTTATTTTGTTAATGATGGGGAAGGGAAATGGGCTCGAATGGCTCGGGTTTGTAGAGACAGGAGCGTCTCGGCCATAGAGGGCGGGGTCAATGTGTATGCGGGGTAAGGTTTACATGGTGTGTATGGGAGCAAGGAGCGAGGTGGATGTGTGAGATCGGGGTGTGACTCGGTGAGTTGGGAAGGTGTAGGGAGATCACTCGGCAACGATGAGGGAAGGTGGATTGATCAATGCAGAGCTAGACATGGCGGAAATAAGGCCCTAACTTAGCGGGTGATGCTTCAGAGGGTAGATCCGAGATCGGTGAGGAGGTGTTTGTTAATACAAAATCATGTTATGTCGAGTTGGATCGGGGTGGATTTGTAATCATCAAGAAGTTAGAGGTAAGCGAGCTAGATCGGATGTGGAGACCTTGTCACGATGTGGTAGGATCTTGGTAGTGGTCGGATCTGATGCGAAGTAGGTTCAACTAAGAAGGGGTGTATGAATTTTGAGGATGGAGTTGAGCTTGGAAATAGATATGGGGAGCTCGGGGTGAGCTCGGGGGTGTAGGAGTGAGGTGAGGATGGGCTCACCGAGGTTGGCGAGTTAACTTGGCATAAGGGGTGTAAGGAGTTGAACGGGTTTGTAATGCGAGAGAGGATGGCGAGCTAACTTGATGTGTGGAGGTTCGAAGCTATGGAACAACAGCGGGGAGATGGGTGGAGAACTTGTTTGTTGGAGACGACTCACGGAGTTAGCTCAATGAGCTAGGAGCTATGCAAGAGGGAGATGAAGGAAGGGGTGACTTAGTGAAAGGAGTTGGTTGCAAAGGGGAGCTCGGAGTGAGGTTGGGGGTGAGGTGGAGACGCAAGCCAAATCAATGTAGCTCAGTGCGAGAGGAGTAAAGCTGACAGCTCCCCATTTAGCATTTTTTACAAATTTAACAACTAAATTCACCACTAAAATTAGTGCCAAAACACCAACTTCATGAGGATTTTTTTTCTGGTTGTGTTCTAATTCTAATTTTTTCTTCTAGAAACTACAACAAAAATTTGTAAAAATGTCATAAAATAGTCATAATAGGAAAAACATATTTATTTTAATGACTTTTTAAACTCATATTCTTGTTTTCGAATGCTCCCAACATGCGCAAAGCAAAACACCTACTTAAACACACCAAAACAACAAAACACACAAAATATAAATATTAATCAAATAAAACCAAGTGCACAAGGGTTAGTAAATATTAAAAATTTGCATTAAAAGATGAATGAAATGTGAAACAAAAATAAATTGTGGGTAAGTCCCATTGGGAGTGCCATAAATGTGAGCAAAGAAAACTATGCATAACGAAATATAAAAAAATCATCAAACCTTCTCCTCCATGTCTTCCTTGCAAACCTCAATGATAAGGTTGTGGAAGCTTTAAACTTGTGGAACCTTGTAAGAAATGGATTGTGGGTGCTCTTGATTTAATCTCCAAATGAGGGATTGACAATGCTAGGAGTAGATTTATGACATTGGGAAAGATTCCAATATGCAGTATTGGAGGGAAAAATAGAAGAGTTTTCTTGCTCAATCAAGAGGGATCCTAGAGGATTTGAAAAGGGATACGTTTGCTCTCTTATAGAAAGAGGCTGAGTAGTGGTTTGAGAGTAGTAACATGTGGTTGAATGCACATGCTAAAAATAAAACTTGAGGGAAGTTAAACAATTCGAGATGAATTTATTCCCATTTAAGGGGCAATAAATAAATTTAGTTGGTAGAAGTTACATCCATAAAGATGGTTGTATGTGTAATTTCATTGCCTCCGCTTTTTTAGGATTCTAGAAGTCGATTCCAAGTGGAGTTGATGCGATGAATAAGTGGAGTCCAAAAGGAGTCTAAATGGCAGTTGACTAGGAAAATAGGTGTATTTTTCAATTAAGTAACTAATTTAATTAGCTACAAAATGTGACATAATTAATTAACCATTTATTTAATAAATTTTAATAATGTTAGCCAAGGTGTGTATGTAATTAATTTAATCAATTCCAAAAGGTAATAAAATGTGTATGAATTAATTAATTTGATTAATCAATAGTAAGGGGATATGAACTAGGATAAGATAGAAACAAGTTGGGAATATAAATGTATGTAGTTTTGGGGTGTCTACATAAACACTAATAGTTTTGTAGGTTCTTCTACCTATGGTTAGGGTTTGAATATATTTTAGGTCATACAAAAGGTTTCAAACATGTGTGACACTTAGGGTTTCATAAGGAAGCGTATTTAATAGGTTCTCATAGGCACATAAAGCTACAAAATTCTAGCATCTCACTATATGAAACTTCTAATTAGGTACAGAAGCGTCGATCAATTAACTACTTACATCTCCTTCTTGTGTATTAAATTCTATTTAGCACTTGGTTCAATCATTTTATCTTGCAAATTTCTAAGTAGGTGTATTCTTATATCTATATTGATGTTAATTGAATATAAATATAAAGCCTATTTTTAACCCTCAATCTAAAGTGAGATAAGTAACACCCCACCTATTTATTTTTGAGTTAAATCCTAACCTAGATCAAACCCTAGCTATCTTGGGGCTAGCATTTCTTCTTTGGTGTATGACCCTTTTTATATCCCTAGGTTTTGATATCTTTTTCTTTCATGATTTATTCTACTCGTGTCATTCATTTCTCATATACTTCTTCCAATGAACCAACCTCCATGTCTCTAGCCGATATAGCACTATGCAAGGACATTAGTAATACTCTTGATGACTTTTCTCAATATGAATGTGATGATACATATAATGCATATTAGTACGTATCATAGTAATTCTAATTATGGAAATTATTTATTGATAATTCTAATGGCAATGGGTGAGATAGTCACAATGAGTCTCTTGTCCCCATTGACATAGAAAATATTACAAGTGCATATTCTAGTGTTTCTTTTGAGAGTCCCTTATTATTTCTCTTAGTTAATACTATTGTGACTTCCCTTGCTGAGATTTATTAAGGAAAAAGTTCTCATTATGACTCCAATCCTAATGTTGACCTCGCTACGAGAGGATGTGTGTGAATTCAATGCATTTCTAACAAAAATCCCCAACACATCAATACACTTCTTTATAAAGCTAGGGATGAACAAAAACACTTATTTCCTCTAAACTTCATATATATGGTATTCTCAAATCCATTGAGGTTTCTTCTTGTGTTTCTACATCTATTACTACCACATATATTGTTCTTATATGTATGGGGGCATCCCATAACCCTCTTCAAAATGTCACCATTTTTATTCATATGGCTACTACTATTCCTACATCTATGTGTATACCCATGGGGCTTCCCATTCCCCATATACTACACATCTCTCTTCAACATCTTGTTCATGACTTACAAGCCCAAGTTTTACCATTACAATAAAGAACATCTAAGCCTTATAATGTTATGGATTATACTCAATTGCCTAAAGAACCCACTTACACATGAAGTGGTTTCTTATCTTTTCCCCTTGGATATTTGTCTATCGAGTCCCTTATGTATGAAGACAAGAGTGATAATGAGAAAAAAACCAAAATAATAATAACTCACTTTCCCATTTACCAAAAATAAAATCATCCCTCAAACTATAGCACCCAATACAAATTTTGCCACACGACACCTTTTCTTTGGTTAATGAAAAAATGCTAATTTTCATAGAAAATTAGTGGTTATGCTAGGAAAATATTTATATCAGCCATATCTTAGATAGTTGGTATTTAAAAATTATGGAAAACAATTATTTGCACACAAACTATAGGGAAGAGATAAAATTCACTAAGTGACTCAAAGTGTGATTCATAGTTCTTTAGAAAAATAATAGTAAAGGTGAAGGCTATATACCTACCTTTGGTAGGATAATAAATAACTTACTTAGCTTGGTAACATTACAATCTAAATAAAATATAGTATTTTCTTTTGGGAATTTTTCTAAAAGCTTATGCATATATATGATTTTTTCTACAAAGAAACGTTACGATTCTGACATGTGACATGCGATGTATACCTCAAAAATCTCCCTTTTGACAAGATCATATCTTTTGCTAGCAATGCCTTTTTGTGGAAAATAGATAGTTGATTTATATTTTTGGGGCATTTTGAATTATATAGAAGGTTCATTAGGACTACAAACTCGTTATGGTGTTCTCATAAATGATTGCAGTGTTGTAAACCCAAAATTTCTACCTAGATAATAATTGTGAATAATTAATAAAGTATATTCTACCAAACCATTAATTCTTTTTGGTGTGGAGAGCATGTTGTATGTATGCTAATATGTTTCTTCTAACCTTGTATAGATTATTAAATTTGAAAAAAAAAAATTGTGTATTTAGTTTCGAAGTAACACATGAGCATGTTATGAACTTGCAAAATAAGCAAAGATAACAACCACGTGAAAGAGAAGGTCCACATGGCATGAGTATGAAATTGTTAGAAATATTAGTAGGGGAATTTCGTTGAGTATAACCCAGTACTTTGTGATTCACACCTCAAGCCTCTTACTTCACTATGAAATCGCACCAATAATACCTATTATAAAAAAACAATAATGCTTTGGGATGTTACTAGTAATACCGTAATAAATATTTAATAAGTTCTGCATTTTTCTATTGGAATTGCTTTCATTACATTATATACTGATAGAATAGAGGGTTTTATAGTAAACACCCATTATTCTCAAACTCATTGAATGACCATAAAGGACCAAATTATTCAACTTGAGTGAATATGTTAGAAGATTTTCATATTATTTATTGAAAATTGTACTCTCTATAAATAGTACATAATAATTAAATAATATAATGTTTTGTTTGTTTGGGCAATTCGGAGGATCGGCGACATAATAACACAATGTTAATCATAAAAAAAAGGGATGGAATGGAATCACACCTCAAGAAAGTGAAATTGGAACCTTAGTATTTGTAGAGTAAGTTCCTTTGTTTACAACTATACCAAGCCCTTAAGGGTAATAATTCCATTTTTAAAATCTTAGTGTATATATATTACTAATAGATAGCTTAAATACAATTATCCGGAAAATATTGATCAATATTAATCTCATGACACTTATCTTGGATTTTTCCCATACCACATTGAGTAATTATTCTATTAACGTTTTCATGAATTTCCTATTGAATGGTGACACATGGCTCGGTCTAGCTATACCACTATATTAGGTTTGAAAAAATACTTTAGAGAAATAAAGAGAGAGGCTCCAAACTTCACGATATAGCTAAGATATTACAACTTTTCGATTGACTTATCAATATAAAAAGAAAAGAAAACCAACACAATTAAATGAACACCAAAATTAAAGTTGAAATTACCCCATAATAACAAATAAACATTAAATTTTAAATTAACAATTAAATATTAACAACTCACACATTACCATCCATTGTCGCTAGAAGATTGAATCGACATAATTAAAAACACAAATATTATAATTCAAAAATGGAGACAAAATATGATGCACTAATGACTTCATTATATGCGTTAATATTACTCATTAGGAACACCTTAACTCAACTAAGAAAAACTATGTTCAATGTTTCATGAAAAGTGCCCCCACTTTTGTAAAAAAATTGTAGATATAAAGTGCATACTACGAAATGTTGAGATTTCAATTGTCACGAGGATTAGAAAAGTTAGGCCAAATGAAAGGGATTTCTACTTTATGAAGACGTCAAATGAAAATATTTCCTTACCTAAGGAAACGTAGTCCAAGAAAACATTGTGTTGTGATTAAAAAATTAGGTACTTCGAGATTTTATTTTATGTTGATTTATGTATGTTTGGTATATTTGTTTATGTACAATTAATTTGATTGATTTTTGAAAGTTAATATTTTATCTTTATACGACAAAAGTAATATTTGTTTATTCTCCTTTTCTCTTTGATTCATGTGCCTATAGTCCACAATTTCAATATTTGTGTTCGATAACCCCTTTAATCAAATAAACATGTTTTCTCATTCCTAAAATTCTTGTTTTTAAGAATTGGAAGTCGACTTAAATTTGAATTATTATATTTGAATTTAAACTAATTACGCCGAAGGCGTTCCCCCTATGGGAAAGGCCTTTGCGGACGTTTATGCGATTGAGTTAAATTTGACGGTTTGACGGCCGTCTAGACGTTTTCACGTTTTTAACAGTTTTTTTGGCGTTTTCTCTTTTTCGACTATTTTAATACTTTCTCTGCCAAACCGAAATGAATTAGAATGCTTGGAGTAGTCCGAAATTTTGGTCCACTTTCTCTGCAAATTTCAACTGTAGCCGCTCTTTCCAGCAGGTTTAAAATTAAACATCTATTTCCACAGAATAAAGGTAAAATATTGACTTTATCATAGCTTGGATTATGACGCGATTATAGGAATTGAAATGATTTGTGATTGCAGTGGACGAGTCTCTTTCCCTCTCAGATAATGCCTCCAATGTTTCACTGCTTGAACCATACAATAAACCTCTCGTTTATACGTGCGGTAGTTGAGCACATCACTAGGAAAAAGATTCTGATTGATAATCTGTTGGCCTGGCCTGCTGCATCAATACTGCCCATGATGCATAAGCATAGGCACTACCATCAATTTTAAATATGGGTGTGTTGCAACACCAAATCAGACCAGTCCACCAGCAGCAGGACTGGAGTAATCATCGGTTGTGCATATAGCGCTAGAATAGGCCAATAAGCCAGCATGCTGTAATAAATGAGTTGATAAGTCAAACACCGAGTTAAGATTCAATCAGGGCCATGCACACAAGAGCGATTCAGTTTGTCAAAATTAATTGAACTCAGTTTAAAGAATAAATGAACTATTAGAGGATAGTTATGGATTAGTTAGAGATGATTGAGGAGTTTGGGATAATCTCATATAGGTTCAATTCGGATTTCTAAGTTGTTTTCATTTTGTCTAAAACCTTTCTTTCAAAGTTGTAAAACAGGGTAGAACATTTTATGCCTCAAGAGTGCTTCTATCTTCTAATGTTATATTTTATTAAAAATTCCAATCCGTAGAAATTTGTGAAGTTTATACCTCAATATTCCTTATGAAAGTCTTTCTATTCTCCAACTACAACATCTTTACTCTAGCTAACAAATTCTATATCACATTTTGTAATTCAATAAGGACTTTCAAATTTCTTTGTAAACTTATCTATAACATATCAAGGTCCATGAACGCACCTCCAACTGCAAGTCGAAGCTCTAAATATTCCTCACTTATAGCTCACCTATTTCCCATGCATTTATCTGGAAACCATGATCAACAATATACTTCATAAAAAAGTAAGCATTCCTTGTGTCCCAAGGTCCTCCGATAACACCATTTGATACTTCCTTCCATTCAAAGCATTCAACCAAATGCCACCACAACCCTATAGTCACATTTTCATATCAAATAACATCTTACAAATTGAGCAATAGAAGAATAATCTTGCAAAGATAATTGGTCTGAAAATCGCTTAAGAACTTACCCTGTTTTCCTGAAAAACAAGTTCAGGGCATCCCATCTTGACATGGGAAGGCATCCATCCATGAATCAAAACATTACAGAGAAATTCTTGACAAAAGGATGGCAAGGTTGATTCAAGTATCCAACATTATGTCTTGTAATGTTCCACCCAATATTATTTTTAATGGATCAAAAGTTGTATATTTGCACACAAAAAATAAATTAGTGAGGTATTATTATATTCTGTAACCTAAAGCCAATTCTCAGGAAGTGTCAAACAAGTAACCTATGCCTATCAAATAGATAGAAGCTATACTACTTTTAGAAAGAACTCCAAATCATAAATACAAACAAAAACATGATACATAGCTAATCACTGTGGTCATCTAACCTATTCCTGAGAAATCAATTTCAATATCTCACTTTTAACACATATAAGGCTTTAAATGATTATAATCGAGTACAATGGTTAGTAGTAATGTTAAAATGCATAGTGAGAGAGGTGTGACTAAGACATACTTGTAAAACCATTTTTGAAGATGTTGACTGAACTCCGTGATGAATGGAGAATGATGATGACGACATATGAATAGGATCATCATCATCTTCAACAACTATAACATTTCTTAACCCAATGTTCTGCATGGTGGTCAATGCCCTTCCCTTGTCTGCTTCAGAGTGCCCTAGTCTTAATTCCAAATCCTGATTCCGTTTTTGACTTGACCTAACTCTGTTCATGATGTTCTATGAAGTGCAGACAACAAACAATTAATGAGAAACAACGCAATTGATCTCCTTTCTCCAATCAATTTCTGATTGAAGTGAAGAATCAGTCGTTATTAAATAAAACATAAACCACTTGATACATTAATCTCTCCCACTGATTTACTACAGTAAAGGATTTTAAGTGATCCTCTAGAGAGCATGGTATTTTCCCTAACTACCAATGGTGTTTTATCAAGAAACTTGGTTAACCCAAACATACCAACCAAATAGGTCCAAGGATTACACACCAATGGTGGGGTACTTATAAGAGAGTGATCGGAATCAAATACCCCTAGCTGCAAAAAGGATATCCATAAAATGGTGTATAAAAATAAGGGTGCAAATGTGAGAAGGCTAATGATTACATCAAATTAATGTGAGACAGGTTTAATCCTCCTCTCCTCGATAAGGCAACACATAAACCTGGAGGCAATCCATTGACGCAGGTATGCCAAGTTGTGGTTGCATCACTACGTAAATTGCAAAACAAAGTTCCTCAAGAAAGCTCACTCCTCTATGAGGTGAAAGACAAGCATTCCGCAATTCAAGGAAGTCGAAAGCTGGAGCATACAAATGAATTTCAGTATGTCTCTTGACCATGTTACCATAGTTATTGTGTACCCTTCATATTTTGCAATGGAGTTGATTGGTATTTCTTTATCCTTTGTATTTTTGTCATTCAACACAACATCAAAAGGATTAAGCCAGAATTAATTCTTCAAATTTTTCTTGATTCTTTGTATATGTCATTTATTGGTATCAACTTGTCAGTGTCTTTGTTAAAAATCATAGTCTCTCCTACATATAATATGGATTATGAGCTATCCTAGACAATTTGTTTCCTATATTTAGCATTGTTTAACTTTTTATGAGTATTATTATCTACTGCATTTTGTGACACAAAGATTTATCCTACAACAAAGAGTTAACTGGCCAGATCCCAAACTCCATCGGTCAATTGCTTCACCTCGATACATTGTAAGCCTGTAAAATTTAATCTTTTTGCATGGGTTTAGCATCTCACTTCAAAACTGAGAAACACATCTGATCGGCGCTCTGTTCAGGATCTTGATGGGATGTGCTTTTATGGGATCCATTCCCAGTGAGTTAAGCAATTTGTGAAATCTAACTTTTCTGTAAGATAGTTACTGCAGTTTGGGAAATCTATCCTTTCGTAAGATAATTATTGCAATTTCCTCCCCACATAATCTTTCTAAAGAATCTTCTTTGGCCAAAAATACCTTATAATGTTGTATCTGTTTTGTCAGAGCATTGAACTCAAATAAATTGAGTGGGAAGATACCGACGTCAATCGGCAATCTTGAACAAGTTTACTAGTTGAACATCATAGATAACCAAATAGGGGGAAGGCTTCCGAATTTTAACCTTTCAGAATTTTGTTTTGGTTTGCAGAGTGATGGAAAATGTGAATTTGGAAGGACAAGTTCCCCCGATCTTTTAGCTTGCCACAACTTCAATTAGTGTAGGTATCAAGAATGATATAACTCCTGAGCTTTGTTTTCCATTAGTATAATTAATGTTTGTTTTGTCATTCTCAAATTTATCAAATGGATCGAGGTCATGTTGACATGAAAAAGCACAAATTTAGGTCCAGTATGGTCCCCCCCCTTTGTGGCATGATCAAAACATGCCTTTATAACATTCACTTTACATCCAAACTTTCGCCCCAAGAAAAGAATATTCGAGGAATACTTTGTTTGTTACAGATGTGTTGAAGAAAGTGACATCTAACAAATTTGCTCGAGAGCCGCCAGGTGTACAAATGATCATTCCTTTCAATCATATCCACTCGTTGCTTTTTTGGCAGCATGCTTTTCATCATTAACTCGTGCAACTTCTTCCTTATCAGAAGATCAAGAATGGCAGAAAAAGTGCATTATATCACGGCTGTTTGGATTTTTGGTTCATGGAGGAGCGCTCATGGTGGAAAAACTAGATGCGTTGCACCAAGGCCATTGCAACTGTTTTGTAACTTTGAATTTGAGCCACTCATCTTGATTTTGCAAACTTTAAATATGAGCCATCCACGTGGAAGAGATTTAGCTAAAGGGGGCTCGGGGAAAACTTTTATATTTTATGACCTTTTTGAGGAAAGGAATTTTGGAGCATTTTGGCCCGCCATTTCACTTTTGATATAGGCCTGACACGTGGCGTCATTTGAGTGGTGATGGAGTCGCGACTCATTTTTACAATTTTTAAATTTTAAGCAAAAAGCTCAAAAACACAAATTTCTCTGCCGACCCGCATCCCGTTTTGACTTTTCAAAGGCGGGCTCAAGACTCAATGGAACTATGGATCATTTTATAACTTTTACTTCATTTTTTGGAAATAAAACCAAATTTCCAAAAGTGCTCCGATGGCCCGCTTCCCCACTTCCCTGCTTTGACTCAATATGTGGCCTTAACATTTGACTTTTCAATGGTCATGAACGGGCAGTGGGTGACTTTATAACTTTAAGCCTTTTTGGAAATGAATCCAAAATTCTTAAAGTGTTCCAATGACCCACCTCTCCATTTCTTTGACTTTTCAACGCAGGCATTGACACTCGTGGCATGTGCAATTATCGGAGATATGCGCAAGCGGGGTTGCGCTTCATTTTTTACAACTTAACTTCTTTTCACCACAATGCCTCAAAACATGAAAAGGGCCGGCCACCTCTCCGCCTCAAGCCAAATAACCAATCAAGGACCTGCGGAGCCACGGGGTCAATCTGCCACTTTTGCGAAAATAACCAAAAAAAGATAAGTTCACAAAAGGACCCGCCGCTTCATATCTCCGAACAGCCAATCAGAATCTTCCGGGGCCGCGGGGCCAATGTAACACTTTTGCAAAAATAACAAAAATGATAAGTTCGCAAAAGAACCCATCCGCCCACAACCAATTACATATGTCCACGTACCCGTGGATTCTGGGGCTAAAATTTGATGGGGAGGATACGCCCGTCATCCACGACCGTGGAAAAATGCAGAGAAGAGGAAAACTCCACCATTTTACGCCTGATTTTCAAATTTCTTTCACGAACAGAGAAGTTGTGAACAATACAAGGCATGATGATCCATGGCCAAAGAAAAGATTGGAAATTTCATTCAAGTGAAGGCAACAATAAAATTTTCACGCGTCTAGACGGGAAACGGAAAATTTATCAAATCACACAATTGGAGAATTTTAACAACTTCAAAGCACAAATTCCTCCATCTTTTCAGACCTCTTACTTCGTTTAATCATTTCTCAAAGGCACAAACTCAAAATTTTCAATTTAGACTTGGAAAATGAGGGGAATTTTGAGGGCGACAACATACCTAATGATTGTTACTTGATGAACACTCACAGGATGCTCGTGTACGAGAGTTGTTGACAATGGCAACTTAGAGCAGTGGCTTCATGGAGATGTGGGACCTTTCAGTCCTCTCACATGGGAGATCGAATGAGAATTATTCTTGGAACAGCCAAAGGGTAATCCATCACAATAATAATATATAGGATTTGTATTTGTAGTACACATATCAACATAAGGCTTCACATTTGCAGTAATGTATGTTGTTGACAACAATGTGGGAAATCCATCTGATTTATGATCATGAATGTTGTTACAGGCTAGCATATCTACATTAGGGGTTAGAGCCCAAGGTGGTTCACAGAGAGATAAAATCAAGAAACATTCTTCTGGACAGACAATGAAATGCCAAAGTTTCTGATTTTGGGTTGGCCAAGCTTCTGGGAACCGAGAAGAGCTATGTTACAACTAGGGTAATGTGGAATTTTGGGTGAGTACTTATCCCAATCCTGATTTATGGCTAATTCTGTAATTCAAATCCCTCACCTTTGTAAATGTGCTAAATCATAAAACTAGTAGCATGGAAAATTTCTTTCCATGAGAAGAATTCCAACACATAAAATCAAGTGGCTCATTGGGCATCCCAACCTTATTATCAGACCATGGAAAAACTTTGATTGGAATGTTGGGATGGAAAATCACTTTCCATCAAAAGAATTTTAACACAAAAATTGAAGTGGCTTATTGGGCATCCCAACCTACCATCAGACCATGGAAAAAATTTGATTGGGATGTTGGGCATTTGGGATCTCTCTTGATGGAATTTTTTTGGTGGTTGGTCTTTCCTATCCAGGTATGTGGCACATGAGTATGCCAACATAGGAATGTTGAATGAGAGAAGCGACGTGTACATTTTTGAGTACTTATAATGGAGATAATTTCAGGAAGAAACCATGTCGATTATGGGAGAACTGCTGGAGAGGTATTTAAATTCACAAATCCTTTCACTCCCATGTTTCTGATGTTTTTCATACCCTGAATTTACAATAGCAAATGACTTAAGTTAGATAAACAATTTTTGTATTAAATATATTATCATGTAGAAACCTAAACTGTTATTTTTGTAAAGTGTAATATTTATCTATTTTGTCACATTCTCCATGTTGGGGTGAGCCCTTTTTTTCCCTTCTATTATTCTACTTTATTTTATGGTTCATTGAAAACTACCCTCTACTTTGATAGCACGTCCACCACTACTTTACTCAACACTTCTTGTATCCAAAGTGGAATTTTTGTTCAAGGGGTATAAAATGTACTCATGTTTAGTGAAAATAAAATTGGCCACAAAAGGCTACCATTCATGATATAAAATCTGCAAATGTACAAAGGTCTTCATGTATACATGTTTAGTTCAGATGTCATGATATAAGATTTGCAACTCTATATGTACAAATTTGTAACAAATTTAAATGTACACATAGAACAAATCAATGTAATGTTTAATCTATATTCCTACACTACCACTATCAATCACACCCCTTATCGACTATACAAAAAGGTTTTTTCAACAAACGACCAACCAAACAACCGATGCAACACTAACACAATTACCCCAAAAATAATACAAACCACATCAACTACAAAAAGAAATTAACTATCCAAAACGGTATCAAATGTATCCATGTTTAGAGAAAAAAATTGGCCACAAACGGCTACCACTCATGATATAAAATCTGCACATGCACGGAACTCTTCATGTATTCATGTTAAGCTCAAATAATATAGTCAGCAAAATGCTACCACTCATGATATGAGAATTGTAAATGTATATGTAGGAATTTGTAACAAGTCTGAAATGTAGAGAGAACCTTTAAATGAAGTGGTTCATCTATATTTCTACACTTACAAAATCAATCACACCACTTATCAACATCAACTACAAAAGTAATAACTATCCCTCTAAATCAAATAACATATACCATTCAGCGTTCACATTGCATTGTACACATGTAAGCATGATCCACATTCGGGGTGGTAATATCTAAGGTGGCACGGTTAGCAAGATGATTTAATAGAGGTGGATTCTAGTTCGAGATTACCTACGCTAGAAGTGTGTTCATGTGTGGTGGATCTGGTTTGCTAATTGTTGAGTTTAAATGCTATATCTTGGCTGAATGTACTTCGGTTCATAGCCGGTCAAAAGCATTTATTTATCCAAAGACAAAAAATTTACATAAAATGTGATGTGTAAGTTGAATCTTCTTCATGGATCAAATTATTTACTTTGCAATGCAATAGGAATTAATCCTTGATGGAAAGTAAGTGGGCTTGATTAAAATTAAAACAATCTAAATCCAATAAGTTCTAAAAGTCTCATACATCAACCACTAAGAAAAAAAAATTTACTCCTTGATCTAGTTAGTACCACTACTACATTTTGTGTAAATAACACCATTATTTGGGTCCATTTCACGTCAAAAATTGACCTTATTGAGGTCTTCAATCACATTTTTTGAGAAATTTGTGTTGTGGATGCGACACAAATCACAACACAAACTTGACACGACTAGACATTTTTAATTGCGTCTCATTTACTTCACTTATTGTGAGACACTTGTGCCACTAATTTCATTTGATAAATTATTAACAAAGGGTACAAAAGTGAAAGAAAATTTGTTTGATAAATTTAAAAATGTAATATAATTATTTGATATAACAAATAATTATATTACAAAATATGTAGTATACATTAATATTTGATATATATGCATACATATGTACACACATATACGTGTTTTTAAATATAAAATGAAATTAATATATTTTAAATTAGAAATACATATACTGAAACAATATTCAATACCATTTCTACAAAAATAATTAATAAGATTTAAATGGACAATATACAAAATAATAGAATTCAAATGAAAAAAGATATTTTAAAAATAAAAAATAAAAAGTTAAAATAATATATCAAGCATAGTGTGTCTATTTCTTGTGCTTTATTTCTACTTTTGCACTCTACTAAGATTTATGTTTGTCCTAAGGACAAGTGTGATAGAGAGTGAGATGGAGAAGGAGCGAAATAGCGCCACAACAAGAGTAAGAGAAAGGAAATGCAAATGAAGGAGTTTTTCAGATTGCTTGCCCCTGGAAATTGATCTTGGAACTAAGAATGGTGGTGGAATGGACCTCAAGGAGTAAATATTGCAAGAGAAGCCACATAAATGCTTGCATAAAAGCATCACTTTTTGTGCCACATATGTGCCCCTCATTTCATTCAATAAATTTATACCAAGTGGTGCAAAAAGATGCAAAATTTGTTTAATAAATTTAAAAAAATGTCATACAATGATTTGATATATATCAAATAATTACATTATTTTTGTTAAGTATATAATATACATTAATATATATATATAATGAAATTACCATATTTTAAATTAGAAATGCATATATTAAAATGATACTCAATAACATTTCTATAAAACTAATTAATAATATTTAAATGGACATTATAAAAAATAATAGAATTCAAAAGAAATAAAGTTATTTTAAAAATAAATAATAAAATGTTAAAATAATATATCACACATGTAATGTGTTTGTTTCGTGTGCTTTATTTATGGTTTACATTGTACTAAGATTCATATTTGTCCTAGAGACAAGTGTGATAGAGAGCGAGATAGAGAAGGAACGAAATAACATTAGAGGAAGAGTGGGAGCAAGGAAATGGAAAATGGGGAATTTTTCAGGTGGCTTTCCTCGATGGAAATCAATTCTAGAAGCATGAGTGGTGGCCAAATGGGCCTTAAATAGTAAATATTGTTGGAGTAGTCACATAAATGCTTGCATGAAAGATGGTTTCCAAAGTAAGGGTGTTTCCTCTATCAAACAATATTATGCACAAAATTTATATGAGGGATGGTGATAATGGAATGTACAAGGCCATGGATCCATTTGAGTATGAGATTAGCTTCATCCCTACCCTTGTCTCCACTTCCCTAACTAAGATCATGAGAACAAAGAATGTGGTGGTGAATGTGGGTGTAAATGCGGAGGTGGGTTAGAGAGTGCACGGATGGGGACCTTATTTTTTGGTTTTGTTGATGGTTAGATCTTGGGTGAGGGATGTAGTGGACGTTCATGACATGCCCTTTTCTCAAGTACACTTATTACCTCTCCTTTCTTGGTGTCTTCTAAGGATTACGGTTATGGTTTAGTCTTATTCAGGATAATTTGTTTGGACAATACTATATAGTCTCGTTAATTGTGTCCCATACCCCCTTAAATCAAATGAGCATGTTTTCTCATTCCTAAATTCCTTGTTTTTAGGAATTGGAAGTCAGCATATGCACTAATATTGTCATATTTGAATTCAAATTCACTTATAAATAAACAAGTTTTGTACTTGATTGATCATAGGAACATATTCTTGTGGCACGAGAGGCATATTCTATTATTTTAAGGTCCCAAATAAGTTTATTGATGTACTATACAAGTTTTGACTATTGGAGGACTCTTTAGTGTATAAAGTCCATGAAAAATAGGCTTGAAAAAGCTATGAGAAATTACCCACAAATACTATTAAAGGTATCATACTTTAAGAAGTTTACATAAAATGTGATGTGTAGGTTGAATCTTCTTCATGGATCAATTTTTTTACTTGCCATGCTAATAGGGAATTAGTCCTTCATGAGAAGTAAGTGAGTTTAATTAAAATTAAAACAATCTTAATCCAATGATTTCTACAAGTCTCATACATCAACCATTAGGAAAAACTTTTACTCCTTGGTCTAATTAGTACCACTTCTACATTTTGTGTAAATAGCACCATTATTTGGGTCAATTTTGCCTCGAAATCGACCTTTTTAGATTTTTGGTTGTGTTTCTTTGAGAAATTTGTGTCTGGATGCAACACAAATTACAATACAAACTTGACATGACTACACATTTTTAATTGTGTCACGTTTACGTCACTTATTGTGCAACATTTACGTTGTTAATTTCATTTGATAAATTATTATCAAGTGGTGCAAAAGTGATGCAAAATTCATTTGATAAATAAAAAATGTAATATAATTATTTGATATATCAAATATTTATATTACTAAACATGTAATATACATTAATATTTGATATATATTATATACATACATACATACATACATACATACATACACACATACACACACACACACACACACACACACACACACACACACACACACACACACACACACACACACACACACACACATATAATATAATTATTTGATATATCAAATAGTTATATTACTAAACATGTAATATACGTTAATATTTTATATCTCTCTCTATATATATATGTATATATATGCATACATATGTACACACGCATATGTGTTTTTAAATGTAAAATGAAACTAACATTTTTAAATTAGATATGCAAATACTCAAACAATATTCAATACCATTTCTACAAAAATAATTAATAATATTCAAATGGACAATATACAAAATAATAGAATTAAAATGAAAAAAAGATATTTTAAAAATAAAAATAAAAAATGTTAAAATAATATATCACACATAGTGTGTCTATTTCTTGTGCTTTATTTCTACTTTGTATTGTACTAAGATTCATGTTTTTCCTAGAGACAAGTGTGATAGAGAGTGAGATGGAGAAGGAATGAAATAGTGCGCAACAAGAGCAGGAGGAAGGAAATTCAAACAAAGGAGTTTCCAGTCACTTTCCTTGGTGGAAATTGATCTTGGAAATAGGAGTGGTGGTGGAATGGACCTCAAGGAGTAAATATTGTTGGAGAAGCCACATAAATGTCTCTGCATGAAAATGTAATGTCATATAATTATTTGATTTTAAAATATGTTAATTTAATTTTGTGTGTGTGTGTGTGTGTGTGTGTGTGTGTGTGTGTGTGTGTGTGTGTGTGTGTGTGTGTGTGTGTGTGTGTGTGTGTGTGTGTGTGTGTGTGTGTGTGTGTGTGTGTGTGTGTGTGTGTGTGTGTGTGTGTGTGTGTGTGTGTGTGTGTGTGTGTGTGTGTGTTATATTTAACCAAAATAATGTAATATAATTATTTGATATATATCAAATAATTATATTACATTATTTTGGTTAAATATAACACACACACAAAATTAAATTAACATATTTTAAATTAGAAATGCATATATTTAAATGATATGCAATACCATGTCTACAAAAACAATTAATAATATTTAAATGAACATCTACAAAATAATAGAATTTAAAAGAACTAAAGTTATTTCAAAAATAAAAAATTACATTTTAAAATAATGTATCACACATGTAATGTGTCTATATCTTGTTCTTTATTTATGCTTTACATTGTCTAAGATTCATATTTTTCCTAGAGACAAGTGTGATAGAGAGTGATATAGAGAAGGAACGAAATAACATCGAAAGAGTAGGAGAAAAGAAATGGAAACGAGGGAGTTTTTTAGTGGCTTGCCTTGATGGAAATCAATTCTGGAAGCATGATTGGTGGCCAAATGGGCCTCAAAGAGAAAATATTGTTGGAGAATTCACATAAATTCTTGCATGAAAGATGGTTTCCAAAGTAAGGGTGTTTCTCTGTCAAAACCTATTATGCACAAAAATGATATGAGGGATGGTGATAATGGAATGTACAAGGCCATGGATACATTTGAGTATGAGATTATCTTCATCCCTACCCTTGTCTCCACTTCCCTAACTAATACTATGGGAATAAAGAATGTGGTGGTGAATATGGGTGCAAATGCGGAGGTGGGTTAGAGAGAAGCCATGACTTAAAGCTCCTCGACTGTGCCTAGATGGGGACCTTATTTTTTGGTTTTGTCAATGGTTGGATCTTAGGTGAGGGATGTGGTGGATGTTCATGACATGGCCCTTTTCTCATTACACTTATTACCTCTCATTTTTTGTTGTATTCTAATGATTATAATTGTGGTTTAGTGTTATTCTAGGATGTTTTTAAATTTTTTTAGCCTGGGAAGACATAGTTGTTGGGTCAACATGGATAGAATAACTTTCCTAGTCTTTTTGAATAATTTTCTGGAGAGATATTCCTTGGTGTGATGTGTCTTTCATGTCCTTTTTCACCAACTTATCCAAAACGTGACCTATTGGAATTTTTGGCTAGCGATTCGGTTGGACTATTGGGGATAGAGGCAAGAAGGAGTGTTTTTAATCTCTTCATTGATCTAGTTCCCAATTTATGGGTGTTTGGTTTATCTCATCGTCTACCAAATATGAGGTCTGGCATGGTTATCTTTCTATGGGTCCCCTAGAGGGGTGGTAGGGATTTCAGTTTTTCTAGATTTTATCTATGTGGTGAGATTAAAGACAACCTATGGTCAATTATAAGGAGAGTCAATTTGAGGAAATATCTCATTATGAAGTGCATGGGTGGATGACGACTTGGTGTCCCTTGGTCAATTCAACATGGGTTGGTCTTCATTGTTAGAATGGGATGGAGGGAGTGAAATATGATGGAGATGTCTGCATTCATCTTCATTTCATTATGCTTTTCCATATTTTTTATTTAGTTCATCTTCTCTAGGGTATGTCACCCTATTAGTTCAACAAGTCTCAATTGTCTTGGTTGTCTCTCAAAGACTCTAATTTTTTGGTTAAGTTTATGTTGAAATTTTCTTCCTTGATTTCATTTTTTTCAACCTATTTGTATTCCAATAAGGTTGGGTATTAGTGGTTTTAGAGTAGATTGGAATGTCATAACTGCTTATACTTCTTTGAATGAATATCCCTTAGCTATATTAGTGTTTCCACTTGAACGCATTAAATTATCATTGCTCATATTTGATTTTCTCTTATTACACCTCAAGTTTATCTTTGCACCATAGTGCCGCATCTTCAAAGACTCTCCCACTCATTCATTAAATATAGTTTTTTCATGTTTGCTGCCATATGCAAGTGCAACAATAACACATTCTAAATTTTCCTTTCTTCGTAATGTATTATAACAAAAAAATCATAAATATAATTAGGCTTCGATTTAGATTAAGGTGATAACTATATCAGTATCATAAGAGCATAAAGGGGTAGAGTTACATAGTTGTATAGGATTTGAATAATAGTCATGAATTTCAATAATAAATACCCTTAGTTAGGTTACCATATATTATCCCCAATCTCATATATTGTTGGGAAATAAGAGAAAATATTATTTATTCTTCAAGTAATGGAATTCAGTGAATGGGTATGGGTCCAAAACTTATAACTACTTACCCCATGCCTAATATACTTATAATCTCTTATGTACTTCCATGAAAGAAATATTTTAGGTTATACTTATACTGCATTAATTATATGGACATAAAATATGTATCAATATAATGTGAAGAATAAATATAATTTACTACTCAATTAAAGAAAAGGCTTACCCATGACTAAAACAAAAATGCAAATTGGAAATCATTCTACAAAATAAATGTCAACAATTTAATAGTTAATCAATTTCAAGGTTGTAAATTGGAATTTTTGAAATATAGAAAGATAAAAAGGAAATTTATAGTGTCCATTGAAAAGTAGATATAACATAGAAAAAACCATAGTGGAGGACTGCAAATAAATTATATGCACCTCAATAGTAAGATAAACAAAACAGTTTACTTAAATAAAATTAATATTTAATAGAATACCTTATAGATATCACAACAATGAAGTCATCTTTTATCAACATCTTTATATATTTTTGAATGTTGAATATACTTTACGGAGAAAAGTGGACCTGTAGTAGTAAAGAAGGACTTTTACTATCAAAATAAAAACATGAATTATAATTCAATATTCCCTTTCAAAAAATTAGAGAAAATTATAGGCATATTAAGGAGACATACAAGTATAAAGCCATGACATAATGTGAGGTAATCAACTTTGGGCACAAACCTCTCAAAAAGTACATTTGCAAGTAATGGATATGGCATGCAAAAAATGAGTCCATCGCTACTAAATTGAAATAAATGAATCTAGATATTAGGAATAAATTTATACAATCCATATGAGAACTTATAAATGAATCTAAAATTGATATTTATTTATTTTTACATCACATAATTATCAATATAAAATTATATGTATAATTTTCAAGATTACCAATTACCGTGCCTATTATGTTTGAAATTGTTGCAACAACTCACAATGCACATATAATGGAGTAGTGTCGTGTGTACAAAAATAATCTTGAGGAGTATAAATTAGTTGAGAAACATCTCTCTAACACCCCTAGAATATCTCAACCTTCATTTCTCTCTCCTATATTTGTGATTTGGTTGAACAACCCAACAATCATGTACAAATCTCTCACAACATTATTATCCCAAACTCCTAACTTATATAAGTTGTTAAAACAAATAATTTATAAAAATATATTAACCCAAATTAATAACCATGTGATTACTAACACACTAATTCCTAACAAAGAACAAAGAACTTAAAATACTTATTGTCCATAAGAACATGATTGAAGTAGGTTTGAGATGACAAGACAAATTATATCACAAATTATACTCAAATTTTATTAATACTATATTTTAAAATAGTGAAACATTTTATTTATGTGTAAGGGACATTTCTCAATGAAGGAAAACATTGATAGTTATAATACCACCACATTTATCCATGTATGATAACACACCTGTGTGGTATCTAAATTCAAAGTGTTTGAATTGTGTATACATTCTATCATATGTGACCATTTATATAAGGTTTTATATGTTGGTTTGAGAGATAAAAACCCTAAATGTAAATGCTAATTATTGGTTACAAATATTGTGAATTTAATTCCAAGTTAGAAACAAAATTAATTTTAAGATTTTCATTATTTTACTTGTATGATATCTTTTATGGATGTAGCTATTATACTAAATGTTTCCCCTTTTAATGGTAGACATCAGATAGTATTCATTTCTAAAAACATGTATCCATATTTCAAAAAAAAATAGTAAGAGGGCCATGGGATTAAATAATGAATGTCATAAACTAGTGGAAATGAGGCATAAGGATGTTCACCACTAAGTAGTGATAGATATTCAATATTTGCAGTAATTATATTTTTTGGATTGTCATGCTAATTTAATTAGTAGGAATATTTTGGTGAAAAATATTGTCTCAAAGATTATCTCGATTTATTCAATAAATGTTAAGGGTTAAATGTGATTCATTAATTTCAAAGCTACACTATATTTTATTTTTGAGAAAATGTAAAAGAAATGCTACTTTTTTATTTTAGTTTCTTGAAATCCTAATTTTTAAATATAGTATTTTTGAAAAGTGCAATGAACATTGATTATTAAAGTATTCACAATTTTTTTCTTTTTCCCATGATTTTTAGGTAGGATAACATATCAAGTGAAATGTTTGATGCTTTAGCTCATTGGTTATTGATATTCATAGGCATGAAACACTTAAAAATTATAACTTAATTTGAATTTGAGCTAGGATATGTTAATTATGTAAATGGAAACAATATGCAGTGAGGCATAGGTAGTTAACATGTGTGTGATAAGGCTACTCAATGTTATTTGGGAATTGATTCCCACGTTAAAATCTTATATGCTAAATAACATAAATTTATAGCATACCCAAATTTTGAGCAGAAAATTATGAGTGTTCTCAAGGACATCAAGTAGGGCACTACTGAAAGTGATCGGGAATAGATGCTCGTTTCAAAACACTCTTGTCTAAACTATCCACACTTAACTCCATTTCATCCTAAATGTTTTGTAAAATTAGGATTATCCAAAGGTACAATAATACAACAGTGTAAAATTAGGATTTATCCAAATTATGATACACATTTAAGATTATCCCATATGCTATAAGTTGCATGAGAAAAATAATCAAGTGTACATACAACATAAACATATCACCAAGTATCCAAAGGTATCATACATAAACTCAAAGCCATTATCACACTCTTGTATAAGGGCATTAAATGTTTCTAACATAAATTTATAGCATACCATCTAATGTAGGAAAGATACATAGTAAGTTTCAGGTTAGATACAACATCTAATTTGTCAATGATGTATTATCCGATAAAAAGGAAGGAGTGGATATTTTTGTGAAAGGGGAAAAAGGTGTCCGAAAACATAGCAAAAAAGTTATCTTATACACATGGATGTTTTGAACAAAGTAGAAGAACGATGTGAATGATATGAATGTAGCTTAGAATCCTCACGATGAAGAAGTGATTATCCAAAGGCACAAATTGTGAGACGAGATATGGACTAGAGTAAGAGTCGAAAAAGGTCCAAAAATGACACTTGGTAACATACTAATCCTGCTTTGCTCATAGATATCCAGTGTGTGCACATGGAATTTATTACCTCTTGAAGGGAAGATTTAATAGAAAACAAGTGAAGACACCCTAGCCAATGTGTAGGAATGATTGATTGTGAAAGGTGATTTTGTGAATGGATGGTGGAAGGATAACCGTACATTGCTCTGTTTTCACCAGTGTCCACAAATTCGACGGAGATGCATTTGATTCTAATCACAATATTTCTCTATTGCTAGTCAGTGCATCTATAGCCCCGATAGAGATTATTGGAAATACCCCAAGAGAGAGTAATATATCAATTTGATTTTTGCTTTTAGCTTTTAGCTTTTGATTTTTGATTGATTTTGATTCTTTTGCTTTCTGAAAACTTATTTCAACTCTCTTGTTTGACAAGGGGTTAAGAACCACTTATGGCTTGATGAAAGGAGGTGGAAGTGATTGCGATGATGACATTGGCTAGTGTCAACAAATATGTCCAAAAGTTCTTCGCAACAAGTTTATTAGATGTTGAATGTGATAGGATCTCTAAGAGGTTATTCATTCTTTAATTTACCAAGGTGATAAAAGACCAAGGTCAAACAAATACCATAGAGATAAATGTCACAAAATGTGTGTGAAAAGGCTAACCACAATATCACCGAAGGGATGAAAATGGTAGGAAGACTTATAGAATTAAGAGTAAGAAAGGGAAGAAATAACATCCATGTGTACACAATACCTGATTGCAATTCCGACCTTTGTACCTTTGATTTTTCTTGTGTTTTCTCAATGTTTTTTGTATTTTTGAATTGTTTTGATTTTTATATTTTTGATAGTTTTTGGAAAGTTGGGACCAAAACATCACTGCGTGATAAGATCCAACAACGATGTCTGCAACTTCCTTGATAAGGGAGACTAGGCATGCTTGTTTATCAAGCATAAAATTTTCTCCAATCTCAATGATCGAGGTGAGCTCATACTCAACAAATGACTGTGATTTATCTTGAAACATGGATTTTGTATGTGAGATCTTGAGTTCCCTATCCAGAGGTTTATGCACTTTGCGCCATACTTGATGGTTACGTTGATGTGTGTTCTTGAATTGCGCTTGATTTACAATTTTGATATTTTTCGAGTTGTTAGGAGCTTTGGAGCTCTTGGAAGTTTTGAGTTGATCTTGATTATGAACCTATTTGGGTTTCTTATAAGCTGACGTGTGAATTTTTGACCCCGAGAAGTGGGAGAAGAGAGCGAATGTTTATGATTGATGATAGGAACAAGAGAAATGATGGTGGGCTTGCCCCGATCATTGGTTGAAGGATGATGTGATGGATGAATAGGATATGGTCCGAGAATTGAAGAGGATGGACTACCGAAGGTGAGTGACTAATAGAAGATGACGAAGAGCTACCGGGAGGGGAGCAACTAATAGAAGATGATGAAGGGATACCAGGATATGGCCCTAAGATGGAATAAATTGGGCTATAAGGACATGGCCCAAGAATAGAAGAATATGACAAAGGGCTGCTAAGGCGTGGCCCAAGTATAGATGAGGAGGGACTACTAGGAGGTATCCCATAGATAGAAGAGGATGAAGGGCTACTAGGACATGGCCCAAGAATAGAAGGGAATGGGCTACCAAGAGGTGACCCACAAGTAGAAAATGGAGGGCTACTAGGATGTGGCCCCAAGATAGAAGAAGATGATGGGCTACCCAATGGTGACCCAAGGAGAGATTTTGATTGAGGAATAACGATAGATAAGGAATGATTGGGTAACGAGAAGATAGGTCATGGCTCAATGCTAGACCCCAACATCTCATCATGCTCAGAAGAAGGTGAATATGGAACAACATAAGAATAATCAAGTTCCATGACCTTAGGCTATTCCTTTATGTTCTGATAAGAATCAACTTCTTTTCCCCAATACGTGAGTGTATCAAGTTCTAGAAATAATCCTTGTTCGCAATCCTCTAAAGGGATGTCACTGTGTAGTCTAATTATTCCCTCATTCGAGATAAATCAATCAAGTGGAGGTTGTTTTTCTTTTTGCCATAGAAGGCTGAATAGAAGAAATAGGTCCAATGAGCGGGGAAGATTGATTGATAGAAGAAGATGATTCAAGAGAGGAAGTAGGATTGGAGGAAAACATCTCATGAATGGATGATTTAG
Organism: Taxus wallichiana var. yunnanensis; assembly: GCA_018340775.1. Taxonomy (NCBI): domain Eukaryota; kingdom Viridiplantae; phylum Streptophyta; class Pinopsida; order Cupressales; family Taxaceae; genus Taxus; species Taxus wallichiana. The sequence continues at coordinate 508,615,667 of CM031236.1, read as the reverse complement.
ATCTGGACCTAGATTGCTTTTCTAGAAGATGATGCAATGTAGGAGAGAAAATAGGATCACATAGCCATCCATTAAGTTGCGACGTAGGAGTCGAGTTAGATGATTGACTAGAGGGAATCCGAGTCGTGGAACTCTTTGACGGAGGAAGAGGTCATTGAGATGACTGATGAAGGAGGTCTTGCGAAGAAAGGGAGGACCGTGACTCAAGAACCAAATTAGATCTTTGATCGACGGAATGTGGAGTCACATGAGTCTTCAAAGGAGGAAGATGTCATTGAGGTGATTTGGAATAAAGGTCCTGTGAAGAAAGGGAGGAATATGATTCAGGATTTGATCTAGGGGTATCCAAACAATAGTTGGGATGTGAGTCTTTAGAAGAAGAGTGGGGTAACCTGAATAATAATTTGGATTAGAAGCATACAAAAAAACCACCGACTATGAGTGAAGGTGGGGAACAGGGGTACCGAGTGGGTTCTCTAGTACAAAGAACCAAATGAGGTTTAGTCATAATGGGAATATTTTAATTTGAATTCCTAAACCCATGTTCCATATTGTAGTAAGTGTGAGAAATCATGTGATAGTCAGTCATTATTGGCATCATTTTTAGCACAAATTTCTAGATATAGACAGTGTGATGGGACTCCTTCAGAGGGAAGGAAATGACATGTCAATTTAAGTAGAATAATAGAAATCAACTAGACATTTCATAAGTATGGAGATGCGTGCGTGATTTTCTAAAGAAGGTCTAAGTAAAATAGACATCGTGATGATGCAATCTCAATGAGATCAAAAAGGATTGTATGAGAAAATAAGTTTTCTAGATGAATATTCACAAGGAACAATCATGCAAGTGTGAAACACAAATCTAATCAATATGGAAATAATCCCTATGCAAATGTGTGTGCAAAGTGATAGTTTGATGCAAAGATGATCTACACAATGTCAACATTTACGTCAACCTCGAAATGAACAAGGCATAAATTTTAACAAAGGGTAGATGTGACTCCCAGTCAAAGGATACCACGACACGCTCAACAACCAACAAGGAAAAAATTTTAAAGGGCAAGGTTTACAAATGTAAGCCACGTAGACACACCAATTGGATACGGCTATCAAGCTTCACAGAGAAGTGAGATATTAGTGTCAAAGTGGTATCGAAATGACACAAACAAAGTAAGTGACACCTTTCAAGATTTGGGACAATGTTTGAAATCAAACTAAGTCAAAGTATACTAAGGATGTGTTAAAACATGGGCAACGTAACGCCACAATGCAGACACTTAGATCATGTTTACAAGAAACGTGACATAAGTATCTTAATTATGTCAAGACAATGCAAACGAGGTAACATGTCAAAGGGAGATAAAATGATGAATCAATCCTAACTATGATGATGATCCTGACGTGGGTATCAAGATCACAAAGGCTACCAATGATATAAATACGTCTCCACACACTTTAGATGTTTAACTAACCTAGCCGCAAACATAGATGGGCGTAAACATGACAAAAAAGTGGCAAAACAATCAAAATATAACGTAAAGGTAGTCACTCCTCTTTTGATCAACAAAGTGTCAAAAGAAAGTGAAGGAAGTAGATCAAATGGGGTAAAAATGTTGGCCTCACTTCGGTAGAGTTTCACCTTACCTTAGGGTAAGTGAAAAACTAAGAGAAAGTAATGTGTCACACATTTCGTGGTGAATAATGGCTCACAACATCAATACCATTTTGAACTGGTCAAAGTGGGCTCCTGGCCAAAGTATATTTTCCTAGGTGGTTCTCTCATCCTAGGTGTTATAAAGTCATCTAAGAGTGGGCACGATTTACCCAAAAATTCACAATGACTAATTTGGGAGTATCTCGGCTTTTCCCCAAGTACAGTGGGCACTAATTGCATCCATCGTGTACTCTTTCCAGGGTCGTGATACGGACAACTTTGTAACGCTAACTCACAAGGAAAACTAGTCAAGTAGGTAGTGCAGAGCACTTCCCGTTTCATCCACAAGGTTCCCTCTTGCGTGGACTACTTTGGGGTTCCTGATACCACCCCCATTGTTGTAACTTAAGGCATTATGCCAAAGGGGTTATGTTCCAGTTGAACAGAGAGGTACATACCCTTTTTAAACCTATAATACGAGTGTTTTGAATATGGTGTTTTTTTATCTTTTTAATTTAAATGTGGTTTTAAGTGGCACACCATTTGACAACCCGCAAGAAACATGTGTATTAGAGGGTTTTGTGTTTTTTTTATATCTTTTTTCTTTGACAAGTGATTTTGGTTCTACATACCAAGGTTAGTAATTTTCCAAAACGTCATATAAAGGAGATAAGATGTTGTTTTTATTTCCCATATCGTCCTAAGACGCAAGGAAAGAGCGTACGCAACAAGGTATCTCACTCAAATTTGTAATAAATGGAAAATTCCTAAGTACAATGTGAAAATAAGTTTCTTTTAACCAACTTTTGAAAGCTAATTAAATTGTTTCACAAGTATGAAGAAAGTGGTGAAACGTTTCTGATTCCCAAGATCACCTAGAAAGGCGCGAGGGAAGAGCATACGCATTCACAAATAAAGATGCAAATGTTTTTATTAAGTTAGTATAAAAAAACTTAATGCAAAGGAAACCTATAAACCACTGTTAGAACCTTGTAAGAGTTAGAAAACCAAGAAAATTGAAAAATTCTAGAAATCCATTTTTACACTTTTTTAATAGTTTTTAGTAATTTGCATTTTTGGAGGTCTCCAGGAGCACTTTGGGAGTTTTGTGATATAAGTAATTATACTAAAGGTATCTTACATTTGGAAACTCCGTTGCAAATTACGCCGTTATCTTCGACGCCTATTCAAACTTTGAAAACGGGTTAACGAGTCAAAAGATATGATCAAAACAAGGAGCACTAAAAATAAAATGAATGAATCCAGCTACACGAGACACCTGCGTGTCCAGAATGACGCCTGTGTGCCCCAGCCAACGGAGATGCACCCTAACCAATGTAGATGCATGCAAGGTAAAAATGCAAAGGGGGATAACACCTACACATGATTTTTCGACAGTGCACGCTTAGGGTTCCAACACGGACGCACCTAACTCAACGGATACACCTGTAAAATAAAATTAGTAAAATCCACAGTATACCAAAAACACAGATGCATCCAGAAAGACAAATATGCTTATGAACTTGACATGGATGCTTAGATTTCAATGGAGATGTGTCCAAGCATAAAATAGAAAGTTTCAAATTTTTACACAGTGAGGTGATTTACACAGATGCGTCCAAAGAGACGGAGACGCCGACCCACCGACAAAGATGCGTGCGCATCCCTACAAAGATAAAATTTGTTAATGATGAGGACAAAGCATTGTACGCTCTAGTTCCAATGGGGACGGTGGGGTTTTGACGTGGACGTGCCCCTTTACGACACCTACGCTGCACTCGTGAAAAACCTACAAAACTCACGGATTTTCAAATTTTCAAAAGAAAACAGGTTAGTTGTTAGTCAAAGTGTCCTATTTCTATATCAAACCCACAAAATACATGCAAATGAAGGTCATTTATCTAGTGTTAGAAACATAAATGAGGAAATAACAAGTGATTTGACCCAAAAAACTTAAAAATGAACTTTGAAGAACTCAAAAGACCTCCATTAATGGAGGATGGACATAAGTGTCCCACTAGGCATGCCAAATGTATGCAATGAAAAGTTGCAAAAGCCATGGAATTGGGGTAAGAATCTCTAAAGAAACCCCAAAGTCTTTTAACAATATGATCAATAGACCATTTGATAAGAAATGAGCAAGGGTTTCTTCTTTGCATACATTAATTTGAAGTTAACAAGCAAACTAAGCAAATGAAACTAACATCTATTCTTTGAAAGCTTGAAATAATGAACCTAAGAGGATCTAAGCATTCAGTTTGTGTTTTAAGAGAAAGAGATCTCCCCATTAATGGATTCAAGGCCAATGGTTCTTCTCTTTTACTCCATATTTGTGCTATAAAATACAAAAGCAAATGCTAATAACTCAATGGAAGAAAATGAACTACAATCTAAAGCCTAAACAAAATACTATAATCTATGCTAGGAAGAAGAGAGAATTCTTAGGAAATGAGGGAGGGGGTCTAGCCCTATTTATAGTTTTCCATTTGGGAAAATGGGAGATTTGGGTGCATGTGGGACAAATGCAAAAGTCCAAAAAGAACTTTTAGCAAGTCAAAGTGAGGTTTGACTATTTTTAGAAGAGATGACCATGGTTAATATTTAATTAACCATGTTTAGAGGGTAATTAATCTTACTTAGAGAGAAATTAGGTTTCGAAGGGCTTCTGAAAGACTTAATCAATCCAACGAAGTGGATTGATACTCCGTAGAGCTAATAAAGGTCGTAAAGAAGAGAATATTAGCCGAGAACAAAGTTATTATAACGTATTTAATTAGTTTACAAGAGGAATACAACCAACAGAGTGTCGTAAGAGGGAGTTAGATAGATCTAATCATGGCGAAGTGTTGTAAATTTGCAAGGGGAAGAATAGTTAGTACAATATTAAGAATAATAGTGCATTGATCAAACTACGTGGGTCTACAGTTTCTATATAAGGTGCAGCTTTTCCAATCTGTTAAAGGAATGATGACATGCTCTTCCTTGTTCTCAAAACTGATATATCCTTTATTGAATCACAGATCAACATTATTCGCATAACACCAAGGGTGCCCAAGTAGGCTGGAAAATTGTATGCTTCTGCAAGTGCCAAGATCTCAAAGTCCCCAGTAAACTTGGCCCCTTGTATAGTAATAGTAGCATCCTTCAAGACTCCAATGGGCATGGCTTTAGTCATGTTTTCCATAAACAACACATTTGAAGATGGTTGTAATGGTGGCCTCCCCATCTGATTCCATGCATCCAAAGTGAGTACATTCACTTCTACACATGTATCAATCAAAATATTACTCAAAATCCATCCATCAACAACCGCATTTAGAGTGATTTCCTTGTCATAATCCAAACTGTGAGGAGGTAAGTTAGCATGTAAAATTTATCTCTCACACTCAACTCCAGCATGTAGCATCTTCCCCTTAACCATTCTCCTAATAAAGGAATGATGTTCTCTTGTCGTAGCATCTTACAAACCTCCTTCAAATCATCAACATCTTTCTGAGGAAGCTCAAAGATATTTGACATGTTCTAGCTTTCGTGATGCTCTTTCAAGCATTATATCTCACCCTATAAGTTTCTAATAATCTCCATGGTTTCTTGATAAACTTCCTTCTGATGCATAGGGTCTGGATAATTTACATGCAATACCTCCTCCTTTGTAATAATAGGATTCTACTTGGGAATTTCCCTCGTGCATGCAACCTCAGTGCGTATAGTGACTAACACTGATACCAACTCAAGATCATGCATTAACTTTGGCATCCACTAATCTTCCACAGTGCATTGATCTGGAACCATTCTCGTGCCCTTATCATGCTTGTATTTCTTACTCAACTTTCATACAAGTCCGGGAATTATTCATAATTGTGGTTCTTTCCAGAAAATGAACAAATAATATTTTGAGGGCATTTGTGCTGTCGTAATGATTAGGGGATCCGTATGTATAACTTCCTTGTAGAAATTTACTTCTTCCACCGCCATGACCTTGGCCTCGAATCCTCCACGGTAGAATCGCGACCTCTACCTTGGCCTCCATCGGATCAAAATTCATTTTGATTATGATCATGACACTCACCTTTTTCCTTAGAATTACTTGCAACGTTGGTCCGACATACACCAGTATCAATGGCATCATGAATCTAATCAATCAACCTACAATTCTCAATATCATGCGTGGTAGACCAGCAGATCTTGCAATAACAAGACGCATTCTTCCTTCACGCATCGCGGGGGAACCTACTTAAATCATGGTCTAAGTGAAAGATCTCATAGTCCAAAGAACATGCCAGACTCTGATTTACGAGGACAACAATCCTTAGTATGTCCTACTTCATAGTTTATGCACCAAATTCCACTGTGCATCTCATGAGATGAGTTAGCTGACAACTTCTCTAATTGTTTATCCATAGCTATAATCTGGGCCTCCAAGAATGGGCTAACACCAGTGTCTACACTCCCAACTACCTCAAAGTGCACAAAGCAGCTTACAAAGCCTTGTGTGGGTCTGTAAATGTCTTATGTGAGAGTTTCCTATTGAAAGGCATTATCGAACCTCCAATGAACCATTGAGCATGTTGACTTGGGTGGATGTCATAAGACAACTTTGACAATAAAGTTTTAAAATGGGCATCATACTCCCTTACACTCTCAACCATGCCCTGTTTAATGTCCTTCAACATGCCGATGCTCTTTTTCTCAAACATAGGTAGGTGAAACTCTGCTAAGAAAGCATCACATAGTGCAGTATAGTCTACACAAGTCTAGTTTGGATCATATTTTTGTACCAACTATGTGTGCGCCCTTGCAAATTAATTGTAAAATGGCTTGCCTTTTGCTCGGGATTTGTAATCCCCTTCTCGTACCATAGTATCTCACACATATGCACATGCTCAACTGCATCTTTAATTCCTCTATACTTTGGGAGGCAAAGAGACATTTCCAAATAGAATTTTTGGGGTTGGTGCGGACCGTGCCCACTAGATCCAGAACTTGTATTTCCTCCTGTGTTTTCTCCACCTTCAGAACCACCAGATCCACTAGATCTTGAACCACTTGATCCTCCTGATCCTCCCCTATAGTAGGAAATGGACCAGAGGATGAATTGTCTTGTGTTCCAATAGTTTTTCTAAACTAAACTCCCATGGTCTGCGAAGTTGTGCTACTTCCAGATGTGATGCTAATGTTGTGCATGCCCACATTCTATGTTCATGATACGCCATAAAATATACCTCCAATCGGACCTCTAAATAACACATACGGTGATTACACCACCATAGATGAATAAGCTACTTGATAAACTCATGAACTTGACTATAAATTAAATCCACTTCTTACTACCGTAGTGCCCACACTAGTTTTCTTACTAATGACTATCACGTAAAACCGGAAAATCAAGTGCAAGGGATAGGTCAGGAAGGATCAAATGCGCATCGACGGTCCTTGCAATTTACACCTACGTGCTCTCATCTAATGTCAAATAGGGTTCTTTGTTATGCTTACCTAAATGGGGAGTTCCGGATGCTCCACTCCACATCCTCTACGTGAGCTTCAAATCCTTCAAGATTCATCTCACCATTCATTCCGCAACTTCACATTGTTTCTCCAAATCCCTCTCATGCACCTCATTGAACTTGAGCTACCTTTCTTCTCTCTACCTTTCTACCGCCAAGTCTTCCATCTATCACCACATTTTCTCCCGCCCCCATGCATGGTGGGGTAGCTAGTCATAAGGCATTGATCCAAATCTAGGGTCGCAATCAAGATCTTAATCCCTAAAGGAATATTGCGCAAATATGATCCTCTCTGGGTTCACATATGAACTAGAACTCGACAACCTTTGGACAGGAATAAGTATAAACTATGTATGCCAAAATATAGTTATCCAGACACCACTCCACCAATAATTTACAATAAGTGTCCAAGTCAAATCAACGTCATGCAAAGCCAAGAATTCTTCCCGCGTCCAAACAAGTGTTCTAAACCTTCAATTTCTCTTTAATGTGTAAGCTACCATCCACTTGTACACCTCTATAGGTAAAATGCAAAAGAACATCTCATATAGCTCATGATACAAGTTATGTTCAACCCACATGCGTGCATTAAATTCAGGTCCCATGTTAAATATGTGGGCATAGTCTTCCTCTAGATTATCTAATCACTCTTCAATACTAGCCAAAGTCAACTGGTATGTATTAATCATGCAACATCCTAGAAAACAATTGAAAAATAGGTCCTGAAATGGAGAAAAAATGTAATCTTATGTTACCCACAACATCCCAAGGCACGCCGGCACATCACTTAGCCTTAATTGAGCACTCACCCGAAGCGCATAAGGGTACTAGGTCCCTATTTTATGTCATCTTGTTCAAGGAGTTAGCATGATCATACAAATATTCTAGATCCATAATAGGAAATTAAGTATATTTCAAAGCATAAACTAGATCTAGATCTCAACCATATGCAAGATTAACTCATACCAGAATCAAGGTCAACTTTACCATGCAAGAAATAGTAACGGATGTGTCAACAATCAATAGCCAACCACAAAGATCCATCATATTAATTGTTTTAAAACATAGAAGCTTCATACATACATAATATTGTCATCATAAGTCATGTGCGCCCATAAATCAATAGCATAACTCTAACAAAACATGGATCATCTAAACGTGTAAATCAATACATATATATAGGTAGTGGGGACTTTCCCTTCACCACCTATGCATCCTCAAAATAGGTTGTATGCTAAGAATAGTCATGTGTCGCTACAAGATAATTACAAAATCATGCAAGAACACTACTAATATATTATCTAATAATAACTACAGTTCTAATCCTATTAATAGCCCAAAACTATACATGGCGCTTGATCTCCCACTTGTCTAAAATATCCTTTGTGTGCTCTTCAAGTCTTCATACAAAACATGCTTTACACTCCATGTTTATATTTAGCCTCATACGAAAATGGATAAGTCATAACTTCATGCTTTCTTGGGTGTGTCCTATTCCACTATATTTCTATGCTCACCTACATCCCTATGTCTGCGTACCCAATCCTTATGTATCTTCAATACTTGGGTTGTAATTCATCATCCCAACAAAGGCACATAAGCGGTAGGGGCATGCAAGCATCCTCAATTGCGTGCGAGCACTCGAAGGGGGTTTCATTCAACCTTAGAATAATTTAGGATATTTTCTAAAAGAATGGGTGGGTGAGTAGGCTAACGTTAGATTATGTTAGATAGAAGAAAGTCTAATGAGTGTGTGAGTTGATCTTGTAGAGACGGTTGTCTTTGCTGACTCGAGAGTGGCATGGTAGGTTAGCTACCTTTGAGGTGACCTTCTCTCAATACGAGAGAATATTTTGGATATTACATTGGATGTGATGAGGCTTTCATATGTGGCGTAGATGCCACATATCACACTTGATCATAGCCTTCTCAAAACCTTGGCTGAGAGGTGGCACAGTGAGAGTTAGTGCTTCATATTACCCACTAGCAAGATGACCATTAGTCTTGAGGATTTTGGAGGATACTCAGAGTACCTATCCAGGGGTAGTTGATAGAGTATGATGGGGATGTTTCCCATATCACAGATTGCTTGATTGAGTTATTTATTGTAGATGAGATACCACGAGATGGGATGGCAGTGCACTTGCAGTTGTGCTTCAAAGATCCAAGATTTTCCCATGTTATGTTATGTCAGATCTTATGGCTCTTATCAATGGCATCCTGCTACCTGACAAGATTGGTGCTTCATTTCCAATTGGCCTTGATTGGGGTTATCTGTTGCAAGATCATAGGAGAGTGATATTACTAGGTCTAGTGTCTACTTTCTCACCTATACAGGGATCTACATATTATTACTTACCACGGTCAGAAGATTGTGGTTTTAGCTACACTTTTATAGATATGGGTGTGGGGCCATATTTCCATTGGTCACCTTGCAAGAGCATTGTGAAATCAAGCTCCTAATGAGCCTTCATCATAGGATGGGCCCCGTAGGTGATGATGTGTGGGGTTACATCGGTGATACCTATTTATATTGTCACACTTTGATGATATTCGATTACGTATGATTATTTGGAGACCATACATGCATTTCCAGTGGCTAGAGGATCTAGTTGAGCTCAAAGCATTACATTAGTCAAGCATTTTTTGATTAGGAGCCACGGTTATATCATGGAATGTTACATGATTGTTTGGGTATAGCGGTAGTTTAGTGCAAAGACAAGATGTGCCCATTACAGAGATGTGGTACGTGTGTCGTATCCGAGAGACATTTGATATTAGCCCATTGATTAGGACACATCGAGCTAGAGATAGCTTTGAGTAAATGGTTCCTTTGGTGTGGGTATCTCTACGGAAAATTATAGATCTAGGGACCATAACAATGCATCGGCCTAGTATGCTACAATTCTTCAAATGCTTGACTATCCCACAGTGCTCTTGACATAGGAGTGTAGCCGCCACTAGAGCGCATGCCTCAAAGAGGGAGAGTAGGGTGGAGACGACAGCAAGGTAGTGAAAGTGATGATGGGTTTTTATGGAAATAATGGGGATGGACAGGGGACAAAAAAAGGGACATCCACATGTTTAGATGCCCCATATGGGTATACAGTTGGGATTCATGTTCCCTTACAGTAAGTTCCTCCACAGGGACATGTATAGCAAGCCCCATAATAGGCTCCTATTGTTAGCCCATTACATAACCCAGCAGGATGTGGAGGAGATGGATGGGATCGTGGATCTGTAGGGTACATGGGAGTTAGTTACGTTGTGGTAGTAGTTATAGCAGGTGGTAGCTCTTCAGTCCAAGCGCCACAAAGAGAGATTGGGTCATTACGAGAGAGGGATCACGCAGTTGCAGAGAGGGCAAAGCTATAGGCCGAGAGAGATCAATTGGCCACATAATGCACACAAAGGATATAGATAGAGCTCAATTGATGATGCGGTAGAGTGCGATTACAGGTGGTTATAGCATAGCGAGACCAACTTGCATAACGCGGTATAGTCTTAGGATGAGGTGGCTAGGATCTTAGAGTAGGTTGCATCTTTGTGTTGGTCTACCAGAGCTTCTATGATACCCCATGTTCACATGGATTTCACTATAACCACTAGAAAGGCTGCATATTATAGATCATTGTACTATGATGTTGTCCCAGGAGGGACAAAGAGCTCTTGCATTCAATTGGTAGGTCATGAGTAGGAATAACTCGTAGTCACATAGGGCAGCTCCATCGAAATCGGTGGAGCAGCCACCAACAGGTCCACAGGGGTCACAGGTGATGGGACCACCACCATATTAGAGGCTAGGCAACCCACATGAGGGAGAGAGTTGACCATGACTCTTGTTTTATCTGATGTAATTGACTACATGTGTATGTATTTTTGATGTACGCCTCGATATGAAGACACATTTTTGATGATGTGGATATATTATCTTTGGCTATGCCTCACCATGAAGGCACAAAGTGTTGATCGATGCCCATGATGGCCCACCATGTATATCGATGATTATGTACTTAGACACATTTTTATATGGATATCGACATTTTGATATATATATATATATATATATATATATATATATATATATATATATATATATATATATATATATATATATATGATGATGATGATGATGATGGAATTTTATTATGATGTTTATGATCGTATCACATGTCCTTGATTCATGAGATAGTGTTAGATGATATCGCATTGTATGTTTGATGAGATACTTCATGTTTTACTTATCACATTTTGTGTATGAGATAGCATGTTTTAATCCATGTTTTTATTATAGTCTATGTGTGAGGGGCCAAAATTTGGTCCCTCTTACCCCTCTTGTGAGATTTGGTATATTCTAGGGATGGGTGATATGAAGGTTTTGTACCTTCATGGAGCCAATTGATGGGTGAATCCAGCATTTACTCATATAACAAGAAGACGTGAGGAAAAAACTTCTCAAAGGGACTAGTACAACTATCTGGAGAGCTCTTGAATTGGAAATTTAGTCTACCTCGTGTTGTAGGTGATAATAAAATGTCGAAGAATAGAAGGGCATGTTGGAGTTTATACTCCTCAATTGGGTCGTTATATAGGGCTTTCATCTCCCATGCAACAAAGGGAGAAATAAAATCAGAAGTGCTTTCATCACTAGCACTCAGCATGTTTGGGTCAACACGGGATTTTAGAGTTTTGGTTTCTAGCGATACAACTATATCTACATAAGGGAATTCATACGCCGCATGAGAAAAGATATACAAGGCTCTACAATGTGCAAATGGTTTGGGATATTTTGTAATAGTTTTTTTTTCCCATTATGCTATAACTGGATGCACTGATGAAAGGTGGAGGGTACAACCTAGAGGGCATGCATCCATGAGCGGCCTAGGAGCATATTGTAAGGAAGATCCAGGTTGAAGATATGGAACTTCATATTGTGATATGTCAGCCCTAATTTTATAGGTAGTATTATTGTACCATCCGATTCACACTCGCATTATCATATGTTGTGATGGTGATGACGTGAGAGTCTAAATCTACCTCTGTTTGTCCCAAGCTGTCTAACCAACTTCAAGGTGCAAATGTTCAAACCAAACCCATTGTCCACAAGCACTCTCTTTATCTTTCTTCAAGTAACAAATGCTTCTAGGTATAAGGGTAGGTTATGTGTTTGTTTTTATGTGGGATTTCACTTTGGGAGAAGGAAAGGTGTTCCATAGGAGCAAGGTTTATGACCATCACTTAGAGGTGTGAAGGATCGACATCGGTTAACACCCTGAACCCTAAAGTGTTTTGTAGAGGATGTCTTTATGAATGTTTGATATCTTGAGAATATCTAAGATCAAAATATTAGTAGTGGTCTTCTTGAGTTGTTCTAATAGATCATATCGACCCTCTTAAGGGGTAGGTGGAAGAGGTTCCAGAATCACTTGAGATGAGTGTGTCATGTTGCCACAATAAAATTATGTCTTACAATCCATATAGTATTAACATGCTCATCAAGAGAATGAAAACAACCAATAAGTGAATTGAATGGGTTACTAGTTTGACCATACATGTAATTTGTGGCTCTGTAATCATTGGAAGCTTGGCCCTGTTTGAATTTTTCATTTCCTATTTGTTATGTCTAGGGAAAGGTTCTTTGAATATTCCCATCTTTTGATTGGGTGTTTGATGTGGCTGGGTGAATCAAATTCAATCTTGTCACTTTCAATAAGGTCCTGGATGAAGTGTCTTAGCTTGAGGCACTTTTGGTTTTGTGTCCCTTGATGCGATGATATTCACAATACTCATGGTCTTTATACCATGATGGTTTAGGTGCATCATCAGCATAGGGCACTATTTTAGGGTATTGGACCATGTTCACTACGTCTAACTATTTTAGGATTGTGGAAAAGGAGTCCGTGAGAGGAGTGAACACTCAACGTTTGGGGGCTGGAGTTGAATGGGTCCTTGAGTAAGCTTGAAAGGGGGACCAATTTGAACTACTTGTATGTGTTTTGAGTCTATTATACTGTCTCCTACAACATTTTTATTTTTATTGAAAAATTTGGGTTTGTCCATAGGTTTAGAGGTTTGATTATCTTTTGAAAAGGGTTTCAATGTCCCTTTTACTATTAAAGCCTTTTCAATTTGGCTTCCCTTTTCTATAACTTCTTTGAAGTTACTAATGCAATGCATCTGTAGATGGAAAGCAATGCCTGGGTTTAGATTGGGGAAAAAATACTAACCAATTGTTTTTTTCGTGGATTGTACTGAGGGAAACAACTATCTAACCCTCTTCATCACTGTAAGAAAGTAACAAAGGTATCATTAGGCATTTGCTTAGCATTGCATAAATCTAGTATGGTAATGTCACTCTCGACATTGAATGAGAAGTGATGCACAAACCTCTCAGCTAGTTTAGGCCATGTAAAGATAGACCCTCTTGGTAAGTGAAGAAACCATTCTAAGGCTTGACCCCCAAAATTCATGGGAATAAGTGGATGAGATAGTTGTCACTGTAAGCTACTTCCTAGCAAGCCATGTAGAAGTCCTTTATGTGATCATGTGGGTCACCTTTCCCTTTATACTTGTCAAACTTTGGTGTAATGAATTTTTTGGGAAAGGGGTGCATAACATAGCCTTATCGAAGGGGTAAGGACATAGTTCTTTGTATTGATACTTTTTCTATGTCTCATGTTGCTCTCTTGTAGGCTTGTGAGTATACTCTTCCTAGACTACAACTCTTGTGTGAGGATTTGCTCTTTGGTAGGGGAAGTTGGTATGTACACCTTGTTATACTTTGATGTTTCACCTTCTTCTTTGTTTTCGGTATGAAGCTCATTATGTTTTATGCTAGGTCTTTCTTGATGGTAAGTTAGGCTAACTAATTGTCGTAAAGTGACTCCGTGCGTCTTTATGTCCTTCGTAATTTTCATGCATAGGAGGTGGTTCCTTTGCGCTTACTTACATTCTATCCTAACTTTGCAATGTATTTTAAGGGATGGTAATTCATAACCACTCATATGTTTTGGTACCTCATTCTTGGCATTGTTGTTATATGAAGTAGAGGCATGTCCTTGTTTTAGTTCATCATCAAAGTTAATAAGAGGACGTTGCATTTCTTCTTCTTCATAGGTAACATAGTTAGGTGAAACAAGTTCATATTCAGGTGTCATCTTGGCCCCTAAATCCATCACTCATGCGAGTACTCTATCTTTATTGATATAAAGGAATTCATCTAAGCGTGATGATCAAACTCAAAATTATCTTGTGGTGAGTCTTCCTCATCGTCACTATGATCAATTAAATCATCTGAGTCTTTTACCATGGAAAAGAGGGGTCCTAAATCATGACCAATGAAAATATTAGGCTTGAATCTCTTAGATGCCATTTTTATGATAAGGAGCATACGAAGGTCTCTACAAATATTTTTCGTTGAATCTAATCAATGATATGATAAACATAGGTGACAACCTATAACGGGATTATCATGTTATTGGCTAAAGAATACTATACAACTAGTCCAACAACATTTGAGTGACAAAGAATAAATAATCCAAGGATCTTATAAAGATTTCCCTAGAAAAATAGATCAATATGATGAACAAACACAAGGCACAATCATGCAAGTTTGGTAAACCAATCCACCCTAAAGGAATCTACTCCTCATGCAAAACACACCATCAAACGGTAGGGCAGTGTATAAATAGTGACAACATAATATCAGCACTTTGGTCAAGTTTGATATAAACAAGGCCTAAGTACTAAGACAGATTAACGTGATCTCCCAACAAGGCATACTCGAAACAAGTTTATAGAAACAAAGTTCAAGTTGTGAAAAAGGAGGCTACCAATGCGAGCAACAGAACAACACTATTTGGATATGTAAATCAAGCTTCGTAGACAAAGGTAGGATTTTTAGTATCAAAATGATGCCACCACAATGTTAACAACTTAACGATTCTTTTCAAGACTCAAAGAAATGTTGGGATCAAAAACTATTTCGAGTATATCAAGAAGTTTTCTATTTATGCGAGCATCGTAATGATACAAGTTAGAGATTTAGATCAAGTTTCACAAGATGTAAGTATTAAATTTATATGGATGACACAAGCAACGTAACAAACTCAAAGGAAGTCAGTGATGAGACAACTTAACTATGATAATGATAGGTATCAATATAGGTGTGAGAAAAAGGGCCTACTAGAACATGAAGACGTATCATTCACACTTTCAACACTTACATTCTGACATTGCAACCTAGTCATGTAAGTAGACTATAAAATTAGTGGACACGATTATTTCTAGTGGTATGCATTGTGTTCTTTTCCTTCATCCTAAATGGGAAAGAAGAAAACAAAGGAGTAGTCCAAGTGAGGTTGAAAGATATTTGGTGTCACTTCTATAGATTTTCTCCTTACCTTAGGGCGGGTGAGAAACTAAGATAAAGTAATAATTTGCAAATTTTGAGATGAATGATGCTTGGTTCAAACTTGGATGGACTCTCCCCTTGTTCGATTAACAAGGTTTTGACTCGAACGAGTTTTTACTTCGCGAAAGCTCTATAAACACAATTGGTTTGATATGGTAAAGTTAGCTCTAAGATGAAATAGCTTTATATTTGGTTCTCTCAACTAGGTGTCACAAAGAACCTCTCGCAAGTGTAGTTTTCCAAAGAAGTCACGCTAACTAAACCTTGGAGTATCATGGATTTACTTTACCCCCTTTGATATAATGAGAAATAAATGCATTCAGTTGTATTTTCATTGGGGTCGCAATGGAGATAAGTTTTGACTCTAATCTCACAAGTGTAAACTAATCAAGTAGGTAAGTAGAGCACTTCCCATTTCATCCACAAGGTTCCCTCTTGCATGGACTACTTTGGGTTTCTTAGAGCATCCCTCTTATTATCTTAAGGCTTATGTCAAAGGGTACTTCTCCTAGTTCAAAGTGGACGGGTTTACCCTTATCCAAACCTGCATATCAAGTGTTTTGAATGTGGTGTGTTTTCTTATCTTTTAACTTAATGAGGTTTTGCACACCATTGGCAACCTACAACAAATGTGTTAGCTTTGTTTAGATCTTGATTCTTTTCACGAGTGATATGGTCCTTCATGCAAAGATTAGTAGTTTCTCAAAAATTAATAAGACATCATAGGAAGAGGATCAAACGTTTTTTATAATTCCTAAGATCATTCTAATACGTGAAGGAAGAGAATACATAACGAGAAATACAACTAGTTAGAAAATAATGAAGAAATCCTACAATTCAATGCACAACTCATTATTTTGACCCAACTTGAAGTTCACTCCCTTATAAATATTTAATGAAGTGTTTTCGAAAGCATGAAAGAGGTGGTGAATCGATTTTTTATTCCCAAGATCACCTAAAAGGTGCGAGGGAAGAGCATATGTGACCCTTAGCCTCATAAATGAAAATGTAACTATGAAAACCACTTAATGTAACCCAAGAAGACATTGCAAAGTGTTAAAAATCTAAGGAACCAAAATTTTTGCTTTTAACACAATGTTCAATTTTATATTGTAGCATTTGTGCACCCTTTAGAACATATGTGCACCCTTACAAGGTATGCACGCACCTACCAACATGTATGCACCCCTCAAAAACACATTTAGTCTCTAACATATGTATGGGAAGAGTAGCACTGCGTGCCCTTCTTGGCTTATGCGCGCCCTCAGTAAATGTATGTGCACACATCACAAAAAGGAAAGATAGCACAAAGGGATGGTAGGCGTATGTGTGTCCCAAGAGATGTATGTGCATCTTTGAAAGCATATGCATGCCCTTGAGAGAAAATGTGCATGCCTAGTAAATTTTATCATAAATGGCCAAAAATACAAGGAAGCATATGCGCAGGCATGGAAGCATATACGTGCCATATGTTAAAAGTGTGCATGAGTTTGAACATATGTGTGCCTCTTTTTAACACTGCGCGTGTACCTAGAACAACACAAACAAAGATGGAAAAAAGATTTCTGGAACAGCAAATAGGTCAAAAATTTCTCTTTAAACCAATTTCTAATAAAAACTCATTAACTTTACATGTAAAAGGAAGATTTAACACACATAAGGTTAGAAAAATGCTTGAGACAAATCTATTTAATCTTCAAAATGCATGATATAGTTAGAAAAATGAGGTAAATCACAAAGCTTGAAATCAACTTCTATGGACCATGGAGTAAGGTCCCATCGGGCATGCCAAATGTATGCATGAAAATATTAGCTATGATAGTAAAAATGAAACTAACACCTAGTAGTTTCACAATATAATTGAATCTATCATAAACATCAAGATGAGAGCTTAACGAGATAAACTTCTACATGAATGCATGAATTAAACTAGCATTACTATGTTACCTAACTTCTCTAGATTGCTTAATATAAATATGAACCTAGTTATATCCTAAGCAATCAGTTTTGTGTTTTTTTCTCCAAGTGGTGATGATATTTCTCTAAAATGAATACAAGACCAAGTTTAGATATTGTCTCTGCTAACCAAGCTTGGAGGAATAGACGCAAGATGGAGAAGCTACTACAATGAGGAATGGCTCAAGATCAAATGTTCCTAGCTTTAGCTAATGCAAATGAAATTTTTGTCAAATTCTAAAAGTGTGTAAGATGTTTAATATGATAATCAAGGTGTAAAGGTGTAAGATTGAAAGGGAGGCCTCAGCCTTGTATTTATATGTTTCCATGTTGGGAAAGTTAGAAATCCTAGTGCATGTGGGATAAAAGGGTAAAGCCAAAATAGACTTTTTACAAGTCAATGCACTTTTTAACTAGATTAGGAGCTAATTAATAGTTTAGGATTAACTAAGAATCCCAAATAATCTTAGGAAGATTTTTGGGAGCATCTGGAGGAGGTTTTGATATATTTTAGAAGTTTTAGAAGCGGGATTTAGCCAATAAGAAGGTTTATTGGTTAAATGCAAGATTAAGGGCTTAATTAACATGTTATTAGATGATTAAGGGCTTAATTAACATGTAATTAAATAATTAAGAGGATTATCACTAATCAAAATGTCATTAATTGGCATCCTAGGTGAATTAGAAGCATAGTTAGATAATGAAGTTTCCTTATTTAACCAAAGGGAGAAGGGGTGAAGAATAGTTCATTGACAAAGTGTCATCAATTGACTGGAGAAGAAGATGAGAAGGTCGTTAGTGTAATTTAAGTAATAAAAATGCGTAAGCATATTTTAGGTGCCTACTGAGACTCCCCACCAAAGCACTTTGCTCTACAAACCCTCTTGTAATTATCACTTCAAAATTGCAGGATTGGTTCCCCTCATCCACAAGATTCTAAAGAATCAAAAATCACTCAACTCAGACAAGAATTTCTCCCGAAAAGATAAATTGAAAATTTTCCCTCTTTTCATTAACACCAAATTTTAAGCTTTTCCCACATCCAAGACTTGTTTTTGAAATTTGCATTGATTCCGACAAGAGAATCTCACCAAATTAGAAGCATCTATTTTTCTTGGGAAAAAAATTCTAATGAATTGATTCACTTCCAATTTGGATTTGATTTTCTCTCATTTTACCTAATACTAAATCAGCGACTCGTAACACTGAAATACACTCAAATTTACGGATTTTCAAAAAGGGTTACGTAATCCATTTTCACTTGCACTATAGAATTCCTAGCACTTTTTAAGGTTAATGGGATTATAAAAATGCAAAATAAATCTCCAAAACTTTGGATACAAATCCATTTGAGTTCTAATGGAGCACGTGGATTTCAATTATCTAAAGCAGAGGATAAAAGAAAACAAAATTCATTTGCAGACTTGAGTCAAAGTACAAGGAAGATTGTGGATCACAAAATTTCTAGTTGAATCATTCAAATATTTTCATGATGGTAACTATGGTTGTGGTATATTCTTGATCTACATTCAAGAGCTATGACAAAAAATTATCACATGCTTCAAGAAGGCATTTTTCATTCAGTCAATGTTTAATTCTATCTCATGGGGAGGAAGTATTTCCATGTAGAGGATTGAAATGTTGTCATTGATGACTATCAAAAGATATTTGATATGGTCGAATCCAAAAGATCTCATGGATACTAAGTACATGGCATGTATGGTGTGAGTACCTACTTCATAATGATTAGATGATGAGTTTTCATTCTTGTGAAGAGATGAGGGATCAATTTCATGACAAAGAGTTGATTTGTGCACCCTATCATTGCTCGTAGAGATGGAGAGTTGAAATAGAGTTTCCAAGCATGACCAATGGTGATCAATCAAGATTAGTGTGAAGCATTGTTTCTCATTTCTAGATAGGTCATGCCTTGATCGGATAAGCGATTAAAGAAGATCATATCCATTGCAACATCCATCTTCTCCCTCTTCTTCTCTCTTTTCCCACTCTATAATTCTATTTCTCCATTGAGGAGAAGCTTTTGTAAAAATTGACTTAAGTCACTTAAAGTTTCTATTTATTCATTGAGAATTACACTTTAAGTTGAAAATTCACATAAAAATGCGAAAAAGCCATTGACTTTAGCTATAAATTATAATGCTCTCTTTATTCCAAAGGATCAATGTTTTCCTCTCTAAGTAAGTTGTATTCTTCTATTCCCTTGCATTGTAATTTTCCTACATTCTCATCTTATCACTCATTTGAGAGCATGTTGTCATTTGTAAGAGGTTGAAGGAATTTGTTTCTTCTTTATGGAATGCATAAAATTTTATAAAGATTTGTATTTGTCTTGTAATTATCTACATCATTATCTTATGATGTTGTGTTGTGTTTGCATGTTTCCTCCAATGAAGTGGATATACACCGAGTTATCAGTTGATGGAATTTTTGTAACTACCATTAACATAACTCCCCTCTCCCTCTTTTTCCATTGTTTCTCTCATACTATTTCTCCCTCGACCTCATACATTTTTCCTTTATCACTTGCAACCGTGCACTTACAAAAAGGGTGTTTCTAGACTTTCGTTGGTCTTTGACCACCCCTAAAGAGTTAGAAGTAGTGTAAATAATCTAGATTTCAATAAATGGGAGCTGCCACATCTTAAAGTAGAATGATTCAATCCTACAAGTGTCGATGAAGCACATATGTTGTCCTTGACAAAAAAAATTCCAAACTTGATTTTGGCGCCCACCATGGGGAAATTTTTGTTGTCTTGTACCCTATAATGATACACAAAATCATAAAAATCAAATATCTCAAAATCCATAAAAATTCAAAAATATACAAAAATCAAAAATATGAGATTCATCACTTGAATACCCACTGATGATTTCTATGAGAAACCCTTCATATTCGGAGTGAATTTTCATATTCCCTTGCTATAAAATTTCCTATTCCTTGTTGAAAAATCATTTATAAGCTAGAAGATAGAAGATTCACTAGTGGTGATCAAACAAGTGGAATTGTAGTCTTTTATAATCTTGTGTTTGAATTGCAAGAAAAATATGATTTCATGTTTGCTCCCATACAGATTCCAAGAAAAGCTTCGAGAATCCATTTGAAGATCTTGTTGTTAGTCCTAGTGCATCTCTCATCTCTCCACATTCATTGAATACTCTTCCTCCGAGAGATGGTTGTGTCGCACCTTGGGGTCGAACTTGGTCCATTATCTTTGAATCCTCAACTTCATGAATTGCCCGGAGGATCAAGAAATAACTTTCTTAAGTTCTATAGAGATGGAAACCAATCTCCATTGAGAGTATTACAACATTTATCAAAACCTATGGCATTCTTAGAATAGGACACAAATATGGCGTTGTTTGGTTATTCGTGGAGTCATTACAATATGTTGTTACGGAATGATTCTATTATTTTTCACCTCATTCAATCACCAATAGGGAAAATATGAAATCTATTTTTGAAGCATGGTTTAATTCAATAAAGGATGTACATACCCTTCTCACTCAATTGATTCAAATGAAGAAAGAATCCTATTATCGATGAGAAAATTTATGGCCAAATTCAATGATTTGATTAACAAGATTCCTATTTGGTGTTCATCCTACTATACATAATCAAAAGATGTTATTCATAAATGCTCATTGCTTGGAAGTTGGACTCATACTATGGAGAGCTCAACTAAACAATTTTAACAAAGCTCAAGAAATTTCCATTGAGCTAGAAGATGATCTTATCATGTCAAGGAAGATCAAGAACCATTCAAAAATAAATAAATTCCATAGTTCCTATTCGAAGGCATCGATCTGTTGTCACGTGAAGTTATTCAATGAGATGCATACAATGAAGAAGAAAATTACTCATCGTGTTCCATATCAAAACCAAAACCACTATCAAATTATGGATCACTTTGAAGGCATTCCTTAGATGATCCACCTATAAATGAAGCACGTGGGTTAGGAAAATATGAAGATGATGATTTTGTTAAATAATAACTTGCAGGGAGAAAAGAAGCTAGATACACAATCATCGGGTATTTTGAATACTTGTCCGAGAAGGATCCCAAGGATTCCAATGATGATATGAATAACTAATCTTATGTAATGTGCACTCGCTCACAAGGATAGAAAGAGGCCTCTTCCTTTGCTACCTAAGAAAATCATTTGAATCCTCTAAAGGTGATTGTATGCACCCAAATTTGCATGTGCTACATTGTCAGAATGGTTAGAAATCCCCAATGATGAGTAAATATCTTTCTAATGGTGTTCGAGTCCAATTTCTCATTTACAGTATATATTTGTAGCCTAGAATGCTTCTCTTTTTCATTTTCATGGTTTTCCCATTTTCTTTTATCATTTGTTTTTGTTTTTCCTTAGCTTTCATGCTTTAAGTTACGGAACCGTGTCGGCGGTTACGTAACTACCGGTCTACTCTTGAGCAAAGGTTACGCAATCACCGCCATAGTTGTATAATTGTCGGTCTCACGTAGAACAATGGTTATGTGCACTTTTCCCAAGCCTCTTCCAAAGCATGATTTGAACATGTGTCACTTTCTTCAAACTCATTTTTAGCACTTGTTTCTTGTTTAAATTGGTTGTTCTTGAGATCTTTATATGGGTACAAACTTTTTCTTCCCTTCTTATTGTTAATTGTGAGATAACTACATATTTTTTTAGTGATATAGCTTTCCTTGGATGCCAAATGGCTTAGACCATTTCTCTGCCATTTTCTATAAGAGTCAAGCTTCTACCCGGAGCATTGGTTGGAGATTATTGTTTTGAATTGCATTGTTATGTTGCCCGTAATCCTACCAAGAAATACACAAGTAAGCTCAATTCTCTTGCCTGTGTTGCTACTAGATTACTTGTAAGCCATTCCAACTCCAGCACTTCTTCATCATTTCTTCTACACAAGCTAGCATATTTTCTGGACTCGTTTGAACACCAAATTGGAAAAGAAAATGAGGGGAAAACAAAGCAAAACCAGTATTGTAATTGTCACAGTTCTACAACTTCCACGGTGGGGATGCATTTAGATTCTTAAAGTGTCCTCTGTTTGAGTAAATCTTATTCCATAATCTATTAGAGTATATTAATTCAAAGGAATCCAATTATGTAATCTTTTCTTTATTTACAAAAAGCTTCTATTGAAAGTTTCTTCCCTGCCTATACATGTGGGTTTGCATGGGAATTTTGTTTGGAAGAGGCTTCTGCACCTGTTTAGTGTTAGTTGTGATTTACCTTAATTTTTTTAAGCTTCCATAGATCATGTTGTTTCTACCGGGGAAGTTTCAGGGGAAGAATTGCTTCTAAGAATCTTTTCATTCTTCCCATGACTCTGAGGTAATAACAAAGGAAGTTATATATCCACAAGTACAAATTGGAAAAGTTTTGTTTTATTAGAATAGATTAGATCCACTCACAGACAGGAAATAACCACATCTAGTTGTTTTCTTGTTTAGTTCTGTTAATTTTAGTGTAGAAGCAATTTCAATTAATTAGAAGTTAAATTGTTTATGCATATTTCTTCTATTTTCCAGAAAACACAAAAATACAAAAACATTAGATTAATTAATTAGCTCTTTTATTTGTTTTATTCCATTTCATTTAAATCATTGGAAAAACACAAAAATAAATAGATAGATTTATTTCCTTGTTTTAATTTATTTTCTTGCTTTCATTTATTAATTAGGCACATAGATTAATTAGATGAAAAGTAATACAATTCCCCACGTGTTCTTAGTTGGCCTAGGTTTAAACTTCAACCTTACCCCTAACGGGTACTTTACGAGTTTGATTTCTTCCGTGGTTTAATAGTTCACACATCCATATGACCATCCAAGGCCCTAGGCAACCCAGAGATTACGTGTGTGACCTGACAGTGCCACAACCTAACCTAGCTCCATAATTAGTAAACATTGACCAAGGCCTCAGGTACCTTATTTTCCAAACCACCCCGCAACCACCTGTTATCATTTGATGACTAAAGGATTTAAACATTGAAGAATATAGTGCTTATGAGTTATGGACACGTTAACCTGGTTGGAATTAGATTCCACGATTCACCCATTGTCCTACCCACATGTTTCCTCTCACACCTCCATGACCTTGTCTAGAGACTTTTATGAGGAAAATGCTAGGACAATTTCCATGCATTCAGAACCAGTTCGGAGAATATTTGGTGACACCGATAGACTCCTTCATGTGTCCATTCTCCTCAACCATTCCATTTCGCCCACCCAAGTTAGAGAGGCCTTCATTTCCTTAGACGAGTAGATTCCCATAGTGCTCATAGAAGACATTAGATTTCCTTGATTACTTGTTGGTCATTTTCACCCATTTTCATGTATTCCACCTATTCACCTTATTTATCCTATCATATAGCCATATATCCATTCCATTGTGGTTGTCCTAGCATGACCTCGAGAGGTCACGTCTCGCTTAAGATCACATGTTGATTTTAAGACATACAAAATTGGTGAACCCGACGTGAAGGACTAGTTCCTTTTGTTTCCTTCTTTCATCCATCCTTCTCCTCTCCCATTATTTTTTGGGTGTTTATAAACCCCCCAAATATGTCAAGTCAAGAATACAAAGAGGCCCATCTTGGGTCTTGAAGCGTATTATTACCAGATGGGTATGCAACAGTCACCCTCATTATCAAGGTGGGCTGATAATTATTCATCTAACTTACCTTCACCTCACACTCCTCCTCCTCAAAGTGCCAACAATAGTTCATCAATTAGGATTGAGGAGATCAACCGAACTATAGCCCAAAACCATAGTTCTCCAACTTAAACAACATGACATTCACCAAAGAATGTGTTCTATCCTCAAGTCTTGTTAAGACCCCAAATCAGCATAAAGTTTGATGTTTTCTCTTCCTTTCTCTTGTCTAATGACGAACTCATGGCATGCCTCGCGAAGCGATGAGTGTTTTAACGCAATAGACTAGTCCTTGGAAAGGATGCACGTATAAACTTATGTTCTTCTTCAAAACAACATTTCTACCCTACCTCCTACAACGGAAAATGTATCCAAAGAAGGGTGGCCTTCGAGAGACCAATTTATAGCAGGAAATCACATTCCTTTTCTCCCTAACAAGACTCAGAACACGCCCAAGAAAAATACAACACCATCTCTAGGTGATGTGATTTAAATGTTGGTGGGTAGGGTTAGGGAATTATAGCTTTCCCAGCATTCTCATGCTCCATCTTTTGCTAGGAAAATTAAGGTTCCCCACCACACTCAGAACTTTGGTTATGTGCCTTCTGCGCCATCACCTCCTCTAGTCTACATGGGCATTCCTAGCCATCGATACCTTTTCACTTTGGATTGGGGACATTAGGTATGCCCTCATGGTAATTCATACGAATACCCTCCATTGGCACTAACCGTAAGTGTGCTCTCAAATGTCGTCCCAACTAGTGATGCAATGTTTCCTAGTTTTGTGCCTACTACTCACGTATCGTAACAATGCTCCCTCGTATCTACATATGTATTCCAAATCACCACAGAGGGACATGTTTTCTTTTTATGGCTCATATACTCAGCCTCAAGGGATACCTTATGCCCCCAAACTGCTATGTTGTGCCTTTTCAACCTCTTGTTCCACCCCCACCTCCCCATCAAGGGTCATTTATGGTAGAGTTGTATACGGTGGGCACATTTTCGGAATATCTTAAGGAGCCCCTTGATTTTACCATACGAGGCATGGTGCTTCCATGACCATTATCGAACCTTCAAAAAGCCAAAGGTGAGGGGGATCCGAACACTCACATTAAAGTGTATGTAATTGTCGTTTGAGAGATGATCCCATGGGATGCACTTGTTGCTAATATATTCCCTAAGATCCTTGAGGGGATTGCTTTAATCGGGTACTATAAGATACCAGAAGCCTCAATTCATTTGTTTAAGAAACTAGTTTTAGATTTTATAAAGGCTTTTGACATGAACAAACTCTTGTGAACAGGAATCAAGGAATTCCTTCACATCAAGCAAGAGCACAATGAATCCATCGCCCACTTCATTCAAAGGTGGCAGAAATTCCTCTACTCCTCGGCTAGTGCTCCCAACATGGATCAAATGAAGCTTTGTGACCTATTCCTCCACTCCATCAATCAAGAAATCAAGGAGGAAGTGTAAAATTTCCCTCTTAGGAGTTACAAGGAGGTTTTAAAGGGATCTCTCCACATTGACCAAGTGGCGATTGATGGCGGTCGAAAGACCTATGTCTCAAATGGGAGACTAGTCACTCCCTCACAAGGTAGTTCAAATTACCCAAACGGTTCTAACAACAAAATCAAGTACCCAAGGTCCTTAACAAGATCCATGGTGCTTTATGAAAAATGGTATCACTAATTAAGCCTGGAAATAAAATGTTGTTAGTACAAGCAATGCATATAATGGAAATAACAACACGAATGAAAACAATCAATGGAGTAATAACTTCACTCCTTCTATTAATATGGTTGACTTTATTCGACCTCCCCACCTCAAAGCAATTTCAGACCTAAGGCCCAATTAAATACCCAAATGGATATCCAAATCAATATCGAACCAAGGCTAGAGCCCCTGAACTTCAATTATAAAAACCAACAAAAAAAATAATAAGAACTATGGACCACAAAAAAACTAGAATTAGATACCTCATGATTATGATCTCAATTTATACTATGGTTTCCATATGGTTCGAGGACATGATTCTAGAAATGTTGTGATTGTAAAAAAATCATACAGTGGATTTTGAAGGACCAAAGGCACCTCTTTGTTGAGATGTTTTTGGCTAACCCAACAACGCCTACCCAAAAAGCTCACATGGGGCATATTGCTCCTCGTAATGTAACCCTTGGGATTTATAAAGATCATTTTCCTACACGTCCCAAGAATGGACATATTAATCCTCATGGTACAAACAAGGGGACCCCCGTTGGAAAAAATGATCATGAAACATCTACGTCCACAAGGACTTTAGTAGTGCTTCCTTTATATGGTCAAAATCAGACCAAGATGATAATCCTAGTGGAGTTAGAGACCAAGCCTAAGGTTAATGTAGTTACTTGTACTCATGATTATTCCTCACAAACTCTTCCCATGTATCCTTCAATGTCATATGTATCATCGATGGCTCCTAAAATAGTAGGGGTCTATGATTTAATCACGGATTTGACCAAGACCTTTTCTCACATTTCCTTTTGGATTTGTTGAAGAATTCCCTTGCGCATCGAGTGGATTTTTTATAAGTGTTAGGCTTTGGCTATCTAATTCACATCACCCCTCCCCTGAAGGCCCAAGTTAATCATGTATACTTTGATGTCTATCCTCTAGGGCAACCTCGAGAGAGATGCGGGGTTCATTTTCGACATTAACAAGATGCTTCTTGACATTGATTCTACATGGAGAGGTGATCATGCATTTACCTATTGTTAGTGCAAAATCACAGCACCCCTGGACGCTGATCAGATTTCTAGGTTGATCACTCTTGCATCCAGTGTGATTGCACAACATGGAAACCTCTCCAAGTGTGGGACTTGAAACCGAGAGAGGAATCTCCGATTAGAGGTCTGGTCCCTCAAACTCCTCTGATTTAGATCTATATTTTGCAAAACTACAGAGGTTTAGATCCTAATCCTATTCTAACTTGCAAGGAGACAGGGGTAGAAGTGCAAAATTGAAACTATCTAAAGATGGTGATGCACCAAAAGGAGTGGTGAAACATATTAGTCATGCAAATAGACACAGACCAAGGTTCACAACATAAAAACATACACAGACTGATAATGTATAATTTAGCATCTGAAATCAAGCAAATAATACAAACAGAGGATTGAAACCCATTCACAGAGCTTGCATTATCAATTTAATATCAAAATACGCATTACACCCTCTCAGAGAGGTAAAAAATCATTATAATCCTTGGAGAGGTCGATACTTGATCAATCCCTTGAAGAAGGTGAAAGAAGAAGTCTGCTATGCCCAAAAATGTTCCTCTTTTTGAAATGAGCCCAAAATCGGCTTTTAAAATGCAAGGGTCAAACCAGGAACGGGGAGACGACAAAGGCATGGGAGACCATTCTTTCTTAATCGCAGTGTATTAAAATGGCATGGAGGACCTTACAAACCCATACCCTATCATTTTGACCGGATTGCAGGAGAATGCGACCCATTCGCATTAACTTCAAGTCATTTGGAATGTCATTTCGCGCCATGAATACGCGTCAAAGCCGTTTCTTGATTTTCCTCCTCCGATCTGCTCCAAAACGCAAGATTGACCTTGGAATCATGTAGATAATTTCACCGACTTTCCGTTGATGTAAAGAACGTGCAAATCTAAGCTCGGATCAAAAGTTATGGCGATCAAGATCTAGGGCACAAACAGTAAAAACGTGTTTTGAAATCCTTTCCGCGCTCTCGCCACTGGATGACACGTGGCACGTGCTGATTGGATGAGCAATTCTCTCTCCTCCGTCTTTTCAAAGCTTTCATTTTGAAATTTGCTTGTGGGGCCCTTAATCGACACGTGGCGCTATTTCATTGGTTCTCGGCTCTGTCGGCTTTTTTGCGCCTTCTTCGCGTCCTTTTTTGTCCTGACGTCCCAATTGCCTTGGGATCGCTTTTGACCTCTTTCGCCGGTTCGCCCAGTTCGCGCCTTTTTGGCCCGCTTGTCCCAAGCTATTGCAGCAGTTAGTCGATTTTCTCTCGGTCGAACCGGCATTTCGCGCCCACCGCGTACTATCGTCCCATTTGTCCCATTTTCTTTTGGGCTGCCTGTGCTCATTTCGGCCGAACCGGCCGGTTCGGGCCCTTTTGTCCCGAACGTCCCGAGCAACACTTAGCCAATTTTTCTTCCTCTTTCGGCCGGATCGGCTTTTCGCGCCCGCCGCGTACTTCTGGCCCGATTGTCCCGAATGCAATTTGGGCCGCCTAGAGGCTTTTCGGCCGATCCGCGCCTTTTTGTCCCACTTCTCCCAAATGCTACCTTGAGCAGGACTTAGCCAATTTTCACACTTTTTCCTGGATCAACCTATTTGCCTTTCTGCAACCTTTTTGCATTTTCTCAGAGCTTGCTCCCTGTTTCTTCGGCCAGGGGAGTTAGAAAAATACCTGAAGGGACCCTAGAAACCTGATTTTGCTCTGAATCAATCAATTTGCTTGGGATTTGAATCTTCTGATGCATGTTATCAAAATTTACCCTAGGGGGGTGAATTTTGGATAACACCTATAGTTTTGGATATTCAATAACTATGTTAAGTGTGTGATGATACATGATGGGATTGTTGTCAATATATTCCCTTTCTTGTTTCTTCAAAAGTTAGGTTAGGAGGAAAAAAATTGTTCTTCAATACGAAACATGCTAAGAGGCTATGACAGTCTTAAGGCAACATCCATTGGGACTATAGTGCTTCCAGTTACCCTTGGACCAAAGATCATGTGTTGACCAAGTTTTATATTATAGATCGAGAAACTAACTATAATATGATTCTCAGTCAACCCTGGATTCATAGAATAAAGGCAATCCCTTCTATGTTGTTCCAAGAGGTTAGATTCTTACACTTAGGTAAGGTTTTCGTAGCTCAGGGTGACCTAAAGCCATTTGATATCATTTGGCCAATCTAAAGAAGAAACCCGGGATTCATACTAAGTTTGAGCTCCCGGCCAATCAGTTGAACAAGCCTTGGGACTTAAAGCTTGAGTCCTAGCTTGTTCCTACAACTAATTTGGAAACCCCTAAGGCAATCAAGGGGTTGATTCTAGTTAAGTTAAGGCCACTATAGTAGAAAATGTATCAATAACAACTACAACATAGATTTTTAATCTCTTTGAGAATGATTTTCCTATTGTTCTCTTGTTTGATTCCCGGGCATAGGACATTCTCTTAGAACTGGTTCTCTCCTCTCTAGTGTCTTTGATGAGGTCTATATGGTTGAGGTCTCAGAAGTTAAGGAAGAAGATTCCAAAATGGTCAAAACTCTATCTTCCCCGATCACTTTGTTGGACTCTCAACTATGATGGTGCAAAGTGTTATTATGGTGTTTGGGGGGGTCATCCTTGCTTTCTAGAGGGGAGGGTCATGCCTTTTCCTTTAGGTTAAACTTTGAATGTACAAACAATGCCATAGAGTATGAGGCTCTTCTTCTTGGTCTCATTATATCCAAGAGGATGGGTGTCAACAATGTTAGAGTTTTGGGTGACTCCTAGCTTGTTGTTAACCAAGTATCTGAAGTCTATGAGACTAGAGTTGAACACCTGCAACTCTACAAATCTGTTGTATTGGAACTTTGTAAGGGTTTTAACTTCATTTATATTGAAGCCATACCTAGAGAACATAATCAATTGGCCAATTCCATGGCCATGTCTTCCTCACAATTTTTTCCAAGTGAGGAATTGAAGGAAACTGAGTTTACGGTCTCAATTTGATCTAAAACCTTGGTTCAAAAAGTGTCAACCAATGTAATTTTGGCATATGTTGAAGCCAAGAATGAGCCTGCCACCATGGATTTCGTAGAGAATGATGAGGCAATCCTAGGATTCCTCAATGCTTATATAGATCTTCATCTCGCACACCATAAGAGAGGATTTTCTTATACCTCACCCTTCCTCCTACTTTGGAGATCGCATGATGTATCCTTCCTCATTGGAAGGTCTTGAGATCTATGAGGTATAGGAAGAAGTACTTGAGTTGCCTTAAGCCCCACCTAAGTTCAAAGAAGGTAATGCCTCCTTAATTGAGGGAACAATTGATATAAACATTGGGTCAAAAGATGAGCCCAACATCTTGAAGCTCGTTCTTCTTTAACACCAAATGAGATAGAAGCACACATGAAGGTGCTTAAATAACATTCAAAATCCTTCACCTTCAGTTATAAGGAAATGATGGGAATCGCTCCTGGTGTGGTGGTTCATAGCCTCATCACAAAGTCTGATGTCAAGCCCTTGAAGTATAAGTATCGACCTATGAAGCCAAAGGTGGCTTTAATGGTTAAAGAGGAAGTAATGAAGCTCATTCATGTGGGTTTCATTAAACCAGTGGACTATTCCATGTGGGTGTCTAACATCATCCTAATTCTTAAAAAGAATGGGAATATATGCATTTGTATCGACTTTAGAGACATCAACAAAGCATGTCCTAAGGATGACTTTCCATTTCCTTCCATCAATGTCATTGTAGATGCAACGATTGGTTATGAGTTATTGTCACTTATGGATGGATTCTTTGGCTACAATCAGATAAGGATCTCTAAGGAGGATCAAACCAAGACTACCTTTACTACTCCTTGGGGACCTTTTGCTACGTAGTTATGTCATTTGGCTTGAAAACGTCGAAGCCACCTATCAACGAGTGATGACATACATCTTCCATGATCTTATTCATAAGAGTGTGGAATTTTACATTGATGATCTACTACTAGCTAAGGCCAAGAAACATTGCAATCACCCTAAGGTGCTTCATGTTATCATCGAGCTTGTCTTATCGAATACGATGTAGCGTTGGATCTGGAAAAGTGTATATTTGGAGTGATGGGAGGTAAATTTCTAAGGTATATCATTTCTTCTCAAGGAATCGTTGTAGATCTAGCAAATATTAGGGTAGTTCTGGAGATGACTTCACCTTCATACGAATCAAGAATTAGGTCTTTTCTAGGTAAAATTGGGGCGATTCATAAGTTTATTCCCGATCTAACTTACGTCGTCCATCCCATTAACAACTTGTTAAAGAAGGAGTGTAGTAAAGAGTGGACTTCTGAATGTCACGAAGCATTTGAGTCAGTCAAATGTTTTCTCATGTCACCACCTACACTCATGCCACCCAAGGTCGACCATCCTCTGATCTTATACTCTTAAGCCACCAAGGTCTCGCTAGCTTACATGTTGGCATAGGAAGATGATGATAACTGTGAACATGTCATTTACTTCATTAGTCACACTTTTTTTGAATACGAGACATGTTATACACATGCGGAGAAAGAATACCGGTAATATTTTTCATGATGAAAAGGTTAAGGCATTATATGCTTAACCAGGAGATGCGATTGATCATCAAGTCGACCAGCCTATGAACTTGTTTGACTCTGGTTGCCTTATCCAAAAAGTTTGGACATTTCTTACATTGATGGGTGAATTTGAACTCACCTTCATCAACTAAAAGTCTATCAAAGGAAAAATTATTGTTGATTGGTTAGCGGACAACCTGATAGATTGTGGAAACCTAGTAGACCTAGATTTCCTTGATGAGTGTGTATTTTATGTGGAAGAAAATCCTCCCATTACGTTGTGTCCATGGTACATGTATATCATTAATCATATTGTGGACCATACATATCCCGAGGGAGAAACCGGCAACAAAGGCAACACCTACGTGTCATAATTGCCAAGTATGGAATTGTAGAAGAATTGATCTACCGTAGAGCCTTCTAAGGCATGTTTTTAAGGTGTATAGATGAATAAGATTCATAAAATATTCTCTTCAAAGGCCACAGTGCAGGATCACTTTGGAGGGCATGCTACCGCTTGAAAAATTCACCGAATGGGTTATTTCTGGCCCACCTTAGAACATGATGTTGTAGAGTATGTACGCATGTACCATAAATGTCAAGAACTATCACATGAGATACACATCCTTGCTCGGGATTTACATCCAATTGTGACACCCTGGCCCTTTTCTACTTGGGGTCTAGATTTGATTTGGAATTTTTACCCTCATCGACAGATGGCCACAACTTTATCATTATAGCCATAAAATATTTTACAAAGTGGGTCAAGGCCATGCCTCTCACTACTGCACGGTCTGTGATCACCAAGTTCATTTTGAATCAAATCATCTATAGGTATGGAGTCCCACAGGTCATTATCTTAGATAATGACACGTCCTTTAAGAATGAAGAGGTGCATGAGTTGTGCTCATAATTCAAAATATCACATCACACAACCTCTTTGTATTACCCTTAATCCAATGGACAAGTTGAGGCTACAAATAAAACATTGAAGTCCATACTCCTTAAAACAGTCAAGGAGAATAAGCGTGACTGGCATTTAAAGCTATTTCCAGCCTTATGGGCCTATAGGATGCCAATACAGATGCCTACGGGGTGAACCGTTATTCTTTTGTCTTCGACATGAGGCGGTCTTACCACTAGAAGTTGAAATACCTAGTCTTTGCATATCTTTGCAAGGTATCTTAGGTGAAGACAGTATCAAGAAGCACAAATGGTTCAACTTGAAACTTTTGACAAAGCTCGGCCTAGGGTGAACAACGTCAATGTCTCTATGTTGATAGGATATGTCGTTAGTATAATAAAAAGGTATATGAATGAGAAATACATATAGGAGACTGTTTTTGATCATGGATAACCAGATTAACAAGAAAACCGGAGAAAGATGAAAGTTTACACCAAAGTGGTTAGGTCCATATTAAGTCATGGAGGACTATAAGAATGGTGCGTATCGTTTGTGTACTTTAGAAGGTGAGGATTTTGGTGAATCAGTCAATTCACTTCACCTTAAACACTTCTACGCATAGTTCATTTGCATTTCCACATGTACACTACTGCATCCACAATGCATGTCTTTTACATAATCATATTGTAATATTGTGAAACAAGAAACTTATTTTTCAAACAAATTTCAAATTTTCTAAGAATTGGCAAAGCATTTAATCATACTTCTCCAACTATTCATTATATCATCTCTAAACTATTCAATCTCTTTATTATCCTAGTAGATGAAGTTTGAGCATTGATCCTACCAAGACCTACACACTTAGTTCTATTCATGGTTGCTTCTAGTTGGGGTGTTTTTCCCATAGTCTGTACTAGAAGCTTTTTAGTGTCACATCTTTCCCTAAAACTCTCTCTCGATAACAAATCAATCTAAAACATTTCACCTAGATTTCTTATTTTCCCTGTTTCAACCTCGATGGTGAGCCCTCGTATCCTACTAATTGCATGGGTTTCAAACTAGGGGCAAGTATTCCTTCCAATAAAGCACAAGGTTTATAAAATAAATAAAATAAAATAAAAAGATAAGCAAACAATAAAATGCAAAATAATTTCATCAAGCAAATAAAACCACACTTCTTTGCCCTACCAGTCTTTGGCGATGATCCCATGCTTCCTGTATATCATGAGGTTGGGAAAGGAGGTAAGTGCCCTTACTTTCCTAAGCCTTTTCCTTGATGATGAACCCATGCTTCTTACTAGTAGCATGGGAGGGGTCCTTTCAAACAAGTCAACAAGTTAGAAGTGATTTTAGTCCTTTGAAATCACCAAAAGTGAGTTAGATGTATAAGTTATAAGAGAGTTAATCCATAAAACCATATTTTGTCAATCAAGAGGCCATCTATGGGTCTAAGTCTAGTTAAACTTGCAAGCAAACTACATTCTAAACTAGATAGTTATCCTTGCCTAGAGTTGAGTTGTAGTTTCCTAATTGGGTCTTTGTCAAAATCTTGTCTTCATATCGCCACTTTCATTCATAAAAGTCATATAACTCACATCCTTCTTGGCTCTCGGTGTTGATCCCTCACATCTTACTAGTTGCGTGGAGTTAAGAATGGAGTGGGTTCATTTTCTTATTATATCACTTTCATCAAATTTGCCAACAAAATAGGAATATCAAATGTTGCTTGAAAACCAAAGTTTTAAGTTTGTAATTTGTCCTCATATGCATCACATATATATCAAAAACACAAAAATAAAAATATCATTCTATTTACATGTTTGCATCGTCATCATCATCATCCATACATGTATTCATAAAAGCATATAAAAACATCGAAGATTCTACACATCTAAGAGTACACAGATGAAGCAAGTCATGAACAAGTAAACTCTTACACAAGATATCTAAGCCAAAAAAAATATATATATATATATATATATATATAATAAAGTTTGTATACAATGTCATCACACTAACAAATGTGGTCAAAATGCTCGCAATGAGCACAAAATAAAAAAAAAATCAATATATGTGTCCCAAAAATGTCAATGAAGTAATAAAGGCATATAGTTTATCCTCTCTACAGGATCGGATGGAGGAGCATGATGAAGACCTTGTTGTGGCTCCTATGGTGTGAATGGGAGTCTCCACGCACCGATCAATGCAAATGACCCTAAGATGGGGTAAGTGACTTGGCGTAGTCATGGCCTCGCCACAGAATGGCCCCGCCACCTCCTCTCGGCAGCTCGCAAAACTCGGTGTAAATACATCTATATGGCGTCTAGCCATATAGTTGCCCCGCATCTGCAATCAACTCCTCTTGTGTCTTCCGTGGGAAGTACCAAGGTGTCGACCAAGATCTGATGAATAAAGTCTCGCCAACCATCAATAGTGGCTACAAAATACAAAATCAAGTAACGGTGAGTTTAAAAACTTTCAAAAAACAAAAATATAGTGTGTGATTTACTAGTAGTTCTACTCTAAGTACTAGAATCAAGAGAAGAGTATTTTACATACTCGGATCTCTTGGCTACCACGATGGGTCGATGGGTACTTGGTGGTGGTGGTGGAGCTACTTCAACCACCTCTTCTTCTCTCGATATCCTCCATAACTAGCCACCATCAA
The DNA here is from genome assembly GCA_018340775.1 of Taxus wallichiana var. yunnanensis. NCBI lineage: Eukaryota > Viridiplantae > Streptophyta > Pinopsida > Cupressales > Taxaceae > Taxus > Taxus wallichiana. The sequence continues at coordinate 508,580,556 of CM031236.1, read as the reverse complement.
AAGATTGACTCCTCATCTCCTCCTCCCTCACATGGAAGAAGCTCCTCTGAATGAAGTGTCTCAATATCAACCTCATCCTCGGCCCTCACTACCGCAGAAGCCTCCCCCGGTGGCTATCCACTCTCCATCACTCTCCTCATCTCCTTCCTCCTTAGTCTCTTCATTGGCCTCCTCCTCCTCCTCCCCACTTTGTGAGCGGGTGTGGCCCCTATCTATAGGATCTGCCTGGGTCCGAAAGGGTCCTATGTAACCTGTGAGATACTAATAAGGACTTCAGGTGTGACGATGGTCCACTTGAGATCCCCCTTTGGGGCATGTCTAGCCTCTCTAATTCCCCTATATATTGTCTTGACTATTAGAAGGGCATCAACATATGGGAGTCCAAACTACTACAGTAGTCCGTCCACCTTTGGATGGATCTCAACCCTACTAGTTTGGTCCACTAGTTGTATTGTAGTGCTACTGTGCAACCATGATAACTCTCTCTGTAGACACCAAATTTAGGACACACTCCCCTTGGTCCCTTTCATTTAATTAAACACACCATGGCCTCATTACTAATTATTACTAATATATTCATTCTCACATTATCAATTAATTTAATTAAGTTAATTTCATCCTCACACCTCCACCTCATCATTGCACCTCACCCTAGACTCATTCTAGGGGCATTTAACTCACAAAGGATCGAGTCATCACTCTCAATGTTGAGTCACCACTTGACCTAAGTAACTAAGAATTCTTCTCAAACCTAATTGGACATCTTTTATGACCTTCCTACCTTTTCTAACGAGAACTCCACTTCCCTAAGCAGACTCAACTTGGAAAACACACCAAATCTGGGAAGATCTGCCTATTTTTGGTAAACCTAGACTTACCCGCCTTAATCGACGTCGGTTATTCCTTGACCAGTGTCAGTCACCTAACCTCCATCGACTACTTTATGTATAATTTTCCTACCTTTTACCTAGGTTGGTCATTTTTAGTTTTGAGAGAACTATTGCATTCAAGTGCGAATACAAAGCCTCTCAGCATCCAGATGACAAAAATACTCAACCACAGGTCCAAGCAAACATCTAGTTCTCCTTCGAGAGTATTGGAATAATCACGGGAACACTACGGGAGTACTGCCATGCCACTGACTCTAGAATCTCTTCATGGAGCAATTATCATCCACCTTCACCTCCCAGATCTGTAAAGGTAAGTAAGTATTCATGATTTCGATCATATTTTGCTTATTTAAAGTATAGATTCCTTACCTCTTTCATTATACTTTATTTTTGCCTATATTCCTTTATCTCCACCTCCTCACCAATCTTCCAACCAAACCACCTATAGCCTTTTTCCTTTCGTGACTTCCCCCTCTATATCCCTAAAGTCTTATTAGTAATATTACGAACCTAACCACACCCTTCTCACTCTTTGTGTAATCATAGAGAATCCCAAAAACCATTTTTATCAAATTATTGTCAATTGTCCCTACCAACACCGGTTACCTAACCATCATCAATTTCACCTCTATACCGACATTGGTCACCTGACCAATATCAGTCTCTATGTCATTTCATTCCTTTTGACCAACAAGCCTCTCGATCAACCAAAACTAACCCAGACCTTACCCAATCAACCCAAACCTCACCCGATCAATCCTAGACCCTTTCAGACCTACAAAACCTAGAATAACCTACCAAACCTCTAGATCTAATCATAACCTTTCCTGTTAGATTAGATTTGCTTATTGTATTTACACAAGATACCTAAATCATATAACTACAGTAGGATTTCCTTACTTCATGATATTTGTATTAAATTGTATTTGAAAGTGGATTGACAACCTTCTAGGAAACACCTCGCTTCCCGGATCTAGCACTCGCTAGGTAGTCCACTAACCTATATTATTAATACTATTTGGTGGTCTTGTTGTGTTTCTTATACAAGTCGTTCCTCCTAGCCAAAGGGAAGCTCTTCATAATCAACTTGGATCAAAAATTCATTAACACATGCATTCAACCTTCAACCTACATATCACAGGTATTCCTCCTTAACCATTTTACCTTCTATTTTTTTCGTCCTAAAAAGAGTAAAACTTCTTGGTGAAACACTCTCATCCCCCATAGGTTTGTCATCCTCTAGTAAGGTTGTGTGAAAAAATCATCAATAACAAGTGTGGTGACCGGTTGGTGTCACTCTTTGAATGGAGCCATGATTTTCCATCTCTAGGCCCTAATAGCCCCAGGGTCTGCAATCCCAACGCCCCTCTAATAAGGAATAATGTGCTCATAAACCCAACACATCACTAATGTAGGATGACTGAGGGCCATGCCCTTTACTCTAATAACTCAATACAAATCATAGTATGTAGTGCCCAAGATATCAACTCCCCACGCGTAGGCATGGACATGTTGCTCTATGTCTTGAATGATCGAGGTCCAACAATAAAGTAAGTTGTCCCGGACCTTGTCCCAAATCAAGTGCGAAGCTAAAATACTAATGATGGCCTTGTGCAAGGTAGGGATAGGAGCGGAGGCAACTGACAATAACCTCATCCCCTATTTGGCACTAGTATGTCATGCCAACCCATCTCCCATATAACTAGCCCATTGATGGGATACGGCCACTAAACCTATATTTTCTAGAGTCGGGCTTCTTCCAAAGGACAGAATTCTAAGAATCCTGTAAACGTCCTCGAGAGTGATGGTCAACTCTCCTCTAGCTCCAGGAAATCGGAAGGTATTTCGTTCCGTGTCCCAATAAGTTAATAGATCTAATAATAAGTGGCCATTAGGTACCACCTACGAGTCCGGGATATCCTCCATATCCCGGCCCTATATAGAAAATCTCTCTCCTCCTGAGATAGTGAATCCAAGATGGGAAGGAGCCAATCAAACTCTCTAGCCATGTTCCATCTAATATACTGACCCTACATTCACAAACATCAAGAAAATAACAAGTTAAAACCTTTTAGTGCAAAATAAGCTAGTAAAAAACATCATAAAAACATTCAAAAATCAAAATTTTCAATATAATTAGTTTGTTTTGAAATCTTCCTTGGAAATTACACAACTACCCCTTTGTGTAGAGTGGCGGTTTTATAACCGCCTCTCCACATAGAGTGACAATGCAGAATCGCCATAGAAATTCCACCTAAATACTTTAAGCCTTGATGGTTACGTAATCGATGCAACAATTGCATATCTACCTCTTTGCATAGAGTGGTGGTTACAAAATTGTCACAATGGTTACATCCGTAAAAATCAGGTCATACCCTAGGCCCCAAAAAAATTTAAAAAAGAAAACAAGACCGTTTTGGAAAAAATAAAATACAAATACTTCTAGGTGCCCCCCTGTGAACATTTTAACTATAAAATTAGTAAAAATCTCCCCCTAAGTTTATTTTTTCACATTTTACACATTATAGGGTAAAAATAAACAAGCGAATAACTCATCGGGCTTCCTAACCCACAACTCCTCCCACTATTTTGGTTGTCATCACGTCCGAGTACTCTTCGATTTGACTTTAGTTGCACGTGAAACCGTCATAGGTGATCTAGAGCTCAAAAATATCTAAGTGGGTGAGTGAAAATGATTTCTAGAAATAGTAATTTTGGTTATATATAGCATGTTTTAACTCTATTTTGAGTGTGTGTATTTTGCAGTAAGGTGAACACGGTGTAGGTATACTTCTATCCCCGCATATACGATAAGTCCTCTCGTTGTTGTAATTTAGTGTTTTTGTTATTATTGTTTTATTTGCACTTGATTCTTGTTTTCTCTTACATGTAGTCGGAAGATTGGGTTGGCATGATTTCAACACATGGGAATTTCATGTATAATTTATAACTTTCCCATTTGGGAACACCATACTCAAACTCTATGTTTTACGTCTCTTCATGGCTAAAATGCTTCTTCAAGGGGGAAATATGTACGCACCCAATTTTTCATGTGCTACATTATCGGAACGGTTCAAAATCCCCAATGATGAGTAAATATCTTTCCAATGGTGTTCAAGTTTGATTTCTCATTTGCAGTATATATTTGTAGCCTAGAATGCTTCTCTTGTCCATTTCCATGCTTTTCCCGCTTTCCTTTATCACTTTTATAGCTTTTTCTTAGATTTCATGATTTAAGTTACACAACTACCCCGGAGGTTGCTTAACCACTAGTCTATGTAGACTGGCAATTTCGTACAATTTTTCCCAAGCCTCTTCCAGCATGTTTTAAACACGTGTCACATTTTTAAAACTCATTTTTAATGCACGTTTCTTGTCTAAATTAGTTGTTCTTGAGCTCGTTAGATGTATACAAACTTCTCCTTCCCTTCCTACTATTAATTGTGATTTAATTGTCACTTATTTGAGTGATGTGACATTCTTGGCTACCAAATGGCTTAGACCATTTCTCTGCCATTTTTCTATAAGATCCAAGCTTCTACCCAAAGCATTGGTTGGAGATTATTGTTTTTAATTGCATTGTTATGCTATTTGTAATCCTACTAAGAAATACACAAGAAAGTTCAGTTATCTTTCCTTGTTATTCCCTTACTTGCGTTGTTACTGCATTGTTTGCATAAGTCATTTGAGCTCCATCACTTCTTCATCATTTCTTCTACACAAGCTAACATAGTTCCCTGGACTCATTTGAATACCAAATTAGAAAAGAAGTTGAGGGGACAACAAAGAAAAACCAGTACTAGAATTTTTATAGTTCTAAAACTTCCTGTGTTGGGGATGCATTTGGATTCTTAAAGTTTTCTTTGTTTGAGTAAATCTTATTCCATAATCTATTAGAGTATATTAATTCAAAGGAATACAATTATTGTAAGGTTTTATTTATTTACACAAAGCTTCTATTGAATTTTTTTCCTATTTGTCTCTCGTGGGTTTAAACAGAAGTTTGTCTAGAAGAGGCTTCTGCACTGTTTAGTGTTAGTTGTAATTTCCCTTCATTTTTGTAAGCTTCCATAGATCTTATTGTTTCTACCGAGGAAGTTTTAGGGGAAGAATTACTTCTGAGAAGCTTTTCATTCTTCCCATGACTCTAAGGTAATAACAGAGGAAGTTGTATATCCACAAGTACAAATTAAAATGGTTTTGTTTCATTAGAATAGATTAGACCCACTCATCATCTGGTTGTTTGCATGTTTAGTTATGTTAATTTTGGTGTAGAAGCATTTTCAATTAATTAGAAGAAGTTAAATTTTTTGTGCATATTTATTTTGTTTTCCAGTAAACACCAAAAATACAAAAACATTAAATTAATTAGTTCTTTTATTTATGTTATTCCCTTTCATTAAAACCATTGGAAAAACACACAAACAAATGGATACATTTATTTCCTTGTTTTAATTTATCTTCTTTCCTTCATTTATTAATTAGGCACATATAATAATTAGACAGAAAGTAATAAAATTCCCCACATGTTCCTAGTTGACCTAGGTTTAAACATCGACCTTTCCCCGACGGATACTTTGTGAGTTTGATTGCTTTCTTGGTTTAATAGTTCACACATCCATATGACCATCCAAGGCCCTAAGCAACCTAGATATTACATGTGTGACCCGACAAGTGCACGCAACCAAACCTAGCTCCATAATTGGCGACGCGTTGACCAAGGCCTTGGGTACCTCATTTTCCAAACCACCCCGCAATCATTTCACAATTGATGGCTTTGAACATCAAAGCGAGATAGTTATTACGAGTTCGTATATGCCAACCTGGTTGGAATTAGATCCCACAATTCACCCATTCATCTTACCCACTCGTTTCCTCTCATACCTCTATGACCTTGTTTGGAGACTTCTACGAGGCAAACGCAGGACAATTTCCATGTATTCCATGTTGGTTTAGATATTATTTGGTGACAAGTGATATCGATAGACTCCTTCATGTGTCCATTCTCCTCGATCGTTCCATTTCACCCGCCCAAGTTAGAGAGGCCTTCATTTCCTTAGATGAGTAGATTCCCATAGTGCCCATACAAGAGATTAGATTTCCTTGATAACTTGTTGGTCATTTTTCCCATTTTCGTGTATTCCACCTATTCGACTTATTTAGCCTATCACATAGTCATTTATCCATTCCATTGCGTCTTTCCTGGCACAAACTCAGGAGGTTGCTTATGCTTAAGATCACATGTTGATTTTAAGACTTACAATGACTCTACAGAAAACAACAACAAAAGGAGGATCATTGCTTCCCACTTCCATGGAATTGACTAAGAAGAAGATTGAGACCACCTCAGCCAAGGTCACATATAATTCTCTAGGTAAGTATCCTTCCTCTCCCTTAATCAAATCAGTTGTTACTTTTACTTCTTCTACTTCTAAGAATGTAACTACTACACCTTTCGAAGATGTCATTGTTCCTGATGTGTTTATCTCCTCATCATTTGACATCATTGACCATTTCAAGAAGGCCATAGTCCAAATTTATGAGTTTGAATACCTGAGAGCTCATCCCAAACAATTTGATAAAGTTGTCTAGTTTATCAAAGGAAGTAGTTCAAAGTTTGGTTCCGTAAATTCCATTACCAAAAACCACTTTCCACTCCTAAGTACAACTCCTCCTAACCTTCTTGCCTTGATATCTTCCACTTCTAAGAAAGGAGAACCCTTCTACCTCTCTTTATTGAATAATGGGTATAAACTAAATAATGGTATCATTAATTATGGTTCCTTTGACAACATCATTCCCGTAAAAATGCTAAGGCCCTTAGTCTCGCCCTCACCGGCTAGGTCAAATATGCTTAAGCGGAATTTATAGAAGACAAGAAAGTCAAGATGAAAATACTTGTAACCAACATTCTAACTTCATATGAAATGTTTTTGAGTTGGAGTTTCTGTCAGGATGTTAGTGGAGATATATAGATGGATTAGTCATATGCCACCATACCAATCAATGGAAAAATGAAGAAGCTCCTTCCTATAAGAAAGATGAAATATACCATTCAAAAGGAAGATGACCCAAGGGAAGACATTTTGTACCAAGATTCAAGATATGAAAACTATTTCATAACTTCAGAGGAAGATGTTGAGCTACCCATATTGATGGAGGAGTACCCAAATTTTATTGAGCTAGTTGAGAAACTTCATGATGATTTGATGGATCCAAAATTTGACATTATGTACTTCCCATTGAATATGGATACAAGTTCTCTACTTGGTAGTCATGATGAGGAGCATGGATATATTGACTTGCATCACATCAATCCTGAGATGATAATAAACACATATCATGTAGAAAAAGTAATGTCAAATGACTTCTTGACATATGAGCCCCAAGTTTCCAATCGTCTTCTCAACATCCAACATGAGAACTTACCTCATGAGTATGATTGTGAATATGAAGCTTTCTCTTTTCCATTTAGAGAAGAGGACCTTCTCAATGAGGGACAGATAAATGAAAAGGGACTCCAATCTCTCAAGGATGATTTCACTCAAGAAGAAGGTATTTCCACCATGGAGATGACTACTATAGTTCAATATGGTCATGATGATTAAAGTGATGATCTTGAATTTTCAGCCCCAACTTTGTGCTCATTTTCCTTTCAATAAGATGAAGCACTCTACAAGTCACACCACGGTGAACAAATAGTCAAGAGTGGGCTACTGTGTGTGTGAAAGAGGATTGTTTGGAGAAATTGGTAGATATAAAGCGTCAAGAATCCTATGATGGTGTTGGAAACATTGAGGACTCTACCAAGAACTAGTTCATGGGAACAATGGTCATGCAGAGCATGACAAGAAAAGAGAAAATGCTCAAAGAAAGACCACAAGGCTAGTTGTAGACATGGTGACTCGGCATGATCAAAAATTAATTTGATAGTAATAGTAACATGAAAAATGGGAAATAAAAAGTAAGAGTGAATCTAAAAATAGACTAGAAAATGGAAATGGAATTTTGGAACAACAAAGACAATGGGCTATCTGGATGGATTTTCACTTATCGGAAGAGCCATACAAATTCTTTCAAGATGAAACATGCAAATTTATCCTTCTAGGGCATAAGGATATCTCTTACAAAGCAATTAGCTTTCCTAAGAAGTTGAGAAAGGGGTCTTACTTCATTGAACTAGCGAATGGGTGAAGTCACAAAATCGCACACTTACTACTACTATTACACCTCTAAATATGTTGTTTTATATGTGGATGTTGTGTAAGAAAATTATTCACTAATGACCCCCCCCTAGTCATGTCGTTAGTCTAGTTGGTTGTCGTCATCGTTTGTCTGCACATTCGCCGATTACTCACACATTTCTGGGTCATCTCTTAGGGAGTCTTAGCTAATGTTATTCACTCAGTTATCATCTCTAGTCTTTGACTAGGGCGCCTAGGGAAGGATTTGGGTTCCCTGATCCTCATTTCTAGTTGCCCTGGTCCCCATCACATTTGATTCTCATTTAGATATTCGAGGTCGGTATTTGTAATTTTCCCTCTCATTCCCTTAGATACTAGTCGGCACGTCGGGTTATTAGTGTCGAAATTTGAGAAAGATATCCCTATATAAACACAACATACTTACTATCTTATGCATGGACTATTTTCTACTAAGGGTTAGCTATCTACTAAGGCAAGGGATTGCATTTGGGAACTATTTTCATCACACACACTGTATAGGAAAGGGAATTCTATTCTATTCCATCCACCATTTTACATTTTATCTAGCTATTTCTCATTATCTCTACATCATTGGTACTAGGGCACCCTAAGCACATCATTGCACACACAAATCACATAGAACCGCATTGGGTCTAAGATGTAGTGTTGCACTTAGTTGTAAGTCCACAATTGTGGTTGATAAGGATAGTTTGACCCCTTCATATACATCTTTCTTTTTAGGGTTTGATGTTTTATATGGGGTTTTGTAGGTGATTCTTCATTTCAGTTTACAAAGATCATCAAAGTGAAGCTTGTGTGAAATCCAAGCGACAAATGGTGATTCATCAAAGATCTAACGAACCTTCCAATCTCGTGTTTTGATTTGTTTTGCAAACTAGGGCTCCCATATTGCAGCAGACCAAGGTGCCCATAAGTGCCCTAATCCTTCCCCAGGTGCCCTAGTCTAGCCAAATTTGTTCCATTTGTAATTTTCTAAGGTGTGTTATGTCATTCTACTTCATCCACTAATCATCTCGTTTAGTCTCATATCACAACGAGGTAATTCATTTTCAAGTTAGTACCTTTTCCCTCATATTTCAATTATTTCATTTCATTTTAAAATACCAAATAAATTATTTAATATCTATATTCCAATTTATATCAATCATTACATTGTTGTACTATTTCTATTAACTTAGAAAATTCATATTTTAGTTAATCATTTTGGTTAACCCATACTTTAGAATATTTTTCCCTATGATCCTCTTCAAACCGTAATGGATAAAGATAGATCATTTTCTCCGCCCATCATGTCTCATTTTAGTGTCAACCACTGCCTATGATGAGGCTACCATCGCAGAGCTCATGCTCTCTCTATAGTAATCCTACTATGCCAACTAATATTCAACAACAACTCTTACATGGTCAATAATATGTGCCTACTCATTTTGAAGATTCTCCCATTGGCATTAGTATTGTTGAGGATCCGATACAGCTACTAGTTATCCTCCTTTTGATATTTCTAAGGAAATTCTAGATGATTCTCTTATTAATTACATGGTTGGTATTGATCATCACTCACATGTGTATATGGATTCTTCTTCTACGGAACACTACTATGGTTTTGTCTCATGATTCTCCTACTTCTAATATTTCTTCTCATGATACTTCTCATTCTAGTTTGCATACTCTTTCATATTATGTTGATGGTCCCATTGATAGTATTCTTAGTGACATTCTCATCTTTGAGTCTCTATCTAATGAAGCGGTTAATAGCCATGATTCTCCTACTTTTATTATGCCAAGTGTGAATCTCCATCGCCACCTTCTCCTGAGGTTGCATCTAGCATAGTGCATGAGTCATCTCCATCTGTTGGTTCTTCTTCTCCTACCATTTCATCTCCTCTTCTCACATCATGTACGCCTATTAGTTCTCTTAAGCTATAGTTGTATCTCCATCGGTCACCTCACCTCTTAAGGATGTTTTTGATACTAGTCCTACCATCGCTATGGATATTCCACCTACATCATCTACTATAGCTTCTTCAGCACCCACTCCTAATTTGCCATTAGCATCGGAATCTCTTATATCTTCTCTTGATATTCCTATGATCACTCACAATGCAAGTTACTGACCTCTTAATACATTTTCACCATTTGTTACTATTCCCTCACAAGACATTTTTTCTCTCATACATGTCGTAGGTTAATTACAATCTCAAGTTTAGTCACTTTGTTTGGAAAGTAGGGCTTACTATGCTTCTATTGATAACAACTCATTACACAAGACCCTATCCATAAGAAGATTCATAAATCCGAATTTCCTAAGGAATTTATCATGCCTACATTCACATACTTTGATGGTACTTGTGACCTTCATGCTCACCTCCTATATTACCGTGTGGCTATGACCCTTATTCTAATGATAGATTATTACTTAAGGCTTTTCAACACAGTCTTACTGATGAGGCATTGCAATGGTACACTCATCTTCCTTTTGGGTGCATTAGTACTTACTATGACATGGAGGATGCTTTCCTCCATCGTTTCATCCTCAATAATGGCCCTAGGGTTACTTACAACCACCTACCTACTTTACATCAGGGCTCATTAGAATCTATCAAGTGTTATATCTTACGATTTAATGCTTCTATGCAACAACTAGTATTCTAACCTATTGATCTAGAGAAACAATTCATTTTCTATCATGGTTTGACTCAAGTGCTTAAGTAAAGATTGTAGTATGATGCATGTGATTCATTCATTCTTCTATGCTACAAAATCATAGACCTAGAACAAGATCTTCTTTGAGCACATGTCATTGATCCTCCACATACCACTACTTCAATTATATCATCTAGTCCTCCTCCATTGACATCGGTTGAGTGTCCTACACAGTCTCCACCTATTCTTAGAAAGAAAAGCAAAAGTATGCTTCTTCTCCTCCTCCATGACAAGATACTTCTCTGACTCCAATTTTTTCACATGAGCCATTACATTTCTCTCATCACACTCAACCACGTGATGTGCTGCGTACTTTACTTGATAAGTGTCTTAGTCACTTACCCTCCAACTAACATCATCCACAACATTGTTTACATCATTAGCGTGATCAATCTTATTATAATTATCATTGCATAAATGGCCATAGGGACAATGATTGCCTTACCCTTCACAATTGACTACAACAATTACAGGATAAGGGCATCATTTCCTTTATCTCTCACTCATGTGAGCGGTCCATTTCTCCTCTAACTCGTCAATGAGTTCACACTTTAGTTAAGTCATCTTCTCCAAATGGTGATCATGTTATAGCTCATCCATCACCACCATATGTCACTCATGCACGCTCTCCACCATGTCCATCCATTGTTGCACCATCACATTCATGTTATCTATTACATCACACTAATAATTCACATTGGCTTCCATAGCCCTCTCGCATTCGCACATTCTACTGCTGCTCTATATGATATTCAATTTGGATCATATCCTCATGTTGCTTCCATGCCACATGTTTCCACCGCTTCAGACTACCTCAGTCTCTGGTAGGTGATTGTTATCACCTTACCCCGATGATGCACTTGTGTTCTTATAGTTCTTACATGACTGTTGAGGGAATTTTCTATAAGAGCCTCTCATCATGCTCTTTGTTAATTCATCTAGCGCAATCAATCATTTCCCGATGATGCACTATTATTACGCGTGGTTCATTCTTGACTATTGAGGTGTCCTAACTAAATGAGCCTAATCATCCACATGTTGGGGAATTGTTAACCTTCTCCCTCGTATTCATCACACTAACATATTACGATCGCATTACATTATCATGACATGTTAGTTTGGAAATCATACACTATCTATTCTTACATACATTTTTTTATCATCATTACACTAACTACGCATTACAAATTCCATTTAAAAATAAGCATCTCATTTAACTCATTAATCAAATTACATATGTTATCTATCATCATTCACATTACACATTTCTTCTTTCACTATCAACATCATAGTGCAATTCTACATCAACTAATATGAACAATATCTAAAGCACATCACATACATTACAACAATAACCACACGATCATACATCATCAATCACATCATGATACACAGCGAATAAAATCATCATATACCAATCATTCCATCTATATATATCGAGTATAATCATGATTACAAAAAAATCATCACCGAGAGGCAGATCCCCTACATCATATACAATAATACAACTCAAATATCATCATCACTACCACTCTCTGCACCGTGAGAGCTCACGAACTCGATGCCTTTCCACTAACTCGCACCACCGATCTCAACCTCGATACCGCTCAACCTACCTATGTAGTAGTGTAACCTCAGAAGACTTCTTTGAAAAAGTGACATTATAACTCAATGTGCAAAAACATCTTGTGCAGGGACCACCACCCGTTGCCTCTCTAGCTAGTCGAGTATCCTCACGTGCCTTGTCCCTCTCACCTAGCAACACATTACATGTCACTGTTGTTATGGCTACAAGCTCAAACAAATGGGCATGTTTTCATGTTATATCGTCAACACACTCTAACATCCCTCCCCTAGCAAGTACGCCACCAAGACATTTTACGTCAAGGTGCGTATGGATGTGTCTACTATCAGGGACCAATACGCGTCACCTACAAAACAAATAGAACAATGTGTTAGATAACCATCATTATCACATAGGCAAATAACAAAACACACAACATAACTATACAAATATTCACACTCTACTGTTACACTATTACTACATTGTCGCAAGCATGGGCTTCCCCTCTCCTCCTCCTCCCGCGGTAACCTCGTTACATCTATGAACAATGGGAACAACAATACCCACCATACACAAGCACTCCTCTACACACCCCACATCATCTAATTCTATATGCTCTATCACTACATCTACCTAATATGGCTCGAGAGGTACTAATTGATCTCCCTGTGGCCCCGGTCAGCCCTCACTCTCCTAGGTGCTCTAATGGCTCTTAACCATATATATGACTCGGGGGCACGTCCTAAGCCATGCCAAACTATCACGGTAGTCTCTCCACCTAGAATAGCTCTACCACCCCGGAAATTGATCCTCCAACCATATAATCCTACGTATACACCGCAGCCTCTACAACATCCTCTCGACCATCCTCCATAATAATGGTATGGCCTTAAGATAACTGCCTCAAGCCCCATCATATCTATCAATGCCATATAAGTATCAATTTCCATCTTATGCCCATTCACATTAATCCACCTCCTTGCAACTATATTTATCCTAGCCCACTCTGCTCGTGGACCTCCAACTGGCCTCAACACTAATATATGCTCATACACCCATACATGTAATAGTGTGGTGGCTCATATCCCACCACCATGCTCATCCTGAGTAAACTTGTATAGATATTTGTATAAGTGAGCCAACACACATCGTGCCCACACATATCTAGTGTTATCCTCCTTTATCTAGTGGCATATATCGTGCATCTTATAAAAGATGCCTACACCTCCTCCATCTATTGCAATATATGAAGCAATAACAATAGCTATGAACTTCCTCAAGCGCGGAACCCCGACCTTAAGATAGCATCCAAATTTATATGGGCCTCGGAAGGTACTCGAGTCCCCACAAAATACTGTCTAGCAGCTCACATTTGTCTCTCCATATTCTCCAATGGCATAACCAAGATTTCTCTCTCCCCTACAACTAACAATCGCAGTGTATGTGATACACATCCTCCAAGGTAACTGTCATCTCACTTGTAGGAAACCAAAATGTACAAGTATCTATGCACCATCTCTCACATAAGGTTGTCAACATAGGAATATTGTGGGGCACATCCCCCATCCATGTTATGTGTCACAGGCCGACATGGTCCATAACATCCCAATCATCATCTGATAGGCCCAACCCAAGTAAAGTACTCAAATGACGACCACCGCGAAACTCGGCCAAGTGTATATCCTCTCGCACACCACAAAATGACAAAAACATAGTGTTAGAACATTATACAAATCCACATACACTTGTTTATCACATTACTATACACTAGAAATCTGATTTTCACCATTATAAACCAAATACACACTCTCTCGGACTGTGGTGCTCGGATGTAGGACTCGGGCACCTGGGAGCAAGACACTAAAGCACCTGTGTCCAGGTGCTTTTGTCTCAAGGGCCACTAGAGCCCTCACCACTCTTGTTCAAGTCTAAAACACCAAGAAAATTCAACGCCTCAAATTTGCAAAATTTCAACCAAAATGACTACTACACACATTTTTTGAAAACACATCACAGTTACCAAATTTGTCGTCGTACATGATGCCACAACGGTCACTACCATCTTGAATCAGCTAGGATGTGTTTCTCTCACTTGTAGTATCTTTACACACTTAGAGCTCAGTCTCACACTAACACAAAAGACAAATGAAGTGACTAAGCAATTTTTCACCTTATTACTTATAGTTATTTTCATCACCCACCTTGATGCAGGAGCATCTTCTCACCAACAAGAAATTTTGAGTTTTTGTTCAAAGTGGTCAATTTTGGATTGAGTTATCCTAATAAATGATAGGGGGATGTTAGTAGAGTCCTAGTAATTCCATTCAAATGCCTAAGTTGGTCTAAGTATGCAAGAAATTTAAATTAGGAGGTTTTGCTCCAAAATGTAATTTGAATTCCTAAAAGGGCATTATGATGGTTTTGGCTTGTATAAGGAGTCTAAGTCATTGTTAAAGCATGGTATAGGTGTAATAAGGTATTAAATGTCCTAGGATGTCTAACTTGAGTCATTATATTAGACCTAGGGTTTGAAATTCTTAGCTAGGGTTTGTGTTCAAGGTGTGTAAAGGCAAATTAGGTGTTAAAAGGATAATAAAGCCTCTAAAATGGATGTAACTATCTTAAGGGGATATAAACTTCAAAAATGTAACTAATCCATCAGTTCTTGGGGGTATGGAAAGCAAAAACTCAAATGGAGGTTTGGAAAAAGGAGATTAATGAAGGAAAACCCATTCTTGATAAAGAAATTTTGTGTGCTCTTGTAAATGTTATTATTACACGATGGTTTATTCATTCTAGGAGTTGTTTTGTCATGCAACCTCAAAGAAAAAGATGAGAGAGGTATGAGAAATATATTATTTGCTAATGCATATGTCTTTATGCAGATTAATTCTAGGTCTACATGTATTTCGTGGTGTATAAAAGCGTGTGATTTTGAGTTGACTAATAAAATTCAAGTATATCATAATATCTTTCCATATGTATGAATTGGAGGACTTTTGAATACAGTATGATATCAGTGTGAAGTTTCTTGATATCACTTTTTGAGTAGGGCTTATGATAAGATTCATTTTAATATGAAATCTAAACAAAACCTAGGACTGTGAAAAGAGGAAATTCAGTGAATGATGAAGTTCTTCGTGTGGTTTCTGTATTCTTCTAGGCATCCCCTGTTATAAGGGTCTCCTTATGATGGAAGAAGATTGAAATTGATATTTTAGTGAGAGGACATTGAATGTTAGAAGATCTTTATAGTTATATGTGTCAAAACTTGGATACTCTGCCCCTTATAGTTTTCTTAATTTGTGCATGACTATTTTCTTATGAAGATTAATACAAAAAAAATTGGTTGATGGAGACTCGAGTGGGTTTAGTGAATGCATAGAGACTAAAAACAAGTGGAGACAAGTTATTTTAAAGTATTAAGTCCTAAAACTTTGATTACAACCCTCAAGTGTAACTCAAGAACACAGTTTACCAGTGAAGGGAGAGGAGTTTGTATATAAAGAGATTTATGATAAGGGAATAGAACTACTGCTAAAATATATTTGCATGTAATGTTGAAACACTCCTTGATGTAAAATCTCAAGTCTTGACATTAGATACTCTGCATTTTATAATCTTTTAAAGCTCTCATGCTTCCTACAGTGTGCAAACTAGGGCATGAAAGATGAAGCCCTTAATCGTTGAATTGGGAACTAAAATTTTGTGAGGAGGTCTGTTTTAAAGCATTTTAGATGAATCTTGAACCAATTTAAATGTCCATTATAAAAATTTGGAAAATTTCCTTGAAATTCATGACTGAGATGTGAAACATAGTTTAGGCCTAGTTTTAGAGTTCAATTTGCAAAGGACCTGTTATCAGTCCAAAGTAATCCTTCTTCTGGATGGAAATATGACTTTTGACTTTGGCCCATACAATGGGATTCCCTCTAAGTTGTGGGTGTCTCTAAATGAGGGAAACCTCTAGAAAGAGTTGGCTCCCTTTGATCAATCACTTGAAAATCTATATTTGACTGAGTTAAGAGTTTAGAAGAAAAGTAAAACTGAAAGCATGTAAAGGTGATGCACCAAAAATTCTGTGGGACTTGTTCTTACACAAACACACTTAAAGATTGATGAAATAATGATTATTCATTTTAATTAAATATTTGATAGATTCTTGCACTCAATAAGGTGTTTGAAAACACTTGAAAAACTACAAAACTTGGCAAAATTGTTTGATGGAGGTTTTTGGAATTTGATAGCATGCAAAGGAACCTATTTATTCACTTTAACACACAAAAAAACTTCTATAAAACACTGCAAAAGATTCAATATGGAGGAAACTCAGTCTTTATTAATCAAAGGTGCATAGTACAAAAATATTGCAGCATAAGTCTACAAAAATTAGCCCCCTTGTGCTCAAAAGTATTTAGCCCCCTCTTCAAAAATAGCCAGTAAAGGCAGACTTGCACTCTCAGTCCTATTTTGAGCTAACTCCAAAATAGCCTTTGACAAGTGATGGTCAAACTATAGTTGACCACCTCAACACCTCTCTGCATGAGTTGTATGGTTCCCTTTGTCTATTTTAAGACATTTTTTAATAATAAAAAGGGACCTATAATTGGCTTGATCCAAAATAGGGCATGCACTCAATTATTGTGCATAAAAAAGGAATGAATACTCATGTTATATGCACTTTAATCATATGGAAGGCTGCATGATTTATCTTTTGACTTTAAGCCAACCTTAAAAAAGAATTATTATGCTCCCCACGTGAGTATAGAAAGGGGCTTAGACACCATGAAACCCATTCACTTTGTGATTTTCTAAGGTTTTGACCTTGGCTTTTGGCAAGCAATGATTAAATAACTCCAAGAGCAAACCCACATGGGCATATGGCAATTATTTTATTCTTATCCCAAATCAACCTAACCCTAACCCAGGTTAGGTTAGGGTTAGCCCTCTACTTGACATGTGTGCTCCTTTAACTCAACGTGAGTTAGCCTTGAGCAAAAGTGGGAAAACCTAACCATTTTTCATTTTACCATTCGATATCTCTCTCAACTAGGGTTACTCGCAAATATTTTAATGTGCCGCCATTGTTGAACCTAAAATCTCTAGTTTTTGGTTATTCTCGAGGTATGGCTGATGTTTTTCTTGTCAAAAAGATATGCATCTTTGGTTCTGCTCGTGTTCGGGCTATTAGAGTTCTAGATTGTGCAATGTTTTGAGATTCTAACCTACTTTTAGTCTTTGTGTATGGATGTTCTATTTTTTTAGCTCGTGTATAGCTCTTGTTTGAGATCTGTACCTCTAGCTACACTCTGAAATTGGTTCTCATCGTTGGTCTTTCTCACACGAAAATGAGCTCAAGGTTTCGTTGAATCACGAGCCATTTTTTGCAATACGCCCCGCATCCATGGTGGGTTCGACTTCCTACCAGATTTGACCCCAATAACTAATAGAAGGTAAGCTTGTGATTTGTCTTTTCTCTTTTAAGTTGTATGGGATTTTTGGTTCGAACTTGAATGGTCACCATGAATATTTCTTAGAGCCTCTTCATTTCTAGTTCTAATTTTCCTTTTCTTCGAGGGGGCTCCATTTCTCATTTTTCCTACCTTCTAAAGCTCGTAACCACTATTTTTTATTTTTGAATCTTGCATTTTGTTCTCATCGTGCAACCAAGTCATTTTTTTGCATTGCTCATGAGGGTTTGACATTTTTAATGCCTCAGATGTTCTCTTACCTAAGCTCGAAGGGTTTCAATAATCTATTTGGGTTATTTCCTTGGTTGAAATGGGTGAAGCTCCATTTGTTGTATCTAGCTCTATTTTTACCATACTCCCCTTTTTTAGTGTATTTCATCTTTCTATGATTGCTCATTACGTTTGGTGACCGCCATTTGTGGAAGAAAATCTCTTTGTTTTGTTTTTAGATCTAGGTCTTTTCTTTTCTTTTAAACAAACTAGATTCTTTAATGGTTTCTATCTTTCACTTGAGCCTTCAAAATCTGCATTCATGCCTTCTGTCTACTTAAAATCTCTGAATCTAAGTGGATATGCTTTTATGTCACCCATTGAAGTTTGATTTGACCTTTGTACTTTCTTGTAATGATCACTTTGAGTATGTACATGGGTTCCTTAATTTCATTATTGAAAATGTATCTCCTAAAGATGATAACTTGTACTTTATACTTGTTGCAACCTAGTTTTAAACTTATGGTGGTCTTAGCAATGCTATAACAATCTAGGTTACTCCATTTATGTTTTGTTCACTTGCATTTGTAGATCATCTTAAATGAAAATGTTGTTTCTTAAACAATGAGAAATAATCATGGTAGCTCCATGTAGATAATTATGTCTTAATTCTGCTTATGACATTAATTCTTCCCGCATTGTGATGTATTCTTTAGACTTAAATGCTTCTTTGAACCTTACATTTGTAATTTTTGCTTGAGAATTGATTTTGCATCCATTCTCCTATTGGGTGGCATATTTTTAAGTTGATGAGCTTTGAGTTGTACTTATTTTGAAGGTAGTATGTAGCTGCAAATGTTTGATTTAATTGTACATTTAACATACACATATGTAACTTGAGCTTAATGGCTTGAATTTTTCCTTGAATATCACCTTGGAGTTTGGAATAATGTACCTTCTTTACTTAGCTTTGCTTCTTGACTTGATTTATAATCCATCGCAACCCTACTTGTATACCAAATTGTGAAAAATGCATTGCATTGATGAACTTTTACTTCATGCTGAAGTGAATCCAGTGAAGCTCTATGTTTTAAGTAAAAAAATTGGGAACTCTTTTTTGAACTTGCTCTATGTCCTTTGATATGCTTTTCATCTGGAAGAATAGAATGTGTTGTTTTGATGTGCCTCCAAGCTAGTATAGATTTGTATGTTTTGATTTAACCTTGAGGTATGCAATTACCTTTAGGTGCTTGAACCATGAGTTTTTTTTTCTCTTGTGTGAAGGAAGCGTTGCTTTGAAAATTGAGTAGTACGTTGACCGTTGTATCTTCTTTTGCTTAGCTTTGCTTCATAACTTGAAAGCACTCATAAAGCTTACAGTTCACTTTCACCCGATACTTTAAGGTGCAATGTTTTAGTTACTCATGAAAGAGGTAGGCTTCCTTTGAATGATGTAGATCTTTCTTTTCCCAAGTACTTGCTCCTTTTATTTTGACCCCATGACTTCTAATAACAACTTCATACTTGAAGGAAACATTTTAGAACTTTGTTTGACACTCTGTAGACTGTAATTTTCTGAAATAGTTTCATGTCCTTGAGCTAAGAATATGAATAAATTATGGAAATAATCACTTGTATCATTTTCATTATTTGTCCTTGAAACCCTTCTCTAAATTCGAGCATTTTGGGAAATCAATCACGATCCTTCAACTTTATGAAACTATACATACAACCTCTCTATTTGGCAAAGTGATGAAGATGCATCTGAATGTATTGTATCTTGGTTCTTCATTTGATTGTTGCAAATTTTAATGTTATCCAAGTTGTACTTGAAAACCTATACCTGCACACTACAAAAAATTGGTTAGAAAAATAGGGGTAGCAGCCTTTCTTTTTCATCCTTCAAGTGATTTTTCCTTTCTTGGTATGCTTCTGAAAATGGCAGCTAGATGCTCTTGAGTGATAATGACATGCACTCTTGTGATTCTATTTCTAGTTCCTTTTCATGTATCTTAAATGCACTTACTTGAAGAGATTCATCTGCCTAAAATTGTAAGTACGTGATTTGAAAGAAATACCCGGAGCTCTAACAGTGTTATTATTTTATGTTAACAAGGGTAAGAACTTGAGAGGAGCATGAAGATGATGCGGTTAAAGCGAGGAGCACGGGGAAACCAACTTATTCAAGCAATGATGGGTTTCCTCTCTCCTCACTTATTTATAGTTTCATATATATGTATGTATCACTTCTATTTGTACATATAAGTTACA
Source organism: Taxus wallichiana var. yunnanensis (assembly GCA_018340775.1). Taxonomy (NCBI): domain Eukaryota; kingdom Viridiplantae; phylum Streptophyta; class Pinopsida; order Cupressales; family Taxaceae; genus Taxus; species Taxus wallichiana. The sequence continues at coordinate 508,560,221 of CM031236.1, read as the reverse complement.
TCCCACGGATTGTGTGGGAAATATTATTTCTTTACGAATAAATGAAATTAAATTTTGTAATTGAGTTGTCTATTTCCTTTTGTATTTGATTATTGTAAATGATAATTTTGAAACGAACTAAACAACTCAACACATAATTAATCTCATTCAAACATAAAGAAATAACAAGAATTTAATGCACTGTACTGAAAATGGTACTTTCTAAAGCATGTAAACAACAAGCGTGTTTGTTGACCATATTGATATTATTCATGTTCTCGAGTATTATTAAAATCCCAAGAACCATTCGAATGGTCAAGAGGAATGACAAGGAGCTCCAAGAATATTGAAGGAAAAACCTTGTTATTAATAGTTTTGATAGCTTCAGTAAAGGGGCTCGATGGAGAACAAGAGTGCGAATAATGCGAGAAGGGAGGGAGTCGACTATAGGTTCCGGAAGGATCTCTAGGGTAGAAGGATGTTACAAAGGGTTCCATCTCGAGTATTGGGGGGTGCTTGGGCTGGTGAGGGAGTGCGGGACAAAGCCGGATGGGAGAAGGTGGAAGTTGATCTGCGCCTTAACCCTAGGGCTCCAAAAATGAAAATATTTCAGATATCTTGGGGGCAAGGAAGGATCAATGAGTGGAACCATGGTGGTGAAGATTTCAGCAACGGGGGCTCAAGGTATCATTGGAAGGCTAATTCCTTCAAGGAGGCACTGGAAAATAGTGGCGGTCATTCCTCGGGCAAGCATATAGCTAAAACCCATGCATACTTGGTCGATCTAGCTGAGGACATCCCTTCCCTCACTATAGAAAATCTAGAAGTTGAAGAATATTTCAAAAATTTAAAACTGGATGCGGTGGTGGGTAGGTTTAATGGATTTTGGCCTTCCTCCACAGCTCACGTACAGTGGGTCTTTGAAAATTGGACCAATAAATGTGAAATCTCTCTCTGCTCCAAGGGTTTTTTTGTTGTCCATTTTAGGGAAACAGAAGATTACCAGCGATGTTTGATAGATGGACCTTGGTTCTGGGGACATGCGGGTCTATTCATCACTCCATGGTTCCCATATTTTAATCCAAATACTTATTCGGTGACCAAAACACTAGTTTGGGTTAGGCTTCCTAACCTCCCCTTACATCTGTGGTATGCCCTGGAAGATATTGGAAACGTCTTGGGAAAATTTATAAAAGAGGATATGGATAGAACACATTCGGGCCTGTGTTCGTTCACCCGAATCTACGTTGAAATTGATTCAAGCAAAGGATTACCTGATCAAATCAACCTTAAATTTGGTAATTTTTAGCACACCCAGGTCTTAGACTATGAGAATACCACATTCGATGTAGACTATGCAGAAATGTGGGGCATTTGCAAGCCTCCTGTCCCTTCAATAAGAATCAAAAATCTGAAAAAGAAAATGGATCAAAATCTTCGAACAAATGGGGTTCTGTAAACCTAAATTTGGTTTCTACATCAAAATTTAAAGATAATCCGTATAATCCTACCTCCGATGGTAAAACGGTTTCAGAGAAAAATGATACAGAGATGGGATTTCAGGAAGAGCACTTGGTTGGAGGTGGCATAAAAAGGGGACATACTTCAGAAAGTTCAGAATCAGATCAGGATTTTGTGCCAGGTAATTTGATGGCATTGGTGAACCCCAGTGACCTTGCACTGGTTATCTCGTCCGATCTTGGAAAATGGCAAGAAGTAAAGAGGTGTAAAAATAAAAAAGGATGCATGGGAAGCATTGACGATTATTTTCCATCCAGGGGGGAAGTAATTTAAGGATTGCTCTATCTATTGTAAAGTCAGTATGCAAGTGTTTTTTGGATTTTGTAGCCCTTTTGTTCTCCTGAGGATTTAGCCTCATCTTTTTAAATAGGGAACGGGTCCCTTCAACCCACCTTATCTATAAAAAAATTGTGTTTGTTGTTCCAGGTCCAATTTCGACATCTTCGATGTTCTCACCTTCATCAAGGTCATGCACAAGTCTTTCAAGGCTTCTGCATGTCTTTGTTGAAGACGACACTCGGAATGACAACATATGTGAGGCATTCGCACTGCAAGAGCACACATAGTTGTATGTTTTCTTTCAATCCTTCCCAGGAATGACTACTTCCCAAAGAACAAATAAAAATTAGTACCCCTACCCGATGATTGACCAAAAATGGTCAACATCTTGCGACTTTGTTTATTTGGTTTCTGTTAACCTCGTGCGAACCCTCGAAAATGGCTATTTAAGACATTTCTACCAATTAAAAACCTACACCATAGCCTAAACATGCATGCCAAAGGTTGCATGATGCTAATAAAACTGATAATCCCTCTAGAAAATGGAAAAAAAGCAATGGAAACCTATACAAAATTACACCGCGCGAAAAAACCAACCTCTACGAGGCATGTCATTTAAGATGGCAGCCATTATTGAAAGCAGGAAAATGCTGAAAGGATGTGTTTAGAAAACACTTAGAGGAAAGCATGTAAACTATAATATAGTGTCAACTTATCTCATTCAAAAACAATGCTTCAAATGAATCTCGTTGACTGGGATTAGAAGCTCTTCTCCATTTGTCTGTGCAAGCCAAAATGCATTGTGTAACTTGCATTCAGTGATAATGTATGGTCCGCTCCATAATGAGTCAAACTTCGTATGAGCACCTAGCTTTTCTTTGTCTTCATCCCATTTTAAAACTAAGTCACCTTCATTGAAGACTCTTGTTTTGGCCTTTTTATCAAATGTTCTCTTAATTTGAGCCTGATTTCGCTCCATGGACAACATAACTTGATTTCTTATCTCTTCAAGCTCCATAAGTTGTGCATACCTTACTTCCATGGGTTCATTCTCCATTAATTCAACTTGATGCATCAATTCTAAAGTTGGAAGCTCAAGAGAAATGGGCAGTTTGCCTCTAAACCATAAACCAACTTGAAAGGTGAGTTTGAAATTGACCTTTTATGAGTAATTTGGTCATCCCACAAGGTTGCATTCAACTTGGTGTACCAAGTTTATTGATTTTCATATGTAGTCCTTCAAATTATCCTTAGCAGATTTTTGTTGGTGCTTTCACCAATCCATTACCCTGAGGGTAATAATTAGATGAAGTGCTCAAATAAATTCCATTTTGAACTTGCCCATGCAACAATTTTTCCACCCATAAAAGCTTTAGTATTGTTTGAAATAATAGTGAAAGGAACACCAAACCTTGTAATTATGCCTTCGTAAAAATCCAAGATGTTCGTCTCATTAGCTTCCTTCAAAGCAATAGCTTCGGTCCACCATGTGAAGTAATCAATTGTGGTGAGTATCCATCTATGACCCATGCTTGAAGGTGGGTTAATGAGACCAATAAAATCCAAACCCCATTGAGAAAAGGGTTTATCAACTATAATTGGATGCAATGGTAAGGCTACAAGCCTTTCTTTTCCTATAAAGAATGCACATTTCTAACACTTTCTTACCCATGCATAGCCTCCTTTCATGATCTTAAGGGTTGTGGTTTTAGTTGAATAGTGCCCTCCTCCTTGGCTATCATGAAATTGCTCAAGCATCCTTTTGATTTGGTTTGGTTCAACACACCTCAAAGCAATACACCATTAATGTCCTTTTTAAATAGAACATCATCAATCAAGTAAAAGAGGAATTGATTGTAATCTGAAATTTCTTCTTTGTGAGTTGTTCAAATTTGGTGGATACATACCATATTGAAGGTAATTTACCATGTTTGAAAACCATGTTGCATATTGCTGATTATTAAGCTCTTCAACTTTATATTGAAGAACCAAGACACATTCTTTGAGCTCTTGCAAGTCTTGGGCCATGTGCTCACATAATCCCTTGCCCCTAATTAGCTTGGTGACTTTGATGATGATGTCGTACTCCATTACTTTAGTAATCCAACCTGCTCTTTTCTCAGATATATCCTTGTTCAATAAAAATTCCTTGATACTTGGATGAGCAACCATTAGATTAATTTGTTGTTAGAGAGCAAATGCCTAAATTTATTGAGTGATCTAATAATTGAAAGTACATGTTTTTCAATGAATGAGTACCTTGTTTTTACTCCATCAGAATTTGACTGAAAAAAGCAATTGGATGTTCCAAGCCTTCTTTATTCTGTTGTGTTAATATTGTTGCAATAGTATCCAAGTTAGCATAAGCATACAACGTGAAATATTTCAAAAAATTAGGATTTATAAGTGTAGGGGCTGAAGCTATGGCTTGTTTGATGGCCTCAAAACTGCTAACTCCTTTAGACCAAGTGAAATTTTGATCTTTCTTAAGCATATTGGTCAATGGCTTTGAAAGTGAAGCAAAATCAGCAATATACCTTCTTATAAAATTGATTTTTCCAAGGAAACTTTGAAGTGCCTTTTTATGTTTTGGCAAAGCTAAAGCAAGAATAACACTCACTCTTTCTGGATCAATCATCATACCATGCTTGGAAATAATGTGGCCAAGGAGCTTACCCTCATGAACTGAAAACACACATTTTTGGGATTAAGTGACACATTGTATTCTCTGCATCTTTTAAACACTACTTTGAGCTACGATAAATGGTCACTTGCAAGCTTTGAAAACATTGTGATATCATCCAAATAAACCAAATTGCAAAAACCTGTGTCTATAGCACACTGAAAAGTTGCACCAGCATTGGAAAAACCAAATGACATCTTTTTGTAAGCATAAGTGCCCCACTTTGTAGTAAATGTTGTTTTGTATTGATCTTCCTCCTTGAAAAGTATCTGATTGTATCTATTATATCCGTCAAGCAAGGAATATCTCTCTGAACCAATAACTAACTAAAGAATCTGCTCCATAGAAGGCAAAGGATAATGATCCTTAAGAGAAGCCTTATTCAAATCATAGAAATCAACACATAACCTGATTTCACCATTTTTCTTTCTCACTAGTACAAGATTAGCCACCCAAGTGGAGTGCTTAATGGGGAAGATAATGGAAGACTCAATGAGTTTTTCAAGCTCTATCCGCATCAAGGGTTCCAATTTGGGATTAATGGGCCTTTATTTCTATCTAACCGGTTTAGAACCAGCCTCTAATTCAATAGTATGTTGAGCTAAAGAGGGATCAAAACCTCTTAAATCATTGTATTTCCAAGCAAAAACATCTTGCATACTCTCTACAAAGCTGAATAAAAGAGTCCTTTTCAGATTGTGAACAAACTTTACCAAGATTGAGACTCTTACCTTCAAAAATGGTAACTTTTTCATGTTGATCTATACCTACAGCAAGTACAACCCTCTCATGTTTTATTTCATCATTTTCACCGAAAAAAAGATTCCAAAGTTACAAGGCCTTTTAGAATTTTGTTTGTTTTTAGTTGTACTATCTGATCTTCATATCGGTTCTGCAGTTTTCCTTGATTTTGAGAAGAAAATTATGCTTCTTCTTGAAGAATCTGATTATATGTGTATCATTATCGAAAACCTACCAATGCATATCATTTATCTAGGACTGAAGGTCTCACTAAAACCTTAATATGTGGCTGGTGAATAATGAGCTCATTGTCTCCAAAAATCTACAAATCTTTGATTCTCTTCTTTCTTTCCCACTCCAAACCGTGAACAAGGGCCCCATACTCTGCAACATTGTTAGAGAAAGAAAATTGGAACTTAATAGCTGTGAAATATTGTTGTTTTGAAGGTGATATCAAGTATTAAACCAACTCATGAACCATGTTGGTTTTTGGAGCCATCAAAATAAAGTTTCCATAAACCATTATCTTGTTGATTTTCTCTCTCCATAAATGGTATTACAACGTTGTCCTCATGAATACAATAAACTCCAAGGCCTTTTCCTTCAATAACTTGTTCTTCAATGATCTTCCATGGATCATGTTCATGATTTTCATCAGTTCTTTGATCCTTGAAAAGATATGGGACACCTTCTAAGGCGTAACTGGTTTCAAACTCTGAATCATCTACTTATTCTTCACTTACAAAGATAATTTGACTCAACAACACTAGGTGTAAAAGGCTCAATATGAAAATTTGACAAGGGCTCTAAATTGATAGTTACCTTAGCTCCATATCAAGTTATGAAAACTAAATATGTCTAATTTGGTAAAAGGTAACCGCCATTCTTAGATGTGAATGTTAGGAAATAAATTATTTAGTGTTCCATATAGACATTTATTGGTAAATAATAATAACATGAGTAATTATTATCTTGTAATTGTAAGTTAGTAATTTGTTATTCTTTTTATATAAAACAACAATAACAAATGTATATGTGGTTTGTGAGTTAGAAACAACTCTAGTAGGTTAGTAAGTTGTTATAGCCGCCTCCTATTTATGAAAGCTATTTCCTATATATTTGGATGTTTGTAATATGATGTTTAGAGGGAGATTATTGAATATCATTCCTATGTCTGCAACTCTCTGATCTTTTCAAATTCTTCTGATTTATTTTCAATTGGTATTAGAGAAAAAATAATGAGAATCCTTGGTGGAATGTATTGAGTATACATTGTCGATTCTGTCTACATTTAATATTTTGGTCTCTACAAAGTGCAACCTACAGTATAGTAAAAACATCAAAGGAGGATCAATTTGGAAGATTGGGAAATTTCTGCAAATGGATTGAGCTTTCATTCCTTCTTGTGAGGGGCGGTGAATAAACATCACAAATAATTGAATCCAAATAGGTAGAAATGTGCACCATGGCTTTTTGGAATTCAAGCATGAAAAAAATCTAAAAATTTACGTACAACTTAGTCATGAATAGTTTTAGGTCGGTGATGAAATCAATTTTTTTATACCATTGCAAATATCTTCAAACCACCTTTCCAATGCATTTTTGGTTTATAAAATGGAGTTTTGATTATGGAATTATCAACAAATCATTCTGGCCACTTCAATGAAGCCCGGAAATTATTGAGCTTCATGATCACATCCGACTAAGTTAGCATCCTATCAATGGAGGATGGAGGCATCGAGAGGAAGGAGGTCGATCATCGACCTCTCGTCGACCACCAATGATGGGGCCACTCGAAGCTATGGTGGTATTTTGCATGTGTGTGAGTTTTCTTTCTTTTTAGAGTTGCAGTTAATTTTAGCTATATGCATTTATATTCAGTGTTCTTGTTTTAAATAAGTGGAAATTTCACATTGAGGGGGAACATGATTGAATGTTCCATTTCAGTATTTATTTTTGTGTATGAGAAGTAGAATTCAACGGATTTTGTTGGGAATTTAGGATGTGGAATAGTGTTATGATTCAGTAACAAACCCAATCATGTATATAAGATCTAAACAATTCCCCAAAATCTATAAAGAATGGAAGTATAAACTAGAATAATCCAAATAAAAAAAATACACACACATAACACAACATGTATTGTGGTTCACCCAATGTGGGCTACATCCACCAAAGATAGAGATCTCATATATATAATATAACAAGAGTACAAACCAACTCTTCGAAACAAGAGTACAATGCATCTCTCCAAGAGTATCTCCTCTCCTCCCGATCTCTAAATAGATCTCCATGAGTGCACTATAACTATGCCTATAAACCATGAATAGATCTCACATAACCAAGAACTACTACATCTTTTAACTACAACCAAGCTCTCTGTGGATCTGCACAAGGCCTCTCACATGGGTCTACCATATGTGCAAACTATAGCTGTTCACTAAGAAGTAAGTCCTTTCTCCATCACCGCATCAACTCGTGCAAACATAAAGACAACCTCCTCTACAATATCTAGATACTATATGTATCCACAAGCTCTCCAATGAGCTATAATACTAGATTCCTATGGATCAACAATACAATATGATCTCTTGGATCTATAATACAAGACTAGATCTACATAAATATCACCAACATGTCGATCTACAAGAAGAAACTCTATGTGTTTTGCATCTTATGCAAGCCATTACAATGAGATAATAACTATATAAAGGAAATACGGTAGAAGATGTTACCCTCTTCTTACCATTCGAGATGTACATGTTATTTCCTTCTGTTTCAGCTCCTCTTCATGGAAGCTCGGTCTTCATGTAGCTTGTTCTTTCTTTCTCTTCTTCTTCATCCTCTCAATCTAGGAGAGTCAAGGATATAACTCAATCCTTCTCTTAATTCTCTTATTCTAACGCTAGTTTTCATTCTTATATAGGCATATACAAACTTAGGGCACTTTGCCATGCAATTACAATCAATAGATCTACTTTAATACTAAATTTAGATCTAATTTTCATGAGTTAAATAATAAAACACTCACACACAGTAACCAATGCCGGTTAGCCCTAACCATGGATGGTTTCTACTTTCCGACCGATGTCGGTCATAGGTGACCGATGTCGGTCCCTTCATGATCTATGTCGCCATTCTTGTATAACCCATCACTTTGTAATGCATGCTCTAGTGAAGTTATTCAACTCCACAACCTAAAAAAATTTTCCTATGTTATTCCCTGAAGTGAGATAGTGATGAGAGCCAATGATACTACTGCAACATCATGATATTGTGGTTGTTAGTTATCCACTGGAAAAACTATCCAGAGGTTGTTGGTACTGTCCTAAAAAACCATCCGTTGTGTGGTTATTGGTTAACCACTTGGAAAACCATCTAGAGGTTGTTGGTATTTTCCTTGAAACCATCCAGATCATGAGCAAAGGCTATGTAGCGGCACGTTGTAGTACAAGGAAGGTTTTCCCCATGTTCGCACTAAGGGGGAATGTTAGGAAATAAATTATTTAGTGCTCCATATATACATGTATTGGTAAATAATAATTATGTGAGTAATTATTATCTCATTATTGTAAGTTAGTAATTTGTTATTAGTTGTTATATAAAACAAAAATAACAAATGTATATGTGGTTAGTGAGTTAGAAACAACTCTCATAGGTTAGTAAGTTGTTATAGCCACCTCCTATTTAGGAAGGCTATTTCCTATATATTTGGATGTTTGTAATATGATGTTTAGAGGGAGCTTATTGAATATCATTCCTATGTCTCTGCAACTCTCTCGATCTTTTTCAAATTCTTTTGATTTATTTTTAGTAAAGTCTCTAGATAAGAACATGGCAAAATAAGGTGGTAGATCCACCACCATCACATCCTGTGAGATTGTAACACTTGGACACACATGCAAAGTTAGTTTCAAATCTTTGATTATTCCAATGGTCTTAGTTGATGAACCATCAAGTTGTAACACTCCTTTGGTACTTGGTTCATACTTAAGACCCAGATTTCAGCCACTAACTTTGGCATAACAGTGTTGTTAGCTCCGTTATCAACCATGCAATTATGAACTAACGAATCCTCAATGATTAACGAAAGATAAAATGGAGGAGGCTTAACCACTTTTACCTCTTTTGTTGTTGTTTTTGGCTTAAATACTTGTTGTTTTGACCCTTTAGTTTGTTGGTCTATAATTTCCATCACCATGTTGGTTGTGTTTCCTACACGGTCAGCTTGTTTTGATTGTAATTTCAGACCCGCAAGCTCTTGGACCAGCAAGTCTTTTTGTCCAGGAATAGACAACGTATCCCACATGTTCATAGTGACATTAGACTTCTTCATATGATCAATAATATTGAATGGAACAACGCCAATTTTAAACTTATTTTTTACAACAGACCCATTCTTGAACAGTAGGTGGTACGAAACTCTTACCAAAGCAACATTACTTTGAATTTCATGAGTTGGTACAACAATTTGATCACTTACATTAGCTTCCATGGCTCTTTTCTTTGATCTAGTAATCTGTTGCAACAAATTTAGCCTTATCTTGTGCTCCAATTTCATAATTTATAGCCACATGATCAGTTGTTTCAAAATTTACTAATGTTGCATATAACTTCCCCTATTGTTCTTGTGCTAAAATTTGGTTTGCATGTGCTACAAGAAATACACTTTCCTAAAAATGGTGAAATTCCTCTTCTTCAGTCATTTTTGCATAGAAAACCCTTATGGTACCATCTTTGTAGATGAATTTGACTCACTAGGATGCATACTAGCATCTTGGGCCATATTAGCTTACACGGGAACCAAAGCTCTTAAATTTGTAGGGGCATTAAGATTAGTTACGGTGAGAGGTATAAAATCGTAATGGTTGGTTGTGTTTGATATGGTCTATAACCTTGAGCAGGAGGCTTGTAATTATTGTAACTTGGAAAAGGAGGCTAATATGGTCTACTTGGTTTGAGATTGATTCCTTTCCAACTGCACAACTTTATTTGACAAATCCTTAACAACACCTTCTAAATTATCAATCTTCTCAGGATGAACTATAGGAGTTGTAGATGTTTTCTTAGCTGGTGGAATAGGAGCTAGCTCAACATAAATGGGCATAGAGGGTCTAGGTGCCAACTTTCTAGCTTGTATGAGGTTGTTTTCAGCTCTTATTGCAATGTCAAAGGCTATCGGAAGAGTAGTTCCACCCATAGATTGGATCATGATAGCAATGTCACTATTTAATGCACACAAATAATACAAAAAAGCATGTTTTGGTGAAGGCTTGACTGCAATTGGAATTTTCTCCCAAGTTCTAGTAAATCTTAAGTTGAAATTGGCCATGAACTCTTGGGGTGCACGCTTAATAGTGGACAATTTTTCAATAAGGGATAGATGGTATGTTTTATCTTCAAATTGTTTGCACAAAGCAACACCTAATACATCCCAAGTGCCTATTGTTCCTATTTCTAAGTTTTTGTACCATTGTAGGGCTTGACCTTTAAAAGAGGCAAGCTAGCAGCCTTAGAGAAACATCCTCATGTGTGATATTATGTATTGAACAAAGGGCTGCTACATCTCTAATATGTTCAATTGGGGTAACTTGATTTTCACCAGTAAAAATGGGAGACCTTTTAGGGCAGCAGCTAGTATATCATGATAAACATGAATTAATAAAAGGTTGCCATTGGTAAAAGGAAAAAAGGTTCTAGGTTGTTGGGAAGCCATTGGAAAGATTGGGATCTGAAAGAAAAATTTAGATTTGGGGAAGGAGGATTGGCAATATGGGGCTGTTATAGGGTGTAGTATTTCCAACCCTTCTTCTTCTAGATGAATTTAGAGGTAATTGAATGAAATCAAGGGTAATACCTCTTGTTGATGCTCTGGTTCTGATCACAGGCATAGATCATGGAAAAACAATAATTTAGACCCTTCTGGAGGCACCTAATCTTCGTTGCAAAAGTGCAGATCTGTCAAAATCTTCATTCAAAATTGTTATGGCAGCAAGCTGTTGAAACTGATCAAGTGGTTCTCGAAAGACTGCAGCTCTTAAATATTCATTTATATCATGTTGTGTGTTGATAAATGCTAAAATAGGTTACTGATATTGATCAATTAAATCTTTAGAAATAACCATATAAGAACCTCATATTTAACTACATGTTGCAAATAACTCCAAAATTTAGTTCTTTGTCCCACTAGACATGCCAAAAAAATTGTTATCGGCCCAAAGTACACCTTTTTGGATGGTAATATGACTTTAACTTTGGCCGGTACAATGGGATTCCCTCTAAGTTGTGGGTGTCTCGGAATGAGGGAAACCTCCAGAAAGGGTTGGCTCCCTTTGATGAATCACTTGAAAATTTGTATTTGACTGAGTTGAGAGTTTAAAAGAAAAGTAAAACTGAAAGCATGTAAAGGTGATACACCAAAATTTTGTGGGACTTGTTCTTGCAAAAACACACTTAAAGATTGATGAAAGACTGATTATTCACTTCAATTAATTATTTGACAGATTCTGCACTCAATAAGGTGTTTGAACACACTCAAAAAAACTATTAAACTTGGAAAAATTTTTCTTGATGGAGTTTTTGGAATTTGATAGCATGCAAAGGAACCTATTTATTCACTTTAACACATAAAAAAATTCTGTGAAACACTACAAAAGCTTGATATGGAGGAAAATCGGTGTTTATTAATCAAAGGTGCATAGTACAAAAAGTCTTGTAGCATAAGTAAGTCTCAATAAAATTAGCCCCTCCTTGTGTTTTGCAAGAGCACACAATATATATAAAAAGTATTCAACCCTCTCCAAAAATTGTTAGTAGAGCATAAGTTGCACTCTCAATTCTATTTTGAGCTAACTCCAAAATAGCCTTTGTAAAGTGATGATCAAACTACAATGACCACCCAACACCTCTCTACATGAGTTGTACATTTCCCTTTGTCTATTTTAAGATATTCTTTAATAATAAAAAAGGACCTATAATTGGCTTGACCCAAATAGGCATGCACTCAATTATTGTGCATAAAAAAGGAATGAATACTCGTGTTACATGCACTTTAATCATATGGAAAATTTGCATGATTTATCTTTTGAATTTAAGCCAACCTTAACAAAATAATTATTTTGCTCCCCCACGTGAGTATAAAAAGGGGCCTAGACATCATGAAACCCATGTGCTTTGTGGTTTTCTAAAGTTTTGACCTTGGCTTTTCGAAAATGATTAAATAACTCCAAAACCCATATGGGCATATGGTAATTATTTCATTTTTATCCCAAATCAACCTAACCCTAACCTAGGTTGGGTTAGGTTTAGCCCTCTACTTGACATGTGTGCTCATTTAACTCAACATGAGTTAGCCTTGAGCAAAAGTGGGAAAATCTAACCATTTTGTCATTTTACCATTCGATCTCTCTCTCCGCTAGGGTTACTCTAAAAATTTTAATGTGTCGCCATTGTTGAACTTGGAAGCTCGGTTTTTCGTTATTCTCAGCTATGGTCGATTTTTTTTGCCATAAAAGCTATGTATCTTTTGGTTCTGCTCAGGCTATTAGGGTTTTGGATTTACAATGTTTTGAGATTCCAACCTGCTTTTGGGTGTCATGCGTGGATGTTCTAGCTTTTCGGGTTCTATAGAGCTCACTGTTTGAGATCTTTGTACCTCTCTCGCATTTTGAAATGGATTCTCACGGTGGTCGTGTGCTTATACCAAAGCGAGCTCAAGATTTTTGTTCAATCACGAGCCTTTTTTGCAATACATGCCTAGATCCATGGTGGGTTCGAATTCCTACCAAATTTGACCTCAATAAGCTCATTTTTAGAAGGTAAGCTTGTGATTTATCTTTTCTCTCGTTAAGTTGTTATGGGGTTTTTTGGGTTTGAACTTGAATGATGCCATGAGTATGTCTTAGAGACTCTTCATTTCGATTTTGATTTTCTTTTTCTTCTCTAGGGCACCATTTTTCCTTTGTCCTACCTTATGGAGCTCGTAGCCATTGTTTTTCTTTTGTTGAAACTTGCATTTTGTTCTCATCACAATGCAACCAAGTCATGTTTTTGAATTTATCGTGAGGGTTTGATGTTTTGAATGGCTTAACTGCTCTCTTAACCCGAGCTCGAAGGGTTTTGATAATATGTTTGGGTTATTGCTTTGGTCAAAATGGGTGAAGCTCTATTTATTATATCTAGATCTATTTTTACCATACTCACCTTTTTTAGTGTATTTCATCTTTTATGACTGCTCATTGTGTTTGGTGACTACCATTTATGGAAGAAAAGCTCTATGTTTTTGTCACTCTTTGATCTAGGTCTCTATTTTGCTATTTAAACTGATGGATTCTTTAATGGCTTATATCTTTCACTTGAGCCTTCAAAACTAATGTGCATTCATGCCTTCTATCTACTTAAAATCTCTCGAATCTAAGTGGATATGCTTTTATGTTGACCGCTAAAGTTTGATTTGAGCTATGTACTTTTATGCACCTTATCACTTTGAGTATACGCATGGGTGCCTTAATTTCATTGTTGAAAATGTATCTCCTGAAGATGATAACTTACACTTTATACTTGTTGCAACCTGGTTTTGAACTTATGGTGGTCTTAGCAATGTTATAACAATTTGGGTTACTTCATTTATGCTATGTTCACTTGCATTTGTATATCATCTTGAATGAAATTGTTGCTTCTTGAACAATGAGAAAGAATGTATGGTAGCTCCATGTAGATAATTATGTCTTGATTCTACTCATGACATGAATTATTCCTACATTGTGATGATATTCTTTGGACTTGAATGCTTCTTTGAACCTTATAGTTGTACTTTTTCACTTAAGAATTGATTTTTGCATCCATTCTCCTATTGGGTGGCATACTTTGTAAGTTGATGAGCTTTAAGTTGTACTATTTTGAAGGTAGTATGTAGTTGCAAATGTTTGATTTGATTGTACATTTAACATACACGGATGTAACTATAGCTTAATGGATTGAATTCTTCCCATTAGCACCTTGGAGTTTGGACTAATGTATCTTCTTTGTTTAGCTTTGCTTCTTGACTTACTTTTTTATCCATTCATAACCCCTGCTTATATACCAACTAACACGAAAATGAATGCATTGATGAAATTTTCTTCGTGTTGAATTCATTTTAATCTAGTGAAGCACTATGTTTTCAGTAATAAATATGGGGAACTCTCTTTTGAACTTACTCTATGTCCTTTGATATGCTTTTTCATTTGGAATAGTAGTTTGTGTGTGTTGTTTGTATGTGCCTCAAGCTAGTATAGATTTGTATGTTTTGATTTAACCTTGAGTTCTACAACTACCTTTCGGTGCTTGATCCATGAGGTAATTTTTCTCTTGTGTGAAGGAACATTGCTTTGGCTTGAGTAGTACTTTAGATTGTTATATCTTCTTCTACTTAGATTTGCTTCATAATTGAAAGCACTCATGAAGCTTGTAATTCACTTTCATCCGATACTTTGAGGTTGTAATGTTTTAATTACTCGTGAAAGAGGTAGGATTCCTTTGAATGATGTAGATCTATCTTTTCCCAAGTACTTGCTCCTTTTATTTTGACCCCATGACTTCCTTGATAATAACAACTTCATACTTGAAGGAAACATTTTAGAAATTTGTTTGACACTCTTATTTGTAATTTTCTGAAATAGTTTCATGTCCTTGAGCTAAGAATATGAATAAATTATGGAAATAATCACTTATATCATTTTCATATTTTGTCCTTGAAACCCTTCTCTAAATTGGATTCTTTTTGGGAAATCAATCATGATCCTTCAACTTTATGAAACTATACATACAACCTATCCCTTTGGCAAAGTGATGAAGATGCATCGAATGTATTATATTCGGTTCTTCATTTGATTGTTGCAAATTTTAATGTTATCAAGTTGTACTTGAAAACCTGTACCTACACACTTCAGAAAATTAGTTAGAAAAATAGGGCGAAAAGGCCTTTCTTTTTCATCCTTTAGTGATTTTTCCTTTCTTGGTATGCTTCTAAAAATGGCATTAGATGCTCTTGAGTGATAATGACATGCACTTTGTGATTTATGTTTCTAGTTCCTTTTCATGTATCTTATATGTACTTTCTTGAAGAGATTTCATCTGCCTGAAATTGTAAGTACATGATTTGAAAGAAATACCCGGAGCTCTAACAATGTGTTATTTTTTATGTTAACAAGGTATTGTAACTTGAGAGGAGCATGAAGATGATGCAGTTGAAGTGAGGAGCACGAGGAAACCAACTCATTCAGGAAATGATGGGTTTCCTCTCTCTTCACTTATTTATAGTTTTATGTATATGTATCTCTTCTGTTTGTACATATAAGTTACATCCCACGGCTTGTGTGGGAAACATTATTTCTTTATGAATAAATGAAATTAAATTTTGTAATTGAGTTGTCTATTTCCTTTTGCATTTGATTATTGTAAATGATAATTTGGAATGAACTAAACAACTCAACACATAATTAATCTCATTCAAACATAAAGAAATAACAAGAATTTAATGCACTTGTACCTAAAAATTGTACTTTCTACCATGCAAACAACAATTGTGTTTGTTGTTCCAAGGTCCAATTTTTGACATTTATCGTTGTTCCTACCTTCATCGAGATCTTCCACTAGTCTTTCAAGGATTCTCGCATGTCTTTGTTGAAGACGACACTTAATGGAAGCATATGTGAGGCATTACACCTTGCAACAACACACATAGCTTCTTGTTTACTTTCAATCCTTCCCAGAAATGACTACTTTCTAGCAATAGAAATTTTTTTAGTACCGTGCACGATGACCTAGGAGATATACTAAGAATTGGTTTATAAAATTTATAAGAGATGAAAAGGGACCTACTAAATGTCCAAAACTCCTCTATAGTGGATAGATACCTTCCATAAACTCATATATAAGTGAAATATGTTCTTGACATGCCTAGTGAAGGGCTAGTAGTGAAATTGCCAAAGTTGAAGAACTAGGAGTTATAGAGGGAGTTGGAGCTTCAAACTTGGAGAGCATGTTTAGAGGGATGATAAGGCACCTAGGAAGCATTTAAAGGTTTATAGATACCTCAAGAACTCATTTTCCTAGCATGTTGCTTAAGAACCTTGACAAGGTAGAATTTGACATGTTTTGGTAAATGATGATAACTTGATGAAAGCTAACCTTCTTAATGGTTGATATTGGGAAAATGTGAGCATGAATGCAGGATGTAGAGTGGTGTAAGATTTGGAAATACTAAAATGTCAATTTTTGACTAGTATTGAAGCTATGCAAGAAAGCCTAGTGGAGACAAATAAAGGTATGTGAATGTTATGGCTATGTTCATGATATTGAACCAATTGATTGATGTATTAGCTTTGTATCTAAGTTGTTGGGGTAGAGTATTGGTTTAGATGATGTTTTATATGTGGTGGTACTTGACGCGCCGGAAAAATGACAAGCGAGCGTGGGAATCTACAGTAACTCTTCCGCGTGCACCCGACCTCCCGAGGTCGTGCCAGAGACAAATGGCCGGTGGGGATGGAATATGCGTGGTATATAGGCATGACTAGTTAGGCGATCGATGTCTTCGACATGCACTAATGGAATCTGTGAATCTAAGGCAAAGAAGGCCCTTCTAACACTGGATGGTGTGATAGATCGGTCGCAAGGATGACTACTCGAAGGCTCCAATCAATATCGAGCTCTGGCGTGATTCGATCTATGGGTTGTGGAATACGTGGGAAATGACCTGGGATAGTTTCGTGTATGTCTCCAGATAAGGTCATATGGTGGATGGTGGAAACAATTGACTCTATGGATGATTCTCTGGCCTAGTCCAGAATTCTCTAGCTTCGTTAGCGCTATATCTAGTAAGGACAATTGTTCGATGATAATAGGTGGAAGTGGAGTAGACTGAAATACTAGTGTGCGTAGGCCAGTATCTATATCTAATTCTCTTATGGATTCGTTGGGCTGCGGGATCTGTGGGTCACAACCATAGGTTCATGGTTGTTGTGGACCAGCTATGGTCATGCGTGGAGTCAAGTCCTGATCCCTAGTATCCAATAATCATACGCTTTCTCACTTTCTATGTTTAGAATCAACAGTTGTGCGATCTTCTCAGAATACCTCACTGGTGCTCTTGCAACCTGGATTCTTAGGCCGGTATCTATGTCTATGAGGGTGTCTCCTGCGTCTGGTTATGGAACTAAAGGGTCACACCCGAATGTTTGTTCTCTTTCAAACCCTTCTACAGTCATGTAGATGTTTTTCTAGGGTAGTTTGTAGTTTGGCTGATTTGACCACAACGTATATGCTTGGTCGTCTTCTATGTTTAATCCTCCTAACTGAGATCTGATCTGCTGGAAGTCTGTTGTTGTTTGGAAGACTTGGATTCTAAGATTCTGGTCAATATCAGTTATTGCTGTTATGAGATTGGGCTGAGGCACGATTGGCTCGAAAACATATTCTCTGGGCTCCCTAGGTCCCGTAATTGTCATACAAACGCAATAATATAAACAAACTGTAATAAAGTGAACTCTAAGTATACGAAATATATTTATAGCATATATGACTTCTTTTTGTATTTTTTTGATGATTTATAAGAATTTAAGAAGGCAGCTATTTAAAATATTTAGAATTGACAACTAAACTAATAATTTAAAACAAACAAAATAGCCGAGTGTAGCTATTTGTCTGTGCAATTTGTATATCTATTCTAAACAATGAAATAACTAATCTATTTGCAAGATTCTCGATCCTACCTCAGAAGTGAGGAGTGAATCATAGTTTCTCAGAAACTATCAATCCCCATAGCTTCCCTGGCAATATCGAGAATAGAATTTACTAAAATAAAGCGATTAACTACTCTATTTGATATGATTCTAACTAGAACTTTGAAAGATAGAACACGGATTCGCAGAACAGTGGCAAATCGATGGTGTGTGTGTGATCTTGTCCCCTCAGTATGATCTCTTCGTTCTTTGTGCTCACGTAGATCCAGAAAAGCGTGTAATGCTTGCATCAACAGGAGTAGGTGTTGGAACAAGGGACAACCTTTAGAATCTGATTGAATAGAACACGAATAGAGAGGGATAGCGCAAGAGTACGAGCTTGGCTTATGCAGTTCCTAGCGGGATCTATTGCGAATCATGCAACATAATGCGTCCGAACACGAAACTATCTGTTCGTTTGAGGAGCAAAACCTGCAACTTTAATGGCTTCCTAAGCTATTCTACTTCTAATGGATTAGATAGAATGAACACTTGTTTGCTGACAAGCTAGATATGTGGCTTACCAACAGCTGGACAATGCTAACTAAGCATGCAAAGAATTAAAACTATGGCTTCTAAACAGAATAAAAGACTAAGCTATGAAAAAGAGAGCATGAAAGTGAAATCATGGGTAGACCAGTTGTTTGAGCACAAGCCATGCATTTATAGGAATTCAATCACCCAAAGATCAAAACCAAACTGAACTCCTAAACAATAAACAAAGGAAAAACACTATTCCAGGGGACCAAAAACATAAATGCAAGCTTAAGTCGGCAAGGAAAGCTGGTGAAACGTTGATATTTCACGCGAGTCGCGTCAAAAGAACATTCTGGAAAACGCGTAAAGGACCGCCGCCCTGCTCAGGGCGGCGGTTACAGGACCGCCGCCCAATCAGGGCGGCGGTTTCGTTACTAAAGAGAAAAGGGGCAAGAAAAGAGGGGAAAAGGGGAAAACAAAGCACGGGGCTAAGCGGGGTATGCGGGATGTTAACGCATATTCGAGAGAGCTTTTCGGACCTTGAACACCTTGCGAAGAGACCTGTATCATCATTAGGGCACTTATTACGCTTGTGCAAAGATGTACCTTGCAATTTTGGGTACGTACATATTGCCCCCTCGGAGAAGCGTTTTAGCCATGAAGAGGCATAAAACGGTGGGTCCGAGTATGGCAGTCCCGAAATGGGAAGTTAGAAGTTATACCTTACACGTCCGTGTGTTGAAATTACGCCATCTAAAATTCCCACTATCTGCAAAACGAAAGGAGAACTCAAGTGCAGATAGATACAATAATTTGGAAAATAAACGCTAAAATAATAGGGAATGAGAACGTACCATTCGCGTGGGGATAGGGACTTACCTCCATCAGCGCTCCAAACTTGCGAAAAAGTCTTTTAAAACGAATCAGGGTGCTATATATATGAAAGTGGGCCCATTTTCCTATTCATTTTTGCGCGAGTTGATTTGATTGTTTTGAGCTCGGGACCACAGCGGCGGTTTCTTGCGTGAGTATAGTCAAAACGTCCGCATGTGAGATCGTGATCATGCCTCCACATGCGGAACACCGCCCGCTAGATCACAAAGTTGGTTTTCTTCAATTTTGTGTTTTCCCCCTTTAAACTTGAAATGCTAAATTTGTTGTAATGGGGGTTATTTTTGAAAATATTAGTTTCAAAAGGTCCACAGGGGGCGCCATCTTGAGTAGCTCCATTTTTAGGTCAAATGGTCATTTTTTTGCTTCTTTTAGGCTTTTTAAGATTAAAAACCCGCATGGGTTTTCGGACCACGACCGCCGCCCGGCCGGGCGGCGGTTACATGACCGCCTCCTGTTCGGGCGGCGGTTACATGACCGCCGCCTTGCCTTGTTCGGGGAGGTGGTTACACGACCGCCACCTTTAAGGCGGTTACAAAACCGCCTCCCTGCTCGGGCGGCGGTTCTGCAGAATGCAAAAGAACTTATATTTGAGATTGTGTTTGTATTTTTTTACACTTCTACACGTTTTCATGACCTTCTTGGTATTGTTCAGATATTAACTTGCTCTGTTTTGTGTGTTTTTGGGTGTATGCAGGCGAGAGAGGAGTATATTAGATGGAGTAGAGAGAGAGTGTGATTGGCTCTCGGGAGTCTTTGGATGCCCTCTCGCGGGATGAGGAGGACACACTTGAGAGGGTGGCATCTGCGTATATCACGTGTGCCTCATGTTGCACCATCTAGTCACATCCTTTGTGACTTATTCTCTTATTGGGATGCAGATCGGAACACCTTTCGCTGTAGGGGTCCGTGGTGAGTGGACCATCACACTCGAGGATGTCTACCAGTATTTTGGGAGTCCCGATCATCGGGAGGAGACTTATATTAGAGACAAGCGAGCTCACGAGCACGGTGCACAGTGGGCAGCATATATGGGAGATGCAGTTATCTCCATGGGGTCGAAGAAGGGAGTGAGAGTTCGATCCATTCCTTCTTTGCCTATCCCCGTACTTCGACAGGCCATCATGGGGATCCTTGCCTCGAGACTGATCGGGGACAAGGGAGGGATACATTGTTATCTTCTTTGGGCCCCCATCATTTGCGAGATAGAGGGGCACGGTCGGATATACGCCTGGGGTGTAGATATTTTGGGGACCACCTACCATGATTTATACAGGGTGGTCCGTTTACAGGGACAGTCATTGAGCCACCCGACTTTAGTCATGAGTTGGGTGTATGAGCGTTTTATCCCTTATGGCAGAGGCGTGGAGGTGGCAGATCCTGGGGCTGTGAGGGCAGCCAGATGGACAGATATGTCGGTGCTTAGAGCACCTCACCAGCCAGTTGCCTCCCTTACTACTGCAGACATGGAGGCGACACCGTACCGGCTTATGGCCGGCATATGGGGAGAGGAGACTCTTACCTTGATCTCTTGCTCCACCACAGGGCAGCTCATTGATCGAGTGGGACGAGTGGAGGTGCATCCTTTTGGCGATTTGCTCGTAGTTTGGCCTACGTATATGGGCATGCTTCCCCAGTGGCGCGGTTTACGAGATCGATTCGCGAGGCAAAGGGGGCCTAGAGGCCGTGGTTGGACAGTGATCACTCCTGGCATTCCCATTGCAGCCAGGAGGATAGTTCGTGCTAGAGGGAGAGCTGGTGCACCTCGGGCACCTTTACTTCAGATTGCTGCGGGTCCTACTCATAGTAGCGATGACCCCATAGATATTGACTCGACTCTGAGGAGCTTACAGAGGGAGGGTCGGAGGAGCAGACTGATGACAGTGATCCTAAGTGGCATGACACTCAGGACATTATGCAGGCAGAGAGGGCTGAGGAGAGCGTAGAGAAGGACACTCTAGTTTCAGAGGAGCCACTCTCTCAGGGCCATGGTGGAGAGGATGAGTTAGTTGTAGGGTGACATGTTGCCCCTGCCACAGGAGCAGCCCCTCAATCGGCAGCGAGCATCCGCGGCAGGTGCCGGTCCCAGTGACCCATCTTGGAGGCCCGGTGATCCGAGTAAGTTATCCTTTCTTCCTTCTTTAACGTTTGTTTAATTTAGGATTTGTTTTAATTGCTATCTCTCCTTGTGTTTTTATCTTGTATCTTTTAGCCTCTTGCTTGGTTTCTGATTCGTTTTTTTCTTCTTTTACAGAGACTGTTGACGAGTGGCGGGATCTGATCCGCAGGGTATGTACCGATTCCCTGATGATCCCCATGGATAGGACTCGTGCGGAGCTGTCCGTAGATGCCGGGGAGCCCTCAGCAGCTGGTAGACATACCGATGTCTTCGCTCCCATTTGGCACGTGGCCAGGATGGTGTCGACCCTGCGCACAGAGTTAGCGGGCTACAGGATGGCTGAGCGCCTCATGAGGAGCCATTCTCGTGGTGAGACCGTGGCTGCCCCTCGGGACCCTGAGCCCTCCGTACATTCAGAGCACTGGTGTAGCCGGAGTCCTAGGTGAGGGCGTGCACCTTCGGAGGGGTCGCGTAGGGGTTGAGAGGCCATTTGGCCCTTGTGTATTTTGTACTATTGTGTATCACGGGCTCTTTGAGCATTTTGACCATGCCTAGTGCATGATGGCATTGTATATAAACATTGATTATTTATATATATGCATTTGTCTTTGAATCAAAAGCTTGTCACTCATGTTTTCCCTTTCTATTTCCAGCTTCTTTGTGTATACTACGATGTATGTTTGTATGCTTTCTAGAATGTATGCAATGGTGAACAAATGATGTAAATGCTTGTTTTCTTTTTGTGTTTCGTGATGCTGATACATGATAATGTAGATATATTGTGATTTTGAATCTTAGCTTCTGTGAGCAATATGGATACCTCATGTTTGTTTTGGCAAAGTGATGAAAATAACCAGTATGATGAACAGATTAACTTGCCCCACTCCTAACTCCACGCAACTAGTAAGATGCGAGGGCTCATCACCAAGAGCCAAGAAGGGCGCAAGTTATGAAATGTGGTGAAATGATAGTGATGAAAGATAGACAAAGCTTTGGCGGAACCAAATTGGAAGCTATAAGCCAACTCCACTCGAGTGACTTCATAGTTTTGGATGCAACTTGCTTTGCGGTTTATCCAGACTTAGACCCGTAGATGGCCACATAGTAGACAAAATCTGGTTTTTTAGGATTTTAACTCTTTTGGAATTTTGAACATCTGTTTCATTTTTTTTTGACTCAAAGTTTGAAAATTTGAATTGTTTGCATATGACCATTTGTACTTATTTGTCAAGAAGACCCCCTACACTTTGCCCCATGCTACTAGTAAGAAGCGTGGGTTTATCACCATGGGCAAGGTATAGGCGAGTAAGGGCATTTCCATCCTTTCCCAACCCTACGTCACTAGTAAGAGACGCAAGCTCATCACCGAAGGTTGGTGGGGCAAGGAAATGTGTAAAATTAAAATTTTGTTTAATTACTTGTTGACTTGTTTTCTTGAGTAAAATGTCAGTATGTGCTTATTCCCAAAGAGATATGCATATGGGATAGATGTGACACCATGAAGCTTCTAGAACAGACCATAGGCAAGACACCTATCCTAAGAAGAAATCAAAGCGAGAATAAACTTGCAGATCTTGGTATGGTTACCGTTAAGACTTTGTCATGTCTATCTTTATTTGATAAAAGATTCCGAGATGATTCGATGATATATGAAGATGGAGAGGTATGATTAAAGAGCTTTATGCCAACAACATCATGAGTTTGTAGTGAATTGCTTTGAGAATAGATTCCTTGATCACAATTTATGTAAGAAACAAGTGGACAAAATGATCTTAATCTGTATGAAGATGCAATGTAGATAATTATACAAGTAGTGCTAGTTGCTTATGCGTAGAACCGCTTGAGGTGCAGGGAATTGACTGTTTCGCCAAATTCCTCACCTTCTAGCGTACATAAGAGGTAAGCACCATTTCCGTAGTCCTTCATGACTCGGTATGGGCCCAACCATTTGGGCCGGAATTTCCTTCCTTCGCCGGTCTTCTTGTCGATCCATTGTCTAGTCTTAGAACTAGATCACCTTCGTATATATCACGTTCATAGACCTTTTTGTTGTACTGCGGCACATCCGGTCAGCATAGACTCTATGTCGCTGTTCGGCGTCTAACCTAGTTTCATCTAGGCTTTCTAGTTGGGAAAGACGTGCTTCTCTATAAGCATCCTTATCCAGAATCACTTGTAGTGAAATGTGGAGACTGGGTATTTTGACCTCAAGCGGGAGAATTGCTTCTGCCCCAAATACCAGCGAGAAAGGAGTTGCTCCCGTTGGTGTTCTTATTGAGGTTCGGTGGGCCCACAAGGCCGGATATAACTTCAAATGCCAATCTCGTTTGTTTTCTTTCACTGTTTTAAGGAGAATGGCTTTCAGTGTCTTGTTTGTCGCTTCAGCCTGTCCGTTGGCTTGGGGATAATACAAGGAAGCCGTATGATGGCTTATTTTAAATTTATTGCATAGCTCACGAACCTCTTCATTCTTAAAAGAAGTTCCATTATCAGAGATAATGATTTGCGGGATACCGTACCTGCAAATGATTTGGTTCAAAATGAACTTGGCGATTACAGAACCAGGTACAGTGGTAAGAGGCATAGCCTCTACCCATTTGGTGAAATATTCAGTGGCCGTGATTATAAAATTATGGCCGTCTGTGGATGAGGGAGAGAATTTCCCTATTAAGTCTAGGCCCCATGTAGAAAAGGGCCATGGAGTAGCGATTGGTTGCAGGACTTGTGCCGGCATGTGGATCTCATGGGAGAATTCTTGGCACTTACGACACCTGCGTACAAACTCTATTGCGTCATGTTCTAGAGTGGGCCAGAAATAGCCCATTTGATGTATTTTACGAGCAGTGGCGTGGCCACCGAAATGACCTCCACATATTCCACTGTGTGATTCATGGAGAATCTTCTTGGATTCCTCCATGTCGACACACCTTAGGAGCATTCCATCAAACACCTTTCGATAGAGAACTTGCTCTATAATGACGTATTTAGCTATGATAATGTGTAACCGTCTTCTTTGTTGTGGTGTAGCTCCTTCTGGATATGTATGGTCCATGATATAGTTAATGATATCAGCGTACCAGGGACACTCAGAGATAGCGGGTCGGGTTTCGATGTAGTATACGCACTCATCTGGAAAATTTAAATCTACTAGATCGCCTCCGTCTAATGGGTTGTCAGCTAACCAATCCGCAATGATTTGTCCCTTAACTGACTTCTGATTTACAAACGTTAATTCAAATTCTCCCATTAAGGTTATAAAACGTCCAGCCTTTTTAGACAAGGACCCTTGTGTGAGGAAAGTTCGTAAGTGGTCCGTTTTTACCACGACCCTCGTTTCTTGATTCAGCATATAATGTCTTAGGCATTTAGTAGCAAAGACTATGGCAAGGCATTCTCGTTTTCTGCCTGTGTATAGCGTGTTTCATAGTCAAGAAGCGTTCGGCTGATGAAATAAATCGTGCGTTCTCTCTTGTTATCATCTTCTTGGGCCAACATACAGGCCAGCGAGACATTAGTAGCTCGTGAATATAGAATCAACGGGCGGTCTAGCTTAGGTGGCATTAGTGTAGGTGGTGAGAGCAAGAAACGCTTAACTGCGTTAAAAGCTTCATTGCAGTCTTCGGTCCAATCAATGCTATAGTCTTTCTTGAGTAAATTGTTGATTGGATGAACGACAAAGCTTAAGTCGGGATAAATCTTGGATTGCACCCGGTTTTCGAGAAATGATCGATTCGAGATTCATCGAAGGTGGAACCATTTCGAGGACAGCCGAATTTTGGTTGGGTCAACATCTATCCCTCGTGATGATATGATATAACCTAGGAGCTTCCCTCCCGTTACACCAAAGATGCATTTCTCTGGGTTTAGTGTGACTCGTATTCTATTAGGACGTGAAAGAATGACGGAGTACTTCGGGATGGTCACAACGCTTCTTGGCTTTTGCCAATAAGTCATCTACATAAGATTCCACGATTTTATGAATTAGATCGTGAAATATGTATGTCATGGCTTTCTTGATACGTAGCACCAAGGCGTTCTTGAGACCGAATGGCATAACAACAGTAGCAATAGGTTCCCAAGGAGTTATAAACGTGGTTTTAGCTTGATCTTGCTCAGATATTCTGATTTGATTGTATCCCAAGAATCCATCCATGAGAGACAAAAGTTCAAAACCAGTTGTTGCATCAACAATAACATCGATGGATGGTAACGGGAAGTCGTCCTTAGGACATGCTTTGTTGATATCTCGAAAATCTATGCAGATGCGTATCTTCCCATTCTTCTTGAGAACGGGGATGATATTAGATACCCATTGGGAGTAGTCGACTGGCTTGATGAATCCTACCTGAAGGAGTTTTATTACCTCCTCTTTTACCATGAGAGCTACTTTGGGCTTCATGGGTCTTGATTTTTGTTTAATTGGCTTTGCATCTGATTTAGTGACGAGGTTGTGCACCGCAATGTGGGGTGCGACTCCTGTCATCTCCTTATAATTAAATGCAAATGCCTTCTGATGTTCTTTGAGAATCTGAGTATGTATTTCTACTTCTTCTGGGGTTAACGAAGAACCTAGTTTCAATATTCTCGGTTCATCTTCTGTCCCGATGTTGACATCGATTGTCTCCTCGATCAAAGAGGCGTTACCCTCTTCAAACTCAGGTGGTGCTAGAGGTAAATCCAAATCATCCCCATTTTCTACTGCGTATATGCTAGGTTCTATTTGTGAGGGGAGATCCATCATGGGATTCCCGAAATAGGAAGATGAATGTGGAATTAAGGACAAATCTAGCATATGATAGGAGAGATGTAATGCCACATAGGCGTTTAAGTAATCCAAGGTAGCCACATCACTATCAATACGGTCTAAGATGGTAGATTTACTTTCGCTTGAAAGGGGATTTGTCGTTATTTTTATTAATGGTTCATCACGAATGGACACCATGAACTAGGCGTCTTCTAACTCATTACTTGGAGTAAAACATGATGCTGAAGTTGCTATTGGATCGGTGAGAAGATTTTTCTCTCGCGGGATTGCTTCAATGGATATGAAGTTAAATGCCTTGCTTAAATTTAATACGACTTTTTGTAAAGCTGCAAGTGTTCGGCTTTAGTTTCATATACTTCAGAAACTTGGTTTGCCACTAATTGCGAGTCTCCTAAGACTCTGATGTCATCAATACCAATTCTTTTGGCTAAGGTGAGGCCAAGGAGGAGGGCTTCGTACTCAGCGCCGTTGTTTGTGCATTCAAAGTTTAACTTAAAGGCAAATGGGAGGACTTTCTCCTCGGGCGAAGTAAGAATTATACTTGCCCCCGCTCCATAACGGCATTTAGCTCCATCGAAATGGAGAGTCCAATACTTAGTCGGGAGTATAGATGTTGGGGCATCTGCTACGTTTGCGCACTCTACTTCTACCATACAGAGGTCCTCTGCTGGAAGGGAACCAACACCTAGGGAATATCCTATGCCTACTGAATCAAATGGTAAGAACATTGGTGAATCTTGTTCTATTAACTCAACGATTTTGCAGTAGTCCCTAACGATACCGTTTCTTTAGCTTTATCGTTAGGGGTTGGATTTGTTTTGGCTATGCTGATAGCTTCAAGATCCGTTGTAGGTACCAACTTCTCCTCTGGTTTTGGGTCAGTAGGTTTATTAAGTTGGTTTGTTGGAAGTTCAAATTCTGAGTGTACACCCGGTCTTTTCTTTAAATCAGCTAGGTGCAAGTTGAAAGGTTTTGGATCGCCTTTGGCTACAAATACCTTTCCTAGATGCAAGAATCTTACTTCTTGAAATAACGTAGAAGGGATTGCCTTCATTCGGTGTATCCATGGTCGGCCGAGTATCATATTATAATTAGTTTCCCGATCTATAATATAAAACTCAGTTAGGATTGTTTTGGGTCCTAAGGTGACTGGCAATATTATAGTTCCTATCGAAGTGGCTTTAAGGCTATCATAGCCTCTCAATGTATTTCAAGTGGTGGAACAGTTTGTTTCCCCATATCCTAGTTTTTGGAGGAAAGAGAAAGGGACTATGTTAACTACGGCCCCATCGTCAACCATTACCTGTTTTACATAGTTATTATAAACCCATACTTGTAAGTGTAAGGCTGGATCACCTCGGCATGCGATCTCAGCATCTGTGGGCATTTTACTTATTTCGAATATGAATTTGACATCCTTGTCGGCTGCCCCGGAGGGTGGATATCAAAATCTACGTGATTTACTTGTGTTTCAGGAGGTGGAGTGATGTTAATTAGATGACCTAGACCTAATGCTTCTAAAAGAGCAGCTCTGTGAGGAGGAGAGTTCTTTAGTAAATCTAAAAATGAGATGTGCGAGAAGGTCTTTGTTAGATCATTAATTAAATCGTAAGCACCCACAGGTTTTTCTACTATTTGCTGACTCTTATCTGTTTCTGGCAGATGACTTGGGCTCGGTTGAGAGAAATATTCTCGTGTTCTTGTTATAGCTTCGATAGGTAGTTCAGCGTCTAATTCTACCAAACTGACTATCTTGGGTCTCGGTTGACTTCCTAACTGTGGCGCAACTGATGGATTTAATGAAGTCGAGGCTTCGTGATCATTGTTTCCTGTCATTGCACTTTTGTTTGTTCCAGTTGGATTCAGCCTATTGCTATCATGATTTGGGAGTGGATCGTTAAAGATCTTGAGAGGAGCATTCTGAGGGGAAACTGCCCCTGCGAGCGTATTTGGTGGTGATGAGACGGGATCTGCCAAAAACAAATCTGTGAAGAACTGTCTTTGTTCTTCTGGTAAACGTTGCATGAATTTATTGTAGTCACGGCAAGTTCTAGTATCATGACCCCGAATTTTGTGGAAACCACAATAAGAATTGGGATTGTAATTCCTGTTTTGTTGGTTTGGTGTATATTGTGGCCTAAAATTCTGATCAAACTGTCGCATATTAGGATTAAAATTTTACATTTGTTGTTTCTGGCTTTGGTTTTGATAACCAAATAAGTTTTGACTTGGCCCTTGTATGGGATTTTACCATTGTTGTTGTTGTTGTTGTTGTTGTGGATGGTTAAATTCCACTGTATTGATTGTCGGGGTAAAGTTATTATTTCGTTGGTTGTTTGTTTGTGATGGAGTATTGACAACATTTACCTTCTTGGGCTGGTCGGTTACTCCATCCGTTGTTACACCCCGATTCTTGTTAAGGATTTTAGGTCCTTGGTTGACATTTGTGGTAGCGGGATAATTTGTAGTGTTATGGCTGGAGGTGATTAACCTCCTGTTTGCTCCATATGTCTTACGACCGCTATCTATCGCTGCTTGGTCTATTCGAAGAGCGCTCTCAAGTACTTCATCGTAAGTTCTTAATGGGAACTTCTGGACTTCTTCTTTCACCTCTCTGCTGAGAGAATGAAGGAATAAATCGCATAGTTCCATTTGATCCATGTTTGGAGCACTTGCTGAAGAATAAAGAACTGTGCGCCACCTTTGGATGAAATGGGCGACATATTCGTTGTGTTCTTGTTTGATGTGCAAGAATTCCCTGATTCCTGTTCTCAATAGTTTGTTCATGTCGAAGGCCTTAATGAACTCTGATACGAGCTGTTTAAATGAATGGATGGAGGCTTCAGGTATTCTATAATACCAGTCGAGAGCGATGCCTTCCAAGGTTTTGGGGAATATTTTAGCAACAACCCCATCCCAAGGGAGTAATTCTCGTATGGCTGTAGCGTAAGCCTTGATATGCGCATTGGGATCTCCCTCGCCTTTGAACTTGGGTAAATCGGGAAGGGGTCTTGGAAGCATGACGCTTCGTATGGCGAAATCTAAGGGCTCTTTTAAATATTCTGAGTAAGTCCCTATCGCATATATTTCAACCATTGATGGTGGTTCTTTGAGGAGTGGTGGTGGGATGGGTTGTTGATATGGCATAGCGTATGCGTTAGCGAGGGCATAGGGAAGTCCTTGCGTTTGAGCAAAAAGGCCGGGAGAGGAGAACATATCTCCTTGTGGTGATTTGGAGTACATGTTTAAGTATGACGGGACATTGTCTAGTAATGGATTGTTTGATACTAGACCGAGAGGAATAGTGTTAGAGATGATGGGCCTTGTTGGCGTTTGTTGTGGATAGTGAGGCGGCATGCCTAACGTGCCTACTCCTGTGAGGAGATCTACTTGGCCAGGGTGGTATGGAGGGTTGGAACTTCCTGCTTGAATGAACGGAGAATTTTGACTTGCTTGAGCAAGTTCTAACCCTCTCACTTTTTCTACTAATGTTGAAATGACTTCATTTGGTGAAGTCACGGTGCTTTGCCTGAGCGGCGTTTGTTGTATACCCTGGTGTTGTATAGGCATGTGATATCCTGTCATGAACTGATCGCTATCTTGCCAAGTTTCTCCGAGAGTATTTCCTATATGCAGTGGCATAGAGGTATTTTCTTGAAAAGAGACCTTGGGTTGTATTTGTAAACCTCCTATAGGTGGGTACATACCCCGAGAATGTTGTTCACTCCTAGGATAACGTATTGACCGTTCATCATCTAAGATCAGGTATGGGTCTGATTGTCTACTAATTTGTGGTCTAAGTAGCATCGAGGAGGAGACGAACGGGATTCTCAGTAAACGTCATATTGTTCGAGCACGAAGTCTCTGTTTGCTGCGTTCGAGGGGGTTGATCTAACTCCCCCGTTTGAAAAGATGAATTATATCTGATTCTTGGGGTTTGTGTTGACAACTGATTAGTTGAATAATTGTCGCCCCATACTGAGAGCGAGGGTGATGATTGCCTATTCTGTTGGGCATAGTATGCCTCGAGACCCAAGAGGGGTCTGCCATATTCATCGAATCCCGTCATATTCGGGGGGTATATGAATACCCGCAGAATAATGGGAAGGAGCGAAGGTGATTGAGATGAGATGAAACTTCTCAAAGAGAAGGTGAAACAGTTGTTAGTTCACGTTGGGTTCACCAATTTTGTATGCCGGAAAAGCGACAAGTGAGTGTGGGAATCTACAGTAACTCTTCCCGCGTTCCCGACCTTCCGAGGTCGTGCCGAGAGCGGCCGGTGGGGATGGAATATGTGTGGTATATAGACAGACTAGTTAGGCAGTCTGATGTCTTCGACACGCACTAATGGAATCTACGAATCTAAGGCAAAGAAGGCCCTTCTAACCTAGACTGGTGTGATAGATCGGTCAGCAAGGATGACTACTCGAAGGCTCCAATCAATATCGAGCTCTGGCGTGATTCGATCTATGGGTTGTGGAATACGTGGGAAATGACCTGGGATAGTTTCGTGTATGTCTCCAGATAAGGTCATATGGTGGATGGTGGAAACAATTGACTCTATGGACGATTCTCTGGCCTAGTCTAGAATTCTCTAGCTTCGTTAGCCACTATATCTAGTAAGGACAATTGTTCGATGATAATAGGTGGAAGTGGAGTAGACTGAAATACTAGTGTGCGTAGGCCAGTATCTATATCTAATTCTCTTATGGATTCGTTGGGTCTGCGGGATCTGTGGGTCATAACCATAGGTTCGTGGTTGTTGTGGACCAGCTATGGTCATGCGTGGAGTCAAGTCCTGATCCCTAGTATCCAATAATCATACGCTTTCTCACTTTCTATGTTTAGAATCAATAGTTGTGCGATCTTCTCAGAATACCTCACAGGCGCTTTTGCAACCTGGATTCTTAGGCCGAGTATCTATGTCTGTGAGGGTGTCTCCTGCGTCTGGTTGTGGAACTAAAGGGTCACACCCGAATGTTTGTTCTCTTTCAAACCCTTCTATAGTCATGTAGATGTTTTTCTAGGGTAGTCTGTAGTTTGGCTGATTTGACCAAAACGTATGTGCTTGGTCGTCTTCTATGTTTAATCCTCCTAACTGAGATCTGATCTGCTGGAAGTCTGTTGTTGTTTGGAAGACTTGGATTCTAAGATTCTGGTCAATATCAGTTATTGCTGTTATGAGATTGGGCTGAGGCACGATTGGCTCGAAAACGTATTCTCTGGGCTCCCTAGGTCCCGTAATTGTCATACAAACGCAATAATATAAACAAACTGTAATAAAGTGAACTCTAAGTATACGAAATATATTTAAGCATATATGACTTCTTTTTGTATTTTTTTGATGATTTATAAGAATTTAAGAAGGCAGCTATTTAAAATATTTAGAATTGACAACTAAACTAATAATTTAAAACAAACAAAATAGCCGAGTGTAGCTATTTGTCTATGCAATTTGTATATCTATTCTAAACAATGAAATAACTAATCTATTTGCAAGATTCTCGATCCTACCTCAGAAGTGAGGAGTGAATCATAGTTTCTCGTAAACTATCAATCCCCCATGACTTCCTGGAAATATCGAGAATAGAATTTACTAAAATAAAGCGATTAACTACTCTATTTGATATGATTCTAACTAGAACTTTGAAAGATAGAACCGGATTCCGCGAGCGGTGGCGAATCCGATGGTGTGTGTGTGATCTTGTCCCCTCAAGTATGATCTCTTCGTTCTTTGTCTTTGGACAATGCTAACTAAGCATGCAAAGAATTAAAACTATGGCTTCTAAACAGAATAACAGACTAAGCTATGAAAAAGAGAGCATGAAAGTGAAATCGGGCGGAGCCAGGTTGTTTGAGCACAAGCCATGCATTTATAGGAATTCAATCACTCAAAGATCAAAGCCAAACTGAACTCCTAAACAATAAACAAAGGAAAAACACTATTCCAGGGGACCAAAAACATAAATGCAAGCTTAAGTCGGCAAGGAAAGCTAGTGAAACGTTGATATTTCACGCGAGTCGCGTCAAAAGAATGTTCTGGAAAACGCGTAAAGGACCGCCGCCCTGCTCAGGGCGGCGGTTACAGGACCGCCGCCTGTTGTGGCGGCGGGATTCATAGGACCGCCCCAATCAGGGCGGCAGTTTCGTTACTAAAGAGAAAAGGGGCAAGAAAAGAGGGGAAAAGGGGAAAACAAAGCATGCGGGGGCTAAGCGGGGTATGCGGGATGTTAACGCATATTCGGAGAGCTTTTCCGGACCCTGAACACCTTGCGAAGAGACCTGTATCATCATTGGGGCACTTATTTACTGCTCCGCATGATAAGATCTACCTTGCAATTTTGGGTACGTACGGTACCCTTTGAGGTGATATTGAAGGTCTCCTAGACAAGTAGACAACCTAGAATCAGTCCTAGAAATGATATAAGTAAAATTTTGCTTAAATAAGTCTAGAGAAGGAGGTGAAGGTAGGGGATCCTATATCACACTTTACTATGGTTATTATTTCACGCTTATTCTAGTAACTAATACACACTACACCAATTTTGCCATATCTTGAGTGTTTTTACTCCGATTTACACCCCTTTTGCGGCATTCTTTTAGAATTTCACCTACCTTCATACCATATACATTATGCATGTGTTATATCTCCTCAAAATTGTCTTCCACTAAATTTATACACATTTTGAAAAATTCTATCACATTCTATCTATTTTGTGCTTACTTTCAGCTTAACATTTGTTCATATCATCACTTTCCCTTTCACTTTGAAAGGGGGCATACAATGGGGTCATCTTATAATTCCCCTTTCACATCTATCGACGATCAATCAACACTACTAATTTTTCACTTTCAAACATTTACTAATCAACCATATGACATTTCATCACTTCCCCCTAATGACCTAATTTGGGTGCAACAAATGTACAATTTTGTTATGCGACATTTCATCACTTCCCCCTAATGACCTAACTTGGGGGAAATAAACAAAAATATTTCCATGTGATCGTTCATTAATTTCTAGCGATTTCCCCCTAATGACCTAACACAGGGAAAAACTAGTATAAAATCTCTCTATGAGTGACCAATCAAAACAATTGATCAATCAATCCATCAATGCGTTAAAATATCTAACAACTAAAATCATATCATTCAATCATTACAATATAACATAATCAGCCTCCCATATGACCTAACTTGGAAGCCATCACATTGCGGTGACACCCATGGAGTGGGGGCAAGATTTCCTTTTTATACCACTCCTATATGGGTCAATTGTTTGATCAAAATGATTTGGATCCAAAAACCACAAAAAGTTTGATCTAATTCCATTTACAACGGCTAGATCTTGAGGATGTAGTTACAGGTTGGAGAATAACACATCTTTCTCCCTACACTCTTCGTCCCGGTGGCGGGACGCCCAAATCCTCCATTGGTTATTCATATACACAAAAATCAGGTTGGGAATTAATCACTCCCTACCCCATCTCATTGTCATAATATGTACTCGAAATCATCAATAATCCAATATCACAATCATCACTCTCATTTAGTGCACTTCATCTCACTATGATGTCTCTCGCTACATTGCATGGATCAACACACTAATCCATGGTTTAGCATGTTATATAGTTCTTTCGGCATGCTTTTACTACCACATTTGTACATTCTTCTATAACACGGGCTTCTCCAAATTTATCTTAGGTATGCATCTCTATCTACTTTATGTTACCAAGCTTTCGCTCACCAACATAAAGTAGGGGAAAATGTAGTCACAAAATCACACACTTACTACTACTATTATACCACCAAGTATGTTGTTTTATATATGGATCTTGTGTAAGAAAATTATTCACTAATGACCCATCCCCTAGTCATGTCGTCAATCTAGTTGGTCATCATCGTCATTTTTCTTTCACATTCGTTAGTTACTCACACATTTTTGGTCATATCTTTGGAAGTCTTAGCTATCGTTATTCACTAAGTTGTCATCTCTAGTCTTTGACTAGGGTGCCTCAGAAGGATTAGGGTGCCCATGGGTGCCCCGGTCCTCATTTTTAGGTGCCCTGGTCCCCATCACATTTGGATTTGATTTAGATATTCGAGGTCAGTATTTGTAATTTTCCTTCTCATTCCCTTAGGTACTAGTCGGTATGTCAGGTCAGTAGTGTCAAAATTTGAGCAAGAGATCCCTATATAAACACAACATACTTACTATCTTATGGGTGATATATTTTATGCTAAGGGTTAACTATATACTAAGGCAAGGGGCTGCATTTGGGCACTATTTACATCACACACATTGTATAGTAAAGGGAAGTCTATTATATTCCATCCACCATTTTACATTTTATCTAACTATTGTCGGTTATCTCTGCGTCATTGGCACTAGGGAACCCTAGGCACATCATTGCACACATAAAACACACAGAACTACATTAGGTATGAGATGTAGTGCAACACTTAGTTATAAGTGCAACATTGTGGCGCTTAAGGACAATCGACCCCTTCATATGCATCTTTCTTTTTAGGGGTTTGATTCTTTGTATGGGGTTTTGCAGGTAATTATTCATTGCAGGTTTATGGCATCATCACAAAGCTAGTGCGATATCCAAGTGACAACATGCAAGTCATTGCAAAGATCTATCAACCCTTCCAAACTCAAAGGTTTTGAGTTGTTTTACATACCAAGGTGCCCATAAGCGCCTAATCCTTCCCCATGCACCCCAGTCCAGCCAAATATGTTATTGTTGCAATTTTTTGAGGTGTGTTGTGTCATTCTACTCCATCCACTCATCATCTTGTTCAGTCCTAGATCACAAAGTGAGGTAAGTCATATTTAGGTTAGTACATTTCCCTCCTATTTCCTTTATTTCATCTCATTTAAAAATACCAAATAAATTATTTAATATCTATATTCCAATTTATATCGAGTTATTATATTATTGTATTGTT
The DNA here is from genome assembly GCA_018340775.1 of Taxus wallichiana var. yunnanensis. Classification (NCBI taxonomy): domain Eukaryota; kingdom Viridiplantae; phylum Streptophyta; class Pinopsida; order Cupressales; family Taxaceae; genus Taxus; species Taxus wallichiana. The sequence goes on along the minus strand of CM031236.1, from coordinate 508,525,050 downwards.
TAGATTAACTTATAAAATTCATATTTTAGTTAATCAATGGGTTTATGGAGCAATGTCATTTGGTGCTACCCATGCATGGGTAATATTTGGAGAAGTGCAAGCAAAGAAAGTGGGTTATCTCCTGCATGTACTATAGGTGATTTAGGTGTGTTTCCCATTTCCTTATTATGGGTTTTTTTCTTTCTTGTTGTGTGGTGTGTTTCCTTTCCTTTTGTGTGTGCATGTGTTTGTTCATTTTCATTTTGCATCCTTCTTTGAGCCTTTATTGCCCAATGGATAATGCACCATTGATTAGCTAAAATTAACTAAACTATGGGAAAGTATAATGATAGTTAATCTAATCTAGGAGGACATAAATGCTGTAAATAAATGCAATAAATTAATATGAAATGAATAAAAGCATTAAAATTATTAAACTAGTAGAAATAAAACCATAATATATAGCGAAGGTAATGAATGAACTCGATTGATTATGGGTGACTATCGTAAGGTGTCACAGGTTTGTGAGGAAAATACGAAGCTAAAATGGTTGTATAGAGGTCCTCGAAAAGAGTGGATCTAGACGATCTAAGTAGAATGGAGCACCCGAGAATGGTATGGGGTGCCCAGTGGTGCCCTGGTCTCTAAAAAATCTCATAACTCGATTCTTTCCGGGTTGAAATATTCTTTGTAACCTTCACTTCCTATCACACTTGATTCACCGAACCATACCGAATGTGCCAAATATAGCAAGATGAAGTTAAAGACCTCAACCGCCATAACAAAGTGGGCTTACTAAACTAAGTGTTGCACTACATTTCAGACCCAAATGTAGTTCGTGTGTGTGTGTGTGTGTGTGTGTGTGCATATCGTGCCCTAGGTGCTCTTGTGTCAGTCGCACTTTGTGAAGTAAAGCAAGCAATACCTAAATATAGAAATGTAATAGTATGTGTGCATGGAATAGAATAGAATCTCTCCCCTATGAAATGTGTGTTGATGTATATCTCCTAGCCTTGATGCATGGAAGTATGTGGATGCAAGTGATGTAATGGATGCAACTCTAGATGGAGTGATAGTAGTAAGTGACATTAGGACCCTCATTATGGTCTCATAACTTTATATTTATAGGGTTCTCTTGCTCTAATTTCATAATTAATCCTCGACATGGCCGACTAGGAAAAAGATAAGGATGAAAAATAGCTAGAAAGATCCCAAAAAGAGGTGGAAAATTAAAACAAGGATCGAGGCACCCTTGGTGGGAAGGCACAGCCCACAGGCGCCCTGGTTTAGGCTAAAACGTGGGAAAATGCCGAAATAGCTGGACATGTATATAAAAATGTGTGGGAATGATGAAACAAAATATAAAACAAGATGGCCAAAAGGTGGGATTAATTAGTACTTTCTTCACTTAAGAACCTTCTAAATAGTAGTATGATACTGGGCTAAATAATGTTTAAAGTGCATGATTTTGTGACTATATTTTCCCCCACTTTATGTTGGTGAGTGGAAAGCTCGATAACATAAAGTAGATAGAGATACGTACTAATGTCCATGTAGAGTGTAGTAAAAATGTGTCGAAGGACTAGACAAAAGCATGGAATGATAAAAAGATGGAGGAGCATGGAAACTATAGATGAAAAATGTGTATAGAAAAAGTGATGAGAGTGAACCTAGGGCGGAACGCATGTATAGATGTTGTAGTGTGTAGTGTACTTGCATGGTTAGTAAGGCATGTGTACTGTCGCAAAATGTTGTTATTGTCGTCATTGTTGTTGTTGCCCCCAATTTGACTATTTATTTCTCATATGATCGGACTCTGCAAGGAGAAAATGATCAAGTAGTCAAATATGTATGTATGTAAAAATGCTATGTAAAATACACATGTGCATAGGAATGTGTAAAATACGTAAATGTAAAATACACTAAATGAAAATGTAAATGGAACATATGCACTGATCCATGTCGAGAGAAAAGGGTGTAGAAGGATATCTTGTACTATTGCAAGTTTTTGGGTGATCTCACGCCACCCTGGCTGAAGAAGTGTAGGGAGGAAATGATTTGTTTCCTCCAAGATCTAACTAATTCTACTAAAATGTGTGAAGAGATCTCTATAGCATTCTAGTTTTTTGGGTGATTTGACGCCATTGGCCAAAGTAGTGTAGAGAGGCACACCCATTGTAACCTCCAAGCTTGTAATTGCTTCCCGAAATGCTAAAGATACCATGTCCTGTAAAATATGTTGTGTATGGGGTTTGTAGACTAGTTTGAACCCACTCATTGTATTTAAACCCACAATGCCAAGGGCGAGAAAGTGCACTTTACTCAACCGATGTAGCTACGTTGTATTAGTATGTAAACTCCCAAATGATGCCCCCACTTTGGGGGCACATGTGACGTCACTGATAAGAGAATGCGACCATAAAAGAGGACCAACCGCACTCTTAACTGTGCACCCTGGAAAGTGCTTAGTAGAAACCAAGGCACGCATAAACAAGAAGGTTAGCCAAAGAAAAGTGTAAAGCAAATAATGCATGGATATAGAAAACATGTGTAAGCTACATAGACAATGTAGTAAATGTAAACATGCAAGAAAACAAGTAAGTTGCATAAAGCAAATTCTGAAAACATGGGACATCACTCACGATGTCGTAAGACACACAAGGTCGTCATGGCTGCAAACAACAAACAAGTGTGCACACAAACATAAGGCAAAGCCCACATACAATGGCAAACAATAAGCAAACAAGTACAAATAAACAAACAAGTAGTCATGGAAACATGTAATCCTGCAAAACAAGTGTTGCACATGGAACACTGTTAACATGTTAGAGCAATAACCAATATGTCAAAGCATGTATGATCAAGTAATGTAAGATGTTAAGTACAAAATGAAACAATATCACCTGTATGAGACAAATGTGGATGCCCCCAATGACCAATATAGGAAGGGTAGAAGGAAAGCATCCATGCCATGTGTAGAAGTCATGTATCTATGATCACACTAAACAAAGGCATGAACGTGCATGTGTGGATGATATAGATAATGACATATAAGAAATAAATATAACATGTGTAGTAAAGTGAACATGCAAAACATTAGTAAACAAGAGTAAATGCACCAAGACCATGCAATATGTTGTGGATGGATGGAATGAAATACAAAATGGAGTGATAGGAGTAGCATGCCCCCCAAGTGGATGGAAGTGTATGCAATGAGGTTCATTTTATTTTCCCCCTCAGTAGTCAAGAATGAAATGTAAACAAGATCACATCATTGGGAAATGGTTGAGTAGTGTTTTTTGTGTCTAGCGCGTGGTGATGAGTGTATATGTAGGAGTGATGAGATGCGACATATAGAAAGGATGTGCATGAACCCTATAGCCAAAGCATATATCACGACTTGTTGAATGGTTGAGTGATGATTTTTCCCTAAGCATATATCACTATAAGATGAAAGGATGAGTGTTGATTTAGTATTAAGCATATATAACTATAAGCTACAAGGATGATTGATGATTTAGCCCTAAGTGTATATCACTATATGATGAAAGGATGAGTGATGATTTAGCCCTAAGCGTATATCACAATAAGATGAATAGATATGGGTGACGATTTAGCCTAAAGCGTATGTCACTATATGATGAAAGGTAAAGAGTGGTGATGTAACCTAAGGTGTATGCCACTACAAGATGCAATAATGGAGGTGGTGATTTAGCCTAAAGCGTATACCATTACTAGATGAAATTACAATGAGTAGTGACGATTTAGCTTAAAGTGTATGTCACTAGTCTAAGAATCTCGCATGATGAAATATCGCATGGTGAGTGTAAGGTCCATTTGATTGGTAAACCCTCGGCAGTCGAGTATGGACTGAGGAACTAAAGTGAGTCATAGGGTGGTGAGTGTAGTTCGTAGAAGACAAAGTGGCATATGTTATGAAACTAGATGACCATGTGATTAGTAGGGTTTTGTAAATGTGTGGTGTGGGCAATGCAATGTAGGATATGTAGGGTGTGTAAGATGTATATTATGTAATGTGTAAAATGAAAAAATAGGTATAGATAGGAATGTAATATGTAATGATAAGATGCATGGCTATAGCTAGACTCATATGTAATGTAACTGGCGTAGTATGTAGAAAATATGTAGAAATATGCGGTGTATGATGTGACTAAATGGATAGATACCTAATGGATTTAATACATAGATGAGGACTAGTATAATGTAGAATAATAGTAGAATGTAGACTAAGTGTAGTATGTATTGGTGTATAATGTGTGATGTGTGTGATAAAGTGTAAATGTGTAATGCCTATAGTGTAGTGTGCGGGGTTCAATGTAATGTTAATCCATCAACAATCAAGTGTGAATCGAAGCATAAGAGTGTGTCATCGAGTAATGACAAGTGTTAGGACGTGTGATTGTTATGCCTATATGAAAAAGTAATAGATGATAGATACGCACAAGTGGGGGGTGAGTGTATTAGGTGTTATGTCCCCCAAATGCACTATGATGATGGAGAACTATGCAGCAACACGAGAGGTTCCATGCCATTGTGGGAGAGCATTGTCTATGTCATGATAAGAGAGAGGGCCAACACAATGGTAGGTTGAAGCAACAATAGGACCATGCAATGGTGGCAGAATTTGAGATGTGTCTTGTTCATCGTAAGAGTAGTAGCTTTGACAAAAGTGATTGGATGTGATAGAGGAGTGTGACCATCAAATGGTTCATCATCATAGTAAGTGTCATCTGGGTCCCAATCATCAACGTATGTAGGATCTATAGCGGATGTAGGAATTTCAAGCTTTACTTTAGGCGGTGATTGTTGCATATAACTTGGTGAGGTGGCCAATACCTTTAACGGAAGAGGAGTGAGATCATCCTTAAGAGGAGGTTGCTTATGTTGACTTGGTGATGCTAGAGATGATTCAAGAAGAGGTGGTGTATCGATGTTGAGGGGTGGTTGCTAGGAGGATCTTGAATTCCCTTAGAAGTAATGGCATGATGCTCATTAGATGAATCAAATTTAACAACCCATTGAGATGTAACAAGTGGAGATGACCATGTAACAAAATGTTGTGCGGTGAATGAGATGAAACCTTGACACTCAAGATGTTTAATTATTCGTTGTAAAGCATAACAATCATTGTCATTATGTCCATTGATTTGATGATAATTACAATATGGGAGACCATGATATTTTGCAAGCCGATAAGGAGGATAACAATGAGTAGATGACAAGTTGATTAATTGATGAGTTATGAGTTTGGGAAGAACATCTTGTTGCGTAACATTGATTGCAAACTTGAGAGGCATGGGTAGCGGCAAGATTTGAGGTTCGCTAATATGAGCACATGTAGAAGACATAGGATGGATATGAGAAGAAGAATAATCGTGAGCTTGAGAAGTATCCTTAAGCTATTGAATTTCATATTTAAGAGATGTGATTATGGATTCCATAACTTGAAATTTATCTTGAAATACAAAATAAAGAGCTTGAAATTTATCTTGAAATACAAAATGAAGATCTTGAATTGATTTTCAAATAGATTGATTGGAATTAGAATCAAGGGAGTCCAGAAAGATGACCAAAAATAGCATGACTTGGGTAGGCAATATGTTGATAGGCTAGACGCATATTCTCTAGGGTTTGTTAAAGAGCATCTTTACAAGATGGGTGCATTTGAATCAATTGAAGCAAAGAGACTTGACAAACATTAGAAGCCATGGTATAAAATATGAGAAAATCCCTAGAACGAAGGTGGAGTCAATGGTCGGGTTCACTAAAATGATTAGCTAAAATTGACTAAACTATGGGAAACTATAATGATAGTTAATATAATCTAGGATGACATAAATGATGTAAATAAATGCACTAAAGTAATATGAAATGACTAAAATGATTTAACCAGTAGAAATAAAACCCCAATATGCAAGAGGAAGGTAAGGAATGAACTCAATTGATTATGGATGACTATCACAAGGTTTTGCAAGTCTGATAGGAAAATACAAAAGCTAGAACGGCTGGACAGAGGTCCCAAAAAGAGTGGATCTAGACGATTTGAGCAGGCTAGAGCACCCACGAGGGTACTGGGGTGCCCCGGAACACCTGGTATGGCAAAATAGGTGCCTTGGTCTTTGAAAAATCTCAAAACCTAGTTTTTTCTAGGTCAAAAGATGCTTTGTAACCTTCGCTACCTGTCGCACTAGATTCATTGAATTACGATGAATGTGCCGAATATAGAAAGATGAAGTTGAAGACCTCAACTACCATAACAATGGGCTTACTAAACTGAGCATTGCACTACATTTTGGACCAAAATGTAGTTTTGGTATGTGTGTGGATGTTGTGCCCTAGGTGCTCTTGTGTCAATCACACTTTGTGAAGTGGCGAGCAATAACTAAATGTAGAAAATGTAATAGTATTTGTGCATGGAATAAAATAGAATCCATCCCCTATGAAGTGTGTGTTGATGCAGATCTCCTAGCCTTGATGCATGGAAGTATGTGGATGCAAGTGATGCTATGGATGTAGCTCTAGATGGAGTGATAGTAGTAAGTGATGCTAAGACCCTCATTATGGTCTCATAACTTTATATTTATAGGGTTCTCTTGCTCTAATTTCGTAATTAATCCCGACATGGTTGACTAGGAAAAAGATAAGGATGAAAAATGGCTAGAAAGAGCCCAAAAGAGGCGGGAAAGTAAAACAAGGATCGGGGTGCCTCGGGTGAGGCCCAGGGTGCCCAGGGCTCCAAAGAGCCCTGGCGCCCTGGTTTAGGCTAAAAAGACGGGAAAATGCCAATATTTGGACATGTATATAAAAATGTGTGGGAATGATGAAAAAAAATATAAAACAAGATGGCCAAAAAGTGGTATTAATTAGTACTTTCTTCACTTAAGAACTTTCTAAATAGTAGTATGATATTGGGCTAAATAATGATTAAAGTGCATGATTTTGTGACCACAATAATCCTACTTAAGCCTAAATTGAGATTTTGGAGTTCCTTCTTGCCTTGTTTTCATTTCATGTCAAACCAAGTCAAGTCCCTGAGTATGAGCCAAATGTTGTCATATAAAATGTCACTACATTTTATTTGACAACCCCATTAAAACTTTTGCCCCTTTTTGTCAAAATAGCCAAATTTATCAAAATTGCCAAAAATTCCCACTCTCAAAGTCCAACTTCTTAGAAGGATTGAGAGCCTTAAAGCGTTTCAGAAGTCCTAGTTATATTCAATGGAGAGGTATCAAATTTTTCTCTAAGATATTATGATTTAGAAAACATTTCTGGGAGCTTTGGGGTGGTCTTTAGTGTTAGCGCGAGTTATCCTATGTGTCCTCCTCTCATGTTGGAGGGTCATCTCACATGGGTTAGGTTTAGGGTTTCATGTGTGTCATGCACTAGGGTTACTTAGCACCCTATATGTACCCCTTTTCTATTCATTTATGAGTATGCCAAGACACTCCATTGTCTTTCCTCTATGCAATCTTTGTTTCTATTGAGCAAGTTCTTCCATTATTGATCATTTTTTCCTTGCTATCACTGGAGCTTTCACGATTCCGTTGGAGTGCAACTACTTCATGGTGCCTCGTTTCCGATTCGATTCTCACAAACTCTTTTCATGGTATCAGAGTTGAGATCGGGTAAACGTGCACTCGATTTATTTTTTTCATTATTACTCCTTCTTGGTTTCGTTATTTTACTCTGCATGCAAGTCCTTTGATCACTATTTTCTGGAAATTATCTTGCAAATATCTCTAACAAGCTTTCTCGGAAAGTTTTTTTGTGTTTTTTTCTTGTGCATGTGCAGATTTTTTCAAAATACCTTGAGAAATCAGGTTTTTTAACTTTTTTTAGTTGGATGTATCAAAATCCAAAATAGAGATTCATTTCATTTTTGTTAATTTATTAAAATGGAAGTGAAATTTTTTTAAGATCTCTGGTTTTTGCAGGATATTTGTCTATGCATGTTGTCTGTGGTTGCAGGATCTTTGTGTTCTTCAGTCGTGGTTGCTCATCAACTAACTGTTGTCCCTCTGACCATTTTTGGACTGTTCTCTGCACTTTTTCCTTCACTTCGTCTGCGTCTTTGTCGCCAGGCATTTTCTTGGGACCTTCGGGCATTTTGGGACTGCTCTGAGGCATTTTTTTGCTTCACAGGGGTTTTTAATCACATCTACCACGTTTTTGCTTCACAGGTGTTTTTAATCACCTCTACCACGTTTTTTTTTCAGGCGTTTTTTTATTACTTGACCACATTTTTTTTGGTTGCGGGCGTTTTCTATTACTCAACCACATTTTTTTTTGGTTGCAGGGCATTTTCTATTACTCAACCACGTTTTTTTTTCTTCTGGAGACTTTGTGCACTCGTTGTCTCCTCCCCACAGTGCCTGCCCACGCATCTAAAAACGACTCTGCAAACCCTCTCTCTGCATTTTTTTTATACCTAGCGTGGCCTGGTCTTTCCTTCTGCGTTTTTTGGTGAGAGAAAGGTAACACAAGGCTGTAAACTCTTATGCACGGCCTGTAGTTGTTTGGTAAGTTTTTTTTTTCTTTCCTTCTTTAAACTCTCTAAAAATCATCAATTTTTTAAAACATACGGCTGTGTTTTCTTGGTTTTTGATTAAAAGCTTTCCTTTTAAAACACAAAATCAACAAATCCTTCTTTATTTAAAAAGTACTTTCTAAAAATGCGAGAGAGATCCCTTAGATTAGATTAGATCTTTATTTGTTTAAAATCTTCATCTAAAAATCTTGTTTTAAACGCCTTCTTTCAAAATCTTTTGTTTTAGAAAATATTCAAAAAAGTGTTTTTTTAGTGATTTGCTTAATTAAAGCCTTTTTCAACATTCATTAGATTTAATTACATTAGATCTAATTTAATTTCACATTATTTAAACTATATTTCTTTGGCATTATAATTTGGTCTATTGGCTTTGTGTATTTTTAACCTTCCGTCGAGTGCCGAAGACGAAGGGTGAGGTCCGGGATTGGCAGGTGGCTAATCCCCCCTCGCAATACAAACAAACCCTATCTCAAATTCCGTGTCATTTCCAACGAGCATACATATGACACCCTTTGCATGTGTTTAGGGTACTTTTTTAATCTGTTTGCAGGCTTATTGGCTTTTTCTCATCAAATTACGGGAATTGGTTTTTGTTATAACTTTTGACTCGTTGCTCGGTTTTGAGCACTTCTTTAGTCAAATTTGCATGTTTTTTTGCACTCTAGATGATGGGATCATTAGCTTTGTAAATGCACTAATTTTATATAAATGTCGCATTCTGGGGGGGTGTCTTTGTATTGCTTAAGTCATTCACTCATTTTTTTGAGCTTTGTTCTATTCCTTTTTTTCGTGGACTTGTGAGTGTGTCCACCATGGTTTTACAAAAAAGGGATTCTTTCGTGTGACGTGAGACGCTTTTTCTCACCACCATGGTTGGCTTTCACCTCCTTTCTATTTTTTGCTTATGCTTGTTTATGGTGTCCTTTTTTTTTGCGCTACACGAAACATTGTTGTGGTCTCTCTCTTGCGCGTTATTACGCTAATTGCAAGACGAGTTACCAAGTGTTTCAAACCGCATGCACGGACCCGATTGTAATCAACGCACTAAACTATAAAGTGCCGAAAGCAAGGGGTTGTTATTGTCCTGGGTGGTTGTGTTTCTTTTCTACATCATTTCTCTCTCTCTCTCACTATGGATGCACTTTCAATTCCTTTGCTTATGCCATTCAAATTTTTTGAATGGAGATCAAAAATAATAATGAAACTAAGGGGTAAAGGGTTATACCGCATCACCATGGGAACTGAGACTGAACTAGACGATGAACCTGAAAAATCTAAGTGGTTAAACCGTAGTGATGAAGCTTTAGGTCTTCTTTGCATGTCCATTTCTCCTGACTTGCTCTTCCACATTGAGGCGTCTGAAACACCTACATCTACATGGAAAATGCTAGATGTGATGTTTGGACAACTAGATGACATGAGAGCGCATGAGTTGGAAAATGAACTACTAGGGTTAAATCCTAGTGACTTTGAAAACCTACAAGCCTTCTTCTCAAAATTTGTCCACATTAGATTATTGTTAAAAGGATGTCAAGTAGAAAAGAAAGATTCTCAACTGATCTTGTTGATTCTCTCTAAGCTAGGTCCCAAATATTCTGTCTTCGTGTCAAATTTCTACGCTACAAAAGCTGCTTTGGGCGATACTTGGACTATGCCCTCCTTTGACTATTTTCGTCCCAACTCATTCGAGAATAGGACAAACTCATTCAAATGGGGTCTCTCAAGTCCAAATCACATGCCCTTGTAGCAAGTACTAGTAAGGGAAATAAGACTGAAAAGAAGAAAGAAACTAAGGATCAACCTAAGAAAGAAACCAAGATCAAACCTAAAAATGACACAAACACTTCGACTTCTGAGCCTAGGCGCAGAAAAGCAAGTATTTGTGTTCCTATTGCAAGAAGTCTGGTCATGACGAGCAACACTATTTTAAGAAACAAATTGATCACTTATCTCATTTACTTGAGAAAAATAAAATAAGTGTTCCTGAATCCATAAAACAAAATGCTCCAAGGTCAAAGTCTTCTACTGTAAAAGGTGCTAAAAATGATAAGAAGAAAGGAAAGGCCCTTGTAGCCAAAGTTGCTCCTTCATCGACATGGATTATAGATTCGGTTCCTCGCACCACATGGGTTCTTCGCATGTTGAGTTTTCCAACATCGAACCTTGTGGAATGTCCCAAATCATGATGGGTAATGACACGATAGTGTCGGTTTCAGTAGTGGATCGGTAGAGATGGATGGGGGAACATTTAACCAAGTGTTGAGTGTTCCTGATCTCTCTACCAATCTCCTATCGGTTTACCAAATTACTCACCTTGGTGAAGGAATGTGAGTGGAATTTGGTCCTAACTCGGTGATTATTCGTGAGCTTAACAATGACACTACAGTGGCTGAGGGAAAGGCAGATCACCATTCACGGTTGTACACCTTCTCCCACTTTACTTCTGATTCTATGCCCACTGCCTTGCTCACTCATGCAAATGAGGTTAGTAAGCTATGGCATGAGTGTTTTGGACATCTAAATTATCGCTACCTTAAACAATTGAGTCAAAATGAAATGGTCAACGGGTTGCCTCGCGTCAAGTTTTCTAAGGGTCTTTGTGAGGGTTGTACCCTTGGAAAGCATCCTGAAAAGAAATTTGACAAAGGAAAAGCCTGGAGAGCCACTCGTCCCTTAGATCTTGTTCACAAGTGATGTTTTTGGTCCATTTCCTTCTCCTTCATTTACTAGAGCTCTTTATGTGCTAACCTTCATTGATGACTATTCGTGATATACTTGGGTATATTTTCTTAAGCTTAAGTCTAAAGTCTTTGAACATTTTCAAGACTTTAAGGCTCTTACTGAGAAACAGGCAGAACGGTCTATCAAGGTTCTTCGAACTCGACAATGGAGGTGAATATGTAAACAATAGGTTCATGGATTTCTATACTTCTGAAGGGATCTCTTTGCAGCATATAGTTGCTTATAGCCCTTCGCAGAATGGAGTCACAGAAAGAAAGAACCGTACTCAAGGAGATGGCCACTTATATGATTCACTCGAAGTCTCTTCCTCCGCAATATTGGGCCGAAGCAAGTGAATTGTGCAAATTACATTCAAAACCATGTTCCACACAGGTAGTAAGAGGGATGACACCCTTTGAAGCCTGGTTTGGATGCAAGCCTGATGTTGAGCACTTTCGAGTCTTCGGATCCAAGGCTATGGCTCAGATTCCCAAGAAGAAATGCAAGGCTTTGGAACCACAATCCAAACCTTGTATCTTTGTAGGGTATCCTGATGGTGTGAAGGGATATCGATTAATGAATTCTACTTCTCATGAGCTATATATTGAGAGAAGTGTTAAGTTCGATGAGTCTTCTTTGACTTCTACTTCTCCACCTATTGAGGTTCTTCAGCTCATTGATTCAGATTCTGACTCATCAGATGATGATACTATTGAGCGTGCTCCTCTTCCGGATCCTCCCAACCATCAGATCTTTGAGTCTTCTAATTCTGACAGTAGTGATGATGAGGACTATGTCCCTTCTCACTCAAGTGAAGAATCTTCCAACTTTGAGCCTGATCCTCTTGGTCCCCTTTGGGCCAGGAAAACTTTGCAAAGTGCTGGAGATTTAGTTGGAGATACTTCGGATATGAGACGTACTCACTCAGATTTCATTAGACCCCACTCTTTCTTCACCTCTGCTTCTGATCCACAGTCTTTCCGGGAGGCTTCTGGTATTCCTGAGTGGGATTCTACCATGGATGAGGAGTATTCCTCTCTCATGAAGAACGATACTTGGGATCTCACCACTCTTCCGAAAGGAAGAAAAATCGTTTAGTGTAAGTGGGTGTTCAACAAAGTATGGAGTAGATGGAGACGTCGAAAAGTTTAAAGCGTGATTAGTAGCTAAGGGTTTCTCCCAGATAGCTGGGGTTGATTATACAAAAACATTTGCTCCGGTTGCGAAGATGACTTCTATTCGATTGACCCTAGCCATTCATTGCAGAAAACAAATGGAAAGTCCATCAAATGGACGTTAAGAGTGCCTTCCTTCATGGTGACCTAGAGGAAGAGATCTATATGGAACAACCTCTGGGTTATGTCCAAGATTCCTCCCTCGTTTGTAAGTTAAAGAAGTCTCTTTATGGCCTTAAACAAGCCCCTCGAGCTTGGTATGCCAAGATGGACTCCTTCTTACTTACATTAGGGTTTACTAGGTGTCACTCTGATCCAAATGTTTATATTCTACGGCAAGATGACTCCATACTCATTCTTGTTCTATATGTTGATGACTTGTTGATCACAGGCAACTCTTCCTCTATTATTGATTATGTGAAGATCACCTTAGCCAACAAGTTTTCCATGACTGACTTAGGTCTGCTTCATTACTTCCTTGGGATCCAGATTTCACAATCTGACTCAAGAATCTTGATTTCGCAACCTAAGTATGCTCTTGATTTGCTAGCTCGGTTTAGATGTCTGATTGTAAGTCTTCTCCTACTCCTTTTCTTTTCGGGGTTAAGTTGGTTTCAGATTGCTCTACTCCCTTGGTTGATGGTACTCTTTATCGAAAGTTAGTTGGGAGCTTGATCTACTTGACTCACACTCGACCGGATTTATCATATGTTGTTGGGATCATGTCCAGATTCATGCAGGAGCCACATGAGCTGCATTGGAAAGCAGCTAAATGGATCCTTCATTATGTTCGTGGCACTTATGCTGATGGCATACACTATCATGGAGGGGTTGATATTGACTTGATTGGATTCACATATTCTGATTGGGCTGGTGACTTAGATCATCGGAAATCTACTTCTAGCTACAGTTTCTCTCTTGGTTCGGGTCCTATTAGTTGGTCTAGCAAGAAGTAGAATGCAATTACGATATCATCTACAGAGGTAGAATAGAGGAGCAATTAACGCTGCCACATAAGCTATTTGGCTATAGGGTATTCTGACAGAGTTTGGCATCCACTTTGGTAGCCTACCATTATCTACTATGATAACATGAGCACTATCTCTATTTGCAGAAATCTAGTTCAGCATCAGTGGACGAAGCACATTGAGATCCATATGCACTTCATACGGGAGCTTATTCATGATGGTATCATCGACATTCAGTACATTCAGATAGCTGATCAGATTACAGACTTATTCACCAAGCCTTTCACTGAGATGAAGTTTCTTCACTTACGGTCTCTTCTTGGGGTGAGGTCTTTTGCAGCTGCCCATCTTCTTAGGGCTATTTAGTCCTTCTTTTCTTCTTCTTCTTCTAGGAAGATTGTGTTTGTATATGGGCACCTTATCAGGCCTTTAGTTGTCGGGCCCCATTGACACATCTTTCTTAGTTGTTTAGGAGTGTCTTCCTCTTCCGTCTGACTCATCACAACCACTACCCCAGCTTCGATGAAGGGGGTGTTAGTGTGAGTTATCCTATGTGTCCTCCTCTCATGTTGGAGGGTCATCTCACATGGGTTAGGTTTAGGGTTTCATGTGTGTCATGCACTAGGGTTACTCAGCACCCTATATGTACCCCTTTTCTATTCATTTATGAGTATGCCAAGACACTTCGTTGTCTTTCCTCTATGCAAGCTTTGTTTCTGTTGAGCAAGTTCTTATTCTCGATCAATTTTTTTCCTTGCTATCGTTGGAGCTTTCACGATTTTGTTGAAGTGTAACTACTTCATGGTGCCTTGTTTAGATTCGATTCTCATGCAAACTCTTTTCATTTAGAAATATTTCTTCTAGGCACTTTTGGAGGAAAGGGCGCGATGCTTCATTGAAGATCAAACTTCACTAAAAGGTTTTAGGAGCCTCATGAATTTTTAGGAGCTCATATCCTAGGCCTTGGAAATCTTATAGAGCCCACTTCATAATAGAGCAAGTGTGATGGAATTTTGGGAGCATGGAAAGAAGGAACCTTTATGACAACGCACAAAGTGGCCTTTTTGTACTTGAATTTTGTAGGAACGTTTTAAACACCCTGAGCAGATTTGGGAGCCTAAAAAATCTCAATTGAGAGTATATTCAATACTATTCATGACCCACAAGTTGGTTTGGCTCGTGCTTGTTGAAAATTCTTCTTGAACTTAGCTCATTATGGGCATTATAGCTTTAGGCAAAAAGGAAGGTACAAGTAAAATTTGTTGAATAACTCATTTAAAGCTTCCAAAATATGTTTATTGGATTCATTTTCCCGTTTCCATGAAATTTCATATATTATACGGGAAAAAATCATCAAGGATAGATTATGGGGCAAAGAAAACACTTGAGTGCAAGCGAAGGTGCTGACCATTCTTGACATCCCCTTTGGTGCAATTTCACACTTTTGGTGTCCCTTTGCACCCTTGGTGCACTTACGAGGTACAATTACACCCCAAAAGTTCACTCTCTTCTTATTGGCTGGATTTTTACAAAGAGAAAACATAAGGATGACCAAAAAGTGCATGTGAAGGCTTAGTTTGACTTGATGGTGGGACCCACTTTTCCCTCCAAGTGGATTTTTGAACCTCCATTGCACCCAAGCACACTTATGAGGTGTAATTTCACCCCATAAGTGCACTCTCACCTAATTGGTGGGGATTTTTGGCATGGTGGAAGACAAGGTAAGGTTGAAACATGAAAAACATAAAGTGTGGGTGTAAAGGGATGTGCAAACTCCACCTCCATCTCCACCCATGCAAACTTTTTCACGTCCCTTATACCCAAAGCACTCTTATGAGGTACAATTGTACCCCAAAAGTGTGCCTAGGTTCAAATGAAATTCCAATCTCCACTCCATGTGCAATCTCCACCTCCATCTCCACCATATAAAGTCATCTCACCTTGTTTCCCTCTCAAAGCATCATAAAACGAGTTCAAAAAGTACAAGAAAACCATTAAAGCTCATCTAAAAGCTAGTTCACCATGTTTAAACTTGAAAAACTCCCCTTTGTGCCCTAGAGTTTCAAATCTTGTTTTCCTCATATCTTCTCATTCTAAGCTTCGTTTTCCACCAAATTTTGACCATCTCTTCCTTTTTAAAATGCCTTCATGGTGATCTAAGACTTGTGACATGATATTCCCCCATCAAAAATATATTCATGACTATTTTTTCCAGCCATTATAACCCCAATTTTCTCAAAAACATTATTTTTGTAAAGAATATTGTGAAAAATCCTCACTAGTATAGACATTAAATCATGCACTTTGGGTATTATTTAGTCCCAGTCTCATACTACTATTCATATGGTTTTTGAGTGAAGAAATTACTAATTAACCCCCATCTTTTGGTCATTTTACTTTACTTTCTATAGTCATTCGACCTTCATCGCATACTTGCCCAGCTTTTTTTTATCATCCCACATTGTTACGCACTTGACCAGTGGGGTACCTTTTTAGAAATTGAAATCTTGGTGCCCACCATGTCACCTTGGTCCCAGTTGGGGCACCTTGATCCTTTTCCCACTTTACTTCCATCTTTTGGGCACTTTTTAGCCATTTGAGCTTTCTATATTTTTGGTGGTCACCTTTTGAGTTAATCGCGAAATTAGATTAAGAAAACCATATAAATATAAAGTTATGAAACCATAATGAGGGACCAAACACTGGTCACTACTATCATCGCCTAAGGTTACATCCATCCAAGGCTCCATTTGCATCCATCTAGCTCCATCACAAGGGACAATGCTAGTTCATCTACATCACACATCATAGGAGGGAAGTTTATTCTATTCCATCCACCATTTATTACATTTCTACATCTAGTTATAGCTCATTTACTTCACAAAGTGTGTGACACAAGAGCACACCAGGGAATGATTCACACACACTCACTCGGAACTAAATTTGGGTCCGTAATGTAGTACTGATGCTTAGTTAGTAAGTCCACCATTGTGGTACATTGAGGACACTCGACCCCTGCATTTGCATTTTTCTTTTTTAGGGTTTGATACTTGTTTTGGGGTTTTACAGGTCTCTTCTTCATCACACATTATCAACAACATACAATGTAACTCAATGATATTGACATGATAAACAACAAAGGCTTTACATCACCTTGTAACCCTACAAATCTGGTTTTGGAGCTCCTGCACAGACCAAGGCACCCAAAACTCATCTTTGGGGTGCTCACATGCACCCTAATCCTCTCTCAAGTGCCCCAATCCACTCATATTGCTCAAATATGCACTTTTATGGGCCTTGGCATAGTAACTTCCTCCTCATGTTTCTCTAGCCATCTCTGTGACAGAGTCCACTAAGTTCGTCAAATCAACTAAGCTCCTTCCAACCTTTCTTTGGACATTAGGGTTTTGTATTTCATTTACTCAGTTTCTTAGGTCACTTTTTGCATTTAGATTGGACATTTATTTCATTGATGTACTTCTTAGGATTATTCTAAAATATTTCAAATTTTAGTTAATCATTTTGGTGAACCCAATCTCCACATTTATAGGATCTTCATTCATTGCTTGTCATCCTATGGTTTAGTCATCATGAGTATCTCAATCAATGATTATTTGCTTACAAATCCTGACCTAAGGCATAAAGTCCAACATCTTTTGGCTTCTGCTCACATTCGTGTTGATATGCATTCTGATTCAATTTACCAAACATTTGTTGATGCATTTTCTCAACACATAGCATTCAAGTCTAATCCTCCGTTGATGTTCATACCTTTGACAATGATCCACATTTGCATATCATGTGTCATATTCATAATGTAGGTGTCAAACACACTTTAATTGACAATGGATCTGAACTTAACTTGTGTCCTATGTCATTCCTTGAAGTCTTAGGTCTTTTTGCTTATGATATTAGTCCATCTTGTCTTTGGTATTTGCATGCTTATGATGGTTGTGTTCATCCATGTATTGGTCACATTACACTACCAATCACTATAGGGCCAAAAACTGTAAACATTTTGTTTTTCATCATTTATTTTCCAATCTCCTACAATTTTTTTCTTGGCAGGTCATGGCTTCATGTCATGCAAGTTGTTGCCTCTACTATACATCATTGTGTTAAATTCTTACATGAAGGAATCGAGTATATGATTTTTTGTGACCACAACCCATTCCAATATTGTGATCGAGCTCCTAATACTAGTCTTCCCATTCCATACATTGATACTACAGATAATCTTCAACCTATGGAAGAACCACCTCACTTACCACCACTTTAAGGTGTCATTAGTGTGATAAATGTAGTCTCTTCTATGCCACCTACTACTACTATGGCTATGATTCCATATCAAGGGCATGTCCAGTCCATGGATGTCACTCTATCACCCACACCTTTGCATGTACCACCTACGTTAGCACGCCCACCATTTACTTGCACGTTTTTCATGAATGATTCATATTGGGAACATTTTCCATTTGATCTTACTGTCGATGACACTATATACACACATGAAGGTTTAGATCGACTAGGTTTTGCTTTTGAGGATCTTTATCCTACACCATATGCTCTTCATCTTTATAATGGCTTTGTTCACATCACTACTACTTATGGTTTGCATGTCTTTCATCTTACCATCTATTTGTCACACACTCCTTGCTCTTCACCACTTACATTCGGGCAATAATGGCTTGATTATATTGGGGGCACTCTAGATCCTAATCATAGAAATTTATTTCTCTATGCCTTTTGGATGTATCTTCATTTGCAATAGCTCTTTTTTAGGTTATACAAAAAATCTCACTCATTTTTATGCACATAGTTGTCCACTTCCTTAATTTATTGATAAGGAATATGCCATGGGTATGTACAACTTATGCCTCAATGGCTCATTATGTGATCAATCCGACATTATAGCTTATCAAGTAACAAATGTTTATCCATTCGACTATGACCCTGAAAGTGATGATCTTTTAGATGGCATTATATCATTACATTCTTCATTTTACACACTTAGGGGGCATAATATCCCACACCCCCCAACATCTACACATATCTCATCTTTACATCATCATACATCTATCCCATAGTATATGCGTACATACTCCTCTACATATTTTAGCATCATCATTTCCCAATGACACACTTTTGTGCTTTAGTTCACATTATTTGTTGAGGGCATGCTACACATGAACCCCACACACTACACAATAGGTCTTACACACCACATATATTTACACATCGCGCATCATACACCATACATTATATATTTAGTCTACTATAACATTTAACATTTGTATATTTATAAATCATACATCATATTAGTCTTCATCATACATGTGTCACACTTCTATTGTCATGAGTATATCATTGCATCCTACTCATCTTACATCCTATATAGCACACATTTCACACTATTAGTCCATTTACTCATCTTACATTTCATTCTACACATCACATATGTATACATTTTACTTATCACATGGTTGTCTCATCATCACATATACTACATCTTGTTCTACGTGATGCACTCACCACCTTATGACACACTTTAGTTCCTTGGTCCATACTTTTGTCGAGGGTTTACAAATCAAATGGACCTTGTCATCATCACACATTCATCATTGACCTTCCATCATCTTACATTCTAGGTTAGTGACACTTTATAGGCTAAATGGTCACCTACTCTATCATCTTGTAGTGGCATACGCTTTAGGCTACATCACCACTCCCTCTATTCATCTTGCAATGATACACGCTTTAGGCTAAATAATCACTCATTCAATTATCTTATCGTGTTATACATTTTTTCTATAGGTTCACACTTATAATTCATATCTAGGTCACATGTCATCACCACTACAGATACACACTCATCGTGGACGCACCTTTAGACACAATACACAATTGACCATTTCCCCATGATGCACTCTCATTTATGGTTCATTCTAGACTATTGATGGGGAAAAAAAGAACCTCGTTGCATATAACTCCATTCACTCAAGGGGCACATAACTCCTACCATTCATCTTGCATTCCATTCCATCCATCCATAACATGTTGCATATCTTGGTTGCTTTTACTCTTGTTTACTTTTGCTTGTATATGGTCTCTTATTACATGTTAGTCAAATCTCTTGTATGTCATTTATCTATACCATACACACATGCACGTTCATGTCCTTTTTTAGTTGTGATCACAGATACAGGTCTCTTACATGCAACATGGATGCTCACCTTCTACCCTTCCTACAATAGTTGTTTGGGGCATCCACATTTGTCTCTCACGGGTGATATTGTTTCACTTTATACTTAGGACTTTACCTTATTTTCTTATACACACTTTTGACTTATTGGTTATCTTTCTAACATGCTAACGGGAGCTTCATGTGTAACATTTGTTTTGCAAGATTATTTGTTTCCATATCTATCATTTTTGTACTTGCTTTTTATTTGTTATTGTATGTGGGTCTTGCCCTATGTTTGATGTGCACACTTGTTTGTTATTATCTAGCCATTATGGCCTTGAGTGTCTTGCGACATCGTGAGTGATGTCCCATGTTTGCAACCCACTTTGACAGTTTATCTACGGGTTTACTTTCTTACTAGCTTACACATTATTTGGTGGCTTACACTTGTTTTTACATACATGCTTATTTGTCTAACACTTGTTTCTAGCCACTTATTTGTGTGTGCCTTTGTTTTACCAAGAACATTCCCTTCCCCCTACGATGGGGAATAGTTCATGCGGTTATACCTCTCTTTTGGGGCCACATTCTCCTATCAGTGACATCACATGTGCCCCTAAAGAGGGGGGCATCATTGGGTTTTACATACTACAGAATGCTTCTACACCGATTCAGTTAGTTCAGTTTCCACCCTTGGCATTATGGGTTATACAGTGAGTGGGTTTAGACCATTCCACAAACCCCATACACAACGTATTTTGAGGACATGGTTGTCCTTAGCATTATGGGAGCGATTAGGATGGAGGATACTGGGAATTCCTCCATACACTTCTTCTACCAAAGTGGCATCGAGATCACCCAAAAACCTAGGTAGTACAGAGATCTCTTCACACATTATCAGGGAAGTAGTTACAGGTTGGAGGATACGGTGAAATTCCTCCCTAAAATTCCTCGGCCTAAGGCATTGGATCACCCAAAAAAACCTAGACAATATAGAATATCCTTTCTACACCCTTTTCTCTCATCAAGGATCAAGTGCACATGTTCCTTTTACACTTTTCATATTTCCATTTCGGTCTTTTCATTATTAAATACATGCATTTTTACATATAAACATGCATATTTGACTTCTTGATCGTATTCTCCTTGTAGGTTCGACCGTATGAGAAGTAAGTAGTCAACAACAACAATAATAACAACAACCGCATCAACAACAACATTTTGTGGTAGCACACACCTCATACTAACATGCATGTACATCACACACATCGACAACTACACACGTATTTCTGCCCTAGGTTCACTCTCATCACTTTTTTATGTTTTACATCTTTAGTTTTCATGCTACATCATCTTTTTGTCACTCCACGCTTTGTTTAGTCCTTGATGCGCTTTCTACATCAATCTACATGGACATCAGGTACGCATCTCTATCTACTTTATATTACCAAGCGTTCCACTCACCAACATAAAGTGGGGAAAATGTAAACACTAAATCACGCACTTTGGGTATTATTTAGTCTCGAGTCTCATACTACTATTCATATGGTTTTTGAGTGAAGAAAGTACTAATTAACCCCCGTCTTTTGGACATTTTACTTTACTTTTGTCATTTGCCATTCCCGAACTTTAGCACATACTTTCCAGATCTATTTTTATCATCCCGTGTTGTTCGTACTTGACTAGGGTGCCCATCGGTGCCTGGTCCCATTCAAGGCGCCTTGATCCTTTTCCCACTTTACTTCCATCTTTTGGGCACTTTTTAGTCATTTGAGCTTTCTATATTTTTAGTGGTCATCCTTTTGAGGTTAATTATGAAATTAGAACAAGAGAACCATATAAATATAAATTTATGAGACCATAACGAGGGACCAAACACTAATCACTACTATCACCACCTAAGGTTGCATCCATCCAAGGCTCCATTTACATCCATCTAGCTCCATCACAAGAGGAAAGGTGGTTCATCTCGCATCACACATCATAGGAGGAAGTTTATTCTATTCCATCCACCATTTACTACTTTTCTACATCTAGTTATACTTATCTACTTCACAAAGTGTGACTAACACAAGAGCACCTAGGGCATGATTAACACACACTCACTCGGAACTACATTTGGAGTCTGATGATGTAGTGCGACACTTAGTAAGTCCACCGTTGTGACCACCGAGGACACTATGACCCCTTTATTTGCATTTTTATTTTTTAGGGTTGGATGCTTGTTTTGGGGTTTCGCAAGTCTCTTCTTCATCACATATTATCGATGACATACACCATGACTTAGTGATATTGACGCGACAAATAACAAAGGCTTTGCATCACCTTGCAACCCTACAAATCTAGTTTTTAGACCTCCTACACAAACGAGAGCACCCAAAACTCAGAATAGGGTGCCCACATGTGCCTTAATCCTCTCCCAAGTGCCCTAGTCCACTCAGATTGCTCATATTTGCACTTTTAGGGCTCGGCACAATCGTTTCCTCCTCCTGTTTCTCTAGCCATCTCGCTTTGATCCAATAAGCTCGTCAAATCAACTAAGCTCTTTCCAACCTTTCTTTGCACATTAGGGTTTTGTATTTCATCTACTTAGTTATTTAGGCCGCTTTTCGCATTTAGATTAGAAATTTGTTTCATTGTTGTACTTCTTAGGATTGTTCTAAAATATTTCAAATTTTAGTTAATCAACTGGAGAATCATTTCAAACTTGGAGCATCCATTCCTCTCCTCCATCCTGTCATTTTGAGCTATTGGACATGATCTAAGAAGAATAATTGTTGTACTTATGATCAAAACCCTTTCACCTAACACAAAAAGTCAAAGCATGGAATCAGACCAGTTTAATCGTAGTTGTACTTAAGAATTGGCTTAAGCATGGGTAGTTTAACATAGGCTAAATAATGATTCAACCTAAGATTTGGGAAATTTCTATTTCTAGCAAGCAATGAGAATGTACATACATCAACGAAAAGACAAACAAAACACATTAAAAGACACAACAAGACCACACAATGATTAATTAGATTGATAAAGAGATTTTCCTTAAACTCAATGACTTTATATGCAAATAATCACTCGTATATAAAACTGATTTTCTGTATCAAAATATGTTATCAACCTTTATCCGATAGAGTGAAACCTATCAATTAGGTAACCTCTTGAAAAGGTGAAAATTTTGAGTGATATCTTCTGACATCTTATTTACAATGATCTTCGCATGATATTATGATCTTTAATATCAAAACAAAAACAACACACTTACATGAAAGAAAAATAAAAGTAAAAGCATATGAACATATTTACATGAGTGATAGGAGGAAAAATAAAAGTAGATGTGATGAAGAGAAATGGATTTTGCATTAATGAAAGATAGTACAATGATCACTAAAATAACATCTTAACAAGGTCATGATTCAAAATCAAAGCCAACATGGCTACAATTTGCATTTATTTTGAGATTGAAATGAAGATATCATCAAGGCTTGCTCTAGATATGATAGACAAAATCTACAATTAGTTAGATAAAATGTAGAATAATCAAATTAGATAATCGGAGAAATAATATTAAATTTGGATATACCTATTGCATTCAAAATTCATACTCAAACCTCAAAACAATGTCATCATAACGCCTGTAAGATCACTTGTCTCAAAAAAACATTGCACAAAAATTATTTAGAATGAAATAAATTTCAACAATAGTTGCAATACCTGATTTCTCATCCTTTGTAATTGAATCCTCTAAGTCTTTTTATAACATGCTCTTAAACATAATTAGTTATAACTGATTGAACCATTTAAATAATTTTAAATAAATGATTTCCATCTTTATAATAAGCTTTACTTATGACTTAAGTGAAACTTTATAATAAAATATAATTAAAACCAAGGACTCGGGTTACTTTTTAGAAAGTTTACTTAGGCATTCGAATTAGGCATGAGTCATCTAAACAAAGGCCTAGGAAGTATTACACAAATTATATAAATGCAAACACAACCATATAAAGTATTCATCCTTTCAAAGGCTAACACATCACCATTATAAAACAACAAATCAAATGTTAACAGTTATCCAATCATATATAAATATAATACTTCACCATTAGTTCATCAAAACATGTCTCAAAATATTAAAGTATGAGCTCTAAGAAATGAAGTGTGTGCAAAGTGGCAAATATGTCCAACAAGTTTATCAAATCCAAACAACATAATCAATCATCTCCTGTCAAATCTAGCAATGGTGTGCCCACCTCAGTGATCATCTCGACATATTCATATGGCTCCATAGGAAGTATAGTGCAAGTGATGATACTAGATTCTTCCTCCACTTCCAATTTAACTCTTTTCACCGCACTTGTCACCTTAGGCATTGCGGAAGAGGACCTAGCATGCTTAGAGGTTTGCGGGGAGTCACGAAGGCACAACTTGATTCTATCCAAGTAAGAGTGGTGAAGTAGTAATAGGTAAGACATGATGCAGAGGTACATGAGAAGGAGCAGATTGGATAGACCTATTAGAAGAGGTTGGGTTATTATTAGCATGTGCATGCTCAAGATTGTGCAAAGGAGGATTATTAATGTTGTGGGAAGGTTGATTGTGTGGATAAGATTTAATTACTTGTAGTACTTCGTGAAGGCAGGGTTCATTAGCATCAAAATGAACAGACACACATGTAGGGACATGTATAACAAAAGGTCTACCTCCTCGAAGTGTACTAGTTCCCCTTCGGCCACCCCTAGGTGAACCCCTCTACCATTGTGATTGACCTCGGAAACTATTATGCCCCAAGAGTGATGTGACCCATACCTTCTAGAACCCCAACCATCCCATCCAGACATGATGAAATGTTGAAAATGAGAGGTAATCACCAAGTTTTAGCATGTTGGATCATTAAATTCTCAAAATAGAGTCACCAATCAAAACTACAAGTGATTCTCATTGAAAAATATATCATTTCAATTACTATGAAAGAAAACTAAGCTTCTTTTTTTTCTGCAGAAATATTTTATTTCAATTATTGGTATCTTTCCACACAATTTATCAAGCATTTAAAATAACAAATCAAAATACTATCTCTGTCTGAAACCATTCACATATCTATATTATTTCAAGTTCTAGTAATAAGAAAAACCCTCAAAATATGCATTCACATGCTATAAATATGACTGGCTCCAAATGTTATACTATTTCCACCTCATAACTGCCATCAAAACACCATATACAAAATATAGCCAATAAACTTATATCACCAAAACCTTATCACCATTTTGATCAAAACAAATGCATGCATCAAGAATCTTTGTCACAAACTACAAAGATTTTGAAAATCCTTATCAAATCACTCAAAATGAAACTACAGAGCTTTCGAGCCTTATATTTTATCAATATTTTCTCATAAAAAACAACCACTAAGTATTGTAATCAACAAAATAACTCAAAACTTGTTTCTTTTAAGCAAATAGAGAAATATGCTGCCACCCGGAAGATAAAAATGACGATATTCATTTCATATTGAACAAGCTTATGGTAAAATCAATACCCAAATCGAATGCCATAATATGAGCAATTGTAACTTAAAAGAAACCATTTTCATCACTTATACAATGAAGGCCCAAACATATTGCCATGCATGCTTCACAACTTTCAAATAAGATTGTAAATAAACCATTGTTTTTAAACAAAATAGTGATATCCATCTTTTTCCATGCACACCTTCTCTAAAAAAATGACTAAAGATGCAAATCCCAACTCGGGTGAGCTTGAAGTTTCCACAAGCAAACACACAACCATTTATATAACGAAAACCCAAAAGATTCACATGCACACTTCAAAATATCAATAAGAACTCAAATGAAGCATTATTTTCCGATATGCAGATGATATTTTATTCACTGCATGAAGATTTTGAAAAGACAAACTAGGTATGTGAAGTATTCATCTGGGTAAGCTCAAAAACTTTAAAGGCGAGTAATACCCAATAGGCTTATACAAATACCACCTTAAATTATTTATCCACATGACAACTCAATTGAACACAATAATTGTTGAAGCAAAACAATTTATACATGTTGATAGTTGACATGTATGGTAATCAAAGCTCAAGCTCGAAACCACACTTGCACAAAACCAAAACCATAAAACTCCAAGCTTCAAAATCTTCCAATGTAAAACCAAAAATGACCCCGAAATCCAACACCATCACCTTGTTCGATGTCCATACGGATGTATTGAATGTCATTAAGTCACCACGCATTACTCGCCACTACGCTATCTTGCCAACTCATACCTTGAAAATTGGTATTCACATATGGAGGCTCGACTAAAGTTTGAAAAATCAAAAACCATTTATTTAAATGCCAAAACTTTATACCATCTCCTTATGTCATTTGAGCCCACACAAACCTTATAGGGTTTACATATGTATGATGCAATAAGCTAAACAAGGTTATAAGACATGACTTCTAGAAATGATGAAACCCAACTTACATTTCGAAATTTTATCATGTATAACCAAGATATTCGAAATGGAAGCATGCAACGAAGACAATACACCAATCAACCTCAAAACATCAATTTCAACCATTACTCTTTATTGATCATTTCTAGAATGGAAAGACTAAAAATATCAAAATGTGAGCTTGAAACCCAAATAATGAAATTACGAAATGAAATTTTATCTCCATGTTAACCATTCACCATCAATATGGACAAACAAGTGACAAGTATGTGTGTGTGTATAATTTTATAATGATAGACGACAATTTTAAAGAATGCCACAAAACCACTTAGTGTTAGACAATTAAAATAATGCATTAAATACCTAGTGGCCCCCATCGAATCTATATAAATGCAAAGGAAAACAAGTAATAACACGAGTATTTATGGTTATTTGAAAAAAGAGGGGTGTTAAAATTTTAACAATAACACCTCACAAGAGAATCCTTCAAAATTAGAGCATTGTTTCCCCTCACTGATACGATTCCAACAAATCAAAAATCACTCAAATCGAACAAAAATTCACCGGAATGAGACATTGAAAATTTCCCTCTTTCGCTTTATTAACACCAATTTTCAAGCTTTTCCCACAGCCAATACTTGTTTTCGAAAGTCTCGTTGATTCTAACGAGAGAATCTCAGCAAATTCGGAGAGTTTATTCATCTTGGGAACAAATTTCCAACAAATTAAGTTGCATCTAATTTGGATTTTATTTGCTCTCATTTGTCCCAAAATACCAAATCAGCTCCTCATAACACCGAAATACACTCAAATTACAGATTTTTGAAAACGGTTTGTGGAATCCATTTTCACTTGCACCATAACATTCCTACCACTTCCTAAGGCTAGTGGGATCATAAAAATGCAAAATGAAGCTCCACAAATATGGATACAAGTTCGTTTTAGTTCTAGGGAACACATGGATTTTAATGATCCGAAATAGACGATGAAGGAAAGAAAACTCATTTGCGAGACTGATTTGGAATGCACAAGAAGATTATGGATCATAAAACATCCAATTGAATCATTTAAATATTTTCATGATGGGAACCATGGTACCCACATGACATATTCTTTATCTTCGTTTAAGATGTGTGATAGGAAATTCTTGCATACTTTAGGAAGTCATTTTTCATTCGGTAAGAAGTGTTCAATTCTATCTCATAAGGAGGAAGTGTCTCTATTCATAAGATTCGCAATGTTTCCATTAACGATTCTCAAAAGATATTTTATATGGTCGAATCAAAAGATCTCATGGATACCAAGTATAATGCATGTATGATGTGAGTGCCTACTTCATGATGATTATAGGATGAGTGTTCATTTGTGTGAAGAGTCGAGGGATCAAGTTCATGAAAAAGAGTTGATTTGTACATCCTACCATTGCTCGTAGAGATGGAGATTTGAAACAGAGTTTCCAATCACAACCAATGATGATTAGTCAAGATAAGTGTGAAGCATTATTTTCGGCCTGGATAAGTCATGCCTTGATCGGATAAGCGATTAAAAAGATCCTATTCGGTTGTAGCATCCATCTTATCCCTCTTCTTCTCTCTTTTTCTCACTCTAGAATTCTATTCCTCCATTAAAAAGAAGCTTTTGTGAAAAGTGACATAAGTCACTTCAAGTTTCTATTTCTTCATTAGGAATTGCACTTTAAATTGAAAAGTCACATGGAAATGCAAGGAGCCACCGACTTTGACTATAAATTACAATGCTCTCTCTAATGTAAAGGATTGGTTTTTGCCCTTTCTAAAGAAGTTGTATTATTCTATTCCCTTGCATTGTAATTTTCCTCCATTCTCATCTTGTCACTTAGCCAAACACATGCTAACATTTGTAAGAAGTTGAAGGAATTTGTGTCTTCTTTGTGGAATGAATAAAACTTGATAAAGCTTTGTATTTGTCTTGTAATTATCCATTTCATTATCTTGTGATGTTGTGTTGTGTTTTCTTGTTTCCTCCAATTGAACTTGATATACTCTAAGTTATTAGTTAATGGAATTTGTGTTACTACCATTAAAATAACTCCCTCTCCCTCTTTTCCCATTGTTTCTCTCACAATATTTCTCCCCTCCACCTCATACCTTTCTCCCTCTCTCACTTGCGAGTCAGCAGATTACAAAAAGTGTGTTTCTGCACTTTCACCGATTTTTGACCACCCCAAAGAGTTAAAAGTAGTGCAAATAATCCATATATCACTAAATGGGAGCCCCCATCTTGGAGCGGAGGGATTCCATCCGTGAATGTTGATGAAGCACATATTTTGTCCTGAAAAATATTTCAGCAACACATCTCTAAACCTCAACATGACTCTCCCACTACCTATGATCTTATAGGTTGAGTTGTCTTCTAAGAAGACTTCACCTCCATTGATCTTTTCATATTCACAAAATCGCTCCCAAACCACTCCCACCGAATATGAAAAGTGTACCCAAGTCAATCAACCATGCACCATCACATGCATGTAAGCTAGACATTGTCAAGAATAAATCTCTCGAGTCTTCAATAGAGTATTTCATATCTAAAGATCTAACATCGTATATGAGTTACCCTTTTCCACCTTTTTAGATCTATAATATTTTTTAAAATGCCCCTGTTTACCACGATTAGAATTTCCTCTTATCTTTTCTGTAATCTTCAATTTACTCATGGATTTTGATCTGTCTCGCTTCTTCTTCCTTTTCACTTGGGCACAACCTCCCATATACAAGGCATCCTTGGATTGATAATCCTCAATGATATTTTCCTCATTTATTCGGATAGTAAATTCTGCTATGTACCTTGAGATATGATAATATAATATATATGGGTTGATGGAGATGCCGACATGTGGCACACATCCCCTTAGTTATATGTATGGGTTCACATGGGATATAATATTATAATGTATATGGGTTGATGGAGATGCTGACATGTGGCACACATCCCCTTAGTTAGTTATATGGGCTCACATAGGAATTAATTATATTGGGTAATGGGTTGGCCTACATTGGGATTAGGTGTTACCCATCCTATTTAAAGGATGTGAGTATCATTATGAGGGGTAATGTATGTATGATTTTATTCTTCTACTTGGTAGAGGTATATTGGAGGTGTCCCCCTCGAAGTGGATTCCCATCTTGGGAGATTGTGGAGTTACTCCTTCCTTAAGGAGCATTGTATGGTGTTGCCCTACCTTAAGGGTATTATTCTGCATATTTGGGCATCTTGGCCCACCCATATCTCTTGTGTTGTGTTATATTCTACAATTTATTGATTTATTATATGCAAGGTTCTTATCAAGTGGTATCAGAGCAGTGATCCGGGCAATTTGTGGGATGAAACCCTAATGTTGGTGATTCATCTATATCTTGAGATAGACTTGGAATTTTTAGATATTTTTTGTGGGGAGTGGATACATAGTTCAAGTGATCTTCCCTCCAAATTTCAGATTTTTTGGAGCTGTTTTGCAAAAGTTGTGTTCGTTTTAGGGTTGAAACCCTAATTCTAAGGTTTCATCTATATCTTCTGAATAATGACGAATTACAAAATATTTTTTTGGGTTTTTGGTAATATACTAAACGGTGATACCACTAAAATTTCAAAATTTTGGATCTATTTTGTGAGTTATTTCAATTTTATTATTTTTCACTATTTTGCTCCATAGGCCGTAATTTGAGGAATTTTCCTGAATTTCTTACATTTTCGGAAATCTCTCAAAATTTTAGTAGGGGTTACTTCTTTGTGGTTTCATATTTGAGGTTGAATGATTGATGAAATCATCAGGTAAAATATTGGTCAAAGGAGTAAGTTTGTGAAACCCTAATTTTTATGCATCATGGATATACCAATTTTCTATGGTAATGGGGAAATTGATGCAAAAAAATGGTGGATACAATTTAAACAAATGTATTTTGAAGAATGTTTAGTATGGGTTAGTTTTTATCTTCATCTTGGTGGGAAAGTGCGACATTGGTATTCTTATTTGGATATAGATCTATTGGATTGGGATTGGGAGGAAATGGAGGATATTTTCTTAGCTAGATGGGAAACAAAAAAGAAACACAATTTTGTTAAAGAAGAAGAAGAAGAAGAAGAAGAAAATGTTGATGGTGCAAAAGAAGAAAATGTTGATGATGAAGCTGCTACACAGGATAGTGCATCTCCAAGGAAGGAAGCTTCAATATTTCAGTTTGAAGGGTGCATTCAAAGAAAAAAGGTAATTGTTTCCATAAACCCTAACAACAAATATAACTTCATCAATATGGATGTAGCTCAAAATCTACATGTGCAAACAAATCATATCAAGGAATCTCAAATGGATGGTAAGCATATTCAAGTTTTTGAAGATTTAAAGCTTTCTATGGATAAATATGTTTTACATTCAGATTTTTATGCTTTAGATATGGATGGTATGGATATTGTTCTTGGATATCCTTGGTTAGAGACATTGGGAACAATTAATATTAATGTGTAAAAGAAATTCATGAAATTATGGTACAAGAGAAAGAAAATTACATTGCAAGATATCACACTTAGTAAGGAAAAAAGTAATGTAAAATTGGATCATGAAGATGAATTTGAAGATGGTGAAGAAGGGAATAAGGATGAATCGAGAAGGTGATGGATGTATTATTTGAGTCTTCTACTTGGTAGAGGTATATTGGAGGTGTCCCCCTCGAAGTGGATTCCCATCTTGGGAGATTGTGGAGTTACTCCTTCCTTAAGAAGCATTGTATGGTGTTGCCCTACCTTAAGGGTATTATTCTGCATATATTGAATATTTGGACATCTTGGCCAACCCATATCTCTTGTGTTGTGTTATCTTACGCAATTTATTGATTTATTATATGTAAAGTCCTTATCGAGAACATGATGAAAAAGTAAAAATAGTTTATCTACTCAAGAGAAAAAAGAAATAGCAAATAAGTTGGAAGAGGAAAAGAAAGTGGAGGAAAAGATTGATAAGGTTAAGCATACTAAGGTTGCACCATATAGACACCCACATCATCACGAGAGGAAAAAATCATGGAGACATGCGAGGACACACAAGGGCAACAATCTATATGGATATACGGGAATTAGAGGAGTAATAATTTTGGCTATACATGGAATCAAGTAAACAATAATTATATGTCATGGAATCACATGAATAATAATTATGGATATACATAGATGCCGAGGAGAAACACATATGGACCAAGATGGAATCAGATGAGCACAAGGGAATATGGAATCAGGTTTGGAGCAAAGAAGACCCCAGGATTTCATATGGGTGGTTGGATGATCGAGCATGGCAACAAGTGTGCAATAATTTAAAGCGCACTCATTATATGGCTTCTTCTTATGTTTCGGGGACGAAACATGTCAAAGAGGGAGGCAATGCTATGTACCTTGGGATATGATAATATAATATATATGGGTTGATGGAGATGCCGACATGTGGCACACATCCCCTTAGTTATATGTATGGGTTCACATGGGATATAATATTATAATGTATATGGGTTGATGGAGATGCCGACATGTGGCACACATCCCCTTAGTTAGTTATATGGGCTCACATAGGAATTAATTATATTGGGTAATGGGTCGGCCTACATTGGGATTAGGTGTTACCCATCCTATTTAAAGGATGTGAGTATCATTATGAGGGGTAATGTATGTATGAGTTTATTCTTCTACTTGGTAGAGGTATATTGGAGGTGTCCCCTCGAAGTGGATTCCCATCTTGGGAGATTGTGGAGTTACTCCTTCCTTAAGGAGCATTGTATGGTGTTGCCTTACCTTAAGGGTATTATTCTGCATATTTGGGCATCTTGGCCCACCCACATCTCTTGTGTTGTGTTATATTCTCGTAATTTATTGATTTATTATATACGAGGTTCTTATCATAAATCCACAACTACATCCTCGACTAATAATTTTGTTGTAGTACTAGTAATATAGCCACAACAAGATTATCCCAAGATTTAAGTAAAAACACAATAGAGTAATACGTTTATTCTCTTCTTCCATTTTAATATCAACAAAATTTAGCTGACTTACCACACTATTAAATACATTTGGATGTTTTGAGACAAAGGCATTGCCATTTATTCTTAATGAATATAGCTTCCTCTGGAGAAATAGTTTGTTCACTAGAGACTTAGTCTGATACATAGTCCTCAACTTCTCCCATAACGCATGAGCGGTTTTATCATTTGATATATTCTAAAAACTAAATGTGACAAACACGGTCGATTTAAATTTTTTCCTTCTTATCAATATCTTCCAAATCCTTTGCCTTTATACCATAGTAAAAGACTCCATACATAATAATCCACTTATCTCTATCCACAAGAAGATCTTCCATCTCAAGCTTCTATAACTCAAAATGTTGGCCACTAAATTTTTCGACCTCAATCCTTGCACTTCAATCATTTTCCTCTACTCAAACAAATTCACACACGTAAAACTCCCACTTGAAGAAAAGCTTATCAATAGGGTTCAGAAACCCTAACTCTTCACACAAAGCTAGAACCTAGCTTTGATACCAAATGAAGAGAATTTAATCCGATAAACAAATACAAGAGAAACAATACTTCATAAAATCTTTAAGATAAACAAAAATAGAGAAATGACATATACAAAATAACACAATACAATATATATTATGGGAAACCCTTTGGAAAAAATCAAATGTAGTAACTTATCTCCTTATTATATTAACTCAACCATTTTACCATATAATAATGTACTTCCTCGGTTTTGTTTTATCCTACTTTGCATGTCCAACTATATGTAAGCACATCAATAGGTAATTACATAATGATATTACAAAAATAATGGGTACCAAATCCATGGGCCAAAAATACAACCCATAACAAATTTACATAAATACGAGTGATCTAAGTACCCATAATAACATAAGTGATAAACACCTATACAAGCACAAAATCCGTAAATGGAACCCCAAGCCCCACATGCCTTGTGTCGAGTTGTATAATCTAAAAGAGTGTAACCCATGGAAAATATACAACACATTTCCAAAAGTAAGAGTCAGGTGAGTTATAAAGTGCCATTGACTTACTTAAATAGTCTTCCATAGGTGAAATATTTTAATAAGGTTGACCCTAGGAAGATGAAACGACCCAATAAAGACATTCATATTGAAAACAATGTCTGAGAATGCGAAAGTTCAAGACCATACAAGTAAGCAAGGTCGAATTTCACATCCCAACCAAACTATATAGTACTCGACGGGAGATATGCGAAGTGAAATAAAAAGTTGTAAATGATGCTCAAGGCTAGTTTACTACTTCAATTAAATAATATTTCTTGAATTGATGACAAAGCAAATTATAAAGATAAGCAAGTCACGGAAGAGCTAGAGAGATATACTGATTGGACTTCTAATGTGAGCATTTGTCTTGGTAAGGAAGCACAACCAAACTCGGTATTGCCAAAGAACAAGTTTCCAAATTTTAGTGTCAATCGATCATACACTTTGGTCGAATGTGAAATTCGGTCTGACGGTCATTCTCTAACTTTATTATCAATTTAAATATCATTATTATGTCGTTTCATCTTCACACAAAAGGCTATATAAGCAACTCAATATCACATTATAATTCGCCTAGTCTTTCGACTATTTAATATTTCATCTACAAAAGACTATATAAGCAAGTCAATATCACTTTACAACTCACTTGACTCTCTTCGCGCTATAACATTTTTGTTCATATTTATATTGATTATTAAATATAAAATATAAGAAGAAATTGAAAGTGCTATATAATTCAATTAAGGTTTATCAAGCCATCACATGAGGAAAAACTTATCAAAATGGATGGAAATTTGATTGCCACATACATTATAAAAAGTAGAGGAAATTAGGTTTTAAAAGACACGAGGCGGCATGCACAAGCTTCTCCACCCACCCACTTTGGCAGCATCATATGCACAAACGAATTTTGTCTAAAGTTCCGGCTTTTTCCTTAACTCCAAACAAACCCTGTCACCTTGGAGGCGTGGACCCCACGAAAGCGAGTAAACCCTCCCCCAAACCTTAACTAATAAAATTTTAGTAAAAGGAGGAAATCCTATTAATTCGGATTCGAAACAACATTATCCAATCCAATTAAGAGTATCAGGCCTTCTGGCACTCTCCAAGCTCTCCTCTCTTTACAGAAGGAAGCAAGCAAGAAGCTTCCGCACGGGTCCGCCGTTTCAAGGGTTTCTACGCCATAAAATTCGGGATCGTAGCACTCGATCGCTCATCTTCTCACGTCTCCGTGCCACGGCTGAATCACGCATATTTTTTCTGCGTCTTTTGATTGCCGCGCCGTTCGGATTGGCCGAGTATCGCCGAAGATCCTTGGTAGCACGGGTTTCGTTGTCGTAGGGCTGAAAGTTGCGTAGGATCCATGATTAGCTCATCTTTCCTGGTATGTATTGCGTTTCGCGGCGGTTTGATCCGTTTATAAATCTGAAATATTTTTGGAATTTAAAAAACTCGAAGTCTTCCGGATTCGTGAGGGTTGAAGCAACGCGGGAGGCTGTGAGCAGAAAGCAATTGTTGTTTGGCTCGAAATCCGGAGCTTCGCTATTGATTTCTTGTGAAAAATCGGCTGGAGTAGTGCACAAGCCTTTCAGCAGTAAAGAATTGTTTTTTGGCTCGAAATTTGGTCTAGTTTACCGAGAACCAGCCCTTAGTTATAGTATTTCTGCAAATCTGGTAGCTGCGCCGAGTATTAAGCCGAATTTGTGTTCTTTTTGTTGTTCTTCGTCGTCTGCCATGGGTGTTGCTGACGAGGCAGGAGTCGCCGGAAGATTATGGACGAGGTTCAAGAGAGAATCCACGCTCGCCATGTATAATCCCTTTGTGGTGGCTTTGGCGGCTGGGACTCTGAGTGCGGAATCATTTCGTAATTACATGGCGCAGGATGCTTATTTTCTGAAAGCATTTGTTGAAGCGTAAGTTTTTTTTTGAATTTTAATTAGGAAGTTTGAGAATTGTGGAAACGTGAGTTTTTGTTTTCTAATTTCAAATAGGAAACTTGACAGCTTTTATTTCCATCTTTCATTCTTACTTGGAAATTTGTTCAGTTATTCTTTTGCACGCATAAATCACACAAGATTGAATTCCCATGGCACTAAGATCCCGGTTCCCTTGCGTTTGTCAATAAAGATTTGATGAGTTTGTTCTTTTGTAGATTTTCACGTAAGCACAGGCCTAATAAGTTGTTTAGTTAAAAAAGAGGATCGAACACGATTTCCAGATATATCTTGCACAAATGAATATTTGTGGAAATAAGAATTATAAATCTAAGTTTTTAGTGTTGAGTTTCTACTCTAACATCTTCATTGTGTTTGTATGTCACGAGTGGCCTTGATTTGGAGCCAATTGATATTGCTTTTACTGTGAAATATAGGGAAATGTTTCCAATGAAATGTAAGGGTAATGTTTTCACTTTTAACAAGGGAAAAATATATGCAGATAGATTGTAGGTTGATTGGTGAAAGGGTGGGCTATTACCGGCCGCACCCATGTTCATGGATATGTGTCCGATTCTGGGTATTACAGTATAATTGACTGGTTGGTGAAATGGGTGGGCTGTTTCCGGCCACACCCATGTTCATGGATATGTGTCCAATTGTGGGTATTACAGTATAATCGGCCAATTGCTGAAATGCGTGGGCTGTTTTCAGCCACCCCCATGTTCATGAATATGTGTCCGATTGTGGGTATTACAAGATATTTGACCGATCAATGAAATGTGTGTCCTGTTTCCAGCCACACCCAGGTTCATGGATATATGTCTGATTGTGGGCATCACTGTATATTTGACTTACTGTTGATAATTGTAAACCGGTTAATAGCTCCAGTCATGAGCATTTGTCCTCGGCAAAAATATGAAATAATAAGAATTATCAATGTCCACAATACCAAAATAAAAGGTTGGTTAGGTGCACCCAATCATATCTGGGCTGCACGGGATATGCACCTGCACCAGAAACATACATGCACCGATTTCCACACCCAAGGAAAACTAATGCACCCTAGTGCAGAGGGCGTGATTCCCTTAATTTCAGACTCACTGGGTGCTATGTACCGTCACCTTGCATACCCCCACAACTGCATGCTCAGACAGCCATACAAAATAGTCTACAGAACATCAAAGTTAAAACTGTGTTTAGATTTTGGCTTTTGGTGTACAGAGTGAAACATGAGCAGTAAGTGTGAATATACTGTGCTGCAACTTCCTTCTGGAGTTTGGACTTTCTGTTGCTAAGTTTGACTAAGACCTCCCTGTTTTAGCAAGTCTCGTCTCTTCCATTAGCGTGGTGTAGAATCAACCATCAAGGTGCCGATGTTCTTGGCCCAGATGTCACTATATACAACTACACTAAACATTGTTAGATACAATCTTCTAGAAGACATGTCATCTCATAAGCATACATGCATTTTACAGGCTGCTAGTACAGTATAAATTGTAGGTGGTTCATTATTTCCGACTGTTATTGCATAGTTGTGTATATGTTAATGTAATTGAGTAGTGGTCCATTTTGTTTTATCAGGGGAATGGTGCCTTTGCACTCCTTCCCTTTTTCTTTCCCTCCCTTGATTTCATTCTTGCATTTCCACAATTTTCAGCTGTTGGCGTTAATGATAATTCTTAACTCTAGGGAGGGTTACATTTTAATAGTTTTGCTAAAGGAGTACTTTATTATTTATTATGTTGGATATAGGTACACTATGGCTGAGGAGTGTGCAGATGATGATGATGATAAAACGGCTATTAGTGAGCTACAAAAGGCGGTTGAGGAAGAGTTAACACTGCATAATTCATTTGCCGAGGTATTATATCTTTCTTTTAATATTTTTGAAGATAATTTTATGAGGTTGAATTACCACTAGGGTTTCAACTTATTGTTGCTGGGTATTAGGCAGGGCTTTACTAATAATTTCTCTTCCTCTTGGTTCATGGTTTTCTAGAAAATCTTATCCAACTTGATTCATGTATCAAGGCTAATTGAAGGATAGATTTGTCTCTCTTATATCTGCTCATAGTGGAAAAAATCTCTCATTGATTGCAATTGTTTTCTATCGGTTGCATGTTTAAGTAGGCAGAGTTGTTTTGATAAGAATATCTGTTCTAAATTTTGTTGTGAGTGAATGATAGTTAAAGGAAAAATATGTTTTTAAAACCTTAATGGTTTATATGTATTGTATCAAAGCAATGGACATTCTTTCACATATCAAAATTAAAGTGTGAGGTTCGGGGTAGGGAATTGTCTACAAGATGACCCCCTCCTGGCATCTCTCCATCCATGATCATCATCATTATTATCAAAGTAATAGTAAAACTATCTGTTCTAGGTGAAGAAAACTATACCATACAAAAGAATAGGAGGAAAAAGATGTGAAAGATATTAGTTCCTCTGAATAGCAGTAGTGTTTCAAATAGCTGTTTTGAAGAAAGCGACCTTTAGAATTTTGAGTATTAATGTTAACTACGAGCCTGGAGAGTGAATGGATATGCTGCTATTTCATGCTTTTACAATTTGGAATTGAAAGCAGCGATGTTCCATAAACTAGAAACCTTCTTTATGAACATTTAACTTATTTCAATTATTAAATGTATAAATTTCTCATCTATTGGTGTATTGTGCATTTCAAGTATTATGTTTTTTGTTGCAATGATTAGTCTCTCCGTCAGTTGTGAAGAATGTATGCCAACATCATATACATGTCTCATAAACTGAATAGAAACAAAGGTTCAAGGTTGTTTGGCTGACTTAATGGGTGCCGTTGATCGCTTGTTTTATAAACAAGGGAGACATATACAATACCCGACAATCTCCTATTAGTTATGGATTGCTATCCACCCACTTCTTTACCTTTTACCCGGAACACCTGTGGCTGGAATATGTGCATTCATAGATATGGATGCAAACCACCACAATATGGGTAATAATTAAAACACTGGTATTAGTTTTAACTTTTTGCAAATGAGTAAAACTAATGTTGTAATTAATCATTGCAACTAGTTGTAAATTAATGGTGGAAACTTTAAATATAACATCATATTTGGAAATTATTAGTGTGGCAATTCTTTTCCAAACATGTCAAAGTCTTTGTGGGCCGTCTTTATTAATTCCTCAAGGCGTGATGTTACATTGCAGCAAAATTAGGGCTTGCATCTCTTCCATGTTTTCAGTCTAAAGGTAGTATAATATTTGTGTAATAATTAGATATACAGGCCCACTACACATAAGATATCTGAGGGAGGTATATTTAACATAATTTTAACAGAAGCTACTTAATGAAGTTAAGTATGGGGAAATATTAATAACCTTTCTGCATGAATATGATCATGTTAGCAAGACAGCCATCAATGTGGAGGATTGTAGTGGTTATTTTATCCGGGCCCTTAGACTGCAACTAGGGAAACTGATTATAAAAATATCAGTACAGTAAAAACAATCTTAAAAAGAAAGTTTTTACTTTATTTATTTTGTTTGCTTTGTGTCTGGTCTGTTCTCCAGCTATTTCTGGTTTTCTCTGAGAAAGAGATTATATTGGAGAAGTATAGTTCGCTGAAGCAAGTCCGCTGCGCAGGCCTACGGTGTTGAATTGGCGAAAGAGTGCTCTCCCAATGTGGCAACAGTAAAATATACGGATTTTTTATTGGCAACAGCTGCTGGCAAAGTGGAAGGAGGAAAAGGACCAAGCAGAAGTGTAACCCCTTTTGAAAAGACTAAAATAGCAGCGTACACTGTAGGTGCCATGACTCCTTGTATGAGGCTCTACGCATTCTTGGGACAAGAAGTCTTCAAAATCGTGAAGGATGAGTTCTCTGATCACTCATATAAGCAGTGGATTGAAACATACTCTTCTGCAAACTTTGAGGTTATTGCTACAACTCAGGCATTAGTTTTTTTAAATCATGCATATGCTTCATTTTAGGAACTCTTGAATATCCTGTATATTTGTGAAAATGGAAATTGAGATCACTTAGCCGATCAAGCTTGTGGTTGAAGCAGGCATCAGCTACTCAAATTGAGGAGTTGCTGGACAAACTGGCAATTTCATTAACTGGGGAGGAGCTTGAAGTTCTTGGGAGGTTGTACCATCAAGCATTAAAGCTGGAAATTGAATTCTTTTCTGCTCAGCCTCTTTCTCAGAGAACCTCAGTTCCTGTGTTTAAAGTGGGTGATTTGGCTGATACCCGATATACTGTTGTCTCTGATTTTGATTTATCTTGCACTATCCTGGATTCCTCAGCAGTATTAGCAGAAATTGCAATATTGACAGCTTTAAAGGCTGAGCAAAATGAGCCAGAAAACTCAAGTGATCATAAGTTGGCTTCAGAGTTGAGAAGCACTTGGGATGCACTTTGTAGTCAATATTCAGAAGAGTATGAAGGGTGCCTGAGTAAGGTTTTGCCATCTGAACAAGGTGAACCATCCTCTTATTTTCCTCGTCATATCCATATTTGTGAGGAGAAAACTAGAAATATTCATCATACGTTTCAAGACTTGAAATATTTTCTGAGACTTAAATTTTGCAAATTTCATTTCATATTAATGAGTACTGTGCAGATAATTTTATAATAATCATGAAAGGAACAATACTGTATGGGAACCTTTTCAAATTCAGCACATGCATCCTAGAAATGGAATTTGTTACAAGTAGAAACTTGGTTTATGGATGATCTCTTAATTATCAAAGTCTACATTTTCATAATGTGTCTGACAGTGGAAGGTTATTTTTACTTGTGTTAAAGAGTTTCTTTGAACTTCCAAATATTTATATTTCTTTAAAAATGCTATCTCCTATTAAAAATAAAATTGATGATTTCTCTCATTGTAATACAGTTTTTGGTAGACCAAAGCCTTTGTTTGTTGTCGAAGTCAGCTGTTTGATGTAGCATCCTCTGCTAGTGCCTTCTGCCTTTTGGTCTACCTGTCAATGATACAGCAATGAATTGGGGATGAACTGA
This sequence comes from Taxus wallichiana var. yunnanensis, assembly GCA_018340775.1. Classification (NCBI taxonomy): domain Eukaryota; kingdom Viridiplantae; phylum Streptophyta; class Pinopsida; order Cupressales; family Taxaceae; genus Taxus; species Taxus wallichiana. The sequence goes on along the minus strand of CM031236.1, from coordinate 508,484,982 downwards.
TGCATTTACAATGTATAGGATTTCAATGAGCCAATTTTATGGGCCGTGATTATTTACAATAATATACTGAGCTCCTTATCTCATGGAACTTGACTTTTGATACTCATTTTATGTTTCTCCAGACACACTGTCTTTAAAGCAAAAGTGAGGATTGCCATATGTAGTTACTATGATGTAATAGATGTGTAATTCAAGGGTTTCATTATCACTGCTCCTACAATACTTGTTTATATGTATTTTCATGCAGCAACTTTTTCCCAAGTATTAATTTTTTAACCATTGCTATTCTTTTTGCAGCGGAAAATTTTGATTATGAAGGCCTATGCAGATCCCTTGAGCAGCTATCACAGTTTGAGGTGGAGGCGAATTCAAAAGTTGTCGAGTCAACTGTTCTTCAGGGCATTAATGTAGAGGATATAAAAAAGGCTGGAGAGCGCCTTGTGCTCCAGGAAGGCTGTGCAAGCTTTTTCAAACGAGTTCTAAGCAAAACAGATGATTCAAATGTGGACATGCATATACTTTCTGTTTGTTGGAGTGGAGATATCATAAGAGCTGTCTTCTTGTCAAGTACATACATCTTAGAACTATCCTTAAATTTATAGTAATTAGTTTGTATTACTTCTCTATTTTCATATAAGCTTTTGTTTTCGGTCTTTTCTGGTAGTCTCACTTTGACTGTTGATTTGTTCATCAGGGCTTCCTCTATCACTTCCTATTTTTATATATTTTCCGCATTTTCATCTTTCCTTTTTTTTTTGTTCCATTAAATAATCAGTTAAGGAGCAGCCACCTTACCGGCAATATATGTCTTTACTGTTCTGTTACTGGATACAATCTACTTACCTCCGAAACATGTGTGTCTTTGTCTGCTATCAATATCATATGGATATGCCCTTGATACAGTCTAGATGGGTACCCGTATCTGAATTTGCAATGCCATGGTGAGGAGACATTTGAGATACCGATAACACAAACTCTGAGTTATCCCATAAAAAAGAGAAAACGGAAAGTGCAATCGTAAAAAAATAAAAATAAAATAGAAAGAGAACTTTCATGTTAGAAAGAGTGGAAAGCACTTTTTTCCTCTGATATACCACTCACCATTGTGCTTTTTTTTTTGGCTGCGGAATTTCTTTTTTTTGTGTGGCTAAGGTACTTGGAGACTGTCGGTCTTTAGTTCCATCCTTGGGACTAATAGGCGCAGTTCTGCTCCGTGACATGTCCATCTTACCGCAACAGGGCACACTCTAACTGAGCTACTTTAAAAGGGGGAGCTTTCCCAGTGTGTTTTGAACATTGGCCATGGCAATTGCTCGAACTTACCACTTGGCAAACTTCTTGGACTAAGGAATTTCTGTTTTTAGGTTTATGTGTTATGATAATAATATATCAAGTATCCCATCCTTATCCCATCAAACATTGTCCAAAATTTGTTCTATTTGTAACATGTACTGTATCATTATTTGTAGTTGTAGTTGCTTCAGATATGTTTTCAGATTGATATTGGCATCGATATCGACGTAACCTAGCTCATCCCCAGAGGTCACTTTTTCTATTGACGGTTTAGTGTCCACTCGAAACATAAGTGGATTTTATGGTTGGGGGTTGACAGCGAAAACAAGTGTTTGACAGATTGATGAATATTAATTTCTGTGTGAAATGTTTGAAACCCCTTGTATTTCTTTTCAACTCTTTTGTGTCTTTTGAAAGGTCAGCCTTGACGCAAACACGTTTGTTCAGCCATGCCGAGTAGAATCAGTCCAACTCATGGCAAATAACACACCTGCTGCATTCCAAATACCAGCAGAAAACGGAACTGCAAAATATAGAGTAATAATGCTAATAAATGGAAATATGGGAACAACCCCTTCCCCAAGAGTAAATTGTACCTGCAAATCGGACTGTAACAAAAGAGCTCTCACACAATGGTATCTATTTCTTGCATTAAGTTTTTGATATTTTATATAAGAGAATACATTCTTAGGGTTTTTCCCTTTTCGTATTCAACTGCTAGAAACCCTAATCAAACACTTGGGCTTAACCATTCATTAACTTTAGACACCCAAAATAATACTAAGCATATAAATATATGTCGCGTTTAGGTACACAACAATACCTGACTGGTTGAACTATATGTTTGAGAAAGGCCCAATATTGAACCTACAACCGGGAGCTCAACCTAGATGGGGACTTTGAAGGAGGCTTGTTTGGGAACTTTAAAATCTTGGTTCCAGTGTGAAAAAATCATAAAGGGTGTTGTGCATGAACCAGCATTAAGATTTCAAAAGCAAAGCAATCACGTGTTGCAATTCTGCAAGACAAAGAAAAAATACCTTTGGTAAGGACTCTCACCAGCTTAATATCATAGCTGGAGAGTTGGCTTAGATGGGATATGGTTGACATAGTAAATAATAAAGCTAGAAGAGTCGTACCATTGACAAACACCATTAACATCTAAAACTATGTTAACAACTACAAGGGACTAAGGAGTCTCAAATCTGTAACTTCTGGTCCAAAGATTTAGGGGTTAAAATTTTAGGTCTGATATCAGTGAACACTAGGAGCTATATAAGTTACAAATATACTTAGTATAATCCTAATTCTAAGACAATCTCCTACTTCCCATTTTCAACCACTAAACATTTCCGAGCTCTACCTACTACACACACACTTATGATATCATTTTATTTGTTGTTTTTCTAGATGTTATTACTTGTGCTTTATGCTTGCACAAAGTTATCCTAAATTTTGTTGACGAAACTTATTGGATATGTTGTACACTCATTTTTCATTTGGGTAAGTCTGGAGACGTCCAAACAAGCAAAAATTCTAATAACTAAAGATTAGAGTTATATAACCCCATGTTTGATAGACCAGTCATTTTCTTTAGGGAAATTTTGTAGACATCTAAAGGGCTATAACTCAAAAACTAAAGTTTAAAGTTAAAACTCCATATTTGATGGGCCACGTTTAGTTGTCTCTCATTGATAATCTGAGGTTGATTCAAAGAGTAAGAGAAGTCAAGAAAATTCCACTATAGGACATTTATTGGGGAAGGATTTATTATATTTATTAAAATACTATTTCTGAATAAACCTGGCGAGTCAAGAGTCCGACCATGTCAAATCAAATTTGCATTCCATTTTGATTTCTTTGGCTTGACACGTTCAAGATATCAAAACCTTGTAGATGTATAGGTGGTTGCACTTTAATGGTTGAGGATGTGCTGGTTATTTTTGTACTAATGCGAAGGAAATCTAACAAACTGCAGTCTCAAAGGTTATATATTATTGTTATTAGTGGTTCTCCTAACTTTTTGATAGTACCTTTGGCTTAATATATTTTTCCAAGGGTGCTATTCTTGCATATGTATCTTGTGTTTTCTCAGTATGCAAAGCAATTAAACCACTGAAATTTTGTAATTGTTTTAATGATCTGTAACTTTTTGCATCATGATACTAGAGCCTTTGAATGAGAGTGAGTACATGTAGAGCCTTTGAATGAGAGTGAGTACATGTAGAGCCTTTGAATGAGAGTGAGTACATGTATTGATGTCTGCACAGGGAAACTCACCTTGGCCTATATGGGCAAATCCTTAGACCACTGTTATGTAAGTCCAAGCTGATTGGTATTCTCTTATGGGTTTGTTAGCATGATATTTTCTATTAGAGCCTGAAAAGTCTCATTGAAAATTAGTTCCCACTGTTTGGTCTGAGGAACAAATTTGCTTGATTGAGATTTGCACACAGCAGATTTAAGCTTTTAAATAATCATTAAATCATGTCTTGAAATTTTTTATTTACAGAATGCTAGGTATAGCTTATGTCACAAACGTTGACACTTTCTGTTTTAAGGTTGTTTATGAGGGCTCTATGCAGACTACTTTTACAGACTCGTAACCTAGATGTTGTTTGGCCTTGGGGGATCAGTAATCTCAGGTTCTGAATTGTTTTGTAACATGTATTTATTCATACTGCAGAATGTATCATTAATCATTATGTCTCAACTTTCTATTTATAGGGTGGGGCAACTTACTACTAAATATAGTTACCAGGTTCGGCCGGATTTGTATGAAATTCGGTCCGAACTGTATTTTTTGAAGCAACTGAATAAATGCGGCTCAGTTTGGCCAATTTTTTTGCAGAATTTTTTTCCTTTTTGGCAAATTTTTATTTTTTGGATTTTTTTGTCACAAGGAGAGAAAAAAATTTGCCATTTTTGGAAAGGGTCCGGGAAGATGTAGCAACAAAAACTTGCATGTGCCATAACTTTCATTCTGTGGCTCCGTTTCAGGTGTCGTCTTCTCTAAAAGTGTATATTTTCTCGAGCTCTACGCATTGATGGCAATATTTTTCTTATTTTCATAAAATTCATTTTTGCACCTTTTTGGACCAAGCAACTTCTTGCAATCTTTTGAAAGAATCATTATGATGATGATGATTATGGTAGATGGATGCTTTTTTGTATGATTTGTCTATATATAATGATATAAGTATACAATAATATAAATTTATAATAATATAAGTATATATATTCCGAACCGGATTTTTCCGTATTTTTTCGAAAACTCCGAATTTTCGGATTTTTTTGCCCATCCGAATTTAATCGGATTTCCGAACCTGGTAACTATGCTACTAAAATATCCTCTTATTTTCTGTCTGTGGGTGCACTGCTATCCCATGTTTTTGTTTAATGATCTTTCCAGCCCAAGTTTTGATGCGTTGTATAGGAAAATTTATAATAGGCAATGATATGAATGTCATTTCTTTTGTGTTTTTGGTAATATTGACTCTGTATTTACATGTGCTAAATTCTTATCGAGTTTCTTCCAGCTGTACTAAAGATTGTCACTGCTCTGTCCCTTCTAGCAGGTGGCCTCAATGGTATCCATATTCATTCAAATGAGCTTACGTTTGTGGATTCCATTTCTACTGGTAATATTGATAGGCATGTTGAGTCTCCAACAGACAAGTTGAAAACCTTTAAAGGTATTTTGAGCTCCAAACATCACGACAGTATCAATAATATTACCATTTACATTGGGGACAGTCTTGGTGACCTGTTGTGTCTGCTTAAGCAAATATTGGAATAGTGATTGGTACAAGCTCAAACTTAAGAAGGGTTGGAAAACATTTTGGAGTATCATTTGTACCTTTGTTTTCAGGTCTTCTCAAGAAGGAAAGGGCATATGCGGAAGGCCTTAATTGTTGGACAAGGCAGAGTGCTATTCTTTATACTGTATCTAGTTGGAATGAAATACATGCTTTCCTCTTGGGATCTTCTATTTAAATGGTGCCCTTTTCAGGATACACAAGCTTTTGACAGTGGTTATTAGTTGACGTGAAGAAACATTTCTTAAATTCAAGTACATATATAAAACAGGAATTTATTGTCTTTTCCCACACTTACGGGCTGGGCAAAGTTTTGCATCAAAAAGCAAATGGTGTCTTTCAAAATGAATTGAACATCTATAGAAATTTTGGTTAGATGTGCCATTTTGATGGTGAATCAAAATTACGAATATTTTTCTTGTTCTTTTTGAGGGAAAATTCAGTATCTATTTTCAACTTCACGTATACTGATGGGGAGGCATCTGAACAGGTCCTGCATCCAAGTATTGCGATTGCTAGTCTACCGCCCTTTTCAGCTCACATATTATGACAGGGTTGTCAGGGAAGTGTCAGATTTGCAGGTCTGATTCCTATGTTACTTTGCCAGACTTTTACGTTAGGGAAGTTTGATTATGAGTAACCTTTTGTAAGATGTTCCTGTTGTTATGTTCTTAAGAGGGGAAATCTGTATATATTACGGCCTCTGTTAGTAGTCAAAGCTACTGATCAAGTTGTTTGGGTGCCTTGAATCATGTCTACGAGATTTCATTGGAGATAAAGTGATAAACATTTTTATGGTGCATAAAATTGTCATATGTTACCTGTTCACGATATTCTTTCATACCATGTAGGTTTTGGCACACTGAGGTTCTTATATAGTTTTGAAACCAGGATAGATGTGTTGAAGAATATGAGCTGATAGTATATATCTTTAGGCCATGTGGCGAAAATTAACAATTATTTCAAGTGATAATGTCAAGATATGTATGGCAATACTTATCGGTCAGATGCAAATTTTTGGATGTTACCATTTTAATGGATGTTCTATTTGAATTTAACTGTAATTTTTTTCAACTTTATTAATATTTTGTAAACATAATGAGAATCTCTATATTATGAAACCATAATTTCAAAAAAATTATTTGACAGCCCAAGATATTGACTCGGTCTCAGCAATTACTCGGCAACTTCATTATTAAAATATATAAATTCCCAAAACGTAATTAGCATCTAAATCACTGTTCAATGACATGACATGACATGACATGAATGTATAGAACACAGGTAGTTTTTCTATTAATTTTTGACCAAAAAGATACACTGCTCAGTGTTTGACCGAAAAAGGTACCAATTACAATGCTCTTAGGGTCATTAGACTAAAGTGTCTATGGATGTCATCTCCATCTACTATACACGTGGAAGTGGAAGGCAAAGTTTCCTACCCTGCAACACCATGATTTGCAACCATATTATTTGCAAAAATGCCTTAGCAGGGAAAAAAATTGCAGTGTTTTTGATTAGAAAATGGCTTTGCTTTCTGTGGGACATTTTTATGCATCAATAGCAGAGTCGATTCTAGAAACCTGAAAGTTTTTGGCAATTAATCGTAATTGCGTTACAAAATTTGCAGTTTCTAAACAATTTCTTTGTCTGCAAACGAATTCCAATTCTTTACGAATTATCTCATAGTTTTGCTGAGTTATAAAGCCTATAAACATATCATCTAATAAGAATTTTCTCATTAGGTTAATAATCGGAAGATTATTTTATTTGGAAGTGATGAGTGAGAACATTGTTGTGGCTCCTTATAATTAGCTCATTGAATTGGTCACTTGGCCTCTTTGTTCACACCATGTCAAAGTCAACAATTGAACAAATTTGGGGCAACTAAGTGATCAGGAATAACTTACGCTGCTACAAAAAGATTCGTAATAGGCTGTGCATTGAGCTGAACCAGCTTGCTTAAATTGTTTGATAGCCCAACATGAGTATACAAACCATTTTTATGGTGGCCTTAGATTTAGCACGGCTGATGATATTTAGATTTTATGCATCATTTGGGTGAATGAACTATAACTGCATGTATGGGAATGCTGAGTTGCCCGCGAGTTTTCGTTTTAGGCTATAGGGTGTATTTCTACAAAGTTGATGCGTACTAGTCTCAAGGAGATAGATTTAGTAGGTCTATATTTTCTAAGCTTAAGACGAACTATGGTTATACACAGGGTTGTAAAATTGGTTGTATGATGCTCTCTAGTGTCCTGTACTTATGTTGTGAGCTACACATATTATCTTCTGGCTAATTAAGCTGTAGTTGTTACCCTATCAATGCATCTGTACTATATAATTTACAATCGTATGTACAGAATAAGAAATCCATGGTGTATATAGACGCCACTACAGTCGGAGATGAAACAAATTCAAATTTTGGGTGCAACATAAGTATCTTGCATTTGTATAGATTTCAGAAAATATTCAAGTGTTTGACACATCTAGGTGGATCCCGGAAGTATGTGAGCCCATCTTGGGGAGTCTGGACCATACTTACAAAAACTAGCATGATACTTGGTGAGGTTTGTAATATGTGTGAATTTGATTATTTTCTTGTCGGGGTACACTTAAAGGGAGTGACGGGATTACTTTTTAAAAATGTGCTCTATAATAATTTTTGTGATCAGAAACTTGAATAGGTTTAGTTTTGATTGGTTTGATGTATTAGATTATAGGTGAAGATGTGCAAGGTGAATGCAGAAACAGAGTAAAGCGCGATAAACAATTCGGAGATTGTCAGGTTTGGCACATTTGATCTGAGATGGTAAAACATATTTAGAAGATTGTTGCAAGTGGATTTTATTTTTGGGTATTTGGATCACAAGCATGAATGTGTGGAGCAGTTTGCCTCCTACGGGCGGGAGCTACTAGTCACACCGTGGTTGAATGTTAAGTTTTGTTCAAAGAATTAAAATTGACCAGCAATAAAGAGAGGGTCGCATAATAGTTATGATTGAGATGGGGATGGAGGTGGTGCAGAGCCCCATGAAAGGCATTGAAGAGAGCACTATTGTGGACATCAAAATGTATCGAGGACTTAGATTCTAGGAGCTCAGGCAGTATGATAATACCAGACTCAGGCAGTATGCTGCAAGTTTATTTCATAATCATAAATGTTGTTTCTGTTGAAAATTGAAATCGAGTAGTCATATCCCATCTCCATCACAAATCATGCTAGAGATGTCAGAAGAATAGATGTCACTATCCCTCGATGACCCACAACTCTGAAAAAGATTCCATTCTTTTTATGTGAGAGCTCTAGGTATTCTTATATTGCTAGAAATGGGAAATGGTAAATTGCACTGGAAGTTAAAATGATGGAGAAACGAAAAAGGAGGGATTGTATGAAAGAGATTGATATTCCATTCATATTAGTACATATAACTTATGTTAAAATAGTTTAGTACTTGTAATATATTTCCATTTCTCTGTCTCGCTGGGAACCACATTTCCATTTATAAATATTTCTAAATTCTATAATAGAAAGTTTTTATTAGGAGAAAAAATTAACTAATAAATCAATAGAAACTTATACTAAATTTTTTAGAGTATTGATTTCCGTATGAAGACAGGAAGAAACCGAGTTTCAAAAGTTATTAGAATATGATAACATCTTGAAAAATGCCTGTTCCGCATTGTGGACATGTTTCGTCATTAGAAACTTGTAATGTGACCAAAAGTTAGGTTTCTGCAACATAGTTGGCAGGTGGTACTTTTGAGTTTGATAAATCTATTATGGACCTCCCTTATTAAAAAAGAGATGTAGATTAAGGCTCCACTATTCAATAGAAGGTTAGGTCAAAATGGTCCAAGTTATGAATCATTCGATGAGTGGATGTTTGAGGTACTCTGTCCCCCTTTGTGATGAGACTTTGCATTTCCAATTAACTTTGCTACGTGGGTTTTACTGTTTTATTTTGAATATCTTGGTATAGAGACCTAAAATTGGCCGAAGGCAACAATTATTACTTGTTAATTTGTATACTTTTATAATGTTTGGTTATTTGATAAGGATTACCTAAATTAAGTGTTATTGGTATGTTTGTTGGTTTTTTGATTGAAAAATGTATTTTTTCAATAAAACATAATAGTGCAATGTTAATCGTATAGAATGGAAGGAATCACACCCAATAGTGCCAACCACATTGAGATACAAAAAGCTTTGAGAGAATTAAAAGCATAGGTCACAAGATTGTGAGAAAGAAAAGCTCTAAAAACTTGAAAACAAAACCGATATAAAGACTCAAAAACTTGATTGCAGCAAAACATTAGTTTTAGGTGGAACGCATGACCCACTTAGCCCAACTATATTGTTTCTCCTTTGGTGTGGGATTTGACATTGTGTGTATAGCGCAAATGAAGAATCTATGTTACTATCACCTTGCTAATTAAGAACAACATCGAAGGTCTCTTTGAGGAGATCCTACTCAAGAACTCCACTACACTCTTGGTTGGGTTGATAGGGTTAAATTGCTCTTAATCATATCCTTTTGACTTGCACAAGTAACAACTTAGTGAGGCCATTCAAAGAATCCCTAGTGGGATTAGCATTACCTCACGGACTATTTCATCTTTCTTAATCCTTCACAAGTTCTGCTAGAACCAAAACTTTACCTTCATCATTTACATTGCACTTAATACTACAAAAGTGTTGAGGATTAACCCAACTTGGTTTATTTCTGCCATTTACCACCGGGGTTCATATTTTTCTTTTTTCTTTGCCAACTTATTGAAATATATTCCTTCCCTCTTCACCCAACCACTAACGCTAGGGGAAATCTCAGGCTTAATGACCATGGTTGTGATGCATCAAGCACCGAAAAGGGATGTTCTCGTAATTCAAGGATTGCTTATATATCTTTCCCTCTGGAGATTTTAACCACACCCTTCTAAGAAGATGTTTACTCATGTCTATTCGAACACAAATTTTGTCATATGCACTATGCTTGTTACTATGATTTTTAGAAGAAATGCAAATCATCTCCTTGAGGGAGTTTCCAATCCTTGAAAGAATGGATTCTACTTGTAGATGCATTGAGAGGTCAAACAATCTCACCCATATTGGACCTCCCTTAGGATAGATACTCTTGTGAAAAATATAAGTCGGGGTTCCATGATGTCATGAATAACCTTGATCTACCAAAAACCCGAGGTCTCGTGCTTTAAAAATATTAGTCCGATCTTTCTTTGTTGTAAAAAAACGAAAAATCCTCTTGTGTCAACATGTAGATTCACATGCCCTTTATCTTTCCATTGCTTTGTAACCCATTCTCATAGCTCCTTTTCATAGGGCTAGCAACCCACAAATTTGTAAATCAAGCCCTTTTTTGTAAGGGCATCCATCTTTGACTCTATCTTATTTTGTTTGAAGGATGCACATTGATTTCGTCAAGAGGCTTTTACTCCTCACATTATTAGCTCGAGCTCTTAAATATGCAAGAATCATACTTTTCTTAAGGAGAAATATCTTGCAAAACAAGAACAATGCAACCAAGAGGATGCAAATTTAGCCGCAAATACAACCATTAAAGCATCGGTGTAGGTTACAAATGTTTGTTGCAAGCCGCCACCACTACTATAGATTGATTTGGCCTCTGCTTTAGGTTTTTTTTTCTCCCTTCTTGTTTTGATCGTCTTTGCTTTAAAGAACATATTGAATGGTTGCGAAGTCATGTTTGCCAATTTTCAATGGTTCTCATTCGTTTTCTTAACTCTTTAGCTCTCTCTATGTCAAAAGCATCTCCAAAGCTATCGACACTTGTTAGAAGTGTTCCACCAATGTTTCTAGGTCCTTCTTTTGGTATTAGTCTAATCAAGGAACACCCATCCACTTTATCATGTATTTTTTTCTCTTAGTCGTTGGATACTATTAACAACTCAATAGGGTCCTCACTTGAATTCAAGACTACATGGAATAATCACACACACACATGCGCGCGCACACACACACACACACATGCGCCTTGCGCGCGCACACACACACACACACACACACACACACACACACACACCCACACACGCACGCACGCACACCCGCACACGCGCACGCACGCACGCGCACACGCACACACACACGCATGCGCACGCGCACACACACACACATGCACACGCACATGCACACACATGCACGCGCACATGCACACACATGCACGCACACGCGCATGCACACGCACACGCACACGCGCGCACACACACACACACCCACACACACACACACGCACACACACCCACACACACACACACACACACACACACACACACACGGAAACACGAGATGAGTTCAAACAATTATGACGTAAAAGCTAGATTAATAGGACATGAAACCCAACGATAACAAAATCTTAGGACGAGTCTAGATAACTAGGGGGTAAAAGATAGATTAGGTCCAGGAAGAACTAAAGATAACATGTGAAAGACCCCTAGGGATCCTAAGAATAGGTAAGAGGAACACTTGAAGGATTAAACAATGGCAAAGAAGCATCTTGGAAAATGAAGATGCATATAATATTCAAGTAGGTATGTATAATTTGAACCTGATTGATTCCATAGGTCACAAAATCTTAAACGTGAACCCTAATAATTTCATGTTGTTAGGATGTTCAAAAGAGATAAAGAAAATGATGTAGATAAATGAGAGATACTTTGTGATCCATGTGTAGCCTACCTCGTAGCTCCACAATCCTATTCACTCGATGTAGAACTTGAGCTCCTCGGGCTTGCGTCTTCATGCATTATAAATATAGACTCGCTACATCTTGTAGCATTGGTTCAACACACGTTGTAACATAGTGTGCAACTCTAACTAGCCTAACAACTCGCCCATAATTTTGTGCTATTTATAAAGTGTCATAGTACCTTGGTGTATTTCTTTGAGGAATCCCATACACGCCACATTCTGCTTCATAGTTATCACAAATTTTGCAATCCCAAAAAAATAAATTTCAACCCTTGTTATTTTAGTAGTCGTGCACACTTCACAACACAACACTCAAATTTTTACAATATTATTCCAACCCATCTCATAGCATTCACAACTTTTGCAATAACACATATTGCCTAAAAATGGACGACACATCAACACACTCACACCTTGATTATTCTTATGCCAAATATTGTCATAGATCTACACATGAATTCTGCACTCATTATTAGCTTGTCAACACCTTGTTGCCATGTGGCACGCCAATTGGAACACCCCATGATTGTGTTATATTAGAGCATCTTGCAACCATTATTAGTTGTAACCACCTCCTTTGTAACTATAAATGCCTAAATATTTATATGTTCAACCCTTAGGGTAACGAACAATAGGGTACTCACTCCCAAGATAGATAGTACAAATATGTCCATGCTCAATGTATCTTGTAATATCCACACTATATATTTCATTCAAGTCTAGGCAAAATAGTAAGGAAGTATTCCCCTTCCGATAGTGTTATCAACTAATTTTGACTTCACAAAATTTATAAACGTAAATTTTTATTTTTTTCAAAAGTATTCTTTCACTTGATTTCTCATCCCCATCGTGATCGCTTTTTATTCTTGATCATTACGGTCTTCGTTTATCCATTTCGAGCGAGAACTTCTCCGCTAGGTCATAAACTGTGTTAATAATTAATTAATTAATATTTAAGCAATTTATTACCCTTTATTTGATAAAATCAATTTTATTAATTTTTGAGTTTTTAATTAAATAAATGTTAATATAATATTTATTAAAATTCAATTCTTTATTGTCGGGGGAAAATAAAGTTTCGCTTCCAATTGCCGGGGATGTCAAATTGGCTTCCTGTACCTAGATTTCCCCTTTCCTGGCAAATTCATCTTATTTCCCCACTTGTGGGATTTCTTCTACTGATTGCCAATTCAACCGGTTGGCAAACAGAAAAAAAAATCTCTCGATCTCCCACATGGGGAAATAGGGTGGGGATTGCCCACCTTGCCTTGCCATTTCCTTGGCAAATGGTTATCTTTTTCCCATTTTTCCCTAGCAATTAATGTCACTACCCAAAGGAAGAGGAGTCAGTTATTTCAACGGGAAGGGGAAATGGTTACGGGAAGCTTATTTAATTCCCATAACCATTTCCCGTGAAACTAGTTGGAAGAAGTTTTGTTTCTTACTCCATTTAATTGATTTGTTCGTGTTATTGCTAAATTTTTTTTTTTTTGCATTTCAATAAAAAGAAGAAACAAAGAATAACAGTCCACTGTGAACGCATAACTGTGAGAAGAACAAAGTTTAGCCAGCTAATTGAAGGAGGAAAGATCCATTAGCAAAAATCATGTAAAGCAAAAGTGGGAAGAGGTAACACAGGTCAAAGATTGTCCATGCAAGTGAAGGAAATACCACGTATCAGCTGTTTGCATTGATCAAAGAGTGGCCACACAGGTAAAAGGAAAAATCGAGGTTATTTCCATCACACAGTCCACCACGCATCTTTCCAAGCAAAAACACTACGCATTGGTAAGGAATCTTGTCCACGCGCCTAGGAAACTAAACCCACACATTTGCAAAGGAGCAGAGTCCACACAACCAAAAGAATCATGTCCACGCGTGGGAGAGGAAAGAGAACAACCCAAAGAAAAGATCTTCCATGCAACTTTTAAGTAAATCTCCACGCATTGGTACGGATTAGACAAAATTAAATAAATAAAAAACGAAAACAATCCATTAAAATCTATTTTTTTGTTTGTTTTCTTTGTACAAGGAGACCACGTGGGATGGATAAAAGGCAGTTTTAAAAAAAGGAAAAGTTTCCAAGTAAGATTCCACGCCAAAACAAAGGAAAGAAAGTAGTCCCAACGCATTTCTCAGCACATTTTCAACGCAGCCAGGGCAATAACAAAATAAGAAAGTTTTTGAATCACAAAAGGAGACTACGTGTTTGCATGCCAGAGACCGAAGAAGAAAAACCGTATTCATACATTTTCCTTGACAATAGTTGCACGTAGTTGAAGAGAAGTCACGGTTCACACATGCAAAGGAAAAATTGCTCACGCACTGCCAAAAGCAAAAATTAAAATCTATCATGTGTGAAGTCATTAAAAATTGAGAGAATTTAATTTAAAAAAATCATTTTCAACACATTGGTGAGAAGTATTTAGGCTATTCAAAAATATCATGCATTCAAACGCATTACCAATGTATATCGGCATAAAGGAAAATGAATTTAATGAAGAAGATGATAAGATGCGAGAAAGAACGTGCTGCAGGTTGTGTCTGATGAAGTAATCAATTTCGGAGCTCAATATCTCAAAGTTGATTGATTATCGAGAAGAACGATTTGTTTCATTGAATTCTTCCTATCTTATTGTACTCATTTTCTAAATTTTCAACGAACAACACCTCATTTGATATTTTTCACGAACCCAAGAAAATCGTAGTTAATTTGATTTTTCCGTGCGCGCGGTTTGCGGGAGGTCTACTTTGAGAATCCATATCTCGAGTCTAGATGATTGTCAAAAGAAACAGATTGGTTCATTGATTTCTTCCCACATTCATGTAGTTCTTTGGAAAAATTCAAATATACAACACTTCATTTGATATTTTTCACGAGTCAAATAAAATGCAGTTTGCATGATTTCGTTGTGCACATAGTTTTCAGCCTGTCAAGGAGACTGACTTTGAGGGTCAATATTTTGAACTTGGAGGATTTTCAGGAGAAAATGATTGGTTTTTTTAATTCTCCTCACATTCATATGCTCCTTGCCAAGTTTTAGATGCCAGGGTGACGTTTGATATTTTCTCAAGCTAAAACCAAACGAGATTTTTGCAGTTTTACACCTGCATTTTCCTAGCAGTTTCATAAGAGTCAATTTTGACCTTTAACATTTGACTGAAGAATTTTATTGGAAAAAAACCCTTTGACACAAAAACTTTTGGTACCTTAATAGACTCCCTCATCTAGTGAGAGATTCTCAGAACAAGATTTGCTATTTTTCCCAGGGTAGTTTCAGAGGTGATTTATTAAATTTTGAAGTCTGGAAGTAATAACATGAAATCACGCTTCTATCATAATCATGTCATCTTCAAAAAAAATGATGTTGTGGTATAGGTTCCAAGATATTCTACCTACCTCGACGCTCCATTTAGAATTTGAGAACATCGTCGATACCAACTTGAGACACATTGACGTAAGCTAATTCTGCGATCACATATCAACTGAAGGCAATTCACAATGTTCCCAGCGCTTGTTCTAAATTGGTCATCACTTGCATGGATGTACTATGTCACTTGCACAGTGTGGTGATTCAACTCTAATGACCCCAAAGCGGAAGCAACCCTCGACTTCCTCATTATGTTGTATAGGTCGTAGCTATTGACAGAGGTCTTTTCGGAGTCAAAAGCCATGATTATCGGCTAGAGATCGATAATGGGAGAAGCTTGTCTACATAAATTGTCTTCACTTTATCATTGTGGCATATTTATTCATGAACAAACCAGGACCAATGATAAGTGCAATTGCGTGGATCATCAAACAAGACCACATCATTCAAAGTGTGTCCCTATCAACTCTCAGTTAGCAGTGGGCATGATACTTCATTGGCCAATCTTAAAGTTGGAGCATTCTCAAATTGGATGATCATGAGAATATTAGAATGGTAACACTTGGAATGTTGAAAAAAATGAAAGACATAACTCCAAGAAGTGAATTGCAATATGTACTCTTGGAAGAGCTTTTGAACGATGCAAGATCAGGAATTGAATTTTGACAAGCCAAGGTGGCGTAACGACTATGGTCTCGCGACAAATGAAGAATTCACCGTGGAAAGGTATTCAGAGCATGTGGAGAATTGTGTGTATTTGTGAATGTGAATGCGAATAAAGATAAAATTGCTCACACTAGGATGATGCTCAAACGAAGAGGTGGATGATATACTCAAGTTTCAAGTTTGACTCTCTTATCAACTAGAGGATTGCAGAGTACGATCAATGAGTTCATTCACATACAACTGGGATAGGCGGACTCTTGGCCCAATAGATAAGACATTGATCCTAGGTGTCTTGATCTAGGTGGTGCGTTCTTGACTAGGATCTCTATGTGTGTGTCAAGTCATTTAAGTGGGGTCCACATGTACCCATTGTTTTTTGTTATAAAGTGTTGTTATTAAACTCACTTTTAGAATTTTTCGATGATTTAAGTGGTTTCTATTTTCAAGTTACCTTTTAGGGTTGGTTGAAAAAGTTAAGGTCATTTACGATGCCCTATTTAATGTGCATGTAAACCCTAACTACTTTGTAACCAACTTTTGGGTTATAAAAGAAATTTAGGGCTCATTTGTAAGGGTGACTTTGAGAGAGGAGAAAAAAATATTTTTGAATGCAAGCTTTGCTTGAAAAAAGAAACTTTGTGTTCTTTTGAGAAGACATTTTGGAGTTAATGAAATATGAACTTTGTGGCCCATTCATTGTCTCTTATAACATTTGATGTTCTTATGTTCATTGGATGTTAGTGTTTGAATCTTGCATGCAAATATTGTTTTGGATCTTATTGTCAACGGTACTAATATGTTGTTCTAGTTCACAATGATCAAGCTTTGATTATCTACTTGCTCATGTGTGTTTCCTTTTACTCATTCTTGTTTAGCTGATGCAAACTCCATTTTATTTGTGCTAGTTATTTATTGTTCTTCTCGATCAAATATTAGGCTCTATTTTTACTTAACTATTACATATTCCTTCCATCCATTCATTTCCTTTATTTCATTCCATCTCCCTCATTCAATTTTCTTTCTATTGATGTTCCAAAACCCTCCACATATAATTTTGAATGTACAAATGTAAATACATTTTTGGTTTTCAATAAAGGAAGCCTCACCTTCATTGAGGAGGGACTTTGTTCCCATACTATTGCATGTCATTTGCATGCATGCAAATCCATATGCTAATAGTTTTTACGACTCTATTGTGGATTCAGAATCGTTAACCAGTGCTTGGTTAAATATTTATGACTATCCCCTCTGCACAAGCTCCAGTTCTTTAACCGAACCTTGTGCCCGACAAAGATTTTCAAGGAGACATTGTTGTCAACCTTCGAACAGTAGCTTGGGAAAACCATGAAAGTTTGTTGCAATTTGTGGCTATTGATAGAGCCATTGGCGAGAGATCTGCATTGAAGACCTTAGAAGAAGAGCACCGCACTTGTGGCGGAAGACCTCCTAGACATGTATTGATCGTTGTTCGTCGCGTAGCCCTCTTCCACCAAGGCAATAATTTGTATGACTATTACAGGTAACTCACCTATCTTGCAACCAAATCTTCTTTTTATAGATACTCAAGGATACATATCATCAGATTTGAGGAAAGTTGTTTGGGAAAAGCACACGAGAAACTATAATTTCTATCTCGCCGCATCAGTACTAGATAACGAAGAAGATCAAGCTATGAGAGTTGTCGAGTCATTCGGGTGCAAAGAGATCATTAAAGAGAGTGAAGATAAAAGACAAGAGTTGATCAGAACATGTCAGTGATCCTTTCATAGTAAAGATTTCAAACTGGTAGGAAAGAGGTTTACACGAGGAGAAAAAGCTAAAGGTCAATCAGATCCTGTTTTTGACTTTCAAGGAAAGTTTGGTTTCAAGTTATCTCCTCCAAGGAGGAACACGCCCGTAGATCTGTAAGCCTTGCATCAAGTCCTGAAAGAGCAAGCAAGGAAGGAATCACTACAAGTCAAGCACTTGTTCTTACTCATGTTGTTTTCCTTCGCATACCACCTTTCCCAAGATGGCAATTAACGTACCATGGGGAAATGCCATAGGCCCATTGGCCTTACCAGCTCGACATGACCTCCCACAAGGATCGAGGAAGATTCTTCCTACGTTCAATGGAGATGGGAATACTTCACCTGATGACCATATTTCTACCTTCTTTCGTTGCGTGTGTAGTTTTATCAGTGGAATATGAAGATGTTGACGTTCGTCTCTTCATTGAAACATTGCATGACGTTGTTGTAAATTGGTTTCATCATCTGCCAAATGGATGCATTACAAACTGGAATGATATGAAAACTAAGTTTGAAGACCGATTCAAGATGGCAAAAGATGAACATGCCCTTCTTGCCCAACTATCTCAAGAAAAGAAAGAGCCAACAAAACCCATGAGGAATTTCGTGGCTAAATTCAACAAAATGGTGAAAAAGTTCTGTCGGGATTCGCTTGAACCCTGACAGACAAAAATGTTTCTTTATTAATGCATAACAACCAGAAGTGTGCTATCAACTGAGAAGGGCTAGAGTGGCTACTTTGGAACTTGCTCAATCCTTGGCCATAGAAATTGAGGATGACTTAATCATGGCGGGAAAATTCAAGAAAACTTCCCTCAAGGGAAAGAGTCAAGAAACCCCCAATGCTTCAAAGCTATACTCACTAAGTTGGCTAATGATGTGATAGCTTTGAAAAGTAAGTTTCTCAAAGTAGTAAACATGCTCCTTACAAAGACATCCCCAAAAAAGGCTACATTCCCAACAAAGCTAGAATTGCAGGCACTCTGATGAGGCTTGCTATTGAAGCAGCTCCTGTAACTAACTCAAAATGTGACATCATTGAAGAAAGTGATGATGAAGTTGAGGTCATTGAGGTTGAAGAAGAAGAGCTAGACTCTGGGACATCTAAACTGAAGTCGAAGAGCCTGAAGGAGAGAGTAATAATCATTTCTTTGAGTACCGTTCAAAAGAAAAAGACGAATACGAAGAAATTATAGAAGATATGAATAGTCAATCCTTCGTTGTCTTCACACGATCTCAGAAGAAGGAACAGAGTACCATTAAGGTGGAAGATAAAAAGAGCTCCAAGGAAGTTTCTAAAGAATATAAGACTAAGGAAACTTCCAAAGAATCCAAGATAACTGAGATTCCTAAAGAGTCCAAGGCGATTGAGGTTTCCAAGGTCAAAACTATCTTAAAGAAAGGAGGGCCTTTGTCAAGTCAATCAGTTGATAAATCAACTACAAAGAAAGCTTCTTCTTCCACATCAAGTATCAACCAAACCTGAAGTAAAGGTCAAAAATGTACCATCATCGAGTTCGAAAGAACTAGTATACGAGACATCAAGTACGATCATTTTGCCCAAATTATGCTGACTATGAGCAAGTTAACATTGGTACCAAGGACAAACCTCTCTTGGTTAACATTGGTAAGTGTTGCTCACCTGAGGAGCACAAAAAATTTGTAAGCCTCCTTACCAAATATTTTGACGTCTTGGCTTACTCATATAAAGACTTGAAGTCTTTCCAACCTAGGGAAATGGAGCATGCCATACCCTTGAAACTTGGTGCAACTCCATTCAAGCAAAAGCAAAGACAGTATAATCCCAAGATAGTAGGGACAATATTTCATGAGGTTCAAAAGATGTTAGATGCACGAATAGTTTTTCCTATTCGACATTCAACTTGGATAGCTAATATTGTTCCAGTTCGCAAGAAAAATGGGGAAATTAGGATTTGCATGGATTTCGCAATCTTAATCAAGCTTCCTTGAAGGATAACTATCCACTATCGATCATGGACCATATTTTGTAGCAATAACTAGATCGAAATGCTATTAGACAGTTTCTCTGGATATAATTAGATTGAAGTGGCTAGAGAAGACCAACATAAAACAATGTTTACTACCCCTAGGGTACATTTGCATATAGAAGAATGCCTTTTGGTTTGATCAATGCTAGCGTAAATTTTCAAAGGGATATGGATATGACATTCGTAGATTATAAAGATAAGATCATCATGATATACCTAGATGACTTGACGGTGTTCTCAAAGAAGTGAGAAGATCACCTAAGAGATTTAGAGAAAATATTATAAAGGTGCAGACTTCATAAGATCTCCCTGAATCCGAAGAAGTTCATGTTCGGAGTTATGGAAGGAAACTCCTAGGTCATATTGTTTCTAAAGAAGGAACTAAGATCGATCCTGAGCACGTTCAAGATATCAAGGATATTTCCTTACCTAGAAGTAAACCTAGAGTTCACTCATTCTTTGAGAAGGTAAACTTTTGAGAAGGTTCGTGTCATATTTCACCGAGCTAACCAAAGAAATCACTGATATGATGAAAGACAAAGGATCCTTCAAATGTTCGAAGGAAGGCAGAGAAAATTTTGAACAAATCAAGGATGCTATTGCAAAAGCTCCTACATTGGTGTGTCCTGATTTAAAAAGGATTTTATTATCTATTGTTATGCTTCGCCACACACGATCTCTGCCATCCTGACTCAACAAAATCAAGAGGGAATCAAATCTCCTATTACATTCATGAGTTTTGGATTCAAGAAAAAATGAACTAAATTAAAGTCCCCTTGTGAGGCATACGTACGTGGTGGTGAGAGCCTTGAAACATTTATGGTATTATGTGTTGAATTCGGGCACCAAAGTCTTAGTTCCAAACACCACAGTTAAATCAATGTTGACACAACAGGAACCGAGATCTAAAAGAGGTAACTGGGTCTCCAAGATCCAGGAATATGATTTGGATATCAAGCCTACCAAGTTAGTTCGAGGAAGAGGACTCGCCAAATCATCATAGAGAATGAGCCACAAGATGACTCGAAGAAGAACCGGTTGAAAAAAGTTTATCGCTAGTAGTTTTCGTCGCACTACCACGTACTAATGGTATTCCGATATAGCCTACTTTCTCACATTTGGTGAATGTCACGATAATGATAGCTAAGGAAAAGAGATATATCAAATTGAGAGTGTCAAGTACATCATTTGAAACAA
Organism: Taxus wallichiana var. yunnanensis; assembly: GCA_018340775.1. Lineage (NCBI taxonomy): Eukaryota > Viridiplantae > Streptophyta > Pinopsida > Cupressales > Taxaceae > Taxus > Taxus wallichiana. Next base: position 508,464,111 of record CM031236.1, on the reverse strand, counting down.
CACTTTGTTCAATAAAGGAATTGATGGCATGTTCCTCAGATGTGTCGATAAAGAACAACAACCTAGGTTGTTGGAAGCCTTTCACAATCATGTTTGCGGTGGTCATTTCTCTGGACCAGTGACAACTCATAAAATTTTGCAAGCACATTATTACTGGCCCACTATGTTTTCTAATGCTCAAAAATGGGTAGCAAAATGCGAAGCTTGTCAACAATTTATTGGAAGACCTAAATTGTCACTTTTCCTTTGAAGCCAATTGTCATTGAAGAACCCTTTCAACAATGGGGTTTAGATTTCATTGGGGTCTTGAATCCTAATTCTAGTGTTGGTCATACTCATGTGCTCACTGCAATTGACTACTTTACAAAGTGGGTAGAAGCTATACCGGTGAAACAAACATCTACTGCAGTAATATATGACTTCATCAAAGAGAATATATTGATTCGTTATGGAATTCCACAAAAGATTGTGATGAAAAATGCCACCAATTTCTCTTTTGCAGAGATGATAGGTTTTTGTTATGGGTATGGGATATCTTTATCTCATTCATCAGATTACTACTTACAGGGAAACAACCAAGCTAGAATCCAGTAACAAAAACATCATTACTATCGTGCACAAGTTAGTAAGAAAATCAAAGAACTTGGCACAAAAATTATATGATGCATTGTGGGCTGACCGCATAACTCCCAAAAGAGAAATTAGGATGTCTCCATTCCAACTCTTGTATGGAACTGATGCTCAAATTCCCATCACATTGGAGTTACCAACATTACGATTGGCTCAAGCAATTGATGATGAATGCTTCACCAATGCGTTAGATAAAAGGATCATGTTCCTAAGCAAACTTGAAGAACAAAGAAGTCAAGTAGTGAACAAGATTGAGGAACACCAATCCAAAGTGAAGAGGTTGTTCGACAGGAAAACTAAGGAGAGAATTTCAAATCAATGACTTAGTTCTTCTCTAGGACAAGAGACGTGAACCAAAAGGAAAGCACAAGAAGTTTGATTTGTTGTGGCTGGGTCCTTTTAAGATCAAACATTTATGTGGAGATAACACCTATTACTTGGTGTATCTTGATGGAACTCATTTTCCTTTTCCCTATAGTGATCAATATCTCAAGCATTATCAAAATTGAAAACAATTTGTCCCCCGTATGTACATACGTAATTAGGATTTTGGTTTGTTTCTTTTCCTGTTTTTGGTTTCCTCTCTTTTGTCATCCCATTTTTGTGCACCATCATTTTTGGGATCGTGTTCATTAAATATTTGGGTCTGGGTCCGTTGTTGCATCCGTGAAGTCCTTGTCCCTAATTAGAGCCAATTGTTATTAGCTAATTTTGACTTCACAAAATTAATAAATGTAAAATTTTAAAAAAATTCAAAAGTATTCTTTCACTTGATTTCTCATCCCCATCGTGATCGTATTGTTCTTCTGATCATTCCGGTCTTCGTTTCATCCATTTTGGGCGAGAACTCCTCCCGCTAGGTCATAAACTGTGTTATTAATTAATTAATTAATTTATTACCCTTTATTTGATAAAATCAATTTTATTAATTTTTGGGTTTTTAATTAAATAAATATTAATATAATATTTATTAAAATTCAATTGACAAGTTTTTCTTTATTGTTGGGGAAAATAAAACTTTTGCTTCTAATTGTGGGATGCCAAATTGGCTTCCCATACCGGATTTCCCCTTTCCTGGCAAATTCTTCTTATTTCCCCACTTGTGGGATTTCTTCTACTGATTGCCAATCCAACCGGTTGGCAAACGGGAAAAAAATCTCCGATCTCCCACATGGGGAAATAGGGTGGGGATTACACTGCTGCTTTGCCATTTTCGCACTGCAAATGGTTATCTTTTTCTCATTTTCCTTGACAATTAATGCCACTACCCGAAGGAAGAGGAGTCAGTTATTTCAACGGGAAGGGGAAACGGTTACTGGGGAAGCTTCTTTAATTCCCGTAACCATTTCCCGTGAAACTAGTTGGAAGAAGTTTTGTTTCTTACTTTATTTAATTGATTTGATCATGTTATTGCTAATTTTTTTGCATTTCAATACAAAGAATAATATTCCACCGTGAATGCAAGCGTGAGAAGAACAAAGTTTAGCCAACTGATTGAAGGAGGAAAGATCCATTAACAAAGTTCAAGCAAAGCAAAAGTGGGAAGAGGTGACACAGGTCAAAGATTGTCCACGCAAGTAAAGGAAATACCACGTACTAGCTCTTTGCATAGATCAAAGAGTGGCCACACACGTAAAAGGAAAAAGTCCAAGTTATTTCCATCACACACAGTCCACCACGCATCTTTCCAAGAAAAAAACACTACGCATTGGTAAGGAATCTTGTCCACGTGCCCAGGAAACTAAACCCACACATTTGCAAAGGAGCAGAGTCCACACAGCCAAAAGAATCTTGTCCACGTGTGAGAGAGGAAAGAGAACAGCCCAAAGAAAATATCTTCCATGCAACTTTTAAGCAAATCTCCACGCATTGGTATGGATTAGATAGAATTAAATAATTTTTTTGAAAACAATCCATTAAAATATGTTTTTTTGTTTGTTTTCTTATGAACAAGGAAACCATGTGGGAAGGATAAAAGACAATTTAAAAAGAGAGAAAAGTTTCCAAGAAAGATTCCACGCCAAAACAGAGGAAAGAAAGTAGTCCCAACACATTTCCTAGCACATTTTCAACGCAACCAGGAGCTCACGTGTTTGCATGCCAAAGAGGGAGTAAGAAAAACCGTATTCATGCATTTTCTTGACAATAGTTCAAGCAAAATTGAAGAGAAGTGATTCACGCATGTAAAGGAAATCTTGCTCACACACCTTGCCGAAAGCAAAAGATTAAAATCGATCTGCGCTGAAGTCATTAAAAAAATTGATATAATTCAATTAAAAAAACCATTTTCAATGCATTGATGAGAAGTATTTAGGATATTCAAAAATATCACGCATTCAAATGCATTACCGATGTATATCGGCATAAAGGAAAATGAATTTAATGAAGAAGACGATAAGATGCGGAAAGAACGTGCCGCGGGTTGTGTCTGATGAAGTAATCGATTTTGGAGCTCAATATCTCGAAGCTGAGTGATTTTCGAGAAGAACGATTTGTTTCGTTGAATTATTATCATCTTTGTGTATTCATTTTTTAAATTTTAAATGAACAACACCTCATTTGATATTTTTCACGAACCCAAGAAAAACGTAGTTTACTCGATTTTGCCGCACATGTAGTTTCATCTTGGTGGGAGGCCTACTTTGAGAATCCATATCTCGAGCCCAGATGATTGTCAAGAGAAATGGTTTAGTTCATTGAATTATTCCCACATTCATGTACTTATTTTACAAAATTCAAATGTACAACACTTCGTTTGATATTTTTCACGGAGTCAAATAAAATGCAGTTTGCATGATTTTGTTGCGCACGCAGTTTTCAGCCTATCAAGGAGACTGACTTTGAGGGTCGATATTTTGAACTCGGAGGATTTTCAGGAGCAAAGGATTGGTTTTTGAATTTTCCTCACATTCATATGCTCCCTTGCCAAGTTTTAGATTCCTAGGGTGACGTTTGATATTTTCCTAGGCTAAAACCAAACAGATTTTTGCAGTTTTACACCTGCATTTTCCTAGCAGTTTCATAAGAGTCAACTTCGACCTTTAACTTTTGACTGAGGAATTTTATTTGAAAAAAAAAAATTGACACGTAAACTTTTAGTACCTTAATAGACTCCCTCATCCAGTGAGAGATTCTCAGAACAAGATTTGCTATTTTTCCCAGGGCAATTTCAAAGGTAATTTGTTCAGTTTTGAAGTCTGGAAGTAATAGCTTGAAATCACGCTTCTGTCATAATCATGTCATCTTAAAACAAAACGATGTTATGGTATATGTTCCAGACATTCTACCTACCTCGATACTCCATTCAGAATATGAGAACATCATCGATACCAACTTGGGACACGTCGACGTAAGTCGATTATGCGATCGCATATCAACCGAAGGCAAGTCACAATTTTCCCAACACTTGTTCCGAATTGGTCATCACTTGCATGGATGCACCACGACACCTGCACAATGTGGTGATTCAAATCTAACGCCATGAAGTTGAAACAACCTTTGACTTCCTCATTATGCGGTATAGGTCGTAGCTATTGGCAAAGGTCTTTTGGAGTCAAAAGCCATGGTTATCGACAGAGATCGATAATGGGAGAAACTTGTCTACATAAATTGTCTTCACTTGATTGTTGTGGCAGATTTATTCATCAACAAACCAAGACCAATGACAAGTGCAATTGTGCGGATCATCAAGCAAGACCACATCATTCAAAGCGCGTCCCTATCAACTCTCAATTAGCAGTTAGGGACGATTATTCATGGCGATCTTAAAGTTGGAACATTCTCAAATTGGATTATTGTAAGCGGATCAGAATGGTAACACTTCAAAATGTTGACAAAAATGAAAGACATAACTCCAAGAAGTGAATTGCAATCTGACTCTTGGAAGAAATTCTGAATGGCAAAAGATCGAGTTGGATTTTGACAAGCCAAGGTGGCATAACGACTACGGTCTCGTGACAAATGAAGAATTCACCATGGAAAGGTATTCAGAGCATGTGGAGAATTGTGTGTAATTGTGAATGCGAATGCGAATAAAGATAAAATTGCTCACACCAGGATGATGCTCAAACAGAGAGGTGGATGAATTACTCAAGTTTCAAGCTCGACTCTCTTGTCAGCTAGAGGATTATGGAGCACGGTCAATGAGTTCATTCCCGTATGACTGGGATAGGCGGACTCTTGGCCCAATGGATAAGGCACGATCCTAGGTGTCTTGATCTAGGTGGTGCATTGTTGACTAGGATGTCTATGTGTGTGTCCAAGTCATTTAAGTGGGGTCCACATGTACCCATTGTTTTTTGTTATAAAGTGGTGTTATTAAACTCACTTTTGGAATATTTTGATAACTTAAGTGGTTTCTATTTTCAAGTTACTTTTTAAAAGTTGGTTGAAAAAGTCAAGGTCATTTAAGATGCCCTATTTAATGTTCATGTAAACCCTAACTACTTTGTAACCAAATTTTGGGTTATAAAAGAAATCGAGGGCTCATTTGTAAGGGTGACTTTGAGAGAGGAGAAGAAAATATTTTTGTATGCAAGCTTTGCTTCAAAAAAAGAAACTTTGTGTTCTTTTGAGAAGACATTTTGGAGTTAATGAAATATGAACTTTGTGTCCCATTCATTGTCTCTTATAGCATTTGATGTTCTTATGTTCATTAAATGTTAGTGTTTGAATCTTGCATACAAATATTGTCTTGGATCTTATTGTCAATGCTACTAATATGTTGTTCTAGTTCACAGTGATCAAGCTCTGATTATCTACTTGCTCACGTATGTTCCCTTTTACTCATTCTCGTTTAGCTAATGCAAACTTTTTTTTATTTGTGTTAGTTATTTATGGTTCTTCTCCATGTAATATTAAGCTCTGTTTTTACCGAACTATTGTACTTTCCTTCCATCCATTCCTTTCCTTCATTCCATTCCATCTCCCTCATTCACTTTTCTTTCCATTGATGTTCTGAAACCCCCTACATAAAATTTTGAATGTACAGATGTAAATACAATTTTGGTTTTCAATAAAGGCAACCTCACCTTCATTGAGAAGGAACTTCGTTCGCATACTAATGCATGTCATTTGTGTGCATATAAATCCAGATGCTAATAGATAACAAGAGTTTTCACTCTCTTCCTTGCTAAATCATTGTACACCTATGTATTATCCCTATTATTATATCAAACAAAAGTTGCATTTTTGCATACAAGTCTTCTAGGGGAGAAGGGCGTTGTATGCGAACACCCTAAGTTCGCAGGTCCATGGAGCCAATTCCTTGCCACGTAGGAGCACCAATTTGACAACTAGTTATAAATAAACATTTTTTTATCCTAAGCCTTTAATTTCGTATCATATTTTAATAATATTTGCTTCCATATGATCGATCAAATAAAATATCTCAAAAAAACACATTTACTGGTGGAGACCCGAAGTGGTTCACCGAAGAGGACAGGTGTTGAGCATTAAATTCGAAATAAAAGAGGGAAATGCAATCTGTCCTCCACCATTTTGACGCGCGTATTAGATAAGGAACAAATAAATGCTCAACCACCATGTTTGTTGCTCATTGACGGGCCTTACGGTACCCCTGCGGGATTACAGAAAATATTGGATATCTTCTTTCTGGTTGGACTGGGCATCGGAGCGACTCCTTTCATTAGCATTTTGGAGGACATGCTTCATAACATCAGGCGGACAGAAGACTTGCTCGTAAGTATTTGATTTCAGATTATAATGAACATTTGGGGAAAGAAAAGGGTCTAGTTTTCATGTTGATCAGTATAATCTGATGGGGTTTTGGACATTAATCGAGCAGGATTTCGAACGCCGCTGTGAATTCTTTCAATACCGGTCAGATTCAGTACAAGAAATGTTTCAGTCTTCTCAGAAAAATCGAGGAGGAGAGAAAATTAGAAAGCCAGAGATCAAGAGTAACTGTTCCTGCTGCCACTGCTGACAAGATTAATAATGGCCAGCAACCAAAATCAGGGTTTCAGAACAAGTCGGCGTTTGAGCATATGCTAGCCGAGTGAAACAGGAGAGTCAAACTCAAACAACACTTCTCAAATCTTCTCTCTTTACTGCCTAGAAATTCCAAGGTATTACCACGATTTTCACTGCAAATTGTTTATGATACGAAAATTTGTCTTTTTTGTTAAGAAAATTACAGTTTTGCTGTTGGTTCCACTGCAAATTAAGACCGTTACGAAAATTTGTAAATATTGACAACATAACGATTTCTGCGGCTTCCTGATTTTTCAATCTGACCAAGTAGATAGCGGAAATAAGCAGTTTGATGAAAATTTGTGAAGTTGTTCCTAAATATATTTTCTTTCTCACTTTATAATTTCATAGATTAGAGATCTCTGCCTGAACTGCTTCCTGAAAAGATTCTACAAATTTGTAAGGTTAAATTGAAAGCTATTCATGATAATGTTGTAAAATTCTACAACTTTTTCTTTAATTGTAAAAAAAATTATTGATAATATGAGGATACGCAGTACAGGCCGTTTAAGCTCCTTCAAATCTTTGTACTGCTTTAACTCCAGTAAATTTTCCAAATCAGTAATCTTATTGAAGCAAATTAGGTTTTTGTCTCTCCATTCTCTGACCTGGTCAAATCTGCTGCTGCTTCTTGATCGCTTTCTCATTTTTCCATACAGGTGCGCACTCATTTTGCAAGGCCCAATTGGAGAAAGGTCTTCTCACGAATATGCACAAAGCATCCCAATGCCAAAGTTGGTGAGTATTACATCAACATGGACTTTGTGTCTATTCCCATTAGGTCCCTGCATATATTTTTTGGCATTTCCACACTCCATACGCATGGTCTAGTACAAGCTTCTAGAATGTGATGTTTATTATTTATTAAGCAAATTCTGTTTTTGGCTGGACGTGTAGGAGTATTTTATTGTGGAGCTCCAGTGTTGGCGCAAGAGCTGAGAACTTTGGAATGGCAGTTTTATGCGGCGAGATCGTTTGAAGCAGGGTGGAAACAGTGTGTATTCACACTACTAATACTCAAGGAAAATGTTACCTACAATTCTATGTTTTTAAGCCATATAGAGGTGAGGTTTCAACCTCACCAAGATTCAAATAAATCCTTGTCTTTCAGTTTTTATTTAACGGTGTTCATTTTAAGCTGCAACAATTTAAAGTATTTTTTGAACAAATTCTGAGCTGATTTGGTTTCCACATCTGAAACAATGATTACATTTCGAGCAAAATGTAGTAATATAAATTGCATGTCTTTATATTTCTTACATTTGGAGCAAAACATATAAACTTATACTGTATGTGTCCATATTCATTACATTCGGAGCAAAATATACCAACTATAACCTATAATCGTGAATGCAATAATGCATTCTCAATTGATTTCGATACATATTTTTCTGCAACACAAAAAAGAATTCTCCTCGAATGCTGCCATAATTTTGGGATCAGTTTGTTAGTCCATAACCATGTCACACCTTCAAAAAGGCCCTTAGTTTGGACTATCAGGAACGATTGTATCATTGACAGATGTTGTTGGAGTCATTAAGAGGTTCACTGGATGAACCCATGGTGGAATAGGAAAACCAGATATGGTATGAAAGGTTGTATGTGAAGTAGGAGGTTGTGGGATAATGGGGTGTGTAGTTGGAGTTGAAGTTATTTGCATTCTGTTGGTGTCAAGGAAGTAAGGGTGGTAATCTGGGATAGAACTTTCAACATATCTTGTAACATGGAGTTCTGTATGGGCATGGAATGATGCATGGGAAACAAAACCTGTGGATTGTTGAACTTGTTATCTCTTTCTTGTTTCTCTTTCTCCCTTTGATGGCGAGTGGCTTCCTTCTGTTGTAATTCCAATTCCTTTTTTTGGCGAGCTACTTCCCATTGTTTCTCGCGCTCCTGTCTTTCAACAAACTTTTGTAGATCCCTTTCTTGCCTCTCTTTAATGCGTTGCAATCTCTCTTCCTTTTTTGCTCCTTTGCTGCCAACCTTTCTTGCTTTTTTGCCTCAATATGCTCCTTTTTACGTTGTTTCCCTTCACATATTTCTTGTTTTTTTTGTTGTGTATCTTTTAACATCTGAACATAAGCATCAGATGTTAACAATTGTGAAGCACGACTTATCCGGAGTGCAGCATCACTCTTACCTTTGGAAGGATCCCGTACAAATTGTGTCGGTAACCTTAAAAATTTACCCAATTTCTTCTCATTTGCAGCAACACCATCATTTGATATACCACTTTCAACATCATGGCCAGTTGTCTCTTCCTCATTTTTATCTTTATCAATGACCTCAATTTCTCGTGTCAGCATAATAATGAGTAAAGTTTGTTGGTTCAAAGTCTGCTGGCTCAAGGTTGGTTGGCATCGAAGGTAAAGATATACTTTCATCCTCAGTGTTTCCAATCTGATCAAGTCCCAACTCTGCAATATGCTCTTGCAGCCAAGTAGGTTGTTCTGGTGCACTTGGCAATGAGAGATCGTCCTCTCCAAATCCCTGGGCCTCAGTGTTGCAGCTGGATGTGCCTTGGTCATGAGTATTCACAATGTGGTTCACTTCATAATCTTTGGTCTGCATTATACTTTGTCTTTCTCCCTGTACACTTGGTTCCTCCGTCTCTGTATTAGCAACAACCATTGTTTCAATGGTTGGATGGAATTCTTTTGTTGTTGACAGATTCTCAACTGATTCCATTAAGTAATTTTCTCCAATTTTGTCACCAACTGGTGGAGCTACATCTCTTGACAAACTTAGGATGTTTTCAGCAGCATCAACATCTATTATGTTTTCAGTACCATCAACATTCATAATGTTTTCAGTAGTATCATCATCTGTGACATTTTCAGCATCATCTTCATTGGCATCTTCTTCAATGATATATAGTTTACTACATTCCATGTCATTCTGTAATGCATTTGGATCAAGTGGCCATATACCTGTGCGTCTAAAACCAGCACGAATATTTGCAGGTGTCAAGGCCTTGGCGAGAGCTCTACTACCTATTTCTGCCAAGTCTGAATGTTTGACTTCTTGGTACTTATTATTACACATCCACTGCATCCTCTCGATTTGAAATATGCTTTAAAAGGACCAAAGACACTAACATCCATTGGTTACAACTCGTGTGTAGTATGTCTTTGGCAATGTCAATAAATCAATCCCCAATCGCTGGCCTCTTCTATAGTTGACAATGCCACATGGCTTCCATGACCATCAATATAAGTAAATTCCTATTTTCGGGCACACTCCTCTAGGTACGGACTTCTCGAAATGATACAACCAGCTTATAAAGAGCTCTCTAGTCATCCAAGCACTTGGATGAGCAGCCATGCAAGCACTGGTTCACATCCCTTGATGTAATTTTGTGAAACTTTCGACCTTTAAATAAGTAAAAGTTAGGGATACATTGCCTGCAAAGCATTTACACAACATAGATTGTCATCCATTCTGCTACGAGGAATAATTTTGGGAACATTCCTGCATGACCCTTGGTGGCAAGCACCCTCATGCCACAATTTCTCCCTGCTTGATTCTGTCTCATCACAATTCCATATTTTACCCGCACCATAGGAATTGATATAAATGTTAGCTAGTTTTTCATAAAACTTGCTAACCACCTCTAAACGTAAACCTATTGCACGATCTCTTTCTAGACCTTCAGCGGTCAAGGACTATGTCAGGTGTGCATGACTGTTGGAAGCGACAGGTGAGCGTGGGAATCTACAAGTGACTCTTCCGCGTACCCGACCTCCCGAGGTCGTGCCGAGACAGCCGGTGGGGGTAGAATATGCGTGGGATGCAGACAAACTAGTTAGGCAGTCTAATGTCTTCGACACACACTAGTGGAATTTGTGAATCTAAGGTAAAGAAGGCCCTTCTAACTTGGACTGGTGTGATAGATCGATCAGCAAGGATGACTGCTCGAAGGCTCCAATCAATATCGAGCTCTGGCGTGATTCGATCTATGGGTTGTGGAATACGTGGAAAATAACCTGGTATAGTTTCGTATCTTTCTCCGGATAGGGTCATATGGTGAATGGTAAATATAATTGACTCTATGGACGATTCTCTGGCCTAGTCCAGAATTCTCTAGCTTCGTTAGCCGCTATATCTAGTAAGGACAATTGTTCGATGATAATAGGTGGAAGTGGAGTGGACTGAAATACTAGTGTGCGTAGGCCAGTGTCTATATCTAATTCTCTTATGGATTCGTTGGGTTGCGGGATTTGTGGATCACATGACCGTAGGTTCGTGTTTGTTGTGGGCAGCTATGGTCATACGTAGAATCAAGTCACGATTCCTAGTATCCAATAATCATACGCTTTCTCGGCTTCACATGTTTAGAACCAGCGGTTGTGCAATCTTCTCGAGAATACCTCACAGCGTTCTGACCTGGATTCTTACTTTGGTATCTATATCTACGGGTGTCTCCAGTGTCTGGTTGTGGAACTAAAGGATCACACCCGAATGTTTGTTCTCTTTCAAACCCTTCTACAGTCATGTGGATGTTTTTCTAGGGTAATCTGTAGTTTGGCTGACTTGACCAAAATGTATGTGCCTGGTCGTCTTCTATGTTTAATCCTCTTAACTGAGATCTGACCTGTTGGAAGTCTGTTGTTGTTTGGAAGACCGGATTCTAAGATTAGGTCAATATCAATTATTGCTGTTGTGAGATTGGGTTGAGGCACGATTGGCTCGAAAATGTATTCTCTGGGCTCCCTAGGTCCCGTAATAGTCATACGAAAGCAATAATATAGACAAACTGCAATAAAGTGAACTCTAAGTATATGAAACGTATTTATAGCATATATGACTTCTTTTTGTATTTTCTGATGATTTATATGAATTTAAGAAAGCAACTATTTAAAATATTTAGAATTTGACAACTAAACTAATAATTTAAAACAAACAAAATAGCCGAGTGTAGCTATTTGTATGCATGCAATTTGTATATCTATTCTAAACAATGAAATAACTAATCTATTTGCAAGATTCTCGATCCTACCTCGAAGTGAGGAATGAATCATAGTTTCTCGAAACTATCAATCCCCTGACTTCCTGGCAATATCGAGAATAGAATTTCTTGAAATAAAGTGATTAACTACTCTATTTGATATGATTCTAACTAGAACTTTGAAAGCTAGAACCTGGATTCCTGCAGAACAGTGGCGAACCCGATGGTGTGTGTGACTTGTCCCCTCAGTATGATCTCTTCGTTCTTTGTGCTCACGTAGATCCAGAAAAGCGTGTAATGCTTGCATCAACAGGAATAGGTGTTGGAACAAGGGACAACCTTCAGAATGCAGACAGAATAGAACGCGGATAGGAGAGGGATAGCGCAAGAGTACAGAGCTTGGCTTATGCAATTCCTAGCGGGATCTATTGCGAATCATGCAACATAATGCGTCAGAACACTGAAACTATCTATTTGAAAGAAAAACCTGCAACTTTAATGGCTTCCTAAGCTATTCTACTCTAATGGATTAGATAAAACAACAACACTGTTTGCACAAGTTTGGATATGTGGCTTACCAACAATTGGACAATGCAATGCTAACCAAGCATGAAATGAACTATACTATCAATCCTAAGCAAGCTAATAGACCAAACTTTGAAAATGAGAAGACTCTAACAAGGAAATGGTGGCCATTTTGCCTCGGACAAGCTATGCATTTATAGGAATTCAATCACCCAAAGATCAAAACCAAAGTGAACTCCTAAACAATAAAAAAAGGAAAAACACTATTCAGGGGACCAAAAACATAAATGCATGCTCAAGTCGGCAAGGAAAAGCTGGTGAATGTGATATTTCATGCGAGTCGCGTCAAAAGAACGTTACGGAAAGCGTGCACAGGACAGCGGGCGCTCTGAGCGGGCGGCGGATTCACGAGACCGCCGCCCGATCGGGCGGCGGTTTAAATCTTGAAGATCAAAAGGCCAAGGAAAGAAGAAAAAGGGGAAAACAAAGGGTGCGGGGGCTAAGCGGGGCATGTGGGATGTTAACGCATACTCGAGGGCTTTCCGGATCCCGAACACCTTGCGAAGAGACTGTATCATCATTGGGGCACTTATTACGCTTTGTTCGTGATACTGATACCTTACAATTTTGGAGTACGTACATATTGCCCCCTCGGAGAAGCGTTTTAGCCATGAAGAGGCATAAAGCGGTGGGTCAGAAAGTATGATAGTCCCGAAATGGGAGTTAGAAGCTATACCTTACTCGTCGTGTGTTGAAAGCGACGCCATCTCGAAATTCCGCTACTGCAAAATGAAAAGAGAACTCAAGTGCAGATAGATACAAAACTTGGAAAATAAACACTAAAATAATAGGGAATGAGAACGTACCATTCGTGCGGGGATAGGAACTTACCTCCATCAGTGCTCCAAACCTGTGAAAAGTCATTTTAAAATGAAATAGGGTGCTATATATATGAAAGTGGGCCCATTTTCCTATTCATTTGTGCGAGTTGATTTGATTGATTTTGAGCTCTGGGACCCACGGTGACGGTTTCTTGCGTGAGTAGAGTCAAAACGTCGCAGTGAGATCGTGATCATGCCTCCACGTGCGGAACACCACCTGCTAGATCACAGGTTGGTTTTCTTCAATTTTGTGTTTTCCCCCTTTAAATTTGAAATGTTAAATTTGTCGTAATGGGGGGGTTATTTTTGAAAATGTTAGGTTCAAAAGGTCCACCTAGGGGGGGCGCCTACTGGGTAGGCTCCATTTTTAGGTTAAATGGTCTTTTTTTACTTATTTTGGGCTTTTTGGGATTAGAAACCCGCGCGGGTTTTCGGACCGCGACCGCCGCCCTGGCCAGGGCGGCGGTTACATGACCGCCGCCTGTTCAGGGCGGCGGTTACACGACCGCCGCCTTTAAGGCGGCGGTTACAAAACCGCCTCCCTGCTCAGGGCGGCGGTTACACAGAATGCAAAAGAACTTAATTTTGAGATTATGCACTTGTATTTTTGCACTTCTATACGTTTTTATGACCTTCTTGGTATTGTTCAGATACTAACTTGCTCTGTTTTGTGTGTTTTTGGGTGTATGCAGGCGAGGGAGGAATACATCAGATGGAGCCGAGAGAGAGAGTGTGACTGGCTGTCAGGGGTACTGGATGCCCTCTCACCAGACGAGGAGGACACACTACAGAGGGCCGGTATACTGCGCATATCGCGCGTCCCACATGTCACACCATCTAGTCACATCCTTTGTGACTTATTTTCATATTGGGACGCAGATCGGAACACTTTCCGACTGCCAGGGGTCCGCGGTGAGTGGACTATCACGTTGGAGGATGTCTACCGTATTTTGGGGGTCCCGATCATCGGGAGGAGACTCACATTAGAGATGGCAGGCTCACGGGCACAGATTGCACAGTGGGCAGGTTACATGGGAGATGCAGCTATCTCCACGGGGTCGAAGAAGGGAGTGAGAGTTCGATCCATCCCTTCTTTGCCTATCCCCATATTTCGACAGGCCATCATGGGGATCCTTGCCTCGAGATTGATCGGGGACAAGGGAGGGGACACTTTGTTATACTGCTAGGCCCCCATCATTGCACAGATAGAGGGGCATGGCCGGATATACGCCTGGGGTGCAGACATTCTGGGGACCACCTACCATGATTTATATAGGGTGGTCCGTTTACAGGGACAGTCATTGAGCCACCCAACTCTAGTCATGAGTTGGGTGTATGAGCATTTTATTCCCTATGGCAGAGGCGTAGAGGTGGCAGATCACTGGGGTTGTGAGGGAAGCGGATGGTCGAGATATGTCGGTGCTTAGAGCACCTCACCCGGCCGATTGCCTCCCTTACCACGGCGAGATATGGAGCGACACACCTGCCCGGCTTATGGCGGCATATGGGCGAGGAGACCCTTACATTGATCTCTTGCTCCACCACAGGGCAGCTCATCGACCGCGTGGGACGGGTGGAGGTACATCCTTTTGGCAGAGTTCCTCAGCGAGTTTGGCCTTCCGTATGGGCATGCTTCCCCAGTGGTGCCGGTTTACTGAGATCAGTTCGCGAGGCCAGAGGGGGGCCTAGAGGCCGAGGTTGGACAGTGGTCACTCTGGCATTCCCATTGCAGCCAGGAGGATAGTTCGGGCCAGAGGGAGAGCGGCCGGTGCGCCTCGGGCACCTTTGCTTAGATTTTGCTGGGTCTGCTCATAGCAGCGATGACCCTATAGACATTGACTCCGATTCTGAGGAGCTTACAGAGGGAGGGTCGGAGGAGTAGACTGATGATAGCGATCCTGAGTGGCATGACACTCAGGATATTATGCAGGCGGAGAGGGCCGAGGAGAGCGCAGAGAGGGACACTCTAGTTTCAGAGGAGCCACTCTCTCAGGGCCATGGTGGAGAGGACGAGTCAGTTGTGGGGTGACATGTTGCCCCTGCTACAGGAGCAGCCCCTCAGTCGGCAGCGGCATCCGCGGTGGGTGTTGGCCCCAGCGATCCATCTTGGAGGCCCGGTGATCCGAGTAAGTTATCCTTTCTTCCTTTCAATGTTTGTTTAATTTAGGATTTGTTTTAATTGCTATCTCTCCTTGTGTTTTTATCTTGTATCTTTCAGCCTCTTGCTTGGTTTCTAATTCATTTTTCTCCTTTGTTTAGAGGCGCCGGCGAGTGGCGGGATCGATCGTAGGGAGGGTATGCGATTCCCACTGATGATCCCCATGGATAGGACCCGAGGCGGAGCTATCCGTAGATGCCGGGGAGCCCTCAGCAGCCGGCAGGCATACCGACGTCTTCGCTCCCATTTGGCACGTGGCCAAGATGGTGTCGACCCTACGTACAGAGTTGGCGGGCTATAGGACGGTGAGCGCCTTATGAGGAGCCACTCTCGTGGTGAGACCGCGGCTGCTCCTCGGGACCCTGAGCCCTCCGTTCATTCAGAGCGTCGGCGTAGCCGGAGTCCTAGGCGAGGGCGCGCACCTTCGGAGGGGTCGCGTAGGGGTTGAGAGGCCACTTGGCCCTTGTGTATTTTGTACCATAGATTCTTTTGTATATCACGGGCTCTTTGAGCATTTTGACCATGCCTAGTGCATGATGGCATTGTATATAAACATTGATTATTTATATATATGCATTCGTTTTGGATCAAAAGCTTGTCACTCATGTTTTCCCTTTTATTTCCAGCTTCCTCGTGTATACTACGATGTATGGTTTATATGCCTTCTAGAATGTATGCAATGGAAAACAAATGATGCAAATGTTTGCTTTCTTTTTGTGTTTCATGATGCTGATACATGATATTGTAGATATATTGTGATCTTGAATCTTAGCTTCTGTGAGCAATTTGGATACCTCATGTTTGTTTTGGCAAAGTGATGAAAATAACTAGTATGATGAACAGATTAACTTGCCCCACTCCTAACTCCACGCAACTAGTAAGATGCGAGGGCTTATCACCAAGAGCCAAGAAGGGCGCAAGTTATGAAATATGGTGAAATGATAGTGATGAAAGATAGACAAAGCTTTGGCGGAACCAAATTGAAACTACAAGCTTACTCTACCCGAATGACTTCATAGTTTTGGATGCAACTTGCTTTGCGGTTTATCTAGACTTAGACCCGTAGATGGCCACATAGTAGACAAAATCTGGGTTTTTAGGATTTTAACTCTCTTGGGATTTTGAACATCTGATTCATTTGTTTTTGACTCAAAGTTTGAATTGTTTGTTTATGACCTTTTAACGTTTACTTTGTCAAGAGGACCCCCTACACTTTGCCCCATGCTACTAGTAAGAAGCGTGGGTTTATCACCGTGGGCAAGGCATAGGTGAGTAAGGGCATTTCCATCCTTTCCCAACCCCGTCACGTCAGTAAGAGAGACGAAGCTCATCACCGAAGGTTGGTGGGGCGAGGAAATGTGTAAAAATAAAATTTTCTATTTAATCACTTTTTGACTTGCTTATTTGAGTAAAATGTCGGTATATGCTTATTTCCCAAAGAGATATATATATGGGATAGATGTGACACCATGAAGCTTCTAGAAGAGACCATAGGCAAGACACCTATCTAAGAAGAAATCAAAGTGAGAACAAACTTGAGATCTTGGTATGGTTACCGTTAGACTTTGTCATGTCGATTTTATTTGATAAAAGATTCCGAGATGATTGAATGATATTGTGAAAATGGAGAGATATGATTAAAAACTTTATGCCAAAAACATCATGAGTTTGTAATGAATTGCTTTGAGAATAGATTCCTTGATCACAATTTATGTAAGAAACAAGTGGACAAAATGATCTAATCTATATGAAGATGCAATGTAGATAATTATACAAGTAGTGTTAGTTGCTTATGCGTAGAAGCGTTTGAGGTGTAGGGAATTGTTGTTTCGCCAAATTCCTCACCTTCTAAGCGTACATAAGAGGTAAGCACCATTTCCGTAGTCCTTCATGACTCGGTATGGGCCCAACCATTTGGGCCGGAATTTCCTTCCTTCGCCGGTCTTCTTATCGATCCATTGTCTAGTCTTAGAACTAGATCACCTTCGTATATATCGCGTTCATAGACCTTCTTGTTATACTGCCGGCACATCCGGTCAGCATAAGCTCTATGTCGTTGTTCAGCATCTAACCTAGTTTCATCTAGGCTTTCTAGTTGGGAAAGACGTGCTTCTCTGTAAGCGTCTTCATCCAGAATCCCTTGTAGTGAAATGCGGAGACTAGGTATTTCGACCTCAAGCGGGAGAAACGCCTTACGCCCCAAATACTAGCGAGAAAGGAGTTGCTCCGTTGGTGTTCTTATTGAGGTTCGGTGGGCCCACAAGGCCGGATATAACTTCAAATGCCAATCTCGCTTGTTTTCTTTCACCGTTTTAAGGAGAATGGCTTTCAGTGTTTTGTTTGTTGCTTCAGCCTGTCCGTTGGCTTGGGGATAATACAAGGAAGCCGTATGATGGCTTATTTTAAATTTATTGCATAGTTCACG
The DNA here is from genome assembly GCA_018340775.1 of Taxus wallichiana var. yunnanensis. Classification (NCBI taxonomy): domain Eukaryota; kingdom Viridiplantae; phylum Streptophyta; class Pinopsida; order Cupressales; family Taxaceae; genus Taxus; species Taxus wallichiana. The sequence continues at coordinate 508,446,550 of CM031236.1, read as the reverse complement.
AACCTCTTCATTTTTAAAAGAAGTTCCATTATCGGAGATAATGATTTGTGGGATACCGTACCTGTAAATGATTTGGTTCAAAATGAACTTGGCGATCACAGAACTAGGTACAGTAGTAAGAGGCATGGCCTCCACCCATTTGGTAAAATATTCAGTGGCCGTGATTATAAAATTATGGCCATCTGTGGATGAGGGAGAGAATTTCCCTATTAAGTCTAGACCCCATGTAGAAAAGGGCCATGGAGTTGCGATTGGTTGTAGAGCTTGTGCTGGCATGTGGATCTCGTGGGAGAATTCTTGGCACTTATGACACCTGCGTGCAAACTCTATCGCGTCATGTTCTAGAGTGGGCCAGAAATAGCCCATTCGATGTATTTTTCGAGCGGTGGCATGGCCACCGAAGTGGCCTCCACATATACCGCTGTGGGATTCATGGAGAATCCTCTTGGACTCTTCTGTGTCAACACACCTTAAGAGCATTCCATCGAATGCTTTTCGATAGAACCACTGCTCTATAATGACATATTTAGCTACGATTATGCGTAACCACCTTATTTGTTTGTGGTGTAAGCGCCTCCGGTACATATGGTCTATGATATAATTAATGATATCAGTGTACCAAGGACACTCAGAGATAGCGGGTCGAGTTTTGATGTAGTATACGCATTCATCTGGAAAGTCTAAATCTACTAAATCGCCTCCGTCTAATGGGTTGTCATTAACCAATCGCGATGATTTGTCCTTTAACCGACTTTGATTTACAAATGTTAATTCGAACTCTCCCATTAAGGTTATAAAATGTCCAGCCTTTTTAGACAAGGACCCTTGTGTGAGAAAAGTCTGTAAATGGTCCGTTTTTACCATGACCTTCGTTTCTTGATTCAACATATAATGTCTTAGGCGTTTAGTAGCAAAGACTATGGCAAGGCATTCTCGTTCTATTTTGTGTATAGCGTGTTTCATAGTCGAGCAGCGTTCGGCTAATGAAATAAATCACACGTTCTCTCTTGTTATCGTCTTCTTGGGCCAACATACAGGCCAGCGAGACATTGGTAGCTCGTGAATATAGAATTAATGGGCGATCTAGCTTAGGTGGCATTAGCGTAGGTGGTGATAAAAGGAAACGCTTAACTGCATCAAAAGCTTCATTACAATCTTCGGTCCAATCAATGCTATAGTCTTTCTTGAGTAAATTGTTGATTGGATGAGCGGTGAAAGCTTAAGTCAGGATAAATCTCTCGGATTGCACCTAGCTTTCGAGAAATGATCGATTCAGATTCACTGGAAGGTGGGACCATTTCGAGGACAGCTGAATTTTGGTTGGATCAACATCAATTCCTCGTGACGATATGATGTAACCTAGGAGCTTTCCTCTGTTACACCAAAGACGCATTTCTGGATTTAGCGTGACTCGTATTCTATTAGGCGTGAAAGAATGACACGGAGTACTTCGGGATGGTCTGGCGCTTCTTGGCTTTGCTTGATAAGTCATCTACGTAAGATTCCATGATTTTATGAATTAGATCGTGAAATATGTATGTCATGGCATTTGATGCGTGCATGTAGCACCGGCGTTTTGAGACCGAATGGCATAACAGCGTAGCAATAGGTTCCCGAGGAGTTATAAACGTGGTTTTAGCTTGATCTTGCTCGGATATTCTGATTTGATTATATCGAGAATCCATCCATGAGAGACAGAGTTCAAAACCAGTTGTTGCATCAACAATAACATCTATGGATGGTAATGGGAAGTCATCCTTAGGACACGCTTTGTTGATATCTCGAAAATCTATGCGAGATGCGTATCTTTCCATTCTTCTTGAGAGCGGGAGCGATGTTAGATACCCATTGGGAGTAGTCAGCGGCTTGATGAATCCTACGAAGGAGTTTTATTACCTCCTCTTTTACCATGAGAGCTACTTTGGGCTTCATGGGTCTTGATTTTTGTTTAATTGGCTTTGCATCGATCTAGTGACGAGGTTGTGCACGCATGATGTGGGGTGTGACTCCATCATCTCCTTATAATTAAATGCAAATGCCTTGATGTTCTTTGAGAATTTGAGTATGTATTTCCACTTCTTTTGGGGTTAACGAAGAACCTAGTTTCAATATTCTTGGTTCATCTTCTGTCCCGATGTTGACATCGATTGTTTCTTTGATCAAAGAGGCGTTACCCTCTTGAACTCGGGTGGTCTTTGGAGGTAAATCTAAATCATCCCCATTTTCTCTGCGTATATACTAGGTTCCATTTGTGAGGAAGATCCGTTACATGGGATTTCCGAAGTAGGAAGGCGAATGTGGAATCAAGGATAAATCTAGCATGTGATAGGAGAGATGTAGTGCTGCATAGGCATTTAAGTAATCCAAAGTAGCAGCATCACTATCAACATGGTCTAGGATGGTAGATTCACTTCCGCTTGAAAGAGGATTTGTCATTATTTTTATCAATGGTTCATCACGAATGGACACCGTGAAGTGGGTATCTTCTAACTCATTGCTTGGAGTAAAGCGTGATCTTTGAGGTTCTTTATTGAATCGGCGAGAAGATTTTTCTCTCGCGGGATTGCTTCAATGGATATGAAGTTGAACGCCTTGCTTAAATCTAATACGACATTTTTGTAAAGCTGCAAGTGTTCGGCTTTAGTTTCATATACTTCAGAAACTTGATTTGTCACTAATTGCGAGTCTCCCAGGACTCTGATGTTATCAATACCAATTCTTTTGGCTAAGGTAAGGCCAAGGAGGAGGGCTTCGTACTCAGCGCCATTGTTTGTGCATTCAAAGTTTAATTTAAAAGTGAATGGGAGGACTTTCTCCTCGGGTGAAGTAAAATTATACCTGCTCCATAATGGACATTTAGCTCCATCGAAATGGAGAGTCAATACTTAGCGGGAGTATAGATGTTGGGGCATCTGCTGCGTTTGCGCACTCTACTTCTACCATACGAGAGGTCCTCTCTTGGAAAGGAACCAACACCTAGGGAAAATCCTATGCCCCTCTTGAATCAAATGGTAAGAACATTGGTGAATCTTGTTCTATCAACTCAACGATTTTCGCGGTAGTCCCTAATAATCTTGTTTCTTTAGTTTTATCTTTAGGGGTTGGAATTGTTTTGGCTATCTTTGGTAGTTTCAAGATCCGTCGTAGGTACCAACTTTTCCTCTCTGGTTTTGGGTCGAGTGGGTTTATTAAGTTGGTTTGTTGAAGTTCAAATTGCGAGTGCCCCTGGTCTTTTCTTTAAATCAGCTAGGTGCGAATCGAAAGGTTTTGGATCGCCTTTGGCTCTGAAATACCTTTCCTAGATGCAAGAATCTTACTTCTTGAAATAAAGTAGAAGGGATTGCCTTCATTCGGTGTATCCATGGTCCGAGTATCATATTATAATTAGTTTCCCGATCTATAATATAAAACTCGGTTAGGATTGTTTTGGGCCCTAAGGTGGTGACCGGTATTATAGTTCCTATCGAAGTGGCTTTAAGGCTATCATAGCCTCTTAATGTATTTCGAGTAGTGGAGCAGTTTGTTTCCCCATATCCAAGTTTTGGAGGAAAGAGAAAGGGACTATGTTAGCTTGCATGGCCCCATCATCAACCATTGCCGTTTTACATAGTTATTATAAACCCATACTTGTAAGTGTAAGGTGGATCACCTCGGCGTGCGATCTCGGCATCTGTGGGCATTTTACTTATTTCGAATATGAATTCGACATCCTTGTCGGCTGCCCGGAGAGGTGGATATCAAAATCTACGTGATTTACTTGTGTTTCGGGAGGTGGAGTGATGTTAATTAGATGGCCTAGACCTAATGCTTCTAAAAAGAGCAGCTCTGTGAGGGAGAGTTCTTTAGTAAGTCAAAAATGAAATGTGTGAGAAGGTCTTTGTTAGGTCATTAATTAAATCATAGGCACCTACGGGTTTTTCTACTATTTCTTTGACTCTTATCATTTGGCGAGATGACTTGGGCTCGGTTGAGAGAAATACTCTCGTGTTCTTGTTATAGCTTGATAGGTAGTTCGGCGTCTAATTCTACCAAACCGACTATCTTGGGTCTCGGTTGAGCTCTAGCTGTGGCGCAATTGATGGATTTAATGAAGTCGAGGCTTCATGATCATTGTTTCCCATCATTGCACCTTTGTTTGTTCCAGTTGGATTCAGCCTATTGTTATCATGATTTGGGAGCGGATCGTTAAAGATCTTGAGGGGAGCATTCTGAGGGGAAACTGCCCCTGCGAGCGTATTTGGTGATGATGAGACGGGATCTGCCAAAAACAAATCTGTGAAGAACTGTCTTTGTTCTTCTGGCAAGCGTTGCATAAATTTATTGTAGTCACGACACGTTCTAGTATCGTGACCCCGAATTTTATGGAAACCACAATAAGAATTGGGATTGTAATTCCTATTTTGTTGGTTAGGTGTGTATTGTGGCCTAAAATTCTGATCAAATTGTTGCCTATTAGGATTAAAGTTTTGGAATTGTTGTTTTTGGTTTTGACTTTGGTTTTGATAACCAAATGAGTTTTGGCTTGGCCCTTGTATGGGATTTCACCATTGTTGTTGTTGTTGTGGATGGTTAAAATCCACTGTATTGATCGTCGGGGTAAAGTTGTTGTTTCGTTGGTTGTTTGTTTGTGACGGAGTATTAACAACATTTACCCTCTTGGGCTGGTCGGTTACCCCATCCGTTGTTACCCCACGATTTTTGTTAAGGATTTTGGGTCCTTGATTGACATTTGTGATAGTTGTAGTGTTTTGAGTGGAGGTGATTAACCTCCCGTTTGTTCCATATGTCTTACGACCACTATCTATCGCTGCTTGGTCTATTCGAAGAGCGCTCTCAAGTACTTCATCGTAAGTTCTTAGCGGGAACTTCTGGACTTCTTCCTTCACCTCTTCTTTGAGAGAATGAAGGAATAAATCACATAGTTCCATCGATCCATGTTTGGAGCACTTCTTTGAAGAATAAAGAACTGTACGCCACCTCTGGATGAAATGGGCGACAGATTCGTTGTGTTCTTGTTTGATGTGCAAGAATTCCCTGATTCCTGTTCTCAACAGTTTGTTCATGTCGAAGGCTTTGATGAACTCTGACACGAGTTGTTTAAATGAATGTATGGAAGCCTCAGGTATTCTATAATACCAATCGAGAGCGATGCCTTCCAAAGTTTTGGGAAATATTTTAGCAACAACCCCATCCCAAGGGAGTAATTCTCGTATGGCTGTAGCGTAAGCTTTGATATGTGTGTTTGGATCTCCCTCACCCTTGAACTTGGGTAGATCAGGAAGAGGTCTTGGAAGCATGACGCTTCGTATGGTGAAGTCTAAGGGTTCCTTTAGATATTCTGAATAAGTCCCTATCGCATAGCTTTCGACCATTGATGGTGGTTGCTGAGGGAGTGATGGTGGGATAGGTTGTTGATACGGTGCAGCGTATGCATTGGCAAGGGCATAAGGAGGTCCCTGCGTTTGAGCAAACATCGTTGGGAGAGGAGAAAATATCTCCTTGTGGTGATTTGGAGTACATGTTTAAGTATGACGGGGTATTGTCAAGGAATGGATTGTTTGACACTAGACCGGGAGGAATAGTGTTAGAGATGATGGGCCTTGTTGGCGTTTGTTGTGGATAGTGAGGTGGCATGCCTAATGTGCCTACCTCTGTGAGGAGATCTACTTGGCTAGAGTGGTATGGAGGATTGGAACTTCCTGTTTGTATGAACGAAGAATTTTGACTTGCTTGAGCCAGTTCTAACCCTCTCACTTTTTCTACTAACGTTGAAATGACTTCATTTGGTGAAGTCACGGTGTTTTGTCTGAGCGGCGTTTGTTGTACACCCTGGTGTTGTATAGGCATGTGATATCCTGTCATGAACTGATCGCTATCTTGCCAAGTTTCTCCGAGAGTATTTCCTATATGCAGTGGTATAGAGGTATTTTCTTGAAAAGAGACCTCGGGTTGTATTTGTAAACCTCCTATAGGTGGGTACATACCCGAGAATGTTGTTCACTCCTAGGATAACGTATTGTTGTTCATCATCTAAGACCAGGTATGGGTCTGATTGTCTACTAATTTGTGGTCTAAGTAGCATTTGAGGAGACGAACCAGATTCTTGTAAACGTCATATTGTTTGAACCTGAAGGCTCTGTTTGTTGCGTTCGAGGGGGTGATCTAACTCCTCAGTTTGAAAAGACGAACTATATCGATTCTTGGGTTTGTGTTGACAATGATTGATTAGTTGAATAGTTGTCGCCCCATACTGAGAGTGAGGGTGATGATTGCCTATTCTATTGGGCGTAGTATGCCTCGAGACCCAAGAGGGTGCCATATATGCATCGAATCCCGACATATTCGGGGGTATATGAATACCCGCGAGAATAATGGGAAGGAGCGAAAGGTGATTTGAAAGATGAAACGTGATATTATGACTCGAGAGAAAAGGTAAAGCAGTTGTTTGTTTCACGTCGGGTTCACCAATTTTGTACGCCGGAAAAGTGAGTGACGAGCGGCGTGGGAATCTCAAGTGACTCTTCCGCGTACCCGACCTCCGAGGTCGTGCAAGAGACAGCGGTGGGGGTAGAATATGCGTGGGATGCGAGACAAACTAGTTAGGCGAGTCTAATGTCTTCGACACGCACTAGTGGAATTTGTGAATCTAAGGCAAAGAAGGCCCTTCTAACTTGGGTGGTGTGATAGATCGATCGCGAGGATGATGGCTGCTGAAGGCTCAATCAATATCGAGCTCTGGCGTGATTCGATCTATGGGTTGTGGAATACGTGGAAAATGACCCGGTATAGTTTCGTATCTTTCTCCGGATAGGGTCATATGGTGAATGGTAAATATAATTGACTCTATGGACGATTCTCTGGCCTAGTCCAGAATTCTCTAGCTTCGTTAGCCGCTATATCTAGTAAGGACAATTGTTCGATGATAATAGGTGGAAGTGGAGTGGACTGAAATACTAGTGTGCGTAGGCCAGTGTCTATATCTAATTCTCTTATGGATTCGTTGGGTTGCGGGATTTGTGGATCACAACCGTAGGTTCGTGTTTGTTGTGGGCCAGCTATGGTCATACGTAGAATCAAGTCCTGATTCCTAGTATCCAATAATCATACGCTTTCTCGGCTTCACATGTTTAGAACCAACGGTTGTGCAATCTTCTCGAGAATACCTCACGGGCGTTCTCGCATGACTTTGGATTCTTAAGTGGTATCTATATCTACGAGGGTGTCTCCGGTGTCTGGTTTGTGGAACTAAAGGATCGCACCGAATGTTTGTTCTCTTTCAAACCCTTCTACTGATCATGTAGATGTTTTCTAGGGTAATAACTGTAGTTTGGTGACTTGACCAAAATGCATGTGCACTGGTCGTCTTCTATGTTTAATCCTCTTAAGCGAGATCGACTGTTGGAAGTCTTTGTTGTTTGGAAGACCGGATTCTAAGATTTGGTCAATATCAATTATTCTTTGTTGTGAGATTGGGTTGAGGCACGATTGGCTCGAAAATGTATTCTCTGGGCTCCCTAGGTCCGTAATAGTCATACGAAAGCAATAATATAGACAAACTGCAATAAAGTGAACTCTAAGTATATGAAACATATTTATAGCATATATGACTTCTTTTTGTATTTTTACGATGATTTATATGAATTTAAGAAAGAAGCTATTTAAAATATTTAGAATTTGACAACTAAACTAATAATTTAAAACAAACAAAATAGCCGAGTGTATTTATTTTGCATGTAATTTGTATATCTATTCTAAACAATGAAATAACTAATCTATTTGCAAGATTCTCGATCCTACCTCAGAAGTGGGGAATGAATCATAGTTTCTCAGAAACTATCAATCCCCACAGCTTCCCTGGCAATATCGAGAATAGAATTTACTGAAATAAAGTGATTAACTACTCTATTTGATATGATTCTAACTAGAACTTTGAAAGCTAGAACCTGGATTCCGCATAACAGTGGCGAACCCGATGGTGTGTGTGACTTGTCCCCTCAGTATGATCTCTTCATTCTTTGTGCTCACGTAGATCCAGAAAAGCGTGTAATGCTTGCATCAGGAATAGGTGTTGGAACAAGGGACAACCTTCAGAATGCAGACAGAATAGAACGCGGATAGGAGAGGGATAGCGCAAGAGTACAGAGCTTGGCTTATGCAATTCCTAGCGGGATCTATTGCGAATCATGCAACATAATGCGTCCAGAACCTGAAACTATCCTGTTTGAAGAGAAAAACCTGCAACTTTAATGGCTTCCTAAGCTATTCTACTCTAATGGATTAGATAAAACAACAACACTGTTTGCACAAGCTGGATATGTGGCTTACCAACAGCTGGACAATGCTAACCAAGCATGAAATGAACTATACTATCAATCCTAAGCAAGCTAATAGACCAAACCACTGAAAATGAGAAGACTCTAACAAGGAAATGGTGGCCATTTGCCTCAGCACAAGCTATGCATTTATAGGAATTCAATCACCCAAAGATCAAAACCAAACTGAACTCCTAAACAATAAACAAAGGAAAAACACTATTCGGGGGACCAAAAACATAAATGCATGCTCAAGTCGGCAAGGAAAAGTGGTGAATCGTGATATTTCGAAAACAAAGGGCGCGGGGCTAAAGCTGGGGCATGCGAGATGTTAACGCATAAGGGCTTTCTTGGATCCCGAACACCTTGCGAAGAGACTGTATCATCATTGGGGCACTTGTTACAATGTTCGTGATCAATACCTTACAATTTTGGGTACGTGACAAACGGTGTCTTTTTCTAAATCCTTCACACCAAGATTTTCCAGGTAATCCTTCTCGAAATGGAGTCTCTCTAGTTTCACAAATTTGTGCAACACATGCCCTCAGTTGCATAAATCCCACTCCATGCCCTAAATCTGCCATTTGCTTACACCATTCAACTATCTCTTTCTCCTCTCCTTCACTCAAAACAGGTGCAAGGCCCTTCCTTTTTGTATGGGTCAGACCATTTAGCCAATAATGAATAGACGTAGGAGGTAAATTATATTTCAGTGCAGCATCTCTAATAGAATAATTTTTGAATTCAATATCATCTATGGCCTTTAACATATCTTCTTTTGACCAACTAGACAAAATTCTAACCTTCTTGGTCGAAGTGTTGCCTCTAACAACCACAGTATCTTGTAGTTCATGCCTATTTAGTTCACATCCAGCAGGTTCTGGCTGATGATCATCAGTTGTGTTTGTATCTCCTTGATTTGTTATTGCACCATCCTCTTCACTTATTATTGTAGCATCCTGTTCATCTGTTTCATGGTTAGATGTTTCAATTTCAAATTGTACACCTCGTTTTTTGGGCATACGTTGTGCTCGATGTAAACTCCTCTTTCTCTTCATCTTCTCTAAATGCTGCAGTATGAAACAATATAAAATTAGTAAAATATGTATTAATATATCAATAAGATCATCTACAATGGGAAAATTTTAGCAAGCTTATGATACATGACAGTATGAATTATGAACTTGTAGGTAAACTTGTGATTACCCCGTTGGGCGCCATTAATGATGATCGAATACATGTTTTATTAATTTCATATTATTTGATAAAGACATAATTTATAAGCTGGGTTGTTGATTACATAGGGGAGAAGAGCCAGTATGTGAACACTGCCCAATAATTGAACACTATTTTGCATTTAAAATATCCAATACCTGATGGAATAAAAACCCAAATTTTGATTATTGAAGTTCAAAAATTTGTTTTTTTATAAACCATATGTGAATAGGGTCAACATCTCGAGCAAGGCACTGAGAAAGACCCCTTCACGCAAACCTCGCACAGGCTGTAAGCCCACTCACAAACAACCAGCATTTGCATTAGAACTGGGCATGAGGAAATGCAACGCGTCCAAAGGAAACAATGTGTAACGCGTCCAAAGGAAACAGTATGGAACGCGTCCAAAACAAGCCATGGTAAATGGTGGTTGAGCATTTATTTGTGTCTTATCTATTAGGCGCGTCAAAATCCATGAGGACAGATTGCATTTCCCTCTTTTATTTCGAATTTAATGCTCAACACCTGACCTGTTCATATTAAAATATGATACGAAATTAAAGGCTTAGGATAAAAAAATGCTTATTTATAACTAGCTGTCAAATTGGCGCTCCTACGTGGCAAGGAATTGGCTCCATGGACCTGCGAACTTAGGGTGTTCGCATACTGGCCCTATATAAACTTCAATAATCAAAATTTTGGTTTTTATTCCATCAAGTATTGGATATTTTAAATGCAGAATAGTGTTCAAGTGAAATATCATGTCACAGATGACATGATATTTCAGTGCAGCAGCTCTAATTGAATAATGCGAGAAACTCAATATCATCTATGGCCTTTAACATATCTTCTTTTGACCAACTAGACAAAATTCTAACCTTCTTGGTCGAAGTGTTGCCTCTAACAACCACAGTCTCCTGTAGTTCATGCCTATTTAGTTCACATCCAGCAGGTTCTGGCTGATGATCATCAGTTGTGTTTGTATCTCCTTGATTTGTTATTGCACCATCCTCTTCGCTTATTATTGTAGCATCTGTTCATCTGTTTCATGGTTAGATGTTTCAATTTCAAATTGTACACCTCGTTTTTTGGGCATACGTTGTGCTCGATGTAAACTCCTCTTTCTCTTCATCTTCTCTAAATGTTGCAGTATGAAACAATATAAAATTAGTAAAATATGTATTAATATATCAATAAGATCATCTATAAACACTTCTAAAGATGAGGTGTTATCAAATAACACTACATTCATCAGCTTGTTTGTAATTGATCAATATCAATTAGAATGTTTCACTCGAACATGCAGTCGCCCCTTTCGACATTGTAATTCATATCGATCAATTGATGTAAGTCTTGTTAATGTAATGTTTTGTGACATCAAATCATCTTCAGAAGTGAATGCATGTAAGAATCGTAATTGTAATAGCTTGACTACATATGTTGTTATGGTGGCAGCAAATCTGTTGTACTACTGTAGGTCTTGGTATGGACCACTTCGGATCTCCACCAGTAAATGTGTTTTTTTTAGATATTTTACTTGATCGATCATATGGAAGCAAATAATATTAAGATATGATTTGAAATTAAAGATATAGGATTAAAAAATGTTTATTTATACCTAGCTGGCATACTGTCACTCCTACGTGGCAAGGATTTGGTTCACTTAACCTGCGAACTTAGGGTGTTCGCATACTGGCCCTTCTCCCCTAAACTCTTCTAAAGATGAGGTGTTATCAAATAACACTACATTCATCAGCTTGTTTGTAATTGATCAATATCAATTAGAATGTTTCACTCGAACATGCAGTCACCCCTTTTGACATTGTAATTCATATCGATCAATTGACGCAGGTCTTGTTAATGTAATGTTTTGTGACATCAAATCATCTTCAGAAGTGAATGCATGTAAGAATTGTAATTGTAATAGCTTGACTACATATGTTGTTATGGTGGCAAAAATCATTTGTACTCACCGTAGGTCTTGGTATGGACCACTTCGGATCTCCACCAGTAAATGTGTTTTTTTTTTTGAGATATTTTACTTGATCGATTATATGGAAGCAAATAATATTAAGATATGATTTGAAATTAAAGATATAGGATTAAAAAATGTTTATTTATACCTAGCTGGCATATTGTCACTCCTATAAATAGTTAAGTTGAAAGGTATAAATAAACATTTTTCTTTCCTATATCTTTAATTTCTGGGAGTAGTGCCATTATGTCAACACCCTAAGTTCACGGGTCCATCGGGCCAATTCCTTGTCATGTAGGTTTATCAATTTTACAGCTAGCTATAAATAAACATTTCTTTATCTTATCTCTTTAGTTTGGAAACTCTTTATCTTATCTCTTTAGTATTGGGCAGTGTTCACATAGAGTTACAGATTTCTGTTTTGTATTAAATGGTACAGATTTTATATCTTATAGAGTTAGCGAGAGATATATAAAGAATGTGTTGGACATATTTTTTTCTTTGTTTCGAGCATTAGAGATGGAAATCCACCTTCTAACAGATCTTCGAAGTTCCTCCCTCTACAGTTGAGAAGGATTTTCTGTTAAAAATTCAACGGTGTTCATTGTAATGAAAGATTCAATTTTGATTTGTTTGCTAGCTGTTGCATCCTTAGGTGAAGCCAATGACATCTTAGGTGAAGCCACAACTCTGAAATATGTTTGAGTTGTTTTGGACTTTTGTTACATTCTCTATTTCTAAAGGTGAAGATGTTTTGGCTCACGTATGTTAGATGATTTCTCTCTTACCTACATTGTACTACGATTTATATTCACTACCATTAATCTTTGTGGATATTGATAATGGTTTGAATTTCAGTTTTTCAATTTTATAGGATGCAGTGGATGTTGTTTGTGAGAAAATTCAGTTCTCTATATTTTGCAGATGTCTATGGGTTGAGGACGATACCAATTGATATGTCCAGCACATTCTTGATATATCTGTAGATGACTTATTTTTAGAAAAGGCCTATCCCCCTAAGTTCGCAGGTCCATGGAGCCAATTCCTTGCCACGTAGGAGCACCAATTTGACAGCTAGTTATAAATAAACATTTTTTTATCCTAAGCCTTTAATTTCGTATCATATTTTAATAATATTTGCTTCCATATGATCGATCAAATAAAATATCTCAAAAAAACACATTTACTGGTGGAGACCCGAAGTGGTTCACCGAAGAGGATAGGTGTTGAGCATTAAATTCGAAATAAAAGAGGGAAATGCAATATGTCCTCCACCATTTTGACGCGTGTAATAGATAAGAAACAAATAAATGCTCAACCACCATGTTTCTTTGCTCATTGACGGGCCTTACGGTGCTCCTGCGCAGGATTACAGAAAATATTGGATATCTTGCTTCTGGTTGGACTGGGCATCGGAGCGACTCCTTTCATTAGCATTTTGAAGGACATGCTTCATAACATCAGGCGAACAAAAGACTTGCTCGTAAGTATTAGATTTTAGATTATAATGATCATTTGGGGAAAGAAAAGGCAGATGGGTAATAAGGGAAGACATTGTGAAGTTAATAGTTCTCTTGTCAAATAAGTAAGAAAAATACTTCAACTGGATAACAAGAGACTTCAGGTGAGAAATTATAACTGGTTTTGATGGAAGCCGCTCTTGGGGAAATGTGGGGTGCCGACTGCATATTAGCTTAATGAAAACCATTTATGAATATCATTTAGAAAACTCTCTACCTCATTTTTGCTGCACATAGGGGAGAAGGGCTAGTATGCGAACACCCTAAGATCGCAGGTCCATGGAGCCAATTCCTTGCCACGTAGGATCACCAATTTGATAGCTAGTTATAATTTAACAATTTTTTATCCTAAGCCTTTAATTTCGAATCATATTGTAATATTATTTGCTTACATATGATCGATCAAATAAAATATCTAAAAAAAAACACATTTACATTATGAAGTTACTAGTTCTATTGTGAAGTTAATATCATTTGCTTTTAAGGTACTTTAAGGGAGAAAACATAAAGCCATTATCTAATAGATGTTCACAGAATTAATTAGCAGGATGCTATGATCAAGAATCACTCAATTCCAATCTTAATATTTTTTTAATGTGCTCTGCAAAATGGGCCAATTTTTGATAAATTAAATAGAAATCAGTCCATAAACTTGCAGTTCTGCTCAGCAATCTGTTATGTCTAATTCTAACTTAATTGAACAGATCTTTGGTCAAACAAAAAGTAGATCACAACATGCTTTCAGCAGAAGTGCAAGGTATACGTTAGCTTATATCAGAGAAAACAGCCAGTTGAGGTTATATATGAATACATTCCAGTGGAAAAAGGCCTTAAGTAATAAATTTGACTATTTTTTACATATTTAAGTGTCCTCTTGAAGTTGTTTGATAGCTACTTTATGAGATTTCTGTCACACCTCTAGGGATTTGGGAGACATTCTCAGCATTCAACTGGATAACAAGAAACTCATGCTCTTGAAATTATAAGCAGTAGGTATGAAAACTAACCTGCAATTTTTGCTTTGCTGGACCTTTCCTTTCAAAACTTGATAGAAGTAATCTCTTCTTATAAAATCCACTGTAATCAGGCACCCTACAGAAGTAAATCAGCAGTAAACAAGACTAGGAAAGTGAATATATAATACCAACATAGGGGAGAGAGTATCCAATCAAAATGTAAGACATGGATCAAGGTGTAGGGTCTTTTTAATCAAAGGTTGAAATTGATTTTGAGATGATCTTGTGGCTGAAATTATTTGATTTGATATTCATATTTATTTTTTACCTTCAAGTGTACAATTTTGTTTGTGTTTTTAATGGATGAATTTGAATCTTGAGAAGAAGGTTCCCTCTTTTTTTGCAGGTATGTATTAAAGTCTGGATATGAAAGATCTGGTGATTGAACAACCCAACTTGGAATATGGAAAGAGATGAATTGAAAAGACAAATATTCAACCCATTAAATAGATATGATGGGTTTGTCAACTGATATGTTGTATTTATACTTTGAACAAATGAGTCTTTTATTGTAGAAAATGAAAGTACCAATCAATATTTATTGTGTACTAAGTAATACTGAGATGTTGACCCTATGCACATATGGTTTATAAAAAAACAAATTTTTGAACTTCAATAATCAAAATTTTGGTTTTTATTCCATCAAGTATTGGATATTTTAAATGCAAAATAGTGTTCAAGTATTGGGACGTGTTCACATACTGGCCCTTCTCCCCTACATTCAATTTCCCGATTTGGATTACTCTGTTTAGTATCTTTTGTGCATTCTACAATTTGTGTTGGCTTATCTCGAATCACACCATTATCCCTTCACGCATTAATCATGGGCAAGTCTAGTGTGAATCACTTGAAAGTATGACCAGCTATCAAGGGGTTAGTGATGAAAATAAGGAAGTTTCCAAGGAGTGCATATCTTTTTTATTATAAGCATGAAACTATAATCAATTCCTCAATACCAATAGTTTTTGAAATAAAAAGGTTTAACAACATGATTTCTAAGGTTTTGGTTTGGACTAACTAGTGGAGCCAATATTTTATCCAATGAAGATTATATTTTACATATTAAAAAGTACATGTTCCTACCTTCACGTGAATATTTATTTGCTCCTTAAAACCTATGTAGCCGATGGGAAGTATGAGGATTGGGTACTCATGCAAAAAGAAAAGTGATATAGTAGAGTGTCAATGGTTGTGATCATAACTTTTTGGTTGTAATTGGCTTATAAATTTTTCCTTTGAGACATTCTTGGATTTTTAGATTTTACTTTAATTTCAAATGTACTCCATATGATTTAAATTTCCAACCATGGTTTTGTACAATGACATCACTAAGAGAAGTTGAACCTAGTTGGACAAGGGAAACATTAAGCCTAAACACTTACATACTCTTTGACTTGTTTAGTATGAAAGAGTGTGATCTTAAATATGGAACAAGAATGATGGAAATACATAATGATGACCAGGTTTCCTCAACCAAAATGTATGAAGGGATAATTTAAAGATATAAAAACTCGATTATATATTTAATAAGTAAAATGGAGATAAAAGACACGTAAATAGATTACAATAATTTTATAACAAAAATATATAATAATTTTGGGTTAGAATATGATACTCTAGATCATTTCCATATTTTTCTTAGCACAACATAGAAATTGGTAGTGGTAGGAGTGGAAAAAAATGTTTTAGCAATTCAAGAGGAAATCTCTAAATTTCCCATAGTTTTCCAAAACCTTGGGTTTAACATGTTAGCCTTTAAGTGTATGTATATGTTTTCTATTTTGTTTTTGTCCTAACTGATTTATCAATATTAGTAACTTTTGTACCTATAGATGTTTTCTAGTTTGTTGGAGGGGGTTCAATTTTCAATTTTATTAATGTCATCAAATGGGACGATAATATATGGATCTTTTGAGTTTTTTTTTTAATATCATTGACATGATAGATGGCATTGGTGATTGAGATGGTGACACAACAATAATTTATTCTATATTCTTCTTAATGCTCATTATTTTTGTTCACAAATTTTGATTTGACTAAAGGATCGAGGAGAGTGTACGAGGGGATCTTGGAAAAGTGTGTGAATCCAGTTTTATCCTATTGGAATATGTGATGATGATATTATGCTACCTCACGACATTACAAGGTGGCATTTTGTAGTTTATCCTTTTAATTATGTTGATAGGTATTTCTATTATGAGAAAGGGACACATTACTCTTGTGGCACTTTAACACAAATCTAATAAGATGGGTATTTTGTAATTTCTTCATCTACTTATGTGGATAGGCATTTCTACCATGAAAAAGAGATTGTTACTACCATGCCACTTTAATGTAAATCAACAAGATGGGCATTTTGTAGTTTCTTCATCTAATTATGTCGATAGAAATTTATACAATGAAAAAGGATTACTACTATCATGGAACTTCAACGCAAATTCAACAAAGTGGATATTTTGTAATTTTTTCATCTAATTATGTCGATATGCATTTCTACTATGGAAAAAGGATTGATACTATCATAACACTTCAATGCAAATCCAACAAGGTGGGTATTTTGTAGTTTCTTCATCTAATTATGTCAATAGACATTTCTACTATATATAAAAAAAGAAATTGTTATTACCGTGACACTTCCACACAATCCAACAAGGTGGATATTACAATCCAACAAGATGGATATTTGTATTTTCTTCATGTAAAAATTGGTTAAGAGTCTCTTTGAATGTGAATCGTAGGCATCGAAACTATTCACACTCTAAAAGCACTCCTCCTAAATCAATCATCATTCATGTAGGGAACATTTTATTTATTTATCTAAATGTTTAAAATTTAGTGTTTATTTTTTATTTTTGGTTTAGGTAATACATCCTTTCATCATGTGCTAGATTGCAATTCAATGAAAACATGTTTTCATTCAAGTAATTTGATATGTACGATTAAGTATTTTATTATATTAATGATTTCTATACATGGTGTTCCAAGTTATAAAATGTGTACCGCATCAAATTTCATAAATTAGTTTCATTGATTTTCATTTCTAATGTCATCTTCTTTTCTTTTTGTTTCCCATTTGTTTCTTCTTTATTTCATATACATTTCTGTCCATATCTTCTTGTCCACATCTCTCTCCTCTATCAACGTTTCCATTGCATTTTTGGTGTGATTGGGTTATAGGGATGGGGAAATCCAATCGGTTATGACTTGGATTAGTTTGGACATGTTATATTTGTTTTGGAGTTCATTTGGTTCATTACTATCACATTGAAACATAAAGTGTTAATAACCTCATTGTTTGAGTCAAATTTGTGTTGGAAATTGATATTTTTGGGCTTTTTCGATGTGTTTATGCTTTGAGAATTCACGTCGTAAAAAAACAAAGTGACACAAATGTAACCCAAATTTGATGCGACAAATAGTTTTTAAATGTTTCAATTTTGCGCCATCTTAACGCTATTTTGTGCCACCTTAGCACCATCTTCGCGACACATATTTCGTGGCAAAAATATGACACAAACCTTGGCTAACTTTTTTAAAATTAACAAACTTAATTTCTCGATTATTATATTGTAATGCTTTTATAGTTTTTAATTTGTTTTATCGTGAATATATTATTTGAAATTGAATTTATTTTAGTATTGAATATATTCTCCACATATATATAGTTATAATTAAAATTTTATATATTATATTACGTTATTATATATTGTGTTGAAGATTTGTAATATAAAACACAATATTACACATAATCGAAAACACAATATTTATATAGCAATTTTTTAATACAATAATATAAACAAAAGAGACCAATTCCCTTTCAAAATACAAAACAAATCAATATGTGCCTAGGCACTAGTCCTCCTCATGTGATGCTATTCATCGTTTTTGTATGATTGATTTTACTCCCCTTCTTCATCTTCCAACTCCCATTTTCTATCAACCTGCATATAGAATGATAAAAAATTACAAGTGTTTAAATTAAAAATTTATGTAACTCACAACTAATTAAACAACATGTCTTATCATAAATCCATTCTCATTGGCCCATTTGATGAATTCACTTGAATTGAACCCACCGATTTTAATGTTGCTTGTACTTATTTTTTCACAAATCTATTGACCAAGGGTTTCATGCAAAAACAATGAAATGAAAAAATATAAGTATTTTATGTAAGAAAATTTCTATAATGAAATAAAATTGTAGAATCTAAGTAATCATATTGAACTTACAAATTTGTTTACTAACTCTGCTAAACCGTGTTATCCCATTCGATGGTTCACCTATCATCCTTTTCTTATGCATGCTTTGTAGCTTAATAGTTGGTTACTTTTCTTCTTTGCATTAGTAATACTATTTGTTAAATATTTAATTAAAAAATTAAAATTTGGAATCCATTCGAGTAGGTAGAAGCGAATAATAAAAGGAGTGATATCACTTGCTCCCCAAATCGCTGCTCGCTTGCATCTCGATCCTCTCTTTTGTTGATTGTCTCTTGGGGCTTGGGTCCCCAAGCTTTCGCTTTCGGTCTCTATGGATGCCCTTAATGAAATCCTCTCGAAGGTTGCTGAAATTATGGTTGTTCAAATCAATGAAGTGGTTGTGGACTCTTCGATCACCATTGTTTTGAAGGGTGTCGTAATTTCCAAGTTCATTGGCTTTTGTCCTAAGGTGCAAGATCTTTTCAATTTGGTCAGAATGTGATCTTGGAAAATTTCCTCTCTGAGCTAGATTAAGCTACTTCCATAAGGCTTCTTCCAAGTCCTATTTGACAATTTTGTTGATCACGATGAATTTTTTAGATCTGGACCCTATTCATGGGAAGAGTTGGTCTCTTCATGAAACCCTGGGTCAAAAACTTCAACCCTAATTCTGAATCCCTAACCAAAGTTCCCATTTAGTTCCACCTACATGGCCTCCCTACGAACTCTAGTGTGAAAGAACCTTTGAGCAGGTGGGTAACACGTTGGGGGAATTCATTTGCACTACAAAACCAATGGAAAATGGGGTCCTTGCAATGTACATTAGGATCTGTGTTAATCTGGATATAACAAAACCTCGCCTAGTGTTATCTATCTCCAATAAAAAAACAAAGAATGGAAGCAGGATATGGACTATGAAAATGTCTTACTCCGTTGCAAAAAATTCCACAAGAATGGTCACTTTACGTGATAATGCCCCAAAAGAAGAAGAAGAAGAATGTTAAAAGAAATGGAACAAGGTGAAAAACCCCGACTTGAATGGAAACATCGTGGTCCCCACCCAAAACGAGTTAAATGCCTTGAATATACGTTGTCATGCAAATGTACAACAAGAAATTTCAATTTTCAAGCATGACAATGGACCATCAGTGTCAAAAATTTTCAAGTTTTACCTTTCCAAGACACCCCCAGGTCAGTCCATCCTCAACACCAGTCCTATCCATTCAATCTAATGATCTCAAAGTGAATGTCATGTATTCCCCTAGGTGATTTAGGAAAGTAAAATCAGCCCCCCTAGGTGATTTAGGGTCTTTTGGGACATTCATGAATTCAAATAATTTTGGGAAGGGCTCCCATTAGCCTTTCCTCGGACTAATGCACACCCTAGAGTAGAACAAAGGAGAAAAATCCATCATGGAAGAGTATTCAAGGGCTAATAACATCAAGGAATATATTTTGGAAGTTTTAAAGGAGTCCACGGAGAAGTGGGTTCTCGGTTTAAACAACACACAATATTAAAAAAGTACCGAACATCGAGAAGCAATTTCAGGAGTTCTATAAAGAGTTAGGAGCTAAAAATATATCAATAGAAATGCAATTAAGAGCAATAAAATATGGTGGAATTATTTTTGAAAAAACCTAGGCGCAATATGTCTACATCCAATTTTTATCATGCTTAGTCATAGAGCTAGAGAAAATACCATATTTTTAGGGCTCAAATGGATGAATCAAGAGCTAAGACTCCAAACATTGGATTTAGAAGGACGTTTTCATTTAGAATCATATAAAATTTTATCAAAAAACTCTAATGTGAACTCCAGATACGGACTTCACAAGTTCACTCTCAAGGTGCACTCTTCGGTACTTAGCCATTTCTTTAAGTGGACAAGTGTCAACACTAGGAGCCTGGCAGGATTTCATGTCCCAAATGTCCCTTTAGCAAAGGGACACAAAATTCCCCTCCTCCCATTTAATCCCCAGGACACCAATGCAACCTCTTGTTTTCCAGTTAAGCCCCAGAGCTAAGTTTGAGCCTTCCCTCTCCCTGCACGGATGATCGTCAAGTGCAAGTGTTGCATGACCAGCTCCTAAAAATATTCCTTACAATAAAAACACATACATCTCATAAGAGAAGCGGATGAAAATGACAGGAAATGAAGAAAAATAGATTTTTCACAAAATAACTATGAAGTCTCCCAATCGAAAAATCTTCATCACTTGTAAAATAAAAGTCAGATTGAGATGTCGTCTTTTGCAAAATTTCTCATTTTTAAATAGGATCAAGATGCAACAATTGGGATATCAAATGGTGCCTTGAATCATTTTTCCAACAAAAAACCCCATTTCATGTCGTAGCTCACATTCATCATATTTCCAATCAATCTGACAATGAAATCGAGCTAAAAATTTACACATAAACTCCAAATGAAAAACCTATCCCAATGGAGTAAATTTTATTGTGATCGGAAGTGAAAACCAAACTTGAAAAATAGCTTCATGACTCCATTAATGGCTGTCATGGTAGCTCTATGCTCGAAGCTCTTGCTAGGTGAAAAAAAATCATTTTTTATTTTAAAGCTTTATGGCGGGAAGAAAGATTTTTGACAGTAAAGCTAAGTCTGAAAATATGTGTTCCGTCGCAAACCGAGCACCAGAAATCCACTTTCCAAAAATAGTAAGCTTTCTTATACAAGCTTGTTATGTTTGAAAAGTCATCATCAAAAGTGGCTATGGAAAAGGCAGTGTGCACTAAAGATCATCAAGAAGTCAAAATGATTGTCTAGAGCAGAAAACAAACACTTACTAAAAATAGTAAGTTCCCTATATGGGTGCTTACTAAAAATAGTAAGTCACCCCTAGAAGTGGTTGAGGTGAAGGCAATGTGCACAGGAGTGAATGAAGAAGCTCATCACATCAAGATGGTCAAGAAGAGGAAAAATCACCTCTTACCAAAAATAGTAAGTCTCCCATCTGGGCACTTGCTATTAATGGTAAGTCACACTCAAAGGGAAATTTTGGAAAAATGGGACACAGAGGGATGATCATTTGGGTCAGCATCATCATTTGGGATTGACACAAGTATCTCTCACATGCCATTTGGAATTCATCTTAGGGAACCCCAACAGTGTCTTTCGACACTCACTTCATGGCTCGAGTTGTAGGATCATCATGTGCAAGGTAGAGGTTGCGATCATCGGTGAACATTCCATTCATCCCAGGGTCAATTTTTGAGCTCTTATCTCCTCGAAGGGATCTTCGTGAGTTGTGTTTGTGGTCATTGGAAAAATCATTCAACAATGTTCTTAAACACTTAACCCAAGGTGTCTGTGAACCATCCAAAGGAGTTTCTTAGGGTGCAAAGAGTTCAGAGATTCAGAGTTTCATCACATTGGAGCATTCCATAGATCAAGAACAATGGATCTTCATCAGATCTGAGTGTTCTTCAAGGCATCTCTTTCTCTCTCTTCTTCTTTCTCCCTCTTCTTTCTCTCTCCTTTCTAATTCTTTGTTGGGCCTCATCATTGTATTTCATCCTATTCACTTAAGTGACCTATTTTAAAATTGTAAAAGTATTCTCTCAAAATTATAAGAGAAATACTTAATTCATGGAAAATGAAAATTCACAAGTGGAATATGGAAATGAAGAGTCATGTGAGGGAGGTGAGGGGTCAAATTGAAAGTGTTATAAATTGGGATGACTTCTCCATCCCAAAGGATTTTGAATTTTTGAAGAACTTCTACTCTGTAGCAATGGTGGATTGTATGTAGTTGGACTTTGTATCAACACACATGAAATAAAGCTACACTTCTTCTATTTCCCTTTCTTATTTTTCCTCTATTTCTCTCTTTCATGTACTTTGCAAGCATAGTTGATCATGTATGGAGTTGGAGAGGAACTTGGTGTCCTCGATAGATGAATTTAAAAACTTGGTGTTTTAATTCGTTGGTCCCGCTAGCTTCATTGTGTTTTCCTCTATATTGAAGGTTGAACTACTCTGGTTACTAGGTGTGAGCTCTGTAATCTACTCATGACAAGTAATCTTCCTTGACTAATTTCCCCCTTTTCCTTCATCACTATAATTTCATCCCTTGTACCCCGTATAAGAACTTTGCCACATGTTCAGTGGAGTGTCCCAATGTGATCCCTAGCCAATTTGGCCACCTATAACATTTAGATAGGATTAAGATTAGTTTACTTTTAATAATGGGAGTTGTACCATTCAATACGAGAGGGCGTAGCCCCATGAATGTTAGTGGAGACACTTGATTTGTCCATCCGAAAATTTTCTCACCAAATTTTTTTGGCAACTTCGTTGGGGAGAGATTTTCCTAAGTGCACCCAAAAAGGAATCTCTGCCAAAAAAATAAAAAAATACAAAAAAGGATATATTAAAAAATACAAAAATAAAAAATCAACCAAAAAGAAGTACTTGGATGATCAAAAGCCTCTTTGCAATCCTAATTGAGAAATCTGCACTTTTCAAGAGTTGAAAAAGAAGTAGCTGAAGCAGAAAAGACCATGGCGGACGAAGAAAGAGAAAGACCCCAACCCATTGTTCCATGGGGAAGGAATACGAGTCCACTTTCTCTTGCACCTCCTCTTCATGATCTTCGACGTGTTCCCGCAAGAACCTTCCAAAATTCAAAGGTGACCACATGTAACTTCCGAAGAGCACGTAGCAGATTTCATCACTGCATGTGGTGTGTTGGGCATCGAACATGAAGATGTATCTGTTAGATTGTTTGTGGAATATTTGCAAGAAAGGAAGCTGAATGGTTCTATTTCTTACCAGCAAAGGTCTATCACTTGTTGGAATGATATAAGAACCAAATTTGAAGCCAGATATAAAACTACAGAAGACTGTTAGGATCTCTTAGTTCAACTGCTACAAATGAAGAAGGAATCTATATAATCTATGAGAGACTTCATAGCCAGGTATAACTAGACAATCAAAAGGATTCCGAGAATATGTCGTGCTTGCTAACAATAATTTGAAAATATTCTTATCTAAGTCTATGCTGACGGAAGTTGGGTTCTTCAGAGAAGATCTCAACCTAGAGATTTGAAAGAAGCACAAGATTATGTTATTGAAACAGATGACGATCTAATCTTGTCTGGTAAGGTAAAGAATCCCCATGGTAAACAAAAATTTCAAAGTTCGAGTTTAATACCCACTAATCTAGTAATTAAAAAAATGGCTAATGATATGTTTTCCATGAAGAAGCAACTCTCTTAGATCACAGGAGCACCTCAAAGGCTCACCTTGGAAGCTCCACCAGTTAATGCAATGTATGCGGGAGCTACGAAGATGAAGAAGAAGAAAGTTTTGAATATGAAGAGGAAGGAGAAAATGAATATGCTAGGATTGGGTTTTGTGAATGCACACTTGATGATGAGGAACCCACTGATAGTTACTCATATGTAATATTCACCCAATCCCAAAAGGAAAAAAAAAATCCTCTTCCACTGCCCAAACTAAGAAATTAAATCCTCCAATGGAAACTCCAAGAAAAATAACAATGAAAGGAGGATCATCAAAGCTTGCTTCAACAAGGACAACTGAGAAGAAGCATGAAGCCACCCTGACCAAGAATCCTTCTGCCTCTTCAAGTAAGTCCTCTTTTGCTTCTCTTGGAAAATCAGTTTCTAAAAACATCCGTGTTAATGCTGCCATAACCCATGATTTTCCCACCACCTCTTCATCCTTAGATATCATTGACCATTTCAAAAATTCCAAGATCCAAATGTCTCGTGTTTGAATACTTAAGAACTCATCCTAAACAATTGGAGAGACTCATTCAACATGTCAAAGGTAGTAGCCATGTTTCTAAAGATGCCTCCACCAAAGAACCACCACATGCATCCCAATCCACTCCATCTCTGAATTGCCTCACTTCCACACCCTCTACATCTAAGAAGGTTGATCCATTCTACATTTCCTTGTTAGTCAATGAGTATAAGCTAAACAATTGCATTATTGAATCTAGTGCCTCGGACAATGTCATGCCCACAAAAGTTGTTAAAGCTCTTGGTCTCTCCCTTTCCTCTACCTCTGGTAAATGTCTCTCACAAAGATAACACATGTTTAGTAAATTGGCTTCTAGAAATATTTACATCTGATTTTGGTCATCCGTTTACTCGAATGCGTGACCTCTCGGCTTCCAAGATTGTTTTGAATAGTTAACTGATCGGGAGGTACTTAAACAATGTACCATCTTTTACCGCTCGATCTTCTTGTCCACATCTATGATATAAGATGTGATGGGGAGCATTTTTAATTGAAAAATAATACATTTCGTGTTGGATAAGAGTTCATGTAACGAACCTTTTTAATAGTTTGGAAACAAATACAAAGTTCCCACACGATTTATGATGTGCTAAGTTTACTCAATAGTGGATTTCATGCCTAGTAACCATGTTCAAATCTAATGTATTGTGATGGAAAAGTTAAGTCTAATTATTGATTATAACTAACATTTACATCTAAAGGACCAATGGAGACTCGAATCCCCGACTCATTTGAAAAATTCTTGTTGGAAAAAATAACTAAGAATTTGACCACCAAAAGTAAGAGACACAACCTACGGGAAATGGTAAAGGAGGCTTTGTGAAGCCTCCAAAGCAAGGAGAATGTGGATTGAATTTTTTTTATGAAAAGGATATTATATTATATTAATTCAATATGATACAAGATAATCTTTTAACAAAAAAGTGGGTGGTATGAGAGCACACCCCAAAACCACAAACAAAGCTAGGTCGAGCCTAGAAAGACGAAGGAAAAATTAGGTCGAGCCTAGAAAGATGAAGGAAAAACTAGGTCGAGCTTAGGAGATTACAAAAATTAGGCATCACCTAGAAGTAGACAAAAAACCAAATCACCCAGCAGTAGCAAACATGCCCGAAGTGGGCAGATCATGATCATTTGGCCAACCTGAGCTAGGTAAGTCTTTTCCAGCATCTAGGAGCTCCCAACCAGCAGTAAATTCTTCCTCTAGGTCCGCCTCCCGTGAGTAGGAATGGCGAGGCTAAGGCTAGGGAACTTGTCTGATGATGGTGGTGGCGAGGGAGGATTCTAACCATCGGTTTGGGAGTCACGATGACAAGAGGAGAGCCCCATCCATGTTGGTGAGGCAGTGATCCCTAGCCCTGCTGGTGAGCTAGTGAAGGACTGCTGCGGTGATGAGGTGGAGAGCCCTAGCCACGACGATGTGCTGGTGAGTAACTTCTTTAGTGCAAAGGGCCTGAGGAGTGGTGAGATTGGCTAAATGCACATCGTTATGAGTAACTGCGTCGACCACCATGGGCCAAAGGTGGGGAGCACCTGGTAGGAGGCGATGGAACAAGAGCAACATTACATGGGGCTTCCCCCAGTGTCGCAACAGGGTCTGGAGGTGGTCCACCTCTAGCGCAACCTTGTTGTCCTGGACTTGTATCTGTAGTAGCACATTAGAGATCACCATAGATTTGTTATAAACCGAAAAGGATTGATCAACTGCAAAATTAACAAAGAAAAACATTTCTTTCTTTCCAAATCCAAAATAGAATCTCCCCTCTGAAAACATGCCAAATTTGGGTGAACATAGGCAGAAGCTTGGGATTGTCTCCCAAAAGGATATGCTGCCAAGTAAAGCAATGTGGCCTTAATGGAAAGAAAAATGAATGAATCTAATTCCAGACAATCGAGCTTTGGGACAAAACCAGAAGATATGCAAGATTGTTTCCAGGTGACCACAGAATGGGCATTTGGGAGTTGGGATCCCAATTTGAACAAGATGAGCCCCGATAGGAAGTCCTTGGTGTAAAATACACCAGAGGAAGTGGGAAATTTTGGGCTCCACACAAAGAGTCCACACAATGGCAAATCACCTACTCCAGGTAGACGAAGTGGAGTGAATTCCCCATCGCGTGTTGAGTTTATCCACCATGGGAAAATGAGGTGAAAGCCAATGGTAGCCTTTACTAGCTTTGTAATTGTGAAATGGAGTATCTCGCATTCGATTTCAGTTCATCCACCACATGTGAGGGGAATGTACAACAATCTTGTGCAACATGTGATCAGGAACCGAGCTGATCGTTGTAGTATAAGTATTTGGGTCCTGGTTAGAGAGCTGAAAATGAGTTTTAAATGTCACCAAGAGAACCAGGATTGCGCATTTTTGTAGAATAAGTCCTCAATGGTGCAAATTTCACGTTTGAAGAATTTGAGCATGGAGATTAGTGGGACTTCGCAAACACTTATCTTGCGTTTGAAAAATTGGTGACCACTAGAGAGATTGATGATTTACAGAGAGCCCATTCTGAAAGCCATCCCCCTTCCATAAAAGCCAGGGCTTAATGCATTCCCATGTTTTCCAAATGCTCTTAAGCACAAAAGTGTCAAAAATTTTGACAGCACACGGTGATGAGAAGATTGATAAACCCCAATCCTTTCCACATAGGGTGGCCATAAGGAGAACCTTAAGCAATATCGTGTCGTATGAGAACTTTCCAAGCTTCTTGGCCAATAATGCTTATGATGATCCATTTTGCGCAAAGTGCCTACCCTTGATGTTGAATGTCAATAAGGCCAAGTCCCCCAGAATTGTGGGGAAGGAAACATATCTCCCAAGCCACGTGATGAAATCATTTTCCGTAGAAGCATCAACTCATAAAAAGGATTTGAGTAGCTTTTCCAGCTTCTGAATGGAAGCTTTAGAAGGAACTGTTATCCATATTTCACCCCTGGGTGAAATATTGGATCAAATCATGACCCCGCTTGAAGGAACCCAAGAAAACTCATCCAGATCCTGCAAATTGGTTGCAAGAAGATTCAACAATGGAGTGGCGGAGGCCAAGAAAGATCAAAGGACCCTGTACAGAAAGAAAATGACTCTGTCGGGCCGTTTCTACATCTTAAATCCATCCTCCAAGTTACAGGCAGGAGAACTATAAAATAACAGGGTCAGACAATAAGGATCAATGCTACAAAGAAGCTAGAAGAAGGAAGAATGGCAAAGATTCAAAGTCCTCGGGCTCAAATTGGTTCAGGAAAAGGGAAAAAATGACTAAGTATGGAGGAAGAAGTAGAAAGGGCCACGTGCCTTAACGAAACCGTTTCAAGGGTGAATCCAAAAGGCGGGCTTCAAATTGGTTAAGTATGAATGTGCAAGCGAGAGTGCCAAGTGTCAGTGTGGCGCATCCCCAAGATTTGGTCCCAAGGCGGAGACCCAAATGAGCGCAAGGCCGCCACATAGCTCAAAGTCTAAAAAGTAAGAAGGACCGTTGAAAATTCCACAAAGCAATGGAGGCTAACAAGTGTCAACTCGACGCTCCGCCAAAGGAAAACCTTGGGTTGGATTTACAAACATGCACGGTGCCTCCATGTGTCCTCAAAGGGGGAAAAATTTAGTTGAATAGTCAATGCAAAAACATGCCGACGGAGGCTGCGAAGTGTCTCAATGGCATTGATTCAAGGGTCAAATAGAGAGAAGGTTCCCAAGCAAGTGCCAGAATGACGTGTGTCCCAGGGGAAAGCGGGGAGTTGGGGAAAAGGTTAGTTTTTCACCCTTTGCCTCAAAAGGGGTAAAAGTTCTAAAAAGACCCGTGACTCCGCCCAAGAGGGAAAAAGTCAACATACAAACCCGAGTCAAAGCCAAGGTGGGGCGTTGGGGAGAAAAGTGAAAATTTGCCTTTTGTCTAAAAGGCATAAAGGTAAAAATGGAAACGCGTTTCCCAGCCAACCAAAAGGAGCCACATGTCCATGCAAAGCTTCGGGGCCACGGGAGTTTTTGGATTTTGTGATTTTCATGAAAAAGGAGAAAAGTTAAGTTCTGAGCCCGCAGACCCAATTTTTATCCCAATCTGGTTGCCACGTATCCCAATCAAAAGAGGGACCCATTTTCAAGTTGTTTTCCGCCTATTTGTACATAATCGATGTAAAACTTCAAAAGGGCATATCTTTTGACTCAGGGCTCGAGAGATTGCAAATATGATATCACCTGGAAAGATCTTGACCTCGTCTACACCATGGGAGTCTGAAAATTTAATTTTTGAGAGGGTAGGTGGAAGAAAAATGGAGAAACATCTTCGAGATTTCAATGTAGGATCATCAGTCTCAACAACTAGATCGGATTCGATCTATTTCCGTTGTTTCCTCTTCCTTCAAGGCACCGAATCAAGGATCGATGCAGTAAAGATGGATTCAAGGGTAGATTTCAACAGAAAACATTAACAACGGTGGTTGAGCTTTGACCCGTGTTTTCCACTTCTCTCTCCCTTTTTCTTCTCTCAGATCGATTCTATAAATACGGGGACATGATTCATTGTAAAGGGTTGGATATTCTTAGTTTTACAGGCTCCCTTCTCCTTCTAGCAAAGGATTTGTGGGGTTCAGGCCTTCCTTTAAAATTGTATTACGTTTCTACCTTTCAGCTATTCTGTAATGAACTGTATCAATCTATTAGAGCAATAAAATACATTTGTGATCGATCTCAGATCCTTCTTGTTTCTTTTGCTTCTATCTGATCTCTCGTTACAGATCTGGTTATGTCTGTGTTTGTTTATTGTATGCATTTTATTGGTTTGTGTCGAAGGAAAACTAAGTATTCATCATTCCTTTGGTGCATCACCTGGTAGTTTAGTTATTTCTCATTTCTGTACTCTTTTATCCCTATCTCCTTGGCAAGTCTTAGACTAGGTATAGATATAGATCCTCTGTAAATCCTCACATATGCACCTAAACAGAGGAATAAGGAACCAACCTTTAATTTGGAGAGATTTTCCAATTTGCAAGGTCCCACACCTTAGGAAAAGTTCCATGTTATGCAATCACACTAGATGATTTTTCCTTAGAAAAGTAGATCTTTAGAAATCATCTGGGGGTGCTGTGATTTCGCACTAACAATTTTGGCATGCCCGGTGGGACCAAGAAGTCTCTATCTTATTACAGTAGGAATTGATGTACACTTGTTGTGATTCTGGCTTTTAAGAAGCCTTAAAATTGTACATCTGGGCGACTCCAAAAGAAACAAATCTACTGGTTTCAGTAGCCCAAGCTTGGGAGATTCATGAATCTCACCCATCTAGAGCAAGGAAAGAAGGTATATTTGAATACTTGCGTCTATCCCGTAGAAAAAGGAGAGGAAGAAGAGTTCAGAGGTCTCCATCTCCACCAATCAGGGCTTTATCAACACCTCCTCCCAAAGAGACCATTCATTTAACCAAGAGGAGTGCTCAGACCGATCAGAATGGCTCAGCCAAATCCTTATGTTAACTTCACTGGAAGTAGTCCACTCACCTTGATTACACAAAACCCAGTTTTGATTGTAGCATTAAAGAGCATCCCACATTTCACTGGGAAAAATCAAACTTCTCCTGGTGACCATGTCCAAGATATTGCAAATGTCTGCACAATCCACGAAATCCATGAGATGGAAATTGCGTCAAGTTTCTCACCTCTTCATTCAAAGGGAAAGCTTCACAATGGTTCAGGAGTCTCCAAGAGGCTCTATCTAGAATTGGAATCAACTATGCACAACACTTCACAATCAATTTGGAGAGAAAGGTGATAACTTTTCTTTATTGGAACAACTAACAACAATCAAGAGATCCCCGAATGAGTAGCTGACAGACTTAAACCTCAGATTCCAGCAGCCTGGGACAAGATTCCAATAGTATTAAAGCCCACTAATGAAGGTGCCTTCTTATACTTTCTTAGGGCTTTAAATTCTGACATTTCTCCGATGATTCAATCAACGAGAGGCACTACATTACTCGCAGCCTATAGCCTCTCCATAAAATTTGAGAACCATTTGATTCAAGCTAGCAAGATCGCTCCTAGGCCATCCATGCCTTTGTACCCTAAGTTAGGAAGCCCAGATGCTAGCCGAATGCCTACATTAGCTCCTATACCCACCCTTAGGAGTTAAAGCTCAGCTGAAGCTTCCACTTCATCATCTAATACCGATAAAGAGTTTCAGGAAGTGGTAATGAAGCAATTTCATAACTTTGGGAATGAGTTGGTGACCATCAAAAGATAATAAGATCAAATTTTTAGGCCATACCAGCCCCAGGCCCAATATCAAGCCAGACCCCAGTATCAATAGAATAGGCCACCACCTCAGACTGTGAATCAGAGCTAGAACCAAGGACAACCCCAAGCTGCTAGACCTTTCAGGCCATATGATCCTAACACAACTTCAACATCAAGGGCATTGGTTCTACAGAATAATATGGCACAGGAATACGATTGGTGTTTTCCATGCAAACAACCACATAACCAAGCAACATGCTTTAATGGTGCTCTAAATCAGACCAGTATGGTGCCACAAGAACCTGTCCAGGAGGAAAATCAACAACAAGGAGCTCAACAAGGTGGCCCCCAAATGAGACTATGCTTGTCAATTGGTAGGCCGAAGACTTATGTGGGATGAATCAGTCCCCTCCTCAAGGTGTGGCTACCAACACACGGTCCAAAAGGAGAAATATTGGAGAGGGCCAACCACTGAGCCCAGGTGACCCTCAACCTTCCATCACTCCACAAGGTCCTGGTGCTCCAAGTACAACTCCCAACATGTTGAACCAATCCAGACCACCTCCCAAACCAGTCAAGCACCTCTATGGTTGCATTTAATTCATCTCATTAGGTTGTAATAGCCCATGTGTAAAAAATAAATGTGTATGCAGGGAAGGGCAGAAAAAGATGGCTCATTCAATATTATTGAGTAGATGAAAAGGACAAGTGTGAACATTTCACTATGGGAGTCACTAGTCATTCCAGGGTAGAGGGATATGTTACAGACTGCCATGTAGAATTGGTCAAGTTCAAATCACCCTCCTAACCGACAAGAAAGAGTGCTTGCAATACACAGTTGATTCACCTAGGAGGAACCACATAGAGCAACAAGGTAAAAACAGGAGACCTCCTTCCTTCTATGTCTCATTAATTATTGGAGACAAATTAGTACACAATTATATGATTGATTTTGGGGCTAGTAGTTCTATGATACCCAAAAAAATAGTTGACCTTGATTGGGTATCCAATATGAGGTTATCTCTAGAGGAGTAGTTAAATTAGATGGGACAACGGTGACCCTTTGTGGAATCATCAAAGGTTTGAGTCTCACTCTACATGACTGCCCCAATGTAACTGTCTTGCAAAACGTGTCGATCATAGATTTTTCACCACATTTTGGTTTGTGTCTATCTAGGGACTTCACTGCCAAAATTGGAGGCTACCTATCTGTTGATTGGTCACATATGCTCTTTAGGACAAGGTATGGAGCAAAGGCCACAATCAAATCTGAACCTATTGCTGATTATCATATTAAACCCTATGTGCCTAGCCCAATCAACGCTAACTGCTCAACTTTTGATCAAGAGGACCTCCTAAACAATTTTGAAGCAAATACCAAGGTGGGATATATCCTAGACTTAACTCTTGATGATTGGGCAAACAAAAGCCATGCTTTTGACCCTATCTTGAAATGGAAGAATAAGAGCTAGGTGTCTACTACCTACATGAAGAGACCAGACTCTGCTGACCTAATCAAGCCGAGAATACAAGGATGACAATGAGATGTGGTAATTGTTCTTCGATGGTTCAAGGAGTAAACAAGGAGCTGGAGGAGGAGCCATGATTATGTCCCCTAGAGGTATGAGATATTATTCAGCCTTCAGATTCTAGTTCGCTTTCTCAAATAACACTAATGAATATGAGGATTTAGTCAAGGTCTTCATTGGGAAAGGAAGCTGGGAATCAAGAACTTGCAGTATTCGGTGACAGTGAACTAGTTGCCAAGTAGGTCGAGAGGAATTAATGTTGTAAAGAATGACCTGCTCAAAAACTACAAGAGTAGGGTATGGGATCTCTCGACACTAAAAATTTTCTCCATAATTTCTATTTCATTAATGTATGTATTAGGAATAGGATGTTGTTAAGTATAATTAGTAGTAGCGTCGATAGAAGATAATGGCACCGTTAGTACGGTGTCGATTAATAATGTGGAGTACGGTAGGATCAAAGTACAATAGGAATGTTGTAAAAAGTAAATATTTGTCGTAAGTGGTCCCGTAATGTTAAAATTTCAAAGTTTGGGTAATTAGAGAAGTAGGGTCTACATGATTAGGAATTAGAAATATTATATTGGTAATAAAGACAAGGAGTGAGGTCATAAATATTTTGTGTATTTTATTTGTAAAAAGTCTAAAAATGTGGAACCCATGTAAAATGATAAGGTTTATCTTATCTTAGATGATGAGCTTACATGTACGAGATAAGAGTTAAGGTATGAAATATGATTCGTCAGAGTGGATTTCTTATCCTATCTTAGAGATAAGATGGATAAGCCTGGAAGTTCTATAAATAGAGAGGCCACCCTCCTCATTTAGCATAGAAAGAAGTAGTGAGAAATATTGTAGGAAGTGTGCAAAGGAAGCCATCAGTTAAAGGTGTGTTGAAGAAGCCATCAAGAGGTGTAATTGTAAAGTTTCTCCCATAGTCTTGTTGAAGTACCTCATGGGTGAGATTGTAACAATTTCATGTTAATATTATAATTTACTTTGATATTTCAGATTTGTCATCATTAGTCTTATCATAGTTGATGGTATTCTTGTGTTCGGTTGTTGTTTTGTTTCCATATTACGTCCACCAAACTAAAGGCTGTGCATTAGTAAATAATCATAGCACGAGGAGTTCCCGGTGAAGAATTATCATAGTGCCGGATTGGTGATGATAGATCTCATGGAGGATTTTGAGGCCTTGATATCATGTCCATACATAGGAAGGAGAATGAAGTTGCTGATATACTTGTAGTAGTTGGAGCACCATTTGATGTGGTGAACAACATCAAAAGAGACAAAGAACAACCACATATCCATGTGGTTGTGAGGCCAGCAGTGCCAAATAATCATACATGCGTTGGAAGGTGTTTGAGAATGATCAACAGATCATTAATTTTTTGCAAGAAGAGGCTGAATTCTCGGCCCATAATCAAAACAAACTAGAGCAACAATATGGGAACCAGATAGTACAATTGCATACAAACAAGCTTCCCAAAGGCTTAGTGACCTGGAATCCATTTTCAATCCTAATGATCAGTTCAGAAAAGAAAAGGCTAACATGCAGATCAAAGGAGAGGATTGAGTCAATCCCAGTTAGAGAAGACAAAACACTTCAAATTGGCAAGGTGGCCACTAAGCAGGAAAGGCATGAATTCATACAACTTTGCCAAGAATTCCCTAATGTGTTTGCTTGGAGTTATGAATACCTAAGGGGTTTCAATCCCAAACTAGCACAACACACAATTGAATTGGACCCAGCTGCTCAACCTATCAGGTAGAAGTAGAGACTAGTCAACCCACATATTGAGCCTCTGATGAAGAAGGAGCTGAACAAACTAATAGAGGCAAGTATCATATTCCCAATCAAGCATTCAAGTTGGTTTGTAAACCTAGTCCCGGTCGATCGAGAAAGAAAATGGGGAAATCAATATGTGTTCACTTCACTTGGTGATTTGAACAGAGCCTCCCTCAAAGATCACTACCCACTCCCTTCAATGGAACAGATTTTGCAAGTAGTGTCTAGGTCAGAGAGATTTTCTCTCTTAGATGGCTATTTAGGATACAATCAGATCATGGTGAAAGAAGATGATGAATTAAAAACTACTTTCACCACCAAATGGGGCACCTATGCATACAAAAAAATTCCATTTAGATTGTCCAATGCTAGTGCTACTTTCCAAAGAGCCATGGATATGGAATTCAAAGGGCTAATCAACCTAGATAGTGTTGATATATCTAGATGATATCACTATGTTCTCTAAGAACACGACAGACCACCTTTTCCATCTAAGGCAGGTGTTTCAAAGATGCAGAAGATTTGGGGTGTCTTTGAACCCCAAAAAATGCATATTCTTGGCCCATGAGGGCAAGCTTTTGGGCCACATTGTGTCTAAGGAGGGTCTGGCAATTGATCCTAGAAAGGGTTGAAGCAATAAAAGCACTGCCATTGCCCAGTCACAAGAAGGCTCTTCAAAGCTTCTTGGGGAAGATCAACTTTGTTCGAAGGTTTGTCCCAAACTTTGCTACTCTGGTTAAGCCAATAACACTGATGCTGAAGAAGAGCTTAGCATTCAGATGGAAAGCTGAAGGAAAGACAAGCTTTAAAGCTATCAAAGAGGCCATATCATAGGCCCCAACTCTTGTAAATCCATATTTTTCCAAGGATTTCATATTGTATGCCTTTGGCGGCAATGACACTATCTCTATAATCTTGGTTCAACTAAACAAAGAAAAATCAGAATAACCAATTGCTTTCTTCAGTCAGAGTCTAGAAGAATATGAGGTAAGGTATTCCTTCATTGAGAAGCAAGTCCTGATGGTGATTAGAGGACTGAAGAAGTTTAAGCATTTGGTGTCAAACAACAAAATCCAACTATTGGTCTCCCATGGAAGTCAAAGAATTCCTCCTTAGCAAGGACCTGAATGAGAAACGTGCAGGGTGGATTACTCATGTCATGGAATATGACATTGAGATTAAGGTCACCAAGCTGGTCCGTGGGAGGGGCTTGTGTGAGAAGCTAGCCTCTGCTCTATAAGATGAAACAAACAGTGAGAAGGAGGTTGTTCTGATTCTACAAGATGATCAAGAAAAAGAAAGAAATGATGTACTGCTCCTTGTTGGACCCAAGACATGGTGCATTTCCTTCAAACCGGCATGTGCCCTCATGGGATGAATAAAGAAAAAATAAGGCATTTCAGTTACAGGCCATTCCATATGTTCTTATTGATGGTGTCTTGTTTAAAAGAGACATCAATGGTATTCTGTTGAGATGCATTGGGACAGATCAAGTAGAGAGAGTGCTACAAGAATTTCATGTTGAAGTAGTTGGAGGCCATTTTTCCCCAAGAGTGACAGCACTCAAAATCATGAAAGTAGGATATTATTGGCCCAGAGTGTTTAGTGACTGTTATACATGGATTAAAAGATGCAAGAATTGTGCTTTCTTCAAAGGGAAGGAGAAGCTAGCAGCACTTCCATTGCACCCAATCTCGGTCGACCAACCTTTTATGTAGTGGGGATTGGACTTCATTGGAGTCATCAATCCAAACTCAAGCTAGGGTCACAAATGGATCCTAACAGCCACATACTATTTTACCAAATGGACCGAGGCAGTGGCACTCAAGGAGGAAAATGAGTCTAGTATCCTGGATTTCTATGAAGGAATAGTGACCAGATTTGGAAGGCCAGCCACCATCATATCAGAAAATGCATTAGCATTTATAGGTTCCAAGATCACAAGATGGGCTGTCAAGAATGGGACTTATTTGAGCACCTCATCAAATTATTACCCTCAGGGTAATGGCTAGGTTGAGTCTATAAACAAGAATTTGTTAAAGATCATCAAGAGAACTTTGGATGAGAATCAAAGGACCTGGCACACAAAGCTCAAAACAACCTTATGGGCTGATAGAATAACACCCAAGAGATCCACAAGCATCTCTCCATTCAAGCTTGTCTATGGGAAAGAGGCAGTGTTGCCTATATCACTTGAGTTACCAACATTGGAGCTTGTGAGGCAACTAGAAATGTTTGAGTTTGCACCAATGGAGGTCAGGTACGTGGAGCTGATAGAATTAGAAGAAGCTAGAGAGAGTGCTCTCAAGCATTGGAGAGGAGTCAGGATTCAATCAAGAAGTGCTTTGACAAGAAAGCAAAAGCAAGGAATTTCAGGAAGGAGACCTAGTTTTGAAGTGGGATGCGAGATCGAGCAAAACCAGGGAGACATTCTAAGTTTGATGCCATCTGGAGTGGTCCTTATATGATAACAAGATGTAAAAGTAGCAATGCTTTCCAGTTGTCCTCATTGGAGGGTGAAGAGCTACAGATCCTAGTGAACGAGATCTATCTCAAGCACTGCTACTAAAAGGGAAGTCCCACTCTGTACATATTAGTTTAGTTTCTCTTTCCTCTAAGTGCTTCTGCACATTGTCTTGTTGTAGCATAGATTAATTTTCTCCTAAGTGCTTTTGCACGCTCTACATGTTCCATTTGGAGCATGTATGATTTCAATTTTGTACATAGTCTTGGTGTTGTTTTGTTGCTCTTATGCAGTTCATTTAGAAAAATAGATGAAGCCCTGGAGTTGAAACAATTTTCTACTCTCAGAAATCTTCATTTTGGGATTTTCTTATAAAATCTGAGGATGCAAGCAGTCGAGCTCATGAACTAGAGTCGAACTAGTATTGAAATGTTATTCTCGACTCCATGCCCAACAAATATGACAAGGCAACTGATCTCTTCATCTAGTAGGAAGATGTCCCCGTGAGTCACCAAATTGTTATCCATATTTCACCCTGGGTGAAATATTGGATCAAATCATGACCCCGCTTGAAGGAACCGAGAAAACTCATCTAGATCCTACAAATTGGTTGCAAGAAGATTCAAAAATGGAGTGGCGGAGGCCAAGAAAGATCAAAGGACCCTATATAGAAATAAAACGACTCTATCGGGCCGTTTCTACATCTTAAATCCATCCTCCAAGTTATAGGCAGGCAAAACTATAAAATAGTAGGGTCAGACAATAAGGATCAATGCTACAAAGAAGCCAAAAGAAGGAAGAATAACGAAGATTCGAAGTCCTCGGGCTCAAATTGGTTCAAGAAAAGGGAAAAAAATGACTAAGTATGGAGGAAGAAGTGGAAAGGGCCACGTGCCTTAACGACAGTTGTTTCAAGGGTGAATCCAAAAGGTGGGCTTGAAATTGGTTAAGTATGAATGTGAAAGTGGAGAGTGCTAATAGTCAATGTGGCACATCCCCAAGAGTTGGTCCCAAGGGAAAGACCTAAATGAGCGCAAGGCCGCCACGTAGCTCAAAATCTAAAAATTAAGAAGGACCGTTGAAAAGTCCACAAAGCAGCGGAGGCAAACAAGTGTCAACCCGATGCTCCTCCAAAGGAAAACTTTGGGTTAGATTTATCAAACATGCACGGTGCCTCCATGTGTCCTCAAAGGGGGACAGAGTTAGTTGAATAGTCAATGCACAAACAGGCCGACAGAGGCTACCAAGTGTCTTAATGGCGTTGATTCAAGGGTAAAGTAGAGAGAAGGTTCCCAAGCAAGCGCCAGAATGACACGTGTCCTAGGGGAAAGTGGGGAGTTGGGGAAAAGGTTAGTTTTTTTCCCTTTGCCTCAATAGGGGTAAAAGTTCTAAAAATA
Organism: Taxus wallichiana var. yunnanensis; assembly: GCA_018340775.1. Lineage (NCBI taxonomy): Eukaryota > Viridiplantae > Streptophyta > Pinopsida > Cupressales > Taxaceae > Taxus > Taxus wallichiana. Next base: position 508,409,116 of record CM031236.1, on the reverse strand, counting down.
CCCGCGACTCTGCCCAAGAGGGAAAAAGTCAACATACAGACCCGAGTCAAAGCTAAGGCAAGGCGTCGGAGAGAAAAGTGAAAATTTGCCTTTTATCCAAAAGGCATAAAGGTAAAAATGGAAACATGTTTCCCAGCCAACCAAAAGGAGCCACGTGTCCATGCGGAGCTTTGGGGCCATGGGAGTTTTCTGGATTTTGTGATTTTTGTGAAAAAAGAGAAAAGTTAAGTTGAGCCCACAGAGCCGATTTTTATCCCAATTTAGCTGCCACATATCCCAATCAAAAGAGGGACCCATTTTCAAGTTGTTTTCCCACCTATTTGTACAGAATCGATGCAAAAATTCAAAAGGGCATATCTTTCGACTCAGGGCTTGAGAGATTGCGAATCTGATATCGCTGGAAAGATCTCAACCTCGTCTATGCCATGGGAGTCTGAAACTTTAATTTTTGAGAGGGTAGGTGGAAGAAAAATGGAGAAACATCTTCAAGCTTTCAATGCAGGATCATCAGTCTCAACAACCAGATCAGATTCGATCTATTTCCATTGTTTCCTCTTCCTTCAAGGTGCCGAATCGAGGATCGATGCAGTAAAGATGGATTTGGGGGCAAATTTCAGCAGAAAACATTAACAATGGTGGTTGAGCTTCGACCCACATTTTCCGCTTCTCTCTCCCTTTTTCTTCTCTCATATCGATTCTATAAATACAAGGACATGATTCATTGTAAAGGGTTGGATATTCTTAGTTTTACAGGCTCCCTTCTCCTTTTAGTAAAGGATTTGTGGGGTTCAGGCCTTCTTTAAAATTTTATTACGTTTCTACCTTTTGGCTATTCTGTAATGAACTATATCAATCTATTAGAGCAATAAAATACGTTTGTGATTGATCTCAGATCCTTCTTGTTTCTTTTTCTTCTATATGATCTCTTGTTACAGATCTGGTTGTCTATGTTTGTTTATTATATATATTTTATTGGTTTGTGTCGAAGGCAAACTAAGTATTCATCATTCCTTTGGTGCATCACCTGGTAGTTTAGTTATTTCTCATTTCTGTACTCTTTTATCCCTGTCTCCTTGGCAAGTCTTAGACTAGGTATAGATATAGATCCTCTGCAAATCCTCACGTATGCACCTAAACAGAGGAATAAGGAACCAACCTTTAATCTGGAGAGATTTTCCAATTTGCAAGGTCCCACACCTTAGGAAAAGTTCCATGTTATGCAATCACACCAGATGATTCGACTTAGAAAAGTAGATCTTTAGAAATCATCTGGGGGTGATGTGTTTTCAAACTAATGAGGAACTCAACACGACAAGTAATAAATGTGTGTGGCTGCAAGAACTTTGGAACAAATTTGGAATTTTCCAGCCAAAGATAAGGGTCTTATGATCCAATACTCCAATTTTTGCCACCCTTTAAATAACATATTTCAGATCTCGGTTGGGAGGCTTGAAAATAAAAAGGAATACCCAAGAACTTAAATATCTCACCATGTGCCAAAATATTCCATTCAAAAGTGGCAAGCCAATCTGGCGCAAGAAGGAAGGATTGTCGATAACACTGGGTTTTTCACCATTGAATGGATGAGCCAAAAGCTAAGAAGAAAGTATCTAAGCATTGCATAACATTTCAAATGTTGGCTTCATCTTCAATGAGCATAAGAAAGGAATCATTTGCAAAATTCCCATTGAGAAGTTGAGAACTGGGTGCAACAGGAAGCGAGATTCCCCTAACAAGACCCTAGGATTTAGTGTGGGCTAATAAATACCCAAATCCTTCACCACGAGCACATATAATGTAGGGGCCAGAGGGCAGCCTTGCCAAATAGAATAAAAAATCCCAAATGGTTCTGAGCTAATGCCATTGATAGAGATCTAAGCGAGAGGCATCCACAAAAAGCATATTGACGGATTGAATAAAATTGGGGCCAAAGCCAAGGGCTTGAAGCATGACAAGAATAAATGGCCATTCAATTCAATCGTAGGCTTTCTCAAAATCAATTTTTATGAACATGGTGAACTGATTAGATTTGTGGGCCCATTCCATGCCTTCCCACACAATAATGATGTTATCCAAGATATATCTACCCTGTATAAATCTTGTTTGTTCTGGTTGAATAACATCCGGAAGGATATTGCGTAGCCGCATAGCCAAAGCTTTGGTGATGATTTTATAGGAGACATTCAATAGTGTGATCGACTGCCAACAAGTGATTTGCTCTGGGTATCCATGTTTAGGGATGAATTTTATGTTTCCCTTATTGATTCGTGGCCCTAAGGATTGATTTTGAAACCCTTTGAGGTAAACTTGGAATAGGTCGTGCCCGAACGAGTCCCAAAGAGCTTTATATAATTCATAGGGAATCCATCGCATCCCAATGATTTATCATTGGCCATCTGTATGGTGGCTTCATGGAGGTTCTCAATGGTGAGAATTCAATGGTGAGCCTCGAGACAATTTGCTTGACACAACACCCAGGCATTGATCAAGAGCAGCTTGGCAAGTTGCAGAAGGTTGTTGAGCTTGGAACATGAGCTTGTAGTGGTGTACAAAGGCTTGCAACATAAGTTGTGGATCTATAATCCTTGTTGCACCCTCCATGATAGCCCAAATTTTTGGGAAGGTTTCTTAGCTCTGAGAGAAAGAAAAATTCTTTCGAGACCCGATCTCCAATTTTGAGCCAGTGCATACGGGCTCGGATCTATGCTCCCCTGACATTGTAGTTGTCCACAATTTGAATTTTTTGGCAAAGCGTTACAACATGAAGTTGCATGGTTTCAGAGAAAGGATCACCTTGAAGTGCCACCACCGCTTGACTAAGAGCCAATGTGTTAGCGGAGTATGAGAGGCACCTTGAATTTTGCCATTACTATCTGCCATAGATTCTGAGGAATCTAGTTGTTTGAGTCAATGTGTCCTCCCACCATTGAATCCAACTGGCTTACATAGGTGGATGATACTCTCTTGGTAGTTACTATAACATGGAATTAAATTCCAAACATGCTTGATATGATTAACGGTGGGGCCATTGCATCAAGGCAATATTAAGAAAGAATTGGTGTTTATGGCAAAAAGGGCGCGTATCATGCCAAGTGATATGAAATCGTATTGGAGAATGATCGAAAGGACAAAGTTAGGCATGACCTCCACTGGTAGGGAATAAATGTTATCAAACTCAAAATAATCTTGAGCTGACAACATGGCTCTGTCAAGCTATTTAAGTACGTGATCTGTCCCTCCACGTAGATTGGACGAGAACCATGCTTCAGAGGTGGGAAAGTGAGATGTGTTATGAAAAAAAAATCCAAATTTATTATGCATAAAGTACCACACTTCCCTTTCACCAGGTACCCACCTCATTGGAAAGTGGCCAAATTTATCTTTAGGTGACTCAACCATATTAAAATTTCCACTTATGACCCAATAAGCATTGGGAAATGAAGTTGGCGATCTAACGCCACAGATCAGCCATTTCAGCCACATCGTTTGAGGCATAAATATTAATGAGGCCAAAAGCGTGGCCATCCACATTACATAAGACCCATATGACACGGTTGGTGGGGTCGATGCCATGGATAATTAATAAAGGTCACAATTTGGGAGCAAAAATTGAAATTAATCCCCCACACTCTGCTTCATGATTGCTATAGAAAGCCAAGTTGCCAGGCCAGATGGACTTGCAAACCATATGTAATTGAAAACCTATAATTTTCATGTCGCAAAAAAAAAAACTTCCAAATTTACACATCATTCTTTGAGTTTCATGCACAACATAATTATGACAGAGTCTATAAGACCTTGAACATTCCGAGATAAACAATTCATGAGAAAGCGATGGTGAGGAGCCATATCCCCACCATCCAAACTATTAAGGGCATCATATTGATTTTACAGGAAATGAATAGTATTGTGCTGAAAAAAATCCTGCAAATCAACTTTTTTCCATTATGTGTACTCAATATTATACTCCTCTTCGATTGAGTCCACGTTGTGAGCCGAGCTATGGTCCCGAGAAATGCAAGAGGGGCTTCAGGGCCTTTTGGAGGGTCCTTGTGAATTGCTTGGTAGGAGTAACAACACCGATTTCTGGATGGGAACATTATAAACAAAAAAAAATTGGTCTAAGAGAATTGATGCCGCAAGGGGTGTGCTGGAATATTTTGGCAATGGGGTAGTGTAGTTGGCAGCGGTAGTTGGTTGTTTAGCTGGAGCAGTTGGCTCTTTAACATGTACACTATGTGGTTGTTCCTTGATTGACTCCGGTGGCCATTAGACCCAGAGGCCTTGGATTTTGGGATTTTTTCTTGTTTTTCCATCCCTCGACAACTTACAAACCTTCCTCCTACTGGGTTTGACTAGTTAAGGAGTTGCTATGGCCAAAGTGCGGTTATGGGGTACATAAAGAGGACAATCTTTTATCTTGTGATCAGAAGCCTGACAACAGAAGCATGTGTTAAGAAAATTGATATATATGACCCACTAAGAATAGTATTTTTCTCCCATCTAAATATACAGAAATTCCTTTAGATCTTAAGAGAGATCAATCTCAATGCATACTTGCTTACCGCGATCGAGCATGATAAAACCTATCGGCTCGAGGCAAATTACCCGACCAAGAGAAGCGACAATTTTTGGATTGCGGGGCCTATCATAGCCACGTTTGTGGTTTCTAGATCACCGCACTAATCATTGACATTGTATGAACAAATGGGGCCAACTAGTGTTCAGTATGTTCAATTCACATTTTCTAGCATGTTAGCAACCTATGCAAATAAAGGTGTGTCAAAACACAAAGAGAATGTGATTTGGCAATTTGATTTTTTGAGATCTATCATATCCAAGTGTGTTGCTTCTAGGTCACTACATTGATAATCGATGTTGTTTCACCAAATGAGGCCAATTGGTGTCCAATATGTTTAGTTCACATTTGCTAGCATGTTACCAACTTGTACAAAAAAGGTGTGTCGAAACAAGGCGTGGACATCCATATAAGCATTATGAGGAAGGGAATTTCGATAGATGCTTAAGTTGCAAGTGCACTAACATATATGTTTGCAAATGAGGAAGCATGTGAACTATTCGACAAATTGATTTAAATATGTCTACAAATGAGAAAATTCTTGGAAAATATGTTGTCTCATGGATTGCAATGCTTCTTAGATATGAAAAAAATCATTTATTGAAAATACCTTGGAAACTTTATGGAAAATGCAATTTGACAGGTGTCAAGCCAATGTCCACAACCTTTGTTAGCATCTTCTTAACCTTTTTCAATATGAGAGATTTAGAACAAGGCACCTTCCTCTTCTTCGAGAGCCAACATCTACTTGTGTTGTGATTGATTAACTAAAATGTGGAATTTATTATATATTCTATGGTTAATCTAATATTAAGCACAATAATGAATAACATATATATGCATAAAGGAAATGACCCAAGCAATATAAGCTATGAAAATAGGAAACCCTAATGTGTAAAGAGAGTTAGAAAGAGCTTAATTAATTCGACGATGCCTCGGGATTGTGTCACAAAATAAATTGGATGGACAAAATGCATATGTGACCATACGAGAAGATCCAAAAAGCATAGATCTAGAAAGATATGTTGGATTAGGGCACTGGAGAGGTACATGGACACCTATGGGTGCCCTAGTCTTAGATATGGGAGCCTTGTTATGTGAAAAATCTCTATAAACCTCCTTTGAGGTATCACTAAGTGATGACCTATGTTCACTTCTTATCGTACTAACATCGTTGAACTCGGTTGTATGTCACTGTAAATCAATGATGAAGGAGAGACTTGTAAAACCCCAAGATGAGCATCAAACCCCTAAAAAAGAAAGATGCATATGAAGGGGTCAAACTATCCTCAGGGAAATAGTGGTGGACTTACTAATCGAGCACTGCACTACATATTAGACCCAATGTAGTTCTATCTACTTGTGTGTGCAATCCTGTGCCTAGGGTGCCCTAACGCAAATGATGCCAAAGTAGCGGGAAATAGCTAGGTAAAAATGCAAAATGGTGGATGGAATAGAATAGACTCCCCTTCCTATGTAGTGTGTGATGTAGAATAATGCCCCAAATGCAGTCCCTTGCCTTATATAGATAGTTAGCCCTCTGTAGAAATAGTCTACCCCTAAAATGTTTGTATGTTGTGTTTATATAGGGATCTCTTGCTCAAATTTTGACACTAATGACCCGATATGTCAACTAGTACCTAGGGGAATGGGAGGGAAAATCATAAAGACCGACCTCAAACATCTAAATGAAAACCAAGTGCGACCGGGACTAGGGCAACCCAAAATGAGGGCTTGGGCCCCCGAGGCACTCTAATCCCTTCCTAGGTTCCCTAGTCAAAGACTAGAGATGAAAACTAAGTGAATAACAACAACTAAAACTCCCTGAGAGATGACCAAAACTATACAAGTAGGTGAAGACTGCATGAGACAGACTCGGATCAAACTTCTGGATCCTTTCATTCCTTTGAGAAAGCAGAGATAAGGGTTAGGGCCAGGCTAGGAGGAATACCTGTTGAATGTTGAGATGGTGTGCGCGTACCGTAGAGAAAGATCAGATCGACTGCGAAGAACTCCTTTTTGTCTTGGAAGGACTACCTGCAAGTAAGAATACAAGACCACCAGATTTTAATTAGACAATAAATGAGGGAGCTGCCTTAGGCCCAGGAAATATAAAACTTCCTTTCGAAGGTGGTCAGTTCCCCTTTTAATACGAATTAACACAAATGATAACAAGGAAAGCTATTGCAAAATCACGATTTAGGTATCTCGTTACAAAGCAATAGAAGCTAAACTATCAATAATAAAGCGTCACGTTGTTTGTTCGGTTACTGGTCGTTGATACATTCAGGTTGAGTTATAGGGATAAACCAGACTGGATCTGAGGTTGTTAGGTGACAAATAGGTGAGAAAAGGGTTTTGGGGTATAAGTCACGTGGCCGACGCGGTCCTTTGGATAATAACCGACGTGGTTAGAGAACCGCTTGCGGTGGGGATAAACGACACCGGTAGGGTCAGCAATCTAAGTGCTTCTGGATAGAGGTTGGTTGCAAGGTGATCGTGGGGTTATTAAGATTGGTGGATGGCTGAGGGGAATAATGGGAGGACAGGGAAGGCTCAGAGTGTGATAAAATGGTCTTCTGGGCAATACAAGGATGTATGGATGAAGGTTAGTGTGCGGGGTCTTTGGTAGGTGGTAGATCTAGGAATGAGCTTATAATTACTATCAATCCACAGGCTCAAGAAATGGTGCTTAGAAACATACGAGACACTACTTACTCGTTCCTGATGAAGATGCAGGTTCCAGGACTGTGATGACGAAGACAGGGCTCAAGTAGGATGATCTGACAATCCAAGATGAGCAATCTCCTCTTCTGATGCTCGGATGAGTGTCACTGGGGGCTGGTTATTCCGTTGCAGTCTTGGGCTTGATGTCCTTGTCTGCAAACTCTTCTCGTTTCTTCACTTGTCTCTGCTCGGCCAAGCAAATCCGGATCCTTTCAATGATTTCTCCTCTTTTGATCAAATGAAAATCCGATCCTTTGTTTTTGGTTGGAAGTGGTCATTTACAGGGAACCGATGGCGGTTACACAATCGACGGCGGTCGAGTAGGAACCGATGTCGGTCACGTCAAAGTGGGCTATTTTTGGTAAAATAGCCAGCTTTCCCTCCTTTCTCTCCGAGGGATTAGTTGCGGGCTTGGTCAAGTCATTATGAGGTTGGTTTTAGGTGCGGGTGAGGAGTAATTAGTCATGGGTGTGGATGTGGACCAAGTTATAGGTCTTAATTAGGTTAGTTTAGGGTTAAGACTAGGTTATGATGAGGTGGCGAAATGAGGTGGCAGGTATGGCGATGTGGATTTATTAATTATAAGGTAATTAATAAATAATTATGTAAGGTTTAGGTGATGAGGTTAGGTTGCGAAATGAGATGCGGGGCACAGGGGGTCGTAAGACACAAATTTGGTGTCTACATTAGCCCCTTGTTGTCGTGTAGCTTGTCTTTGTTAAAGCTGCATGGACAATAATAAGAAGTGGTTACCCCTGTTAAGGGTATAGGTAATCCCCCTCAAATCTATCACAGATTGAGGTAGCGTGAAATCAGGGATAGGGTTGATAAAGGGTAAATGGTGTTTATATGATGGTAAGATGGTGGGGTAGGTCCAAGGAAGCAGACGCACGTTGAAATGCAGTAGTGCGACCAGGGTACATGATTTGAAGAGCAAACAAGCAATTCATAGGCAAAGGTCGATAGTTTATCCAAACAAGGGTGATATAATCCTGGTATCCAAGGCATAGGAAGTAGCTCCAGGGGATATAACGGGTAAGGTATAGGAACGTTTAGGCATGTTCGGCAGTACCAAATGGTTGGTTTGGTTGAGATAAACGTCACGGTCTTGGTCTAGGCAAAGTTGGTCGACTGATCAAGTCAAGGACCCTAATCATGCTAAAACACGAACAGGTGAGCTCGATTGAACAAAAAGTGACATGATGGGTGGATAAAAGTGTATTGTGTTGATGTTGGGCGAGGTATTTGGTGGTGCGGCCTTAGGTCGGGCCAAATGGTGTGGCCTTGGGTCGGGCCAAATGGTTGGAATGGTTGGGTGCGGTCTTGGGTCGGGCCAAATGGTGGTGGGCCAAATTACGGCCTTGGGTGGGCCAAATGGTTGGGTTATGGCCTTGGGTCGGGCCAAATGGTGGGTTACGGCCTTGGGTCGGGCCAAATGGTTGGTTATGGCCTTGGGTCGGGCCAAATGGTTGGTTATGGCCTTGGGTCGGGCCAAATGGTTGGTTATGGCCTTGGGTCGGGCCAAATGGGGCCTTGGGTCGGGCCAAATGGTAGGTTACGGCCTTGGGTCGGGCCAAATGGTTGGTTCGGCCTTGGGTCGGGCCAAATGGTTGGTTACGGCCTTGGGTCGGGCCAATTGGTTGGTTACGGCCTTGGGTCGGGCCAAATGGAAGTTAACAAAGGGTTTTCAGCCAAGGTGGATATAGGCGATGTTGTGAGAAAGGGCGATTAGTAAATAAGGGTAGAAATTGGGGAAGAGGTGGGATAAAACCGATATCGATTGTCCATGACCGATATCGGTTAGGTGACCGATACCGGTTCCTTAGGGCACAATATAACCGGTATCGGTTATAGTCGAAAACCTATAAAAAGAAAAAATACGGCCGGTCATTGTCATATTGTCAATTTGAAACCCAATTTGAGTTGTCTGAGGTGTATTGTTGAGATTGGAGCATTTGTTGGTTGAGGTGGCGCTATTGGAGTGGAGAAGTGAGTGGTTAGTGGGCCCGAGTGAGTAGGAGGCAGCAGTTGATTGGTGGAGGACCCAGCAGAGGAGAGGTGGAGCTATGGCACAGCCAGGAGGAGCAGGAGGTGCTGGACCAGCTGGACCACCACCACCCATCCCACCACGACGACGTGTCGTCATACCGGTAGGTTCGAAACCCTTCATTGTGTGAATTTGATTGTGTTAAGCTGGATTTGGGTTTTGGGTAGGAATGTAAGGTTTTTAGAAAATAATTAATAAATGGAAATTATTTGAAAAAAGGAGAGGGTAGATAGGTGAAATAGGCCAAGGCGGCAGGGTGGGTAGGTTTTTAGGGTGTTTGGGTGGGTATATAGGGAGAAATAGGAAAAAAATTGAATGGGGTAGCCGCGTCGTCGGGTTGGCTCGGGTATTTTTCAGTGACCGATGCCGGTCACTAAGCGACCGGCATCGGTCAAGAAATTTTTGGCGAGGGTGGTTTGTAGGTGACCGGTGTCGGTCGTACGTCGACCGGCATCGGTGGAGAGGGGACCGGTGGCGGTCATGGGTGACCGGTACCGGTCCTACTTAGGAATATTTATTTTGTTGGTTGGTTTTGCTATGGTTTGGGGTGTTTGGTGGTTGTTGGGGCTGTGGTTTGGGTGTTTAGGTATTAGTGGTTTGGGTGTTGTGTTTGTGGGGGTGAAGAGGGAAGGGGTAGAGGTTAATAGGAAGGGTGATTGGTGAGTGGGGGAAAAATGGGGCGATTGTGTGGTTGGTGCGGTTCGGATAGATTAGGTGTTGGGCATGAATGGGGAGGTGTTAAATTGGTAGGGGCATAGGTAAATGGCGAGAATAGAGCTGAGTGATTGGTAGGGTGCGAGATAAGGCAAGGGGATATCGTAAAGTTTTTAGGGTAAAATAGGTGAGTGTAGGTGTGTGTTATAGAGTCGGGTTGTGGTCGGGTGGGTAAAAGGGGGTATAGAAGGTTAAAGTAGTTGTTGTTTGAAAGGGTAGGTCTAATGAAGTGGGTGATTTGTGCAGGCACGTCAGCAGCTGACTATGCGGGACAGGATGCCCCCGCTGTTGGGACGGATGCGGCCACACGTGTCGGCAGCGCAGTGGGGCATTATGCGCGAGGTGGGACTCGGCGGAGTCCAGCGGTACAGGGTGATCGATAGGGATCACAGTTTGATGGTCGCCCTCATCGAGAGATGGGATCCGGCGACCAATGTGTTCCATCTCCCGACTGGAGAGATGACCATTACATTGGAGGATGTGTATCGCATCCTTAGATTACCGATTGATGGAGAGGCAGTCTTCCAGGTGGATGCAGAGACAGCCATGGACAACATCTTACATGTATTCGGGGATGCAGCCGCGCTATTGACGTATCACAGTGCGAGCATCGCGTATGGGGATATGTACCGTGCCCACCGACATGAGACACGGCTTGCCGTGTTGATGATGATCGGGATTACATGCTTCACCCTCCCGGACTCAGAGGGAGGCCGCTTTCCATGGGCGTTGATGGGGGTGTTACACGAGATGGTCGAGGAGCATACATGTTATGCTTGGGCACCAGTATACCTGGTGCAGTTATACCGAGAGCTGTGGGGCTATCGCCGGATGAGGCGATTCGGGATTTGCTCTACGTTTTTGTTACACTGTTGGGCATATGAGCATATCATATGCATTAGACCAGTAGGGCTGCCCCAGCAGCCAGGGCCACAGGTGATCTACAGATATGGCTTTCAGAGGTGGTTGGGGGTCGTGGGCCAGCCACGAGCCGTTCTCGCCGGACGAGATGTGGCATATTACCGGCATGTATTAGAGGGCTTGACAGCGTTAGATATTGTATGGAGACCTTATAGAGGTCATCCCCCGGAGGAGCCCGAGCACAGTTGCAGTGGATCCAGTATACATTCTGGATAGCGGGACGGAGGCCGGGAGAGTACGAGCGGATACCCCTGGAGAGGGTACGATGCGGCAGATGGGGCTATGACAGGATGAGCCACCTCCCTTCCCTCAGTACCGGAGGGATGATGTAGAGGCTCCACTGCCTGCACCACACCTATGGACCCAGATTGGGTAGCAGAGGCAGAGATGATCTGATGGATGACGCCGGGTGTACGGGATCATTTTTAGTATGGTGGGCAGGAGAGAGAGCCGCGAGGATAGCACAGCCCGCACAGCCAGACTTGGTGGCTGTTAGAGCAGAGAGGGACCAGCTCGAGGGGGTAGTACAGTTATTTACGAGGGCAGCTTGCTGCACGCAGCACGAATAGGTGTCTTACGAGTAGGGTAGCTTGAAGCCTGTGCATGTACGAGAAGCACCACAGTAGCACCACCAGTGCAGTGCAGCACCACACAGTGCACCACCACAGCACGGCAGCACAGCACAGTACCAGCGCACCACCACCGGCGCAGCCACAGGCACCACCAGCTGCACCAGCATAGGGGCACTATTATTAGGAGTCGGGGGACCAGCCCCAGCAGCGATGGTGGCACGGGCCCGCTATATGGAGGCGAGAGCGGAGGCTCGGTATTATCAGGATGTTCTTGATGGTACCGGGGCTGACTATCAGCCATATGCGGTGCATAGAGTGGAGACCTCGCGTAGCCAGAGATCCCAGGGTGGTGCAGCCACAGCCGGTGGGTCTGTTACAGGGAGGAGACGAGAGGCAGCACAGGGACCCGCAGGGAGACAGGCAGAGGGCGGTGGGGAGAGCTGAGGGATCCCTGGGTCGGAGAGAGATGTTTTGTTTATAGATGGATATTAGATAGAGGCACCGGTCTGCGAACCGGCTATGTATAGAGAGGCCTGCGTGCCCATATATGATTCTTTCATTTATTTATTCATTTATTGTATATACCGGCCTGCGAGCCGAGTACGGGTTGTATAGTTGATACCGGCCTGCGAGCCGAGTATATTTTTGATATGAGAGACCGGCCTGCGAGCCGAGTCGATATTTGGCAGTTGTTGCGGCCTGCGTGCCGGCTTTGTATGATGATGAGATCACAGAGGCCCCTATGCAGGGCACATTGTATATTTGAAACTTTTGATATATAGATATGATGATTTTGACCTACATGTTGTGTTTAAAATGTGTTAAGTGTTTTGTCGATGGTTTGTGATATTTAATGTATGATGAGTTTGATCCACATGGTTTATATATTGATGGTGTTGATGTCTTTTGTTGATGGGATGTATGTATATATAGATGATGAGTTTAATTGACATGTTGTGTTTATGAAATGTTGGATGTGTTTTGTCGTTGGTTTGTGAAATTGAACGTATGTAGCTGCTGAATTGGATCCAAATGGTGTATAGATTGATGGTTTTTGATATCGTTTGTTGATGGCTTGGTTGTTTTTGTAATATGGATAGATGATGTTGATGAAATTGTGATGAGATATGGATTTGATGAAAAATTATAGATAATGGTGTTGTTTATGCAGGAAAAAGGGACGGGCGCCACAAAAATTTGCAAAAACGAAGAAAGCGGCTTAGGTTTAAGCAACAAAAGTACATGACCGACATCGGTTGTGTAACCGATGTCGGTCTATATGACCGATATCGGTTATGTAACCGATATCGGTTATGAAAGAATTATTTCCTAAAAATAGAAGCTGCTTTGGGTTGTGACTTAAGTTCTTATTTTTAGCATTCTTATTTTTAGAGTCATGCAACAAGTTAAATATGCGAATGCGACACTGTTTGACAACTGCTACAGGTAATTGCATGAAAGAATTTTGAGTGACAAGGAGGAAAGAGACAGGTGAAGTGAGCGTGGGCTGAGATTCAGAAGGTAGAAAGACAAGTTATATTTGAAAAGGGTGGTGAACATGGCTGAACGAGGAGAAGCATCCAGTAGGCAGGGACGAGGGGGAAGACATGTTCTGCCCCAAGCTGCTACATCCCAGAGAGGTAAACTGTTTGGTTGTAATTTGATTCTTGCATGTTTTGTGAATAGGATGAAAGAAGTGTAAGTGGGGAAAGATGAGAAAGAAAAGGTGATAGGCAAGGGTTGGGGATGGGGTGAGTGCTATTGGGGTAGGTAAACAGGGTGGTCACGTATGTTTTTAGGTATAAATAGGAGTAAACGGGCAAAAATAATTATCGTAGGTGTATGTTTTTAAGCAGGGTAGGTATATTTTTGAAGTGACCGGTATCGTTTAGAAGGAACCGGTATCGGTTAGCATACCGGTATCGGTTATTCATAACCGATATCGGTCACTGTAAGAGTTTCCAGAACTTGAGAAAAAACCCGTAGAGATTTGTTCTTTCGAATAATTATGTGTCGTTTTGATGTATGCAGGCAGAAGCAGGGTTAAGGATGAATGATACTATGCCAGCGTTGTTGTCACGAATCCGAGCGGATGTAACACCAGCTGAATGGGCATTGATAAATCGTTTGGGGTTAAGTGGAATCCACTATTATTCAAGAATCACGCGTAACCATGCTATGTTGCAGGCGTTGATTGAGAGATGGAATCCAGAAAAGAATACCTTATATCTGCCAACAGGGGAGATAGCAGTGACTTTGGAAGATGTGTTCCGTATTTTGAGACTCCCAATGATAGGAAAAATAGTGTATCAGGCGTTGCCTAGCGCGGGGCGGGCAGCGATAACAGTAGTATTTGGGTCAGCTGCACGAGATTTGACACAGTGAGGTTTATCATTTACGTATGGTACAATGTATGCAACACACCCTGAGGAAACAAGGTTGGCCGTGCTATTAATGATAGCGGTGGGGTATTATGCATTACCGAGGGTGGAGGGTGGAAGATTTCCCAAAGCATTGATGAGTGTTATTTGGGAAATGATAGAAATGAGCGTGACTTTCGCATGGGCACCCGCATATCTGGCAGAGTTATATAGGGGTTTATGGGCCTGCAAGCGAAAACACAGGACGACACTAGATTGTTCGTACTTATTACATTGTTGGGCCTATGAGCATATTGTTTGTGTGCGTCCAATAGGCCGACCCATCGAGTCGGGAGAGGCAGGAGTGCAAAGGTTGGGATTCAGACGATGGGTCCAGACAGAACAAGAAGCGAGATCCCAGGCCGTGATAGATGACATCGAGTATTATAGACAGGTATGGGAGATGGTGACGATTGCGGATATTTGTTGGAGGCCTTACGGGAACTATATGGTGACGGAGCACATAGCTGAGGAGTTGAGGGGTGTAGAGCGATTGAGATGGATCGCAGGGCACAGGCCGGGTGAGTACGAGAGAATTCCTCTAGATCGCGTGCGGCGACAATTTGGGTTCGTTCAGGATATACCGATGACATATAGACCATACATGAGGATCGATGCCGAGGCAGCATTCTCACCTCCCCGGCCTACACCTCCAGAAGGGCCAGAAGAGATAGCAGCCGATCGTAGGGTAATGGATGCGGGAACGACAGAGGCCTATAGAGTATGGTGGGTAGCAGAGCTGCGAGGTGCACGTGAGCGCCAGACATAGCTGTGATTACAGCGGAGAGAGATCATCTGCAGGAGTTGGCTCACCAGCTTCAAACACAGGTGAATGAGACAATGGGATTGTTAGAAGTTTCTCAGTTATGAGTGGAGAGACTGGAGGCAAGATTCCTCCACGCGAGAGGACGTATTCGTATGTTACAGGAGATGTTGGCGGATCAATGGGAGGAACCAATGGCAAGTGGCACCTTTGAGGATGGAGAGGCCAAGCGAGGGGCATCGGCGATCACGATCACCACCACGATCGGGGGAGGAGGTGCAAGGGTCTAAGTGAATTTCATAGGAATATAAGAATAAATAAGGATGCCGACCTGCGAGTCGATGATAGAGAAGATGTATTTGTTTAACATCTAAAATAAAACTAAAGATGTATGTGGTTTTGAGTGATGATAATAATAAGAATGGTTGTGTTTTGAATGTTGTTTTTGTTTTGTTTGAAAAAGGATAAAGATGAATGTTGGCAAATAGAAATACACAAAAAATATTTATATTTACAACACATGATAGGGTATGGTAGGGGATGGTCGAGCTAACCTTGGGAGACTCCATGTCTCCTAAGTGCTGCCTACATAGCCCATTGCACAAAGCAAGGAGGGGCCTCAGACCGATGTAGTTCTCCCTTAGAACCAGGGAGAGGTGAATTCAGGCAATTTAGGTATGGTTAGGCAATTTGTTGGTTGGTAAAAATATTGATATTGGTAGGGTAATGTTGTTGGTGTTGGTAAGGAATTGGCGATGTTGGTATAGGTATAGGTGAAGCGAAAGTTAGCCTACCCAAGTGGTAGGGAACCGTATCCTGATTAAGGTCAACACATAATCCTAGAGTCGAGCAAAAGAGGCAAAAGTGTCCCGTAGTTGAGAAGAGCCAAACAAACCACATAATAACGTAGAATGAAGTTGAACCCCTAGGTACCTTGCATAGACGAGAAGTCGATAGGTGAAAAGAGTGGTATAATCACAATATATCGGATATACGTCACGTCCCTTGAGTTTTGTTGCTTTGACAAATGGTGAGGTGAGGTGGTTGATGTGGGCGAGGATGCAGAGAACTTATTATAAGATGATTATTCTGACAAAAGAGAACCAAACCTAAATAGACAAGTCCATGACTCAAAAGTGTTTTGAAATATTGCTTTTATTTTTATTTTATTTTTCTGGATATAGACTGATCGATGCGGGAAGTCTACATGGGATATGTATTTTGTTGTTCTTGAGGTCTTCACGAAGCTGATCAATGCGAGAAGCTTCTGATAAAGGCTGACTGTGTATAGTTGTCCTTCAAGGGAGCAGTCTATTTATAGTAGCAGATGTGGTATTTATGTATAGTTGTCCTTGGGGGAGAAGTCTATATATAATAGCAGCAATAGTTTGGCATATAGCTGTCCTTCGAGGGAGTAGTCTATTGTATAATTTAGAGGTCTAGATGTCCGTTGGGCATAAAGCATCTAGTTTTTGTAGGAAGTTTGACTCAAGAAAATCCCATAAGTGTTTTAATTAAGAATGTGTTATTTTGATACTTTGAAGTCATGGACTAGACTAAAAAGGGGAGGTGATAATCAAACCATGTGAGCTTGATTTGATTTTGCGATGTAAGAAACAAAGTGTATGCGGTGGTAAATGAGCTCAAGGGACGAGCGTAAGGTAGATAAGAAGTGATATAACACTAATTTCAACAGTAGAATGGTCGAAGATGCAAGGCATTAAGGGGCTCAGGCTCAGGTTTACCATTAAGCGAAGCTAAACGATAAGTGCCTGATCCATAAGTGTGAGTGATAATGTAAGGCCCAATCCAATTAGGAGCAAATTTTCCACGTTTGCTCTTTTCTAGTTTGGTTACATGTTGATTCTCTTTGAGGACAAGATCACCAACCTTAAAGGTACGCTCATGAAGTCGTTTATCATAAGCACGCTTGATGCGTTTTTGGTAGATTTGAAGGTGATCAAGAGCCGTAAGACGACGCTCGTCAAGAAGCTCTAATTGGGCTAACCGCTCTTGGCGGAAATCATCATTGGTGAGAATATCCTGAAGAGATATTCTGAGGGAGGGTATTTGTATTTCGAGAGGCAAGACCGCCTCGGTACCATATACCAAAGAAAATGGTGTGGCATTAGTGGAAGTACGAATGCTAGTACGATAAGCCCAAAGGGCAAAGGGAATGTGATCATGCCAATTTCTTCCGGACTCATTGACAACTTTCATGAGGATTTTGGTTAGGGTTTTATTAGAAGATTCAGCTTGACCATTGGCTTGTGGATAGTAAGGTGATGAGAAACTAAGTTTGATACCAAAGTTGTCACAAAGGTCTTGTAACAACTTATTTTTAAAAGATTTACCATTATCTATTATTAGGCGATGAGGAATACCAAAACGACAGATAATGTGATGGTTAACGAATTCGACAATTTTTTCTTTTTTGATTGAAATGAGTGGAATGGCCTCCACCCATTTTGTGTAATATTCGGTTGCTGTGATTATCCAATGGTGACGTTGCGAAGAGGGTGGGTGGATCTCACCAATAAGGTCTAAACCCCATTGTGAGAAAGGCCAAAGATCTCGTGCGACCTGTAGCGGATGGCTAGGAGTATGTTGAAGGTTGGCATGTTGTTGACACATAACACAACGCTTAACATATTCGTAGCAGTCGTTATTAAGAGTAGGCCAATAATAACCTAGGCGAAGGATTCGTTTAGCCACGGCAAGGCCACTAAAATGTCCGCCACAAATACCATCATGGACCTGTTGGATGGTATAGGTGACCTCTGCGCCGGTTAGACATCGAAGGAGGATACCATCAAAGCCACGTTTATAAAGGAGTCCCCCCATGACGACATAATGAGAAACATGTTTAAGAAAAGTGCGTTTTCCGGTACTAGTTAGGTCAGGTGGGAGAACAGAGGTTGTAAGGTAGTCGTGAAATTGGTGGTACCAGGTATCCTGAATTAGCAGACACATTATTTATCATACAAACAACCGGTGCTGAGTAAGATGGGGCAAAGAGTTGTTGGACCAAGACGAATATGTCAGAGTCAGTTGGTGAGGTAGGAATTTGTGAGGCTAAGCAAGCCATAGTATCCACAAATTTGTTAGTGGAGCGGGGAATGGTCTGGATAGAATAACGAGTAAATGAGGTCAAAAGTGAATCCACGTAATGTTTGTACTTTTGAAGTTCCTCATTCTTACATTGGTAGATGCCCATAACTTGATTGACTACCAATTGAGAGTCGCGAAAATATTAATAGATTTGACACCTAAGTGTAATGCATGACACTGGAGACCCAAAACAAGGGCCTCGTATTCCATTTGTATTATTAGTGCGGGGAAATCGAGCGGAATGAAAGAGGCATAGGCTCAGCGTCAAGGAATGAGAACAACGCCGGCCCCCCCACCATGGCGGCATTTGGATCCATCGAAGAAGAGGGTCATTGGATACGACTCTTCCTGAGTGAAAGAGTGGCGATGAGTTCGTCAGGGAAATTAAAATTGGTAAATTGTTCCCCAGGTAAAGGGGCCTCCGCAAGTTGGTCTGCAATAGTTTGTCCTTTGATTGACTTCTGTTGTATAAACTCAAGGTCGAGGTCGGCGAGGAGCATAAGCCATCGGGCGATGCGTTGGTTTAGATGTGGTTTGGCATACATATAATGAATGGGGTCCGTGTTGGTGATGACAAAAGTTTTGTGATTCAGGAGGTAATGTCGGAGTTTGGTGGCTACGAATGATAGGGCTAGGCACAATTTTTCTACATGTGTATACCTAGTCTCGTAATCCACGAGAGTACGACTTATATAATAAATGGCTTGTTCTCGCGTGCGAGTCCCGATGTGTGCGAGCATGGCTCCTATAGCATGGTCGGTGGCAGAAAGGTAAAGGTAGAAAGGGCGATCATCATCCGAGGTGGAATAAGCACGGGTGGCTGCATGAGATAGGCTTTGAGAGCTTCAAAGGCTTGGTGACACTCTTCACTCCATTGAAAGGCAATGTCCTTTTTAAGAAGGTGATGGAAAGGTTGACATCGATCCGAGAGTTGGGAGATGAAACGCCGGATGGATTGAAGTTTACCCTGCAAACTACGTAATTGTTTGAGGTTTTTGGGTGGGGGCATTTCTAGGATAGCTTTGACTTTAGATGGATCGACCTCAATGCCACGCAAAGAGACGATAAAGCCAAGAAGTTTTCGAAAGAACACCAAAGACACATTTCTTTGGTTGAAGCCGGACTGAATATTGCAACAGGTGATCGAAAATAATGGTTAAAACATCGAGATGTTCACTGCGATGTTTAGATTTGCCAAGAAGATCATCGACATAATCCTCAAGGATAGTGTGCATAATGTCATGAAAAATGTAAGTCATAGCCCACTGATAGGTGGCACCAGCATTCTTAAGGCCAAATGGCATGACACGATAACAGAAGGTTCCCCAAGGAGTTATGAAGGTAGTTTTATGTTGATCGGCGGGGCTACCAAAATTTGATTGTATCCCGAAAAGCCATCCATGAGAGAAAGCATTTCATGGCCCGCAGTGAGATCAACAAGTTGATCAATACTTGGGAGGGGGAAGTCATCCTTGGGGCAAGCGAGGTTAAGGTCTCGGAAATCCGTGCATATCCGAAGTCCCCCGTCGCTTTAGTGACAGGTACGATGTTAGAAATCCATTGAGGATAGTCAATAGGCAAGATGAAGGAAACAGAAAGAAGTCGTTGAAGCTCTTCTTTGACCAAGAGGGCAATGCGTGGATGCATTTTCTTAGTTTTTGTTTGACTGGTTTGGAATCGGGGTTTAGGGTGATGTTATGGACAGCAATGGTAGGATCAATTCCTGGCATGTCAGCGTAAGACCAAGCGAAAGCTTGGTTGTGGGTACGGAGAAAGGTAGTAAAGGCGGCTTGTTCTGATGTGTTAAGGGATTGTCTGATCTTCACAACGTGAGGATCCTCCTCTGTGTGGATGTTGATTTCTATAGTCGACTCATTCAACATGGTTTGAGTTTCAGACGGTAAGGCGCGTTGAATATAGGAGTCATCCGCCCCAAGGTAAGTGAGGATGGAGTCGTCATCTTGGCACTCAACAACATTAATCGAAGGTGAATCCTCTTCGATCATGTCTGGATACAGAAGGGGAAGAGAAGATGGGTCCTCATTATCGCGTTGATAAGTGAGAGGACCTATGAAGATAGCATTTATGAAAAAAAAAAAAAAAAAAGTTAGGAGGGATAGATTCAGGGTCTATCGACTCTGTGGGTGATGATGGCAAAATGGGTGATGATGGTTTGGTAGGGGTGACGTCGTCATCCTCCAGGATACAATTGACACGAGGTTTCTCGGTGTAAGTGTTTTAGGAAAACCGAGACCACTACGATCATTGTGTTTGCGTGTAGTCACGGGAATGAGTGTATGTCGGCCTTGTTCATAAAGACCAAAACCAAAGCCTTTCCAAGCACAGTGAGTCAAGAAGGTGAGGGCGAAACGACGATTTGTCAAGTATTGAAAATCGGATTGGAAGGGAACCACACCAAGAGGAGGTCGGGGGGGTAGCGGAGGATGCGTCAACACCCCCATACGTTAGGTTGGTGTGCGGCAATGGGGTGGTCCGTAAGAGATTACCTCCCCCACGTGACGGTCGTAGGTGGGATGTGCATGTAACTGTCCGTACTCCTGTGGGGTATGGAAAGAGCTAACGTTATATAGGCGGTATTCCCCCAGCGTAAGGCATTGAAAAACATCTACTAAGGGGTCGGAGGTTGGGATGTTATCTGCGGGAAAGGAAGTGATATTTGTAATGGCGGTTTCATTGGTTGAAGGTGTAGGTGCGTTGGAAGTGGATGGCTGGGTTGGATGAATGGGTGTCTTGACTGGTACAAGCACATCATTAGGGCGATACAACATATTGCAAGTTTTGAAGGGGGGAGGATCAGCTTTTACGGTGTAGGACTTCCCCTCGTACTCAAATTTTATGCATCTATGTAAGGTGGAGGGAACACATCCCATAGCCGGATCCAAGGGCGGCCTAACAACATATTGTATTGGAACTCTCCCTCAAGGACATAGAAGAGTTCAGGTAAAGTGCGTGGTCCTACACGAATGTTAAGGATCACGGTGCCTAAGGTAGAAGTAATAGCATCATTGAATGACCGCAACATGATGGGGTTGGCACACATGCAACTAGAAGGGATATTCATTTGTTGGAAGGCTTTTGAAGAGATGATGTTTAGGCTAGCGCCCCCGTCAATCATAACACGACGTACCCGAATGTCCCAAACGTAAGTGAGATGAAAAAAGCGGTCGGGATCTTGACACCAAAGTCGATAATTTCGTCTTGGGAGAAAGCGACAAAGCGGCGGCTTTTTGTCTGAGAGACGAAGTGGTTGGGGAGATAGATTGTTTGGTGAGCGAAGCAACGTGATTGGGTGTTAGAATAGAGGTAACAGGCAAGGTTTCATTAGGTAAGACCTCTATCCCTTGAAGGATTTCAACGAGAGCTTGTCGATGAGATTCAGAAGTCTGAATGAGATCATACAGTGTCATTTTTACAGGTGATTGGTGAAGCTGTTTGATCATGGTTCGGTGGGCAATTCCATTAGAGACGGGGTAGGCGGGTCCACGAATAACCACTTTAGGTGGTGGTGCAATCGGGATGGTGGACGGAGAAAGAGATGCCACAGGTGTGTTTTCTTTCGCTTTCCCATTGTTTTTCTGCCCTCGAGTAGCAACACTAATCATATTGATCTCGTGAATACGAGAGGAGGAAGACAGTAGGGATAGGTCATGGTCTTCGAGAGTTGGGGCTGTAATAATGATAGATCTTGGTGAGGCGGGGACAGGTGGTATAGGAGAGGGTGAAGCTAAAAGTCTCTCTCTTCGTAAGTTGTCTTTCTTAACTTTTCTATCTGAGAGAGGTGTGACTGACGAAGTATGGCTTTTAAAGCTTTGCATCCCTCTACATCATGTCCTGGTGTGCGGTGGTAAGCGCAGATTTTAGACTCATCATAACCTATAGGTCGAGGTTTAGATGGGTCATAAGGTCTAAGTGGGGGTAGAGAAATGGTCGCATTCTCCACCAACATAGCAAGGATTTTGGCGTAAGATCCTTTGAGTGGGTCAAAATCGGAGGAAGATGAAGGTATTGGTTGGGTGGGTTTTGGTAATGTTTGGGTATGGTTGGTTCGTACGGGTGGTGGTTTAGCCAAGGGGTATTGATACGTGGTTTTAACTAAACGTGGTTTCTTTGGTGCAGGAGCTACGTTTAGCTGGTTAGATGATGAGGCTCCAGATAACGTGGTATCCAGAAACAATGGCGGCAAAAGAGGAGTGACGGAAAACAAGTCCTTTGATGATGAGATTTGTTTAGGTTGATGGGTGGACTAGGATACGTGGGGTGATAGTGTTGATATACCCTTAGATCTCTGTATGGGTGCAGAAGGCGTAGGTCGCTTTAAAGAAAACGTAGGAGGTATGATATATTGATGTAAGGTAGAGGGATGGGGTCCCAATATGGAAGGTAGGTGTGACGACGAGGGTTTGAGTTGTGATAGCGGCATAGATTGAGGAGATTGGGTCTGTCTCCTAATGGGATGGACGGCTTTATTTTTAGATAAATCAAGCCGCTTAGGTGGGTGTGTTAGACTAGGTATTGGTGAGGTCCCAAGCGTAGGGGAAGATTTGGTTAGGTTAATAGAAGTGGATGAGGTATTTGGTAGAGATGAGGGGGTGAAGATGAGGACATAGGCATTTTAAAACACGTAAACACTTCGGGTATATGGTAGAAGCATCTGGATCGGTCATCTGCATTTGAGTAGAATATGGCGTACTCAAACGTTCCCATAGGACTGTCTATCTTCTGGGGAATGACAGTCCTCACGTGTGAATAGGAACTTTTGTATGGAAGAAAGGTGGGTTGTGATTCCGGTCCCTTTGTGGGTGTGATACGGGGGTAGATGAGGCCTTTGTATCAATGGGCGTTAAGAGGTCAACCGGTTGCTGAAAAGATTTAGGTGATGAAGGACTAATAGGTAGGAGGGCGTGTTTGAGAGGATCCGTCATGTTTAAAGAATGTGGTGATGTCGGTTCAAGAGGTTTCTCATCTAAGGATGACAAAAGAAGTGGCGAGCCTTCCTCTTGTACAACAAGAATGGTAGAAGGAGACGTTTGGGAAATAGATAAATTAGATAACATCCGCTCACAGTCTTGCAAGGATGTGGTATAAGAAGGCTCATTTGTGAGAAGGGAACTGCAGGCGTTAATTCCTTGATGGGTAAAGGAATGGCAAGGATTTCAGTTTGTCTTGATGGCGAGGAAGGGGTTCGGTTTCCTGCGTTAGTGAAGAGGCTTGATTGAGAATTTGTTCGATAGAGGTCTTTGGCTGGGAATCGAAGACTGCATGGATCTCATGAACACTCTCCTCGGCTAAGATATCTTGATTTATGTTACTGTTAGAAGAATGATTCGGGAATGGTTTGTTGAATATTTTTAAATTTCGGTTAGCGGGCGTTAGGATTATCGAGGGCTATATCCCCGCATCAACCATTTCTGCACTATGTTTTTCAACATCTTGCAGTTTTCATATTTGTGTCCCTTCACGCGGTGGAAATTCTGAGAAGTCATTTTCTTTGTACCAAGAAGGTATGGCGCGAGTGGAATCAAACCCGGAGTGAGGTTTAACGGGAGGTAAGGTAATGGCTCTGCTTTAAGCAATTTTCCAATATCACACCATATGTTTCTCCCAAGGAGTGTAGTTGATGGGCTCTGCTTTATACTTATAGGTGGTTTTGGCGGGGTATTAGGCGGTGGTTGGGATTTGACCATCACCGCGTGCACATGGCCCCTTTTGATTTGAAGCGATCGATGGGTGAGATTGGTGGTGTTAGGTTTGTTGGTGGAATCTTGGGTTCGGAAAGTGGGGTTTTGTTGCTTGTGCAACCGCAATTTCTCTTCCTCTAAGGCTCGAATCTCTAGTTTTGAGCCATAGTAAAACCTCGTCAAATGTACGGAAAGTTTGAATTTGGAGGGTAGGAGAGATGTGCTTAGCGCAGCCCGCGTAAAGAGTTCGATAAGTTTGGTGCGAGGCAAGGCATACGTAAGTTGGTTGATAAGGCCTCGCCATCGTCAAGCGAAATCTGCGATAGATTCGTCTTCAAATTGTCGGATGGCATAGAGTCGGTGATAGATACTTTCTTGGCAATGTTAATGGAGAAATGATCCAAGAAAGATTGGGCTAGCTGGTTAAAAGAGAAGATTGAGTCTTTGGGTTAAAAGCTTTGTACCACTCAAGGTGGGTCTGATAAGGACATGGGAAAGGTGCGGAGTAGTAAAGCGTCGTCGTGAGCAATCGGATAGCGAGGCATGTCTAAATGATGATCGAAGTGTTGTTGAGGGTCCTCCTTACTATTAAAGCGGGTAAATTTTGGTAATTCCCATTGAGGAGGATATGAATGAAGGGGGATTTGAAGGGTGGATAGGCTCGACAAACTTGCTCGTATGTCAAGGCTCGACTTCTGAAGCGAAGCCTCAGATTTTGCATTTTGTCCATCATTTGTTTAATTAAATCGGTAGTTGGATGAGATGATGGTGTGGTTGTGGTAAGCGGAGGCAAATTGGGCCAAGGGCCCCGCTGAACAATGGTGGGGTTAAATGTTGATAAGGTATGGAGGACGAATGTGTTGAGGCAACCGAATAGGGATGTCTATATAATTTGTTGAGGTTCTAGGATATGTGTGTGGAAATGAAAAGGTGGGCGGAGCTTGAGAAGGAAAGCTCGTGTGGATAGGTGGGAGAGAGCAAGTCATGAATGGAGCAGATCTGCAGAGAGGCGAGGTAGGAGGAGCAAGTCGGCGGTAATGACATGTTGGGCCCAAGATTAACCAAAGGAAAGCCAATCTGTGCCGTATGAACCCCTGAAGCTGCTGAGGTAGGAGACGGGACTAAGGATGCGGAAGGCAAAGCGGAGTTATCAGGCGGAGAAGGAGCTAAATGAGTAGCTATACTGATAGGCATGCCAACAAGGAGTTGACCGTCGGGTGTACGGTCAGGGGCATGAGACAAATAGTATTGTACAGCGCTAGGATTAGCATCCAGAAATTTGGCAAATTCTTTATCTCCTACAGGAATTTTAGGAACCTCGTTGGTGTCCGTAGGATTCCCCACAGAATGTGAAGGGGGTGATTCAGGAAAAGGCACAGAGCAAGCATGTGAAACCATGGCGGTGGCTTGCTTTCGAGTGATAACAACCATGGACAGGAGTACACAGTAGGGTTTCAATCTATCAGGAACAGAAACAGGCAACAAGATGTTTGAAATTGGTAGGTTGCTGGTTTGTCAGGAACTGTAAAAGACAGTAACCGATATCGGTCGATAACCGATGTCGGTCAGGATGTAGCCGGCGTCGGTAAGCTAACCGATGTCGGTATAATAGAACTGGTGTAAGAAGCAGTAAGAAGTTGTTGATTTGGTGTTAATAGTGATTAGTATGCCTACCAAACTGTTCTGTAGTGATCACAGAAAATAGTGTATGTAGAGAAATAAAGAGCGAAAACAAGCAAGAATGCGCACAAACAAATTAGAGACTAACCCTAGGGTTAATTTTAATCAATTTAGGCTTATGCCTTTAGACGTGGAATGATGTCAATCCTAAACAAAAGACTTAGGGGAAATGTCAAGTTTGTTTTGGCTTATAAGGTTACCTCAATCGGGCGGAGGAATACCGCGGAAAAGGGGGGATGTTTTGAGCTGTTGTGTTAATTATGAAGTGATTCGGTATGTGTTGTGCAGTGAAAGTAAGATTAATTTCTGTCAATACCATGGAAATCACCCCACATGTATACGACACATTACTTAGTCTACGTTCACTAGAATTGAAAACAGCAAGCAAGAATGTAATGCACGTGTTTTAAACCCAAATCGAAAATGATATTCGATGAAGCAAATAAGATGACTTTCACTAATGCAAAACTAGGAAAGCAAGACAAATTCTTTTACTAAATATAACAAAAACAGCAACAACAAGTATGCTCCCTAAATGAAAGCAAGCAAGAGAAACAGAAACCCGAAATGGGTCCCACCGGGCGTGCCAAAATGTTTCGCGCGGAATGTTTCGGCGGTGAGGAATAGACTTGCTTCTATCCTTTCATTCCTTTGAGAAACAGATAAGGGTTAGGGCTAGGAGGAATACCTGTTGAATGTTGAGATGGTGTGCGCGTACCGTAGAGAAAGATCAGATCATTGTGAAGAACTCCTTTTTGTCTTGGAAGGACTACTGCAGTAAGAATACAAGACCACAGATTTTAATTAGACAATAAATGAGGGAGCTGCCTTAGGGCCGGGAAATATAAAACTTCCTTTCGAAGGTGGTGAGTTCCCCTTTAATACGAATTAACACAAATGATAACAAAGAAAGCTATTGCAAAATCACGATTTAGGTATCTCGTTACAAAGCAATAAAGCTAAACTATCAATAATAAAGCGTCACGTTGTTTGTTGGTTCTAGTCGTTGATACATTCGAGGTTGAGTTATAGGGATAAACCATTTGGATCGGGGTTGTTAGGTGACAAATAGGCGAGAAAAGGGTTTTGGGGTATGAGTCACAGTGGTGGCGCGGTCTTTGGATAACCGACCGCGGTTAGAGAACCGCGCCGGTGGGGATAAAGCGACACCGGTAGGGGTCAGCAATCTAAGTGCTTACGGATAGAGGTTGGTTGTAAGGTGATCGTGGGGTTATTAAGATTGGTGGATGGTGGGGAATAATGGGAGGACAGGGAAGGCTCAGAGTGTGATAAAATGGTCTTCTGGGCAATACAAAGATGTATGGATGAAGGTTAAGTGCGAGGGTCTTTGGTAGGTGGTAGATCTAGGAATGAGCTTATAATTACTATCAATCCACGAGGCTCAAGAAATGGTGCTTAGAAACATACGAGACACTACTTACTCGTTCTGATGGAGATGCGGGTTCAGGGATTGTGATGCGAAGACGAGGGCTCAAAGTGGGATGATCGACAATCAAGATGAGCAATCTCCTCTTGATGCTCGGATGAGTGTCCTCGGCTGGGGCTGTTACTGGTTATTGATTGCGATCTTGGGCTTGATGTCCTTTCTCTGCAAACTCTTCTCTATGTTTCTTCACTTGTCTCTCTGAAAATCCTCGGCCAAGCAAATCCGGATCCTTTCAATGATTTCTCCTCTTTTTGATCAAATGAAAATCCGATCCTTTGTTTTTGGTTGGAAGTGGTCATTTATAGGGAACCGATGGCGGTTACTTATAGGTCCGGCGGCGGTCGAGTAGGAACCGATGTCGGTCGGTCAAAGCGGGCTATTTTTGGTAAAATAGCCAACTTTCCCTCCTTTTCTCTCGAGGGATTAGTTGCGGGCTTGGTCAAGTCATTATGAGGTTGGTTTTAGGTGCGGGTGAGGAGTAATTAGTCATGGGTGTGGATGTGGACCAAGTTATAGGTCTTAATTAGGTTAGTTTAGGGTTAAGACTAGGTCATGATGAGGTGGCGAAATGAGGTGGCAGGTATGGCGATGTGGATTTCTCTCGAACCGTGAGGTTTTTTGTGAAATGTGCAAGATACCTAATTTATTATTTTATTTTGCTTATGTGTAAAGTGGTTCCATTGGCTATGTATGTTCGAGAGGTTGGGAATATACTACTCAATTCCAAAATAGACTTAGTGTCGAATTCAAAAGTAGTGAAAGCAAAATCTCGTGATGGAAAAGAAGTAAGATATGAAGTATGGGTTTTTCTTTGTTTATAAAGGCCACGTCTTTCGGGGATCTCACTATATCCATATTATTCTACTCATAATCTATTAGTTCTTGCCTTTATTATAAATTTCACAATTTTTAATTTCAAAATTCCTTATAACCAATCAAAATATGAAAATTTTAAAAGAATGTTAAGATTTTTAAAGTTGATAATTTTACTATGCCAAAGGTGTTTCTTACAATGGGGTTTACCTTTGGGGTTTTTGACAGCGCAAATATATCGGTGGCTCAAAGTGCAACATACGTTAACATCCACATGGGTCAACTACCGTTCGTCAATCTATCATAGGTAAAAATGTAATGTGATATAGTTTTTTTTTAAATATCAGGCCTTCGTTGTTTCCTCCACGTACTATGTCAAAAGGCATGCCTTGGTAGGTGAATGCTTCCTAACTTTGGAAAATGTCGGTTGACTAACGATGGAGGTTGGTAAGTCATAAAATGCATCAGTGAACAATCTAGGCAATAAATTGGGGCAATTTTTTTATGTATGCGCTATTTGTTAGCTTCTAAAGAAAGTAAAATGTTGGAAGTTGTTCATTGTATTCAATGAGTCATTGGATTTTGCAATGAGTTAAATAATAAGTGTAGTTGGATGTTTTTTCGATTTATGTTCGTTAGTTTGACATGTGGTACAATGGAGAGTTATCTACCAATCTCCACACACCTCTTTCAATGTTTTCAAATATTATATTTGCATTGATGGAAAAGAGAGAATGACAATGCTTTCAAAAAAATTCTTTACATTAATGACAGAGAGAGATTGGAAATATGCTTTAGGAAAGGACGATATGGAATGAGAACTATTTTCCATTATGGTGGGAGGAAAGGATTTCTACTTCGGATGAACAAAGGAAAATATTGGAGTGGATGCTTTAAAAGCCATTAATATTGTGTTTTTTTAATTTATTGCAAGTGGTTGTTATCGTTCAATATTCTTCATTGCAAGATCTTACATGTGCAGGGGATGTTGTCCCACATGATAAGCAAGGCAACCATGTGAGTACATTTTCTATTGTTTTCTTATATCTTGCATAATGTGTCTCACCCTTTTGTGTATCTTATGCTTTCTTTTTTCACGTTTTTAGTTCAACATTGCATAAGAGAAAAAAGAGTATCGTGATTTAGTTATGAAATTTATTGAGCTTATAGCTGGATTCTTGCGAAAAAAATAAGGGGTCTTCATTATAGTGCAAACAAGTGCTATTTTAACTAGTAACATATAATGACGTGTTAAATTTCTATGCCACTAAAATTAACCGAAAGGGTCATCATCATATTTCTATGGAAAATATGATGTTTTTTATGCGTGTTGCGGGAGGCCTCCTATTCTCCGAATGTTTCCTTAACTTTTGGATATGTTTATCATATCCCACCATCATCTTTGAATCGTGTTTGCATTCTAAGGTGGCCTTGGCCCAACTCGAATGGAAAAGGTGCAGCCCCGTTGGATATTGCTCTCTATATGTATAATGTTTGGTTGTTTTACTATTCTTTGTTGAACTGAAATTCATTTTGGTTATGTGTTGTGTAGCTAAAATATGGTCTTAAATTACGTTCTCTCTTGTAGGAACATGGGTTGAATTTGAAGGCCACCTATTCATGTCACATATTTTTAAGACGTCAGTAATTTTTTAATACCGCGCTTCAAAAATACAAAAATATTATGTATACAATACTTATTCTATATTTATTAAATTATTTTAAAGATATATTTTTATAATTTACATATAAATGTATATAAATATGACGGTCAAATTTTTAATATGCAAGTCACATGTAACGGGTATTACAAATATTTGCATGTATTTTACGGCTAAAATCGTAAAAACTGTCTAAACGGTCTTCAAATTTACCCCCTGAGTGGGAAGCACGTGTTGTTCCACAATTTTGTCTGTAGCTTGCCATTTGGAGCGGATTAGGTTTTTATCTTGTTGGTTAAATTTCTGAAGATAGGAATAATTGGTGACATTCTCTATTCATCTTTATTGTTGGTACCAGGGAAGATTATGTATGTAGATCTCTTTAAAGCTTGTTGTATAAAACAATATTTATGTAAGTGAACCAATTTTTTCCCATCTACATCTTTGTTTAATGTTGGAGATTCATTTTTTACAAATATTGCTCTCAAATATTTTGTTTATTTGTTCATAACATGTAATTTATTAAAATAATATTTAAGGTTGTCAAATTTGTTGCATCTCCAACAATATGTGAGATACCGAGTTTACATCAACCCACCTACCTCGTATTAATCACTCACTTTTTAATCCAAAAAATGTCTAAAAATCATTATCCTAAGTCACTTCATCCACATCCCCATAAAAATAATTTTACACCATCATAAAATTACTATTTACACATCCTAAACCACCTAACCACTTTAAATCTACCCTAACCATTTTAAAACAACCTAAATCTATTTTATTATTACATCCCAACCATCACAACTCATTTACAACCTCCTCATCACAACTTCCCCTCGTCAAAACCTGAAATTCCACGTGTATAAATTATTTTAACCATTTTCTAAATGCTTTCCCGAAAAATTCAGATCGCGACCATCCTAAGCGATCATTGACGATTATAAATAGGAGTTTTTCCACCTTCCCAAGGGATCTTGAAACCTTTTTCCATGCCTACGCCTTGTTTTCCATTTCTCGAGAATCCAACCACTTGAGAGATCATCAAGAGTCAATATCAGCCTCCAACCATTATCAATACATCCTTTTGATAGTCTTTTTCATCCGTAAGCTCTTGGGAAACTCCACGGTAGGCCATTGGTCTAAATCATCTCCATTCAATGGTTTAAGGCGTATTTTAGCTCATTTTCACATCTAAAGGTATTATTTTATTTCATTTTATATTTTACATTTCAATCTAACATCAAAAAAAAAAAATATCAATTTTAAGCTTTGTTTATCATTTTTAAATGTCCATTTTAACAGTAATCGCTAATGATTACCTAAATCACTAGCAATCGGTATGAATCGCGGGTGATCCCTCTCAAAATACATATTTTTATCAATTTATCAGATCATTTTTATCAATATCTTTGCATTTAACTCAGTCTTTGCAAGCATGGCTTTCTCTTAGATGGCAGTTCCTGGTCGTTCTCATCCAATTAGAAGCATTTACAACCTTCCTATAGTCCGACACCCCTTCTTTTGGGAACAATACAACATCCTTCATGAGTGGACTTTGTGTGCAATCCGATTTACCATTAATGAGAAAGATATTGAAGATCAAGTGGAATTTATCCATGATATCCAAGAATACACTAAAGACTTTTGGAACAATTACTTTGAGTCTATTCAGATTGCATCTACCCTCACTTGGGCCACTTTTGAATCTGCACAAGACTTACCTTTCAACCTTAAGTTCTAGAGTTTCAATTTTTTTATCTATCTAGTATTATCCATTTCATATCTTTATCATTATCTTTTTCAATCTACTTAAGTGTCTAAAATCTATTGACATCCTCCAAGGAAGTCCCTTTGGATTCTTGGAATTGGCCTTTGTTGAGGAGCTCGTTTATCCATTTATCTAATACTTTCTATTTAGTGTATTTGATTGTACAGTGCTTTATAGGACATGAGGAATTGTGCATTCATTCAAACTCGGTAGCTTCAAATCTTCATCAAGATCACCATCAACTATCTTGCGGGTATCAATAAACCCTGTTGTCTTCTGAGGTTAGTTTGTTTTTGTTATTTCATTTTATCAAGTTTAAGTTGGAAAGAAAAAACTCTCTGGTACATTCTATCACATCTGGTGGGACCATTGTCCCTTTATTTCATTTTAAATTAATTAAATTTAACTTTTTGGTTCTTTGGTTTACAATTGCTAACGATCCGGTTGAGTCACTAGTGATCCCTATAATTGCTAGCGATCCATGTGGATTACTTTTGATTGTTAATTTGATTAACCTCTAACATCTATTTTCACTTTTCTATCTTCTGTTTCAATCTAACCCTTGTAGATTCATGCTTTGGGAGATTGTTTGTTGCACTATAGCTATGTTAAAAAAAAATCAAAATTTAAAATAAAATAAAAAAAGGAAGCGTTTACTGTGTGTGTGTTTTTTTCCTTTCTTTTTCTTTCAAAGCATTGCATTTTGTTTTTGTCCTCATCGAAGTCAATATTTATTTTGGGATTTAAACAAACCTTTCATTCTACAGGATCACATAGTTTAATTAGGAGGTTAATAGATTGCATTCACTTAATCTCCCCCACACATAACCAAATCACATCAAACATAAA
This sequence comes from Taxus wallichiana var. yunnanensis, assembly GCA_018340775.1. Classification (NCBI taxonomy): domain Eukaryota; kingdom Viridiplantae; phylum Streptophyta; class Pinopsida; order Cupressales; family Taxaceae; genus Taxus; species Taxus wallichiana. Next base: position 508,377,342 of record CM031236.1, on the reverse strand, counting down.
CTTGCATCAAAACATTCCTACCTAAGTGAAACTATTGGGATTTCACTACCCAATACAGAAGTCGATTCAAGATTCTACCGAGTATAATCAACTTGGTTGTTGGTATATTGGCTAAGCACCCGACTCCATTATCACCGTGGGACTATGAAGTGAGGGGTAGGGCCCAATACCTGAGCCCCGTACCAAACCTAACATATATTTACGTCTCACATACCTTTGGGTATATTGAGGACTCTAGCCTTAAACATCACCTAAAACCATTCTTAGATGACCATTTCCTAGGACTCTGTCAACCATTTTACACATATCATCTTTCATCTAAATTAATCAAGATAATCAAAGATTATTCTACATGATTTATCTTTTATTTATAATCAACCAATCTAGATTTATTTTTCATTGTTAGGTGATTATTTTTTTTTTCATTTTTCTTACAAGACAACAATCTCGTATCTAAACCTCTCGAAAATATGGGAGAAAAATTACAACGATCTATTGAAATTATTCATACACATATCAAGGACACCTTGCATTTCTTGGTACAATACCGAGCTACCCTATCACCCAGGCCATAAGATCAAGAACAACCCCATTCTCCTAGTAGCCAATCTGCCTCATCTGAAATACCTAATCCTTTTAGTCCTCATTTCTTTGATAGCGAGGATCATATCTTTTCTAAAATCTCGGATTCAAACCCTATTGTTCTTAATGCCTATCTTGCTACTGGGGTGTTCACCTTCAGCCATTCACACCGAACTATGACCTAGTGTATTGGACCCCTCATGTATTTACGCCCATCTTATTGATCCTAATTATGAACCAAGTGTATTGGACCCCTCATGTATTTACGCCCATCTTATGCATCCATATCCTACTAGTAACCGATCGAAACATCTAATGTTGTGTCTCCAGCTCCTATAATTAATTTTTATCTTAATGTATTATCTTTACAAGACACAACCAATCAACCACCAATGTATTCACTAGACCTTTTGACTAGTTCCACATCATCTCAAAACAACACGAATACGTCTCTATCCACCCAAACACCTCTAGCTCATCTGTCATCCAGACACCTCCTATAAGTTTTACCGCTATTCCTATTAAAGTATCTCATCCACCACCCTCACAACAAACTAATCTACCCCTCCAAAATATTACCATGCCCATTCTTGTGTTCATACCCCTTATCAATACTAGTGTTATTACTATCACCCATTTGATTTCACAACAGTCCTCAACACCATCTATTTCACATACTCCTTGAACAACTACCTCCACAATCACAACCACTCATTTCCTCTCAATACGTGCTTCGACCATCACAACCCCGGTCCACACCTCTATCCCTTTCTAGCAAGCACCTCAAGTATTCTCAACCCCTCTTTCACATGTCTACACCTCTTCAGTACACACCTCAATAGTCAAAACCTTTTTTAAACACATCCATACCATTAGATCATATAGAGACACACACATGTAGAAGGGTAATAGGGAAACACACAAATGTGTAAACAAGATGAGCGCATTAGATGACAGAGTTAGCACATAGAATAAGGAACAAGTTTGCACATGTGGATCACTACAAGAAGTTAGAATACTTAGCCATTTTCTGAAGTATTGGGCTAAATATAAACATGGAGTGTGCAACACGTAAGGAGATTTTTATGGTTAAGAATAGTCTAATTTTGAAGAATGGACTTGCAGTTCAAACTTATGCATAGAAGTTAATAATAGGATTAAGGTGAAGTCTATCTTTAGGATTAGTATATTATTAGGCTTGTTAGGAAAGCATGCATGGTGCTTGTTGTGAACATGCAGTCTATTTTGAGATGCATGGGCGGTGAAGAGCAAGTCCCCACCCATATATATACTATTCGTAATTCATTATTTAAGAGAGATGGAGGTTATAATAGAGTTATGTTGCTATGATGAACTAGCGTGCATGAATATTTGGTGATTATTAATATGTATGTAATTTTTGTTAATTGATAAATTTTTGCAATGGGTAATTATGGTTGGATTCAAGTAATTGATGTATGTGATCATGGTACTTGTATGGTGAATTTGATCTTAATTATTATCTCGAAGCTGTTATGTATCCTTATTACACATGTTTTTGATTAAATGTATGTAATGAATGATAAGAATGAATGGAAACATGGGTAAACACATAATCATGAATCTACATTCTAACATCTTGAAAAACACACACAAGGAGGGACTTGGTAGCTTTGCACGCTTCGGGTGAGCATTCAGCTCTTCGAATGAAGTTTCAATGCGCCTAGGTAATTAGGTATAAATAAGTGACTACAACAGTACCTCCAAAATCATAACCACTTATTTCCTCTCAATACGTGCTTCAACCATCACAACCCCTAGTCCATACCTCTATCCCTTTCTAGTAGGCACCTCAAGTATTCTAAACCCCTATTTTACACGTCCTCACCTCTTCAAGTATACACCTCAACAATCACAAACATCTCTAAACACATCCATACCTATCCAATATCAATATGTTGATCAATCGTCGCAACCATTGGTCTCACAACCCATTTACAACATTCCTTAGCAAAATATTCCCTTTTAGTAAAATATTCCTCAGCAATATCAACCATATCAATAACCTAATCAATTTTCATATAATCAACCAAGCTCATCCTCATCCAATACACAATAAAAACAACAAACTAACCCCTTTCATGCTTTAATGAACAAAATATCCGAGTCTCAAAGTTGCTTCCATGAGACCCAAGAAAAAAATTATCATATGAATAAATATGTAATTATCCTATTCATTTGTCTATACCATATAAAGCTTATTCCCCTCATTGGGAACTTCCTAAGTTCTTGAAATTCTACTGAGCAAGGAGGATCCTCAACAACATATACAGCCTTTTTTATGCATGTTACTTTATAGCTCATGACTAGACCTCATGTTGAGAACCTTTCTCATGTCCTTGGTTGGTCCTGCTTTAGACTGGTATAATAGTATCCCACAATATTCACTCTTCTCATTTACACAACTCACCAAACTTTTCCTCGAGCACTTTTCAATCAATATCGCTATAAGATCACCATTACCAAATTTTATGCAATCAAATAATTTGAAGACGAATCCATTGCAGAATTTGTTACCCATTGGAGGGGTATCATTAATTAATTTTCATTTTCTCTCCAACAAACGGAGTTGACAAAATTATTCTCTCATTCTGCGCTAAACATATTTCATCCACACTTCAAATACAATCCTTTAAACATTTGACGAAGATTTTAAAATGGCTCGTAAACTTGAACTCCACGTCCTTGAAGAAGGAAGAGTCAAACTTAGATCGAAGAAACCAAAATCTGAATTTTCTTCCAAACCATCCTCCAGCCAAGACAAAACCAAGTCATTAGCTAATGCAGTAGTTGTCAAATCAGCTTCTAAGGAACATTCAACCACTGAACATTCTCATCTTTTACGAAACTATACTCCTATTGGTGAATCATATAGTGTGGTTTTTGACAAACTCCTCGCTGCCAACATGATCACTCTTCCACCTATCTACCCTATCAATACCTCCATTTCAAAACCCTCTTGGTACAAAGATAATGATTACTGCAAGTACCATAGGGTCAAAGGTCACGACATCAAAAAGTGTCGTTCATTCCACAATGTCCTCTAAGATTTGATTGATAATGATGATTTACATCTGGACAATCCTAATGCACCACAAAATCATAACCTTGATGTTTTTAAGCAACCATTTATAAACCATTCTTCATCGACTAGTCAACTATAAACTAATAACGTTCAAACTCATCATACTATAAACACAATTAATGAGACACCTTTACTGTCACTAGACCTATATCCATACCTTCTTCTAGTAGTAACACTATAGAATCCTCGGATAATAAATTGGTAAAACCTACATAACCTATCATAAAAATGAACCTTCTCCATCTACACCTCCTTCTTCTTCATCTAACTCACCCATGAGCTCTTAACAAACATCACAAAAACAACCTATTCTCCAAATTGTGAAAAGATCGTTTGATGATTACACGACCGATTATCATGCACATAACCTTCAAAACCTTACTACACCTTCATCTAAAAAGGTTATGATCATATCCCGAAATCACCATACTTCTCCAACACAAAAGAAGAAACCTTGGCCCTCTATCTTAGGGCCCCTGTCTCTCGTCCAAATTATCTATCGCCATTACAAATCAAAAATCATCCATTAACACATTTCTAGAGAAGCTACCTATAGGGTAGTGTCCCCATAATCATCAAACCAAGGAGGACATCAATTTCCTCCACATCCGTCTTGAAAGGACACTATGCATCAATCCTTGAAAAACTTCTTCGATGAGTCACTCATAATGCTTACCCCACACAAGCCATCTAACTCTTGAGGTTGGAAGCACTCTTGGTATAACTATGAATGCTTTTGTAATTAACTTCAAATGTCATGGCATTTTGTTGAAGAATGTAAGGCTTTCCATGTTGCTATCAAAAACCTTGCAGATATAAGGGTATACTCCCTTGAGTTACAAAAATAAAAATTTCTCGTAAAACATCTACAACCATTGTATCTACTTCATCATTTACATCTACAATGGAATCCTAGAATAAGAATCCCCCTCATCAAATCAATGTTTTCGTATCACCACTCGAGCGTGTACCCATGATTCTAACCATTCGAACAAAATAAACCTAAGACCTTTTTCATCATTCCTCCTCCTAAAGAACTTACTTATGATTAACTAAAATTTGAATGTTTTAGTAGTAATCTAGAAATTATAGCAATTTAATAACTAGAATATACTTGAAATATAGATGGTAGATAACTCATTAGATATTCTAAATGAAATTAAATAAATGAAATAGGAGGGATAGGGTACTAAATTTAATTATAAATTACCTCAAAGTAATTAGAGCAATGCTCTAAGCAGAATCGAATATAATGGAGAACCTCAAAATTGTAGAAGTGGAATATCGCATTTGGTGGGATGCCTGGAGGAGTACAAGAGTGCATGTGGGCACCTTGGTCTGGAATATGGGTGCCTTGATCTATAGAATGACTCAAAAATGAATTTGATAGGGCGCTAAACCTTTGCAATGCTTCACCTTTGATCAAGTTGGTGTCACACTTGATTTGTTGATGTCATTATAGATCTCTAATGAATAATCTCCTACAAAATCCCACACAATAGCATCGAAACCTAAAAAATAAAGATCTAAATGAATGGTTGATTGTCCGAGCTTCCAAATAAATGGACTTATGACTAAGAGTTTCACTACATCTCAGACCTGATGTAGTTCTATGTGCTTGTGTGTGCAATAACGTGACTAGGGTGCCCTAGTTCCAATGACGTCTAAGTAGTGAGGCAATAAATAGATGTAAGATGGAAATAGTGGATGGAATAGAATGAATACAACCCTTCCTATGTAATGTGTGATGCATAATAGTAACAAAATGCAATCATTTTCCTTGTGTAGATGGCCAAACCTTAGTAGAATAGTCCCCCCTTAAGATAGTATGTATGTTGTGTTTATATAGTGATCTCTTTCTCAAATTTCAACACTAATGACACAACATGAAAACTAGTGCCTAGAGGAATGGGATAACAAACCATAAAGACCGACCTTGAACTTCTAAATTAAAAATAAGTATGACTGAGACTAGGGAACCCATAAATGAGGACCTGCTAATCCCTTCCCAGTGCCCTAGTCAAAGACTAGAGACAATAACTAAGTAAATAACGACAAATAAGACTCATCAAGAGATGAACATAATTGTGTAAACAAGTGACTACTATGTAAGGCACATAATAACAAAGACCAACTAGACTAACGATAATACTAGGGGATGGGTCATTAGTGAATACTTTTCTTATGCAAGATCCATATATAAAACAACATACTTGGCGGTATAATTATAGTAGTAAGTGTGTGATTTTGTGACTACATTTTCCCCACTTTATGTTGGTGAGTGGAAATATCGATAGCATAAAGTAGAAAGAGATACGTACTTGAGAGAAATCCAGAGAAGCCCATGTTGTAGTAGAATGCGTAGATGTGGTAGAAAAAGCGTGTCAAATGAACCATATAGCATGCCGAACCATGGATCAACGTGTTGATCTATGTAACGTAGCAAGAAATGTAATATCACGGTGAAGTGCACTGAATGAGAGTGATGATTGTAATGTTGAATGGTTGATGATTACGAATAACGATATGATGGGGTAGGGAGTGATCAATTCCCAACCCAATTGTGCCTGTATGAAAAATCGATGAAGGATTTGGGTGGCCTGCCACTAGAGGAAGAGTGTAGGGAGAAAGGTGTGTTATTGTCCAACCTTTAAGTACATCCTCAAGATCTAGTAGCTGTAGAAGGACTCAAATCAATTTTTTTGTGGTTTTTGGATCCAAGTAATTTCGATCAAATAGTTGACCCATAAAGGAGCACTATAGGAAAGACACTCTTTCCCCCATTCCACGAGTGTCACCGCAATGTGATGGCTTCTAAGTTAGATCATCTAGAAGTAAATGAGAAATGTATGATGAATTCCAAGTTAGGTCGGATAGAAGCAAATGCAAAATATAGAATAACTTCCCAAGTTAGGTCATTTGGGAAAGTAATGAATGTAACTCCCAAGTTAGGTCATTTGGGACGCCGATTGTGGTGTAGTGTATTAATTATGTGGTATGATTTCAATTGTTATAAATTTGAATGCATCGATTGATTGATTAATTGATTGATTCGATTGGTTACTCATAGAGATATTTTACACTAGTTTCCCTAGGTTAGGTCATTAGGGGAATCGATGGAGATTGATGAAATATAGTCTATAAGAAAATTGTGTTTGTTGCCCCCAAGTTAGGTCATTAGGGGGAATCGATGGTGAAATGTCGCATAGTGCATTAATAAGTGTTTGAAAATGTTGAGTTGGTAGTTTTGATTAATCTAAATATGTCGTTAGGAGAATTATATAATGACCCCAATTGTATTCCCCTTTTAGAAAAAAAGGGGAACTGATGATAAGAATGAACACTAAGCCAAAATTAAGCACGCAATAGATAAAGTATGATAAAGATCATCAAAATATGTGTAAATTGATTGAATGAGAAAGTGAAGAAGAGATAATGTGTGTGTCGTGTATATAGTACGATGGTAGGTGGAATTCTAAAAAAATGCCACAAACAGGTGTAAATCGGAGTAAATACGCTCAAGTTATGACAAAACCATGTAGTGTGTATTAGTTGAGGTGGTAATCTTGAAATAATGACTATAGTAAAGTTTGTGATGTAAAGTAACTATAAGTATGAAGGTGAAAAGGTGATTAGTTACTTAATTTATATTTTTGCGAGTGTGTGATTGAGCTCTAAGTGTGTAAGGATGCCGCAAGTGAGAGCAAAGCAAGGCCCTAGCTGATTTGAGATGGCGCGACCACAACGACGTCACATAGTTGGTAAGTGTAATGTTTTTTTTTTAAAATGTGTGTGTCATAGTTGTTTTTGTTGATTTTTACAAAATCATGATTTTTAATGTTCTCGAAGTTTTAGACCTAGACAAGAGTGGTGAAGGCGTTAATGGCCTTCGGGACAGGAGCACCCAAACCTGGGTGTTGGTGTCCTACTCTTGGGCACTCCAATACTACTTCTAGGTGCCCCAATCTATAAAGGGTGCATTTTGTCTAAAATTATGGAAATGTTATTTTGGATGTATAGTAATGTTGTAAACAAGTGTTTTTGGATTCATATAGTGTTCTAATGCTGCATTTGTTGTTGTGTTGTGGTGTGCTAGAGGGATATCCACTCGAGGGAGTTCTATGGGGGGTCGTCATTTGAGTAATTTTCTTAGATTGGGTTTATCTGACGATGATTGGGAGATCATGGACCGTGTCGGTCTACACAACATATAACATGGATGGGGATGTACCCCATAATATGCCTATGTTGACAACCTTATGTGAGAGGAGGGTGTGGATATTTGTACGTTTTGGTTTCCTACTAGTGAGATGACAATTACGTTGGAGGATGTGTATCGTATATTGTGGTTTCCAATTTTGGGGAGAGGGTACATGTCATGGCGGTGGAGAACATGGAGAGGTAGATGAGAGATGCCCGATGGTATTTTGTGGGGACCCGGGTACTTGTTGAGGCCCATATAAGCTTGGATTCCATTTTGAGGTCTAGGGTTCCATGATAATCGCGAAGTTCATAGTTGTTGTCATTGCATCATCTATTTCCGTTGAGGGAGGTGGTGTAGGAATCTTATATAAGATGCAAGACATATGCCGTTATATTGAGGAGGAGGGTACTAGATATGTGTGGGCACGTTGTGTGTTGGCCCACCTATATAGAGACTTGTACAGATTCACCCAAGATGATCACAAAGGTGGTATAGGAGCTATGACATTATTTCATGTGTGGGCCTATGAGCACATAGCAGTGTTGAGGCCGGCGGGAGGTCCTAGATCAGATTTTTCTAGACTTGACATATATATGAGGAGGTGTATTGGTGTGTATGGACGAAAATTGGATACATATACCTATAGATCACTTATAGATCGTATGGGGCCTAAGATGGTGATATGGTGGCCATACCAAGACTATGGGGATGGACAGAGGATATGAAGCAATGATGTATATAAAGGACCATGTGGTTAGAGGATCGGTTCCTAGGTGTGACCGAGCTATTCTAGGGGGAGAGGGTATCAATCCAATTTGGTATGGCTCAGGATGTGCCTCTAGATCCGTATGTGTGGTTTAGGGAAATTAGAGTACCTAGAATGGTTAGAGCTAGATCTGGGTCCAATAATGGAGCAATGAGTACCCCTAGAGTCAGATGAGGTAGATCATGTGATAGAGCCAGTAGGTAGGGATGGTTTGAGATGCACAAAGGCGTACCGAGTGTGGTGGGCAACACATAGATGGGTGCTCCTATTTCCCATGTTTGCAGAGGTGGAGGGAGTAACACATGGAGGTGGGGTAGAGGGGTAAGGAGATTCCCGATCCTATCGTGGTGGTGAGATTTGAGCATGAGTATCTATAGTTGTGTTATAGGTTTTTTCACTTTCCTATGTTGTGATTATCGTTTGTCTAACACATGTTGTTTGGTTTTTTTGTAGGTGACACGTATTGGTCTTTGATAGTGGACACATCCATCCACACATTGATGTAGAATGTGCCCACTAATGTACTTATAAAGAGGGATACTAGAGTGTGTGGATAATATTGCGAGGGAGCATGCCCATTTGTTTGAGCCGGTTCTATAGCATCAGTGACATGTACTATGATATCTGAGTGAGAGGGCTGAAGCATGAGAGGAGATATGACAAGTGAGAGAGGTCATTTGTGAGTGGTGGTTCATTAACATAGGATGTGTTTGCACAATTTATAACACTACAGAGTCACTTTAATGAGTAGTCTACAGAGAATACCCTATTACATAGGCAAGTGGAGAGGTATAGGAATCATGATCAACGGCGTCGAGTGAGTGGCGAGGCTTCTAGTTTGAGAGCTCTCATAGTACCAGAGAGTGATAGTGATGATGAGATTTGAGTTGCATTATTGTGTATTATGTAGGGGCATCGCCCGATGATGGGATGATTGTTGTACTTGATATATATAAACGATGTTATTGGTATATGACAATTACATTTCATCATGTATGATCACGTGATTATTATTGTAATGTATGTGATGTGTTGGATATTGTTCATGTTAGTTGATGTAGACTTGCACTATGATGTTGGTATTGATAGAAAAAATGTGTAATGTGAATGATGATAGGTAACATATGTAATTTGATTGATGAGTTGAGTGAGATGCATATTTGTTGAATGGAACTTGTAATGTGTAGTTAGTATAGTGGGTATAGTAGCATGTATGTAAAAATAGATAATGTATGATTGCCAAAATAATGTGTCATGATAATGTAATGTAATCGTAATATGTTAGTGTGATGAATATGGGGGAGAATATTAGTGATGCCCCCAATGTATGGATGATGAGGTTCATTTAATTAAGACCCCTCAATAGTCAAGAATGAACAACGTAAAACAAGAGTGTGTCATCGGGAAATGATTGAGTGCGCTAGATGAATTAATGAAGCGTGTGATGAGAGGTTCTTATAGAAAATCCCTCAACAATCATGTAAGAATTGTAAAAACACAAGTGCATCATTAGGGAGTAAGGTGATAGTAATCACCTACCAAAGACCAAGGTGATGTGAAGTGGTGGAAGCATGTGGGATAGAAGCAACATGAGTGTATGAACCAAACTGAATGTCATATGGAGCCATGGTGAGATAGAAAATGCGGAGGTTCATGGCAGCCGATGTGAAGTAATAACATGATGTGGTGGATGAGATGAATGGAGCGGATGTGGGGGATGCAATGGTGCAATTGTCGATAGAAAGGAGAGCGCACATGAGTGACAACCCATTGTGATGGACGTATAATAATCTTAGCATTATATGGAGGAGACAAGTCAATGTGGGTAGAAACATGCTAACGAGGAAAAGGAGAGATGGACGACTCATGTGAGTGAGAGCCAAAGGAAATACTACCCTTATCCTCTAATTTTTACAATCTATCATGAAGGGAAAAGAAATCATATATCATAATGTGAAATATCTAATTTAAAATTCACTAAAGGTCAGAGAAAGAGTACATATTTCACCTTTTTCTAAAATAAAAAATACATGAACATTGACATTTTATTACAAAGTTGTCTATTCATTTATCATATTTTCCTTTGGTGGGAGTGATTGGTACATTTTCAAAGGTGCCCCCTTGGCCTCCATATACAACTTCTTCCATTCTTCCTTGTGACATTCATGGATTTTAAGAATAGAAGTAAAGCTTTCTACTTGATTTTCAGCCATTATCTTGTTCGATTCACGCATTGTCTCCCAATTCTTAATTTCTAGTTCCAACTATTGGACATCAACCTCCAAATCCATCTTCTTCAAGGAAAGTTCTCCAACCCGGTCCAACAATTCCTTATTCTTTTGCTCCAAAAGTAAATTATCCAATGTAATTCTCTCACACTTGGTTTTATATAACTCTACCTTCTTCGTCAAAATTTGTATTTCTAATTGCATGCCCAATGGTGGGAAAGTCTCGTCTTCTTTTTCAACACCCCCATCTTCGGATGTAGGCCTCCTCACATAATTTTGGAACCCAAAACTATAACTCTCAAATGTTTCATAGCGTTTCGGCTCCTCTACATTTATAGCCTTGTGCTTTCCAATATTATTTTCTCTAGCCATCCAATTACACCTACAATTATACACCCAATTTATATTTGTTAGCATTTGTACATAATTGTAAAGAAAATAATGAACTTAACTGATACTCAACAAAAAAATTCATAGATGGAAGATATATGAAAGTTTAGCATGCACGTAAAACCCAAATAATCATACATGGAAGAAGCATACAACTATTAAACCATAAACCATAAACCATAATCCATAATCACATAACATCTCATTCTTTAATACATTAACCCATTACATAGTGACAACATCATCATATCTACATCTTGAGTAATCAAGGTCCTATTAATAAGCAATGGAATACAATAAATGGAATGTCACATAACAAGAATAAAAATCATTATATGCATTATAAACACAACATAAATGGATAACTCTATATAAACCATAAACCATCAACCATAATCAATATACCATCAACCATAAACCATAATCAATAATTCATAACCACAAAACATTTCATTGATTAATATAAACGCAAACCATAATCAATATATTAAGAATGCAATATTAAGCCATAAACATCAAACACAAGTACATAAACACATTAAATAGTAACAACATCATCATATATACATCTAAATTAATCAAGGTCCTTGTAAGAAATGTTATACAATAAATGTTATCATCTCCACTATCTATTGAATGCAAGATAACTCAAAGTCTCATAAAATATAACATTCCTCTTCGTATTTTGTGAATGGAAGGAGGTTTGATCCCAAGGGTGGGGACAAGGATGTTTGCATCGAGTACAACGAACTCTCTCGATACAACCTACTCCATATCATCCTGAAAGCAAACCATATAGTAAATAAGTCAACGTAGATTAATCATTCAATTAAACACATAATTAAATAATCCAATACATTTACTTTCCTCTTGTGGAGGAGTGTCGAGTTTCATATCTATAACATCCCATATCACAAACCCTTTGACACACTCTACCAAAGTGTCTACAAATGTGGTAGGGTAGGGCAATGGAGTAGTGGGAACAATGGCCTCGGAAATGCTGACTTTGACAGTCTCTAGGGGGAGTCACATGCCATGACAAACCGCATGAGGGATAACATCACAAAAACTCCTCTCCCAATGACTATATCATCTGACATAAGTTACACTTCGACCCCAATAAGAAAAACCTAGAATAACAACAATCTCAGCTGCATGAATAATTATATCTTAAGTTTACAAAAAATAATACTGAAAGGAGAATGAGAAAATAGATAAATTACTGGTGTAGCTTCCTCCTCTCTCATCTCCTCAACATCCTCACCCATGCCCCTCTCTCTCTTACCTCTCGTGTAACAATCTCTCCAATAATATCGAGACCGAAGACGAAGGTGAAGAGAGCATCTCGTGGGTAACATTGATCGCAACAAATGAGACAACATGACAATTGAAATATCAACTAAATAAAATAACATACAATTGTCAAACCAATTCCAAGTGTTTGTTACCTTTTCTTGATTCCTACTACTCAAGCAAGTCTCTATCTACGTAGGATCCGGATCAAGGGAATGTCATCATCCTATGCACACCATCAAAATAAAGAGTTAGTATACACACAAATAAACAAAAACTAAATTACATATAAGAATTAAAGTTCAATGAATACATACGGGATCCTCCGTAGGGGGTCAACATTCTGCTAGCTGCTCCACCCTCTTCTCTCTCTTCATGTTCATGAAATAATATTAAGTTAGTGATTTCCAACCATACATAATACATAATAGATTCTACTAATCATAAATTTACCTCTCTACCTGTCTTTGACCAGTCCTTTCTTTCTCTTTCTCTCAACCACCTCTCCTTTCACACCTCTCACCTCTTGTTTGAATCATATGTGTGCATTTTATCTTCCACTACCCTCTTTCCTCCCCATCTCAACTCCTCGAATCAATTTTTTCATTCCCTTTTGAAAACTTGATCGAAAACCCTCCTACGTTGCAAGTTATACCACTTCCTCAAGACGTAGTCCATATCACTCTCTCTCCTCTCTACATGTGTCCTCATTCTATCAGGATGGAGAGGTGGTCTTTTTCCCAAATGCTTACGAATGTGCTTATGTCGTTGCACAAAGGGAAGACTATGTGTAACCATGTAATGGGCATTATGTTTTGGAGCTCCCAAAACTTAATGCTCCCACTAACACCACATGATTCATGCTGAAAAAAATAGTGTATGTGACCACCCACCCATTTAATTATGTAGTCAAGCAGTGAAAAATTGACATACGTTGTTATATAATTTTGATAACTCTTATCAAATCGAATAGCACTAGTCGGTAAGAAAAAATGAACTTAGGTTTTAAAATTCTTCACCTCCATCATATGATCTACGAAATCCAATTCAATGTTCTCGGAAGGACTAGCAGATGTATCACCACAAGGACTATCAGTCCCTACGGGAACATCTCCCTATAACATTAAAATATGACATCTTATTAGACACTTGTTTATAATAACTATGAAGAAACTAAAAAAACTTGCACAATATGAACTACGTACTATGATATGAAATATAATTAATGTTCACAAATTATTATATTACCGTCTTAAAATTTTCGTATTCTCCCAATGCATAAGAATGGATATTGGACATGGTTGGGGAATCATCAAACCTCCCTATGTTTTATCTAATTGCATCACCATAACTGTCCCTAGAGCTATGCATTCTAATACAAGATAAATCTGAAGCATATGGCACATGAACTCTTTTATTTTTATTTTACATTCAGATTGAGATAATTATACACAATAAAACATTTGTGATGGAGTTAACTTTACAAAAAAATCAACATGTTGAAAAACACAATGTGTTTTTTAACATATTGAAAATCACAATGTGTTATTCAAGACTGGATAATAAACTATAATTGTTTATAAATATTAATAGGCATTTACTTTTACAAATATTTTAAATGAAATTTTTATTGTAAGTGTGATACAAAATAATATAGGAATAACGCATCAAAACAATAAGAGTATATTATGAAAAGAAGATTGAACTTCCAAGTATAAACCCATACAATTATATTATGTGTTTTCTTGTTCATAACATGATTATGTAATACAAAGTGATATATTATATCAAACAAAAGAGGAAAATACATTTTCAAAATCAATGTATTGCACTTTTACAAAATATATAATGACTCGGGGCAGGTGACAAATGCTACTATAGGCATCCCCATTACGATCACTGTCACACTCATTTGAGCACTAAATGTTTCTTTCCATTGTTCATACCTATGATGTTCAAGTTCTTCTATCGGCATTCAACATCATCTCACCAATCAAGGATACTTTCGATAAGCTAGGCGGTTGCCATCTGAAGGTGGGTGTACGACAAGTGTGATCTTGTGGTATTGCCCAAACTATTATCTCCATCGAATTACTGGGATATTTTTATTGATTTATCTCCTGGTGATTGTGTCTGTCCTAGTGAGTTATGGGTTCAAGAGAAAACAAAAAAACATGCCAGACATAACCAACATATCTACTACCCCCATATTTCTGTGGGACCATTCTCCATTAAAGATATAGAATGTCAACCATTTTGCGATATTTGGTGCAATAGAGAATGGTAGTGACAGAGTTGCATAATTTTTAAGTTATGCAGGCATTATGAAGCTGACCAACTTCCATAGTTGGAATGTTTCATAAGAGCATCCACATTCTCCTTTTCCAATCATCTATTGTGCATAATATTTAACAAAAAATCCATACAAACACCATATTCATATATATAAATTGATTTTAAAATTAAAATATATTAAAATAATAATGCAAACAAAGAACATATTCATATTCATATATACAAACACTATTTTTCATATATTAAATGTTGGTTTTATCACATCAACCCACATATCTATCTTTATTATATATTAGATTCAAAACATCAACTAACAATATTATTTTTACTATAAATATTGTATTTATCATATTGTATTTTATAATATAAAAATTTAAATAAAATAATATGATACTAATTAACGAAATATTTCTAGACTAAATGAAAATTTTGATTACATTTTTTCTGGATAATTTTTGCATTCCATTCCACAATGACTAAATAATAAATGATAGGAATTTTTATAAAACTATGAGACACCCATTCTTGAGTCTAAACATATACATTAAATAAAGAAAAATATAACAAATGTATGTAATGTTATAAAGTGTTTAGTACTACACAATTACCAACCTTATAAAATTAATTAAGGAATCATAAGTCAATTGTTTGGGTGCTTGGAGCTAAGGAAATTTTGATGAAAACTTTTTTCTTAACATGAATTTAACATACATGAAAGGAATGAAAACAAACTAACTGTATCTATAAGTAATAGAGGTGGAAAACCTAATTATGAGACATATAATAGAGTTTTTGGTATAATGTAAAAGATAGATTTTCGAAGGGATAAGGGTGTGTTTCAAAGGGATAAGGGGTGAAGCCATAAAACTAGACAAAAGTTTGTAAAAGTTTGAAAGATTCATTTTCAAATAGAAAAAAAAACCATTGACACAAGTTTGTAAAAATTAATATTAATAGGAACTATTTTTGTGATTATAATAGTATTATTATATTTAATATATATTAATTGTAAATATACAATTTAAATAAGAAGATATATATTTTCAATTGTTTTACAATTAATATAGACATTTGAAATTTATTTCTCTATATTGAATTTTCATTTTAGAATTAATTTTTTTGATTTGTGATACACTACAACAATTAATAATAATTATTTTCTCTTTAAAATTGATATTTTAGATATTTCATCTACCACACTAATTAATGAATTCATTATCTTCTTTGTAATTTGTCTAATCTAAATGAAAGCACAATAACATGTCCCACTTTTTTTTATTTGTTGTACTTTTATAAACATGAATTTTTAGTTTCATTGATTTTCCAAAGGTAATAGCCACAAAACCGTACACATTCATGAAATTCCACAAACTAACGAAATGTTGTGTTTAGAGTGTAGAATACATGTAAATTTTTTATTTTATTGTTTAGCAAAAAAATGGTCTTTTTCTTAATTTTATTCATATGTTGTTTCTTATTTTATAATAGAGGAACGACTTTGTCGACGTGATGTTTTTAAATGAAAACTTATTTTTTCACCATGAAATTTTAGATATATGTTCTAGATTCGAATATCGAGTTCCTATCATAATTTTTTTTTTATTAATTATTTAGTGAATATATTTAGGATAAAGAACATACATATGTTTATGCCAATATATTTTAATATTTATATTGAAATTGAATTTTTTTTCATAGCTACGAAGAAGACTTCAACAAATAAAAAGTTTTTTTTTTCAAAAAAATAAAATATGTTGTTATTTTTCAAATTGTGTTGACTGTGTACTATTGATTGTCGTAAAATACCATATGTTGGATAAAAATAAAAAATAAATAGTAAAATAGATTTTAAAAATGAAATTATATTTTTAGAAAGGTAATAAAAACTATATTTTGTGTTAAAATTTGTAATTTAACTAATTAATTTACCCTAAATACGTGGCACCTATGTGGCACATTTTGGCAAATAATTATCCTCTAAATGGATTTGGAGCCAAAATGTGCCACATAGGCGCCACATAAGGGTGTTCGCGTGAAGGGGGTTCGCGCAAACACCCCTTTGCACGAACCCCCCTTGAACCCCCAACATGCCACCCAGCGCCAGTGCCGCGGTACAATTTCTAAGTTTAAACTTTGGTCGGTAGTTTAAATTGAGTTGAAAAAAATAAATTTTAATAACTCTAATTTTAAAGAAAATTTTTTTGTAATATTATTGTTTTTTTGTATTTTAAAGTTGAAAAAGCATGTAATTAAAATAAATAAATAAAAATATGATATTTTGTTATTTTTCTATTTTAAAGTTATAAAAACATGTAATTAAAAAAACCTAATTTCTATTGAGATTTCTATATATAATGACCCGAGTTACATGTATATAGTTTTCTATTGAATTTACTTTTACATTCAAATCTAGCTCAATTTGTGTGTGTGGGTGAAAATTATGAAGTGGAGGATTCATAAGAATTCAAAAGAATGAAAAATGAAAATATAACAAGGAACAAAAAGCATAGGAGAGTGTTAAAATATCAGTTAGTAGGAAGAATAAGAAGAGAGAGAGAGAGGTCACAAATAGAGAGAGAAGACTGAAAAAACTGGTACATACATACTTGAAACCCTTGATAGATCGTAATTTTATTTTTCTGTCTAGGGTAAATCTGAAGTTTTAGCTTTAGCATGCATTCTAGATAGAAGAATATTATATTATAAATACAATAGAATGATTAGTTTTGTGCAAAATGTATTTGTATTGTGCTTAAATTGTATTGTGTGTTTTTGAATACAGTCTGTGTATTAAACTCTGAGCTCTACTTCAAAGGATAATTTCTTCCATTCTTGCAACCAGAAATTATTCAACCAAATTAAAAATTGAAAAATCATCCTTCACTGCAAACTTATAGATAACTACCAAAACTAGTATATTGCACTCTTCAAAATTTCCATCTAATATATACATGGAATATTCAATGAATGTTGAAACTAAATTACATTCAAACCCTAAATAAGGAGAAAAATTTTCATAGGTACAAAGGTGTGATCTCTATATTCTAATAACATATTCTAGATCCAAAACATGGGTGCATTAGGTTTTAAGACTAAGTTATAAATTATAACACTAGAGGAAGAAATTTACTACAAGAGGAAAAAAGTTTGATGATTCTATCTAGCTTGGGTGATCCTTTCTAGCACTCATTTCCAAATCTCTATATTGCAAGAGCAATGAAAACACTTTGCACAACCCATTTATCTAGGTTAAGATCATATTCACACAAACATAGTCTATTTTTAGTGAATACATTCTAATCTTAACCCTAGTCTTCTTTATATATATTTCAAAATAAGTGTTTGCTTTGATCTTATCAGTACATGGTTTTGAATTTATACATTTAATGTGTTTATTGTATTTAGTGTTCTAAACCATCATTTACTCATTAACTAGTTATTTTGATTAGAGTAAGCGTAATTTTGTTATTGCATTTTGATGAACCTTATTTTTTATCAATACATTCCAACCCAGGGGTTTCATTTTGTACCCTTAAGGTTTCATATTTATCTTCTACTACCTGGCTTGTTTTAATATTTTATTTATGATTTCTCTATATTCCATGACCAAATTCTAGGTTTCAACATTTTCGCAAGCCTCTCATGTTTATTTCTCATATTTGAGCCTCTTGTTAGGGTCCTCTGTTAGTCATCATATCTTGAGCATAATGATTCAATTTTCAAAAACCATGGAATTTTTTCCTCAATTTGGCTAAGGCAAAAAAAATCCTTCTGCCTTTCATAATTTCCCACATAATTCTTGAAGGTTGGGTTTCTTTATTTTTCACTAGATTGGACCGAAGGGGGAAAATAAATATTTTTTTGGAACCATTGGATTATTTTCTGTAATGCATTATTTTTCTCATAAAGATCTTTTGATTTTACATAATTCATCATCTATTTTTAGAAATATTCATTTATTAATTTCACCATTTCAAATTTACTTAGCACTTTTTTGTTGTGATAACAATATCCACCATTAATGTTCCCTTTGGTCTCTATTCATATTTTTGTATATTTACATAGTTGTGTCATATTTATTGAATTAGATTCATATTTACAACCATTAAGTATCCAATCATAATTTTATTGATAAAAAATTAAAAGAGATGTAATTGAGCATAAAGATAAATTATGTGAGCAACCCAAGACTATTCTATATAAGGAATATGATGAAAAATATAATGAACCTTCTTTATAGGAAACATGTGAACCTAGTGATTCCCCTACTCATCTTGAAATGATATAATATATTACCCCTTGCATTTGGGATATGAATGAGATTAACTTTTTTGAGAATGTAGGGCATGCCCATAGTAAGGATATATATACAACTAATAACAATGTTTCTTCTAAGAAAAGAAAAACACACTTGTATAAGATAATCTGCAAGTTTGAATAAAAAATCAATTTATTGAGTTGAGTCTTTTTTTAATGTTTTCTCTACAAAGTATGCACTTGTCACTTTCTAAACTAATTACTAGGAGATTGATGGTTATTTACATGGTGACACAACCATGGTTATGGGTTTTGATGAAAGGGTGTCTTCGAATTTGTAGTGTTAATATAATCACACAAAAAATAAAAATTAATTCACAATAATAATGATTTATTTTTTCAAAATCAATAGGTTACACAATCTAGGTTGCAACTAATAATTCAGTCATACAACACATGATGCTTGAAATAAAACACTCAACACAAAAAAATTCCTCAATGATTCAATCTATCTTAGACCTTCCCATATCTTCATGCAAATCTTATTATAATACCCCTTGCAACCACATATATCCCATTACTCTTGGGATTTATAAACTAGAAATGAATTCCAAAAATAAAAGTGAATTGAAATACTCCCCTTTTTTCTGTGATTGTACTTCTCTTCACAAATTTAGTGATGTATTTATATAGAAAATATCAACTACTTATAATGGAATCCCTAAGGCATCATACCCATAAGAAACTAGATGTGTTACAAAAAATAAATTTTGAAGATAAGCCCAAAGGATGCATAACATAGTTGAATGTGATGCAACGTAAGTCAACCCAATAAACATATTTGAAATATGTTTAACCTTTTTCAATCCTCAATTATAATCTCGATATAAATACTTAAATGAACTCTCCCTTCATACCATAGAATAACCTTGTGTGTTATACTATATTTTAAGAGTTCTTCATGTGTAATTCTAATGACTTCATGGTATATTATATATGCTTGCGTATTAAGATGATATTTCCCTCATAGTATGAGCTTCTAGAAATGTCTCTTATAATACCACACATGCTTTAATATTTTTGGTTTTGTGACATAATTCCAATGGTTGTGCCATATTTAAAATGGTTTTCTATATTCAAAACAATATTGAGGATATTCCTGAGGTACCCATAAAATGTCACACACAAGAGTATGTGTAGTTAAAAAACTTAAATAAACATGTAATATACATGTCCAAAAAAACAAATTTTATGCATGTATTAAATATTGAAAACCACTTTGATCCCTAAAATAATTACATATAGCTAGGATGAAATTATTAGTTGATGAAAGATAACATCTTAAAATGGATTCTATTACTTCACACACATTAGATAAGAAATGTGTAAACATAGTTCTCACACATGCACAATGAGTGTTAGAACCAACCTTTCAACCTTCTCACAATGTCTCAAGTGTTCCATTAAAATTATTTTAATTAGTTGTCAAAAGATACATCCTCTTCAAATATCAATTTTGTTTCATTATAAACTTTCCTTATATGTATTTCTAGGTTGATCTACTCTTTTTACTTAGGATGTTTCCTTATTTTTGATACCTTCCTCCATTTTTCATTGCCTTTCTACACTTTCTACTCCCAAAATAAACTCTAGTTCATATACACTCTTAGGGATTCCAAAAATTCTTTACTTTCTTGGTCTTACTTCTTCCCTATGATCCTTCACACTTTTTGCGTGCCTCATTTTCTCTTCTTCATGAAATTTATTTCCATGCTATCACACATGATCTATCTCTTATATTTTTCATGGTTTTCAAGATCTCTTATGGACTGAACCTAATTATATTGTTGTGATTATCTATCTTTTTCCTTTAAAGTAAATTTATGTAACACTTGAGTTCTTCTCCTTCCTCCTCAACTTTTGTAGCATGTGCACTAACACCTTTTTCTTTCCACTATCCCTACGTGTATGATTCCACTCAAAATATCATATATAACATTTCCACATCATAAATAAGTACATATAAATGATTGCATGCATGAATGTAAATATTGTCATGGAAAACATATATGTGGCATTATTTATTTTTGAACTAAGTATACAATGTGTAGATGTGCAAATTAGTGGTATTACATAAATAACATACTAAAATGATTACATTTCATCACCAAATTAGTTCTAGATGTAATAGCATTTTGGTTTAATCTATTCAAAAATTTAAAATAATAGTAGGAAGATTAGATTATTTAGATTATATGAAATTCTAAAAATATTTGCAATAATTTAAACCATATAAATACAGAAATAGATATGTAAGAACAATGAGATTATGGAAATGAATCCCTTTGATAAATTTGAAATTTTGACATATGCATCTTCTAATTTCTTTAAATGTGTAATCTCATTTTTTAGTTATTTGATCTCTATGTTTATACGTTAAAATGTATTTTGAAATTTAGTTTGTCTAGAATGGATTTATATGTTACTATTTGATAGTTGCGATTAATTTTTTTATAACATTTTTATATTAATTGGTATTGATATCGTGTAAATGTGCAACAGGAAATTGACAATTTCGAGGACGACAACTATACCCCGATGCCAAAATTTTCATGTCCTATCATTCCCAGGCACATCAAGTCTATCTAATCAGTCCAATTGACCTCCCGATTAATGTTATCTCATCCACCTAGGTGATTTAGGAAATTCCATTCATTCCCCTTAGGTGATTTTAGGAGTTCATTAAAAGTTGCAAGCTACAAACAGTTGTGGGAAGGACTATCACTAGCCTTCATAGGGCTGGAGCAACCCCATGGAGTGGGGAAGAAAATCCAAAATAGATGTGGAGGTGATTAAAAGGTCTTGGGACATCATGGAAATGATTCAGGAAGATTTTGGAAGGGATCGGAGAAGCTGGGGAAGTTTCGCCAAAATTAGGGTTCACATGCCTAGTCAGTACACATGCCAAAATAACGCTCAGCTTCGGAAGGTGATTCCGAGAGCTCTGGATGGAGTTAGGAGTAAAAAAACATCTCCAAAAATATAATTTTGAGACCTAAAATATGGTCAAATCGGTTTCTTCATGACACTTTGGTGCATTAGGTTTGCACATAGTTTTTCTCAAGCACAAATGGAGTAATAAATCAAAAATCCACTTTTTTAGGGATCGAGATGGAAGATCAAGATATGATACCACCACCATTGGATTAAAAAGGCCATTTCAGTCAAGATAATATTTTTTTGAAAATGTCCATCGGGAGCTCAAGTTGTCCTCTTAGAGCAAGTTTAGGAGTTAGCCAAATTTTGGGAGGACAAGTGTCATCTCCAGAGCACTGGCAGGTTTTGTGTCCCCGACATCCCGAGGGTCAAGGACATCAACGTTGGAAAAATGCACCCAGTCCCCATGTGACCTCTGGAACCCCATGCGACCATCAAGATTGCTAGGTAACCCCGGGTGTAATTTGGAGCTGAAATCCTGGCGTTGGATCTCTACCACGTGTTAGCTCCAGGACCTCCATGGAATTTTATTTCCCTCACATCACTCATAGGTCAAGGATATCAAACCTTGAAAAATGTTCCAAAACCTCTAAGGGAGACTTATGGTCACCCATGTGACCCGCTCCAACCCTCGGTGATTTAAAATTGATTTTGGAGTTCTCACTCCTTGCCGTCGGATCGCTGCCACATGTCGCCTTCTTTCTCACTATGAAAATTGATGTCCCTCATGTCCCTTTAAGGTGAGGTATATTAGGGAAAATAAAATGTTCCCAGCCCTCTCTGTGCATAATTTTAAAATTTTGAAAATTCCTCCTACTTCTAACTTCTAACATCTAACTCCTCCGTGCACAACTTGCTCTATAACTTTCTCTGTAATTTCTCACCACCTCTCCACCATTGCCAAATCTCAAACCAGCTTCACCATAGCAATGAAATACTCTACCCCATGGTGATACATAGGTCTCAGAAGAATATTTCATCGAGATAAGAAGAAGAAACGAAGAACAATGGAAATCCCCATTGCCATGAAATCGAAATTTGAAGAAATCTTCCAAACCGGTGCACGGATTGAAAAACCATATGTTGTTGAGTTCTTATCTCTTGAAGGCCATTAAAAATCATATTCAAACCTCTCGTTTGCAGCAAGGAATGCTCACAATGAATAAATTTCACTTCCGGCTCCACGAAGAACAAAGTTCAATTTATCATCAAACCGACAACCGGATTGAAGAGAAATTTCACCAATGAGACAAGAAGTAAAAACCTATCGCAATAGAGTTAATTTTGTCGTGAACAGAGAAAAAAACCAAACCTAAAAATTTCAAGCTCCATTAATGGCTTCCATGACAGAGTATTGGAAAAAATTACCGAGCTACCTCTCCACTTCTCGGGGTTCCAGTGGGTGAAATCACGAAAATAGGAGGGAATGATCATTGAAAAATCTAGTTTCGCATGAACTAGTTTTCGCACCATGAAGTCCCTATTTTTAGGGATATGGAGGAATTATTTTTCATCAAATTTATTCCACGACACATGAGGAACATCTGTAAAAAGGCAGTGAGTTACCTCTTCAATTATCAAGGTTCCAATGGGTGAAATCACGTGAAAATTTGGAGGAAATGATCGTTGAAAAATCTAGTTTTGCATGAGCTAGTTTTCATGCCATGAAGTCCCTATTTTTAGGGATATGGAGGGCTGTGTTTTTTTATCAGAATTCTTCCCTCTTCAAATAAATTTTTGAAATCTTGAAGATCTAGCTTATGAAATCATCCAAAATTCAGAGGAAGGGTCTCCAAAAAATCTAGTTTCTCTCAAACTAGTTTTTACACGATGAAGTTTCCAATTTCTCGAGATATGAAGGACCATTTTTTTATCATTATTCTACCCTAGTAGCTCCATACCCAAATCTCTTACGGACATAAATTTTCATTTTTCATTTTTGAGCTTTCTGGAAAGCGAATCATGATGAAAATTGGAGCACGAATTCGTGACAAAGAGTGAATCCAAAAAAGTTATTCTCGTCACAAACAGAGGTCATTTTCACCACTTACTAAAAATAACATATGTTATACTTCCTCGCATGCTATAAATTATGAGTCCCATTGAATTACAAGTTTGATCACTCAAGACAATCAGAAAAGGGGTAAAATGGAAAGTAAGACAGAAAATGACTTCTTCCCAAAATAACAAGTCCCCAAATAACAACTTGCTAAAAATAGAAATGTACTAAAAATAGAAATATCTTAGGAATATAGGAGGTTGGAATATGGTAGATGGTTTAGAAGGTGAAATTTGAGCAAGACAGGTGATATGCCCTAGAATAGCAGAGCACATGCTCATATTCTAAAAATAGAAAGTTTTCATTTCGAAGTGGAAAATTGCATATGAATTTGTTTTCACTCACCTTACTACTTTTTGGACTCCCTTTGGATAATGAGATGGTTTCATGAGTTGGAAAGGAGGAATGAGAAATTCACGAGAGGTCCTAGAAGCATCATCTTAAGTGCAATGGTTTACATAAGAAAAACAAGGCATCACAAGGCACATCATGTGAATTCATCTTCATCACTTAAGGAACCGAGTGATCCAAAGTGAATTGGTCAGAATGATTTCAACGAGTCAAAGGGTTCATCAACCAAGTTTTAAGGAGGGTCATCATGGGCATTGTATGTGTTCATCTCAAGCTTACAATGGTAAACATCATAACAATGTTTCTAAACACTCATTCTATGGTCTAGGATGTCCATGCATCATAGAGTTTGCAGTCATCACTAGATTGGGAAAATGATTCAAAGTTATTCAAGGGAGAAATCTTCATCAGTGTAGAAGATCACCAGTGGTAGAAATATTCACTCAAATTTCATGGCTACATCAAGGCATTCAAAGCATTTCGTCACAAGGAGTGTTTTCCCTCCATCCCTTCCCTCTCCCTCTCTTTCCCTCTCTACTTTCTCTCTCCATTCTAATTCTTTGTTATGCGTCATCATTGTATTTCATCCTATTCACTTAAGTGACCTATTTTAAATTTGTAAAAATTATTTTCTCAAAATTATAAGAGAAATACTTAATTCATGGAAAACGAAAGGTCACGAGTGGAATATGGAAATGAAGAGTCATGTGAGGGAGGTGAAAGGACAATTTAGATTGCTATAAATTGTAATGAGCTCTTCATTCCAAAGGGTTATAATTCTGAAATTCTTCTAGCTGGTTGTATTCTTGTAAGTTCATGAGAGAGATTTTGCTCACTTGTGAGTGAAAAGAGTTAGCCACTTTTCCCCTATTCTCAATGTCTTCCATTCTCATACTATGTACAATTTATGCTTGAGCATCAATACAAGAAGGAGTTTCAAGCCTTTTTTGACTAAGGGGTTTATTGATACTTTGTGTTCATTAAATTCTAATTGGTTTTGTTGCTATTTACAGTATTGTTTCTTCCCAATTCTAGTGCATGTGATGAAATTTCTAACTAGTGTGTAGGAATCTGATTTTCTACCTGCAACATTAGTTCTCCTACCTATTTTCTCACTCCCCTTTCCCACTCTCCAGAAAAATTCTTCCCTAGAAATATATTGCAAGATTTTTCGTGGGGTCAATGGAGTGCCCCTATTGGATCAAGAGTCAAAAGGCCACAACAAAAATCCACATTTTCTCATGCATGCATATACGGCAGCTGCACCGGTTAAGTCAAGGGACTTAGATTACTATAGCATTGGTAAGAAATCCAAAAGTTTGTCCACCGAAAAATTTTCTCACCAAATTTTTGGCGCCCATCGTGGGGTAGATTTAGCAGGATCTCGCACCCAAAATATGACCATAAGGTCACGAAAAAATAAAACAAAAAAATAGATTTCAAAGGAAAATCATTTTTGAAGGTGACTCTATCAAGGAGAAAACCCCTGTCACGTTCGTTTCCCACATCATGAAGAAATTTCCAGATTGGAGTGAAGTAATAATGAGTGACAGTGAAGAATAAGAAGAAGAAGATGTATTCTCGGAAAAGAAGATCATTGATCAGCCATGGTTCTAGACTAGTGTTGACAAAGGAAAGAAGAAAGAACCTTTATCGATGAAGAGGAATGGATAAAAAGGAGACATAAGATAAGGTGTGAATCTCGAGAATATGCCAAATTCTTGGATGATATGAGCGAGCAACTTGAAGAAGTCTCAGTAAGCAAGGAAGAAGAAGAGGAGATTCATCTTATGGAGGAAGATCTTGAAGATCACTCATATCACAAGGTTTTATACCCGAAAGGTTCTTGAATGCCGTTGAAGAAAATCATATCCTTGAGCCTTCCGATGAAGATAAAATCAACATTCAAGAAGATGATGAAATATAGGATGGTGCAAGATCCACTGAAGAAGATTTTTGCAACCTCGCGCATCTCACTGCAAAATTGAGAACATTATCTTTCTTCCACCGCTCAATAGATGAATTTCTTGCATACGGTGATGAAGAAATGAACATGTTGAAAATAGAATATGTGGAAAGGCTTCAGAGTTTAATAGAAGGAAATTCTAACCCGAAGTCTTTGATGAAATTTGGAGGTATGTTTTAGCTCTACAAAAAGATATGAACATCTTGAAGCTCCGCATCAAATGGAGGAAGAAGATGAGATGCAACCTATGGAAGAAGACCCATATTTCTGCCCATACTATGAGGTTTTCATTCCCGAAATATTATTGGATGCTTCTAAAGAAGATATTGGCATGAAACCTCCCAATGAAAGCCAAAGCAATGTCATGGAGGAATAATTAGAAGAAACAAAGATAGAATCACCATTCAATAATTCCATTTGGCTTAAGTCACAACATGGGGGAATAATATATTCAATAAAGGAATATCCTTGTTGCATAATGGATGATCCAATGCTCTCTGAAGACTCCACCAATGATGAAGAAGATGGACAATTCAAAGTAAGCATGAATGATCTCTTTTCAAATTTTGATCTTTCAATTAATGATGAAATGGAGAGATGTGAAAAAGTGCAAGAAATTCACCCGACATCATGGTCTCGAAGATGATGAATTCAAGATGGTCATAGATAATCTTCCCTCCTATTTTGATTCTTCAAGTGATGTAGAAATGTTGCATGAAGAAATGGAGGAAGTAAAATAATCAAACTCTCTTCCCGATGCAATCATGAATGATCAAATGGAAGAAGCCCAGTCTCTTTTCAAATCCAAGGAGAACAAACAATTTAAACACAACCTCTACTCACTCGGGGAGAAGAATCATCATCGCGGTGAAAATATAGCCTTTCATATTTCACATGAGAAAGAATATTCAATAATGGATGGTCAATATCTAGTTAAAAATTCTTCTCATACTGCTGCCCCAACACGGTTCTCTAATTCTTACCAAGAAGAAGCTGATATGGATTTTGTGCTTGAAGGAGTGCCCTTTCTACGAAGCTCGGACATCTTCTCCTTGTTAGTAGGTGTCATAAATCAAGTAGTCTCATGTTTTCAAGAAAGTGAATCTTTGGCAACGCAAAACATGGAAGAGGTGAATCAGAATGTTTCAAATGAATCATGGGCTTATATGGATCATATTTTTAACCATCTCCTAGAGGCACAACAAGAAGATTCTTCTAATGAAGATAAAAATGAGCTTATGAAAATTTCAGAAGAACTATTCGTACAAGATATCTTGAAGGCCGAAGAAATTGAAGATCCTCAACTCAAGATTGAACTCTTAACTCGGGCCACAAAGATACAAGACAAGTATGAGTCAATTTGTGATTCCTATTTTAGTACACCAATTTTTGATGTTGAGATGGAGCAGTTGGATAATCTTGATGACTTCCCTTATACTTTGGTTGATGAGAATGGACATGAAATCATGTCTTTTTCTTCCATGCCATATGAATAAGTTCATGAGTGAAAAAGAAGAAAATTTCTTGAATATCCTTTGGAAATCTCCAGTTTTGAAGACAACACCTCCGCCATGGAAGAAGATAACGGGAAAACATTGAGTTGATTTGCATTGAAGAAAGTTGTTCGAGAACATGGCAAAAATATGTAGCAATGTTGGGAGTATATTCAAAACCAACTTGCTCCCACCATTTTGGAATGGTCCATCAATGCAAAACAAGAGTTCATATGGAAAAATCCAATGAAGGGTGAAGAATGCTTATACGGCCAAACCAAAATCTGTAATTTTGAAAATGATATCAAGATGCACTCCGAAAAAATGCATATTGGCAACCATTTCTCTAGATAACAAAGCAGGAGTATGCATGATTCTTTCTAAATGATCCAAAATCAAATTGCACTCACCATCCTCCAAGCTCCAATTTGCATGGAACATGTTCCCATGCTGCAATAATATCTCAAGGATGACAAAGATATACAACTCAATGATTTAACCTCCATGTCCGAAAACACTTGCTCAAAGAAACAAAGCGGGATGTTTGGGGAAGTTATTGAATGGGAATAAAATCAGTTTGTTCTCACTCCTTCCAAGTGTTTTGTTGATATAAGAGACAATTTGAAGTCGCAAATCAAAGGAGATGAATGTTTTCATGACAGGAGAAATTTTCCCACTCTTGAAGACATGGAAGAACGATGTCACATGGTCGTAAGACGTAAAGCGGGAGCATCAAGGTACAAGAGTTTTGAGAAAGTGATGAAGTGTTCATTGGATGTAAGAACATTCTCTATGTAGTATGAGTACCAAGATGGAATTATGGTCAGCCTTCTTCTTCTCAAGCCATGCAAAGCCATCACCAAAGCATGGTTTGATCAAATAATAGTTTTTGTGCTTCAATGGTCATACTTCAATCCGCTATTTCATGATGGCATGTAATTTTCTCAACCTATTTTTAGGTATGTGTATATCCTTTTCCTACCTCTATAAATTTCCCTCCCTTATATATAATTTCCTTTCGTGGTGTGTTTCCCTTTATGTTGTGTGTCGCGTGTTTCCCTTTCTCCTTGTTTTGTGTGTGTTTCCTTCTTCTCTCTCTCTTGTAAGTTGTACATGACTTTGTAGGGCCTAATGGATAACGCAATGGTATTTGATTTTAAAATTTGAGATTCTAGGATTCCCATGTCATGTCCCCAAGCTAAAGCCAGTTGTTATCGTGTAAATGTGCAACAGGAAAATTGACAATTTCTAAGCATGACAACTATAGCCCTATGCCAAAATTTTCATGTCCTATCATTCCCAGGCACACCAATTCTATCCATTCAGTCAATTGACCTCCCGATTAACGTTATCTCATCTCCTATGTGATTTAGGAAATTCCATTAATTCCCCCTAGGTGATTTTAGGAGTTCATTAAAAGTTACAAGCTACATGTAGTTGTGGGAAGGGCTATCATTGGCCTTCCTAGGGTTAGAACAACCCCATGGAGCGGAGAAAAAAATCCAAAATGGATGTGGAGGTGATTAAAAGGTCTTGGGAAATCATGGAAATGATTCAGGAATATTTTGAAGGGCTCGGAGAAGTTGGGGCATTTTTGCCAAAATTAGGGTTAACAGGCCTAGTCAATACACAGGCCAAAATGACCACTTTGAGCTTTAGAAGGTGATTCTGGGATATCTGGATGGAGTTAGGAGAAAAATGAAACATCTCCAAAAATATAATTCCAATCCCTACAAGATGGTCAAATCATTTTTTTCACAACACTTTGGTGCATCATTATGTCGGTAGTTTCTCTAAGGCACAAGTGGAGTACCAAATCAAAAATCCACTTTTTCACGAGATCAAATGGAAGAATCGGGACATGAGTCCCCACCATTAGATTCAAAAGTACATTTCCAGTCAGGATCATATAAAATTTTCTAAAAAAATTCATCGAGAGCTCAAGTACTCATCGTCCGCAAGTTGTCCTCTTGGAGCAAGTTTGGGAGTTAGCCAAATTTTTGGAGGACACGTGTCAAATCCAAGAGCCTAGCGGGATTTTATGTCCCCGAAGTCCCTTAGGGTTAGATAAATCAACCTTGAAAACATTTTCTCAGCCCACACGTGACCTCTAGAACCCCATGCAACCATCAAGATTGTTAGTCCACCCCAGTGCAATTTGGAGCTCAAATCCCCTATCGTCGGATCTCCGCCATGTGTCAGCTCCAAGACCGCCATGGAATTTGATGTCCCTCACATCCCTCATAGGTCAGGGACATCAAACCTTGAAATTTTTCCTAGCCTTCTAAGGGAGACTTCTAGTCACCCATGTGACCCACTTCCAGCCCCTCGGTGCTTTAAAATTGATTTTGGAGCTCTCACTCCCTGTCGTCGGATCGTTGCCACATGTTGCCTTCTTTCTCATTGTGGAAATTGATTTCCCTCACATCCCTTTGAGGTGAGTGACATCAGGAAAAGAAAATACACCCATCCCTCTCTCTACATAATTTTTAAATTTTAAAAATTCCTCCCCTTCTAACTTCTAACATCTAACTCCTTCGTGCACAACTTTCTTTGTAACTTTCTCTGCAATTTCTCACCACCACTCCACCATTGCCAAAGATCAAACCAGCTTCACCACAGAAATGAAATCCTATACCCCATGGTGATACATAGGTCTTATAAGAATATTTCATCGAGATAATAAGAAGAAACAAAGAACAAAGAAGAAGAACAATGGAAATCCCCATTGCCATGAAATCAAAATTTGAAGAAATCTTCCAAACTGGTGCACAGATTGAAAAACCATATGTTGTTGAGTTCTTCTCTCTTGAAGGCCATTAAAAAATCATATTAAAACCTCTCATTTGCAGCAAGGAATGCTCACAATGAAGAAATTTCACTTCCGGCTCCACGAAGAACAAAGTTCAATTTCTGTCAAACCGGCAACCGGATTGAAGAGAAATTTCACCAGTGAGACAAGAAGAAAAAACATATCACAATGGAGTTGATTTCATCACGAATGGAGACAAAAACTAGACCTACAAATTTCAAGCTCCATTAATGGCCACCATGACACAATAGTGAAAAAATCAGCGAGCTACCTCTCCACTTCTCAGGGTTCCAGTGGGCGAAATCACACGAAAATTGGAGGAAATGATCATTGAAAAATCTAGTTTTGTGTGAACTAGTTTTCATGCCATGAAGTCCCTATTTTTAGGGATACGAATGAAAAAAATTTCATCAAATATCTTCCCTATCACATGAAGAACATCTGCAAAAAAGGCAACGAGCTACCTCTTAATTCTCAAGGTTCCAATGGGTGAAATCGCGTGAAAATTGGAGGGAATGATCGTTGAAAAATCTAGTTTTGCATGAACTAGTTTTTGTGCCATGAAGTCCCTATTTTTAGGGACATGGAGGGATTTTTTTATCAGTATTCTTCCCTCTTCGAAGAAATTTTCAAATTCCGAAGATCTAGTGGGTGAAATTATTCAAAATTCGGAGGGAAGGGTCTCCAAAAACTCTAGTTACTCTCAAACTACTTTTTACACAATGAAGTTTCCAGTTTCTTGAGATATGAAGGAATGATTTTTTATCATTATTCTACCCTGGTAGCTCCATACCCGAAGCTCTTACTAGACATAAATTTTTATTTTTCATTTATGAGCTTTCTGGAAAGCAAATCATGATGAAAATTGGAGCACGAGTACGTGATGAAGAGCCAAATCCAAAAAGTTTTTACCGTTGCAAACAAAGGTCATTTTCACCACTTAATAAAAATAGCATATGTTATACTTCCTTACATGCTATAAATGATGATTCCCACTAAATTACAAGTTCGATCACTCAAGACAATCAAAAAGGGGTAAAATGGAAAGTAAGACAGAAAATGACTTTTTCCCAAAATAGCGGTCCCCAAATAACAACCTGCTAAAAATAGAAATGTACTAAAAATAGCAATATCTCGGGAATAGAGGAGGTTGGAATATGGTAGATGGTTCAGAAGGTGAAATTAGATCAAGATAGGTGATATGCCCCAAAATAGCAGAGCACATGCTCATATTCTAAAAATAGAAATTTTTCATTTCGGGGTGGAAAATTGCATAAGACTTTATTTTTACTCACCTTACTACTTTTTGGACTCCCTTTGGATAATGAGATG
This sequence comes from Taxus wallichiana var. yunnanensis, assembly GCA_018340775.1. Lineage (NCBI taxonomy): Eukaryota > Viridiplantae > Streptophyta > Pinopsida > Cupressales > Taxaceae > Taxus > Taxus wallichiana. The sequence goes on along the minus strand of CM031236.1, from coordinate 508,345,193 downwards.
GTTTCATGAGTTGAAAAGGAGGAATGAGAACTTCACAAAGGTCCTGGAAGCATCATCTTAAGTGCAATGGTTTACAGAAGCAAAGAAAGGCATCGCAAGGCACATCATGTGAATTCATCTTCATCACTTAAGGAACCGAGTGATTCAAAGTGAATTGGTCGAAATATTTCAACGAGTCAAATGGTTCATCAACCAAGTTTCAAGGAAGGTCATCATGGGCATTGTATGTGTTCATCTCAAGCTTGCAGTGGTAAACATCATAACATTTTTTCTAAACACTCATTCTATGGTCCAGGATGTCCATACATCATAGAGTTTATGGTCATCATTAGATTGGGAAAATGATTCAAAGTTATTCAAGGGAGCAATCTTCATCAGTGTAGAAGATCACCAGTGGCAGAAATATTTGCTCAAAGTTCATGGCTGCATCAAGGCATTCCAAGCATTTTTCACGAGAAGTGTTTTCCCCTCCATCCCTTCCCTATCCCTCTCTTTCCCTCTCTGCTTTCTCTCTCCATTATAATTCTTCATTATGCGTCATCATTGTATTTCGTACTATTCACTCGAGTGACCTAGTTTAAATTTATAAAAATATTTTCTCAAAATTATAAGAGAAATGCTTAATTCATGCAAAACGAAAGGTCATGAGTGGAATATGGAAACAAAGAGTCATGTGAGGGAGGTGAAAGGATAATTTAGATTGGTATAAATTGTAATGATCTCCTCATTCCAAAGGATTCTAAATCTCAAATTATTCTAGCTAGTTGTATTATTGTAAGTTCATGAGAAATATTTTGCTCACTTGTGAGTGAAAAGAGTTAGCCACTTTTCCCTTATTCTCAATGTCTTCCATTTTCATACTATGTACAATTTCTGCTTGAGCATCAATATAAGAATTAGGAGTTTGAACCTTTTTGAATAAGGGGTTTATTGATACTTTGTGTTCATTAAATTATAATTGGTCTTGTTGTTGTTTGCAGTATTGTTTCTTCCTAATTCTAGTGCATGTGATGAAATTTATAACTAGTGTGTGTAAGAATATGATTTTCTACTGCAAGATTAGTTCTCCTACCTATTTTCTCACTCCCATTTCCCACTCTTTAGACAAAGTCTTCCCTAGCAAGAGATTGCAAGCTTTGCTGCAAGGTTAGTGGAGTGCCCTTGTTGGATCCACGATTGAAATGCCACCACGAGAAATCCACATTTTCTCACGCATGCATATACGACAACTGCACTAGTTAAGTAGAGGGACTTAGATTCCCAAAGTGTTGGCAAGAAATCCACAAGTTTTTCGACCCGAAAATTTTCTCGCCAACAAGTATAAATATAGTTTGTTGTTATCGATATCATCCATTAGTCTTTTATATAGTTACACTTTGTGGTGGCTACAAATACTATGGACTCTTTTCTAGCTCGGTTGTATGGGCTACATGTGCCTTTCTCGGTACCATGAGATAGGATTTTCTCATGGAATTTTTGAGAAGAAGTGATCCTATCACGTCCCAAGTTGGACATTAGATCTGTGTATTTGAAAGGGTTTTAAAGTGTAATAATGAGTGTCCTCTACAAAATTGTATCCTCGATGTTATGTTAATGTGATATGTTGTCCCTGGCGTGTCACTCTTTTGTCCTGATGCTCTATATTCCAATAAAATAGCTAAAGGATATATGCGTGTATGTGACAATAATAATCTACTAAAGATAAAATTAACCAATTATGTTCCTAAAAATGTTTTTGCAAATTATGTGTTATCTCATGCCATCCATTAGTCTTTTATATGTATTTTTACAAAAATACACTTCATGCGGTGGCTACAAATACTATGGACTCTTTTCTAGCTCGGTTGTATGGGCTACATGTGCCTTGTTCGGTACTAGGAGATAGGATTTGCTAATGGAATTTTTATAGAAGAATTAATCCTATCACATCCCAAGTTGGACGTTAGACTATGTATGTGAAAGTATTTTAAAGTATCCTAACGAGTGTCCTCCACAAAATTGTATCCTCGATGTTATGTTGATGTGATATGTTGTCCTTACATGTCACTCTTTTATCTTGATGCTCTATATTCCAATAAAATAGCTAAAGGATATATGCATGTATGTGACAATAATAATCTACTAAAGATAAAATTAATCAATTATGTTCCTAAACAAGCTCTTATATATATTTTAAATCATTCATGAATGGTGTAATCACATGTATGCTAATTTTTTTGCAAATTGTGTTTATGGACACAACTCGTGATGCACAACAATATGCTAATTTGATAACAGAAGTTATGAAATTACTTCCAAAGAAAAATTTCAAACACTTGGTGAAGATGGATTTCAAAAAATTAAAAGAATTTTCCCAACAAGAACCACTATCAAGAAAGAAAATAACAAAAAGTGTAGAGAGAATATATGGTGAATTTATTAATTTGACTACAGTTTTAGAGCACATTTGCTAGTTGCATTCTTAAATCGTGTTGATATGAAGGAAACATTATATTTTCTAGGTGTGTATTTTGGACAAGAAAATTCATAACATATGGAAGAAGAATTTATTTTGAATGTGTCTAAAGGAATAAGTTTAGTGGGTACAAAAACTAATTTTGATGATAACAATATTTCTCATAGAGCAATATTAACTTCAGTTGTAAGTGAAGATACAACAAAGAATCATCATGTTACCGCTACTACTAAGGTCTTGGGTGTTTCTAGAAAGATGGTCAGTAGGTATGCAAAGAGGAGGAAGACATTGGATAATTCTACTGTGGAAGAAAATTGGGCACTAATGTGTAGAAATTCACGTTTTGATAAAATTGAGGATAATATTGTGAAGATAACTTCTGATTTTTGGACTGATAAGACTCATCCTTCTCCAAATATGAGGGATGTTTTAAAACACATGATATCTTGCAATAAATATGATGAACATTTAAAACATTGGATCAAAATAACTCAACATGAGATGTACATCAAGTTTACAGAAGAACATCCAGATGTTAATATTAGACGAAGAGTGTTTGAGCATTTGAAGCCTTGGTATGTGCGAGATGATAAAGTCCTTGAAACATGTTTTTATTGCTATCACGTTGAGTTTGATTATCACTATCAAGTACACAAAAATTATATTACATATATTGAGGTGTGCTTTCATTTATAGGCTTATTAGAAATTTGATTAAATTTTGTTTTATGAGATGTGATTTAATTTATGTATTTCAAAATCTATGTTTTTTTAGGTGTATAGAAAGTTATGAGAAGCATCAAATGGTCCAAAAATGCCCCCTACACGTGTGAGTGAATTCATAGCTTCTATTATTTTCACAATATCTGATGATCATGTGGACGGTCATATGGCTTGCATCAAAGGTGTTTGTGACAAGTGTGGGGACTTGAAATTATTTCCAAAAAAATGAAGACTTGGACACAGTTCAAATGGTGACTTGCAAGAGGTGATTATTAAATAAAGAAAATATAATTAATTTTAAATTTGGATGTATATATTTTATTTTGATTTTTATGTTTATTGTAAATGAATATAACAAGTTGTCCATTATGTATTGATTTTGTAGGTTCAAATACATAAAATATTCAACATGACTTGGAAAGAATGCAACCAAGTTGGACTTGGTAGAAGAGGAAATCCCCATTTTTGCATTCATGCAAAGTTTCTGAAGTTTTATTAGTTTGTACATCAAACATTCACTATGCAAAGTGGTAGGCTACACAATTCAAGACAAATAGAGATACATTCCCTATAAGTTCCATATTGTTCATGGTTGATTTCTCTGAGAATTACTCATTTTATCATAAAAAAGAGATCGAGACAATATTATCGGTGATCGAGTTACCATCGTGGTTCACGTATTTTATAGACATGCACAATTGGATTTGGATGGGGTTGAAATTACATATGTGAAGCAAGTGATTAAGGAGTATCACTTATATATAAGTGATGACAAGGAACATGACACCCACTTTTTACAACATTGTTTTGAGTTGTTTTTTTAATATCTTCATTAGTGAGGAGTACAAATAGATCAACATTTTGTTTGTTCGGATGGTTGCACATCACAATTCAAATCCTCTCACCCTTTATTTGCACTCATTCATTATCATCTTCATCACAAAATACCTCATTTATGGAGTTTTTTTAGAGTGGTCATGGGAAGGGAGAACATGATGGTGTGGGTGCATGCATCAAATGTGCTCTAAAGAAACAAAGATTTTATTATGAGGGAGATCAATTGATTGATGCCCACACCATTATTGAATGGTGTAAGAAACATTTTGCAATTCAGGCTTCAACCCCACATAGAGTGTTTTGTGAGATAACATGTACGCAAATTTAAAACATATGTATCTTGATGTGAAATTGATTACAAGTTACACATAAAAATTTATGTACATGTACAAATTTATTTTTCTTAATTTTGATGTTTGTTAAACTTTATTGATTTTGTACATGATTAATCAAGTATTGATCAAAGGACAAAGCATGGATGTGAAAGGATTCCTAATTCTAGGTCTTTGCACTCTGTGATGACTATGGATAGTAATAATTGGACAATATGTACAAGATATTATTCTTGTTTTTGTTATGAATGCATGACAAAATCATATTGAGTGCAATAGTCAAAAACGTGGGTATGTAGGTGAGTGGAAGAAAGTTCCTTTAGTTGTGGATGACTCATATGGATCAGATCATGATGATATTTTTGAAGATGTGCCCTTGATTTCACCTGATTATGACCACATATCTGGACTTGTTAAACAAGGTATTTTTGTTTAAAAGGATTGTATTTGATCATTGAATTAATATATATAATTTATAGTATACAGATCATTGAATATTTTTTTGCATTTAATTCTAACACAAAAACTTGTTTATACAATGATTTTGTTGTAGGTGATGTATTTGCAATCATTGCAGAAGAAGACAATATTGAGAAAGTGGAGTCTTGCTTTTTATGTTACATGAAGAGAGAACAAAGCTAAAATGTGAAATAACAAGTGAGGAGACAACATTCTATACTAGCTCGGTTGTAGTGCAAGGAACATATTTATGACAAGTGAAAGCCTTTCAAAGTGGGATTCATTTTGTTGATTATGAACCAGATAAGAAGGTGTATCATTACACCTATCACATAGTTCTTTATCGGGTTACAATTACATCGGGTGAAGAATGCACGTGGTCCACGTAAATGGAGACTAGATGTAGAAGATCATGAAATAAGTTTATAGGTCTTTGAAGCGACAAGAAGAGCCACTTGGTATTATATAGGTGTTATGAAATAATTGATAAAATATGCAAAAAAATCTCACACATAATTGCAATAGTAGAAACTAATATGCAAAATAATATCATAGATCTGAAATTAAAGTGTAGAAATTAAAATAACACAACACAAAGACAATATTTAACATGGTTCACCCAATTTGGGCTACGTCTACCAAGAATCACTTGCTCAGATTTTATTACAAACCACCTCTCTCTCAATACAATACCCAGATATGTTTGGAGCTATGCTCAACAAACTCTACAGAATTCACACTTGAACTCACACACATTTGTAATGTTACATCAACCCTACCATATGCACAAAATCACATAAATAGGCAATTTCTTAAGTAGTTTTACAATACCGTGGGTACCAAAACCATGGGCCAAAACCTCCTATAAACCTATGGGTCAAAAATCCTGCCCATATGAGAAGAGCATGTTTCAGAGATATTAGGCACGTTTTTGGCCAAAAACTATGGATAGCGTACAATAATTTAAGTGTACATTCTTCAACACTTCCACACATGAAAACATGCTCCACAACATAACATAAGGACCTATAATATTATATATTGATGTCTTCTGAATGGAATTTTTCTCTATTTTATTTGTCACTTTGGCATATATATTTGACAAATTTCTTGTTATGAATTAAAACTTATATCCTCCTCCTATATATGTTATGGATTAAAATTTCTTGCTATGAATTTAAGCTTATACTATGGGGTTATGATTATTAGTAGGGGTGATTGTAATACATGTATGACATTTAACTGGTATCACATGAGCTATGTTTTTAAACTTATGTACATTTAGTGTTTTTAGTATTTAGTTAGGTTTTTAGTATTTGTATTGCATATTGATAGTAGAAGGTTTATCTTGTCCTTATATTCCTAATTGCATTATGGGTATTAGACCCTACCCTTAAATGGATTTTGTAACTAGTGGGTTGAGAGATATATAGTTTGTTACACTAGGTTGTTGAGCTTGAATGTGTGTTTCATTATGTATTACATTATTTGATAGAGTTGGTTGCATCTAGTTTTTTTGTGAATGGAAGAATTGTGTATCATTTATAATAGATAGAGTATTGTTATTTTTACTAGACATTGGCTTACACTAAATTTGGTGAACCCAATATGAATCTTACTCCATTGATTCAGTAATATTCACATTTTTCCTTTTTAAATTCTAATAATTTTCATCATCACATCTTATAGAATCACCTATTATAGTTTTTATAGCATGCCTCAAACCATTCATATTTTATATTGGTTTCTACTTACCCCATTTTTTTCATCAATGAGAAAAATAACTCATGATGCACCTATTCTCAATCTCAACATACTTTAACCTTTCCCCTTAAGACCCTCATGATTAGTAGTTGTAAGAAAAAGGCATCAACCATTGTCAAAATTGATTGGTAGATATTTAAATTGGTAATTGCATCAACCATTGTTGATGCAATCATCTATGATAGTTTGTGAATATAGGTTATGTCCCCTATAAATTGTGTTTCATTGTATTCTTTTATCATATTATCACTATATCATTTATTATTCTAGTTACACTTTCCAAACTTCTCTTAAAGGACTTAAAGGTTTAGGTGTGTTATTTCTTACACTTGTAGGAATATCTTTAGCACATTGGGCCTAGAATAATTAAGAATAAGAGTTTTAATAATAAGTTTTTCCAAGTCTTTAGATTCCACAACTTTTGTAGAACTTAGGTCTTCTTCATAGATTTCTTATTTTGGTCCCCCAAAAACTATCTCATCAGGTGCTACTAACCATTAGGGGATAATGCACCAATGGTGTCTTCACAAAGATAAGTATTTATATAACCTCCTTTTCCTTTATGTATATTTTTGTTTGTATTATGAACTTGATGTATCATTTATATAGACTAGGATAGAGTAACATATTATTTATTTATTGCATTATTATTATTGGTCCCTACCTTTCATCTTCCCCTTGACTCATAAAATCCTAGTTTAGATCATTGGCATGCAATTTCCTTCATCCTTATTCTTACAACCCTAGTATAAACACCTTATATGCACTTTCTTACTATCTATTCTCTTACAAGCTAGGATTATAGTAAGACACCACCCCTTATCCCAGAATTAGGCTTTGGAATCACATGCCTTTGATAGAGTGTGTAGCATCATGTTCTATATTCATGGATTATAAACAACACAGTTACAAATATATTGACCCTCAAGTAGCTCACATACATTGTGGAATCATATTATTGAGGATTAATGGCATAATATATTGACCCTCAAGTAGCTCACATACATTGTGGTGGACCTGTGTGAATATTAATCAACCATTGATTGAGTCACATTCATGTTTTCTTTATACCTATCTTAATATCAAATTCATATATCTCATTTTTCTCTTCTTAATCCTCCTACCGCAAAGCATATTTATGGTCCTCAATACATATATTGGGACACTTTAAATAAATTTCACCCATTTTACATAGATTTAAACATGGGCATTACTAATTATAATATTTTCCCCCTAATCAATAAAATAGTAGGGTATCCACTAAATGTCACTTAAAAACCTTCCACATGAGGAAGAAGAAATTTCAAAGGGTGAGTCAGAGGATAACATCCATCCTCACTATGCACTTGCGATGAAAATATTATATCTTTAACACTCATCCATTGGTGATACAAATATGTTATTTCTTACCTTACATTTCCTTATTAGTTATGACATACATGTGCCAAATTTTACTTCATTTGATGATTACATTATTTTATTTTATGTACTAGTTTGACATGCTTACTTATTACTAATCATGATAAACTCACATATCATTATATGTTACTTATATGTAACATGACTCTTTACATGTCTAACTATTGTTGGCCATGGGATATTTTTTATACTCTTATACATTGTTCAATATATTAGTGGATTTTCTCACACATTCTTTTCTACATGACTTGCATTGCACAAAATTGTTTTCTACATAATACTTATTTTGCACACACATTGTCTAATACATTACTTTTTTACAAGTGTTTTTATGATACATTACTTTCTTAGCACATGTTTCCTACACATTTTATGCTACATTACATATCTTGCACACACATTATCAGATACATTTCACATACCTATCTAAAACATACTTTTATTTGACACATATTACTTAATGTATTACTAGAGACAAATTGCTTGGGAAATTGTTTCAAATATTTTTATTTGACACATATTTTTTTTTAAAATGCAAATGATTACTGCTAACACAGGTTGATTCATCATCATAGCACGATATGTATTTTTGGTCATCTAATCCTATGGTGGCATTTTATTTCATATGTTTTCATGTAATGCCATGAGTCCCATCGACCCTTCAAATTTGAGTTGTGTATATACTAACATGTTGTTATTCCAATCATTGTTATGCTCTTAGTTACTGATTTATATGGATTAATGGGAATGTTTATGATATGTTTGCCTACTATGTGAAAAATAAAAAACTTTCTCTCTATTGATCATACCTAATGCAGAATACTTTTACAACCATGTTTAGTATACAACATATGTTATTATACATGATTTTGAATCCTCACTTCATCAAGACATGGTTATATTTCTATATCAATGTAAGTTTATAACACGTAATATTATTAAAAGTGAAATATATCAAAATATCTAAGTCATATATCAAAATCATGTCTAATTCATATATCAAAATCTCAAAATCATGTCTAAGTCATATATCAAAATATCAAAATCGTGTCTAAGTCATATATCAAAATCTCAAAATCATGTCTAAGTCATATATCAAATATCAAAATCATGTCTAAGTCATATATCAAAATCTCGTGTAAACACTATATACATGTACATGATGAAAACGCAGTATTAACTAGATAGTCTGCCATCTAGTAGGGTGAGTACTAGATCCCTCACTAGGATTTGTTGCACCCTGCATTTATAAAAAGAAATATACACATCAGAAACTATATATAACATACCATATTAAAATTTATAAGCGAAATTCTACAAAAATTTCTTGATTAATTGAATAAATCATATAACAGAGATGTAATTGATTACCTCAGTATCTATTTGTGGGTGGATGTTGGGAGTATCTACACTATGTGTAGATCTTTGTCTGTAGATCCTTGTGAAACAAAATAAATTAAATGTAAGAAGTTGATAAACAAGTTTTTTGAATAAAGTTCATTAATTTCAAAAATTTCAATTTAGATTAAATATTAAATCTAAAACACAATAAAAATAGATATATCTCTACATGTATATACCTCTGCGGAATGTGTCTCCAAATCTATGGGACCCCAATTGAAAATTGTTTGATGCGTTGACCCATGACCTCAACATCAAGCAAATAACGAGCCAAGTGAGCCAAGTTAACTCAAGCCCTGAACATCAAGATCCATGTTGAGCTCATTCAAGAGTTGTGTATATGTCATATGGGGAAATGATGTGGGTTGTGAAGCACCACAATACTCACCAACATGCGCTGGAGAAAATCCTAAACACACAAGTAAACATTCAATATTATATGTCAACACTAGATCTTATATATCTATTTAAATATTAATAAATTGTAAAGTAATAATGAAATAAAATAAATTTAAATTAAATTAAGGTTTAATTTTCACACACCGGAACAAAAAAGTGTTAAACCCAAGTATCATGATCCCAAGAATAGGAGGTCCGATTTGTGGAATTCTGCAACAATACCACGAATATAAGAAACACTACGTGAACAGTACTACTCTACTCTATAAAATCCAAAAACCCCAATAGTGGAATGTCGTAGTGTCGTGCAATCATCTCATATGCACACAAAAAGTCGGCGATCATGATGTGTCCCGGCCGAGCGTGTCTGAGTAAGATATGTAACTTCCTCAAATTCATCAGGGGATATCAAATGTGCACGAGTGTATAACTCACTACGTGCATCATTGTTGCTACTAGCTCCTCCACTGCTAGTACCACGTCTCTCAAGGTACTGACCCACACAGTCAGAAGAGATAAATTGGGTCTCACGAGAAATGCTCCCAAGACCCTCTATAGCACCCTCATGGGCACTCATAATGATAGGTGCAACGACATCCTAAAATCCATAAAAGAAAGGTCATGGCCTCTCTACAAGTTGTCACGTGTCAACAACTGGAGGAGCTCCCTCTCGTTGATATGTAGGCATATGGCTAATGTGGCCACGCCTTGCCAAAAATAACCAGGGATGTCTAAATAGTTCACCTTTAGGTTTAGGTGAACCTCAACATGTAGCATCAATATGAAATATAATGGTAATTGGTCATTATTAGGAAATTGGCCTTGAGAGGCCACAAATCTAGGATAAATCAAGGGTGCACAAAGGTGACATGAACATTTTCTTACATAATATGCCTTATTCTCCTTTGTCCTGCATAACTCGACTAATAATACATCTTAATGAATTCCTTATCAGGAAGTCATGCTACAACCTCATTATATCCCACATCACCTGTCACACTTGATTTTAATTCATCCATAAAAATTTTTAGTGACTCAAGCTCGAAAGGGTTGTATGTTTTCAAGTTTCTTTGTATTTTTGAAGATCTATCAATATGTTTTCACAATGTGTTTTATATTTCCCAACTATAGTCGGATCCTCAAGAATAGATTGTAATTTTGCTATCTCTAAGTCGGTCCTCTCAAAAAAATTAGTAGAGGAAGAAGCCATGACTGTAAAAAATGAAAGTAAAATTCAATTTAGAATACTTTTTTGAAACCATAAACCTAGGTAAATTGATAAAATTTCACATAAATTTAAATTTCTTTTTGAAAAAAATGAAACATACATACTTTTCTTGTTGTTGCCTATATAATGAAACCTAAATTTATTTGTACACTCTTATATTATTGTTTGCTCTAATTGTATATGCGAGATGGTAAGTAAATAGATGTTACACTCATATGTTGTTGCCTACTCTAATTATATAAGGTTCCACAAGAAAAATAGTTGGATCAAATGACATCAAGCAAGCTCGTGTTTATATATTTTTTGCTACATTGGACGAAGAGCATCGTGTGTAGTTCAGACCAAGATAAACTTAATTGTAGATATAATTATAGATAAATGACAAGAATAATATGCTTATTGGGTTTGTGTTCTCTTTAAATGTTTTGCTTGCATGATCCCAAGTCATGTTGACATGGAAAAGCATAAATGTAGGTCCAATATTAATCTTGTGATGAACTTCTACCTAGTTTAAGGATTGAACTAATATAACAAACAAAGGTATAGTAGTTGATTATTTCATTTATTTTGTGAAGTCGAGAATGAAAGTAGTTGGGGATTGAAGTGAAATTTTTAACCAGTTTTTAAATTTGTTAGTATTGTTCCGAGGTAATAGTCGACAGTTGGTTGCTTAAATACATTTCTTTCAATGAAAAATGGTCACTCAGTTCAACTATAATAGGTAGGACTACTCTGCTAGGTTCCTAAAAATAGTAATTGCCATCTTAATAAGCGTATTGAAAGAAGACCACAACATACTCGTGATGTGCAATGAACACCAAAATTTGTGAAGCCTTGTCATGATACAAGAGATTTAAGTAAAGGGGTAAATATTGCGTACGCAGTTCTATTGCCAACATTTAATGAAAAAAATAATTTGGGATTGTTGGGATTCGGAACACGCATTCAAGGCATGGTCATGTACATGATCAGTCTAAGTGATTTACATCTATAGGATCCTCCGATATCCTCACAGTCCCCAGTCGTTTCAAACCGCATGAGAAATACCTAAGATTTCAATTCTTTGTGGCAAGAACTAATTTTACCCAAAAAACTAATCTGAAAATTAAATGGGTGCCTAATATTTACAAAAAACATTTTTTTACAAACAAAATGTGTTGTACATACCTCTGGTATAGGCAAGCGATCTACCTGGGCTCTGGTGCGCTAGTGCATGCGGGATGGGGTTGGCTATGTTTGGTTCAGGCGAGATATCTTTTCCCAAAGGGAGTGTGGGCGGAGGAAAAGTGAGAACCTTTGCGCCGCCACAAATATATAAGCTTGGGGTTCGATCAAAGGGTGTTCGCCCAAAGGAGTGTTCGCGTAAACACCCCCTTCACGCGAACCCCTTTCCGTGGCATACATGGCACTTTTGTGGGCTACGTGTCACTTTGGGTGAAGGTTGTTCACGCAAAGGGGGTGTTCACACAAACACCAATAATTTCCCACCCCGCCCAACCACCTACTCACGTTTTTGGGACATGAAGTGGGACATAGTATTATGTTTTGACCCATACTTAAGATATTATATATTTTCTATTGAAATATTGTAATTAAAAAAATAGCGTATGAATTATACCATCCCTAAATATCATTATAAATTATACCATGTCAACATAGTAAAATACATTTAAAATTATAAATTATCATCATATGTATTCAATCAAAATTCAATGTAAGAGAAATATCATTAAACCTTGATCAAAATTCGGTCTTAAAAATTATCGTAGAATTTAAAGATAACAATGAACTTTCGTTTATATAAAAATTCCATGCATCCATTTATGTCCATCTGTTGCCACGTGGTGGCACACCCAACAGATTAGTTTTTTTCCGCAAATTTGGTTGTTCAAAAATACACCATGTTTTTCAATTTTTCGTAAAAACAATCCACACAATCCAACATGAAGAAACACTATTAGGAAGACACACTATTTACAAACAAATAATATATTTATTAAAAATTTAATATCGATAATTTTTTTACTTTTAAATATTTAATATCAATATTTGAGATGTATGTACTATATCTAGAGATAATCCATCACCATTACATAATAAATAAAGATAATAATCATATTACATTTAGAGACAATAATACATATTAATTTGTCTACAAAATATCAAATTTGTTATTGTAATATTTTATGATATTATTTTTTAAGTGATAATGTATATTGATTTAGAGATATTAAAAAAATTGACTACATTATTAGTAGGGTGAGCCCTCATAACTATTAAGCAATATGTAAATGTCCCATTCTAAATGTCGTAAGTAAACTATAAGTTGTATCTTTAATACTTTTTACATAGATGGATATTAAACTATAGACGGTCAATGGGATATTAGGCAACATGTGGATACTTTACTTTCATCATAATTATGGATTGTTAGCATAATAACAATGACACACAATGGAATTGTGGTTTTCCAATTAAATTAAAATGTTAACACTTCGACAAACACAAAGACCTAATAGTTAGTCACCGTAAACAAACATTTTCCCCTTATTAAACTAACATGAATTCAATCTTGATCATGAATGCTTTGAAACTATATAGATGTGGGTCGTGGTTGTAAAATGCTAGGGGTCTTGTCTCTGTAAGTTCAATCATGTCTAATCTACGATCTAGATTGCCTTAAACTTACTAGGAAGGTGGTCGTGCCATCATGCTTGGAATTTTGTGTTTTAGAAGTCTTTAATTTTAGCTCTAAACTCTAATGCATATTTCTATTTGGAGTCACTTCACATAAGAAAATCAAGGAGATTTGGTCGAAGAAATTTAAAGCACTTTCGTTGATGTTTTAGTTGAAGGAAATAAAAGGTCCATACAATTATAACATATATTGTAAAGATCTAGTAGTAGATAAATTCTATATCATGCACGGAATCTAAGAAACATTGGTATGTAAGCAACACCTAGAATGCGAAGAGGCTTCAAGTAATATTTTGCTTGTTGGTTTGTTAAGGAGTGTAGAGAAAGGCCTCCTTGTTTGAATAGAGAGTTGGGAAGATAAAAGGATTGAAGAATACAACAACAACCACATGATAATTTGTTGTCAAGGTTTATAAGGAAGAAGGATGGGGATGTGATGCAGAGTATAAACACAACCACACACCCTAAACCTCAAATTCTCAAAGTGGATGATGTAAAGTTTGTCACATGTTCTATAACCTCTAATCATGTAAAATCCATGACCTAGCTTATTGAAAATACAAGAATTAGTTAATTTGATCTCCTTTTTGCAAAATCGTCCCTTAAGCTTCTCAAAGGCAAGGTGTTTGGTGAGTTAGAGGTTAGAACAATCTACAAGCCACCCAAGAAAACTAGAACCATTTTTGAATACCCTTTTCCAATTTCCAGGTGTGTGCTAAATTTTTGGCTCCACTCTCTAGGAAAATACCTCTTCCTTCACAATCTTCCTTCTAGGCTTAGTCTTTCCTACCATACCTGCCTAAGGTCAATTCATAGTGTAACTTTTGAGTGGGTGAATCTTTCCACAAATGAATCATATTTTCAAGTACCCTTTTGGGTAAATATTCAATGTTAAAATTTTCATGTGGGCTTCCTTTACAAAATTTCATTCATCTCCCATTTTCCTAACTTCTCCATTAGGTCTTCTTGACCATCTACATGACTGTATCAAAACTAGTACAAATTGTGACTTCTTTAGAGGGTATTAAAACAATAAATGCAATAAATCCATGGTTTTAAGGTGTCAACATACTATCTTAAAATGTTCGAGTTCAAATTTTGAATCTAAGCCCTCCAAATGCCTTGGTTGCTACAAACCCTAATGGTTTTGCACAAAGGAACCCATTTGAGAAAATTTGATCACAAAACTAAGCTATCTCACTTCTAAATCTTAATTCCTCTTGTCTTAAATTTGTGCCATCTTTCTACAGCTCGGGATGTCGACAATAAGTCACTTTACCTTTTAGAAGTCACGAAGTGAACTCTAAACCTAATTCTAGTTCCTCCAAAATAGGGGATTCCTAACCTTAAAATTTCTCGGTTTATCAAAGTCCTTTCTCTTTGTTTGTACAAATTGTTGAAGGATTATTTAAAGTATTACATACATATCCACTTAAATGTGTTCATGATTGCCTTTTCTATTCAAGACTTTCTTCACTTGATGTTAAGGTTTAAGTTATTGTGTCATGTAGCATCCGTCACAGAATTTCTTGAACTATTCATGCCAAAAACAATTTAAAATTATTGAACACTCCACACAGAGATCAAAATATTAAAGATACATTCTTACCCATCATCACTAACCTTAAAATCACTATATACGTGTTCTTTTCAATTCTACCATAATATGTACATATGTGAATTCTCTTACCACTGTTTGCAAACAGAGTTCTTCACCTCCAAAAACGTTCTTGGACCTCTTCCTTAGTTTTTGTCATTTGAATGATATCATGAAACAATTACAATTCATGTTTTAAAGATATGTTAAGTGTATGATAACTAGAAAAATCATATGTAGGTGCTTGTGAGAAGCCGATAGGCATATAGGAGGAGTAATTGAAAGAAGTAAATTAGTAAAGATTTGCTAGCCATTCAAGATTCAAGTATCCATGTAAGGTGTTGAAGATCAATTTCAATTGAAATATCCTACAATAATTAATAGTGTTATTAACATCATAGTATAAGTCGCCTTGATCTTGGAAGAAGATATATAGTTTTACCTCTAATTAATGTCTCTAAATACCCCTTTTGTTGTAGTGTGTGAAATTGAATTTTCTACACATACATAAGTACCCTAGTGTTGTAGTGATCATTACAAGTATTACAAATAAATTGAGCAATTTTTTATAGCATTCATTGAAGTACTAACATATACGGTATAGACACATTGCACTACACTTACATTTGAATTGGCTAGAAAACATAAATATAAATTTGGAGTGATGTCTTTGATATTGTATAAAAGGATGGCATTTGATAAGAATTGAGCTAAGTGGAATATGCATCCCAAATACAAACCCCATATTTTGTTAGGTTTAGATGTTGACACCCGCTTAGGGTTAAACAAAAGAAGATTAATTTCCTAATAATTAGAGAGAAGTTTCAAAAAGCTAGATTTATAGATGATACAAATTAACAAATCTATTCATTAAAGAAAAATTAAACTTGAAAAGTTTTTTTCACAAGCTTACATATTTAAAACACCACCTTTTAGATAAAAATGTTACATCTCTTAGGACTTTTGTAAACTCTCTCTTTTTCCCTAAAAAATTAAACATGCAAGTTCAAAATCTAACACCTATCTCCCAATTTCCAAATAAACCAATTTCCTCAGCTTGTAAAACTAAGCATTCATATTCAAAATATATTTATGCTATATAGCATATACATAGAAAACATCAAATATTTAATTATTTAACAATTGTGTCACATAATACAAACAATGGAGCTCTTTATTTATCTTATCAACCAAATCTAGTAGCTCTTGCTCAACTAATCTAGTAGATCTTTATTTATCGAGCCTTACATTCAGTTACCATTTTCCATTATTTGGTGCTTTTGTGCAAGCCCCATTTGAAAACCTCACCGAAATTAAGTTGATGAGAGTGCACTGACATCTAATTTGGCTTCCAGTTCTTACAGGCCTAGCCTCGCCAAAATTTAGTTGACGAGAGCACAATGACATATAATTTGGTCTGCGCACTTTGTCAACACTTATGGAATTCTTGAAGTTGTTGAAGAAGCTATTTTCTTACTATTTTTGACATACTTTTTGCAATGGAATTTGTGAGAAGGGCATCGTCAGACTCAAAGAGCCCTTGTTTTCCCTCGAGTTTTGCAAAGTAAGCGATATCTAAAGCGAGGGAGGTGTTTGGATCCTTCTCCACTACTTTGTGGTTTTGTTTGTAAGACTGGTGCATTTAATCTTCAAGTGATTTGTGTGGGAGGGATTGAGGGAAGGGTTTATGCATCATTTTCCTTTGAAGTTATAGAGCTTATCACCGAATGTATTACGGTGATCTATTCCAATCATATGTCCACTGCATGTTCATAATTATTAGATATTATCAAATTTGCTTGTAATGCAAAAAGTGGTGTAGGAATTTGTTACTCACCTGAAAGCAAAACAAGGTCTTTCACGCTAAGACCTTTCTTTGCAAAAAGAGGTCTTGGGCTGCAAGAAGTTGAAAAATGGGCCAGTAAGGTTGCTAAAGACCTCATTTTGTGTCACTCCATCCCGCGCCCACTTCTTACCCACCAAAATGGTTGTCCACTCTGAAAGTATAATAAGTATTCATGCATGGATTTGTTTGAGATTGATAAATAAAAAAGTACAAGAATTCACATAAGAGTTGGTAAGCAAACTCAATTTTCTTATCATCAACATAATGTTTTAAGGCTAGATCTTTAAACCATTATTGATGGTGAGAAGTAAAATTTAAAATGGATAGAGAAGCATGATTTTATATTATGAATTAGGCTTATGTACACAAGTTAAACATAAAGAATAAGATTCCATGATTATTAAGAAAATTTCAAAATGAGATACATGATTATTAACTTTGTGTCATCTTTCTACAACTCGGGATGTCGACGGTAAGTCACTTTACCTTCTAGAAGTCACGAAGTGAACTCTAAACCTAATTCCCAGTTCCTCCAAAACAGGGGATTCCTAACCTTAAAATTTCTTAGTTTATCAAAATCCTTCCTCTTTGTTTGTAGAGATTGTTGAAGGATTATTTAAAGTCTTACATACATATCCACTTAAATGTGTCCATGATTGTCTTTTCTATTCAAGACTTTCTTCACTTAATGTTAAGGTTTAAGATATTGTGTCATGCTAGAGACTATCACATAATTTCTTGAACTATTCATGCCAAAAACAATTTAAGATTATTGAACACTCCACATAGAGATCAAAATATTAAAGATACATTCTTACCCATCATCAATAACCTTAAAATCACTCTATACATGTTCTTTTCAATTCTACCATACTATGCACATATTTGAATTCTCCTACCATTGTTTGCAAACAGAGTTCTTCACCTCCAAAAATGTTCTTGGACCTCTTCCTTAGTGTTTGTCATTTGAATGATATCAAGAAACAATTACAATTCATGTTTTAAAGATATGTTAAGTGTATGATAAAAATGATGAATGTGAGCATCTCAAGTAACTATTAGAAACATTTATACATAAATATTTATGTTTTCCTTGGATTGAGATTGTTGTATGTTCATGGATTGCATTTGAAAATTTAATGTCCTTTCTCAATATGCATTCTAGAAATCCATATTCAATGGTTTGAAGTCTTGAAAGTCGTTGATAAGAATGTATGAACTCATGTTGTGTTCTATAACTTATAAATGTAGTTTTCATGTATTCCCATATTTGTCACATGTATACTATCAGAGACTAAATTACCACTCGTTTTTAAGACAAATGAACTTCCAAGCTTTATTTGTATATCTCTAGTCCAAATGATGGTTCTTGTGCTCTAGGCATATCAATCCAAATTTGTAGTAAGCCAATAAGCCATCATTGACCTTAAAAGAAATGTAAGGCCTAAGAAGAGTTTTAACTGCAAGACCTATATAAATGATAAGAACTGGAAAGTCCCTATACATATGCTAAATTGATTTTCCTATATGAGATTGTCTTACAAGAAATATGAACTAGATAAGATTTTTATTTTTGATTGAAAAGTGCTCTTTATATTAATAATGCAAATGATACAAGTGTAATTATACACAAAATGTGGGTGGAATGCAGTAACAAGTATCATATAAAACCAATTGGGTGAGAAAAAAAAATTCCATTCCAATTGCACATTGCATTCAAGCCAAATTTATGCAAAACTAATTGGTTGAGAAAACAGTTAGTGTTTTTTTAGTAAATTTTGTTGTTGAAAAACAATGTGTTTTTCAACATTTTTGAAAAAAAAAGTGTATTTTTTGACACTTTTTGTAAAAACAATTTGCGAAGTCCATCATGAAGACACTATTTACAAACAAATAATGTCTATCAACCCATTAAGAAGTCAATACTACTAATGTTGCTAGGACATTCGCAATATGCAACCACATGACATTGAAACTTAAAGTCTAACCTCTTTTTACTTGTATATTCCTGCTTGAGATTCGAGATTTTCTTTGGATCTTAACTCAAACTTGGGCGTCAACATGAGTTGGCATTTGAGCTCACCGGCTCAAAATCAAATGCAATCAAATAAAAGTCCTTTTTTTTTTTTTTAATTTTATTTGGGGGGCGGGGGGGGTGGTTGAAATTCAACACCAATGCATGCATCATGTTTCTTACATTTAGTTGCATTCGGAGTTACAATGATCCTTGCAGGGAGGCTCCTTGAGCTCACACCAAAGTTTTCCACCCCTAATGTGTGCTCATGTAATGATCACATCCAGCTTCATGCAATCCCACTGGCCCGAGGAATTCTCCAAATTGCAAATGAAGAAGGTCCATCACTCAAATTCATGTTTTGTCTGCGAACAGTAAACGCCCATGCATTAACCTCTGCATACCTAGCAAAAGGGTTTGTACTACCCAAATAGGTGTTGCTTAGACATTACAACAACAAATGAATTACTAAAACTACCATGTTCTAATAGCCCATCCAAAGGACACTGTATTCACCGGGGATGTTGGGTAAGACACAACTGGTAGACCATACATGTTTGATAAGTTGCCTTTTGTATTAGTGAGTTCAAGGAACACCCCATTGTACAAATCATTGTGGCCTGCATTTGACCAACCCTATAAAAGCTTAGTTTTCCTTGTACTTACCTTATATTTTGTAATATACATGGATTGTGTGCTTTACCTTTGTTAATAACAACATCCACAATGATCTACTCAAGAAAGACTTGACTCGAATGTTCTAGGAATGAAAAATGTAAGTTGTATAGATTATATTCTTGTGTTATCCTTAGGTTATTCAAAATGTTTCAGAGATCTGATCATACTCCTGCTCATAAATAGGTTCTCTACAACTTGGTAAATAACAAGTTCCAATCCCAGAGGTGTGACCCTTTGTTAAACCAATAGTATTTTTAACTAGGCAATGCAAGTGGTGGGAGGCCTGCTCACAACCACTAGGCCCTTTATCTACCTACAGGCTACCAAAAGTTAAAACTAGTCCATCTTATTGATAATAAATGAGAGGGTCTACAAAACCATCAACAAATACTAGAGAAAAGTAAAATGCAATGTCGATAAATATTTGTTCCACCACCAAATCAAACTTGAGTGACTCAAAACCAGACTTAATAATTATCCATCCATAATTTCCTCACCTGAAGCACTAATATATTTTATTGACAATGTTAGCATTACCCTGCCACTTGGTATACTAAACTAAGATATAGTCCATGATATGCTTCTTCCATGCTTCCCTTGCTTTCACAATGAATACTTAACGTAAATTAAACATCTCATTCACCAAATTTATCAAGGAAAATCATATTTAATTCACCACATTAATCAACTTATATCAAACCCAGGAAGCTTCAAGCAGTCATCAATACAAGAAATTTTTCAAGGAACCATATTGGAAACATATAGTAACAATCATTTGAGAAAAAAATGCTATTTTACAAGAAAATATAAATCATTACTCTCCCTTAGAAAAGGTAAGCACTTAATATACTCAAAATTGGGGACTATTTGACGTATATGATTAAGGGCCATTGCATTGAGAGGCCACTCGCCCGTAATCTAATCCATTGAAGGATGATTAATGCATTTTGTGTTTTAGAAGTCTTTAAATTTAGCTCTAAACTATAATGCATATTTCTATTTGCATAAATCACTTCACATAAGAAAATCGAGAGATTTGGTCGAATAACGTTGAGGAATTAAGCTTCTCATGTAGATCGATAAACAACGTTTGCGGTTTCATATTGCAAACAACTCTATGCGTGGCATATACATTTTATTCCCTCAAGCATTGGATTTGAAGCAAAAAGCTACAAATGAACTAATTTTCGTCCCCACGTCATCCTACCGACACTATTTTTCGTCTTTGCCATGTCACCATGTCGGCAAATGGTATGTGGTATGGTGGTATGGTATAATATATGTGGCACAGGTTTAGGCGGGTGCATTGATGGGGAGAATAGCCACTAGCATGAAAGAAGTAGATGTTGCCACTTCCAAAAACGTCAAAGATATTCTACGATGTAAATGGTTGAGCTATGAAAACATCAAGTTGGTCTTGAACATGACGTATAATTAAAGATTAAGCGGAATGTCGTACAATATTGCTTGACAATCTTCTATAGCTGAGCATACATTCACGACTAATTTATCATTTTCATGGTGGTTGAATGATATTAAGAAGTAGAGAGAGAAATCTTGATATCTTAATTATTTGTACTACAATTGGTTCTACTTTCTTCGTCCAAGCCATTAAAATAAATGAATTTTCTAGTAAAAACAAGAGAGGCATATAGGGCTTCAAAGACAATTTTGAGACAAAGGAGTCCCTAAAGGTTGGCTCCAAAATATTTTCTCGGAGGCATTTCAATGTACCTTAAATCTCAATGCCTACACAAATGAAGCAATGTTGCACATGTAATTGCAAGTGTTGATTATGCCAAACGTTTTTTCGAATGTTTGGTTACATGTCAACTTGTACATGGCATAGATAACAAAACCACATGTCACTTAAATTTCCATTACAATTTTATATATCAAGGTTAGTTGTACATTGCCCAATAAAATATGTGAGCTTTGAGATAAATTTTTGAACCAAACATATAATATATTCTTTAAGAAACACATACATAGGATTTCAAGGCCCAAACAATTCTTAAGGCCTAACTAGTATGTAAGAGGCAACACAATAGGGGCAACAATTTCATGTTTTGGAACCACATCTATTTTAAAATTACGGTGTTAATGTAAACCAACTAAATTTGGGTTGTCACCATGATTTTATTTACTTTGGAGTTCATCAAACATGATATTTGTTGACGATTATTTCCCAAGAAACCTAAAAGGGCACTCATCAAGAGCCCAACAATTATTGAGAAATTCAAATTCAATAATAAGAATGCCTCGAAACGACTATAAGGGAAAACTCTAGACTCTCCCTCGGCACCTAATGTTTGTTCCTCTGCTCTCCCTCGGCCTTAAACCAAAAATGACAAACAAAGCGAACTATTATTAGAAAGATAAGGGTGAGGGTGATCTCCTCGGCTCGAACCAAAAACGGAAACCATATGTAATATGATTGTGATTGGATAGCATTCCTCACCTTTCGCAGGCCCCGTCCCATAGATAGGTAAGGGGTGCCGACCCGACTCTATATAGCCCATTTATAGATAGAGGGGCCGCCTTGGCCTCCTCTCCCAACCCCTCTACATATATGGTCGTAGTATAGTAGGCCTTCGGGAGAGAGCGAGCCCTGGGATTGCCCACCCGTTTGACACCTCTTTATCTCTAGTGAACCCCAACCGCCCTTATAGAGAATCTATATATAGGCAATTTGCCCCAAATAGTTCTATAGGCCTCTAGATTGAACCCTTTATCTAAACTCCATAGAGCCATCACTGAGCCAAAGGACATTTGGAGAATAGTCTTGCAGAACCGCAACAAACCCCATCCTCCCAAGATTCCTTCTCGGATATGATTTGGAAGAGTTCTTCATTCTTGGAAAGGACCTTTGTCTCTCCTAACACCTCTTCGGGAAAAGCCCGCTAGAGAACTCCAACTCAACACGATCTTCCCTTTCTTAACATATTTCAACACGGTATTCCATAGAATGATTGGTTCCTCAACATTCTACTTGGTCTAAGTCTTCGCTCGCCTACCTCATAAAAACAATATCGTTATCAACGTTGTATTTGCGAACAAGTCATATTATTTTGACAAGTTATCCGTGGAGCTCATGGAATGTTCAAGAGCGAAACTCGTGGTTCATTTCACTACTCCGGTTACAAGATGCGGGGCATTTTGGTTCACTTACAATTTTGCATCAACCCAAAGAGAAACTAATAGTGTAGTAAAAAGCAGTATGTGCAGCCATTTTTTGAGTGCAAAGACCTGAAATGGTTAAAGGAGCCTCTACTTGGTATTTTGATCCCAACAATGACTCTGGGCCACTAAATAAGAGTAATGGTTTATTTTCAAAAGTTTGATTTTCCAAAAAAAAAATCAGCACATCATAAATTTTGGAGGCAATCGAAGTATTTTTCAGAGCTCAAATAGCCTCTCCTTACAGCTAAAAATGTGTGAACTTCTAGATCATGAGTTGAGATTTTTGGATAGATATTATAGTCCCAAATTGGAGCATGCCCCATTAACCTAGCCAAAAATAAAAATCACCTTACTAACATGGTTAGATAACCTTCATGTTGAACTTTTGTGGGGTGGAGAATACCAATCAAGTTTGAGAAAAAAATGATATTTATTTAACAAGTTTCATGGGATCCAAAGTGGTAAGAAATGATAAGTGAAATTTATTTTATATGTTGATTGACTGAGATTTATTTGCTGGATTTTAGAATGCTGAGTGCCAACCCAATTTTACCATACCAACAAAAAGAAAATTAAAGCAGGGTAGAGCAATAGCAAAGTTAAATGAGACTATATTGAAAACAAATTGTCTAGTATGCAATGAAAATAAAAATCTATACATGAATTCATTGCACGAGAGTGGACTACACAATGAACAAATTAGTTGTTTCGAAGATGAATGCTTCACATGAATTGTTTCCCAAATAGAAAAACCTTGAATGTGTCAACAAAGAGGAAGTTGCAAACGGACTATAGCACATGCATGCCTTATACCTTGTTTCAAAATTCATGAATAGATGAGAGAATAATGATATGATGAATCAATTATTGCCAACATTGCAATAAATATTCTCATTACTCTCTTAAATAAAGATATGAACAATTGAATTTGTGAAATGGGATATGACTTACATCCTTATTGATCATTGAACAGAAGTTTGGGACAAAGGTTCAATGAAAACATCTGCATAAGGCCCAAGATGAATACCCAAAAACTGGAAACATCTAAATTTACCACAAGAATCTGAGTCTGATTTGAGGTAAAGCCCCAAAATTATCAGATTATCTCAAACTCAAATCCATTTCTAGCACTGCCAGAGCAGACAAACACGTCAAGTGTATTGTAACATATTCATAATAACATGTCACGGAGGAAAACAATATCCAAATTTAAGCATTCCATTGCCTTATGTATAGCCCAACTAGCGAATCCACTCTCCTCTTCCCTCTGCACCCCCAAAAAATCCATAAAAGACAAACACACTCTTTCAAGTAACAATCATAATTTGAAAGGAAATCTAAAGTTTGTTTTTCTTAATAAACTACGGTATTTACTGTTTATGATCCATTTCCAACTACACTGTGTGTGGCTTCAGTTATATCTTTTTTTTTTCACCCTGTATATGGTGAAGTATTAGCAAGCATCCAAATTATATAGCATGTGATTTGTGTTTTACATTTTCATTATCAAATTCTAGATTCACTCAAGCTGTAGCAAATATACAACTACAGAAAGTGGCTTATATGATGTGATTCCTGATCTCAAATCAAGTTGTTCAACAATGTTATTGTCGTATATACCAAGGCTATTTTCCTGGTACATTGTAACACTTAAGTGTGTGGCTTCAGTTATATCTTCTTTTTTTCACCCAGTATATGGTGAAGTATTAGCAAGCATACAAATTATATAGCATGTGATTTGCGTTATACGTTTTCATTATCAAATTCTAGATTCACTCAAGCTGTAGCAAATATACAACTACAGAAAGGGCTTATTTGATGTGATTCCTGATCTCAAATCAAGTTGTTCAACAATGTTATTGTTGTATATAGCAAGGCTATTTTCCTGATAAATTGTAACACTTAAGTGTAGTTTCCATTATGTTTCTATTTTTGTTGAGTACGTGGTCAACCAGTGGCAACTTCATTGTGGAAAACAAAAATCAGAAGACCCCGAACTAAATAGATTTCATCAAGAGGTTGAAAATGCTGATGACAACTCACCCTTAGCCATGCACATTCAAGTGGTCTAGTAAAGGCAGGTACCTGCATGTCAGTCAATAGTGTCATCATCCCTATAATATCAAGTCTTTTTGAGATAAAGCGATGATGCAGAACCTTTGCTTTGTTTACCAACCCTGGCATTCCCTTAAGTGTAAAGAAGAGTCTTACTCTACTTCCACTTCTGTGACTCTGCTCATAAACTGTTCTCATTGAACAGAAAACAACCTCCAAGAAACATTCCTGAAGAAGCTCCTTAAAGTATACACGAACAACTGGGACAAACCTGCAACTGGAAGATAAAACTCTACTTCACATATAGAGCAAACTAACAGAAACAGGTATGTAAACCACAGCAGAGAAACAAATTCTTATCTATTTAAATGGACCGAGTAAACTCCAACAATGAAATTATTCGAACTTACATGGCTTATCCAAGAACTGCATAAAGTTAACTCAACGGCCACACTTGCAACCTTCAGAAGTTATGATAAAACCGAAACAAGGCGGCTCTCCAACTGAGCTATTTTCTTTTTTTATTTCCCCTCTACCTCCCTCTCTGTCCAACCCACTGGAAAAAAAAAACTAAAAATAAATGATATCCTATTTTCATCTGTAATCCCCTGACTATTGCATCCCTCCTAAAATTCTGGCATCTGATAAGCAATGATAAACACTTCCCAAAGCAGTGAATTTACTAATTTTTGTTTCCTATCAGCTGTTGTCAATCTACCACATCATCTTCCCCCTGGCTCAAAGAGTTCTGAACCTCCTCGCCCAGAGCTACTTGAAGAAGATTAGTTTGCTGAATTGTAACAGTTCAGTTTTAGTGATCCATGAATTGTGACAATCTGGTAGACCCGCCCATTTAACCAAGAACAATTTGCATGTATAGGATTTTGTGACGGAAATTTTTGGTGTCTAGAATTCTCTCAATCATCTCTCTCTTTTTCTTAGGCAGATGTTTGGTCCATTCTTTGGTCTCCAAAGACACTGGATTACAAGAAGAGTGATTCATGTGCATTGTGGATAAAAGTCAACCACATTAAAAACTCAGCTGATGTCCAAATCCTCAGGCATGTCAATCGCAGAAGCATTTTCATTTATCCTCTTTATGATTTTGCACGGGCTGAACCTTCTGGGTTTTGTTTTGTGGTAGGAGTCTCTTGGTTGTCTGCAACTCAATCCCATGGTTTTGAATTGTCTCCAACTAGGCATCTTAGAAAATTGCCCAAGCTTCTATTTATTACTTCATTTTTCCCATCTGTTTGTGGGTGATAGGCTAAACTATACTGCAACCTGCTATCAAGCTTCTTCCACAATGTACACCAAATGTGGGTAAGAAATTTTATATCTCAGTCACTTGTGATTGTCTTGGGTATTCCATGTAAACATATCACCTCCTTAAAGATATATTGGCAATTCTATTTTCATTGTCACTCTCCTTACATGAAATAAGTATGCAATCTTGGAAAATCGGTCTACAACAACAAAAAGAAAGGCATTGCCTCTTTAGGTATATGGAATCTCTAAAACAAAGTCCATTGCAATGTCGATAAAAGGCCCATTTGGCACTGGCAGAATCTTTTATAAGTGATTATTGTGTTGTCCGTCCTTAACTACTTGACAGATTCTACACAAATAGACACATTTATTTACATTGTGCCTCAAATGTGACCAAAAGCATTTTTCACTTACCAAGCTGAAGACTTTGTCCCCAGTCCACTTCCATGTATTTCCCTGATTAACTTCTCCTAGATTCTGCGGGAACACCTAGTTGTCGTCCCTTAAATAAAAATCCAACAGCTTGAAGATATCATCAAAAGACCCTTTACCTGTACAAATCAGATTGTCGAGGCCATCATAAATCCTTCTAAAATAGGGATCAACATATTCATCTTTCATTTCTTCAAATTCACCAGTCTCATTGCTCACGGTGACAAATAAATGATGCCTCCTACTCAATGCATCTGCGACTACATTTGATTTGCCACTCCTATGCAGAACTACAAATATACGACTTCGGAAATGTCATACCCACTTTGCATGTTTATGGAAAAAATGATTGAGTTCATGTACTTCAATATTTGATTGTCAGTCATCAAAATAAATTCTCTATGCTGAGATAGTGCTTTCAATAGCTCAATGTTTGTATTATAGTGTGTAGCTCCGTATCATAGACACTATACTTCCTCTTTGCATCATTCAAATACACAACTAGCTTACCTTCTTGACTTAGCATTCCACCAATGGGTACTGCTGATGCGTCACACTCTACTGTAAATATCCTTGCAAAATATAGTAATGTGAGGATTGGGGCTTCAGTTACCTTCTTCTTGATCAGTTCAAATCTCCTTGCAATTCCTGTCCAAGTAAAGACCTTTTCCCTTGTACAATCTGTAATGGATGCACTTGCATTTCTAAAATTTCCAATGAACCTATTATAGAAGTTCACTAATCCATGGAAACTCCTCACTTCCATTATGTTTTGTGGAGTAACCCAAGCAAGTATGGCTTTGATCTTTAGTAGATCCATGCTCAGACTTTTAGCTGAAATTAAGTTTCCAAGAAACATGAACTTACTTCAGTGACAATCAAAATTTTCAAGATCGAGAAACAATCTTTCCTCCCTTTGTCAAATATCAATTTCATATGCTCTAGATTCTCTTCCATAGTCTTACTAAATATCAAAATAGATAATTACAAATCTTCCAAATTATTGCTTGAAAACCTAATTCATAGTCCACATGAAGGCAGCTAAAGCATTTGATAGCTCAAGTGACATCACCAACCACTCCACACAAGTCATCTTCGGTCTTAATGGTTGCCTTCGACTCAGCTCCTTCACAAATCCTAATTTGATGGTATCCACTCTAAAGATCAATCTTGGAGATAATCTTAGAACCTGCCAAACGGTCTAATATGTCATCCACCCTAGGCAGTGCGTACCTATACTTCATTGTGATTTTGTTAATAGCTCTGGAATCCACGTACATACTTTTTGTTACGAATCCTCTCTAACAATTTTGTAACTCGTTTTCTCATTTCCTTATTTTTAAATTTTAAATGGAGCCAATCTATAAGCAGCTTGTTCAGGTACTTTAGCACCTGCAACCAAGTCAATTTGATGAGGAATGTCTCTTCAAAAAGGTAATCCTGCTAGTAATTTTGTTCGTATCACATCCGAAGACTCCCTCAACATCTCTTGAATTCTTGGAGGAATTTCTTGGTTTTCTAGCACCTTTTCCTTTAATGCATGCAACAGAAAACAAACCTTGCCTTTAACTTCTTTTAAAAACATTTTAAAGCCCATTGTGAGAAGAGATAATGAAGTTATATCATATTGCCCCTCTTCCTACAAGGTAGGTTTATTTTCACAATGTTGCATTACATATGTATTTTACTTACCACTATGGGTGACATCCCTATCATATAGCCAAGGCCTGCCAAGCAAGAAATGGCAAGCGTCCACAGAGACTGCATTGCACATTACTTTTCCTCATATGTCTAATGTTAAATGTAGCTACACATGATCTGTTGACAATCACACTTTGGTCCTCTGTGATATTTTGCGAGGGTTGGATTTGGGAGTGCAAGTTAATTGCAATTTTTGTAACATTTATGTACTCACTAGATTATCTGAAGAGCCACTATCAATTATGAATTTGCACACCTAACCTTGGAATTCGCATCCAGTCTTCCTTCTCCAGTCCCAATTGGTTGCTTCCTTACTCCCCATTACCAAGGTTCTTTGTACCATCAAGTTATCAACTTTACTCCCGTTTCGACTTTGAATTCTTCAGTTTTGGGCTCCTCTTATACCATCACTGTTGTATTTTTGGTTCTGGAACTTTAAGAGAAAACATGGGCTTTGTGAGATACCCACAATAGTAGCACTTTAGTGGCCTCCAATGACCAAATGTTGATTTCCCTCTTACCCTTCCTCTACCTCTAAACCAGCCTCTATCTATCAATTTAGGTTCCACTCCTTTACCTTCCTTAAATTATTCTCTCTTTGTAGATTTAGAGGTGTGTACCTTTCCTCTAAATGAAATACGTCGGCCGTCTTGTTTAGCAACTTGCTCTTTCCTCGATTTATCTTCTCAGCATTCAAGACATTGTGATATGCGTCATCTATAGTGCATATGTTTTCAGAGTTAGCTCATCTTGATGTTGAAACTATAGTCCATTTAAAAACATAGCAGTTGCTTTCTCCTCATTTTCTTGTAGGTCTGTCCTGATTTGTGATTTCAAAAATTATTTTCTCCTCTACTGTCATCCCTTTTCGTCTCAAATTATGGAATTGTTTAAACAATTTATGCTTGTAGTCCAATGGAAGAAAATTTCCCCATATGCTTCAACATCTTAGGCCACAGCTTAATTAACCCCTTTCCTTGCCTTCTTCTAAATTGTTGTAAATTATCCCACCACAAGGCAGCACGTGTTTTCATCTTTGACACTGCATACTTCATTCTCCTAAAGTCACCACCATCAATACCATCCAAATCAATATAGATTCCATCTCTTGTACCCAATACATATAGAGTTATGTGTTCAATTCACCTTTTAAATCAGAAACTTAACTTTCGCCCTCATTCTTTGTTTGGACATAACTTCAATAGGTCTCTACATCAGATCTATGGCTCCAACTTGGGCTCTCTCGAGTTCAGGGCCCTCTTCAGAGTCCTCGTGCACTAATTTTTGAGTACTTCATCTAATCTTCTGAGTATTTCAAGGGCCTCCTTGGAGTCCTCGTGTCCCAATTTTTAGTACTTCATCTAGTCTTCTGAGAATTTCAAGGGCCTCTAAGCTTCTGAGAACTTCATCTCTAACATTTCTTCTCCGCTCAACATTTCTTATGCCTCTTCCTACCCAGTTTAATTGGATCCCTCTCTTGGCCATGGTGCTCTAATACCATACTAATGCAAAACCCTACTCTTTCACCCTGACACTTCCTCGTGAGTAAAGCAGAGCCTCCCTTTACTTCCACTTTCATTGACTGATCACAAACTGCTCTCACTTTGAACATAAAACTACCTCCAATATTTGAATTTCCTATATGAAACAAAGTGTTCGAGAACCTCCTTAATGCACACTCCAAAAGTTGGGGCAAACCTGCAAGTGGAAACTAGATTGTACAACAGATAGAGAGCAAACTAACTCAAGAAGAAATGTAAATGAGCAACAGAAACAAATTCATATCTATTTAAATGGACTCCTGAGTAAACTCCAACAATAAAAGTACTCGAATAAATTTGCTCCACTGATCCAAGAACTACATAAAGGTAACTTGAAAGTTCCCACGACCTTAGAAAATTCTGATAAAACCCAGAGTTAGCAGCTCTCCAACTTGACCATTTTCTTTTCCCAGCCACCCCCGCCCCCAAAAAAACTAAAAATCAAAAGTTATCCTATTTTCACCCATAATCCCCTGACTATTGTTTACCTTCTAAAATTCTAGCATTAATTACAAGTACACTTTTTGAAGCTCTCACAGTAGCTAAAATGCCAATATTTTTGACATGGCATTTTATAACCCATTACAAACACTTCCCAAACCTTTGTATTTTTTTTTCTGCCAGCTGATTTCTATCTACTGCTGATTTCATCTAATCTTCTTAGTATTTCAGGGGCCTTTAAGCTTCTGAGTACTTCATCACTAACATTTCTTCTCTGCTCAACATTTCTTATGCCTCTTCCTATCCAATTTCATTGGATCCGTCTCTTGGCCATGGTGCTCTAAAACCATATACTAATGCAAAACCCTACTCTTTCTCCCTGGTACTTCCTCATAGGCTCTGCTTTCACTTCCATTGACTGATCACAAACTATTCTCACGTTGAACAGAAAACTACCTCAATACAATATTTGGATTTCCTAGATGAAACAAAGCCCTGGAGAACCTCAAAGCATACTCCAAAAGCTGGAGCATACCTCCACGTGGAAACTAAATTCTACTCCACATAGAGAGCAAACTAACTGAAGTAGATATGGAGAAGAGCAACAAAGAAACAAATACATATCTATTTAAATGTAGTCGTAACTAAAAACCAAAAATAAAAGTACTAAAATAAACTTGCTTTACTTATCCAAGAACTACAGAAAGGTAACTTGAAAATCCACACAATCTTTGGAGATTAATTAACCAAAAATTTGTCAGCTCTCCAACTTGGCCATTCTCTCTGGGGCTACCCCATATTCAGCAAGAGCATAAGCTCAAATATAATCCAATTCAACATAAATCAATAACATTGGTTACATATATATAAGAACATTCCTATAACAACTCCACCAACTTCACACACTAAATCTAGGTGGTTGGTACAACCACTTTTATTCCAACCTATTTTCCCTCAACCTTTCTAAAAACACTCTCCTAAATCCTACAAGTTGTTTTCACAACATTATTATATGCTTCACATATTATGATAATATTAAGTTGTTTGTCAACAACTTAATATTAACTTACATAACATTATAATATAACACAATCTAATAGTGCTAACCTAGACTCATAACTCATAAAAGCACCCGTGTTAGACTAATCCCTAACATTCCCCCCCTTAGTGCTAACATGGGGTAAGGAATTGCAAAACACATGTCGCTGTCGTTCGGTTTGTTGCTTGCTGCTAGAAGTTCTTCCGGTGTGTATTGCCCCCGTTAATATTGCTTGAAGTTGAACAGCGATACACAAACATGGTGCTAAGAATGGTTCCATCTAACGTTTTTGGTGGCCATCGATACCAGTTTTCAAGGTTCTATATCAATAGGGGATTTAGACAATGCACTTGTTCACTTGGGATTCCAAAGCAGAGTTTTAATTGCTTAAACTCCTTAAGACACATTCGGTTTAGTACAGTAGACAAAAAGCCAGTGACATTGGTGCACACTACTCACTCAATTCTGTTTTAAGCTAACTTAAACTCACAAGTGTTATCTTCATTAAGCAACGAACTCGGCAAGAATATCATAAGAAAACTAATTTCAAGAACTTTAGAGAGCTTTTCATTGACATGCGGCACGGGAGATGAGTTGTTTCTCAAAACATTTGTGGTCCCATAGAATAGAGCTCGTGCTTTGAAAATTTTCTTTAGATATGGTCCCTTAAAATTGACTGCACTAATTTTCAAGGTTTGAAAAGATCTTTTAGTTTCCAAAACATCCATCTCATCTATGCTTTAAAATGAAAAAGGAAGTTAACTGTTGATATTTTAAGGTTCTTAGGAATTTCATGTCTCTTGTGGTTCAAAATGGGTCCAACCAAAACCTGAATTTTACGGAAAGTTAAAAACTTGTTTTATTTTATTTTTTTGGATAAGATAAAAAGAGTTTGGTTTTGAGGGGACCAAAAAAACACTGTACATAAAAAGAATCCCGTTTAAACAAAACCATCAAAAAGCCATGGAGGCCAAGTCAAAAAGTGCTTGAAAATTAGCAAGTTGAAAACTTGTTATGAACTCTAAAATAAAATATTAACCAAACACGTAATGCCATGAAACTGTTAATATATGCTTGAGTATATAATTTTCATTTCAGATGCACCTTTTGATTTACTTGGAAGCCCTTCCCATTCAAATTTGAGGCGCTTATGCAGAAGACTTCCTCAGAACTTTGACTGTGGAAAATCAAAATTGAAAACAAAATATTAAAAATACTCAAATATGGAGAGTGGCAGCGGAGGTAACAGCGCCTTGAAAGCGTGGCGGTGGGTCAACGATAATCCATTCGGGAGCTGAATACATTCTGCGTCCTTTTACTTTTGTTGGAGGTCGAAACATATAAGTCACTTCCCGCCCAATAAAATCAGTTCCATCCAAGAAAATCCAGTCATGCCATACGGTAGCCCATTTACAACAGATGCCGGAGTTTGGAAGAAAAGCTCGTAGTTTCCACGCATTTTCAGTAGACACGTATTTCATCACTCCCTGATCCGCAATGCAAAACAAGCTTCCAAACGCGGGTATCACAATCCGCGATGCGAGTCCACCAGGAATTAAGCCTGCTCCTATATTTTCCAAAGACGTCCATGTACGGGAGTTTGGATTGAAGACCTGTGCGCTGGACTTAAATTCGTCAAACACATAAAAGTTGCCATGAAGGAAAGCACCTACACAATTGATCATGGGTTTATTCATGGGGGCAAACCCTCCCACCTGTCTTCCTCCACAATATACACTGCGGCGGTGCGCAATCCCATTTCTCGAATCTCATCGCTAAAATAACAGATGTCCTTGTGTCCTCCGGCCACATAAATTAAGTCCCCTTCAGGCGATGCCGAGCAAGCATAGTCAGATATGAAATCCCCCATGTCTGCACCCCGCCGCCATTCGCAAGAGATAAAATCGTAGAGGAAAACAGTTTTGGTTCGCCGGAAGGTGCAGTGATCAAAGCCCCCTATCAAGACTAATTTCTGATTCACGCAAAACGAATGAGGACTCGTTGTATTTCCATTTCCAACGCTTTTAGGGATGGGAGGAAGTATTTCCCAATTGCCCAAGTCACCACAGCCCTCAGACTGAGGATTGTAAACTGTTACTCTGTACTCAACAATGTCATGGGGAGTCTTGGGTACATACAAAGCCTGAATCATACATATACGCTGCTCCGCCCGCTTAAATAATTTTCTGTCTTGATAAAAGCAGGGGCTATTCAACAAGGCCTCCCAACTTCTGCACACAGCTCGCAACGTGTTATGGGAATCGTAGCCCACCCTGGTCAGACACTGCTCGCCTATTTCGTCCAAAACATTGGGAAACAGAGCCATCAGCTCGAGTTTCCGTTTTGGTATCCCTTTTCAATGACCATATCTTTGTATATAAAGACGCCCTTGTTATTTATAACAATTTTATTTATTTGTTTTGTCGATGTTGATATTTTTTACACCGAAAGGCGTGTTCTATGTTAGAAAGCCCGGGGGGCTCTGACAACATCCAACGATCCAAATATTCTGCATCGTTGACCATCTAAACGGTGGAAAATAAGCTCAACGTCCACTTGCTCTGACAACGGACAAAGAATCGAACGCCATAGCCAAGTTCAGGGTGGTACTGGAATTATCATTTCTACAGTTATGTACTGGGTTGTATTTGCGCACAATGGGCATGAGCAGACATGCCACTGCAGAAGGAAAATGGCGGCCACGAGCAAGAACGAAGATCCATCCGAGCTCGGGAAAAGAGACGCCATACTTCGGCTGAGAATGGCGTTCTTTGAGGCCCGTGCAAAGACTTCATCAATCCAACCACAATTCCTTTGTTCACCGGAAAATTATTCACGCATGTCACGATGGATGTCGTGTTATAATACGTTTGACCGTTGATGGCAACGCAAATGAACACACACATCTCCCACAGTGCAGGGGCGGTTAATCGGCGAGTGAGAAACAACCATATGACCGCATACCCTAAGAAATTCGAGCGGCTCGAAAGCGGCGCAGGACGAGCCATGGAGGGAAACAATCATAGAGCAGGCCAAAGATTATGCCCACAGATTCACCAATGTCTTTGAAAATGGAAATGGTGTCGAGCTGCTATTGGTCGTATGAGAAGCGGTTTTTATGATAGCAGAGTAAATTGTGAAGCTGTAAGATGCCCCTGCACAACATTCTATCCAAATGCAAGCTACTAGAACTGTCCATATATTCTTCAAAATATCCCAGTATGCCATTAATGCTCTGTTCTCCTTTTCTTTAACCCACGGAGACAATTCTTGGCTAAAAAACACAAATCTTGAATCAAACATCCACGGCCATACAAGAAATAATGTACAAAAATAGAAATAAAGATTAAGTTTTGTCATCTCACGTACCTTTCAGAAGAAAAATAATCAAAGCTTAATGTATTACTTACACGGAGAGAGACTGCTCAACAGGTTGTACAAAACGAACCTTCCCCTCTCCTTCCTGTTGAGAGGGACTTCTTGAAATGTGTGAGTGTGGAGTCTTGTTTCTATTTGAAAGGCTTGTTACATGTTAGAAAGCACGGAAGGCTCGACAAAGACATCCAACGATCCAAATCTTCTGCATTGTCGACCATCTAAATGGTGGAAAATAAGTTCAACGTCCTTCTGCTCTGACAACGGACAAAGAATCGAATGCAGGAGAAATGGTGGTCGACCGATCTACCTATCCCTCACGCACGTTCGCGGGGGGAATATTTAATTAAAAAAGGTCAAATATTGAACAAACCAATCGTTGTGGCAGAGTGGTGGCCCTCCCACCTTGTATTTTGCAGGTCGCGAGTTTGAATCCGCCTATCTCTCTGCAAATGTGCGTTAGAGATAGGCTCTAAGTGGTCGACAAAGCACAAACTGATATCTGCCTTACACGTGGTGGGAACTATATGGACTGACATGGGGAAATACGAAGCAGGGAAAAATATGGCTCTGGACAGAGAATGACATGTCCGGGGTCCTGGGTGCATGCGGCCATTCCTGCCTTCGCCATCATGAAGGAGAGGAATAGATATGTGAAATTATGCAGGTTACGCCTTCATAATCATGCAGGTCAAGAAATCAAGAACTTCTCTAGCTTTGTGTGAATATACTACGGTGCCCGAGTTTCCTGGCAAGTTTAAGCTTCTGCTTCTTGGTTTCCAGATTTCCATCAGCTCTGTGTTTTGGGCTAAGGAGGCAGCATTTTCCTTCTGTTTTCCGGGTTCGCGGCGACGGCTTGCAACACGATGAAAGAGGCAATCCACCACGCTGCACAAGCAGCGGCCAGTTTTTTCGTTGTACCCAGCGAACTATTCCTGGTGGAGAAGGAATGGAAACTTGCAAGGTAAGTTGAGTTGGGACCAATATTTTTCTATATATACTCACTGTTTTGGTTAATAATTTCGTGTGAAATGTTCAGATGAATAGCTTTGGAAGCAGAAAGGCAGCTGCATTTCCATGTGCGGCGTGCAAAATCCTTAGAAGAAGATGCAGAGAGAAATCCGTGCTCGTGTTATAACATCCCCATTTTAAGATACTAGAACAAGGGAATTTTTTTTTTTTTTTATACAACGTTCTCTGTTCTGAATTATGTAATTCAAACACACGTTCAAGTTTTAATAATTATTCTCTGTCCAATTAATGTAATTCGGATCACACAATTTCTTTTTAAAACCAATGTTCTTTGTTTGCATATTTACAATATGGAACACACATTCAATGCCATTCAATCATATAACAAATACCATATGCGTTGTTGTAAATGACTCGAAGAACTACCGATCTCCCACTTTATGGCTCGAGTTTGGCCGATCTCTCATTTCATGACTTGGCGACTTACCGATCCTTCATGTTAATCCACGCATTGTATACTAAGTATACAGGGTTCTCTTACCATTTCCAGTTATTGAAGTAATCCATTTAAGAGGCCTATCTGAATATTTGTTACTGATATATATCGATATCCGCTTCTTAAACTAGGTGATTAGGACACATGACCAGCAATTTGCGATACTTTGGCCAAATATTTTCACATGCTTTGCATGATCATATTCCCAGATGTTATACACATCAATGGAATACGTCCTTCACCTCACTTTGTCTGTTATCTAGAATGGTCTTTCTGATCTCTGTCAGTCCTTCCGTCCAAGGTCAAGCTCTAACCCCAACTAGCAATATGAACGAGTATAGGAAGGCACTCATGGTAACTAAAGGTACGTAGACATACTGTGTCGTCCCTAGGTGACTCCGTGTGTCTAGTTACCTTTAGCCCTCAGAGTCACTCCATATACGCTATCACATTCCTATCCTCATCTAAGTAACTTAGTCCCAACTTATGTAAACTTGATGATTCGATTCGGGAGGGCGTTGTAACATGTCAGCTACAACATTGTGTCGTCATGAAGGCCCCGCCTTCATGAAGACACCATATTGCGATTGACGTGTGTCGAGTCCTACGGAATCCTCTCCTCAAAGAATACACATCAACTTGAGTGTAGTTGGATTTAATCTTAAATATTTAAAATCAATTTTCAAAGAACCGTCTTTGATCCTTTAACCTCATTGTTAGATTACTGGGTTGTATATAGCTAAGTGAGACTCAATTTGTCTTATAGCTTAATATACATTTACTCCTCCATACCGAAGGATTTGCATAATTCCATCTTGGTACTTTTCTTTAAGCTTCGGACTAATAGTCCACTACGACTTAACATAGTAAGTTCAACCTATTAAACTTAACCAAGTTTTACCCACAATGTTGTAATCAAATTTAGAGTTTGACCTTATTAGACATCATTTAAACGAGGTCTAATTATAAATGAATGTATTCATTTATTCTCTATAACCTTACTTGATTAAGGTTTGTTACAATAGATATGTTTCCTCATATCTAATATTTTCAATTTAAACATTTCGAGGATATTAACGAAGTCGAATACAAGGTTCAACTACCCCTTTGTTATTTGATATTCCTTAGCTTATAAACTAATCCCGAATATCATTCAATTAAGAGTTCATATTCATTTAAAACCCTTTTCAATGTCAGTTTAAAATTCAAATTAACCCAAGTATGAACTAATTGCACATTCCAACTTAAAAGTTGTATTCAAGTAAAGATTAGATATTATGTCCTTTTAAAATCTATCCACTAACATTTGAATAATTCCACATCAATGAATAATATGATATTCTCAATCTTATTCAAACAGTTTCAAAGTGTTACAGTCATTAAAATATCACACATTTCCTTGTATTCAATCCATAAGATTTATAATCTATACAATTACCAGTCCAAACAACTGGACTTCATATACATCAAACAACATTACAACACATAAGGGAAGAAGAATGCAACTTCTTCTTTTCCCATTTCCTCGTAGAGGAATAATAAACTATCGAATACGATCCATCCTTAGCTACTCAGAAGAAGCATCAGAAAACAACCATGTCTTCATTTTTACTCAAGGAACAATCTGCAAAATTTACTTGCGGGTCAGTTCATTGAACTGAGCATGTTAAGCACTTATCATTAAAATGAGGTGCTCTTAATTAACTGTCTCAATAAAAGAACCCTGCTTTTATGAAACGTTAAAAAAAAAAAGAACATCATCCATGAATTAAGTGCTGATAAGGATGAACAGCTTAACAACCCAATCATCTAATTACCATCACAATCAAACAAAAAGATTACTAACTCTCTCCCAAATAATTACTACAGAAGTAATTTCCTCTAAGTAGTTCCAGATTAACACATCCGTATGAACTAATACACATATGTATATAATGTTGTTTCCAATGTATATGTTGTTAGTTCCATTTTTTTAACAATTGAAATTTCAAGAGATATATTTTAAATAAGGATTCCAACAGAACTACTTTCCTTTCCTTTCATACTGCTCATCTAATTTCAAACAATCAAATGCTGAAGAGAAAAGTAGTCATTCACCATGAACTCATTGGTGTCAATTCTCAAAATTCAACAACAGCATAATACTTCTTTCAAATCAGAAGAGAGTAAACAACAATTAAGTGCAGATGATTACGCCTAAGGCAGTACAAATTCATTCCATAACAAGTATAGAATTTCAACTGTATAAAAGAAGAAATGATCATTACTTCAAATTATCCATCCAACACTCTCTTTCCTTTCATCATAACTGTACTAAATAATTTAATCCAGACGTGATATCAATCAATGATAACAGCCCAAAGAGAAGTAAATAAAATCAATAATCGAATAAAAGGAAGAAGGATCATATTACCTCTTCTCACTGCCTAACCGAATATCCACTATTTAGAACAGACCTGATCCATTAGTTTGTTTCCTTCTTAATAAATATATTTCAATATTCAAAAACTACTAACTACCTTTCAGAAAGTTGGCCAGAATTCATTTGCATCTGGTCCGTAAGCATTAGTATCAAAAGTACCTTTAAATACAATCATTTCCTTTTAAATATTTCACTCAACGGACATTCTTGTCCAGATATAAACATGTAAGAGTGTACAACAACAACAAATCATGCTTTCATTATAATAATAAGAGAATCCACTTTCCAACAGCAAAGTAAGTAATCCATTAATATTCCGTTTCAATAAAAAAAAGTGAAGAATTTTCAATCCGTAAATTATATATGTATATATATATATATATATCATTGAGTTCAACAAGGCTCAGAGTATGATTTATATGCTCTACCCAGTCTATTTTACAGACTGACTATCCTGTTCCCATTCAGATCAGAACCTCTTTCCAAACAGTCATATACGAATACCCAAAACAAGCAGGTAGAACATCATATCCAACTAGAACAAACAATGTAAAGATGCTACTATGATCTTACTGTCCCCAGGAAGGATTCATACCCCATACACTATAATATGACAAGAGGAACAGTTATACATAAGTCTTGTCAAGCATTTTTACTGGCTTTCCATATCCATTAGCGCACACAATCAAGACAACAATTTGCACATTGTTGTTACTTTCAGCAAGTTCGACCCATAATGCACAATGAAACTCTATTATCCTTACTTTCAGAATTCAAAACAGCAGAAGAGATAACTCGTTTCATTAATTATTTCAGTAAGGAAACACTCATTTTCTTCAAACACAACAAGAATACCCAAGTCATGTTCGTTTTATAATGACAGTTCAAACCAGAGGTCATACCGAATCATTCTATTCTTCCATTTTTTTAACAAGAATGCACAGAACTCAGAATTAATACATGCATAGCTAATGCATTCATCAACACAAACTCATATTGGGTAATAAAAATGAATACCCAACACTGTCAAAACAAACCCACACAGCATGGACAGATTTATTTGATTTAATCATTTTGCAAAGAAATGCTCAAGTCGCATGCAGCAAAAGAAAAATGACTCAACCCAGAAATTACCTCAACATATCAACAACATCATTTAACTAAAACACCCATCATAAGAGCAGGGTTGTTTTAATGAGACGTTTAAACAAAAGCAAACGGTTTAAGGAGAAGGGCTCAACATGCCTGTTAATTTTTCTTGTGGTTCGAAGAAAACCGCGTCCACAGGAGTTGTTTTCTCCACGGCGTCCACAACAAAGCTTACCCAATAGTCCACTAACTCCCACAGGCTCAAAAATAGCCGTGGCTTCTCCAAATAATAGCAACAGTTACCAAAATAGTAGCAGGTTCGAAAGAACCATGAAAGAAATGCAGAGCAATTTCAAAACCCGAATGAATACAATGACCAACAAATTTTCCTCTACCCTCTTTCCAAGGCGAGCTGGTCGCTAAGATCAAGATCATTGAATGCATTGAATGCATTGCTTTTTCCTCAATTCTCACGCCACCGCCGACTCAGGTTTGGCGAGTTTCTTTTTCAAATTTTGCATGTAATTCCTTCTTAGCTACTTAGCTAGTTGGATGCCCTCCAACTTTTCCATGTTCCCGCCAAACTTGGCGTTGAAACTGCAAGGACTTCATTTATTGTCCTAATCAATTTCTAACCTTCCCTTCTTATCCGTTCACCAACATGTGTCCATAGGTCCCTTCCATAGGTTAGTAATAGTTTAGGTTTTTCACCTAGGTCGCAAGTCATTAGGACTTGCAACAATTTGCATCCCATGTAATTTAAAATCCACGTAGGGTAGTAGTTAGGTTATAGGTTATAACATAGTTATAGGTTAGAATTTAATCCTCATAGTATTTACTTAATAGTTTCCAACGAGTCTTACCAACTGTTGTTCACATTCAACACAATGCAGGACATTTCATCTTAGGTTTGACACATACCTGTGTCGCTTGCATCCAAGCTCTTATTGTCTTACGATGTCTGGCGTTACAATGTGTTTGTGGTTTGGGAATCGAACCTTTTCCTTTGGCATCAAGGTACCGGATATTCATACCTATAATCTAGTGCTGTAACATTTATAACAACCTTCAGTCTGGTTTCAGACTTCATTCCGTTTAGAAGTAAATCGACAAAGCGATCACAAGAAGGCCACAACATACCTTGGATCAATGGAATTGATTCAAGGTGTGCTGTCAATCAACGATAAGAGTTCATCAAACATACAACCAAGTCTGCTATCTCACTCCTGCAAAACACAAGTTATAACAACTTCGTCCCAAGTAACAAATTACAGTAAACAAGGGTCCAATTTAGTAACACATTCCTTTTAAGATTAAAAGATACATCTTAACATAATTATCCTCATTTCTACAGTTACAACATCATGAGAAGAGGTTATCATAATAACTTATAGAAATCAAGATGTTACACACGCCTTACTTTCCTCCAGACAATCCTCACAAGTTTGCGACCGCACATCGGGTGTTTGGAGCAAGCAACATTATCAAAATGCTTAAGGTAAGGTTAAAAAAAGTAATCTTTGCTACATAGTTGTGTCTACAAGTATAATAATGTTGATAACAGTTATTCATGAAATGTGGTTGAATGTATCAAGATCTTCCAAATGATGGAAGAGCTGACGTGGTAAGTAGCATGGTGTATGAAGCAGAGGCGAGACTGCGAGACCCTGTAAATGGGTGTGCAGGAATTGCTTGTCATCTGCAACACCAAATCTCAAAACTGCAAACTCAATTGGCAACTGCACAAGAAGACATTCTGAAACTTCATTTGGACCAGGCTAATCTCGTGTCCCTTGTCTCGCGATTGTACACGTCAAGGAAGAATCCAGAGCCCTTCTCTTCATCTGAAAGTGACCCATAGGATAACGATAACGATAATAGTGCAGACCATAATAATGACTTTTTTTTGAGAGAATTCGATCCCATGATACTGTGGGAACCGTTGTGGCCCTAAAGTGAAATAGAATGATTCCATTATTCAAGCAGAGAATGCAAGCTGTGTATGATTGTAGATGACTGTACTAAAGTCTGACGCCTCCTTGTTCGCCATTTAAAATAAAGAGGGTTACTTGCTTACATGTTGAATTATTGCGGGTCTTTTCCTTTGTTGGGAGGAAGTTAAATATGAAACCGAGAGTCATGTTGATGTTTATATTCTATTTTTCAAAATAATCGATGAGTAATGATGTTAACCAGGCAATTAAATGTCCCTTCTTACCAGACATACGCCCCTGGCAGTGCTAGATTTTGCAAGGCGTTTCAACGTCGTTTTACAGATTTAAAAACGAGTTTTAAATATTAAATTTGATGGTCATTGGTAATGGACAAAATTAACACTAAATCAATGAAACTTGAATATCTTCTTAATTTAACTAGCCAAATAGAAATAAATTTTTCAAATTTCTATTTTTATATTTTATAAATTCTAATTACGCCGAAAGGCGTGTTCTCTGGGAGAAAACCCGACCCCCTCTGACTTTGATGGCGACAAAGACGACTGAGATCAATCGGTTGACAAAGAACGGTCATATCACAACTTCACGAGTGTGTCGGCAAGGGTGTCTTGCCGGCGGTGCAGAGTGGGAAAGGTGAGTGCGTTGCGACTAGGGGTTAAATTTGGCAAAATTTACATGTAGCTTGGGTCAGCGTCTTTAACGTCTCTAGATCTCAACTAAAGTGCAAGGAAATGACAGGTCTGAAAGGCCATATAAGACATGTCGCTCCCCATGTTCTGCATTAGGTTTGTGGGTGAGTTTGTTTGGCCATGGGTCTAATCTTTCCACTAAACTTTTATTTTGTTGTTCAATACGTGGAGAAACAAACAACCATATGACACTTTTGAAGATTTTGGCCGTAATATATCATAAATATATTATATAGTATTAGTATTAGTATATCATATATCATATTAATATTTATTATATCATATTGTAAAATATCATTAAATATATGCAAAATATATAGTTGTATGAGTATTTGTATTTTTAAATATAGAGAAAATAAAATGATAAAAAAATTTGTCTGAGAATTTGTATTTGTCAATACGTTCATCAAATTATATAGCTGGCGATGTAGATATATTAATATTTTTATAAAATTGAATATTATTACGCCACAAGGCCTATTCACTAGGGAAGCCTCCTCCCCCTCTGACAACCGATAAGACATCAATGTCTGTGATTTTTTGGTCGACGATGTATGAATTGTCATCTTCCGTACACGTGGCACGCGGTTGGATACTTTTAACTATTTTAGCCCGCATTGTCATACCTTCTCGATGAGGCAATGGCTGGGGCTAGCATTTGTCGTTAAATTTTGTCTCCCGATACGTCATCTAACGAAGCCAGATTAAATGTCTGTCATCTTCTCCACATTGCATCGTTTAGTCTCTTTGTTGTTGTCATTGTCACGTTTCCGTAAGGAAACGATAATTTCTCGGAAGATCCTCCAGAGCTGCGTGGTTGAACCAAAAACGTGTCGAGAGATTTAACAAAAGAATGCTCCGAATGGGTTTTTATGGATTTGGATTTTTTTGCGATGAAATCGTTACTCTCAAAGCCAAATATATATGGTCACTGCCAAACAGGTCGTAGACCATTTTTATTTA
This sequence comes from Taxus wallichiana var. yunnanensis, assembly GCA_018340775.1. Lineage (NCBI taxonomy): Eukaryota > Viridiplantae > Streptophyta > Pinopsida > Cupressales > Taxaceae > Taxus > Taxus wallichiana. The sequence continues at coordinate 508,301,723 of CM031236.1, read as the reverse complement.
ATATATCATGTTTTGTAATATATTTATTTATTTATTCTATATGTATATTGTTATTACTACTGGTTTGTTTTACGGTTTTTAATAAATATTTATTTATTTAATATATATATTATATATAGTGTTTTTATTAATGATGTTCTACATTTTTTTAAATTCTTTAGTTATTCATATATATATAATAAATTATATTTGTATATATTTATATAATAACATAAATAATGTTTTGTATATTGTATTTTGAATATTTTTGTTGATGATATGTTTTTCATGTTTTTATTAAGCTCAATTATTATCTCGAAGGCATTTCCACAAGCGGAAGTCTCTTCTCCCTCGACAAATGAAAGAGACATGAACGATTACAATTTATTTGGTTACCGAAGCACTGACATTTATCAATCAGTACACGTGGCGTGCAATGGTTGGAGACAACTTGTCACATGTCAGATGACCAAAACTGTTGTGAGGCCTTCAACATTCTGCTCTTCCAACGCCGACTTTGTATCTTTAAAATTGAATGCGTCAACTAATGGACGAGAAGAATGGTTGTGGAGCAGCTCCAGATCGTCATATAACAATCAATTGTCCGTCTTTGCCAAGATCGATGTTAGAATATTCGCCAGGAATCATCCTCCAGCTCTAGATTCCATGTGTTGAGATCCCGCACGTGAAAAATTGAATCCATCTCTGAAGTAGAAGAAAGGTTTTCGCCGTCTTCTATGTCGCATTTTTGAATCTTGTCATCGTGACGGTTTGTCATGGACATATCGATAGATTCGAGGTGAAATCCAAGAAGGACATGCAAGATTCGATCCATGATTCTTCATCCATGGCGAGGAAAGTGTGTTGGACGAAACTTGCACCTTGGTCGTCTAAGGCCATAAGAGCCACCAAATCCTTCTCCGTGTACTAGACAAGGCTCGATTCCCAGTCTTGTTGGGCCAACATAATGGATGCAAAGCCATGGTAATTACTAATTACGGAATAAGATGAATTGATATTATAATTGGTGTTAGCTAAGAAATAATGATTGTTCTAAAACATTTTAGGGATTTTTAAATTTTTTGGGAACTCATATTATCATCGTTCATTATGAAATTGACATGTACTTTAGCTTGAGTTACCTTGCAATCGCAAGAAAAGTAATTATGGCTACAAGCCTCCTCCATTTTTGGCAACTGATATAGACATCGATGCTTATGATGTATTTGGTCGGCGAAGCACAGACATTCATCTACCGTACACATGGCTCACAGTGGTTGGAGAGTGGCTGTCACATGTCAGATGAATAAAGCATGTTTACGTCACAACTATATCGTCGACATTGTTTACATCAACTTCTTTTGTCGTCCATATTTGACTAAAGCAATCACGCTTATAAGAGGAATCCCGTCTTCATTCTCTATCCTTAACAATCCCCTCTTATTCAACGGTGTACCATCCCTTTACAGCTACTCCACTTCTTATGGACTCTGAATCTTTTCTACTTCTCCACTTTTCACTACTTCATTTACTAACTAGAAATATCATAATGCTTTGTTGTGTTTTTCAATTACTTTTCCACCTTAAGAATATTTTGATTTTGGCGTTAACATCGCACACCTCACGTGTGATTGCTAGTATTATATTAAGACGCCCTCCTAGTTATTTATAACTTATTTTTATATATTTTTGACGACCAAAGTATTACGCCCCTTATTTTTTTCCCCTTTTCTTTTTAAAATAGAACCTTTGTTGTACATTGGGTTTTTTTTTTTAATGTGGAAAGATAGCAAATAAGATTTGAAAGACTCTCTAAATGATTCACTCTTACTCAAATTAACTAGTAATTAAATTGGTTTGTTTGTATGTGACATTGATGACATTATGTGATGGAGCTAGATGGATGTAAATGGAGCTATAGATGCCTTTGATGGATGTAACCTTAGGTAGAGATAATAGATGCTTAGTGCTTGGTCCTTTATTATGATCACATAACTTTATATTTATATGATTCCCTTGTTTGAATTTTGTAATTAACCCCGAAAAGGCCAACTACCAAAAAGATAAGATGCTCAAACGGCTAGAAAGGACCCAAAAAGTGTGACCAAAGTACAAAGAGGACAAGGGCACCCTGGAGGGGATGGTGGGCGTCTGGTGGGCACCTTTGGTGTACAGAATAACAAGTGTTGAAATGTGTAAAGACAAACTGAGTAAGTAAGAGTGCAAGACTAAAAGCAAAAGCATAAAGCAAAGAAAGGTGGCCAAAGACATGGGTTAGTTAGTATCTTTCTTACTTAGGAACCATATAAATAGTAGTATGCAATCGAGACTAAATAAGTACTCAAAGTGCATGATTTTGTGTAGAGATGTGTAGACACAAAATCATGAACTTTAGGCATTATTTAGAGCGATCTCATACTACAATTTATAAGGTTCGAAAGTGAAGAAAGTACTAATTAATCCCACCTTTTGGCCATCTTGTTTTTACCTTTTATTTCTTCATTCCCACATATTTTCCTATGCATGCCCACCTATTTTGTAGTTGTCCCATCATTTTAGCTTGAACCAAGGCACACAGGATTGTATTGGGGCACCCTGGGTGCCTTGGTCCCCCTGAGGCACCCCAAACTATGTTCTAATTTCCCGCCTCTTTTTGGGCCTCTTCTAATTGTTTTTCATCCTAATCATTTTCCTAGTCGGGCATATCGGGGTTAATTATGAAATTAAAGCAAGAGAACCTCATAAATATAAAGTTAAGAGGCCATAATGAGGGTCATAACATTACATACTACTATCACTTCATCTAGAGTTGCATCACTTGCATCCACATAGTGTTATGCATCAAGGTCAAGAGATTTGCATCAACATACACAACGTAGGGGAGGGATTCTATTATATTCAATGCATACATATTATTACATTTTCTATAGTTATTATTGTTCACTATTTCACAAAGTGTGACTGGCACAAGAGCACCTAGGGCATGACATGCGTGCACATGTGCGCGCACGTGCACACACACATACACCAAAACTACATTTGGGTTTGAAATGTATTACACCGCTCGTTTAGTAAGGCCACTGTTGTGTGGCATTTGAGGTCATCAGACCCATTCATTTTGCATATTTTTATTTTTAGGGTTTTGATAATTCTTTGTCTTTTGTAGATCATTCATTCATCTTGTATTATTTCACACACTCGGTGCAGTTTGGAAAATCCAGTGTGAAAGATAGAGAGTATTTCAGGACATCTTGCGACACTGCCGAAATAAGATTCCGAGCTTTTATAAAGAGCATGGCACTGTTTTGTAGATCGGGGTGCTTGGGCGCCCAACACGTTTCGGCGCTACAATCTTCTCGGATCTTCCAAATTTGACCTTACAAGACCTCACGAGTGATTGTTCCTACTCTTGGAATCTACTGATCGGACACTCCTGCAACACATTGCGGCGAGTCTCAACAATCATCTAAGTTCTTTCCTTTTACATCTTTGCATATTTAGGGTTTTATTTCATTTAGTATAACTATTTAAAATTATTCCATATTGTCTTAAGCATAGTTTACTAGTGTTTTAGTCCTCATATATTAGATTAACTATTATTATACTTTCCAAGTAGTATAGTGCAATTTTAGTTAATCATTTTGGTGAATCCAACTCTCTCTCTCTCTCTCTCTCTCTCTCTCTCTCTCTCTCTCTCTCCACATTTAGGATCCGCATTTTCTCCGTCATGGGTCATCAAGTCCCTTTATCTCGATTTACTTCAAGCAACATCTCGTTTGCCGGACTATTTTCCAAAGAGCCTTAAACACCAAGTATTTTGATGATGATACACCACCACACGAATTAAGTGTTATGCTTCATTTTTTCTTTCTTGAACCTGACCTTGACGACCCTCCATCTAACCAACCCATCTTAGACTCGATCTAGGCCTTACATGATAAATTTATTGTCATGGAATCCACAATCCCGTCTCTTAGATATGAAGGTCACCAGTCTAAGGATGTTTCTCAATCGCATACATCCTTTTGCAATCCATGGAATCAACGATCACATCTCTTAGATACGAAATCCAACAACTTAAGGATGATTCTCAATCGCATACATCCTCTATGCAATCTATGGAATCAATGATCACATATCTTAGATCTGAAATCCAACAACTTAAGGATGTTTCTCAATCATATGTTTGTGCTCCTTCTACATCTTATATGCAATCTATGTCCACTACATGTCATCTAGTTGAACCTCAAGACATGTCATTTCTGAGCCTCTCATATTTGAGCATAATACCACGCCACATGTAATCCTTACTCAACTCCTTAGTCATCAGTTGATCACTCTACCACCTACTCATTACTATTTGCCTTGTCGATTAGCAAAATATCCAAGTCGTCCATATTGCAATTATCATCGAATCAATGGACATAATGCAAATGATTGCCACACTCTACGTCACCTAATCCAAAGTCTTACGTGTCAAGGTCTTATTTCATTCAGTACACAACATCCCCTTCCAAAGGTCACACCCACATGGACTCCTAAGTCTATTCCTTCCTCGATTAGTCAAGATCCATCTAAGAAAACACCTATGGCTACTAGCGAGCCTCCCTCTACTCTTTCTAAGGAGGTTTTAGATACTCCTCTCATTCATTACATGTTTGATGTTGATAATCACTCACATGAGCATATTGCTTCTTCTCCTAGTCAAACAAATACCATTGTTCCATCCCATGGATCTCCTATTTCTGATGTTGTTTCTTCTCCACTTACTTGAACATCATTATACTACTTCTCATACACCTTCTTTGGTTAGTCAAGTGCCACCTAAGCAATCACCTATGGTATCCCCAAGTCAACAAAGTCAACCACCTATCAAAATTAGTTCACAAACCACTCCTACTAGGTTGTCTACTACATTACCAGATAAACCTAAGCTAGTCTCCCTTGAGACTTAGTGCAACATGGCCTCTTCCCAAATCTACACTCCAACCAATTAAGTTTGTCAAAGCAACTAATCCTCCTCCTAGTGTTTATGATACATTTTCACTTTCACCACCACCACCTAGTTCTACTACAAACTTTTTCCAACAAGGTCCCACCGTAGTGCATAAACTTGGCCTTTGGTAGGTGACTCTTGTTACTCTACCCTCCTGATGACACACTCATATTATTGGGGTTCTTATATGACTGTTGAGGGGTATTTTACCATAAAGAACCTCGTTTCATCTTGCATTTCTCCATTACATCACCACCTATACATACACACATCTATAATACTCCTTACGCATCATCAATTAAACAAAATCCATCATGTCTCATCACCCCTATACATCATTTATTACATAGTACATGCATTATCATACATCTGGGGGCATAGCATCCCACATTCCCCCCTAATCTTAGCATCCACGCATATTTTACTTTTGCATTCTCATACATTAATCTCATAGCATACGCATACTCATCCCACATTTTAGCACTATCATTACCTGATGACACACTCTTGTGCTTCGGTTCACACTTAACTATTGAGGGATTACCATTACATTAAGCCCCACACACTACACCTTAGGCATTATACATTGCATTCCACCATACATTACGCATCATACACCATTCATTCTACATTTATTATCCATTATACTAGTCCTCACCTATGCATTACATTCATTCAAATATCCACACACTTCGTCACATTATACACTACACGTTTTCATATCATACATTTTCTATATTATACTAGTCATCATTACCTATGAGTCTAGTTTTACATTTCATCCCTACATTCTACATTTTACTAGTCCTTACCCTACACACCACATACATTATTAGGCTATCCATGCATAACCTATACACAATCATACTACGCATTTCCACATACATGTTGCATATTACGCTAGGTTACATTTTATATGGGTCTAGATTTACATTTTATCAATATATATTTCATTTCTATCTACACTTATTATTGTCCTTTACATATTACACATCCTACACACACCGCACATCACATGTTACATTTCCCACACTACACATTTACATTCCTTATTCAACACTTGGTCGTTTATACTACGTTGTCTTATATGCACCGCGCTCACCACCCTATGACACACTTTAATTCCTCGGTCCATACTGATCGTTGAGGGTTTACAAATCAAATGGACTATACACTCGTCATGTGACATTTCATCATACCACATTTCTAGTTTAGTGACACACGCTTTAGGCTAAATCGTCACCCACCTCCATCATTGTCTCTCGTAGTGGCGTAATGAAAATAGAGCAAGAGAACCTTATAAATATAAAGTTATAAGGCCATAATGAGGGTCCTAGCATTTCATACTACTATCAATCCATCTAGACTTGCATCCATTGCATGACTTTCATCCACATAGTGTTATGCATCAAGGTCAGGAGATCTGCATCAACACACACATCATAAGGGCGGGGATTCTATTCTATTCCATGCACATATGTTGTTACATTTTCTATAGTTATTATTGCTTGCTACTTCACAAAGTGTGACTGACACAAGAGCACCTAGGGCATGACATGCACACACAAGAACTACATTTGGGTCCTAAATGTATTGAAGCACTCGTTTAGTAAGCTCAATGTTGTGGTAGTTGAGGTCGATCGAACCATTCATTTTGAATCTTTTGTTTTTAGGGTTTTGATATATATTTGTCTTTTTGCAGTCATTCATTCATCTTCCATTATTTCACACACTCAAGTGCGGTTCGACAAAACTAGTGTGACAAAGAGAGCATTTCAAGACATCTTGCGGCAGTGTCGAAATCAAATTTTGAGCTTTTACAAAGACCATGACATCTATTTTGTAGATCGGGGTGCCCACAGGTGTCCCAATACCTTCCTGGACTCCTCATATCTTCCATATTTGACCTTTACGAGACCTTTGAGTGATTATTCCTACTCTTGGAATCTATAGTAAGACCTACGATACATTGCGATAGTCTCCAACAATTAGCTAAGTCCTTTCCTTTTACATATTTGCATATTTAGGGTTTTATTTCATTTAGTATAATTATTTAAAATTATTCCATATCATCTTAAGCATGGTTTACAACATTTTAGTCCTCCTATATTAGATTAAATATTATTATACTTTCCAAGTAGTATAGTTCAATTTTAGTTAATCATTTTGGTAAACCCGACTCTCTCTCTTCACATTTAGGATCTACATTTTCCTCCATCCTAGGTCTTCAAGTCCATTTATCGATTTACTTAAACAACATCCCATTTGCCAGGTGTTGGTGAGAAAATTTTTCGGGTGGAAAAACTTGTGGATTTCTTGCCAACGCTCTAGGAATATAAGTCCCTCTACTTAACCGGTGCAAAGCTTCCATGTATGCAAGCACAAGAAAATTTGTATTTCTATGGTGGCCTTTCGACCGAGGATCCAATAGGGGTACTCCACTGACCCTGCGACAAAGCTAGCAATCTCTTTCTAGGGAAGACTTTGTTTGAAGAGCGGGAAAGGGGAGTGAGAAAAGACGTAGGAGAGCTAATGTTGCAGGTAGGAAATTAGATTCTGCACACACTAGTTAGAAGTATCATCACATGCATTTATGAGAAGAAACAACTTTGTAAGCATCATTAAGACCAAATGAAATTTGATGAACACAAAGTATCAAGAAATCTCTTAGTCAAAGAAATCTAGAAACTCCTTCTTGTATTAATTTCTCAAACAAAGTTGTACATAGTGGAGAAATGGAGGAAATTGAGAAGGGGGAAATGGAAGAAAATGGCTATCTCCTTTGTTCTCTCAAAGTACAATATACTCTTGAGTTTACAAGATCAATCACCAACCCTTTGAAATGGGAATGACGTTACAATTTATAGAATGAGAGGTGACTTATCGTCTTCCTCATGACCCTCCATATGCCTTATTTCTAACTTTAGACTATTCATATTCCTACAAAATATTTAAGTCCCTTTTATAAAATCAAGGCGACTTAATTTACATTATGTTTCTAAAGTCACTTTTAAGTGACTTAAAGGCATATCAAAAAGTGCAAACCCCAACGAAGAATTAGAACATTTGAAGAGAGAGAAATTTGGGGGAGAGGAAGAGAGAGAGGAGGAGAAGATGTTTCCCGTGATGAAGTTCGATGGTCCTCGTTCATGGAAAGCTCTGATATGACGAAGTTATGAATGTCCCATTGTGCCAAAACTACTCTTTCAGTGTGACTTTCTATTTTTATCAGGTGTTCATGGGACCACTTATTATTTTTAGTAAGTGTCAAAATGTCTGTTTTGATGAATTATCAGCTGTCGTGCACCTCCAATGTCTCTGTCTCCTTCATAGGTTCTTTTGTTGTTGACTTTTCCGAAATAACAGTCCTTATGTAGAAGACCTGATATTTTTATAAAGTGGGATTCTAGAGGTCCAATTGGTGTGGAACGAAATTTTTTTATATGGATTTTTTTCCCAATATTGCCCCTCTGAAATTTTAGACCCGCATGCTTAATAGTCCATAATATTTTAAACTTTCAAATTTCAGACCTAGCAATTGCTTCCGGATGCGCTGACCATTAATGGAACTCAAAATTACAAGTCTTGTTTTTTCCTCTGTTTGCAAAAAAATAAATTTCATTGCGATATGTTTTTTCTTATGGTGCTTCACGTGAAATTCTACTTTGTTTCGCCAACGGTTTGATGAGAAATTGGATTTTTTTCTTTGTTGAGCCAGAAGTGGGATTTCTTTGTTGTGGATGCTCTGTTGCATGAGAGGAGAGTTTGAAGGTGTCTTCTTGATGGCCTTGGGTAGAGGAATGAACATAAAAATATAACTTGTTGTTTCATGCATCCGTTTGGGAGATTTCTTCAACTTCTCGTTTCATGGCCATGGAGTTTTCTTTGTTTTCTCCTTCTTCTTTTTGTGCTTCTCCTTCTATGTTTGCTCCAATTTTCCTTCTAGGACCTGCGTGCTTTCATGGAGTGAAGGGAAGTACCTTTGTGGTAGGTCTGGTTTGAGGTTTAACAATGGAGGAATGGTGGTGAGAAGTTGTAGAGGAAGAATGGAGAAAATATGTGCATGGGAGTGGAAGCATTGGAAGCACTGAAGCGGCAGTTAGATTTTTTGAATTTTTGAAATCATGGAAGGAGAAGCTTGGGAAAAATTTCATGAATTGATGTCCTTGACCTCAGGGACATGAGGGACATAAAATTCCATGGTGGTCAAGAGGACGACACGTGGCGGTGATTCGACGACAGGGAATGAAGGTGAGAAAAGTTGCTTTAAAGCACTAGGGGCTGAAAGTCGGTCACGTGGGTGACCAAAAGACTCCCATAGGGTTGGGCACATTTTTCCATTTTTTTTCTCGACCTCAGGGACATGAGGGACATCAATTTCCACGGTGGTCCTGGAGCTGACACGTGGTGCTTGATCCGACGGTAGGGAATGGATGCTCCAAAATGCACTTGGGGGCTGAAAGTTGGTCACGTGGGTGACCAAAAGACTCCCCATAGGGCTGGGTGAATTTTTTCATGTTTGATGTCCTTGACCTTAGGGACATGAGGGACATCAATTTCCACTTGGTCCTGGAGTGACACGTGACGCTAATTTTCTGAAAAATGAATTTTGAACCAAGGAGAAATGTAACTCATACAACTTAAATTTTGGATTTGACTTGAAATTTTGAAATTGGTATCAAGTACATGAAAACAAAGTGACTCTAAAAGGGAACATGAATTGGATTGATTGAAAAATTTAAAAGTAAAAATTCATGGAGAATTCCATAATCTCTAGTTAATTAAAGACAAATGCTTTATCCATTGGGAAAATAAATAAAACTAGTGATATTTCTAGGATGACATAAGAGACCAAGAAATGGGTAGATTATACACAATGGACAAATAAAATAACGAGGAAAACCTAAAATACAAAAAAACTATGTAAAAAGTGGGGACACCTTATTGATGCTTATGAAACTCTAGATGTTGTCTATTATATGGTAATGAGAGAGAAGTCCCATCTAAATAAGCAAGGTAATATGTATTTTCTCGACAAAGGTGTCAGATCTTGATAAGACCAAGTCGATGAGAATCAAATTTACCATGACTTCCTTAATAATCTCTTTTATCCCATTACAGAACCAAATCCCCAATTTGGAAATCACATGACATATACTTCTTATCAAAGAGCTTTTTAACTCTTTTTGGTGAGCCGAGACTTGATCTACCACATGAACATGTTCTTCTTCTAGTTTCTACAGTATATGATCCTTTTCAAGGAATCTCTAGACTATTCATTGTAAATTATTTTGGCCAATTGTAGAGTAGGCCATTTCGGTGTTATGGACAATTCAACAACTATTCCATACAAAAATAGAAATAGGACATACCAAATGTCATCTTGAGTTATAGGATCAGCCCATAAAGCTCATACAATTTTTTTCACCAATTTATTTGAGTGTCATATATCTTTGAAATGAATGATAACTAGATTGTTCCAAGCTATAAATATCTATGATGTTAATAAAACATCACATTCAATAGCTTGAAATAAATTCCATATAATAAACTTACAAAAATCATTTGCAAATAAAGAGAAACAATATCATATATGGAACTCTATGTAATGCCATGAATTAGCTTGATAATCAAGATGTGCATATAGGACCCGAGGGAATTGTAAGCACCATCTATAATAGTGGTGAGAAGTCCCACTAACTTATACTCGGTAATTAAGATGACTCCATAAGACTATCAAGCTAACTCCACATAACTTGCAAGTTAACTCCACACAACTAGTACACCTAATCAAGCTAACTCAACAAGTGTATGGATAACTCAAGTACAAGAATTATCCTAATAAATAAAGGGATAAATAATAACCTACACTAACATCTACCCACTTTCACACTATGGTAACTTGATTCTCATTTGAAGATTATGCCTACCCATTTCTTTTAGAGTAGTAGTCAAAAGAAGTGACAAAGTGAAATACCTTACTCATAGAAAAATTAATTAATTCATATGAGGAGAAATTAGGAGCATTTTCCATGACAATTTTATTAGGTACTCCAAAATAAACTAATATGTTCTCCTTGATGAAATTATAGATGACCTCGGAAGTTATTTTCTTCACAAGGATTTCTTCCACCCATTTTGTGAAATAGTCTGTGTTGGAGAAAAACATGGGTATGACAGAAGCTGGAAGGTAGATTTAAAGTACTTATAAAATCAAGTCCCCACTATTAGAAAGGTTCTTTAATAACTATTGGCTAGAAAGGAAATGTTGTCCCGCAATAAATTTTTGACAAGCCTCATGTTTGAAGCCCATTTAGTTGCATCATTTTAAAAAGTAGGCCAATACCCTCCTCTCATAATTTTATAGGTAGTCACTACAAAAGAAAAATGTCCTCCATGGGCCCGGTTATGATAATCATTAAATAACCTATATTATTTTTCTTTTTCAAAACACCTCAAGAAGTGACCATCGATTCCTTTCTTGAAGAGATAATTGCCCCATAACACATACATAGCTAATATGTTCTTTATTTCTCAAATTTCCTTCACACTAAGGTGTGATGGACATTCTCTATATGTCAAGAAGTGTGTAATATTGAAATACCATTCATCTATAGTGTTGAAAAATAAAACAATAGGCATCTCTTCAATTTCAACATTAACATCATCTTGATTACTTTCAATTATATGTTCTACTATTAATTGGCATAGACCTTGAACTTGTAAAATTTGGGTTGGTTTAATATTTATGTCATACTCATGTGCTTTAGCAATCCGGTTACCTCTTTTGACCCAAGCACTTGCGAAGTCAAAACGGACTTAACAACAAGGTTAGTAACAAAAATGACTTAGTGTAAGTTTAAAATATAGAACACAAGCGCTTGATTGCTTTTATTATCACAAAAATTTCTTTTAAATCTAGGATTAGTTCAACTCATATTCCTTTAACCAATAACTCATAAAATTAATTATGGCCTCAATCCCTTCTATATTCTTCTATACAAGAATAATGTATAGAGTATGTTCAAATGCATACAAATAAATGATGGATTCTTTATCAAAAATTTGGACAAATTAAAAAAGGAGTTTTGTCAATAGCCTCTTTGGTCATGTCAAAATCATTTATTCCCTCCGAGATCTAATGGAAAGCTTACTTTCCTTTCATCATCTCAACAATGTGTCGGGTCAATTCGGAAAAGTTTAGGATAAATATTTTTTAAAAAATGTATTTTGGTGAAGAAGGAATGAAATCCTTTTGTGCTAGTTGGGAGAAAGATTCTAAATTACTTGGACTCTATCGTGGTCAATATTAATTCCATATTTCAAGACTATATGTCCAAGAATTTTCCCTTATGTTACCCAAAATGTATACTTATTTGGGTTGAGGGATATACCATGATCTCTACACCTATGCAACACAAGCTTGGTGTTGGAAGTGATCCTCTCTTATCTTTGAAAAAACCACGAGATCATCAAGGTAAACAAAAATACACTTATTCTTCAAATATCCAAAGGTCAAATCCATTGCTCTCGGAAGACTTCCCCTATGTTTGTTAGGTCAAAGGAATCCTACCGTAGGAAAAATTCCCCGGTGAGTATTGAAAGTGGTCTTGTATTCATCTTGGATTGAAACTTCGATTTGGTTGTGACCGAAAAATCATCAAGCAAGAACAACATCTCGACCCAAGTATTAATCTCCATGATTTGATCCATAATAGGAATAGGTATTCATCTTTCAATGAGGCCTAATTTAGATTATGGAAATCAATACAAATACTTATTTCCCCACTTTCTCTCGACATAAACAATGTTAGCAATCCATATTGGGCGATGAATAAGGAATATAATCCTAGCATTTAGTATCTTTTGAATCTCTTGGTAGAGATTGTTACAACAATACTAGGATAATATTGTCTCGATTTTGTCTAAAAGGTTGTATAATTGACTTCAAAGTAATATAGTTTTGCATCTACATAGGCTTGAATGTTTGCAAATATTCATAAGATTAAGCTAAAACATCTATATAACTTTTCCGAGTTTTACGATTTTCCTTTTTCTTCATAAGAACAACACTTGTTAATATTGATAAATTTAGGGTCTTCATCAGTTCCTACATTCAACTTTTCACATTCATCGATTGACTAGTACCTTTTGATGTTCTTTACTTAGTGAAATAAACGTACATATCAAAAAGGTCTTCCAAACTTACCAATCCCTTAGGTGTTTTTATAATTGAATACAACCTTCTTGACCATTCTCACATTTAATTCCCTCTTCAATATGGGACAAGAGAGATTCTATATATCCTTCTTTACTTCCTTCATAATAAAATTGATTGAAATTATCCTTCAATTCATGGAAAAAAATGAGGTGTTGGTCATCATTGAAAATTTTCCAATCGTTAGAATTGTTAGGTACACTAGGTCTAAAAATCATTTCAATGGTATATTTATTATGGTGAAAATATGGGTGGGGTATCAACAATGACACAAATACTGCAAAATCATCTACTCTTTAATTGTTCTCTCTCTGTACAACTTTAATTGAAAAGGTATTAAAGCACTCAATTAAATACCACACTCTTTCTATAGTGTTTTAGTCTTTCATTCTTAACTTTCAATATGTTTCAAACTTGTTTTACTACCATCTTTGTATCACCTTTTTCCCGAATTTTTTTACTCCGTCTCTTAAGCTAATATCGAGACCAAGAAAATGACCCTCATACTCTGTTGTATTATTGGTGTTGTAAAATTGTAAATTGTAAGAAAAAGGATATATTTTTCTAGAAGTCGAGACCATTACTACGCTTGCTCGGAACCAACAAAAGAGAAAAATTTATCAAACTCAAGGATCCAAATAACATTTACATCATCAAACATAATAATATAATTACCATGGGAAAGGTCTTGATACAAATCTTATGCCTTGGGATCATATAGTTTTTAAACAAAATATTTAGCTGGTCTTTATGGTAGTAATTTCTTCATTTCTCCTTTGACCGAAATCGGGGCATGAGACCAATCCATTTGAATCTCTCCACCTACATCTCTCGTAAAAATTCTTCTTATCTTATAAGCATCCCATAAGAAACCATAATATTAGCTACCATCATAGTGGATTTGACTCGTTTTTATGGAAAAGCTACAAGATCAACCTCAATATCCTTAATTCAGCCAACCAGAGGCACTTCTATGGTTTCATGGAATAACATGAGTTAAAAGATCGAGTAAGAATAATATCGAGTGCATGAGCTACCTAAGCGGGTATGAAATTTTGAGGGTTCCAAAGTCAATAATATAATTACTCAATTAATGACCTACTATTAATAATGTTATATAGAAGGCCTTAAAAATTTTGATGTTAAAGGAGAGGATGCTAACAAATTTTGTGGGGAAGGAACTTTAGGAGTAAGGAGGATACCTTTAGAGGATGATACATTTTAAAAGGACTTAGAACTGTTACTTGCAACAAACTTGGCCACTTGGGTAAAAGCCTCGTGATGGGTTTGATAGTACTCTGCTTTAGAAATTTGGACCTTAGTTTTCTTAATATGATCAATGATATCAAAAGATCCTAAAGAGGAAGTCTCAAAATTAGATGCAACATGAGTTTTGGTCTTGTTAGACTTAAGAATAAAATCCTTTGAAATAGAGGAATTAGGGGTATACATACTTACTTATTTAATAGTTGGTATGGGAGATCATATTTTTGCAACCACTATTATGATTTGTAAAGAATTTTTAGCCTTTTATTTCTTCTCGGGTTGTAAAATGTTTTTAATTTTACTTAACTAAGCTCTCTTCATGACTGCATAAGATCCATTGTTCATGTCATCCACTATTTCTTCATAATCATATTCTTCTTATTCATATGTAACAAAACCAATTTGTGACTTCATTATTTCATTAGCGTCTTATGATTCTTCTTCATCCTCTTCAACTTCCTCTTCAATTGCCACATCATTTACCTCTTGAATTTCACATGCCGCAATGACCAGAGATTTTACAAGGTGAGATTCAATGGAATGTTTGGATTTAGTTCTTGGTAAATTATTTTTATAAACAAAATTTCTTTCTAGGAATATATGTATATGGAACATTATAAGAGAGTTGGTTTTTGGGAGCAATTAGATAATTGGATAATTTTTGGACTAACTAGTTTGAATTGGTTTGTCTTCAATTTTAGGCTTTTCTTTTAGTTGGTTCTTTCTTCAACTTGCCATAAATAATGAGGTCATCTTCCATATTGATGGAAAATTCCTAATCATCATGTAGATTTGGTAACCTAGCTCTTTGCAATGTAAAATTTACTTTAGGGAGTTGAGCACTAATGAAGAAACATTTAAGGTTTTCAGTAGTTTGTTGAGAAAAAGTCAGAATATTATGCATTAGTTTGTTGAATTCTTCTATGAACTCTCTCATGGGTTCATATGGATCCTTTTTAAGATATGAAAGTTGAGCTAAAAGAGCATGAACATCTTCTGTGGGTTTAAATCTAGCCTCGAACTTTGACTTCATTGTGTCCTAGTTAGTGATACTATTAACAAGAAGATGATAAAACCATTTTGTTGTATTTTCATGTAGCCTCTCAACAAAAATTCTAACAAAAACATCTTCATGAGGATCTCCAAGCAATGTAAAATGCTATTAGATGTTCATCTAGATGAGCTTTACCATCACCTCTAATTTTTGGTAATTTCTTATGACTCACCTTGGGAAATCATGCAGAGGTTGGGCCAAAGATAAGGTCCCAATTTTCTATCCCCATGGGACTTGTGTTCCCATCCTTGGGAATATAATTTACAAAGGAAGATGAGTTCTTGATGAATTTAAAGCTTCACTTAGACTTCATCTTATTAGGTGGAGTAATTGCAGACCTTATGATTCTTCCTTTCCTTTTCGAGATAACTTGAAATAATTCCATTGTTGGGACTTGGAAGAGGGATCTTCTATTCTTTGTGCTATACTAGCTCGAGTGTATCTTCTTTTAGCAAATTTAGAAAAATTCTTCAAACCTTTTCCTATTCAACTGCAACATGCTTATGAATATATAGTAGGAAATATTTTGAGACGTATAAACATGCCCCCATGTGGACACCAAAAAAATTTGGTGAAAAAAATGCACATAGGTAAAACATCAATAGTTTTAGGGATAACATTACCTTATCTCTAATGAGGAGGTTCATTTATTCAAAACCAAAAATGATCCTAAGGATATTTTAAAAATATACATTAATTATATTTTAATTTTTGAGGATGTGATTGTCTTGTGTAAGTAAATTAGATAAAACATAGAGAAGAGATTGAAGTAAGAGGTTATATTTAGAAACTAGAGCAAAGAGAAGGAGGTGACAACATTTCCAAATAATCAAACACCGATCGTATTCTAGTATTGCATGCCAATAACTCAAGATGTATGCACTGATAACATGTGGTAAATTTTGTTCTCAAATAAATACGACACAAAGTTCAATAATTCATGAAGGAAAAAAATGAACACAAATTTTCAGACCCCATCAACATATAATTGCCAAAAATATAACAAAAATACAAACAAGAAGTTGGAGGTGAACAAGAGAAAATGTATTCTGTATTAAACTCTTTTTCTTCCTTTACAACAATTCACCAACATCCAAAACCCCCTTTACAAATGAAAAAGGTACCTTTTATAGGCACATGGGGAAATATTTACCTTGGGATAACTATTGTTGATAAATAATGGTGATT
Source organism: Taxus wallichiana var. yunnanensis (assembly GCA_018340775.1). Classification (NCBI taxonomy): domain Eukaryota; kingdom Viridiplantae; phylum Streptophyta; class Pinopsida; order Cupressales; family Taxaceae; genus Taxus; species Taxus wallichiana. The sequence goes on along the minus strand of CM031236.1, from coordinate 508,285,022 downwards.
TTTCCTAATTAAATCACTTAAGTGAATTTTACATTTAATTTATCTTTTGAAACAAAAGACAAAATCACAATATAACAATTACTTTTTCAATTAGCACTAGCACTTGAAGAGGGGAAAGAAGGAGCTATAACTTTGAGATTTAACACATGCATCCTAAAATTTGTCACAACAACTATCTCTAACTCTTTAGGAACCACAATATTCACCAATTTGTTCATCCAACTTCCAAAATATTTTCCATTTTAGAACTTGTTCCTCCAAGCTAAGCTAAATTCTTGGAACCCTAGAAAATGGTCGCCACGCGTGCCCATTCTACACAGAAACCAGCGAATCGTCCCTGCACAAACACTAAGTGGGGCATTGTCCATTTACATGGTGACGGTGGCGGCGGCGGCGGCGACCTCCAGGCACGATTCAGCAGACAACCTGCAGTTGGAGGCGGCACGGCTTTGGGGGATGAGGACTCGGCCCTGTCCTGGATCAATCTTGCTTTCAATACCACGAAGGCTCCATTAATACTCCCCCTGAGGACGGCGGCACATTCACCGGTCAAGCTCCCTCTATTCTTGACGGGACGGGCCATGGCGCACCTATTCACGGCCCCACTGTAACCTCGTTCAAAGATGCATTAAGGGGCAAGGATTCTTCTATGAAGCCTGCAGATTGTACCCCATGCATTACATTTGGGGAGGAGGTCATTTCAACTGAAAATTATTATAAGGAACATGCTCTCATCTACAGATTCGGAGGACTTTGGCTGAGCCTTTCTGATCTTCACGCATGGATCTCCAAGCACTGGACTCCATTGATCGCTGGGAGGTTAGACTTATACCCGTGTGCTAAAGGTATTTTCATAGTAACTTTTTCTTCAATAGCTGACAAAGACTCCATTGCTTCCAAGCTTTGGGTTTGCCAATCTAAGCACCTAGTCATTAAATCCTGGTACCCCTCTTTTAACCCGCTCACTGAGTCTTTTTCATGCAAACCTGTTCGGATCCGATTACCCCATTTACCCCTCCAATTCTGGAGTGGTGAATGTTTGAAATCTATTGGAAACACTCTGGGAACTACACTTTCTATAGATTCTCAAACATCTGATTATACCCATACTACCTACGCTCGGATCTTGGTGGAACTAGACATGGCTAAAAACCTTCCTGCAACCATTGATCTCAGAGTGCAAAACAGAACTTGGTCACAACCTTTAGACTATGAAGGTCTTCCATTCCGATGCAGAAGATGTTTCTGTTTAGGTCACACCTCTACTAATTGTGGGATGGCAAAACACCAACATGAGAAACGCAGCTGGTGGAAAGATGCCCTCCCGGAACACTTGGTTTTCGGTACAAAAGAGGACCTAAAATCAAATTCAAATGCTGAGGCTGAATCTGATTTAGTCCCTGAAACCCCTTTATCGGAAAATCCTATTGCCGACAGCAAGGAAGATGCAACAAATTTATCTCATTTAGTTGTTGACAACAAGGAAAAATCATCTCATGAAAACAATGATGTTGTTTCAGTTGGTACTATTGCAACTATGGAAAATACTCCTTCTTCTAACCCTCCATCAGGTTGGGTAACTGTTCGAAAAAAGAAAAAGTTTATTTTAAAGAATGCCACTTCTCCGCCTCGATGATTTGTCTCTCTTTTGTTGTTTGGCTGTTCTTCATTGTCCATTGTCTTTGCCGAACAATGGTTTTTGGATCTGCTAAGGTGTTGCGGTCTTTGTTGCAGACTTCGGTATTGTTTTTCAGCCTATTTTTTTTGAAATGATGCTTTGGGTGTAGTACTTTTCTTTGAAAGCATTGTTTTCACTCTTGTTGGGCTTCAATGATTCAATTTTGGCTTTTGAGCCTTCCTGTACAAGGGTATAGTCCCTTTCAAAAAACTATTTGCCAATAATAATAAAAAAAAATCTTGGAAGCTTCAATTATTGCATTATTTAACTCGCAAATATCTTCCATTCTATCTTGATTAATAATTTCAGTGTTAAAAAATCTCTTCTTTAATCAATTTTTTGAATTTCTCTTTGATCTCATGTAATGTACTTCTTTGAGAAGACTTATCCGAGAAAAGATCACATCAGAGAGCTTTGAGGTTAGAAATAAAATTAGAATTCAAAGATTCACCCTTATGTATAGAATTTTGTAGATTTGTGGAAGCCTCTTCCAAAAATTTGAGTTTCCTTTCAACACTATATGACCAAGAGTGTGACATATTTATTTTTGCATCATCAAATTTTTCTTGGGATGGAGGAGCTTTTCATCTGTTACTGTCATGATCATGAGATCTTGAATTACATCAACCCACACCTTAGATTATTTTTTGATGTTCTCAACTCTAGAGTTTATTTGCTTCTGAGAAACTATAAAATTATCATTATTTGCATACTTCATCAATGAATTTAAGTCCACTCATGAGTATTTTATCTACCCAAGCTTCGGTGACTTTTCCTTGAATGGTATACTTATGAACTTCTGAAATTGTCTTCATGTTAATGTCAGTCACTAGAGTGGGAGATGGGAGAGATGCCAAAGGAGTAGGGTCCAGAGAAAGGAAAGATTTAATATATGTTGAGAGATTTTGTACCTTCCCTTCTAAGTGCTCTTTTTCTTATTTTCCTTTTTCAACCCTTTCAATGAATTTTGAAATTGTTTCTATTAGGTTATGCACTTCTCCTTCAGGAATGGATTCTACTAGTGCTATATTTGTTAACTCGTAGTCAATCGTGACCGATCTCTTTTTTACTTTTTCCCCTGTTGGTATTACAATTTCAACAAATTTTTGTCCCGAGGTGTTGGTTACAAAGACATGAAGTTGTTTTATATTTTTGTGGGAGAAAGGGTTCCAAGAAGTGTAACTACAACACCATAATTAAGAATTTCAATTTTTGGTGATCTTTTCCTTTCTTGCTTTTAACCATTAGTTGGACCCATGAGAAAGAATCACTAGAAATTATTCAAAAGATGGATTTGTAGTTGACATATTGATTATTAAAGGAGGATGAGAAGATACATGTGTGGGAATAACTTCAATTGAGGAAGATTTTTCTGTAGATCCCTGAGGAGAGGCAAAAGTCTCCGCAAAACAAGTTTTTCCCTGGAAGTACTTGTTTTCCTAAATATTGAGCTAGGATATCAATAAATTCATCATCTTCTTCTTCTTCACTTTCCTCTTCCGCATTTTCCTCTTGTTTATTTTCCTATTATTTACTTTCTTATTTTTCTTATTTTTTGATATCTTCTTTACTAGATTCATCCTTCAAAATTCATTCATACACCTTCGTGCTTGATTCTTGTTGATTTTTAGAAGAAGGAATGTCTTGGGAAGCAACAATATATTGAGAGGATTTGAACTATGATAAATTTTTCGTAAACCATTTCTTGGTTATCAATAAAATAAGAGTTGTGAGATCATCAATATTATCCTTCTCCTTGAGAGACCAATCAATGATAGGAAGGGAGAATATTGAATGGAATTTACAAACTCAAGTTCTAAAAAATTGACCCATCATCAACCATACCATCATGTACTTGATATAGTTTAAAATCCTTGATTTGTTGAAGGGTCATTCTACCAAACAATCCCTTTCTGAATTCAAATTCATCATCACAATCTTCCCAATAATCTTCTATTATTGGAACATGAGAGTATAACAGATGAATATTGTGGATCGATGAAATTCTTACTATCAAAGGATATCCTTTTTGAAAAGGATGCATGTTGAATGGAGCAATAGTTCTCTCAATATTTTGAGCATCAATCGCTGACTTGAAAACAAAATGTCCAAGAGATATAAGAAATTGGATGCCTAAAACTTTCTTGTCTCTACAAGTCCTGTGAAGGATACCCAACTATCTGCAAAACTCAATGAAGATGATTTTATCATTGCAGTAGATTGGGATCTTGTAAGGGATTCCTTCAAAACCTACAATTTGATAAATGAAAACTTTAAGAATTGAATGAAGATGCTTCCAAAATGGTCTATCAATTGTTTGGCTTCCTAGGAGACTCTATTAGTGGTACAATACTCTAGTAATTTGACTATGAACATAGTGAATGCATCATTAAATATTATGCAATGAATATTGTTATTGTCAAGAGTTAATTGGGTGTAATACTCATAAAGTGGAAGATTTTTTTAATACCTTGACTTGATAAGCCAATCCAAATCATATACCTAACAATAGTGAACATCAAATAAGAGGAAAGATTTAGTTTGATGGACTGGGTGATCGGTTGGGTCATATTCTCGCAAATTATTTCTCCCTAATTTAGAGCTTGTTTACCCTCACATATTAGATTAATGAAAATTTACATTTAGTCTTGAATTTCTTTAGTGGAAGGGAGGCTCATTACTTTAGCTAGGAGGGTGATAATGTCTAACAATTCTTCAATGAAGTCATTGTTATCCATTTTTACCCCCTGGAAAAAATGAAAAACTTGAAAAAAATTAGACTTGACAGTTGATGGAGCTTTAGTGATGAATTTGAAGATTTTCAGGTATTTTCATGTTTGGAGGCATTTGGAATCATTTTTGTGCAATTTCCTTCTTCTAGAGGCTTCAGGATCCATACTTAGCCAATTTTGAGTAAAAATGAGTAAAATTGAGAAATATTGGCTTTGGGCACTTCAATTTATTTTCTTTAACTTCTCAATCCAAGAAAAATCCAAGGAGTTAGTGAAAATTTGGAGAAAATTGAAAAAATGGAAAATTAGCCTATTTTAGTGTATTGCGGGTCCAGGGAGGTTGGATGGAACAGGTACCCGAGAATCTAAGTTTCCCCATATTGCACTAAGGTCTAATTTGCTAAGGGGAGTGAGTGACACCTTTATAATGAGGAGATGTGGATGGACGGGGGTGCAACAGAACAAGTTTCGTTGGGGTCGGGGTTCCCGTATGGCCTTACAAGATGATTTGCCAAGGAGGCGGGGTTGTTTGAAGTGTGGGTTGGAGCGGGACTATGGGTACAAATGGCCCATAGGAATTCATTCCTGCAGAACAAGTTCTCTACAAAGGTGAAGGGCCGAAATACAAAGGGCGGGGTGTTGTAGTGTAGTGTGACAAGATGACTACTGAGGAGAACAAGGGGATGTGAGAAACAATGTTCCCATGGAACATTGTTCCCCGCGAGTAGTTAGAACTCGCAATCTAAAGGAGGTGGCCAAAGCGGTGGAATGCGGGAAACATAAAGATGCGAGGAATGCGGTGATCCGAAGCATAAATGACCCTAGTTCCACGAGTTCCAATTAAGCCCGAAACCCCTAAACCCACATCCCCATAAATTTTTTCCACGACACCAAATTGGACAAAATTATACTCGTTGGATTTGTATTTCTCTCCTCTACACTCTGAAATCATTAAAAATGGAAAGTAGGTGGAGTTCTTTGGGAGAAAATGAAGAAAAATCTCCCGAGTTCAAAATGCAACGTCCTGGGCAATTGGAAAGGTATTAATCAAGACATGGAGACAATTTCTTCTTCCACAAGCTAAAGGACATGAAGGGATGGGCTTTGCAGGGGTCTTCATGATGTTTTGCAAGCATTTACTACCTTTTGTTGGTTGGTGAAGCCCAAAATTCGAGTTCCCTCTCTTTTTCTCTTCTTTCTTCCATATATTGTAAAAGAGAGCTCATTTTTTAGTTGTTGGACACTTTGAAATGTTGCTCTCTCTTCTTCTCAGCTACTAGGTAGATATTGGAGCTCCAAGCCTCATTTTTGAGCATTGTAATGATGAATCATGCCTTCTACCTCCAGTATGATGTATTGTGTAAAATTCTGAAGCAATAAAATCAAGTTTTGTGGTTGTTTTCACGCGCCACGTACTCGAGTTTTCATTGCTTTATCTTGCCTTTCTTCATGTTTACAGGTATTTTGTGCATTTTCTTGTTCTCATTGCAAACTTGAATGATGTTGTGCTTATGGAAATGGTGTATTGAATGTTGTGTGGTCTGTGGTGCTTTGTCCACCCTCTCCATCTCCATTTTCTCCCATTTTCATGCATTTTGAAGTGGCCACACCCCCTTTTCTTGGTGCTATCACCTTTGTTTGTGTAGGATTTCTCATTTTCATGCACTCTCTCTCTCCCCTGGTCCTTGGAATTGGTAGATTAGGATTAGTTAGTTGCATTTCCTTCATTAGGAGTAGTTTAGTGTTAGGTTTAGGTAGAGGAATCCAACCTTCTCCAGAGGTCCATCTCAAGTAGCAAGTCCCACAACTTGAGAGATGGTCCCATGTTAGCAAAAAGTAGGGATCTGTCATCAGATAATCCTAGGGTGCTACTTTTTTGACATAATCACTACTCCTATGAGGGTTTTGGGTAATTTTAAAGGTCCCTTCTTTTTCATCTTTAACCAAGATTTAGCAATCATGGTTTGATATGTATTTGGGGTTAGGTCATACTCCCTTTGGGCTTCGTTGAGAGTTAAAATTTTGGCATTTGCGAGGGAAGGGATTCGAGAGCCAAATTTATATGGTGTTCATCAAGTTGAGCAATTATTTGACATGGGGATCTCTCAATTATTTGGTTTAATGATCAAAGCAGGAAACCCAAGCCAAAATAGTGTCAAAGCATCTTGAAATGAAGTGAGAAAACCACTGCATAAGCCAATTCACTATCAATAATTCTTTAGGATAGAGGAGTTTGATAGTCATCTTTTATTAAATGTTCTAAAATTCTGCCAAATCCATGTGTTTAACATCACTATCGTTAATTTGTGTACAAAAGTTTATAGGGAAGAAATGGGCTCATAACTTGTGTATTAGAGCTTCATTTTGACAAATTAAGGCTTTGGGGAAAATGACAAGAGATAATCAACCACACATAGGAGATTGGGAAAATAGGCACCAAAACAAGGGGGACAATCAAAACAAGGAAAAACAAGAACAAGAATGATTACCGATTGGATGAAATGAAGCCCTTTTCCACATGATTTTGTTAACACTAATGATTTGATTTTGGTTTGAAAACATTAGAGCTAGAGGTGGAAAAACAACTATAGCATTGTTGAAAATGACGAGGCAAAGCACAATTTTTAATCCACAAATGAAAAATGACCTAAGCAAAATCCGCACTTCTTATTTATAGGGTGGGAAAGAACAACAAAGTAATGTTTTGCATAACATTTTAAGGCGAAGAATCGTGGTTTTGGAGGAACGTGGGAACCATTCCATTGGTGTTGTGCATGATCGACATTGTTTATTTTGTCAAACTCTTATGCCCCAATTAGACATCGTAGGATTCAATGAATTCATGGAACTACGTAACTGCTCCATGATTGCTAAGTTATTCCGATTTAGTCAACCTTGCCCAATTTTTCAATGCAATGGTATTTACATGAATATAGGGAACACAATGAACAACAAAAGAATTGCTCTTGCTCCATCAAGGATCGATAAAGTCAACACTACCCAACCTTACTAGTCAATCAGATAAGTCGACAAATTGAGGAACTATTGGAACTCAAGAAGAGTTCCTTATGTTCCTCCAAAAGCTAATTTACCTGAAAAAAAAATTTTTGAACTAGAAAAATGACTAAGTCCTAGAGAATGAAAGATTCACCAAGGAGAAATGCAACACATACAATTTGAATTTTTGGCTTTGACTTGAAATTTTTATAGGTACATGACAACAAGGCCAAAACCCTTATCCTTTCAAATGTGTGTAGCGATTAATATAGGCTAGAATGGATCTCAAAATTCTTGAATCGAACTTTTGGCTCGAGGATGCTTTATAATAAAATAGATTTTGCTCGTACAACTTCAATATCACTCTTGGAATTAATTTCTCCTTACAAATTTACTATGTTGTCATTTTTTTCTTTGTCAAATGTACTAATTCACTTGTGTAACCCTATTGACATATAAACCAACACAATGTGAAAAATTGACTAAAAGGGGCAAAAATGAAACCATGTTCGAGGTCAAAAAAAGCCAAAAAGTATGGGACCACTTTTGTAAAGAGATGATCGATTCATAGGCGCATAATCAATTAGAGCCTCAAAACATGCCAAAACAAGGGAGAAACGATAAAACGAGGAACATGAGAGTAACTAGGATTATCAAAAACATAAACAACAAATATAAAGTGAAACGAAATGGAAAGAAGAAAAAACGACAAGAAATAGAAATAAGAATCAATAATACAAAAAAACAAATTGAAAAGCGACAATACAAGAGAGTACGCGAAAATAAAAACTTAACTCACACCACCAATCATGGAACACCATAACAATTAACTAGTCTAGGAGTCACACACCCAAACAAAAAAATAAAAAGAGAAAGAAAAGGAGATGCTCAAAAGAAAAAGACCCCTTTGGAAAAATATATATTTTGATTTCAAATCGAGTCCGAATCCCTAGCGGGAGGAGAAGACTTTGGAATGATCCGGACGCTCCAATGGCCTCATCGTTTCCTCATCGTAATCTTGAAAATCAACTACCATTCCCCAAGACCTAAGCTCTGGCGAACATTCAAAGCAAGAGAGAGAGAACATTCTAAGCAAGAGGGAGAGAGAGAGAGAGGCGGCGATTGGCGTGTATATATCTAGCGAAAACAAAGCAAGTCAGAGCAGAGACGCAAAAAGGATGTGTGATGTTGCAAATAGCATTTGCCGTCTGCTTTTCGGCAGCACCGCTCATGCTCTACATTCCTCCCTGCAGGAATCTCAGCGATTTTCTGGACAAAATACTGTGCACGCTCCACGAGGTATCAGCGACTGTGAGAAGGTCTTATCCGCAGATTCGCAGTGCCGGCAGGAGAATCCTTCTCAGATTAGGCTTCTTTCGAATCCGCATCTGATTTCCCTGCCGTCAATAAATTATTCCTCGAGTCAGGATTAGGTTTTGTTTTTTTCTTTTGGAAGATGAAGATCCCCGTCGCATGCTCAGATTCTTGTAAACGATTTGTCTGGCCCGGGTAAAATCAAAACAAATCTCTGGTTTTACTTTGGCTTCGCAAATTTCATTTTTGTATATTCGTATATATTTTCTCGTAGGGTAAATTCATTTGGTCTAGCGGTAGGATGGGGTTTGAAGGATTATCTGGTTTTGAATGTAATGGGGAAGGGATTTGGGCATTTTTTTGTCAATTGTTTACACCCTATCCTTTTCCTTTACAGGGTTCAATTTGTTTTCTAATAATAAAACAAGCTGCTATGGTAATTAGGGTCAACGGTGGTTTTGAATTTGATTTTGGCTGAGATTTTTTTTTTTTTTTTTTTAATCTTAATTTCTCATGTGTGTTTTAATTTTTTTTTTTTTCAATATTGACTTTCAAATTGTAGCGAAATAAAATTGGCTGTTGCACATGACTTGTAAGACATGTTGGAAGGAAGTCAAATATAAGTTAGATTGAAAATTTATTTTTATGTGATGGTTTTTGGAACGGGAATGTGAAGCAAAACAAAAAAATCTATTTATGAATGAGATAAAATACATAATATATATAAATTTATATATGTAATATTGAGTATCTAATTTAATCTCTAACATACATACAATATAATATAATTTTTGTGAATAAAATGACTATTAGAATGACGATTTTTTCTTTATCTTTTCTTCGCCTCCCTTAACATATCATTGTAAACAAACATGCACAAGTTTCCCTTAATTAGTTCAATGTCATGACACCTCCACAATATTATTAAACTCGGCTTGGACAAACACATGTAATGACACGCTTTGTAGATTATATATATGATTTTATTAAGTAAAAAAACATGGTCTAGATCTCTAAACACGAGTTTTTAAAAGAACTTAGAAATAAAACGAGGTCCTTTTTTATCATTGTAGTGGTGACATGGTGTACCTTATTATAGTGTCAAGGTATGTTTACAAATTGTTTCACATAGCATTACTAATAGGCTAGAGAAGAATGTTACCTTCTTTTGAAATGATGGAACCGATTAACATCTCTCAAAATAATTAATATTGCAACAATCTCGGAAATAAACTTGGTTGCAATGTGAGTCGACAAAAACTCGAAGGATTTTGACAATTCTAATAGTTGCCTCGAGGGGTGCGCGCTACAATCAAAATGTAATTTCTAACTTCTCACTATGGTGATAGAGGAATAAATCCTTTCCTCTTGTTCACGTCATTCATTTCATGTATTCAATTTATAAAATATCATGTGGCTTTTATATCCCAAGGCAATTTCTCCAACTTAACATAGATCTCGTGTCTATGTGTGTGATTTGTCTCAAACACAAATCATGAATGATTTTAGGCTTTAAATCCAACTACATCGTGGTGCATTTTTAATTCCTCTATCCTTCATTAGTCGCCTTATCATTTGAATCTCAACCCCACCGCACACTTTTGCATGTATGGTTTAGAAGAACTTCAAGTTGCTATATTTCGAGGATCTAACTAAAAATAAAGTTGTAAATACTTGTACTATATACTCTTAGGTGTTTTTAGGCACAAAAAAACACATCCACACACTCACCATAGGCTTAATTGACATCTTGATAAAGTTTATCCATAAGACCACAACATTCCATAAGACCACAACGCTTTGAGGCATTTTGTTGAATGATTGACATTGGAAAAATATATGAATGAATTGAAAAGCAAAGCACATACGAAAGTGAATAAGTATCTAACGTCATATTGAGGATATCAGACTCGACAAGTGTTTTCTATAGAAAAGCTATTGTTTTGATAGAAAACGTTGTGAAAATTGCAATTCGAAATGTAAATGTTGGATCCCAACGTTGGTGTGCTAATTTCATTTATAAAAACTTGATCTTTCCTTCTCAAATAATGCAGATTCACATGTAATATCATTTTGTTTTGTTAGTAACACCATGTTTTGCTTAGTTCAATGGAATACATTAAGATCAAGTTATTCATATTTGAGATTGTCCTTACTAGTACAGGGATGAACTTTTATGAAGTTTTGGAAAATCTATTCTCAAATACATTTATGCACTTCCAAAAGATTGCTTCAATCATCAATGTGGCAATTTTGAATCTTGATGTGGTAATGAAAACTCCTTTACTTAATTATAAGTACTCGATTAGAGATTGAGAAAGGCGACCAATGGATCCCACATATATCATTTACCCTCCACACTTCATCAACACAAGTTGTGTACAACAATTCACATTAATTATTCAACACAAGCACTGAGAATTTGAATGATACATTAGTAACAAAAATTACCTCATCAAAAGCTTTAAAAATATCAATGTAAGGTTGATGAATAGTAGAGACGACGATTCTTCCTATGTCTATAGTGTTTCAAATAGTTCACATAACAATAGCAACAATCCTTGTGTTCGAACTTTGTGTTGGCTCGTCCATGAAAATTATGGAAGGTTTTGTTACCAATTTTCAATCGCTTTTGTTAGTCTCTCGTTTGTTTTGTTAAAAGACCATCCACCAGGTAGCTTGACTAGTTCTCTAAAATTATTCAACTCCGCAAGATCTATCACTTCATCTACACACAATGTCACTCATTCACCTGTCTAATTCTATTGAAAAATCCTTGCCATCTATTTAGAGTATTATTGAATAGAGAAAACTTACAACATATTATACCTTTCTTGCTTGAGGATCAACCTTCTTTGGAAAATGAAGCCAAGAAGAATAAATAAGGGACTCATAAAACACCCATTTTGGCAAAGGTTGGGAGTATGCTAGCAAAGGTTTCAGATTATGGCTTTACAATTGCTAATTGCATTGACTCAAAAGTTTCCAAAGATTTTTCAACAAACTTATTTTGTGCATATCCTGCAATTATTGCAATCCATGAGACCGCATTTCTTTCAATATTTTGTCAAGCATGCTTCCACATTTTGCATTCATATCTACCAAGTCACGTACAACTACAAAATTTGAGAAAAGTCCCTTACCTATTATTCTTTAGTGGCTGCCTATAGCTTGTTTCAAAGCTCTTATTTTGGCATAGGATGGCAATATGCTAGCACTTGAGGTTAACTTATCTTGTTGGACACCTATTGGTTAGGTTTTTTGAAATAGATTCACCACTTCATGAGGATGCACATGACTTTTGTAAGCTACAAGTATGATATTTCACAAAGGTACAAATAACAAACCACAATTTTATTTTTTTCAAAGTGACCAAAGTAAAATATTTAGTGTTGATAATGACAAAAACATAAAACAAAGTAGAAGCACAAATATGGTAAATAGATTCATCGGATTCACTGGATAAAATGCAGCAATAGTGGTGATTGTTGCATATTTTTGCATAGGGGCAATAGTGGTGATTGTTACATATTTACATTAAGCAAAATTCATAGGGTATTCACATTTAAATTTGAAGGCGTTAGATTTGAAAAGTAGGTGTCCATGTCTTCCCATGAGTCCAGATTGGTCGTGTCTCCAAGCAAATCGAATCCGGCTTTCTTTCAATTTTTGAGTTAGTAAAAGAGCCAATGAATTAAACAAAAAACCAACTGCCTCAAACATGTGTTATCAAAAAATTTAACAGAAAAGTTCAACATTTTCTGACAAGGATTCCCACAATAAAAATACCTCGAACGTAATAATTATAAAAATAGAAAATAAACTTAATTTGTTGAAGTTTTTGTAATATATGTGTTGATGTGGGTTTTATGCATACGATAAATAATAGAGAAACTCCTCTTATTTTAGAATCACTAGAGTGATTTTTGGATATACAAGTTGCAGGTATGCAGTCCTATTATAGCCAAATGGTGAAATAGCAAACATGGATGTTGATAACACCAGAAGCTCAATTACACCACACTCCACTCACAAGTCAACACCAAAAAATCTAATCCAGAATGATTATAAACAACGAGGACTAGAATACAAATACAATTCGACTTAAAGAAACATAGAAGAAGAAGAACTAGGGAGAGAATTACACTGCCACACACTACGTGGATGAACGTCATTAAACTGCATCTATGAAAGTTCAGAAATTAACTTAGCCAAAACTAATTCGCGCTTGTCCCCTTCTCAATGGCGGGAATCCCAACTCAAATCATTAAATGATTGGAGCTACAAGAATTGAATTCCACCACTCATTCTTTGGCAATTGTCTCAAGGTACAATCCGAATCTGTTGGCCTATTTTCCAACGCCATTACTGATCAGTTGGCCTCATTATGAGTTGGCACCATAATGTCTCCAGGACGAATAAAGAACCGACCCAAAAGGGAACGAAAAAACATGCACTCAAACGCACAAGACGTTGATCTGCCCATTAAAAACAATCACCAACTTTTTCAGGGACAAATCATCACCATGTAACAACACCATACTTATTCCAAAGAAAACACTGTGGTGGGTTCTCATTTCTAAAAGAAATAGGGCATGTTGCGAACCAATGAAGGGAAAACACTAACAATGTGTTTTAGAACATAGAATTTTTTGCTTTAGCCTGGATTTATTCTAAAATTGGAATTATTCCAACATTCTCTTAAAGATCTTGTAACATACCAAGTCTAAGAAAGGAAGAAAAACTCTCGTGTCAAGTGCCTTTACGAACTTAGACGAGGAGCTTCGTTATCCCAGTTTAAATCAGAAACTTAGGAAGATTTCTGATGGGCATTATGCTTGATTATTGATTAGTAGAGAGGCTCTGGGAAAGCTAGAGCCTTGCTCCATTGGTAGAGAGATGTCCAATTACTAGAATCGCTGTTTTGGAAAGAAAACCTTTTCTTTTGATTTAATTTAAATCTTTTTTTAATCTCTAGAGAAGTCTGACTTCCTCTACCTATCTATCATAACACTAACATACTACTCCTAAGCTAAACTACCCAAATACATGGTAAAAGGGGAAGGAATAATGCATGAAATGAAATTAAGCTAAGGGAATGACGATGACGCCATTACGTAAAGGGATCTCTCTCCACAAGAGAAAAATAGGAAAAAACATAGGATGAGAGGGCAGATACATGCCATAGATCAACATTGTGTGAACCATTCCATTCCACACATTTTAGACGAAAATGAAAACATACACAAGTATAACCCACATACAATACATGCCAAAAATTAATAAACATGTAAGACACACAATGAACACAAGGGAAGATATGAGCCATAATAACAAGATTTCATTGATAAAAGATATACACAATCCATTACATCACCGGGAAGGGCATTGAGCGCATTACATGTGACCAAATCATAGGTCCGTAGCTCGTGAAAGATATGCCACCGTTTTTACATGATGACTTTGCATTTGGGAGGGATCTTTTACAAATGATATTGAGTTACTTTCAATAGAGAAGTAAGATAAGAAAGAGGGACAAACTCAGATTGTGTCGAAATGAAGAGAGCTAACCACCCACCACCCACAAAGGACCAATCTCCATTGATTTCTTAGACTAGGTATGGGTGTTTGTCATTGATCCAATCGAATGCCATTAGAGCACCGAGAGAAGGAGGATGGCAACATTCAAAATTAAATTATGGTTGTTGGAATGATTGGGCACTGGTTTGAATTAGGTGTGACTTTTTGGTGCTTCATGGACTTCGATGTTCCACCACCTTGATCCTATCTTCCATGACTTTATGTTTTACTTTATGAACCTTAGATGATCTACAGCTCCATTTCTGACTTTTGCATCAATTTGTGAACAACCACTGACTTTGTAATTCCTCTTACTATACACGGTTCATTTTTTCATCATGCCGCATAGTATATTTCATTCCTTAGAGTCTTATGTGTTTCGTGGAATTTTTTCTTGTATTGCAGTTGATTATGCAAATATTTAAATAAATAAATGTCAAATATTAAATATGTACTAGCGCAATGATATAAATAATTAAGTACAAATTTCACCCAAACAAATAATCAATTAACTGAAACCCTAGTTGCAAATGAAGGGAATAAAATACTTAGTTGATCCGCAGTGATGCTGAAGCTACGCTGTCGTGGAAAACTAATGGAACATGGAATCAAAGCATCGCAACCGAACCTAGAAAAATGTAAGAGTGATGGAAATTTCGGGACCGGGGTGCCTATGCGCAGGTTAGGGGTGCAAAGACCTATTATGGGTGCATATGGTCGTTGAGAAGGTGTGAAAACCAATTTCTCGTGGTCATGTAAGATGTTTTTTGGTTATCACCTTTGATCATTTGTATGTCGTTGCACTTCACTGTTATTCACCTGAAACCTGTAATAAGAAAGAAACACCTGCAAAACCCCAAACATATCAAATCCTATAAAGAAAAAGATGCAAATGGGGAGTCGGACTAACCCTAACACCACCTGATGAGTGAACTTATGATCCAGGGTGATGCACTACATTTCCGACTCTATGTAATTTTGTGTGTGTGCGTGCGGAATCGTGTCCTAGGTGGCTCTTGTGTGAGTCACACTTGATAGCGAGCAATAGCTAGATGTAGAAAATGTAGATAGATGTGTGCATGGAAAAATGAACTTCCCCTCCTATGAAGTGTATGCAAAAATGCAGTCCCTTTCCTTGTATGGATGTTAGATGGATGCTTGAATGCTCTTGTAAATGCCTTTGGATGCAACCTTAAGTGGTGATAGTAGATGCTTAGTGCTTGGTCCTTTATTATGATCACATAGCTTTGTAATTATATGATTCCCTTAGTTGAATTTTGTAATTAAGCACTTTGAAAGGACAACTAGTAAGTGTTATCCAAAATAGCCCCCTCGAGATATTTTGTAACTTTCCATTTCATCTTGGACCTGGGGCAATACTAAATTGATAAGAAATGAGAAAATTCACATTTCGGAAAAGCTTGCAATAGTTCAAGACATTCCCTTTTCTCCTTGCAAAACCATTCGGACCCATACTTAGCCAAACCCCACCCTGTGAAAATCTTAAAATTGGCTAAGTGTTTAGAGTTTTCTTCATTTTGGGTTTTCGGGTCCTTCATGCATCGAAACATGTTGATCTATTAACATGTTCCATGCCGTTGGTTTTCCGCCCCTCGAATCACAATTTTCCTTGTTTTGGGTTTCCCAACTTACAAAGCAAGGATGAAGTTTTGGCCTCCTCATTTTGGGTTTTGGGACTCTCTCGCATCGAAACATTGCAGCCAAAATACATGTTTGGTGTAATGTGTTTACAGTTCCAAAACCCGATGGTCTATAGTGTTTCAGGGTTTGAGACTTCAGATTTTGGAGCATCGGAACATGCTTGACTCAATTGCATGTTCCGTGCTACTTGCTTTCGATTTAAACGTGATTTCCTTTATTTTGGGTTTTTGGGGGTCAACGACATTCGCGTAAGTCAAACATCCTGACAACCTCCTTCATTTCAGGTTTCGGGATTTCAGGGTTTCTGAGCATCGGAACATGCCGACTCAAACACATGTATTTTTCCACTTGTATTATGAACTTGAAACTCGACTTCTTTAATTTCGGGTTTTGGGGTGTTTTGCAAGGTCGAAGTTATGACAAAGGCCCAATTTAATAGTTCAACCACACACATTTATTGTACTATGGCACCCAAATCTTAAAATGGCCATAACTTTCTCCCAAAAGATCCGATTTTCACAAAATTAGACTTTTGGAAAGGTCTCAACATCCTCTACACCAAAAAATGGATTTCTTATTTTTAATGAGGCTAAGTATTTTAAAATGGGAAGTATAATCCGTCATTTAGAGGAATAGTTGCAGTAGTTCAACCACCAAAAATGATGAAGTAGGTTCTCAGATAGCAATCCACCTTCTTGTAGCTTCAAAGAAAACAATGTATTCTTCAAGTATAAAACCCTTCCTTTTTCAAACATTTGATATTTGACTTTTAGACTTGTCCAAAACATGATTGCCACAATGGCATTCCACACTTCCGGTATCATATGATCCGACACCGAAAACTCGAGAAACAATAAAGTTTCCTTATGATGTTTGTAATAATCCGAAAAGTTTGTAGCAGATCTTCCTTCACCGCCCGTGATTATCTTATCACAATCATGAAGTTTCGCAAGCATTAGAATCTTATGGCTCCATACATTGAAATTAGTGCCCGTTAATTTTTGCAAGTGTGGCAGAATGAGGTTTGAAATATTTTCCATTTTATTATTCCAAAGTAATGGAAATAATAAAATAATATGTTGCCCACACCAATAAAATAATATGAAATTGATTATTCCAATGCAAGTTACTTTTGTTGAAATAAATTTTAATGTAGTGTATGAATTCAACAACTTTCTTTAGAAGGAAGAAATTGAATCGAACTTCCCTAGAACTTATGTTATCTTCACGAATGGTAAAAGAACAAAAAAATTGTCCTCATTTTTCGAGGAGAGGATGCCCTCACTTTTGTCATTTTTTCCCTAGCAACTTCTGGAATGGAGCTTTTCATGACTTCTGGTGACTGCTACGACCCTTGTCGTGCCCTAACAACTTCACACAGACGTGTCTCTACTACTACTCACGACTTTCCCTTCACCAATACACGACTTCTACAACTACGACTTCTGCAAATACAACATTTACAAATCGCAACTGGATATGACTTCTGCCCTTGTCTCGACCTTACCATCGACCTCACATAAACCTCTTTGCAAATGCTTCCTCTAATGGCGACGTGACTAACTGGATCTGATACTATTGTTAGTATGAGAAGAAGCAAAGATAAAAAACAAGAAGGCAAAAGCTGCACTGCTCAAATGATAACAAACAGGGAGTATTTATTTAGACAGGAGTAGTTACAACCTCCTTAATTTTCCAGAACCATATGGTTCATTATATATATTGAACAATATTTACATAAAGACTTTAGCCAAGCATACGATAAATAAGGGGTGATGTTTGGTTACTCTCAAGTGTTAGAAGAAGATCCTCACGACAGCTATGAGACAATTTGTATTCAATAACATTGCTAACATCATTTTTGGAAAAATTCATGCATATGATTAAAGGGAGTTATTCCACCATAGTTGTGAGATGGAAGGTGAAGATGCCCCATTGGAAAATATTGTTGTTGAGCATTTTTTGGTTTTTTTCCCTTTGTTTGAGCTTGCAGCTGGTTGGAAAGTGTTTTGTACACATGAGTGTACAAGGAAAGAAATTGCTACTGTTGTTTTTGAAGACAAAATTGGGACAACTGATTTTTTCTTCAAGGCAGCCATAAGTTTGTTTTTGAAGTTCTCTCACTTGACAGGCACGAGAGCTAGATTATGGGAGTACTACATCATGTTCTTTCACTTTGGCACATTGGCACTTGGGTATGAGAGCTTGCATTTGCTTGAGGGAAAGCAAATTTGGGGAGGGAGTGTAATGTCCCCTTTTCTAAATTAAAAATAATTAATAATATTTTAAGTTGGGTCGGCCAATTCTTCATTTTGGGACAACTTAATAATATTATTATTAAAATAAAAGGTATTTTTAAATACTAAAGTAGAAAAAGACCCTTAGCCTATTTTCATTATTTTTAGTCGGCTAAAAGGGAGAGGTCGTCCCTCTTTAAGAGGGAAAAACAAATGTTAAAAAAGAAATAAAGAGGCCTACATGGAGTGCTCCACAAAGAAAGGAAAGAAAAGGCTATAAAAGCAAATGTTGGGGCTCATTGTAATCATCATCTTGTGAATTATATACTTCTCTTTTGGAAATTTGAGCATTGAGCTCTCACTTTCAACCCTCGAGGACAAAACCCTCAATAGACAAAACACTTGGAGACAAAAACCTTCATTTTTTGCATTCGGGAATCACATTGGAGCTTCAAAATTGGAATTTCATACAATGAAGGGTTTTATCAAGTCTTAGGGCACACATTCCAACTAGGGCATGCTTCGGGCGCCGCCACATTCATTTCCAACTTGATCTACCCATTTGGAGATTTTGGGATCACTTTTAAATGGGTTTTCATGGTTGGAAAAATATGATTCTAATTTTATTGGATAGCTGATATTTTGTGGTCATTTTGAGCTATCATTTGCATTTTATCTCCAAGTATTTAGGAAGATATGGAAATTTTAAGTTTTAGTTGTTTCCAAGCAATAATTAATTCCAACAATCTATTATTTATTGTTAAGCATTTATTTTGCATGAATTCATCAAGTGTTTCATATTATTGATGTATTTTTGAAGATTTGTGTGTGGGAAAGGCTAAAATCAATTCTACTTATGTCACTTAGGGTTTTGCGGACCTAAAATAGGTCGTTGCCCTAACTTTTGCATAAAATGAGTTTTTTGTCATAAAAATCAGGTTTTCTACATGTGAATTCCATCATTTTCAGCAATGTTACATAAGGGTTTTGGGAAAATCCAAATTCCTTGAATTTGAAACCGAAAGGGACATTACAAAGAGTCATTCTTGAATCAAATTTTAAAAGGCCACTAGTATATTCATTTTGAGACAACTTAATAATATTATTTTTAAAATAAAAGGTACTTTTAAATATTAAAGTAGAAAAAAGACCCTTAGCCTATTTTCATTATTTTTAGTCGGCTAAAAGGGAGAGGTCGTCCCTCTTTAAGAGGGAAAATCAAATATTAAAAAAACAAATAAAGAGACCTACATGGAATGCTCCACAAAGAAAGGAAAGAAAATGCTATAAAAGCAAATGTTGGGGCTCATTGTAATCATCATCTTGTGAATTATATACTTCTCTTTTGGAAATTTGAGCATTGAGCTCTCACTTTCAACCCTTGAGGACAAAAACCCTCATTGGATTGTATTGAGGACGAAAAACCCTCAATAGACAAAACACTTGGAGACGTAAACCCTCATTTTTACATTCAGGAATCACATTGGATCTTCAAAATTCAGAATTTCATAACAACAAGGGTTTCTATCGACTAGGGCACACATTCCAACTAGGGCACGCTTTTTGGGGGCTGCCACATTCATTTCCAACTTGATCTACCCATTTGGAGATTTTGGGATCACTTTTCAGTGGGTTTTCATGGTTGGAAAAATATAATTCTAATTTTATTGGATAGCCTGATATTTTGTGGTCATTTTGAGCTATCATTTGCATTTTATCTCCAAGTATTTAGGAAGATATGGAATTTTGAAGTTTTAGTTGTTTCAAGCAATAATTAATTCCAACAGTCTATAATTTATTGTTGAAGCATTTATTTTGCATGAATTCATCAAGTGTTTCATGTTGTTGATGTATTTTTGAAGATTTGTGTGTGGGAAAGGCTAAAATCTGAATTCTACCTAGGTCACTTAGGGTTTTGTGGACCTAAAACAGGTCGTTGCCCTAATTTTTGCATAAAATCAGTTTGTTGTCATAAAAATCAGGTTTTCTACATGTGGTTGGCATCATTTTCAGCAATGTTCCATTAGGGTTTTGGGGAAAATCCAAATTCCTTGAATTTGAAAGCTGAAAGGGACATTACAAAGAGTCATTCTTGAATCAAATTTTAAAATGCCACTAGTATATTACCATTAAGGTGCTCTCCTTTGAGTAGACTTTATGGCATAAATCTTATAAATGTGAGCTCCTCCTGGCTATTATTTTCTCTAACATGTAATAACTTACATTCAAGATCCTGGTCATCCTCCTACAATCATAGTAAGATTCCCATATTCGTGGGAGTCCCTTTACAAATCCATAAGACATAACTAGCCTTGGAAACTCATTACTATCATTACTCGGACCTTTATAAATTTGAAAGTTTTCTTCAAGATCCATATATCCATGGGCATTGAGGATACCCTCAACATGGCAATGCACAACTATTAACTTTTCGACATTAAAAAGAAATAAGTCACTTTCATAAGAAGAAAAGTATCCAAATACATTCCTTAAGCTTCGAGAAGTAAGAAACATAATCTACCTTTTATTGTATTCAAAACGATATTATATCTTAAATAAAAGGGCCTATGCTACTAATCTCATAATTATATTTGAGTGTTTGAAATGTCACCAAAATGATATAAAGTGGTTGTGTTGTCAGGCAACATTTTTCGTAGTAGACAAAAAAATGTGCATAGTTTAAGTATAAAATTGAATCAAACAACATCTATTCGAATGACAATTGAACAATTCTCCTCCACAACATTTTCCTTTCCATCCGAATGGGATGAGTCTCGTTGCCTATTTGTTCAAACTTTCCCATTCCAAACCAAACACAATCAAGCCAAATAAACATAAGAACATATTCAAATGTGTAGATTACACATTTTACAATTAATTCAATCAAGGGCTTATATATTCACCGATACTTCGGTCCTATCTATGAATGATAAGCAATCCTATATTGCTTGTAGTTGGAGAATGCAATCTAGACTCGCTAGAAAATGTGCACAAAAATAAATGAAGAGAAACCGGAATGCACGCATTATTCATTGTGTGTCCATCAATTTATTACATGCATGATCATTACAAAATGGTTGAAGTGGTTATAACTTTTTGTTAGTTAACAATTAACTAGTATTAACATAATGCTAATTCACAAGCCTTAAATTCAGCCTTATATTCTAATACCCCCTCTTAAGGATTACACTATATAGAACATACTCAAAAGAGATTAGGGTAATAGAATCAAATAAAATCGTGCAATTTTAGAATCTTTTTCCCTTTGAAAACAATGCTTTGACCACGTAGATTTCCAAGTTGCCTCCCTAACCCTCATAAAGGTGTAGTTCTCAAGTTGAAATCCCAAGTTCCCAGTTGCACCACCTCGAACTCCCAAATTTTGGACAACCATCCATACTAAGCTAATCCCACAGTGCTTCATCAAGTTGTTTCATGACCCTCGTAAGGATAAATTCCCGAGATCCACAGACTCCTGAACTATTTGGGAAGCCATCCATGCCGAGTTTTACCTACACTGGATCCCTTACTATCTTCAAAGTGTGAGGCTTCTTTTAAAATACGTACTCTAAAAGTGAGTTCATCACTTAAAATCCAATGAATTTCAACAATGGCTACATTAACTTCAATTGATTTGTCTTTCATCCAAATTTTAACTTTCCAAGTATGAAAGTTGAGGCCAAAATATTTGTTTAATAGAATCTCCATTCTCAAACAAATTACTTCAAAAAAATAACAATTTTCCAAAAGATAGAAAGACCCACAAGTCAACATAGCAAGATTTTAAAAAAATAATTTTTTTATTTAAGCAAAAATAGGAAAACTATACTAGGTGGGTTTGTGCCTTAAACGATTAGTTGTGACTAAAAATTGCCAAACTATTTTCCTTAGCAATGAATGACCCCTAAATATTACAAATATGAAATTGTATGACAATAGTTTCTTTGTTTTACACTAGCTACTTTCGAAAATCATGTTTTTTTCTTTTCCTTGTGATTTTGGATTGTGTGTTATGCAAAAAAAGGTGCCCTAATTCAAGTTCTTCTATGTTCCATTATGTTTGTCACGTTTTCTCCTTAAAATCTCTTATTTTTGTGCCCTAATTGCATGAGAATCACCAAAAAAATATTCAAAAATGGCAAAATCCTATTTTTGCTCCCTAGCACTTTGAAATACCCAAAAAATTATCTGAAAAAACTGCCAAAATTGTGCCCCCGAGTGGTTTTTTACACCTTTGCAATGGCATCAAAAATATTGTGTGGTTATGTTCGTTGTAACAGTCCTCAAACTGAAAATGGATCATTTTCTACCCTTTTTGATGATGTTTTCCTACCCTACATTATCGCTCATTCCCCTACATTATTCTTGAAAGCACAAAACCAAATTATACGCTAAATACACAATATTAATCTTGATTAATTTTCATGTGGAGCAGGTTACACATATATAGGAATATGTATTCCTAAAAACAAGGAGGTTGTTCAACAACACTCCCACAAATCTCTCTCTCAACACCTACATACGTGAGCTATTAAAACTCACCCAAACTAATATTGTTATATGAGTTGTTTATCAAACAACTCACATTAACATTTACATTACACACATATATTTTCCTCTAAGTAAATATCCAATAATAAATATTAATGGAGCACTAAATATAATCCTAACATTCCCCCCCTTAGTGCGAACATGGGGAAAACCTGCCTCTGTATTTGCACCTGCTCATGATCTGGTGATTTTCATAGGATGATCACAAACCTTAAGGATGGTTTTGCAAACGGCTCGCAAAAGCAGAGAATGGTGGTTTTGCAATTGGTTTACCACAAACCACAAAGTGATGGTTTTGTGAATGGATTACCAACAACCAAGAATGGGGGTTTTCTTTATTGGTTTACCACAAATCACAAATGAAGGTTTTCAAGTGGTTTACCTACAACCACATCAAGATATGCAAAGTATTATTCTTAGCCCTCATCACATCTCACCGCAGGAATAACATAGGAAATTCTTCGAAATTTGTTGCTAACGCACAAATTGAAAACTAGAAATGGAGCATTGGATCATGTTCGCCCCCTCAATGTGAAATTTCCACTTATTAAAAACAAGAACACGTAAACCGTACCACCGGAAGTGAACACACAACAAAAAGTGCCACCAAACCTTGATGCAGCCCCATCGTAGGTGACCGATGATGAGAGGTTTTGAATGACCTCCTTTCTTCATTGCCTCCATCCTCCGGTTTCATGCTGCTAGCTCAGCTGGATTTGGATATGAAGCTCAACTGTTTCCACATTGTTTATTCTTTTCTTCCCTCCCGCAATGTGAAAACATGTATTTTCCGGACGTCGGGTAACACCGAAAATGCGTCCATGAGGCAATTTTTTTCAGTTTTGACAACTTGAGTCTTTTGACCAAACAATAAACAAATATCCTAAAATCACCTCTAAATATTATGACTCTTTTGGCAACTATTGATAATGACAATTATACTACTATAACAAACTCTTGATTGACAATACTAATGACCTTAATACATTATACTTTATCAATTAAACAAAAGACTATAAAGTCTAAAATAACATTTAATGACAATCACACTTCGACAACCTAGACTCTATTTAGGAGGACAATAGACATAAATTAATATGACTTGCAAAGCTAATGAAACTAGTGACCACTCAAAATAATATGACCAAAATTAATAATGGAGGGAGAATATTTTAACAAACTTGCATATATAAGAGCTATTACTTTGCTGTCCTCCGTTCACATACCCTTCACTTCCACATGGAACCCATTGTTTGAGAGCTTATCCACGTGCTTGCTATTTGAAACTTTCCATATATCCATATGCTTGAATTCTACATGCACACTGCCAGCTGGTATATTGGATGCAATAACATGGGTGAGGGTAGAATAAGCCATCCAAGGTAGAAATATGACTTGGAAAATTCTCAGGTGAAACAACATGAATGGGTGCTATGCACGAGCTCGCAGAGTCCAAAGGAGGATGTAGTGTCTTCTGGAACTCAATGAATGCAAACAATGTCTGTGGTAGAATTTGACATAGATCGGTAGGGAGACTGATCCAAATGTGAGCTCATAACAAGCCAGAATGAATCCGATGCCAAGAGATTAGATTCAGATGCCAATATGAGTATAACTTTGGCACTTTCTCATAAATTGTCCTCAAAGTGGTAAGAATAGATCAAAATAGCTGCAGAGGTCGACGCTTGCTGCGTATTACAAAATTGTGGATCTCTGACAAATCTTCTGTAGTTGAATAGTAGCTATCTTCATGTACAACCGGTGAAAAGCACACCAAACATGCCCATTTATGTGTGTATTTGATGGAGTGACGAGCCAATCTCCCTCTCAGACAATCGATTGTCCACACAATTAGGTTCAGCTCTGATTTTAGGAGCTCACTGCAAAATAAACAGATCTAATGCAGAGGAGACAGATACAATGTGATAGAATATCAAAGCCATCCTTTTTCCAATAGTTGAAGCATTAATGTCATCATTTTAGAACTCTCAGGCTCTAATGCACAGATCTAAAGCAAGGCTTAACTCAATTAAAAAAAACAATGAAAATGCATTCAATCAAACTAAATGGCATTTCCAATTAAATCTCGAAAATCTTTATATGTCGAGTCTATAATAGGAACTTGTGATCTGAAGAACATCGATCGATCGACCAAAGCAGTCCAAGTGCTAGGAAGAGATATGCATGCGAGATGAGCCGTGAAGGAGATACGAGGTGGAATAACAAACTTAACGTAGAAATCATACAGGGTGCACACGAATACTACACAAGTAATAACAAATTTGCTTTTACAATCTGAATTCCACCATTCACAGGGCAATGGAGAAGTACAACTGCCCCTCACGAATCATTAGATCTCCATAAGGTCGCTCTGATACCAGATGAAAGCACAAAACCATATTATACGCTGAATACACAATATTAATCTTGATTAATTTTCATGCGGAGCAGGTTACACATATATAGGAATATGTATTCCTAAAAACAAGGAGGTTGTTCAACAACACTCCCATAAATCTCTCTCTCATCACCTACATACATGAGCTATTAAAACTCACCCAAACTAATATTGTTATATGAGTTGTTTATCAAACAACTCACATTAACATTTACATTACACACAGATATTTACCTCTAAGTAAATATCCAATAATAAATATTAATGGAGCACTAAATATAATCCTAACAATTGCTCGTTGCCCTACAATGTTGGCATTGCTCTTGCATCTAGGGTATGAACCGATGTTTGTCTCTTTCATGCCCTGATGGGACTAGTTTGAATTTCTTCTTAGTTCGCCGCTTTGATACCAATGTTATAATATGTGAGAGAGAGAGAGAGAGAGAGAGAGAGAGAGAGAGAGAGAGAGAGAGAGAGAGAGAGTAAATAAAGAATAGAATGTATAAAGAAAAAATAAAGAGTAGTCGCAATGCACACATTATTGTAATGTCCCCAATGGGACAATTTATGCCCCCAAAAGGAACAACCACAAATCTGATCTCTAACAACAAATTATAGAATATATACTTGATAAAATTACTGCAAATATGAATTTATTAGGGAAAATGCGAGTTGCTCTAGGAATTGCTATTCAATCACTCAAATCTTTACCAAAACAAATTTTTATATATGCAAGAACATCAAGAAAATACCAAATTTTTGACCAAAAAGAGGGCTGGAATTTTATTTAATAATATGCAGATGAACTTACAAACTTAGCTAAAAGTGAAGTTTCCCAAGCCCAAAAATATGCAAACCAGATGAATTTGGCCTCTAAAAATCTAATAATTAAACCAAAAATCAGATCTGATCCGAATGTGATAATTAAACCAAAAATCAAATATGATCCAAATGTGTCCTACGGTGTTCATAACATCCCATAAGTGGGTTGCTCCAATAAAAAAGGCTAAAAATGCAAGGTAGAAATCAACAACAAGCTTCCACCTTCAAACCCTAGTTGGAAACAATATAAATATACAACTTTGACATTCAATTACTGTTGGAATTCACAAATGATCCTTTAAAACTCAATGAAAAGCACAAAGGAAGAAGAGTTTTCATTCTTCTACCTAGGCAAAAGAGGGGTTTTATCCTCTAATGCAAAGAAAACAAAGGGTTTTCGTCCTTTGAAGTAAAATTGGAAAGCATGCAAGCTTAGACCAAATTTCGAAATTATATGATGCAAAAAGATGTCTTCTCCATGCATGACGACTTGCTTTTATAACTTTTCTTGGTGAATTAGCCACACAAAGAACCAATCAGCTCACTTTACCTTATTTAATATTTTCCCCTTGCTTTATTTGATCCCCATATGGGTTGCATTTTTCCACTAGGGGAAATAAAAATAAAGTAACTATTTTTTTCTTTTTTTTATTTTGTCACTAATAATTAATTTAAGTGCTTATAATAAAATTTCATTATGCACTTTAAAATTAATTTATTAGGACTAGTTTCCCTTCTTTCTTACTTCCTTAGCCATCGGGAAACAAAATTAGGCTAAGGGTCTTCGACCTGTTGCTTTCGAGAAGGGGATATTACAGCTTCTTCACCGTGTCTCCATCCTTTTATCATGCGAGAGATGGTTACAAAATGGTTGAAGTGGTTACAACTATTTATTAGTTAACACTTAAGTAATATTACTAACACAAATTTATAAGCCTTATATTCTAATATAGACTCTAAACTTCTTTCCACGTAGACCGCACCAACACATAAAAATTTGTAATCTTTTGTATACAATTTGTTCATCCTCCTAAAGAACAATTGTTGGCATTATTACATGATAATATGAAAAATACTACCTTGGCTTCATGAAGAATTATCTTCTTTAACAAATTTCATATTTCTAAGCCTTATTCAATTATAGGTAGACATAATTAATTTCAAGCTAGAAGTACAAATCTTATAACTAGTAGGAATAGTTTCCTACTACTTACATGAGTGTTTAGTTATAATATGAGAGGATATCCTACAAATAGGATCATGTTGTAGGTAAGTTTCATTATTATTGTTTGTCTAAAAGAGAACAAGGTTACGACATTTATGGGATTTTTACATTATCCATAGGCTGAAATAGTTAGAATATGTGGAGAGAAAAAGATTATACAAAGATAAAGAACAAATGAACCATGTTCGTACTTTTATTATGTGAGAGATGGTTACAACTAAATACAATTTTAAATTATTAGGATTCTTAAATACGCTTAAATGTCTCTTTAACTCATTGCAAAACGATAAAGTGTTGTTTCGTAACTCTTGAAGTCATTATAAACCGCCTACTTTAAACCATGAACTATCACCCTCGCTTCGAGATGATTTGGAAAACTCATAACCTTCTTGATCACTCCAATATTGTTTA
This sequence comes from Taxus wallichiana var. yunnanensis, assembly GCA_018340775.1. Classification (NCBI taxonomy): domain Eukaryota; kingdom Viridiplantae; phylum Streptophyta; class Pinopsida; order Cupressales; family Taxaceae; genus Taxus; species Taxus wallichiana. The sequence goes on along the minus strand of CM031236.1, from coordinate 508,257,415 downwards.
TCGACAAGACGAATTTGACTCCCCATTGATAAAGTTGACCTTCTCCTTATTTTAAATAGTTAAATCTTGCAATTTTTGGAGACTAACTAAGTACCCTTCACAACTCTGGAAACGATATGTGAAGTTTCATTCGTGTACCTTGGTATACGAGGAGTCGCCTTGATTTTTGGTTTGACCCGAAACGATCATATGACATCCTTTTGACGCCCTTATAGGAGCCCTGTTACACCGGTTTACAATAGTAGAGAGCTGTTAAAACTAGAAAGTTGGCTTTCGTTTGAACCACCATTTGAAAACCGGAAGGAGAAACCACATCCGTCTTCGCAAACCTCTAGCGTTTATACTAGACAAATGCATGGAACATTTAATGTAGGAAAGAGCACTTTTCGGGATAGTTTTGCGAAGCCATTTTGTAGGCCTCCGGTCGTAGTTTGACGAGGTCAAACTGGTCCAATTTCATCTTGTCACTCCAAAAAACTTGTCGCCGTTTGAACATGGTTGTCTAGTTCTCAGTCCCGTTGACTCTGATGAATTCTCGTTATATAGGGGAACTAGTAGGAGATGTCTTGTTGTGTGCTTCTCCATCAAATGTCAGTTATGGATGCAATTTTCTGGGTGCTCGAGCTAACTTTTGTCATTTTACAACTGGGTGAACTACGACCAGTGACCACAGAGAACTAACCGCCAAACGCAAACCATTCGCTCTTTTCAATTCTCTGTCGATTCTTTATGAACTCTTGGTATATCTGGGGACACGTAGAAAGTTAATCATGGTGTGCGTGTTCATTGGAAGATAACCTTTGGAAGCAGTTTCTGAGCCTCCGAGCCTGTTTTGAACATTTTGCAGCTAGTGAGAAAATGTAAGAATAGAAAGCTGCGGGACCTCGTAGGGTTGCCAAATCACCTTGAAAACGTTTAAACACATGTAAATAACTGTTTAAAACACTATAATGAAAATTGTTGTGTATTAGAACTTTTGACCAAAATGGTGTTTTCTCTCTCTTCCCTTCTCTTTCTCTCTCCTAGGTTACAAAAGAAGCAAAATGAAATGTAATGAATACATGTCTCTAAATCATTTTGTTTCGATTGCTAATTGTAAATTTTTATCTTATGTAAATGGGAAATTGAAAAATGTCAATTATGATTGAATAGGGTGGATGCCATGACAACGAATTATCATTTGAAATCATGCTCACGTAGCTTTTGTAGGATGGAAGAATGACGACGAAAAAGGTGATGTGTATTATTGTAATTTTTATAGGTTATTGTAAAATGAATAATGATCTAATGTAGTCTCTTGTTAGAGAAAATTTATAATTGGAATTTGTTAATATGTAGGAGATGCTAGTTTTAGGGATAACTTAGGAAATGTGCTTCTAATCATCGGTTCAATTTGTTAGTAGTTGTGTATGGCAAAAAAAAAAGGGTTTGATTTATACATAGTAAATTGAAATTGAAGATAATATCTTGTAGTATCGTCTCGGTATTCAATAAACGACTAAATTAATTACTTGGGTCATCTTCTTACCTCCCACTCAAAATTAATAAATTATTCATGCATAACTTGCCCTGCATGTGTGATTCTTTTTTTTTTTTACCATATAAGAAAATTAAGACCGTAGAACGAACTTAAGCTTTGCACTCAATGAGACCTTCTAGGTTAGGTAAATAAAACCCCTAGCTGGAGTTTACCGTCATAGTCATTAGGTTTAGTGACATTGTCGTGAACCCATATTTTAGGAATGACATGGTCCAACCTATCCAGAGTATGCGGTTTCCTTCTAGTTTTGGTAATCGTGAGAAGAATGTCCTCTCTTCAGGTCCGACACCGGGCTGAGTGGTGAAGACCGCCTTGGAAGTCACCTTATGAGTCCTTGTTAGAAGGAATGACTAAGCGGTGTAACCTTCCCATCTATGGAGTAGGTAGAGATATTACTCCCTTGTATCCTATTGGATTTCCGGGCCTTACGAAATTAGATCTAGAGATTAACTTCATCAGTGAATGAAATCCCTGTTGGACCCAAACGACCTATATGAAGATTGCGATATAGTTGTTCTATGTCTTGCATTCTCGTTAGTGAACCCTTTTGTCCCTCGTAGATAAATGTCTTGTCTTGGGCTTGTGAAAATTTAGTTCCTTGGTCTTTCACCGAAGGATTATAGGGTAAGTAAATTTTAACCTTAACCATACCTATAATAGAGATTAAAGCCTTGGGTGAAACTGGAATTAAGCTTAACCATGTGCTTCTGTAATATGTCAGACAAGTACTTTTGTAACTCTTATGTTTAAAATGATAGTAATAATGAGACCCTAGTGCGACGCAAAAGTAAATCATATGAGAGTAAACCAAAATTTGAGGTTAGGAATAATGTCACTGGGAGTCCTTAAGACTTAATTTAAACATCTTCATGTGTTACAAGGAATATAAATTGCCTTGGTGTGACCAAATGTCGACAAAACAAAAGATATGCATATAAAAATCAAATTTGGAATTCAACAAGTTATTGAACTATAATAATAATAATAGCGAAATAACTAATCTGTGATCGATGGATGTTCTTGGGGAAAAAGCTATTTCAAATCGATGTCTTTCTTAATCCCAAGATTTCATCTTGACATCACATTAGGTTCACTTGTGTAGCAAGGTTAAATTCCAAACTTTGAATAAGCGTTTTGGGAAGCATAATCTTAACATAAGAATTAGAGAGTTAGAATTTTGTATAAAATTTGGAATATGGAAAATACTTAGGCAAGTTATGAAAATTGGCATAAGGGTAAGGAGAAAAATCAAATGGTTGAACAAAAAGTGAAAGGTGAAATGAATTTTCAGAACAGGTAGGTGGAAAAAGGAAGAAAATTTTGCTTACATAATAATGTTATTGGATGTTTAACGTACGCTAGATGTAACCATGGTAATGTTGTGTGGTGGGTTGTCAATCCTTAAGTCCCTTTTGTTGTGGTCGTGTTATTGCTAGTATTCATTCGTTGGGAAAAGTGTGGCATCGATGTGCCGATGTCATCTGCATGTGTCTATGTGAGTCGATGACTTATGTGATTGTCACATGTGCATCGAGTCCTGTACTTGGAGCCCTCTTGTGTTGTGTGTAGCGTGTATTGTAAGTCAAAAAAATAAAATAAAATTATTATCCTGGTATTTTACTGTTGTTTTTGGGTGTGTAAAATGTGGGCACTACATATGGCATCAGAGTAGAGGTTCATGCTCTTGTACCTCTGGGATGGATTGGAGTTGTGATGATTTTGCAGGATAGTGATGGTGTTTCATGACGGGTTGCATGATGGTGATGGTGTTTCATGATGGTGATAAAAAACTGGAAGAGTAATGTGTTTTAAGAGTGATGTGATCTATGTCGTAATTGTGATAGTGTGAACGCACATGAGGTGTATGTCACTTAGTGTGCTTTTGTTATCATGTTGATGTGCGTTGGGGATGGGAGTATTCTCTCTCCTTCGTGTGGATTCTATGAAGAGTCCACGTGTGAATTACTACTTGGAATGTGTAAAAAGAATTCTAATGTGGATGACGGGGTGTTGGAGCATTGTGGCATATTGTGATATGTGGGTGTGTCGATATGTGGTATGATTGGATTGATGTAAAGTGAATTGAATTGTATCATGATGTTTTACCATGTTTTGAAGAAATGTGTGTATCACTTTGTATGTAGCAAATGAATGTTATGTTGTGATGTTACTATGTCCATTGTATGTATGATTTGTGTAATATGGGATGGTTCATGTCGTGATTTAGGGGCATATGGTGAGTATGATCCCTAGTGTACAGTGATTGCACTTTGGGTGCAGGATGTGATAATGTGATGTATCGTAACCCGCAAAAGTAGTGATTGTGTTATACCTTGTACATATATACCATGCGTAATACATTATGGTTGTTGTGTGTGAATTACCATTGTGTTAGTGATGTAGTTATGTGTATGTCGTGGACCCTACACTAGACGACCCTAAGGGGATGAACTGTCAAGAGTGTATGTGTGGAGAGAGGAGGCGTGGACTAGGTTTTCATAATCTTGAGCCGAGTACGAGTGAGGAAGTGGAGTCTTATATAGACTGAAAATCCACTTCTATCTATTTAGTATACTTCGAGCTTGCTCAGTATATTGTGGGTGTGCACCACCTTAGGCTCAACTTATGCAACCTTGTGTCCCCTACTCTTTCTTATTGGATTGTTCATTGAATAATCCTATGTGATTTTGACTATGTTGATCCTTGTGGGAGTATGGAGGAATGGTTCAGGAAGAGATGATGACAGTTACATTATTGGATTTGCTCATACCGGTTACTTGTATATTTTTACGAGCCGAGGCTCGATGTCCGAGTGCCAAGACTCGATGAGTACCCCTTCGTGTGGAGTATGAGGCCACATAGTGATTCATCTTGTGCTATTTTCTCATTACGTATTTTATTCAGTAAATTAATCTCTCTTTTAGCTAGAACCAGCCGTTTTCTTGATTGAGATGTTCTTATATTTTGGGCATTTATTTGATTGTTGCATTAACATTTGGATTTTGCACTAACCAAGGCTAATTAGCCATTTGTTTTTCTTGGTTTTAAAACTTTCTTTTCATATTTGAAAGTTTTGTAGCCTAGCCCAAGGCTTTTGGTTTTGCCACTTGGCATTTGAATGGATTGTTATGCTGGTTCTAATGTCGTAATGTGTTGGGTTAGGGTCATGGGATTAACCATGGAGTGGTTGAACCTATGGACCCGCTTCGTTGTATGGGGGTACGCCCCAAGGAGTTACAGATAACTAGCGGGTTGTTGAACCACGAGTTATTATGTCACTTGGGTTGGGGGTGATGGGGCTCTATGTGTCCAGGGCAATAGGGTGACCCGACCTCATTAAAAGGAGAAAGGAGATTGGCCTCTATGATTGAGAGACCCGATATTATTTCTTATGGCACTCTATGGTTGAGTGACCTGTTATTCTGGATGGGGCTCTATGGTTGAGTGACCCGACTTGGTTTTGACACTATGTTTCTTTCTCTTTGGGAGGTATATGGAGATTATTTGGTGAGGTTTCGAGGAGTATATGGAGTTGCTTTATGATACTTCAGGAGATATATGGAGTTTTACCTGGTACTTTTGGAGATATCTGGGGTTTGTTTCGTGATGTCTTATTATGTGTGGAGTTGGTATAGTGAGTATGTGTCCTCTTGTGAGTTCTAGTTAGACTTGTTATGATTGGTGGCGTGACTCTTCCCTTGGTTGGTATGGACGATTGGATATTGTCTTGGCACTATGTTGGTGCAGTCATGGATTTTTGGGGCTTGTGATACCCGTTGTATATGTATCAACGTGTTGATTCTGTTGTCAGTCATATGTGTGTACTAGATCTAGGTCTAGGGCGTAATTGTTGGAAATTGATTGTTATGTGGTCTACTTGTTGTCACTCCATGGTTGGTGAAACCCTTGTGAGGTGTTACGGTCGTGAAAGTATGTAAAAGTATGCTTGTGAAAATCAGGTGTTGTGTATAACCCTGGTAGGGTGTTGTGACTGTAGTTCATGATGGGAACCCACAGGAATGAATAAACTAAAATTCTACAAAAATGAAAATTTAAAGAACTTGAATTAAGAATAATGTTAATAGAAAGAGATTAATTAAATAACGAATAAGAGAGAACTGCCAATCTTCACAGAACCTTGAAAGTTAAAATTTCTACCTGATGTTCCTAGGGCCACCCCGTGGCCGTGATCTTGTGTTTGAAATCGTAACCTTAGAGCGTACCTTTGCCCATATTCGTTCCTTGTTGTTTACCATTTCTCCTTCTTCATTGTATGTCACATCGAGGACGATGCTTTCTTAAGGGGAGGAGAATGTAATGCCTCCGTTTTTTTTTAAAAAATAATAATAAAAATAAAATAAAAGAACTAAAATTTAATAAACCCGTGAATCTCTATTGGGCGGTTTAGGGAAAATGGAAGGTGAGCAAAAAGTCAAAAAAAAAAAACGCAGATTAGGGTTTCATTCTTTTATTTCGGCTTTTGGAAATGCGTAGTTGAGCCTTTGGGTGGTGGTTTGGGGCGCGCAAGGACCAACAAAAAAATGAGTTTGTTGAAACGGCCTTGGAAACTTTCATGCAAACGCTTTGATTCACGTAAAGCCAGACTCCACAAACGGTCAACATGCGCCCAGGCCGCGCCACTCACACCGCATGGAAAATAATGCAAAAATGAAGAGGTTTTGTGTTTGTTATTTTTATAACGCGGCCAAAGGCACCCTTCCAACCCATGCCACGCTTGCGTGGCTCCCATCAAGTAAAAACGTAGAGGAACTTTGCCTGGATGTTCATTACAAGTGCCCTAGTTGATTCATTTGTAAAAACGTGAATGCATGTGAATGGCTCATCTAAAGGCATGGAAAAAAATGCAGTTCCATGGACTGCAATGATTTCAGGATATGCACAAATGCATGTGTTGAAAAGGCCTTTCAAAACTTCCAAGCAAATGTATTTAGTGCCCAGTTTGGCATGTATGCAACATGTGAAGGCATACACAACTCAGGCGAACTGTTTGACAAAATACCTGAAAGATGTGTGGCCTCCTGGGTGGCAATGATAGCAGGCATGCAAAAAAAATAAAAATGGGTCTGTTAAAAAAAAAAAAGGGCACATAAACTGTTTGATAAAATGGCTCAAAGAAATGTTGTCTCATGGAATGCCATGATGGCAGCATATGCACAACATGGATGTGAAGAAAAGGCCTGTGATTTTCTTGATAGAATGCCTCAGAGAGATGTGGACTTATGGAACATACTCTGACCTTGTAAGCTTCATTTTTGTTTACTTAGCTTTTAGCCAGGCAGGATTCAGTGCATGAGGGCTATAAATACTTTGATGGCATGAGTGCCTCTTGTAGAATCATGCCTAGAATTAATCATTATATTTGTTGGTTTTTGATGAGCACATGAGAATGTGAAAAATGTGGGGGCACGCTTAAGGCATGTGAAGTGTTTGACTAAATGCCTTCAAAAAAATCATGGTCTAATGGTTGCAAGGTTTGAGGCTACGCACAAAAGGAGGAAGATCTCATCCTATCCAAAAAACAGTAATAAGAAACCATTTGATCATGCTCAACAAGTGGTGGGTCGAATCCAGAAGGAAGGAGGAATGTGATCAGAGTAGTGGAATGGTTTTCAAGTCTGTAGTTACAGATTTTGTTGATAGACGTGTATGCAAAATGGTGGAGCTGAGGACGCTCATGGACTAGTTGTGAAGTGCCCGATCATGAGATCGAACCCAAGCTCGCGGCTTCGACCGGCTTCGTTCTCAGGCATGGTCCTTCTTCCCTTACCTCTCATAATTCTCGTGTTTTAGTTCTCTTTTGCAACTAAATAGAATTTTAAATTATTAGGATTCTTAAATACATAGTTAAATGTCTCTTCAACTCATTGCAAAACAATAAAGTGTTGTGTCGCAACTCTCGAAGCCATTATAACTCGCCTACTTTAAACCATGAACTATCACCCTCGCTTCGAGATGATTTGGAAAACTCTTAACCTTCTTGATCACTCCAATATCGTTTATCGACTAGACAAATTTGACTCCCCATTGATAAAGTTGACCTTCTCCTTGTTTTAAATAGTTAAATTTTGCAATTTTGGAGACTCACTAAGTACCCTTCGCAACTCTGGAAACGAGATGTGAAGTTTCATTCGTGTACCTTGGTATACGAGGAGTCGCCTTGATTTTTGGTTTGACCGAAACGATCATATGACATCCTTTTGACACCCTTATAGGAGCCCTGTTACACCGGTTTACAATAGTAGAGAGTTGTTAAAACTAGAAAGTTGGCTTTCGTTTTGGACCACCATTTGAAAACCGGAAGGAGAAACCACGTCATGTCTTCGCAAACCTCTAGCGTTTATACTAGACAAATGCATGGAACATTCAGTGTAGGAAAGAGCACTTTTGGGATAGTTTGGCGAAGCCGTTTTGTAGGCCTCCGGTTGTAGTTTGACGAGGTCAAACTGGTCCAATTTCATCTTGTCGCTCCAGAAAACTTGTCGCCGTTTGAACATGGTTGTCTAGTTCTCAGTCCCGTTGACTCTGATGAATTCTCATTATATAGGGGAACTAGTAGGAGATGTCTCGTTGCGTGCTTCTCCATCAAACGTCAGTTATGGATGCGGTTTTCTGGGTGCTCGAGCTAACTTTTGTCATTTTACAACTGGGTGAACTATGACCAGTGACCCCAGAGAACTAACCGCCAAACGCAAACCGTTCGCTCTTTTTCAATTCCGTCAGTTGCTATGAACTCTTGGTATATCTAGGGACATGTAGAAAGTTATTCGTGGTGTGCGTGTTCATTGGAAGATAACCTTTGGAAGTAGTTTCTGAGCCTCGAGCCCGTTTTGAACGTTTTGCAGCTAGTGAGAAAATGTAAGAATAGAAAGCTGCGGGACCTCGTAGGGTTGCCAAATCACCCTGAAAATGTTTAAACACATGTAAATAACTGTTTAAAACACTATAATGAAACTTTTTGTGTGTATTAGAACTTTTGACCAAATGGTGTTTTCTCTCTCTTCCCTTCTCTTTCTCTCTCCTGGGTTACAAAAGAAGAAAAATGAAATGTAATGAATACATGTCTCTAAATCTTTTTGTTTCGATTGCTAATTGTAATTTTTTATCTTATGTAAATGGGAAACTGAAAAATGACAATTATGATTGATTAGGGTGGATGCCATGCCAGCGAATTATCGCTGATATCATGCTCACGTGGGTTTTGTAGGATGGAAGAATGACGACGAAAAAAGGCGATGTGTAATTTAATTATTATTATTGTAATTTTTATAGGTTATTGTAAAATGAATAACTGTCTAATGTAGTCTCTTGTTACAGAAAAGTTATAATTGGAATTTGTTAATATGTAGGAGATGCTAGTTTTAGGGATAACTTAGGAAATGTGCTTCTAATCATCGGTTCAATTTGTTCTTAGTTGTGTATGGCAAAAAAAAAGGGTTTGATTTATACATAGTAAATTGAAATTGAAGATAATATCTTGTAGTACCTTCTCAGTATTCAATAAACGACTAAATTAATTACTGGGTCATCTTCTTACCTTGTAAACTTAATAAAGAGATTTAATGGGAACACTCAACATTAATAAATTATTCGTGCATAACTTGCCTGCATGTGTGATTCTTTTTTTTTACCATATAAGAAATTAAGACCGTAGAATGAACTTAAGCTTTGCACTCAATGAGACCTTCTAGGTTAGGTAAACAAAACCCCTAGCTGGAGTTTACCGTCATAGTCATTAGGTTTAGCGACATTTTCGTGAACCCATATTTTAGGAATGACATGGTCCAACCTATCCAGAGTATGCGGTTTCCTTCTAGTTTTGGTAATTGTGAGAAGAATGTCTTCTCTTTAGGTTCGACACCGGGCTGAGTGGTGAAGACTGCCTTGGAAGTCACCTTTTGAGTCCTTGTTTGAAGGAATGACTAAGCGGTGTAACCTTCCCATCTATGGAGTAGGTAGAGATATTACTCCCTTGTATCCTATTGTATTTTCGAGCCTTACGAAATTAGATCTAGAGATTAACTTCATCAGTGAATGAAATCCCTGTTGGACCCAAACGATCTATATGAAGATTGTGATATAGTTGTTCTATGTCTTGCATTCTCGTTAGTGAACCCTTTTGTCCCTCATAGATAAATGTCTTGTCTTGGGCTTGTGAAAATTTAGTGCCTTGATCTTTCACCAAAGGATTATAGGGTAAATACATTTTAACCTTAACCACACCTATAATAGAGATTAAAGCCCTGGGTGAAACTGGAATTAAGCTTAACCATGTGCTTCTTTAATATGTCAGACAAGTACTTTTGTAACTCTTATGTTTAAAACGATAGTAATAATGAGACCCTAGTGCGACGCAAAAGTAAATCATATGAGAGTAAACCAAAATTTGAGGTTAGGAATAATGTCACTGGGAGTCCTTAAGACTTAATTTAAACATCTTCATGTGTTACAAGGAATATAAATTGCCTTGGTGTGACCAAACATCGAAAAAACAAAATATATGCATATAAAAATCAAATTTGGAATTCAACAAGTTATTGAACTATAATAATAATAATAGCGAAATAACTAATCCGTGATCGATGGATGTTCTTGGGGAAAAAGCTATTTCAAATTGATGTCTTTCTTAATCCCAAGATTTCATCTTGACATCACATTAGGTTCACTTGTGTAGCAAGGTTAAATTCCAAACTTTGAATAAGCGTTTTGGGAAGCATAATCTTAACATAAGAATTAGAGAGTTAGAATTTTGTATAAAATTTGGAATATGGAAAATACTTAGGCAAGTTATGAAAATTGGCATAAGGGTAAGGAGCAAAATCAAATGGTTGAACAAAAAGTGAAAGGTGAAACGAATTTTCAGAACAGGTAGGTGGAAAAAGGAAAAAAATTTTGCTTACATAATAATGTTATTGGATGTTTAATGTACGCTAGATGTAACCATGGTAATGTTGTGTGGTGGGTTGTCAATCCTTAAGTCCCTTTTTGTTGTGGTCGTGTTATTGCTAGTATTCGTTTGTTGGGAAAAGTGTGGCATCGACGTGCCGATGTAAATCGCATGTGTCTATGTGATTCGATGACTTATGTGATTTTTGCATGTGCATCAAGTCCTGTACTTGGAGCCCCTTGCTTGTGTTGTGTAGCATGTATTGTAAGTCGAAAAAACAAATTATTATCCCGGTATTTTCTTGTTGTTTTTGGGTGTGTAAGATGTGGGCACTACAAATTACTGCAATAAATAATCCTTTCCCAAAATATACAATGACCCAAAATTAATGTAGCAAGATTTTAGAAACTATTTCTTAAAAAGCGAAGAAAGGAAACAATACGGCATATTTGTTCCTAGGCATTTGGTTGTGCTGAAAATTAACAAAATGTGTTCCGTAGAAGTGGATGATCCTTGAAAAATTACAAATCTACAAATGCGTGATTGTATTTTCTTTGTTTTGCACTATCTACCTTCGAAAATCACATTTTTCCTCTTCCATGTGATTTTGGATTGTGTTTTATGCAAAATACATGCCCTGAATCACCTTTTTCTCTATTGCATTCTCGCTTGTCACAATTTTCCCTAAAAATGTCTTATTTTTGTGCCCTAACCTGTAATAACAACCGCAAAACATTCTTCGAAAATGATAATTTTCTAACTTTGTGCCCTAGCACTTCAAAATGCCCTAAAATTTGATAGAAAACACAACAAAATTGTGCTCGAAATGGTTTTTTTGTTTTATTATTCCCCACCTTTCGCAATAGCGTCAAATATATTTTATAGTTATGTTTGTTGTAAGTGCCCTAAAATTGAAACTAGGTTTTTTTCTACCCATTTTGATGACGTGTTTTCTAATACATACTAATTTTATTACTCATAGCCCTACGATATTGGTCTTGCGACTAGTGTTTGAACTAGTCTTTTGCTCTTTCGTGCCATAACGAGACTGTTTTAAACTTCTTCCCTTCTCTTTCTCCTTGCTTTCCCCACTTTGATACCAATGTTAGAATTCCAACAAATAAAGAATAAAGAAAGAATAGAATGTACTAAAAACAAATGAAGCGTAACTAAAAGGCATGTGTTATTTCATCTTGTGTCCATCCTTTTATTATGTGATGATGGTTACAAAATGGTTGAAGTGGTTACAACCGTTTATTAGTCAACATTTAACTAATATTAACATAACGCTAATTTTTAAGCCTTATATTCTAGTAGAAATGTTATGTTTAATTGGTATGACACTAAGGGTTAAGCATGAGGGCAACACACCAAAACAAGGGTTTTAAAATGGTATAAGTAAAAAGATTTATGTTACTTCTTATGAACAACAATCGAGTAAAATGACAAAAGGAAAGGAGACACTTATTTAGAAACTCGCAAAACAACATATGTGAATATAATGACAGATTATATTTTATTCATCTATCTACGGGTTTTGTATAGGTTTACAAAGTTGTTTGATTAAACTAATAAACCTGAAATTGAGTTTTTTTAAACATCTTGTAGGCGATTCCTAAGGGAGGTGCTACCGATAGTGCTTCGAGTCCATGTGGTTCTAATGAACCACATCATGATGTTGATGTTGTTACTCTCGATGAATAGCAATATGATGAATATTTAATACTAATTTTGATGTAATAATTAAATTTAATATTTATCATGCTTGTCATTTGGCATTTGGTTGGCTTTATACAAATTATTAGTGTTTTGTGGTTATTTATCTTATTTTGTGTTTTATATGCATAATATGTGGTTAGTTCCTATTTATTAGGCTAGAATTTATATGTTTAAAATTTTAAAAAATAATTAATGCATTTTTATTTTTATATATTTTTGTACGGTCATATCCAAAGCCATATCCGGAACCAAAAAAATCACGTGTCCGTGTATTGGATTCTTCATATCCATACTTGTATACGAAGTGTATTGCAACTTACATCAAAACCGATCGAGATTTTCCATTCACCACCTACCCTTTATATATGCTTGGTTGTTACCCTTTATATATGCTTGGTTGTTGCTAAGGCTAAGGTAACAAAGGAGTTAGTCTATTAACCGAGACTAACTAGGAGATCGATAAAATACCTCAAGAGTCCAAGGAGCCCAACGAGGATCTACAAAGTGCCTATAATGAAAAATTTATTGCTAGGAATGCTTTGTACAACATACCATTAGAGGTATGCTTCAATATATAATGAACACTTTTAGAATTTGAACCTAGTCTCGACCTATATGGGGCACAAGCAAAGAATAACTATCATTCTTCAAAAGTAAGAATTTTGATTTCTTTTATCAACATCTTTAATACTTCTTGTAATGAGAAAGTTGCGTGTGATTGAGGTTCTTTGTACCGTTGACCTAGCTTGAAGTTATGCTAAATTGAATATCCGTACTATGGATTTGGTGAATCTAAATGCATTACATGTATACACCACTTGTTGATTTCCTTTATCAAAGATCTTTAATACTTAATGTAATGAGAAAGTTGTGTGTGATTGAGGTTCTTTTGTAATACACCTCCCGATTGTAGTTGTGTGGGCTCGAGTCGATCCTTGGTAGGAGTGAGTTCGTTGTTTTAGCATCGTGCTTACGATATGAAGAATTCATAAAATGAAACAATTAAATGGAGCGTAAAGAAAATAGTACTACATTTTCAATATTTGAAATATTTGATGTTGTTAAAAGATAAAAGTAATTGTATGGATCTTTTATCGCTGGTGGTTTCCTTTCCTAAGGTCAAGAGCACGATCATCTACAATTACGAAAGCTCTAAATTTCAAACTTCCGAGACGCTTTATCTTGATGGGAGTCAAGTCTCTAGGATTTACGGGTTATTACCACCTCCGTGGTGGTTAGGAGAACTCTTACGACCTTTGATGCAAGGTGCATCCACCAATAACAAGGTTGCTATAATTGTAGTATAATTACCTTTATTAAATTTATTGAAAATAATTACGATATGACATTAAGTGTCTTACCAAGGTGTTGTTGTGGTTAGGTAATAATAAATGGTTAAATAATAAAATTAATAATGAAATTTTCACAATAGAAAAGTTTCTTTTTTAATAATAATAATAATAATAATAATAAACAATTCATTAATATCCTAAAATCTCTCCAAATTTTTGGAGCTTGGGTCAACCTTCTTTCAAGAAAGAATTAATGAGATTTCTTTTGATAAATGTGAGAATGTTTTATTCAAGGTTTGAGCATCCGTGAGAAGGATTTTGGGAAATTCTTCTTGGGAATTGTGAGTTGCCGTGAGAGGATGCCTGGTGGTAATTCCTTGGTTCTAGGTGGGAAGCTTTCATGGTGAGAAGGCAAAGAGGAGAAACCATGCATTCACACACTCACTCAATGCATGCCTACTCTTCTACTCAGACATCTGCAATCCATTTGCATGCCCTTGGAATGTAAGGATTAAAGATTATGCATTATTTAATAGTGAAGAAAAGGAGGCTCTTGCTTTTGCAGTGTATTCGCAGATGTAGAAGGGGGTATTCTGTCAAATAAACACACATTTTCCCTTCATTCTCAAGGCGTGTGCTACTATATCTGCTCTGCAAAAAGGGTAAGCAAATCCATGATCATCTATTTCAAACGTGGATTTCAAGAGATGTTTTTTTTTGCAGTCTTGTTCCCTGGTAAGAATGTATGCCAGACTCCACAACCTTTCCAGCATGTGTGAGGAGCTTCTGAGCACGTCGGGATCAGCTGTCAAGAATATTAAAGGGGAATTTTGTCTCATGTGGAAACTTCGCAGGCTTGTGTTTTGTTTGACAAAAATTGGTTGAAAGAAAGGTTGGCTCATGGGCATCAAAGCATGTTGGGGGCAACGTGGGTTGCATTCACAAGGCAAATGGACTGTTTGACAGAATTCCACATGGAATGCGGTTCTTAGATTGTCATTTGCATATGTGGCATGGTATGCGCAGAGCTGGTGTGTTAGAAAGGCCATTGGGGTTGTTTTTTGTTGGTGTGTGCTAAGCGCATGGGTTGTACGGAATGCGCAGCATCTGTGTGGAGTGTTAGGTGTGCATATGGGAAAGTATGGGGGAGCTTAAGCTGCAACATGGAAAGATGGGTAGGAAAAGCTGGTGAATTATTTGATATAATGTCTAAAAAGAGACCAAACTGCATGGACTGCAAACGAGTTCGAATCATGCACAAAACCGTGTTCTTGAAGATGTTGTAGTGTTTTTCATTGAGTTGTTGCCAGGTTCCATGGTTCATGGGTTGTCAAGATTGCAGGAAGTGCACAATGCATCCCTTTAATTGGCTATAGGAATTTAAGGCAAATCTTAGTACCAGTGTCTGCCAAAGTGGGGTACGTGGAACAGTGTTTGGCTGGGCCACCACAATTTTAGAGATTTATTCTTTTACCTGAGGATATGGGTGTGGGTACACTGGTAGTGATGTTTGCAAAAAAATGGGAACCGTGATCAATGCTCGTGAAATGTTTGAGGAAAATTCTTCGCAATGGCATGGTCTCATGGATTGTGATTGTGGACCTCTTGGAGTCCCGTGTACCGTGGTTTGAGTTTTAGGGATGGTCATCTTACTCTATCCTTGCATGTTTTAGCATTCCTAGTTTTCTTAATTGTAAGGGGATTGTAAATCAATTTTTAAAAAATAGGTGAATTAAATGGGATGGGTTATAGTATAGCGAATTGCACCTTTGTTGGTACGCATCAAGACCATTAACCATGAATGAAAACACTACTCTCCTTTACCACGTAAGATGGATGGATAAAATACGATACTAGTTTGGATATGGAAACCATGGGGTTGGCAGGATAAACGGGAAATGTAGTAAAACTACTTTTTGTCGACTTTGTGTAATGTTAATAAAACATGTTTTCTTGGAGGCGCAAAACATCCCTATAAAACTCGAAATGAGAAAAGCAAACTTTAGCCGGGTACCTAGTCTTGTGGAGTGTTCAACCGAACCTTGAGTTGTTCTGGGTTGTCCATTTTACCTTGTTTCGTAACATGTTTAGGAGCCCAGCAAGCTAGTTCGCCACCTTAAACGTCTGCTGAAATTTAAAAAATGCAATTTGGCTTTGACCCGCCATTTTGGCCTTGGTCGTCAAAAAGGATTTTAGCTTTTGCATAACTCTAATGTTTCTATAAGACAATTTCTACAAACCCTCAGTTTGGTGAAAAACATCTCACAAGTTAGTTTTCCTGATAGGTTTTATAGGCCTTCGGTCATTTGCATGTAACAAGGCTGCTTGAGTGCAATTATGATCGGTAGCTTTGGAAAGACAGTACCTATATAATCTTGTTTGCCAATTTGGGGTTCCGTCAACTCCGAATGTTTCCTTGTATAATGGGGTATAGGTAGGAATTCGCATTAGTGATTGTTTGAGTCTTGAAGATGGTTTTGAATGTTGTTTTTCGAGCAACTTGTCTAAATTTGATGTTTTTGGAAACTTGTGACTAATTGGTGAAAACTGTCATATGAACTCATCCAAGTAAAATAACAATAGAGAAACCTTGTAAACATGATCACATGACTGTAGGAAACTTTCTTATGTCATTTTCTTGTTAAGAAATTGTTTGTGGAAAAATGGTGTTTTTTCTCTCTCTCTCTCTCTCTCTCTCCTTAGCTTCGAAAACGAAATGAAATGGAAATTGTATTATCTTACTCTCCTTTGAAGTGTAATAAGTATAGTTTCATTAATGATTAGAAAATTGTGAAATGTAAATCATGCTTGATTATAGTTGGATGTCATGCCGTGGTTGTCGTTGACATGTGCTCGAATGGTTTAATTCTGTAAGTTCGTAAGTAGCACGACAAGTAAGATAAATGAAGGAATTTGACGTTATAGTTGTACTTAAATTGTAAAATGCATAAAATGATGAGATGTATTGTATTGTTGAATAATTGTAATTATTATCATTTTGAAAGGAGAAAATGAAAATCAAGTATAAGTAGTTATTCCATGCGTGTGTTGAAGTTTATTCGTAGTTGTAATGGTGTGTTGTAATGTGATTTAGAGTTGATAAAACAATCATTTATGACATTAATTGTCTCTTATATCTTTTAAACACTTAAAATATTGGATGAAACTTACCTTTCCTTAGATGTCTAAATGAAACGAGTATATAACCCTTTTATCTTACCCTCACTCTTAGTTGAGTCTTGCTAAGCCCAAAAACCTCTATAGTGCTAAGAAAAGGCTTAAAACTATCACAAGTTGTTTTCTTGTTTTGTATTGGGACAAGCCTTGTTATATTATTTCCATGACTTGGGTACTATTGTGGGAGGAAATGACTACACTACTTGTACCCTATCACTTTGGGTGGGAAAACGATTGTTATTCCTAGAGGTTGTAGCCCTAGCCTCCTCACGAACAAGTTTTTCTCTTGTGTGTGTATGGTCCTTGTACTCTTGTGGGTAGCCTAAGTTTTGTGAATATAATTGGGGTGATTTCACACACAAATGATCCCATTAAGAGATTTAAACGACACGAGTAAAACTTATGACCTAATTCTCGCACATGAAACTATTGAGTTTGAACAACTTAAGCTCTTCACTATAGAAATGTACCCTTGGTAAGTAATATTGAAGTATCCTAGGTTGTGCGAATGTTGTGACAAAAGGATAATTGATTTCTCTAAGTTTTTCCTCGTAGTAGGGGGTAGACCCCTTGAGTGTCAACGATGTCTTTAAGTATTGTAACTCCTACGAGGATCATTGGTAAATTACCCTTAGTGTACGCTTATCCAACAATTGAGATAGGGTCGTAGAAGGCATTTGAACTCCTTTTATTATATTGAATGTCTCACATGTGAAGTATATTTTAAATACTTGAGTTAATTAAGTAATTAAATGATGTGCTTTGTATGGGATAACACCCATGGAATCTTGTTTCTCTAAGTGAAGAGGTAGTGCTTTATGATTCGTAGTTCTTCTAAAACGACGCCAACCTGAGACAAAAGACAAAGAATGAAAATGTAATAAGAACAAGAGTAGATGTAATGAATTTTGGAATGATCGGGATGAATATCTCTTACACTTTGAAATATGCCAAGTCAACTAGCATGCTTAATATGAGCTTAAAGAAAATGGGACTAATGGAATGCACCATAGGTGACCAACTTTTTAATAATGGGAAAACTTGTTATATTCAATGAATGAGCCATGTTTCATGATCATAATCAAGGTTTAAACAAGAATGTTAAATGATCAAATAATCAAAAAGGGGAAAAGTGAATTAAATTATTTGTGTTTTGGTTGTGTTGCTAGTGTGGGTGTTACAATACCCTTGGGGTGTCGGGCTATGATTTATAAGTACCATGGAAGTTAATTGCAACTTAATAAATCTTTGTTGTGTAAATGTCAAGTTACTTCAAAGTAACCATCGAGTTATATAATCTATTTTGCAATTAGATAAACAAACTAACTTAGTTGGAACAAACACAAGTTAAGTGTTAAACGAAGTAAAAGAGATGTAGCCTAGAAATAATAAGCAAAGCTACAAAAGTACAACTATTTCAGCAACTAATTAAATCTTTTTCAAAAACACATAACCATTACATGATTGTAACTAATTCAAATATGAGTATAATTAAGTTGTAGCTATGAGAATGTGATAATGTGGGAGGTGCATACTCGTGATAGTCATGTTATGGTTGGGTAGTGGTTTTGTGCTTGTTGCTATGTTAGTGTGGCTTGTTGTGCTTTGGGTGCCATCATTTAGTTTGCATGTTCTTCATGTGGGTGTGGTCGTCTTTTGTGATGTGGAGAAACCTCTTGTGATCCTATGTGATGTCACTTAGTTGTTTCAATAAATGAAAGTAAAAAAAAATACCCGATATATTTGGTGAGGGAGAGGAAGAATGGGAAAGGAAGGTGGGGTAGAAAATGACTTTGAGGGTATAGAAGGGAAAAGAAAATCCTAAAGGAAAGTGGAATAGAGGAGTTAATGTGAAATTTAAGTCTCTATGAAGAGCATGACATGTATGTCAATCGGAAGAAGGAGAAATCTCGTGTCGGGGAAGAGGCATATGAAACAATAGAGGGAGATATCTAAAAATGCAAGTAGGTGATGGAAAATGTTGACAAGGTGAATACTTGTTTGAATTTGTAGCTCTTGACTTTATTGGGTTGTTAGGAAAAAGTAAATGTAACTGGAATTAAAATGCACGTTATATTGGACACGATAAGGACATGAGGACGTATAGTGTAGTTAGAATGCTTAGGTAGTGATTTCATGCAAAATACGCTTAGGTAGTGATTTCAAAGTTTTCGGGAAGTATAAAAACACAGTCATTTGTAAGGCTAAAACAAAATACAAAATAGTTTTAGTATGTTAATTGTCATGGCTCTGGAATCGTATTCATCCTAGAATTTCCCGACCTAGACAAGTTTTTCTTTGCTACAAATGCCACGGAAATGTGTTGGGAGTCTTGGTCCAACTGCATGTGTAAAGATGTGAATCCGCACGGAGTATTTAATGCATTCCCCTATCGTACTGTGGCAATAGTGGGAGTCAATCTCCGAGCATCCATTGATACACTCATCTCTAAGCCACAAGCCATGACATCCCAATTCAAAGACATGTACGCGCCTAACACAAACAATTTTTTTGGCCACACCGACATCAAAAATTTTTTTGTCGCAACACAATGAGTGCATAACGAATCCGATGATCCCTAATTTCATGAATTTGGTGTTGGATTTGGAGAAATTTGAAGAGGATAACGATGGGGTGTTGGTTCTTCCTTGTAATGTTGGCAATGGAGTGAGAGAAACAAAATTATTGTGGAGAAGCAAACTTTTTTCTTTCCATTTGTACACTAATAAAAACCATCAAAACCATGAGAAAATAAGATGAGTCAACCATCCACTCATAGATTCTCACTCGAACATAAAAGTTTTCCTTAATGACTCCAAGGTCATCCTAGGGCGACCCATAATCTCCTCAAGCTCGACTTTCTTTTGATGGGATGATACCCAATCCAGGAGGTCGAGACCACCTGAAAAGAAAGTTGTTTTCCCCTTTCCCTTGTGAAGGGTCGATGTGCCAAAATTGCTCTGAAGAGGGGTGTTTGAAGTGTTGAGAGGGGCAGATGCTGCAGGTTGGTGATTGGGAGAAATGTGAGGTTTTGAACTGGTTCATGTTTCCCACTCCCTAGAAAAGGGTAGATTTTTCCTTGGAGAAGGAATTGGTTGAGGACCTCAAAGTTCCCATTCAGATCGAGGGGCACAATGCATCAAACGTGTGGATAGCCATGAGTTGCAAACCCCCTCTGTTATCCCGAGCTGAAGAAAGTGCTGCCCTCGAATGGTGAGCAGAGATAGATTGGTCCTCTTCTCCATCCGAGATGATGACAGGAGAATGAGTGTGTGTTTCACCCTTCCTCTTGCTTGAGGAAGGTGTTGATAATGGACATGATGGTAAGGGCACATTTTCTTCCTATTTCTTTTCCAGGAATTGAACCCTCTTCTCCAATTCGCTCACTTTGTTGGAGATGGCAGGCACTATATCAATGGAGGTTTTGTCATACAATATGTATGACTCCTTGGGGATTTCTTTTGAAACAAACTCTTCATTGCATAAAAAGGGACATTGAAAATTGGCCTGCCAGAGACCTGAGGCCTCCTTTCAAACCAATATCTTTTCAAATCCTCAGATTTTTCATGTGCTCCCATCTAAAAAGATGGAAATACATGACTTGGAAGGAGGCAAACACATGATTGATTCTGATCAACCTGGTTAAAAGTGCTATACGGACCCGTTGATATGTCAAACATGAATTTAAGGCTCTAACTTGCTCCTTAAGTTGTTTCTTTGTTATTCCATCCTCATCTTACCTTTTGTAGCATTTCAATTTGGTCATACTTAACCTAACAGCCTCTACTTTAGTTGTTCCCTTGATGGTTTACCCAAGGGGATGACACGAAGTGGTATGAATTTCATCCTCATATTTTTTTGTCTTCCCCTTAAAAGGGGTTACTATTTCCCAAAAGTTCTTGCCTGGATGAATCGATAATCCTCTTTTGTGGCACCTTTGCAATGTTTGGGGCTCTTATGCCTAATGGAAATGGATCCGCACTCCCCATAGGAAGGGTGTTTCTCCACTGACAATTTCTTCATCTAATTAAACCCTTCCTCAAACCATTTTCAGCCTTTGTACTTGGATGGGGACAAACATGGATTTAAAAATTCCAAACTAACATGCATGGATACTTCTGCCCTTTTGTGTCAATATTTTAGCTTCTCGGAGCACTTGTCTCAATCTGGGTTGTTGATTCATATGGATGCTTCTCCTCCGCCCATTTAAATTAAGGTCATCCTTAACCTAATCAACTCTCTATTTTCAAAGGCCCTCAAAAGTGTTAGTGGCGAGGTGTTTCTTTGCTAATAAAAACTCCACCTAACTTGCACCTCATTGCCCTTTTGTTCCTACAAAATTTGGGCATGGCTTCTCCCATATGATGAGATTTATTACCATATCACTAAGCTTTTCACAATGCACATTTAAACCAATGTTATATGAGTTTATGACAAGAAAATGCAAAAATGAAATCACAACCCAAACAAACAGAAAGCCCACCTTGGCATTATGGTAGGTTACTTTGAGGAATGCCAATTAGACTCCTTGTGTCATTTTCAATTCTTCAACTCGTCCCATGATTAGTAACTTGGATGGGAAGAGAAGAAAAACTTCCAAAAAGATATGAGAAGGATTTCCTCCACGAAATGACACTAAAATTAGGTTTGCTTTATATAGACAAAATCTTATGAAACATCATATTTTCCATAATCCTTTAAATGATAATATTAGTAACTCAGTCCAAAAGTAATGGTTTCTCTTCATCATTTCAAATAATAGGTTCAAAATGCAACAAAAATCGAGACAAAGAAATGAAATACAATAAATGGATGTCAACATTAAAAAAGAACTCTCTAGCTACATACAACACACCACCTCCAAAAATAATGGCATGGTTCTCCCATATGATGAGATTTATTACCATATCAAGAAGCTTATTCACAATGCTTAAAACATTTAAACCTGTGGCAGATATGATCTTATGACAAGAAAATGCAAAAAATGAAATTGACAACCCAAACAAACAGAAAGCCCGACCGGCAATAATACTCTTGAGGAATGCCAATTAGACTCCTCTAAACTGTCATGTTTCAACTTCTTCAACTCGCCCATGATAGTAACTCCAATGGGAAGAGAAGAAAAGATTCCAAATTATTATATAACACCAAACCCCAAGTATACAGGCCAATGACAACATGCTTTATATAGACAAAATCTATTGACATACTTGCCTAGTATGCCAAGCCCCAACTATATGCCATTACGGAAAAATGATAATCTCTGGCTACATACAACACACCACCTCCAAAAATAATGGCTAATGAGCTCCATGTTTTAACAGATGGCCAAGGCTACTTCAAATACAAAGTTTCACCAATAGCAACAAAAATCGAGACAACAGAATGAAATACAATAAATATGTCAACATTACGGAAAAATGATAATCTTTGGCTACATACAACACACCACCTCCAAAAATAATGGCTAATGAGCTCCATGTTTTAACAGATGGCCAAGGCTACTTCAAATACAAAGTTTCACCAATAGCAACAAAAATCGAGACAAGAGAATGAAATACAATAAATATGTCAACATTTGCATGAAGCAACAACTCACTATAGTAAAAGTTAGAACATCACTTAAAAGTTTGAAAAATCAAACAATCCAAATTTTCTTTGCCAAACATATAATACTTGAGAGAGCCATCAAGAGAAAAATTTACCTGTAGGACCAGTGTAGAACATTAACTACCTGAATTACAAGTGTTGCCTTTCAATTCATTGACGTTAAGTAGGATCAATTTTTGTTATCTTATGTTTGATTATATGCCTAAATTTGTTCAAAGCCCAAATGTTTGTTAAATCAGTAAATTTTATGCTTAATGTCAGTACCATGTCGGATTTTACAGACACCCATTTTTTCATAATTGAAATTGCGATGAATACAAAACAGATTTCCGATGTAAAAGTAAATGCCCAAATTTTGTATTTGACGACATACCCAAATTTGGTGAAAGCCCGAACTGTTGTTTAATCAGTGAATTTGAAGTTTGGTGTCAATAGCATATGGAAGGATATAGACACCCATTTTGTCATTAATGCAACTGAGATGAATACAAAACAGATTAGAGAAATCTCACATATTCAAGAATTTTGTTTCGTGCATCAGGAAATCCCAGATAAGAACAAATGATCTGTATGCCTGATAATTGACAACAGACAAATTTTTCAGAAAGGTTACCTTTCAATTCATTGACGTTAATCCGAAGGAGATCCGTTAATGGAAGCAACTGTCACTGGTCAAGATATTGTGAGCCTTCGCCGCTGATACTGTGCTCAAGGTTTGTTAGTAAACGGAAATATTTTTCCTGTTCCCTTCAAACAAGTTGTACTGTATCCTGCTAATTACAGGTGAGGGTAAATTGAACTGATTACCTTGTGAAAGCTCATCTTGAGCCAAATGTATTGTATAGGAAGATGGGTTTTTGATTGATTTTTATTTTCTTTCATACATGGATCTGATGGAGAAATAAAACTCTTATTAAGGCGACGATATTGATTTTTTATTAATATTCTCTAGCCTCAGGTGGATGATGGCTTTTCAGACCACGAGTGTTGACAGAGGCCAGAAGATACAAATACTTCCAGGAAAGCATACAAGATTGATGCAAAAAATCCTGGATCGGATCTTGCAGGAGAAAAGATCTGTCATGGTGGCGATACCCACAGAATAAATCTTTTTGAAAATGGTGCAAATTTACAAAGTGAAGGAGGTGATTTCTTACAAACTGAATTCCCCGGTTCAGAAATCGATTAATTCATAAACATTATTTTTCAATAAACACTTGGGTATGAAAACTGAAAATCAGTAATCCGAAGGAGATCCGATACCAACATGGACCACGCAGGTCGCCGGACAACAAACAACAACAACAAAATAGGCAACGATTGCATAGGCAGACTTTCACATTTCCACGCAAATTTTCCACTCTTCCAAAATGCAAAAAAAAAAGAAAAAAATTGTTAAAATTGTTAAAAATTGTTAAAAATCGCCGCAAAACGTGAAAACGTGTAGACGGCCGTCAAACCATCAAAATTGACTTAGTTGTAGAAACGTTCGCAGAGGCCTTTCCCATAGGGGGAACGCCTTCGACGTAATAACTTTTAGATCGGGGAGACAATATGATAAAAGTGTGTTGAACTTCCAAATTAGCAAGCTTGAGTAAATCATTGAGTCCATTTGGTTATTGCCTTCTCTTGCTTCATGCCTAAGACATTTACATTAGTTGAAATAAACCAATATTTTATACTAGATCTATGAGACAAAAGGTGGAGTGTGCTATGAATGCAAACCACGTTTTCCGTGTTATTTTAGACACTTTTGTTCCTGCTCAATGAGTGAATCAAATTACTACGCACTCCTCGCCACAAACTAATCGTATGAAAAATATTTTCAATTCAAATTCATGTCGGCCATGAATCTATTTGGTCCTATGAGGACAACTTACCATACAAGGATTCTCGCTCTACCATACTTATCGTATGTACGTGAGAACTATGCAAATTGGGTCCCGATAACAAATGATTCCTCCCTAGTGGCATAAATCCTCTTCATAACAAAGAATGGATACCTCCATTACCACATTGTGTTTGGATAAAGGGATCTTCTTGGTCACTTCAATGTTGTACTACTTCGTGTTCGAGCATAGGAAACCATGTGGAGAGGCTTATTTTTCTTGTCTCATCTTACATTATTTTGGCCAACAATGGATATAAAGAAGAACCCTCAATTCTATTGATTAATTGTGATTCTTTCATATACGAAACCAATGTAGACTTTAGACTCATTCTCCTCCTCGGTATGAATAGAAATGCTCAATCATTAGATGGTTCCTTCATCTTGAGATTGCGAATGAATGTGAAATTAAGAGGGAGTGAGTGTTAGGAGTTGCGCACCCTCCCAACATGGCTGAATTAAAGGTTGGGAGTGCCATAAGCAATAGTTTGAGTGGACGCCCTCCTGAAAAATTTAGTTAATATATTTTTTCCATAAAGTAAATAAATAAAATATGTCTATATTCTTTTATTTTTAAATTTACATCATGGTCATGATAAAAATATATTAATAAATTATCACATAAGGATGAAAAATATTTCATGGATGGAAAACATTAATCGTAGCATATGCTCAGAATGCAAAAAAATCAATATTTTATACAAGGCTTCTTACAAGTCTAATTTAGCCATATCAAGTAGGTGACAAGAACTCTATCCTGAAATAAAGCACCATTTCTTTGCAAAGAAACAAAAATATTTATGTAGTTCCCATGGTTTTGTGAAGATTCGTATTTAGATTAGGCCTACGAATTCCTCCATAACAAAATAATAGAAATTTTCCCCAAAAAATTAAGAATAAAAAACAAAATACTTTTTTCCTTCAATTATACTCACCTCTACTAGATACACCAGTGACATTATAAAAAATACATTAACTACACACCTACATAATCTGGAGCTACATCAAAGAATGGGTAACAATACCAACAAAATAATATGTGCTTATAAATATGTGATATTTTCTTTTACTTGCAAAATATTACAAAACTTTTTTATGTGTATACGTGAAATATATGCTACTATACAATAATATCTATAAATGGGTTGATCAATATTAAATCTTCGTATAAATGGTTTAAAAGTTAAGTTCTAAAATTAATCGAAAAAAATAAATTTTTAGATTCAGTGTGCCCCCTAATCAAGCTAATACGCCCGGGCAATCGCCTAGTTTGCCTAAGACATAATCCCCTCCGCCTCCCATAGTCATTTCGATATTTTTAAATTTATTTTATTAAATTTTAAGTGATTATAGCATTAACAACCAGTGCATTTCTCCTAATTCCTAGAGATATTCTCCTCCATGTTTATCATTTTCTAAGCATGTTTTCATCTTTGACACATGTCTTAGGGGTGGGGATCATGTCTCACCACTACCATCTATGTAACACACCCAAACAAACACATACATTAAAATATATTGCCTAATCCAAATGCAATGTTTTAGCCTCAAGTAGGCATCCACTCTAAAAGAAACAATTCACTATGTTTTTGAGTTGCCAGGAATAAAAATTAGATAAGAGACATGACACCAAGTACAAACAATTCCTAAAAAGGCCGGTGTTACTCTATTTTTTTACCACATTTGACATCATCATTGTAAATGTTATAAATTTCTTTATTTCAAAATATAACTGAGCCTATTTTCTCTCTTATAACAGACCTAACATTTAACACATCGGTAATTATCAGTGTTACCTACGACTTCGAGATGGCGGGATGCGGGGATGGAGTTTCCTAGGGATAGTAAAAAAATCCAAAGTTTCGGACGACTATTAAAATAATATATAAAATTACAAATATTAAAAATATACAAATAAATTTTAGAAATTTTATGAATAGCAGTTCATTTTTATATATTAGTCCACCATGTGCATACAGTCCACGTCCAGACATCCATATTAAAAAGTAAAAACTCGTTACATACATACAACTGTATTAATGTTATGTGTTCATATAATTTTTAATATTAATATGTATGTTGCTGGTTTTCATAGTATGTTGTGACAGTCCACCATGTGCATTTGTGCTCAAAAATTTCTGTATTCATATATCACTCTTGATTCTTAATATGTCTTTGTAATACAATACAATTGGGTTATGGTTAACCGGTAAATGTTTTTAAAGAGAAAACAACAAAGAAATTAATTTTAAAAAAATTTAAAAAGTGAAAAAGTTATTTTTTTAAAAGAAAAAAGTGTTTTAAAAGTGTTGTTGACGTCGGGGACGTCTGGACGTACCCGAGATGTCTCTCAACCATCCGGGTACGTATAGACGTCCCCGATGTCCCCCTCCCATCCCAAACATTCCCAGGACGTTTCCATTGCAACACGGAAGTTCAAAATTGTAGAGGAAACATTTTCTCCATGTTTTGGAATCCCTGAATGTTCGAGACGTCCGAGACCCCTAGGATTTGGGGGGGATTCGGCCCCACGTAACACTGGTAATTATGGTGTCAATGTTGACTGGGCTAATCAATTCCGCCCTA
Organism: Taxus wallichiana var. yunnanensis; assembly: GCA_018340775.1. Taxonomy (NCBI): domain Eukaryota; kingdom Viridiplantae; phylum Streptophyta; class Pinopsida; order Cupressales; family Taxaceae; genus Taxus; species Taxus wallichiana. The sequence goes on along the minus strand of CM031236.1, from coordinate 508,230,698 downwards.
ACCCTCAATTTGTTTATTAAGTCTAAAATAATAATAAAGATGACCCTCATTATCACCCATTCAAGTCAAATTTATTTGTCATTTGACCTATGAATATTCCAAGGATAAAAATATGTTTCTATGGAAAATCGTATTGCTAACATCAACATACTTGGCTGTGACATTATCTTACCAAAGCATTGATCCATCTACGTTAATCATTGTTCAAACATAGATATTGATTGCGGTTTGAGCCTCAACTGCCAGTGGACTCAGTGAGCTTGGGACAGACCAATATTCCATACTCCTTTTTCCTATCTCCAGAATGGATAAAACGACCTTGGTATGCGTCCAAATGTAATTTAAACTTGGCAATTTTAGTTTCCTGTATGTATAAAATGTCAAAACCAATTAAAATTTGGAAGCTTTCATAACCACATTCATTTTACAAGAGTCGTTAGACATCTAACATTCAATGAAATGACTTTCATGTATCATATGCATGTGGTACTATCTACATACATTTCTTCAAATCCTAAATGCCACTAACACATTTTATTTCTCTTTGAGAAGTCACTTTGAGTTAATGGTCTTTTGTTTGGTTTTTCTTCCTTCTACTGCACTGGTTCTTCTGATTTTGGAAGGGATGGGTAATTTAAGGTTGTCTATTTAAATTCCCCTTAGGAGCATGGTGGTGAGCATGCATAATTGTCTACTTTGATGACTTGAAAAATGGGGCTTTCTTTCTTTCATCAGACTCTCAATTGTCTTGTGGAGCCAAAGTCGATTAGCCCAAAGGCTGGAAGCTTTTCTGAGATGTATCATTTTAATGAATAGTCATATTTTGTCTTTCCTTAGCTTTTTGCTTTGTCTATTAGCTAAAGTCAATGTAGCGTGTGAGGGTCTTATGATCTTTAACCAAAAGACTATCTGAAATCTTATGGTCAGGACTTTGAAAACAAAACAATGTGTTGCTAGAAAAATATATTGGGTTGGCTGAATAAATGGTGTCTTCGAGCTGAGTATCAATTGGGCCTAGTTTGGGTAGTGGAGCTCCACAACTTCATCAGTGCAGAAATTCTCTGCCCAGTTGGAGAAATCAACTATTGTTAGAAAGCAGATGACCATGATTCATTAACTTAGAATAAAGCTGAGGATCTTGGAAGACTAGCTGAATGGACACTATAGCTCTCCCTTATCTAGGCCCCATAGGGATATAACCAATAAATTATTTCAAAGTCACCAAATAATTTTATTGTGGACAAGACAAACATGTTCTTCAAGCTTAACAAATATCTAGCCATAGAAGACTAACATAATGGAAACTTTGGTGTTCAACACTATAGCTATTCCTTTTTTAGACCCATAGGGGATGCAACCAACAAAGTAATTTTCCAAATAATCTTATTGTTAACAAAAAAACATATTCTTCAAGCTTAACAAAACATCAAGGGGACTAGGAGAATTTTCATTACCTTGTTAAAGACCTTTAGAGTAAGCTTCTTAGCCTTTTTGGACACAATTAAACTCCTTCAAGTTGTAGGTTTAACACCCGCCTTCAATAGGGAAGGGTCTATTTATAATCACTTTCACACATAAGATGAAAAATATATAACATAACGGTATTCTAAAGAAAAAACCTAAAATTACATTTAAATGCAAGGTTTGGGAAATTACTCGCCCTTCCGGTTTACCCTAAGCAATGGGAATGTGAGTTTTATGTGGGAGGTCTTGGGGTCCATTCCCTCGGGCTGGCCACCTCTATAGCTCATCATTACTTGGCTAGGAAGTGCCATGTGGGGCAGCTGCTTCAGTGGTGGAGGTGGCTCTCGACATGGTGCCAAGCTGGCTTGGTGTTTAATGCGACGGAGGTCGGGGCAAGCACGAATCTTGTGTTCCATTCGACAAGGCATGTCATTGCATTATTGCATGAGAGGTAAACAAACCCACTTTTATCCAACGAGTAGTGGTGTAACGATTCTTGGGTCTCCTTATAATTAAGAGGTCCAAGGTTCAAATCTTGGCTCCATGTTAAGGCGGCTTACTATCGACGGTTTGGATACCCTGGTGATAGGGCACCTCCATAATGTGGTTTAATCCGTGGGCTTTCTCGAGAGCTTAAAACTTCCATCCTTAGATGGTCCCATGGCCGGTGTGGGTTGGTGATGCCACAATGGGCCAGGGCCCTCTCCCTAGGTAACCTCGGCAAATTTTTTTGGGGAAATTACTTGAGGCCTCGGTGGTGGTACTGTCCGAACCTTACAATAGCTCCCCACAATTTTACAATTTAAAATGCTAGAAATTTTATTTTCATTGGAAAACCCTCGAGAACAAATAAAAGAAATTTGCATAAAATAGGATAAAGACGTGGAGGTAGGACATTAGATTCTAGTAATGATTTTTATCATTGGTTGTCGGTGTCCCCAAGATTTCATCCTGAAATCTGGGACTAACCCTTTTTAAATTTTTCGTTCTTTTTAAGTAACGGGTCATTTTTGTGTTTTGTTTTACCTGTGGTTGCTCACATTGCTCAAAGGTATCCCCAGGGAGTTATTAAGCCAAGTTCATCAAATACCCACATGTAAAAGCTCACTCAATTCTTTCATCAGACTTTTTCTGGAAGTGTTTTGTTTATTTTATATTAAATAAATAAAGTTCTTTTAAAAATAGGATGAGCTAAAACTAAGAAATTTGGTTTATATTAACCACTTCACCCCATCATTATTATCGTAGAACATTCACCCGAGGGGAAGTATTTTTGCATACTAGCTAATCGAGAAAAAATTGTCCACAACTTCTTTCAGGTTTTGATTTGATTTTATTTCTTTTGTGTTTTGGTTTTTATCTTTCTCCATTTTTTCGTCTGCAATAGGCTTTAAGGAAACCCATGGTGCGCACGTGGACAAAACCAAGGGTTCAAGACTTAGCCATATTGGGAATTTTGGTAGAACACATGAAAAGCATGACCCGATTGCGCATGCAGAGTGGATAAGGTGCCACCAGTGACAAGTTGGCCCATGAAGGAGCATGCCTGTGGTAGAAGCTTCTAGAAGCTCATCATGGTAAAAAGTGGAAAGCTTAGGCCTGGAGGAGCATGCTCTTGCATGGAGGACCACATTCAAACACTTGGCATCAGATCTGAGGCCACTAGAGGATGAGTTGGTAGTCCAGAAAGCCTATATATACAAGCACCTGTAGAAGTAAAAAAAAGAGAGAGATATAGATAGAGGGCGGAGCTGTAGAAATACTGCAAGAACTCTGTTAGTTTGGGTAATTGTGTTTAGGAAGGATGTATCAAGGGTATGGGGATTATAAATTTATTTTGAGAGCCTAGCCATATGAGTCCAAATATAATGCATGACTGCGGTCTGCTTCTCTGTAACATTTTGTAATGGCTCCATGAATGTAATGAGGTTACCAACTTACATGAATATGAACATTGATGATTCTAATGCATACATCTTTCTCATAGTTCTTTTCATTTATGTTTATGATTAAGTATGGATGCTTGTACAACTTCTTTTCTATTTTGGTATAAGTTATACAATATGTTAAGCATTTTCTATCTGGAATGACTGCAAGGACCTAGAAGCGTTTTGAGCTCTATGGTGCTTGTATGTTTTACTTCCCTTTCAAATCTCTTAAACATGGATCATAGATGATGTTTCCCACTAAACTCACATAAAAGAGAGACTCGAGCACCCACGCATGCCTTGGGTGAGCACCCAACACCCACTGGGTGATAGGGGTGTGCATGGGGTTCCTTTCTTTTGTGATAAGGGTAAAAATGACTACATCTTGGTTCCATTTTGGGACCTCTTTTCAAAGTTGTAGAGGGAAATGACATACATCATGATCTGGGTAATGAGTAATGACAAAATGTTTAACTCTGGAAAGTGTTGAATCATGGTTCAAGAGCATGGAGGATGAATTTTCTCAGAGATTCAACACTGGACCTGAGTTTGATGCACGTAGATGGGTAGAAGAGAACCTCTACCATGATTTATATGAAACATTTTTTTGTTGTTTCCCAAAGAGAACTGTATGAATGGCTCTCAGCATATGCATCTAGATCAAGCTGGTATTCTAGATCACGCATGTGGACCCAAGAAGAATACCAGAGGTTGCAGGATGTAGATCTGATGTGGACTCATGTTGTGGATCATTGGTGGGAAGGTGTGTTGGCTAGCTACACTGGAGTATGCTATTTCCACATATTATTTCCCAGAAGTTGTTGAGTTTGAATTTTTGTGGGAGCCCAGAGGATCATTTCTACGTGTTATCCCTCTAGAAATGAAGATCTTGGTTGTTACTTTGAGTTTAGAGGCATTTCCAATGGCCGGCTAAACCATTCTAAGTGTTGGGCGAGGGAGCTAGGGTGGAGGAAGATGGCAGATATTATGATGGAGAAGGAAAGGGAGGAGAGATGACTCAAGTATAGTGAAGCACGTGAAAGGGAGATTGCTAGATGATGATGAGGCTGCAAGTGTGATGGATCTATGGAGGTAGACATTATGGGAAGGAGTTGAGGTTCACGTGGAGGACGTGGAACCTAAGAAAGTAGTCTATGTGCTACCCCATCTTGAAAGCAAGTGTGTAAGAGAGACCCTTGGCTTCTTCGATGAGAGATTTCATCATGAGAGAAAGAAGAGTCATTGGCACGTATCTCGAACCCACCCAAAGTGACCAAACCCCGTGCTTGGTTTTCCATAGATCAAGGAAGGAGTATCATTGACCTGGTATGGTATGGAAGTGGAAGTGACAGATCTGCACCTAGGAGGTACAATTTTTAGTTCCCACTTCTATGGCTACACATATTAGTATTTAGAGGAGTCTTTGGACAAGGAGCAAGTATACAAGCCTTTGGTCTCACATCTGGGAGTGGTGTGGGGTACAATAGTGGTAGTGGGGCATTATCACAGACCATCGGTGCACAGTTCAGTGGAACCTTGGGGACACTTGGCATGACTACTACAGGACCTGGTGGTTTTGGTGGATCTGGTGGGTCAGGAGGGATAGGACCTAGTGGACCTAGTGGTTCTAGTGGATCTTGGTGGCTCAGAGGCACAAGACTGGTGGACTGGTGGATCCAATGGTGGAGGAAACACCTGGAGGAAACCAAGGCTCTGGCTCAGAGGACAAGGGCCCCAACCACCCCCTCAAGTCTTCTTTGAGATGTCTTTACATTTTCTAGATTACAGAGGTATTGAAGATGTTGTAGAACATGTTCACAAGTGTGAGCTGCTATGGCGCAAAGGGGATCACAACCTCTGGAGTGGAAGGCTAGTCAATTTGCAACAATGTTGCAGGGGGCACACATAGCTGGTATAGGAAATATGACCCTCATCAAATGGTGGTGGATTATACTACTTTAAAGAACCTTCTTGGTAGAATTCCACATCCCTGAGTTTGAATAGAAGAGCATCAATGCCCTAAAGGAGATTCAACAAGGAATGACAGAGAGTGTGTGGGAGTATGATGCGTGCTTTAAAACTCTCTTGTCTAAGTTATCATATGATATTCACCCTTCACAACATGCTCAAGTGGTTTTTGGAGGATTGATCACACTTTTAGAAGGGCCTTATCTCATAAACTTTTTCATAGACCCGCGTGAGGCATGGAAGCTTCCCGCATGCCGAGGCTATTGGTAGTGTTGATACTGAGAGTTAGCCCATTCCTGGAGGCTCAAATTTTGCTATATGGCTAAGAAGCTGGAGAAATTGTTCCGTGAACTCAGCCCATGAGACTCACAAGTGGTTTATGGTGTATAGATTGTGAAGTAGAGGGGCATGTCAAGGGTAGTTTCCCCGGAGGGAAGTATGCACGTGTCGTGTGATAGACTATGAAATTTTTCATGGGGACCATGATGCAAGTAGATGCCCCTTGTTACAAACATGTAATCCAAAAGAATGTGTCTTGCTACTATAAGATTTACACCTCTACAACCCATGATACTAAGGACTATAGGCTCATTGATCAGATCCATGAGGCCATTGATCATGGGGTGCGCCAAACCAACATTTGCTAGTAGTTCTAAAGGATGATGATTTCCGCTATGAGGAGTGCAGATGGGTGGCACGCATGGAAGGGGATTTTTGGAGGATTCCATGGTCATGGTAACCATGGGGGAGGAAGGAGTGAGTTCCCACGTGGAACCTATTTTAATTGTGGGTCTACAGAACATTATAAATGAGAGTGCCCAGACCTATTGCATAGTGCTCATGGTGTGGAAAGAAGCACAAGTATGAGGAATGCCCTAGAGTTGTTTGAGCACATGAATCAACAACAATGGAAAGACAAGGGTGCTGTAATGGTAAGCATTAAGAAGATAGACACACAATGGATGTCATGGGTGACATGTGATGTAGGCTTGGAACCTATTTTAGTAACAACAAGAGCAGAGGCCATGCATGCAAAGGAAATACCAAGGCAGAGGACCCTGGTTTCAAGAGAGGAAGTAGTTCATGGGAAGTACCCAGACCCCGCGCATCAAAAGGAAGTATATCAAGATACCATGGATGTCATTTAGAGTTTACAAGGAGAAATCAAAGTGTCTAAAGGAGTAGTCCAGAGGGAGGAGAAAAGGAGGAAGGTCGAGGTGCCAAAGGATGACCTGGATGAGGTCAAGGAAGTATGTAAAATGCTAAGGCAAGAGAATGTTATTCCCTTGCTAGGAGCATGGTTGAGGGAGAAGGTACCACACACCAGAGAAGAGCGTGAGAGATAGATCTGCATGCAAACCTTCCCCCTCACAACCTTGACTATGACAAAGAGATCACATTGGATGCAGTCGTAGATGGATGGCTCCTTAGTAATATCCTCATTGACACAGGCGGAGGTCAATGTTCTCACTTTGGATGCTTGGCATCAGATGGGGAGACCTGCATTACAACCATCTTTGAATGTGTTGTATATGGAAAAAAAATGAAGGCAATGCCCATTGGTGTCTTAAAGGATGCAACTATCACTATCCAGGGAGCTAAGTTTACTGGGACTTCAAAGTCTTGGTGCGCTTCCGAGGCAGACAATTTCCCAGCACTACTTGGGTGCCCATGGTGTTACAAGAACAATGTTGACCTTGGTTCAACAAGGGGTACATCAGCTTTGAAAATAAGGAGGAATGGGTCATTATATACGGCTGATGGGAAGTCGACACCCTATACTGAACCTTTGGGGGAAGAGGTCCTGGATAGGATATATGTGTGCTCAATCAGGGATCCAGAGATAATCCATCCTACCGATGGAGTTATCTAGTTTGAGGATGCTCAGTCAAGTAAGTGACACCACCAGCCTAGCATGTGATAATTGGGCACATGGGACTTATGAATTGATCGGATGATAGTTGAGAGGATGGTAACAAAAGTAACAAAGGCACGTATAGTTGGTGCCTAGGAGGAAAAACTACCTAAGTATTCAGGAGGGGCCTTCCCTGAGATATTTTTACAGGAGATGGAAGCTCAGTGGAAGGAGGAGAAGGAATGGAGGGGGATGTTAAGTTATGTCCTGCTCAACACAGTGACATGGTGGTGGGCTACACATCAAGAGAGCCTTTTGGAATGGTGTGAGGTGAGAATTTCTCTCTCTGTTAGGTTTTCTAGAAGCAATGTGCCCACCACCATCAAGGACTACCATGGTAAGGAACCCACCTCTTTCCACATCCAAGCTTGTGAGAAGGTCTAGAGAGAAGGCGTGGAAGCTTTTCCACCATCCCTTTGGGTGCACAAGTTGTATTCTACACTACAAGGTTACGCGCATGCATGGTACATACATTCTGAGACATGCCACCAAACAGGAAATTGGCAAGAGCTAGCAGCTGACCTCATTCAAATGTTTGAGTATCAAAGTACCAAGCCATCAGTTGATAAGGCATTGTAGGTTGTTAAGCACCTTACCATGGGGGATAGTGCCATGGCAGAAGATAGGCTATTGGAACTGCTAGGTGGACTAGGTTTGGAGGTGTGCTTTGAAGAAGAGGTAGAAGAAGCAGAAGAGATACAACTTGAGCATGCATGCTTGGAAAAGGAGAAAGGGAAATTAGTATATGTTATTGATGGGGAGGAAGTAGAGAGCTTGGATGTTAACCATTCTAGTAGGGGATGCATGTGAGGTAGTGGATAGTGTTGATGCTCACGCATGCACCTACCATGAGCCTTTAAAGACAAAGAAGGTTAACATCATCGGCTCAAGAGAAGAACCTAAGGAAGCTATCATTGGAGATTACTGGTCGGAGAAGGAAGTCTCTAAGATCATTGATCTTTTTGCATGAATTTGAGGATTTATTCCCACGTGGGTACCATGAGCTCAAAGGCATCCACCATTCCTTGGGGGAGATGAGGATAAAGTCAAGGATGTGTGCACACCTGGTCAGGAAGAGACCCTACGGATGAATCCCAATTTTACACGTAAAGGTAAAGGAAGAGATAGAAAAATGATAGCTTTTGGGATCATTGAAGTTGTGGAAGAATCGAATGGATAAGTCCGATGGTAATCAACATCAAGAAGGATGGGTGGATTAGGATCTGCATGGATTATAGGGAGCTGAAATGTAGTTTGTGTCATCGATCCTTTTCCAACCCCCTTCACTGAAGAAATTTTAGAGGGAGTCACTTGGGCGTGAAATCTATTCCTTTACGATGGATGGATTTTGGGGTACCACCAAGTCCGGATTGCAAAGGAAGACCAGAGAAGACAAATTTCACCACTGAATGGGGAAGTTTTGCATACATGGTCATGCCCTTTGGGTTGAAGAATGTGCCTACTTTTTTTTCGCATAGTGGTTCAGGCATTCCAGACTTCATCCACAAATTTCTTCAAGTTTATCTGGATGATTGGACAGTGTATGGGCTAGTGAAAGACCATTGTGATAATTTGAGGCTGATGTTTGAGAGGTGTCGGAAAGTTAAGGATATCCCTCAACATTAAAAAGTGTGTTTGCTACACCCTTTGGGATGTTATTGGGGCATATCATATGTAAGGAGGGCTTGCTAGTAGATCCTGCCAAAGTTGTAGTTATTGTGGGATTGGGGGAGCCTACTAGCCAAGAGCGCAAGTGCATGGATTTCTTGGGCATATGGGTTATTATAGAAATTCATCAAGGGGTATGCCAAGATAGCCATGCCTCTAGAAGAATTTCAGACATAAAAGTGCCTTCCATTGGGGAGAGGCGCAACAGAAGGTGTTTGACACATTAAAGGATAGGCTTGTCACCGTGCCTATATTACGTTTTCCTCTTGGGACAAGCCCTTCCATGTTCATGTAGATGCCTCAGAACCACCATTGGAGAAGTGCTTACATACTAGGTGAAGGAATTTTTGATCATCCTCTATGTTTTGCAAGAAGGAAGAAGTTGACACCAAGCAGAGTAGAATTACACCACACGAGTGCGAAGCATTGTCAATGATCTACGTGCTTTTCAAGTTTAGATAATATCTACTGGAAACACCCTTTGTATTTTACACCGACCACATGGTGTTAAAGTACTTGGTGAACAAGCCCATTCTACAAGGGCGCATATGTCGGTGGGTGCTATTATTTCAAGAGTTTGAGTTTATGGTAGTTGTGAAGCCTGGAAAGAGTAATTGTGGACCTGATCATCTGTCAAGAATTGATTCAGGGAGGACGTAGAGTATTGAAGAGACTATATGCCGATGCACAACTATTTAGGTTGTGGTGCGTGCCCTCAGATTTGGAGGAGATTGCAAGTATTCCTAAAGGAAGGTGTGGCACCGGAAGGGATGAAGGCATTAGAAAGAAAGCAACTAGCCATACGTGTCGTGCCCTACATGTTGATCAGTGGGGACTTATACAAGTTAGGGCATGATGAAGTTTTGTGTAGGTGTGTACTAGAGCATGAGTGCCTCGCCATCATAGAGGAAGCACATGGAGGAAGTGCGGGTGGACATTATGCAGGTGATGCCACCACGCGCATAAAATTTTAATGGCAGGATTGTGGTGGGAAACTCTGTATAAGGATTGCAAGGACTATTGTAAAGTGTGTGACCATTGTCAAGTGCATTGGCAAGCCAGAAAGAGAGATGAAATGCCTTTGCACCCTATCCCTAGTGCTGAACCTTTTGAGAAATGGGAAATAGACTTTGTAGGCCCTATTGCACCAAAATGCGTAGGACTGGATCATGCTATGTAATCACTTGCATGGACTATTTGACAAGGTGGGCAGAGGCAGCCCCAACTAAAGACTACACAACAGCCAGCCACAATGGCAAGATTTTTGTGGGAGAACATTATCACAAGGTATGGATGTCCTTTAAGTTTAACCAATGATAGGGGTACACATTTCTTGAATGAGACCGTGAGGATCCTGTTAGTAGAGTTCATGGTAGCTCATCACAAGACTACCCCTTATCACCCACAAGAAAATGGAACCGTGGAAGCATTTAACAAAAAAATGAGTCATACCCTGACCAAAATTTGTGATGTGGAAGACAAGATTGGGATGACAAGGTATCAACCATATTATGGGCTTACAGACAACTTATAAAAGGTTGAACAAAGCCACACCATTTCAATTGGTGTTTGGCGCATGGAAGCTATTCTACCAGTTGAATTCATGTTACCTTCTCTGTGAATAGCGTAGGGAGGGCTGGTTGATGAGCAAGCACTGGAAGAGAGAATTGATGAACTAATGAAGTTGATGAAAGATGATCACTCGCCAGGTGGAGCCAAACAACAAAAAAAGAAAAGAAAAAAGCATGGCATGATCGCCACATCAGAAACAAGAAGTTTGAGGTTGGGTAGATGGTCTTACTGTATGATTCTAAGTTTTTGCCATCCTGGGAAGTTGAAGGTCCATTGGTTAGGTCCCTATAAAATCTCATACATCCTTGATTCAGGTGTGTGCCAGTTACAAGTGCTGGATGGAACAAAATTTCCTGGACACTTCAATGGGAGTAGGCTGAAGCCCTACTATAAATAAGTCTTCTTGGTGTTTGTAAATAAGGTAGTTTTTCTAGTTAGTTTAGAATTTCCTTTATGCATTTCTTTTCTTGTGTTTCCTTTCATGTTGTTGTTTTTTGTTTTGTGCCTTGGGCACTAGTAACCTTATTACTTTTGAGGATTTTTGAGTGTGCAGAGGACCACACATCATTTTAGTGTGGGGTGGAGTGATGTGAAGGAGAGCATGGGTAAAGTGCCAAGGAAGTTTGTGTTAAAAATCCCGGTTGAATGGCCCTATTAAAAGAGGTGCATGGAAAGAAAATATGGAAAAGGATGGTTGGTGTCAAGATAAGGCTACTTTTAGATCCCATGTACAAAGGAGGAAAAAGTGCATAAGCAACACGAGGTAGGTGAGAGAAAAAATTAGGATAGAAGAAGTGCCTTGGCACGGTGATGCATGCATGCAAGAGTCTCCTGTCTAGATGGATTGGTTACATGCATGTAAGGTTGGAAGATTATCCGCGCAGGGTCGGGCGCGTGAGTTAAAGTGCTAAAGTCAGACTTTGTTTGAAAAAGCCACATTAAATGTGAAAAGTATGGTGGTAGGTGAAGTAGCATTTAATGCTTAAAAAGGGAAAAACTATAAATAAGAGGGTCGAGGCATTTCATTATTCACTTTGCGTATAAGGAGAAAGAAGTTTTTTTGCATTTTGCAAACTAGGGCTTCAAAAAAATGATCCGTGTGAAGAAAAATTTAAAGAGATTGAGTGTAAGTGACTAGTTTGGATCTGAACTAGAAGGAAGGGATTTCATGGGTAAAGAGAGTTGTGAGAAGGCATCATCTTGTGAAGGGATTATCCTAGCTAGGGTTTGAAGAACTAGGGCATGGGTTTAAGGATTTTCTTCACAAATTTGAGATCTAAGGTGGGAAAGAGTGGAAGAACAGAGTTACAAGAAGTGATTGAAGTAAGAAGAGAACCTAGACAATGGCACCCAAGAAACCAATTAGTTAGCACACCCAAGAAGGGCAAGGGCAAGGGAAAACAACAAGAAACCGATGCACATACAAATGAAGAGTGGTATGTAGAAATGTAGTACCCAGATGGAGTGTTGTTAGGGAAGGAGTGGGAGTCCCATCTAAGAAACATGTCTGTAAATGACTATAATCATCATATGAGCACAATCGAGAAGGAGATGGCACTGGAGTTAGTGCACCCAACAAATAAAAGGACACTAGAGGGTTTTCCCATCTATAATGATGATGTGAAGGTCAAGTTGGAGAAGGCAGGGTTATTGCAACTCTTTGAGTTGCCCTACTTTGGGAAGCCTGAGTGCCTATATCAATGGCTGATGTCACACATGCATGAAGACTACTTCCATTTCGTAGGGCACAAGATGCATTACCCCTCACTCATCTCACATTTCACAGGCCTCATCTGTGAAGGAGATGGTTTGGAAGATGACCTAGGTGATAAAGAGGCAATTAAGGAGACTATCGCCGCCTACACATACAAAAAGGGGTCAAGGTACTATGATATCACAGACATCAAGGACCCTAGTAATGAAGATGGCCACGCATTTGGTGACAAAGTTAAATGGCTAGGAGAGATGGACCCAAGTCAATAAGCCATGGTTACATGTTTGCAGGAAAATCTCAAAGGGCACCATCTACAACTTGTCTGCATTCATCGCGGATGAGATTGTTAATTGCACGAAGGAAGACAGGATCTTTTTGGTAATGTCCTACTAACCATTGTGTTTTCAGAGATTGGAGTACCTGATGCATCAGAAAATTCATATGGGAGTACCCTATGAGGACCCTTCACCCACAAAAAGATTTGAAAAATACGCATGTGACTCCATGACAACCGTGCACAAGGCGCGCCTGGAGAAATGGTATATGCCTAAGGAACGTGTTCGGGGTAGAATGGAGGATTCTCAAACAACTGCCAGTGGCCACCAAAGGAGAAGCTGAATTTTGCTATGTACCAACATTTCTACCTGGGTAGGTTCAAACTAATGGATGAGACATGGAGCCCATGGTGCAAGCTCCCCTTTGCCTTCACAACTCAATACTTCCAAGTGGGAGTAAACAGGTTCAAAGAGTCCAAGAAGCTGAAACTAGACCTTGGTAATCTAGACCAGAGCACAGGAAATGTGCAAAGGGTTGGTCTACCCTAAAAGCAGTGTGCATATGTGGAGAGGTACATGTCACATGAAGTTTAGATGACAAAGGCCCATGACTTTTCCCATTGCAGAGGATCGCATGGCGCGTGTATACCTCCGCATAAGACCCAAATCGAGAAGGGCACATATCTAGAGAATGAGGTGTCTATGCCTGAGGATCCAACTGGCAGAAGAAGACCCACACCCAAACAGGTGGAAAAGGAGCCAAGAGAAGAAAATACCAAGTGTGGTGGATACACAGGTAATAGGTTCCCCTGGGACAAGTGCCAGAACAAGCATGTATTTGCAAGAAGAGGCCCATAGTCAAGGAAAAGACTCCAGAGCCAAAAAATCCATCAGACAAGGAGTCCTTGGGAGAAGAAGAAACAAAGTCACCTACACCGAATCCCTAGTTAGGAAGAAGCAGAGGATAGAAGAGGAGACCACCTCGGAAGAAACTGGAAGTTTGGACAAACACATAGGTGAAGAAGAAGATAGTGAAGAAGATGTTAGTGGGGAAGATGAGCCTAAAAAAGATCAAGGGCCACCTATTCAAATGTACATGATTCGGATGAAGAAGGTGGAGAAGAGGAGCAGGGGTTCCTCTTCGTGTGGCGCAAGGATAGCTAGGAAGGGAGAGGCACCCAGACATGAGAAGTGAGGAGGATGGCATGCATACATGTAGAAGGCTCCAAGCCTTACGGTGGAATAGATAACCAAGGTGGTAGAGAGAGAAGAAACAAAGGCCATGAGACCTTGGAGGAGGAGAAGTTGGAATGCAATGCTGAGCCGGTGTTAAACAAAGATAAGGAGGAGAGCATGGAAAAGGACCATGGAAAGCACTGGAGGCCCCATTTTAACTGTAAGTATTCCTAAGGGCACGTGCATGGGAGGAAGGCATGCAGGGAGGAGAGGCTAGGGATGGGTTATATTGATGACCCCAACAAAGTGTTTCATGCATGTGTGGTTCCAAAGCATGATTCCAACAGAAGAGCTCATGGCAATGTCATCTTTTGACAAGGAGGCTGCATACCCCCATGATGAGGAAGATGCTCTCATGGGAAATTGAGTCCCATCTTGATGAGCCTAGAATTTGAAGTAAGCCATGGGGCAATAATAACATTTCCAGACCAAGAGAAGACAACCCAATGGTGAATGCTCAAGCAAGCTCTGATGAACAACTATGCAACACACTCAACAAGGTCTCCATTGAAATCGAAGCTAGACTCTTTGGGTGGAATGATAGAATCAAAGATCTGGAGGAGGACCTAAAGAAGAAAGAGGAAGAGCTAGCTACAAGGGCAAAGGAGCTTAAGTCAAGAGAAACTAATCAAGCACCCAGTTGCAGTGTGAGTTAAAAGATGAGAAGGCCAAGTGTGTGTGGTGTACAAAAAGGTGGAGTCTATTAATAATGCTATAGTATTGAAGCATCAGACCTAGCACCTCCCGCGTAGAAGTATGGATCTGCCTTGGGATGCCTGGAGGATTTAACAAGAGTCCTCACCATGGAGAGGCAACCGTTAGCCTTGGAATCTGTAGAAGAAGTGGCCACGTGCTTGGAGAAAGAAGATAAATTGAAGGTCATGGCATTCATAGCTGAGTACAACAAGGTTCTTGCTGATATAAAAGTTGCTTCCTAGACTGTTGAGGCCACATGACAATTACGTGGATAGAGACAAAGTGGCAGCATCTTGGTCACCACTCATGAAGTAGAACTCAAGGAGTTTCAAGAGAAGAATAAAGGAAATAGGGTGAAAGGGACAAAATCCTTGCCGAGGTGAAAGAAAATCTGAAGCCATTGAAGCCTTAAGGGGTTCAATTAAAAACTAGTTGAAGGAACTGTACCCATAGATTACATGAAGAATGGATGCACTGGATGATGTAGGCAAAGAGTTAGAGAAAATTTCTAACACCATAAGCACACAAGGAAATGGGCTAAGATTTGTGGAGGTGAGCACCCTGGTCGGTGACCTGTCAGAGAGCATGAGAATGAAGTCGATGCCTGGAACAAGTTGGAGGCCAACTTGCAAAAGGATTTTCCTAGCCTATTGCAGTGATTCCATCACTTCCCATTCTTTCTTCTTTCCATATTCTTTCATCCCCTTATTCTTTTCCCATGGTGTAAGTCTATTGTATTCTTTCTTTTCACTGGAGAAGTGTTCCCATGGATGGAGAAATAGGTGTAGTGTGGGGTAATGTTGGGCCCCTAAAATATTGGCTAAGTATAAAAGGGCACATAGTGCAAGGCCTAGTTGAAGAAAGTGCGCAAGGATAAAGCACGTAGGGTAGGGTTTAAGGAAGGCTTTAAGGAAACCCGTGGTGCGCGTGTGGACAAAACCAAGGGCCCAGGACTTAGCCATATTGGGTTTTTGGTAGAACACGTGAAAAGCATGACCCGACTATGCATGCAGAGTGGATAAGGTGCCAGCCTAGTGACAGGGTGGCCCAGGAAGGAGCATGCATGTAGAAGCTTCTAGAAGCTCATCATGGTAAAAAGTGGAAAGCTCAGTGCCTGGAGGAGCATGCTCACATGGAGGACCACATTCAAACACTTGGCATCGGATCTGAGGCCACTGGAGGATGAGTTGGTAGTCTAGAAAGCCTATATATACAAGCACCCATGAAAAAGAAAGAGAGAGAGATAGATAGAGGGTGGAGCTCTGCAGAAATACTACAAGAACTCGTTAGTTTGGGTAATTGTGTTTAGGAAAGGATGTATCAAGGGTATGGGGATTATAAATTTCTTTTGAGAGCCTAGCCATATGAGTCTAGATATAATGCATGACTACGGTCTGCTTCTCTGTGACATTTTGTAATGGCTCCATGAATGTAATGAGGTTACCAACTTACAATGAATATGAACATTGATGATTCTAATGCATACATCTTTCTCATAGTTCTTTTTCATTTATGTTTATGATTAAGTATGGATGCTTGTACAACTTCTTTCTATTTTGGTATAAGTTATACAATCTGTTAAGCATTTTCTGTCTAGAATGACTACAAGGACCTAGAAGCCGTTCTGAGCTCTATGGTGCTTGTATGTTTTACTTCCTTTCAAATCTCTTAAACATGGATCATAGATGATGTTTCCCACTAAACTCACATAAAAGAGAGACTCGGCACCCGCACATGCCTCGGGTGAGCACCCGTGGAATTTTCCAAGGGGCAATTACTTAATGCAAGTCGTAGTTTTTACAAGCTGCCTGCTGCCTCTAATTTTTACGTTGCCTTCCGCTTCTAATTTCTATGCAAACTCAAAGCAAAATCACTTAGCAAGTCATGATTTTTAGAACTACCCTCCACTTCTATTTTTCACACTGCCTTCTCCTTTATGTTTTCACGCAAATATTAGAGGAAGTTTGCAATACAAGTTGTGACTATTGAAGTTTCCTTCCATGTCTTACTTTCACGCTGCCTTGACTTATGGATTTCCACACAAGTGTTAGGAGAAAAAGCCCATGCAAGTCGTTGATGTTAGCTGCCCTTCCACATTGATTTCCACACAAGCCTTTGGTAAGAACTTTAAGTTAAAATCGTGGAAATGATAGCTGCCCTCCATCTTCAATTTTCACGATGCCTTCATCTTCTAATTTCCACGCAAATTTTAGAAGAAGAAGTTTCCAAGTGCAAGTCGTGATTTCCAGCTGCCTTCTCCTCCAATTTCAACGCAATTTTTAAAGGGAGAAGTCTAGAGCCAAATCGTGGATTCTTCATGTCTTATCTTCTATTTTGCAAAGCCTACTGCCCCTTTCTAAAATCCACGATGCTTTCCCTCATGAGTTTCAACGCCAGTCATTAAAGCCAAATTGCGTGGATTTGGAGGACTTTGTCTTTTATTTATAAGTTGCCTTCCCTTGTGAAAATGCACAAAATCTTTAGAAGTTTCTTGCCTTCATACAAATCCATGAAGTCACCTTTTCTAAAATCCACACAATTATTGTGAAGAGTTAAAGAAAAATCATTTAAGGCAAAATCCTCTTCCTTGAGTTTTAATGTAACTCATGTAAATTTCATGCAAAATCCCATCAAAAGCACATGCATGTGCTCCCAACCTTCTAGTTGAAGCCCACATTGAAAGATTTCCAAGACTTAATTCAAAATTGCTCATATGTAATTAAAAATAAAAGGGTGATGAGTTTTGTCTAAATTGTTTATGACAAACATTTCACTAGTGCACATACTTGAGAAGAACTGCAAAAGCTTCAAGGATAAGAGGGGAAGACAGGTCAGAGGAAACACCCACAAGGAAATCACGGTCAACTGCTCCCAGATCCAGTTTGGTGAGAATCAAAGGAAAAGAGTCAACCGCATGTGGGAGAAAGAGCTTCTCAGATTCAAGGTAGAGGTATCATTCATGAGGCGGAAGTGCAATACAGGTTGGATCAGCATGCAAAGTATGGAAGAAGAACAAGACTGGGAGTGTTGCAGCAGGAATAACTTCTTTTCTTCTTTCTCTTATTTTCTCGACAAAGTAATTGAGTAATCAATTAAATTGTAAAACTTAAGTGATTGGTTTAAAATCCGTTACTTGATTCTTGGAAGAAATCAATTACTTGGAAATAGGCGGTAGACATGCAAAATATAAGGTTATATTTTTAGTTGTAAGGCATGCATGTCATGCAAAAAGGAATTCTAGGGGAAATACTGCCAATTGTTTCCTTTACGGCTTCCACATGAGGTATTTCATTGAGAGTTTCCTATTTGTATTTTCCCTCTATGCACTATAAATAGAGGAATATCCTACGGGTTAAATGGTAGAAAATATTAGGATAAAAAAGATCAATTATAAAAAAAAATCACTATAACTTGTTTAGCAGAGGTTTTTGTAGCTAGAGCATTCTTGAGTTTTCACTATAAATAGAGGAAGAGCCTACGGGTTAAGCAACTTGACGAAAGAATAACTATATTGACCCCCCTTACCCTCCCAGACCATCGCCCCCTATCTATATAGAAGCCGAAATGAGCTTCATTCTCAGTCTCAAATAGGGGCTTCATTCTTAGATCGAGCCCGCTCAGGCCCCCTATAGATATGCATGCTCGGTGCCGACTAAACAACTATATGTATTTGTCTAGGTGGGGAGCCCTATAATACTATATTTGGAGGGTTCTAAGTCAAGGGATCCATCCCCCATCCAATTTATGCTAATCAATCCCACCGCGCACAGTGATTGGCTTTCATTCATCCCATCGGGCGCCCCCCCCCTCTATAGATTGTTATATTCCATATTCATTTGCAATCTAATCCACAACCGCCCGCCCCGGCTCCCGGATCGGAGCGCCTCTATATAGATATGGGACTGAGCTTCCCTTATTGAACTATATGGCTCCTCAGAATAAGTCTATTAGGTCCCAACCCAAATCAAAATAGGGGCCTCCATCAAGCGCTTCTCCTCACCCGCCATTTATATTTATCATATCATATCATGTATAATGGGGTCGGGGGCATATTTGTATCTAAGGAGAGAGGGGCCATCTCTATATAGATCTGAGGGGGAGTGCCGAGTCTAACCCTTCTCTACTCGGGCCTATCGGTCCTACCTATCTAATCTAGAGTAGATAGGGCCCTATTTCAATCGACCTGATTGACGGAAGGTGCTTCAATCGAGCAAGGCCCAGGAGATGCTTTAATCAAGTAGATATATAGGGCCTTTTATATCTGGGTCCTCGCCCTCCCCAAATATCAATATCAGATAAGATATAGATATCTATATCTCGATCGAAACTATATTCTTATATATTTCTAATTATAGAGCCCCTCTCCCTCTTTCTTGTCCGGTCCGCCCCTATATAGAGAATAGAGGCGGGCTCCACAACCCACCTTCCCCGACTAGGGTTGTCTCACTTCTAACCCTACTTTGGTTGAGGATGGGTTGTCCCACTTCCATAGATAGAGAACAGATATGGTCACCCTTCCATGCAGGGGCATTCTTCACTGTGGGGAGAGGCTAACTAACTAATGCCCAAAATCAATCTCTATGGAACCCCCATATCTTCTCTATCCTGGGGGAAGATGCCATCACCCTCACCTCTCCGGATAGAGAGTCAACATCAACACGCCCGTATAGAGAGATATGGGATCCCGATGGAAGTAAGCAAGGTTGGGTGCCGGCAAGTTTCCCTACCTATCTTATCCCTCCACGATTTGATTGGGGCGGGGTATATAATTGGAAAACTATGCCTTGGGGATGAAGAGGAGGTGGGTAGTACTAACACACACCGGGGTAGCAGATCCATCTCTCGTTCCTCACTCTCATTCTCCGATTGCTCCTACTCACATAGGGACATAGGCCCTCTATATAGAAATAGCCCAATCGGGTGCATATAGATAGTTCAGCCCCTATCCGATCTGTCAAACTCTTCAACTTTGGAATTATCCAAAAAAAACAAAAAAAAAATGTTGTTGTTCTACTTTCTATTAGAAAATGACAGAAATAGCTAGTGAATGAATTATGCTTATGCTTAGAATCCATAATTATAGAAAAGGAAAGAATTTAAACTCATAAACACCAACAAATTTTATCCTGGAAACCTCCAGAGGAGGAAAAACTAGTTGGGAAGGGCAGTTGCTCTTTCTTCCCACTTTTGTTAGCCAATTCAAAATAACAAGTACATAATTTACAATAAGTATGAAAGGGAAGTAGATAATATCTCAAACTTCCTCCCAAATACTTGTTTGCTCTGTCTCAACACTCCTTTCTTCTGCAAAACACAATTCCAACACTAAGAACTTCTTGCTCACTTGCTTTCATGCTTCAATGATCCTATTCTCTTCTACAAACATGTAGTTATAGCCTTTCTCATGTCATCTCATGCACTAGAGAATGGGAAAGGTAATGGAGGAGAAGAGACAGACAACCTTCTAAATTCTAGGTTGTTCATTTCATTTTTTTTTTTCTGTCCGAAAGAGCCAGGACCACCGCCCAATGAAAACTAGCGGTCCAGGACTGCCACCCAATGTAAACCGGTGATCCCAAGACCACCGCCCTGGTTGGATGGTGGTTCTGTAACCGCCGCTCTACATAGAGTAGCGGTCATGTTACTAAAAAGATAGAACCTCTCGTATGTTATTTTGACTTCTTTGTGTTGATTGTTTTGATGAAGTAGAGTAATTTTTGATCCCTATGGATCACACCTCCCCTAAATAGGAGGATTTTGGTCCCAAAAAATCTTAGTGGGGGAGTAGACGAGGAAATAATCCCCTCACTTGCTCCTTTAAGTACCACCGGGCCTACCTTGGCATCTTTCCTTTCAGTCCAATCTGCTAAAACTCTTACGAACCTCTCCTAGTCTCTCTGACCTTCTACTGCAACACTACATCCTCCTCTAATTCACCTCGTGAGTCCAAGATGCAATCCTCAATGGAAGGTAGAAATTGTAGTCCTTCATCTTCATCTAGCATGGATGGCTCATATAGGTGCAAGTTCTCACAGTTTACTACAAATTACATCCTCATAAATGATGGCAAGTCAAGTCGAAAAGCATTTTCTCCAACCTGCTCCAATATGGTGAAGGGCCCATATCATAGTGGCTTGAGCTTTTGTGCTTGACCTTGTAGTCTCTCCTTGCTCAAGTAAAGCCAAACTTTATCTCCAATATGAATCTTATGTTCTCTCCTATGTTGATCGTCCATAGCTTTGTACTTGGCTTGAGATTTCTCTAGCTGTTCTTTGAATTTGATATGGATTTTCCGGATCCTCTCAATAAATTTGTTTTCTCTAGTCACCTCTGTGTCTTGTGTCTCCTCCTCATTATGTTTCCCAAATGCTATGTCTAGTGGATTGCTAGGTAGATATCCCAAGCATGCTTGAAGGGTGACTTCATAGTAGATGTGTGTACTACCCGATTATAGGAATGTTGAATGTAGGCTAAGGAATCATCCCCAGTCCTTGGGTATTTTTTAATGTTATACCTCTCGATCAACTGTACCAAAGTCATGTTCACCACCTTTGTCTGTCCATCTGTCTATGGATGGAAAGTTGTGCTCCTTTGTAACCTGGTATCCATCTTGTTCCACAAAGTAGTCCAAAACTTCCCAAGAACATGGAATCCTGCGCTGAAACAATAGACTTTGGCAAACCAAAATGCACCCATACATTAGCAAAGAAAAGATCTTGCTGCCTCATGTGCTTTTACTATCTTTTTACATGCCAAAAGAATACACATCTTACTAAATCTATCAACAACAATATAGAGATAGTCATGGCCATGTTTAGACATAGGTAATCCTCCTACAAAATCCATAGAAATGTCCTCCCATGGACGAGAAGGTGTTGGAAAATGCATATACAAACCCTCATTCCTAGTCTTACGCTTGCTTTGGTACAACAAAGTTTACATACATGTATAAAATTTGATACTTCTTCTTGCATATTGGGCCAATACATGCACCTTTGCAAGTGGGATAGGGTCTTACCAACACCGAAATGTCCCGCTACTTTATAGGTATGTGCTTCTGTCATTAATAGAAGTCTTTCTTCTTTAGGCACACAAAGCTTCCCCATTGGTAGAGCAGACCATCCTTGAGATAAAAATCTTCAATCCCTATCCTTTAAGTCCCTTGGGACTGCAACTACTGAAATGTCACTCCAAAGTCTTTATCTTGGGCATATGCCTCTCCGTAAGCTTCCTTTGTGAAGGGCTCAATTTGAGAGATAGTGGCCAAACAAGAAAAATTCTCTTGTGTGGGTGGCCTAGACAACACATGTCTACCAGCAAATTTGTATTACCCTTCTTATATTTGATCACTATATGGGCTCCATTGAAGGAACCCCATCCATTTATAGTGCCTTGCCTCTACTGCAATTTAGACTGTGCTTGCAAATATCTTTGGAGAGGTTTGTGGTCGTGTGCACAATAATTTATTTACCTAACAAATAATTTTTCCATTTTTAATTTCGAACTAGTGCATACATTTCCTTATAATATATTGAATATCCTTTTACTATTGAAGTGAAATTTTCAAAATGATAACATATGGGTTTACCTCATTCAAGCAACACTGCGCCCATAGCGTAATCACTGGCATTTGTCTCTACCTCAAAAGACTATTGCAAACTAGGAAGAGAAAGTACTTTGGAGCATGACTAATCTTTTATTTCATAACTCAAAGGATTTTTTTGTTCCTTACCCCACTAAAACCCTTACTCTTTACTACCCTTTGTGTGTAGAGGTACTCTGCAATCGCGGAGAAGCTAGGAAGGAACTTCCGCATGTATTATCTTGCTCCCACAAAAATCCTAGTCTTTGTGGCTCCTTTTGGTGTTGGCCAATTAGGGATGGCTTCCACCTTCTTTAGATCCACTCGTAGCTCTCCTCCTCCAACCACATGCCCAAGATAGACAAGTGACTGTTTGGAAAATTCACATTTATTCATATTACAAAGCAGTTGTTTCTCCTTGAGAACTTACAAGACTTGTTGTAAATGAGTTACATGTTCTTCCCATGTGGCACTAAAAATCAAGATATCGTCTAGATATACAATGACACATGAATATATGAAATCCCTCATTACATCATTCATCAATCTCATAAATGTAGTGGGTGCATTCAGATAACCCAAAAGGAAGTACTAACCATTCATACAAACCCTGTTTTGTTTTGAAGGTAGTCTTCCATATATCCTCCTCCTTCATTCTGACTTGGTGATAACCGAACTTCAAATTCAACTTCGTGAAGAATTTGGCATGCTGAAGCTGGTCCAAAGATCATCTATACGGGGAAGTGGATATTTGTTCTTTATGGTGATCTTGTTCAAAGTGTGGTAGTCGATGCACATTCTCTAAGAACCATCCTTCTTTGGCACCATCACAATAGGTGAACCACATGGTGAGGTGCTCGGACGTATCACCCCTTGGTCTAGTAGTTCATGGAGTTGTTTCTTTACTTCAGTACTCTCAAGTAAGGATTTCCTATACAACTCGATGTTCGGTAGAGGGGACTCTAGCAATAGCTGAATCTCATGCTCTACTTCCCATTTTGGTGGTAACCCACTGGGATCTGAAATACTTCCTGAAAATATTGAATAATACTATCCAAATCATGCTTTCCCTGGTTATAAATCTTTGAAACTTCCACCCCTTTACAAAATTAAACAAAACTGATTATGATTTTCCTGAATAAGTCATTTTGCTTGGTTAACACTCACCATAGTAACCCGTGTCTTACGTTGGTGTGCCCGGATGTTGTAGTTGATCCCATCCTTGACCCATCTGTACTCAATTTTCCCTTCTCATAAATATAGCATCCCTGATATACAAGTAAGGAATCCCGAATACAACATCAAAAACATCAAGTGGAATAATGTCAACTTCCAAAACATCAATATACTAGGAATTTATCCCAAACTTGACCTTACATCTTCTTTTTACCTGAATTTCAACACCCTTCTTCACCCAACCCAAAGGATAAGGGTGTGGATGCTCGTAAGTCTCAAGACCAAGCTTCTTTACAACTGCTTCATAAATCAAGTTAGACTAAGAACCGGTATCAACTAAAGCATTTACTTTAGTTCTCTTGATCTATATTTTGATCCGAATACTCTACTCATCTCCTCTTCTTGGTTTTGTCAATGTTGGTGGCGGTGCATCCAAGCCTTTTTCTACATCAAAGCCATCTTCAATTTCCACCCCCTTCTATTTTTATAGTTGTCATGGACTTCTTTGAGACCTTGGTTCGGTTCTTCGAATGTAACTTTGGAAGCAACTTCCAACATGTAGCGTCGAGTATGACCATTAATATCACAATTCTTGCCAAAATTCTTGGGATCTTTACCGTATTTTAAGTAGTGGCATCTTGTTTACCTTTCCCTTTCCACTTACCCTTGTTACTTGTTTTCCCATACTCTTTTTGTTGCTGATTTTTTTGACTATTTTTCCTTTGGCTCTGCTTCTCCTTGCTTCTTTTCATCATCTATGTAGTATGCCTGTACACACATCTCATTGAGATCTTTGAGATTTGTGGAGATAAATTTTCTTCGAAGGTGAGTGTGAAGTCCTCTGAAGTACTTAGTTAGAATATCCTCATCCTCCAAGATCATGTTTAGCAAAATGGCATGCCTCCAAAACTCCATAGTATAGTCCTGCAAATTTTTACCACTGCCTTGTCTAAAATACTGCCATTTAATCATTTGGTCAGTCTTGTGGCCAATAGGATAGAAGTTAGCTCTAAGTAATTCTTTAAATTCTTGCCAAGATTTCACAATAGGACACTTCTTCTTTTCACAAGTGGTTAGATGGGTTTCCCACCAAACCAGAGCGTGTCCCTCCATTTTGAGATGTGCAAAGGTGATCCTTTGTGCCACAGTGACATTATGGATGCTAAAGTAGGCTTCTAAGCTGTTTCAATCGGTTATCAAGCAACTTTACATCTACTTGTCCTTCAAATATTTTAATATCAATTTTCGTCTCAAATTTAAAAAGAGTATGATCAGATTTTACCTTTTCTCTTGCATTTGAAGTCTCTTCTTCATGCTCTTCCCCATTACTTTCCTCATGGTGGTTCTTTCCTATGCCAGACTTTTCAGCTAAGCCTCGAACCACTAAGTCCATGGAGTCTTGCTTGATAGAAGCTGTCTTCTGCAAATCGGCAAGCTCTTCTTGCCTTCTAAACATCTTATCCATCATGGTCTCCAACATCTCGATTCTATGGACCAAGTTCTCTTCCTCCATTTGTCCACGAATTCTCTATTTCCACTTCTTTGTAGAAATTTCTGGATCGCAAGGTAAAGCCTCTTCACCTTTAGATCTCGTCACTATCATACAAATCCAAGAACGAATACCACAATCCTGGATACTTGTTAGCTCTGATACCAAAATGATCTGTAAACTCTTCAACTTTGGAATTATCCACAGAATCACAAAATAAATGCTACTATTCTACTTTCTATTAGAAAATTACAGATATAGCTAGTGAATGAATTATGCTTATTCTTAGAATCCACAATTGCAGGAAAGGAAAGAATTTAAGCTCATAAACACCAACAAATTTTATCCTAGAAACCTCCAAAGGAGGAAAAACCAATCGGGAAGGGAAATTGCTCTTTCTTCCCACTTTTATTGGCCAATTCAAAATAAAAGTACAAAATTTACAATAAGTATGAAAGAGAAGTAGATAATATCTCACACTTCCTCCCAAATACTTGTTTGCTCTATCTCAACACTCCTTTCTTCTACAAAACACAATTCCAGCACTAAGAACTTCTTGCTCACTTGCTTTCATGCTTCGATGATCCTATTCTCTTCTACAAACATGTATTTATAGCCTTTCTCATGTCCTCCGTGCCTTTGGAGAATGGGAAAGGTCATGGAAGAGAAGCAACATGGACAAACTTCTAAATTCTGGGTTGTTCATTTCATATTTTTTTGTTTTCTATTTGAAAGAGCCATGACTGCCACCCAATGTAGACTAGAGGTCCCAGGACTTCCACCCTGGTTGGGTGGTGATTCTATAACTGCCGCTCTACATAGAGTGGTGGTCCTGTTACTAAAAAGATAGAACCTCCGTGTGTTATTTTTCCTTCTTTGTGCTGATTGTTTTGATGAAGTAGAGTCATTTTGGATCCATATGGATCTTTGTCTAATTAATTTCAAAGTGTAGCCTTGACTCGGCTCAAATGCAAATATCCATTTCCATCCATTATATACATGATACAACCAACCGAGGTCACCCCTCTCTCTTTATCTCTAGGTGAGGGTTGGGTTCGAGAGGAAGTCCCTCTCTATATAAATCGGGAAGGTGAGAAGAAGGCTCTCTTCGATGTGGGGATTATTAGGTTATCCAATCAAGGCACCATGAAACATATAGAATAAGATAGAATAGAGAGGCCACCATGATTTGTAAAATTCTACTTTGGACAATTTACAAAATCCCTACAATTTCTGTTTTACTTACCAATTACAAAAATGAGAGTTCTTAATTTTTTATGTGTGTAAAACTGAAACTTAGAATCAAATTACAGTAAGGAAGAATAAATTGACACAAATGCAACACCAAATTTATCCTAGAAACCCCCAAGTTGAGGGAAAACCAGATGGGAAGGGCAATTGCTCTTTCTTCCCTCAGTATTATTGGCCAATTTATCAAATATACAAATTACAACAAGATGAAAATAGGTAAACAATGCAACGCCTCCCTTCTTTACTTGGCTTCTCTATTTCTACACCTTGCTCCTACAAAATAGTTCCAGCTCAATAGTTTTCTTTCTCACAAACATACAATAACTTTATTTCTCCAAGATTTGATGCCAAAAACACATGCTCTTCATGCATTTATAGCCTTCTTCATGTCCTCCCATGCACTGGAGAATGAGAAGGGGCCCGTAGAGGAAGAGACACAACTGGACACTTCAAATCTGTAGTTGTTCATGGCCTTCTTTATTTTTTGTGCTTAATTGAGAACCGACGGTGTATGTAGACCAACGGTTACGCATTTGCCACTCTACATAGAGGGTGGTTCTATAATTTTACAGTCTGCACTCTTTTCTTCTAATTTTTTTTGTTGGAACTGATTGTTCTAATGAAGTGGTGTTTTTTTCCAAATCCCTATAGAACACATATCCCCCGATTAGGAGGCTTTTGATCCAAAAAAAAAGCTTAGTGGGGGAGTAGATGAGGAAATAATTCCCTCACTTGCTCCTTTGAGTACCATTGGGCCTACCTTGGTGTCATCCCTTTTATTCCAACTTGCCAAGACTCCTATGGACCTCTCCTTGTCTCTCTCGATATTCTCCGCACCATTACATCCTCTTCCAATTCGCATCATGAATCCAAGACACAATCTTCTATGGAAGTTAGTAACTGGAATTCTTCTTCATCAAGCATGGATGGCTCATATAGGTGTAAGTTCTCACAATTTACTGTTGAGTACATCCGCATGAATGGTGGAAAATCAAGCATGAATCTGTTTTCTCCAACTGCTCCAATATGGTAAATGGCCCACACCGTAGTGGCTTGAGTTTCCTTTCTTGGCCTTGTCATATCTCCTTGCTCAAATAAAGCCATACCTTGTCTCCAACATGAAGTTTATGCTCTCTCTTCTTCATTCCTCTCGTCTGCATTCGCGATTTTTGGACTACTGATTTCGTGGCTCCAGTTCACTCACTACTCATGGTTTATGGAATCATGGTCTTTGAGGCTCGTTATTCTAGGGTTCATGGCTATTTTTTTCGTAACACGATTCTTCCATGATTTCATGTTTGTTTCAGGCTTGAATTGTGGCTTTTCTTTAGCTCAATTCGTGGCTTTTCTAGCTCGTGGCTTGTGGAAGCATACATGTTGTAATTGTGGGTCCTTGTAACTTCGTGGCTCATGCTTTGCTTGTTCATGGCCTCTCTTTTCATGGTTTGGGTTTACCTACAACTTGCATGCCCTCCTTTGTGGCTCGGTGGTGTCCCAGATTTCACCTTGAAATGCAGGACTACCCATTTTTAAAAAAATTGTTCTTTTAAAATAACAATTCTTTTTGTGTTTTTATTGCCAAAAGATGTTTGTATTATGTTAAAATATTCCTAGTGAATCATATGAGCCAATTTTGACAAATACCCAGATGTTGAAACTCATTTTATCCCTTCGCCAAGTTTTGTCTGTGGGAAATTTTTATTTAATTATTTATTAAATAAATAAAGCCCCGTTTGAAGTAAATTGTGCTCCAGTTGAATCCTGTTGAAGTTTTGCATGCTAGTATCACACATTTCAATAGGATTTTCATCAGGAATGAATTCAGAGCTTTGTCTGTGACTTCTGGCAACATTTTTCATTTTTATTTATTTCTTTTGCATTTTTCTCTGGTTTTCCCTATGGTCTTTCTATTTAATTCCCCTGGGTCCGTTATTTGTCTTGTATAGTCTGTTTAATTTCCTAGAACATCTGGAGATCATTTATGGCCGTTGCACTGAGAGCAGGAATCAGCCTTAGAAAGCAAAATTCTCGTTATAAAAGATAAATCATTTAAAGCACCGACGGGAATTTCTTACCCGCCTTGCTTCCCATAATGAAAGTCAAATCACTTGTGGAAGAGGGGATTTTTTGAGTTGTAGTGCAAGGTGAAAATGTCCATCAAGTTGACTTCTTATTTTTAGCAACTACCCTTGCCTAAAAGTGCGACCCACCTTTGGTGAATAACAATGCATTTAGAAATATTTATTAATGGTTTATTCACCCAATTTTGGCGCCATAAATAGAAGGAAAGTCAATGCTAGTGGAAGAGATAAGGAGAAGTCAAGGATGCATGCTAAAAATAAATAAAATAAATTTATTTAAAAGAAACCAGCAACATACATAATTGGGCACCCAATTTGGGTGAATAAACATGATTGTTTATTAATTAAATTGCCAGAAATAGGAAGGGCAATTATTAAAAATAGTATCTTTGAGCATTATATAAGCACGGGATTCCATAATGAAGAATCAATTGATTTTTTTGCAAAGGATTACAACACGGAAAAGTTTTTTCACCAAAGGAAGGAGGTTTTTGCATTAAAGAGTGTTTTTCATTGCCAAGGAGCTTCAAGGTTTAGCACCTAAGGTTGGAATGGCTTGATTCTTGCTATGATAATTATCTGCATGTTAGTATAAGTGCTTTGGTGAATTAACTAATATTTTTATTTTCTTTGCATGTAAGAAAAACCTCAAATTTTAGGGCAATAGGCTTCATATGCAGATTTTTGGTGATAGAAATCAAATATTCATGCTCTGGACTTCATCTTTGTCTGAAATAATTGTAGGTATTCATTACGGTGTTCATACAGGTGAAAGGGAGTTCAAATCAATGTCAGGTACATTGAATATATCTTCTGAATCTAAAGAAATTGCTAGATCTACACAAATTAATCTAGTTGCAAAGAATTCTGGCAGGATTAAAAGAAAAAGAACATAGACAAAGATTGCTCAGACAAATATTGCTCTAACCATGATGAAGCATGATGAAAGAGAAGGATCAACAGAATCATGCATAGCTTCCATTTTCGAAGTCAATGATACATACATAGGCCTTGAACCTATCACCGATTTAATTGACAGATCCAGATCTCATAATTACAAAGGCTTCCAACAAAAATTCATCCTCTTGTTTCTAACGCAACCTGTGTAGAAGTCAGTGCATGGAAAATTCCTTCCAGGATCTTGTGCATGTGCTCCCAATCTTCCATTGAAGCCTTCATTGAATTTACTTGTATTTACATTCACCCAGTGCTTTCGAATCTAGAATTACTCATATGCAATTAAAAATAAAAATGATGAGTTTTTTCTAAATTATTTATGGAAAACATTGCCTTGGTGCATGTCTTGAAGAAGAATTACAAAAGCTTTAAGGATAAAAGGGAAGACAGTCTGCCGACACTAAAATTTTCCTCTGTAATTTCTATTTCATTAATGTATGTATTAGGAATAGGATGTTGTTAAGTATAATTAGTAGTAGCGTCTGATAGAAGATAACGGCGCCGTCAGTACGGTGCCGCCAATAATGTGGAGTACGGTAATAGTCAAAGTACAATAGGAATGTTGTAAAAAGTAAATATTTGTCGTAAGTGGTCCGGTAATGTTAAAATGTCAAAGTTTGGGTAATTAGAGAAGTAGGGTCTACATGATTAGGAATTAGAAATATTATATTGGTAATAAAGACAAGGAGTGAGGTCATAAATATTTTGTGTATTTTATTTGTAAAAAGTCTAAAAATGTGGAACCCATGTAAAATGATAAGGTTTATCTTATCTTAAGATATAAGCTTACATGTACAGATAAGAGTTAAGGTATGGAATATGATTCGTCAGAGTGGATTTCTTATCCTATCTTAGAGATAAGATGGATAAGCCTGGAAGTTCTATAAATAGAGAGGCTACCCCCCTCATTTAGCATAGAAGGAAGTAGTGAGAAATATTGTAGGAAGTGTGCGAAGGAAGCCATCAGTTTAAAGGTGTGTTGAAGAAGCCATTAAGAGGTGTAATTGTAAAGTTTCTCCCATAGTCTTGGTGAAAGGCAAGTGAAGTCAATAACACTTGAAGTACCTCATGGATTACATCCACCAAACTAAAGGCTGTGCATTAGTAAATAATCATAGCACGAGGAGTTCCCGGTGAAGAATTATCATAGTGCCGGATTGGTGATGATAGGTCAAAGGCAATACCCGTAAGAAAATCACAGTCATGCATAGCTTCCAGATCCAGTTTGGTGAGAATCAAAGGAAAAAGATTCAATCGCATGTAGAATATGGAAGAATATCAAGACTGGGAGGGTTGCAACTTTCTTCTTATTTATTTTCCTCCATTTATTTTCTCGACAAAGTAATTGAGCAATCAATTAAATTATAAAACTTAAGTGATTGGTTTAAAAGTCGTTACTTGAAGAAGTCAATTACTTGGAAATAGGTGGCAGACATGCAAAATAGAAGGTTCTATTTTTCAATTATAAATCATGCATGTCATGCAAAGAGGAATTCCATGAGAAATATTGCCAGTTATTTCCCTTTTCCTAGCTTTCGCATGTGGAAATTAAATTAAAGATTCTTATTTGTAATTGCCCTTTATAGACTATAAATAGAGGAAGAACCTATGAGTTAAAAGAGGAGAATTGGTAATCAACATTCTTGTGTTCCAGAATTTGAGCTGAAACCCTTGATAGCTTTCTGAAAGCTAAGGAAAAGAGAGGGGGCAGATTTCTAGAGAACTTTGTGCCAACGGTGCATTTTGTTTCTTATTTCTTTCTAGATCTATTTATAAACTTTGTGTTATTCTAGATCTAGATTTGAAACTTTCCTTTGCTTTGAATTCTGTATTTCATGATCTATTTTTTTAATCTATGTGCATGCGATCAACTCTGTAAACTATTGATTGGGTTGCACATCTTCTCTCCTTTCTTCTCTTTTCCATTTATTTTCCTCTTCAGATATTTCCTTTCTCTTATAGCTACTTACTTGTTGCAAAACTATCTAGCTATGGTTCATGAGCTTCATAGTTAAAGTAAAACCAACGAGATAGATACTAGGAAATTTAATTGACAAAATATTACACGGGAGCCTCACTTTGGTAAATGAAGGATATTTATCTCATGATTGCCTAGGATTCAACTATGTAGAAAATCTAGCTAAAACTTGGGATCTGTAACCCTTGCATTCCTTTCGAAGCTTTTGGATTTTTAGTTCAAAATACCCTAGCAGGGTCTGAGTTTTTGGTTCAAATCGTATGTAATTTTTCTCCCAATCCAAAGCCTCTTATGCATAGGTACTCAGCCAACAATATGAATAAATTGGGGGATTCCCTCAACTCACCCCTCATCCTGACACCATTACAAGCAGTTCATCTTTCACCTATGTCTCCTTCCACTTATGTTGTTGCAGCAACCCCTTCCACTAGGAGGAATGAACGGGGTAGAAATATTTACCCAACATCATAGCGGAATTGTTGTATAGGCTTGAGATAGTGGAATCATCTAACAGAATGCCACGGATAGAGGTATTTGAAATGACATCCTGAATAGAGAAAGTTGAAGCGGACAACATCTCACTGTGTAGGCAACTTACAGATATCACGACCCAAGCCATTCCTATAGGTACTAACAATCAATTACATGCAGAAATTTCAGACTTGAAGCACAAATAGGAAGAGATTCAAACCCAACATGAAAATCTCAGGAAACAATCGGATTCATGGGCACAAATAGTGAAAGGTAAGGACCAAAACACCTCTCCTATTATAGTTGTGGAGGAAGTTGTATAAAAAAATTATGGAAGAAATAATCAAACAAGAAAGAGAGCTTAATCTCAAGGTAAGAGGGTTGCCCACACCTCCTTCTGATCCTTAAGCCATCGCATCAGATTTCATCACAAACAAGTTGGGGCTGCCAAAAGTGCAAATTGATAGAGCATGGATTGGTCTTGATTCTACCCTCTTCCTTCACTTCAAATCAGAAGAAGACAAGCTTCGGGTTCTTAGGGCTAAACAGAGACTATTCTCACTCCCAAATAAGATCTTCATTGATGAAGATCTCACTAGAGTTCAGATGGTAGAACTCAAACAGTCCTAGGAGATAGTCATGGCAGCCAGGAAGGCATGCCAATGGGTGGAAATTTGGAACCTCAGACCAGTGATTCGAGACACCTTCCCTCCTAGTTGGGCTCCAAGGTCCAAATGATGGTCCCGTTGGGAGAGACGTTGTAACAGGGGCACTTCCATTTCATGTTGGAATGGAAATGGGTCTTACTAGTCCTCACCTGGTCTCCTACAGGATGCATTGGGTCACTCAAATATTCTTTTTGTAATAGAAACTCATGAGAGTCTCGTTCATCCTCTCTCGGACATTAGGAGGTACTATTGGCTCTCTGTTTGTAGGCAAGATACTAGGAGCTCTGGAGGAGTTAGAGGTTCTGGCGGGGTCGCTTGTTTGGTTAGGGACACTCTTCAGGGTAGGATTTCTATGGCGGTCAAGGACGAGTTTTCCCATTTTCTATGGATCAAGGTTAGGTGGACCCCACACCTCACCCGGGACATTTATATTACAATTTGTTACTTCCCTCTTATCTCTTCTTCTTTTGCCATTGAGAATGGCCCGGATGGGGACCCCTACTTTAACCTTTCTACTGGCATCTCTCAATTCTCTGCAGTTGGTGAGGTCATCCTTTTGGGTGATTTCAATGCTCGAACCAAAAACTCCCAAGTTCCCTTGCATGACAGGACTGATGATGCTCTTTGGACCCGAGGTTCAATTGGTCTTCAAATTGAGTCGACGATGTGGCAAGGTCCTTAACAACATATGGCCGACACCTTTTGCGGTTGGGGAATCTCATGACCTACTGATCCTTAATGGCATATCTTGTTTCCTGAATTCCCATTTCTTCACTGCAAGACCTTACTGTGATGGTGCTAGTGTGGTTGATTACGTCATGAATACCCCTGACCTTCTTCCCTTTATTCACCACTTTTTGTCTCCCCATCCCCTTGCGACCACACAACCCTTTCCTTCTCCTTGGAGACTAACCCCATAGGCCCCTAGCACCCCCACTTTGCCCTCCACGTACCACTCTAAGACTTGATGAGGGTGACCCCATAACCTTCTCCTTTCATCTTCGTCAACTTCTCCCCTCCTTGTCCCAATTAACTATGTTACCCAATGACATGATGTAAAACCTTCTTTCCAATGCTATCCACGAGGCAACCTTGCTTTCCTACCCCCATTCCACCTCCAGGCCCCTAAGTATGAGGACATTCCCCATGAACCAATGGTATGATGATGAATGCAAAACCCTTCACCGCCACTCCACTTGGCCTTTACCCATGGCTTCCCATCCTTCCCCTCCCTAAAAATTTCCTATTGTCATCTCCTTCATCACAATAAGTGTACATTTATTGCCCACATGAGAAGGTATCTCCGCACTCCCCAAACGCTTTTGGTGTACCATCATTCCGCGACGCTCCCCTTTACCCCCGGATCATGACCCCACAAAATGTTCACCCACACCTCCACCCTCTATGATATCCCTAGTCAGCCCTAGATCCAGATTATGTCTCCACCTTCCACCGCCACATCTTCACCTAAAAAAATGTTGAGAAGGCCATATCGGTGATGAATTGTAGTAAAGTAAATGATGAGGAAGGCTTACGGGTGTCATTTTTCAAACATGGGATCAACACTATCAATAGTTATTTGGCATACCATCTCAATCAAGTGGTGTGCTTTGGTTTCCCACAATCTTGGTCCCATCATATTATCCACCTTATTAACAAATCTAGTCCTATTTTTTATCCTAATAATTATAGAACAATTATGGTGGGTCACACTTTCTCCAAGTTGTACGTCATTGTCCTCCACTTGCAACTATTCAAGTTTCTAGAGTAGTACCAGTGCAGAGCTAGGGGACAGGAAGGTTTCAGGATAGGGCACTAGAATATTGATCACATTCTCACACTCTATGTTATCATTGAGGAAGCACGTCACTGTTCATATAGAGTCTTCTGTTGCTTTGTAGACTTTCGAATAATCTTTGAATTTGGTCCGTAGGAAGCTATTTTCCACAAACTTACAGACATTGGTATTTCCCAAACCCTTCTTTCCGCCATCACTCAGTTGTATGAGGGGGTCTTGGGTTGCTTTCGTACTACTTTTGAGTTTTCCGACTTCATTAAAAGCACCATCGGGGTCAAGCAGGGCTACCATCTCTCTCCTACTCTGTTTGGTATTTATATTGATGAGTTAGAGGAATTTCTTCGGGACCACATACAAGACAAGGACAGTTGTCTTCTTCACCAGGTTTTGATCTACATTCTTCTCTTCACAGACGATGTGGTCCTTTTAGCTTCTTTTGTGGAGGGGTTATAGAGATAGTTGGATGCTTTAGCCCTCTTCTATGATCATAGATAGCTTATAGTCAACCTGGGTAAAACCAAGGTTATGATTTTCAATGGGTTGAAGACCTCTAATTTCCATTTCTTCTACAGGGGGGAGGAGCTGGAGATCACCAGCTCCTACACCTATTTGGGAGTACTCTTCTCTGGACCTCGCTTCAGTTTATGCCCGGCTATTCAACCCCGCATCAATAAGGGGTGTGGTTCCCTAGCGATCTTGGAGAGGTAGTGCTTCCACCACCATTTTTAGGACACGTTGTCCAAGATGTCCCTCTCAAAATTATTTTGAGACCCACGGTTCTCTATGGTTATGAGGTTTGGGGTCCCTCCCTGCTCGAGTCGGATTGGGCTGTTATTGAGCGAGTTTAGATCCTTATGCTCAGACGGATCATCAGATGTAAAGAGATTGTTCCTCATAATATCATCCTTGCCAAGTTTGGGGCTCGCCCTTTCAGACTAGAGGTCATCTTTGGTCTCATCTCACTCTTGCACCATATCTAGGAATTTTTGTCTCTTCCCGGGTAGAGACAAATACATCTACCTTGCTTACTATTTTCCTAAAACCATTGCTCTTTCGACCATAGTGGCCATCCTCGCTACTGGTATGTCGGGGCCTCTCATCTCCTTGGATGCCTTGGGATCAACATGAACCGTCTCCCCCCTTACAGCTACTCCACAGATGCTCCTGCACACCTCTTCCCGAGCAAGGAGGACCTACAAAGAATCATTAGGGACGATATTTACAGATAGTTCATTCAAAGTACTTAGACCAACCCCGAGATGAGCTACACCCGAAGATGGCCTTCTATGCCAATCACTTCCTCGAAGTCAACAATGGACTCATCATTTGGCCCACCTATATCTCCCGTAATTGTATGCATGCTCTTTCATATCCCAGGCGATTCTGAATTAGCTCCCATAGGCTTCGGGTTGAGAGCGATCACTAGTTGGACCGGTCCGAGAGGATCTACCAACTTTACTCCCTCCAGGAGATTGAGATAGAGGAACACTTCATTTTCGGTGCCCCATCTACTATGAGATCAGAGGGAGGTTTCACTATCTATTTTGTGAACGCCCAACGTTCACAACCTTCTTCAGGATTATGATCAAAGGTGTCTTGCTCTCTATTTATAGGAAGCTCTTAAGCTCCGTGATGGGACCCTCCACCCCCTTCCAGGGAGACTACTACTCAACAGATCACATCTTTATTTTTTGTTCTCTCGTATTGGGATGGTATAGATTTACCACTACCCTACAACGAGCAATATTTGAAACATTATAACCAATTATCATGGGTTTCTCTAACCCCGTACATAGGTGAGATTGGGTTTTGTTGTGTGTACATATTTCCCTGTTTATGTGTTTTGTGTGTTTGTTCCTATTCTCCTAGGTTCTCGTCACATTATCATAAGTGTCACATTTGATGTCAAATTAACTATACTTGGGTTCATTGTTACATTCGTAAAGTCCTTGTCCCCAATTAGAGCCAACTGTTGTCATGGAATTTTTTTACGCATTAAAAATTTGCGTAAATTTTTTTTTTTTTTTAAATTATCACTCGACCATAGTTCCCACAAAGTCTTCTTAAGTAATCCCGCATCGAATTATTCTCGTTTGTTTGGTCATCATATGTCAATGTCAATTCAATCAATCCCTGGTCACCATTTGCTCAAGTTATTAAAGGCATTAATCTATTTTTAATTATTCATTACAATGTTTATTGCATTTATAATTAAAATCGATTAATTATTTTTAACGATTATTAATTTAATAATTAAAGTTTAATTTTAATTATTAAATTAATAATCATTAAAAATATTAAATTTGCATGTTATTGTGCAAGTGAAGTGGGAAAGTGGGATTTCTCATCCAAGTTGCCTTCCGTATTTCTTCCACCACTTCTCCACTTTCCCGCATGCGAACTTCCACGGGGATTTTTGCATTGGCTTTTCCCCAATTTATTTCCCCGTGGATTTTCTCCCACTTCTTCCCCATCATCCTCGGTAACTAACTCCCACACTTCTTTTTCAATTTAAGTTCTCCCGCTTTGTCATTACCTTCCACCCCGCTTTTTCTCCACTTTCCCCGGCTCCACTCCCGCATAACTACTTCTTTTAATCAAGAAGTTTTGAAGCTTTCATAGACAATACACAATACAAGGCCAAGGTAACATCATTCATGCAAGACACAGAGAAGATTTGTGAAGAAAGCCAATGCAAAGTAGGAGATCTTTGAGGCAATATTTTCAAAGCACAACCCAACACACCGAGGGTAAGGAAAAAGCAATACGAGGGTAAAGCAGAGCCATTCAACGCAAGCTAGAAAGCCCACACAACCATGATAATGGAATACCAGTCAAAAACTCAGCCACATAGCTATCAAATTAAATAAGCCACACCTTTTGGAGGGAACCACACAATTATACACACAGGCCCAAAGCTGACAATACACACAACTGTGAAGGAAAAGGCAAAGAAAGCCATGCATTGGCCAAGGAAACTCAACCCAACCCAGCTATGGGAAAAACCAACGGAAGAAATAAAGAACTCAGCCAGAAAAGACAGTCCAAACACAAAGTCAAACAAAAGGTCATGAATAGATTGAGAAAAGGAAGAAATTGAGAACACAGTGCGAGTTGTATTTGTCAAAGTAGTCAACTTTGAAGCTTGATATCTCAAAGCAGGTGATTCTCACAAAAACCAATCATTGCCTGCAATTTTACTCATGTTAAGGTGCTTCTATACTCATTCTCAAAATCCTAGCTACTCATTCGGTAATTTTCACGAACCCAAATAAAATGCAGTTCGTTTGATTTTGCTACGTGTATAATTTTTAGCTTGTCAAGGGGACTCACTTTAAGAGTTGATATTTTGAACTCGAGATGATCATCAAGAGAAAAGGATTCATTCTTCAGATTCTGTCCACCTTCATGTGCTCCCTTACTAAGTTGTAGATTCCCAGGGTGACGTTTGGTATTTTTCCCAGGCTAAAACCAAACGAAATTTTCACAGTTTCACACTTGCATTTTCCTAACAGTTTCAGAAGAGTCATCTTTGACCTTTAATATTTCACTGAAGAATTTGATTTGGGAAAAAACTCTTTGATACACAAATTTGTGGTACCTTAATAGACTCCCTCATCTAGTGAGAGTTTCTTAGAACAAGATTTGTTATTTTTCCCAGGGCAATTTCAGAGGCAATTTGTTCAATTTTGAAGTCTGGAAGTAATAGCCAAAAATCACGCTTCTGTCACAATCATGTCATCTTTAAACAAAGCGATGTTGCGGTATGAGTTCCAAGTAATTCTACCCACCTCAACACTCCATTGAAAATATGAGAACCTCATCGATACCAACTTGGGACATGTCGACGTATGCAATTTCTATGATCATATATCAACGAAAGGCAAGTCAAAATTTTCATGATGCTTGTTCAAGTGGTCTCTCACATGAGGTGGCCTTCTCGGTGTCTATACAGAGTCATGAATTTTTCATTTCTTACACATAGCACTACGACCAAAAAAATGGTGGCATTTTCAATTCCAATGTCGAACCCATCCTCCTGGTCACTCTTGACCATATTGAAGAACTTCTTTCACTCCCGTTGTGGGACAAAACTACTAAAGTGACCAAAGCAATTGCGCAGTGATTTTGGGATGAAAATCCTCTCACATGTCGAAGGATGATAAAAAAATCTAGCCGCTTCAAAAACATCCCCATGCAGATTGTCTTGTGAATAAGTTGTTGCACTATGACTTGAGAGAAAGGAAATTAGCGACATGATCACGTTGCTCAATTGGGTCTTTGGCCTTCCTTCTGCGTGTTATTCCTTCCCTAGATGTACCAAGTCATTTGCATCATTTTGGATCAAGCACTGCATGTTGATTGGGACACCGTCATCAGTGATAGCTTACATAAGCAATTGATTGAAGTCAAAATGACATGACATTTCTACATGACCTCCTATCTGGTGTATAGCATCGCGAGAAGAAGGATCTTCAGTGGATTGGAAACATGTCGCACGATGGTGAACTCCAAGAACAACATATTCCACTTCTACCCCCAATTGGAGTTTAAGGTGAGTCTACATAATTTCCGCCGTGTCAACGACACATTCGTGTCCTTCATCATTCGGATGCTTAGCAACACCCCATAGGAACGGTTCTTGGAGGCAACAAAAAGGAAATTACACAAGTGGGAACCTAGTTCATTTAATACCATACTTTCTCTTATATATTAATTAGTGGCTTCAATGAAATGCCATACAAGCTCCCAAGATATCTCAACAACAAATGGGCACTCATGGAGTTATCCCAGAAATTGTTCTCCATCAATAGATTCCTCACCGATGGGCATTGACCCGACGTTCACTTCCCTATCTCAATCGGAGTCTACAAACGTTCTTCTTCCCAAACTATAGAGAGCGTGGAGAGGGAGATGGAAATCTAATTGTTGGTGTCGAAACGCAGCACCCATGGGACTCTGCAACGCGATCGGTTGAGACTCTCAGTGCGATTGCACAACATGGAGCTTTTCCCAAGTGTGGGACCTTGCGAAATCGGAAAAGCTCTCCGGATGAAGGTCGGCTCCTATTCCTCTGTTCAGATGCACCAATAAAACACAGAGGTTTACAAAAAAACATAATCTAACTACCAAGGAGACAAGGAGAGAGAAATGCATAAAAATAAACCTAAGCTAAGGAGGTGATGCACCGAGGAATGTTGACACCCGTTTTGCAAGATTAAACACAGACCACATAGATGTAATACCACACCATGCACAGGCAACCAAAATGCAATGAGAGATCAAAATGACAGCAATGAATATATGAGAGGGTTTAAAATCAATCACAGACATATATCTATTGCTCAAGGATCGATTCAATACATTGCAATGGCCAAGAGGCAAAAAACAACATTACAATCCATATGGGAGGCTTGAAAACTCCACAAATCCTCTTGCGAGCAGGAGAGAAGGGAGGATGCAAAGTAAAAATGCCCAACCCTTTTAAAGAGCCTCTCTTGACCATTTATATAAGAAAATTGAGGGAGAAGAGAAGAATTCGGAGCTCCCCCAACTACCTCCAAGATTGCACCTAACTTCAACAAATCGTGGTGGTAGGTGAGAATCTCAACAACCCAACAGTGGCGTAGTGTATTTTACATTTTTAAGAACTTGTTCCCACCCAATTAAATATATCCAGTCGTAGTTGGGTAGAGGACGCCGAGAGATTTCTGAAAATTCCAACCTTGCGTGAATCCGAGCTCCCTGTGAAAAGTTATGACGATCTCGAATATTTCCCGCGTGTGGTCTTCGCGTCGGGTTCGGGTTTCTCCTTTGCATCTACATCGGGTTTGGAGGGTGCCTCGACATGTTTTCGCCCTGTGTTTCTCCGCCTCCGAAACCCGATTTGCCTTACGTTGGATTTTCCAACCCTTGCGACATGTTCTTTGTTGTCGGGTTTGCGGAACCCTCGAGCATCGGGACATCCTTTGCGATCTGCATGTTTCATGTTTCGTGTTTCCCGAAACCCGAAACCTGATTTGCCTTTGATGTCGGGTTTTCCAACCCTTGCGACATGTTCTTTACCATGTTCTCCCGACGTGCTTCCCCGACGCTGAGACCCGATTTCTTTGATGTCGGGTTTTAGAGACCCCCCGACATGTTCCTGCGCCACCGAAACCCGATTCCTTTTGATGTCGGGTTTTCCAACCCTTGCGACATCTTTTCTTTGTTGGCGGGTTTTGGAGACCTGAATACATATTTTCTTTGATGTCGGGTTTTGAAGACCCCGACATATCCTTT
Source organism: Taxus wallichiana var. yunnanensis (assembly GCA_018340775.1). Taxonomy (NCBI): domain Eukaryota; kingdom Viridiplantae; phylum Streptophyta; class Pinopsida; order Cupressales; family Taxaceae; genus Taxus; species Taxus wallichiana. Next base: position 508,190,529 of record CM031236.1, on the reverse strand, counting down.
CTTTGTCGGGTTTTGAAGACCCCCCGACATGCTTTGCTCCAACATGTTTCTCCACCCTGTAAACCCGATTTGTCTTCGTTTATCCATATTTACCCGGGGTAAATATATACAACACTAATTTCCACGGAGATTCAAGTTCGACATCTCCGGTCTCATGGAGAAAACACTTGGTCAAAAGTACAAACACATACCATAAATGGAGGATCACTGGGTGGGGTGTGTAGATGAAATCAAAGTCCGATGCTGCAACTATTCGAGGCTCACCTTGGAGTAGATCATTGCACTCAATGTCATAGAGTCTATGCATGACATTGTTGATGATGGCTCCAACATGCTTGATCTTGTGTTCGATCTAGCAACCGCATCTTCATCACTCAGGATTGATTGGTCAAAGGGAGTTGATGTATCCTTTGGAGACACAAATCCAACGAGTTTGGGAGGTATCACTTGGGTTGAGAGTTGGCTCATCATAGGAGGAGTGTGTGTGAAGAAAAAAAACCATCCATCCGTAATGAGAAGAGGAACAAATGAGCTGCTCAATCATCTTCTCAACCCACGCCGCAAACTGCAACACGAACTACAAAGAATCATAACTAGTGGAAAAAAGATTCCTCCTATCACACGCACATCATCTAGAAGGTCTAGAATACGATACCAAGTAGAAGAGGGGAAGGAGCGCATCTCAGGGATTTCTCAGTCCAGTCATCATTCATCTTTGCATGATCGCCCTAGTTCTCCAGGTCTAATTGACAACTCAACACTTTGTATTTCAGAGCATCAGATCAGGCGCAGTACACTGTAATCGATATCACACAATTTATGGAGGTGAAACTCACTAATGAAGTGTCGTGGAATATACCAGCCCAACTTGTAGAATTAGTCGCAACTTCTCAACCACAAGTTGATGATCCGGTTCTTGCCCCGCCTGAATTTGAAGAACCACCACAAATGGAGGAAATGGCAGTGGCATCTCTCTCACGACAGGTAGATCTAATTTCGGTAGCACCGAAGATGATCCCCTTCAGCATGATGAAGATCAATTCCCATCGAACACGAGAGCCATGTACATCGAGGTACTTGGAGAGGTTCCCACTTGGCTTCATGATATCGCGAAGAAGCGAAAGAGGGTTATCAAGTTGGCAGTGATAAACTTGGAGGTGATTATTTCAATGTCAGAATCCATCACTCCAAAGAAGACCAAATACTATGCTAAGGTGTCTATCAATGAATTTAGAAATCACTTCGCTGACATTGGGACACCACTGGTTCACAAAGGCGTAAAGGAGATGGATGTCCAAGACTATGAAGTCTCACATCTTCGCTCGGGAGATCAACACGACAAATTAACATGGAACATGCTCGAGAGTCACTTGATGTCGTACTTCAATGGATGGAAAGGTATAAGGCACAGTCATCTCAGCTCAAAGTGAAGAATCGGTAGCTCGTGGCATACATACAACATTTGATCAACTTGATCACCTCTGATGTCCAACTTCTAGTCCCGGTGGCTATTCCTAATCAGGAGGCGCTTGCAGCATCAAAAGAAAATAACATCATTGGCCATACGATAAGGGGTTGGATAGATCAATTTTTGCCAAGGTCTGAGGGTCGTTGATGAGGCGGCATGAATCTATGATTGGGTGCAAACCCATCTGGATTCGATTTTCTATTTTGGAGAGGCTCTTGATGTCGAATTGGTCACTCTTGACAAATAACTCCCAGACATTCGTGAACTTGCCAAGATCGTCTTCGTGTCACTTGTTCATGAGGGAATACTTGAGTTCACACATCACAGGCTCCATATAGAGTGGCTCAATTCGGCCAAGTTCAGGAAGATGACGCTGGAGGACACCAAGGCACAGTTTGACGAAACAAAGGACATAGTCAAAGCAAGCATGGACACCATTCAAGGGTTCATGGAAGAAATCCCTTGCGCTTTCATCAACGAACGTGGTAAAAGGAGCTCAACGTCGTAGCTAAAGCAACGTTGTAGCTAAATGAACATCTATCAAACTCGATCAAGATGTGGCTCTCCTCTCCATCCTCCTTTTGTTTTGACTCTATAGATGAATTGATTAGGTTGTAGTCACTTTTATCTGACTTTGAAGGGAAGATGATCGAGTTCCACGCCACCTCGGATAGGGTGCTAGAATTGCAAGTCATCTGTGAGACTTGCCTCGCACCTTATTCTTTTCCAGAAGAGACAAGGTTGTTTGAAACTATGGAGCTTTTCTGCAAATGGAAGATGTCGAAGTGTTTGGATCCTGGTTTTACCAGGAATTGAAGAATTGTTGTATTTTTGGTCTCTTTTTGGTGAACATTGAGGCAAGCGGACTCTCGAGCCCAATGGATAAGGCACTAGTCTAGGTGTCTTTATTTTGTGTCTATGTGGCACTAGGATAATGTGTCATCCTAATCATACTCTTGGTGGGGTCCTCATGTACCCACATAACTTTGGATATTAAAATAAAACTTTATTGGGTCACTTAAGTCATTTTTAATAAATTTATTTTACTTTATTAAAATGATATTATTTTAAAGTGACCTAATTAATTAGTTAGGTCCTAAAGTAAAATTCAAAACCCTAACTAACTTTTGTAACCAACTTTTTGGTTATAAAAGGAAGTGAAGGCTCATTTGTACGGAACCTTTGGAGAATAGAGTTTTGGCTTGTGTGAAAGAACTTGGAAGAAACTTTGTGTTCTTGCAATTTGAAGAAATAAAGAAACTTTCTTTGAGAACTTTGTGTCTCAGGTTTGCTTCTTGTTTGCATTTATTATTCTTATGTTAATAGATGCAATTATTTCTTTCTTTCATGGATATTAACTCTTGATTCATTTGTCAAATATTCAATGGATGCTTCTAATGTTCATGTAGGGTTTTGATCTCGAATGTGCCTAACCTTGTGTGTTCCCCTTCTTCTCTTTCTTTCCTTCTTCATTCCATTCTTTCCTTCCATTCCATCCCCTTCCACTTATTTCATTCATTCCATTCCTTTCAAAACCCCCCCCGAAAAAAAAAAAAAAGAAAAATTTGTATGCATGTACATTTGTATATAATCTTTTTGGCTTTCAATAAAGGCAGCCTCACCTACCATTGAGGAGGGACTTTGTCCCATTTGGTGTTGCAATATTTTGGCATGTATGCAAAAATATATGACAATAGGACTAGAGGAGCTTCTTCCCAAACAAGAGGTATCCGGACTCAGACAAGCCAAGGACCCTCTCACATCCATCCCAGACATCTTCCAGTTCTTGACACCAAACATCAGCACATCACTAGATTCTTTTCAGCCAAATTTGGATGAAAATCGAGAGGGTTGGTGTTGAGGCCTTTCCCTCCACCTCCTGTCCTTTGTACTCTCTTTCTTCTTCTTTTGTTTTTTCTCGGATTCCTTTTTGGGTTTCCTAGCTGCTTCTGCCTTGCTTTGTATGGTGGAGTCCCATTGACCTATTTTTGTGGTCACTTGTTGGACATTCAATATAATTATCTTATCTTATCTCTCTCCTACCTTGATCATGTCAAGCCTTATACTTGGCTTGAGATCTTTCCAACTGATCTTTCATTTTGAGATGGGTTTGTTGGATTCTCTCAATAAATTTCGTTGCTCTAATCACCTCTGAATCATGTATCTCCTCTTCTTCTCACGGCCAAACTACTATATCCAATGAATTTGTAGGTAGATATACCAAGCATGCTTCAAATGGTGACTTCATAGTGGATGTGTGTACTTCCGGTTGTAGGAATGTTGAATGTAGGCTAAGGAATCATCCCAAGTCCATGGATATTTGTTATTATACCCTCTAATCAATTGTACCAAAGTCTTGTTCACCACCTCTATTTTCCCATCTATCTATGGATGGAAGGTCATGCTCCTCTATAACTTGGTGTCCATCTTGTCCCACAAAGTAGTCCAAAAATTCCCCAAGAACTTGGAATCTCTATCAAAAACAATAGACTTTGGCAAGCCAAAATGCACCCATACATTAGAAAATAAAATTTTAGCTGCCTCATGTGCTTTTATTGTCTTTTTACATGCCATAAGAATACACATTTTACTAAATCTATCAACAAAAAAATATAAATAATCATGGCCATGTTTAGACATAGGTAGTCCTCCTACAAAATCCATAGAAATATCCTCCCAAAGATGAGTAGGGACCGGTAAAGGCATATACAAACCTTCCTTCCTGATTTTAGGCTTGTTTGTACAACAAAGTTTACATCCTCTTATGAATTTAGATACTTCTTCTTGCATATTGGGCCAATACACGTACCTTTGCAAGTGGGATAAGGTTTTACCAACACCGAAATGTCCTACTACTTTTGAGGTATGTGTTTCCCTCATCAATAGAAGCCTTTCTTCCTTTGGCACACAAATATTCCCCCATCGGTAGAGCATCCCATCTTTGAGATAACAATCTTCAATACCCGTCCTTTCAGCCCCTTGAGACTACAAATGCTGATATATCACCCCAAAGTCTTTGTCTTGAACATATGCTTCCTTGTAAGCTTCCTTCATGAACGGCTCAATCTTAGAGATAGTGGCCAAACCATAGGTTTTCTCTTGTCTAGGTGGCCTAGACAACATGTCTCGCCACCAAGTTTGTCTACCTTTCTTGTATTTGATCACCAAATGGAATTGCCGAAGGAATCCAGTCCACTTGTAGTGTCTTATCTGCTACAATTTAGATTGTGCTTGAAAATAATGGAGAGGTTTGTGTCCAGTGTGCACAATAGTTTCTTTACCCAATAAATAATGTTTCCATTTCTTAATGGCCTAAACTAGTTCATACATCTCTTTATCATAAACAGAATATCCTCTAACTACTGAAGTGAAAGTTTTTTAATGATAACATACTGGCTTACCTCCCTGTAGCAACACTGCTCCCATAGCATAATCACTAGCATATGTCTCTACTTCAAAGGGCTGCTGCAAATTAGGAAGACCAAGTATTAGAGCCTGACTAATCTTGTATTTTAACAACTTAAAAACCTTATCTTCTTCCTTACCCCAAGAAAAACCCTTACTCTTTATGGCCACTATGTGTAGAGGTGTTGTAATAGCGGAGAAGCCAGAATGAACTTCCTCATGTATTGTACTGCTCCCACAAAACTTCTAGTCTTTGTGGCTCTTGTTGGTGTTGGCCAGTTGGTGATGGCTTCCACCTTCTTTGGATCCACTCGTAGCTCTCCTCCTCCAACCATGTGCCTAAGATAGACAAGTGACTATTTGGCAAATTCACACTTCTTCATATTGCATAGCAGTTGTTTCTCCTTGAGAACTTGCAAGACTTGCTACAAATGTGTTAGATGTTCCTCCCATGTGGCACTAAAAATTAGAATATCATCCAGATATACAATGAAACATAAATCTATGAATTCCCCAATACATCATTCATCAATCTCATAAATGTAGTGGGTGTATTACATAAACCGAAAGGAAGTACTAACCATTCATACAAACCATGTTTTGTCTTGAAGGCAGTCTTCCATATATCCTCCTTCATTCGATTTGGTGATAACTGACTTGAGATCCAACTTTGTGAAGAACTTTGCATGTGAAGATCTATGCGTGGGAGTGGATATTTTTTCTTTATGGAGATCATGTTCAAAGCTCGTAATCGATGCACATTCTCCAAGAACCATCCTTTTTGGAAACATCACAATAGGCGAACCTCATGGTGAGGTGCTTGGATGTATCACCTCTTGGTCCAATAGCTCCGGAGTTGTTTCTTTACTTTTGTACTCTCCAATAAGGATTTCTATACAACCCGATGTTTGGTAGAGGGGACTCAAAACACTAAACCTCACTCTCTACCTCCCATTTTGGTGGTAACCTAGATCTGTAAAAAAATGCCATAGGGGTCCTCATGCCGGCTGAAATGTACCAGTACTAGTATGAGGACTAGTGCTGCAATGGGTACATCTAGAAACGCACTTCTGTGTCATGTGGGTACGTTTCCAGATGTACCCGTCCCCTTAAAATGTCATTTTTAAAACAAAACTCAAAAAAACTTTAAAAATATGCATTTTTTTAATTTTAAAGTTTCCTATTTCTAACCTAACCCTAAACGACCCCCAAACACTTATATAAACACCCAATCCCTCTACTTTTTTCTCACACTCAATCTTTGTTATTTTGCTTGAGCTTGAAGGAGAGAAAGAGAAAGAGAGGTTGAAGGAGAAAGAAAGAGCTTGGAGGAGAGAGAGAGAGAGCTTGGAGGAGAGAGTGATTGAGCTTGAAGGAGAAAGAGAGAAGGAGAAGCAAGTCTACAAACATCAAGGAGGATTTTTCCAAGTATTTTACATGCATTCAGGCATTTTTTTATTTTTATTTAAATCTTTTGAGCAATGTTTTGTATATGAATATGATCAATGATCAATATCATGAATGATGTGTTTCAAACACATCATTCATGATTATTGATCATGATCTAAATTTAATTTTAATATTTATTTATTTTACAGTTATTAGAAAATAATATATTAAATTTTTTTTTCTTGTTTTAAGTTTAATAGTTAAGTTTTATTTAATTAAATGTTTGCCATCTATGTATGCTCTCACCTCGCACCATTTATGGAAAACTTGGTGATCAAAATAAAAATTGACGTGTAGGACTAACTATTTAATTTTTTAATTAGTTATGTATTCGTTTTTTATTTTATTTTAAAGTTTCAAATTGAATTTGTTAAAAATTTAGACGTCTACCCTCTATGAATGCTCTCAACTTGCACCATTTATGGCAAACTTGGTTATCAAAATCGAGAGAATGATGCATATGGATTAACAAATAAATTTTCTAATTTGTATTTATTGTTTTTAATTAAATTATTTTAATATTTAGCAATGTTTTAAAAAATATCTCTTATCAGACGTTAAAAGTTAAAAAAATTAATCCTACACATGGCATCGAGTTCAACTTCGGTGTGGTTAGAGGGGGAAATGTTTCTGTGGTATAACGGTGAAAATGGATCCAAATTATCCTTTATGGAGACATGTGGAAGTGGTAGAGCTTGTTGCCGGTGGTCGTGTCTATGTTTGGACGTGTCCCCATTGTGCCGCCACATTTAAATCCTCATATACCCGTTTGAGAGCTCATCCATTTGGAGCATTGGGAAAGGTATTATACTCTATAGGAAGGTGGAAAAGAAAACCATAGCCATGTACCTAAAAGAGCAAGAGGATGCAAACATTGAAGTAGCAAGAGCTCGCTCTAGAACTGTTTCTTTACAACAGAGGACCATGGGAAAACCACCAACATCAACACCATCATTTCATCCTTTCATTGGGACTCGTGTAGTCATTTTTATGTACCCTTAGTACAACTTTCTAACACCAAGTGCGCCATCCTATCACCCAGTGGGCATTGGGCACTCACCCGAGGCACGTGTGGGTGCCGAGCCCCTCCTTTATGTGAGCATTGTGAGAAGGTTATACCATTAGTGGAGAATGATTTGAAGAAGAAACAATACATTTAACTAGTAAATAAGGTAAAAGGAGTATCTAACAAATTCATATCTTAATGCAATATAGAAATAAAGTAATAATCATACGGAATGGATCTAAACCATGGTAGCCATTGAACACAAGGGTTTACACCCTTAAGCATGATATATATCACGAATCCATACATAAATATTCATTCATACAAGTTAAGGTAGCCACATTACAATCAAAAGTAGGCCATATCAGATGTACATATATTAAATGATAAGGACTTAATCCCTACAGATCTCTTTGATATGAGATTCTAGCTATGCCCTCCCTCATCAACCCTTGTTGTAGACCCTATTGTAATGTAAATGCTTGTTACATCCTTTAAAACCCTAAGCACTAAGTGCTCTAAACCCTAGCGTCACTACTACATCATTCTCTTGGTGTATTCCCCTTTTATCACTTGCACTCCCCTATGATATTCTATATATTTTTGTCTCTATATCCCTCTCTATCCATTTGTGTCTCTTCCTCACTCCCGAGCATATCTATATATAGGTTAAACACCCACCGCCATGCCTTCTCTCTTGAATAGATCGCATGCCAAGTGTCGATGTGGTCCTCCAATGGTGAATGTTTATCCTATTACAAGCCCTCCATTCTCTGTAATGATGTCTTTTGGGAATATTCCATGCATGGAATATTATTTTCTTGACCACTAAGGCTCTAGGCTGGCACCTTATCCACTCAACATGCCTAGTCGGGTCACGTTTTTCCTCAAGTGCCTCTAGAATGCCAAATATAGCTAAGTCCTTTGAACCTGTGTTTTGCCTTCCGTACGCGCCCTGGTTTCTCCTAAACCCTTCTTAAACCTTTGACTTATGCGCTTCTCCTGGGTGCCCTTCTTCTCACTTCCCCACATGCACACACCCGTCATTTAGTACTTACCCAATATTTCAAGGCCCAACATCACCCCACACTAAGTGTGTTCTCTATCCTCGGAAACATCTCGATTCTTCAAAGAATAAATAATGGTGGGATTAGATGATTGAATGAAGAATGGAAGAAAGAAAAAAATCTGCTATTACTTCAAGAGGAGTGGGAACTCAATCCTCATTGTTGCCTCAATCTTCTCCTGCATCCACCTCACCCTACGCCTTTGCTGAATTAGGTCACCCACTAGACCACTTACCTCTTCAAAGCTCAATTTATCGCCCGTAGCGTTCAATGTATCTACAATTCCTTCTAGCTAATTGCTTAAGGTTGTCCAATGCATCCATCTTGTGAGTGAGCTTGGGATACACTTCCTTAAGTCGATTCTTAATCGAACCCCACAAGGTTTAGATTGCTTACATATTCTTCTCAACTTTGGCTAGGATTTTATCTGCTCTCCGCTTCTGTTTCCTTGTTCTTCGCTTTGGAATTCATTTAGATCCGCCTCATGCGTAGAAATAAATATACTTTTTACCCTATCTCTCTGTCAACGTAGTTATCGTACATGGCCTTAGCCATTTGTGCGGTGGTCTTCATAGCGGAAAGGAGCTTGAAATATCAATTAATTGTTTCCCCAATATTTAGTTTCTCTTCCTCTTTTTGGCGCGCCAATGCCTCTTCTACTGATTCCAATGTGAGGGGCCACTTCTCCATGGTGAGGATGTGGGTCAGGTCTTCCAAGAGATGCAAGGTTGACTCGTATTTTTGCTCAAAGTGGGTCAGTCTGGATGGTTCAAGATGATGGCATTTGTAATCATCTCTATCTTCTTGTATACCTTGCGTACCTTCACCTTCTCCTCCCTTAATTTGCGCCTTAATTGTGCATTGATAAGTTCCTCTTGCTTTAGATCGTTTCTCTTCTCACTAATTTTTCATTTTTCTTTTCCATCTCTTCCTCCAGGACCCTTACTCTGTCATTCCTCCCGAATAGTCTCACCTCAACCTCCACCGACACCTTGTTGAGTGCGTTGTAGACTTGCTCATCTGATAATTGTTGAGTGTTTATCGGAGTGGATCACTCCCTTAGTCACTAGTATTTTCATTAGCACCTCCTTGCTGACCTTGAACTCAGGCTCATCAACATGGGACTAAAAATCCCAAGATAACATCTTTCTTGTACGAGGGTATGCACCCTCTTCTTCAAATGAAGACCATGCAAGGATTTGGTTGGAAGGTATAGTACTTTGGAAGCACGTGTGTAATACCTTATTTGGATCATTGATATAACTCATTCCTTACTCCTGCACTGCTACCACACCTTTTCCTCCTATGCGCGCTGCCTTGGGAAAGCTTATCACCAGGCTGGGATCTCCACCCATGCTTCCATATTCCTTCTCTATGCTTTCACTCTCCATCTCCTTGAGCACTTCATCGGCGCTGTACTCCACCTCCTACTCCACCAAGTCCTTTATTATATTTACCACCTCCCTTTTTGTAGCCTCTTCTCTCTCCTTGGTTAGGCGTGGGGTCCTCTCGATCCTTAGTATTCACTTCCTCACTTCCCCCCTTGCCATGAGCATCTCCTTCATCCTCATCCTTTTCTTCATTCCCTTCCTCCTCCGAGTCATGTACATCATACACAAGATAGTCTCGAGCTTATTCGCACTCATCATCATCCTTGTCGCCTTTGTAAGCCTCCGGGATCTCAATTTATTTCGAGTCCACATTTTCTCGCTACTTTCTACTTCTTCCTAACTGGTGATTCCTAAAGATAGGGATTCTTACATTTCTTCTTCTTCAGCAGGTGACTCCTTCCTTACTGGTGACTCATCTTTTACAGGGGGCTCTTCTTTCTCTAGTGCCTCTTCCTCAGGTGTCTTTTCTTTTATTTCAATGGGGACTTCTTCCTCTCGTGCATACATGCTCGGCCTTATGCTCGACTCCTACGCACCTGCAGACTCACGCAGTTTGTACACTCGGTGCCTTCTCCTTTGGTGCCTCCTCTATCTCCCTCTTCGTCGATACGGCCTTCTTCCTTGTGGTGGGGTCTTCTAGGATCAAGACATCATTTTCCACATAGGCACCCTTTTCATATTTTGGTCTTAGGAACCCTTGTTGTAGTTCTTCTAGAATAGGTAACGTCACTGGCTTCACCATATGCACATCATGAGAGACATACTTATTCACATAGCGCCCTCTTTGGGTATATAAGAGTTGCGTGCAAGCTTGCGATAGTCTTGGTCCACCACGCTAAGATCGAACCTCAACCTTTTTTCCTCCTTGAAGCGGTTGACCCCGGCTTAGAAGTATTGTGCAATGAAGGAGAAAGGTAATTTGCACCATGGGATCTTGGTGTTGTTCCAAAGTGAACCTACCAATATAGAAATGTTGGTATACTACAAACTCGGCTTCTCCTTGCACTAGAGCTGGAAATTTCTTGGGTATTCTCCACTTGGCCCCAAATGTGTCATGCATTCACTTATACCATTTCTCTAGGCGTGCCTTCTGGGAAGCCATCATGGTGTCACAAGTGTACTTCTCAAATCTCTTGGTAGGGGAGGGGTTCTCATTTGGGTACTCCCATACAAATTTGTCTGGCCCATCGGGCACTCCAATTTCTGAAAATACAATGGTAAGGAGGACATTACCAAACATGATTTTCTCCCCATCACACGTGGCACTGATGATATCCTTTGCTATGAATGTTGAGAGGTTATAGATGGTTCCTTCTGAGATCTTTCATCAAACATTCAACCAAGAATTGTTGACCTGTTTCCACCTCTCCTATCCATTCACTTGGATACTAGGCACACGACCATCCTCATCACAGGGTCGAAATTGCTGATATGTCAAAGTACTATGACCCCTTCTTATAGTCATAGGTCTCCACAATTTTCTTTATGGCCTCCTTATCATCCAAGTCATCATCAAATGAATCTCCCTCATAGGTAAGACCAGTAAATTTGGAGATCAGTTGGGAGATATCCTCATCCTTCATCCTGCGAAGTAGAAATGGTTTTCATGTACGTGTAACATCAATCATTAGTATAACCTCTCGGGTTTGCCAAAATAGGGCAACTCATAGAGTTGCAACAACCTAGCCTTCTCCATATTCACCTTTACTTCATCGTTGTAGATGGGAATTCCATCTAGTGTCCATTTGTCTATAGGTATAACCATTTCCAACGCCATCTCTTTCTCTGTGGTGCTTGTTCGATGGTTGTAGTCACTTACAACCATTTTTCTCACGTGAGACACCCACTCTTTTCCCAGCAATATGCCATCTAGGTATTGCATTTCCACGTACCATTCCTCATTGAAGCTAGTGGAAACATCTTGTTTCCCTTTTCCTTTCCCTTCTTTGGTGAAACGGTGGTTACCTTCCTTGGTGCCATTTCTCTTGTCTAGTTATTGAAAAATTCTTTTCTTTCTTCTTATCCTGGCTCTACTCAACTCTGAGGCTTTACTCTTACGTGAAAATCCCTTCAATATTGTGGCCTAGTTATGGAACCTTAACCCTAGAAAAACCCTTCCTTCCACAAGACAATGTATTTACTTATGGGTTTTGAAAATCCAACAACCCTTTCCCTCATGCTCGTGTACTATTTTTCCACCCCGGTTTGTTAACCAAACTCACTATGAACTCAGATCTTCACAACCTTCTTTAGAAAAAATTCTCTCAAGAATTCCCTAGTTTGCAAGAGCTCTTGATATCACAAATGCAAGGTAACAATAATGTATCCCGACCTTCTACTTATAGCTTTTGCTTCTTTTCCGCAATAAATGCAATGCCACCTACCATCGTACCTTTGCAATAAAGGAGAATTTTTATCTAAATCCAACCTCCATTCCTTTACCCCCACGCTTAATCCTACACGAAAAACCCTTACAACCTTCTGGTGCGTAAAAACCCTTCGACCGAAAATCCTCACGCGCGCACTTGCATTCTTTGAAGGCACTTCTTCTATCCTTACCCTAATTTTTAACATTTCCTACCTCATGTTGTTCCTGTGCTTCTCATCCTTGTACGTGGTCTTTGTAAAGCTTTCCTGACACCAAACTCCTTATGTCCACCTTTTCTACGTGCGTGCTCTCACAGACTACACACTTTTGATCCTTCAATTCCAAGCCATCGAAACACAACTTCTACTACCAACTTCCATTACTTGTCACATTACTCCACCCCACATAAAAATAAATGCACGGTCCTCTGTGCATAGAATTTTTTTGAAAATAATAAGTGGCTACCAACGCACAACGCGCAAACAACAAACAAAAAGAAAGGGAACAAGCAACAAGAGAGGGAAACACACAGAAATGAAAACCTTTAAGGGAAATCCTAGGCTAAATGGCAATACTACCTTATTTATAAATACAAGAAAGACATATTTATAGTAGGGCTTTCACTTACTCCTATTGAAATGACTTGGTAACCATGTTCCATCTAGCGCTTGTAATTGGAAAACACCTGAATCAAGTATATAGGAGTTAATGTATGGGCCCATACAATGGACTTTGAATTTCCAAGGATGGCATAAAACTTGGAGTCATATAATAGAACCATTTGCCCAACCTTGAATTGTTTGTTCTTGATGTGTCTATCATGCCATGCCTTCTTCCTCGGCCTTTTCTCTTTTTTGACTCCAATGCACAATAGCTCTCCTTTGATCCAATTGCATCAATTTATCAATCCTCTCCTCAAGCACTTGTTCATCGCCTAATCATCCCTCGCACGCGTTATACATGCAATGATGGTAACATAAATTCAATAGGTAATACTCCTTCGCACCAAACATCAATCGAAAAGGTGTGGCCTATTGATTCTTTTATATGTAGTCGATATGACCATAACATAGCATAAACTTTATCATCCCAATTCTTTCTTCTAACATCACAAATATTGGTTAATGTGTGATTCATAATTTTTTTAAATGCCTCAAATAGTTCTATTAGCCTCGTGGGTGATATGGGGTAGTCTTATAGTGGGCTACCATGAATTACGCCAACAAGATTTTGACTGTCTCATTCGGAAATGGGTACCCCTATCACTTGTTAAACTTAGCGAACATCCATATCTGCTGATTATATTTTCCCATAAGAACCTAGCTATTGTTGTTGTTGTGTAATCCTTTATAGGTGTTGCCTTCGCCCACCTTGTTAAGTAATTAAGTACAGTAATGATATATGCACGAACCGGTCCTTCGCGTAACATGTGAAATTGGTCCTAAAAAGTCAATGACCAACTTCTCAAATGGCTCTGTGCTAACTATTGGTCTCAAGGGCATCTCATCCCTTCTTCTTGGTTTTCTAAGGCACTGACAATGGTCACATGCCTTGCAAAACTCAATACAATATTTGTAAACCGTCTCCCACAAAAAAATTGCTAAAAGGATCTTACGCATAGTTGCATTCCTTGCGTAGTGTCCTCCTGCAATCCCACCATGTGCTTCCTCCATGATTGCAACACGTTCATGTTCTAACACACACCGCGCAAAACCCCATCATGGCCTAGCTTGTATAAGTCTCCACTAATTAACATTTAGAGCGTGGTTTGTATGGATAACTTCTTTCTCTCTAAAGTCTTCATTCCTTTCGATGCCACACTCATTTTGAGAAATACAAAAATATCTTCTAAGTCAGAGGGCGCATGCCGCAACCTAAAAATTTGTGCATTTGGAATTATATGCTCAATACTCTACACATCCTCTCCTAAGTCAATCCTCGATAAGTGATCAAGTCCTAAGTTACTCTTTCCTAGTTTCACCACAACTGTAAACTCAAACTCTTGAAACAATAGGACCCACTAACATATGCACCCTTGTAAAATGGGCTTGTTCACCAAGTACTTCAATGCCATGTGGTCCATGTAGAATATGAAGGATGTTGCCAACAAATATTGCCTAAATTTTTGCAGCGCATAGATCATTAATAATGCTTCGTGCTCAGTAGTAGTATAGTTATTCTTTGTTGATGTCAACTTTCTACTATCAAAACACAAGGGGTGATCAAAAATTTCTTCTCCGAATGTATTAAAACTACCCCAATCGCCATCCCCGAAGCATCAACATATACATGGAATGGCTTATCCCAAGAAGGAAAGCATAATATGGGTGCAGTGATGAGTTTATCCTTCAATGTATCAAATGCTATCTGTTGTGCCTCTCCCCAATGAAATTCACTCTTGTGTTTTAGCAATTCCTTTAATGGTGTGACGATCTTGGAATATCCCTTAATAAATTTCCTGTAGTACCCTATATGCCCAAGGAATCACATACACGCGCTTTGGATGGTAGGTTCCACTAATCCCACAATAACGACAATTTTTGCAAGATCCACTGACAAGCATTCCTTACATATGATATGCCCCAACAAGGTTCCAAATGGAGTAGTAAAAAAATGTTTCGTAATGTTGAGGGATATCCTCAACTACTAACATCTTTCAAACATCAACCTCTGGTTGTCACAATGGTCTTTCACTAGTCCATACACTATCCAGTCATCAAGGTAGACTTGAAGAAACTTATGAATGAAGTCTTGAAACATTTGTACCATAATGCACAAAAACACAACATGCGCATTCTTTTGTCCAAAAGGCATGACCATGTAGGCAAAGCTTTCCCATTAAGTGGTGAAAGTTGTATTTTCTTGGTCCTTCTTTGTGATTCTAACTTGATGATACCCTGAAAACCCATCCATGAAGGAATAGACCTCATGCTCGGCCACTCCCTCTAGGATTTCCTTAGTGAAGGGGGTTGGAAAAGGGTCAATGACACATACTGCATTCAAATTCTTGTAATCAACATAGATCCTTATCTTTCCATCCTTTTTAATGTTTATGACCATGGGGCTTATCTATTCTGATTCCTCAACGGCCATAATGATGCTCGAAGTGATCATTTTTTCTATCTCCTCCTTAACCCATACGAGTAAATTTGGATTCATTCGATAAGGTCTCTTCCGAATTGGGTGCACACCTTCCTTTAACTTGATTTTCATTTACCCCAATGAGTGGTAAATGCCTTTAAGCTCATGGTACCAACGTGGAAATAAATCTTTAAACTCACATAATAGATCAATGATCTTTGAAACCTTCTTTTCCGACCAATAGTCCCCAATAGTAGCTTCCTTAGGTTAGCTTCTTTATTTTCAGGGGTTCAAGGTAGGTGCATGCTTTCTCATCAGCACTATTTGTTACTTCGTGCATACCCACAATATGGTTAACATCCAAGTTCTCCACTTCTTTGCCATCTATCACAGAAACCATTTTCCCTTTTTCTTTTTCCATGCATGTGCGCTCAAGTTGTGTCTCTTTTGATTCTTCCTCATCAAAGAGCACTTCCAAACCAAGTTCACCCAATAATTCCAGTATTCTATACTGTACCATGGCACTATATCCCATCATAAGGCACTTAAAAACCTAGAATGCCCCATTCACCGATGGTTTTGTACTCCGGTATTCAAAATATTGAATGAGGTCAGCCGTCAATTCCTACTAATTTCATGTCTGACGGCACATCCCTGAGTGAATCTACCAATGCGTTGCGGTCCCGAGAAAGTTATAGCTGAGCATCCTTCTTCTTTCGATCTCACTCTTCCAATGGGTCTCCATTTTTGTAAGAAATCATCAGGGTTGGCTCCTCCAGAGTAACTTGGTAACTTCTTTCCTCCCAGGCTCTCTGACTGAGCGTGCCTTTGTCACTCTTGTCACAGATCCTCTTAACTATCACCCAATTAACTCATAAGTATTGTGCGCCCAATTGTCACATGCCACACTAGTTGTATCACTCATAGATTGAGTGTATTCAAACTGGATAACTCCTTCCATAGGGTGAATCACCTCAAGGTCCTTGATAGAGCGCACATAGATCATGTCAAGAAATTCTTCTCCCAAGGGCTCAGTATAGGGTGCTGAATTCCCATCAGTCAAGGGGATGATAACCTGTTCTTCCTTTTTTTCAAAACTTATGTACCCTTAGTGAACCATAGGTCAGCATTGTTCTTATAACACCGGGGGCTCTAGGTAATGTTAGAAATTTTTTCGCCGCTCGGCTAGCGCGCCAAGACTTTGAAATCTCCAGTGAACTTTTCCCCTTGGATAGTGATAACAACATCCTTCAAGACACCAATGGGCATTGCCTTTGTATTGTTAGCCATATACAACACATTCGAAGATGGTTATAATGGGGGCCTTCCCATTTGATGTCATGCATTTCGAGTGAGGACATTGACTTCCACACCTATGTCAATCGAATATTGCTTAAAAGCCATTTATCCACTATAGCATTCAAGGTAATCTCCTTATCATAGTCAAGGTTGTGGGGAGGAAGGTTAGCATGTAGAACTTGCCTCTTGCATTCGCTCTGGTGCATGATTTTTCTTGTAACCACTCCCCTAGCAAAGGAATAATATTATCTTGTCTCATAATTTTACATACTTCCTTGACCTCATCCAGATCCTTTTATGGAGCCTTAACACTCTTCCTTTGCTCTAACTTCCTTGATTTCTCCTTTAGGCACTGGATCTCTCCTTGTAGGCTTTGAATTACATCCATGGTCTCTTGATACACCTCTTTCTGATGAGTAGGGTCCGGATACTTCCCATGTATCACCTCTTCTCTTGTAACCAACGGTTTTTACCTTGGTATTTTCCTAGTGTGCATAGCCTTAGCTCGTGTTATCACCAAGATAGGTTCTAGTTCTGACTCGCGCACCACCCTTGGCATCTACTACGAGTTGGAATTCTTTATACTTACCATCTTGGCACCTTTTTCTTTCCACATGTTGTTGGTTCATGTGTTCAAACATCTCCGACAATTCCTCATACTTGTTCTTCTTTCCACACTAATAGCATTGTAACAGATTAGGGCATTCGTGCTTATAGTGCTCCATAGACCCATAGCTATAACAAATTCCACACGGGAACTCAGTTATTCCTCCGTGGTTTCCATGATCACAAAATCCTCCTTCGAAACTTCTTCCACGTGCCCCTCCATCTACCTTTTGTAGTGACAACCATCGTCCTTGGAATTTCTTGCAATACTAGTTTGGCGCACACCCATATCAATGGCATCATGTATCTAGTCAATAAATCTACAATCCTTGGTGTCATGACTAGTAGAGGTTACAAATCTTGTAATAGCAAGACAAATTTTTACGGATCACACGCTATAGTAATAGGTACCTACTTGCATCATGATCTTCATGGAAAATATCACATTCCACTGTCATGGCACATACCGATCTCCGGGGACAACTGTCCTTGTACGCCCCTCTACCTCACAATTTGTGCACCATATGCCACTGCAAGTCTTGTTCACCGAGTTCACAGATAGATTCTCTAGCTTCTTCGCCATTGTAGTAAACTGAGCCTCAAGAAAAGGGCTAACACCGGTATCCATGCTTCCAACAGCCTCGACACGCAAGGTAGCCTCCAAGGCCTCGCACGGGTCTATGAAAGTCTTGTGCGAAAGTGCTCTCCTAAAAGGTGTTATCAACCCTCCAACAAACCACTGAGCATGCTGAGAAGGATGAATATCATAAGATAGTTTTGATAAGAGAGTCTTAAAATATGCGTCATATTCCCGCACACTCTCTGTCATACCTTGTTGAATTTCCTTCAGCCGCACTAATGCTCTTCTGTTCAAACTTAGGGATATGGAATTTAGCTAAAAGGCATTCTGCAGCATAGTGTAATCTACCACTATCTGGTGGGGGTCATACTTCTGATACCAACTATGTGTTTTTCCTTGCAACGTTGTTATAAACTAAAAACCTTTCATTCTTGGGAAGTGATCCCCTTTGTGTGCCATAGAAGCTCACACTTGTGTACATTCTCTGTAGCATCCTCAACACCTTTTTAGTCTGGTAGATGTAAAAACATTTCAAAAAACACTTACTGAGGTGATTGAGGCCCTTGTCCGCCCGATCCGAACCTTGATTACCTCGGCGTTACCTTCACCACCAAATCCACTGGAACCAATAGGTCTTATTCCTCCTGATCCCCTTTACGTGCCATAGAATCTCACACTTGTGTACATGCTCTACAACATCCTCAATACCTTTGTAGTTAGGTAGATGCAAAGACATTTCAAAAAAACTTGCTGAGTTGGTTGAGGCCCTTGTCTACCTGATCCAGAACCTTGATTCCCTCCAGTCTTACCTCCACCACCAGATCCACTAGATCCAACAAGTCTTGTTCCTCCCGATCCATCGATCCACTAGGTCCTCTAGCTCCTATTCCACCAGATCAACTCTTGTGGTACAGTAATGACCACAAGTGGTTGCACTAAACTACATGCCCAATAGTTTGTGATATTACACCACTACTAGATGTGTGTCCCACACCACTTCCATATGTGATACCCAAGCTTTGTGTACCCATAATTCTCCCAAACATCGTTCCAGACAATATTCCTCCAAACACATGAAATGATTGTGCAGCCATAGATGTGCCAAATGAAAAGTTATATTTTCTAGGTGTAGATCGGTCACTTCCACCAATACCAATGGGTTAGCAATAATTTTTTCTTGATTTGGAAAATTAAGCACTAGGGGTTGGTCACTGTGTGGATTTAGATGCGTGTCGACGACTCTCCTTTTTCCAAGTGATGAAATCTCATCGAAGTTCAAGGGTCTCTCTCCCACACTTGTAAAGAGGGGGTAGCATAGGCTACTCGGACTCCATGTCCTCCATGTGAACCTCAATTCCTTCCCACAACATCTACCTCCATAAAGCCATCGCCTCTGTAACCTCATGTTGTCTAGCGAACTCCCTTTCATGAGATTCACTATACTTGATTTGTATCTCTTTCCTTTCCTTTTCACCTCAAGGTCTACCATCTTCCTCCACCCTAGCTTCCTTTCCCAAAGCTCGAAGAAGCTTAGCCACCATAGGAAATACATCCAAACTCAACGTAATGATCAGGATATTTATAGCTAAGGGGATAGCACGCAAAAATGATCCTCTAAGATCTCTTAAGAACTCAAAATCAGCAACCTCCGGACAAGAATACGTAGAAATAACATATTCCAGGGTATAATTGGTCAGCACTCTTCTCCACCAATGATCAATAACATGTGTCCAAGTCAGATTAGCATCCTGCAACCTCTGATATTCATCTTGGGTCCACATGTGAGATATATAGTACCAACTTGATCTAGATGCATACGCCGAAAGCCATTCATACAACTCCACTAGAAAGCAGCAAAATAAGGTCTCATATAGCTCATGATATAGATGTTTTTCTACCCATTTATGTGCATCAAACTCAGGTCCAATATTAAATCTCTAAGAAAAATCATCCTCCATGCTCTTAAACCATGCTTCAACATTTTCCAAGGTCAAGCGCTCTATCATCACACATCATTCTCACAACACTTTAAAAAGAGGTCCCCATAACATAACGAAGATGTAGTCATTTTTATGTACCCTTAGTACAACTTTCTAACCTCAAGTGTGCCGACCTATCACCTAGCAAGTTCTAGGAGCTCACCCGAGGCACACGTGGGTGTCGAGCCCCTCCATTATGTGAGCATTGTGAGAAGGTTCTTCCATCGGTGGAGAATGATTTACAAAAGAAACAATACATTTAACTAGTAAATAAGGTAGGAGTATCTAACATAATCATATCTTAATGCATTATATAAATAAAGTAATAAGCATATTGAATCAGATCTAAACCATGGTATTCATTGAACACAAGGGTTTACACCCTTAAGAATGATATATATCAAGAATCCATACATATATATTCATTCATGAAAGTTATGGTAGCCATATTACAATCAAAAGTAGGTCATCTCAGACCATACATGTTAAATGAAAAGGACTTAATCCTAAATATCCTCCCGATATGAGATTCTATCTATGCCCTACCACATCAACCCTTTATGACCTAATGCAATGTAAGGGCTTGTTACATTCTTTAAAACCCTCAAAGCACTAAGTTCTTAAAACCCTAGCATTCTTGTTGAATCATTCTCTTAATGCATTCCCCCTTTCTATTTGTTGCACTCCCTATTATGTTCTATATATTTTTGTCTTTATATCCCTATCTATCCATCGGTGTCTCTTCCTCACTCCGTAGGAGGATCTGTAGCCACACTACAATCAAAAGTAGGTCATCTCGCATGTACATATTAAATGATAAGGACTTAATCCCTCTGATCCTCCCCGATATGAGATTCTAGCTATGCCCTACCATATCAACCTTTATTGCAAACCCTAATGCAATGCAAAGGCTTGTTACATCCTTCAAAACCCTCATCACTAAGTGCTCTAAACCCTAGCATTACTTTTTCATCATTCTCTTGATGCATTCCCCATTTCTATCTCTTGCACTCCCATCCGATATTCTATATATTTTTGTCTCGTATCCATCTCTATCCATCGTTGTCTCTTCTCACTCCCAAGCATATCTATATATAGGTTCAACACCCACTGCCATTCCTTCTCTCTTAAACAGATCAGATTTCATGTGTCAATGTGGTCCTCCAATTGTGAATGCTTATCCCCTTACAAGCCCTCCACTCTCTGTAATGATGTCTTTTAGGAATATTCCATGTGTGGAATATTCTTATCTTGACCTCCGAGGTTCCAAGTGGCACCTCATCCACTCAGCACGCCTAGTCAGGTTACGTTTTACCTCAAGTGCCTCCAAAATGCCAAATATGGCTAAGTCCTTTGAACCTATGTTCTTCCTTCTGCGTGTGTCTTGGTTTCTCCTAAACCCTTCTTAAACCTTTGTCTGTGCAATTCTCCCCGGGTGCCCTTATTCTCACCGGCTCGCGCGCACACACGCACCCTTTGGTACTTAGCCAATATTTCAAGGCCCAAACATCACCCCACACTAAGTGTTTTCTTTGTCCTCAGAAACATCTTGCTTCTTCAAAGAATAAATATTGGTGGATTTGGACAGATTAAATGAAGAATGAAAGAATGGAAGAATGGAATAATTAAGTATGGAAGAATGAAAAAAGTCTGCTATTGCTGCAAGAGGAGAGGGAACTCCTTCCTCATTGTTGCCTCAATCTTCTCCCAGTCATCCACTTCACCTTGTGCCTGCTGAAGTAGGTCACCTACTAGACCACTCACCGCTTCAAAGATCAATTCATTACCCTTCGCATTCAACGTATCTACAATTCCTTAGCGCTTGTTAAGTTCTTCCAATAGCATCCATCTTGCGAGTGATCTTGGGATATAGTTCATTAAGTCAATTCTTAACCGAACCCCACAAGTTTTTTGATTGCTTCCATATTATTCTCAGCTTCAGCTAGGATTTTATCCCACTCTTCCTTGTTTCCCTTGTTCTTCTCCTGGAATTCCTTTAGATCCGCCTCATGTGTAGCAACCAATATACTTGTTACCCTATCTCTATCAAGTAGCTTATCATACACGACCTCACCATTTTCACGCGCGGTGGTCTTCACAACGGCAAGGATCTTGGAATATCGATTAATTATTTCCCCGATCTTTAGTTCCTCTTCCTCCTTTTGGTGTGCCAATACCTCTTCTGTTGATTCCAATGTGAGGGGCCACCACTCCATGGTGAGGATGTGGATCAAGTATTCCAAGCATTGCAAGGTTGACTCATATTTTTGCTTAGGCGGGGTCAAGTTTGGATGCTTCAAGATTATGGCATCTGTAATCATCTCTATCTTCTTGTAGACCTTGCATACCTTTTCCTTCTCCTCCCTTAATTTGCACCTTAACCGCGTGTTGATCGGTTCCTCTGCTTTAGATCCTTTTCTCAATGATTTCTTCATTCTTCTTTTCCAACTCTTCCTCGCGTACCTTTACCTTCTCCTCCCATAATTCACACCTTAAATACATGCTGATCAACTCCTCTTGCTTTAGATCCTTGCTCTTCTCAATGATTTCTTCATTCTTCTTTCCAGCTCTTCCACTAGGACCCTTACTCTGTCATTCCTTCCGAAGAGTCTTGCCTCAACCTCTACCGATACCTTGTTGAGTGCGTTGCATACTTGCTCATCGATAATCGCTGTTGAGTGATTATCGGGGGTTCAATCCCTTGGTCACTAGTATCTTCATCAATTCCTCCTTGCTGACCTCGAACTCGTGCCATTAGTGGAGAATGATTTGTAGAAGAAATAATACATTTAACTAGTAAAAATGTGGAAGGAGTATCTATGATTTGTATCTTAATGCATTACATAAATAAAGTAATAAGCATATTGAATCAGATCTAAACCATGGTAGCCATTGAACACAATGGTTTACACCCTTAAGCATGATATATATCATGAATCCATACATATATATTCATTCATAAAAGTTATGGTAGCTAGATTATAATCAAAAGTAGGTCATCTCAAACCGTACATATTAAATGATAAGGACTTAATCCCTACAGATACTCCCCGGTATGAGATTCTAGTTATTCCCTCCCATATCAACCCTTGTTGTATACCTTAATGCTATGCAAAGGCTTGTTACATCCTTTAAAACCCTAACATTATCTTGTTGCTTCATTCTCTTGATGCATTTCCCTTTCTATCTCTTGCATATATTTCTTATCTTATATATATTTTTGTCTCTCGTATCCTCTCTATCCATCAATGTCTCTTCCTCACTCTTGAGCATCTCTATATATAGGTTCAACACCCACCTCCATGCCTTCTCTCTTAACATATTGGATGTAAAGTGTCAATGTGGTCCTCCAATGGTGAATGCTTATCCTCTTGCAAGACCTCCACTCTCTGTAATGATGTCTTAAGGGAATATTCTATGTATGGAATATTATTTTCCTTACCACCAAGGTTCCATGTTGGCACCTCATCCACTCAAAGACACCTAGTCGGGTCACATTTTTCCTCAAGTGCCTCAAAATGCAAAATATGGATAATTCCTTTAAATATGTGTTCTCGCCTTCCACGTGCACTCTGGTTTCTTCTAAAACCTTCTTAAACCTTTTTCCTAAGCGCTTCTCCCTAAATTCCATTATTCTCACTAACCCCATGCGTGCACATGTGCCCTTTGGTACTTAGTCAATATTTCAAGGCCCGAAAACTCGTGCTAAAACTATTCCAGATGATGACACTTTTAATGCAGATACCTCGGGGCCATGTCATCACCAATCCGGCACTATGATAATTCTTCACCGGGAACTCCTCGTGCTATGATTATTTACTAATGCACAGCCTTTATTTTGGTGGATGTAATCTGGAAACAAAACAACAACATAACACAAGAATACCATCGACTATGATAAGATAGAATGATGACAAATCTGAAATATCAAAATAAATTATAATATTAACATGAAACTATTACAATCTCACCCATGAGGTACTTCAAGTGTTATTGACTTCACTTTCCTTTCACCAAGACTATGGGAGAAACTTTACAATTACACCTCTTAATGACTTCTTCAACACACCTTTAAACCGATGGCTTCCTTCGCACACTTCCTACATTATTTCTCACTACTTCCTTCTATGCTAAATGAGGGGGGTAGCCTCTCTATTTATAGAACTTCCAGGCTTATCCATCTTATCTCTAAGATAGGATAAGAAATCCACTTTGACGAATCATATTCCATACCTTAACTCTTATCTGTACATGTAAGCTTATCTGTTAAGATAAGATAAACCTTATCATTTTACATGGGTTCCACATTTTTAGACTTTTTACAAATAAAATACACAAAATATTTATGACCTCACTCCTTGTCTTTATTACCAATATAATATTTCTAATTCCTAATCATGTAGACCCTACTTCTCTAATTACCCAAACTTTGACATTTTAACATTACCGGACCACTTACGACAAATATTTACTTTTTACAACATTCCTATTGTACTTTGACTGTTACCGTACTCCACATTATTGGCGGCACTGTACTGACGGCGCCGTTATCTTCTATCAGACGCTACTACTAATTATACTTAACAACATCCTATTCCTAATACATACATTAATGAAATAGAAATTACGGAGGAAAATTTTAGTGTCGACATCTTCCCCCTTCCTAGCTTCTACTCCGTCCTCAGAGTAGACTATTCTGGTGCTTGGAAAATCTTCAACTTGTCGTGGTTGACCCATTTCGTAATGGGAGTGCCATCCAATTCCTCCAGTCGGTACGTACCATTTTCATGCACAACTGCTATTTTGTAGGGCCCCATCCATTTTGGAAGAAATTTTTCTGTCTTCTTTTTTTGTATCTGGAATCATATACTAGAACCAAGTCATTCACATGAAATGGAGACCACCGGATCTTTTGATCAAAGTATTCCTTCTGCTTCATTTTCTTCTTATGGCTTGTATCCTTTGCTATTTCTCTCATTTCCTCCAACAAATGAAGATGTACCAACCTTTCTTTTACTGAATCACTTTCATCCATCCTTTCATTTTTCATAACTCTCACGGTGGGAATATCAAACTCATAGGAAGAAGAATGGATCAATGCCATAGGCCAACTGAAATGGGGAGTATCCTGTTGCTGACTTTGATGTTGCCCTATATGCCCACAATCTTTGCATGAATCCTTTTATCCCATTTATGTACTGCAAGGCCGCATCTTTTGCTAGAATTTGACACAACACAAAATTTGTCCGTTCCACTGCCCATTTGTGCTTGGCTTGTATGTTGTTGCCTTCCTATGCTTAATAGAAAACTTATTGACTAGGCTTCTACCACCTCATTAATGAAGTGGCTTCCTTGATTTGTTACAATTTCTAATGGGCAACCAAATCGGTGACAATGCGTTCATACATGAACCTTGCCACTTCATCCATGGAAGTTGTTTTCAATGGCCTAACTTTAACCCACTTGGTTAAATAACTGTGGCAACTACAATATACTTATTTTGGTGTGATGTAGTTGGAAGTGGACCTACAATGTCTATTCCCACTTTTCAAAGGGACCAAGGGGAAGAATAGGACATAATGGAGTGATGAAGTCTTACGATTTACCATGTGTTTGACAAATATCACATGTCTTACAATAATTATAACAATCTTTAAAAAGAGTGGGCGGTGATAACCTACATCCAAGATCCTTCTTGTTGTAAGTTGTCAGAGAAGTGCCCTCCACATGTACCATTGTGGAATTCTTCTAGCAGCTTCCTTCCCTTGATCACGTCCAATCGCCCTCTTTGACTTGTCCATCGTGTTCTATTCGAAATAATACTCCATGCAGAATAGAATATGGACGACTGGCTTGAGTAATCTTTCTCTTAGTCTTTGCATTGGCACCATCAGGAAACTTGAATTCATTCAGATAATTCCAAATATCTATGTATTCACTAGGGATTGTGTCAAGGGATAACAATGCTACATCGGGGAAATCATCATCATCACAAGATGATCCTAAACCATCATAGGCTCGAGAGAGTGCATCTGCATTGACATGCTTCTTTCCTGGCCTATCTATAATATCAAATTCAAACTCTTGTAGAAAAATTATCCATCTTGCTATCCTCCCTGATGGGTTAGGCTTATTTACAATATATTTTAGAGCCTGATGATCTGTTACAACTAGAAATTTTTGCCCTAGCAAGTAATTTCTAAACTTCTTTATAGCAAAAATGATAGCCAAAGCCTCTTTTTCAGTTACAATATAATTTACCTCAGCACTACTCATTTGTCTGCTCCCAAAGTAAATTGGATGTTCATTCCCATTTTCATCCTTTTGGCTCAAAGTACTTCCTAGTGCTGCATCTGAGGCATCAGTGTACACAATGAATGGCTTGCTCCAATCTGGATTCTTTTCAAAGCAGGTGAAGACACTGGGCTTCCTTTAATTGTCCAAAAGCTTCATGCGCCTTATTTCTCGGTTCATAAGTAACATCCTTCTTCAAGAATCTGGGTTAGTGGTCGTGGCAATCTTTGAGAAATTCTTGATGAACCTTCTATAGTAACCCACATGGCCTAAAAATGATCTCAACTTACTTATATTAAGAGGAAATGGTAAATCTTTGATTTTTGAAACTTTATCAGGATCAGTACCAATACCATCTCTGGATACAACATGCCCTAACAAAACACCTTTAGAACATCCAAAGACACACTTTGTAGGGTTTAGTGAGGCTTGTGCTTCATCTAACCTTTGAAATTTTGTCTCCATTTGGTGCAGGTGGTCCAACTTGCTCCCATAGATGTAAAAATCATCCAGAAATACTCTGATGAAGGTCCCAATGTAGGGTTCGAACACCCTATTCATCAAACACTGGAATGTTGCTGGAGCATTACACAACCCAAAAGGCATAACTCTATAAGAAAACGTTCCCCAAGGAGTGGTGAACGTGGTCTTCACCGATCTTTTCTCGCTATACGAACTTGGTTGTAGCCGCATTTATATCCATCAAAGCAAAACTATAGCATCTGCCGGCTACTTTGTCCAAGATCTCGATCTCGAAAATGGAAGAGGGTAATGATCCTTCTTTGTTGCCTTATTGAGCTTCTGTAATCAACACAAATGCGTAGCTTCCCATTCTTTTTTATTGAGATCACAATGGGAGAAACCCATTCTGAATTCTCCACAGAAATATGAATCCTGCATCAAGCAACTTATTTATTTCTTCTTTTACAGTCTTGGAAAAATTAGGATTCATTCTATATGGCATTTGCTTTATGGGCTTAGCACCATCTACCATCTCAATACAATGTTCTACCCAACTTACTTGACGGAGTTCCTTGTAATCAAAATTGAATAGGTGTATGTACCTTCAAAAGAGCTGGAGGTAGGATTCCTTCTCACTCTCCATCACAAAGATCACCAATCTTTATTTGTTGAGACGATCATCAACTTCTTCTTGAGATAATTTTATGGGGTCATGAGTTGGTGTGTCTGGAAGGATATCCATGATGAAACATCCACCTCACTTTCTTCATCTTCAGTGTCCACTTCACTGGTACTAGAGTAATTAGAGGATGTCTAATCATCAGTTTCATCACTTGAATCCATAGGTTCTCCCTTATGATGTCGAGGGATCACATTTATCTTCACCCTCTCTACCACATCCAAGTGTCATGAAACCTTCATTCCAGTAGTTTCTTGCATGAACTCTCCTTAGCCATGGTCTTCCCAACAAGCATTGGGTACGCATAGCAGTACCATTTTTCATCACCCGAAATTCTACCACACATACAACACCCATAATGATATTGCCACATTTGAAACTACACCTTCGGTTTAGTTTTTCCTTATTTAATGACCTTAACATAAGTGTTGAAGGGCGATCAATTTTTAACCCCAACATATTCATTACAGACTCGGTCATTACATTAATTGCAGCACCTCCATCAACTAAGACATCATGAATTGAAATACCATTACATAATACCTCAGCTTGTGGAGCATAGGGATCTGCCTCTGCCTCCAAAACAGGGACCTCAACCTCCTTCCTTCTTCGAGCATTGAGTCCACTTCTGCAGCTCCCGCCTATTCTCGGAAGACATAGCCAAGAGTTGACCATATGTAATATTTGCAGCTTTTTGGACAGATCTTCCAAGATGGAGTATGGTCCTTGCCCGTGTGAAATCAGAAAATCCTGCACACCCAACTTTCTTCTCCTATGTTTCTTACTAGTTTCTTCTTTCATCTTCTTAGGATCATTTCCATCTTGATTATCTTTTTCTTTCTTTCTTTTTGTTATAAACACATCTACTTCATTATTTCTACTCTTATCTACTACATCAAAAGAATTCATGTGTTTTTCCTTTATCATTATCTCCTTTACCGGATGTAGAAGCTCTATCTAGACAATTATACTTATAATGACCCTTTTATAACAACCATAACAAACAACTTCAGAAATATTTCTTTTGGACCTCTATCTCCTCCCTGAGAACTAAATTCCTTTCCTTGAAGAAGATTAATAGTTAACTGACCCATCTTTTTGAGCAGATCTTCATACTCAGTAGATGTACTAGGAGAAATATTTGTGCTCACCGGGAGTGGTTGTGGATTCTGGACCAAAGGTTTTGGTGTAGGCTCTACTTTAGCAACAATTTCTTTGGGCTCCTCTTCCATGCTTTCTTCTTGCCTTCTTGCAATCTCCTTTGCTTGTTCAATGGTAGTTGGGCGGTCATACTTCACTCGTTGTCTGATCTCTGGCTTCATCCCAAGAATGAAGTGCTTACATAGGAGATTATCCACGCCATTCATCAACCCATCCACTAGTCCTTCCTTCCGGATCTGGGCATCGAGCTTCCTCCTTAGCTCTAGAACATGAGCATGATAATCCCTTATCTTCTCCTTCTCTCCTTGGGATAGCTTTGTGATCTCGATCATGAGATCTGCATATTTTTGTTGTTCACCAAATTCTTCAAGAAAACTTTCAGTTAATAAATCCCATGAATTTTTCACATTATCACCTAGTGTTTCAAACCACCTAAGTGTTGAACCATCCAAAAAGGTAGGAAAAAATTTAGTCCATTGTTCCCTTCTTATAAGGCCATTACAAATACAAGATCGTTTAAACTCTTGAATGAAAGAAGAAGCATCTTCATTAGATTGAGCTGAAAAAACAAGAATCTTTCCCATTTTCAAAAGTAACCACCGTGAAATACCAACCCACAAGTACAATTAACAAGACTTATGTGCACAAATAATTGGAATCACTATACTAGAAAGTGACTTTACACCTTTCTACAGTAAAATAGAAATGACCACGGTAAACTATGGTAAAACTTGACTTACTGTGGTAAAAACTGACTTTATTGTGGTAAACACTATTCACGGTAAAAGTGAATCTATGCAGCAAATACTATTCACGGTAAAAAGTGACTTTATGCGGTAAATACTATTCCCAACAAAAATGACTTTATCATGGTAACTAGTATTCACGGTAAAAATGACTTTACCATGGTAACTACTATGCACAGTAAAAACAAGGTTACCCTCCAATTGATTTTTGACTAAGTGGGAATATCTCTCCAGAAAATCCACTAACGAGGAATGGTCCCGGCAACGGAACCAAAATGTCATCACCAATCCAAAGCACTATGATAATTCTTCACCGGGAACTCCTCGTGCTATGATTATTTACTAATGCACAACCTTTAGTTTGGTGGATATAATCTGGAAACAAAACAACAACATAACACAAGAATACCATCGACTATGATAAGACAGAATGATGACAAATCTGAAATATCAAAATAAATTATAATATTAACATGAAATCAGCTATAATCTCACCCATGAGGTACTTCAAGTGTTATTGACTTCACTTGCCTTTCACCAAGAGTATGGGAGAAACTTTACAATTACACCTCTTAATGACTTCTTCAACACACCTTTAAACCGATGGCTTCCTTCGCACACTTCCTACATTATTTCTCACTACTTCCTTCTATGCTAAATGAGGGGGTAGCCTCTCTATTTATAGAACTTCCGTGCTTATCCATCTTATCTCTAAGATAGGATAAGAAATCCTCTGACGAATCATATTCCATACCTTAACTCTTATCGTACATGTAAGCTTATCTGTTAAGATAAGATAAACCTTATCATTTTACATGGGTTCCACATTTTTAGACTTTTTATAAATAAAATACACAAAATATTTATGACCTCACTCCTTGTCTTTATTACCAATATAATATTTCTAATTCCTAATCATGTAGACCCTACTTCTCTAATTACCCAAACTTTGACATTTTAACATTACCGGACCACTTACGACAAATATTTACTTTTACAACATTCCTATTGTACTTTGGTATTCTACCGTACTCCACATTATTGGCGGCCTTTGCATCGATGGCGCCGTTATCTTCTATCGACGCTACTACTAATTATACTTAACAACATCCTATTCCTAATACATACATTAATGAAATAGAAATTACGGAGGAAAATTTTAGTGTCGACAACCATCAATCAAGAGAACAATAGGCCCATTAGAAAAAACATTCAACATTGAGAAGAGGGATATTGCGGATGAATTGGTGTCTCGGTGTATATTTGCATGTGGACTACCATTAAATGTCTTGAGATCACCTTATTGGTAGCACATGGTGAGAGCCATTAATGAGGCACCATAGGGGTATACAATCCCTAGCTATAATAATGTCTGCACTTCTCTTTTGGTAAAATAAGTGCGACACATTCAAACATCTCCACATCCAATCGAGATTCTTGGGTGACTCAAGTGTCTCCATTATATTAGATGGATGGAAAGACTCCAACAACATGACCTCTCATCAACATTATTTGGTATGCCCTAAAGGGCCAATGTTTCGAAGGTTGTTGATTGTGTGGGGATGTAAAATATGCCCAATTCATTGCAAATATTCTCATTAAGGCTATTGAGATAGTGGTCCCATGCAGAGGGTTGTCCAAGTAATCACAAACAATGCAAAAATTGCAAGGCAACAAGATTGATAGTAGACGGTAGGTATGAGCACATATTTTGGACACCATGTGCAATACACTCCCTGAATCTAATGATGCAGAAGATTGGGAAAATTGCATGGATCGAGAAAATATACACGGAGGCAAACGAGATTTAGATGTTTATCACCAACCATCACATGTCTCAAGCCATATTCAGCATATTTTCAAAGTTGGAGCTATTGAAGGTAAAGGAACAACTCATTTTAAATTTAATATTTGATTTTCAAAGTTGGGAGGCAGACTAGGTTTGCCTCTCACACACTCGTCTTGAGACAAATTGTGAAGGTGAGACATGCTTTGAGCATGATGGTGATTGACAATGTTTGGACCATCTAGAGGAAATCTAACACGAAAGAGCCAAAATAATAAAATCATGGATCCTTGATGAGCATTGGTAGGGAAAAGTTGAATATTTTTAGAGTTTCATAGAGCCTATTTTTAGTATGATATGATTTACTGAGACAAAGATAATGCTTGCATTGGAGAAATATATGATGGCATTGACTCCATGCTTGAAAAAATCCATGATATCATACAGGCCAAAGAGCAGGACCCTGAGGAAATTTTTTTACAGTGAAGTTAAAAATGTGATGGTGAGAAGGTGGAACAAAATGATCACTCCATTGCATCTCCTTGCTTATGATTTAAATCCCAAATATTACAACAGTGAAATAGTTGGGAGAGCTGGTAGGCAGTGACCATATGATGACCATGAGGTTGCAAATGGGACAAGGTCAGCATTCAAGAGGTTGTTTCCTGATCTAGCTACATCGCTTGCAGTCCGCTAGGAGATGTCAATGTTTGTAAATGGACAAGATAGCATATGAGAGATAGAGGCTATTTGTGATAAACCCGCCATGCATCCAATCGTGTGGTGGACTTGTGATGGCCATGATGCCAAGTTCTTATGACCAGTTGCGATCAAATTTCTCTCACATGTATAAAGTTTGTAACTTGTTATTTGATATTTTAATTACCAATTACGAATTAAAATTCAAAATGATATCATTCTTTTTTTTAATTAATAATATTAATACTTTGTTTTTGTGACAAGTGGCTAGTAATTCTTTTGTAGAGCGCAACTAGAGTACTTATGGCTTCATCCACTTAGCCAAACGCACCATGTTGGCATCGAAGAAGGTTGAAGATCTAGTATACGTTCATTCCAACTTATGCCTCTTAACCCACAGGACGCAAGAGTATACTAGTGGTCCTAACAAGCTTTGGGACCTCCAACCTAAAAACACAGACTTTGAAGCTTCTGCTGGTTGTTTGGCCAATGTTTCACTTCTTGGCGTTGATGAGGAACTTCTAGGGAGCCCTTCACAAGGGTTCGAAAGTGGAGCTAGTGGGAGTGGAGCTACAAGTGGCATCCATGAAGATGATTTTGATGATCATCTAGATGATATGCTCTAGAAGTTGAGAACTTGAATGTATTATGTTATTTACTATCATGTTTTGAACATTATGAATCAATACAAACTCAAGTCTCAATTCTCAAAGTATTGGAAATTTCAATTTTGTTTTCATGTTCTATGATTCATGAATGATTTTAAGTTGTATGACTCTATGAGTATTAAATTTCAATAAGTATGCAAATGCTTCTTTAAATTTATAATTTATATACATATTTTTATATTTATATACATGTGTGTGTGTGTGTGTAACGTACCCAAAAGTGTACCGTACTCCAATATTTTTTAAAAATTCTATTTTAGCGTACGAAAATGTACTGTGCACCCGTATCCATGCGAGTCTAGGTGGTAACTGCTAGAGTCTGGAATAATTCCTAAAAATACTTGAAGAATAATATCAAAATCCTTTGTCCCTTAGTTAGAAATATCTCTGTCATTTCTACCCCATCTTGTTTATCCTTTATAAAAGTAAACAAAATTGATTGTGATTTTCTTGACTAAGTCTCTTTGTTTGGTTAGCACTTACCATAGCAATTTTTGTCTTACGTTGGTGTGCCCGGATGTTGTAACTGATTCCATCCTTGACCCATCTATATCGGTTCTCCCTTCTCGTGAATATGGCATCCCTGATATACAAGTAAGGACTCCCGAAAACAACATCAAATGCATCAAGTGGAATTACATCAACTTCTAATACATCTATATATTGAGAATTTATCCCAAACTTGAACCTACATCTTCTTGTTACTGAATTTATACACCCTTCTTCACCCATCCCAAAGGATATGGATGTGGATGCTCGTAAGTTTCAAGACCAAACTTCTTCACAACCGCATCAGAAATCAAGATTGAGAACCAAGTATCAACCAAAGCATTTACCTTAGTTCTCTTGATTTGGATTTTGATCTGGAATAGTCTACTCATCTCCTCTTCCTGTTCTTGGCTGTCCATGTTTGTGGCCATGCATCCAAGCCTCTCATCTACATCAAAATCATCCTCTATTTCCACCTCCCCATCTGTCTTTATAGTTGTCATGGATTTCTTTAAATCCTTGGTTCAGTTCTTTGGATGTAGCTATGGATGTAACTTCCAACATGTAGCGTCAGTATGACCATTGATATCATAGTTCTTACAAAAATTCTTGGGATATTTACAAGTATTTAAAGTAATGGTAGCTTGTTTACCTTTCCCCTTCTATTTACCTTTGTTACTTGTATGTCCCTGTTCTTTCTTTGCTTGATTTGTTGACTATTTTGGCTTTGACTCGCTTCTCCTTGCTTCCTTTCATCATCTATGTAGTATGCTTGCACACAAGCTTCATTGAGATCCTTGGGCTTCATGGAGATGACCTTCCTTCGAAGGTGAGTGTGAAGTCCTCCCAAATACTTGGTCAGAATATCCTCATCCTCTAAGTCCATATTAAGAAACATGGCTTGTCTCCGGAACTCTGCAAGATAGTCCTATATACTTTTACCAATGCCTTGTCTAAAATATTGCCATTTAATCATCTAGTCATTCTTATGGCTAATAGGATAAAAGTTAGCTCTAAGAAATTCTTTAAAACCCTCCCAAGTACTAACAATAGGATGTTTCTTCTCACAAGTGGCTAGATGGGTTTCCCACCAAACCAGAGCATGACCTTCCATTTTGAGACATGCAAAGGTAATCCTTTGTGCCTCTCGTGACATTATGCACACTAAAGTAAACTTTCATTGTTTTAACCATTTATCTAATAACTTTTCATCTACTTGTCCTTCAAAGCTCTTTATTTCAACTTTAAAAGGAGCATGATCAGATTTTACCTTCTCTTTTACAACTAGAGTTTCTTCTTCACGCTCTTCTACATCTTCCTCATCGTGGCTCTTGCCTATGCCAAAATTTTCAGCCAAAGCTTGAACCATTGAGTCCATGTTATCTTGTTTGACTGAAGCCATCTTTTGTAGATCTGAGAGTTCTTGTTGATGTCTATACATCCTATCCATCATGGTCTCTAGCATCTCAATTCTATGGACCAAGTTTTCTTCCTCCATTTGATCCCGAATTCTTTGTTTCCACTTCTTCGTAGATATGTCTAGATCACAAGGTAAAACTTATTCGCCTTTAGACCTTTTCACTATCATAAAAATCACAAGAACGAATACCACAATTCTAGATACTAACCAGATCTCGATACCAAAATGATCTCAGTAAAATTCTACTTTAAACAATTTACAAAATCCGTACAATTCACATTCTTCTTCCCAATTACGAAAAATGAGAATTCTTAATTTTTATGTGAATAAAACTAAAAATTAGAATCAAATTGCAGTAAGGAAGAATAAATTGACATAAACACAACACCAAGATTTATCCTGGAAACCCCCAAGTTGAGGGAAAACCAGATGGGAAGGGAAATTGCTCTTTTTTCCCTTAGTATTATTGGCCAATTTATCAAATATATAGATTACAACAGAGATGAAAATAGGTAAAAATGTAGCACCTCCCTTCTTTACTTGGCTTCTCTAGTTCTACACCTTGTTCCTACAAAACAACTCCATCTCTAATAGTTTTCTTCTCAAAAACATATAATAACTTGCTTTCTCCGAGATTTGATTGCAAAAACACTTGCTCTTCATGCATTTATATCATTCTTCATGTCCTCTCATGGACTGGAGAATGAGAAGGGACATGCAGAGGAAGAGACACATCCTAGATGCTTTAAATTCATGGTTGTTCATGGCCTTCTTTATTTTTCGTGCTTAAGTGACATAAGCGCCGGTGTATGCAGATCGGTGGTTACACAACTACCACTATATGTAGGGGCGGTTACGCAACTATTGCTTTGCACAAAGGGGAGGTTCTATACTTTTACATTGTGCAATATTTTCTTCTAATTTGTTTTCTACTGGAGCTGATTATTCTGATGAAGTGGTGTTTTTTTTCTAGATCCCCATGGATCACCCTTCTTTGACTAATGAAGTAGATCTATATATAGGGGCTGACCGAGTAATAAATAGTTTCCCCACAATACCTCCCCCACCTAGGGTTCATTTTAAGAGGCCTCTTAGAAATCGTGAGGTGGAAAATACATGGTGAATATCCTTGGAACCGAGTTTCGTGGCAAGGTGAATTTTTTGGGGGTTTGACAACAAAATTTTTGCCTAATTTGTAAGTGGTGTGATAGAAGGTTGTAGACGCGTGACAGAGATTTGTTATCACACATCAACAAGGTGGTTGTTTCACATTAAATAACCTAGTTGATGTGTGTCATTGAGGTTCGTTGACACGTGATAACAAATCTTTTCTCACACGCTTGCAGACCTCCACCGCTTGGTCACACGACACAAAATCTCGTGTTGTGCATCAACAAACTCTATCACATGTCTACTTCCTCTGCACTCTGCCGCACATCAATAAACTCTCCCTATCGTGCATCAACAAACTCTCCCTATCGCACGTAAAAAAACTCTCCTTGTCACGCGTCAACACACTCTCTGCCGCATATCTGCAGACCTCCGCCTCCCGTCGCATGTTTACTTTGTACTTAATAATACATATTACCCTAGGTGGTATGAGTGAGCTAGTAGTTTTCTACTTGGCGAATAATCTAAGATTATATAGGGGATAGTTTCAAGGGTAGGTGAAGCTGACCCCTAAAAAATTAAACTGTAATTTTTAGGTGAACAGTCACCGACCCGCGCGTAAATTTTTCCTTTTCAAAATTTTCAAAAATGGAATATTCGACACTAAAATTATCCCTACCCCCACCCCCTATATATACTAGTGGGGTCTTCCCCTACCCACAACTCTATATAGGGTGTGCTTCTAAGACTTTGGTCAATTCATAGAGACTTTAGCACCCTAGCACATAGAGAATAAAATAAAATAGAGGGGGCCTCATCTTCAACTTATTGAGGAGATCTATAAATAGGGACCGACCGGGTAATAAATAGTTTCCCCACGCTGCCTCCCCCCCACCCCCTATATAGACTAGTGGGGTCTTCCCCCCCTGAAACTCTATATAGGGCAGGATTCTCAAACTTTGGTCAATTCCAAGAGAATTTGGTCACGACCTGAAGGAAATAGAACCATTGCCAATTCTCTATATAGGCTGCCCGCCCTCTCTATAGTTCTTCTTCGGGGGGCCCTCTATATAGATATGGGCGGTGAACTCCTCTCCATTGGAGATAGTTCAGATAGGGGCCGCCCCGCAACTATTAACTGAGATCTCCCTATAGACTGATGTTGATGTTCTGGCCCTATCGGTTCTGAACCATTACATCATAATGCCGCCACTCCCACTCATACAGAGATAGAGGTTATCGAGTGCCAATAATATACTCTATACTATAGATAGTTCAGAGAGGGGGGGTGGGGCGGGCATCCGCATTACAATCTCTATTCTATATGTATGGGGCACCCTATATATAGATATGGCGACCGGGCCCCTAGATAGAGATCTGGGGCCCCAGATCTCTAGGGGCGTCCGGGCGCTAGCTTGACTTGATTCACTCCCAGATATCTATATAGGGGGCACTCCCCAGAACTATAGATAGGCAATCTAGTCAGTGCCATATCTATATGGTACCGTTCACCCCAACTAACTATCTATATAGAGTCGATAGTCGATCATATCACCCCAACTAGATAGATATAGTCGGTAGTCGGTAGTCGGCCGGGGGGTATCATATCACGTATTCAACCACCCCCGGGGCAGGGGAGGGTGTGCTCGTGAGATGAGTAGCCCATATAGATAAGATATAGATCTATATATAGGCTCTTTACATCTCACCCACCCTCTTTGTAGTTCTTTGAGGGGGATCTTCCTATCTATAGACTATACCACAGACCACTTGCCTCTCCTCGCCATAGTTATATGCCTCTCCTCGCCATCATCTTAGAAAATAATCTTATATATAGATATGGGAAGAATCTATATACATTAGATATAGGTCAACCTTTTATATAAGATCTATATAGGGTGGCCCATCTAAACCGTTTCAAATGGCCCCCGAGAAGGATGTCATGTTCAATGGTTATTTCAAGGGGGTTGGTAAGGGAGGAGATATATCTATATAGAGGCCCATCCGAACCCCATATCTCTATAGAGGCGCATTGGATGAGTGCCCGGTTGGGGGTGGATCTAGTTGGTTATTCTATATGTGATGTGGGGGTCGGGGAGGAAAGCTATATAAAATGCCAAGAATGTCAAGTGTATGGTCTAGACATACCACGTACAATCTAGGAACTTTGATCGTTGCAAGTTTACAGGGTTTTATGTCTCGCTGAAAAACATTGATCCGTGTTGTCTGATCCTAATAATTGCCCGCCAATCACTTCTAGGAACAAGATAATCCTAATTCAATAAGACGTTGGTTTTAACAATTAATTAGGTCTAATTTCTGCTTTTTACATATTCTTTAGACTTAATTACATGTTTGTTTGCATGTTTAGCATAGATCCATTATATTACACTCATTATGTATGTACTTGTTTAATATTTCTATGTTGCCAAATCCTTGCATCCTTGAATTTTCCAAGTATCGGTGTGTTGTTTTATATATCGTACAATGTAAAGGGGACTAACAAATATCAAGATAGCTTAGCCATTCCCTCGTAATACAAAACCCAAAACACCTATTGTTGTCCTCACGGTTTCAATTTCAACTATCAAATTAGAGCTAAGAAGAAGAATACTAATTTCTTGATGATGCAAGAGAAGATATACAATTGTGAACATGAACAAGGTTTCCATAAGACAGATGCGGGCAAACACAGTTGCCAAAGAAAATTCCAGTTTTGAATACTTTTCCAAGAATATTTAGGGTTTTGTGTCTCATTGAAAAACATTGATCTATGTTGTTCGATCCTAATGATTTCCTTCCAATCACTCCCAGGAACAAGATAATCCTAAACCCTATTCTTCTCAATATTACATTGGTTTTAGCAATTAATTGGATCTGATTTAGACCTAATTGCATGTACTATGGATATTTGTTTACATGTTCAGACAATGCACAACCATCAATGCATTACTTTGGCCAACATTGTCCGTCGTGTAGGTTACAGCTAAACTCAAGAAAACACACTATTCTTATGAGTTTTAAGTCTTCTACCACCTCACAACTATCCCTTTCACAATTATCTAGATATTTATAGTTTGTTTTTATTTTATTTCCAATCAAACCTATCTTGCAAGAGTTTATACTTGAGATAGATGCCAAAGGCCAACTAGGATCTTTACGAGATAAATACATTCGTTATCTTTGAAATGTAACTATATCAGCATTCGCATGTACTTATCCCTTAATATGCCTAATGGATCTTTTCATCTATTTACCATCCCATTTAGTCTCTTTTTTCCTGATGTTTGATTCTTTAACCTTAAATTACCTTTTACAACGATACTCTTCCATTCTCTATACAACAGGATTTACAATCTTATCATATTAATACCAAGTTTACCGAAAGGCCAAATTAAATATATATTAAAACATGTATATTTAATTATTCCTTCGATTAGCTACACCACTAAATAGCTTATTTAATTTAGAAATTAAAGACAATTGATTGTTACAATAATTGCCCAATTATCGGCTTCATACATTGATAACTATCAAATAAATGTATTCAACAATTTGTGAAAAGTAAGATTTCACAACTCAAGTATTCATCATTTACTCATATTGAGATATTATTACACACAAAGTAATCATCTCTTTATTAAAATCATATATTACATATGTCGTTAAGGTGAAATATATAACCGGTATAATAATTCTCACATAGTGAGGTTTGAATATTTACAATGGGTCCAAGATCCCAATAATTCAGCCAAAAATTCAAGGATATCATCCTTTCACCAATTGAAATCCAAGTATCTCATTTAGATCCATGCTACGATAAAACTTCACAAGACATGAGTTTCCGCACATCCGAATGTAATAGCTAATGGTCCTGCAAGACTAGAGTAGTGGTATGATGTCAATTCAAAATGAACTGGCATGAATATTAACTCCATTTTCTGATGCAATTAATTAATAAAATATGAAAGGATATACATGTTGTTTTATCAACAAGCACATGGTAATATAGTTGAAAATGTATTACTACTTGGTTTCTATAAAGATACAACTATGGATGCACACAAATAGAACAACCAATTTCTATTTCAGTAATCATGTTTCCCTCTAATCACAAAGTTCAATACATCCGTATTCTAGCTTCAATCAATAAGCATTTGAAATTTAAAATTTCTACATAACTTCATAAAAACAATATGATTAAGAAGAGTATTTTTTTCAGTCAATGAGCAGCTCTACAAATTAGCACAAATATCACCATATTTACATCACTTTAACATGTTCTATCTGGTAAACAAACAACCCAACCAACAATATAGCAGCACCATGGTTACATCATTTAAACATACTCTTTTTAGTAAAAGAACAACTAATAATTTCTTTCATAAGATATCATTATTTTAAACCCAATCATGCCTCCAATTACTCCTTGGTGCATCTCGGTCAAGTTGTCTGGCTTTCATGCCCTTACCAAGACAAGCAATTTATTTTTCACAGTCTTACAAGAATCCAAGTCATATTGCCAGGCTGGAAGTTATAGGCTAAATGCCATTTTTTTGTAATTATTCACACATAACAAGACACCCTCATTTATACATGAACCGATTTAGTGGTCCATAATAATAAAATTTATATAAAATGTAGCCCCATGCAAGAGCTTTGACACCCACAAATTATCATTCAAAAGATCTCAATAAATTGAAAATCAGACCTGCATATAACAACCAAGAAGAAAAATACAAAACCCCAACGGTTGCATACCCATATTGATTGGGTTACCCAAATCGATTCCTTTATGCAAATTGATTTGTATACCCAAATCGATTTGTTTACAGAAAACACACAACCAAATTTCAGTTTAACAAAATGAAAACCCACAAGCACAAATCGATTTTAAACACACAAATTCACAAAACATTTTCCTTCTTCCTGTACAGGAAAAACCCAACTCTTTTCCTTTTGGGTATAATTTATTATAATGCAGAGAAGGAATTTTTAACCTTTCTTTTACTTTATTTTTGTTGATCAAAACCCAAAACCCCATCTACAGATTTTTCTGGGTTAGGTTAAAACCACACAAAAAAACTAAAAATAATACATAATCCATCAATTTCCTTTTCATACTTCATCTCCAAACAATTAAATCAAAAGTTGTTCACAATTTCCTTGATTGCCATTAAAATGGAATGTGTATTTCCTCATATTTTTTACAAATAATGCAACAGAGAAAGGAGAAGATATTCATGCCTGAAGTAAACCCAGAATCGACAACCTTCTACTCTTCCCGCTCCAACAAGTTGAATCCTTCTTTCCTCCAAAACTCACGCAAGTATTCCAGAAGGGGAGAATGAAAATAGACAAAGGAAAAATAAATGAGAAAAATATAATGAAAGAACTATAGTTGGGCGGCATATTGAAGAATTTTCAGGCTTCCCAATGTTGGTACATGTTTTAGTGCATGCCGCACACTTGTGCCATGTGAAGGTGTTTCACTTTATGAAACCCATAAATTTCAATAACTAAATAAATTTTTTGGCTTACATGCCAAATCCCTCATATATATATATATATATATATATATATATATATATATATATACTAATTAATATTTCATACATTTTTTTCTTTAGTTGTTACCCAGCTTAATGGTTAAGTTAAAATTAACCTTCATAATACAAGTCCACATATTTCCAACAATATATTACCATAAAAATTAGTTGAATTTCCAGGTTTATATAAAACATTCCAATACGAAAATCACCAAGTCGTAAATAATAATTTGAATATTCTCATAAAGTTGGCTTGATATAGCATTGTCAAATAAAACAGAGACAATTATCATCACGGTCATGCAAAAGTCGAACAAAACAAAAGACGACCAAACCGATTAAAATAAAGTAACCGGAATATGAACAACCGAAATATTCACTATCATTTATGAACCATTTTACCTATAACTAAGGCCTAATCATGTTTTAGAAAGGATCATCAAGGTGGGTGTGGGGTTATTCATTCCACAGTGTCATGCCCCGCAGCAGAAGCTGTGGGTCATGATACGATGAACCAAATGAATTTTACACCCAATGATGATCTCGTCTAATCCTGTTTAGACTTAACCGTAGTTAATTTAACTTACAAGAAATTTTGGGATGTTACAATTGCCTAGGGTGGTTTACTTTTTGTAAGTTACTACAAAATGTAAGGAAGAAGAATAGAGAGCAACGTATTTGTATGCAAAGAAGTAAAAATGTTTTTGCATGTTTGCCCTATTTCCATCCCGAGTAATGGAGGCAACCCCTCATTAAAAAATATTTGGAATAAGTGGAGATCACCACCTTTCATTGAAAGTATTATAGTTTGTGTACTCATTCTTATTGGCATCTCTGTAGGGAATATGTTTTTAGGTTTCTAGTTATTGCCAAAAACATTCATTTAATGTCTGTCATTGCAAAACATGTAAAAACAAAACCCAAAAACTACTCTTAAATAATACTATTATATCTATGTCATTGACAGTGTTCCTTGAAAGTCCATCCAAGATAAAAGCATACCGCATAAATACCATGTAGAGTTTTATCAATGCCAATGATATCCATGATAAAATGATAAAATGATCATAATTTATAAACTAATCAACTGTTGTGTAATAAATTCCTTTCCTCCCACGTTTGTTAGTTCATTAACATGACAAGTCCATGCTATTAAACTCACATTATAATCTAGAAAGGACAGTGATTGTAATAGGCATGGACATTGCACATTCTCTAGATAGTTCCCTTAATGAGTTTCATGTGAAGAAACCAACTTTTCCCATCTTTTAGCCAATGCAAAAAGAAAATTACTGATTATGCTGCAATAGTACTTACAGAATCCATGACCTTAGATTCATATCAAATACAAGTTATATGTGATTTTTACAAGAATTCATATACACTAGATGTGTACCTACTTTCATCCTCTTAGGTACTTTTTAGCTATCAGTAGTGCAAAGTGCCCCGCTATATGTCACCCATTTTTTTGACACAATTGTTGAATCTTTGGGCTTTAGTATCAATTTTCCTCCTTACACCTAAAGTACGAATTACATATTTCAATTAGAATTGTTCTTATAATGACTTTTCATACTGACTTGCATGTTGAGACACACTATAACTCAAGACATCCTCAAAATTACTTAGATCTCAGACATTTCATATGGAAGCTTTTATTATGATGTCATATTTTATTTTTATCAGTTGAATTCATTTTGAGAATTTAATGAGGTGCAATAAATTGATTTTTTTAAATACCATATGTATATTTGACATTTTATTTAACATGTTATATTTGAGGTATCGTTATGCCATACATTTTATGTGTAGATAACAATATCCATACCGAGACTGTTAAGGGTTGAAGGGAGATACATGGTTCCATGAGGGGGCATTTGGGTCGACCAAGTTGAGAAATACTCCGACACGAGATGACACTTATGGGTAAAAGGGACTTTGGAAATGGACTATGTTGGGAGTTAAGTTATTCATATACTATGCGAGTATATAAGTTCATACAATTAGTAATTATTTAAAATTATTATAATCTACATTATTAATAGTTGTTTTAACTAGTTACATTAGGGGGTTGCTAGTTTATCTTATGAAAGGTGTTTAAAGACCCATAGATAGGTGTGACATTGATTAATTAGAGGTAGTTTATGTGAATCACATCCTAAATAATGGGATGTCAAACTTGTATAGTTATTTGTCCTATTTTAAATAAAGTAATCCTGATATGGCATAAATTTTCCCACATTGTTAATCGCCAATGGTGTATACATGAAGGTAAGTACCCTTAACTCTCCTTTTCCTATAAGTCATTTTTGATTTGATTGATGTATCATGTAAATAATTTAAAATAGAGTAACATATTTTTAATCTATTTGATTATTCCATATCGTCCCTTGCCTTACAATCCTTTAGGAATTATAGCCTATAGATCTCTATACAATCCATGTTTACAACCCTAGCTTAGATATATTTATGTTCTTTACAATATAATGATCTTCATACAATTAAGACACTAGTAAGACATCACCACCTATTCTTGATCTAGGCTTTGAAACCTACGCCTTTAATAGGAAGTGGATTACCATATTCTAGATCCACTACATTAACATTCCTTGATTACAATCCTCTTGTATGCAAGCCTTAGAATGGCCATCTTTATATCATAATCTATATTATCAGGAAGAGAAAGAGGATAATCTACAAAACATTTTAGCCCACATACATTATCATGAATCCGACATGAATATGACTCAAGGGAATCTTACTCCATCGTTCGTTGAGTCATATTCACATTTTTTCCTTATTCTAATATCAACTCAAAATCTCCTTTAAAATCAAATTAGTATCACCTTCTTATATCTTTCATTTGCCTCATGCAATCTTCTTAAAACCATTCATATCCAATCATTTTTTTTTCCCATATCTCTCATAGATGAAGATCCAAAAATAGATCTTCCTCCTTTCCCTTTCATCACTTTACCATGGTAGAAGATTCACAAAAGGATTTTCCCATCTCTAACCACTCTACCATGGCCGAAGATTCATAAAAATATTCCCATTTCTTCTCGAATCTCAAGGATGAGGATCTAATATTATATCTTCCCTCTTTCCCCTTTCGCCGCCACTTTACCATGGAAAAGATCCAAAACAGATTCTTCCCATTTCTTGCTACCCTTTTATTCTCCCACATGCCCACCATTGAGAAACCTAACTCATGGGGCACCTTACCTCAATTCATGCTAAGTAC
Organism: Taxus wallichiana var. yunnanensis; assembly: GCA_018340775.1. NCBI lineage: Eukaryota > Viridiplantae > Streptophyta > Pinopsida > Cupressales > Taxaceae > Taxus > Taxus wallichiana. The sequence goes on along the minus strand of CM031236.1, from coordinate 508,146,523 downwards.
TCAATGCAACATGGTCCTAATAGAACTAGAAGATCCCAAGATTCTCTTTCAAGACTTGAACTTTGGGAATCTTGTCACTCCTACTAAGAATGGCTCCTACACCAAGTTCTTCAAACTGAAGCTCCATGGAACTAACCTCTTATAAAACATCATCAAAGCTTCTATTCAAATCACCTAATTTTTTTCTTTAACAATCCTCCTAAAAATCCAACTTAAAATCCAATCAATAAGACTAACAATCCTCCTCCCACTACTAGCTAAACCCTACCAAATGACACCAATCTCGTTATGGTAAAAGATCGAATGGATCATACGAAAACAACTACTAATCAAAACATGACCCAAATTGAAAACCAAATTTTGTAAATGGTGTCTCAACCTTCGCAAATCACTATAGGACTTACTAATCCTACTTTTGTACCTATGTTTCCCTCCCTAGGATGCCTTTGGGAACCCAATACCCCAACCTCCAATCTGCAACAAGGTTTTACAAATATCACAAAATGAACCCCTAGCTCCTTACATCACTTTGATAGATTTAGTGGGAATTTCCTATCTATCTCTTATAATGGGTCGAATGACCCCATTCTTTGTCTTAAGGCCTTTGGAAACCTCTACAAGGAGTGGATCCAAACTAATACCTACGCATCTACCAAACTACTAGCTAAAACCCTAACAGGTGAGGCTTTAGAATGGTACAATCAACTTCCTCAACATTCAATCACTGAATTAGAAGATCTAGTTAATCCCTTGATGAAGGAATTTCAACAACTTGAACTTCATGAAAATCTCTTTCAAAAGTTTGACAAGATGAAGCAATCTCCTAACAAATCAGCCAATGACTTCATTAAAAGATGGAAAATCATAGGAAACAAATCCAATCATACTCTCCATAGCTAAAATCTCTCACATCTTTCCTCGAGCCTTGAATCCCACTATCCAATATAAGGTTTGGTCCTCTCTCAACACATTAGAGGAGGCCTTCGAACAAGCTAAGAGGCAATCCTAACTTATACAAAAATGGAGACATCTCAAAAACCAATCAAAGATCCTCTCAAATCGAAAACCAATGTTATCAATGCCTCTCAAAATAAATCTTCTTCTAAGGGTGAATCTATCATGTTTTCTTCTTCGTCCAATTTTAATACAAGTACTTCAATCAGTCAAAGAAACCCTCACCACCCACCCTTGAGTTATCATGAACTCCAACAAATCATGCCTATACCTATATTATTTCAAATTGATCCTTCAAAACCCGTGCCTACATGGCATGATCCAAACAAATTCTATTTGTTTCATATGTTACCATTGGGCACTTTAATGACAATTTTCGTGACCTCAAAAGGATAGCCTATAACCTCATGTTAGGTGATGATTTTAATATGAATTTAATCCCTCAAGAATGCTACAAAAAATATAGGTCACTCCAATGCCAACAACATCATCGACATCCTAGAACAATTCACAATCTCAAAAATACATCCATGAACAACTTTGTGGGAAATTGTGAAGTACATTACAACAAAAATTATATTTAATCCTAATAAGTGAATGCGGTCAAAGTCAACTATTGGTGCAAGCTTGCATGTGAGGATCTCGTCTTCAAGCCTAAAAAAATTCTCAACCAAAATTGTTACTTAGAGACACCTCTAATGACAAATCTATTGACAATTCTACTCCACCAACAAATCCTCCACCTCAGGAGAACATTCCTCCATCTAAAAACAAATCTCCTCGAATCATTAAAAAATCCTCTAATCACCAAACCTCCAACCACTTATTAAATCTCAATCAAAATATTAATACGTATCTTATCAAAAACCTCAATGGAACTTCCTTAATGAGCTTGATTCCATGCCTTAATGACACTTTATGGAACTTACGCATACATGTCCTCAAGCATTGGAACTTCCTCATTCAACATCTTCAAGCCTTAGAGGATTCCCAACAACCACCAAGGAATACCCTTCTCATCAACCTCCTCCTACATTGGAGATTCACATCATATAAATTGTGACTCCGCCTCAAGCTAAGAAAGCACTCTCCTTAGAATAACCTCGAGGATGACATGATCAATGAAAAAAATCCTCTTGCGCCAATGATTACCCCCTTCTTATTAGTGTCCTTATCCGTAATGTGCAATTAAGGAAGGTCCTTGTCGATGAAGGTTTTGGAATTAATGTTGCATCCTTTTGGTTAATCAAAACCTTCAAAACCTAGGATTTTCTCGAACAACACCTCAAGTGAACATGACTCACTTGTTATGGCTTTGATGAAACACACCAAAATCCCCTTAGATGCATTTGGTTCCCCATCACATGGGACCCAAAAAAGTTGCATTTATTATAACCTCCTTTTGGACCACCATGGATGCATCACATAAGAGAAATTACACCATCCAAAAGCCAATGCCTTAAAAATTAATCCACAATAACCAAAAAATACAAGTACGAGGCTGATCTCAACCCTTGGGACATCTCCATTCCTCATCCTAACAAATCATTCCAAATTCATCCCACATGAAAAATACGTAGTATACCCCTCACTAAATTTTATCACTACCAACTTTGTATTAGTGTTACTCTTCTTGAGTCAAATGATGACGAGCTTGACAAACTCCAAAACACATGTAACAAATTTTTTTTACCATAATATATTATAGATTGCCTCCCTCCATCTCTTCTACCAAGAGATTGATTCCGCCTATTCTTGAAGACAAGATTCAGAAATATCCTCCTTGTCATGCTAATGATGCCTCTTACAACTAGATGAGGATTTCTATGACTCTAACGAATTAGGATTGCCAAAACGTCACCACCTCTCTCTCCTATATCCTTTACCCTTGGTGTCACCACCAAAGAACCTTCTAACAATATTAATGCCCTTGGCCTCGATGATACACTAGCATGTACAATTTTTCCCTCTTCTGATGAAGATTACATCGTGGCTTATAAAATATAGAGACCTTGATGTTCTCAATTATAAACTAGCTCGAGTGCATGCTTTTAGTCATGAAGCTAACATGATTGAAAATTTTTATAATCCAATTTCCCCTCACATTATCTCACACAATGGAACATCTTGTGATTCCTACCCCTTTCAACACCTCAAAATTTGGGGCATCTTATAATGCCCACTTTCATCCTTCTTCCAAGTCGGGGCATCTTTTGATGCCCACCCCCACAAACATCACAACTTCAACACCTCATTGAGAGCATACCCCACCAAGTGTATGTTCTACTGTATAATTAGATTTGCATTCCATCTTGCATATTATAACTTATTGCACTCTCCTCTCACCACATTCTTATTTTTTCTAATATTACCTCCTATTTTAACTTAGCACATAGTTTTGCATGCTTCTTATCTTTATCCTTCTTTCTCTTTTTACAAGAATATTAGTTTGGTTGAGACATTTCCAGCTAACACCATATGAAAAACATACTTTAATTTTACAGGACTATTAGTATTAGTTCAACTAATGCCTCACAACCTAGGTTTCATAGCTTTGACATATTATTATCTCTTTTTATCTTTCACTACCTAAAAATCCTATATTTTTAGTTATGATCCTTAGGTGATTAGTCAAAAAAATTCAGCTACCGCTTTGCACTATATATTACCTTATTTATATAGGTCAATTAGTAAGAATTTGTCAGTTGTCCCATAAAATTCTCTACTATCTACTTTTACACAACCTTGTTAGTTCGAGATGCCGCAAATTCTCAACTAACACCTTATATCCTAATTGATTTTTATGGTTTTGTGCTCTTACTTAAGCTACTTTAGTAATTTATTTTACTGATTCTACTTTTATAGACTCGCTTCGGACATCTTATCCTCATTGGGTTTATACGGCCAATCCTCTTATCTGAGCCACTTTGCTAATTTATTTTAAAATTATGTTTTTTTGTCATTTGTTTCTTCCTTGAATCTTTTGGTATATTTTCACCCCTTTTTACAATCTTATGTTCCACTTGGATATTATCAAGGTTATGCAGGGACATGCACCTCCCATCTCCAAGCCATCAAGGACATTTTGGGTGCTTGGGGACGAGGAGGAAATGTTTCCCCCACATTTAAGAGAAATAACAAAATAGAGAATGTCTCGGGATGTTTCTTAAGTTTGCAAGATGTCTAGGTGCTTTGCAATTTATGGGACGTCAGAAGGGAAATTGTGACATCCCTGAGACGATCAAGGGATGCCCCGAGGACATCACAACATCCCCTACATCTTACAACTTTTTAACATTAAAAAATATCACTTTTAAAATTAAAAAACACATAATCTAACCTTAGTAAAACTATCACTCTACATCCCTAACCCTAAAAAACATCAAAAAACTTATAAAAAAGCACAACCCATAATCATTCTAATCACATTAAGCTAAAGAGGAATAGGAAGCAATAGAGGAAGACAAAGAAAAGAAAGAGAAAGTGTAGGGTACCCTTTCTTACTAATTTTTAATATCAAAATGGGTTTATGGACTATTAATAAATAATAATGAAGTTGCTTTCAAAATGTGAAATGGATTAAAGAAGGGAATTGGTGTTTATTTCAAAATGCCAAGTAGGTTAAACAAGGGAATTGTTGTTTTTAATTCAAAGTGAGGTAAAGAAGGGCAGAGCATTGGTGTTTTCATTTTTCATTTTTTCTATTTCCCAAATGGAAAGACTATGTAGGTTAAAGAAGGGCGAGGCATTGTTGTTTTCCTTTTTATTTTATCTTTTTGTTTCCCAAATGCAAATATTGTGTTGGCTCAAAAAGGACATTGTTGTTGTGTTTTTTTTTCCCAAAATGCAAAGTGAGTTTAAAAAGGGAATTGTTGTGTTTTTTTAATTATTGCAATCCCAAAATGAGTTTAGATAGTGAACATGAAGTTGAATGTGAAATTTAAATAGATGATGAAATGGGTGAGGGTATGCAACGAGAAAGGAAAATGATAACCGACAATTCACATGGGAGAGTTGACAAGTTTAGTTGTCCCTCCAAGATGTTGAGCAAATATGCCGAGGATTGTTTAACCCAAAAAACCTTTGAAACAATTCACTCAAATTGTTAAATGCCCCGGATCAAACACTTAAAGGGGGACTAAAACATAGAAGTTCAATATATGCTCATTGACTAGGTTGGACAACATTACTAGATTGAATACGTGAGGGTATGCAAGGAGAAAGGAAAATGATAACTAACAATTCACAAGGGAGAGTTGACAAGTTTAGTTTTCCCTCCAAGATGTTGAGTAAATATGCCTAAGGATTGTTTAACCCAAAAACCTTTGAAATAATTCACTCAAATTCTTGAAGGCCCAGATCAAACAATTTAGGGGGACTAAAACATGGAAGTGCAATATATTCTCATTGACTAGGTCAAGCAACATTACTAGATTGAATGTGCACTTATTACACATCTCGTAAATGTGTCACCTTAGTGTATAACTATCACTTGAAGACAAGGCATAGATAGTGAGGTTATTTAATGGAGATACCATGGAGAAAGTTCCACCGGTTCGTGGAATCCATAGTTTTATGATAACTTCTAGAGTGCTTTTCAAATACTACAAGTTTTGAGATAACTAAAGTGAATACTTTTGGTAGTAGGGGAAGAGGAAAGTCGTGGCCCTCAATCCAATTGCGGATGTGTATGATACAAAGGCCAATAATAAGGTTGATGATGCCATAAAAAAATTCATTTATTTCATTGACATCCCATTTCATGTTACTTTCTTTCCTTATTACAAGTAGACTATGGCTAAGGCAACCAAAGTAGGTGGAGGTTATGTGCCCCCACAAGACAAGAAGTTGAGGACCAAATATTGGATAGGAATTATTTTAAGGTTAACTTATTGATAGAGGAGATGAGCTGCACATGGGTCTCTCATGGTTACAACATCATCATGGATGGGTAAATGGATATTAAACATCACATACTCATCAATATCATTGTTCATGTAGTTTAGGTCCTTACTTCGAGGTTCGTCGATTGTTCAAGAAAAAGAAAGATGCACGGTTTCAATTTTTCATTTTGTGATATTTCACCAAAGAGGTTGGCCCTACCAATTTTGTATAGATTGTTATGGATGAAAATTACGTGTGCAAAGTAGTGGGTAAGATTGTTGAGGCTCACTACCAACATATATTTTGGACCCCATGTTGTGTGCATGTCATGAAATATGCACTGAAAGACATTGGAAAAATTGATTGGGTCAAAATGTAGTGATAAAGGCTAGAGAGGTGTAGATGTTCATTTGTAACCACCATACATCATCAACACTCTTTTGTATATTTTTGAGGAAAGAATTCCTCAAGCTTGTGGACACTGGTGCATCCTAATATATTTTGTTGGGCTTGAAATGCAAGTCCCTATAACTTATGATCATGACATCCGGGTGGACTAAGTGGGGGCCGTCTAGGATAGAGCAGGGGAAGAAGGTGAAAGAAGTGGTGGTGAGAGACATTTTGGACAAATGTGAGATAAATTGAATCGATTATGTCTCCGAGCTTTTAATGTGAAAAATATAGGGATTATGAAAACCTTAACCTTGGTGAGATATACAAGTGTATTAACATGTATGCTTCACCAAATGAAAGTTATTATCTGGGAAAGGGACCCCACCTAGAGTTCTACTATCAACACATTCAACCCATCATTGAGTAGAGGTGGAAGAAGTTGAACACCCCTTTAAACATGGCCATATATCCATTACATCTTAAATGGTATATGGAAAGGTTTCATGAATTTTTCCATGTTGATGACGAGGAGGCGAGGAAGGGTTTCTCGAAAGGCCTCGAAAAATGTAAAACTAGCTTCACAAGTCAGAACTGATTGGCTCATGTTTGTTAATCTTGAGGGATACAAAACTTCAGAGAAGATAGAGGAATACATTGGGACACGCAAGTCGAGTGAGTTGGTGACGATTGTATGGGCCTCCAAGATTGTTGTGTACACTTGTCATTCATCTTCTTTCTCAGGTTTCTAGTTCCTTTGCTTCTAACAAAGCAATAGGTTGATATATGGGTGGATCCACTCTTAAGAGGAGCATAATAGACTTACCTTGAAGAGAACATAGAAACTTGTTGTTATACACTGCGTGTTATGTCTCATGGATTGCAAGACATAAGTAAAGGAAAGCCCAAAATTACGGTGGGATGTAGATCCCGAGGATTTAAGTTAGATTGATGAATATCAAGAGCAATTGGAATTGATTGGGATCTCTTTCCAGGATGTAGATGATGCTAATATTTCTAAAAGGATCAGTTCATGATTATCCCTTTAAAGAAATTTGATTACTACTTTGCATACCATGTTTCAAACTTTAGTTTTTGTCATTTTGGTCATGACATATGTACTCTTCTTATGTTGATTAAACAATTTTTTTCTACACTACTTAGTTTGCCCTTCTAGCCTCCATCACATACAAAGTGAATCTTATCTCTTTATGACAAGCTACCAACTTTATCTATCATTGTATCACACTTTCCTCCCTACATTATCCCCCTTCTCCCACTTGAGGCACACTTACATTAGAGATGAGGTTTCAAGGTTTCTTTACATTAGGTCTAGAGGTACCTAAGCATCATGGTTTCTAAGTTCTCTCTTATAGCGCTTAGGTCTAATCTTTCTTTCTGTTAGTCATCTTTCATACTCATTTGATCAACCTTTTGATTTTGTACAAATAAGGAATAATAAAAGTCAAAAAGAAAAGTTAAAATCCATATTATCAAAGAAATATCATGCAAAATGCAATAGAAAAGGACAATTAATACAATCAACAAAATTCAACCACAAATAAAAAGTCGTAATATCATTTTGGCAAAATCCTTATCCTAGTTGAAATCTCAAACTCCACAGATTTCCTTATTACAGATCTTAAGGTCCTTTGGGCTATAATAGGTCTTTTTGACTAGAGTAAGAGGTCTCATATCTATCATTCATTGCCCCTGCCTTCTCACGCTAGTATTTAATCCCCGTAGTAGGCCTACATCACCTTAAGTAAGGTCCTAAGGATCCATGAAAACATCACAAGAAGGAAAGAAACATCACTTATTATCATAGCATCGCTTAGCTAACATGGGATATCTTTGTACTTCACTAGTTCACCTAAGTTGAACCCGCATATTTGCATTCCTTCTCACCTAGGTGACGAAAAACCTTTAATCATACCCTATTCATTATAGTTTCTTATTTGTGCTAAGAATCTTGTATCATCAATGTGTCATCTTACTCTTCCTCTTTCATGTTCACTCCCTTTAGTCCCCTTGATGAATATTGTTGGTAGTTTACCATGATTTTATACCCCTTTACATTCTACTTATTTTATATCTTGGCTCTCGCCGAAGATTTGTGAGTATAATTGTAAGACCTTCAGGGTTCCTCACACACATCATTTACATCCATACCATCTCCATTCACCCTTTTCATAACATTATATGGTAGCAATCTCGCTCCCAAGAAAATCCAACGCAAGCACTGATTATAATCCAATTCATTTCAATGCTTCCTTATTTATCACATCTTATGTTTTCTTGTCTCATTTCTTAGATTACATTTGATGTTTATTACAATCTTATTGACATATATTTTGATTTCCTTTTTTCAATCTTATTAGGTGTCTTATAATCTTATTGCCACATCTTTTAATTTCTTTGATTCCTTTCATGGATTTTATTAGGTGTCTTATTGTCACATATTTTGTTCGTTGATTCCTTTCTTAAATTTTAGAAAGATTCTCAATGTCATTGTCATGCCTTGTAATTTACGTGATTTCTTATATTTTATTAGATGTCTTACTATCATTATCCGCCTTATAATTTCTTTGATTTATTTCTTAGATGTTCTTAGGTATCTTATTATTCTTGTGGTTATATCTTCTAATTTCTTTGATTCCTTTCAAATATTTTAATAGATATATTTTGCCTACTTATTTATACCATGTCTTTTGATCCTAAAAAATCTTCTATCTTTTTCATTAAATTTTCATATTCCCTCCTAATTTAGCATTTTCCTTTTCAATTCTAGCCATTGATGTGGCTTTTCATTTATAGCCATTGATTTCATCACACTTGTGCAAACATAGAAATGAAAAGATATATATTTGCTTATGCATCTTACTCATATTTCACAACCTACTTATTATCTCCCTTCCTATCAAGACCCATCCTAGCCTTCTCATCTAGCCCGTTCCCTCGCCATCCTTCCATGAACTCCCCTTAGTATAGGGTTTATTTGCTTACTTTAAGAATTTATCTTCTAGTATTTCTTTTTCATTTTGTATTATTTGGGTCCTCTCAACAACTCTTTATACATTATGGTAAATCATTATACGACCACACTCATGGAAGGTAAGAATATTTCATATTGGCTCATAATTTATCATTTATGTTACTACTTGATTTCAAATCATTTTGATTTCAGTTGTTGCATTTTATTTTCCCAAAGACCATCTCATGTTGCACTTTTTATGACATGCGACGATCATAGGTATAAACCTTATTTTTAAAGCTTATTAACTCTTTTCTTCGTGAGCACCATTGGTGCATTAACCTTCCCTAAGTTTTCTCTTATGAGATACAACCGAGAGCAAAGTGGATTGGTTAGTGGTGGTACTTATGAGAGATATTTGTCATGCAAATCCATGTTACCTTCTATATATCCTATCCTATACATCACCTAGCCATTATGTTTCAACCTCATACAACATCACCTTACTACCCTCTTATGATCATCTACTTATCCACTTGCAAAGCACCCTTATACTTCGTTAAAACAATTTTCATCAGCTCTAGAGTCTTCCTTCACCTCTTGAGCCTTTCTCTAAGACCCCGTGTATTGTCCTTACCTAGAGCCGATGGTATCGATCATGGTTGATACTATTTGGGTGATTTTACTCATGGTCAATTGCCCACATCTGCAAGGGACTTTAAAGAATATCATGTTCTTTATTTCTATGTGGTATTTGAAAGCATTTACCATCATCATATCATTCATCATTTAGTTTTCCTACATTCAGGAAGTGGATCTTAAGGTTTTAAAGGTTAAGGAGTTAGTCTTAGTTAGCTTTGTACATCTATTTTTAAAGCATTGGGACTAGGACACTCAAGAATAGGAGATGCACCAGCAAGGTCTACAAATGTCTTTGAAGTCCCTAACTAGTTAATTCTATTCTTCTTGTGGTCCCCCACATCAACTATCTCATAACATGTTGATGACTCTAAGGGGAAGTGCACCAATAATGTCTACATAAAGGTAAGTATCTTTAACTTTTCTTTTCCTTTGTCATGTTTTATTTGATTGATTGATTGATGTATCATGTACATAGATGAGAATAGAGTATCATATACTTAATTTATTGCATTATCCCATATCATACCTTGCCTTACAATATGCACTTTGGACATTACAACCTATCAATCTCTATACGATTAGTGTTTACAACCCTAACTTAGATATCTCTATGTTCTTTGCAATTTATTGATCTTAATATAATAAAGATACTAGTAAGAAGCCACCCCCTATCCTAGACCTAGGTTTTGGAACCCTACGCCTTTGATAGAAATTGGATACCATATTTTAGATCTCCTCTTGTGTGTAGGCCTTATAATGGTCCTCTCTTTATCATAATATATATTATCAAGAAGTCATAAAGAATAATCTATATTCCATCTCAACCCACATACATAATTTTCCTAAGTGAACAACATTTTAGAGAAAGTTGGAGGACGTAAGAAGGTTAGGGGGAAAATATTTTATCTTGAGCTCTCTACAAGCTCGAATACTAGTTTAGTGATTTAGTAGTGAAACTTAGAGCCAAAATATCTATGCCGCCGAAGACTATGATCATCAATGGAAATGATATTAAACCATCCTTCATTTGCACACTTGCAAATACAATCAAAAATGCCCTTTAGGCATTACAACCTATCAATCTCTATATAATTTGTGTTTATAACCCTAGCTTAGAATTCTCTATGTTATTTACAATCTATTGATCTTCATACAATAAGGACACTAGTAAGATTCCACCCCTAGTCTATACCTAGGATTTGGAACCCTATGCCTTTGATGTGAGAGTGGATCACCATCTTCTATATCTTCTCTTATGTGTACACCTTAGAAAGGTCCTCTATATATCCTAATCTATATTATCAAGAAGTGAGAGAGGATAATCTATAGACTATATTAGCCCCCATACATGACTGGATGAGTTAACAACATTTTAGAGAAAGTTGGAGGACCTCAAGAGTTTGGAGGACAACATTTGATCTTGATCTCGCTACAAGCTCAAATATTGGTTTAGTGATTTAGTAGTGAAAATTAGATCCAAAATGACTATGATGCCAAAGGAGGTGATCATCAATGGCAATGATGATAGACCATCCTCCAATCGCACACACTTGTAAATACAATAAAAAAGACTAAAGCTAAAGACATTGGTCATCAATGACAGTGATGAAAGAACATAGCCCAATTGCATACAAGATATTCAATAAGGTGGCCAACACCAACTAAGAAAATGTAGTGAGGACCCAATCCCACAAATAATGTTTTGTAATTGTTCAATGAGGCCCAATCAAACCAAATGAGCACTTGAAATGAGGTTTAGTCACACCTAGGGATGAGTGAAGTGAGGATTTCTCCCACTTCGTAAATAGGATATATTTGTAACTATATTGAACTATGAATGCGTTTGAAAACACATATGAGTGTGTGGTGTGTCCTATCTTTGAACAATATGATGTTAGAATAATGTGTGTCAAACTTACGTAAGGTAATTCACCTTTTACATCAAGTTCTACTATACATAGGTACTAAGCGCACTTAGGGTAAACTAGACACATAGGCTTAGATGTATCCTATTGTTATATAATAGTGATTCTCACAACTATTATATTCCATAGGTTTGGTATGCACACCAATATAGGGAAATGGAATATCTTCCTATTTTAGTGTGAAAGGAATTTGTTTCTATAACAAAGTATGAGTCCTATATATTCTCCATAATTTTAATAGAGAGAGAGAGAGAGAGAGAGAATTAAGGACACACTATAGCTTTGGAATGTTGAATAAAATTATTCTACGTTATTTTGTACTCTAAAATATTTGTGCAGTTTCTTACTTGTAGGTTCTATCTCTAGAATGATATTGTGGATCCTTTGTATTTCATGTGCTTTCGGTATGGTATCAAAGCATGGAGTACCAATTGTAGATCTTCTTTCCTACATTTTTAATATATTTCAGATCCCAATACAAAAAATCAATTATTGTTGTTGCATATGTTTGTGGGAAAATTAATTTTCTCACAATTTGTTTCCTTGTTTGGAAGATTTTCTACTAGAATCCATATAGTTTTGGGGTTTTGGAGGCCATACAAGCTTAAAACTTAGAATCTAATAATACCTGGATGTTGGGCTCTAAGTTAGCTTTCAGCTTTAATACAGGACATACCATTTTAGAGTAGGCCATATAGCCCTTTGGGAGGTTAATCTGTTGACTACTTTTTATTTGTTTTTCTCTCCTAACCGTATGCTTTTGCTTACCTCGTGCCATACAAGTAATTTTTTCAAATATGAAGGTACAGTGGAATAGAAAATTGTGCCTTGTTTCATTTTAGACCAATCCATGCCATTTTATATCGTGCCATACAACTATTTGATCGCTGTAACATAACATTACAAAGTTGTCCTTGTTTTATGCATATTTATAGAGTTTTCTATTGTTTATAGGCCATACAAATTGAAATATGGAAATATAAAGACATGGGAGCATAAAAACAGTCAATTATTTCATTCCGAATAGGTCGCCCACATCGGGAGCCGGCTGCATTTAACCTTGTGAAAGCTTTCCTACAAGTTCTTTTTAAAGGTTTTTGGACAATTTTTACTAGTCTTTGTCGATTTCTACTTGACAACACATCTAGTTGGAGCAAAGTGAAAATTTGGTGATATTTTTCAGCATACCACATTACCTCCTCCCACACATGTGACTCTATTTTTTCCTTTTTTTATTAATTTCATCTTTCAAGGTGGTTTAAACAACAATTTTTTGAGTTGTAAGTCACAAAGCCAACTTTGGTAAAGTGGTAAGAAGACTTTTCCTAAGTCATTAATAGGGTGGGAGGTCTTGGGGTCAAATCCAACCACCTATTTTTTACATAAAACCATTTTTTTGTGATCTACAACAAATTTGTAATGGTAACACTTATTATTTATTAAGCAGGAAATTTATTAAAGGGAATGTTATTTATCTTTTTTTATGAAATGATTTGAACCCGCTTCCTCTTGAATCCTTCTTTCATTTGGTGCTATCATTGTATCTTCATTATACTCTTTTTGGACGTATTTTCGGTGTTACCCAACATCCGTATTGGCCATTGTTGTCATTTTTGGGTATGTAACTTGCGATTTTTTGTCACATTTGTTATTGTTTAGAGGGACAAGAAGTTATTTTTCATCAGGCAAACTTGTTTTGGGTGTATTTTTCCTTGTCATTTTTGTATCGAACCCCTCAACACGTCAAATTAACACTTGGAAGATGAAAATGAAGTTGCTTCTACAGTGCAAAGGGTTATGGAGAGTCATTCTTGATGACATTCAAATTTTCACTGAGGAGGAAGATATTTCTTGGGTTGAGTCTCTATGGGATCAAGCCCTTGGCCAAATTGGCCTTTATGTTTTGACAACTTGCAGATTCATATTGCAAATGCTACATCACCAAATGAAGTTTGGGAAAAATTTGTAGCTTTATTTGGGGAGGTCACTTCACCTCCAATTGTTCCTCTTTCTTCTCCTCCTCTCTCAAAGTGTGGATTCAAATCTGGGTGACATTGTTGATGTTCCTCCACCACTTTCTCCTATTTGTGAGGATGTTATTCTTAACGATGATATGCATGAGGAACCTTTGGCATTACCTCCTCCTATTTTCATCGATAAAGACACACATTTTAATGGTGATCTGGATGTGGTGTTTCCTGTGTAATATCCCCTTCCTAGTCGAAGACCCTTAGCCTATTTTGTCTTCCGACGGCTAAGGAGAAAAATAAAAGGGAGACTTAAGTTCTATTATTTTATTATAAAGTGCAAAAAATAAATAAAACATTATAAAAAGCACTTATAATAAATTAATGGACTTAATAATAAAATAAACATGGAAAAAGCAAATAAAAGAATAAAGCACTTAGCAAAAATATATATTTTATGGAAAAGTGTGACTTGCTTGGAGGCAAAGGTAAAATAGAAAAAGGCAAAAAGAAAAAGTTATTCCCTCAAGGAAAATGTGACTTGCATGAGGAGAGATTTTTGGAGGGAAAGAAGCATTTAATGCAGAGAAAGGTGATTGGTTGCATGAGTGGCTAGTTTGGGTCACTAACTCTATTTATGCAAGTCGACTTGCCTTTGTAGAGACACATTTGATCATCTTCTAAATTCTGATTTTTATCTGAAGCTTTTAGCTTTGTCTAAATTATTTCTAAGGATGGAAACCCTTAGGATTACTCTCTTGCGGACGAAAACCCCAAGAGTATGTGAGGGATCTCTACACAAGGGATTCCATTGTACTTGCAGCGATATTTCAGTTTATTCCAAAGAGTGAATAAAGGAGTTTTTGCAGATTTTTGGATCAAGGGTTTGAAGCAAATTTGCAGTTGTGTTTTCCAACCTTCTATCATATTGTACGACCCACTTCTAGGATACTTCTTGAGGTATTTAAAGGGGTTTTGATCTGATCTGGATTGTTGTTAATAAATCATTTTTTATGAATTTTTCCAGCCCAAAACCCTAAGGGCGAATTGGTGTTTTGGTTGTTTAGGGCACTTGTGGTGGTCATTTGCATGAATGGGTAACATCATTGCATTCTCTCTTTTTTGAATCCATGCATAGTTTATTTGTGTGGATCGGAGCATTTTTGAGTGAGTTATGAATTTTTGAAGTTGCCATAATTTTTTGCAGACTGGGGTTTCAAAATAAATTAATTTCAGCCTTCTTGTGCATCAAAATATGTATGTTCTTTCATATTTTGGCTTTATAAAATTGGTAGATCAGATTGGAGTGGAGAAGTTATATTTTATTGGCTGATTTGTTTGGGTTTCCCACTTTACCCTAGTCGCACTTTTCAGATTAAATTCAGATCTGCATGTTAATAAATTGTTGCATCTTCTATAAATTGTATTTGGGGTTTGGGATTGGCCTTAAATCCATTTGGGGTCAAATATGTCCATTTGGGGACATTACATCCTACTCCTCCTCCTTTCATTGTTTGTGAGGACATGTTTTTCTTCAAGCGAGACTCCTCCACCATCTATTGTGGTTGATATGGTTGAGGCACTTCCACCACCTCTTCCTACTTGCTCATGTTACTGATTTGTTTTTAGTGGTCACATGGATGAGGTCACAAAACCACATCTTCCTATTGTTCATTTTTCGAATATATTTGTTGGTGATCACTTGGAAGATGCATCTTAACCTCATTCGTCTATTGTTGGTGTTCCTCTTCACCTTTACTCAAGGGGCATTTTCGTCTATATTGGCTGGTTTTTTTGTGATTCTTCAATTCTTCCTCGCACATGCCATGATTTAGTCTTCTTTGGAGCACTTGGAAAATCAATTTTGGACATTGATTCATAGGAGGACTACTTTTCTTTAGAGGATCACATACATCATTTGCCACTTCCTCCTACGGGAAGAACTTGATTGTTGGGACTATCTCACAACATATGCAGATGGTTCCTTACATTATTCCCATCCGTGCAAAATATACATGATCTTTGTGTGGGGTCAATGGAAGTCATCCTTTTGGGGGAATTCAGTATGAAATTCTCCTTTTCTTATAATTGGATTATACATGAGTACCTTCTCAAGCTAGTAGTCGGGACTCGTATTTTTTACTTACTTTACACACCCTAAGTTTCACTTATGGGAGAGTGTTGGAATAATGTGTGTTTAACTTACGTAAGGTAGTTCACCTTTTATGCTCTGTTACCAGAAACGCCTAGCCCCTCCCCCATTTTAGCTCGAAATGTTTTGCAGTGAAACATGGTCAAACCCCTAGGAAATGGCACGGAAATGTCTCATGAGTACAACACAAACCTACCCTAATCCCAACCCCTCCCATTCTCCTACACATCGACCTCCCGTTCCTCTACACGTAGACTTGAAACTTCCATGTACACTCAAAAAAACCCACCCACCCATGGATCCTAACCGCAATCCCACCCCAAAACACTATCCCTCACAGCCACCTCCCTCGAGAGCTCACCTCACGAATCGTTGTGTTTTCTCCGAGACTGTGATTTTTTTCCAATCTCCACAAAAATTTACTTGCACCTTCCGATTCTCGGGCGTAGACACGTAGTGAAAACCGTCAACAAGGTAATAGTTTATTTGTCTTTTTAATATAGTTCAATCTATTAGATCATGCTATATACATTCAAACACTTTTCATTTAGTTTAGATTTGTCTTGTCCAGTCGCATTTAGGTCCTAGTCATATAATATATAGTTTAATTATAAAATGAGTACTATGCACGCGCACACACACACACACATTGTCAGACGGACATTTCCCGTAACGTTTCGTATCAAGGTTTTTGAAAATTGACATTTCCACGTTTCGTACACTGTATCCATTTTTGTTTTTCGACAACATAGCTTTTATGTCAAGTTCTAGTACACATAGGTAATAAGCTCACTTAGGGTAAACTACACACATAGGTTTATATTTATCTTATTGTTATATAATTGTGATTCTCACAATTATTATATTATGTGTGTTTGGTATTCACACCAATATAGGGAAATGGAATATCTCCTATTTTATTGTGCAAACATTGAGATTTTGTTTCTATAAAAGCTATGATTCCCTATATATTGTCCCCATTCTAGTATTGAAAGGAGAGACAAAATTAGGGACATCTGTTATAGCTTTGGAGTGTTGAATAAAATAATTCTATGTTATTTTGTTCTCTAAAATATTTGAGTAGATTTATTACTTGTAGGTTCTATCTCTTGGATTAATCTTGTGGATCCTTTCAGATATCTGTGCTTTCCAATATATGGAATATAGAGGAGAATGTTAGAATTTAGTTATTTCATATAGTTAGGAGTAGATAAGTTTAAATACTTAGTACTTATTTTAACTTGTTACTAATGTTACACGGGACGTGTCCCCAAAAATAGATGTTTTAGAGATGGTAGAATAGCAGAGCGGGGGGGAACATACCCCAAATGTTTCTAAGAAATTTTTTTGGGGGACATCTGGGACGTCCCCGAATATCGAAAGACATTTTCAAAACGTCCCCATTTTTTTGTGTTTTTGGGGACATTAGAAGGCCAATTTCTTTGTTTTATAGCTAAAACTTATATTGGGTATGAAGAGGGAGAAATAACACCCATAGTTCAAAAAATTATTATTGACGATTAATCAAGTAGACCAAATTTTGAATCGGAAATCGGGAATCGGCAATTTATCGGCATTAATCGGCAACTTTATCGCTACTTTTAAAAACATTTAAATTCATAAAATATACTTAAATTAAATGTAAAAACAATGTTAAATGATGCAAGAAGTGACTCTATAGAATGCCATAGGCCCATATGCATATTTTCGATTAAGTTTTGACCAAAAAAGTTAGTATATTACGAAAAAACTATATTGAAGACGTTAGTATATTATGATAACTTCATAGATAATATTTTTAAAATCGTTATACAATATTGAATATACTATTATAATTGTATAGTGTATAGTGTATAGTGTATAGTGTACAGTTATTAAGTGTTAACTATAAGTATAAATTTATAATAATGTACATTGTACAGAATATACAAAACGTATAAAATAAAATAAAATACAATATGACTGTTATTTTATATAAATATATACATTGTACAATATACTATATATTATATAAGTTGTATAATAGTTTTTTTTTAAGTATACTTTATATAAGTTGTAAAGTTGTGTATTCACTGTATTGAAAAAAAAGAAAAAAATACAGTATTCTTTACCTGCTAGGGCACGAACTGGCCACAAAATGGCCATGAACTGAACTTGCGTGCCCTCCTACCCACGTCGAATGCCCACGAATGGAGTAAATGCAGGTCGCAGTAGCAAAAACGAGTCGGGCAAAGAGAAAACAGGAGAAAAAACAAATCGATTTGGTCTATTTTTGTATTTAACCCTAAGCCACAATTTTCAACGAGTTTTGCCACGATTTTCAACGATTTTGGAGGGTATTTTATCGCCAATAATCACCAATTTATCGGCATAACAAAAATCACAATTTTTCAAAAGATTAATAATTTTCATGCTTGTAAATGATTTATCGCCAATTAATCACAATTTTTGAAACTATGATAACACCAGATTAATAAAATATATAATCCTAGTACTAAAGGAAAGATAAAGGCAAAGGTTTTTAGAGTGTGAATAGTGACCTATTTTGAGATGCACGATGTGGGTGTGGGTGTGGGTGTGGAAATTTAACCTATAGCATGATGCCCTAAAGCATAACTCTTAATTCCTTAAATTTAAAAAAAAAAAAGCATCAAACAATATTTATAATCTAGATCATATAGATGTTTATCAATTTACGCGAATGCTTGGATGTTTATTAACAATTTAACATGGATCGATTTAGTTGATACTACGATTTTTTAATGTAGTTAATAATTTTATTTTTAGTGTTTTATTAAAAATAGGGATATTAATATCATCATATAAAGTATGGTTTTCGAGAAGGACAAGAGAAAGTATCCACTATGAAACTATTACACAGTTTTAGTCAAGAAAAGGAGGGAACAAAAAGCATGTCAAATGTAACCTTAGTGGTGAGGATTTATGGGGTAGATATTCTTACTTATTGGGTAGGCTCACTTTTCGTGTGCGTGTTTATACGATCCAAAATTGATGAGAGAAATCAGATGTAAATAACCTAGTGTTGTAAATAATGATTTTGAAATTGATCCTTGTTGTGAGTCCCAATCTTCGGTTGTTGGTGGCAATGATATGTTTGGTACTGGAATCGAGCCACAAAGTATCCCTTCTTGTATGCTTCCAATGGTTAAAAACACATTGATCCCTCCATCACATCTTTGTTTAACAATGATACTAGCACTAAGATGGAAGTTGACATTACTAGATTGTTTTATGCATTTGGCATACCATTAAATGTGACCCATTCTCCTTATTTCCATTAGATGGTGGATGCCAACAAGGAGGGTTCTAACATGTACAATCCTCCCACATACACAAATCTTTGCACCACCTTTTTGGGTCAAGAGAAGTTGGGAGTTGAGAAATATCTTTCTCCTATAAAAATGATTGCAAAAATAGGGTTGTTCAATCATGATTCATTATGGATGGATGGACAGATGCAAGGAATAGATCTTTATTAAACATAATTGTTTCTTGTTCCAAAAGGACATCTATCATCTATATATCATCTTGATTTTGGGAAGAAAAGCACTTGTGCTTCTACTTTAAGCTATTGAGGATGAAAACCCTCTTTTATATCCTATTGGGGACGAAAACCCTCAATTTGTGCATTGGTGGCTTCATCCAGAGGTCACGATTGGGCTTCACTTTAGTATTTTAGGGTTGCATTCAAAATTTTCAGTGCTAGGGCATCATTTCATCAAGGGCTTCAAGAAGAGATCCAATTTGAAGAGTTTTGAGTGTGGAATAGCCACACATTTCAGTATTTGTGTTTTGCAAGGGTTTGTTGATCAGTGTTTGGCCAATTTCAGACCCTCTCCTAGGGTAGTGGCATAGTGGATGAGTTTGATGGTATCTAGTGCACAACACTTCATTTCTTGTTGATATTTGGATTGCTCATAATTTCTAAGGCTGGTTACATTGGTCAGATTGAATTTTGGGCCTTGGAATCTCAACTTCTCGGCCATTTTTGTAAGTGGATCCACTATTGTTGCAAATTTAATTAAATATACTCCAACTGAGGGTTTTAAAGCTCATTTCTTAGCTTGTACTTGTTCTAAATTATTTATAAAACTTCTACATGATGGGGATATTGTAACATTGGTTTTGGTGATGAAATTTACTAATTTTCCTTGTGCTATACCTTGTTGTCCAAAAATTTAGATGAATTTTATAAATTTCCATTTGCTTTGATTTGGGTTTGAGCCATTTCCCTTCTTTTAAGTTTCATCCTGGAAAGGGACATTACAGAGTGTCATGGAAGTCAAGAGGTTGATACTAGATGATTCATTTTGGTTTGAGGTGAGATACATTAACAATGTCTTGCAACCCATAGTAGATGCCATCAACCATGCAAACATCGATTCACCTTGCTTGAGGAACTTTATGAGACCACTAATTCCATGTATGAGTGTATTTTTACAAATGCGAGATAGGAGGAGTCCTATATATTACAAAAAAATGGAGGGAAAGATACTTGTAAGGTGGAATGGCCTCACCACACTTTAGACATGACTGCATGTGCCTCAAATACAAAGTGGTATGACATTGAAAAAATCTAAAAGAGGCCATCATTTGATGAAGGAAAGGTGGCATGTGGTTTCATGCAATGTGTGAGGAAGATATATGGAAATGATGAGAAGAAAAGAGCATCAAAGAACAATTTGTTCAATTTGTTCGGTTTACCGATTAATCATAAGATGGTTGTATTTTATTACAAATGCATGGTAAGAATCAAGAATGATATATCAATACAAAAATATTCAAAAACAAATGTGGATGGTGAATTGTCATAGATTTCTATTCATAAAAATTTAAAATTTCTTTGTATATTATTTTATTTAGGTTAACTACGGAGGGGCCCTAGCCCATTGTGGCATCACCAACCCACATCGGTCTTGGAATCATCTAAGGATGGAAGTTTTAAGCTCTCGGCTAGCCCACGGATTAAACCACATTATCGTGGTGCCCTATCACCAAGGTATTCAAACCGTCGATACTAGGCCACCTTAACACAAAGCCGAGATTTGAACCTTGGACCTCCCAATTACAAGGAGACCCAAGAACCGTTACACCACTACCCATTGGATTCTATTTTATGTAGATTCGAGGAGGTGACAGGTTGGAGAAGTTTAAAAACACAACTTTGAGAGGCAGTTATTAGAGAGAAGAACACAGAAAATGTGGGGTGTTGTGAGAAGAAAAGAGGTGTTAACACTTCGCTCTTTGGATCTGAAATTATTGGCAGTGTTTACGATCACTCTTGCACCTTAAAATCGCTAATAAATAGTATATCTTTCCGTAAAGAATCTTTGTTTATTTGATGAAGTGGGTGTTATGTTTTATGTTGTAAATTTTATTATTGTGTGTATATTAGACTCGTGCTTCATTTGGTTCTATTTTTATGTCATCCTTGTGTATGTGTTCGGTGGGTGAAAGGAAGATTGTGAAAATTTTAAAGGAATTGCAAATCTGCGCATTCCTATATTTAAAAGATAAAAGCTAGAAGTAGTATTTTTATTTCAAGGCCTAAGTGTGGAAAAGAAATCTCAATCTGGTTATTAGGCATAAGAGAGGAAAAGTCCTTGATAGAAGGTCAATTTCTTCTTTTTGTAGCTAAAACTTATATTGGGTATGACGTGTTAGGAAATAAGGGATAAAATATGCGGAATAATCCCTCACAGAATCACAATAGTAGAAAGTAATATGCAGAAAATATTACAGATCTCAAATAAAAGTGTAAAATAAAATAACACAACACAAAGAGATAGTATTTAACGTGGTTCACCGAATTTGGGCTACGTCCACCAAGAATCACTTGCTCAAATTTTATTACAAGCCACCACTCTCTCAATACAATACCCAGATCTGTTTGGAGCTATGCTCAACAAACTGCTTAAGCAATTTTACAAAACCATGGGTACAAAACCATGGGCCAAAACAATCCCATAAACCTATGGGTCAAAATCCCACCCATATGAGAAAAACACGTTTCTGGTATATTAGACACGTTTTAAGGCCAAAAAAATAAAATCTCGGGGTTGCGCCCCGAACCCTGGCGAGACAATGTGGAAAGTGTACAATACTAGATAAAGACAAAGGTTGTCTAAATATGAATACCCGACCTCTTTTGAGATACACAAGCACTAGGTATGTGTGTGTAACATTTCATTTATTGTTGATATTTGGATTGTTAATCATTTCTAAGGCTGGTTGCATTTGTTGGATTGACTTTTGGACCTTGGAATCTCAACTTATGGCCATTTTTGTAAGTGGATCCACTTTGTCGTTGAAAATTTAATTAAATATACTCCAACCGAGGGTTTTAAAGCTCATTTCTTAGCTTGTACTTTTTCTAAATTATTTATAAAACTTCTACATGATGTGGATGTTGTAAGAGTGGTTTTGGTGGTGAAATATTTCAATTTTCCTTCTACTGTACCTTGTTGTCTAGAAATTTAGATGACTTCTATAAATTTCCATTTGCTTTGAGTTGGGTTTGTGCCATTTCCTTATTTTTAAATTTCATCCTAGAAAGGGAAATTAAAGACTATCATGGAAGTCAAGAGGTTGATTCTAGATGATTCATTTTAATTTGAGCTAAGATACATTAACAATGTCTTACAGCCCATGGTAGATGTCATCAACCATGCAAACACCGATTCTCCTTGCTTGAGGAACTTTATGAGACCATTGATTCCATGTATGAGAGGATTTTTACAAAACAAATGGAGGGAGAGATACTTGTAAGGTGGAATGGCCTCACTATAGCTTTACACATGATTGCATGTGCCTCAAATACAAAGTGGTATGACATTGAAAAAATGAAAAAGAAGCCATCATTTGCTTAAGGAGAGGTGACATGTGGTTTCATGCAATGTGTGAGGAAGATATATGGAAATGGCGAGAAGCAAAGAACGTCAAAAAAAAAATCACTTTGTTCGTCGACGTGGTGACTTTGCATCCATGTATGCAAAGACTCATTTAGGTTTACCGTGTGAAGGATCCTACTAACTAGTGGACACTTTATGTTTGAGATAAGTCTAAAGAGTTACAGAGGTTTGTTGTTCACTTGCTATCTCATGTGGAAATCTCATCTGCTAGTGAGAGGAACTGGATCACATATGGTTTTATTCACAATGTGAAGAGAAACAATCTTGAATTAAAGGGAGCGAGAGAACTTGGACTTCATCTATAGCAGCATTTGATTGATATCACGTCAAGATCCTAACTACAAAGAGGGTCTTTCTAGGCAATGGGATGTAGAATCGAGAGGACACTAGTTTAGATGACAATATTCTAGTAGATGGAATTTCTACGTTGAGTGTTGTTGATGATCCTCCCCTATCGAAAACGAATGTTGAGATTGAGAATTTCCTTGAGCAATTGATGCACAATGATGATGTGGATGAGGATCTCTCCAATTTAGATGATACATAGCCTTCTAGTTTTTTCACTTGTCTTAATGCCATATGAGAACGAAATAAGTTTGTAATTTTGATTTACTGATTACAAGAGAAGTAACAAATAGTTCTTTGACACTTTCGATATTATTTAATATTTTATTATTTTGTGATTATCTCATTACACATATCAATGTTTGACTTTGAGTCTGAAATATATAATATGATATTAGTGACTATAATATAATTTATTTGAACTTTGCTAAGTTTCAAGATAATCTATTGCTTTATGATTTATCGATTATCATTAATGCTTCTTAAATTTATGCTTGATGAATCACTATTTGAGTTATGAGTCTATCTATTATAGCCAAGTTTTGATGGGTTGCACCCTTGCACATTGTGTACCCTCACATACCGTACCCTCATACCTTGTACATGCATACCCAAGTTTGGAGCCCACATTGGATGTTGCATACGTGCACTTTGTGTACCCCCACACCTTCACATCCAGACAAACTTGGATAAAGGAAAGGGTAGTACTAAACATATAATGTTAGAGATAAAATATCATGTAATACCGCTTCTAGTGTCTCAATATGGTGCTGCCTTGCCCAAAGATCTTGTATAGAACAAATGCACAATGATCCACTAAAACCATAGAGTGCCATGAAAGATACCGTGACCCATAATATCGTATAAAATTTGAAGAAATCATGCAAGATATTGTGCATGGATTACATCATCTTTACCTTGCATTCAAATTCTGCTATGATATTTTTCACCCAAAGATCTAAATTAAGATCTTTGTCTTTGGTAAAAAAATGTATGCTCATGCGAGGAAAAAATACTTGTACTTTAGTAAAACGTATATGCCCATGGCCAAGGAGAAATAGTATTAGATAAAGGAAAGATATAATGCAGGAACTAAAAGAAAGATAGATCTAAACATATAATGCTAAAGACAAAATACCCGGAATACGCTTCAGTGTCTCAAAATGATGTTTCCCTAGGCCGAAAGAACTTTAATAGAACAAATGCACAAGGCTCCCTTTGAAACAATAGAGTCTTTGTGAAAGATATCATGAGCCATTATATTAGTTTAATATTTGAATATAACATGCAAGATCGTGTTCATGAATTACATGATCTTTACCTTGCATTCAAACTTTGCAATGATATTTTCAACCAAGAGCTAAATTAAGATTATTCATATTTGACTTGGGAAAGTATACCCATGGCCAAGGAAAAATACTTGTAATAGTAAAAATAAGTATTGTGGCATTTTTCGCAAGTTATGTAGCTCAATATAGACCGCATAACTCTCATGAGAAATTTAATTCACTTTGGAAGATGGAGGCGAATAAATCGAAAGAGTAATTATAATTGTGTGAATTTATTTTACTTATTTTCTATATCAAAAGAAGTTATTTTTCCTACCAAAAATTTGGCAAAACTGATAGCTTATCCGAGAAGTAGAGATTAAATGTAAAAACAAGAGCATGCATTGAAGGTAGTTCCATTTGAGGGTATTGATACCTTTGAGAAAAACAAACCGCAAAGCTCTAGAGCTCGATACCATCTTGTGGCTACATAATCTTGCACATAAAAATTTATTTTTTACAAGTACAACAAACTAAATCACTTGCAATGTAACAACAAACTATTATTAAAGATTCCTATTTATTTGTGATGCACCACCCAGAAAACTAAAGTTGAGGTTTCATTGAAGGCAACCCTAGCAAGTACAAAGTAGCAAATCTTAAGATTGCAATCTGAATTAGCTAATACATTCTTAGGCTTCATATCCCAATGGAAGACATTTGCTACATGAGAAAAAACAAATTATATCCATCCTAGAAGCACATGTTATAGATGTTTTCTCGCACGAAAAAAACAAATTATATAAAGTTTTCAAGCATAAAAATAACTATATGTATTGAGGCCAAACAATTGACTCTAAATACAGACATATACCGCCACCCTGATTATTACTTAAAGTGAGGCCATCATCGGGTTCGAACTTAGGTTGATTTGAGTTGTGACACATTTTAAATCATACATTACACTACTAATATTCCAGTGTTTGCTACAAAGTCAAAGGAGTATCAACAAAAATTCCTATAACAAATAGCATTTGAGAGCCTAAGTTGAAGAAGTCAAACACTCGTGCTTGACAAGGTGATTTCCTACCTATTTCAAAAGGAGTGGAGACAACTTCAGGTATAATCTAATTGTGACCATTTAGAGAGTGCTCTTGTCACTCGGTCGAAGGGAAAGTGGAAGCATCATTCGGTGATTCTTCCACTTGGAATTAGGTCACATGTTATTATTCTTGTCATAAGGTTGGGCACCTCAAGAAGGGTTTCGGAAGTGGAAGTATGATCTTTCACAAAGAGAAAAAAAGACATGTGATGAGGGACATGTGGCAAAAATTGCGTAAGAACGAGATTCGGATGACGGGCATGTTGTTTATTCTCTTACGACATCATTCTTGCATGACAATGGTACCGTTGTTGGATCATTGACTCTGGTGTGTCTCGCACACTTTTCATGTCATAGGGATTTGGTAAGTTTCATTTTTGCAAATATATGCTTTGAATCAAAAGTAGAACTAGTTGAAGGAGAATCACTTGTAGTAGAAGGAGAGAAGATATATGCATTGTATTGAATAATGGTCATAAACTTTTGGTACAAAATGTTAGATATGTACCTTCTTTACAAAAGAATCTTCTATCTATTGGTCAATTAATTGAAAATCCCAATATTTCTGTGGATTTATGTGGGAAGAAGTGTGTTTTGTCTCGATGTGAAACAAAGATGGATAATTACCTTTGGTCTTGGTGAAGGTGGTCGGTATCAACGTCTTTATCCTATTATGATCAATATAAATGTACGTGTGGAGGACATATCCACCATTCGAGAATGTGCGGGGAGGCTAAGTGCCTTGGGAGGAAATAATTCCTCATAGATTTGTTGACTTGGATACGGTCAACCTACATGCACCTATTGTGGAGGGAGTATCCACTTTGTACTAGATGTATAGAAGGAAGACATACCTTAGGAGGATGGATTTCTTCATTCAAGAGCAATTTGTTATGGATGGAGACAACACTATTCCAAATGCACTAACGGTGCATGGTGAGATGGCATGCCCAACCACTCACTCAGAGATACTTGCTCGAAGGATAGTAGAGCATGAGAAATTTTCTCATTGTGTTGTGAGAGATCTTTCCAAACAAAGAGGGATAAATGAGCAAATAGATGATGAGGAGGAGTTGGTTCTCACTCCTACTACTTTGTGGAGATGGTTATTTCTCGTCTTGTTGAGATGAAGATGGTTATTTCTCCTACTATTATGGAGTTGGTTCTAACTCCCACTTTGCACAAATGGTCACATTTCTCTTATTGAGAAATTTTGATGAGCACCTTTGCATGGCGTTGTAAGGACATGATCGAGGTGATTTTGATTGCAGGATAACCGAGTCTTTGTACAAACTCCAGAAAGCTACACAATCTGGAAAAGATTTTTCAATCCACCTCTCCGAGGTTTTGATTTCATCACTCTACGAGATGGGGTTGACACTGCAACCATTGGTGATTCATCATTGACCAATGAATCACATAACAAAGAACTAGTGGACCACTTGCCATATCTTTTGTTCATTGAACCATATTTTTGTTTTTTTGCGGTTCTTCTCCATTCGACAATTGTAACACAATCATGGGCTATTGATTTTGAAGTACAATCTATGACTGATCTGTAGATGTAATGACTAAACATATGGGCTTTAGGAAATTTGCAAAATTTCGGGACAAACTTAGTATTGTTTCCGGTTTAGTCATTGAGAGGGGGTGTTAAAATATAGAGCATTATATATTATATAATGCGATTATGTAGTTGTTCGGTTTGGTAGCTGTTCAACCAATTTGTAACCACCTCTTCACATATAAATAAACCTCTTCTGTGTCATTTGAGCAAAAGTGCGGTTTGCCTTCTCTATATTCTTTCTTCTCTTTGCATATGATAACAGAAAACCCTCAATAGACTACAGCAAATGAGGATGAAACCCCTCAATTTGTGCCTTTGGTGGCTTCATCCAGGGGTCGGGATTGGGTTTCACTTGAGTATTTTAGGGCTGCATTCAAAATTTTCAAATTTGTTATGGCATCATTTTAGCAAGGGCTTAAGGAAGAGATCCAATTTGAAGATTTTTGAGTGTGGAACAACTACACATTTTAGTATTTCTATTTTACAAGGGTTTTCTTATTAGTGTTTAGCCAATTTCAAACCCTCTCCTAGGTTAGTGACTTGCATAATGGATGAGTTTGATGGTATCTAGTGCACAACATTTCATTTATTGTTGATATTTGGATTTCTCATAATTTATAAGGTTGGTTGCATTTTTCCGATTGAATTTTGGACCTTGGAATCTCAACTTCGGCCATTTCTATTAGTGGATCCACTTCCGTTGTAAATTTAATTAAACATAATCCAATCGAGGGTTTTAAAGCTAATTTCTTAGCTTGTACTTGTTCTAAATTATTTATAAAACTTCTACATGATGTGGATGTTGTAAAAGTGGTTTTGGTGGTGAAATATTGCAATTTTCCTTTTGTTGTACCTTATTGTCCATAAATTCGGATGAATTTTATAAATTTATATTTGCTTTGCGTTGGGTTTGTGTCATTTCCCTTCTTTTTAAGTTTCATCCTGGAAAGGGAAATTACAGAGCGCAATGGAAGTCAAGAGGTTGATTCTAGATGATTTATTTTGCTTTGAGTTGAGATACATTAACAATGTCTTATGACCCATTAGATGTCATCAACCATGCAAACACCGATTCACCTTTCGAAGGAACTTTATGAGACCATTAATTCCATGTATGAGCGGATTTTTACAAATGCAAATAGGAGGAGCCCTATATATTACACAAAAATGGAGGGAGAGATACTTGTAAGGTGGAATTGCCTCAACACACGACTTTACACATGACTGTATGTGCCTCAAGTGTATGACATTGACAAAACAAAAAAGAGGCCATCATTTTGAAGGAGAGGTGGCATGCGGTTTCATGCAATATGTGAGGAAGATATATGGAAATGGCAAGAAGCAAAGAGCATCAAAGAATAATTTGTTCACTTTGTTCATGGACGTGGTGAATTTTCATCCATGAATGTAAAGACTCATTTAGGTGTGAAGGATCCTACTAACTAGTGGACACTTCATGTTGGAGATCATCTAAAGAGTTATAGAGGTTTGTTGTTCACTTGTTATCTCGGGTGTTAAGTTCATCTCGCTAGTGAGAGGGATGAAGCACATATGGTTTTATTCACAATGTGAAGAGAAACCATCTTGAATCAAAGGGAGCAGAGAACTTGGTCGTAATCCATAGCAGCCTTCAATTGCTATCACATCAAGATCCTAAATACAAAGAGGGTCCTTCTAGGCAATGGGATGTAGAATGAGAGGACACTAGTTTAGATGAGGATATTATAGCAAATGGACTTTCAGATTTGAGTGTTGTTGATGATCCTCCCCTGTCAAAACGAATGTTGAGATTGAGAAAGAGCAATTGATGCACAATGATGATGTGAATGAGGATCTCTTCAATTTATTTGCTACATAGCCTTCTAGTTCTTTCACTTGTCTTGATGCCATTTGAGAACGAAATAAGTTTGTAATTTTGATTTACTGATTACTACTAGAAGTAACAAATAGTTCTTTGACACTTTCGATATGCTTTAATATTTTGTTATTATCTCTTGACACATATCAATGTTTGATTTTAAAGTTTGAAATATATAATATGATATTGATGACTATAATTTAGTTTATTTGAGCTTTGCTAAGTTTTAAGATAAAATCATGCTTTATGATTTATTTATTATCATTAATGTTTTTAAATTTATGCTTGATGAATCACTAATTCAGTTATGAGCCTATCTAGCATAGCCAAGTTTTGTTGGGTTGCACCCTTGCACATTGTGTACCCTCACATACTGCACCCTCATACCTTGCACATGGGTACCCAACTTGTGTGAGCCCACATTGGCTCATGCATACAAGCACTTTGCGTACCCCCACACCTTCACACCCAGACAACCTTGGATAAAAGAAAGGGTAGTACTTATACATATAATGGTAGAGATAAAATATCTTGTAATAATGCTTCCAGTGTCTCAAAATGGTGTTGTCCTAGTCGAAAAAACTTCTATAGATAATAGAATAAATGCACAAAGCTCCACTAAAACAATAGAGTGCCATGAAATATATCATGAGCCATTATATTAGTTTAATATTTGAAGAAATCATGCAAGATCAAGAAAGAGCAATTATAATTGTGTGAATTTATTTTGCTTGTTTTCTATATCAAAAGAAGTTATATTTTTCCTACCAAACATTTGGCAAAACTGATAGCTTATCCAAGAAGTAGAGATTAAATGTAAAAACAAGATCATGCATTGAAGGTCGTTCCATTTGAGGGTGTTGATACCTTTGAGAAAAATGAACCGCAAAGATCTGGAGCTCGATACCATCTTGTGGCTACATAATCCTGCACATAAAAATCTATTTTTTTAAATCACAACAAACTAAATCACTGCAATGTAACAAAAATTATTATCAAAGATGCTTATTTATTTGTGATGCACCATCAGAAAAAGCGAAGTTAAGGTATCATCAAGGCAAGTCCAAAGTAGCAGATCTTAAGATTACAATCAATCAAGCTAATACATTCTTAGGCTTGAGATCCCAATGGAAGACATTTGTTGCATGAGAAAAAAATTATATCCATCTTACAAGCACATGTTATAAACATTTGCTGCATGAGAAAAAACAAATTATATAAAGTTTGCAGCGTAAAAATAACTATATGGATTGAGGTCAAATAGTTGACTCTAAATACGAACATATATCGCCACCCAGCATTAGATCTTTACTATTATTTCCACATGTACTCATTTTCAAATCTGGAATTGGCTATGTTATAACTCATATGATATATCCATCCAAATTATTTACTAGTACATAATGTATACTATTAGATATCTTATTTTTCTTGAGAGGGTTTCCCACAGTCTAAGTTCTACAAATGAGTCAAAATCAATCAGAACATAGGGGTTGAGGAAAGAATCTTTCAAATGCATGGTGAAAGTAATTGCGATCATTTTTAAACAAGAGAACAAAAGTGTCATGCTACGTATTAAACTTTGGTGATTTGTGGACAAGTTTTCGACTTTAAGGAATGGTCCTTACATTTCCATCGGGACATCAAAAGAAAGATCCCACATATGAGTCAAGTTAACTTTCCTAAATTTGGAAAATCTAATCTAGCTACGAAATTTATCGCCAACTAAAAAATATGGAATTCTAAATATTTGACTCAAGCATGTGGTCAAGATTGTCAAACTCTCCAGTCTTGATTTCAAAATATCGAAATGCATATTATCGTCTATAGAGGAAGAAAATTTAAGAGGGGATTTTCCCACAAAAAGCTTCCACCACTACACCGATCCCACGAATACTGCTGAAGCCAATCCTCCACACTCTTCAATCTCCTCATGGAACAATAGAAATAGTTTGGAAAGAAAGAAAATTCAAGTGAAGGAATCCATACAAGGCCCTAGGTTCCGTAATGCCCAAAATTTCAATAATAAAGATAATGGAAGTACATAGGGTATTGATGGCCTCATTTTTTTTCTTTTTCTTTTTACTTTCATTCTATCGCTACATATGGTAAAATATTAACAAAATATCTTTCAGAGCTTTCTTAGGTATAGACGAGGTTGGGGTTTGGAAAGAAAATAGAGCTATCAAATGTGCATTCCCATGACTAAGACATCTCCCACCAAGTACTAGAAAATAGTAAATCTCTGAAATGTAAAGAACAAGGAGAGGCCTATGGGACTAAAAAGTCCAATGGGATCCTATAATGTACTGTTGAGGAAACAAATATAAAATTATGGGACCTTAAAATTGCTAAAATGTTCCTAAATTTTCTCACCTAAGCACCCACCGGGATATTTATGGAGCCCCCTTCCATGAGGCCATGCTTATATCGTCACTTGGCCAAGTATTTATATGTTATAACTTCAGTAATGGCAACTTGTTGCGAAATTGGTTGCAGCAGAAACAAATTGCTCATTGCTAACCCGCCGATAGAAAATTCAATTCTAGCAAAGTGAGCCCATTCTTTCTAATCAGCGAGGCTAACCTGGATACTCTCCTAAGTGGTTCTAAAGGCATCAATGAAGTTCAGAGTGCTAAAAAAATGTGTACTTACTCTTTATCTTTTGTCAATATTTAATGTCTTAATTTGAAAAAGGTATTAATGTTTTTCTTAGGCTATATTGGGTTGTATAATATTGTTTTCTATAAAATTTAAATATGTAAATAAAAAAATTCTATCTCCGAGTACCATATGCTTTGTTTCTAAAAAATTTGTACGTGTTTTTGTCTCTTCATACCCATCTCCTACTAATTATGCCAGAAGTAAACCAAAAATGTGATGCTTCTTTGTTATTTTTTTCACAAGCAAATATAATTTCCAAAGCATTATTAGATAAGCTTGCATTAGTTGCATATGATCATCCTCCTCCTATCTCGGTGGATTGCTTAGACAATGAGTGGGAATGGTGTTCACCAAACAATACATGGGAATTTTGTTGATGAGGTTGAATAGATGTTATACCCTTGAAGTGTGTGGTATAGTGTTTGGTAACCCGTAATTGTCTATGAAAAATGATATCTTCATCAAAATAGCCAATGGTTTAAGCTTGGTCAAGGATGTAGAAAATTTCATCATTAATGCATATGAAGGCATGTGCAAGGTCTCCTTAGTGAGGGAAATCCAATCTAAATATTTGATTAATAATAGTGAACAATTTTTAGAAATGTGTTTTCTATGAGCTTAAACAAAATAATCCAAGAAGCAACAAAGTACGCGATTGAATTAACATCAGATTGTTTGCTCTCCATTAACAGTTGCCAATGGAGGAAAAAATAGTAAATGAGTGAATTCAATCTTTGTTAGATTAGATTAAGGTGTAATTCTTCCTAGCACTTGTCCACACACTAACCCTACTCTCATTTTCCTTTGAAAAGTCATTTATGGATAATATTTCGATTATAGGGCCTTGAATAAGGTACACATCCAAAACATGTACTATTTTCAATGAAATGATATCTTGGACCCACTTCCACATCCCAAGAAGATCACAAATTAAGGTTTGACATATAGATACCATTAGGTGAGAATAATGGAGGATACGTGTGGAAAAATACATTAAAGACA
This sequence comes from Taxus wallichiana var. yunnanensis, assembly GCA_018340775.1. Taxonomy (NCBI): domain Eukaryota; kingdom Viridiplantae; phylum Streptophyta; class Pinopsida; order Cupressales; family Taxaceae; genus Taxus; species Taxus wallichiana. The sequence goes on along the minus strand of CM031236.1, from coordinate 508,113,897 downwards.
ACGCAAGGTTTATATGAAATCTTGTACTTCCTTTTGGTTTGTGTAATGCTCTTAAATTTTTCATGAGAGTGATGAATGAAGTATTGAGGTCATTTACAAATTCTTTTCATTGTATATTTGGATGACATATTGTTTTTGAAAGTTATGATAATCATATAATGCATTTGGTTCAAGTTTTGAAATAGAATAAGTTGTTTCTCGGTGAGAATAAGTGTTAGTTTGTGCAACAATCACTACCCTATTTGGGACATGCTTCAAGGAGTGTCTATACACCTTATTTTTCACTCTTACTAGTGTTTTCTATTTGTAGGTTGTTGGCACATTAATCTCCTTGAATGTGTACCGAAGGGGCATACCAAGAACAAGAGTGGGTTGGTTGGCGGTACCTCATGAAAGAGTCATCGTATGTGGCATCACGCTAGTTTTCCTAGAATGTCTCTTTACTACACTTCTACTACCTCTATATGAAAATTGGATATCCCTAGTATTATCACTTTCATATCTTCCTATGGTACCTTTCACCTTCAAACCCCCTTCGGATCGCCTCCGTCTCTCTTATTAGTTTTTTTCTTCATCTTATTTATCTCTCCTCCAACTTACATTCTACAATTGTTTATAGCTGACTAGTCGAGGCAATCAAGCATAACACTTTTTACATCCAACATGGTCAACATTTTGGGCTAAGAGATATTATGGATTCAAGTCATGTTCCCTTATTTAAGGGTGTCATTGTTATGATTTCTCTATATCATCATCACATTGTCTTCTTTGTTCTCTCTCTCAAATATGTCGTCTAGATGTTTCGAGAGGTTTAGTGTTTTGTAATAAAATTACTTGTATAATTCAAATTGAGAACAATAATAGAACACCAAATAACACAATATTTCAGAATAATGATCTCAATATGCAATTAGAATAGCTTTGCCACTTCGAGGGGGCAACCTCCAAACCATATAATAAGACTCAAATGCTAAAAAAATGAAATAATACATATAATCCCCTATATATACTATTCATATGCTATGGCCATCACCAAGGCCGACCTATTAAGCATGAGAAAGTACAAATGATATAATAAAATGATATGGTAAGCCACAAGCCAGCTACTCATATCCTAATACAAGTAATAGGTTAAGGGCGTAACATGCCCTTCCCCTTCAAACCAACGTTGTCCTCCACATTGAATAATCCTGGATGTTGCCGCTAAAAACCTTCATCCTCCCGTGTGGCGTCTTCTATGCTCGATTCTTCCACTTGATCGATATTCTTTAATGTCTCTAGTTCTCACCTCTTAAGTACGTGTTTGCAGAATCTTCTTTGGCTCCAAAATAATTCTTCCTTCTTCATCAAGTTAAGTAACTCTATCTCGGGCTTCAAATTTCTGTCCACTAACCTTCTTTAGGAATGAAACATGGAATACTGGGTGTATGTGTGAAGATGGAGGCAACTCTAGTTTATAAGCAACACGCCAATTTTCTGTAGAACCTGATAAGGGCCATAATATTTAGGAGCAAGTTTGTTTTCCGTAATCTGTTGCTTTAGGGACATATGTTTGTAGGGATAGAGATGTACAAAAACCCAGTCACCAATTTCAAAATGTCTTTCACTACAGTGTTGATATGCTTATTGTTTCAACTGTTTTGTGCCAATGCTAAATTCTCCTTCAAACTAGCCAAAACCTAATGTTGATGTTGAATGTGTTCCTCAACATCTCTGACCTTAGTTTGCACCCTCAAGGAGGAAGTGATAGAAGGTGGATGGTAACCATATAATGCTAAAAATGGGGTCATTTGAGAAGAGGTATGAAAAGACGTGTTATACCACCATTCTTCCAGTGGTCACCATTTAATCCACATTTCTTGCTTATCTGATACAAAACAACGTAAATACCCTTCTAAGCATTTGTTGACCAATTATGTTTTCCCATAAGTTTGAGGATGATAAGATGAACTGTGAGCTAGCTGAGTACCCAAACATGAAAATAATTCCGTCCAAAAATTACTTGTGAAAATAGGATCACGATCACTTACAATTATCTTTGGGGTTCCATGTAGCCTTTGAACTGTCTCCAAAAAAATAGTTGCGACTATATTGGATGCAAATGGATGTGATAGGGCAAAAATGGGCATATTTTGTGAGCCTATCCACAATCACGAAAATAACATTCTTACCCTCGAACAAGGCAATCCAGGTGATGAAATCCATGGAGACCTCCTCCCATCTCTGGCTAGGAATTGGTAAGGGTCATAGCATGTGAATTGGTGTCTTAATTGTTTCCCCTTTGTTACTGTTGGCACACTAAACACTACGATACAAACTTTTTACATCCCCTTGAGTCATTCCCAAAATAATTCTCTTTTTATTCTATGATATGTCTTCAAAACCGTGAGTGTTCTCCAACGGGTAGAGCATGTAGCTCTGCAAGAATCTTATGCTTCAACTCAGAATCTTTACTCAAGTATAACCTATCCTTGTACCATAGGGCATTACCTTTCCACTCAAATTTGTTATATGTCATAGATCCTTGCTTGATATTCTATATTAGAGATTGTGTATCCTTATCTTGATTCCATTCCAATCTTGTTTCATCCACCCAATCGACCGTCAACATGGACATTCCACATAGTAAGGCATTTGTGGATGTATCCCTTCTAGACAACACATCAAATACTACATTTTCTTTACCCTTTTTGTATATGATTTTAAAATCATAACCCAACATTTTTGTTACCCACTTTTGTTGTTCCTTAAATGATAACCTTTGCTCCAAAAAGTATTTGAGACTATCATGATCAGTTTTTACCTTGAAGTGTCTACCCATGAGATAGGGCCTCCATTGCTTGACCGCATGAAGAATAGCCATCATTTCTTTCTCATAGACATGTTTGATCAGATCTTTTCCTTTGAATTGGTGACTCTCAAATGCAATTGGTCTTCCTTCCTACATTAGAACTACTCCCAATCCTGATCCTGAAGTGTCACATTCAACAATGAAGGTTTTTAAGAAGTTGGGAGTAGCCAAAACTGGGGTGCTACACATGGCTTCCTTCAACTGCTCAAAGGATTTAGTGGCTATGTCTATCCAATGGAAGGCATCCTTCTTTAGCAATGTAGTGAGTGGGGTTGCTATTCTACCATATCCCCACACAAATCTTCTATAGTACCCTGTTAGTCCTAGGAACCCACGAAGATTTTTGAGATTTTTGGGCCTTGGCCATTCCACCATAGCTTTGATCTTCTGAGGATCAACTTTGATGCCTTCATGGGATACAATATGACCCAAGTACTCTACCTCTTGTACACCAAAAGAACATTTGGATGGATTTGCATATAAAGTATGTTTCTCCAAAACTTCCAACACGTTATTTACATGTTGTAAGTGTTCTTCCCATGTCTTATTGTAAATCAATATGTCATCAAAGAAAACTAATAAAAATTTCCTTAAAAACAGCCTAAAAATAGTGTTCATCAAGCTTTGAAAGGTTGAGGCGTATTTGTAAGACCAAAAGGCATTACCAAAAACTCATTATGGCCCTCATGAGTCCGAAATCCGTTTTATGAACATCTTCCTCTTTTATCCTAATTTCATGGTACCCTAACGAAGATCTAATTTTGTGAAATAAATAAAGCACCATGCAATTCATCAAGTAAATCATCAATTATTGGAATAGGAAACTTATCTTTTATGGTGTACTTGTTGAGTTCTCGTAACTGGACACATCCTCCATGTTTCATCCTTCTTACGTACCATAACCACCCGGTGAAGAATAAGCACTCGACCATGCCCGATGATACCCGCCTTCAACATTTCCTCCACCATTTTCTCAATCTCACTTTTATGGGAATATGGGTATCTGTATGGTTTGATGTTAGGTGTTTGGCTCCCTGGAATCAACTGCATGACATGATAATGATCCCTAATAAGTGGTAGTCCCTTTGGAATTGCATCAAAAAAGATGAGTGAGCATCCACAATCTTCTGAAGATCGGGTGGCATTAAAGAATCTGTATTTTGTACTTCTATGGAAAATAGCTTTGCTATAAATCCATCCACTCCTTTTATGAGAACCTTTTGCATCTGATGAGAGCTAATAATCTATGGATACTTAGCTACCATCCCATTCAATTTTATTGTCCTTCCATCTGAATGAAATCACATCAAAAATTCTTGGAAATTCATCTCTATAGTACCTAAGGTTGTGAGCCATTGGACCCCAAAACAATATTTACCCCTCCCATAGAAATAGCAAACATAGGTGAGTCTAACATGTAGTCTCCCATGGAAAGCTTGATACTATGGCACTTTCCTGTGCACTTGAATATCCCACCATCCACAATCATAACTTGCATTTCTGGAGCTGGGTAAATAAAACAATTGAGGCGGGTAGCTAACTTACTATTTATGAAGTTATGAGTACTCCCGAGTCAATTAACACCGTGCCACCTCTGCTTTTTTGAGATAGCCAATAACCTTGAGTGTTTGAGGAGTACTAATACCTAACAATGCATGGCAAGAAATTGTAGGTTGGTGATCCTCTACTTCATCTTCTACTGGTTCCTCAGCCTCTCCTATAATTTCAGCTTCCTCATCATCCTCATTACCTCTGTCAATATAGAACAACTTCTTCTCAGCACATTTATGTCCCGGTCCATATTTGCTATCACAGTTAAAACATAATCCTTTTGCTCTCTTTTCTTCCATTTGTTGAGGAGTCAGTCTAATTGGCCTAGCAAATGAAGGGGAAGAGATACTACGATCTCTGGTATTAATGAAATTTGGCCTCTTAATACAAATAAATTTTTCCTCTACATGACGTGCCATGATAATAGAATCGAAAAGCTTGATTGGATTAAACATACGTACCTTATGATCTATTTGGTTCTTAAGACCCCAAAAACAGTCATTCAGATTCTCTTCTGGAATATTCTCTACCCTTAAGGATAGGTTTTGGAATTGATGCACATAATCTTTGACTGATCCTGTTTGCCATAACTTTGCTAATTGACTAAAGTAGTTCTCTGAAACACTGGAACTATAGTGCAATTGCAACTCCTCGGTAAAAACTATCCAAGTGACACCTAGACCATACTTCTACCTCTGACCACATAACCAACGATACCAAACCAATTGGTCAGGTTCAAGATATAGGGATGCCAATGTCACCTTTTTTCCTAATGGTGTTTGATGTAACTCAAAAAAGTTCTCCATTTGATTTATCCAATTCAAGGGATCCTTACCATCAAATTTGCGCACATCCAATTTCAGCATCATGTTCCGTGGTTGTGAATAAGTTTGATTCTGATGGGACTAGAAAAGTGATCCAATATGGTTAGTTTGTCCATGATTTTCAACCGAAGGCCCTCCTTGGTTGATATGGGCCAGATTTGGGCCATACTGGTTACCCTTTACATGTTACATGATATCATCCAACCAATGATTGATTTGGGCTATGTCTCCTTTAGAGGCCATCTCAGATTGTACATTTTGTAACTCATACTCAAGTTGGCTCACCTTATGATCAACTGAGGTAAACCCTAGTGTTGAGGAATTTGTATTTACCCCTTATGACTCCATCTCTTCAATCACTGCGCCATCTTTATCTAGGGTTTTACCCAGAGTAACTGGATTCTTTTTTGCTCTTGTGGAAGGCCCAGTCATGATGTCAAACCTTAGGGTTTAGGGTTTCGATACAATTTCAGTTGAACAAAAACACAGAGATGATACTAATACTATTTTTTTGAGATATTTCCGAAAATGTAAAGAACTTGAAAATTTTCCACAATTTACACGCTAGGGAGCGATTTTATGAAAAATACTAAATTTGTAATAACTTTTGCAAAATAAATCAAAAATTCTAAAATTTTCAGGGAACCTTACTTGAAATTCTTCACAACTCTGGTAAAAATATATCCCACCAATTCACTCTAGTTTGCAATATGTGGTGGAAACAAAAAATTAGGGTTTTTGCCCTAATTTCGGCCCAGATCACATCTCTGATACCACTTGTAATGAAATTACTTGTATAATTCAGATTAAGAGCAACAATAGAACACCAAATAACACAATATTTTAGAATAATGATCTCAATATGCAATTAGAATAGCTTCGCCACTTCGAGGGGGCAACCTCCAAACCATATAATAAGACTCAAATGCTAAAAAAATGAAATACTACCTATAATCCCCTATATATATTATTCATATGCTATGGCCATCACCAAGGCTGACCTATTAAGCATGAGAAAGTATAAATGATATAATAAAATGATATGGTAAGCCACAAGTTGGCTACTCATATCCTAATACAAGCAATAGGTTAAGGGCGTAACATGTTTACTAGAACTTATACTTAGAGGCTTTCTTTATAGCATTGGGCTACTAGGAACAACATAAATAGGAGTTTGTGCCTATAAGGTGCGCCAAGTCTTTGAAATCATAAAATTTGGTCTACTTAGGTCTTATACCTATTCCTCTTATGATCTACCCACAACTCTCTCACAAGGTGATACTAACCATGGAAGGTTAATCTACCAAAAGTATCTTCACAAAGGTAGGCAATCTTAACCCTTCTCTTTCCTTCATGTTGGCATGATTGATTATATTTAATGTATTATGTAATAAATTAGGAGATAATAACATATCTTTGTCTATTCCATTCTCTTTTACACTGACCTTGACTATTATTAGCCATGTGACATTAAAACCATTAGCCTAGATATGATATATCTCTTTTTTATAATCATTACTATTGGAATCTTATGATTCTAGTAAGACGCCACCCTATCTTAGACTTAGGATTTGGAACCCTACATTTTTTATAGGAATATAGATTGTAATTGTCTGATGAGGCCACATATTGGCATGTTTTGGCCCCATCTAAATCCTTTTTGAAGCCTCTTGCACATACAATTTTGAGACTTTGGTCTCCTCTTGATGGTTGATATGAGATAAAGTTATGATTTTGCATATATTTAGTTTTATATGTTCATTAAGATTTAATATACTTATTTACTTTGGTGAATCTTGTCTCTTGTGCAAACTGATGTTTTTGATGTCTCTATGAACAAAATACAAGATGCCATAAGATTTTGAAGTAGTAGTTCCCCCACCAGAAGCAACTTTGGCCGTGCTCCTACACAAAGAGCTCAGCTCGTAGCCGCTGTTGTGATCCTATAGAAGCCCGTAGCCCTTTGGTTGGGAAATGATAAGAGAGAATCATGGTATTCAAAAATTAATGAGGCATCATGAAGTATATGGAGCTAAGCATATGAAGTTGGAGAACGAGTCAACCAAGTGGCAGCATTGTTTGGACAAGTCTAAGAAGTCTTTGGGTGATTTATCTTACCCGTAGCATCTTCCGTGAACTACCGCAAGACACAGTAGTAGTATGCACCTCCAGCTGCCCGTAGCCAAAGAGAGCTATAATGCAAATAAGATAGGAATTATCTGTCTTCACTCAACAAATATGAAACCAAACAGCTATAATTTGTTTGAGTGGTTTTTGATCATATTCCTAGTATAGAATAAGTTAGTGATATGTCTATATATATATATATATATATATATATATATATATATATATATATATATATATATATATATATATATATATATTCAGATAGAAATGTACAATGAGAGAGAGGAGTAATAGATTAAGGAATGAAGTGATAAGCTGTGTGAGAAAAGAAGAATTGTAAATGTGTGAAGATAGAATATATTAATGTGAGTTGTGCTCTTGAGTTCATTGTAATCTCTCTTTGTTGTAGCAATCTTTAATTGCTATAGCTCAATAGATGAATTGTTTATCTTCTTGAGTAGTTCTATGAGTTTCTAGGGTAGGATCGGAACTCACTTCTACACGAGGAAGGGCCCCCTCGGAAGGAATTGTAGGGAAGATCCTATTCCTTCATTTCCTATTTATGTTGTGTGGATTGATTATTAGTTATTCATTTCATTTCTCAAAGTTAATGAGTGCATAGTGTGTTGAGTTTTTAGATCTACAGATCAGCAACCTCCATAGTTTACTTTCCAATTTACATAGCATTACTTTATGCTCTTTGATGAATTTCTAGCCTACAAAGACTTCACTCCAAAGTACTGTAGCATATATTTTGCAGGCCCTTTGAAAATCTTACGCCCCTGGGTTGACATTTAATGAACAACAGTATGAGACCTAATATCATTGGTTGATTATTTTGCACATCTTTGTCTTTTAGATTCACGACCATTAGCCCCCTTAGCATTATACTTGGCTTGGGTATTGGCCCTAAAATGGTATTCTATGTATATCCTAATCTATATTATTGAGAAGAAAGAAGATAATCATATTGATCATTATAACTAGCATACATTTCAAGAAGCCCGATGTGAATCTTACTCCACCATTGAGTGGGTCCCCACACGTTTCATTATCTCTTATCCTATCAACTTCTCATCATTTTATTTTCTCTTAGCTCGTAGACTTTATCATCACCTTCTTATCTATCATACTTATTTCTCCTTTTAGATCCTAGAACTTCTTATCATCATTTATGATCATATCATGTCACCCCTTAGGTTTTTCTACCAAACCTTTAGCCCATTCCAATTTTACATGGGTTGCTCCTTTCTCCCTTTTGTATCCACCATTGAGGGAAACCATCTGTGGTGAAATTTTTCACTATATCAACCTATGCCAACCAATCAGTGTAATAGGATTTAAATAACCCACTAAATTCTTGAAATTTTCTTTTAGGGCTTGGACCACAATGTGTATCTCACTCCTAACAAGGATGGATTTTCGTATGTCCGAGATCTCCAAACTAGAGATTTCATAGAAATGCTAGTTAAGTCACCACCAAATTCTACAAATAATCCTCCCACCAAAAACACTAATATCAACAATCATCTTCCTGCTTTTAGACAACATCCACCTCTTGATCACAATCTAGTGATTGTCAAAGTGATGGATGAAATTGCTCTCATGCAAACCACCACCAACAATAACACGACCTAGACACAAAACCAAAATCTACAAATGGCATCTCAACCTCAACAATTCATTGTAATACCTTCTAATAACTTTTCTTCCCCTTTATTGATTTTGAATTCTTATTAGAACCCGATACCCTAACCTCCAAATCTACAACAATATTTTACAAATATTATAAAATGTACCTTTAGAGCCTTACATCTCTTCCATGGACATTGGGGGATTTCTCCAACTATTCCTTATGACAAATCCACTTATCTCACTCTTCATCTTAAAACCTTTGGAAACCTCTACAAAGAGTGGATTAAAACCAACACTTATACAACTACCAAACTATTAGCCAAAACCATAAAAGGTAATGCTTAAGAAGTATGATTATCTTGTCTCTCATTCAATCAATGAATTAGAGGTCTTAGTAAATGTTTAGTTAAGTAATTTCAATAAAATGACTTAATGAAATTGCCATCCAAAAATTCATCAATATGAAACAATAGGTAATGCTTTAAAATGGTATGATCAGCTTCCCTCTCATTCAATCACTGAATTAGAGGTCTTAGTCAATGTTTTAGTTAAGGAATTTCAATAAAATGGCTTCCCTAAAAATTCCTTCCAAATATTCATCAATATGAAAATCCATGGCAAATAAAACCAATACCACTATCAACAATCAAAATCACTTTCCAAAACTTTCTTAAAGCCTTGAATCCCAAATTACAATACAAGGTTTGGTCTTCCTCTCCCATGACATGGTGGAGGATGTCATTAAGAAAGCTAAGAGGTAAAACTACCTTATGAGGGAATTTGAGTAACCCCCAAAACCAACAAAGGATACCTTTAATATAGCAACCAATGCTATCAACTCATCTCACCATTAACCCCCTTCTAAGGGAAAATGAATTGTTCTTTCTTCTTCAAATAATTCCAATATACGTATAGTTCAAATACTCATGAAAAACCTCACCACCCATCCTTGAGTAACCAAGAACTCAAACAAATGATGTTTATACATGTATACATCTTATTTTTCACTCTTACTAATGATTTATCTTTGCAATTTGTTTGCACATTAATATCCCTAATTGTATGTCTTTAGAGGCATCACCGAGAGTAGGGTTGTGTTGGTTAGTATCAAGTGAGATAATCACTCTGTGTGTCGGCGCCTAGCTTGCCCTAGCATGCATCCTTACTACACTTTTACCACCTTCATATTACCCTCTTGTTAGCTTCTCATGACCACTTGATATCCTCAATATTATCACCTTATCATCTCCCTTCAAATCACCTTCATACTTACTCCAAGCATTGCTCTACCTCCACAGGTAATTTTCTCAACAACACCTATTGAGATATTTATGGATCCCCCTTCCGTGATACCATGCTTATATCATCATTTAGCTAGGTATTTATATGTTATAACTACAGTAATGGTGACTTGTTGCGAAACTAGTTTTAGGTAACAAGAAGCTCATTGCTAAATGGCCAAATAGAAAATTCAATTATGGAAAAGTGAGCCCATTCTCTCTAATCTAACAAAGCTAACCCTTGGATACTCTCCTAAGTGGTTCCAAAGGCATCCATGAAGTTTAGAGTTCTAAAAAAATGTATAATTACTCATTATCTTTTATCAATATTTAATATCTTAACTTGAAAAAGGTATTAATGTTTTTCTTAGGCTATATTGGGTTGTATAATATTGTTTTTACGTAAAATTTAAATATTTAAATAAAAAAATTGCCATCTCTCGAGTACCATCTCCTTTGTTTCTAAAAATGTATATGTTTTGTCTCTTCATACCCATCTCCTAGTAATTATGCCAAGAAGTAAACCAAAAATGTGATGCTTCTTTTTTATTTTTTTCACAAGAAAATCTGATTTCCAAAGCGTTAGTAGATAAGCTTGAGTCGGTTGCATATGATCATCCTCGCCCTATCTCACTTTGGATTGCTCGGACAACGAGTGGGAATGGTGTTCACCAAACAATACATGGACATTTTTTTGATGAGTTTGAATAGATGTTATACCCCTTGAAGTGTGTGGTATATTGTTTGATAACCTGTAAATGTCTATAAAAATGACATCTTCATCAAAATAGCCAATGGTTTAAGCTTGGTCAAGGATGTAGAAAATTTCATCATTAATGCATATGAAGGCATGTCCAAGGTCTCCTTGGTGAGGGAGACCCAATCTAAATATTTGATTAATGATAGTGGAGATTTTTAGAAATGTATTTTCGATGAGCTCAAACGAAACAATCCAAGAGAGCAACAAAGTGTGAGATTGAATTATCATTAGATTGTTTGCTCTCCATCAATAGTTTCCAATGGAGGAAAAAATAGTAAATGAGAAAATTCAATATTTTTAGATTAGATTAAGGTGTAATTCTTCCTAGCACTTGTCCACACACTAACCCTACTCTCATTGTCCTTTGAAAAGTCATTTATGGATAATATTTCGATTATAGGGCCTTGAATAAGCTACACATCCGAACATGTACTATTTTCAATGAAATGATATCTTGGACCCACTTCCACATGCCAAGAAGATCACAAATTAAGGTTTTACATACGAGATACCATTAGGTGAGAATAATGGAGTGTGTGGAAAAACACATTAAAGAAAAGACAAGGTTTATATGAAATCTTGTACTTCCTTTTGGTTTGTGTAATGCTCTTAAAATTTCACGAGAGTGATGAATGAAGTATTGAGGTCATTTACAAATTCTTGTCCTTGTATATTTAGATGACATATTGTTTTTTTAAAGTTATGATAAGCATCTAATGCATTTGGTTCAAGTTTTAAAATAGAATAAGTTGTTGCTCGGTGAGAATAAGTGTTATTTTGTGCAACAATCACTACCCTATTTGGGACGTGCTTTGGGGAGTGTGTATACACCTTATTTTTATTCTTACTAGTGGTTTCTATTTGTAGATTATTGGCACATTAATCTTCTTGAATGTGTACCTCAAGGGGCATACCGAGAATAAGAGTGGGTTGGTTAGCGTGCCGATGAAAGAGTCGTTGCATGTGGCATCGGGCTAGTTTTCCCTAGAATGTCTCTTTACTACACATCTTCTACCTCTATATGACAACTAGATATCCCGGTATTATTACTTTCATATCTTCCTATAGTACCTTTTACCTTCAAACCCCCTTCGATCACCTTTGTCTCTCTTATTAGTATTTTACTTCATCTTATTTATCTCTCCTCCACCTTACATTCTATGATTGTTTGTAGTGACTAGTTGAGGTAATCAAGCATAACCATTTTTACATCCAACATGGCCAACATTGTGGGCTAACAGATATTATGGTTTCAAGTCATGTTCCCTTATTTAAGGGCGTCATTGTTCTCATTTCTCTAGATCATCATCACATTGTCTTCTTTGTTCTCACTCTCAAATATGTCGTCTAGAGGTTTTAGAGGTTTAGGGTTTACTAGAACTTATACTCGGAGGCTTGCTTTAGAGCATTGGGTTACTAGGAACAACATGAATATGAGTTGCGCACTGTAAGGTACTCCAAGTCTTTGAAATCATCAACTTTGGTCTACTTAGGTCTTCTACCTATTCCTCTTGTGATCCACCCACAACTCTCTCACAAGGTGATACTAACCATAGAAGGTTAATCTACCAAAAGTGTCTTCACAAAGGTAGGAAATCTTAACCCTTCTTTCTCCTTCATGTTGGCATGATTGATTATATTTAATGTATTATGCAATAAATTAAGATATAATAACATATCTTTGTGTATTCCATTCCCTTTTACAGACCTTGACTATTATTAGCCATGTGACATTAAAACTATTAACCTAGATATGATATATCTCTTGCCTATAATCAGTACTAATGGAATCTTATGATTATAGTAAGATGCCACCCTATCTTAGACTTAGGATTTGGAACCCTACACTTTTGATGTGAATATAGATATTATTGTTTTTTAGATCCACGACCATTAGGCTCCTTAGCATTATACTCGGCTTGGGTGTTCACCCTAAAATGGTCTTCTACTTATATCCTAATCTATATTATTGAGAAGAAAGAAGATAATCATATTGATCATTATAACTAGCATACATTTCAGTAAGCCTGATGTGAATCTTACTCCACCATTGAGTGGGTCCCCGCACGTTTCATTATCTCTTATCTTATCAACTTCTCATCATTTTATTTTCTCTTAGCTCGTACACTTTATCATCACCTTCTTGTCTATCATACTTATTTCTCCTTTTAGATCCTATAATTTCTTATCATCATTTATGATCATGTCACCCCTTAGGGTTTTTCTAACAAGCCTTAACCCATTCCGATTTTACATGGGTTGCTCCTTTCTCCCTTATGTACCCACCATTGAGGGAAACCATCCATGGTGCACTTTTTCACTATCTCAACCTATGCCAACCACTAAGTGTAATAGGATTTAAATAACCCAATAAATTCTTGAAACTCTCTTTTAGGGCTTGGACCACAATGTGCATGTCACTCCTAACAAGGATGGCTTTTCGTATGTTCAATATCTCCAAACTAGAGATTTCATAGAAATACAAGCTAAGTCACCACCAAATTCTACAAATAATCCTCCCACCAATGACACTAATATAAATAATTCTAGACACAATCCATGTCTTGATAACAATTATATCCTTTTTCTAAACATTTTAAAAGTATATCCGTGTCAATACCTAGTTAAAATGAAAATATGACAAGAGAGATCCGTCAATGGTCAAATGCTTTTTAATAAAACTTTGTAAAAAAGTTTAGTTTAGTATAAATATAGAATCTATAATTATAGTTAAAAAAATAATGCACTCGTGCGGCAAAACGTATGAATGAAGATTTATTTATAAAGCATTTTGATTTCTAAAAATAAGACAATGGTCTAATTATAGTTGAAACAAGAAAGTAGGGCACTAATGAAAATAAATACAATGAATGTCTCCATTTTATGTTGTTTGATTAGAAGGTTAATTAAGTCATTTTTGTGAAGAAATATAATGGCGGGTGTGACGGATTAATATACAATCAGGATTTGAGTGAAGAAATGTACAATCCGGGAGAGAGTATATACTCGAAGATGATGGAAGGTAGTATGTAGGATGACCGATACAGAGTAGTGGATGATCTCATTTTGTACAAGGATAGGATTTTCCTTGTGCAGGGATCAAAATGAAGGAGAAGATCCTTCGTGCAAAGTACATGATACACCACTAATTTGGACATCTGGGTATTTCAAAACATACAGATTCATCGGGGAAAGATTTTCATGGAAGGGAATGAAGGAAGATGTCCTTAATCATGTCGAGAGAGTGTATGTTTTGCTGACAAAGAAACCAAATCTAATTGTTCTTTCCCAAAGCAGGATTACTTCAACCTCTCCCCATTCTTGAATAGAAATGGGAAAGCATATCTATGGAATTTATCATTGGGCTTCCCTTGGTGCATGGGCATAGCTTAATTTATGTTGTAGTTGATTGGTTAACTAATTATGCTCATTTATTTTCCCTACCCAAGGGGCACAAGGCGGTGGATGTGGCCCAGATCTTCTATACCAGTATTTTTAGGCTGCATGGGTTGCCTAAAAACATTGTCGTGTGAGGACAAGATCTTATTGAGCACCTTTTGGTAGGAGATCTTCAGACTAGCAGGTATAGAGTTGACCCCTAGCACTAGCTACCACCCCACGAGATGGGCGGATAAAGATAGTCAATAAGTGGATAGAAGGCTACTTGCGGAATTATGTAACAGGACACCAGTGGGCATGGATTAAATGGTTACACATGGGTGAGTAATGCTACAATACCACCTACCAGATGAGCATAGGTATGACCCCTTTCGAGCCCTGTATGGGTATGACGCAGACATTTATGGATTTGGTATTACCGGATAGCCGAACTCCTAAAGCTCGAGATTGGTTACAGGAGAACCAGGATATTTTGAAGGGTCTTAGAGAGAATCTTTAGAAGGCATAGAATCAATAGAAGGTATATGCAGATCGACACATGACAGAGAGGTCTTTTGAGGCTGGGGATCTAGTGTTCCTACATTTATAGCCTCATAGCAGTCCTTACTAAAGCGAAGGGTGTAGAGAAATTGAAACCACAATTTTAAGGTTCGATCTTGAGTAGTTTGTTGAATAGGGCTAGTGGCATATGAGCTAGAGCTATCGGAGCACGATAAAATACATAATGTCTTCCATGTTTCATGCCTTAAGAAGGTGCTTAGATCGCATATTGTACCATCTACAGAGCTACCGCCAGTAGATGAGGAAGGGAAGTTGGTGCTGAAACCGGAAGCCATTATTGAAATGAGACAGAGGGGGCTCAGGGGCAAAGTAATCACCAAGTATTTGGTGCAATGGAAGGGACTGCCACTTGAGGATGCTATGGGAGGGGGAGCAGATTTTACAGCATCCTAATTTGCATTTGCTTGAGGACAAGCGAACTTTGGGAAGGGAGGACTGTAATTTCCCCTTTTTCCTATGCCAAATGACCCAAGGGCCAAGTCAGAGTCCAAAGTGTGGTCACACCCGGGGGGTTGTGGACGTTGGAAGCTTTTGGGAAGGGGCCCGTGGTTTTAATATCCTAGTTTGGCGTTTAGGGGTCACTTTTGGACATGGCGACTAAAAAAGGAAAAAGTAACTATAGTTACTTTTATGTTAGTGGCCCCTCCATGGAATGAAATGTGCCTAGGGTTATGGGTCTCGTTTTCCAAGGAAAATTATATAAGGAGATGGGGAAGGAAGAAAAGGCACTTTTTGTCGCATAATTTTAGCCTCTTCTTGTGCAGCTGCTTTTGCTACATTTCTACAACTTGTGGAGTCAAATCCCACATGGACCCTAGCTTCGGTGGTGAGAGACTCGTCCCTAGCTAGCAGGGAATTCTTCGGTAGTGAGAGATCTACCCTAGTCGTGATCTTAGAGCCAATTTATGGGCCGTGCTACAAATATATTTCCAAAGGGTTCAGAGGAAGGGTTTCGAGGATTTTTCGGGGCTTTTGGGGAAGACAATCAGAGGGGCTCTAGATCATACTCATGGTAGCCATCCGGGTTGGGCATGGCAGCACGTTGAAGGTGCCTCCATCATTTCCCGACCCCATTCCAAGTGAGGCGACTTGTAGCCTTTATTTGGGGGTTTTCAATCATTCGTTTCAGATCTGAAGGTGGAAACATTATTACTGTATCTATTAATGTTATTTCCAAAGACCCTTATTTTTGCTCTTGTATTTAGAGGGTCATGAACCTCTAAAGTTTTCCAGCTGCTTAGGGCTTTCTGTACTTTTTTGGCAGCAATATATTATTCCAAAAAATGTTTTCATAGTGTTTATTATTACTATTGCAAGTGTCTCTCAAAATTTCATGCACTGTGGGAAAATATTTTGTGTGATATCAATTTAATACCATTCGTTGTCCTAGCTGGACATTTTCAATAAAAATTAGTATTTTACTTTGCTGCAATTTTCTATATTTGGTGCATTTTTAAGTGGTATCCCACAAGGGATATTTCACTTTCAGCATTGAGTGTTTTTGATGATCCTCCCCTGTCAAAACGAATGTTGAGATTGAGAATTTCCTTGAGCAATTGATGCACAATGATGATGTGGATGAGGATCTCTCCAATTTAAATGTTACATAGCCTTCTAGTTATTTCACTTGTCTTAATGCCATATGAGAACAAAATAAGTTTGTAATTTTGATTTGATTACATTACTAGAAGTAACAAATAGTTATTTGACACTTTTGATATTCTTTAATATTTTATTATTTTGTGATTATCTCATGACACATATCAATGTTTGAGTTTGAAGTTTGAAATATATAATATGATATTAATGACTATAATTTAATTTATTTGAACTTTGCTAATTTTCAAGATAATCTCATGCTTTATGATTTATCGATTATCATTAATGCTTCTTAAATTTATGCTTGATGAATCACTAATTCGGGTTATGAGTCTATCTAGTATAGCCAATTCTTGATGGGTTGCACCTTGCACATTGTGTACCCTCACATACCACACCCTCACACCTTGTACATGTGTATCCAAGTTTTGGGAGCCCACATTAGGTGATGCGTATGTACACGTTGTGTACCCCCACACCTTCACATCCAAACAAACTTGGCTAAAGGAAAGGGTAGTACTAAACATATAATGTTAGAGATAAAATATCCCTGTAATACTGCTTCCAAGTGTCTCAATATGGTGTTGCCTTGTCCAATAGATCTTGTATAGAACAAATGCACAATGATCCACTAAAACCATAGAGTGCCGTGAAAGATACCGTGAGCCATTATATCAGTTTAAAATTTGAAGAAATCATGCAAGATCTTGTGCATGGATTACATCATCTTTACCTTGCATTCAAATTCTGTTATTATATTTTTCACCCAAGAGCTAAATTAAGATCTTTGTCTTTGGTAAAAGATGTATGCCCATGCCGAGGAAAAATACTTGTACTTAAGTAAAACGTATATGCCCATGGCCAAGGAGAAATAGTACCGAGATAAAGGAAAGATATAATGCTAGTACTAAAAGAAAGATAGAACTAAACATATAATGCTAAAGACAAAATACCCGGAATATTGCTTTAGTGTCTCAAAATGGTGTTTCCTAGGCCAAAAGAACTTTAATAGAACAAATGCACAAGGCTCCACTAAAACAATAGAGTGCTATGAAAGATATAATGAGCCATTATATCAGTTTAATATTTGAAGATAACATGCAAGATCGTGATCATAAATTACATGATCTTTACCTTGCATTCAAACTCTGCAGTTGATATTTTCAACCAAGAGCTAAATTAAGATTATTCATATTTGACTTGGGAAAGTATGCCCATGGCGAAGGAAAAAATACTTGTAATAGTAAAAATAAGTATTGTGGCATTTTTTGCAAGTTATGGAGCTCAATATAACACCGCATAACTCTCATGAGCAATTTAATTCACTTTGGAAGAAGGAGGCGAATAAATTAGAAAGAATAATTATAATTGTGTGAATTTATTTTACTTATTTTCTATATCAAAAGAATTTATTTTTCCTACCAAACATTTGGCAAAACTAATAGCTTATCCAAGAAGTAGAGATTAAATGTAAAAACAAGAGCATGCATTGAAGGTAGTTCCATTTGAGGGTATTGATACCTATGAGAAAAATGAACCACAAATCTCTGAAGCTCGATACCATCTTGTGGCTACATAATCCTACACATAAAAATCTATTTTTAATAGTACAACAAACTAAATCACTAACAATGTAACAACAAACTATTATCAAAGATTCTTATTTATTTGTGACGCACCATCTAGAAAATTGAATTTGAGGTATCATTCAAGGCAACCCTAGCAATTCCAAAGTCGCAGATCTTAAGATTGCAATCTAAATTGGCTAATACATTCTTAGGCTTTAGATCCCAATTGAAGACATTTGCTACATGAGAAAAAACAAATTATATCCATCCTAGAAGCACATGTTATAGACATTTGTTGCATGATAAAAAAATATATATAAATTTTGCAGCATAAAAATAACTATATGGATTGAGGCCAAACAATTGACTCTAAATACGGACATATATCTGCAACCCAAATTATTACTTAAATTGAGGCTATCATCGGGGTTACGAACTTAGGTTGGCTGAGTTGTGACACATTTTAAATCATTCGTTACACTACTAATATTCCAGGTGTTTTTGCTACAAAGTCAAAGGAGTATCAAAAAAATTCCTATAACAAATAGCATTTGAGAGCCTTAGTTGAAGAAGTCAAACACTCATGTTTGTCAAGGTGAGTTCCTACCGTTGCAAAAGGAGCGAAGACAACTTCGAGCGAGAATCTAATTGTGACCATTCGAGAGAGTGCTCTTGTCACTCAGTCAAAGGGAAAGTGGAAATGTCATTCTGGTGAGTCTTCCACTTGGAATCAGGTCACATGTTATTATTGTCATAAGGTTGAGCACCTCAAGAAGGATTTCTGGAAGCGAAAGTATGATCTTTTGCAGTAGAACAAAAAGACATGTGATGAGGGACATGTGGTAGCAATTGCAGAAGAATTGGATTTATATGATGGGCATGCTCTTTATTGTCTTACGCCATCGTACTTGCATGACAGTGGTACCAGTTGTTGGATCATTGACTCAAGGTGCCCACACACTTTTCTTGTTGTAGGACTGGTATGTTTCATTTACTACAAATATATGCTTTGAATCAGTAGTACTAGTTGATGGAGAACCACTTGCAGTAGAAGGGATAGGAGATATATGCATTGTATTGAATAATGCTCACAAACTGTTGGTATAGAATGTTAGATATGTACCTTCTTTACAAAATAATCTTCTATCTATTCATCAATTAACTGAAAATACCAATATTTCTATGGATTTTTGTGGGAAGAAGTTTGTTTTGTCTCTAATGTGAAATAGAGACGGATAATTACCTTTGGTCTTGGGTAAGGTGGTTAGTATCGACGTCTTGATTATGTTACGATCAACATGAATGCAAGTGTGGAGGACATTTCCACCATTCGGGATGTGTAGGAGGCTACAAAGTGCCTTGGGAGGAAGCCATTCCTCATAGATCTCGTTGACTTGGATACGATCAACCTACATGCACCTATTGTGGAGGGAGTATCCATTGTACCGGATGTACGAATGAAGGTGGACATGCCTTGGGCAGATGGATTTTCTCATTCGAAGAGCGAGTTTGTTATGGATGGACGCTCCACTATTCCGGATGCACTAACGGTACATGGTGAGATGGCATGCCCAACCACTCACTCAGAGATACTTTCTCGAAGGATAGTAGAGCATGAACAATTTGCTCATTGTGTTGTGAAAGATCTTTCCCAACAGAGGGGGATAGATGAGCAAATAGATGATGAGGAGGAGTTGGTTCTCACTCCTACTACTGCGGAGATGGTTATTTCTCCCACTACTGAGACGGATGAGACGGAGATGGTTATTTCTCCTACTATTGCGGAGTTGGTTCTAACTCCCCTGCACAAATGGTCACATTTCTCTTATTGAGAAATTTGGATGAGCACTACATGGTGTTGTAAGGACATGATCAAGGTGACTTCGATTGCAGGATAACTGAGTCTCTGTATAGACTCCAAAGGCTACACAAGCTTGGAACAGATTTTTCAATCCACCTCTCCAAGGTTTTGATTTCAGCACTTTGGAGATGGGGCTGACACTCTCAACCATTGGTGATTCATCATTGATCAATGAATCACGTAACAAAGAACCAGTGGACCACTTGCCATATCTTTTGTTCATTGAACCATATTTTTGTTTTGCGGTTCTTCTCCATTCGACAATGGCAACACAATCATGGACTATTGATTTTGAAGTACAAGCCTATGACACAGTCTATAGATGTAATGACTAAACATATGGGCTTTAGGAAATTTGTAAAATTTTGGGACAAACTTGGTATTGTTTCCGGTTTAGTCATTAAGAGGGGGTGTTAAAATATAGAGCATTATATAGTATGTAATGCAGTTATGTAGTTGTTCGGTTGGTAACTGTTCAACCAATCTGTAACCACCTCTTCACATATAAATAAATCTCTACTTGTGTCATTTGAGCAATGCAGTTTACCTTCTCTGTATTCTTTCTTCTCTTTGCATATGATAATAGAAAACCCTCAATAGATGCAACAATTGAGGACGAAAACCCTCAATTTTTGTAGTGGTGGCTTCATCCGAGAGGTCATGATTGGGTTTCACTTCAGTATTTTAGGGCTGCATTCAAAAATTTCAGTGTTAGGGCATCATTTCAGCAAGGGCTTAAGGAAGAGATCCAATTTGAAGAGTTTTGAGTGTGGAACAACTACACATTTTAGTATTTGTGTTTTCCAAGGGTTTGTTGATTAGTGTTTGGCAAATTTCATACCCTCTCCTAGGGTAGTGACTTGCATAATGGATGAGTTTGATGGTATCTAGTGCACAACATTTCATTTCTTGTTGATATTTGGATTGCTCATAATTTCTAAGGTTGGTTGCATTTTTCGGATTGAATTTTGGACCTTGGAATCTCAACTTCTGGCCATTTATGTTAGTGGATCCACCGCCATGCCATTGCAAATTTAATTAAATATACTCCAACTAAGGGTTTTAAAGCTCATTTCTTAGCTTGTACTTGTTCTAAATTATTTATAAAATTTCTACATGCTTTGGATGTTGTAAAAGTGGTTTTGGTGGTGAAATATTGCAATTTTCCTTGTTGTACTTCTTGCTGTCCAGAAATTGAGATGACTTTTATAAATTTCCATTTTCTTTGAGTTGGGTTTGTGTCATTTCCCTTCTTTTTAAGTTTCAACCTGGAAAGGGAAATTACGAGAGTTCAATGGAAGTCAAGAGGTTCATTCTAGATTATTCATTTTGCTTTGAGCTTAGATACATTAACAATGTCTTTGCAACCCATAGTAGATGTCATCAACCATGCAAACACCGATTCGCCTTGCTTAAGGAACTTTATGAGACCATTGATTCCATGTATGAGTGGATTTTTACAAATGCAAATAGGAGGAGCCCTATATATTACAAACAAATGGAGGTAGAGATACTTGTAAGGTGGAATTGCCTCAACACAACTTTACACATGACCTGCATGTGCCTCAAATACAAAGTGGTATGACATTGAAAAAATGAAAAAGAGGCCATCATTTCTTTGAAGGAGAGGTGGCATGCGGTTTCATGCAATGTGTGAGGAAGATATATGGAAATGGCGAGAAGCAAAGAGCATCAAAGAACAATTTGTTCACTTTGTTCATGGATGTGGTGACTTTTCATCCATGAATTCAAATACTCATTTAGGTGTGAAGGATCCTACTAACTAGTTGACACTTCATGTTGGAGATCGGTCTAAAGAGTTACAAAGGTTTGTTGTTCATTTGCTATCTCAGGTGGCAAGCTCATCTGCTAGTGAGAGGAATTGGGGCACATATGGTTTTATTCACAATGTGAAGAGAAACCATCTTGAATCAATGGGAGCAGAGAACTTGGTCTTCATCCATAGCAGCCTTCGATTGCTATCACATCAAGATCCTAACTACAAAGAGGGTCCTTCTAGGCAATGGGATGTAGAACTAGAGGACACTAGTTTAGATGAGGATATTCGAGCGAGATGGACTTTCAGAGTTGAGTGTTGTTGATGATCCCACCCTGTCAGAAATGAATGTTGAGATTGAGAATTTCCTTGAACAATTGATGCACAATGATGATGTGAATGAGGATCTTTCCAATTTAGTTGCTACATAGCTTTCTAGTTCTTTCACTTGTCTTGATGCCATATGAGAATGAAATAAGTTTGTAATATTGATTTACAGTTACTACTAGAAGTAACAAATAATTCCTTGACACTTTCGATATTATTTAATATTTTGTTATTATTTCATGACACATATCAATGTTTGACTTTGAAGTTTGAAATATATAATATGATATTGATGACTATAATTTAGTTATTTGAACTTCGCTAAGTTTCAAGATAAAATCATGCTTTATGATTTATCTATTATCATTAATGTTTTTAAATTTATGCTTGATGAATCACTTATTCGGTTATGAGTCTATCTAGCATAGCCAAGTTTTGTTGGGTTGCACTCTTGCACATTGTGTACCCTTACATACTACACCAAAGCATACCTTGCATACGCGTACCCAAGTTTTGTGAGCCCACATTGGCTGCTACGTACATGGACACTTTACGTAGCCCCACACCTTCACACCTAGACAACCTTGGATAAAAGAAAGGGTAGTACTAAACATATAATGCTAGAGATAAAACATCATGTAATACTTGCTTCGAGTGTCTCAAAATGGTGTTGGCACAGGCTGAAAGAACTTGTATAGCTAATAGAACAAATGCATAAAGCTCCACTAAAACGATAGAGTGCCGTGAAAGATATCATGAGCCATTATATCAGTTTAATATTTGAAGAAATCATGCAAGATCTTGTGCATGTGAATTATATGATCTTCACCTTGCATTCAAACTCAGCAATGATATTTTCAACCAAGAGCTAATTTAAGATATTTCATGTTTGAATTGAGAAAGTTTGCCCTTGGCAAGGAAAAAATACTTGTAAATTTGTAATAGTAAAAATAAGTATTGTGGCATTTTTTTCGCGGGTTATGGAGATCGATATAGCACTGCATAATTTTCATGACCGATTTACTTCTTTGGATGAAGGAGGCCAACAAATCAGAAAGAGCAATTATAATTGTGTGAATTTATTTTGCTTGTTTTCTATATCAAAAGAAGTTATTTTTCCTACCAAATATTTGGCAAACCGATAGCTTATCCAAGAAGTAGAGATTAAATGTAAAAACAAGAGCATGCATCAAGGTCATTCCATTTGAGGGTATTAATACTTGTGAGAAAAACAACCCGTAAAGCTCTAGAGCTCGATACCATCTTGTGGTGTATAATCTTGCACATAAAAATCTATTTTTAAAAGCACAACAAACAAAATCACTTTGGAAATGTAACATCAAACTATTATCAAAGATGCTTATTTATTTGTGATGCACCGTCCGTAAAATGAAGTTGAGGTATAGCTTGTATTTCCAACTTTCCATGAAATATGTCATTCTCCTTGCTCATAGATCCATCCAGTAGGACCAAGAGGAGCAACCCTGGGCAAGAGGAGCACAAATTTTTGTGTGCAAAAGGAACTAAAGAAGCTACCGTCTCTTTTGGATTCCACTTCTTGATGATGTTATAGATAAGTTTAAAGATTTAAGACTTTGTTCAGATATCTTATTTTTCTTGAGAGGGTTTCCCATAGTCTGAGTTCTACAAATGAGTCAAAATCAATCAGGAACGTAGGGGTTGAGGAAAGAATATGTCAAATGCACGGTGAAAGTAAGTGCCGATTAGTTTTAAACGGGAGAACAAAAGTGTCATGTTATGCATTGAACTTTGGTGATTTGTGGACAAGTTTTCTACTTTAAGGAATGGTCCTTACATTTCCATCGAGAACATCAAAAGAAAGATCCCACATATAAGTCAAATTAACTTTCCTAAATGGAAAATCTAACCTAGCTACGGAAATTTATCGGCCAAACTAAAAAAATTATGGAAGTCTTAGGGTCGATCTCAAGCTCGGCCAAACTAAAATATTTGACTCAAGCTCTAGCCAAGATTATCAAACTCTTGATCGATTTCAAAATATCGAAATGCATATTTAAGAGGGGATTGTCCCACAAAAATCTTCCACGGATATCTGCTGAAGCCAATCGTCCACATTCTTCAATCTGCTCATGGAATGATAGAAAGAGTTTGGAAAGAAAGAACATTCAAGTGAAGGAATCCATACCGCCCATACATGGCGCTAGGTTCTGCAATGCCCAAAATTATTCAATAACAAAGATAATGGATATACATAAGGTATTGATGGCCTCGTTTTTTCTTTTTTCTTTTTACTTTTATTCTATTGCTACATATGGTAAAATATTAAAAAAATATCTTTCCTTTAGCCCGCTTAGGTATAGAGAGGTGGGGTTTGGAAAGAAAAGAGAGTTATCAAATGTGCATTACCCATGACTAAGACGGCTCCCACCAAGTACTAGAAAATAGTAAATCTACGAAATGTAAAGAACAAGGAGAGGCCTATGGGACTAAAAAGTCCAATGGGATCTTATAATGTACTTTATTGAGGAAACAAATATAAAATTATGGGACCTTAAAATTACTAAAATGTTCCTAAATTTTCTCACGGCACCCACCGGGATATTTATGGAGCCCCCTTCCATGAGGCCATGCTTATATCGTCACTTGGCCAAGTATTTATATGTTATAACTTGAGTAATGGCAACTTGTTGCGAAAGTGGTCATGCAGGAAACAATTTGCTCATTGCTAACCCGCCGGATAGAAAATTCAATGCAGCAAAGTGAGCCCATTCTTTCTAATCGGTAGGCTAACCCTGGATACTCTCCTAAGTGGTTCTAAAGGCATCAATGAAGTTCAGAGTGCTAAAAAACGTGTACTTACTCTTTATCTTTTGTCAATATTTAATGTCTTAACTTGAAAAAGGTATTAATGTTTTTCTTAGGCTATATTGGGTTGTATAATATTATTTTCGTAAAATTTAAATATGTAAATAAAAAATTTGCCATCTCGAGTACCATCTCCTTTGTTTCTAAAAAAATTGTACATGTTTTTGTCTCTTCATACCCATCTCCTAGTAATTATGCCAAGAAGTAAACCAAAAATGTGATGCTTCTTTTTTATTTTTTCACAAGCAAATCTGATTTCCAAAGTGTTAGTAGATAAGCTTGTGTCGGTTGATATGATCATCCTCGTCCTATCTCACTTGGATTGCTCAAACAACGAGTGGGAATGGTGTTTTCCAAACAATACATGGGCATTTTTAGATGAGGTTGAATAGATGTTATACCCCTTGAAGTGTGTGGTATATTGTTTGATAACTGTAAATGTCTATGAAAAATGACATCTTCATCAAAATAGCCAATGGTTTAAGCTTGGTCAAGGATGTAGAAAATTTCATCATTAATGCATATGAAGGCATGTCCAAGGTCTCCTTGGTGAGGGCGACCCAATCTAAATATTTGATTAATGATAGTGGAGATTTTTTAGAAATGTGTTTTCTATGAGCTCAAATGAAACAATCCAAGAGAGCAACAAAGCATGAGATTGAATTAACATTAGATTGTTTGCTCTCCATTAATAGTTGCCAATGGAGGAAAAAATAGTAAACGAGAAAATTCAATCTTTTTTAGATTAGATTAAGGTGTAATTCTTCCTAGCACTTGTCCACACACTAACCCTACTCTCATTGTCCTTTGAAAAGTCATTTATGTATAATATTTCGATTATAGGGCCTTGAATAAGCTACACATCCGAACATGTACTATTTTCAATGAAATGATATCTTGGACCCATTTCCGCATGCCAACAAGATTACAAATTAAGGTTTGACATACTGTATACCATTAGGTGAGAATAATGGAGGAGCTGTGTGGAAAAACACATCAAAGAAAAGGCAAGGTTTATATGAAATCTTGTACTTCCTTTTGGTTTGTGTAATGCTCTTAAAATTTCATTAGAGTGATGAATGAAGTATTGAGGTCATTTACAAATTCTTGTCCTTGTATATTTAGATGACATATTGTTTTTTTAAGTTATGATAAGCATCTAATGCATTTGGCTCAAGTTTTGAAATAGAATAAGTTGTTGCTCGGTGAGAATAAGTGTGAGTTTGCGCAACAATCACTACCCTATTTGGGACGTGCTTTGGGGAGTGTGTATACACCTTATTTTTCACTCTTACTAGTGGTTTCTATTTGTAGGTGGTTGGCACATTAATCTCCTCGAATGTGTACCTCAAGGGGCATACCGAGAATAAGAGTGGGTTAGTTAGCGTTACCCGGTGAAAGAGTCATCGTATGTGGCATCACACTAGTTTTCCCTAGAATGTCTCTTTACTACACTTCTACTACCTCTATATGACAACTGGATATCCCTAGTATTATCACTTTCATATCCTCCTATGGTACCTTTCACCTTCAAACCCCTTCGAGATCACCTTCATCTCTCTTATTAGTATTTTACTTCATCTTATTTATCTCTCCTCCAGCTTACATTCTACGATTGTTTATAGCTTACTAGTCGAGGCAATCAAGCATAACCCTTTTTACATCCAACATGGTCAACATTGTGAGCTAAGAGATATTATGGCTTGAAGTCATGTTCCCTTATTTAAGGGTGTCATTGTTCTCATTTCTCTACATCATCATCACATTGTCTTTTTGTTCTCACTCTCAAATATGTTGTATAGAGCTTTCAGAGGTTTAGGGTTTACTAGAACTTATACTCAGAGGCTTGCTTTAGAGCATTGGGTTACTAGGAACAACATGAATATGAGTTGCGCTTTATAAGGTGCACCAAGTCTTTGAAATCGTCAACTTTGGTCTACTTAGGTCTTCTACCTATTCCTCTTGTGATCCACCCACGACTCTCTCACAAGGTGATACTAACCATGAAAGGTTAATCTACCATAAGTGTCTTCACAAAGGTAGGCAATCTTAACCCTTCTTTCTCCTTCATGTTGGCATGATTGATTATGTTTAATGTATTATGCAATAAATTAAGATATAATAACATATCTTTGTCTATTCCATTCTCTTTTACAAACCTTGACTATTATTAGCCATGTGACATTAAAACTATTAACCTAGATATGATATATCTCTTGCTTATAATCATTACTAACGGAATCTTATGATTATAGTAAGATGCCACCCTATCTTAGACTTAGGATTTGGAACCCTACACTATAAGAAAAAGTTTAGTTTAAATATAGAATCTGTAATTTTAGTTAAAAAAACAATGCACCCCGCGCAGCGTATGAATGAAGATTTATTTATAAAGCATTTTGATTTCTAAATATAAGACAACGGTCTAATTATAGTTGAAACAAGAAAGCAGGGCACGAATGAAAATAAATACAATGAATGTCTCCATTTTATGCTGTTTGAGTCCGAAGGTTAATTAAGTCATTTTTGTGCATAATGGCAGGTTACGGATTAATGTACAGTCAGGATTTGAGTGAAGAAATATACAACCCAGGAGAGAGTATATACTCTGATGAAGATGATGGTTGCAGCAAGCTGAAGGTGAAGGAAAATAAGGGCAATCTGAAGATGGTGAGAAATCTTCCTCCCCCACTTTCCAGAGAAGAGGAGGACAGAAGACTTGCAGAATTCCTGAAGAAAACCAACGATGATTGGCATTGGCGCATGACTTGGAAAGCACCACGAGATGGGTACATTTGCAAAAGATGCAGAGTCAGAGGCCATTTCATTCAAGATTGTCCCACGATAGGAACCTCTTCTTTCAGGCCTGCCAAAGCATTCATATCCAGACAGCCCGCATTTTGAATTCCTCCACTGTGCAGCACAACCCACATTTCTATGTAAAACCCTGAATTACTATATTTTGCCCATCAATTTGTATTCAAGATTAAAAATAAAATCCCTATATTTTTCTGGGATTTATCAGAAACATTTATTTGTATACTCATTATATTGTAAATAAAATTTGGGGTAAACCCTCTACTGTTCTTTAATTTAAAGATTGTTGGTTTTTCACATGGCTTGAATTCTTAAAATTGCATTTCTCTGTTAATCACAAATGAAAAAAAGGAAAATGACCATAAAAACATCCTGCAACTAACGCCTAAAAGCAGCTGCTGCAGAGGCAGAGGCAACAAACATCACATTGGGCCGAGAAAGGAGGTTGAGGATGCATTCTATTGTGTTTCTTGAAATAGATATGTGAAGTAATTTTAGGTCAAGAACTCCATTTTCTCCAACCCAGTATGTTTGGCTGAAAGGTGTCTTTCTTGTTAAACAACTTAAAAATCTTGCAGTTCATATACAACTTCAGCACTGGGCTTTAATTTACAAAACAATGCACTTTCTTTAATCTTGCAGTTCATATACTGCTACATCTGCATTTAGTTTTCATCTTTATCGATTGACGATTCTGCAAGGAGGAGAAGGTGAGAATTCCAGCGGCAGATTGGGAGATTCCATCTCTCCTTTCAAAATCTTAACAATCCTCGAGGCTACTTTGAATTTGATGGTAAGAGAAATAAACCTGAATTTCAATGTTCTTGATGAAAAGCTCTATTTGATTAAGGGGAAATGCAATCAGTTAAAGCCTAATTTGGGTGAGGATGTTGCTTCCACCTCTGCCCTCCGTTCAGAATCCCGCTTCCCAATCCTTCAAATAAAACCTCAACAAATTACCTGAAATTTGTCAACAATAGGCACCCCTTTGGAAGGCCTTATGGTATGGTACATTCAAATATCCACCAACTATGATTTGATTATGGCAAAATGGAATCATGTTCCTTCCACCTCTGCCCACCATTCCAATGCACCCCCTCGGAATCACTGACCCTGCTCAAGCCTATGGTGTTTCTCATAATCCCATTTATTGTAGTGCTGTTAGAGTCCATGCTTCCCTTTTGTGTCCATGACTTGGACAAAAATGTTTGAAATGACTCTTTGGTGATACTCATTGCCAACAATTTCAAGTGTAATGTTTGTTATGAGCCTTTTCTACAGTACTCTAGCATTGGGGTGTCGTGCTTTCAAATAACTTTTGGTTTTCATGCCTCTGTACTCTCTTTAAAATGCATTGCTGAAATATGTTGTTGACGTGCTCACCAGTTGGACCTGATTACAGATATGTTTCAGATCTTGCTGATTACAGCTCTATGGACCTGTTGAAGAAACAATTTAACCATCTGGAAGAGCATTACAATAAAGGATATCCTTGTGAGCCTTTACAGAGAGAGCATTCCTCTTTACCCAGGTTATTTTTGGTCATGTTCATGTTTGATTCAATAAGGTGGGTTTTACACTCGTTAATTATAATCTATTGCTATTAACCTTTTCACTAAGTAATGATACTAAATGAATAATTATAATCTTGACAGGGAACGGCCCTCATTTCTGAGGGGAGTAGTGGGTAGGTAGTCAGAAGGAAACAGGAATTTTAATGTCCTTCTTCACAGGGGGATCTTCTAATGAGAACACTCAAGTCTAGGTTCAGCGAGATTGGGCATGTGCTTCCTCATAAAGAATGTTAGGTTTCTAATAGTCTAGGTTCTTTACAGTTGATAAGTATTATTTGATAGGCAGAAGAAAGATATTGTTTGATATGTACTTTAGAGTCTGAATTAATAAATAAAAATCGAACTCAAGCTGCTGCTGTTTTTGATAGTATATTTCAAAATGATCTAAATCTGTGCATCAGCATTCCTGTTTATTCATGGTCCTAGCTCAGAAAATTGTTTAGAATTGTAATAGGGTTCCATTCCAATGCTTCCCACTCTCATCTGCCTCAATCCTTTGCCTTGAAGACGGTTCAATTTAAGGAAATCTTGAAGAACCCAAAATTCTTGTTCTTAATTATTTTCTTAGTAAATGGTTCTACATCATATTTAACGATTTTGAGAAAGCTACACTACAAGGCCAGTGGCTAATAATGGTTAGCAACATTGTGTTATAAAAATAAATGCACTGAAAAGTCTATACCAATAAGATTTCTAACTGAGTTACAGGAAAGTCTATACAAACCGTTCTAAATGATGTATCTCTTCAATACCAAGGAGTCTACAAAGTCTATAAATGATCGAAAAGTCTCTGAAAGTTAACTTTTTACATTTGTGGGTTATAATTACATCATTTTATTATGTGTTTATTGGTTGGAGGAAAAAAACCTCTAATGAGTAGGCACAAAAATTATCAATATTATTTATTGTTTTATATATAAAAATTTAATTCCACAATAAAATAATGTAAATATGAAGTGTTAAAAAAATAAATTACCATTTTCTACTAATCATTCCCCATTCTTGATATCAATGTATGTATCTTTATCTTATTTGTAGTTATACCAAAGAGGATAAAATTTTCCATCCTGTTTCCTTCCTTCTCTTTATTTGTATTTATAGTAAAAAAATATTTTATTTTATTGATATGATGGTTCATACATTTTAGTGGTACTAGGAAAAGTATCATTTTCATATTATTTTGTGACTTTGTATTGTTGTTTGTCAATGAGAAAGTGGTGCTTCTACTAGGGTGATTATGTTGATCAAAGAAAGGCACTATATGTGAACTAGTTTACAACCAAGAATTAGTGAATGGAAAATTTTGTGCAATGCCTAGACATGCCTTTTTAATTGTGGCACCTTTGGTATGGTCAATTCAAATATGAGGTTGCAATGGTTTATCATTTTTAGTTTTTATTGCTTATAAATAAACTAGTTGAATATGGGGTTATGAGTAAATTCAAATTCCAAAACTCCTATACTAGTACCAAATACTATCCACCAACCATAATCACTATGTTTACCCTTAGTGACACAAATTTATACTCCCTCATCTTCTAGGATGGATATATTTCTACAATCATTATATCTACCTATAAAGGATTATTCATATGGACATATGTCATTTACATAATTGATTGGAATCCTAGATGCCCGCTCATTCTTCATATCAATAATGACCATTGATGTCCCTTGATTAGTCATGCCCTCATGTCTACTAGGCTCTCAGTGTGAATAAGAGTGCATTGATATCCCTTGATGGGTCATGCCCTCATGCCTACTAGCTAAATGCATTGTGTCGTGCGGGATAGAAAATAAAACATGCATTTTAGGAGATCAACCTAAAATCATATTAATTAGATTATCAAGTAAATAATCTAAGGAAACTGTTGTGGGAAAGTGGTTTGCTTTAGTTTTCCAATCAAGTAAAATGGAAATAGTTATGTTGTTGAAAAGAAATATAATGTAATCATGATCCTAATCAAGTGTTACCCCATTGTTTTAAGCCAAGAGTGGTCAAAGAAAGCATCATCTTGAGCTAAAGTAGGGTTAACATGGAATGTGATACGAAATTTTTTTGGACCAAATGTCATTAGAAATTGAATCATTTTCACGTTCATTATTATTTTATTAATAAATGGCTAGAAAATCATAATCAAGGATTTTGAGAAAGGCTAGAATACACACTGCTGCAAGTTCATGACAATTAGTAGCTTCTAAACTATTGAATGTGTGTCCTATTATAGCAAGGCAAATGGTTAATGATTCCAAATAGGTTGATGAAGTATTTTAATGTGCATTAGGAACAACGAGTATAGGATTTTGATACACATGTTCAAGATTCTCCTTTTGTAGTGGGTTTGCTTTATATGTATTGTAAATAGAGAATTGTATGTTAAATGTGTGGGTCACGTGGAGAAGAGGCTTGTACTTTATGTAAAACATTTCGTTTTGAAGATTGGTATTCATTTTTCATACTTTTGAAAATATATTTATCTCTTACATGCAATATTTTGACTAGATTCAACAAAGGCCTCATCGAGGAAGGACATTCATGTGCCTCAAGATTGGTGGATGTGTATGAATGTGCAATAGAAAATGTGTTGGTAAGATCCTAAAATGGCCTCGGCGCTTGGAAATGATCTTGGGTGTGGATTATAGCATGTGATAATGATGTAAGGAAGTTGTATAACATATATTTAGACTTGATAGTTGGTTAATGTACTTCAAAAATCATTTTCGAATTTGATGTTCCCTTGCGATCTCCTAAGTAGCCCAAGTTTTTAAAAAGATGAGGCCCCTTGAATGGGTGGGGTGCTCGTTATCTTATATCTTAGGTCAATTAACCTATAAATGTATGTCCACACAAAAACATCAAACCGAGGTTCTTGGTAAGGCACCTACAAATTTTCATGACATATGATAGTCTCTCTCAAGTGGAGGTTTTAGACTTGCCCGACAAAGACATGCCAAGTACGCGATTTGATCTCGAGTCAATTAACTTGTAAATGCAAGTCCACACCAAAACACCAAACCAAGGTGCTTACTAAGGAACTTACAAATTTTCATGACATATGATAGCCTCTCTCAAGTGGAGGTTTTAGACTTGTTTGGCATAGACATGCCAATTACGGGATTTGATCTCGGATCAATTAACTTGTAAGTCCACACCAAAGCACCAAACCAAGGTGTTTGGTAAGGCAAATACATATTTTCATGGCATATGATAGCCTCTCTCAAGTGGAGGTTTTAGATTTATGTGGCATAGATGTGTTAGTTATGGGATTTGATCTCGGGTCAATTAACTTGTAATGTAAGTCCACACCAAAACACCAAACTGGGGTGCTTGGTAAGGCACTTACAAATTTTCATGACATATGATAGCCTCTCTCAAGCAAAGGTTTTAGACTTGCGTGGCATAGACATGCCAATTACGGGATTTGATCTTGGGTCAATTAACTTGTAAATGTAAGTCCACACCAAAACACCAAACCGGGGTGCTTGGTAAGGCACTTACAATTTTTCATGACATATGATAGCCTCTCTCAAGCGGAGGTTTTAGACTGCGTGGCATAGACATGCCGATTTGAGGATTTGATCTTAGGTCTATTAACTTGTAAGTGTAAGTCCACACCGAATCACCAAACCGGGGTGCTTGTGGCAAGGCACTTACAAATTTTCATGACATATGATAGCCTCTCTCAAGTGGAGGTTTTAGACTTATGTGGCATAGACATGCCAATTACGGGATTTGATCTCGGGTCAAATAACTTGTAAATGACAAATGTGATTGTTGTGAAAGTTGTTCCCACTCAATTAACCCTAGGTCGACCTAGGTAGCTTGTGCGTTTCAAAATGTGATTTTTTTATGAGTATAAGATAAAAACATTGGTTTTTGCTAAAAGTGGCGATCTGTTTTATCACGATAGGTGAATATGACCTAGGAAAGTGTAAACTCCTTTCTTTAAATTGGAGAAGGTGGCCATAAATCTTAAGATGTGTTTTTATACAATAAATGGTTTTTAGTCAAAGCTAAGTAACAAGTATGACCTAGTGGTCAACTAGTGTTAAACCAAGCAAGATGCATATAGGAATAAGTCAATTGAATTCACATAAAGAAATGGGTTGAGATAAATGTCAGAATATTTTCCAAATGTCTAGATTTAGGGATCTACATTTGGGTGATTTGTACATTTGAAAACTTGGTATTGGAAGTATTTAGGACAAAAACTTCAACTAGGGTCAAGACCGTCAACCGATTGTACCCTAAAAATATGATTTTTCCCATGATTAGCTTAGGACTTGATATGGAAGTGGAGATAGGCATCTAGAGTCCGAAGATGTGTTTATATATAGCATGAAGGTTCCTAATGAACCAAACTTGGTGACAAGTACTAACTTGGTGGCTTTGGAGTATGGGATTAAACAAGATGCTTGTAAGATTAAGTCAATTAATTCTATAAATGGTAAAGGGTTGGGATAAATGCAAATAATTATTGCAAGGACCTTTGATCCAAATTTAGGGTACTATAGATATTTATAACATTTGTATATTTTTAAAAATGTATTACATTAATATTATCAATCTCTATATATGAAAACAAACATGTTAAATATTATGAAATATCTAATGTCGAATATTCATGAATAATTAAATATAAACATAAAATATATTTGTAATTACAAATAATCATATTATATTTTTTAATTTTTCAAGTAGGGTTTATGTCATATGATTTAGACCCAAAGATGGTGTTAATGTGGTGCGGATATGGTGTAAAAGGGATGAAAACAAAATGCTTAGTCATTTCATTTTTGTTTCACTTTTTAGCCACTAAAGCGACATGATTTCCTCAAAGTAACACAAATAAAAATACCAAAAAAGTTAATTCGCCAAAGAAAGTGACAATTATCCGTAGCATTCGCCCATCTAATTCAATCCCTCAAAACCTACCACATGCCTCTCGAAAACTTTTGTACTAATAATCTTTTTCTCCTCGCATGGCTCCTCGCAACTACTCACGTTCTCCTCACTTTTCCCTAACCCTAACCGGAATAACATTGATCATGGTGGTAGTGCAGCAAGGCGTAACCCAATCTTAATGACAAATAGGACTCGTATCTCCCTTATAATGACGGTGCACAGATTACGGGAGGATGAGGACATCTCTTGGATTGATTTGGCGTTCTCCGGTGGGAATGGTGACGAAAAACTAAGAATACTACGAAAGCTCCTGAGAAATCCTCAAACCATGATTGGAATGTGAGGCGGGGGCAAGGATATCTTGTAAATAATACCCATGGGCATCGGGATCCGAGACAGTTGATGGCAGCGGATTTGAGGCTCCCCGAATGGCTAGCAATAATAAAGGTTTTAATCCGGCGCGGCTGATGAATCTGCATTCTTTGACAATGTTGTCTCGCCTCAGAGGGATAGGGTTGGCAAGGGAGGCTCTACCATGAACACATCCTTCAAAGATGCATTGAATGGAAAGACATCCCCTATGAAACCTGCAGACACTACTCCATGTATTTCATTTGGAGATGAGGTTATTTCTTCTGAAAAATACTACAAGGAGCACACAATAATCTGTAGATTTGGAGGTCTTTGGCCCAACCTTCCTACACTTCATGATTGGATTTCCAAGCATTGGATTCGATTCTAGTTGGAAGGATAGATTTGTACCCGTGTGCTAAAGGTATTTTCATTGTTGTTTTTTCTTCAATTGTTGATAAGAATGCTATCGCATCTAAGCTCTGGGTTTGCTAGTCTAGATACTTGGTTATAAAACCTGGTTCCCCTCTTTTAACCCGCTTACTGAATCATTTTCCTACAAACCTGTATGGATCAGGCTGCCCCATTTACCTCTCCAATTTTGGAGTCGTGATTGTCTTGTTTCTATTGGCAATGCCTTGGGAACTACCATATATATAGATTCTCAAACCTCTGATTTTACTCATACTACTTATGCCCAGGATCTTAGTGGAACTTGATACCGCTAAAAACCTTCCTGCTACCATTGATCTTAGAGTGCAAAAAAAAACTTGGTCACAACCTTTAGATGTAGAAGGTGTTTCTGTTTAGGCCACACCTCTACTGACTATGGGATAGAAAAGAGCCAGCAGAAGAGACACTGGTGGTGGAAATACACCCTCCCAAAACATCTCGGTTTTCAAAGCCAAAGAGTATATAAATTCAAATGTAGATATAGAAGATGAGATTGATTCTCCCGAGAAACCCCTCTTTCGAAATTCCGGTTGTTAGCACACGCAAAGACAATATCAACGTATCTCTTTTAGTTGGTGACAAAAAGGAAAATACGAAGATTTAACTTAGGAGAATAGTAATACCGTCCCGGTTGGAAAATAAGAGGGCAAGGAAAATTTTCCTCCTTTATGTAACCCTTCGAAGTGGGAGACTTTAGCAGTGGATAACGGTGTGTAAAAAGAAAAAATTCATTTCAAGATTGTAACATCCTCATTTGAGAACACGAGAACAAGGGAATTTTTTTATTTTTTTATTTTTTTGATAACGTTCAACTTGTTATGAATTATAAAATTCAAACACATGTTCAAGTTTTAATAATTGTTCTCTGCCCAAACAACACGGTTTGGATCACACAATTTCTTTTTTAAAAAAGCGAATGTTCCCTGTTCGCATATTTACAATATGGAACACACATTCAATGCCATTCAATCTTATAATAGATTCTATATGCTGCTGTAAATGACTCGATGAACTGCCGATCTTCCATTTTCATGGCTCGGAGTTTCAACGATCCTTCATTTCATGACTCGGCAACAACCGATCCTTCATGTTTGTTTATGCATAGTATATTATATATACCTGTTCTCATAACCTTCCCGGTTATCGAAGTGATCCATTTAAGAAGCCTATCTGAATATCTGTTACTGATATTCATCTGACATCCTGCATCTTAAATTAAGTGATAAGGACAACGCAACCAGCAATTGCGATACTTTGGCCAAAGATTTTCACATGCTTTGCATGATCATATTCCTGGATGTGATACACATCTACGGAATACGTCCTTCACTTCACTTCACCTGTTATCTAGAATGGTCTTTCCTGGCTCCTACCAGTCCTCATCGTTTAAGGTCAGTTTTAAACTTTCAATTCCAGCTAGTAATATGAACGGGTATAGGAAGGCACTCCTGGTAACTAAAGATACGCAGACATACGGTGTCGTTACCCCACGACTCCGTGTGTCTATTTGTCTTTAGTGTTCCGGAGTCACTCCGTATACCAGATCATACCCTATGCCCCTGCTAAGATCTACACATTCAGCCTATGTATTCTAAATGTTTTAATTCGGGAGGGCATTGCTATATGTCAGCTGCAACATTGTGTCGTCATGAAGACCCCGTCTTCATGAAGACACCTTGTTGTAGCTGGCGTATGCCAATGTCTGCAGAATCCACCCATCGAGAATACACATCTGCTCAAGTGACTTAGCCACGAGTTAATAATTAAAATCAACTTTCAGCATTCGTGCTGAGCCCTTGATCCTCGTTTCCGTTGCAGTTGTATATAACTAAGAGGGACTAAACCGTCCATTAGTTTGTTATGTATCTTCACCTTCGTATCGAAGGGCTACAATTCCTTACTTGGTTTATTTCTTAATCATTGGATTAAGCAGTCCGTACCGACGGACGTGATAAGTTTAACCTATTAAACTTAGCCAAGATTTTTCCAACTGCAACTAATTTCAGAATGTTAACTTATTAGACGTCATTCAAACGAGGTCTAAACTTCGAGAAATGAATTCATTTGTTCTCCTTAACGTTATATAGTTAAGGTCCATTAGTTATGGATATATTTATCCTATATCCTTTATTCTGAATTTTATCAAACGGGATCATTAATGGAGTTCGAAAGCGAAGTTCGATTACTCCGAAGTTGAATTGATATTCCTTAGCTCCTAAGCTAATCCTGAATACCTTCTGATTATGGAATCATATTCTTCTTAATCCTTTCTAATGTCAATTAAAAATTCATCTTTACCCAAGTATGAACTAATTGCACTTTTCAACTTAAAAGTTGCATTTAAGTAAGAACAGATATCAGTTTCAATTCAGCATCCATCCAAGGACAATGAAACAATTCCAAATCAAGAAATAACATCATATTTCCAATTTAACAACAATATTAAACTGATATAATTATCGAAAATATCACACTTGTAATTATATTCAATATTTCAAGTCATAATTTGTACAATTGCCAATCCAACTGATTGAGTATAGTTTATACAAAACATCCATACAACTCATGGACAGAAGAATATATTTTCTTCTTTTCACAATTCCTCAAAGAGGAATAAAAGCAACAATTACAATTTATTTTACACCTAATCAAGAGGCATCAGAAAACAGCCAAGTCTTCATTCTAATCAAATTCCATCTGCAAAATGAATTGCACGGGTCAGTTCAATGAACTGAGCATATTAAGCACTTATCCTTAAAAATAAGATGCTTCAACTAACTGTTTCAATAAAAGAACCCTGCTTTTATGAAACTACTGCAAAACATCTATCTCGAAATAGGCACAAAGGGAAGATCAGCATAACAACTGACTATCAAATATCATCACAATCAGCCAAGGGACTACTGTCCCGATTCTACATAATCGTTACAAGTATCAATTCACAATATTTGAAAAGTTAAAAATACAAGTAACTCACAATGATAGAAGAACACCTTTGTTATCCTTTCCACGCCCTTCAATAATAATGAATGCAAAGGACGAAACTAAGCTGAAATGTAATTCCATTACTTTCTTTTCGATTCATGCGTCATATTAGAATCCAAGCAATCAAGTACTGCATAAGAAAGCGAACAGACAATGCATATAGTTGCTCCCCTCTAAGCACTATAAAATTCATTATTCATGAATTCAGATTTCCAACTGAATGAAAGAGGAAAAGATCATTTTTCTAAAACATTCATTCATATCTCTATTTCTTTCCACATAAGTGTCCCTAATGGTGGAAGCCAAACGAAAGTCAATTCAAGATAACAGTTCAGAGTGAAACTTACAAAATCCATTCGGAATTCACTTTCCGGCAGCAAGAATAATTTCATTTATAATCCGCTTAAAATGAAAACAGGGAAGAATTCATCATAGAACAAGCAATATCAAGATGCAGACTATGTATTTACTGTACTAGAAGATCCCATACTTCTTTCACTGTATTGTTAACCAAACAAACAGTTATACAATCATGCAATCACTTACTCATATGACTCTTTATATCCATGAACGCATACAGTTCATAATAACAAATTACACATTGTTGTTACCTACAGCGAAACCAAATTCTTATGCACCGTAAAGCTCCAATATTATTTTCAGAGTCAAAAATAGCAAAAGAGAAGAATTCATTCCCTATAATTTCATTAAGAAACAACCATTTTGTTCAAAACAAAATCAAACACCCAACCCGTGTTCATCTTAAATAAGACAACTCATTATAAAGATAACAGAACAGTCGTTCTTATCGAAAAACAAACTCTCATAGCCTGTACCGTTTCAATCTAATACCACAAACAACGCATATTCAATTGTCAATTCCTTTATAAAAGCAAACCCGCACCGGGTGTTAATTGCATGAGCTCGGTACAGCCAGAGCAAACTCAGAAGACAAGTTAGATCCCAAATTTCCCATTTATTTCCACAAAATCAAATCAAGTTCGTATTCTCCAGATAGGTCAAACAGAAGGACAACCCTCAACTATAAGACGCAATGAAATCAATTATCCATCACAGCAAGAAAGAAATATAATCATTCCTTGAACATGATACAAAATCAATTAATAATTGTGTCAACAGTCCGGACAGGAAGATTGAACAGCATCATTGAAACACCATAAAACCATCCTAATCCCACAGCAAGGAGAGACATAATCCATCAATAACTTCGAAGGAAAAACAGTCTTCTTCTTCTTCCTATTTTCACGATTACCCAAATGTATTTGCTCATTTCCAATTCAAGGAAAGGTACAGAAAGGAATTTATTGCTATTACTTTATTCGAATCGAGTTCGAATACCCATAGAAACCCCAAATGCCATTTCCATTAAAATCCCAAGACCAGAGAAGGAAGAGGATTTATTTCTAAAAAAAAATTCAATAAGAAACAATTTCAGACAACGATTGCTTCTTTCATTTTAGTTCATCAGCAAAAGAACTTATAGTTTCAATAGAGAAAACAATTCAAATAACATGTACAGACCCGTGATACACATGACAATTTCCCTTTACTGTCAAACGACCAGCGCACAGGAAGGTATCTCATTCGAGAATTACAAAACAATTAATCCCAGCAGTCAAAGACAATATTTCTCACTATTTCCAATGTGACAGCCAGATTCAATGAACCCAAATCATAGCAATATACACGGCTGTATCTCCACTTCCTTATTTTTACATGCAGGGACAGTTCCCAATACAATAGCAAGAAAAGATTTCATTTAAGGAAACAATTTCACTATAAGGAACGAATACACAGCCTGTTCCCAATTTCAAACAACATGAACAGTGAAAGAGATATCCATTTCAAACCACCATACAGTCAACAACCATACAATAATTCATTCCCAACTTGATTCGAACAAAAACAACTCAAAACCGAGCAACCAGAAGCAAATCTTCTTATCATTTTCCAAGAAAAGAAAGCAAAAACCAACAAAATCCAAGTCAAATCGGCTCGACAGAAATCACGCAATCCAACCCAAGAGCAGGGTTGTTTTAATGATACACTTAATCAAAGCAAAGATTTTTAAAGAGAAGGGCTTAACATGCCTGTAATCTCTTTTCCAGAGCTCGAAGAAAACCTTATTTTCCACGTTTTTTCTTCCCTGGCGACAACACAAACTTCCCAAAGCCTCCTTCCTTCTTCAGGCTTAACAACAGCCTCGAAACTCCATGAAAAATGTCAAATGCTAAGAGCTGGTTCGACTGAACCAAGTCGGAAAAACCAAATGCAGAGCAACTTTGCCAAAACCAAATCGAAACAATGAAAAATCAAATTCCCTCATCTTTGTTTCAAGGCGAGCTGGTCGCGAGGACCGAAACAATTAATGCAATTAAGGCTCTGCCTTTTTCCTTATTTTCCACGCCACCGCCACTTGGGTTGGCAAACTCTAAATTTCAAAATTTCCATGCAAACTGAATTTGGCTCTATTTCTAAATAGATGCCTCTACTTCCTTACCTGCCCCGCCAAAACTGGCGCTGTCCACGTAGGGACAGTTTATTAAATGCCAATGAATGCCCTTTCCATCCTTATCCCTTTCCTCCCAAGGGTCTGCGTACCCCTTAGTTTAGGATTAGTTTAGGTTGCATATGGTTTTCAACCTAGGTCTTAGTTTAACCTTAGGTTTTAGAACTTAGGTTTATTTCCCCTTTTTTTTTTTGAATTTAAAAATCCACTTAGGATAGTAGTGTAGGATGTATGTTAGGCTTTAGGGTTAGTTTAGGTTTAATTCACACTAACCACTAACACTAACAACTTCCATCCAGCCTCCTTACTAACATTCACGTTAATGCAGAGCAGGACGTTCCGTCCTTCAGATTGCGTGCCAAGGCCACTCGTGTCCAGGCATTTCTTGCCTCACGAGGTCCCAAATTCGACAGTACAGGGTTCAAGAATCGAACCCCTGTCGTTGGCTTTTTCGTGCTAGCTGTTCACACCTGCAAACAGGCGCTGCACGCTCATAACAATCTCAGTCCGGTTCAAGTGTGAATCGACACAGAAATCACAAGAGGACCTCAGCATACTTGAATCAATGGAATTGATTCAGGGTATGCTGTCAATCAGCAACAAGAGCTAGCAAGTATACGACAATTTGTCGTCACATCAGCAAACACACAAGTACAATATTTGCTGTCCCATGTAATAAATCACAGTATGCAAGAATCCAAATTAGCAACACATTCTCTTAAGATCAAAACATATCTTAACATGTTTGCTTTCATTTCAGCAGCTATAACAGTATGTAAAACATTCACCAAGTTAACATACAAAATCAGAGTGTTACAAAGACTACCGCTTCTCCACCTAGTTAAGATTTCTATTGTTGTTTGACTGTTCTTTTTTCTTCACTTTTCTTTACCGAGCAGCAGCAAATGTTGTTGGATCACTATTCATCATTTGTTTATTTGTTGATGTGTTGTTGGTTTTGGGCACTTTTCTAAGCAGAGTGTTTTTTGTTGTTTGGCATTCACGTTTTATCGGCTTTTGAGCCTTCTGTCTAAGGGTATAGTCCCTTTCAAAAACTATTTGCCAATAATAAAAAAATACCAAAAAGTTAATTTCTAATACAATTTTGACCTTAAAAGTGATCTTTGTTTGCACTTTGTGTAGTAGTGGGTTCCCTTACATGAACAATACTTTCTCTTATTATAAAACACTTGAGGTCCATCCTTTCC
This sequence comes from Taxus wallichiana var. yunnanensis, assembly GCA_018340775.1. NCBI lineage: Eukaryota > Viridiplantae > Streptophyta > Pinopsida > Cupressales > Taxaceae > Taxus > Taxus wallichiana. The sequence continues at coordinate 508,072,103 of CM031236.1, read as the reverse complement.
TTGAATTTTTTTGTCCTTCCGAAGTTGTGTTTCTAAAATGATTCAACACAAATTTTCAACGTGTGTATTGAGTTGATAATCTATACAACATGGAGATCTTTCCAATATAAAAGATCCTAAAATATTGACATTCTCTTCATCTCATTTGGCATTTTATTGTTTGATCATTAGGTGTTTGTTGGTATGCCTCTTCATAACACTTACACATTGTCTCAATTGTGCCATCAAACTTTCCCTTTTTAAATTCTCGAAAGGTGGGGGAGGTCATTTGAAATAATCTGCAGTGCCCTTCAAACTCAAAATTCTTGAGTTGTTTTAATCACCTAGAGGTTAATTGATCGACATACCTTGGACATGTGAATACCCCCTTCATACAAAGACCTATTTCAAAAAAACATAAATAAAATTGATCATAATATATGTTTATTGTAATACAAACTTGCATGAAAATGAACTCTCAAAATTTTCTAAACCTAAACATATTGCAAATATTGGGTACTTATGAATATAACAACCCAAAATTCCTTAGCATTTAAAGCCTTTACTACTCACTAATCACAACACATCAAAAATGTGCATGTCATTCGAAATCTCAATCAAATCCTCTATAAGTAGTGCAAGTTAGATGTTTGTGTTTTTCACTTGATTCTTCTAAAAAATAAGAAAAAGTTAAGGTGCTCCTTTCATATATCCAACCAGAGGAATATTATAGTTAATCAAAATGACAAGCCATATTGAATAATTTGTGGCCATGTTACCAAAGGAACTCCACCTATAGTTATCCAAGATTTACACTAAATAATTTTCTATGAACTTTTTACGAGACCATGCTCTCTATATATGTTTCATTATTTTGTAGTCATTTGGCACATGCAATACACCTCTCTGTTTCTAATATCATAATTTCATTGATGTATATGCTTCAATAAATCTATAACATGAAAATGTCACAATACTTTTTTGTGAAATTGTGTGTCTATTCACACCTTTCCAATAGCACACTTGGCCACAAATATGGCACACCTTTGCATGTTCAATCTCACCTATATATCATAAATCATTGATACAAACATCATACTTCTTGTATCCAATTGCTAGAGTGAAAAAAAAAAATCGTCCATCTTTATGCTATTAGAACCACATTCCCTTTTGGAAGCAGCACATATTTTACTAACCTACTAAGTTTTCAATTAAAAATATTGATATGTGGATGTTATCTATAAAATAAAATGCAAATCTACAACTGCATACATTGTTATAATTGACTATAAACAAATAAATTGGTCTAAACATTGTACCTCAACAATGAAGTAGGACTTGTCTCGGTCCATCCATTATTTTCTTTAGCATCCAACACTTCTAAATTTGCATGCAACAAAAATGACATACATGTTCCTAGTTAAAGCAATGGAGTTCTAACATCTTGTTTTAGGGCCTAATATGCTTTATCATTGAACTCATCATGTTTGAATCTCCATATTATTGTTTTGGTCTTCAACATGACTTTCCCTAATACCCATGTCCATCTCATAATTATTGATTTCATATTTGATCATGTTGTCATGTTGAGCAATAAAGTAATTTAACATGATGTCATCTATATGTGATCTTATACATTTTCTTGTAACTTTTCCTAGCCTAAGGGGAGGAAAAATTAGTACAATCAATACTTACATTAACTTCATTTATTGTTTCCACTAATAAAACCATGGGTTCAAAAAGATTATCTCAAACTTTTATTTTGATATTGGTAGGGAGCGGTGGGTCCATAAGGTGAACCCAACATATCCCATTTAATATAATTAAAGTGTGTCTAATAACCTAAGTCGAGATACATACTCTTGGTTTGAATATAACACCTCATTTTGTACAAATATATACTAAAAGATGGTAATGAATATAAGGTGTCATGGATACTTACCTCATCAATCCATGATAATGTTGGCATATAATTCAATTATATAGATGACATTACTTACGGGGATAGTTCCCCTTGCTCTATTTTGTCAAAGTTACCTCCTCTTTCGGAGTTGCATCCACATAATACATTTAAATTTTTTTTTAATAAAAAAGGATATAATTATCATTTCATAATTGTTAATTCAATAACATACCACAATATGATTGGTATGACTATCAAAATCGGTATTCATGTCAAAATAATGTAATGAGACTGAATTTGTAAACATATTTGAATCCACGTATACTTATTTCAATAAAAATAAAATCCTCAAATCCTTTATAGTAATACGATTTAATATTTTTAAAAATATTTTCTTATTTTCATCATTATAATAGATTGAATATACAAATTAAGTTTGCTTTTTTAGAATGGGCACTAAAAATATACCTATTGATGAGATCATACACCTCCACCAACAAGTGATATGACTTCTATGGTTTTCAAAATCATTCCTCATAACAAAATAGTGTAATGAGAGTGAATTTGATAAAAAGTTATAAATCTCATATCATTATTTCAATTGAAAAAACTAAATCCTCAAATTGATTTATGATTTAATATTTTTTTGAAATATTTTCTTATTTTCATCATTATAATAGATTGAATATACAAAATAAGTTGGATTTTTTAATGAGAATTAAAAACATATCTATTAATGAGATCTTACACATCCTCCTTTCCTAACAAGCACAATAAAAGTTTTACGAAATTGTTTGTTTTGTGTTTTTATAAGTTATAAATGGGTCATGATGTGAAATCAAATGCAAGCGTGTCACGGTTATAAAATGGCTTGGTTGGAGATTTGAATTAGAAAGGCCTAGGACCTTGATGCAAAAATGTGACACACTTAGCATTAACAAAAATTTAGATGTACACCTTTGCATCAAATTGAATTTTTCTATTATTGCCATATTTGGCATTTCCTCCAAAATCTTGTAGTATTTTACAAGGAAAAAAACTAATTCTACAATAGGATGACAATTTGTTTTCCCAAACTTAGAAACCCATGATTTTGATGATAAATGGGAAAAATCTACTAGTCTTAGGAATTTTCCATTCATGTGATCTTCCAAACGTCTATTTTTAAAGAGAAATTTATTCTCACAAATTATGCTAACCCTTGTGATATTTTGTTGCTTCTATGTTGTTATTTTCTAATTTTGTTCTAGAGAGGGGTCATGTATGAGAGATGTCACTTAAGGGACATCTATAGTGATCCACGTCTTAAAAGTACCCCTTGCACTTTTGATAGCTTGATAACCTAAGTAGGTGTACAAACATAAAGCAATAGCATGAATTATTGTTATACCTTGTGACCTTATGGGAATGTGATTTGTGTGGACCCTTATTAAGCTCGAATAGAACTTAAACACAAATGATTTGAGAATTGTATCTATGAACTTATTTTTCTAGCACCCTATTGTGGATTCTTGACCTTGGTAGTTTAAACCAAAACACAATTTCCCTATTTTTCCAAAATTTTTATTTTGGTTATACAATTTGAGGAAGATGGTAGGTATCATAGGGTTTATACATGATACAAGAGTCAAGAAAAACATTGACTCATTATCTCAAGGTTTTTATGTACATGATATTGCTCTACATCATCTCAATTGTTGCGAAAGCATTATCTATCACCTACTAAAACACTTATGGAGTCAACACTCTAATGTCAATGTGCTTACCACTTGTTGGGGCCATGGAAAATAATTAGGAATGGTAATATGAAGGGTTGTGAGTTTCAAATTCAAGCTTCATCACAAGCCTATGTGAGTGGGCATACTAAATGTATATAAGGACTCGTGAGAAACTCACTTTAGTACCACTTACTTGGGGCAACCCAAAGGAAAAATCGATTAAATAGATGCTTATATATATATATATATATATATATATATATATAAACTAAATGAATGCTAGAGTGCAACAACAAAATTTAAAGTAATCAATCAAATAAAACAAGAAGATACGAACAAGCAATTAGAACTATAATGCATGATTGTATTATGTAACTTTTATAGAATGATCCGAGAACTCAAATATATTAACCACAAGACTCTTGTATCTAATCATCTATTCAATGAATAGATATGTTACAATGTTATAAACGAGAATAAGAAAAAACAGCTTAGTAGTTACAAACAACGCCAATCATTCACATTTTGTCAATTCATAGTCAATTTATGCATGTATTGTTGAATAAATGTGATAAAGAAAATTGACATTTTAGTGTTATGAGGTATTGGACATGTCAAGTTTTTGCTTCACAATATGACCATGTGATTGGTCATATTCCAAATTTTGTGTTGAATATTGCATGTTACACTAAGCACTTACCATTGTATTGCAAAATTACCAATGCCCCAAATTCTATTAAAACAATATGAGATATTGAAATATGCAATTCATTGTCATAAATTTTGATCTTAAAATATTAATCTTTGCTTTTGTCTTGTACTCGAAAATAAGATAAAATTTAGAAAAATACATCTTTAACATACCATGTGCCCAAAATTTAGAAAACTAAATTCTTAACATGCCATGTGATGAGAAATAGGTTAATAAAAGTAGTTTTAATTTAGATCCTCTCAACTTCGTTCAATCGTCATGCTCATTTCAAATTCTATGAGCTAATATATATGATAATAATCAAGCTTGATATCATTATAGAATGGGTATGTTATAACATGTTGATTATCGTATTTCTTTAGTCCCAACTTAGAATTATTGTTCTCCCAAGGTGTATTTGAAAGTTCAAATCTATTAATTTCACGATATATGGTACCAAAATGATATATTTAAATTAAATTTTAAAGTCACTACCAAGTGAGAGACCGATTTCAGCTATAATACTCCCCTTATACAATTTACCCGACATATTGTTCGGTGGTGTGTACAACCTTGTCACGTGATGACCTCTATAAAACACACATGCCTTTCATTAATGTAATCAAGTTGTACAAAAAAAGATGTTATTTATGTTGTCTACAAACTTTGGTTTCTTGGATGAGCGTAAAGTATCCTAACCAACTAAACGATTAAGTTACAAGATCCCTAGGTAACACAAAAATCTTGAAATACTCTATTATTGTCTTTGTGCATCACTTTACCAAGTAACATTTTTTTCATGGATTTTTGCACTTCAACCAACAAGCCTCTTCATTCAATGGAATCAATTTCATAATAGACCCCCTCCAACACATTTACATATTAATATATATGAATTCATACAATGTACATAGGAAAACATGAAATCACCCTTCGAACTTCGTGACTAGAATTTAGTCATACCATCAGATTTATAGGATTCTAACTATAATCATTCATGAGTCTTCTTGACAAGGTTGTGCAAATTCGGATGTTTAGTATGTCCCACTATGGCAATAATCCATCACTAGCTTCTCTATATTGAAAACCTTTTTTAAAATCAAGAATAAAAAATACTTTTAAGCTACTAGCTCTTTACAGTTTTGCGATAAAATTAGTTGACTATTCTTCACTACTAATATTTATTTCTTTAGAAGGCATTTGCTTGAATGATTACCCAAATAATTAAGCTCAAGGAATAACCTGAATAGTTTATTAGTGCCTTTAAATCCACTATATATTAGCATTGAGTTAGAGCTAAACTTTATCAACCAATACCCAACCCAAATAAAATAAGTTTTGGTCTACCCAATCAAAATTATGAACAATTTTCTTAACTGTGGTCCTAATGCACACATTAAGATCATTTTGAAATATACTATAAAAAACAACATCAACTTGAGTTTGATTTTTATTTATTAATTATGACTCTAAAGTACATATCCTATCGGTTTGCAATTAAAACCTAGCTTTAAGGAAAATCCTTGCTTAAGTATACCACTCAACCAAACCAGCCCCAACTCAGTACAAGTCATTTTTATCATAATCTGAACCATACAATTTCAAATACATCATATTTTTCACTTTGTCCATAAATATAGTCTCCCAAAAAGGCAAGAGAAGCGAAGAAAGAAGAATGCCGCATGTGGATGCACACTACGCAGTGCAAAAAGTAACCAAAAGAATAAAAATCAATCATGATTTTGAAATACGTCCATTTAGTTCATATTTTTCTTCTTACGCTGTAAACAATACTTATCGTGAGAAATAAAGTGACAATGAAGAACGTAGACTATTACAAACCTCATGAACACACACTTTATTTATGCTTACAATCGAGTTGTTGTTCAACGAAATCACCATTACTTCTATCAAAATAATAAAATAAACATCACCACTTAACACCTACATCTCTCTCCTACCTTTCAACGAAAGTTGAAAAATTAATATGAGGATATCTTCACTTGTAAATTTTAAAATTAATGTAGACAAGGAGTTGTTTATTCAACCTAACATTCTCTATGAGGAAGCACATGCCCGGTCTCGGTGGACCTTGAGTGAATGATATTAGTGTTCTCACTAGAAGATCCCCCTATGAAGAAGGACACGAGAATTCATGCTAGACCTTGGCCGAATGATATTAGTCTTTTCACTAGATTCTAGTTTCCTTCCATTTTCTCTAGATTCATAGCAAGGACTTTCCTAGAATATAGTTGTCCGGATATGCCATACAAGGGCCACTTACACCTGGAGCTCTGGACTATTCTCTTTAAATCGGATATGTTTTGCTCTCACTATACTTTTCCAAGAAACACGAACCAACTACTCTACCGGGTTTCACATGTCCTCCTATAACAGAAATAACATTGTGAAAAAACTGAACTCAACAACAAAACTCATCTATGGAGGAGCATCAAAAACAAAAGATCTAGAATACAATGCTAAAATAGAAGTTTCCAGATTAAACAGTCTTGACCTTGTAGAAGAAGGCTACACAACAAAGCCTTACCTTGAAAGATAGAATGTGCCTTTGGGTTCATCTTCATGACATTATTTAGTCCTCGTTATTTCGACTACCCACTACTCCCCTCATTTCGATGGTTGTTCCATATCAAGATTATAATTATCCATTTAACATCATTACTTAGTAAAAGGTTGATAGCAATAGCATAAAATCATGGATTAATTTCATAAAAATGCTTAGTAAATAGTTTTTGATAACAAGTAAAAGTGTAAAACCCATCTTATTGAATCAAACATGAACATGACCAAAAATAACCTAGGTAAAGAGGAATGCTCTCTCTATAAAGGCTCACAAGGATATCCTTTATCGTAATGCTCTTCCAGATGGTTAAATTGTTTTTGAACAGTCCACAGAGTTGTAATCAACAAAATCAAACAGCTTAATATCAACCATAACTAGCATCATCACAACTATTACAAAGTAAATAATATCCAACCTCGGATAAACAAAGTGAACATTATGTCATCACGACAAGTGATCCTTCTTCTTATGGGGATGATACTCTAGAATCTTCCATGTTATCAAGATTCAAATGACTATCAACTCCATGGTCTTGATTTTTAAAAAATGTCAACTAATGCAAGTGAGGAAATCTTTATGAAGTAGTTTTTAGAATTACCTCCTATAAATAAGATCCCATACATCCTCCTTTGACAATCATCACTTCTCGAACTCAAAGTACAAATTTATAATGGGCTTTTAGAAGGTTCACGGTTTGTTTTAGCTAGACCTATAAAATATGGGTCGGCCAAGGCCTGCATTCCATACATTTTGATTATAGATCCTACAATGACATTAAAACAGTTCATTTGTTGCCTAACTATGGCTAGGGAAATAAGACTTTCAAGTTTAGATAATTCATACTACATAGTAACCAAACTATTGGCATACCTATGCATTAGAAGGACGGTCCTTCGGATCAAAAGCAAGCAATTTTCTCAAAAGCCTTAGGGCCAAAGTATCTCGCCTTTGGAAATCTCTCGTACAAAAGGAATTATAGATTTCCTCCACATGCTAACTAGATATTTTCTAGCTTTATCATTCCGTATCTATTCTAGCCAAACAAAGCTATGTAATTGTTCACTCTTATGTGTGTCTAATATATGAACAACTCAACCATTTCCATTTCTTGCAGTTGTTTCACTTCAAAACCTGTAAAACAAATCTCAACTAGCATACGTCAAGGCACCAACTCTTAGACTTCATTGAAGGTAAGAAGAGTGATACAAGGCACACCCTAGATATGGCATCGGTAGATGGTGTTCCAAGAAAATCTGTAATTAGGTCCAAGTGGTGAACCACATTTTTCCCAAAGAAAATAGGTTGTCAGGTCATCACTTCTCTAAAGATGCATCCAATGCTGCATATGTCAACAACAGAGTGTAGTGCGAGAAAGTGATGAATTCAATCAAAAAGGCATATTTAGCAATGCATTTTTAAGAGACCCCAAATTTATTTGAAAACATGACACTCCAAAAGTTATTTGAAAACACGACACCCCAATGCTAGAGTCTTTGTAGAAAAAGGTCCATAACAAAGGAAATTACAATTGAAATTGTTGGTAATCAATATCACCAAAGATAGCCATTTGAAACATTTTTATCCAAGTGATGGACACAAAAGGGTCCAATATGGAAGCCTAGACTCTAGTAGCACTACAATAAATGTGATTATGAGAAACACTCGGACCACGAGGAGTTATGCAAAATGAATTGTTTTTTGTTAGCAATATCCACAAATATTCTATATGTTGGTGGCTTAAGACATTTAGAAAAGACTTTACATCGAAAAGCTTTAATCAGATTCAAGTCACCATATTTTTAAGTGTTCATGTCCAAGAAGCAAAACAATAGAAAAATCTTTCCAACACCAAAACCTTTAACAAGAATTCAACAATTCTTGACATGCAAGCGATGCACACATGTATTTGTAATTTTTGTAAAAAAATCATGTTGAAATGAAAAAGGCAAAAAATAAACATATTGAAATAAGCATTGAACATAAAAGTCCATCATAGGAGTTGCAAAATGGTGTTAGTAATTAATCATTCCCATAACATTTAATTGTTAGATTGCAAGATGAATTAATCTTGGATTGAATTTTTTAAACTATGTTGGAAGACATGAATAGAGAAATAATGAAGAATATTTGGAATGCACACATTTTATTCATTGTGTGTCCATCATTTTATTATGTGAGAGGTGGATACAAAATGGTTGAAGTGGTTACAATTGTTTATTAGTAAATACTTTAGCTAATATTCACAATGTTAAATTACAAGCCTTATTCCTTATACTCACTCTTAAGGCTTACACTACTGAGAATGAAAAATAAGCATAGTGATAGCTAGGTAGGCTGGCACGTGGTACAAGAGTACAGTACAAGTACATGGGGATCCAATACGCTGGTATGGATTTTTGTTGGGGGGTGGGTACACCCTTTTGGTATGGCCGCTATAATATATATATATATATATATATATATAATATTAAAAATATTTTAAAAAGTAACCAAATAAACAAAATTCCAGCCTTACACATGCATGGAGTAAAAAAATTATTAAATAAGTGAAATAGCCACAAAAGTTAAAACATATTGATAATTCAATGCATTTTGTCATGATATTCATTGTTTGAACTTGCAAGTAGTACATTGTTCAAATGTTCAAATGTAAACACAAAAAAGAAGATATATCAACATTCCAATAGTTTAATTATAATCATAATCAAATGATTTCGACACTTCTCCAATGTCTTCATCAAGAGCATCACCACCATCATGTGGTTCATTATAACCACAAGCATCAAGAGTAGAACTAGAACCATCAGCAATGCCACACCTATTAGCCCCACTATGCAGGTCACACAAAGTACTCTCTTGTTCGAGTCTAGCAATGAAAGTTGGGAAATGGAAGCATCCAAGTTTAGAGTCTTTGGGTCTATGAAGGTGAGAGTAGAGTATGCAAATGTGAGTCAAGTATGCAATTGTGAGGTTACTTTGTGTACTTATTGTTGTTGTTATAGAGTTTGAGATCACATTTTACGGTTTAGGATGCTTATTTAGTAGTTTACAAGTCGTTTTAACTTTGTTTTACTCAAAAACAAAACAAAAATCTTGTTTTTTACAACGGGTACGTCGGGTATGTCTAGGGTTCCTCCTGTAGTGCTCGAGTACCACCGGGCACATCTTAAGACATACCCTATCGTACTGGGCACTACATGAGGTATCCTGACGTACCCCCTACGTATTGTACATGTATCACACGTACACGGGTATGGGCACGGTACCCTACCCGACAAGGTACATACCTGTACCCATACCCTACATGGTACGCACGGTGCCCATACCCTACGGTGGTACGCACTGCCACGTAGATTAACGAGAAGATCTTAATAGAGCTAAACAGAGTAACACATTCTTCATAAGATTTCTCTTTGAAAATGGTTCTTTGATCAAGCGTAACACCATTGAGCTACCTCCTTAACCCTCGTAAAGGTGTAGTTCCCGAGTTGAATTCCCAAATTCTTGGATTCCACCTCTTCAAACTCTTGAATCACTAATCTCTCGAATTATTGGGCAACCATCCATATTGAGCAACACCGCGAGTGCTCTATCAAGTTTTCTTATGACCCTTGGAAGGGTATAATTCCCAAGATTTATAAACTCACGAATTAAGCAAGAATCCATACCAAGCTTTGTCTACACTAGATCCCTTCATGTCTTCAAAATGTGAGCCTTCTTTAAAAATAATTTTCTTCATTAGCAAGTTATTCACTGCTTTCAAAGATCTAGTGAATCTTCAAAGAATAGCTCCATTAAATTCATTTGCTCTACCTTGGAATTTTCCCTTCATTTTTTACTTACAATCTTATCCATCTTTTGAAGCATATTTCTTTCAACAACTTGATAGTGTACGATTTCTCCACAATTCTTTTTCATTGTCTCCAAGAGCATCAAAGGTAGTAGTTGAACCCTTGGACTCTTATGATCAATGTGTCTATACTGCTTTGATAACATCTTTGGCTTGCCTATTATCATTGTTAGTGACATCACAAATTTCAAGATTCATAATCTCGTCAGGCCCAAAGAGCAGGTCACTCATGGCCTTGTCTATGAGGTCTGCCACCGATCTCATCACCCCTTCTACCCCTCTTCTAGAACCAAACCCTTCAATATATTAAATGCCCTTCAAAATTTGATTTCCTCTTTTCACATATAGTAGTTTGTCTGCATTCACGACTATAATAAAGGAAAAATGTTCTCGTGCCCTCGATATTTGAAGAACAACGCAAATGTTTCCTCTATATTTGAAGAATGCAACTACAAACGTGTCTTCGAAAAGTCACGATTGTGAGTTTGTGCCTACAATGGCCTTTTAGACTCGTGTATTCAAAAACACACTCTTAATAAAGACAATTTTCAACTCTTTCCCTCAACAAATCCCTGTTGGTGCCCTCGAACTCTGTATTTGAAAAATGTAACTGCAAACGTCTCCTCTATATTTGAAGAATGCAACTGCAAACCTATCCTCTATATTTGAAGCATGCAACTGCAAACGTGCCCTTGAAAAGTCACCCTTGTGAGTTTGTGCCTTTAATGGCCATTTAGACTCGTGTATTCATAAAAACACTGTTAATAATGAAAATTTTACACGCTTTCCCTCAACAAATCTCTAGTTTGTGCCCTCGAACTCTGTCAGCATCTGCACAAGTTTAGTAGAGAATATGGATGCAATTCACGATATGAATGTGCGATATTTAGATTTGCAACTGTATTTTGTTGGCATTTTTCGTTACTATATTCATGCCCTTTCAATACAATATTAAAACCGTGTGAAACTCATATCATGTGCCCACGCAACCATTTTTAATGGTGGAATATTAATGGCAGGACTGTTATTAATGGCGAATTCTTTCATGACATTATTCTTCTATCACATTCCCTAGGTGTAGATGCTTCACAAATACACTGAATGCTCTTCCTTCGCAACACAAACTTATGTGACGTGAATCACCTTTGAAATAATTCCTTATGTCTTCCTCCTCTCTTGTCTAACTCTAATACCAATGTTAGAAGACATGAACAAAGAAATAATGAAGAGGATTTGAAATGCACACATTATTCATTGTGTGTCCGTCATTTTATTATGTAAGAGATGGTTACAAAATGGTTGAAGTGGTTACAACCATTTATTAGTTAATACTTAACTAATATTGACTTAATGCTAAATTATAAGCCTTATATTCCTAGCAAATATTTTCATTTCATTAAATATGAAAGATAAAGTTTGTATGCTACTATTCATGAAAATGCCTAGAATTTTATCAATACTTGTACATCTTGGAAAATATAGTATATAGTATACTTAGGTAAATTTTATACCAAAACAAATGTTAAATGTCTTTTGAATTTTTTTCCTCATTGGAAAATCTATTTCTTTTAATATTAAAAAAATCCAATAGGAGAAAAACCCACAATTGTTTCCCTACTTATGACAGAGGTTCGGGCATTGATCTCTCATGACATCAACCTAAGTTGTATGCATCCAAAATCATTCACAACATCACCATCTTCTAATGCAGTATTACTTGATTGCTTCTACATGTTGTTCATATTTCACTTATTTTCATTAGCTTAAAATTGACCATGGCAATCGACAAAATAAGATGAAGACAAGCACAATAGCTTATGTTCTGTTTTGTTTTACCCAAGCCTTCATTTCTTGGAATTCCTTTTCTTTTTTTTGCTTTTTCTTTTTTAATTTACTAGGTGGGTTATACGTTCCCACACTAGGGGAATTTAATCAACGATTGATGAAATTGGAAAAATTTGAATTACACCAAGCGTAATGACATACATAATAACATTTGAAGAACAAATTTTGAAAGATGCGAAATTAGTATGTTGATACCAATTTTACATGGAGAAGTACCCTCTCTAAATCATTTAAATGATTCATGAACAATGAATAAATATTTACAGACTCCACAAATGCAATGAAAATCATACACCTAATAAGCACAAATACTACTATGTATATTGTCTACCATCATGTTTGAATAGGAAAATATAATTAAAGAAGACAATAGATTACAAAGAGTTAAATTAGAGACTGCATAAGATACAATGCGAGATAAATACAATCAACATTTAGTGGGCATCCTTAGATGATGTCATTGTAGCTCTGGATAAATCCATCTTAGGCAAGACATGTATTCCATTTTAGAGACAAATAGTTAGTCACACAAAGACCGAGAATGGACAACAACGTATCACTAGTTTTCTTGCATAACAAATAATTGCTGCAAGCACCAACAAAATCCAAAAATGTTGCTTAAAAAATCACTTTTGAACATTTTTTTCAAGTCGTTCAATATAGTCACCTTTAATTACAGATAATCACAAAGACCAACCAAAAGATTAGATAGAAACCTCATAAAGACTTAAATTGTCACAAAAACATATAGCTAAGTTATGGGTTTCTCGTAGATGAGTTGAAAATAAAGGATGTAGAAATAGAAAGTGCCAATCTATAAAGAGGATGAATCGAAACAAGAGGGGATAAATTAATTAAAAAACAAGAATTACCATAAGGAAATATGCTTGGTATGGTCATTACCTAGGGTCGTTTGCTTTTGCAAGTTACTACAAAATGTAAGGAACAAGAAGAGAGAACATTTTGGTTTGTACATGCAAAGAAGTAAAAACGTTTTTGCATGGTTGCCCCATTGCCATCCCAAAGAATAGAGGCAAACCCTCATTAAAAAATATTTATTACGGAATAAGTGGAGATCAGCACCTTTCATTGCACGTATTACGGTTTGTGTGTATTCATTCTTGTTAGAAACTATGGTAGGAATGTGTTTTGAGGTTTCTAGTTATTACCAAAAACATTCATTTACCGTCATCATTGCAAAACATGTAAAAACAAAACCCAAAAGCTACTCTTAAATAGTACTACTATATATCTATGTCATTGACAATGTTCCTTAAGTCATGTAAGCTAAAAACATGTTGCATAAATACCATGTATAGCTTTATCAATGCCAATGATATCAATGATAAAATGATCATAATTTATAACTAATCAAGCTGTTGCGTAATAGAAGTCCTTTCCTCCCACGTTTGTTAGTTCATTAGCATGACAAGTCCATGCTAGTGAACTCACATTCTAATCTGGAAAGGACAATGATCAGAAGAGGGATGAACGTTGCACATTCTCTACATTGTTCCCTTAATGAGTTTCATGTGAAGCAACCAAATTTTCACATCTTTTAGCCAATGAAAAAGAAAATTACTAATTATACTACAATAGTACTTAAAAATCCATGACCTTAGATTCATATCAAATACAAGTTATATGTGATTTTTACAAGATTTCATATACACTAGATGTGTAGCTACTTTCATCCTCTTAGGTACTTTTTAATTATTATAGTGTAGTGCCCCGCTATATGGAACTCATTTTTTAAATATAATTGTTGCATCTCCAAGCTTGATTATCATTTTTCCTCCTTACACCTAGTAGGAATTATGTATTTCAATTATACTTGTTTGTATAATGACTTTTCATATTGGCATGCATGTTGAAACACACTATAACTTAAGACATACTCAAACTTACTTGGATCTCGGACATTTCATATGCAGATTTTATCATGGTGTCATATTTTATCTTTATCATTTGAATTCATTTTTGAGAATTTAATGAAGTGCAATAAATTGCTTTTTTAATATACCATGTGTATATTTGACATTTTATTTAACATGTTATATTTGAGGTATAGTCATGCGATATGGTTTATGTGCAGATAACTATATCCATACCAAGACCATTAAGGGTTGAAGGGAGATGCATGGTTCCATGAGGGCGTTTGGGTCGACCAAGCAGAGAAAGACTCGACACACGGTGACACTTATGGGTAAAGGGACTTTGGAAATGGACTCTGTCATGAGTTAAGCTATACATATACTTGGGATTAGATAAGTTCAAACAATTATTAATTATTTAAAATTATTATAATCTACATTATTAATAGTTGGTTTAACTAAATACATTGGTGGGATTGTTAGTCTATCTTATGAAAGGTGTTATAATACCAATAGATAGGTGTGACATTAATTAATTAGAGGTAGTTTATAGGAATCCCATCCTAAATAATGGGATGTCAAACTTGTATAATTATCTCTGTCCTATTTTAAATAAAGTAATCCTAATATGGCACAAATTTTCCCCATTGTTAATCGCAATGGTGTATACATAAAGGTAAGTATCTCTAACTATCCTTTTCCTTTATGTTATTTCTGATTTGATTGATGTATCATGTAAACAATTTAGAATAGAGTAACATATTTTTAATCTATTTCATTATTCCATATTGTCCCTTGCCTTACAATCCTTTGGGAATTACAACCTATTGATCTCTATACAATCCATGTTTACAACCCTAGCTTAGATATCTATATGTTCTTTACAATATATTGACCATATAATGAAGACACTAGTATGACACCACCTCCTATTATTAATCCAAGATTTGGAAACCTACACCTTTAATAGGAAGCAAATTAACATATTCTAGATCCATGGCATTAGCATTCCTCGATTACAATCCTCTTGTATGTAGGCCTTAGAATGGTCATCTCTATATCCTAATCTATATTATTGAGAAGAGAAAGAGGATAATCTACAAAACATTTTAGCCACATACATTATGGTGAACCTAACGTGAATATGACTCAAGGGAATCTTACTCCATTCTTTTCGTTGAGTCATATTCACATTTTTTCCTTATTCTAATATCAACTCAAAATATCCTTTAAAATCAAATTAGTATCACCTTCTTATATCTTTCATTTACATCATGCAATCTTCTTAAAACCATTCATATCCAATTATGCCTTTTTCCCATATCTCTCACGGATAAAGATCCAAAAACAAATCTTCCTCCTTTCCTCTTCATCACTTTACCATGGCCAAAGATTCACAAAAGGATCTTCCCATCTCTCACCACTCTATCATGGTGAAGGTTCGTAAAAATATCTTCCCATTTCTTCTCGAATCTCATGGATGAGGATCCAATAGTAGATCTTCCCCTTTCCCCTTTCTTCACCACTTTACCATGGCAAAAGATCCAAAACAGATCTTGATTTTCTGCTACCCTTGTATCTCCCACCGCCCACCATTGATAAACCTAACTCATGGGGCACCTTACCTCAATTCATGCTAACCACTCAATGCAACATGGTCAAAATAGAACTAGAAGATCCCAAGATTCTCTTTCAAGACTTGAACATTGGGAATATTTTCACTCATACTAAGAATGGTTCCTACACCAAGTTCTTCAAACTGAAGCTCCATGGAACCAAGCTCTTATAAAGCATCACCAAAGCTTCTATTCAAATCACCTAATGTTCTCTTTTACAATCCTCCTGAAAATCCAACTTAAAATCCAATCAATAAGACTACCAATCCTCTTCCCGCTACTAGCTAGACCCTAACAAATGGCACCAATCTCGTGATGGTCAAATATCAAATGGATCATACGAAAACAAATACTAATCAAAACATGACCCAAAAAAAACCAAATTTTGTAAATGGTGCCCCAACCTTCACAAATCACTGTAGGATGTACTAATCCTTCTTTTTTACCTATGTTTCCCTTGGATGCCTTTAGGAAGCCACTACCCAACCTCCAATTTGAAACAAGGTTTTACAAATGTCACAAAATGAACCCCTATCTCCTTACATCAATTTGATAGATTTGGGGGAATTTCCTATCTATCTCTTATAATGGGTGAACGACCCCACTCTTCATCTTAAGGAATTTGGAAACCTTTATAAGGAGTGGATCCAAACTAAGACCTACGCATCTACCAAACTACTAGCTAAAACCCTAATAAGTAAGGCTTTAGAATGGTACAATCAACTCCCTCAACATTTAATCACTGAATTAAAAGATCTAGTTAATCCCTTGATGAAGATATTTCAACAACTTGAACTTCCTGAAAATCTCTTTCAAAAGTTTGTCAAGATGAAGCAATCTCCTAATGAATCAGCATAATGACTTCATTAAAAGATGGAAAATCATAGGAAACAAATCCAATCATACTCTCCATAGCAAAAATCTCTCACATCTTTCCCGAGTCTTGAATCCCACTATCCAATATAAGGTTTGGTCCTCCCTCAACACATTAGAGGAGGCCTTCGAACAAGCTAAGAGGCAAGCCTAACTTATGCAAAAAATGGAGACATCTCAAAAACCAATCAAAGATCCTCTCAAATCAACAACCAATGTTATCAATCCCTCACAAAATAAAGATCCTTATAAGGGTGAATCTATCATGTTTTCTTCTTCATCCAATTTTAATCCAAATACTTAAATCAGACAAAGAAACCCTCACCACCCACCCTTGAGTTATCATGAACTCCCACAAATCATGCCTATACCTATATTATTTCAAATTGATCCTTCAAAACCCATGCCTACATGGCATGATCCAAACAAATTCTATGTGGCATATGCTACCATTGGGCATTCTAATGACAATTGTCATGACCTTAAAAGGATACCCTACAACCTTATGTTAGGTGTTATTTTTGATATGAATTTAATCCCTCAAGAGTGCTACAAAAATATAGGTCACTCCAATGCCAACAACATCATCGACATCCTAGAATAGTTCACAATATCAAAAAGGAATCCATGAACAACTTTTTACAAAACTATGAAGGACATTATGACCAAAATTATCTTTAATCCCAATAAGGGAATGCGGTCAAATTCAACTATCAATGCAAGCCTGCATGTGAGGATCTCATCTTCAAGCCTAAAAAAATATCTCAACCAAAATTGTTACTTAGAGTCACCTCTAATGACAAATCTATTAACAATTTTGCCCCACCAACAAAGCTTCCACCTAAGGACAACATTCCTCCATCTAAACCCAAATCTCCTCGAATCATTAAAAATCCTCTAATCACCAAACCTCCAACCACTTATTAACTCTCAATCAAAATATTGGCATGTATCTTATCAAAGACCGCAATGGAACTTCCTTAATGATCTTGATTCAATGCCTTAACAATGCTTTATGGAAATTATGCGTACATATCCTCAAAGCATTGGACCTTCCTCATTCAACATCTTTAAGGCTTAGAGGATTCCCAACAACCACCAAGGAAGACCCTTCTCATCAACCTCCTCCTACATCGAAATTCACATCCTATAAAATGTGACTCCACCTCAAAGCTAAGAAAGCACTCTCCATACAATAACCTTATGATGACATTAACAATGATAAAATCCTCTTGATGCGATGATTCTCCCATTCTTAGTAGTGTCCTTATCCGGGATGTGTAAATAAGGAAGGTCCTTGTGGATGAAGGTTCGGAATTAATGTCGCATCCTTTTGGTTAATCAAAATCTCCAAAAACATAGGATTTTTCAAGCAAGACCTCAAGTGAACACGACTCACTTGTTATGGCTTTGATGAAACCCACCAAAAGCCCCTTAGATGTAGTTGGTTCCCCATCACCATGGGACCCAAAACCTGCATTTCTTATAACCTCCTTTTGGACCAGCCATGGATGCATCGCATGAGAGAAATTACATCATCCGAAGCCAATGCCTTAGAATTAATCCACAATAACCAAAAAATGCAAGCATGAGGTTGATCTCAGCCCTTGAGATATCTCCATTCCTCATCCTAACAAACGAATCCAATTTCATCCCACACGAACAATACATAGTATACCCTCACTAAATTTTATGACTATCAACTTCAGTATTAGCGTCACTCTTACCGAGTCAAATGATGATGATCTGACAAACTCCAAAACACATGTAACAAAAACACGTTACCATAATGTATTATGGATCTACTCACCTCCATCTCTTCTACGAAAAGATTGATTCCCACCCATTCTTGAAGACAATATTTAGAAAGATCCTCCTTGTCACACTAATGATGCCTCTTACAACCATATGAGGATTTATATGATTCCAACAAATTAGTAATTGCCAAAACATCAGCACCTCTCTCTCCTAGATCCTTTACTCTTGGCATCACCACCAAAGAACCTTATAACAATATTAATACCCTTTGCCTCGATGATACACTAGCATGTAAAATCTTTCCCTCTTATGATGAAGATTACATCATGTCCCTTATAGAAGCTAGACACCTTGATGTTCTTAATTATCAACTAGCTCAAATGCAAGCTTTTATCCGTGAAGCCAACATGATTGAAACTTTTATAATCTAACTTCCCCTCACATGATCTCACACAATGGAGCATCCTATAATGCCCACCTCTTTCAACACCTCAAAATTGGGGGCATCTTATAATGCCCACTTTCATCCTTTTTCCAACTCGGGGAATCTTTGATGCCCACCCCCACAAAAATCACAACTTCAACACCTCCTCCTCGAGAGCATACCCCACCAAGGGTATGTTCTCCCGCACAATTAGATTTGCATGCCACCTTGCATGTTATAACTTCTTGCACTCTCCTTTTACCACATTCTTCTTTTTGCTAATATTTCCTCCTATCTTAACTTACTACATAGTTTTTCATGCTTCTTATCTTTATCCTTGTTTCTCTTTTTACAAGACTATTACTTTGGTTGAGACATTTCCAGCAACAACCTCATGACCTACTTTATCTTTTATAGGATTTTTAGTTTGGTTGAGACATTTCCAACTAGCACCATACAACATACTTTACTTTTACATGACTATTAGTATTAGTTCAACTAATGCCTCACAACCCGGGTTTCATAGCTTTGACATATTATTATCTCTTTTTATCTTACTTTCACTACGTAAAAATTCTATATTGTTTAGTTATGATCCTTAGGCTGGTTAGTCCAAATTTTTCAGCTACCGCTTTTGACCGTATATTACCTTATTTGTAGAGGTCAATTAGTAAGAATTTTTAAGCTATCCCATAAAATTCTATACTATCTACTTTTACACAACCTTGATAGTTTAGATGCCACCGATGCTCAACTAATACCTTATATCCTAATTTATTTTTATGGTCATTATGCTCTTACTTGAGCTACTTTAGTAATTTATTTTATAGTTCTACTTTTATAGTGGTTTCGACATCTTATCCTTGTTGGGTTTATACGGACAATCCTCTTATCGAGTTGCATTGCTAATTTATTTTAATATTATGTTTTTGTGTCATTTGTTTCTTCCTTAGATATTTTGGTATACTTTCACCCCTTTTTACAATCTTATGTTCCACTTGGATATTATCAAGGTTATGCAGGGACATGCACCTCCCATCTCCAAGCCATCAAGGACGTTTTGGGTGCATAGGGACGGGGAGGAAACATTTCCCCACGTTCTAGAGAAATAAAAAAATAGAGAACGTTTCAGGACGTTTCTTGAGTTTACAAAATGTCCAGTGCTTTGAAAATTATGGGATGCCACAAGGGACGTTGTGACATCCTCGAGACAAACAAGGGATCACCGGAGGACATCACATGATCCCCTACATCTTACAACTTTTTAACATCCAAAAAATCACTTTTAAAATTAAAAACACATAATCTAACTTTAGTAAAACTATCACTCTACATCCCTAACCCTAAAACACATCAAAAACATATTAAAAGCACAACCCACAATCATTCTAATCACACTAAGCTAAAGAGGAATAGGGAGAAGTAGAGGAAGAGGAGAAAGTAGAGGAAGAAGAAGAAAAACAAGAGAAAGAGCAAGGTACCCTTGCATCCTAATTTTTAACATCAAAATGGGTTTAGGGAATATTAATAAATAATAATGAACTTTCTTTCAAAATTTGAAATGGATTAAAGAAGGGCATTGGTTTTTTTTTCCAAATGTCAAGTAGGTTAAACAAGGGAATTGATGTTTTTATTCAAAGAGGGGTAAAGAAGGGTAGAGCATTGATGTTTTCATTTTTCTTTTTTTTCTATTTCCCAAATGGAAAGACTGTGTAGGTTAAAGAAGGGCGAGGCATTGTTGTTTTCCTTTTTATTTTTTATTTTTTGTTTCCCAAATGCAAAGTTTGTGTGGGTTCAAAAGGGCATTTTTGCTGTGTTTTGTTTTTATTCCAAAATGCAAAGTGAGTTTAAAAAGGGCATTGTTGTGCTTTTTTATTATTGCAACCCCAAAATGAGTTTAGATAGTGAACATGAAATTGAATGTGAAATTTGAATAGGTGATGAAATAGGTGAGGGTATGGAAGGAGAAAGGAAAATGATAACTAACAATTCACATGGGAGTGTTGACAAGTTTAGTTGTCCCTCCAAGATGTTGAGCAAATATGCCCGAGGATTGTTTAACCCAAAAACCTTTGAAACAATTCTCTCCAATTGTTGAAGGCCCCAGATCAAACACTTTAGGGGGGACTAAAACATGGAAGTGCTATATATGCTCATTGACTAGGTCGGACAACATTACTAGATTGAATGCGTGAGGGTATGCAAAGAAAGGCAAATGGTAACTGACAATTCACATGGGAGAGTTGACAAGTTTAGTTGTCCCTCCAAGATGTTGAGAAAATATGCTTGAGGATTGTTTAACCCAAAAAATGTTTGAAAAAATTCGATCAAATTGTTGAAGGCCCCGGATCAAACACTTTAGAGGGGGAATAAAACATGGAAGTGCAATATATGCTCATTGACTAGGTCGAGCAGCATTACTATATTGAATGCACACTTATTGCACATTTTAGGTAAGTGTGTTGGCCTTAGTGTATAACTATCACTTGAAGACAAGGCAAAGATAGTGAGGTTGTTTAATGGAGATGCCACAGAGAAAGTTCCGCCAGTTAATGGCATCCATAGTTTTCAGAGAACTTCTAAGAATGCTTTCTCAAATACTACAAGTTTTGAGATAAGCTCAAGTGAATACTTTTAGTAGTAGGGGAGGAGGAAGGTTGTGGCCCTCAATCCAATTGTGGATATGTATGATACAAAGGCTAAGGAGAAAGTTGATGATGCCATCAAAAATTCATTTATTTCATTGGCATCCCATTTCATGTTACTCTCTCCCCTTATTATAACCAGATTGTGGCTAAGGCAACCAAAGCAGTGTAGGTTATGTGCCCCCATGAGACATGAAGTTGAGGACCACAATCTTGGATAGGAACTATTCCAAGGTTAGCTTATTGATGGAGGAGATGAGGTGCACTTGGGTTTCTCATGGTGCAACATATCATGGATGGGAAAAAATATATTAAACACCACATACTCATCAATATCATTGTTAATGTAGTTTAGGTCCTTACTTCTTGAAGTTTGTCGATTGTTTGAGAAAGAAGAAGGATGCAAAGTTTCAATTTTTCATTTTGTGAGATGTCACCGAGGAGGTTGGCCCTACTAATGTTGTATAGATTGTTATAGATGCAACATATGTGTGCAAAGTAGTAGGTAAGCTTGTTAAGGCTCACTACCAACATATATTTTGGACCCCATGTTATGTGCATGCCATGAACAATGCACTGAAATACATTGGAAAAATTTATTGGGTCAAAAGTGTAGTGGTAAAGGCTAGAGAGGTGTAGATATTCATCTGCAACCACCATACATCATTAACACTCTTTTGTAGCTTTTTGAGGAAAGAATTCCTCAAGCTTGTAGACACACGATTTGCTTCTTACTATATTTTGTTGGGATTGAAATGCAAGTCCCTACAATCTGAAGATCATGAAATCTGGTGGATTAAGTGGGAGGTGTCTAGGATAGAATAGGGGGAAGAATGTGAAAATGGTGGTGGTGAGAGACATTTTGGACAAATGTGAGATACATCGCATCGATTGTGTCTCCAATTTTTAATGTGAACAAATATAGGGATTATGAAATCCCTAACCTCGGCAAGATATTCAAGTGTATTGATAGTATGCTTCGCTAGATGAAGGTCATTATTCAGGAAAGGGACCCCACCTAGAGTTCTACTATCAACACATTCAACCCATTGTTGAGTAGATGTGGGAGAAGTTGAACACCTCTTTACAAATGGCCACATATCCACTAAATCTTAAATGGTATATAGAAAGGTTTGGCAAATTTGTCCATGTTGATGACGAGGAGGTGAGGAGGGGTTTCTTGAAAGCCCTGAAAAATGTAAAACTAGCTTCACGGGTCAAAATTGATTGGATCAAGTTTGTTAATCTTGAGAGCTACAAAACTTTGGCGAAGATAGAGGAACACATTGGCACACGTGAGTCACGTGAGGTCGTGGCGATTGTATGGGCCTCTAAGATTAGTGTGTATAGTTGTCATTCATCTTCTTTCTCAAGTTTCTAGTTCCTTTGCTTCTAAGAGTAATTGGTTGATATATGGGTGGACCCACTCTTAAGAGGAACATAATATACTTACCTCGAAGAGCACGAGAAAAGTTGTTGCTATACACGGACTTGTTATGTCTCATGGATTGCAAGACGCAAGTAAAGGAAAGGAAAACATTACGGTGGGATGTAGATCCCGAGGATTTGAGGCAGATTGACAAATATCATGAGCAATTGGAATTGATTGGGATCCCCTTCTAGGATGTAGATGATGCTAATAGTTCTAAAGAGGAGCATTTCGTGATTATCCCTTTGAAGGACTTTGATTACTGGTTTGCATACCATGTTTCAAACTTTAGTTTTTGTCATTTTGGTCATGACATATGTACTATTCTTATGTTGATTAAACAATACTTTTGTTTCTACACTACCTAGTTTGTCCTTCTATCCTCCATCACATACAAAGCGAATCTTATCTCTTTATGATTAGCTACCAACTTTATCTATCATTATATCACACTTTCCTCCCTACAGCTTCACTTATCCCCCTTCTCCCACTTGAGGCACACTTAGGTTAGAGATGAGATTTCACTCTTTCTTTACGTTAGGTCTAGAGGTACCTAAACATCACAGTTTCTAAGTTATCTCTTATAGCACTTAGGTCTAAGCTTTCTTTTGTTAGTCATATTTCATACCCATTTGATCAACCTTTTGATTTTGTAATGAAGAGGAATAATAAAAGTCAAAAAGAAAAGTTAAAAGCTATATTATCAAAGAAATATCAAGCAAAAGGCAATAAAAAAAGACAATTAATACAATCAACAAAATTCAACCACAAATAAAAAATTCGTGATATCATTTTGGTAAAATCATTATCCTAGTTGAAAGCTCAAATTCCACATATGGCCTTAGTACAGAGATTAAGGTCCTTTGGGGTATAATAGGTATTTTTGACTAGAGTGGGAGGTCTCATATCTATCATTCATTGCCTGACTAAGAAAACATCATGGGAAGGAAAGATACATCACCTAGATAGCATGGGATATCTTTATACTTATCTAGTTCACTTAAGTTGAACCCGCATATTTGCATTTCTTTTCACCTAGGTGACGAAAACCTTTAATCATACCCTATTCATTAGAGTGTCTTATTTGTGATAATAATCTTTTATTACCATCGTGTCGCCTTACTCTTCCTCTTTCATGTCACTCCCTTTAGTCCCCTTAATGAATATTGTTGGTAGTTGACCATGACTTTATACCCCTTTACATCCTACTATCTTATTACAAACTACTCGCCTATTTTATATCTTGGCCCTCGTCGAAGATTTTTCAAGTATGATTGTAAGGCCTTGAGCTTCCTCACATACATCATTTACATCCATACCATCTCCATTCACCCTTGTCATAACATTAGATGGTAAAATATACCTCCCAAGAAAATCCAATGCAAGTAACCGATTGTGATCCTATTCATTTTAGTGTTTTCTTATTTATCACATCTTATGTTTTCCTTTCTCATTTCTTAGATTACATTTGATTTTTATTACAATCGTATTGATAGATATTTTGATTTCCTTATTTTTTTCTTAGATATTATTGGGTGTCTTATAATATTATTGCCACATTTTATTTACTTCTTTGATTTCTTTCATGGATTTTATTAGGTGTCTTATTACCATCTTATTGTCACGTCTTTTATGTTAGTTGATTTCTTTTTTAAATTTTATAAAGTTTCTTAACATCATTGTCATGCCTTGTAATTTATTTGATGTCTTAGATTTTACTATATGTCTTACCATAACTATCATGCCTTTTAATTTCTTTGATTTCATTTTTAGATGTTATTAGGTATCTTATTATTCTTGTAGTTATATCTTTGATTTCTTTGATTCCTTTCAAATATTTTAATAGATATCTTTTGCCTATTTATTTATACCATGTCTTTTGATCCTAAAAATCCTTGTATGTTTTTCATTAAACATTCATCTTCCCTCCTAATTTAGCATTTTCCTTTTCAATTCTCGCCATCGATGTAGCTTTTCATTTATAGCCATTGATTTCACCACACTTGTGCAAACATAGAAATGAAAAGATATATATTTGCTTATACATCTTACTCATATTTTACCACCTACTTATTATCTCCCTTCATATCAAGACCCATCCTAGTATTCTCATCTACCCCATTCCTACCATCCTTCCATGAACTCCCCTTGGTATAGGATTTACTTGCTTACTTTACTGAATTTATCTTCTAGTATTTCTTTTCGTTTTTGTATTATTTTGGTCCTCTCGGCAGCTCTTTATACATTATGGTAAATCATTATGCGACCACACTCATAGAGGGTAAGTATGTTTCATTTTGGCTCATATTTTATCATTTATGTTACTACTTCATTTCAGTCATTTTGATTTGGTGTTGCATTTTCTTTTCCCAAAGACCATCTCATGTTGCACTTTTTATGACATGCGATGATCATATGTATAAACCTTATTTTTAAAGATTACTAATTTGTTTCTTCACAAGCACCATTGGTGCATTAGCCTCCCTAAGTTATGTGTTATGAGATACAACCGAGAATGGGGTGAACTAGTTAGTGGTGGAACTTGTGAGAGATATTTGACGTACAAATCCATGCTACCTTATATATCCTATCCAATACATTACCTAGCCATCCTCTTTCAACCTCGTACGACATCACCTTACTAACCTCTTATGATCACCTACTTATCCACTTACAACACCCTTATACTTACGTTAAATCAATTTTTATCATATCTAGAGTCTTCCTTCACCTCTTGAGCCTTCCTCTAAGACCCCATGTTTTATCCTTACCTAGAGCCGCTGGTATCGATCATGGTTGATATAGTTTAGGTGATATTACTCATGGTCAGATGCCCACAGCTGCAAGGTACTTTAATGATCATGTTCCTTATTTATATGTGGTATTTGAAAGCATTTACCATCATCATATCATTCATCATTTGGTTTGCTTGCATTTAGGAAGAGGCTCTTAAGGTATTAAAGGTTAAGCGAGTTAGTCTTGTTTACCTTTGTACATCTATTGTTAAAGCATTGGGTCTAGGAAACTCAAGAATAGGAGATGTGCCACCAAGGTATACAAAGTTTTTCGTAGTCCCTAACTAGTTAATACTATCCTTCTTGTGGTCCTCTGCATCAACTCTCTCATAACGTGTTGTTGACTCTAAGGGGAAGTGTGCAAATGGTGTTTACATAAAGGTAAGTATCTCTAACTTTCCTTTTCCTTTGTCATTTTTTATTTGATTGATTGATTGATGTATCATGTACATAGATGAGAATAGAGTATCATATTCTTAAATTATTTTATTATTCCATATCATACCTTTCCTCGCAATCTACACTTTGGAAATTACAACCTATCAATCTCTATACAATTAGTGTTTACAACCCTACCTTAGATATCTCTACGTTCTTTGTAATCTGTTGATCTTCATACAATAAAGACACTAGTAAGAAACCACCCCTATCCTAGACCTAGGTTTTGGAACCCCGTGCCTTTGATAGAAATTAGATTCCATCTTCTAGATCTCCTCTTGTGTGTAGGCCTTATAATGACCCTCTATGTATCCTAATCTATATTATCGGGAAGTCACAAAGGATAATCTATATTCCATCTCAACCCACATACATAATTCTCCGAGTGAACAACATTTTGGAGAAAGTTGGAGGACCTTAGAAGGTTGGAGGACAATCTTTGATCTTGAACTCTCTACAAACTTGAAGACTAGTTTATTGATTTAGTAGGGAAACTTAGATTAAAAATATCTACACCGCCGAAGATGATGATCATCAATGGCAATGATGCTAAATCATCCTTCATTTGCACACTTGTAAATTTAGTCAAAACTACCCTTTGGGCATTACAACCTATCAATCTCTATACAATTTGTGTTTACAACCCTAGCTTAGAATTCTCTATGTTATTTACAATCTATTGATCTTCATACAATAAGGACACTTGTAAGATGTCACCCCTATTCTATACCTAGGTTTTGGAACCCTATGCCTTTGATAGGAGAGTGGATCACCATATTATATGTCTTCTCTTTTGTGTAGGCCTTAGAAAGGTATCCTAATCTATATTATCAAGAAGTGAGAGTTTAATGTCCCAACTCCGGGACCAATTGGAAATTAGGCAAATAAGCAACTCTTCAATGGATCAATCAACTGAATACAACAAACTACTTATACCGGTTGAGTAAATGACTCAATAAACCCAAGGATAAGGGTTTAATGGCCTTAACTCATCAACTAAAATTCCACAATCTCATGAATGTATACTGCTGCAATAAAAATCTGATCACTGTATTCTCCTAAATGCAAACAAAAGACAAACCACTGCATCTATGGAAGCCACTGAAACACTTATACAATCTGATCATATGTTTTATGCCTGGACTGATGCAAGATAGGTGATAAAGAATGCATACAGATCAACAAACCAAAGTATAACATGAAATTGCTGATTTTAGCAGCTCACTTCACACTCCCAAACCATACCGTTTCACTCCAACTGAGATCGCTGATTTGAAGGAGAGAGCAGCAGACTATTATTTACTAAAAACCAGTCCCAACACATCCAATATTGTTAATAACTTGTACTGAAGGAGATCGCTGCAACAGAGGTATATAATCATGGATAAAATGATCGATCCACCTTAGACAGACCACAAACCAGTTACCAAGACACTTAGGCACCCCAAAATGCATTCTACAATATCCAGAACAAGTCGCTAATACCCAGGAAATGACAAAAGTTTAATTGGACTACGATGCCAAAGGCCGTGGTCATTAATGGCAATGATGGTAGACCATCGTCCAATTACACACACTTGCAAATACAATAAAAAGACTAAAGCCACCGACATTGGTCATCAATGGTAGTGATGAAAGACCATACTCCAATTACATACAATATATTCAATAAGGTGGCCAACACCCACTAAGAAAATGTAGTGAGGACCCAATCCCACTACTAATGTTTTGTAATTGTTCAATGAGGCCCAATCTAACCGAATGAGCACTTGAGATGCGGTCTAGTCACACCTAGGTATGAGTGTAGCGAGGACTGCTCCCACTACTACAAATATGATATATTTGTAGCTATGTTGAACTATGAATGTGTTTGAAATCACGTATGAGTGTGTGTTGTGTCCTATCTTTAAACTATATGATGTTGGAATAATGTGTGTCGAACTTACGTAAGGTAATTCACCTTTACATCAAGTTCTACCATACATAGGTACTAAGTACACTTAGTCTAAACCTATTGTTATATAGTTGTGATTCTCACAACTATTATATTCCATAGGTTTGGTATGCACACCAATATAGGGAAATGAAATATCTTCCTATTTTAGTGTGCAAACATTAGGAGTTTGTTTGTACAACAAACTATGAGTCCTATATATTCTCCCTAATTCTAGAATTATGAGAGAGAGGGAGAGAGAATTAAGGACACACTATAGCTTTGAATTGTTGAATAAAATAATTCTATGTTATTTTGATCTCTAAAATATTTTTGCAAGTTTCTTACTTGTAGGTTCTATCTCCGGAATGATATTGTGGATCCTTTTTATCTCCCGTGCTTTCGGTATGGTATCAAAGCACGAAGTACCAGTTTTAGATCCTCTTTCCTGCATTTTTTAATATATTTCAGATCCTAACACAAAAATCAATTATTTTTGTTGTATATGTTCATGGGAAAATTCATTCTCTCACAATTTTTTTCCTTGTTTGGAAGATTTTCTGCCAAAATCCGTACATTTTTGGGGTTTTGGAGGCCATACGAGCTTCAAACTCGGATCTCGATAGTACTGGATGTTGGGCTCTGAGTTAGCTTTAGGTTTAATGTGGGACATACCATTTTAGAGCAAGCCATACAACCATTTGGGAGGCTAATCATTTGATTGTTTTTTATTTGTTGTTCTCTCGCCAAATGTACGGTTTTTGCTTACCACGGGCCATACAAGTAAATTTTTTTAAATCCAGAAGGTACAGGGCATAGGAAATTGTGCCTAGTTTCATTTTAGACATTGATTCACATGAGTACTAATTTTCTTTGGAGGATCACATACAATAGTTATCACTTCCTCCTACGGGAAGAACATTTGATTGTTGGGACTATCTCACCACATATGCAGATGGTTCCTTACATTCTTTCCATCTATGCAAAATATACAATATTGATCTTTTTGTGGGGTGAAGGAATTTTTCCTTGGGGGAATTCAAGTATGAAATTCTCCTTTTCTTCTAATTGGATTGTACATGAGTACCTTCTCGGGCTAGTAGTCGGGACTCATATTATTCACTTATTTTACGCACACTAAGTTTCGCTTATGAGAGAGTGTTGGAATAATGTGTGTTGAATTTACGTAAGGTAGTTCACCTTTTATGTCAACTTCTACTACACATATGTAATAAGCTCACTTAGGATAAACTAGACACAGGTTTAGATTTATCCTAGTGTTATATAATTGTGATTCTCACAACTATTATATTCCATATGATTGGTATGCACACCAATATAGGGAAATGGAATATCTCCCTATTTTAGTGTGCAAACATTAGAAGTTTGTTTCTATAAAAAAGCTTTGAGTCCTATATATTCTCCCTAATTCTAGTATTGAAAGGAGAGAGAGAATTAAGGACATATGTTATAACTTTGGAGTGTTAAATAAAATAATTCTACGTTATTTTGTTCTCTAAAATATTTGTGTAGGTTTCTTACTTGTAAGTTCATCTCTTGGATTGATAATGCGGATCCTTTGTATCTCTTGTTCCTTCCAATATATGTAATATAAAGGAGAATGTTAGAATTTAGTTATTTAATATAGTTAGGAGTAGATATGTTTAAATAATTAGTAATTATTTTAACCTATTACAATGTTATGTAGGGATGCCTCCAACCACCCCCACCACGTTTCCTAAGAAAAACATTTGTGGGGAAAATCTCAGATGTCCTTGAATATCAAAAGACATTTTCAAAACATCCCCCATTTTTTTGTGTTTTTGGGGACGTTCGAGGACGTGTGGATGTCCACAATGTTTTTTTTTGTGTTGTTTTCTTTTTTAAAATAAAAAACAAATAAAGCTAAATATTGAACTATTTCAAATGATGATTTTGATTTTTGGGACGTTTTAAGGCTCTTATCTTGAATTTGTCACATAGTTTCGCCCACTAAAAGGTTCCACACAACTTGATCACCTTCTCCGCAAATTTCCCGATGTATGGTAATGGATGGCCTCAATCTAGTTGCACCATTGTGTTGGGCTTAAATAAACTTGAAAATGAAATAAATTTGGGAAGAACCTATTATACTGCTATAGTGTAAGATTGTTTTTTGAAGCCACTCATTTCTATTATAAATCTACTTACAATTCACTTTGGAAGCTCCAATCATCAAACAAACTTACAACGCCTATATGTATAATTCTATATGAAGAGAAAGGTTGTGTAGATGTTAAAAGTAGTAAGGCATAGATCAAAACATTTACCGATTAACCATAAGATGGTTGTATTGTAATATAAATACATACTAAGAATCAAGAATGATATATCAATACAAAAATATTCAAGTACAAATGTGGATGGTGGACCGTCACAAATTGATATTCATAAAATTTTTAAAATTTATTTGTATATTTTTTTAATTAGGTTACCTAGGGAGAGGGCCCTAGCCCATTGTGGCATCACCAGCCCACACCGGTCGTGGAACCATCTAAGGATGGAAGTTTTAAGCTCTCGGCTAGCCCACAAATTAAACCACATTATCATGGTGCCCTATCACATGGGTATCCATACGGTTGGTAGTAGGCTTCCTTAAAATGAAGCCAAGATTTGAACCTTGGACCTCCCAAGTTCAAGGAGACCCAAGAACCGTTACACCACTACCCATTGGATAAAATTTATTTGTATATTTTTAATGTTCATAATTTTATATATTATTTTGATAGTCGCCATCCCCAAATTTTGGAAAATTCGTCCCTACTATCTCCCGGTCCGGATTCTTAGTTAACTATGACCTATTATAACCTAGATTATTAGTAGTTAGTTTAATTGGCTATGTTAGTGAAACTTTTAGCTACTATTAAGAAGGTTGTTAGAACACTTGTAGATAGGAGTGAGTTTGATTAATTTGTGGTAATTAGTAGAATGTCAAACTTGGTTAAGTATCTACCCTATTTGATGAAAGTAATCCTTGTGGAAAATGCTTTCCAATGATTATCAACATGAACCACTTCAAAGAAAAAGAGTATCCAACATTTTGGATTAGCCACTTGACTTGGAAAGATCACATGGCATTCGCAACTAAAGTAGCATGATGAGTTGGTGACTAAACTTGCATGGAATTATAGAAGGAAATATATTATATTTAAAAAGTTCGAACATAAAGAGTCAAAGCGTAAGAAGTTCGTATATATTTTAATAAGAGGAATAAAGAAAACAGAAATTTGTTGAATGTAGCTTGTTGGAAAATATTTCAACCGCAGGCATGACATCCATATCAAAGACCATGGACCTGTACATAAAAGTCAAGGCAATCTTCTGACAGTAACTAGGGATACTGTGCTTATATAATGGTAAAGGACAAAAAAACCTACACATTTGTTCTACATTTTATCCATCTCCTAAAACATGACATGTGGATATGGTGACACACGAGAAGCATGTGTCAACCCATGCAAAAATATATACAAATAACGAGAATTTGGTATTCCTTCGGGAAATCAAAAGGGAAACAAAACATATATCTTAATCGTTCATTCAATTTTATGTAGACACGTGGAGTTGTGAGTTGGAGAAGTTGAATAACACAACTTTGAGAGGCGATTATTGGAGAGAAGAACACTAAAAATGTGGGGTGTTGTGAGAAGAAAAGAGGTGTTATCACTTCACTCATTGGATATGTAATTATTGGCGGTATTTACGATCACCCTTACACCTTAAAATCACGACAAACAAGTATATCTTTCTAGAAAAATATTTGTTTATTTGATGAAGTGGGTGTTATGTTTTCTGTTGTAAATTTTATTGTTGTGTGTATATTACTCTCGTGCTTCATTTGGTTCTATTTTTATGCCATCCTTGTGTATGTGTTTTATGGGTGAAAGGAAGATTGTGAAAATTTTAAATGAATTGCAAACTGCACATTCCTATATTTAAAAGATAAAAGCTAAGAGTAGTATTTTTATTTCAAGGCCTACGTGTGGAAAAGAAGTCCCAACCTAGGTATCGGGCATAAGAGAGAGGAAAAGTCCTTGCTAGAAGGCCAATTTTTTTTTTGTAGCTAAAACTTATATTGGGTATGAAGAGGGAGAAATAGCACTAGATAAAGAAAATATATAATCCTAGTACTAAAGGAAAGATAAAGGCAAAGGTTGTCCAAGTGTGAATACCCGACCTATTTTGAGATGCACAAGCTTGGGTATGCGGGTGTGGGTGTGAGTGTGGGTGAAAAATGATTTTTGTTTTTGCTTTGAGTGCAAAATGTCACACCAGTGAAATTTTTAAGTTCAATCGTGCACCAAATTTGTTTTCATGTAGAACCAAAAAAACATTCGATAAAACAATACTAAATTATTATTTGATAATCACAAACCCTAAAGATATGAATAAAAGGCTCAAGCATAAAATTAAAACGTAAAGTTTTAGGCTTTTTCCCACAACCGATAGGGATTTCAAAGTTTCACATTTTTTCCAACAAGCGTATCCGCATTTTTGCTAGTAACAAGGATATTGGCTTCCACCTCCAACAATAGTGATTCAACCAGTTGTTCAAATTCGACCAAACTTTTTCTCTGCAATTTTTCTCAACACATTTGCATCCATTTATTTCACACCACAATCAACAAAAACTTGTTTCCTACTTTTTCTTTCCTTTTCCTCCATTTTTTTGGTTGGTCGTTCGTGTTTGGTTGCTCATTTGGGCATTTGATTTTTCAAGAGAAGTTAACTTTTAATATAACCATTAGATTATGTACTCTAATTTAACCTATAGCATGATGCCCTAACATAACTCTTAATTCCTTAAATTAAAAAAAAAAAAAAACATCAAACAATATTTAGAATCTAGATCATATAGATGTTTATCAATTTATGTGAATGCTTCAGATGTTTATTAACAATTTAACATGGATCTCATTTATTTGATACTACGATTTTTTACTGTAGTTAACAATTTTATTTTTAGTGTTTTATTAAAAATAGGTATATTAATATCATCATATTAGTTATCTCTTCGAGAAGGACAAGAGCAAGTATCCACTATTGGACTTTTAGATGAGCAAAGGAGGGACCACAAAGCATGTCAAATGTAACCTTTGTGGTGAGGATTGGTGGGGAAGCTACTCTAACTTATTGGGTAGGCTCACTTATGGTGTGTGAGTCAAGATCCAAAATTTGATGAGAGAAATCATATGTAAATAACCCAAGTGTTGCAAATGATGAATTTGAAATTGATGCTTGTTGTGAGTCATGACCTTCAATTGTAGGTGGCAATGCTATGGTTGGAATCTTTGGAACCGAGCCACAAAGTATCCCTTCTTGTACACTTCAATGGTAAAAAAAAACAATGCTTCCTCCATCACATCTTTGTTTGACAATGATATTAGCGCTAAGATGGAAGTTGACATTGCTAGGTTGTTTTATGCATGTTGCATCCCATTCAATGTGATTCGCTCTCCTTATTTCCATTAGATGGTGCATGCCATCAATGAGGGTTCTAACAGGTATAATCCTCCAACATACACCAAGCTTTGCACCACTGTTTGGATCAAGAGAAGTTGAGAGTTGAGAAATATCTTTCTCCTATAAAAATAATTATGGAAAACAGGGTTGTTCAATCATTATGGATAGATGGTGATGTAAGAAACGGATCTTTATTAAACATAATTGTTTCTTGTCCCATAGGTCCATGTTTCTTGAGGGCTATTGATTGTACTCTTCAAGAGAAGAATGCCACCTATCAAGCAGATTTGTTGTCTACCACAATTGAGGAGGTTGGTCAATCACATATTGTTCAAAGTTATTACAAATGCAACCCTTGTATGTAAAGCTACAGGGTTGATGGTTGAGCAGTGGTACAAACATATTTATTGGACACCTTGTTTAGTTCATGCCATGAACAATGTTTTGAAGGACATTTCAAAGTTTGATTGGGTTGCTCCTTACATTGCACAAGGGAGGAAAATACAAATGTTTATATGTAACCATCACAAGCACAAGACATATATCAATCATGTGCAAAGGTTGAGCTACTAAAACCTAGTGATACGTGATTTGCTAGCTTCTTTATCCTTCTTAAAATATTCCTTGGTACCTAGAGCACTAAGTAGCATGGTTATCGGTGATGTGGTCTAAGTGGGAGCTATCTTATGGTGAGTGTGTAATGTCCCCTTTTCTAGATTAAAATAATTAATAATATTATTTAAGTTGGGCCTGGTCATTTCTAATCTTTGGGCAACTTAATAATAATATTATTATTAAAATAAAAAGTATTTTTAAATACTTTAAGTAAAATTAATGATTTAACTAAGTCGGCCAAATGTAACTTTATGTTATATTATAAGGCAACTTATGTTTTATTATTAAAAATAAAAGTGACTTTTAAATAAAGTAAGTTGACCACCAAGATTGAAGGAAAGAAGAAAGAGAAGTTATAAAAGGAGGATGAAGGGGTTCATTTGGGGCATCTATCATCTTGATTTTAGGAAGTCGAGCACTTGTGCTTCTACTTTAAGTTATTGAGGATGAGAACCCCTCCTTGTTATCCTATTGGGGACAAAAACCCTCAATAGACTAGAATAATTGAGGATGAAAACCCTCAATTTGTGCTTTAGTGGCTTCATCCAGGGGTCACGATTGGGTTTCACTTCAGTATTTTAGGGCTGCATTCATAATTTTTAGTGCTAGGGCATCATTTCAGCAAGGGCTTCAAGAAGAGATCCAATTTGAAGATTTTTGAGTGTGGAACAACCACACGTTTCAATATTTGTGTTTTGCAAGGGTTTGTTGATTAGTGTTTGGCCAATTTTAGACCCTCTATTGACTTGCATAGTGGATGAGTTTGATAGTATCTAGTGCACAACGTTTCATTTCTTGTTGATATTTGGATTGCTCATAATTTCTAAGGTTTGGTTGCATTTGTCGATTGAATTTTGGACCATGGAATCTTAACTTAGCCAATTTTTTTAGTGGATCCACTGTCGTTACAAATTTAATTAAATATACTCCAACTAAGGGTTTTAAAGCTCATTTCTTAGCTTGTACTTGTTCTAAATTATTTATAAAACTTCTACATGCTTTGTGGATGTTGTAAAAGTGGTTTTGGTGGTGAAATATTGCAATTTTCCAATTGTTGTACCTTGCCGACCAAAAATTGAGTCAACTATTATAAATTTCCATTTTCTTTGAGTTGGGTTTGTGCCATTTCCTTCTTTTTAAGTTTCACCCCGGAAAGGGACATTACATAGTGCCATGGAAGTCAAGAGGTTGATTATAGATGATTCATTTTGCTTTGAGTGAGATACATTAACAATGTCTTGTAGCCCATAGTAAATGTCATCAACCATGCAAACACCGATTTTCCTTGCTTGAGGAACTTTATGAGACCATTGATTCCATGCATGAGTGGATTTTTACAAATGCGAGATAGGAGGGGCCCTATATATTACAAATGATAACGTTCACTGTTATGAATTATAAAATTCAAACACACGTTCAAGTTTTAATAATTGTTCTCTCGCCCAAACAACACAGTTTGATCACACAATTTCTTTTTTTTTAAAACGAATGTTCCTTGTTCGCATATTTACAATATGGAACACACATTCAATGCCATTCAATCTTATAATGATTCTATATGCTGTCTGTAAATGACTCGAGGAACTACCGATCTTCCATTTTCATGGCTCTGAGTTTCAACGATCTTCTTCATTTCTAAGCAACAACCGACTTCATGTTCATGCGGCAACAACCGATCCTTCATGTTTGTTTATGCATGGTATATTATATATACCTATTCTCATAACCTTTCCGTTATCAAGTGATCCATTTAAGAAGCCTATCTCGAATATCTCATTATCGATATTCATCGACATCCCGCATCTTAAATTAAGTGATAAGGACAACGCAACCAGAATTGCGATACTTTGGCCAAAGATTTTCACATGCTTTGCATGATCATATTCCTGGATGTGATACACATCAACGGAATACGTCCTTCACTTCACTTCACCTGTTATCTAGAATGGTCTTTCCTGGTTCCTACCAGTCCTCTTTGTTTAAGGTTAGTTTAAACTTCCAATTACAGTTAGTAATATGAACGAGTATAGGAAGGCACTCCCGGTAACTAAAGATACACAGACATACAGTGTCGTTTCCCCACGACCCCGTGTGTCTAGTTATCTTTAGTATTCCGGAGTCACTCCGTATACCAGATCATACTCCTATCCCCTGTCCATAGTTACACATTCAGCCTATGTATTCTTGATGTTTTAATTCAGGAGGGCATTGCAATATGTCAGCTGCAACAGTGTGTCGTCATGAAGACCCCGTCTTCATGGAGACACCTTGCTGTAGCTGGCGTATGCCAATGTCCTACGGAATTCTCCCATCGAGAATACACATCCTGCTCAAGTGCTTCGGATATGATTTTAATAATTAAAGTCAACTTTCAGCATCCACGCTGATCTCTTGATCCTCGTTTCCGTTACAGTTGTATAGGGCTAAGAGGGACTAAATCCGTCCATTGTCTTGCAATGCATCTTCTCCTTCATGTCGAAGGGCTGCATTTCCTTACTTGGTTCACTTCTTAATCATTGGATTAAGCAGTCCGTTCCGACGGACGTGATAAGTTTAACCTATTAAACTTAGCCAAGATTTTCTCAACTGCAACTAAATTCAGAATTCTAACTTATTAGACGTCATTTAAACAAGGTCTAATTTCCAAGAAATGTATTCATTTATTCTCCTTAACGTTATATGGTTAAGGTCCATTAGTTTGGATATACTTATCCTATATCCTTTACTCTGAATTTATCAAACGGGATCATTAATGGAGCTCGAAAGCGAAGTTCGATTACTCCGAAGTTTAATTGGTATTCCTTAGCTCCTAAGCTAATCCCGAATACCTTCCAATTATGGAATCATATTCTTCCTAATCCTTTTAATGTCAATTAATAATTCATCTTTACCCAAGTATGAATTAATTGCATTTTTCAACTTAAAAGTTGCATTTAGGTAAGAATAGATATCAGTTTCCATTTAGCATCCATCCAAGGACAAATAAACAAATCCAAATCAAGAAATAACATTATAATTCCAGATTAGACAACAAAATCAAACTGATATAACTATTGAAAATATCACACTCGTAATTGTATTCAATATTTCAAGTCATAATCTGTACATTTGCCAATCCAGCTGATTGGGCATAGTTTACATAAAACATCCATATAACTCATGGACAGAAGAATATATTTTCTTCTTTTCACAATTCCTCGAAGAGGAATAAAAGCAACAATTACAATTCATTTTATCAACCAATCAAGAAGCATCAGAAAACAGCCAAGTCTTCATTCTAATCAAATTTCATCTGCAAAATGAATTGCACGGGTCAGTTCAATGAACTGAGCATATTAAGCACTTATCCTTAAAATAAGGTGCTTCAACTAACTGTCTCAATAAAAGAACCTTGCTTTTATGAAATGACAGTTAAACATCAATCACGAAATAGGCACAAAAGAAAGATCAGCATAACAACTGAACTATCAAAAAAATATCATCACAATCAGCCAAGGAACTGTTGTCCCGTTTCCACATAATCATTACAAGTATCAACTCACAATATAATACAAGTTTAACGGATATAACGCACTTGTTACCCTTTCCACGCCTTTCATTAATAATAAATGCAAAGGATGAAACTAACTGAAATGTAATTCATTACTTTCTTTTCGGTTCATGCATCATATTAAATTCAAAGCATTCAAGTACAGATAAGAAAGCGAACAGCAATGCATATAGTTGCTCCCATCTAAGCACTATAAAATTCATTATTCACGAATTCCAGATTTCCAACTAAATGAAAGAAGAAAAGATCATTTTTCTAAGACATTCATTCATATCTCTATTTCTTTCCACATGACTGTCCTAACAGTGGAATCCAAACGAAAGACAATTCAAGATAACAGTTCAGAGTGAAACTTACAAAATCCATTCGGAATTCACTTTCCGGCAGCAAGGATAATTTCATTTATAATCAGCTTTAAATGAAAACAGGGAAGAATTCATCATCCATATCCATACTTCATTTGAATCAGACTCATATAAAGATCCGAAACAGATTAGTACAACATTAGGTACATCCAAGATCAAACAATATAAGGCTGCATACCATATATTTACCATAATAAAAGAAACCATATTTCTTTCACTGCATACTAAACAGAAACAGTATTTCAATCATGCAGTCAATTAATCACATGATTTCCTAATCCTATGAGCATATCCCGTTCAAAATAACATTTTATTCATTGCTGTTACCTACAGCAAATCCAATATTCACATTGACTATGAATTTCACCAAGTCGTAACAAAGCAAATGTAAGACGAATTCATTCCCTTTAATTTCACTAAGAAACAATCATTTGTTCCGAATGAAATAAAAACACTCAATTCGTGTTTATCTTAGCATGACAGCTCAACTTATGAAGATAACAAAACATTTATTTTCATTGAAAGGCAACTCACATAGCCTGTACAGTTTCAATCCAACATGCCTCAACAATGAATATCCAATTCGAGTTCTATCTCGATCAACCGTTAACTCCAAAACAACATTCTCCATTTTCTTAATGAGGTACAGAACTCAAAGTATAACATTCATATATCAATACCTCTATAAAGACAAACCCGTTTAGGGTGTTAATTGCGTAAGCTTGGTACAGTAATAGACTCAGAAAACAAGCTAATTCCCACACTTTCCATTTATTAAAACAGAAATCCAAGTCAAGTTCGCATTCACAAGACAATTCAAATCAGAAGGTCAAACCTCAACTACAAGACGCCATGGAATCAACTTTCCATCACAGAATAAAGAAATATAATCATTCCTTGCACAGAATACAAACCAATTTGTATTTGTGTATACAGTCCGAACAGGAAGACCGAACAACATCATTAAAACACCATAAAACCAACCTATTCTCACAGCAAGGAGAAAACATAATCCATCAATAACTTCAGAAGGAAAAACAGTCTACTTTTTCCTATTTTCACGGATACCAAAACGTATTCGCTCATTTCTTAAACAAGAAAAGGCACAGCAATGGAAATATTGCTATTACTTCATTCAATTCGAGTTCAAATACCCAAGAAAACCCAAATGCCATTTCCATTAAAATTCAAGGCAGTAGAAGGAAGAGAATCTGTTTCCATAAAAATTTCAATAAGAGACAACTTCAAGCAACTATCGTTTCCCTCATTCCCGTTTGTCAACGAAAGAACGATAGTTTCGGTAGTGAGAAGAACTCAAATAACATGTACAGACCCATGATACACAAGACAATTTTCCATTATTGTCAACAAACCAGCACGTCGTGGAAGTGTTTCCAACCAATCAAAATGTAAGGACAGATTAATCGCAACAACAAGGAAACAACTTTACCCCATTATTTCCAAAAATGACAGCAAGTATGAAGGAAACCCAAATCCCAGCAACATAACATGACTGAATTTCCACTTCCATTTTATACGCAAGGACAGTTCCAAATACAACAGCAAAGAAACAATTACATAGAAGGAAACAATTAAACAGCCTGTTCCACTTCCAACGATATGAACAGTGAAGGAAATATCTATTTCCAACTTCCATACAGTCAATAATCAATACAATAAATCATTTCCAACTTGATTCGAGCAAAAACACTCAAAACCGAGCAACCAGAAACGGTTCATCATATCATTTTCCCAAGCAAAAGAGAAGTAAGAATCGATAAAATCCAAATCGAACCGACTAGTCAACAGTCACAAAATCAAAACCCAAGAGCAGGGTTGTTTTAATGATACACTTAATCAAAGCAAAGATTTTTAAAGAGAAGGGCTTAACATGCCTGAAATCTCTTTTCCAGAGCTCGAAGAAAACCTTGTTTGCCGCGTTTTTCCTTCCGCAACGACAACACAAACTTCCCAGCACTCCTTTCTTCTTCAGGCTTAACAACAGCCTCCAAATCTCCACGAAAAATGTCAAATGCCAAGAGCTGGTTCGACCGAACCAGGTCAGAAAAAC
This sequence comes from Taxus wallichiana var. yunnanensis, assembly GCA_018340775.1. Classification (NCBI taxonomy): domain Eukaryota; kingdom Viridiplantae; phylum Streptophyta; class Pinopsida; order Cupressales; family Taxaceae; genus Taxus; species Taxus wallichiana. The sequence continues at coordinate 508,031,645 of CM031236.1, read as the reverse complement.
CAAATGCAGAGCAACTTCACAAAAGGCTCGAATCAACAAAATGAAAATCAAATTCCCTCATGTTGTTTCCAAGGCAAAGCTGGTCGCGAGGACCAAGAATAATTAATGCAATTTAAGGCTCTGCTTTTTCCTTACTTTCCACGCCACCGCCACTTGGGTTGGCGAATTCTAAATTTCAAATTTCCATGCAAAACTGAATTTGGCTCTATTTCCAAATAGATGCCTCTAATTCCTACCTGCCCCGCCAAAACTGGCGCTGTCCACGTAGGGACTGTTCATTAAATGCCAATGAATGCCCTTCCTCCCATCCTTATCCTTTCCTTCCAAGGGTCTGCGTACCCCTTAGATTAGGATTAGTTTAGGTTGCATATAGTATTCAACCTAGGTCTTAGTTTAGCCTTAGGTTATTAGGGCTTAGGTTTTTTTCCCTTTTTTTTTTTTTTGAATATAAAATCCACTTAGGATAGTAGGGTAGGATGCATGTTAGGACTTAGTATTAATTTAGGGTTTAATTCATACTAACCACTAACACTAACAACTTCCATCCAGCCTCCCTACTAACATTCACGTTAATGCAGAGCAGGACGTTCCGTCCTTCAGATTACGTGCCAAGGCCACCCGTGTCCAGGCATTTCTTGCCTCACGAGGTCCCTAGTTCGACAGTACAGGGTTCAAGAATCGAACCCCTGTCGTTGGCATCTACGTGCTAGTTGTTCACACCTGCAATCAGCGCTGCACGCTCATAACAATCTCGGTTCGGTTCAAGTGTGAATCGACACAGAAATCACAAGAGGACTCAAGATACTGAATCAATGGAATTGATTCAAGGTATGTCATCAATCAAAGAAAGAGAGTTTAGCAAGTATACGACAATTTGTCGTCACATCAGCAAACACACAAGTACAATATTTGTTGTCCCATGCAATAAATCACAGTATGCAAGAATCCAAATTAGCAACACATTCTCTTAAGATCAAAACATATCTTAACATGTTTGCTTTCATTTCAAAGAATATAACAAAAGATGTAAAACATTCACCAAGTTAACATACAAAATCAGAGTGTTACATTCTTCCCTCCTTAAAGAATCATCGTCCCGATGATCAGATTAACAAATCAAGGAGTTCCTAGGACAAAGTTCAGTTATTGTCCTTTCATTCATAAGTTCATACCAAAAACAGATTCTCTCTTAAAAACAACGTTTTAAGACAACTGTACAATAGACTAATAATTGTCTAAATTTGGTAGAATTATCAGTTCTTGAATTTCAAATTCAATTAAACAGGTGTGGAAAAGTAGATCTCATTTCTTCGAGATTCTCCCAAGTTGCACTTTCTTCACTGAACTGGTCCCACTGGACCTTACATTGGTTCACTTCGCGATTTCTCAAGTACAACTGGCGAGTTCCCAACACTCGAATGGGCTTAACCACGATTATTCCTGGGTCTTGGACCTGCAAGGAATTCCAATTTAGCACATGTGATAAATCTGTCACGTATTTCTTAAGCAAAGAAATATGAAAAACATCATGCATTTGAGACAAAGCAGGAGGTAATGCTAGACGATAAGCTACAGGGTTGATTATTTCAACAATTTCAAAAGGTCCCACGTAACGTGGCGACAACTTGGCAGCCTTGCCAAAAGTTATGGAGCTCTTTTTCGGCTTCACCCGAAGAAAGACCTTCTCTCCAAGTTTATAATGCCTGTCAACCCGCTTCAAGTCTGCATAGCTCTTTTGCCTATTGGCAGCCTCCTTTAGATGTTCCCGAATCATTTTGATTTGTTGTTCCATTTCCATAAGGATTTCTGGCCCAATTACCTCTGTCTCTCAACGCCGTCCCACTGATGGGGTTCTGCATTTTCTTCCATACAATGCTTCAAAGGGCGCCATTTTTAAAGAGGCATGATAGGTGTTATTGTAAGCAAATTCTACCAGCGGAAGGTATTCCTCCCATTTATACTGCTGGTCCATGCAATACATCCTTAACATGTCCTCTAAAACTTGATTAACTCTCTCAGTCTGTCCATCCGTTTCGGATGATATGCAGAATTGAAGTTTAATTTAGTTCCCAAGGCCGCATTAAGCGTTTGCCAAAACCTTGATGTCATCCTCGGATCTCTGTCCGATATGATTAATTCCGGTATTCCATGCAATCTGAAGATTTCATGTACAAATCTTCTTGCTAATACTGGTGCATCGTCCTTCAAATTACCAGCAATGAAGTGTGCCACTTTGGTCAATTTGTCGACTACAACCAGGATAATGTCATGCTTATTTCTTGACATAGGCAATCCTTGAACGAAATCCATCGTTATCACTTGCCATTTATACTGCGGAATACTGTGGGGATACAATAATCCAGCGGGGTGCATATGTTCCGCCTTAACACGCTGACATTCCAAGCAGTGTGTTACAAACTCTACCACATCCTTTTTCATTCCCTTCCAGAAATATTGTTGCTTAAGATCAGCGAGCATTTTTGTAATGCCAGGGTGTCCAGAAAAAGGTGAATTATGGAATTCAGTTAACAATTTCCCTCTTAAGTCATTTGCCACAGGTATATATACCCTGTTTTCGAACCTTAGAATTCCTTCATTATCAAAACGGAATCCCTTATACCTGATGTCCTGCGGGTCTGCAGCAAGTGCTGATTTGACTTGCTGGAAATAAGGATCTGATTCCAAGGCATCTTTTACCTCATCCTTAAACTGAGTTCTTAACGTTATAAGAGCATAAGATATGCTTCCTTCGACTCAGAGCATCTGCTACTCTATTTTCCTTGCCCTTAATGTAGCTTATATCGAAGTCATACTGAGACAGAAATTCTAACCATCTTCGCTGCCTTGCATTTAGATTTGGCTGAGTGAAAATATACTTCAGCCCCAGATGGTCTATTTTTAACTCAAAGGGCTTGCCTAAAAGGTAATGCCTCCACATTTGAAGTGCATGAACAATGGCAGCCAGCTCAAGATCGTGTGGAGCATAGTTCTGTTCATGTAACTTAAGCTTTCTGCTTTCATAAGCGATGACATGGTTATTCTGTAATGAATACCTCCAAGGCCTTCTCCTGAGGCGTCCGTTACAACCATAAAATCTCCATTTGGATCAGGTACAGTCAAAATAGGTGCTGTAGTTAACTGTTCCTTTAACTTTTTAAAGGCAGATTCACATTTGTCTGTCCAGACAAATTTCTTTTCTTTCTTTTGCAACGAAGTGATTGGGGCAGCAATTTTTGAAAAGTCCTTAACGAACTTTCGATAATATCCAGCCAAGCCCATGAAGCTCCTCACTTCGTGCACGTTCTTAGGCGCAGGCCATTCCGTTATAGCTGTGATCTTTGAAGGGTCAACAACTATCCCATCTTTGCTTATAACGTGTCCTAAATAATGCACCTCTGCATCATAAAAGGAACATTTGGACAGTTTTCCATACAACTTCCTCTTTCTTAAGATTTCCAAAGACTATCCCGAGTGTTGTTTGGTGCTCTTCGACATTTTTAGAGTATATAAGAATGTCATCTAAGAATACAAGCACAAACTTGTCTAAGTATTCTTGAAAAATATTGTTCATTAGATTCATGAAGGCGGCAGGTGCATTAGTCAGCCCAAAAGGCAACACCGTGAACTCATAATGCCCGTACCTCGTTCTAAAAGTTGTTTTATGAATATCTTCTTCCTTTATTCTCAGCTGATGGTACCCTGATCGCAGATCTATTTTTGAATAAACTGATGCTCCTCGCATCTGATCAAACAGATCATCAATCCTAGGAAGTGGGTATCGATTTTTAATAGTTGCTTTGTTCAGCATTCTGTAATCAATGCACAGCCTCAAAGTGCCATCCTTTTTCTTTACAAAAATTACCGGCGCTCCCCAAGGTGAGACGCTCGGTCTGATCAGCCCCTTAGTCAGAAGTTCTTGTAACTGAGCCTTCAGCTCTACCAACTCAATGGTAGTCATTCTATAAGGTGCCTTAGATATGGGTTCCGTTCCTGGTTTGATTTCTATTGCGAAGTCAAACTCACGTTTGGGCGGAAGACCCGGCAATTCCTCCGGAAATACATCACGAAAATCCCTCAACAATGGATATCTTTCCATGAAATCATTACCTTCTTCTGTATTTTCTGTCATTTTTACTGCATACAAAGTGCAGCCTCTGTTTTTAGCCCTCTTTAGTTGCATAGCCGTCAGTTTCCTAACTGCAACTTCCCGTTTTACACCTTGAATGACTGCTGCTTTCTGCAGATCATCAAGGCAACAGATTTGTTTTTCATAACAGTCAACCTTTGCCTTATGTTCAGCCAACCAGTTAACTCCAATAATGATATCATATGATCCTAGAGGAGTGACATACAAGTCAACTTCGGTGGAGAAACCAGGCAGATCAAGAATTGCCCCAAAAAGGCACATTTCGACTGTATGGACAACATTATTCCCATAATGCACTGTCCATGTTTTATCCATTCTTGCAGCCTTTCTTTTTAATTTCAAGGCAAGTTTAGCAGAAATAAAACATTCTGTAGCTCCAGTATCAAAAAGTACAACTACAGGTTTACCGAATAACTTACCCGTAACTTCTATGGGCGTCACTTGCTTTTCAGCTTGTCTGTTAGCCACTGCAGCATGTATCCTATGCTGCTGTCCGCGATCATCCTTCTTCAGAGGACAGTGATTCGCATAGTGGTCCTTTCCACAGTTGAAGCATCCTCCAGCTGGCCCTTTTCTAGGTTCAAATTTATTACCAGCCTTAAAGTTATCATTCTGGCTTCCATAGGACTTCTGTCCAATGCCATTAACTTTTGGAAGCTGTTCCGCACGCTATTTACAGGTCTATTCATCACAGGTTTCTTGTTGTTATCTACAACAATTTTATTTTTCACACCAAACCTTTTCCAAGGTCCCCTTTTTGGTGCAAGAGACGAAGAAGGATTGGGAATCTTCTTCCTTATCTCTTCCCTGTGAGCAGATATTGCCCTCAATTTCTGTTCCTGTCTGATTGCCTTTTCAACAACTCCATCCATGGTGGTTGGGCCGTGGACATCCACTTCGCCACCAATGATGGGATTCAGTCCCATTATGAATTTCCGTATTCTGAACTTCTCATCAGCTTGGTACTGCGGCACATACTTAAGGAGTTTAGTAAACCCTTCCCAGTATTCCGTCACCGACAGCCTTCCTTGCGACCAGTTCTGAAATTCAGTCATTTTCCTATCAAAATAGAGTTGAGGCAGCCATCGTTGCCTAAAATAACCCTTAAATTGATCCCAAGTTATGTCTGATTCGACAATATTTAGCTCAACCTTGCGGTTGTCCCACCATGATGATGCTTCATGAGAAAGCTGATATGCTCCCCATATCGCTTTAGTCTCTTCAGAGAAGTTTCTTATTGCAAAGTATTTCTCCATTTCACTGAGCCAGTTCTCAGCTCCGTCCCCAAGAGTTGTTCCATCAAACTTTGGAGGACTTATTCTCTTTATATCATTTGTAAGTTCAGCTGCTAATCTTGCCCTTTTATTTTCAGGGGGATTAGGAGCAATTACATTATTATCATCAACACCCGGATTCCCTCCGTTGATGTTGTCCACAGGAGGCAGCTGATCATTTATTTCAGCTTCATTCTCCTCCTCTTCATTGCCCATTGACTGTTGTTCCAAACATACCAAACGATCCCTCGTATCAAGTAGGGCAGCAAGGATTTCATCCAGCTTTTGGGCAGTTGCTGCTTCTCCACCCTGTAACGGGTTATTCGCAGCATTCCCTCTTGTCCTGACCATTTTCTGTTCAATAAGAAAATGTAAACCTTATTAATATCGTGGACTCATTAGGTCCAAGAGCTGCAACCTTCAGCTCTGATACCAAGATGTAACATCCCCATTTTAAAATACCAGAACAAGGGAAATATTTTTTTTTTTTGATAACGTTCACTGTTATGAATTATAAAATTCAAACACACGTTCAAGTTTTAATAATTGTTCTCTGCCCAAACAACACAGTTTGGATCACACAATTTCTTTTTAAAACGAATGTTCCCTGCTCGCATATTTACAATATGGAACACACATTCAATGCCATTCAATCTTATAACAGATTCTATATGCTGCTGTAAATGACTCGAGGAACTACCGATCTTCCATTTTCATGGCTCGGAGTTTCAACGATCCTTCATTTCATGACTCGGCAACAACCGATCCTTCATGTTCATGACTCGGCAACAACCGATCCTTCATGTTTGTTTATGCATGGTATATTATATATACCTATTCTCATAACCTTCCGGTTATATGAAGTGATCCATTTAAGAAGCCTATCTGAATATCTGTTACTGATATTCATCTGACATCCTGCATCTTAAATTAAGTGATAAGGACAACGCAACCAGCAATTGCGATACTTTGGCCAAAGATTTTCACATGCTTTGCATGATCATATTCCTGGATGTGATACACATCAACGGAATACGTCCTTCACTTCACTTCACCTGTTATCTAGAATGGTCTTTCCTGGTTCCTACCAATTCCTCTTTGTTTAAGGTTAGTTTAAACTTCCAATTACAGCTAATTAGTAATATGAACGAGTATAGAAGGCACTCCCGTAACTAAAGATACACAGACATACAAAGTGTCGCTTTACCCCACGACCCCGTGTGTCTAGTTATCTTTAGTATTCCTGAGTCACTCCGTATACCGATCATACTCCTATCCCCTCGCCATAGTTACACATTCACCTATGTATTCTTGATGTTTTAATTCAGAGGGCATTGCAATATGTCACTGCAACAGTGTGTCGTCATGAAGACCCCGTCTTCATGGAGACACCTTGCTGTAGCTGGCGTATGCCAATGTCCTACGGAATTCTCCCATCGAGAATACACATCCTGCTCAAGTGCTTCGGATATGATTTTAATAATTAAAGTCAACTTTCAAAGCATCCACGCCGATCTCTTGATCCTCGTTTCCATATAGCCAGATAGGGCTAAGAGGGACTAAATCCATCCATTGTCTTGCAATGCATCTTCTCCTTCGTATCGAAGGGCTGCATTTCCCTACTTGGTTCACTTCTTAATCATTGGATTAAGCGGTCCGTTCCGACGGACGTGATAAGTTTAACCTATTAAACTTAGCCAAGATTTTCTCAACTGCAACTAAATTCAGAATATTAACTTATTAGACGTCATTCAAACGAGGTCTAAATTTCGAGAAATGTATTCATTTGTTCTCCTTAACGTTATATAGTTAAGGTCCATTAGTTATGGATATATTTATCCTATATCCTTTATTCTGAATTTATCAAACGGGATCATTAATGGAGTTCGAAAGCGAAGTTCGATTACTCGAAGTTTAATTGATATTCCTTAGCTCCTAAGCTAATCCGAATACCTTCCGATTATGGAATCATATTCTTCCTAATCCTTTTAATGTCAATTAAAAATTCATCTTTACCCAAGTATGAATTAATTGCATTTTTCAACTTAAAAGTTGCATTTAGGTAAGAATAGATATCGTTTCCATTTAGCATCCATCCAAGGACAAATAAACAAATCCAAATCAAGAAATAACATTATAATTCCAGATTAGACAACAAAATCAAACGATATAACTATTGAAAATATCACACTGTAATTGTATTCAATATTTCAAGTCATAATCAGACATTTGCCAATCCAAATTGATTGGGCATAGTTTACATAAAACATCCATATAACTCATGGATGTAAGAATATATTTTCTTCTTTTCACAATTCCTCAAAGAGGAATAAAAGCAACAATTACAATTCATTTCAACAATCAAGAAGCATCGTAAAAAAACCAAGTCTTCATTCTAATCAAATTTCATCTCGCAAAATGAATTGCACGGACGGATTCAATGAATCGAGCATATTAAGCACTTATCCTTAAAATAAGGTGCTTCAACTAATCTGTCTCAATAAAAGAACCCCGCTTTTATGAAACGACGTTAAACATCAATCACGAAATAGGCACAAAAGAAAGATCAGCATAACAACCGAACTATCAAAAATATCATCACAATCAGCCAAGGAACTCGTTGTCCTGCTTTCCACATAATCATTACAAGTATCAACTCACAATATTGAAAAGTTAGAAATACAAGTAACTTACAATGGATATAACGCACTGTTACCCTTTTCACGCCTTTCATTAATAATAAATGCAAAGGATGAAACTAATGAAATGTAATTCCCTTACTTTCTTTTCAGTTCATGAATCATATTAAATTCAAAGCAATCAAGTACATGCATAAGAAAGCGAACAACAATGCATATAGTTGCTCCCATCTAAGCACTATAAAATTCATTATTCACGAATTCCAGATTTCCAACCGAATGAAAGAAGAAAAGATCATTTTTCTAAGACATTCATTCATATCTCTATTTCTTTCCACATGACTGTCCTAACAGTGGAATCCAAACGAAAGACAAATCAAGATAACAGTTCAGAGTGAAACTTACAAAATCCATTCGGAATTCACTTTCCGGCAGCAAGGATAATTTCATTTATAATCAGCTTTAAATGAAAACAGGGAAGAATTCATCATCCATATCCATACTTCATTTGAATCAGACTCATATAAAGATCCGAAACAGGTTAGTACAACATTATGTACATCCAAGATTAAACGATATAAGGCTGCATACCATATATTTACCATAATAAAAGAAACCATATTTCTTTCACTGCATACTAAACAGACAAACAGTACTTCAATCATGCAGTCCAATTAATCACATGATTTCCTAATCCTGTGAGCATATCCCGCTCAAACTAACATTTTATTCATTGTTGTTACCTACAGCAAATCCAATATTCACATTGACTATGAATTTCACCAAGTCAGAACAGCAACAGAAGACGAATTCATTCCCCTTTAATTTCACTAAGAAACAATCATTTGCTCCGAATGAAATAAAAACACTCAATTCGTGTTTATCTTAGCATGACAGCTCAACTTATGAAGATAACAAAACATTTATTTTCATTGAAAGGCAACTCACATAGCCTGTACAGTTTCAATCCAACATGCCTCAACAATGAATATCCAATTCGAGTTCTATCTCGATCAACCGTTAACTTCAAAACAGCATTCTCCATTTTCTTAATGAGGTACAGAACTCAAAGTATAACATTCATATATCAATACCTCTATGAAGACAAACCCGTTAAGGGTGTTAATCGTGTAAGCTTGGTACAGTCAGAATAGACTCAGAAAACAAGCTAATTCTCACACTTTCCATTTATTAAAACAGAAATCCAGGTCAAGTTCGCATTCACAAGACAATTCGAATCAAAAGGTCAAACTTCAACTACAAGACGCCATGGAATCAACTATCCATCACAGCAAGAAAGAAATATAATCATTCCTTGCACATAATACAAAACCAATTTATAATTGTGTCAACAGTCCGGACAGGAAGATCGAACAACATCATTAAAACACCATAAAACCATCCTAATCTCACAGCAAGGAGAGACATAATCCATCAACAACTTCAGAAGGAAAAACAGTCTACTTTTTCCTATTTCCACGGTTACTAAAACGTATTCGCTCATTTCCTAAACAAGAAAAGGCACAGTAATGGAAATATTGCTATTACTTCATTCAATTCGAGTTCCAATACTTAAGAAAACCCAAATGCCATTTCCTTTAAAATCCAAAGCAGTAGAAGGAAGAGAATCGATTTCCATAAAAACTTCAATAAGAAACAACTTCAGAACAACTATCGTTTCCCTCATTCCAGTTCGTCAACAAAAGAACGATAGTTTCGGTAGTGAGAAGAACTCAATAACATGTACAGACCATAATATACAAGACAATTTTCCATTACTGTCAATAAACCAGTACGTTGGGGAAGTGTTTCCAACCAATCAAAATGCAAGGACAGATTAATCGCAACAACAAGGAAATAACTTTACCCCATTATTTCCAAAAATGACAGCAAGTATGAAGGAAACCCAAATCCCAGCAACATAACATGACTGAATTTCCACTTCCATTTTATACGCAAGGACAGTTCCAAATACAACAGCAAAGAAACAATTACACAGAAGGAAACAATTAAACAGCCTGTTCCACTTCCAACGATATGAACAGTGAAGGAAATATCTATTTCCAACTTTCATCCAGTCGATAACCAGTACAACAATTCATTTCCAACTTGATTCGAGCAAAAACAAACCAAAACCAAGCAACCGAAACGTTCAACATATCATTTTCCAAGCAAAAGAGAAGTAAGAATCGATAAAATCCAAATCGAACCGATTTGACAACAGTCACAAAATCAAAACCCAAGAGCAGGGTTGTTTTAATGATACACTTAATCAAAGCAAAGATTTTTAAAGAGAAGGGCTTAACATGCCTGAAATCTCTTTTCCAGAGCTCGAAGAAAACCTTGTTTGCCACGTTTTTCCTTCCGCAACGACAACACAAACTTCCCAGCACTCCTTTCTTCTTCAGGCTTAACAACAGCCTCCAAATCTCCACGAAAATGTCAAATGCCAAGAGCTGGTTCGACCGAACCAGGTCAGAAAAACCAAATGCAGAGCAACTTCACAAAAGGCTCGAATCAACAAAATGAAAATCAAATTCCCTCATGTTGTTTCCAAGGCGAGCTGGTCGCGAGGACCAAGAATAATTAATGCAATTTAAGGCTCTGCCTTTTTCCTTGCTTCTCACGCCACCGCCACTTGAGTTGGCGAGCTTGTAAATTTCAAATTTCCCATGCCAACTGAATTTGGCTCTATTTCTAAATAGATGCCTCTAATTCCTACCTGCCCCGCCAAAACTGGCGCTGTCCACGTAGGGACTGTTCATTAAATGCCAATGAATGCCCTTCCTCCCATCCTTATCCTTTCCTTCCAAGGGTCTCATGCGCACTCTTAGATTAGGATTAGTTTAGGTTGCATATAGTATTCAACCTAGGTCTTAGTTTAGCCTTAGGTTATATTTTTTTTTTTTTTTTTTTTAATTAAAAAAATCCACTTAGGATAGTAGGGTAGGATGCATGTTAGGACTTAGTATTAATTTAGGGTTTAATTCATACTAACCACTAACACTAACAACTTCCATCCAGCCTCCCTACTAACATTCACGTTAATGCAGAGCAGGACGTTCCGTCCTTCAGATTACGTGCCAAGGCCACCCGTGTCCAGGCATTTCTTGCCTCACGAGGTCCCTAGTTCGACAGTACAGGGTTCAAGAATCGAACCCCTGTCGTTGGCATCTACGTGCTAGCTGTTCACACCTGCAATCAGGCGCTGCACGTTCATAACAATCTCGGTTCGGTTCAAGTGTGAATCGACACAGAAATCACAAGAGGACCTCAGCATACTTGAATCAATGGAATTGATTCAAGGTATGCTGTCAATCAGCAAAGAGAGTTTAGCAAGTATACGACAATTTGTCGTCACATCAGCAAACACACAAGTACAATATTTGTTGTCCCATGCAATAAATCACAGTATGCAAGAATCCAAATTAGCAACACATTCTCTTAAGATCAAAACATATCTTAACATGTTTGCTTTCATTTCAGCAGCTATAACAGTATGTAAAACATTCACCAAGTTAACATACAAATTGTTCATGAACGTGGTGACTTTTCATCCATGAATGCAAAGACTCATTTAGGTGTGATGGATCCTACTAACTAGTGGAAACTTCTTGTTAGAGATCAATCTAAAGAGTTACTGAGAGGTTTGTTGTTCACTTGCTATCACAGGTGGCAAGCTCATCGCTAGTGAGAGGAATTTGAGCACATATTGTTTTATTCACAATGTGAAGAGAAACCATCTTGAATCAAAGGGAGCTGAGAAATTGGTCTTCATCCATAGCAGCCTTCGATTGCTATTACATCAAGATCCTAACTACAAAGAGGGTCCTTCTAGGAAATGGGATGTAGAAAAGGAGGACACTAGTTTAGATGAGGATATTCTAGCAGATGGACTTTCAGAGTTGAGTGTTGTTGATGATCCTCCCCTGTCAAAATGAATAATGAGATTGAGAATTTCCTTGAGCAATTGATGCACAATGATGATGTGGATGAGGATCTCTCCAATTTAGATGCTACATATCCTTCTAGTTCTTTCACTTGTCTTGATGCCATATGAGAACGAAATAAGTTTGTAATTTTGATTTACAATTACTACCAAAAGTAACAAATAGTTATTTGACACTTCCGATATTATTTAATATTTTGTGATTATCTCATGACACATATCAATGTTTGACTTTGAAGATTGAAATATATAATATGATATTGATGACTATAATTTAGTTTATTTGAACTTTGCTAAGTTTAAAGATAAAATCATGCTTTATGATTTATCTATTATCATTAATGTTTTTAAATTTATGCTTGATGAATCACTTATTCGAGTTATTAGTCTATCTAGCATAGCCAAGTTTTATTGTGTTGCACCCTTGCACATTTTGTACCCTCACATCTGCACCCTCATACCTTACACCCGTGTACCCAAGTTGTGTGAGCTCACATTAGTTGTTGCATATAGGCACTTTGCATACCCCCACACCTTCACATCTAGACAACCTTGGATAAAAGAAAGGGTAGTACTAAACATATAATGCTAGAGCTAAAACATCCTGCAATCGTTTTGCTTTCGGTGTCTCAAAATGGTGTTGGCACGGGAATTTGAACGAACTTGTATATATAATAGAACAAATGCACAAGGCTCCACTAAAACAATAAAGTGCCATGAAAGATATCATGAGCCATTATATCAGTTTAATATTTGAAGAAATCATGCAAGCTCTTGTGCATGAATTATACGATCTTCACCCCGCATTCAAACTCGTAAATGATATTTTCAACCAAGAGCTAAATTAAGATATTTCATATTTGACTTGGGAAAGTATGCCTTTGGCCAAGGAAAAAATACTTGTAAATTTGTAATAGTAAAAATAATTATTATGGAATTTTTCACGATTATGGAGCTCGATATAGCACTACATAACTCACATGACCGATTTACTTCACTTTGGATGAAGGAGGCCAACAAATCGAGAAAGAGCAATTATAATTGTGTGAATTTATTTTGCTTGTTTTCTTTATCAAAATAAGTTATTTTTCCTACCAAACATTTGGCAAAAGCGATAGCTTATCCAAGAAGTAGAGATTAAATGTAAAAACAAGAGCATGCATTGAAGGTTGTTCCATTTGAGGGTATTGATACCTTTGAGAAAACGAACCACAAAGCTCGGAACTCGATACCATCTTGTGGCTGCATAATCCACGCACATAAAAATCTGTTTTTTAAAAGCACAACAAATTAAATCACCTTTGTGCAATGTAACAACAAAATATTATCAAAGATGCTTATTTATTTGTTACGCACCGTCAGTAAAATTGAAGTTGAGGTATCATTCAAGGAAACCCTAGCAAGTCCAAAGTTGCAGATCTTAAGATTGCGATGCAATTGGCTAATACATTCTTGGGCTTCAGATCCCAATGGAAGACATTTGTTGCATGAGAAAAAAATTATATCCATCCTAGAAGCACATGTTATAGACGTTTCTGCATGAGAAAAAAACAAATTATATAAAGTTTGCAACGTAAAAATAACTATATGGATTGAGGCCAAACAGTTGACTCTAAATATGGACATATATCGCCACCCAAATTAGATCTTTACTATTATTTCCACATGTACTCATTTTCAAACTGAATCGACCGTGTTATAACTCATATGATATATCCATCCAGATTATTTATTGGTACAAAATGTATACTATCAGCTGTAATTAAACAAAAAAACATATCAAATATGAAAAAAGAAACTAGGAAAGTTTTCCCCAACAAAGGTTTCAATATTAAAGGCGGTAAAGGGCAGAGATTAAATGGTAACCTTTAGAAAGTTGTCTACTGAAGCTAAATTTGATGGTGTTTCCAAAGGTTGCTCTAGACCAGCTACAAGCATATTTCATGATTATGAAGGCAAGGCATCCTCTCTGCATGATTTGATTTTATAAGGAACTCAAACATTATTACTTAAATTGAGGCTATAAATAGGTTTTACGAACATGGGTTGGTGAGCCGTGACACATTTTAAATCATATGATACTACTAATATTATAGTGTTTGCCACAAAGTCAAAGGAGTTTGGGAATGCTATCAACAAAAAAATCTATAACAAATAGGAGTTGGGAGCCTTAGTTGAAGAAGCAACGCCCTTGAAAGGTAAATTCTGAAGTACATTTTAATATTTCTTCCAGTAGGCAAACAGATTTACAGAATGGCTTAGAACTACAGGAGATAATTTACACTGCCTTCTTATGTGACCACTTCCCTTGACCTGAAGGTACTTATGGCTTGAAAGGAAATCACTTAAAATGATTGTAAAACTAATGAGGAAGGCAATAATTGTTAATTCTTATGGCATTAATCCCACAAGCCCTTGCTTGGTAAAGATTTCCCTTTGCAATGAATCATGGTTTCATACGACCTAGCCTGAAGCAACCTACAACAGACCTTTTATGATGATCAATGCTCTTTAACATTGGTACAAATCTGGTTCTTTAGTTTTTCGTTAGCTTTTCTCGAGAGACAACCAAATTTGAACATAGCTCTTATTTCCAACTTTCCTTGAAATATGTCATTCTCCTTGCTCATAGATCCATCTAGTAGGACCAAGAGGAGAAACCCTGGGCATGAGAAGCACAAATTTCTGTGTGCAAAAGGAACTAAAGAAGCTACTGTCTCTTTTGGATTCCACTTCGATGATGTTATAGATAAGTTTAAAGATTTAAGACTTTGTTCATATATCTTATTTTTCTTGAGAGGCTTTCCCACAGTCTGAGTTCTACAAATGAGTCAAAATCAATCAGGAACATCAAAAGAAAGATCCCACATATGAGTCGAATTAACTTTCCTAAATCTAGAAAATCTAACCTAGTAACAGAAATTTATCAGCCAACTAAAAAAAATATGGAAGTCTAAAGATTTGACTCAAGCTCGGGCAAGATTGTCAAACTCTTCAATCTTGATTTCAAAATATCGAAATGCATATTATCAGTCTATAGAGGAAGAACATTTAAGAGGGGATTGTCCTTTGAAAAATAAAAAGAGTTTGGAAAGAAAGAGTTTGGAACAATAGAAAGAGTAGCTAACCCGCTACTGTTAAAGCCAATTCTCAGTACTGTTGAAGCCAATCCTCCACATTCTTCAATCTCCTCATGGAACAATAGAAAGAGTTTGTAAAGAAAGAACATTCAAGTGAAGGAATCCATACCTGCCACATGGCGTTAGGTTCTGCAATGCCCAAAATTTCAATAACAGAGATAATGGATATACATAAGGTATTGATGGCCTCGTTTTTTCTTTTTCTTTTTTACTTCCATTCTATTGCTACATAGGGTAAAATATTAACAAAATATCTTTCCTGAGCCTGCTTAGGTATAGACAGGCCGTGGTTTGGAAAGAAAACATAGCTATCAAATGTGCACTCCCCATGACTAAGACAGCTCCCACCAAGTACTAGAAAATAGTAAACCTACGAAATGTAAAGAACAAGGAAACTAATAATGTACTTGTTGAGGAAACTAATAAAAAATTATGGGACCTTAAAATTGCTAAAATGTTCCTAAATTTTCTCACCAGATTCTCACCAAAGACTGCTAAGATATTTATGGAGCCCCCTTCCATGAGACCATGCTTATATCGTCGGTGAATGGCGACTTGTCGCTAAAATCGGTCATGCAAACAAGTTGCTCATTGCTAACCCGCCGAGATAGAAAATTAAATTATGGCGAAGTGAGCCCATTCTTTCTAATCGGCAAAGCTAACCCTTGGATACTCTCCTAAGTGGTTCTAAAGGCTTCAATGAAGTTTAGAGTGCTGAAAAATGCGTAATTACTCTTTATCTTTTGTCAATATTTAATGTCTTAACTTGAAAAAGGTATTAATGTTTTCTTAGGCTATATTGGGTTGTATAATATTGTTTTTCGTAAAATTTAAATATGTAAATAAAAAAATTGCCATCTCCGAGTACCATCTCCTTTGTTTCTAAAAAAATTGCACATGTTTTTATCTCTTTATACCCATCTCCTAGTAATTATGTCAGAAGTAAACCAAAAATGTGATGCTTCTTTTTTATTTTTTCACAAGCAAATCTGATTTCCAAAGCGTTAGTAGATAAGCTTGTGTCGGTTGCATATGATCATCCTCGTCTGTCTCACTGGATTGCTCAAACAACGAGTGGGAATGGTGTTTTCCAAACAATACATGGCATTTTTTAGATGAGGTTGAATAGATGTTGTACCCCTTGAAGTGTGTGGTATAGTGTTTGGTAACCTGTAAATGTCTATGAAAATGACATCTTCATCAAAATAGCCAATGGTTTAAGCTTGGTCAAGGATGTAGAAAATTTCATCATTAATGCATATGAAGGCATGTGCAAGGTCTCCTTGGTGAGGGTGACCCAATCTAAATATTTGATTAATAATAGTGGACATTTTTTAGAAATGTGTTTTCTATGAGCTCAAACGAAACAATCCAAGAGAGCAACAAAGCGTGAGATTGAATTAACATAAGATTGTTTGCTCTCCATTAATAGTTACCAATGGAGGAAAAAAATAGCAAATGAGAAAATTCAATCTTTTTAGATTAGATTAAGGTGTAATTCTTCCTAGCACTTGTCCACACACTAACCCTACTCCCATTGTCCTTTGAAAAGTCATTTATGGATAATATTTTGATTATAGGGCCTTGAATAAGGTACACATCAAGAACATGTACTATTTTCAATGAAATGATATCTTGGAACCACTTCCGCATACCAAGAAGATCACAAATTAAGTTTTGACACACGAGATACCATTAGGTGAGAATAATGGAGGAGTGTGTGGAAAACACATTAAAGACAAGACAAGGTTTATATGAAATCTTGTACTTCCTTTTGGTTTGTGTAATGCTCTTAAATTTTCACGAGAGTGATGAATGAAATATTGAGGTCATTTACAATTTCTTTGCCTTGTATATTTAGATGACATATTATTTTTTAAAGTTATGATAATCATCTAATGCATTCGGTTCAAGTTTTGAAATAGAATAAGTTATTGCTCGGTGAGAATAAGTGTGAGTTTGCGCAACAATCACTACCCTATTTGGGACGTGCTTTGGGGAGTGTGTATACACCTTATTTTTCACTATTACTAGTGGTTTCTATTGGTAGGTTGTTGGCACATTAATCTCCTTGATTGTGTACCTCAAGGGGCATACCGAGAATAAGAGTGGGTTAGTTAGCGTGCACTCGGTGAAAGAGTCGCCGTAGGTGGCATCACACTAGTTTTCCTAGAATGTCTCTTTACTACACTTCTACTACCTCTATATGACAAATGGATATCCCCTGGTATTATTACTTTCATATCTTCCTATGGTACCTTTTACCTTCAAACCCCCTTGAGATCACCGTTGTCTCTCTTATTAGTATTTTACTTCATCTTATTTATCTCTCATCCACCTTACATTCTATGATTGTTTGTAGCTAACTATTTGAGGCAATCAAGCATAACCCGTTTACATCCAATATGGTCAACATTGTGGGCTAAGAGATATTATGGTTTGAAGTCATGTTCCCTTATTTAAGGGTGTCATTGTTCTCATTTCTCTAGATCATCATCACATTGTCTTCTTTGTTCTCACTCTCCAATATGTCGTCTAGAGGTTTTAGAGGTTTAGGGTTTACTAGAACTTATACTCAGAGGCTTGCTTTAGAGCATTGAGTTACTAGGAACAACATGAATATGAGTTGCACTGTAAGGTACACCAAGTCTTTGAAATCGTCAACTTTGGTCTACGTAGGTCTTCTACCTATTCCTCTTGTGATCCACCCACAACTCTCTCACAAGGTGATTCTCACCATGGAAGGTTAATCTACCAATAGTGTCTTCACAAAGGTAGGCAATCTTAACCCTTCTTTCTCCTTCATGTTGGCATGATTGATTATTTTTAATGTATTATGCGAGAAATTAGGATATAATGACATATCTTTGTCTATTCCATTCTCTTTTACGGACCTTGACTATTATTAGCCATGTGACATTAAAACTATTAACGTAGATATGATATATCTCTTGCTTATAATCATTACTAATGGAATCTTATGATTATAGTAAGATGCCACCCTATCTTAGACTTAGGATTTGGAACCTTAAACTTTTGATGCGAATATAGATTGTATTGTCTTTTAGATCCACGACGATTAGGCTCCTTAGCATTATACTTGGCTTGGGGGTTCGCCCTAAAATGGTCTTATACTTATATCCTAATCTATATTATTGAGAAGAAAGAAAATAATCATTAACTCTATTAACAAGTTAAAATTTGTATGAAAATATTATACAAGGTGATTTACTATTTTTTATTTATGTACATCAGTATAAACATCTTTAATATTTAATTTAAAATTCACTAATTTAACATTAATTTATTAAAAATGCAATTATATGCTTCGTCATAAACATTTTAAAAGTATATCCGCGTCAATACCTAGTTAAAATGAAAATATGACAAGAGAGATCCGTCAATGGTCAAACGCTTTTTAGTTCTCACTATAAGAAAAAGTTTAATTTAAATATAGAATCTGTAATTTTAGTTGAAAAACAATGCACCCGCACAGCGTATGAATGAAGATTTATTTATAAAGCATTTTGATTTCTAAAAATAAGACAACGGTCTAATTATAGTTGAAACAAGAAAGCAGGGCACGAATGAAAATAAATACAATGAATGTCTCCATTTTATGTTGTTTGATTCTGAAGGTTAATTAAGTCATTTTTGTGAAGAAATATACAGAGCGATAATGGCAAGTTACGGATTAATATACAGTCAGGATTTGAGTGAAGAAATGTACAATCCGGGAGAGAGTATATACTCTGAAGATGATGATGGTTGCAGCAAGCTGAAGATGAAGGAAAATAAGAGCAATCTGAAGATGGTGAAAAATCTTCCTCCCCACTTTCCAGAGAAGAGGAGGACAGAAGACTTGCAGAATTCCTGAAGAAAACCAACGATGATTGGCATTGGCGCATGACTTGGAAAGCACCACGAGATGGGTACATTTGCAAAGATGCAGAGTCAGAGGCCATTTCATTCAAGATTGTCCCACGATAGGAACCTCTTCTTTCAGGCCTGCCAAAGCATTCATATCCAGACAGCCCGCATTTTGAATTCCTCCACTGTGCAGCACAACCCACATTTCTATGTAAAACCCTGAATTACTATATTTTGCCCATCAATTTGTATTCAAGATTAAAAATAAAATCCCTATATTTTTCTGGGATTTATCAGAAACATTTATTTGTATATTCATTATATTGTAAATAAAATTTGGGGTAAACCCTCTACTGTTCTTTAATTTAAAGATTGTTGGTTTTTCACATGGCTTGAATTCTTAAAATTGCATTTCTCTGTTAATCACAAATAAATAAAAGGAAAATGACCATAAAAACATCCTGCAACTAACGCCTAAAAGCAGCTGCTGCAGAGGCAGAGGCAACAAACATCACATTGGGCCGAGAAAGGAGGTTGAGGATGCATTCTATTGTGTTTCTTGAAATAGATATGTGAAGTAATTTTAGGTCAAGAACTCCATTTTCTCCAACCCAGTATGTTTGGCTGAAAGGTGTCTTTCTTGTTAAACAACTAAAAAATCTTGCAGTTCATATACAACTTCAGCACTGGGCTTTAATTTACAAAACAATGCACTTTCTTTAATCTTGCAGTTAATATACTGCTACATCTGCATTTAGTTTTCATCTTGATCGATTGACGATTCTGCAAGGAGGAGAAGGTGAGAATTCCAGCGGCAGATTGGGAGATTCCATCTCTTCTTTCAAAATCTTAATAATCCTTGATGGTAAGAGAAATAAACCTGAATTTCAATGTTCTTGATGAAAAGCTCTATTTGATTAAGGGGGAATGCAATCAGTTAAAGCCTAATTTGGGTGGGGAAATGCAACAAACCCCAAAATTCTTGGTTGAGGTCAAATTGACAGCCCTCAAATTTCTTGTTCTTCAAGGTTTGCACAACCTAGAAGAATCTTGTCCACAACGCTGATCAGAAAGGTCGAAGATGATCGCATGAACTTTCTTAGGAAGTTGAATTTGTAACTGTGTCTTTCTTTTGCTGTCCTTTTTTGAGCTTCTGGTCTTGCAGCTCATGCTGATAGTCTATTTAACAGTTAACATTTTCAATCAATAAATAAATAAAAGGAAGAGATGATGTATCATGCTGATAATAACTGTGTAGATAATGAAATCAATCTCAAAATCGACTCAAGTTACGACTTTATTCAGTATTGATATTTTGCATCAATTACATACAAATATGTCATTTGGAATTTCATTCACAGGTGAGAGCAAGTGTTTAACCATAGCGACTTAAAACATCAAACTCTTAAGCATGTGTTGTATGTATGGCAGAGCAGGGGCTAAATTTATATTCAATGTTTGAATTTACCTATATCTGTGCTAAAACACCATTAATGGTAAAGGATTTCAGCCTTTTTCAATCAAACTGAATGCTCTCTTTGAGATTTTAATTTGTTTTTCTTTCAATTTTAACAGCAAATCAGACCAGATTTAGTGGATGAATGCATGAAAAAGAGATTTAGAATTTACCTCTATTATCTATATGAATTAGTATGTTGAAGAGTCACTAACATAGGCACTGCTTCTAAACAATATAACCTTTGATGGTTGACAGTGTGCAATAATAATTTTACTTGTTAAATGCATTAATTCCCATTGATTTTGAAATGGAACTAATGGATTTCAGCCAAAGACTTAATACAGGAAGGTATGGACTTACAAGTCTACATAGTCTGTATGTAGATTTACACAACGTAACTTGGCCAAGATTATAGATTCTACTGGGCTTTTGGCAAATCATCTCCCCTCACTCTTCTACAAGCAAGCCCCATGACACTGATTTTACATATATTTTACAATCATGGTACCATATGCTGAGCTATCTATTATTCTAGAACTCGATACATTTCCTTCTATTGACAACAATATCTTTGTTTTTACAATTCCAATTATTGATAGTTCACATGTTTTTATTTCTAATACAACATGTGTGTTTATTCCTTTTGTGGCTAAGCCTTCTCTTTCTATAGGATTCTCCTCTCACTCTTCTAATGTTGTTATATGACAGCTTAGTACGATATAAACATTTCAACCAAATGTCTTAGTTTCACATGCACTATAAACCAACTTAATTGCTTAATGCCTTAGTTCTAATGTTGTTAAATGTCTTAGTTCAACCAAATGTCTTAGTTCCAAATCCAGATTGCATTGTGGACAAACCAGCTAAAGGAAAGCCACCTTCATAAGAACAAACTTAACCCATATAATTAACAGTAAACTATAGAGCTCCATCTATTTTACAGCCAATTTCAGTTTTCATAGTGAACAAACCAGCTAAAATAAAACCATCTTTATGGAAACAGAAACCACCCTGATGATTAATACAACAGAGCTGAGTCTCATAAATAGCCAAAATCAGTTTCCATTATAAACAAAGCAACCAAAGTAAAACCACCCACACAGACACAATATAATCAATACACTATAAATAACAATCGAATAAACTCCCAATTTTGGTTCCTGCTATGAACAAACCAGCCAAAGTAAAAGCACCCACACAGAAAACAAACCTCAAACCAATAATACAAACCTCAAACCAATAACATCCAATTTCAGTTTTCATTAAAAATGAACCAGCCAATAAGCCTATCTAGAAACAAAACTGCCCATGTAATTAAAACTGTAGGGGTCTTTCCAAGAAACATCCAACATCAATTCCCACAATGAATACACCATCCAAAATAAACGTTACAGCAGTCTACATAGAAACAGAAACAACTCTATAATTACAACTACATTACTCAATCCAATTACCGCCCAATTACAGTTTCCTTTATGAGATTTCAACAAAGCAGACAAAATAAAACCATTTACGCAGAGACAGAGGCCACCTATAGAAACTAAAATTGCAGTTCTGAATCCAATGAGCACCCACTTAAGGTACAAATCCCATCCATTAAAGCTACAGAGCTAAAACAATAGATCTCAACTCAGATAAGAATATACCCAATGAAAATTAGGAAGAGAGATTGTATCTGATTTGCGAATCAAAGGTGGTAGAAAGAGAATGATACTTAGTTACAAATTTCTCTGCTATATTGACTATCGGTCCAATTAAGTTAGCATCTTGAGGGTTAATTCTATGCCTGAGCTCTCTATAGAAACTAAACTTGCAAAAAAAAGGGAGTTTGTAATCAAAATTTGCAGTAAAAGGCCCACCCTACAAAAGGAAGCTGCAACACGGTAAATTTGAACCTGCTGCTCTTGTTTCACTCTTTGTGCGGTTTTGGCTTTAATGTCTCATAAAAAATTTTGGTCTTTGATAAAACCAAATAATTTGAATGCATTGAAAAACATTCCTACATACATTTATAGAATGCAATTCCCTGACCATAAATACAGACTATAAAGCAGCCAAACAAACAACCACCCGTATAACTAAAACAACAGTACTCAATCCCATAACCAGTCAAATTAAGTTTCCACAATAAACAGAGCAGCCAAAGTAAAACCACCTTCATAAGAACAAAAACCACTAACATTATTCCAAGCGCACGCGTGTGCCCACACACACACACGCACAATGGGAATCCCAGAATATGAATACACGCCCTGGAGATTTAACAAAGTGGAGGAGAGGCCTTGTTAGTCAAGTTTATCTCAAATCTATTTAATCGACAGGGAAAGACATGGATTTCATATGAATTCCAACTCTCAATAATTTAGAACAGGTGCTTGATGCCCCTCAAGGCTACTTTGAATTTGATGGTAAGAGAAATAAACCTGAATTTTAATGTTCTTAATGAAAAGCTCGATTTGATTATGGTGAAATGCAATCAGTTTAAGCCTAATTTGGGTGAGGATGTTCCTTCCAGAGCTTCCACCTTTGGCCTCTATTCCAATGCTTCCCAATCTCATCCGGCGCCTCCATTGAACACCCCTTTAGTTGTGGTTGGGAAAAATGGACTGGACAATGCCAACCAGCTTCCCATGTTGGCATTTCCCCCTCGTAATCAAGGTTTACACATGTCTCAAAGTTGCACAACCTAACTCGGCCAAGATTACAGATTCTCTTTGGGCTTTTGGTAAATCATGATCTCCTCACTCTTCTATAAGCAAACCCCATGACACAGGTGAATAAATATTTGATAGTTCACATGTTTTTATTTCTTGTGTTTATTCCACTTGTGGCTAAGCCTATTGTTTCTATAGGGTTCTTCTCTCACTCTTTATTCTATAAAAATTTCAACCAAATGTCTTAGTGCCATGAAAATTGCTTGCTTTTGATCCAAAGGACAGTCTTCCTTCACAACGGTATGCCAACAATTTGATTATCTAAACTTGAAATTCTTATTTCCCGGCCATAGTTAGGCAACATATGAACTGTTTTAATGTATGAAATACTGAGGCCTTGGCTAAACAGGACCGCGAACCTTCGGAAAAATTTCCTCACTTCATCAGTTGATTTTAAGATCAAGACCATGGAGTTGATAGTCATTTGACTCTTGATAACATGGCAGATTTTATAAGTAGAAGGATCATCCCGTAAGTAGAAGGATCACTTGCCAGGATTGATAATGTTCGCTTTGTAATATGGTTGATATTAACACAAGATATGGGTTTAGCTTGGATGTCTCTACTTTCTTCTACTGCAAATATGGAACTCTTCATTTGTATATATTGATTCAACACTTTGCCTTTGAACCCTAGGTGAATTCCACTTTTCTTTCATATTTTGTAAACCTAGTGCTAAGTTTTCATTTGTTGGTTTTTCGTGTTTCTTTTGGGTCGATCTTCCTTGTGCTTTGGTGAATATATGTTATACACAAAACTAAATGATAAATGATTACTCTTGTATTATTGTTGTTGGTAAGGAATGTTGCACGCAAATGAAAATTGGTATTTGGGAGGGCTTTCAAGTGGGGGCGGTGACTATCTTCTTTCATGCACTCTTCAAGGTTATTTGGGTAATCATTCAAACAACACATGTCTTCTACGAAATAAATATTAGAAGTGAAGAATAGACAACTAATTTTATCGCCAAACTGTAAAGAGCTAGTAGTTTAGTGGTATTTCTTATTCTTGATTTTAAAAAGGTTGTCAACATAGAGAAGCCATTGATGGATTATTGCCCACAAGTAGTGGGACAAACTAACCATTGAATTTGTACAACCTTGTCAAGAAGACGTGGATGATTATAGTCGCTAGTCTCCTATAAATTTGGATGGTATAACTAAATGTTAGTCATGAAGATTGAAAGTTCATTTCATGTTTTCCTATGTACGTGAGTTTACACAAATCCATATATATTAATATGTAAATGTGATGGAGCGGATTTATTACGAAAGTGATTCCATGGAATGAAGAGGCTTGTTGGTATGAAATACAAGTATCGTAAAGAAAAATGTTACATGCAAAGTGATGCACTTGACGATAATAGGGTATTTCAAGAATTTTGATGTTTCCCGGGGATCTTGTAACCAAAATTATATATAGTTGGTTAGGGTACTTTACGCTCATCCAAGAAATCAAAGTCCGAGTAGACAACATAAATAACATCTGTTCAGTAAAACTTGAGTGGGATTAACGAAAGGCATGTGTGTTCTATAGAGGTCGTCACGTGATAAGGTTGTACACACCACTCAACAATATATAGGGTAAATTGTACAAGGGGAGTCTTATAGCCCAAATTTGTCTCTCACTTGATAGTGACTTAAAAAATACTTTATATATCTATCATTTTGGTACCATATATCATGAAATTAATAGATTTGAATTCCCTAATACACCTTGGGAGAAAAAATTTTCTAAGCTATGAAAATAGAAATAAAAACATCACACTTATAACATACTCATTCTATAATGATATCAAGCTTGATCATCATCATATATTAGCTCATAAAATTTGAAATGGGCATGAAACTTGAACAAAGTTGAGAGAATCTAAATTAAATAAACACACTTCCTTTAACAACCTATTTTGGTGCTATGGGATGTTAAGAATTCATTTTCTCTAAATTTGGGTCACATGATATGTTAAAAATGTATTTTTCTCTAAATTTTATCCTAAACATTGATTTAAATACACATTACACAATTTTCATTAGAAATAGAAATTGTTGTTGCTTAAGGTAATATAATTATACAAAGAGAAAACAATCTCTCATTTGTATAGACTTTTTTAATAAGTAGGTTATTCTAAAATAAACATTATTTTATTAAAAATTTGATCAATTTGTAATTAATTTGTACTCTTCTTTAATTATCCTAATAGCGAGGTTTATTTAAGATTAACATTATTTTGTAAAAGAATGAATGTTTTGTAGAAATTTTTACTCACCTCTATCAATTATTTCCTCTCGATTTACCAAATTTAATGATTCAATTATTCGTATACTTTAAATCAATATAAAAAACATAAATTAAGGATTCATTTTCTTTATTTAAAAGCTTGTTACATCCATTAAAGATCTCGTTTCTTAGCCTAATAAACTACATTATAAATATAAGGGTTTACGATTTGTCTACTCGACTCAATTAACATTTTCAATCAATATATAAATAAAGGGAAGAGATGACGTATCATGCTAATAATCTATTTAACCATGTAGATAATGATTTAATCAATCTCAAAATCGACTCAAGTTACGACTTTATTCAAGTATTGATATTTTACATCAATTACATACAAAACAGCAGTCATTTGGAGTTTCATTGCATGAGTCTCTCTTTTCTCTTATGGTACCTACTTTATACGTTGTACATGTTCCCATGTGCCTTAGTGCTTTAGTTTAGTATTATTTCTTTGTCATAAATATAAGGGTTTACAGTTTGCAGTATCCTTGAGGGTGTACTCTTCTCAAGGATTGATGATCCCCGCGTTAATGGTAGTCAAGACTAGTTGGATCCCTTTCTTGTTAATTCATCTCTAGTTCTCTAGTTATCTTGAATCAAAGGTTGAGTTGATGTTAATGGAATTACATTTTCTCGACAAGGTCATGAGTTCAATCATCTAGGAAATTGATTTTGTTGTTTTTCATGAAGCTATGCTTTCACTATAAGGTAAACAAAATGATTTACCCCTCTTGCTTATTTATACCTTTCTTAGAAAAAATAAATTCTTATGCATTTATCATTCACATGCATGAGATGATAATTCTTTTAATCGCTTGTCATTAATGCCCTATTGAAATCTATCCCTTGCTCCTTTTTTCCCACTTTTTAACAAATGACCTTTAAGTGTGCATTATGAGTTCTTCTTTGTATATTTTCTCCATCGTGCCCTAGCTTTGTTTAACTATATTATTTCTTAGGCCATGTTTTCTTCACTTATTTCTTACGTGCATTCCCCAGCAGCTCCACTTTAATCTATCATCCTCTTGGAAGTTTCCTTATTTCCTCATTTGCCACACTTCATCCACGCTCTAGCTCCTTTGTTACCTATTTTCGCTTGCTCATGTGGGTTATTTCCTTTACCGTGCCCCCCTTGTCACTATGCACTTTAACATTTTGTTTTATCATTTATCCATCACCAAATACTCCTACCATTTGAAAGTATTTCACAAAGCTTTTGTGTCAAATGTATGTTTAAGTGTGTTACGCATGATCAGTCCAATTAACATATTGTGCAATAGTCCAACACTTATTATAATGCATAAAGAAACATTTCGTAAAAAGGGAATAAAAATTAATATAATGGTATACACCTTATTCAATTCATTCTAAGGTGGTTAAAAATAAACTTCAATTTACTTCTATTGAAGTAGCCTAGGAGAAGCCATACCCGATCCATCAACTTACATGCCCGGTCAACAATATATCTACTATTTCATATGGTTCAAGCCAACGAGTCTTAAGATTGCCCAGATGTTGCGTGAATTTTGAGTCATATATTTTAACCTTAGTGCTTTCCCACATAGTCCGTCGTTTGAGGTTGTGATCATACTAATCTTTCTAACGCGCTTTCTCAATTTCTCGTGACCACATCATGCTTGTAGCCTTGTTTCTTCTAGCTTTCACAAGTTTGTCAATATTTTCGAATTGGGTCTTCATAACCCAAGTCTCTGTGAGGAATGAAATTCTTAATGATGGTTCCAAGAAATTGATCAAGAGTAGCATAACTTCCTTTCCATACACAAGTTGAAGGGGGTCATTTTATTCAAGCAATTGTATGTACTATGATACTCCCAAAATATTGTCGATACTTTGTCATCCCAATCCTTTCTTCCGAGTTGCATATTTTGGTCAACATATGGCCTAATACCTTGTTGAATGTTTCAACTATACCATTTTAATAAAACTTTGTAAAACTTCAAATGCTTTGTAAAACTTTGTAAAACTTCAAATGCTTTGTAAAACTTTGTAAAACTTTGTCAATGGTCAAATGCTTTTTAATAAAACTTTGTAAAGACCCTTTTAGTTCTCACTATAAGAAAAAGTTTAGTTTAAATATAGAATCTGTAATTTTAGTTAAAAAAACAATGCAGCCGCGAGCGTATGAATAAAGATTTATTTATAAAGCATTTTGATTTCTAAATATAAGACAACGGTCTAATTATAGTTGAAACAAGAAAGCAGGGCACGAATGAAAATAAATACAATGAATGTCTCCATTTTATGTTGTTTGATTCTGAAGGTTAATTAAGTCATTTTTGTGAAGAAATATACAGAGCGATAATGGCAGGTTACGGATTAATATACAGTCAGGATTTGAGTGAAGAAATGTACAAGCCGGGAGAGAGTATCTACTCTGAAGATGATGATGGTTGCAGCAAGCTGAAGATGAAGGAAAATAAGGGCATGAAGATGGTGAGAAATCTTCCTCCCCCACTTTCCAGAGAAGAGGAGGACAGAAGACTTGCAGAATTCCTGAAGAAAACCAACGATGATTGGCATTGGCGCATGACTTGGAAAGCACCACGAGATGGGTACATTTGCAAAAGATGCAGAGTCAGAGGCCATTTCATTCAAGATTGTCCCACGATAGGAACCTCTTCTTTCAGGCCTGCCAAAGCATTCTCCAGACAGCCCGCATTTTGAATTCCTCCACTGTGCAGCACAACCCACATTTCTATGTAAAACCCTGAATTACTATATTTTGCCCATCAATTTGTATTCAAGATTAAAAATAAAATCCCTATATTTTTCTGGGATTTATCAGAAACATTTATTTGTATACTCATTATATTGTAAATAAAATTTGGGGTAAACCCTCTACTGTTCTTTAATTTAAAGATTGTTGGTTTTTCACATGGCTTGAATTCTTAAAATTGCATTTCTCTGTTAATCACAAATGAAAAAAAAGGAAAATGACCATAAAAACATCCTGCAACTAACGCCTAAAAGCAGCTGCTGCAGAGGCGGAGGCAACAAACATCACATTGGGCCGAGAAAGGAGGTTGAGGATGCATTCTATTGTGTTTCTTGAAATAGATATGTGAAGTAATTTTAGGTCAAGAACTCCATTTTCTCCAACCCAGTATGTTTGGCTGAAAGGTGTCTTTCTTGTTAAACAACTAAAAATCTTGCAGTTCATATACAACTTCAGCACTGGGCTTTAATTTACAAAACAATGCACTTTCTTTAATCTTGCAGTTCATATACTGCTACATCTGCATTTAGTTTTCATCTTGATCGATTGACGATTCTGCAAGGAGGAGAAGGTGAGAATTCCAGCGGCAGATTGGGAGATTCCATCTCTCCTTTCAAAATCTTAACAATCCTCGAGGCTACTTTGAATTTGATGGTAAGAGAAATAAACCTGAATTTCAATGTTCTTGATGAAAAGCTCTATTTGATTAAGGGGAAATGCAATCAGTTAAAGTTTAATTTGGGTGAGGATGTTGCTTCCACCTCTGCCCTCCGTTCAGAATCCCGCTTCCCAATCCTTCAAATAAAACCTCAACAAATTACCTCAAACTTGTCAACAATAGGCACCCCTTTGCAAGGCCTTATGGTATGGTACATTCAAATATCCACCAACTATGATTTGATTATGGCAAAATGGAATCATGTTCCTTCCACCTCTGCCCACCATTCCAATGCACCCCCTCGGAATCACTGACCCTGCTCAAGCCTGTGGTGTTTCTCATAATCCCATTTATTGTAGTGCTGTTAGAGTCCATGCTTCCCTTTGTGTCCATGACTTGGACAAAAATGTTTGAAATGACTCTTTGGTGATACTCATTACCAACAATTTCAAGTGTAATTTCCTATGTTATGAGCCTTTTTCTACAGTACTCTAGCATTGGGGTGTCGTGCTTTCAAATAACTTTTGGTTTTCATGCCTCTGTACTCTCTTGAAAATGCATTGCTGAAATATGTTGTTGAAGTGCTGACTGGAAGACCTCTTTTTCTGGGAAAATGTGGCTCACCAGTTGGACCTGATTACAGATACGTTTCAAATCTTGTTGATTACAGCTCTATGGACCTATTGAAGAAACAATTTAACCATCTGGAAGAGCATTACAATAAAGGATATCCTTGTGAGCCTTTACAGAGAGAGCATTCCTCCTTACCCAGGTTATTTTTGGTCATGTTCATGTTTGATTCAATAAGGTGGGTTTTACACTCGTTAATTATAATCTATTGCTATTAACCTTTTCACTAAGTAATGATACTAAATGAATAATTATAATCTTGACAGGGAACGGCCCTCATTTCTGAGGGGAGTAGTGGGTAGGTAGTCAGAAGGAAACAGGAATTTTAATGTCCTTCTTCACAGGGGGATCTTCTAATGAGAACACTCAAGTCTAGGTTCAGCAAGACTGGGCATGTGCTTCCTCATAAAGAATGTTAGGTTTCTAATAGTCTAGGTTCTTTACAGTTGATAAGTATTGTTTGATAGGCAGAAGAAAGATATTGTTTGATATGTACTTTAGAGTCAGAATTAATAAATAAAAATCGAACTCAAGCTGCTGCTGTTTTTGATAGTATATTCATGATCCTAGCTCAGAAAATTGTTTAGAATTGTAATAGGGTTCCTTCCACCTCTGTCCTCCATTCCAATGCTTCCCAATCTCATCTGGCTCAATCCTTTGCCTTGAAGACGGTTCAATTTAAGGAGATCTTGAATAACCCAAAATTCTTGTTCTTAATTATTTTCTTAGTAAATGGTTCTACATCATATTTAACGATTTTGAGAAAGCTAGACTACAAGGCCAGTGGCTAATAATGGTTAACAACATTGTGTTATAAAAATAAATGCACTGAAAAGTCTATACCAATAAGACTTCTAATTGAGCTACAGGAAAGTCTACCTATATGCCATTTGCATATGGACATATGTCATTTGGACGTATGTCATTTGCATAATTGATTGGAATCCTAGATGCCCGCTCATTCTTCATATCAATAATGACCATTGATATCCCTTGATTGGTCATTCCCTCGTGTCTACTAGCTAAATGCATTGTGTCATGTGGGATAGAAAATAAAAGATGCATTTTAGGAGGTCAACCTAAAATCATATTAATTAGATGATCAAGTAAATAATCTAAGGAACCTGTTGTGGGAAAGTGGGTTGCTTTAGTTTTTCAATCAAGTAAAATGGAAATAGTCATGTTGTTGAAAAGAAATATAACGTAATCATGATCCTAATCAAGTGTTACCCCATTGTTTTAAGCCAAGAGTGGTCAAAGAAACCATCATCTTGAGCTAAAGTAGGGTTAACATAGAATGTGATACGGCAAGTTTTGGACCAAATGTCACTAGAAATTGAATCATTTTCATGTTCATTATTATTTTATTAATAAATGGCTAGAAAATCATAATCAAGGATTTTGAGGAAGGCTAGAATACACACCTGCAAGTTCATGACAATTAATAGCTTCTAAACTATTGAATGTGTGTCCTAGTATAGCAAGGCAAATGGTTAATGGTTCCAAATAGGTTGTGAAGTATTTTAATGTGCATTAGGAACAATGAGTATAGGATTTTGACACACATGTTTAGGATTCTCCTTTGTAGTGGGTTTGCTTTATATGTATTGTAAATAGCGAATTGTATGTTAAATGTGTCGACCACGTGGAGAAGAGGCTTGTACTTTATGTAAAACATTTTGTTTTGAAGATTGGTATTCATTTTTCATACTTTTGAAAATATATTTATCTCTTACATGCAATTCTTTGACTAGATTCAATAAAGGCCTCATCCAAGGAAGGACATTCATGTGCCTCGAGATTGGTGGATGTGTATGAATGTGCAATAGAAAATGTGTTGGTAAGATCCTAAAATGGCCTCCAACGCTTGGAAATGATCTTGGGTGTAGATTGTAGCATGTGATAATGATGTAAGGAAGTTGTATAACATATATTTAGACTTGATAGTTGGTTAATGTCCTTGAAAAATTATTTTCGAATTGGATGTTCCCTGGTGATCTCCTAAGTAGCCCAAGTTTTTAAAAATATGAGGCCCCTTGAATGGGTGGGGTGCTCGTTATCTTATATCTTAGGTCAATTAACCTATAAATGTATGTCCACACCAAAACATCAAATCGGGGTGCTTGGTAAGGCACCTACAAATTTTCATGGCATGTGATAGTCTCTCTCAAGTGGAGGTTTTAGACATTCCCGACATAGACATGCCAATTACGTGATTTGATCTCCGGTCAAATAACTTGTAAATGTAATTTCACACCAAAACACCAAACCGGGGTGCTTAGTAAGGAACTTACAAATTTTCATGTGACATATGATAGCCTCTCTCAAGTGGAGGTTTTAGACTTGTGTGGTATAGACATGCCAGTTACGGGATTTGATCTCGGTCAATTAACTTGTAAGTGTAAGTCCACACCAAATCACCAAACCAAGGTGTTTGGTAAGGAAAATACAAATTTTCATGGCATATGATAGCCTCTCGAAGTGGAGGTTTTAGACTTGCGTGGCATAGACATGTTAGGTATGGGATTTGATCTCGGTTCAATTAACTTGTAATGTAAGTCCACACCAAAACACCAAGCTAGGATGCACGATAAGGAACTTACAAATTTTTATAACATATGATAGCCTCTCTCAAGCGGAGGATTTGGGCTTGCATGGCATAGACATGCCAATTATGCGATTTGATCTCGGGTCAATTAACTTCAGAATATAAGTCCACACCAAAACACCAAACCGAGGTGCTTGGTAAGGCATTTACAAATTTTCAAGACATATGATAGCCTCTCTTAAGAAGAGGTTTTAGACCCACGTGGCATAGACATGCCGCCATTCGGGTTTGATCTTAGGTCAATTAACTTGTAAGTGTAAGTCCACACCAAATCACCTAACCAGGTGCTTGATAAGGCACTTATAAATTTTCATGACATATGATAGCCTCTCTCAAGTGGGGGTTTTAGACTTATGAGGAATAGACATGCCGATTCACGGGATTTGATCTCGGTCAAATAACTTGTAATTGACATATGTGATTGTTGTGAAAGTTGTTCCAACTCAATTAACCCTAGGTCGACCACAGTAACTTGTGCATTTCAAAATGTGATTATTTTATGAGTAGAAGATAAAAATATTTGTTTTTGCTAAAAGTGGCAATCTGTTTTATCCCCGATAGGTGAATATGACCTAGGAAAGTGTTAACTCCTTTCTTTAAATTGGAGAAGGTGGCCATAAACCTTAAGATGTGTTTTGTATACAATAAATGGTTTTTAGTCAAAGTCAAGTAACAAGTAATGCGACCTAATGGTCAACTAGTGTTAAACCAAGCAAGATGCATATAGTACTAAGTCAATCAAATTCACATAAAGAAATGGGTTGAGATAAATGTCAGAATACTTTCCAAATGTCTAGATTTAGGGATCTACATTTGGGTGATTTATGCATTTGAAAAATTGACTATTGGAAGTATTTAGGACAAAAACTTCAACTAGGGTCAAGGACTCATCAACCGATTGTGCCCTAAAAATATGATTTTTCCCATGATTAGCTTAGGACTTGATATGGAAGTGGAGATATGCATCTAGAGTCTAAAGATGTGTTTATATATAGCATGAAGGTTCCTAATGAACCAAACTTGGCGACAAGTACTAACTTGGTGGCTTTGGATTATGGGATTAAACAAGATGTTTGTATGATTAAGTCAATTAATTGTATAAATGGTAGAGGGTTGGGATAAATGCAAGTAATTATTGCAAGGACCTTTGGTCTAAATTTAGGGTACTACGAGATATTTATAACATAATTTGTATATATATTTAAAATGTACTACATTAATATTATCAATCTCTATATATGAAAACAAACATATTAAATATTATGAAATATCTAATGCCCAATATTCATTAATAATTAAAAATAAACGTAAAATATATTTGTAATTACAAATAATCATAATATATTTTTGAATTTTTCAAATAGGGTTTATGTCATACGATTTAGACCCAAAGATGGTGTTAATGTGGTGCGTGATATGGTGTAAAAGGGATGAAAACAAAATGCTTACTCAATTCATTTTTGTTTCATTTTTCAGCTACTAAAATTGACATGATTTCCTCAAAGTAACACAAATAAAAATACCAAAAAAAGTTAATTTCTAATACAATTTTGACCTTAAAAGTGATGCTCTTTGCACTTTGTGTAGTAGTGGGTTCCCTTACACGACCAATACTTTCTATTTTTATAAAACACTTGAGGTTCATCCTTTCCTTGAATTTGTTTTTTTCCTTCCGAAGTTATGTTTCGAAATGATTCAACACAATTTTTCAACGTGTGTATTGAGTTGACAATCTATATGACGTGGAGATATTTCCTATATAAAAGATCCTAAAATATTGATAATCTCTTCATCTCATTTGGCATTTTATTGTTTGATCATTAGGTATTTTTGGTGTGCCTTTTCATAGCACTTACACATTGTCTCAATCATGCCATCAAACATTCCCTTTTTTAAATATTGAAAGGTGGGGGAGGTCGTTTGAAATAATCTTGAGTTCCTTCAAACTCAAAGTTCTTGAGTTGTTTTAACCATCCGGAGGTTAATTAATCATCACACCTTGGACATGTGAATTCTCCTTCATACAAAGACCTATGTCAAAAAACATAAATAAAATTGATCATAATAAATGTTTATTGTAATACAAACTTGCATGAAAATGAACTCTCAAAATTTTCTAAACCTAAACATATTGCAAATATTGGAGTCTTTGTACGTACTGAAATTATAAGGTATCGACGGGCGGAGCAGTGTAACAAGTGCCCGATGATGATACTGAGTCTCCTCATGAGGTGTTCGGGATCGGAAAAGCCCTCGGAGTATGCGTTAACATCCCACATGCCCCGCTTAGCCCCGCGCCCTTTGTTTTCCCCTTTTTCCCTCTTTCCTTGGCCTCTTGACCTTCAGTGACGAAACCGCCACCCTGCAGGGTGGCGGTCTCATGACCGCCGCCCTGACAGGGCGGCGGTCCTGTAACCGCCGCCCTGCTCAGAGCGGCGGTCCTATGCGCATTTTCCAGAACGCTCTTTTGACGCGACTCGCGTGAAATATCATGTTTCACCAGCTTTCTTTGCCAACTTGAGCATGCATTTATGTTTTTGGTCCCCTGGAATAGTGTTTTTCCTTTGTTTATTGTTTAGGAGTTCAATTTGGTTTTGGTTTTTGGGTGATTGAATTCCTATAAATGCATGGTTTGTGCACGTGCAAATGGTGCAGAGTTTTTGGTGTGAAGCTTGGCTAGATTTTGAAGTTTGATGTTTGCTCTCATTCCCTCATTTTAGTGTTTTAGTTAGTTAGCTTGTTTAGAAGCCATAGCTTGAATTCACTTGCATCTTTTGTTAAATTGCTCAGTTGTTGGTAAGCCACAGACCCATCTTGTGCAGGCAGCACTGTCATTTCATCCAATCCAGTTAGAAGCTGGCCTCTCTCAAGTTTTGTTTTCTGGGTTCCTCTTTGCAATACATTTAGTTTTCCTTTGCTTAGAATACTTAGTTTTCTTCATTGCGTGTTTTGGTTAGTATTGTGTTGCAGTTGGTAAGCCACATATCCATCTTGTGCAAGTGCAGTCATTACTTGAGGCCACCAATTTTACTCCAATCTTCTCATTCTCAGTCTTTGGTGGTGTTAGTTTGTTTGGGATTGATAGTGTAGTTCATCTCATGCTTAGTGTGCATTGACTAGCTGTTGGTAAGCCACATATCCAACTTGTGCAAACAGTGTTGTTGTTTTATCTAATCCATTAGAGTAGAATAGCTTAGGAAGCCATTAAAGTTGCAGGTTTTGCTCTTCATATAGGATAGTTTCAGGTTCTGGATGCATTTTGTTGCACGATTCGCAGTAGATCCCGCTAGGAATTGCATAAGCCAAGCTCTGTACTCTTGCGCTATCCCTCTCCTATCCGCGTTCTATTCTATCTGCATTCTGAAGGTTGTCCCTTGTTCCAAACACCTATTCCTATTGATGCAAGCATTACACGCTTTTCTGGATCTACGTGAACACAAAGAACGAAGAGATCATACTGAGGGGACAAGATCACACACACCATCGGATTCGCCACTGTTCTGCGAAATCCAGGTTTTAAACTTTCAAAGTTTTAGTTAGAACCATATCAAACAGAGTAGTTAATCGCTTTATTTCAGTTAATTTTATTCTCGATATTGCCGGGGAAGCTGTGGGGATTGATAGTTTCTGAGAAACTATGATTCACTCCTCACTTCTGAGGTAGGGTCGAGAATCTTGCTAATAGATTAGTTATTTCATTGTTTAGAATAGATATACAAAATTGCACAGACAAATAACCACACTCGGTTATCTTGTTTGTTTTAAGTTATTAGTTTAGTTGTCAATTCTAAATATTTTAAATAGTTGCTTTCTTAAATTCATTTAAATCATCAGAAAATACAAAAAGAAGTCATATATGCTAGAAGTATACTTAGATTTCACTTTATTATAGTTTGTTTTATTACTGCTTTTGCATGACAATTACGGGACCTAGGGAGCCGGGGAATATATCTTGAGCCAATCGTACCTCACCCAATCTCATAGCGTGCAATAACGCGACATAGACCAAAATCTCGGATACAAGTATTCCAAACAACCACATATTTACAAGCTGATCGGTTCTCGATTAAGAGGATTAAACATAGAAGACAACCAAGCACATGCGTTTTGGTCAAGTCACCAAACTACAGATTACCCTAGAAAACATCCACATGATCGTAGAAGGGCTCGAAAGAGAACAAACATTCGGGTGCGATCCTCTAGTTCCATGACCAGATTTACGGAGACACCCTCGTAGATATAGATACTAGCTTAAGAATCCGGGTTGCAAGAACGCTGTAAGGTATTATGAGAAGATTGCACAACTATTGGTTCTAAACATAGAAGCTGAGAAAGCATACGATTACTGGATACTAGGGATTAGAACTTGATCCCGCGTATGACCATAACAGGATCGCAACAACCAAGAGTCTATGGTTGTGATCCACAGATCCCACACCCAACGAATCCACAAGTCGGTTAGACATAGACACTCAGCCTACGCACACCGGTATTCCAGTCTACCCCACTTCCACCTATCATCATCCAACAATTATCCTTGCTGGACACAACAGCTAATGAAGCTAGGGAATTCCGGACTAGGCCAGAAAATCGTCCATAGAGTCAATTATATTCATCATCCACTATATGACCTTATCGGAGATATACACGAAACAATCCCGAGGTCATTTTCCACGTATTCGCGCAACCCATAGATCAAATCATGCGAGCTCGATATTGATTGGAGCCTTCGAGCAGTCATCATGGCGATCGATCTATCACACCGATCCAAGTTAGAAGGGCCTTCTTTGCCTTAGATTCACAAATTCCACTAGTGCGTGTCGAAGACATTAGACTACCTAACTAGTTTGTCTACATATTCTACCCCCCCCCGGTTGTCTTGCACGACCTCGGGAGGTCGGGTACGCGGAAGAGTTACTTGTTGATTCTCACGCTCGACTGTCGCGCTTTTCGACGTACAAAATTGGTGAACCCGACGTGAAACAAACAACTATTTCACCTTCTCTTTGAGAAGTTTCAAATCTTCTCTCAATCACCTTCGTTTCTTCCCATTATTCTGCGGGTATTCATATACCCCCCGAATATGTCGGGATTCGACGCATATGGCAGACCCCTCATGGGTCTTGAGGCATACTACGCCCAACAGAATAGGCAATCATCACCCTCGCTCTCAGTATGGGGTGACAACTATTCAACTAATCAGTTGTCTTGAAACCCCAAGAATCGAGATATAGTTCGTCTTTTCAAGCTGAGGAGTTAGATCAACCCCCTCGAACCCAACAAGCAGAGCCTTGAGGTTCGAACAATATGACGTTTTACCGGAGAATCAGTTCGTCTCCTCAAATGATACTCGGACCACAAATTAGTAGGCAATCAGATCCATACTGGTCTTAGATGATGTCTGACAACACGTTATCTTATAAGTGAACAACGCTCCTGGGAATGTACCCATCTATAGGAGGTTTACAAATACAACCCGAAATCTCTCTCAAGAAAATACCTCTATGCCGCTTCATACAGGAAATATTCTGGGAGAAACTTGGCAAGATAACGATCGGTTTATGACGAGGATATCACGTACCTTTACAACACCAAGGTATACAACAAATGCCGTTTCAGGCAAAGTACCAAAGTGACTTCACCAAATGAAGTCATTTCAACGTTAGTAGAAAGAGTGAGAGGGTTAGAACTGGCTCAAGCAAGTCAAAATTCTCCGTTCATACAAACAAGAAGTTCCAATCCTCCATACCACTCTGG
This sequence comes from Taxus wallichiana var. yunnanensis, assembly GCA_018340775.1. NCBI lineage: Eukaryota > Viridiplantae > Streptophyta > Pinopsida > Cupressales > Taxaceae > Taxus > Taxus wallichiana. Next base: position 507,993,783 of record CM031236.1, on the reverse strand, counting down.
CCAGGTAGATCTCCTTACGGGAGTAGGCACGTTAGGCATGCCTCCTCAATATCCACAACAAATGCCAACAAGGCCTATCATCTCTAACACTATTCCTCCAGGTCTAGTGTCGAATAGTCCGTTCCTTGACAATACCCCATCCTACTTAAACATATACTCTAAATCACCACAAGGAGACATGTTCTCCTCTCCTGGCATGTTTTCTCAAATGCGGGGACCTCCTATGCCCCCGCCAACGCATATGCTTGCACCATATCAACAACCTATCCCACCACCACTCCCTCGCAAACACTATCAATGGTGAAAGCTATGCGATAGGGACTTATTTAGAATACCTAAAGGAACCCTTAGATTTCACCATACAAAGTGTCATGCTTCCAAGACCTCTCCCGATTTGCCCAAGTTCAAGGGTGAGGAGATCAAACGCGCATATCAAAGCTTACGCTACTGACCATTCGGGAATTACTCCCATGGGGATGGGGTTTCTTGCTAAAACATTCCCCAAAATCACTGGAAGGCATTGCTCTCGATTGGTATTATAGAATACCTGAGGCTTCCATACATTCATTTAAACAACTCGTGTCAGAGTTCATCAAAGCCTTCGACATGAACAAACTGTTAAGAACAGGAATCAGGGAATTCTTGCATATCAAACAAGAACACAACGAATCTATCGCCCATTTCATCCAGAGGTGGCGTACAGTTCTTTATTCATCAGCAAGTGCTCCAAACATGGATCAGATGGAACTATGTGATTTATTCCTTCATTCTCTCAGTAGAGAAGTGAAGGAAGAAGTCCAGAAGTTCCCACTAAGGACTTATGATGAAGTACTTGAGAGTGCTCTGCGAATAGATCAAGCAGTGATAGATAGTGGTCGTAAGACATATGGAACAAACGGGAGGTTAATCACCTCCACTCAAAACACTACAACTACCACAAATGTCAATCAAGGACCCAAAATCCTTAACAAAAATCGTGGGGTAACAACGGATGGAGTAACCAACCAGCCCAAGAGGGTAAATGTTGTTAATGCTCCGTCACAAACAAACAACCAATGAAACAACAACTTTACCCCGACAATCAATACAGTGGATTTTAACCATCCACAACAACAACAACAACAACGGCAAAATCCCATACAAGGGCCAAGCCAAAACTCATTTGGTTACCAAAACCAAAGTCAAAACCAGAAACAACAATTCCAAAACTTTGGTCCTAATAGGCAACAGTTTGATCAGAATTTTAGGCCACAATACACACCAAACCAACAAAACGGGAATTATAACCCCAATTCTTATTGTGGTTTCCATAAAATTCGGGGTCACGATACTAGAACGTGCCGTGACTATAATAAATTTATGCAACGCTTGCCAGAAGAACAAAGACAGTTCTTCATGACACATTTTTTTTGGCGGATCTGTCTCATCATCACCAAATACTCTCGCAGGCGGTTTCTCCTCGAGAATGCTCCCTCAAGATCTTTAATGATCCGCTCCCAAATCATGACAGCAATAGGCTGAATCCAGGGAACAAACAAAGGTCCGGTGCGCGAAACAATGATCATGAAGCCTCGACTTCATTAAATCCGTCGATTGCGCCACGGTTGGGAGCTCAACCGAGACCTAAGATAGTCGGTTTGGTAGAATTAGGCATTTGAACTACCTATGAAGCTATAACAAGAACACGAGAGTATTTATCTCAGCAGAGCCCAAGTCATCTGCAGAGACAGGATAAGAGTCATCAAATAGTTGAAAAACCCATCGGTGTCTATGATTTAATTAGTGACCTAACAAAGACCTTCTCACACATTTCATTTTTGGACTTACTAAAGAACTCTCCCCCTCACAGAGCTGCTCTTTTAGAAGCATTAGGTCTAGGCCATCTAATTAACATCACTCCACCTCCCGAAACACAAGTAAATCACGTAGATTTTGATATCCACCCTCCGGGGCAGCAATGGGACAAGGATGTCGAATTCATTTTGAAATAAGTAAAATGCCCACGAGATGCGAGATCGCACTTGAGGTGACCTGGCCTTACACTTGCAAGTATGGGTTTATAATAACTATGTAAAAGCTGAGCGAAATGGTTGTGATGGGGCGCAGATTAACATAGTCCCTTTCTCTTTCCTCCAAAACTTGGATATGGAGAAACAAACTATTCCACTACTACGAAATACCTTGAGAGGCTATGATAGCCTTAAAGCCACTTCGATAGGAACTATATATCTTTTGCCCGGTCACCTTAGGGCCCAAAACCATCTTGAGTGAGTTTTATATTAGAGATTGGGAAACTAACTATAATATGATCCTCGGCCGACCTTGGATACATCGAATGAAGGCAATCCCTTCTACTTTATTTCAAGAAGTAAGATTCTTGCATCTAGGAAATGTTTTTGTAGCCAAAGCGATCAAAACCTTTTGATTTGTACCTAGCTGATTTAAAGAAAAGACCAGGGGTGCACTCAGAATTTGAACTTCCAACCAACCAACTTAATAAACCCTCTGACCCAAAACCGGAGGAAAAGTTGGTACCTACGACGGATCTTGAAACTACCAGTGTAGCCAAAACAATTCCAACCCCTAAAGATGAAACTAAAGCAGTATCATTAGGGACTCTTTGTGAAAATCATTGAGTTAATAGAACAAGATTCACCAATGTTCTTACCATTCGATTTAGTAGGCATAGGATTTTCGCTAGGTGTTGGTTCCTTGCCCAGTGAGAAGATCTCTGTATGGTAGAAGTAGAGTGCGCAAACGCAACGCAGATGCCCCAACAACTATACTCCCGGCTAATTATTGGACTCTCCATTTCGATGGAGCTAAATGTCATTATGGATCGGGGTAGGTATAATTCTTACTTCGCCCAAGGAGAAAGTCCTCCCATTTGCTTTTAAGCTAAACTTTGAATGCACAAAAATGGCGCGAGTACGAAGCCCTCCTTCTTGGCCTCACCTTAGCCAAAAGAATTGGTATTGATAACATCGAGTCTGGGAGACTGTGATTGGTGACAAACCAAGTTTCTAAAGTATATGAAACTAAAGCCGAACATTTGCAACTCTACAAAAATGCTGTATTAGATTTAAGCAAGGCGTTTAACTTTATATCCATTGAAGCAATCCCTCGAGAGAAAAATCTTCTCGCCGATTCAATAGCAACCTCAGCATCGCGTTTTACTCCAGGCAACGAGTTAAAAGATACTCACTTCACAGTATCCATTCGTGACGAACCATTAATAAAAACAATGACAAATCCTCTTTTTAGCGGAAGTGAATCTACCGTCCTAGACCATGTTGGAAATGATGCGGCTACTTTGGATTATTTAAATGCCTATGCAAAGCATTACATCTCTCCTATCACATGCTAGATTTATCCACGATTCCGCATTCTTCTTCCTACTTCGGAAATCCCGTAATGGATCTTCCCACAAAGGGAACCTAGCATATACGCAATAGAAAATGGGGATGATTTAGATTTACCTCCAGCACCACCTGAGTTCGAAGAGGGTAACGCCTCTTTGATCGAAGAAACAATCGATGTCAACATCGGGACAAAAGATGAACCAAGAATATTGAAACTAGGTTCTTCATTAACCCCAGAAGAAGTGGAAATACATACTCAGATTCTCAAAGAACATCAGAAGGTGTTTGCATTTAATTACAAGGAGATGACAGGAGTCGCCCCACATTGCGGTGCACAACCTCGTCACTAGATCGGATCTGCAAAGCCAATTAAACAAAAATCAAGACCCATGAAGCCCAAAGTAGCTCTCATGGTAAAAGAGGAGGTAATAAAACTCCTTCAGGTAGGATTCATCAAGCCAGTTGACTACTCCCAATGGGTATCTAACATCATTCCCGTTCTCAAGAAGAAGAATGAAAGATACGCATTTGCATAGATTTCCGAGACATTAACAAAGCATGTCCTAAAGGCGATTTCCCATTACCATCCATAGGCGTTATTGTTGATGCAGCGGCTGGTTTTAAACTCTTGTCTCTCATGGATGGATTCTCGAGGATACAACCAAATCAGAATATCCGAGCAAGATCAAGCTAAAACCACGTTTATAACTCCTTGGGAACCTATTGCTACTGTTGTTATGCCATTCGGTCTCAAAACGTGGTGCTACGTACCAGCAGGCCATGACATACATATTTCACGATCTAATTCATAAAATCGTGGAATCTTACGTAGATGACTTATTGGCTAAGGCCAAGAAGCGCTGTGACCATCCCGAAGTACTCCGCATCATTCTTTCATGCCTAATAGAATACGGAGTTACGCTAAATCCAGAGAAATGCATCTTTGGTGTAACAGGAGGAAAGCTCCTAGGTTACATCATATCATCACGAGGGATTGATGTTGATCCAACCAAAATTCGGGCTGTCCTCGAAATGGTCCCACCTTCAAGTGAATCTGGAATCAGATCATTTCTCGGAAAGCTGGGTGCAATCCGGAGATTTATCCCGGACTTAAGCTTCACCGTTCATCCAATCAACAATCTACTCAAGAAAGACTATAGCATTGATTGGACCGAAGATTGCAATGAAGCCTTTGATGCGGTTAAGCGTTTCCTTTTGTCACCACCTACGCTAATGCCACCTAAGTTAGATCGCCCGTTAATTCTATATTCACGAGCTACCGATGTCTCGCTGGCTTGTATGTTGGCCCAAGAGGACGATGACAAGAAGGAACGCGTGATTTATTTCATCAGCCGAACGCTGCTCGACTATGAAACACGCTATACACAGGCAGAACGAGAATGCCTTGCCATAGTCTTTGCTACTAAACGCCTAAGACATTACATGCTGAATCAAGAAACGAAGGTCATGGTAAAAACGGACCATTTACGGACTTTTCTCACACAAGGTTCCTTGTCTAAAAAGGCTGGACGTTTTATAACCTTAATGGGAGAGTTCGAATTAACATTTGTAAATCAGAAATCGGTTAAAGGACAAATCATCGCGGATTGGTTGGTGACAACCCACTAGATGGAGGCGATCTAGTAGATTTGGATTTTCGGATGAATGCATATACTACATCGAAACTCGACTGCTATCTCTCGAGTGCCCTTGGTACACTTTGATATCATTAATTATATCATGGACCATACGTGCAGGATGCGGTTACACCACAACAAAGAAGGTGATTACGCATAATCGTAGCTAAATACGTCATTATAGAGCAGGTGCTCTATCGAAAGGCGTTCGATGGAATGCTCTTAAGATGTGTTGACACAAAAGAGTCAAGAGGATTCTCCATGAATCCCACAACGGTATATGTGGAGGCCATTTCGGTGGCCATGCCACCTTCGAAAAATACATCGAATGGGCTATTTATTTACGGCCCACTCTAGAACATGATGCGATAGAGTTTGCATGCAGTGTCATAAGTGCCAAGAATTCTCCCACGAGATCCACATGCCAACACAAGCTCTCTGACCAATCGCAACTCCATGGCCCTTTTCTACATGGGGCCTAGAATTGATAGGGAAGTTCTCTCCCTCATCCACAGACGGCCATAACTTTATAATCACGGCCACTTTGAATATTTTACCAAATGGGTGGAGGCCATGCCTCTTACTACCGTACTGCACAGTTACTGTGATCGCCAAGTTCATTTTGAACCAAATCATTTACAGGTACGGTATCCTGCAGATCATTATCTCCGATAATGGAACTTCTTTTAAGAATGAAGAGGTTCGTGAGTTATGCAATAAATTTAAAATAAGCCATCATACGGTTTCTTTGTATTATCCCCAAGCCAACGGACAGGCTGAAGCGACAAACAAAACACTGAAAGCCATTCTCCTTAAAACGGTGAAAGAAAACAAGAGAGATTGGCATTTGAAGTTATATCCGGCCTTGTGGGCCCACCGAACCTCAATAAGAACACCAACGGAGCAACTCCTTTCGGTATTTGGGGCAGAAGCAGTTCTCCCGCTTGAGGTCGAAATACCCAGTCTCCGCATTTCACTACAAGGGATTCTAGATGAAGACGCTTACAGAGAAGCACGTCTTTCCCAACTAGAAAGCCTAGATGAAACTAGGTTAGATCTTTGAACAATGCATAGAGCTTATCTTTGACCGAATGTGCCGGCAGTATAACAAGAAGGTCTACTGAACGCGATATATACGAAGGTGATCTAGTTCTAAGACTAGAGGCAATGGATCGACAAGAAGACCGGCGAAGGAAGGAAATTTCGGCCCAAATGGTTGGGCCCATACCGAGTCATGAAGGACTACGGAAATGGTGCATACCTCTTATGTACGTTAGAAGGTGAGGAGTTTGGTGAAACAGTCAATTCCCTGCACCTCAAACGTTTCTACGCATAAGCAGCTAATGCTACCTATATAGCTATCTACATTGCATTTTCATATAGATTAGGATCATTTTGTCCACTTGTTCTTACACAAATTGTGATCAAGGAGTATATTCTCAAAGCAATTCATTACAAACTCATGATGTTGTTGGCACAAAACTTTCTAATCATATCTCTCCATTTTCATGATATCATCAATCACTTCAGAATCTTTTATCAAATAAAATAGACATGACAAAGTCTTAACGGTAACCATACCAAGATCTGCAAGTCTTTTCTCACCTTGATTTCTTCTTAGAATAGGTGTCTTGCCTAAGGTCTATTCTAGAAGCTTCATGGTGTCACATCTATCCCATATATACATCTCTTTGGAAATAAGCATATACTGACATCTTACTCAAAAAGACAAGTCAAAAAGTGATTAAACAGAAAATTTTATTTTTACACATTTCCTTGCCCACTGACCTTCGGTGATGAGCTTGCGCATCTCTTACTAGTGACGTAGGGTTGGGAAAGGATGGAAATGCCCTTACTCGCCTATGCCTTGCCCACGGTGATAAACCCATGCTTCTTACTGCGGCGTAGCATGGGGCAAGTGTAGGGGTCCTCTTGACAAAGTAAACGTTAAAAGGTCATAAACAAACTATTCAAACTTTAAGTCAAAAATGAATGAATCAGATGTCTAAAATTCCAAAAAGAGTTAAAAATCCTAAAACCCAGATTTTGTCTACTATGTGGCCATCTACGGGTCTAAGTCTGGATAAACCGCAAAGCAAGTTGCATCCGAAACTATGAAGTCATTCGGGTGGAGTAAGCTTGTAGTTTTCAATTTGGTTCCACCAAAGCTTCGTCTGTCTTTCATCACTATCGTTTCACCATATTTCATAACTTGCGCCCTTCTTGGCTCTTGGTGATAAGCCCTCACATCTTACTAGTTGCGTGGAGTTAGGAGTGGGGCTAGTTAATCTGCATTCATCATCTTGGTTATTTTCATCACTTTTCCAAAACAAACATGAGGTATCCAAATTTATCACGAAGCTAAGATTTAAGATCACAATATATCTACAATATCATGTATCAAAGCATCATGAAACACAAAAAGAAAGAAAACATTTGCGTCATTTGTTCACCATTGCATACATTCTAAAAAAGCATATAAAACATACATCGTAGAATACACGAGGAATTTGGAAAGCAGAAAGGAAAACACCAAAGTGACAAGTTTTGATCCAAAACGAATGCATATATATAAATAATCAATGTTTATATACAATGTCATCATGCACTAGGCATGGTCAAAACGCTCAAAGAGCCCGTGATATACAAAAGAATCTATAGTACAAAACGCATAGGAGCCAAGTAGTCTCTCAACCCCTGCGCGACCCCTCTGAAGGTGCGCGCCCTCGCCTAGGGCTCGGCCACGCCGGCGCTCACGAATGCATGGAGGGCTCGGGGTCCCGAGAGGGGCAGCCATGGTCTCGCCACAAGAATGGCTCCTCATAAGATGCTCGGCTGTCCTATAGCCTGCCAACTCTGTACGGAGAGTTGACACCATCCTGGCCACGTGCCAAACGGGAGCGAAGACGTCAGTATGCCTACCGGCTGCTAAAGGCTCCCAAAGCATCTCTGAGATAGCTCCGCATAGGTCTTATCCATAGGGATCATTAGAGAATCAGTGCATACCCTACGGATTAGATCCCGCCACTCGTCAACAGTCTCTGCAAAGTAAAGAAGAAAAATGAATTAGAAACTAGGCAAGAGACTAAAAGATACAATATCAAAACACAAGGAGAGATAGCAATTAAAAATCCTAAATTAAACAAACATTGAAAAGATGAGAGGATAACTTACTCGGATCACCGGGCCTCCAAGATGGGTCACTGGGGCCAGCACCCACCGCAGATGCCGCTGCCGACTAAGGGGCTACTCCTGTAGTAGGAGCAACATGACGCCCCGCAACTGACTCATCCTCTCCACCATGGCCCTGGGAGAGTGGCTCCTCTGAAGCTAGAGTCTCTCTCTCTGCACTCTGCTCGGCCCTCTCTGCTGCAAAATATCCTGAGTGTCATGCCACTCGGGATCGCTATCATCCATCTACTCTCTCGACCCTCCTCTCGTAAACTCCTTAGAATCGGAGTCAATATCTATGGGGTCATCGCTGCGTGAGCAAGACCCGCAGAATCTGAAGCAAAGGTGACAGGGCGCATCGGCTCTCCCTCTAGCCGAACTACCCTCACGGCTGCTGCAATGGGAGTGCCGGGAGTGATCAGCTGCCCAACCACGGCCTCTAGGCCCCCTCACAGCCTCGCGGGTGATCTGGCGGTGCCCTTTGGGGGAAGCATGCTCGCATATGGAAGGCCGGCTGGCGAGGAACTGCGCAAAAGGGTGTACCTCCACCTGTCCCACGCGGTCGATAAGCTGCCCTATGGTGGAGTAGGAGATCAATGTAAGGGTCTCCTCGCCCCATATGCCGGCCATAAGCCGGTACGGCGTCACCTCCATATCTCTTTGTGGTAAGGAGGAGGCGGCTGATTGGTGAGGTGCTCTAAGAACCGACATATCTGACCATCTAGCTGCCCTCATAGCCCCTGGGTCTGCCACCTCTACCCCTCTGCCATAAGGAATAAAATGCTCGTACACCTAACTCATGACTAGAGTCGGGTGGCTCAATGACTGTCCCTGCAAACGGACCACCCTGTATAAGTCATGGTAGGTGGTCCCAGAATATCTGCGCCCTAGGCATATATCCAACCATGCCCCTCTATCTGTGCAATGATGGGGGCCCAGCAGTATAGTAAAGTATCTCCTCCCTTGTCCCCGATCAGCCTCGAGGCAAGGATCCCCATGATAGCCTGTCGAAATACGGGGATGGGAAAAGAAGGAATCGATCGAACTCTCACTCCCTTCTTCGACCCCGTAGAGATGGCTGCATCCCCCATGTAGCCTGCCCACTGTGCAATCTGTGCTCGAGACCCTACCGTCTCCAGTGTGAGTCTCCTCCCGATGATCGGGACCCCCAGGATACGGTAGACATCCTCCAAAGTGATGGTCCACTCACCGCGGACCCCTGGCAGTCGGAAAGTGTTCCGATCTGCATCCCAATATGAAAACAAGTCACAAAGTATGTGACTGGATGGTGTGACATGGGGCACGCGTGATATACGCAATATGCCGACCCTCGTAATGTATCCTCCTCATCACGAGAAAGGGCATCAATACCCTCGAAAGCCAATCACACTCTCTCTCTTGGCTCCATCCGATATACTCCTCCTCCTACCGCATACACCCAAAAACACACAAAACAGAGTAAGTTAGTATCTAATCAATATCGAGAGAGTCATAAAACCATATAGAAATGATAAAAGTACAAATCTGGAGTCTCCAAAATAGGTTCCTTTTGCATTACGTGCAAAACCGCCGCCCGAGCGAGAGGCGGTTTTGTAACCGCCGCCTTAAAGGCGGCGGTCATGTAACCGCCACCCTGAACAGGGCGGCGGTCGTGTAACCGCCGCCCTGGCCAGGGCGGCGGTCGCGGTCCGAAAACCCGCGCGGGTTGTTAACCCCAAAAAGCCCAAAATGAGCAAAAATAGACCATTTAAACTAAAAATGGAGCCTACCCAGTAGGCGCCCCCCCTAGGTGGACCTTTTGAACCTAACATTTTCAAAAATAACCCCCCCATTATAACGAATTTAGCATTTCAATTTTAAAGGGGGAAAAACAAAAATGGAAGAAAACCAACCTGTGATCGCTGGGGTCGGTGTTCCGCACATGGAGGCATGATCACGATCTCGCTGCGAATGTTTCGACTCTACTCGCGTGAGAAACCGTCGCCGTGGGCCCCAGAGCTCAAAATCAATCAAATCGACTCGCGCAAATGAATAGGAAAATGGGCTCACTTTCATATATATATCATTCTATTTCATTTTAAAATGTCTTTTTCGCAGGTTTGGAGCGCTGATGGAGGTAAGTTTCTATCCCCGCATGAATGGTACGTCCTCATTCCCTATTGTTTTAGCGTTTATTTTCCAAGTTATTGTATCTATCTGCACTTGAGCTCTCTTTTCATTTTACAGGTAGCGGGAATTTCGGATGGCATCATCTCAACACACGGACGAGTAAGGTATAGCTTCTAACTCCCCATTTCGAGACTGCCATACTCAGACCCACCGTTTTATGCCTCTTTATGGCTAAAATGCTTCTCCGAGGGGGCAATATGTACGTACCCAAAATTATAAGGTATCAGATCTTTGCGGAGCAGTGTAACAAGTGCCCCGATGATGATATAGGTCTCTCGCATGAGGTGTTCGAGATCCGAGAAAAGCCCTCGAAGTATGCGTTAACAACCCGCATGCCCCGCTTATCCCCGTGCCCTTTGTTTTCCCTTTTTTCCTCTTTCCTTGGCCTCTTGACCTTGGTGGTGAAACCGCCGCCCGCAGGCGGCGGTCTCATGTGACCACCGCCCGAGTAGGGCGGCGGTCCAGAACCGCCGCCGCGCCGTGAGCGGCAGCGATCTGTGCGCATTTTCGAACGCTCTTTTGGCGTGACTTGCATGAAATATCACGTTTCACCAGCTTTCTTTGCCGACTTGAGCATGCATTTATGTTTTTGGTCCCCTGGAATAGTGTTTTTCCTTTGTTTATTGTTTAGGAGTTCAATTTGGTTTTGGTCTTTGGGTGATTGAATTCCTATAAATGCATGGTTTGTGCACATGCAAATGGTCTGGAGTTTTGGTCTGAAGCTTGGCTGGATTTTGAAGTTTGATCTTTGCTCTCATTCCCTCATTTTAGTGTTTTAGTTAGTTAGCTTGTTTAGAAGCCATAGCTTGAATTCACTTGCATCTTTTGTTAAATTGCTCAGCTGTTGGTAAGCCATAGACCCATCTTGTGCAGGCAGTGCTGTCATTTCATCCAATCCAGTTAGAAGCTGGCCTCTCTCAAGTTTTGTTTTCTGGATTCCTCTTTGCAATAAATTTAGTTTTCCTTTGCTTAGAATACTTAGTTTTCTTCATTGCGTGTTTTGGTTAGTATTGTGTTGCAGCTGGTAAGCCACATATCCATCTTGTGCAAGTGCAGTCATTACTTGAGGCCACCAATTTTACTCCAATCTTCTCATTCTCAGTGCTGTGGTCTGTTAGTTTGTTTAGGATTGATAGTGTAGTTCATCTCATGCTTAGTGTGCATTGACTAGCTGTTGGTAAGCCACATATCCAACTTGTGCAAACAGTGTTGCTGTTTTATCTAATCCATTAGAGTAGAATAGCTTAGGAAGCCATTAAAGTTGCAGGTTTTTCTCTTCATATAGGATAGTTTCAGGTTCTGGATGCATTTTGTTACACGATTCGCAGTAGATCCCGCTAGGAATTGCATAAGCCAAGCTCTGTACTCTTGCACTATCCCTCTCCTATCCGCGTTCTATTCTATCTGCATTCTGAAGGTTGTCCCTTGTTCCAAACACCTATTCCTGTTGATGCAAGCATTACACACTTTTCTGGATCTACGTGAACACAAAGAACGAAGAGATCATACTGAGGGGACAAGATCACACACACCATCGGATTCGCCACTGTTCTGCGAAATCCAGGTTTTAAACTTTCAAAGTTTTAGTTAGAACCATATCAAACAGAGTAGTTAATCGCTTTATTTCAGTTAATTTTATTCTCAATATTGTCGGGGAAGCTGTGGGGATTGATAGTTTCTGAGAAACTATGATTCACTCCTCACTTCTGAGGTAGGGTCGAGAATCTTGCTAATAGATTAGTTATTTCATTGTTTAGAATAGATATACAAAATTGCACAGACAAATAACCACACTCGGTTATCTTGTTTGTTTTAAGTTATTAGTTTAGTTGTCAATTCTAAATATTTTAAATAGCTGCTTTCTTAAATTCATTTAAATCATCAGAAAATACAAAAAGAAGTCATATATGCTAGAAGTATACTTAGATTTCACTTTATTATAGTTTGTTTTATTACTGCTTTTGCATGACAATTACGGGACCTAGGGAGCCCAGGGAATATATCTTCGAGCCAATCATACCTCAGCCCAATCTCATAGCGGCAATAACTGACATTGACCAAAATCTCAGGATACAAGTATTCCGAACAACCACAGATTTACAACTGATCAGTTCTCAGTTAAGAGGATTAAACATAGAAGACGACCAAGCACATGCATTTTGGTCAAGTCAGCCAAACTACAAATTACCCTAGAAAACATCCACATGACTGTAGAAGGGCTCGAAAGAGAACAAACATTCGGGTGCGATCCTCTAGTTCCACAGCCAGACGCTGGAGACACCCTCGTAGATATAGATACTAGCTTAAGAATCCAGGTTGCAAGAATGCCTGTAAGGTATTCTGAGAAGATTGCACAACTATTGGTTCTAAACATAGAAGCTGAGAAAGCATACGATTACTGGATACTAGGGATTAGAACTTGATCCCACGTATGACCATAACAGGACCACAACAACCAAGAGTCTATGGTTGTGATCCACAAATCCCACAGCCCAATGAATCCACAAGTCAGTTAGACATAGACACTAGCCTACGCACACCTGCTTGGTATTCCGGTCTACCCCACTTCCACCTATCATCATCCAACAATTATCCTCTTTGGACACAATAGCTAACGAAGCTAGGGAATTTTGGACTAGGCGAGAAAATCGTCCATAGAGTCAATTATATTCATCATCCACTATATGACCTTATCGGAGATATACGCGAAACAATCCCGGTCATTTTCCATCTAATCACGCGAGCTCGATATTGATTGGAGCCTTGAGCGGTCATCCTGGCTGATTGATCTATCACACCGAGTCCAAGTTAGAAGGGCCTTCTTTGCCTTAGATTCCCAAATTCCACTAGTGCGTGTCGAAGACATTAGACTCGCCTAACTAGTTTGTCCGCATATTCTACCCCCACCATTTGTCTCGGCACGACCTCGGGAGGTCGGGCACGCGCGGAAGAGTTACTTGTTGATTCTCACGCCGCTGTCGCTTTTCCAACGTACAGTACTTATGAATATACCAACCCAAAATTCCTTAGCATTCAAAGTCTTTACTATTAACTAGTCACGACACATCAAAAATGTCCATGTCATTCGAAATCTCAGCCAAATCCTCTATAAGTAGTGCAAGTTAGATGTCCTGTGTTTTCACTTGATTCTTCTCTTAAAAAATAAACAAAAGTATAAGGTGCTCCTTTCATATATCGAAAGCAGAGGAATATTATAGTTAATCAAAATGACAAGCCATATTGAATAATTTGTGGCCATGTTACCAAAGGAATTCCACCCATAGTTATCAAGCTTGACACTAAATAATTTTCTATGAACTTTTACAGACCATGCTCTCTATATATGTTTCATTGTTTTGTAGTCATTTGGCACATGCAATACACCCTCTGTTTCTAATATCATAATTTCATTGATGTATATGCTTCAATGCATCTATAACATGAAAATGTTACAATAATTTTTGTGAAATTGTGCGTCTATTCACACCTTTCCAATAACACACTTGACCACAAATATGGCACACCTTTGCATGTTCAATCTCACCTATATACCATAAATCATTGATACAAACATCATACTTCTTGTATCCAATTGCTAGAGTGGAAGAATTTTTTTGTCCATCTTTATGGTATTAGAAACACATTCCCTTTTGGAAGCAACACATATTTTACTAACCTACTAAGTTTTCAATTTAAAATATTGATATGTGGATGTTATCTATAAAATAAAATACAAATCTACAATCGCATAAATTGTTATAATTGGTGTAAAAAAATAAATTGGTCTAAGCATTTTATCTCAACAATCAAGTAGGACTTGTCTCGGTCCATCCATTATTTTCTTTAGCACCAACACTTCTAAATTAGCATGCAACAAAAATGGCATACATGTTCCTAGTTAAAGCAATGGAATTCTAACATCTTATTTTAGAGCCTCATATGCTTTATCATTGAACTCATCATGTTTGAATCTCTATATTATCATTTTGGTCTTCAACATGACTTTCCCTAATATCCATGTCCATCTCGAATTATTAATTTCATATTCTATCATGTTGTCATGTTGTGCAATGAAGTAATTTAACATGATGTTGTCTATATGTGATCTTATACATTTTCTTGTAACTTTTCCTAGCCTAAAGGAGGGGAAAATCAATACAATCAATAATTAAATTAACTTCATATATTGTTTCCACTAATAAAACCATGGGTTCGCAAAGATTATCTCAAACTCTTCTTTTGATATTGGTAGGGTGCGATGGGTCCATAAGGTGAACCCAACATATCCCATTTAGTATAATTGATGTGTGTCTAATAACCTAAGTAAAATACATACTCTTGGTTTGAATATAATACCTCATTTTATACAAATATATACTCAAAGATGGTAATGAGTATAAGGTGTCATGGATACTTACCTCATTAATCCATGATAATGTAGGCATAGAATTCAATTATATAGATGACATTACTTACGGGGATAGTACCCCTTGCTCTATTTTGTCAAAGATACCTCCTCTTTCAGGTTGCATCCGCATAATACATAAAACTAGCTAAAATTGTTTTTAATAAAAAGGATATAATTATCATTTCATAATTGTTAATTCAATAACATACCACAATATGATTGGTATGATTATCATAATCGTATTCATATCAAAATAATGTAATGAGAGTGAATTTGTAAACATATTTCAATCCTCGTATAATTATTTCAATAAAAATAAAATCCTCAAATCCTTTAGGGTAATCTGATTTAATATTTTTAAAAATATTTTCTTATTTTCATTATTATAATAGATTGAATATACAAATTAAGTTTAATTTTTTAGAATAGGCACTAAAAATATACTTATTGATGAGATCATACACCTCCACCAACAAGTGATATGACTTATATGGTTGTCAAAATCCATCCTCATAACAAAATAGTGTAATGAGAGTGAATTTGAAAAGTTATAAATCTCATATCATTATTTCAATTAAAAACTAAATACTCAAATTGATTTATGATCTAATATTTTTTGAAATATTTTCTTATTTTCATCATTATAATAGATTGAATATACAAAATAAGTTGGAATTTTTTTAATGAGAATTAAAAACATATCTATTAATGAGATCTTACACATCCTCCTTCGCTAACAAGCAATATAAAAGTTTTGAGAAATTGTTTGTTTTGTGTGTTTGTTATAAGTTATAAAATGGGTCATGATGTGAAATCAAATGCAATTGTGTCACGATTATAAAATAGTTTGGTTGGAGATTTGAATTAGAAAGGCACCGGACCTTGATGCAAAAATGTGACACACTTAGCGTTAACATAATTTTTAGATGTACACTGCATCAAATTGAATTTTTCTGTTATTGCCATATTTGGCATTTCCACCAAAATCTTGTCGTATTTTACAAGGAAAAAAACTAATTCTACAATAAGATGGCAATTTATTTTCCCAAACTTAGAAACCCATGATTTTGATGATAAACAGGAAAAATCTACTAGTGTTAGGCATTGCCCATTCATGTGATCTTCCATACGTCAATTTTTAAAGAGAAATTTATTCTCACAAATTATGCTAACCCTTGTGATATTTTGTTGCTTCTATGTTGTGATTTTCTAATTTTGTTCTAGAGAGGGGTGATGTATGAAAGATGTCACTTAAGGAACATCTATTGTGATCCACGCATTAAAAGTACCCCTTGCGACTTTTGATAGCTTGATAACCTAAGTAGGTGTACAAACATAAAGCAATAGCATGAATTATTGTTAGACCACGTGTCCTTATGGTAATGTGATTTGTGTGGACCGTCATTAACTGAATATAACTTAAACACAAATGATTTGAGAATTGTATCTATGAACTTATTTTTTAGCACCTTAGTGTGGAGTCTTGACCTTGGTAGCTTAAACCAAAACATAATTTACCTATTTTTCCAAAAGTTTTATTTTGGTTATACACTTTTCAGGAAGATGGTAGGTATCAAAGGGTTTATACATGCTACAAGAGTCAAGAAAAATATTGACTCATTATCCCAAGATTTTAATGTACATGATATTGCTCTACATCATCTCAATTGTTGCAAAGCATTCTCTATCACCTATTAAAATACTTTTGGAGTCGGCACTCTAATGTCAATGTGCTTACCACTTGTTAGGGCCATGGAAAATAATTAGGAATGGTAATATGAAGGTTTGTGAGTTTCAAATTCAAGCTTCATGCACACGCCTATGTGAGTGGGCATACTAAATGTATATAAGGACTCATGAGAAACTCACTTTAGTACCACTTACTTGGGGAAACCTAAAGGAAAACACGATTAAATAAATTTTTATATATCAACAGAAAAACCTAAATGAATGATAGAGTGCAACAAAAAAGTTAAAGTAATCAATCAAATAAAACATGTAGATACGAACAAGCAACTAGAACTATAATGCATGATTGTATTATGTAACTTTTATAGAATGATCCGAGAACTCAAATATATCAACCACAAGACTCTTGTATCTAATCATCTATTCAATGAATAGATATGTTACAATGTTATACACAAGAATAAGAAAAAACAACTTAGTAGTTAAAAACAACGCCCGATCATTCACATTTTCTCAATTCATAGTCAATTTATGCATGTATTGTTGAATAAATGTAATAAAGAAAATTGAGATTTTTAGTGTTATGAGGTATTGGACATGTCAAGTTTATACTTGACAATATGGCCATGTGATTTGTCATATTCCAAATCTTGTGTGGAATATTGCATGTTGCACTAAGTACTTACCATGTCTTTATGCAAAATTACCAATGCCCCAAATTCTATTAAAACAATATGAGGTAGTGAAACATGCGATTCATTGTCATAAATTTTGATCTTAAAATATTAATCTTTGCTTTCGTCTTGTACTCCTAAAATAAGATAAAATTTAGAGAAAATACATCTTTAACATACCATGTGCCCAAAATTTAGAGAAAAATGAATTCTTAACATCCCATGTGACAGAAATAGGTTAATAAAAGTAGTTTTAATTTAGATCAGCTCAACTTTGTTAAAGTGTCATGCTCATTTCAAATTCTATGAGATAATCTATGACAATAATCAATCTTGATATCATTATAGAATGGGTATGTTATAAGCGTGATTATTCTATTTCTTTAGTCCCAACTTAGAATTATTGTTCTCCCAAGGTGTATTTGGGAGTTAAAATCTATTAATTTCACGATATATGTTACCAAAATGATATATTTAAAGTTATTTTTAAATTCACTACCAAGTGAGAGACCGATTTCAGCTATAAGACTCCCCTTATACAATTTACGACATATTCGGTGGTGTGTACAACCTTGTCACGTGATGACCTCTATAAAACACATATGTCTTTCATTAGTCCCACTCAAGTTGTACAAAAAAATATGTTATTTATGTTGTCTACAAACTTTTGTTTCTTGGATGAGCGTAAAGTATCCTAACCAACTATATGATTGTGGTTACAAGATTCCTAGGTAACATCAAAATTCTTGAAATACTCTATTATTGTCTTTGTGCATCACTTTTCAACTAACATTTTTTTTTCACGGATATTTGCACTTCATACCAACAAGCCTCTTCATTCAATGGAATCACTTTCATAATAGACCCCTCCAACACATTTACATATTAATATATATGAATTCGTACATCGCATACATAGGAAAACATGACATCGCCCTTCAAACTTCGTGACTAAAATTTAGTCATACCATCCATATTTATAGGAGATAACTATAATCATTCACGGTATTATTGACAAGGTTGTACAAATTCAATGTTTAGTATGTCCCACTACTCGTGGGTGATAATCCATCACTAGCTTCTCTATATTGAAAACCTTTTTAAAAATCAAGAATAAAAATACTACTAAGCTACTAGCTTTACTGATTTTGTGATAAAATTAGTTGTCTATTCTTCACTACTAATATTTATTTCTTTAGAAGACATTTTCTTGAATGATTACCCAAATAATTAAGCTCAAGGAACAACCTCGAAGAGTGCATGAAACAAAATAGTCAATGCCCCACTTGAAATCCCTCCCACTTCTTCCCATTTTGAAGTGGAGTGCAAATACCAATTTCCATTTGCACAACATTACTTACCAACAACAATAATACCAAAGTAATCATTTATCTCGTGTATAACATCTAATCACCATCACAATGGAATCTCTACCCGAATAGAAACAAAGAAAAAAAAACAAATAAAACTTACCACCAAGGTTACAAAATATGAAAGAATAGCGAAATTCACCTAGGATTCAAAGGCAAAGTGTTGAATCAATAGGTACACAATGAGGAGTTCCATATTTGCGAGTAGAAGAAAGTAGAGACATACAAGCTAACCCATATCTCGTGTTCCCGAATGTTCGGTATTACAATTTTCCCACACCCTATAGTGCTCATGTGTTCCCTTGTACTCAAATCATCCACTAGATTTGATTGAAAAATATATCCTTTTAACCAAAATCTGAAAGAAGAGTTTGATGTCCAAAGAAGAAATAAAGTACATAAATGCAAAAGCAAAAGCCTGAATACTTGAGGATTAAAAGGACATTTAAGTGCATAGTTTATTAGTGCCTTGAAATCCACTATATATTAGCAATGAGTTAGAGCTAAACTTTATCAACCAATACCAAAGCCCAAATAAAATAATTTTTGGTCTACCCAATTAAAATTGAACAATATTCTAAACTAGGATCCCGATGCACACATTAAGATCATTTTGAAATATATAAAAAACAACAACAACTTGAGTTTGATTTTTATTTATTAATTATGACTCTAAAGTACATATCCTATCGGTTTACAATTAAAACCTAGCTTTAAGGAAAAGCCTTGCTTAAGTATATCACTCAACCAAACCAACCCCAACTCGGGTACACATCATTTTTATCATTATCCCGAACCATACAATTTTAAATACAACATATTTTTCACTTTCTCCATAAATATAGTCTCCCAAAAAAGCAAGAGAAATGAAGAAAGAAGAAAGCCGCATGTAGATGCACACTATGCGGGTGCAAAAAGTAACCAAAAGAATAAAAATCAGTCATGATTTTTAAATACGTCCATTTAGTTCATATTTTTCTTCCGCCTATCAAACAATACTTATGGTGACAAATAAAGTGACAGTGAAGAACGTATAATATTACAAACCTCATGAACACACACTTTATATATGCTTACAATCAAAGTTTTTGTTCAAGGAAATCACCATTACTTCTATCAAAATAATAAAATCAACATCACCACTTAACACCTACATCTCTCTCCTACCTTTCAACAAAAGCTGAAAAATTAATACGAGGATATCTTCACTTGTAAAATCTAAAATTAACGTAGACAAGGAGTGTATATTTGACCTAACATTCTCTTTGAGGAAGCACATGCCCAGTGTCACTTTGGATCTTGAGTGAATGCTATTAGTGTTCTCACTAGAAGATCCCCCTTGTGAATAAGGACATGAGAATTCATGCTAGACCTTGACCGAATGATATTAGTCTTTTCTCTAGATTCCAGTTTCCTTCCATTTTCTCTAGATTCATAGCAAGGACTTTCCTAGGATATAGTTGTCGAGATATGCCATGCAAGGAGCCACTTACACTTTGGAGCTCTTGACTATTCTCTTTAAATCGGGATATGTTTCACTCTCACTATCCCTTGCCAAGAAACCTGAACCAACTACTTTGCTAGGTTTCACATGTCCTTCTACAACAAAAATAACATTGTGAAAAAATTGAACTAAAAACAAAACTCATCTATGGAGGAGCATCAAAAACAAAAGATCAGAATACAATGCTAAAATAGAAGTTTCCAAATTTACCAGTCTTGACCTTGTAGAAGAAGGATACACAACAAATCCTTGCCTTGGAAGATAGTATGTGCCTTTGGGCTCATCTTCATGACATTATTTAGTCCTTGTTCTTTTTGACTACCCACTACTCCCCTCATTTTTTATGGTTGTTCCCTATCAAATTATAATTATCATGGATTACTTATTAAAAAGGTTGATAGCATTAGCATAAAATCATGGATTACTTTCATCACAAATGCTTAGTAAATAGTTTTTATAACAAGTAAAAGTGTAAAACCCATCTTATTGAATCAAACATGAACATGACCAAAAATAACTGGGTAAAGAGGAATGCTTTCTCTGTAAAGGCTCACAAGGATATCCTTTATTGTAATGTTCTTCCGGATGGTTAAATTGTTTCTTCAATAGGTTTATAGAGCTATAATCAGCAAAATTTGAAACAATTAATATCAACCATATCTAGCATCGTCACAACTATTACAAAGTAAACAATATCAATCTCGAATAAACAAAGTGAACATTGTTTATCCACCTGCAAGTGATCCTTCTTCTTATGGGGATGATATTCTAGAATTTTCCATGTTATCAAGAGTCAAATCACTATCAACTCCATGGTCTTGATATTTAGAAAAATGTCAACTGATGCAAGTGCGGAAATCTTTATGAAACAATTTTTCGGAATTACCTCCTATTTATAAGATCTGTACATCTTCCTTTGACATCCGTCACTTCTCGAACTCAAATTCCAACTTTATAATGGAATTTGCCGAAGGTTTACGCCGTTATGGTCTTTTAGCTAGACCTATAAAATACTGGGTCGGCCAAGGCTTGCATTCCATACATTTTGATCATAGATGCTCAATGGCATTAAAACAGTTCATATGTTGCCTAACTATGACCGGGAAATAAGGCTTTCAAGTTTAGATAATTCATACTAGATAGTAACCAAACTGTTGGCATACCCATTTAGCGGCAGGATGGTCCTTCGGATCGAAGCAAGATATTTTCTCAAAAACCTTGGGGCCAAAGTATCGCCTTTGGGAATTTTTGTACAAAAGGAATTGCATATTTCCTTAGCATGCTAACTAGATATTTTTGGCTTTATAATTCTCATATCTGTCAGCCCAAACAAAGCTATATAATTGCTCACTCTTATGTGTGTCTAATCTATTGACCAAATGAACCATTTCCATTTCTTGCGGTTGTTTCACTTCAAAATTGTAAAACAAACCTCAACTAGCATACGTCAAGGCACCGATTCTTAGACTTCATTGAAGGTAAGAAGATTGACGCAAGGCGCTTAATTAAAGTAGATGGTATTCCAAGAATATATGTAATTAGTAGATGGTGTTCCAAGCATATCTATAATCTGGTCCAACGGGTGAACAAAATTCTTCCCGGCGAAAAGAGGTCGTCCGGTCAGCGCACTTTTACAAAGATGCATCCAATGCTCCATATGTCAACAAAGTAGGAGTGTCTTTGCGAGAAAGTGATGAATTCAATCAAAAAGGCATATTTCAGCAATTCATTTTCAAGAGAGTACAAAGGCATGAAAAGCAAATTTTATTTGAAAACATGACACCCCAATGCTAGAGTATTGTAGAAAAAATCCCATAACAAAGGAAATTACAATTGAAATTGTTGGTAATCAAGTATAAACAAAGATAGCCATTTGAAACATTTGTGTCCAAGTCATGGACACAAAAGGCTCCAATATGGAAACACGGACTCTATTAGCACTACAATAAATGTGATTATGAGAAACACTAAGACCACAGAGAGTTATGCAAAATGAATTGTTTTTTTGTTAGCAACATCCACAAATATTCTATATATTGGTGGCTTAAGACATTCGAGAAAAGACTTTACATCCGAAAAGATTTAATCAAGATTCCAGTCACCATATTTTTAAGTGTTCATGTCCAAAAAGCAAAACAAAAGAAAAATATCTCAACACCAAAAATATTTAACAATAATTCCACAATTCTTGGCATGGAAGTGTGCACACATGTATTTGTAATTTTTGTAAAACAAATCATGTTGAAATGAAAAAGGTAAAAAATAAACATATTGAAATAAACAATGAACATCAAATTCAATCACATGAGTTGCGAAATGGTGTTAGTAATTAATCATTCCCATAGCATTTAATTGCTAGATTGTAAGATGAATTAATCTTGGATTGATTTTTTTAAACTCTGTTGGAAGATGCGAACAAAGAAATAATGAAGAAGATTTGCAATGCACACATTATTCAATGTGTGTATGTCATTTTATTATATGAGAGGTGCTTACAAAATGGTTGAAGTGATTAACTGTTTATTAGTAAATACTTTAGCTAATATTGACTTAATGTTAAATTATAAGCCTTATATTCTTATACCCACTCTTAAGGCTTACGCTACAGAATGAAAAATAAGCATATGACTAGGTAGGTGATAAGCGTGTACAATATAGGTATGAGTGTGGGGATCCTATATGTTGGTATGGATATTTTTGGGGCGGACGGGTATGCCCTTATGGGTATGGCCATACACATATATATATATATATATATATATATATAATATTAAAAACAATTTAAAAAGTAACCAAATAAACAAAATTCCAGCCTTACACATGCATAGAGTAAACAAATTATTAAATAAGTAAAATAGCCACAAAATTTAAAACGTATTGATAATTCAATGCGTTTTTCATGATATTCATTGTTTGAACTTGCAAGCAATACATTGTTCAAATGTCATGGTGTGAACAAAAAAATAAGATACATCAACATTTTAATGGTCTAATTATAATCATAATCAAATGACTTCTCCATTTCTCCAATGTCTTCATGAAGAGCATCACCACCATCACATGGTTCATTATAACCACAAGCATCAAAAGTAGCACAGAACCATCAGCAATGCCACTCCGTTAGCCCCACTATGTAGGTCACGCAAAGTACTCTCTAGGTCCGGGTCTAGCAATGAAAGTTGGGCAATGGAAGCATCGAGGTTTAGAGTCTCCGGGTCTGCATGAAGGTGAGAGTAGAGAATGCAAATGTGAGGCAAGTATGCAATTGTGAGGTTAATAAGTTCTTATTGTTGTTGTTATAGAGTTTGGGAGCACATTTTAGGGTTTAGGATGCTTAGTATTTTACAAGTCGGTTTGACATTTTTAACTCAAAAAAAAAAACAAAAAAATCTCATTTTTGCAACAGGTATGTATGGGTACGCCCGTGGTACCTCCTATGTGCCTGTGGTATACCCGGCTATGTCCCAAGATGTACCCGGTCATACACTGGTCATTACAGGAGGTACCAGGGCGTACTCCCCTGCATATGTACACATATCTTGTACCAGGTATGGTATGTACCAATACCCCTACCCTACAGCAGTACGTACTGTACCCATACCCTACAAAAGCTATGTACGGTGTTCATACCCTATAGGGTAGGTACCAGCTAAGTAGATTGATATAATATAATAGAACTAAATAGAGTAACACATTCTTCATAAGCTTTCTCTTTGAAAATGGTTCTTTTACAAGGTAAAATACCATTAAGATACCTCCTTAACCCTCGTAAAGGTGTAGTTCCCGAGTTGAGTTCCCAAATTCTCGGATTCCACCTCTCCAAACTCCCCGAATCACTAATCTCTAAATTATTGGGCAACCATCCATATTGAGCAACACCCGAGTGATGCACCAAGTTGTCTCGTGACCCTTGTAAGGGTATAATTCCCAAGATTTACAAACTCGCGAACTAAGCAACAATCCATACTATGCTTTGTCTACACTATATCCCTTCATGTCT
Source organism: Taxus wallichiana var. yunnanensis (assembly GCA_018340775.1). Classification (NCBI taxonomy): domain Eukaryota; kingdom Viridiplantae; phylum Streptophyta; class Pinopsida; order Cupressales; family Taxaceae; genus Taxus; species Taxus wallichiana. The sequence goes on along the minus strand of CM031236.1, from coordinate 507,969,799 downwards.
TCAAACCTGTGAGGCTTCTTTAAAACCATTTTCTTCATTAGCAAGTTATTCACCGCTTTCAAAGATCCGATGGATCTTCAAAGAATGGCTACATTAAATTCATTTGCTCTACCTTGGAATTTTCCCTTCATTTTTTCCTTACAATATTATCCATCTCTTAAAGCATATTTCTTTCAAAAACTTGATAGTGTATGCACAATTCTTTATCATTGTCTCTAAGAGCATCAAAGGTAGTAGTTGAACCCTTGGACTCTTATGACCAATGTGTCTGTATTGCTTTGATAACATCTTTGGCTTGCCTATGATCATTGTTAGTGACATCACAAATTTCAAGATTCACAATCCGTCAGGTCTAATGAGCAGGTCACTCATGGCCTTGTCTACGAGGTCTACCACTTATCTCATCATCCCTTCTACCCTTCCTTCCGAACCAAACCCTTCAATATAGATCCACGAACCAATTAAATGCCCTTAAAATTTTGATTTCCTCTTGTCACATATAGTAGTATAATGAGGTCTTTTTCGTGTTTTTTATTTTGTAGAATATGTTTGTATTACGTTAAGAAATTCCCAGAGAATCATATGAGCCAATTTCGACAAATGCCCAGATCTTTGAAACTCATTTTATCCCTTCACCAAGTTTTGTCTACGGAAAATTTTTATTTAAATATTTATTAAATAAATAAAGCCCTGATTGAAGTAAATTGTGCTCTGATTGAAACCTGTTGAATTTTTTGTGCGTCGTATTCACACATCTCAATAGAATTTTCACGGGAATGAATTGAGCATTCTCTGCAACTTCTGGAAACGTTTTTTTACTTTTATTTATTTCTTTTACGTTTTTCTTCGGTTTTCTCCGAATTTTGTATGTTAAATTCCCACAGGTGCGTTCTTTGTTCTATATAGTCTGTTTAATTTCCTAAAACATCGAAGATCATTTTCAGCCTCAACACCAGAAGGAATCAGCCTTAGAAAGAAAACTTCTGACCAAAAAAGATGAAGTCATGCACAAAAAGCCTCTCCTAGGAAAGTCACACTTTTTGGAATGAATGGGTTTAAGTTGCAATGGGATTTTTGGTAGTGGCGGTGTAAGCGGGAATTTTTACTGCATGACCCATGAAGACAAAGTCACTTAAGCTGCAATGGGAATATTAGAGGCGGCAGGCAAGCGGGAATTTCTTATCTGCCTTGCAGGGTAAAAATTCCCATTATAAAATAAAGAAAAATCACTTAAAGCATCCCTTGGAATTTTTCGCTGCTGCTTATAGCTAACTTTTCCCACCCAAAATTTTATTCACCCATGTAAGTCACACTTTTTGGGAGAGGTTTTAATTTTCGGTGGGAATTTTGGCAAAGGACAGCAGGAGGGAATTTCTTACCTACCTTACATGGTAAAAATTCCCATTATGGAAGTCAAACAACTTAAGTTTAAGAGGGGGATTTTGGAGCTGCGGTGCACAGGTAGAAATTCCCATCAAAGTTGATTTCTTATTTTTAGAAATCACCCTTGCCAAAAAGTGCGACCCACCTTGGCATTAAACAATAAATTTAATGATATTTATTTATGGTTTTTTCACCTAATTTTGGCACCAGGAATGGATGAAAAGTCAAAGAAAGAAGTAAAGCAAAAGACAACTTAAGGATGCACGCTAAAAATAGATAAAATAAATTTATTTAAAAGCAACCAGCAACATGCATAATTGGGCTCCCAATTTGGGTGAATAGACATGATTATTTATTAATTAAATTGCCAGGAATAGGAAGGGCAATTATTAAAAAAAGTATGGTGAGGGTTATATAAGCATGGGCTGCCATATTAAAGAAGCAATTAATTATTTTTGCTAAGGGTTGCAGCCCAGACAGTTTTAGCGCCAAGGAAAGGAGGTTTTGTACATCGAAGGTGTTTTTCATTGCCAGGAAGCTTCAAGGTTTGGTGCCTATGGTTAGAATAACTTGATTTTTGCTATGATAATTATCTGAATGTTGGTATAAGTGCCCAAGTGAATTTAAAAATATTTATGCTTGCTTTGCATGCAAGCAAAACCTCAAATTTTAGGGCAGCAGACTTTATATGCAGATTTTGGTGACAGAAATCAAGTATTCATGCTCTAGAATCCATCTTTGTCTGAAATAATTACAGGTATTCATTACAGGTGTTCATACAAGTGAAAGAGAGTTCAAATCAATGTCAGGTACATTGAATATATCTTTTGAATCTGAAGAAATTGCTAGATCTGCACAAATTGATCCAGTTGCAAGGAATTCCGGTAAGATTAAAAGAAAAAGAACACAGACAAAGATTGCTTCAGCCATGATGAAGCGTGATGAAAGAGAAGGATCAACAAAATCATGTATAGCTTCTAGATTTGCTGATATCAATGACACGGACATAGGCCCTGAACCCATCTCTCGAAATAATTGACAGATCCAGGGCCGGAAAGACATCTCTCATGCGGGCAATAAAAAGTAGTGGAATTATTCAAGTATCAGCATTTCCAATCACAAATCAGTTGCCTGAATTTGTTATGAAGTGTGCAAGGTTATATCATCCTCTTTCCAAAACAATTTGGGTTACTACGGGAAAGACAATAATCAGGTTGGATGCACAGTTTATTTATTATTGTCTGAAGATTCTGACACGACAAGTGGTGATTTCCATTAGCATGCTAGATGTTGGAAACAGATGGGAGAAACACAAAACAAACTGTGTGGCATAATGAATAGCAGATATATGAAGAATCCCAGGTCTCCATCAAAGTTCCTGAGGAATTTTCTGCGATCCAATTTGGTGTAGGAGGTGGATGATATTACTAAATTACTTTTCAGGGTTAAGTGGAGAAGCCAATACTCACAACTTCCGCTCATGGATGTATGCTTTCGTAAGGACCATTGAGATCAACAAAGCTAATTAAATAATCAATTGGTGACAACATCGGTGAGCAACTCAGAGTGTGAGACTGACGTACAACTTCAAAATGACTTCATACCGGTATATGCAAAGTAAAATCGCAGGTATATTTTCCAAGCTGGATATACAAGGCATTCGGTAAAAGATCCTATTTTTGAGTGCTTCCCATAGTCGGCAGTTCTGAATGCCACAATGATTACAAGGAAGTCAACAATGGGTTCTTCTATGGATTCATATACAAATTAAATAGTGATCCGAAGACCAATGAGGGGTAAATAAAGAAGCTTGGGAAGTTGTATCCCAACATGGCTATATTTTCATCAAGTTCATAGACTTCAAGTATCTCAGGGTAACCAGATTTTTGGGAGAACCAGTGAAGTTGCCGAGGTATCCAAGCGATAAGTGGGTCATCATGGAGTTATGCAGACAGCTCGTGGAGATGCATGACTTACAATCAAAGTGACACAAGTTTATGGGTTTCTTTCCAGATTCAATGGGTTATTACAATTGTTAGAGTATCCACAAAGCTAGAGGAGTCGAAGCTGAAATGTTTTCTGAGTATGAGCATGAGTTCTTCCCAGCACAACTGAACTTTGACCCATATGGGGTAGCGAAGAAGACAATCTCCTAGGAATACTCACATGTACCTTCGTTGGAAGACTTCTGGATGAAGTGCATAAATGAGTATGAAGTTAGAAAGAAATACTTCAGCAGGTTATCGTACAACAAGTGTTTGATTATGGTTTGGCATGGATACCTGTAGATCTCTCAAATGATGGGCATGTGATACTTGACTCATATCATCAGATGGGAGGGGATAGAGCTGCTCTTTAGGAAAACATTGGTGGCTGCCAGACGATTGAGGAAAGATCTTCTATAGTTCTAGTTAACACTTCGAACTGGTTGTTGACAAAGGGGTATTGTCTGGATGAAGCTTTGATGAATCAGATCATAGGTAACTTTACCACAGGAGACTCCAATAAAAGAAAGCATGAAGTTGAAAGTAGCAGAAGGTCGGAAAAGCTTAAAGTTCACAAGAAGTCTCATGCGGAGGAGAAGGCCAAATCTACAGCTATCATGCTAGTTCCAGCTTCTCTAGCATCAACTCATAGCACTTCGGCAGCCCCAAAACCTCAAATAGATCTTGTTGTCCCTCCATCAAGCCAACGCCATTTTATTTTCTCCTCAACCACTCAGATCCTCACCTCTCCATGTGGAGAAGTTGAAAGCATAGATGGCGGAGTTTGAAAGGCTATTGTTAAAACAAATGGGAAGATGGTAAATTACATGTTTGACAAGTATATTCAATATCGAACAAAAGGAAAGTATAGTTGTTATGATTTGAGATCTTCTTTCTTCTCTTCTTTCTTCTCTTATTTTCTATGTTCCCAGATGAAAATCTAAGATTAAAGTTATTGGTTTAAAAACAATTACTTTGAGTTATTTGGAAAGATTCTTTAAGATAGGTGACAGATGTGCACAATTTTGACTTAAAATCTGATGCATTTCACTAAGAGAGGAATTCTAGGAAGATGATTGCCAAATGTTCCCGTTATTACTTCTTCATGTTCTAGTTTAGTTAGTTTCCCATTTGTAATTTCCCCTCTACACACTATAAGTAGAGGAAGAACCTACTGAGTTAAAGGATTAGAATTTGTAATCAGCATTATTATGTTCCAAACTTTGAGTTGAAACACTTGATAGCTTTTCTGCAAGCAGAGGAATAGAGAAAATCTAAGATTAAAGTTATTGGTTTAAAAACAATTACTTTGAGTTATTTGGAAAGATTCTTTAAGATAGGTGACAGATGTGCACAATTTTGGCTTAAACTCCTGATGCATATCACTAAGAGAGGAATTCTAGGAAGATGATTACCAAATGTTCCCTTTAGTACTTCTTCATGTTCTAGTTCGATTCTGATTTCCCATTTGTAATTTCCCCTCTACACACTTTAAGTAGAGGAAGAACCTACGGGTTAAAGGATCGGAATTTGTAATTAGCATTCTTATGTTCTAGACTTTGAGTTGAAACACTTGATAGCTTTCTGCAAGAGAGGAATAGAGAAGAGGAAGATTTTCGGAGAACTTTGTGTCAACGGTGCATTCGTTTCTTATTTCTTTTTAGATCTTTGCATAAACTTTGTGTTGTCTTAGATCTAGATACGAAGCTTTCCTTTGCTTCAAATTCTATATTTTCAGATCTATTTGTTTTGACTACGTGCATGTGATCAACTCGTCAACTATTGGGTAGGTGCACATCTCCTTGCCTTATTTATCACATTTAATTATTTCCCTTTCCTGCACATATTGCTTACAATTGCTTACTTGCTACAAAATTGACTAGTTATGGTCCATGAGCTACGCAATTAAAGTAAAATCAACAGATAAATACTAGGAAATATAATTGAAAAAATATTACATGGGATCCTCATCAGTAAATGAGGGAGATTTATCTCATGACTCCCTAGGTTTTCAGCTGTGCAGAAAATCTAGCCAACACTCATGTATTCAGAAACACACTCTTAATAAAGATAATTCTGCATGCTTTCCACTCAACAAATCTCATGTTTGTGCCCTAAAACACTGTATTTGAATAATGTACCGCTGCAAACATGTCCTCTATATTTGAATAATGCAATTGTAAACGTGTCCTCTATATTTGAGGCATGCAACTACAAACGTGCCCTTCAAAAAATCATGCTTGTGAGTTTGTACCTTCAATGGACATTTACACTCGTGTATTTAGAAACACACTCTTGATAATGAAAATTTTGCACACTTTCCCTCAACAAATCTCCAGTTTGTGCCTTGGAACTTTGTTAGGATCTGCACGAGTTTGGTAGACAATATGGATGCAATTCACAATATGAATGTGTAATATTTAGATTTGCAATTGTATTTTTGGTGGCATTTGTCGTTACTTATAGTTATGCCCTTTCACAACTATATTAAAACCGTATGAAATTCATATCATGTACCCACGTGGCCATTTTTAATGGCGGGACTATTATTAATGGTGAATTCTTTCACGACATTATTCTTCTATCACTTTCTCTAGATGTAGATGCTTCGAAATACACTAAATGCTCTTCCTTTGCAACTAAAACTTTTTGACGTGAATCACTTTTGAAATACTTCCTTACGTCTTCCTCCTCACTTGTCTAGCTCTAATACCAATGTTGGAAGACATGAACAGAGAAATAATGAAGAGGATTTGAAATGCACACATTATTCATTGTGTGTCCGTCATTTTATTATATGAGAGATGGTTAGAAAATGGTTGAAGTGGTTACTACCATTTATTTGTAAATACTTAACTAATATTGATTTAATGCTAAATCATAAGCTTTAATAAACTATAAGCCTTATATTCCTAGCAAATATTTTTTGTTTTTTTCACCCAAGCCTTCATTTCTTAGAATTCCTTTTCTTTTTTTCTTTTTTAAAAAAATTTACTAGGTGGGTTATACGTTCCCTAAACTAGGGTAATTTAATCAACATTGATGAAATTGGGAAAATTTTGAATTACACCAAGCACAAGTAATATACATAATAACATTTGAAGAACAAAATTTAAAAGATGCAGAATTAGTATGTTGCTACCAATTTTACATGGAGAAGTGCCCTCTCTAAATCATTTAAACGATCCATGGACGGTGAATAAATATTTAAGACTCCACGGATGCAATGAGAATCGTACACCTAATAGGCACAAATACTATTATGTACATTGTCTACCATCATGTTTCAATAGGAAAATATAATTAAAGAAGACAATAGATTTTAATGAGATAAATCGAGACCAACATAAGATACAATGCAAATAAATACAATCAACATTTAGTGGGCATCCTCGGATGAGGTCATTGTAGCTCGGGATAAATCCATCAAAGGCAAGACATGTATTCCGTTTTAGAGAAAAATAGTTAGTCACACAACACCGAGCATGGACAAAAACATTTCACTAGTTTTCTTGCATAACAAATAATTTCTACAAGCACCAACAGGATCCAAAATGTTGTAGAGAAAAATCATGGAACATTTTTTCAAGTCGTTCAATATGGTAAGTTGTTAATTACAGATAATCACCAAGACCAACCAAAAATATTAGATAGAAACCTCACAAAGACTTAAATTGTCACAAAACCATATAGCAAAGTTATGGGTTTTTGTAGATGAGTTGAAAATAAAGGATTTAGAAACAAAGCGTGCCAAATGTAAAGAGGATGAATCTAAAACAAGAGGGGATAAATTAATTAAAAACCAGTAATTACCATAAGGAAATGTGCTTGGTATGGTCATTACCTAGGGTGGTTTGCTTTTGCAAGTTACTACGAGATGTAAGGAACAAGAAGAGAGAGCATTGTGGTTTGTATACAAAGAAGTGAAAACACTTTTGCATGGTTGCCCCATTGCCATCCCAGCAATGGAGGCAAGCCTTCATTAAAAAATATTTATTATGGAATAAGTGGAGATCACCACCTTTCATTGCAAGTATTACAGTTTGTGTGTACTCATTCTTGTTAGCAATCAGAAGGGAATGTGTTTTGAGGTTTCTAGTTATTGTCAAAAACATTCATTTATCGTCTGTCATTGCAAAACATGTAAAAACAAAACCCAAAAGCTACTCTTAAATATTACTACTATATCTATGTCATTGACAATGTTCCTCGCAAGTCCATGCATGCTAAAAACATGCTACATAAATACCATGTATAGCTTTATCAATGCCAATGATATCCATGATAAAATTATCATGATTTATAAACTAATCAACTGATGTGTAATAGAAGTCCTTTCCTCCCACATTTGTTAGTTCATTAGCATGACAAGTCCATGCTAGTGAACTCACATTCTAATCTAGAAAGGACAGTGATTGTAATGAGGATGGACATTGCACATTCTCTAAATTGTTCCCTTAACGAGTTTCATGTGAAGCAACCGAATTTTCACATCTTTTAGCCAATGCAAAAAGAAAATTGCTAATTATACTGCAATATTACTTACAGAATCCATGACTTAGATTCATATCAAATACAAGTTATATGTGATTTTTACAAGAATTCATATACACTAGATGTGTACCTACTTTCATCCTCTTAGGTACTTTTAAATTATTATCTTTGTAGTGCCCCGCTATATGGCACCCATTTTTTTGACACAATTGTTGCATCTCTAGGCTTTAATATCACTTTTCCTCCTTACACCTAATAGGAATTAGTTATTTCAATTAGACTTGTTTGTATAATGACTTTTCATACTAGCATGCATGTTGAAACACACTATAAATTAAAACATACTCGAGACTTACTTGGATCTCGAGACATTTCATATGCAGATTTTATTATGATCTCATATTTTATTTTTATCGGTTGAATTCATTTTGAGAATTTAATGAGGTGTAATAAATTGATTTCTTTAATATACCATGTGTATATTTGACATTTTATTTAACATGTTATATCGAGGCATCGTTATGCCATATGGTTTATGTGCGAGATAACAATATCCATACCAAGACTGTTAAGGGTCAAGGGAGATGCAGGGTTCCATGAGGGCGTTTGGGTCGACTAAGCTGAGAAAGACTCCAACACAGATGAAACTTATGGGTAAAAGGGACTTTGGAAATGGAATCTATCAGAGTTAAGTTATTCATATACTTGGGGTAGATAAGTTCAAACAATTAGTATTTATTTAAAATTATTATAATCTACATTATTAATAGTTGGTTTAACTAGATACATTAGTGGGGTTGTTAGTCTATCTTATGAAAGGTGTTAGAAGACCCATAGATAGGTGTGACATTAATTAATTAGAGGTAGTTTATGGGAATCACATACTAAATAATGGGATGTCAAAATTGTATAATTATCTGTCTATTTTAAATAAAGCAATCCCGATATGGCACACATTTTCCAACATTGTTAATCCGCCAATGGTGTATACATGAAGGTAAGTACCCTAAATCTCGTTTTCCTTTATGTCATTTCTGATTTGATTGATGTATCATGTAAATAATTTAGAATAGAGTAACATATTCTTAATCTATTTCATTATTCCATATCGTCCATTGCCTTACAATACTTTGGGAATTACAACCTATATATCTTTATACAATCCATGTTTACAACCCTAGCTTAGATATCTTTATGTTCTTTAAAATATAGTGATCTTCATACAATCAAGACACTAGTAAGACACCACCTCCTATTCTTGATCCAGATTTGGAAACCTACGCCTTTAATAGGAAGTAGATTACCATATTCTAGATCCGCGGCATTAGCATTCCTCGATTACAATCCTCTTGTATGCATGCCCGAGAATGGTCAACTCTATATCCTAATCTATTTTTTTCGAGAAGAGAAAGAGGATAATCTACAAAAACATTACCCTACATACATTATGGTGAACTCCGACATGAATATGACTTAAGTGAATATTCACATTTTTTTCCTTATTCTAATATCAACTCAAAATCTCCTTTAAAATCAACTTAGTATCACCTTATATCTTTCATTTGCCTCATGCAATCCTCTTAAAACCGTTCATATCCAATTATGCCTTTTTCCCATATATCTCACAGATGAAGATCCAAAAACACATCTTCCTTCTTTCCCCTTCATCACTTTACCATGGCTGAAGATTCACAAAAGGATCTTCTCATCTCTCACCACTCTACCATGGCCAAAGATTCATAAAAAGATCTTCCCATTTTTCTCATAATCTCATGGATGAGGATCCAATAGTAGATCTTCCCCCTTTCCCCTTTCTTCACCACTTTACCATGGCAAAAGATCCAAAACAAATCTTCCCATTTCTTGCTACCCTTCTATCTCCCACGTGCCCACCATTGAGAAACCTAACTCATGGGACACCTTACCTCAATTCATGCTAACCACTCAATTCAACACGGTCCAAATAGAGAACTAGAAGATCCCAAGATTCTCTTTCAAGACTTTAACATTAGGAATCTTGTCACTCCTATTAAGAATGGCTCCTACACCAAGTTCCTCAAACTCAAGCTCCATGGAACAAACCTCTTATAAAGCATCACCAAAGATTCTATTCAAATCACCTAATGTTCTCTTTAACAATCCTAGTCACCTAATGTTCAAATCCTATTCAAATCACCTAATTTTATATTCAAAGCAAGGTCTACAAAGTCGTTGTAGTCCCTAACTAGTTAATTTTATCCTTCTTGTTGTCCCCCACATGCACTCTCTCATAACGTGTTGTTGACTCTAAGGGAAGCGCGCTAATGGTGTATACATAAAGGTAAGTATCTATAACTTTCCTTCTCCTTTGTCATTTTTTATTTGATTGATTGATTGATGTATCATGTACATAGATGAGAATAGAGTATCATATTATTAATTTATTGCATTATTCCATATCGACCTTGTGTTACAATCGCACTTTGGACATTACAACCTATCATTATCTATACAATTAGTGTTAACAACCCTAACTTAGATATCTCTATGTTCTTTGCAATATATTGATCTTCAGACGATAAAGACACTAGTAAGAAGCCACCCCCTATCATAGACCTAGGTTTTGGAACCTTGCGCCTTTGATAGAAATTGGATAACATCTTCTAGATCTCCTCTTGTGTGTAGGCCTTATAATGGTTCTCTTTGTATCCTAATCTATATTATTGAGAAGTCACAAAGGAAAATATATCTTCCATCTCAACCCACATACATAATTTGCCTGAGTGAAGAACATTTTGGAGAAAGTTGGAGGATCTTAAGAGGTTGGAGGACAATCTTTGATCTTGAGCTCTCTACGAGCTTAAAGACTAGTTTAGTGATTTAGTAGAAAAACTTAGAGCCAAAATATATATGCCACCGAAGATGATGATCATCAATGGAAATGATGCTAAACCATCCTTTCTAACACAAAATCCAATTATTTTTGTTGCATATGTTCATGGGAAAATTAATTCTCTCACAATTTGTTTCCTTGTTTGGAAGATTTTCTGCCAAAATCCGTATAGTTTTGGGGTTTTGGAGGCCATACAAGCTTCAAACTCAAAATCTGATAGTACTTGGATGTTGGGCTCGAGTTAGCTTCAATTTTAATGTGGGACATACCATTTTAGAGCAGCCATACTGCCCTTTGGGAGGCTAATCTATTGACTACTTTTTATTCTTTTCTCTCGCAAATGTACGGTTTTTTTCTTACCACGGGCCATACAAGTAAATTTTTTTAATCAAGGTACAAAGTGGCATAGAAAATTGTGCCTAGTTTCATTTTAGACCAAGCCATACCATTTTTTATTAGGCCATACACTATTTGACTACCAATAACATAACATTATCAAATTGTCCTCGCTTTTTTTTTTCATATTCATATGGTTTTTTGTTGTTTGTAGCTAAGTCACAAGGTTCGTGTTCGTGTTCGACCACGATAAAATTCGAAAGAAATTCAACAAGGATACAAATCACCTAAAAAAATTGTCATTAAGTTCGAAAAATATAATTTAATAATAAAATATACTTTAATAATTTATAAATTTTAATCTAAAATAAAAACTTAATCTAATTAAAATACTTAATTTTTTAATCTAATTAAAATACTATAAATTAAAACAAAATTTAATATCTAAAATATTCATTAACTAAAATGCCTAAAATATTCATTTAAAAGTTAAAACCTAAAAGCAATACTTAGAAAGTTAAAAGTTAATACTAAACAAAATAATAATAAAAACTTAAGTAACTTTAAATCGTATATGCTATTGCTTGAAATGGGAAACCTACATGAATGAAATATAAACTATAATAGTGTATGTCGGGTATGCGATTGAAGAAATATGAGACAAGCATAGTGCATGTTTTTGTCGAAGGTGTATTGAAATCCAATGAAAAATGTGTGCGAGTGTCGTCATGTCGTCTGTGTAAAGTTGTGTTTCCCTTCTCGCCTCATCCTAGTCTTCCCCACCAGTTTTGTTCGATTTTAAAGGCTCGTCCAATTCATATTTTGAAACGTATAAGTGGTTAGGGCACAAAAAAATGTGGGTTTTTCATTTTTACCTTTGTCTGAGGAAATTTTTAACGATCTCTAGATAAAAATAAGGGAAAATGCATTCCGTATGAATTTATTGATGATTTTGAACGAATTTTGATTGTTTTAATGAAATTCACCAAATTGAACTTTCCCATTGAAATTCGGTGAATCCTGTGACTTAGGTTTGTAGGCCATACAAATTGAAATCTAGAAATATAAAGACATGGGAGCACAAAAAAATCAGTTATTTCATTCCGGGGTAAGCAAAGACAACCCTTGTGAAAGATTTCCTAAAAGTTCTTTTGAAGGTTTTTCTGACAATTTGTTACTAGTCTTTGCCAAATTTTCTTGACGACACATCTGGTTAGAGCAAAGTGAAAATTTGGTGATATTGTTCGACCTACCACGTTCCCTCGCACCTCCCACACATGTGAATCTATTCTTGTCTTGTTTATTAATTTCATCTTTCACGGTAGTTTAAATAGCAGTTTTTTGAGTTGTAAGTCATAAAGCCAACTCGTAAAGTGGTAAGAAAAATTTTCTTAAGTCATTAATAGGGTGGGACATCTTGGGGTCAAATTCCGCCACCTATTTTTTACATAAAACCATTTTTTTGTGATTTACAACAAATTTGTAAGGGCAACACTTATTATTGGCAGGAACTTTATTAAAGGGAATGTTATTTGTCTTGTTTTGATGAAATGAACTGATCATGCTTCCTCTTCCTCTGAAGCCTTCTTTTATTTGGTGCTAGTAGCATTGTATCTTCATTATAATATTTTTGGACGTATTTTCTGGGTTACCCAACGTGCATATTTGGCCATTGTTGTCATTTTTTGGGGGTATAACTTGTTATTTTTTGTCGCATTTGTTATTGTTCATCATCAACTTCTTCTTATGAAAATGGAGACATCCTTCTTCGAACCCCTCAACACATCAAATTATGACACTTGGAAGATGAAAATGAAGTTTCTTCTACAAAGGCAAAGGGTTATGGAGAGTCGTTCTTGATGACATTCCAATTTTCATTCAAGAGAAAGATATTTCTTAGGTTAAGTCTCTATGGGATCAGGCCCTTGGCCATATTGGCCTCTATGTTTTAGACAACTTGCAGATTCATATTACAAATGCCACATCACCAAATGAAGTTTGGGACAAATTTGCAGCTTTATTTAGGAGGTCACCTCACCTCCGATTGTTCCTCATCCTTCTCCTCCCTCTCTCAATGAGGAGTCATTTGTTGGTGACATTATTGATGTTCCTCAACCACTTTCTCCTATTCATGCGGATGTGATTCTTAACGGTGATATGCATGAGGACCCTTTGGCATTACCTCCTCCTATTGTCATCAATAAAGAAACATTTTAATGGTGATCTAGATGTGGTGTTTCCTACTTCTCCTCCTCCCATTGTTTGTGAGGAAATGTTTTCCTTGAGAATGAGAGTCCTGCACCATCTCTTGTGGTTGATATGGTTGATGCACTTCCACCACCTCTTCCTAATGCTCATGTTGTAGATTTGTATTTTGGTGGTCACATGGACAAGCTCACACAACCACATCTTCCTATTGTTCCTTTTTCATATATATTTGTTGGTGATCACTTGGAAGATGCATCTTAACCTCCTATGTCTATTGTTTTTGCTCCTCTTCACCTTTTCCCAAGGGGGTATTTTCTTCTATATTGGCTGATTTTTTTGGTGATTCTTCAATTCTTCCTCGCATATGCCATGATTTAGTCTCCTTTGGAGCACTTGGAAAACTAGTTTTGGACATTGATTCGCACGAGGACTACTTTTCTTTGGAGGATCACAGACAATTGTTGTCACTTCCTCCTACAGGAAGAACATTTGATTGTTGGGACTATCTCACCACATATGCATATGGTTCCTTACATTCTTTCCATCCGTGCAAGATATACAATATTGATCTTTGTGTGTGGTGAAGGAAGTTGTCCTTGGGGGGAATTCAAGTATGAAATTCTCCTTTTCTTCTAATTGGATTGCACATGAGTACCTTCTCAAGCTAGTAGTCGGGACTCATATTTTTCACTTATTTTACGTACCCTAAGTTTCACTTATGGGAGAGTGTTGGAATAATGTGTGTTGAATTTACGGAAGGTAGTTCACCTTTTATGTCAAGTTCCTCTACACATAGGTAATAAGCTCACTTAGGGTAAACTAGACACATAGGTTTAGATTTATCCTAGTGTTATATAATTGTGATTCTCACAACTACTATATTCCATATGTTTGGTATGCACACCAATATAGGAAATGGAATATATCCCTATTTTAGTGTGCGAACATTACGAGTTTGTTTCTACAAAATGCTATGAGTCCTATATATTCTCCTAATTCTAGTATTCAAAGGAGAGAGAGAATTAAGGACATACGTTATAGCTTTGGCGTGTTGAATAAAATAATTCTATGTTATTTTGTTCTCTAAAATATTTGTGTAGGTTTCTTACTTGTAAGTTCCATCTCTTGGATTGATCCTGTGGATTCTTTGTATCTCTTGTTCTTTCTAATATATGGAATATAGAGGAGAATGTTAGAATTTAGTTATTTCATGTAGTTAGGAGTAGATAGGTTTAAATAATTAGTAATTATTTTAACCTATTACAGATGTTATGCGAGACGCATCCCCCAAAAACATACGTTACGGGGATGGCGGGTAATGGGGGAACGTCCCCCACATTTCCTAAGAACAACATTTGTGGGGACATCTCCAATATCCCGAATATCAAAGAAATTTCAAAACGCCCCCATTTTTTTGTTTTTGGGGACGTTTCAAGGATGTGTCGATGTCCACAATGTTTTTTTGTTTGTTGTTTTATTTTTTAAATTGAACTTTTAAATAAAAATAAAGATAAATATTGTTATTTCAAATCATGATTTTGATTTTTGGGACGTTTTAAGGTGCTTATCTTGAATTTGTCACATAGTTTCACCCACTCGAATGGTTCCAAACGACTTGATCACCTTCTCCGCGAATTTCGATGTATGGTAATGGTTGGCCTCAATCTAGTTGCACTGCCAAGTTGCGTTGGGCTTGAATAAACTTGAAAATGAAATAAATTTAGGAAGAACCTATTATGATCCTATAGTGTAAGATTGTTTTTGAAGCCACTCATTTCTATTATAAATCTAATTACAATTCACTTTGGAAGATCCAATCATCAAACAAACTTACAACGCCTATATGTATAGTTCTATATGAAGAGAAAAGGATGTGTAGATGTTGAAAGTAATAAGGCATAGGTCAAAACATTTACCGATTAACCATAAGATGGTTGTATTGTATTAAAAATACATAATGAGAATCACATGGATTAAATCACATTAACATGGTGCCCTATCACGGGGATGTCCAAACCGTTGGTAATAGGTTGCCTTAAAACGAAGCCAAGATTTGAACCTTGGACCTCTCAAGTACAAGGAGACCCAAGAACCATTAGACCACTACCTGTTGGATAAAATTTATGTGTATATTTTTAATCTTCATAATTCTATATATTATTTTGATAGTCGTCATCCCAAAATTTTGGAAACTTCATTCTGTCGTCCCCCTGTCCCGGAGTCTTAGGTAACTATGACCTTTTATAATCTAGATTGTTAGTAGTTATTTTAATTGGCTATGTTAGTGGTATTTTTAGCTTATCTTAAGAAGAGTGTTAGAACACTTGTAGATAGGAGTGAGTTCGATTAATTTGTGGTAATTGGTACAATTTCAAACTTGCATAAGTATCTACCCTATTTTAATGAAAGTAATCCTTGTGGAAAATGCTTTCCAATGACTAGCAACGTGAACCACTTGAAAGATAAAGAGTATCAAGCATTTTGGATTAGCCACTTGACTTGGCAAGATCACATGGCATTGCAACTAAAGTAGCATGATGAGTCATTGACTAAACTTGCATGGAATTATAAAATGAAATATATTATATTTAAAAAGTTTGAACATAAAGAGTCAAAGTGTAAGAAGTTCGTATATATTTTAATAAGAGGAATAAAGAAAATAGAAATATGTTGAATGTAGTTTATTGAAAAATATTTTAAACACGGGCATGATATCCATATAAAAGACCATGGACCTATACATGAAAGTCAAGGTGACCTTACGACATGGACTAGGGATACTGTGCTTATTAAATGGTAAAGGAGAGAAAAACCTACACATTTGTTCTACATTCTATCCATCTCCTAAAACATGACATGCGGATATGGTGAGACACGAGAGGCATGGAAGCCCATGCAAAAATTTATTAAAGTCACAGAATTTGGTATTCCTTTAGGAAATTGAAAGGGAAACAAAACATATATCTTGATCATTCATTCAATTTTATGTAGAGTCATGGAGGTGACAGTTGGAGAAGCTGAAAAACACAACTTTGAGAGGTAGTTATTGGAGAGAAGAACACAAAAATGTGGGGTGTTATGAGAAGAAAAGAAGTGCTATCACTTCGCTCATTGGATCTGCAATTATTGTAAGTGTTTACGATCACTCTTGCACCTTAAAATCCACGACAAACAATATATCTTTCCGAGAAAAATATTTGTTTATTTGTTTAAGTGGGTGTTATGTTGTCTATTGTAAATTTTATTGTTGTGTGTATATTACACTCTGCTTCATTTGGTTCTATTTTTATGTCATCCTTGTGTATGTGTTCGGTGGGTGAAAGGAAGATTGTGAAAATTTTAAAGGAATTGCAACCTGTACATTCCTATATTTAAAAGATAAAGGCTAAGAGTAGTATTTTTATTTCAAGGCCTAAGTGTGGAAAATAAATCCCAATCTGGTTATTAGGCATAAGAGAGGGAAAATTCCTTGATAGTTAGCCAATTTCTTCTTTTTGTAGTTAAAACTTATATTGGGTATGACGAGGGAGAAATAGAACTAGATAAATGAAATATATAATCCTAGTACTAAAGGAAAGATAAAGACAAAGTTTTTCCGAGTGTGAATACCCGACCTCTTTTGAGATGCACAAGCACCAAGTATGTGTGTGCGGCGTTTCATTTCTTGTTGATATTTGGATTGCGCATAATTTCTAAGGCTAATTGCATTTTTAGATTGAATTTTGGACCTTGGAATCTCAACTACCGGCCATATCGTAAGTGGATCCACCGCCGTTGCAAATTTAATTAAATATACTCCAACTAAGGGTTTTAAAGTTCATTTCTATGCTTGTACTTCTTCTAAATTATTTAGAAAACTTCTACATGATGTGGATGTTGTAAAAGTGGTTTTGGTGGTGAAATATTGCAATTTTCCTTCACATTGTACCTTTTTGTCCGAGAAATTCAAATGAATTTTATAAATTTCCATTTGCTTTGAGTTGGGTTTGTGTCATTTCCCTTCTTTTTAAGTTTCATCCCAGAAAGGGACATTACTGATTGCCATGGAAGTCAAGAAGTTGATTCTAGATGATTGCTTTGAGGTGAGATACATTAACAATGTCTTACACCCATAGTAGATGTCATCAACCATGCAAACACCAATTCGCCTTGCTTGAGAAACTTTATGAGACCACTCATTCCATGTATGAGTGGTTTTTTTACAAAAACAAAAGGAGGGAGAGATACTTGTAAGGTGGAATGGCCTCACCACAGCTTTACAGATGACCGCATGTGCCTCAAATACAAAGTGGTATGGCATTGAAAAAATGAAAAAGAGGCCATCATTTTCTTAAGGAGAGGTGGCATGTGGTATCATGCAATGTGTGAGGAAGATATATGGAAATGGCGAGAAGCAAAGAGCATCAAAGAAAAATTTGTTCACTTTGTTCGCGGACGTGGTGACTTTGCATCTGTGGATGCAAAGACTCATTTAGGTGTACCGTGTGAAGTATCCTACTAACTAGTGGTCACTTTATGTTGGAGATCAGTCTAAAGAGTTGTAGAGGTTTGTTGTTCACTTGCTATCTCAGGGGGCAAGCTCATTTGCTAGTGAGAGGAACTGGAGCACATATGGTTTTATTCACAATATGAAGAGAAACCATCTTGAATCAAAGGGAGAAGAGAACTTGGCCTTCATCTATAGCAACATTCAATTGATATCACGTCAAGATCCTAACTAAAAAGATGGTCTTTCTAGGCAATGGGATGTAGAACTGGAGGACACTAGTTTAGATGAGGATATTCCAGTAGATGGTCTTTTTGTAATGTCCCCTTTCTATAATGACCCATTTTTCCTATGCCAAATGACCCAAGGGCCAAGTTGGGTCCAAAACATGGTCAGGCCCAGGGGGGCTATGGATGTTGGAAGCTTTTGGGAAGGGGCCCCATGGTTTTAATATCCTAGTTTGGTGTTTGGGGGTCACGTTTGGACATGATGACTCAAAAGGAAAAAAGTAACTATAGTTACTTTTATGTTAGTGGCCCCTCCATGGAATGAAATGCACCTAGGGTTATGGGGCTTGTTTTCCAAGGAAAAGTATATAAGGAGATGGGGAAGGAAGAAAAGGCACTTTTTGTCGCATACTTTTAGCCTCTGCTCGTGTAGCTGTTGCTGTTACGTTTTTATAGCTTGTGGAGTCAAATCGCACAGCGACCCTAGCTTCGGTGGTGAGAGACCCATCCCTAGCTAGCAGGACATTCTTCGGTAGTGAGAGATCTACCCTAGTCTATCATTTTGGAGCCACTTTCTAGGCCATGCTATAGAGATATTTCCAGAGGGTTCAGAGGAAGGGTTTCAAGGATTTTGGGGGCTTTTGGGGAAGACAATTAGAGGGGCTCTAGATCAGACTCACGGAAGCCATCTAGGGCTGGGCGTGGCAGCACGTTGAAGGCGCCTCCATCATTTCTTGACCCCCATTCCAAGTGAGGTGACTTGCAGCCTTTATTTGGGGGTTTTTCCAGTCGGTCGTTTCAGATCTGAAGGTGGAAACGTTATTGCCTGTATCTATTAATGTTATTTCCAAAGACCCTTATTTTTGCTCTTATATTTAGAGGGTCACGAACCTCTAAAGTTTTCCAGCCGCCTAGGGCTTTCTGTACTTTTTCTAGCAGAAATATATCATTCCAAAAAATGTTTTCATAGTGTTTATTATTATTGTTGCAAGCATCCCTCAAAATTTCATGCATTGTGGGCAAATATTTTGTGTGATATCAATTTAATACCATTCGTTGTCCTAGCTGGACATTTTTAGTAAAAATCAGTATTTTACTTTGCTGCAATTTTCTATATTTGGTGCCTTTTTAAATGGTATCCCACAAGGGATATTTCAGTGGTATTAGAGCAGCTATTTCTCCAGCCTGTTGGGATTGAAAGATGGGGGACAAAGACAGTGAGGATATAGGGGTAGAGTTGATGAAACAATTGTTCACCAACATGGTAAAAGCAAGAGACTACCAATATCTATTTGAGCCGACTCACACTGGGAGATTAGCACAGGACAAGTCCGAAACTCATGTGGAAAGAGGAGAAAATAGCAACAAGGGACAATATGGTCAAAGAGGTGAGGGTGGAAATTTAGGATAGCGGCCCCCCCATTCTTCTACCAGGCCTTTGGGGTCTCACGAACCTTCTTTCTTGAAGGATCCGGAAGTTTCACAAGTACGACATGCCGGGGGATGTTGTAGATGAGGAGTCTTGTTAGGAAAGGTACCAAACTTCAAGTGATGGATTTTGTGACAATATGACATCCATGAATGTTGCAAAATGAAGATTGGTAGCAGGCCTAGGATAGATTACCAGCACAGTACGAGAGATGTAAAGACGGTTGGGACAGATTTATGTTCCACGTTTCGATGGTTCAAAGAAGTGTCTTGCATGGTCTTAGGTGCAGAATTTGACATACTTCGACTTGAATCCTATGTGGGAGGAAGATACAATTAAGTTTGTAATCTTACATCTAGAGGGAGACGCTCATGATTGGTGGTATCATGGGTTGATTACACAGGACACATATGCATAACGACTTATGTAGAGTTCACAAAGAGGCTAGCAACTAGATTTCATAAGAGGGACCCCGAGGTATTTTAGATAGTCCATCCGAGGGACCGGTTCCATAGATCAAGTATATCACCGATTTTTAGAGACTATCGGTCATGGTACTAGATGTTACTGAGAGATGATGTTGATTTCCCTATTCACAGCAGGATTGATAGACACTCTTGCTTTGGATTTGTGAGGGCAATTGAGCCTTCTTCATTACATGAGGCTATTAGGAGAGCTTGTGACACTGGAGTTATCCACTCCTAAGTCAAGGTTTCCACCTTGAGTGTAGCCTAAGGGTTTCCCTTCAAGAACTGGGGGTTCGCAGCCAAAGGTACCTCCACCTAGGAAGGATACAGCCTAGAGACCATTTGGAGCTAGTGAGGACAGGGAGGAATTGAGGTGAAAGAAACTATGTTTCGATTGCCGTGCACCTTGGGTCCCAGGACATGATTGCAAGGGTAGAGGGAGGGCCCAATACATAGAGGTCTTCGAGGAGAGTGATGGTGATGAGGAGTTGGACACACACCATTAGAGGATGATGATGATGAGGCATTAGATGGTGCAGGTGTGGAGCAAGATAGTGAGAATTTCCCCAGGAGACTATCGTCACATTATCTAGTACCACGAGGTACAATGCATTCGAGTTTAGGGAAGTTTTGCAAGGACAACGAGTGGTGGTACTCATTGATAGTGGGGAAACCCACAAATTTATTGATGCCTCATTGGTTGAGAGGTGGGGGTTACAGACAGAGGAATTTGAGGGCTTCAACGTGGTTATAGCCAATGGAGATTCTATGAGATGCACACGACGGGTTCCCCAATTGAGCATCACAATGGGTAACTATACAATTACCAATGATTTCTATATTGTTGGTATTGGAGAGACCAACATAGTGCTTGGGGTACAGTGGCTCCATTCCCTTGGTGAATTTTGAACTAACTTCCAGATGATGGAGTTGAAGTTTAAGTCCGAAGGGAGGAATGTGATCTTGAAGGGGCTTATCTTAAGGGGCACCCTGAGTTGTTACGACCAAGAGGATCGAGAGGATATATAAACACGAGAAGGTGGATTGGGAAATACACTATTTGGTTTCGACCAAGAAATCGGAGGAGGGATAGAAGCGACTACCATGTGGATATACATGGCCTATTGGACAAACACAGTGATCGTGTTTGGTGACATACCTCTAGATAGGGGATTTGAGCATGTGATTGAGCTCAAGGATGCTAGACCGGTGGTCACTTCTCCTTACCATCACCCCAAACGGTTTAAGGATGAGATCGAGAAGACTATACATGAGCTCATGGATATGGGGCATATTAGACCGAGTTCTATCCCTTTTGCTTCTTCGATGGTTTTGTGAAGAAGAAGGATGGGACCCTATAGATGTGTATGGACTACCGGGTCATAAATAAAAAGACAATAAAGAACAAGTATATCGTACCACATATTGATGAGTTGTTGGATGAGCTACATGTTGCAATCTATTTTTCAAAAATAGATTTGTGTTCTAGATATCATTAGATCAAAGTCGGGAGCAGGATGTGCATAAGAAAATGTTCGAGATGCCATTATGGTCACTTTTAATTCTTGGTGATGCCTTTCGGATTATCTAATGCTCCATTTACATTCCAGTCTTACATGAATCATGTGTTCAACCGCCATTTGCGAAGTTTGTATTGGTTTTCTTTGATGATATTTTAGTCTACAACAAAGACATGGGAGGACCATATCGGGCACATGGTTGAGATATTTGGGATATTAGAAGCTAATTCGTTATACGTGAAAGAGTCTAAGTGTGAGTTCGGTATGACCGAACTTCTTTATTTGGGATATGTAATTGGTGGCGGACACGGTGAAGGTGGATAGATGGTAATCCCTGGATTGGATGCCACCTAGGACATTGACACAATTGAGAGGATTCGTGGGGTTGTGCACATACTATCGGAGGTTCATGAAGAATTTCTCTCGGTTGGCTGCTCCATTGACTGATTTGACCAAGAAGGGGGCTTTTGCTTGGAAAAACGCAACACAATAGGTTTTTGATCACCTCAAGGAGGTGAAGAGTTTATGTCTCATCCTCGCATTACCATACTTCTCCCGCCAGTCATTCTATAGTGTGATGCATCGGGAGAGGGTGTTGGGGTAATTCTCATGCGGGATAGGCATCCCATCACCTATGAGAGTTAGAAATTGAAACCTGTGGAGAGAGGGTATTCAATTTATGACAAGGAGATGTTGGCCATCATGCTTGCCTTGGCCAAGTTCGACAGTACCTTGTGGGCAGCAAATTTGTGGTTCGTATGGATCACAACAATTTGAGGTTCTTCTTTGGGACATGTAAAGAGCTCAATGATCGGCAATAAAGATGAGTGAACAAGGTGCAAACCTATGACTTTGACATATAGTACACTACAAGTAAGAATAATATTGTTGTTGACACTTTATCTAGGAGGCCTTACCTCATTGCTATGCTTAGTTCTATGTCTGAGATTTCAGCGGATTGGAAGGCTCATATACTTGTTGAGTACTCCAAAAACCAGTTTTCCTGTGAGATCATGGATGGTAGTATATAGGACGACCGATACAGAGTAGTGGATGATCTCATTTTCTACAAGGATAGGATTTTCCTTGTACTAGGATCCAAAATGAAGGAGAAGATCCTTCGTGCAGTACATGATACACCACTAGCTGGACATCTTGGATATTTCAAAACATACAGAGTTCATCAGGGGAAAGTTTTTCATGGAAGTGAATGAAGGACGATGTCCTTAATCATGTCAGAGAGTGTATGGATTGCTATAAAACCAAATCCAAGCATTCTTTCACAATGAGATTACTTTAGCCTCTCCCCATTCCCAAATAGAAATGCGAAAGCATATCTATGGAATTTATCACTAGGCTTCCTTGGTGCATGGGAATAGCTGCATTTATGTTGTAGTTGATCGAGTTAACTAAGTATGCTCATTTCGCTTCCCTACCTCAAGAGCATGAGGCAGTGGATGTGGCCTGGATCTTCTATACCGGTATTTTTAGGCTATATGGGTTTCCTAAAAACATTGTCAGTGACAGGGACAAGATCTTCACAAGCACCTTTTGGTAGGAGATCTTCAAACTAGCAGGTATAGATTTGACCCCTAGCACTAGCTACCACCCATAGACAGATGGGCATACGAAGATAGTCAATAAGTGGATACAAGGCTACTTTGAATTATGTAATAGGACACCAACGGGCATGGATTAAATGGTTACACATGGGCGAGTAATACTACAATACCACCTACCGGATGAGCATAGGTATGACCCCTTTCCGAGCCTGTATGGGTACAATGCCGAGGACATTTGTGGATATTGTATTGTTGGCTAGATTTTCGCATAGCTGAAAACCACGCAATCGTGAGATAAATCTCCATCATTTACCGATGAGGCTACCATGTAAGATTTGTCAATAAAATATGCTAGTATCTATTTAGGGGTTTTATTTTAACCATGCAACTCAAGATCCATAGTTGTATAGTTTTGCAGCAAGTAAGCAACTATTAAAGAAAGGAAATATCTAATGAAGAAGGAAAATAATAAAAATAGGAAAGAAAGAGGGAAGATGTGCAACCCAATCAATAGATAACAGAGTTGATTGCATGCACATAGACAGGACCAATAGATATTAACACATAGAAAATTATAAGCAAATGTAGCTTTTAGATCTAGATCTAAAATAACACAAAGTTTATAAGTATATCTAAGGTAAAAAGCTAGAAAAAAAATACACCGTGACACAAAGTTCTCTGGAAATCTACTCCTTTCTATTCCTTTGCTTCAAATAGCTATCAGGGATTTCAGCACAAAGTCTAGAACACAAGAATGTTGCTTACAAATTCTTATCATTTAACATGTAGGTTCTTCCTCTACTTATAGCATGTAGAGGGGAAATTACAAATAGGAAGCTTTTAATTGAACTGGCACATGTGGAAGTTGGAAAGGAAACAACTGGCAATCTCCCTCTTGGAATTCCTCTTTGCATGACATGCATGATTTACAATTGAAGATAGAACCTTCTATTTTGCATGTCTGCCACCTATTTCCAAGTAGTTGACGTCTTCAAGTAATGGCTTTTAAACCAATCACTTAGATTTTAAAATTTAATTGATCGCTCAATTACTTTGTCAGAGGAAATAAGAGAAAGAAGAAGAAAGAGGAAAGTTGTAGTCTTGTCCTTTTTCCATATTCTGCATACAGTTAATTCTTTTGCAGTTGATTCTCACCAAACTGGATCTGGAAACAACTGGATCTAGAAGCAAGTGACTATGATTTGCTTGCGGGTATTTCCTTTGACTTGTCTTCCTTCTTATCCTTGAATCTTTTGTAGTTCTTCTCCAGTACATGCATCAGTGCAATGTTTGTCGTAAATAACTCATCATTTTTATTTTTAATTGCATATGAGCAATTAAAAATTCTGGAAAGCACTCGGGTGAATGCAAATTCAATGAAGGCTTCAACTAGAAGATTGGGAGAACATGCACAAGGTCTGGAAGGAATTCTCCATGCACTGACTTCTTCACGGGCTGCATTCGAAACAAGAGGATGAAGCCTTTGCAATTATGGATCTAGATCTGGATCTGAATCTGTATGTTATGTATGATTATGTTGATCCTTTTCTTTCATCATGCTTCGCCATGGCTAGAGAAATATTTTTCTGAGCAACCCTTTTTCTTTTTTATTCGGTTAGAATTCTTTACAATCGGTGCAGATCTAGAGATTTCTTCATATTAGAAGGATAGGTTCAATGTATTAGACATTGATTTAAGCTCCCTTTCTCTTATAAAGCACTGGTAATGAATTCCTGCAATTAATTCAGACAAAGATGGCAACCGGAACATGAACACTTGATTTTAATTATAAAAATTTATACATATCAATCACGATGCCCCAAAATTTGATGTTTTGTTTGCATGCAAAGCAAGCATAATTTTTGTCAACTTCACTCGAGCACTGTACTATTATGCGCAGACAATTAATCAAACTTAATTCAAGCTCCTTCAAACCTAGGCACCAAACTTTGAAGTCTTCCACAAAGAAAAACACCTTCATGCAAAATTCCTCTTTAATTGGGTGCCAAAATTTATGCAGGTTGCACTTCCTTGTTGAAGAATTAATTAATTCATCATTATGGCAGCCCATTCTTATATAATCTTCACCATTCTATAATTAATAATTTCCTCTCCTATTCCGGCAATTAATTAATTAATTAACATGCTTTTCTCTTCAATTTGGGCACCTATTTTGTGCATGCTCATGGCTGCCACTAAATAAATTAAATTTATTTAATTTGAGCTTTCTACTTCTAGTCCACATTGACTTCACAGTGTGCTTTGACCTTATGCATCAAAAATAGGAATTAATTCCAATAATTAATACTTTAAAAAGTATTATTTCTCCTCAATATGGGTCGCACTTTTTTGCATGAGAGGGGGCTGCATTAAATAAATTAAATTTATTTAATTTTAGAATTCTATTTCCAATATTCTTTATCCTTTCATCATGCGTTGACTTTTCCTCATGCTTGGGCACCAAAATTGGGTGAATAAACATTAATAAATATTATTAAATGCATTATTATTCACCCAAGGTGGGTCGCACTTTTTGGCAAGGGTGAATTCTATTTTTAAAAGTCAATTTCTAATGGGATTATTCACCCTGCACCGCAGCTCCAAAAATCCCATGATCCACTTAAGTTGTTTGACTTTCATAATAGGATTTTTACCTGCGAAGCGGTAAGAAATTCCCATCGATTGCCTTAAGTAATTTTCTTTTATTTCACAATGGGAATTTTCACCTGCAAGGCGGGTAAAAATTCCCACCGCTCCGCCGCCTCTAATTTTCCCATCATGAGTTAAGTGACTTTGCTCCCATGGGAAAAAGTACCTTGTTAGGCGTGTACAAAATTCCCACCCGCTCTTTGTTACCAAAAATCCCATTGTAGCTTAAAACCTTCTTTTCCCAAGAATGTGACCTGCCCAGAAGAAGCTTTTTCATGCATAACTTCGTCTTTTCAGAGAGAACCAGACATCCTGTGGAAAATTCCTTCTGGCATAACGTCCATAGATGATCTCCAAATACTCCAAGTAAGAAATTAGACTAAACTGGTAAAGGAATTGAACTAGAGAAATTTCATAGAAAACAAAATGAGAAAACACCAAAAATGCAAAACGTTGCCAGAAGTCACAGATAAAGCCCAAGATTCATTCCTGGTGGAAACCCTACTGGTATATGGGAATATCGACATGCAAAACCTCAATAGAGTTAAACCGAAGCAGAATTTACCTCAAACGGGGCTTAAAATAATTAAATAAAAATTTCCCACAGGAAAACCCTGACGAGAAGTAATATAACGAGTTTGGGTATTTGGGTTTTTGTCCAAATTGGCTTATATGACTCTCTAGGAATATTTTGACACAATACATACATTTTCGCAATAAAAATGCAAAAGCAGACCATTATTTTAAAAGTACAATTTTTTTACATGGGGTAGTCTTAGATTTCAAGGTGAAACGGGGACACAAGGTATTACTAGATAGCCGAGCTCCCAAAGCTCAAGATTGGTTACTGAGGAGAACCTGGGATATTCGAAGGCCCTCGGAGAGAATCTTGAAGGCACAAAATCAACGTGAAGGTATACGTAGATCGACACGGGATAGAGAGGTCTTTTGAGGTGGGGATCTAGTGTTCCTATGTTTGACCTTATAGGCAGTCCTCACTAAAGCGAAGGGTGCAGAGAAATTGAAACCACAATTTTATGGTCCATACCGAGTAGTTCATTGAATAGGGCGGTCATATGAGCTAGAGCTACCGGGAGCACGAAGAAGATACATAATGTCTTCCATGTTTCATGCCTTAAGAAGGCGCTCAAACCGCATATTATACCATCTACAGAGCTACCACCACTAGATGAGGAAGGGAAGTTAGTGTTGGAACCGGAAGCCATTATTAAAATGAGATAGAGGGGGCTCAAGAGCGGAGTAATCACCGAGTATTTGGTGTGATGGAAGGGACCGGCACTTGAGGATGCTACTTGGGAGGGGAAGCAGATTTTGCAGCATCCTAATTTGCATTTTCTTGAGGGCAAGAAAACTTTAGGAAGGGAGGACTGTAGTGTCCCCTTTTTCCTATGCCAAATGACCCAAGGGCCAAGTTGGGTCCAAAACGTGGTCAGACCCGGGGGGTTGTGGACGTTGGAAGCTTTTGGGAAGGGGCCTTGTGGTTTTAATATCCTAGTTTGGCATTTGGGGGTCACTTTTGGACATGGCGACTCAAAAAGGAAAAAAGTAACTATAGTTACTTTTATGTTAGTGGCCCCTCCATGGAATGAAATGCGCCTAGGGTTATGGGGGCTTGTTTTCCAAGGAAAAGTATATAAGGAGACGGGGAAGGAAGAAAAGGCACTTTTTGTCGCATACTTTTAGCCTCTTCTAGTGTAGCTGTTCCTATTACGTTTTTATAGCTTGTGGAGTCAAATCCCACATGGACCCTAGCTTCAGTGGTGAGAAACCCATCCCTAGATAGCGAGGCATTCTTCGGTAGTGAGAGATCTACCTAGTCTATCATCTTAGAGCCACTTTACGGGCCATGCTACGGAGATATTTCCAGAGGGTTCAGATGAAGGGTTTCAAGGATTTCTGGGGGATTTTGGGGAAGAAAATCAGAGGGTCTCTAGATCAGACTCATGGTAGCCATCCGGGTTGGGCATGGTAGCACGTTGAAGGTGACTCCATCATTTCCCGACCCCATTCCAAGCAATGTGACTTGTAGCCTTTATTTAAGGGTTTTTTCAGGTTGGTTGTTTCAAATATCAAGGTGGAAACATGATTGCTGTATCTATTAATGTTATTTCCAAAGACCCTTATTTTTGCTCTTGTATTTAGAGGGTCACGAACCTCGAAGTTTTCCAGCCACCTAGGGCTTTTTGTACTTTTTAAGCGGCAGCAATATATTATTGGAAAAATGTTTTCATAGTATTTATTATTCTTTGTTAAGCGTCTCTCAAAATTTCATGCACTATGGGAAAATATTTTGTGTGATATCAATTTAATACCATTCATTGTCCTAGCTAGACATTTTCGGTAAAGATCGAAGTACTTTAATTTGCTGCAATTTTCTATATTTGGTGCATTTTTAAGTGGTATCCCACAAGGATATTTCACTTTCAACATTGAGTGTTGTTGATGATCCTCCCCCTGCCGAAGCGAATGTTGAGATTGAGAATTTCCTTGAGCAATTGATGCACAATGATGATGTGAATGAGGATCTCTCCAATTTAGATGCTACATAGCCTTCTAGTTATTTCACTTGTCTTGATGCCATATGAGAATGAAATAAGTTTGTAATTTTGATTTACTACGGTTACTACTAGAAGAAACAAATAGTTATTTGACACTTTCAATATTATTTAATATCTTATTATTTTGTGATTATCTCATGACACATATCAATGTTTGACTTTAAAGTTTGAAATATATAATATGATATTAGTGACTATAATTTAATTTATTTGAACTTTGCTAAGTTTCAAGATAATCTCATGCTTTATGATTTATCGATTATCATTAATGCTTCTTAAATTTATGCTTGATGAATCACTAATTCAGTTATGAGTCTATCTATATAGCCAAGTTTTGATGGGTTGCATGCACCCTTGCACATTGTGTACACTCACATACCGCACCCTCACACCTTGTGCATGTGCACCCAAGTTTTGGGAGCCCACATTGGGTGCTTAAATGACGTGCACTTTGCGTACCTCCACACCTTCACATCCAGACAAACTTGGATAAAGGAAAGGGTAGTACTAAACATATAATGTTAGAGATAAAATATCATGTAATACTGCTTCCAGTGTCTCAATATGGTGTTGCCTTGCCCAAAGATCTTGTATAGAACAAATGCACAATGATCCACTAAAACCATAGAGTGCCGTGAAAGATACCATGAGCCATTATATCAGTTTAAAATTTGAAGAAATCATGCAAGATCTTGTGCATGGATTACATCATCTTTACCTTGCATTCAAATTCTGCTATGATATTTTTCACCCAAGAGCTAAATTAAGATCTTTTTCTTTGGTAAAAAATGTATGCCCATGCCGAGGAAAAAATACTTGTACTTTAACAAAACGTATATGCCCATGGCCAAGGAGAAATAGTACCAGATAAAGGAAAGATATAATGTTATTACTAAAAGAAAGAACTAAACATATAATGCTAAAGACAAAATACCTTGGAATCTTTTGCTTCGGTGTCTCAAAATGGTGTTGCCACTGGGCCAAAAGAACTTTAATAGAACAAAACAAGGCTCCACTTGAAACAATAGAGTGCCACATGAAATATATCATGAGCCATTATATCAGTTTAATATTTGAAGGTAACATGCAAGATCGTGTTCATGAATTACATGATCTTTACCTTGCATTCAAAATCTGCGGTGATATTTTCAACCAAGAGCTAAATTAATATTATTCATATTTGACTTGGGAAAGTATGTGCCCATGGCGAAGGAAAAAATACTTGTAATAGTAAAAATAAGTACCGTGGCATTTTTCGCAAGTTATGGAGCTCAGTATAGCATTGCATAACTCTAATGAGCAATTTAATTCACTGGAAGGAGGTGAATAAATCAAAAGAGTAATTATAATTGTGTGAATTTATTTTACTTATTTTCTATATCAAAAGAAGTTATTTTTCCTACCAAACATTTGGTAAAATTGATACCTTATCCAAGAAGTAAAGATTAAATGTAAAAACAAGAACATGCATTGTAGTTCCATTTGAGGGTATTGATACCTTTGAGAAAAACAAACCGCAAATATCTAGAGCTCGATACCATCTTGTGGCTACATAATCCTGCACATAAAAATCTATTTTTTAAAAGCACAACAAACTAAATCATTAGCACCGTAATAGAAAACTATTATCAAAGATGCTTATTTATTTATGATGCACCGTCCAAAAAATTGAAGATGAGGTATGAGTGAAGGCAACCCTAAAGAAGTCCAAAGTTGCAGATCTTAAGATTGCAATTTGAATTGGCTAGTACATTCTTAGGCTTCGATCCCAATGGAAGACATTTTCTACATGAGAAAAAAATTTATATCCATCCTAGAAGCACATGTTATAGACATTTTTGCATGAGAAAAAATAAATTATATAAATTTTGCAAAGCATAAAAATAACTATATGGATTGAGGTGAGCAGTTGACTCTAAATACGGACATATACCGCCACCCCATTATTACTTAAATTGAGGCTATCATTAGGGTTCGAACTTAGGTTGATCGAGTTGTGACACATTTTGAATCATTCGTTACACTACTAATACTCCAGTGTTTGCCACAAAGTCAAAAGAGTATCAACAAAGATTCCAATAACAAATAGCATTTGAGAGCCTTAGTTAAAGAATTCAAACACTCATGTTTGACGAGGTGAGCTCCTACCTGTTGCAAAAGGAGCGGAGACAACTTCAGAGTAGAATCTAATTGTGACCATTCAAAGAGTGCTCTTGTCACTCAATCAAAGGGAAAGTGGAAATGTCATTATGGCGAGTCTTCCACTAAGTATCAGAGTCACATGTTATTACCATCATAAGGTTGGGCACCTCAAGAATGATTTCTAGAAGTGGAAGTATGATCTTTCAAACAAAACAAAAAGACATGTGATGAGGGACATGTGGGAGAAATTGCAGAAGAACGGATTCAAATCACGGCATGCTCTTTATTGTCTCACAACATCATACTCGCATGACAAAGTGGTACTAGTTGTTGGATCATTGACTCGTGTGTATGCGCCAACTTTACATTTACAAGTATGGGTTTACAATAATTATGTTAAACGTGCAATGATTGATGATGGGGCAGCAGTTAACATAGTCCCCTTCAATTTTCTTCAAAAGTTAGGATATGGAGAGACAAACTGTTCCACAACATGAAATACACTAAGAGGATATGATAGCCTCAAGGCCACTTCAATTGGAACCATATTTTTACTAGTCACTTTAGGACCCAAGACGGTCCTCACCAAATTTTATATTATAGATCGGGAAACCAACTATAATATGATCCTCGATCGGCCATGGATACACTGCATGAAGGCAATCCCTTCCACGTTATTCCAAGAAATAAGATTTCTACACTTAGGGAAAATATTTGTGGCACAAGGTGACCCAAAACCCTTCGATATACACCTAGTTAATTTGAAAAAGAGACCAAGCATTCACTCCGAGTTTGAACTCCCAACAAATCAACTTATCAAACCAATTAATTCAAAACCAAAAGAGAAGTTGATACCCACCACAGAAATGGAAATTACAAATCTAGCCGAGAACATTCCAGCACTCAAAAATTAGATCAACGTCATAGAAATAGTGTCACTAGGGACTACCGCAAAATTGTCGAGTTGTTAGAGAAAGACTTACCTATTCTCCTACCATTTGATTCTATGGGTATGGGATGCACCCTGGGAATTGCTTCTCTTCCATCAGACGAAGTTTTTATGGTAGAAGTAACCGAAGTAAAAGAAATAGATATGAAAAATACCCCAACATCCATTTTTCTAAGAAAATATTGGACTCTCCACTTCGATGGAGCTAGATGTCACTTTGGAGCTAGGGCAGGAGTGATCTTTACTTCACCTGAGGGAAAGATCCTACCTTTCACCTTTAAATTAAACTTTGAATGTACAAACAATGGGGTTGAGTACGAAGCTCTCCTCCTTGGCCTCATCCTAGCCAAAAGAATGGGTGTTGATAACATTAGAGTGCTAGGAGACTCGCATGACTAGTTGCGAAACCAAGTCTCTCGAGGTATATGAAACTAGGGCTGAACATTTACAACTCTATAAAATAGAGGTATTAGATCTAAGCAAGGGATTTAGGTTCATATCAATTGAAGCAATCCCACAAGAGCAGAACCTTCTCGCAGACTCAATAGCAACCTCAGCTTCCCATTTTACTCCAAATAGTGAGTTGGAAGATACAAATTTCACAAAACATCACTTCGTACCGAACCATTAGTGTGTAAAATACCAACAAACTCACTCCTGAATCATGGAGAAGCTGAGGATTATTTTTATATCATGGATCACCTTGACGATGATAGAGTCACTCTCGAATATCTAAAAGCCTATGCGGAGCTACACAGCTTACCGCGTAGTGGATCTTTCCCTAATACCACATTCCTCTTCCTATTTTAGAAATCCCATGGTAGAGTCTCCTCCACAAAAGGATCTCGATATCTACGAGATAGAAGACGGAGAAATCTTGGAACTACCTCCAGCCCCACTTGAATTTGAAGAAGGTAATGCTTCTTTAATAGAAGAAACCATTGACATAAACATTACAACGGAGGAAGAACCAAAATTTTGAAGTTGGGATCCTTGTTAACTCGGAAGAGATAGAAATACGCACCCAAATCCTCAAATAACATCAAAAAGCCTTAGCATTTAACTATAAAGAAATGATGAGCATTACACCACACATCGCAAAGTACATAACCTTGTCACTAAACCAGATGTAAAACCAATTAAACAAAATTCAAGACCAATGAAGCCAAAAGTGGCTCTCATGGTAAAAGAAGAAGTAATAAAAATTCTCCAAGTGGGATTCATCAAACCCGTTGACTATTCGCAATGGGTATCTAATATCATCCCTGTTCTAAAAAAGAATGGGAAGATACGCATTTGCATAGATTTTCGGGATATTAATAAAGCTTGTCCTAAAGATGACTTCCCATTACCATCCATTAACGTTATTGTTGATGCAATAGCTAGATTTGAATTGTTATCCCTCATGGATGGCTTCTCGGGTATAATCAGATTAAAATATCCGAGTAGGATCAAGCCAAAAATACATTCATAACTCCCTGGGGAACTTATTGCTATGCTGTCATGCCATTTGGTCTTAAGAAAGTCGGTGCTACGTATCAGTGGGCAATGACATACATATTCCATGATCTTATCCATAAAATCATGGAATCATATGTGGATGACTTATGGCCAAAGCCAAAAAACTTTGTGATCATCCATATGTACTGCATCATCCTCTCATGATTAATTGAATATGGGGTCACATTAAACCCAGAAAAGTGCATGTTTGGTGTGACAGGAGGAAAACTTATGGGCTACATTATATCTTCACAAGGGATTGATGTCGACCCAACCAAAATATGGGTTGTTCTCAAAATGATTCCACCATCAGACGAGTCTGGAATCATATCATTTCTTGGGACACTTGATGCAATCCAGAGGTTCATCCGGATTTAAGTTTTTCCATTTATCCAATCAACAATCTATTAAAAAAATATTATAGCATTGATTGGACTGAAGAATGCAACGATGCCTTCAAAGCAGTTAGACGCTTCTTGTTGTCTCCACCCACACTAATGCCTCCCAAACTAGACCACCCTTTGATCTTATACTCACGAGCCACTCATGTCTCGCTAGCCTGCATGTTGGCTCAAGAAGACAATGATAAACGAGAATGTATGGTCTATTTCATTAGCCAAATGTTGCTCGATTATGAAACACATTATACACAGGCAGAGAGAGAATGCCTTGCCATAGTCTTTGCAACAAAACATTTAAGACATTACATGTTAAACCAAGAAACAAGGGTCATTGTAAAGACAGATCATTTATGAACATTCCTCATGCAAGGGTCTTTATCTAAAAAGGTTGGGCATTTCATAACCTTAATGGGAAAATTTGAGTTAACATTTGTAAACCAAAAATCCGTTAAGGGACAAATCATTGCAGACTAGTTAGCTGACAATCCACTAGATGGAGGCGATCTAGTAAATCTGGACTTTCCTGATGAGTGTATATACTTTGTCGAAACCAGGCCCCCATCTCTACATGTCCCTGGTACACTGATATCATCAATTTTATCATGGACCACACATACCCGGAAAGTGCCACATCACAACAAAGAAGGCGGTTACGCATTATCACCGCTAAATATGTCATTTTAGAACAAGTACTATATCGTAAAGCCTTCGGCAGCATGCTTCTGAGATGCATCGACACACAAGAATCTAAGAAGATTATTTATGAATCCCACAGTGGGATATGTGGAGGACACTTCGGTGGTCATGCCACTACTCACAAAATACATCAGATGGATCTTTGGCCCACTCTCGAACATGACGCAAAGAGAGTTTGTACGTAAGTGCCACAAATGCCAAGAATTCTCTCACGAGATTCACATGCCAAAGCCTGATTCCCGCAGCCAATAAGCGACCCCATGGCCCTTTTCCACACGGGGGGTTTAGGCGTGATAGGGAAATTCTCTCCTCATCAACCGATGGCCATAATTTTATAATTACAAAGAACGGAATATTTTACCAAATGGGTGGAGGCCATGCCTCTCACCACAGCATGGAGTTTAGTAATTGCCAAATTTATTCGAACCAAATTATTTGTAGATATGGTGTCCCACAAGTAATTATCTCAAATAATGGCACGTCCTTTAAAAATGATGAGGTCCGTGAGTTATGCAACAAATTTAAAATAAACCATCACACGGCCTCTCTTTACTACCCTCAAACCAATGGGCAAGCTGAAGCAACAAACAAAACATTAAAGGCTATTCTCCTCAAAATCAAGGAGAACAAGTAAGATTGGCATTTAAAACTATATCCGGCCTTGTGGGCCCACCGAACCTCAATAAGAACACCAACAAGAGTAACCCCTTTCTCATTGGTATTTGGGGCAGAAGCAATTCTCCCACTTGAGGTTGAAATACCCAGTCTCCACATCTCATTACAAGGGATTTTGGATGAAGAATCTTATAGGGAGGCATGCCTCTCTCAACTGGAAAGCCTTGACAAGGCCGGGATAAACTCCGAACAAAGGCACAGAGCCTACGCTGACCGGATGTGCCGGCAATATAACAAAAAAGTATATGAGCAAGAAATATATGAGGGAGATCTAGTTCTAAGACTAGACAACCGGATTGATAAGAAAACCGACGAAGGAAGGAAGTTCCGGCCCAAGTGGTTAGGCCCATACCGAGTCATGAAAGACTATGGAAACGGTGCGTATCTCTTATGCACACTAGAAGCTGAGGAATTCAATGAAATTTTCAATTCCTTGCATCTTAAACGGTTTTACGCATGAGACATTAGAATCACCACTTGTACATTATAACTACCTACATTGCATTAGTCATTTAGCTATTTCATTTTGTCCACTCATTTCGTAAAAATTGTAGTCCAGGAACTTACTCTTAAGCAATCTATTACAAATTTCTAAAAGTATTGGCAAAAGAATTTAAATCGCATCTCTTCAAACATCATGTTTTCAAATCCTCTCATCAAGTAAATAGACAAGTATTGACGAAAACCATACCAAGGCTGCATAGTTGGTTTTGCTCTTTCTTTCTTCTATGTGAAGTTTTCCTTACCTATGGTCTATTCTAAAAGCTTCTTGGTGTCACATCTATCCCTCTTAAGTCTCTTTGAAAGAAAGGATATCCCAAATTCACATATCAAAAGTGTCAAAAATCAAATAGAATCAAAGTGCCAAGCAAAACAAAATATTTTATTTTACACACTTCTTTGCCCCACCAACCTTTGGTGATAAGCCCACATATCTTACTAGTTGTGTGAGGTTGGGAAAGGAAAGAAGTGCCCTTACTCGCCTATATCTTTCCTTTGGTGACAAACCCATGCTTCTTACTAGTGGCATGAGGTAGGGTGTGGGGGGTCCATTCACACAATTTACCAAATCTTGGTATTCTAAAAATACAAATCAAATTATATTAAGAGAAAACAAATGTCCAAATTCCAAAGAGATCAAATCCTCAAAACTAGATTTTGTCAACCAGGTTGCCATTTATAAATCTAAGTCTAGATAAACTAGAAAGTAAGTGGCCTTCTGAGCTTGGTGGTAGTTACGAAAGGGGGTAAGTGTGTAGGTCTAAGATTGGTTTCACATTCTTGGTTTGTCTGTCTCTCATCGCTCCACTCATCAAACTCATACAATTTGTGCCCTTCCTAACCCTTGGTGTTGAGCCCTTGCATCTTACTGGTTGCGTGGAGTTGGGAATGGGGCAAGTTCATCTCTTTATCACTATACATTCATCACATTTTTCCAACATAAGAAGAAATCACAGACATTGCCCAAAGAGGTCAAAAGATCAAAACTACAATGTGTTCGTCATCGCATATTAGCATTACAAAAACATACAAAGTAAAACATTCATGTTTACTATCATTTGTTATCCATCACATACATTCTAAAAAGCATGAAAACAAATATTCTAAAAACATCTAGTATACATGTGGAAACAAGTCACAAAATTCTAGGCACCAAGAGTCTAGATCCAAAAAGATATATATATATATATATATATATATATATATATATATATATATATATATATATATATATATCAAGTTTTATATATAATGCCATCATGCACTAGGCATGGTCAAAATGCTCAATGAGCCCGAAAAGTACAAAAACACTCATATAAATATCTGAAAAAACACTACAAAAATGGCCTCTCAACCCCTATGGGATCCCTCAGAGGGCACACGACCACGTCTAGGACTCCGGCTATGCCGGCGCTCCGAATGTACTGAGGGCTCACGGTCACGGCCAGTAGCTACCATCTCACTATGAGAATGACTCCTCCTCATCAAGCGCTCAGCTGTCCTATATCTAGCTACCTCAGCACAAAGAGAAGTCATGATCCTTTTCACCTGCTAGACAGGGGCAAAAACATCGGTATGCCTACCGGCTGCTAAAGGCTCTCCCACATCCTCAGAAAGCTTAGCACGAGTCTTCTCTAAGGGGAGCAACAAGGTATCCGCACATACTCGGCGAATCAAGTCTCGCCACTCATCAATAGTCACTGTAAATAAAGGAGAAAACAAGTTAGAAAACTATCAAAAATAAAACCAAGAATAAATGAAACAACAAAAGGAAATAACAACTAAACAATTCTAACTAAAGAAAAATCAAGAGAAGAGTGGTAACTCACTCAGATCTCTAGGCCTCTAGGAAGGGTCTCTAGGATCCGTGCCTACCACTGATGTTTCCGCTGACTGTCATCCCTCTCCCACATCGGAGCAATGTGACGACACGTGACAAACTCGCCATCTCCCCTAAATCCCGAGAGGGAAAATCCTTTGAAATCAGAGTCACCCTCTCTCGCACTCCACTCCCCTTTTGGCCCTGCAAGATATCCTGAGTGTCATGCCACTTAGAATCATTGTCATCCTCCTCACCTGTCCCACCACTCTCGGTCTCCGTTTCTCTGTCTCCTCCTCTGTCTCTCCCCTAGTGAACTCCTTAGAATCGGAGTCCACGTCAATGGGCTCATCATTGTTATGGGCAGAACCGGTGACAATCCAAAGTAAAGGTGCCCAAGGAGCACTGGCTACCCCTCGAGCATGAACCACCCTCCTAGCCGTGATGGGGACACCATGAGTAATAGTAGTCCAACCTCGGCCTCTAGGACCTCCCCGAGCCTCACGAATAGATCTATACACTGGCCCC
Source organism: Taxus wallichiana var. yunnanensis (assembly GCA_018340775.1). Taxonomy (NCBI): domain Eukaryota; kingdom Viridiplantae; phylum Streptophyta; class Pinopsida; order Cupressales; family Taxaceae; genus Taxus; species Taxus wallichiana. Next base: position 507,932,391 of record CM031236.1, on the reverse strand, counting down.
GCTGGAGGAAACATGTCAATGTATGGGAGGCCGAACTGCGTGGTACTCTGTCAAAGGGGTGGATCTCAACTTCCTCGTCTTGTCAACCACTGATTGGTAGTCTGACAAGAAATCAATGTGACAGTCTCCTCTCCCCATAACCCTGCCATGGTCGATAAGGAGTGGCCTCCATGTCTGCAATGGTCAAAGAGGCCACTGGTTGGTGAGGTGCTCTAAGAATGGTCATCCCTATCCACCTTGCTACCCTGACAGCCCCGGGATCCTCTACCTCTACACCTCTCCCATACGGAGTGATATGCTCATACACCCAACTCATGACAAGAGTGGGGTGACTCAATGACTATCCTTGTAGTCGGACCACCCTGTATAAATCATGGTAGGTGGTCCCGAGGATGTCTTCTCCCCAAGCGTAAACATGTCCATGGCCCTCAATCTGTGTAATGATGGGGGCCTAGCAATATAAGAGAGTGTCCCCTCCCTTGTCCCCAATCAATCTCGAAGAAAGGATGCCCATGATAGCCTTCATGGAGCACAGGAATGTCTGACTCAACAATGGAGTAGACCCTCACCCCCTTCTTCGACCCCATCGAAACAACGACATCCCCCATATAAGTGGCCCACTGAACCACCTAAGATCTCGACACTGTTGTCTTAAGAGACAACCGCCTCCCAAGGATTGGAACCCCCAGTATATGGTAAACATCCTCCAGGGTGATGGTCCACTCACCCCTAACTCCTAGAGAATCGAAAAGTGTTTTGATCCACATCCCAATATGAAAATAAGTCACATAATATGTGACTATTAGGTGCAACGTGAGGGACTGTGCAATCCTTCAAATGCCACCCTCTAAAGAGTATCTCGCTCGCCCGAGTGAGTGCCTCTAACACTGCTAGGAGCCAATCACACTCCCTCTCGCGGCTCCATCTAATGTAATCCTCCTTCTTCTCGCATACACCCAAAAACATAGAAAAAGATTAAGTTAGTGACAAAATATGATTGGAAGAGATATCGAAACATGTAAAAGTGCTAAAAATGCAAAAATGAGTAAGTAAAGCATCTCTTTTTGCTTTACATATGCGAACCGTTGCCTTGTGCAGAGCGCGACGGTTCCATAACCACCGCCTTCTAAGGCGGCGGTCCCATAACCGCTGCCCTTGCCCTATGCGGGCGGTGGTCTTGTCCCGAACTCCGCAAATGGTTTGAAGCCATAAAATGCCTAAAAACAAGCAAAATACACCATTTTAACTAAAATAAGGACCTACCCTATGGGCGCCCCCTAGAGACTCATTTAAAACTAGTATTTTCAAAAATAACCCCCAAAGACAAATATTTTATCATTTCTACATTTTAGGTTTAAAAACAATAAATTGAGAACTAACCGAGATTTCGCGGGTCAATGTTCACTCTCGAAGGCATGATCGCTATCTCACCATGAACGTTTTGACTATACTCTCGTCGAAAACCGTCACCGTGGGTCCCAGAGCTCAAAAACTATCAAATCAATCCACGTAAATGAATAGTAAAATGAGTTCATTATATATATATATATATATATATAGCTTTTAAAAATTGATTTTGAATGTCTTTCGCAGGGTCGGAGCGTCGACGGAGGTAAGTTCTAAACCCGCGTAGATGGTAAGTCCTCATTTCATATCAATTTAGTTTTATTTCTCAATTTTTTTATCTAGCTGCACTTGAGTCCCCTTTTTCATTTTACAGATAGCAGGATTTTGGATGGCGACTTTCCAACACACGGGCATGTCAGGTATAACTCCTAACTCCCCATTTTGGGACTGCCATACTCGGATCCACCATTTTATGCCTCTTCATGGCTAAGACGCTTCTCCGAGGGGGCAATATGTACATACCCAAAATTGTAGGGTACTGCACCACCAGAAAGATGTTACACATACCCCAATGATGATACAAGTCTCCTCGCAAGGTGTTCGGGATCCAGAAAAGATCACCAAGTATACGTTTGTATCCCATATGCCTCACCCGACCTCTCGCATGCTTTATTCGCCCTCTCGCCCCCTTTATTCTTACATTTTGGTATTAAGTGATAAGGCCGCCGCCCGCCTAGGCCGAGGTCCCATGATCGCCACAAAGGACAAGGCGGTGGTCCCAGAATCGCTGCCCTACACAGGCGGGGTCCTATTCACATTTTCCAGAAAGTTCGACGATCGCGTCAAACGTAAATCTTCAATTTCTATCCGCATTCTTCAGCTACTTTGCTTTACATTTATGTTTTGGCCGCCCTATGAATAGTGTTTTCACTTTGTTTAATGGTAAAAGAGTTCAATTCCAAGTTACCTTCTAGTGAATGCATTTGCTATAAATAACCAGCTTGTTTTCAAACAAATGGCCCCTCTCCTTCTCTGTTTAATCATTCAGTCTTTGAATTTCTTGCTTAGAATTCCAATAGTTTCATGTTTTACATCCATTGTTGGTCTTCCTTTGTTTAGAGGTCATTCAATCTTCTTGTTTCATTCTTGCTTCATTGTTGTTCCATGCAAGTCAATTTAAAATAAGATAGTTTCATTCTTAGATTGGAATCCATTTAGAGTTGTAGGTTTTATTTAATCACAAAGGATAGCTTCTAAAACTCTCGGCACATTTGTGTTGTATTCCTGCAATAAATCCCGCTAGGAATTGCATAGTCGAGGCTTTGTTCACTTGCATTATCTTTCTCTACTTGACATTGTATTCGGTTTATATCCAAAGGTGCCATTTTTGAGTACCTTATCCCTGTTGATACTATTATATACACGCTTTTCTGGATTCAAGAGAACATGAAGGAATGAGGAGATCACACCGAGGGGACGAAGTCACACACAACTGGATTTACCACTATTCTGTAAATGCCAAGTTTGAGCTATCAAAGTTTTAGTTACAACGTATCAAATAGAGTAGTAAATTATTTCATTTCATTCAAAGGTCGCTCTTGATATCACCAAGGAAGCTGTCGGGATTGATAGTTGAGAAAGCGTGATTCATTCCCACTTCTAAGGTAGAATTGAGAGTCTTTCAATTTAAAACAATTAGTTGCTTAGATATTTAGGATAAATTCACAATCGCATGCAGACAAATAGCAACACCCGGGCTATTTTGTTTGCTTTAATTTTGTTACTAGATTAGTTGTCCATTTTCTAAATATATTAGAATAGTTGTTCTTTCAATTTCGTTAAAATATTTCATCGAAAATACAAAAATAAAGGAATGCATGCATAGTGTAGATACATCTTCGATAATTAGTTTATTATTTTTAGTTAAAAGTTGAATCATTTTGTATGACAATCACGGGACCCTAGAGAGCCCAAAGAATACATATTTGAACCAATAGTGCCTCAACCAAATCTACCCACAACACTAGCTGATATAGATCAAGACCTTAGGATACAGGTCTTTCGAGCAACGGAAAACCTATGAGCAATTAGTGAACAACTGAGAGAGTTAAATATCGAAGATGACAAGGCATACACATTCTGGTCAAATCATCCTAACTATAGATTGCCCTGATAGGATATCCGCATGACCATACAAGAACTTGAAAGAGAACAAATATTTGGTTGTGATCCATTAGTTCTGCAGCTAGATGCAGGAGACCTTCTTATCGACATAGACATAGGGTTACATATACAAGTTGCCAGAACCCCCGTAAGGTATTCTAAGAAGATCGCACAACTCCTGGTACTAAACATAGAAGCTGAAAAGGCTTATGACCATTGGATAGTCGGAAGAAGGGATTGATTCTTCACATGACCATAACAGGTCCACAACAACCACAAACTCACGGTGTTTATCCCCAAGTCCCACAACTCAAATGGTGTTGCAAGTCGATTAAGTATTGACACCGGTTTACGAACGCTGGTATTTAGATCCTCACCACTCCCGCCGGATATCATAACGCAGTTCTCCGTATTAAATATAGAAGCCAATCAATCCAACATTTTCTAGGCTAGACCAGAAAACCACCCATAGTTTACTACAAATCCACTACACCTCTCATTACCATTTTTAAATGACCTTGTCTGGAAATATATACGAAGCACCTACAGGTCACTTCCCACGTATCCAATAGCCAACAAACAGGATCTCGACAGAGCTCGACATTGATTGGAGCCTCCGAACAACTATTATATCTAAACGATCCATTACACCAATTCAGGTTAGGAGGGCCTTCTTTTCCTTAGATTCACAGATTCCATTATTGCATATTGAGGATATAAGATTGCCCAATTAGTTTGTCTGTATCCATATATATTTCACACTCACTGGCCATCTCGGCACGACCTTGGGAGGTAGGGTATAAGGAAGAGGTACTTGTAGATTCCCATGCTCGCATGTCACTTTTCCATAAAACAATAGTGTGTCATGAAAGATATCATGAGGCATTATATCGAGTTTAATATTTGAAGAAATCAAGCAAGATCTTGTGCATGAATTATACGAGCTTCACCTTGCATTCAAACTTGGCAATGATATTTTCAACCAAGAGCTAAATTAATATATTTCATATTTGACTTGGGAAAGTATGCCCTTCGCCAAGGAAAAATACTTGTAAATTTGTAATAGTAAAAATAAGTATTGTGGCATTTTTCGGGTTATGAAGCTCGATATAGCACTACATAGCTCTCATGACCGATTTACTTCAACTTTGGATGAAGGAGGCCAACAAATCGAAAGAGCAATTATAATTGTGTGAATTTATTTTGCTTGTTTTCTATATCAAAAGAAGTTATTTTTCCTACCAAAAATTTGGAAAAATTGATAGCTTATCCAAGAAGTAGAGATTAAAAGTAAAAACAAGAGCATGCATTGAAGGTCATTCCATTTGAGGGTATCCATACCTTTGATAAAAATGAACCGCAAATCTCTGGAGCTCGATACCATCTTGTGGCTACATAATCCTGCACATAAAAATCTATTTTTTAAAAGCACAACAAACTAAATCACTGCAATGTAATAGCAAACTATTATCAAAGATGCTTATTTATTTGTGATGCACCATCCAAAAAACTAAAGTTGAGGTATCATTGAAGGCAACCCTAGCAAGTCCAAAGTAGCAGATCTTAAGATTGCAATCTAAATTAGCTAATACATTCTTAGGCTTCAGATCCCAATGGAAGACATTTTCTTTGCATGAGAAAAAACAAATTATATCCATACTAGAAGCACATGTTATAGAATTTTGTTGCATGAGAAAAAACAAATTATATAAATTTTGCAACATAAAAATAACTATAGGGATTGAGGCCGAACAATTGACTCTAAATACGGACATATATCGCCACCCATATTATTACTTAAATTGACGCTATCATCAAGGTTTTGAACGTAGGTTGACTCGAGTTGTGACACATTTTAAATCATTCGGTACACTACTAATACTCCAGTCTTTGCCACAAAGTCAAAAGAGTATCAACAAAAAGTCCTATAACAAATAGCATTTGAGAGCCTTAGTTGAAGAAGTCAAACACTCACGTTTGACGAGGTGAGTTCCTACCTGTTGGAAAAGAAGCGGAGACAACTTCAAGCAGAATCCAATTGTGACCATTTCGAGAGTGCTCTTGTCACTCAATCAAAGGGAAAGTGGAAATGTCATTATGGCGAGTGTTCCACTCGGTATCAGGTCACATGCTATTACCGTCATAAGGTTGGGCACCTCAAGAAGGATTTCTAGAAGTGTAAGTATGATCTTTCGCAGCAGAACAAAAAGACATGTGATGAGGGACATGTGGGAGAAATTGCAGAAGAATGGGATTCAAATGATAGGCATGGTCTTTATTGTCTTACAACATCATAATTGCATGACAGTGGTACCAATTGTTGGATCATTGACTCTAGTGTGTCTGCACACTTTTCATGTCATAGGGACTATTATGTTTCATTTACTGCAAATATATGCTTTGAATCAGTAGTACTAGCTGATGGAGAATCACTTGTAGTAGAAGGGATAGGAGATATATGCATTGTATATAATGCTCATAAAATGTTGGTACAAAATTTTAGATATGTACCTTCTTTACAAAAGAATCTTCTATCTATTCGTAAATTAACCGAAAATCCCAATATTAATGTGGATTTGTGTGGGAAGAAGTGTGTTTTGTATTTGATGTGATACGAGAGACGGATAATTTCCCGGTCTTAGGGAAGGTGGTCGATATCGGCCTCTTGATCCTCGCTACGATCAACATGAATACACGTGTGGAGGACATCTCCACCATTTCGGATGTGCAAGAGGCTACAAAGGTGCCTTGGGAGGAAGCCATTCCTCATATATTAGTTGACTTGGATACATCAACCTACATGCACCTATTGTGGAGGGGGTATCCACTTTGTACTGCAGATGTACAAAAGGTGGACATGCTTTAGGAGGATGGATTTCCACATTCTCAAGAGTAGTTTGTTATGGATGGAGACTCCACTATTCCGGATGCACTAACGATTGCATGGTGAGATGGCATGTCAAGCCACTCACTCAGAGATACTTTCTCAAAGCATATTAGAGCATGAACAATTTTCTCATTTCGTGTTGTGAGATAACTTTCCCAACAGAGGGGGATATATGAGAAAATAGATGACAAGGAGGAGTTAGTTCTCACTCCTACTACTACGGAGATAGTTATTTCTCGTACTATTGAGATGGATGAAACAGAGATGGTTGTTTCTCCTACTATTTCGGAGTTGTTTCTAACTCCCACTGCATAAATGGTCACATTTCTCTTATTGAGAAATTTGGATGAGCACTGCACGGTGTTACAAGGACATGATCGAGGTGACTTCGATTACAGGATAACTAAGTCTTTATAAAGACTCCAGCAAGCTACACAAGCCTGGAAAAGATTTTTCAATCCACCTTTCGAGGTTTTGATTTCATCACTCTGGAGATGGGGCTAACACTCTCAGCCATTGGTGATTCATCATTGGTCAATGAATCACGTAACAAAGAACTAGTGGACCACTTGCCATATCTTTTGTTCATGGGACCAAATTTTTGTTTTGTGGTTCTTCTCCATTCGAGAAACGCATCACAATCATGGACTGTTGATTTTGAAGTATAACCTATGCCACATTTTGTAGATATAATGACTAAACATATGGGCTTTAGGAAATTTGAAAATTTTCGGGACAAACTTGGTATTGTTTCCTGTTTAGTCATTAAGAGGGGGTGTTAAAATATAGAGCATTATATAATATATAATGTAGTTATGTAGTTGTTCGGTTGGTAACTGTTCAATCAATCTGTAACCACCTCTTCATATATAAATAAACCTCTGCCAATGTCATTTATGCAAAGTGTAGATTTCCTTCTCTATATTCTTTCTTCTCTTTGCATATGCTAACAGAAAACCCTCAATAGAATACAGTAATCGAGGACAAAAACCCTCAATTTGTGCATTGGTGGCATCATATAGGGGTCACGATTGGGTTTCAATTTAGTATTTTAGGGCTGCATTCGAAATTCTTAGTTTTAGGGCATCATTTCAGCAAGGGCTTAAGAGATCTGATTTGAAGAGTTTTGATTGTGTAACAACCACACATTTTAGTATTTGTGTTTTGTAAGTGTTTGTTGATTAGTGTTTGGCCAATTTCAGACCCTCTCCTAGGGTAATGACTTGCATAATGGATGAGTTTGATGGTATCTAGTGCACAATGGTTCCTTTTGGTTGATATTTGGATTGCTCATAATTTCTAAGGATGGTTACATTTTTTCGGATTGAATTTTGGGCCTTGGAATCTCAAATTATGGCCATTATCGTAAGTGGATCCTTTGTCATTGCAAATTTAATTAAATATACTCCAATTGAGGGTTTTAAAGCTCATTTCTTAGCTTGTACTTGTTCTAAATTATTTATAAAACTTCCTACATGTTGTGGATGTTGTAAAAGTGGTTTTGGTGGTGAAATATTGTAATTTTCCTTTTGTTGTACCTTGTTGTCCAAAAATTGATTGACTATTATAAATTTCTATTTGCTTTGAGTTGGGTTTGTGTCATTTCCCTTCTTTTTAAGTTTCATCCTAGAAAGGGACATTATAGAGTGCAATGGAAGTCAAGAGGTTGATTCTAGATGATTAATTTTGATTTGAGGTGAAATACATTAACAATGTCTTGCAACCCATAGTAGATGTCATCAACCATGCAAACACCGATTCACCTTGCTTAAGGAACTTTATGAGACCACTCATTCCATGTATGAGCGGATTTTTACAAATGCAAATATGAGGAGCCCTATATATTACACATAAATGGAGGGAGAGATACTTGTAAGGTGGAATTACCTCAACACAGACTTTACACATGACTACGTGTGCCTCAAATACAAAGTGGTATGACATTGAAAAAACAAAAAAAGAGGCCATCATTTGCTGAAGGAGAGGTGGCATGCAGATTCATGCAATGTGTGAGGAAGATATATGGAAATGGCAAGAAGCAAAGAGCATCAAAGAACAATTTGTTCACTTTGTTCATGGACGTGGTGACTTTTCATCCATGAATGCAAAGACTCATTTAGGCATGAAGGATCCTACTAACTAGTGGACACTTCATGTTGGAGATCGATCTAAAGAGTTACAAAGGTTTGTTGTTCACTTGCTATCACGGTGGCAAGCTCATCTCCGCTAGTGAGAGGAACTAGAGCACATACGGTTTTATTCACAATGTGAAGAGAAACCATCTTCAATCAAAGGAGCAAAGAACTTGGTCTTCATCCATAGCAGCCTTTGATTGCTATCACATCAAGATCCTAACTAAAAATAGGGTCCTTCTAAGCAATGGGATGTAGAACCGAAGGACACTAGTTTAGATGAGGATATTCTAGCAGATGGACTTTCGTAGAGTTGAGTGTTGTTAAATGATCCTCCCCCTGTCAAAACTAATGTTGAGATTGAGAATTTCCTTGAGAAATTGATGCACAATGATGATGTGGATGAGGATCTCTCCAATTTAGATGCTACATATCCTTCTAGATCTTCCACTTGTCTTGATTCCATATGAGAACGAAATAAGTTTGTAATTTTGATTTACAAGGTTACTACTAGAAGTAACAAATAGTTATTTGACACTTTCAATATTATTTAATATTTTGTGATTATCTCATGACACATATCAATGTTTGACTTTGAAGTTTGAAATATATAATATGATATTGATGACTATAATTTAGTTTATTTGAACTTTGCTAAGTTTCAAGATAAAATCATGTGTTATGATTTATCTATTATCATTAATGTTTTTTTAAATTTATGCTTGATGAATCACTTATTCAGTTATGATTCTATCTAGCATAGCCAAGTTTTGTTGTGTTGCACCCTTGCATATTGTGTACCCTCACATACCGCACCCTCATACCTTGAACCCGCGTACCCAAGTTGTGTGAGCCCACATTGGCCGCCGCATACGGGCACTTTGCATACCCCCACACCTTCACATCCAAACAACCTTGGATAAAAGAAAGGGTAGTACTAAGCATATAATGCTAGAGATAAAACATCATGCAATACCGCTTCCAGTGTCTCAAAATGGTGTTGGTCTAGGCCGAAAGAACTTGTATAGATAATAGAAAAATTGCACAAGGCTCCACTAAAACAATAGTGTGCCATGAAAGATATCATGAGCCATTATATCAGTTTAATATTTGAAGAAATCATGCAAGATCTTGTGCATGAATTATACGATCTTCACCTTCCATTCAAATTTGGCAATGATATTTTCAACCAAGAGCTAAATTAAGATATTTCATATAATTTGAATCAGAAAGTATGCCCTGGCCAAGGAAAAAATACTTGTAAATTTGAAATAGTAAAAATAATTATTGTGGCATTTTTCACAAGGTTATGGAGCTCGATATAGCACCGCATAACTCTCATGACCGATTTACTTTCTTTGGATGAAGGAGGCCAACAAATCGAAAGAGAAATTATAATTGTGTTAATTTATTTTGCTTGTTTTCTATATCAAAAGAAGTTATTTTTCCTACCAAACATTTGGAAAAGCGATAGCTTATCCAAGACGTAGAGATTAAAGGTAAAAACAAGAGCATGCATTCAAGGTCGCTCCATTTGAGGGCATTCATACCTTTGAGAAAACGAACCACAAAGCTCGGGAGCTCGATACCATCTTGTGGCTACATAATCATGCACACAAAAACTAAATCACCTGGGAATGTAACAACAAACTATTATCAAATATGCTTATTTATTTTGAAGCACCATCTATAAAAATGAAGTTGAGGTATCATCACAGGAAACCCAAGCAGGTCCAGTAGTAGTAGATAAATGCGATTGCAATCGAATTGGATAATACATTCTTAAGCTTGAGATCCCAATGGAAGACATTTCTTTGTATGAGAAAAAAACAAATTATATCCATCCTAGAAGTAAATGTTATAGATGTTTTTTCGCATGAGAAAAAACAAATTATATAAAGTTTGCGAGCGTAAAAATAACTATATGGATTGAGGCCAAACAATTGACTCTAAATACGGACATATACCGCCACCCAGATTAGATCTTTACTATTATTTCCACATGTACTCATTTTCAAATATGGAATCGGATGTGTTATAACTCATATGATATATCCATCCAAATTATTTTGGTAAGAATGTATACTATCAAGTTATGTAATCAAACAAAAACCATATCAAATATGAACAAAAGAAACTAGGAAAGTTTTCCCCAACAAAGGTTTCAATATTAAAGGCAAGTAAATGGCGAGAGATTAAATGGTAACCTTTAAAGTCATGTCTATGAAGCTAAATTTGATGGTGCTTCCAAAGGTTGCTCTGGACCAGCTACAAGCATATTTCATGATTATGAAGGCAAGGCATCCTCTCTAGATGATTTTATTTTGTAAGGAACTCAAACATTATTACTTAAATTGAGGCTATCATCAGGACTCTGAACATGGGTTGACTGAGTTGTGACACATTTTGAATCATACGGTACTAATAATATTCCAAAGTGTTTGCCACAAATTCAAAGGAGTTTGGGAATGCTATCAAAGAAAAATCCTATAACAAATAGGAGTTGGGAGCCTTAGTTGAAGAAACAACGTCCTTGAAAGGTAAATTGAAGTACATTTTAGTATTTCTTCCAGAGGCAAACATATTTGCAAAATGGCTTAGAACTACAAGAAATAATTTACACCGCCTTCTTATGTGACCACTTCCCTTAACACGAAGGTACTTATGGCTTAAAAGGAAATCACTTAAAATGATTGTAAAACTAATGAGGAAGGCAATAATTGCTAATTCTTATGGCATTAATACCACAAGCCCTTGTTTGGGAAAGATTTCCCTTTTGTAATGAATCATGGTTTCATATGACTTGGCTTGAAGCATCCTACAATAGACCTTTTATGATGATCAATGCTCTTTAACATCAGTGCATTTAATCTGGTTCTTGGCTTTTTCTATTAGCTTTTCTTTGATTGACAACCGAATTTGAACATAGCTTGTATTTCCAACTTTCCATGAAATATGTCACTCTCTTGCTCATAGATCCATCCAAGTAGGACCAAGAGGAGCAACCACTGGGCATGAGGAGCACAAATTTACGTGTGCAAAAGGAACTAAAGAAGATATCGTCTCTTTTGGATTCCACTTACCGATGATGTTATAGATAAGTTTAAAGATTTAAGACTTTGTTCGGATATCTTATTTTTCTTGAGAGGGTTTCCCATGACTGAGTTCTACAAATGAGTCAAAATCAATCGGGAACATAGGGGTTGAGGAAAGAATCATGGCCAAATGCACGGTGAAAGTAAGTGCCGATCATTTTTAAATGGGAGAACAAAAGTGTCATGCTATGCATTGAACTTTGGTGATTTGTGGACAAGTTTTCTACTTTAAGGAATGGTCCTTACATTTCCACGCAGAACATCAAAAGAAAGATCCCACATAAGTGAAATTAACTTTCCTAAAATTAAGTTATGATAAGCATAAAATGCATTTGGTTCAAGTTTTGAAATAGAATAAGTTGTTGCTCAGTGAGAATAAGTGTGAGTTTGTGCAACAATTACTACCCTATTTGGGACATGCTTCAAGAAGTGTGTATACACCTTATTTTTCACTCTTACTAGTGGTTTCTATTTGTAGGTTGTTGGCACATTAATCTCCTGAATGTGTACCTCAAGGGGCATACTTGGGAACAAGAGTGGGTTGGTTCGTGCACTCCCGTGAAAGAGTCGTTGTATGTGGCACCACGCTAGTTTGCACTAGAATGTCTCTTTACTACACTTCTACTACCTCTATAAGACAACCGAGATATCCCTAGTATTATCACTTTCATATCTTCCTATGGTACCTTTCACCTTCAAACCCCCTTCGATCGCCTTCATCTCTCTTATTAGTGTTTTACTTCATCTTATTCATCTCTCCTCCACCTTACATTCTATGATTGTTTCAGAGTCGACTAGTTGAGGCAATCAAGCATAACCCTTTTACATCTAACATGGTCAACATTGTGGGCTAAGAGAGATTATGGCTTCAAGCCATGTTCCCTTATTTAATGGTGTCATTGTTCTCATTTCTCTATATCATCATCACATTGGCTTCTTTGTTCTCACTCTCAAATATGTCGTCTAGAGGTTTCAGAGGTTTAGTGTTTACTAGAACTTATATTTAGAGGCTTTCTTTAGAGCGGTGGGTTACTAGGAACAACATGAATAGGAGTTGTGCTTGTAAGGTGCGCCAAGTCTTTGAAATTGTCAACTTTGGTCTACTTAGGTCTTCTACCTATTCCTCTTGTGATCTACGCACAACTCTCTCACAAGGTGATACTAACCATGGAAGGTTAATCTACCAAAAGTATCTTCATAAAGGTAGGCAATCTTAACCCTTCTCTTTCCTTCATGTTGGCATGATTGGTTATGTTTAATGTATTATTCAATAAACTAGGAGATAATAGCATATCTTTGTTTATTCCATTCTCTATTATGGACCTTCACTATTATCCACCACGTGACATTAAAACCCTTAGCCTAGATATGATATATCTCTTGCTTATAATCATTTCTATTGGAATCTTATGAGTCTAGTAAGACACCACCCTATCTTAGACTTAAGATTTGGAACCCCACACTTTTGATACGAATATAGATTGTACTATCTTTTAGATCCACGACCATTAGGCCCCTTAACATTATCCTTGGCTTGTGTGTTGGCCCTAGAATGGTCTTCTACTTATATCCTAATCTATATTATTGAGAAGAGAGAAGATAATCATATTGATCATTTTAACTAGCATACATTTGATAAGCCCGATGTGAATCTTACTCCACCATTGAGTGGGTCCCCACACGTTTCATTATCTCTTATCCTATCAACTTCGCATCATTTTATTTTCTCTTAGTTCGTACACTTTATCATCACCTTCTTATCTATCGTACTTATTTATCCTTTTAGATCCTATAACTTCTTATCATCATTTATGATCATGTCACCCCTTAGGGTTTTTCTACCAAGCCTTTAGCCCATTCCGATTTTACATGGTCTTTCTCCCGTCTGTACCCACCATTGAGGGAAACCATCCATGGTGCACTTTTTCACTATCTCAAACTATGTCAACCACTCGGTGTAATAGGATTTAAATAACCCAATAAATTCGTGAAACTCTCTTTAAGGGCTTGGACCACAATGTGCATGTCACTCGAATAAGGATGACTTTTCGTATGTTCGATATCTCCAAACTAGAGATTTCATAAAAATACTAGTTAAGTCACCACCAAATTCTACAAATAATCCTCCCACCAATGACACTAATATCAATAATTCTAGACAAAATCCACATCTTGATAACAATTATATCCGCGTCAATACCTAGTTAAAATGAAAATATGACAAGAGAGATCTAATACTAATATGAAAATATGACAATAATGCTTTTTAATAAAACTTTGTAAAGACCCTTTTAGTTCTCACTATAAGAAAAAGTTTAGTTAAAAAAACAATGCACCCGCGCAGCGTATGAATGAAGATTTATTTATAAAGGATTTTGATTTCTAAATATAAGACAACGGTCTAATTATAGTTGAGACGAGAAAGCAGGGCACGAATGAAAATAAATACAATGAATGTCTCCATTTTTTGGTGTTTGATTCTGAAGGTTAATTAAGTCATTTTTGTGGATAATGGCAGGTTACGGATTAATGTACAGTCAGGATTTGAGTGAAGAAATATACAACCCAGGAGAGAGTATATACTCTGATGAAGATGATGGTTGCAGCAAGCTGAAGGTGAAGGAAAATAAGGGCAATCTGAAGATGGTGAGAAATCTTCCTCCCCACTTTCCAGAGAAGAGGAGGACAGAAGACTTGCAGAATTCCTGAAGAAAACCAACGATGATTGGCATTGGCGCATGACTTGGAAAGCACCACGAGATGGGTACATTTGCAAAAGATGCAGAGTTAGAGGCCATTTCATTCAAGATTGTCCCACGATAGGAACCTCTTCTTTCAGGCCTGCCAAAGCATTCATATCCAGACAGCCCGCATTTTGAATTCCTCCACTGTGCAGCACAACCTACATTTCTATGTAAAACCCTGAATTACTATATTTTGCCCATCAATTTGTATTCAAGATTAAAAATAAAATCCCTATATTTTTCTGGGATTTATCAGAAACAGTTATTTGTATACTCATTATATTGTAAATAAAATTTGGGGTAAACCCTCTACTGTTCTTTAATTTAAAGATTATTGGTTTTTCACACGTCTTGAATTCCTAAAATTGCACTTCTCTGTTAATCACAAATTAAAAAAAAAAAAGGAAAATGACCATAAAAACATCCTGCAACTAATGCCTAAAAGCAGCTGTTACAGAGGCAGAGGCAACAAACATCACTTTGGGCCGAGAAAGGAGGTTGAGGATGCATTCTATTGTGTTTCTTGAAATAGATATGTGAAGTAATTTTAGGTCAAGAACTCCATTTTCTCCAACCCAGTATGTTTGGCTGAAAGGTGTCTTTCTTGTTAAACAACTAAAAATTTTGCGGTTCATATACAACTTCAGCACTGGGCTTTAATTTACAAAACAATGCACTTTTTTAATCTTGCAGTTCATATACTGCTACATCTACATTTAGATATGTGAATCTAAGGTCACGGATTCTGTAAGAACTATTGTAGCATAATTAGCGAATTTGTTTTTGCATTGGCTAAAAGATGTGAAGAATTGGTTTCTTCACATGAAACTCGTTAAGGGAACAATGTAGAGAATGTGCAATGTCCATCCCTGTCCTTTCCAGATTAGAATGTGAGCTCACTAGCATGGACTTGTCATGCTGATGGTAAGAGAAATAAACCTGAATTTCAGTGTTCTTGATTAAGGGGAAATGCAATCAGTTAAAGCCTAATTTGGGTGAGGATGTTGCTTCCACCTCTGCCCTCCGTTCAAAATCCTGCTTCCCAATCCTTCAAATAAAACCTCAACAAAATACCTCAAAATTTGTCAACAATAGGCACCCCTTTGCAAGGCCTTATGGTATGGTACATTCAAATATCCACCAACTATAATTTGATTATGGTGAAATGGAATCATGTTCCTTCCACCTCTAACCAACCATTCCAATGCACCCCCTTGGAATCACTGACCCTGCTCAACCCTGTGGTGTTTTTCATAATCCCATTTATTGTAGTGCTGTTAGAGTCCATGCTTCCCTTTTGTGTCCATGACTTGGACAAAAATGTTTGAAATGACTCTTTGGTGATACTCATTACCAACAATTTCAAGTGTAATTTCCTATGTTATGAGCCTTTTTCTACAGTACTCTAGCATTGGGGTGTCGTGCTTTCAAATAACTTTTGGTTTTCATGCCTCTGTACTCTCTTGAAAATGCATTGCTGAAATATGTTGTTGAAGTGCTGACTGGAAGACCTCTTTTTCTGGGAAAAATGTGGCTCACCAGTTGGACCTGATTACAGATACGTTTCAAATCTTGTTGATTACAGCTCTATGGACCTATTGAAGAAACAATTTAACCATCTGGAAGAGCATTACAATAAAGGATATCCTTGTGAGCCTTTACAGAGAGAGCATTCCTCCTTACCCAGGTTATTTTTGGTCATGTTCATGTTTGATTCAATAAGGTGGGTTTTACACTTGTTAATTATAATCTATTGCTATTAACCTTTTTACTAAGTAATGATACTAAATGAATAATTATAATATTAACAGGGAATGACCCTCATTTCTGAGGGGAGTAGTGGGTAGGTAGTCAGAAGGAAACAAGAATTTTAATGTCCTTCTTCACAGGGGGATCTTCTAATGAGAACACTCAAGTCTAGGTTCAGTGAGACTGGGCATGTACTTCCTCATAAAGAATGTTAGGTTTCTAATAGTCTAGGTTCTTTACAGTTGATAAGTATTATTTGATAGGCAGAAGAAAGATATTGTTTGATATGTACTTTAGAGTCTGAATTAATAAATAAAAATCGAACTCAATTAATAAATAAATAAATGCACTGAAAAGTCTATACCAATAAGATTTCTAACTGAGTTACAGGAAAGTCTATACAAACCGTTCTAAATGATGTATCTCTTCAATACCAAGGAGTCTACAAAGTCTATAAATGATCTAAAAAGTCTCTGAAAGTTACTTTTTTACATTTGTGGGTTATAATTACATCATTTTATTATGTGTTTATTGGTTGGAGGAAAAAACCTCTAATGAGTAGGCACAAAAATTATCAATATTATTTATTGTTTTATATATAAAAAATTTAATTCCACAATAAAATAATGTAAATATGAAGTGTTAAAAAAAATAAATTACCATTTTCTACTAATCATTCCCCATTCTTGATATCAATGTATGTATCTTTATCTTATTTGTAGTTATACCAAAGAGGATAAAATTTTCCATCCTGTTTCCTTCCTTCTCTTTATTTGTATTTATAGTAAGAAAAAATATTTTATTTTATTGATATGATGGTTCATACATTTTAGTGGTACTAGGAAAAGTATCATTTTCATATTATTTTGTGACTTTGTATTGTTGTTTGTCAATGAGAAAGTGGTGCTTCTACCGGGGTGATTATGTTGATCAAAGAAAGGCACTATATGTGAACTAGTTTACAACCAAGAATTAGTGAATGGAAGATTTTGTGCAATGCCTAGACATGCCTTTTTAATTGTGGCACCTTTGGTATGGTCAATTCAAATATGAGGTTGCAATGGTTTATCATTTTTAGTTTTTATTGCTTATAAATAAACTAGTTGAATATGGGGTTATGAGTAAATTCAAATTCCAAAACTCCTATACTAGTACCAAATACTATGCACCAACCATAATCACTATGTTTACCCTTAGTGACACAAATTTATACTCCCTCATCTTCTAGGATGGATATATTTCTACAATCATTATATCTACCTATAAAGGATTATTCATATGGACATATGTCATTTACATAATTGATTGGAATCCTAGATGCCCGCTCATTCTTCATATCAATAATGACCATTGATGTCCCTTGATTAGCCATGCCCTCATGTCTACTAGGCTCTCGGTGTGAATAAGAGTGCATTGATATCCCTTGATGGGTCATGCCCTCATGCCTACTCGCTAAATGCATTGTGTCGTGCGGGATAGAAAATAAAACATGCATTTTAGGAGGTCAACCTAAAATCATATTAATTAGATTATCAAGTAAATAATCTAAGGAACTGTTGTGGGAAAGTGGTTTGCTTTAGTTTTCCAATCAAGTAAAATGGAAATAGTTATGTTGTTGAAAAGAAATATAATGTAATCATGATCCTAATCAAGTGTTACCCCATTGTTTTAAGCCAAGAGTGGTCAAAGAAAGCATCATCTTGAGCTAAAGTAGGGTTAACATGGAATGTGATCTGAATTTTTTTTTGGACCAAATGTCACTAGAAATTGAATCATTTTCACGTTCATTATTATTTTATTAATAAATGGCTAGAAAATCATAATCAAGGATTTTGAGAAAGGCTAGAATACACACCGCAAGTTCATGACAATTAGTAGCTTCTAAACTATTGAATGTGTGTCCTATTATAGCAAGGCAAATGGTTAATGATTCCAAATAGGTTGATGAAGTATTTTAATGTGCATTAGGAACAACGAGTATAGGATTTTGATACACATGTTTAAGATTCTCCTTTTGTAGTGGGTTTGCTTTATATGTATTGTAAATAGAGAATTGTATGTTAAATGTGTGGGTCATGTGGAGAAGAGGCTTGTACTTTATGTAAAACATTTCATTTTGAAGATTGGTATTCATTTTCATACTTTTGAAAATATATTTATCTCTTACATGCAATATTTTGACTAGATTCAACAAAGGCCTCATCCAAGGAAGGACATTCATGTGCCTCAAGATTGGTGGATGTGTATGAATGTGCAATAGAAAATGTGTTGGTAAGATCCTAAAATGGCCTCGGCGCTTGGAAATGATCTTGGGTGTGGATTATAGCATGTGATAATGATGTAAGGAAGTTGTATAACATATATTTAGACTTGATAGTTGGTTAATGTACTTCAAAAAATCATTTTCGAATTTGATGTTCCCTTGCGATCTCCTAAGTAGCCCAAGTTTTTAAAAAGATGAGGCCCCTTGAATGGGTGGGGTGCTCGTTATCTTATATCTTAGGTCAATTAACCTATAAATGTATGTCCACACAAAAACATCAAACCGAGGTTCTTGGTAAGGCACCTACAAATTTTCATGACATATGATAGTCTCTCTCAAGTGGAGGTTTTAGACTTGCCCAGACAAAGACATGCCAAGTATGCGATTTGATCTCGGGTCAATTAACTTGTAAATGCAAGTCCACACCAAAACACCAAACCGAAGTGCTTACTAAGGAACTTACAAATTTTCATGACATATGATAGCCTCTCTCAAGTGGAGGTTTTAGACTTGTTTGGCATAGACATGCTAGTTACGGGATTTGATCTTGGATCAATTAACCTGTAAGTCCACACCAAAACACCAAACCAAGGTGTTTGGTAAGGCAAATACATATTTTCATGGCATATGATAGCCTCTCTCAAGTGGAGGTTTTAGATTTACGTGGCATAGATGTGTTAGTTATGGGATTTGATCTCGGGTCAATTAACTTGTAATGTAAGTCACACCAAAACACCAAACCAGGGTGCTTGGTAAGGAACTTACAATTTTTTATAACATATGATAGCCTCTCTCAGGGGCGAAGGTTTTAGAATTGCGTGGCATAGACATGCCAATTACGGTATTTGATATGGGGTCAATTAACTTGTAAATGTAAGTCCACACCAAAACACCAAACCGAGGTGCTTGGTAAGGCAATTACAATTTTTCATGACATATGATAGCCTCTCTTAAGCAGAGGTTTTAGACTGCGTGGCATAGACATGCCGATTACGAGGATTTGATCTTAGGTCTATTAACTTGTAAGTGTAAGTCCACACCAAATCACCAAACCGGGGTGCTTGGCAAGGCACTTACAAATTTTCATGACATATGATAGCCTCTCTCAAGTGGGGGTTTTAGACTTATGTGGCATAGACATGCCAATTACGGGATTTGATCTCAGGTCAAATAACTTGTAAATGACAAATGTGATTGTTGTGAAAGTTGTTCCCACTCAATTAACCCTAGGTCGACCTAGGTAACTTGTGCATTTCAAAATGAGATTATTTTATGAGTATAAGATAAAAACATTGGTTTTTGCTAAAAGTGGCGATCTGTTTTATCCCTGATAGGTGAATATGACCTAGGAAAGTGTAAACTCCTTTCTTTAAATTGGAGAAGGTGGCCATAAATCTCAAGATGTGTTTTTTATACAATAAATGGTTTTTTAGTCAAAGCTAAGTAACAAGTATGACCTAGTGGTCAACTAGTGTTAAACCAAGCAAGATGCATATAGGAATAAGTCAATTGAATTCACATAAAGAAATGGGTTGAGATAAATGTCGGGAATATTTTCCAAATGTTTAGATTTAGGGATCTACATTTGGGTGATTTGTGCATTTGAAAACTTGTATTGGAAGTATTTAGGACAAAAACTTCAACTAGGGTCAAGACCGTCAACCGATTGTACCCTAAAAATATGATTTTTCCCATGATTAGCTTAGGACTTGATATGGAAGTGGAGATAGGCGTCTAGAGTCTAAAGATGTGTTTATATATAGCATGAAGGTTCTAATGAACCAAACTTGGTGACAAGTACTAACTTGGTGGCTTTGGAGTATGGGATTAAACAAGATGCTTGTAAGATTAAGTCAATTAATTCTATAAATGGTAGAGGGTTGGGATAAATGCAAGTAATTATTGCCAAGGACCTTTGATCCAAATTTAGGTACTATAGATATTTATAACATTTGTATATTTTTTAAAAATGTATTACATTAATATTATCAATCTCTATATATGAAAACAGACATGTTAAATATTATGAAATATCTAATGCCGAATATTCATGAATAATTAAATATAAACATAAAATATATTTGTAATTACAAATAATCATATTATATTTTTTTAATTTTTCAAGTAGGGTTTATGTCATATGATTTAGACCCAAAGATGGTGTTAATGTGGTGCAGATATGGTGTAAAAGGGATGAAAACAAAATGCTTAGTCATTTCATTTTTGTTTCACTTTTTAGCCACTAAAACTGACATGATTTCCTCAAAGTAACACAAATAAAAATACCAAAAAAAGTTAATTCGCCAAAGAAAGTGACAATTATCCTGTAGCATTCACCCATCTAATTCAATCCCTCAAAACCTACCACATGCCTCGACAACTTTTGTACTAATAATCTTTTTGCTCCTCACATGGCTCCTCGCAACTGCTCACGTTCTCCTCACTTTTTCCCTAACCCTAGCCGGAATAACATTGATCATGGTGGTGGCAGCAGGGCAGAACCCAATCTTAATGAGAAATAGGACTCGTATCTCCCCTATAATGACGGTGCACAGATTACACAGGAGGATGAGGACATCTCTTGGATTGATTTGGCGTTCTCCAGTGGGAATGGTGACGAAAAACTAAGAATACTACGAAAGCTCCTGAGAAATCCTCAAACCATGATTGGAATGTGAGGCAGGGGCAAGGATATCTTGTAAATAATACCCATGGGCATCAGGATCCTGAGACAATTGATGGCGGCAGATCTGAGGCTCCTCGAATGGCTATGCAATAATAAAGGTTTCAATCCGGTGCAGCCTGATGAATCCGCATTTTTTGATAATGTTGTCTCGCCTCAAAGGGATAGGGTTGGCAAGGGAGGCTCTACCATGAACACATCCTTCAAAGATGCATTGAATGGAAAGAGATCCCCTATGAAACCTGCTGACACTACTCCATGTATTTCATTTGAAGATGAGGTTATTTTTTCTAAAAATAATACGAGAGCACACAAGATGTCTGTAGATTTGGAGGTCTTTGGCCCAACCTTCCTACACTTCATCATTGGATTTTTGAGCATTGGATTCGATTCTAGCTGGAAGGATAGATTTGTACCCATGTGCTAAAGGTATTTTCATTGTTGCTTTTTCTTCAATTGTTGATAAGAATGCTATCGCATCTAAGCTCTGGTTTTACTATTCTAAATGCTTGGTTATAAAACCTGGTTCCCCTCTTTTAACCCGCTTACTGAATCATTTTCCTACAAACCTATATGGATCAGGATGCCCCATTTACCTCTCGATTTTGGAGCCGTGATTGTCTTGTTTCTATTAGCAATGCCTTGGGAACTACTATATATATAGATTCTCAAACCTCGATTTTACTCATACTACTTGTCCCCGGATCTTAGTGGAACTTGATACCGCTAAAAACCTTCCTGCTACCATTGATCTTAGAGTGCAAAAAAACTTGGTCGCATGACCTTTAGATGTAGAAGGTGTTTCCGTTTAGGCCACACCTCTGCGGTATGGGATAGAAAAGAGCCAGCAGAAGAGACACAACTGGTGGAAAGACGCCCTCCCGAAACATCTGGTTTTCAAAGCCAAAGAGGATATAAATTCAAATGTAGATATAGAAGATGAGGTTGATTCTGTTCCAGAAACCCCTCTTTCAGAAATTCCAGTTGTTGACAGCAAAGACAATATCAACATATCTCTTTTAGTTGGTGACAAAAAGGAAAATACAGAAGATTTAACTTAGGAGAATAGTAATACCGTCCCAGTTGGAAAATAAGAGGGCAAGGAAATTTTTCCTCCTTTATGTAACCCTTGAATTGGGAGACTTTAGCAGGCTAGATAACGGTGTGTAAAAAGACAAAATTCATTTCCAAGACTACCGCTTCTCCACCTAGTTAAGATTTCTATTATTGTTCGACTGTTCTTTTTTCTTCACTTTTCTTTACCGAGTAGCAGTTGTTGGATCACTTGCTCATCAGCTATTTATTTGCTGATGTGTTGTTGGTTTTGGGCACTTTTCTAAGCGAGTGTTTTTTGTTGTTGGGCATTCACGTTTTATCTGGCTTTTTGAGCCTTCCTGTACAAGGGTATAGTCCCTTTCAAAAAACTATTTGCCAATAATAAAAAAATACCAAAAAAGTTAATTTCTAATACAATTTTGACCTTAAAATTGATGCTCTTTGCACTTTGTGTAGTAGTGGGTTCCCTTAGACGAACAATACTTTCTCTTATTATAAAACACTTGAGGTCCATCCTTTCCTTGAATTTGTTTTTGTCCTTAGAAGTTGTGTTTCTAAAATGATTCAACACAAATTTTCAATATGTGTATTGAGTTGATAATCTATACAACGTGGAGATCTTTCCAATATAAAAGATCCTAAAATATTGACATTCTCTTCATCTCATTTGGCATTTTATTGTTTGATCATTAGGTGTTTGTTGGTGTGCCTCTTCATAACACTTACACATTGTCTCAATTGTGCCATCAAACTTTCCCTTTTTAAATTCTCGAAAGGTGGGGGAGGTCATTTGAAATAATCTTCAAGGTGCCCTTCAAACTCAAAATTCTTGAGTTGTTTTAATCACCTAGAGGTTAATTGATCGACACACCTTGGACATGTGAATACCCCCCTTCATACAAAGACCTATGTCAAAAAAACATAAATAAAATTGATCATAATATATGTTTATTGTAATACAAACTCGCATGAAAATGAACTCTCAAAATTTTCTAAACCTAAACATATTGCAAATATTGGGTACTTATGAATATAACAACCCAAAATTCCTTAGCATTTAAAGCCTTTACTACTCACTAATCACAACACATCAAAAATGTGCATGTCATTCAAAATCTCAATCAAATCCTCTATAAGTAGTGCAAGTTAGATGTTTGTGTTTTTCACTTGATTCTTCTCTAAAAAATAAGAAAAAGTTAAGGTGCTCCTTTCATATATCCAACCAGAGGAATATTATAGTTAATCAAAATGACAAGCCATATTGAAAAATTTGTGGCCATGTTACCAAAGGAACTCCACCTATAGTTATCCAAGATTTACACTAAATAATTTTCTATGAACTTTTACAGACCATGCTCTCTATATATGTTTCATTATTTTGTAGTCATTCGGCACATGCAATACACCCTCTGTTTCTAATATCATAATTTAATTGATGTATATGCTTCAATAAATCTATAACATGAAAATGTCACAATACTTTTTGT
Organism: Taxus wallichiana var. yunnanensis; assembly: GCA_018340775.1. Classification (NCBI taxonomy): domain Eukaryota; kingdom Viridiplantae; phylum Streptophyta; class Pinopsida; order Cupressales; family Taxaceae; genus Taxus; species Taxus wallichiana. The sequence goes on along the minus strand of CM031236.1, from coordinate 507,908,785 downwards.
GAAATTGTGTGTCTATTCACACCTTTCCAATAGCACACTTGGCCACAAATATGGCACACCTTTGCATGTTCAATCTCACCTATATATCATAAATCATTGATACAAACATCATACTTCTTGTATCCAATTGCTAGAGTGAAAAATAAAATAAAATTTGTCCATCTTTATGCTATTAGAACCACATTCCCTTTTGGAAGTAAAGCACATATTTTACTAACCTACTAAGTTTTCAATTAAAAATATTGATATGTGGATGTTATCTATAAAATAAAATGCAAATCTACAACTACATACATTGTTATAATTGACTATAAACAAATAAATTGGTCTAAACATTGTACCTCAACAATGAAGTAGGACTTGTCTTGGTCCATCCATTATTTTCTTTAGCATCCAACACTTCTAAATTTGCATGCAACAAAAATGACATACATGTTCCTAGTTAAAGCAAAGGAGTTCGACATCTTGTTTTAGGGCCTAATATGCTTTATCATTGAACTCATCATGTTTGAATCTCCATATTATTGTTTTGGTCTTCAACATGACTTTCCCTAATACCTATGTCCATCTCATAATTATTGATTTCATATTTGATCATGTTGTCATGTTGTGCAATAAAGTAATTTAACATGATGTCATCTATATGTGATCTTATAAATTTTCTTGTAACTTTTCCTAGCCTAAGGGAGGGAAAAATTAGTACAATCAATACTTACATTAACTTCATTTATTGTTTCCACTAATAAAACCATGGGTTCAAAAAGATTATCTCAAACTCTTATTTTGATATTGGTAGGGAGCGGTGGGTCCATAAGGTGAACCCAACATATCCCATTTAATATAATTAAAGTGTGTCTAATAACCTAAGTCAGATACATACTCTTGGTTTGAATATAACACCTCATTTTGTACAAATATATACTAAAAGATGGTAATGAATATAAGGTGTCATGGATACTTACCTCATCAATCCATGATAATGTTGGCATATAATTCAATTATATAGATGACATTACTTACAGGATAGTTCCCTTGCTCTATTTTGTCAAAGTTACCTCCTCTTTCAGGTTGCATCCACATAATACATTTAAATTTTTTTAATAAAAAGGATATAATTATCATTTCATAATTGTTAATTCAATAACATACCACAATATGATTGGTATGACTATCGAGAATCGGTATTCATATCAAAATAATGTAATGAGATGAATTTGTAAACATATTTGAAGATCCACGTATAATTATTTCAATAAAAATAAAATCCTCAAATCCTTTATAGTAATCTGATTTAATATTTTTAAAAATATTTTCTTATTTTCATCTTTATAATAGATTGAATATACAAATTAAGTTTGCTTTTTTAGAATGGGCACTAAAAATATACCTATTGATGAGATCATACACTCCACCAACAAGTGATATGACTTCTATGGTTTTCAAAATCATTCCTCATAACAAAATAGTGTAATGAGAGTGAATTTGATAAAAAGTTATAAATCTCATATCATTATTTCAATTGAAAAAACTAAATCCTCAAATTGATTTATGATTTAATATTTTTTTGAAATATTTTCTTATTTTCATCATTATAATAGATTGAATATACAAAATAATTTGGATTTTTTTAATGAGAATTAAAAACATATCTATTAATGAGATCTTACACATCCTCCTTTGCTAACAAGCACTATAAAAGTTTTACGAAATTGTTTGTTTTGTGTTTTTATAAGTTATAAACTGGGTCATGATGTGAAATCAAATGCAACTGTGTCACGGTTATAAAATGGCTTGGTTGGAGATTTGAATTAGAAAGGCCCAGGACCTTGATGCAAAAATGTGACACACTTAACGTTAACAAAAATTTAGATGTACATTGCATCAAATTGAATTTTTCTATTATTGCCATATTTGGCATTTCCTCCAAAATCTTGTAGTATTTTACAAGGAAAAAAACTAATTCTACAATAGGATGACAATTTGTTTTCCCAAACTTAGAAACCCATGATTTTGATGATAAACAGGAAAAATCTACTAGTCTTAGGAATTGTCCATTCATGTGATCTTCCAAACGTCTATTTTTAAAGAGAAATTTATTCTCACAAATTATGCTAACCCTTGTGATATTTTGTTGCTTCTATGTTGTTATTTTCTAATTTTGTTCTAGAGAGGGGTCATGTATGAGAGATGTCACTTAAGGGACATCTATGGTGATCCATGTCTTAAAAGTACCCCTTGCACTTTTGATAGCTTGATAACCTAAGTAGGTGTACAAACATAAAGCAATAGCATGAATTATTGTTATACCTTGTGACCTTATGGGAATGTGATTTGTGTGGACCCTTATTAAGCTGAATAGAACTTAAACACAAATGATTTGAGAATTGTATCTATGAACTTATTTTTCTAGCACCCTATTGTGGATTCTTGACCTTGGTAGTTTAAACCAAAACACATTTTCCCTATTTTTCCAAAAGTCTTATTTTGGTTATACAATTTTGAGGAAGATGGTAGGTATCATAGGGTTTATACATGATACAAGAGTCAAGAAAAACATTGACTCATTATCTCAAGGTTTTGATGTACATGATATTGCTCTACATCATCTCAATTGTTGCAAGCATTATCTATCACCTACTAAAACACTTATGGAGTCAGCACTCTAATGTCAATGTGCTTACCACTTGTTGGGGCCATGGAAAATAATTAGGAATGGTAATATGAAGGGTTGTGAGTTTCAAATTCAAGCTTCATCACACGCCTATGTGAGTGGGCATACTAAATGTATATAAGGACTCATGAGAAACTCACTTTAGTACCACTTACTTGGGGCAACCCAAAGGAAAAATCGATTAAATAGATGCTTATATATATATATATATATATATATATAAAAACTAAATGAATGCTAGAGTGCAACAACAAAATTTAAAGTAATCAATCAAATAAAACACGAAGATATGAACAAGCAATTAGAACTATAATGCATGATTGTATTATGTAACTTTTATAGAATGATCCGAGAACTCAAATATATCAACCACAAGACTCTTGTATCTAATCATCTATTCAATGAATAGATATGTTACAATGTTATAAACGAGAATAAGAAAAAGCAGCTTAGTAGTTACAAACAACGCCAATCATTCACATTTTGTCAATTCATAGTCAATTTATGCATGTATTGTTGAATAAATGTGATAAAGAAAATTGACATTTTTAGTGTTATGAGGTATTGGACATGTCAAGTTTTTGCTTCACAATATGACCATGTGATTGGTCATATTCCAAATTTTGTGTTGAATATTGCATGTTACACTAAGCACTTACCATTGTCTTTGCAAAATTACCAATGCCCCAAATTCTATTAAAACAATATGAGGTATTGAAATATGCAATTCATTGTCATAAATTTTGATCTTAAAATATTAATCTTTGCTTTTGTCTTGTACTCGAAAATAAGATAAAATTTAGAGAAAATACATCTTTAACATACCATGTGCCCAAAATTTAGAGAAAACTAAATTCTTAACATGCCATGTGACAGAAATAGGTTAATAAAAGTAGTTTTAATTTAGATCCTCTCAACTTTGTTCAATCGTCATGCTCATTTCAAATTCTATGAGCTAATATATATGATAATAATCAAGCTTGATATCATTATAGAATGGGTATGTTATAACAGTGATTATCGTATTTCTTTAGTCCCAACTTAGAATTATTGTTCTCCCAAGGTGTATTTGGGAGTTCAAATCTATTAATTTCACGATATATGGTACCAAAATGATATATTTAAATTAAATTTTAAAGTCACTACCAAGTGAGAGACCGATTTCAGCTATAATACTCCCCTTATACAATTTACGACATATTGTTCGGTGGTGTGTACAACCTTGTCACGTGATGACCTCTATAAAACACACATGCCTTTCATTAATCCTAATCAAGTTGTACAAAAAGATGTTATTTATGTTGTCTACAAACTTTGGTTTCTTGGATGAGCGTAAAATATCCTAACCAACTAAGTGATTGTGGTTACAAGATCCCTAGGTAACACAAAAATCTTGAAATACTCTATTATTGTCTTTGTGCATCACTTTACCAAGTAACATTTTTTTCATGGATTTTTGCACTTCAACCAACAAGCCTCTTCATTCAATGGAATCAATTTCATAATAGACCCCCTCCAACACATTTACATATTAATATATATGAATTCATACAATGTACATAGGAAAACATGAAATTGCCCTTCGAACTTCGTGACTAGAATTTAGTCATACCATCCGATTTATAGGATTCCAACTATAATCATTCACGAGTCTTCTTGACAAGGTTGTGCAAATTCAATGTTTAGTATGTCCCACTACGGCGATAATCCATCACTAGCTTCTCTATATTGAAAACCTTTTTAAAATCAAGAATAAAAATACTTTTAAGCTACTAGCTCTTTACGTTTTGTGATAAAATTAGTTGACTATTCTTCACTACTAATATTTATTTCTTTAGAAGGCATTTGCTTGAATGATTACCCAAATAATTAAGCTCAAGGAATAACCTGAATAGTTTATTAGTGCCTTTAAATCCACTATATATTAGCATTGAGTTAGAGCTAAACTTTATCAACCAATACCCGACCCAAATAAAATAAGTTTTGGTCTACCCAATCAAAATTATGAACAATTTTCTTAACTGTGGTCCTAATGCACACATTAAGATCATTTTGAAATATACTATAAAAAACAACATCAACTTGAGTTTGATTTTTATTTATTAATTATGACTCTAAAGTACATATCCTATCGGTTTTGCAATTAAAACCTAGCTTTAAGGAAAATCATTGCTTAAGTATACCACTCAACCAAACCAGCCCCAACTCAGGTACAAGTCATTTTTATCATAATCCTGAACCATACAATTTCAAATACATCATATTTTTCACTTTCTCCATAAATATAGTCTCCCAAAAAAGGCAAGAGAAACGAAGAAAGAAGAATGCCGCATGTGGATGCAGACTACACAGGTGCAAAAAGTAACCAAAAGAATAAAAATCAATCATGATTTTGAAATACGTCCATTTAGTTCATATTTTTCTTCGCCTAGCAAACAATACTTATCGTGAGAAATAAAGTGACAATGAAGAACGTAGACTATTACAAACCTCATGAACACACACTTTATTTATGCTTACAATCAGAGTTGGTGTTCAACGAAATCACCATTACTTCTATCAAAATAATAAAATAAACATCACCACTTAACACCTACATCTCTCTCCTACCTTTCAACGAAAGTTGAAAAATTAATACGAGGATATCTTCACTTGTAAAATTTAAAATTAATGTAGACAAAGATTTGTTTATTCAACCTAACATTCTCTATGAGGAAGCACATGCCCAGTCTCTCGCTGGACCTTGAGTGAATGATATTAGTGTTCTCACTAGAAGATCCCCCTATGAAGAAGGACATGAGAATTCATGCTAGACCTTGGCCGAATGATATTAGTCTTTTCACTAGATTCTAGTTTCCTTCCATTTTCTCTAGATTCATAGCAAGGACTTTCCTAGAATATAGTTGTCCGGTTATGCCATACAAGGGGCCACTTTACACTGGAGCTCGGACTATTCTCTTTAAATCGGGATATGTTTCGCTCTCACTATACTTTGCCAAGAAACTGAACCAACTACTCTACCGGGTTTCACATGTCCTCCTATAACAGAAATAACATTGTGAAAAAACTGAACTCAACAACAAAACTCATCTATGGAGGAGCATCAAAAACAAAAGATATAGAATACAATGCTAAAATAGAAGTTTCCAGATTTACCAGTCTTGACCTTGTAGAAGAAGGCTACACAACAAAGCCTTACCTTGGAAGATAGAATGTGCCTTTGGGTTCATCTTCATGACATTATTTAGTCCTCGTTATTTCGACTACTCACTACTCCCCTCATTTCGATGGTTGTTCCATATCAAGATTATAATTATCCATTTAACATCATTACTTAGTAAAAGGTTGATAGCAATAGCATAAAATCATGGATTAATTTCATAAAAATGCTTAGTAAATAGTTTTTGATAACAAGTAAAAGTGTAAAACCCATCTTATTGAATCAAACATGAACATGACCAAAAATAACCTAGGTAAAGAGGAATGCTCTCTCTATAAAGGCTCACAAGGATATCCTTTATCGTAATGCTCTTCCAGATGGTTAAATTGTTTCTTGAACGAGTCCACAGAGAGTTGTAATCAACAAAATCAAACAGATTAATATCAACCATAACTAGCATCATCACAACTATTACAAAGTAAATAATATCCAACCTCGGATAAACAAAGTGAACATTATCTGTCCCTGACAAGTGATCCTTCTTCTTATGGGGATGATACTCTAGAATCTTCCATGTTATCAAGATTCAAATGACTATCAACTCCATGGTCTTGATTTTTAAAAAATGTCAACTAATGCAAGTGAGGAAATCTTTATGAAGTAGTTTTTCAGAATTACCTCCTATAAATAAGATCCCATACATCCTCCTTTGACAATCATCACTTCTCGAACTCAAAGTACAAATTTATAATGGGCTTTGCGAAGGTTCACGGTTTGTTTTAGCGGACCTATAAAATATGGGTCGGCCAAGGCACGCATTCCATACATTTTGATTATAGATCCTACAATGACATTAAAACAATTCATTTGTTGCCTAACTATGGCTAGGGAAATAAGACTTTCAAGTTTAGATAATTCATACTACATAGTAACCAAACTATTGGCATACCTATGCATTAGAAGGACGGTCCTTCGGATCAAAAGCAAGCAATTTTCTCAAAAGCCTTAGGGCCAAAGTATCTCGCCTTTGGAAATCTCGTACAAAAGGAATTATAGATTTCCTCCACATGCTAACTAGATATTTTCTAGCTTTATCATTCCGTATCTGTTCTAGCCAAACAAAGCTATGTAATTGTTCACTCTTATGTGTGTCTAATCTATTGAACAACTCAACCATTTCCATTTCTTGCGGTTGTTTCACTTCAAAACTGTAAAACAAATCTCAACTAGCATACGTCAAGGCACCAACTCTTAGACTTCATTGAAGGTAAGAAGAGTGATGCAAGGCACACCCTAGATATGGCATCGAGTAGATGGTGTTCCAAGAAAATCTGTAATTAGGTCCAATTGGTGAACCACATTTTCCCAAAGCAAAAATAGGTTGTCCAGTCATCACTTCTCTAAAGATGCATCCAATCGCATATGTCAACAACAGAGGGAGTGTAGTGCGAGAAAGTGATGAATTCAATCAAAAAGGAATATTTAGCAATGCATTTTCAAGAGACCCCAAATTTATTTGAAAACATGACACTCCAAAAGTTATTTGAAAACACGACACCCCAATGCTAGAGTCTTTTGTAGAAAAGGTCCATAACAAAGGAAATTACAATTGAAATTGTTGGTAATCAATATCACCAAAGATAGCCATTTGAAACATTTTTATCCAAGTGATGGACACAAAAGGGTCCAATATGGAAGCCTAGACTCTAGTAGCACTACAATAAATGTGATTATGAGAAACACTCGGACCACGGGGAGTTATGCAAAATGAATTGTTTTTTGTTAGCAATATCCACAAATATTCTATATGTTGGTGGCTTAAGACATTTAGAAAAGACTTTACATATGAAAAGCTTTAATCAGGATTCAAGTCATCATATTTTTAAGTGTTCATGTCCAAGAAGCAAAACAATAGAAAAATCTTTCCAACACCAAAAACCTTTAACAAGAATTCAACAATTCTTGACATGCAAGCGTGCACACATGTATTTGTAATTTTTGTAAAAAAAAATCATGTTGAAATGAAAAAGGCAAAAAAATAAACATATTGAAATAAGCATTGAACATAAAAGTCCATCATAGGAGTTTGCAAAATGGTGTTAGTAATTAATCATTCCCATAACATTTAATTGTTAGATTGCAAGATGAATTAATCTTGGATTGAATTTTTTTAAACTATGTTGGAAGACATGAATAGAGAAATAATGAAGAATATTTGGAATGCACACATTTTATTCATTGTGTGTCCATCATTTTATTATGTGAGAGGTGGATACAAAATGGTTGAAGTGGTTACAACTATTTATTAGTAAATACTTTAGCTAATATTCACAATGTTAAATTACAAGCCTTATTCCTTATACTCACTCTTAAGGCTTACACTACTGAGGAATGAAAAATAAGCATAGTGATAGCTAGGTAGGTGAGTGCACGTGGTGCGATGCAGTACAAGTATGGGGATCCAATACGTTTGGTATGGATTTTTGTTGGGAGGGTGGGTACACCCTTTTGGTATGGCATGTCAATATATATATATATATATATATATATATATATATATATATATAATATTAAAAATATTTTAAAAAATAACCAAATAAGCAAAATTCCAGCCTTACACATGCATAGAGTAAACAAATTATTAAATAAGTGAAATAGCCACAAAAGTTAAAACGTATTGATAATTCAATGCATTTTGTCATGATATTCATTGTTCGAACTTACAAGTAGTACATTGTTCAAATGTTACAATGTAAACACAAAAATGAAGATACATCAACATTCTAATAGTCTAATTATAATCATAATCAAATGGCTTTGCCTCTTCTCCAATGTCTTCAACGAGAGCATCACCACCATCATGTGGTTCATTAGAACCACAAGCATCAAGAGTACAACCAGAACCATCAAAGCAATGCCACACCTATTAGCCCCACTATGCAGGTCACACAAAGTACTCTCTTGTTCGAGTCTAGCAATGAAAGTTGGGAAATGGAAGCATCCAAGTTTAGAGTCTTTGGGTCTATGAAGGTGAGAGTAGAGTATGCAAATGTGAGTCAAGTATGCAATTGTGAGGTTCTTGTGTACTTATTGTTGTTGTTATAGAGTTTGAGATCACATTTTACGGTTTAGGATGCTTATTTAGTAGTTTACAAGTCGTTTTAACTTTGTTTTACTCAAAAACAAAACAAAAATCTTGTTTTTACAACGGTACGTCGGGTATGTCTAGGGTTCCTCCCGTAGTGCACGAGTACTACTGGGCACATCTTAAGACATACCCTATCGTACCTGGGCACTACATGAGGTATCCTAGACGTACCCCCTACGTATTGTACATGTATCACGTACCGGGTATGGTACGTACCGGTACCCCTACCCGACAAGGTACATACCTGTACCCATACCCTACATGGTACGTACCGGTGCCCATACCCTACAGGTAACGTACCGGCTACGTAGATTAACAGAAGATCTTAATAGAGCTAAACAGAGTAACACATTCTTCATAAGATTTCTCTTTGAAAATGGTTCTTTGATCAAGCAGAACACCATTGAGCTACCTCCTTAACCCTCGTAAAGGTGTAGTTCCCGAGTTGAATTCCCAAATTCTTGGATTCCACCTCTTCAAACTCTTGAATCACTAATCTCTGAATTATTGGGCAACCATCCATATTGAGCAACACCCGCAGTGCTCTATCAAGTTTTCTTATGACCCTTGGAAGGGTATAATTCCCAAGATTTATAAACTCACGAATTAAGCAAGAATCCATACCAAGCTTTTGTCTACACTAGATCCCTTCATGTCTTCAAAATGTGAGCCTTCTTTAAAAATAATTTTCTTCATTAGCAAGTTATTCTTTGCTTTCAAACATCTAGTGAATCTTCAAGAATAGCTCCATTAAATTCATTTGCTCTACCTTGGAATTTTCCCTTCATTTTTTACTTACAATCTTATCCATCTTTTGAAGCATATTTCTTTCAACAACTTGATAGTGTACGATTTCTCCACAATTCTTTTCATTGTCTCCAAGAGCATCAAAGGTAGTAGTTGAACCCTTGGACTCTTATGATCAATGTGTCTATATCTTGCTTTGATAACATCTTTGGCTTGCCTATTATCATTGTTAGTGACATCACAAATTTCAAGATTCATAATCTCGTCGAGCCCAAAGAGCAGGTCACTCATGGCCTTGTCATGAGGTCCGCCACCGATCTCATCACCCCTTCTACCCCTCTTCTAGAACCAAACCCTTCAATATATTAAATGCCCTTCAAAATTTGATTTCCTCTTTTCACATATAGTAGTTTGTCTGCATTCACGACTATAATAAAGGAAAAATGTTCTCGTGCCCTCGATATTTGAAGAACAAGCACCGCAAATGTTTCCTCTATATTTGAAGAATGCAACTACAAACGTGTCTTGAAAAGTCACGATTGTGAGTTTGTGCCTCAATGGCCTTTTAGACTCGTGTATTCAAAAACACACTCTTAATAAAGACAATTTTCAACTCTTTCCCCTCAACAAATCCCCTGTTGGTGCCCTCGAACTCTGTATTTGAAAAATGTAACTGCAAACCTCTCCTCTATATTTGAAGAATGCAACTGCAAACCTATCCTCTATATTTGAAGCATGCAACTGCAAACGTGCCCTTGAAAAGTCACCCTTGTGAGTTTGTGCCTTTAATGGCCATTTAGACTCGTGTATTCATAAAAACACTGTTAATAATGAAAATTTTACACGCTTTCCCCTCAACAAATCTCTAGTTTGTGCCCTCGAACTCTGTCAGCATCTGCACGAGTTTAGTAGAGAATATGGATGCAATTCACGATATGAATGTGCGATATTTAGATTTGCAACTGTATTTTGGTGGCATTTTTCGTTACTATATTCATGCCCTTTCAATACAATATTAAAACCGTGTGAAACTCATATCATGTGCCCACGCAACCATTTTTAATGGTGGAATATTAATGGCAGGACTGTTATTAATGGCGAATTCTTTCATGACATTATTCTTCTATCACATTCCCTAGGTGTAGATGCTTCACAAATACACTGAATGCTCTTCCTTCGCAACACAAACTTATGTGACGTGAATCACCTTTGAAATAATTCCTTATGTCTTCCTCCTCTCTTGTCTAACTCTAATACCAATGTTGGAAGACATGAACAAAGAAATAATGAAGAGGATTTGAAATGCACACATTATTCATTGTGTGTCCGTCATTTTATTATATAAGAGATGGTTAGAAAACGGTTGAAGTGTTTACAACCATTTATTAGTAAATACTTAACTAATATTGAATTAATGCTAAATTATAAGCCTTATATTCCTAGCAAATATTTTCATTTCATTAAATATGAAAGATAAAGTTTGTATGCTACTATTCATGAAAATGCCTAGAATTTTATCAATACTTGTACATCTTGGAAAATATAGTATATAGTATACTTAGGTAAATTTTATACCAAAACAAATGTTAAATGTCTTTTGAATTTTTTCCTCATTGGAAAATCTATTTCTTTTTAATATTAAAAAAATCCAATAGGAGAAAAAACCCACAATTGTTTCCCTACTTATGACAGAGGTTCGGGCATTGATCTCTCATGACATCAACCTAAGTTGTATGCATCCAAAATCATTCACAACATCACCATCTTCTAACAGAGTATTACTTGATTGCTTCTACATGTTGTTCATATTTCAGCTTATTTTCATTAGCTTAAAATTGACCATGGCAATCGACAAAATAAGATGAAGACAAGCACAATAGCTTATGTTCTGCTTTTGTTTTACCCAAGCCTTCATTTCTTGGAATTCCTTTTCTTTTTTTTGCTTTTTCTTTTTTAATTTACTAGGTGGGTTATACGTTCCCCACACTAGGGAATTTAATCAACAAGACCAACCAAAAAGATTAGATAGAAACCTCATAAAGACTTAAATTGTCACAAAAACATATAGCTAAGTTATGGGTTTCGTAGATGAGTTGAAAATAAAGGATGTAGAAATAGAAAGTGCCAATCTATAAAGAGGATGAATCTGAAACAAGAGGGGATAAATTAATTAAAAACAGTAATTACCATAAGGAAATATGCTTGGTATGGTCATTACCTAGGGTCGTTGCTTTTGCAAGTTACTACAAAATGTAAGGAACAAGAAGAGAGAACATTTTGGTTTGTACATGCAAAGAAGTAAAAACGTTTTTGCATGGTTGCCCCATTGCCATCCCAAAGCAATAGAGGCAAACCCTCATTAAAAATATTTATTACGGAATAAGTGGAGATCAGCACCTTTCGTTGCAAGTATTACGGGTTTTGTGTATTCATTCTTGTTAGAAACTATGGTAGGAATGTGTTTTGAGGTTTCTAGTTATTACCAAAAACATTCATTTACCGTCTGTCATTGCAAAACATGTAAAAACAAAACCCAAAAGCTACTCTTAAATAGTACTACTATATCTATGTCATTGACAATGTTCCTTAAGTCATGCAAGCTAAAAACATGTTGCATAAATACCATGTATAGCTTTATCAATGCCAATGATATCAATGATAAAATGATCATAATTTATAACTAATCAATCTGTTGCGTAATAGAAGTCCTTTTCTCCCATGTTTGTTAGTTCATTAGCATGACAAGTTCATGCTAGTGAACTCACATTCTAATCTGGAAAGGACAATGATTGTAAGAGGGATGAACATTGCACATTCTCTATATTGTTCCCTTAACGAGTTTCATGTGAAGTAACCAAATTTTCACATCTTTTAGCCAATGAAAAAGAAAATTACTAATTATACTACAATAGTACTTAAAAATCCATGACCTTAGATTCATATCAAATACAAGTTATATGTGATTTTTACAAGATTTCATATACACTAGATGTGTAACTACTTTCATCCTCTTAGGTACTTTTTAATTATTGTAGTGTAGTGCCCCGCTATATGGAACTCATTTTTTTAATATAATTGTTGCATCTCCAGGCTTCAGTATCATTTTTCCTCCTTACACCTAGTAGGAATTATGTATTTCAATTATACTTGTTTGTATAATGACTTTTCATATTGGCATGCATGTTGAAACACACTATAACTTAAGACATACTCGGACTTACTTGGATCTCGGACATTTCATATGCAGATTTTATCATGGTGTCATATTTTATCTTTATCATTTGAATTCATTTTGAGAATTTAATGAGGTGCAATAAATTGCTTTTTAAATATACCATGTGTATATTTGACATTTTATTTAACATGTTATATTTGAGGTATAGTCATGCGATATGGTTTATGTGCGAGATAACAATATCCATACCAAGATTGTTAAGGGTTGAAGGGAGATGCATGGTTCCATGAGGGCATTTGGGTCAACCAAGCAGAGAAAGACCGACACACGGTGACACTTATGGGTAAAAGGGACTTTGGAAATGGACTCTGTCATGAGTTAAGCTATACATATACTTGGGATTAGATAAGTTCAAAAATTATTAATTATTTAAAATTATTATAATCTACATTATTAATAGTTGGTTTAACTAAATACATTGGTGGGATTGTTAGTCTATCTTATGAAAGGTGTTATAATACCCATAGATAGGTGTGACATTAATTAATTAGAGGTAGTTTATAGGAATCCCATCCTAAATAATGGGATGTCAAACTTGTATAATTATTTGTCCTATTTTAAATAAAGTAATCCTAATATGGCACAAATTTTCCCCATTGTTAATCGCAATGGTGTATACATAAAGGTAAGTACCCTAACTCTCATTTTCCTTTATGTCATTTTTGATTTGATTTATGTATCATGTAAACAATTTAGAATAGAGTAACATATTTTTAATCTATTTCATTATTCCATATTGTCCCTTGCCTTACAATCCTTTGGGGAATTACAACCTATAGATCTCTATACAATCCATGTTTACAACCCTAGCTTAGATATCTTTATGTTCTTTACAATATATTGACCATATAATGAAGAAACTAGTATGACACCACCTCCTATTATTAATCCAAGATTTGGAAACCTACACCTTTAATAGGAAGCAAATTAACATATTCTAGATCCACGGCATTAGCATTCCTCGATTACAATCCTCTTGTATGTAGGCCTTAGAATGGTCATCTCTATATCCTAATCTATATTATTGAGAATAGAAAGAGGATAATCTACAAAACATTTTAGCCCACATACATTATGGTGAACCGACGTGAATATGACTCAAGGGAATCTTACTCCATTGTTCGTTGAGTCATATTCACATTTTTTTCCTTATTCTAATATCAACTCAAAATATCCTTTAAAATCAAATTAGTATCACCTTCTTATATCTTTCATTTGCATCATGCAATCTTCTTAAAACCGTTCATATCCAATTATGCCTTTTTCCCATATCTCTCACGGATAAAGATCCAAAAACAAATCTTCCTCCTTTCCTCTTCATCACTTTACCATGGCCAAAGATTCACAAAAGGATCTTCCCATCTCTCGCCACTCTACCATGGTCGAAGGTTCGTAAAAATATCTTCCCATTTCTTCTCAGAATCTCATGGATGAGGATCCAATAGTAGATCTTCCCCCTTTCCCCTTTCTTCACCACTTTAACATGGCAAAAGATCCAAAAACAGATCTTCAAATTTCTTGCTACCCTTGTATCTCCCACCTGTCCACCATTGATAAACCTAACTCATGGGGCACCTTACCTCAATTCATGCTAACCACTCAATGCAACATGGTCAAAATAGAACTAGAAGATCCCAAGATTCTCTTTCAAGACTTGAACATTGGGAATCTTTTCACTCATACTAAGAATGGTTCCTATACCAAGTTCTTCAAACTGAAGCTCCATGGAACCAAGCTCTTATAAAGCATCACCAAAGCTTCTATTCAAATCACCTAATGTTCTCTTTAACAATCCTCCTAAAAATCCAACTTAAAATCCAATCAATAAGACTACCAATCCTCTTCCCGCTACTAGCTAGACCCTAACAAATGGCACCAATCTCGTGATGGTCAAATATCAAATGGATCATACAAAAACAAATACTAATCAAAACATGACCCAAACACAAAACCAAATTTTGTAAATGGTGCCCCAACCTTCACAAATCACCGTAGGATGTACTAATCCTTCTTTTTTACCTATGTTTCCCTTGGATGCCTTTGGGAAGCCACTACCCAACCTCAATTTGAAACAAGGTTTTACAAATGTCACAAAATGAACCCCTATCTCCTTACATCAATTTGATAGATTTGGGGCCGGAATTTCCCTATCTATCTCTTATAATGGGTTGAACGACCCCACTCTTCATCTTAAGGAATTTGGAAACCTTTATAAGGAGTGGATCCAAACTAAGACCTACGCATCTACCAAACTACTAGCTAAAACCCTAATAAGTAAGGCTTTAGAATGGTACAATCAACTCCCTCAACATTTAATCACTGAATTAAAAGATCTAGTTAATCCCTTGATGAAGATATTTCAACAACTTGAACTTCCTGAAAATCTCTTTCAAAAGTTTGTCAAGATGAAGCAATCTCCTAATGAATCAGCATAATGACTTCATTAAAAGATGGAAAATCATAGGAAACAAATCCAATCATACTCTCCATAGCAAAAATCTCTCACATCTTTCCCGAGTCTTGAATCCCACTATCCAATATAAGGTTTGGTCCTCCTCAACACATTAGAGGAGGCCTTCGAACAAGCTAAGAGGCAAGCCTAACTTATGCAAAAATGGAGACATCTCAAAACCAATCAAAGATCCTCTCAAATCAACAACCAATGTTATCAATCCCTCACAAAATAAAGATCCTTATAAGGGTGAATCTATCATGTTTTCTTCTTCATCCAATTTTAATCCAAATACTTAAATCAGACAAAGAAACCCTCACCACCCACCCTTGAGTTATCATGAACTCCCACAAATCATGCCTATACCTATATTATTTCAAATTGATCCTTCAAAACCCATGCCTACATGGCATGATCCAAACAAATTCTATGTGGCATATGCTACCATTGGGCATTCTAATGACAATTGTCATGACCTTAAAAGGATAGCCTACAACCTTATGTTAGGTGTTGATTTTGATATGAATTTAATCCTCAAGAGTGCTACAAAAATATAGGTCACTCCAATGCCAAAGCAACATCATCAACATCCTAGAATAGTTCACAATATCAAAAAGGAATCCATGAACAACTTTTTACAAAACTATGAAGGACATTATGACCAAAATTATCTTTAATCCCAATAGGGAATGCGGTCAAATTCAACTATCAATGCAAGCCTGCATGTGAGGATCTCATCTTCAAGCCTAAAAAATATCTCAACAAAATTGTTACTTAGAGTCACCTCTAATGAAAAATCTATTAACAATTCCGCCCCACCAACAAAGCTTCCACCTAAGGACAACATTCCTCCATCTAAACCCAAATCTCCTCGAATCATTAAAAATCCTCTAATCACCAAACCTCCAACCACTTATTAATTCTCAATCAAAATATTGGCATGTATCTTATCAAAGACCGCAATGGAACTTCCTTAATGATCTTGATTCAATGCCTTAACAATGCTTTATGGAAATTATGCGTACATATCCTCAAAGCATTGGAACTTCCTCATTCAACATCTTTAAGGCTTAGAGGATTCCCAAAAATCACCAAGGAAGACCCTTCTCATCAACCTCCTCCTACATTGGAAATTCACATCCTATAAACTGTGACTCCACCTCAAAGGCTAAGAAAGCACTCTCCATACAATAACCTTATGATGACATTAACAATGATAAAATCCTCTTGTACTGATGATTCTCCCATTCTTAGTAGTGTCCTTATCTGGGATGTGTAAATAAGGAAGGTCCTTGTGGATGAAGGTTCTGGAATTAATGTCGCATCCTTTTGGTTAATCAAAAACCTCCAAAAACATAGGATTTTCTTAGCAAGACCTCAAGTGAACATGACTCACTTGTTATGGCTTTGATGAAACCCACCAAAAGCCCCTTAGATGTAGTTGGTTCCCATCACCATGGGACCCAAAACCTTGCATTTCTTATAACCTCCTTTTGGACCAGCCATGGATGCATCGCATGAGAGAAATTACATCATCCAGAAGCCAATGCCTTAGAATTAATCCGCAATAACCAAAAAATGCAAGCATGAGGTTGATCTCAGCCCTTGAGATATCTCCATTCCTCATCCTAACAAACCATTCCAAATTCGCCCCACACGAACAATACATAGTATACCCGTCACTAAATTTTATGACTATCAACTTCGTATTAGCGTCACTCTTACCGAGTCAAATGATGATGATCCTGACAAACTCCAAAACACATGTAACAAAAACACGTTACCATAATGTATTATGGATCTACTCCCTCCATCTCTTCTACGAAAAGATTGATTCGCACCCATTCTTGAAGACAATATTTAGAAAGATCCTCCTTGTCACACTAATGATGCCTCTTACAACCATATGAGGATTTATATGATTCCAACAAATTAGTAATTGCCAAAACATCAGCACCTCTCTCTCCTAGATCCTTTACTCTTGGCATCACCACCAAAGAATCTTATAACAATATTAATACCCTTTGCCTCGATGATACACTAGCATGTAAAATCTTTTCCTCTTATGATGAAGATTACATCATGTCCCTTATAGAAGCTAGACACCTTGATGTTCTCAATTATCAACTAGCTCAAATGCATGCTTTTATCCGTGAAGCCAACATGATTGAAACTTTTTATAATCTAACTTCCCCTCACATGATCTCACACAATGGAGCATCCTGTAATGCCCACCCCTTTCAACACCTCAAAATTGGGGGCATCTTATAATGCCCACTTTCATCCTTTTTCTAACTCGGGGAATCTTTTGATGCCCACCCCACAAAAATCAAAACTTCAACACCTCCTCCTTGAGAGCATACCCCACCAAGGGTATGTTCTCCCTACACAATTAGATTTGCATGCCACCTTGCATGTTATAACTTCTTGCACTCTCCTTTTACCACATTCTTCTTTTGCTAATATTGCCTTCTATCTTAACTTACTACATAGTTTTTCATGCTTCTTATCTTTATCCTTGTTTCTCTTTTACAAGACTATTACTTTGGTTGAGACATTTCCAGCAACAACCTCATGACCTACTTTATCTTTTATAGGATTTTTAGTTTGGTTGAGACATTTCCAACTAGCACCATACAACATACTTTACTTTTACGGGACTATTAGTATTAGTTCAACTAATGCCTCACAACCCGGGTTTCATAGCTTTGACATATTATTATCTCTTTTTATCTTACTTTCACTACGTAAAAATTCTATATTGTTTAGTTATGATCCTTAGGCTGGTTAGTCCAAATTTTTCAGCTACCGCTTTGCAATTGTATATTACCTTATTTGTAGAGGTCAATTAGTAAGAATTTTTAAGCTATCCCATAAAATTCTATACTATCTACTTTTATACAACCTTGATAGTTCGGATGCCACCGATGCTCAACTAATACCTTATATCCTAATTTATTTTTATGGTCATTATGCTCTTACTTGAGCTACTTTAGTAATTTATTTTATAGTTCTACTTTTATAGACTGGTTCCGACATCTTATCCTTGTTGGGTTTATATGGACAATCCTCTTATCTCGAGCTGCATTGCTAATTTATTTTAATATTATGTTTTTGTGTCATTTGTTTCTTCCTTAGATATTTTGGTATACTTTCACCCCTTTTTACAATCTTATGTTCCACTTGGATATTATCAAGGTTATGCAGGGACATGCACCTCCCATCTCCAAGCCATCAAGGACGTTTTGGGTGCATAGGGACGGGGAGGAAACATTTCCCCACGCTCTAGAGAAATCAAAAAATAGAGAACGTTTTAGGGACGTTTCTTGAGTTTACAAAATGTCCAAGTGCTTTGAAAATTATGGGATGCCACAAGGGACGTTGTGACATCCTCGAGACAAACAAGGGATTACCGGAGGACATCACATGATCCCCTAAATCTTACAACTTTTTAACATCCAAAAAAATCACTTTTAAAATTAAAAACACATAATCTAACTTTAGTAAAACTATCACTCTACATCCCTAACCCTAAAACACATCAAAAACATATTAAAAAGCACAACCCACAATCATTCTAATCACACTAAGCTAAAGAGGAATAGGGAGAAGTAGAGGAAGAGGAGAAAGTAGAGGAAGAAGAAGAAAAACAAGAGAAAGAGCAAGGTACCCTTGCATCCTAATTTTTAACATCAAAATGGGTTTAGGGAATATTAATAAATAATAATGAACTTTCTTTCAAAATTTGAAATGGATTAAAGAAGGGCATTGGTTTTTTTTTCCAAATGTCAAGTAGGTTAAACAAGGGAATTGATGTTTTTATTCAAAGAGGGGTAAAGAAGGGTAGAGCATTGATGTTTTCATTTTTCTTTTTTTCTATTTCCCAAATGGAAAGACTGTGTAGGTTAAAGAAGGGCGAGGCATTGTTGTTTTCCTTTTTATTTTTTTTTTTGTTTCCCAAATGCAAAGTTTGTGTGGGTTCAAAAAGGGCATTTTGTTGTGTTTTGCTTTTATTCCAAAATGCAAAGTGAGTTTAAAAAGTGCATTGTTGTGTTTTTTTATTATTGCAACCCCAAAATGAGTTTAGATAGTGAACATGAAATTGAATGTGAAATTTGAATAGGTGATGAAATAGGTGAGGGTATGGAAGGAGAAAGGAAAATGATAACTAACAATTCACATGGGAGAGTTGACAAGTTTAGTTGTCCCTCCAAGATGTTGAGCAAATATGCCCGAGGATTGTTTAACCCAAAAACCTTTGAAACAATTCTCTCCAATTGTTCAAGGCCCCGAGATCAAACACTTTAGGGGGACTAAAACATGGAAGTGCTATATATGCTCATTGACTAGGTCGGACAACATTACTAGATTGAATGCGTGAGGGTATGCAAAGAGAAAGGAAAATGGTAATCGACAATTCACATGGGAGAGTTGACAAGTTTAGTTGTCCCTCCAAGATGCTTGAGAAAATATGCTTGAGGATTGTTTAACCCAAAAAACCTTTGAAACAATTCGATCAAATTGTTGAAGGCCCCAGATCAAACACTTTAGAGGGGGAATAAAACATGGAAGTGCAATATATGCTCATTGACTAGGTCGAGTAGCATTACTATATTGAATGCACACTTATTGCACATTTTAGGTAAGTGTGTTGGCCTTAGTGTATAACTATCACTTGAAGACAAGGCAAAGATAGTGAGGTTGTTTAATGGAGATGCCACAGAGAAAGTTCCGCCGTTAATGGCATCCATGGTTTTCAGAGAACTTCTAAGAGTGCTTTCTCAAATACTACAAGTTTTGAGATAACTGAAGTGAATACTTTTAGTAGTAGGGGAGGAGGAAGGTTGTGGCCCTCAATCCAATTGTGGATATGTATGATACAAAGGCTAAGGAGAAAGTTGATGATGCCATCAAAAAATTCATTTATTTCATTGGCATCCCATTTCATGTTACTCTCTCTCCTTATTATAACCATATTGTGGCTAAGGCAACCAAAGCGGGTGTAGGTTATGTGCCCCCACGAGACAAGAAGTTAAGGACCAAATATTGGATAGGAATTATTCCAAGGTTAACTTATTGATGGAGGAGATGAGGTGCACATGGGTTTCTCATGGTTGCAACATATCATGGATGGGAAAAATATATTAAACACCACATACTCATCAATATCATTGTTAATGTAGTTTAGGTCCTTACTTCTTGAAGTTTGTCGATTGTTTGAGAAAGAAGAAGGATGCAAAGTTTCAATTTTTCATTTTGTGAGATGTCACCGAGGAGGTTGGCCCTACTAATGTTGTATAGATTGTTATAGATGCAACATATGTGTGCAAAGTAGTAGGTAAGCTTGTTAAGGCTCACTTCAACATATATTTTGGACCCCATGTTATGTGCATGCCATGAACAATGCACCTTTGAAAGACATTGGCATAATTTATTGGGTCAAAAATGTAGCGGTAAATGCTAGAGAGGTGTAGATATTCATATGCAACCACCATACATCATTAACACTCTTTTGTAGCTTTTTGAGGAAAGAATTCCTCAAGCTTATGGACACACGATTTGCTTTCTTACTATATTTTGTTGGGATTGAAATGCAAGTCCCTACAACCGAAGATCATGAAATCCTAGTGGATTAAGTGGGAGGTGTCTAGGATAGAATAGGGGAAGAATGTGAAAACGGTGGTGGTGAGAGACATTTTGGACAAATGTGAGATACATCACATCGATTGTATCTCCAGTTTTCAATGTGATCAAATATGAGGATTCTGAAAGCCCCAACCTTGGTGAGATATACAAGTGTATTGACAAGTATGCTTGGCTAGATGAAGGCCATTATTCAGGAAAGGGACCCCACCTATAGTTCTACTATCAACACATTCAACCCATTGTTGAGTAGACGTGGGAGAAGTTGAACACCTCTTTACAAATGGCCACATATCCACTAAATCTTAAATGGTATATAGAAAGGTTTGGAAAAATTTTCCATGTTGATGACAAGGAGGTGAGGAGGGGTTTCTTGAAAGCCCCGAAAATGTAAAACTAGCTTCACGGGTCAAAATTGATTGGGTCAAGTTTGTTAATCTTGAGAGCTACAAAACTTTGGCGAAGATAGAGGAACACATTGGCACACGTGAGTCACGTGAGGTCGTGGCGATTGTATGGGCCTCTAAGATTAGTGTGTACAGTTGTCATTCATCTTCTTTCTCAAGTTTTTAGTTCCTTTGCTTCTAATAGTAATTGTTTGATATATGGGTGGACCCACTCTTAAGAGGAACATAATATACTTACCTCGAAGAGCACGGAAAAGTTGTTGCTATACACACTTGTTATGTCTCATGGATTGCAAGATGCAAGTAAAGGAAAGGAAAACATTACAAGTGGGATGTAGATCCCGAGGATTTGAGGCAGATTGACAAATATCATGAGCAATTGGAATTGATTGGGATCCCCTTCCAGGATGTAGATGATGCTAATAGTTCTAAAGAGGAGCATTTCGTGATTATCCCTTTGAAGGACTTTGATTATCTTGGTTTGCATACCATGTTTCAAACTTTAGTTTTTTTCATTTTGGTCATGACATATGTACTATTCTTATGTTGATTAAACAATACTTTTGTTTCTACACTACCTAGTTTGTCCTTCTATCCTCCATCACATACAAAGCGAATCTTATCTCTTTATGATCAGTTACCAACTTTATCTATCATTATATCACACTTTCCTCCCTACAGTTTCACTTATCCTCGTTTTCCCACTTGAGACACACTTAGGTTAGAGATGAGGTTTCACTCTTTCTTTACGGTAGGTCTAGAGGTACCTAAGCATCATGGTTTCTAAGTTATCTCTTATAACGTTCAGGTCTAAGATTTCTTTTGTTAGTCATTTTGGTCATGACATATGTACTCTTCTTATGTTGATCAAACAATTCTTTTGTTTCTACACTACCTAGTTTGTCCTTCTAGCCTCCATCACATACAAAGTGAATCTTATCTCTTTATGATCAGCTATCAACTTTATCTATTATTGTATCACACTTTCCTCCCTATAGTTTCACTTATCCCCATTTTCCCACTTGAGACACACTTAGGTTAGAGATGAGGTTCCACTCTTTCTTTACGGTAGGTCTAGAGGTACCTAAGCACCGTGGTTTCTATGTTATCTCTTATAATGCTTAGGTCTAAGATTTCTTTTGTTAGTCATTTTAGTCATTTTGGTCATGACATATGTACTCTTCTTATGTTGATCAAACAATTCTTTTGTTTCTACACTACCTAGTTTGTCCTTCTAGCCTCCATCACATACAAAGTGAATCTTATATCTTTATGATCAACTACCAACTTTATCTATCATTGTATCACACTTTCCTCCCTACAGTTTCACTTATCGCCCTTCTCCCACTTGAGGCACACTTAGGTTAGAGATGAGGTTTCACTCTTTCTTTACGTTAGGTCTAGAGGTACCTAAACATCATGGTTTCTAAGTTATCTCTTATAGCACTTAGGTCTAAGCTTTCTTTTGTTAGTCATATTTCATACCCATTTGATCAACCTTTTGATTTTGTAATGAAGAGGAATAATAAAAGTCAAAAAGAAAAGTTAAAAGCTATATTATCAAAGAAATATCAAGCAAAAGGCAATAGAAAAAGACAATTAATACAATCAACAAAATTCAACCACAAATAAAAAATTCGTGATATCATTTTGGTAAAATCATTATCCTAGTTGAAAGCTCAAATTCCACATATGGCCTTAGTACAAAGATTAATGTCCTTTGGGGTATAATAGGTATTTTTGACTAGAGTGGGAGGTCTCATATCTATCATTCATTTCCCGACTAAGAAAACATCATGGGAAGGAAATATACATCACCTAGATAGCATGGGATATCTTTATACTTATCTAGTTCACTTAAGTTGAACCCGCATATTTGCATTTCTTTTCACCTAGGTGACGAAAACCTTTAATCATACCCTATTCATTAGAGTGTCTTATTTGTGATAATAATCTTTTATTACCATCGTGTCGCCTTACTCCTCCTCTTTCATGTTCACTCCCTTTAGTCCCCTTAATGAATATTGTTGGTAGTTGACCATGACTTTATACCCCTTTACATCCTACTATCTTATTACAAACTACGCCTATTTTATATCTTGCCCTCGTCGAAGATTTTTCAAAGTATGATTGTAAGGCCTTTAGGCTTCCTCACATACATCATTTACATCCATACCATCTCCATTCACCCTTGTCATAACATTAGATGGTAAAAATATACCTCCCAAGAAAATCCAATGCAAGCACTGATTGTGATCCTATTCATTTTAGTGCTTTCTTATTTATCACATCTTATGTTTTCCTTTCTCATTTCTTAGATTACATTTGATTTTTATTACAATCGTATTGATAGATATTTTGATTTCCTTATTTTTTTCTTAGATATTATTAGGTGTCTTATAATATTATTGCCACATTTTATTTACTTCTTTGATTCCTTTCATGGATTTTATTAGGTGTCTTATTACCATCTTATTGTCATGTCTTTTATGTTAGTTGATTTCTTTCTTAAATTTTATAAAGTTTCTTAACATCATTGTCATGCCTTGTAATTTATTTGATGTCTTAGATTTTACTAGATGTCCTACCATAACTATCATGCCTTTTAATTTCTTTGATTTCATTTTTAGATGTTATTAGGTATCTTATTATTCTTGTAGTTATATCTTTTGATTTCTTTGATTCCTTTCAAATATTTTAATAGATATCTTTTGCCTATTTATTTATACCATGTATTTTGATCCTAAAAATCCTTGTATGTTTTTCATTAAACATTCATCTTCCCTCCTAATTTAGCATTTTCCTTTTCAATTCTCGCCATCGATGTAGCTTTTCATTTATAGCCATTGATTTCACCACACTTGTGCAAACATAGAAATGAAAAGATATATATTTGCTTATACATCTTACTCATATTTTACCACCTACTTATTATCTCCCTTCATATCAAGACCCATCCTAGTATTCTCATCTACCCCATTCCTAGCATCCTTCCATGAAATCCCCTTAGTATAGGATTTACTTGCTTACTTTACGAATTTATCTTCTAGTATTTCTTTTCGTTTTTGTATTATTTTGGTCCTCTCAAAGCAACTCTTTATACATCATGGTAAATCATTATGCGACCACACTCATGGAGGGTAAGTATGTTTCATTTTGGCTCATATTTTATCATTTATGTTACTACTTCATTTCAGTCATTTTGATATGGTGTTGCATTTTCTTGCATTTTCTTTTCCCAAAGACCATCTCATGTTGCACTTTTTATGACATGCGATGATCATATGTATAAACCTTATTTTCAAAGCTTACTAATTTGTTTCTTCACAAGCACCATTGGTGCATTAGCCTCCCTAAGTTATGTGTTATGAGATACAACTGAGAATGGGGTGAACTAGTTAGTGGTGGAACTTGTGAGAGATATTTGACGTGCAAATCCATGCTACCTTATATATCCTATCCAATACATTACCTAGCCATCCTCTTTCAACCTCATGTACGACATCACCTTACTACCCTCTTATAATCACCTACTTATCCACTTATAACACCCTTATACTTACGTTAAATCAATTTTTATCATATCTAGAGTCTTCCTTCACCTCTTGAGCCTTCCTCTAAGACCCCATGTTTTATCCTTACCTAGAGCCTGGTATCGATCATGGTTGATATAGTTTAGGTGATATTACTCATGGTCGGATGCCCACACTGCAAGGTACTTTAATGATTATCATGTTCCTTATTTATATGTGGTATTTGAAAGCATTTACCATCATCATATCATTCATCATTTGGTTTGCTTGCGTTTAGGAAGAGGCTCTTAAGGTATTAAAGGTTAAGCAGTTAGTCTTGTTTAACTTTGTACATCTATTGTTAAAGCATTGGGTCTAGGACACTCAAGAATAGGAGATGTGCCACCAAGGTATACAAAGTTTTCATAGTCCCTAACTAGTTAATACTATCCTTCTGTGGTCCTCTGCATCAACTCTCTCATAACGTGTTGTTGACTCTAAGGGAAGTGTGCAAATGGTGTTTACACAAAGGTAAGTATCTCTAACTTTCCTTTTCCTTTGTCATTTTTTATTTGATTGATTGATTGATGTATCATGTACATAGATGAGAATAGAGTATCATATTCTTAAATTATTTTATTATTCCATATCATACCTTTCCTCGCAATCTACACTTTGGAAATTACAACCTATCAATCTCTATACAATTAGTGTTTACAACCCTACCTTAGATATCTCTACGTTCTTTGTAATCTGTTGATCTTCATACAATAAAGACACTAGTAAGAAACCACCCCTATCCTAGACCTAGGTTTTGGAACCCGTGCCTTTGATAGAAATTAGATTCCATCTTCTAGATCTCCTCTTGTGTGTAGGCCTTATAATGACCCTCATGTATCCTAATCTATATTATCGGGAAGTCACAAAGGATAATCTATATTCCATCTCAACCCACATACATAATTCTCCGAGTGAACAAAATTTTGGAGAAAGTTGGAGGACCTTAGAAGGTTGGAGGACAATCTTTGATCTTGAACTCTACAAACTTGAAGACTAGTTTATTGATTTAGTAGGGAAACTTAGATTAAAAATATCTACACCGCCGAAGACGATGATCATCAATGGCAATGATGCTAAATCATCCTTCATTTGCACACTTGTAAATATAGTCAAAACTACCCTTTGGGCATTACAACCTATCAATCTCTATATAATTTGTGTTTACAACCCTAGCTTAGAATTCTCTATGTTATTTACAATCTATTGATCTTCATACAATAAGGACACTTGTAAGATGTCACCCCTATTCTATACCTAGGTTTTGGAACCCTATGCCTTTGATAGGAGAGTGGATCACCATATTATATGTCTTCTCTTTTGTGTAGGCCTTAGAAAGGTCCTCTATATATCCTAATCTATATTATCAAGAAGTGAGAGTGTAATGTCCCAACTCCGGGACCAATTGGAAATTAGGCAAATAAGCAACTCTTCATTGGATCAATCAAATGAATACAACAAACTACTTTTACCGGTTGAGTAAATGACTCAATAAACCCAAGGATAAGGGTTTAATGGCCTTAACTCATCAACTAGAATTCCACAATCTCATGAATGTATCTGCTGCAATAAAAATCTGATCACTGTATTCTCCTAAATGCAAACAAAAGACAAACCACCGCATCTAGGAAGCCACTTTGAAACACTTATACAATCGATCATATGTTTTATGTCCGGCTTGATGCGGATAAGTGATAAAGAATGCATACAGATCAACAAACCAAAGTATAACATGCAATGGCTGATTTTAGCAGCTCACTTCACACCCCCAAACCATACCGTTTCAATCCAACTGAGATCGCTGATTTGAAGGAGAGAGCAAGAGACTATTAGTTACTAAAACCAGTCCCAACACATCTAATATTGTTAATAGCTTCATCTTGAAGGAGATCGCTGCAACAGAGGTATATAATCAAGGATAAAATGATTGATCCACCTTAGATAGGCCACAAACCAATTACCAAGACACTTAGGCACCACAAAATGCATTCTACAATATCTAGAACAAGTTGCTAATACCAGGAGATGACAAAAGTTTAATTGGACTACGATGCCAAAGGCCGTGATCATTAATGGCAATGATGGTAGACCATCGTCCAATTACACACACTTGCAAATACAATAAAAAGACTAAAGCCACCAACATTGGTCATCAATGGTAGTGATGAAAGACCATACTCCAATTACATACAATATATTCAATAAGGTGGCCAACACCCACTAAGAAAATGTAGTGAGGACCCAATCCCACTACTAATGTTTTGTAATTGTTCAATGAGGCCCAATCTAACCGAATGAGCACTTGAGATGCGGTCTAGTCACACCTAGGGATGAGTGTAGTGAGGACTGCTCCACTACTACAAATATGATATATTTGTAGCTATGTTGAACTATGAATGTGTTTGAAATCACGTATGAGTGTGTGTTGTGTCCTATCTTTGAACTATATGATGTTGGAATAATGTGTGTCGAACTTACGTAAGGTAATTCACCTTTACATCAAGTTCTACTATACATAGGTACTAAGTACACTTAGTCTAAACCTATTGTTATATAATTTTAATTCTCACAACTATTATATTCCATAGGTTTGGTATGCACACCAATATATGGAAATGGAATATCTTCCTATTTTAGTGTGCAAACATTAGGAGTTTGTTTCTACAACAAATTATGAGTCCTATATATTCTCCCTAATTCTAGAATTATGAGAGAGAGGGAGAGAGAATTAAGGACACACTATAGCTTTGAATTGTTGAATAAAATAATTCTATGTTATTTTGATCTCTAAAATATTTTTGCAAGTTTCTTACTTGTAGGTTCTATCTCCGGAATGATATTGTGGATCCTTTTTATCTCCGTGCTTTCCGGTATGGTATCAAAGCACGAAGTACCAGTTTTAGATCCTCTTTCCTGCATTTTTTAATATATTTCAGATCCTAACACAAAAATCAATAATTTTTGTTGTATATGTTCATGGGAAAATTCATTCTCTCACAATTTTTTTCCTTGTTTGGAAGATTTTCTGCCAAAATCAGACATTTTGGGGTTTTGGAGGCCATATGAGCTTCAAGCTCGGTGATTTGATAGTACTGGATGTTGGGCTCTGAGTTAGCTTTAGGTTTAATGTGGGACATACCATTTTAGAGCAGGCCATACTGACCATTTGGGAGGCTAATCATTTGATTGTTTTTTATTTGTTGTTCTCTCGCCAAATGTACGGTTTTTGCTTACCACGGGCCATACAAGTAAATTTTTTAAATCCGAAGGTACAGGGGCATAGGAAATTGTGCCTAGTTTCATTTTAGACATTGATTCACATGAGTACTAATTTTCTTTGGAGGATCACATACAATAGTTATCACTTCCTCCTACGGGAAGAACATTTGATTGTTGGGACTATCTCACCACATATGCAGATGGTTCCTTACATTCTTTCCATCTATGCAAAATATACAATATTGATCTTTTGTGGGGTGAGCGAATTTTTCCTTGGGGGAATTCAAGATGAAATTCTCCTTTTCTTCTAATTGGATTGTATATGAGTACCTTCTCGGGCTAGTAGTCGGGACTCATATTATTCACTTATTTTACGCACACTAAGTTTCGCTTATGAGAGAGTGTTGGAATAATGTGTGTTGAATTTACGTAAGGTAGTTCACCTTTTATGTCAACTTCTACTACACATATGTAATAAGCTCACTTAGGATAAACTAGACACAGGTTTAGATTTATCCTAGTGTTATATAATTGTGATTCTCACAACTATTATATTCCATATGATTGGTATGCACACCAATATAGGAAATGGAATATCTCCCTATTTTAGTGTGCAAACATTAGAAGTTTGTTTCTATAAAAGCTTTGAGTCCTATATATTCTCCCTAATTATAGTATTGAAAGGAGAGAGAGAATTAAGGACATATGTTATAGCTTTGGAGTGTTAAATAAAATAATTCTACGTTATTTTGTTCTCTAAAATATTTGTGTAGGTTTCTTACTTGTAAGTTCATCTCTTGGATTGATAATGCGGATCCTTTGTATCTCTTGTTCCTTCCAATATATGTAATATAAAGGAGAATGTTAGAATTTAGTTATTTAATATAGTTAGGAGTAGATATGTTTAAATAATTAGTAATTATTTTAACCTATTACAATGTTATGTAGGGATGCCTCCCAAAAAAAAAAAAAAGTTAAGGGATGGTAAAATGGGGAACTTCCCCCACATTTCCTAAGAAAAACCTTTGTGGGGAAAATCTCCAGGATGTCCTTGAATATCAAAAGACATTTTCAAAACATCCCCCATTTTTTTGTGTTTTTGGGGACGTTCGAGGACGTGTGGATGTCCACAATGTTTTTTTGGTGTTGTTTTCTTTTTTAAAAAAAAATAAAATAAAGCTAAATATTGTTATTTCAAATGATGATTTTGATTTTTGGGACGTTTTAAGGCTCTTATCTTGAATTTGTCACATAGTTTCGCCCACTAAAAGGTTCCACACAACCCGATCACCTTCTCCGCAAATTTCCCGATGTATGGTAATGGATGGCCTCAATCTAATTGCACCATTGTGTTGGGCTTAAATAAAATTGAAAATGAAATAAATTTGGGAAGAACCTATTATCTTTGCTATAGTGTAAGATTGTTTTTGAAGCCACTCATTTCTATTATAAATCTACTTACAATTCACTTTGGAAGCTCCAATCATCAAACAAACTTACAACGCCTATATGTATAGTTCTATATGAAGAGAAAGGATGTGTAGATGTTAAAAGTAGTATGGCATAGGTCAAAACATTTACCGATTAACCATAAGATGGTTGTATTGTAATATAAATACATACTAAGAATCAAGAATGATATATCAATACAAAAATATTCAAGTACAAATGTGGATGGTGGACCGTCACAAATTGATATTCATAAAAATTTTAAAATTTATTTGTATATATTTTTAATTACGTTACCTAGGGAGAGGGCCCTAGCCCATTGTGGCATCACCAGCCCACACGGTCGTGGAACCATCTAAGGATGGAAGTTTTAAGCTCTCGGCTAGCCCACGGATTAAACCACATTAACATGGTGCCCTATCACATGGGTATCCATACGGTTGGTAGTAGGCTTCCTTAAAATGAAGCCAAGATTTGAACCTTGGACCTCCCAAGTTCAAGGAGACCCAAGAACCCTTACACCACTACCCATTGGATAAAATTTATTTGTATATTTTTAATGTTCATAATTTTATATATTATTTTGATAGTCGCCATCCCCAAATTTTGGAAAATTCATCCTACCGTCTCCGGT
Source organism: Taxus wallichiana var. yunnanensis (assembly GCA_018340775.1). Lineage (NCBI taxonomy): Eukaryota > Viridiplantae > Streptophyta > Pinopsida > Cupressales > Taxaceae > Taxus > Taxus wallichiana. The sequence continues at coordinate 507,878,451 of CM031236.1, read as the reverse complement.
CCCCATTCTTAGTTAACTATGACCTATTATAATCTAGATTATTAGTAGTTAGTTTAATTGGCTATGTTAGTGAAATTTTTAGCTACTATTAAGAAGGTTGTTAGAACACTTGTAGATAGGAGTGAGTTCGATTAATTTGTGGTAATTAGTAGAATGTCAAACTTGGTTAAGTATCGCCTATTTCAATGAAAGTAATCCTTGTGGAAAATGCTTTCCAATGATTATCAACATGAACCACTTCAAAGAAAAAGAGTATCCAACGTTTTGGATTAGCCACTTGACTTGGAAAGATCACATGGCATTGCAACTAAAGTAGCATGATGAGTCGGTGATTGTTGGTCGTCAAATAGGATTTTTAAGAAGAGCAATAGTCGGGACAAGAAGTCCCTCCTCTTTAATGGGAGAGGTTCCCTTATTCAGAAACAAACTTATTTACAAATGTACAAAACATTATTCTCTGGTTAAACTTGGATATTACGAAAGTGTTTTCAATGAGGATGTTCAAGTACAAAAGGATAGAGGAATGGGAAGACGAGAAAAAGCAGAAAGGCAACATGCAGAATTATAGATAACAGAATAATTCTTTATGTATGCGAAGTTAAAGTGAATTTAGAACAAGATCATTCATGTCAGATAAATAAGATGGAATTCAAAGACACAAAGTTCTGTAAATAACATCTGCTAGAACACAAAGTTTCTCAACATAACACAGATTCATTAATCAAGGACACAAAGTTCCTTCTTGGTTATACAAGATCACCGTACTTGCAAAGTCGAAGAGTATGCAATCGGCAAGACTAATAAACTTGAGACAAATGATCTTCGTAAAGAAAATAAATGAAAGCTTAGGAATAACAGAGATCAGATAGACAAAGAATGGAAAGTCCTTCTGTATTGATTTCTTTATGATCTATTTACACTTTCAGAAAATATGCCAAGTTCTTCCTTTTTGAATGGCGTAAAGAAAGCCATTATATAGCTTACAAATCAATTACTCTTCGTAACCGTTTCTTTTAACTAAAGAATAGTTAAGGACTGCCAATCACAGTACCTCAACTCATTACAAAGAAAACGGCAAAAGAAACGGAAGAAGAGAAAAGAATGAGGAGAAGAAGACAGGTGGCCAGTCACTGGGAGGGACCCACTGACTTCAGAATCCGCTGCCTGAATTTCTTTAACGCTTCAGCTATGTCTCTGCCACGAGGAATTGACGTGTTGGCCGTAGACTGAGTCCAAAATCCAAGACACTTCTCCATCTCTTTATCAAACTCGACATGAGTATGATAATCTTTATTTGCTTCTTCAATGGCAGATTGAAGAGAGCAGATCTCCTTCATTTTATCCTTGGAGATGGAACTTTCCTTGAACAGATTATCTTTGACAAAAGCTCTGAATTGAGTTTTGATTTCTTGCAAGGAAAGGAGTACACCAGAAGTTTCATCTTGAAGATGGCAGTGTATATCTTTGAAAGCAGAGACAACCAGTGTCTTGAAAGCTTCGCCCTTCTGCCAACTGTTCTTCAGTTCTCCCAAAGCCTCCTCCAAGACTCTGATCTTCCACTCTACGCTGTAAACCCAGGATTTTGATAGATTATCCCTGGCATCATCAAAAACCTTATTCGCCAGCAAGATGTTCTCATCTGCCTGTCCCATAAGGCGAAGGTCTACTATGCAACTGCTCCAGAGTTTCAGCTCTTTATCCATGATCTCAATAGTAGAGGAGAGCTTCTGTTGCAAATTGCCCACTTTTCCATGGAGTTTGAAAGCTTCATCGATGAAGTTCAACCCTGCAACAAGCATATCATCCACCATGGCTTCCATAGCTTTGCCATAGATGGAATACTTGTGCATGTCTTTGATACTCTGCACTTCATCTTGGCTCAGGATTACAGGTGGTGGAAGAGTAGTCAACGGGGTAGGGTCCAAAACTTTGTCCTTAGACAAAAGAGACTTGATGAAACCTGTGAGAATTTGGGCCTGTTCTTCCAACTGTTCAATAGTTTGCTGCCCTTTCTCTACCCTCCCAATGACTCTTGTGACTGTTTCCTGGAGGTTGTGAATCTCACCTTCAGGGGTAGACTCTCCCATTGGAATCCTTGAGAGCTCTAAGTCAGATACCTGCAAGTCCTGCTCTGATTTATCCGTTGTAGGCTTGGCAATCTCCAGGAATTGCTGACCTTGAGCATCAGACACTATTCTGGAGGTGACTTTGGCTTTCTTGGCACGAGAAGGAGTGGTGCCCAACAAGGCTGCAACAACATCAAAATTTGACCCTGAGCTCCGAGAAGAAGATTTCCTTTTCCTATTGTCAACCGAAGATTGCACCCACGCAAAAGAGGAAAGAGAATCAACAGGAGGGGCAAGAGGGCCGAGAGACAGAGAGCTCATGACACTCAAGGTTGGAGCAGCTGTTGATTCAAGTTGAGATGTGAATGGGGTGCTTGAGGCAATTTTGGCAGAAGAATCTACAGCACCTGGGAGCTCAGTGCTCTGGATTTCTTTATCTTTATCAGCTGGGTCTTCAGGAGCATTTGCAGGGGTTAACATTTCACTTTCTGGAAGGAATTACAGAGAAACGAGATACACGCAGGGAATGAGGTTGCGAGGGTTCGAGCAAGGGTAGCATGGAAACAACGTAAGAATTGTAAAGATGACTTGCTCGTTATATAGCCGTTGAGAGAGAGAAGGGTGATCAATGCACATTAAATTCATATCCATCGGTTTGAAAAATAACATATTCGGGTAGAGCGGGAAAAACTAAGTATGAATGGCATTTGGTTCGTTTGGGACATGGAGACGCGAATGCGTGAAACACGTGGCTCGGCCGATTCGGGCGGCGAAGGAGAAGACACACAAATGCATTTTGGGACATTTGGGACAAAAAGTTCTAAAGTACGCGACTCAAAAAGGGTGTTCGGGTGTTTTCGGCGAAATTGGAACAACTTGCACTTTTTAACTTTGGGACATTTGGGACAAAAAGTTCCGAAGGATGCAACTCGGCAGTTCGGGCGAAAATGGAACAACTCGCACGAAAAGTTTGGGACACTTGGGACGAAAAGCTCGACAGCCCGAAAATGGAACGACTTGATTTTGGGGATTTCGCCGATAGGGCCAGATTGGGATTCAAAATGGGGAACAGAGCGTATTTCGGAACTTGGGACACGCTTGGGACAAAAATGTCCGACAGGCCCGAAATACATACAAAATGACCCAAAACATAGATTTTTTCAATTTCATGACTTTTTTCATACTACCAGCTTGACAGAAAAGACACTTAAACTCAAAATTTGAAATTTCACCTTCTTCAGAGCAGGGGGAATTTTGAGTGGACAACAACTGGCTCCTTTTGGGGATGACTTGACATGAATTCAAGGAATGAGACAAGGCAAGAACTTAGACAAACTTAGGGGAAGCAGACCAGTACCTTACCCATTGGGCAACGGCGTCAAAAAGCAGATCAATACAGAGGGCAACACACCAAAACAAAAAGGAAAGAAAAGCAAAAACGCTGTATAGAATATACAAGGGACTCCTTAATCACCTAGGACTTGAACAACTTGAGATACTTCCCACTATAAGGAAGTGGGAGAGAAGAACCATCCATGTAATCAAGATAAAAGGAATTCTCACCAGCAAAGTGTCTAATCTTGAAAGGTCCGAGCCACAGGGAATCAAACTTTCCATGGCTGCCACGAGGTTCATGTCTTTTGTCCCATAACAGCACGGTGTCTCCAACTTGGAAATCTCTGAACCTAGCTTTCTTGTCAAACAGGACCTTTACCTTCTGTTGGTGAACAGATATCCTATCAGCAACCATCAATCTGTCCTCATTCAGTTTGTGTAGGTACATAATTCTCTTGTCCAAAGCATCTCTGAAACTAGTATCTTCTATGGCCTTCATTAGGTGCAAGGTGGCGGTTCCATCTTATTCTTGGCAATTGAGCTTCTACTCCATATACCACTTGAAAAGGAGACATTCCAATAGCTCTCTTTGGTGTAATCCTGTCTGCCCAAAGAGCATCATAGAGCTTCTTGTGCCAGTTTCGTTGAGACTCATTGACCAACTTCCTTATGATAGTCACGAGTTTTGTTAGTGGATTCGCTTGCCCATTTCCTGGGGTAATAATCGAAGAATGAGCCAAGGAGATGCCATACCCGTAGCAGAAATCCATTATCTCAGTTGAAGAGAAATTCGAAGCATTATCTGTTACAATCTTATTAGGTACACCATACCTTACCAAGATGTTCTCTTTAATGAAGTTGCACACCACTTCAGAAGTAGTACTCTTGACTGGAATAGCTTCCACCCATTTTGTGAAATAGTCAGTGGCCAGTTAGCACATGAGTGTGACCAGCACTAGAAGCAGGATTAAGTGTACTAATGAAGTCCAAACCCCCTTTGCTGAAAAGGTTCCTCAATCACAACCGGCTTGAGAGGCAAAGAGGCCGATTTAGGTCTTCCCACAAAAGTTTAACAAGCCTCACATTTATCAACCCACTTAGATGCATCTCTGAACAAGGAAGGCCAGTAGTATCCTCCACGGAGTATCTTATGAGCTGTAACCATTGATGAATAGTGCCCTCCACATGCCTGATCATGAAAAGCTGAGTGCAACTTTCTTTGTTGTTCCTTGTCCACACATTTCAAAAATCTCCCATCTAACCCACACTTGAACAAGGCGTTTTCCCACAATACATATCAGACTTCGACCTCAATTTAACAGTCCTCTTTTCTTTGGCAGTTAAATGAGAGGGGCATTCCCCATAGGTGAGAAAATGGGCGATGTCAGCATACCATTCATCAACTGAACTAAGGAACAGAACAGTAGGAAGGTCAACTTTCTCCTCCAGCAACTCATGTTTGGCTCCTTCAGCAATGAGCTCACAAAGGCCTTTTCCACGAACCAGCTTGGTCGGTTTGATGTCAATGTCATACTCTTGGACCTTAGCAACCCAGTTCCCTCTCTTGGATCCAAATTCTTGTTGTGTGAGAATTGACTTGACAGTTGTATCTGGAACCAGCACCATGGAGTGAGAGTTGAGGATATAAAAACGAAACTGCTTAACAGCTTTGACCACTGCAAAAGCATGCTTCTCCATCATGGTGTATTTCAACTCATGATCTTTCAGAATATAGCTCATGAACGCAATTGGGAGTTCATGCTCATTAGAGTCTTCTTGAGTTAAGACAGCAGCCAAGGTATTATCTGTAGCATAGCAATAGATGATGAAATCTTTGCTGAAATCAGGACAGGCTAAAACAGGAGTTTTAGCGATAGCTCTCTTGATACCTTCAAAGGATTCCTTTCCTTCAGAAGACCAACCAAATGTTTGCTTCCCTTTCATCATCTGAGAAATATTCAAAGTTAACTCTGCAAAATCAGGGATGAATCTTCTCAAGAAATTTATCTTACCAAAGAAGGAGTGCACGCCCTTTTTGCTGGTTGGGAGAGGAATTTGTTGGATGGCTTGAACTCGTTCAGGATCAATCTTAATACCATCCTTGGAAATGATGTGCCCTAATAACTTTCCCTCAGTGACACAAAAGACAGATTTTTTAGGGTTCAGAGAGATCCCATGCTCTCTGCATCTCAGCAGAACTGTCTCTAGGTGATCAAAATGATCCGCTCTTGTCTTGGAAAACACTGTCAGGTCATCAAGATATATGACAATACACTTCCCTTTCAAGCTTCCAAAAGCCAGATCCATGGCTCTCTGAAAAGTGGCACCAGCGTTAATGAGCCCAAAAGGCATCCTCTTGTAAGCAAAGGTACCCCAAGGAGTAGTGAAAGTTGTCTTGTGTTGATCTGCAGTATCAACCTCTACTTGATTGTATCCCGAGAATCCATCGAGCATGGATAACATTTCAGACCCTGTAACTGCTTGCAAGACCTGATCCATCATAGGCAAAGGATAATTATCTTTCAAAGATGCCTGATTCAGGTTCCTGAAATCAACACAGATGCGGATCTCACCATTTTTCTTCCTAACAGGCACAATATTTGCAATCCATGTTGAATGGTGAATGGGAAAAATGATTTTAGCCTTCAACAATTTCTGAATTTCCTGAAAGATGGTGTCAGCTATTTTGGGATTGTATTGCCTCTGTTTCTGCTTGAAAGGCTTAATTTCAAGCTTAAGAGGAATAGAATGCTGCATATCTTTTGGCTTGAAGGCTTTTAGATCCTCATAAGAATAAGCAAGAACATCCTTATACCTCCTTAGAAGATCAATTGCTTTTCTCCTCTCATCTGTTGTGCAACATTTTCCAATGTTCACCAGCTTAGGATCAGTAGAACTCCCAATATTGATTTTGTCATGCTCAGCTGATTGTTGAGGTCCAGTGGAAGCTCTAGATTTCACATACCTGTCATGTTTATCAAATAGTTCCTCTAAGCTTACCAATCCTTTAGGAATCTTATTCCCCTTGAGTTTAATGCACCCTTCCTGATCTGTTTCTTCCCCTTGGGTGACTGCTTTGTCAAAGGGCACACTCTCACGAGGTAGGTTGTCACTTCCCTCAAAATACAGCTGTTCGAAATTACCCTTGAGTTCCAGGAAGGAAAGCAAATGTTGATCATCATTGAAAACCTACCAGTTGTTGGTGTTATCAGGTACACTGGGCCGATGGACCATCTCAATGGTGAACTTATCCTGAGAGAAATCAGGATGAGGAATCAGTAGTGACCCTGAGACAGCTAGTGAATCAGCCCTGCTGTTCTTTTCCCTAGGTACTGCTTCGATAGAGAAAGCATCAAGGAATTCAATGGAATCCCAAACCTGATTCCGGTAATGTTTCAGCCTTCCATTTTTACTTGAAAAAGGTTTCTGACCTGCTTTACTATCAACTCTGCATCACCACGAGCCAGAAGATTCTTTACACCTTGTTCTTTGGCCACTTGCAATCCGAGAATGAGAGCCTCATACTCTGCTGTGTTATTAGTATTCTCGAACTGCAACTTAAATGAAAAGGGGTGTAGGCCTCCTTCAGGTGACACCAGCAGGACACCAGCTCCAGAACCAGCTGAGGAACAACTTCCATCAAACTCTAAAATCCAAACCCCATTAGGATCCTTAGGAGACACTTTGGGGGGTCGGATTTCATCAGGGGACATAATCATGTAGTTACCATGCCCCATATCCTCATAAAGTATTTGTGCTCTAGGGTCATCCGTTTTCTGCACAATATACTCAGACTGCTTCTCAGGCAGCAACTTCTTCATGTGTCCATTGACAGGTATGAGTGCATGTGACCAGTCCATTTGGATTTCCCCACCCACGTCCTTCCAGAAGTTCCTACTTAGCAACATCCCGTATGAAGGGGGAATATCGCCACTAAGATGGTAGCCAACACTTTCTTCTCGGGTAAAGCAGCAAAAGCTACTTGTGCATCTTTAATTCTCCCGACCAGGGGCACCTCCTTACTCTCCATAGAGTAACAAGATCCGTAAGTGCGAGTGAGAGTCAGGCCTAAAGCATGAGCTACTTTAGCAGGCATCACATTATCTGAGGCTCGAAATCTATGACACAATTATTGAGCCTATGACCAGCTATAAGAAGTGTTACATAAAAAGGCTTGATTTTGTCAATAGGCGAGGTGACAGTGGCTACCAGACTAGGCTGTGGTGTAGAAGGAGGAGTGGGCAAAAGGCCTTTAGAGGTGGTCTTAGAGTGGGAATTGACAAAGTGGATCATTTTAGCAAAAGCTTTGGGATGGGTTTGATAATACTCAGCTTCTGAGATTTGGACCTTGGTCTTTTTCAGGTGATCAACAATATCAAAGGATCCAGAAGTGGACGGGCCATCATCATTTGGTACTCTAGGCTTATCAACTTTAGGAGAGAAAGAAGAAGCAATTTTAGTAGTAGGATTAATAGGACTCACCTTTGGTGTAGACGAAGTAGGGATAGGAGATCCTCTTTTTGCAATCACGGGAATAGTTGTCGACTGCTCCTTAGATTTCTTGATGGGCTGTGTCACTTTCTCCCTCTGATTTGTCTGTTCTCGAGTCATGACAGCGAATGATTCGCTATTCATGTCTGCTACTACTTCATCATAGTCATCTCCATCATCAATGCCCTCAGTGGTGAAGAAATTTACTCGAGATCCCTCAAGTTCGTCTGCTTCGTCATCAACTTCTCTCGCAAACTCTTCGCAAGCTTCGTTATCTTCATCATCATCTGGTTCTTCCACCTCGCAGGTCGCATTGACAGGGACTTTAACAGGAGGTCCTTCAAGTGCTAATCTTGTTTGAGAAGTAGGCAAATGATTTCTGGGCTGAAAATTTCTCCTTGGAACATCTGCATAAGGGGCATGCTGAGCCAATTGTTTCTTTATAGCAAGAAGATCATTTGCAAGTTTTTGAACTAATGGATTAGTGTTAGGTCTAGGGGTGGAAGAGGAAGAAGCAGCAGACTTAGATTTGGGAGGGTCTCTTCTCAACTTCCCTGACATGATCAAGTCATCCTCGATACTAACAGCGAGACTTTGATCCTCGACCAATGTTGCGAGATTAGCCCTTCTTAGTGCATAACTAACTTTGGGCGATTGAGCATTTAGGAAGAAACATTTTTGAATTTGATCAACAGGTCGGGTAGGCTGCGGAATTTTATTGATCAATTTGTTGAATCGGGCCACAAATTCTCTCATGGGCTCTTGTGAATCTTTCTTTATCTGAGAGATTTGGGCTAGCAAGGCATGTACATCTTCTGCCGGCTTGAAACGGTTTTCGAACTGAGTTCTCATTGTGTCCCAGTCGGTGATAGCACCAGCCGGAAGGTGGTAGAACCAATCAGCGGCATTATCTTGCAAAGTCTCAACGAACAGTCTCACGGAGACGTCTTCATGTTCGACTCCCAGAACTCCACATGCAACAATGAAGGCTGCGATGTGTTCATCAGGATGCACTTTGCCATCGCCTTTGAACTTAGGAAAGTTCTTCCGGTTACCTCTGGGTAACTCATGCAAAGGCTGAATGAGGGCTAGGGGCCCGACACGATGACCCCATGGTAATGGTGCCGCCATTCTTGGAAAAATGGCTTGGAGAGGGACTACAACACCAGCAAGAATCAAAGCTTGAAGATTTGGGCTAGCTGGCTCTGAAGGAAAACCACCCGTAGGAATTCTGTCTTGAACAGGTGGAGTGCTTGTCGAACGAGTCCTTCTATTTGAAGGGAAAGGAAAACCCTGCTGCTCCAAAAGCTGAAACTGAGAATCTTCGATACCAAGGGCCCTTCTCCCTCGAGTGAAACGCGGAGTCGCCAGATCAAAGGATGATCAAAAATTACAGAACTGGAATGCGATTTTCCCAGCGGAGTCACCAAAAACTGTTGGTCGTCAAATAGGACTTTTAAGAAGAGCAACAGTCAGGGGACAAGAAGTCCCTCCTCTTTAATGGGAGAGGTTCCCTTATTCAGAAACGAACTTATTTACAAATGTACAAAACATTATTTTCTGGTTAAACTTGGATATTACGAAAGTGTTTTCAATGAGGATGTTCAAGTACAAAAGGACAGAGGAATGGGAAGACGAGAAAAAGCAGAAAGGCAACATGCAGAATTATAGATAACAGAATAATTCTTTATGTATGCGAAGTTACAGTGAATTTAGAACAAGATCATTCGTGTCGGATAAATAAGATGGAATTCAAAGACACAAAGTTCTGTAAATAACATCTGCTAGAACACAAAGTTTCTTAACATAACACAGATTCATTAATCAAGGACACAAAGTTCCTTCTTGGTTATACAAGATCACCGTGCTTGCAAAGTCGAAGAGTATGCAATCGGCAAGACTAATAAACTTGAGACAAATGATCTTCGCAAAGAAAATAAATGAAAGCTTAGGAATAACAGAGATCAGATAGACAAAGAATGGAAAGTCCTTCTGTATTGATTTCTTTATGATCTATTTACACTTTCAGAAAATATGCCAAGTTCTTCCTCCTTTTGAATGGCGTAAAGAAAGCCATTATATAGCTTACAAATCAGTTACTCTTCGTAACCGTTTCTTTTAACTAAAGAATAGTTAAGGACCGCCAATCGCAGTACCTCAACTCATTACAAAGAAAACGGCAAAAGAAACGAAGAAGAAGAAAAGAATGAGGAGAAGAAGACAGTGGCGATACCACCGGGAGGGACCACCGACTTGAGAATCCGCCGCCGAATTTCTTTAACGCTTCAGCTATGTCTCTGCCACGAGGAATTGACGTGTTGGCCGTAGACTGAGTCCAAAATCCAAGACACTTCTCCATCTCTTTATCAAACTCGACATGAGTATGATAATCTTTATTTGCTTCTTCAATGGCAGATTGAAGAGAGCAGATCTCCTTCATTTTATCCTTGGAGATGGAACTTTCCTTGAACAGATTATCTTTGACAAAAGCTCTGAATTGAGTTTTGATTTCTTGCAAGGAAAGGAGTACACCAGAAGTTTCATCTTGAAGATGGCAGTGTATATCTTTGAGAGCAGAGACAACCAGTGTCTTGAAAGCTTCGCCCTTCCGCCACTGTTGTTCTTGATTCTCCCAAAGCCTCCTCCAAGACTCGATCTTCCACTCTACGCCGTAAACCCGGATTTTCGATAGATTATCCCCTGGCATCATCAAAAACCTTATTCGCCAAAGCAAGATGTTCTCATCTCGCCTGTCCCATAAGGCGAAGGTCTACTATGCAACTGCTCCAGAGTTTCAGCTCTTTATCCATGATCTCAATAGTAGAGGAGAGCTTCTATTGCAAATTGCCCACTTTTCCATGGAGTTTGAAAGCTTCATCGATGAAGTTCAACCCTGCAACAAGCATATCATCCACCATGGCTTCCATAGCTTTGCCATAGACAGAATACTTGTGCATGTCTTTGATACTCTGCACTTCATCTTGGCTCAGGATTACAGGTGGTGGAAGAGTAGTCAACGGGGTAGGGTCCAAAACTTTGTCCTTAGACAAAAGAGACTTGATGAAACCTGTGAGAATTTGGGCCTGTTCTTCCAACTGTTCAATAGTTTGCTGCCCTTTCTCTACCCTCCCAATGACTCTTGTGACTGTTTCCTGGAGGTTGTGAATCTCACCTTCAGGGGTAGACTCTCCCATTGGAATCCTCGAGAGCTCTAAGTCGATACCTGCAAGTCCCGCTCCGATTTATCCGTTGTAGGCTTGGAAATCTCCAGAATTGCTGACCTTGAGCATCGGACACTATTCGGGAGGTGACTTTGGCTTTCTTGGCACGAGAGAAGGAGTGGTGCCCAACAAGGCCGCAACAACATCAAAATTTGACCCGAGCTCCGAGAAGAAGATTTCCTTTTCCGTTGTCCATCGAAGATTACACCCACGCAAAAGAGGAAAGAGAATCAACAGGAGGGGCAAGAGGGCCGAGAGACAGAGAGCTCATGACACTCAAGGTTGGAGCAGCTGTTGATTCAAGTTGAGATGTGAACGGGGCGCTTGAGGCAATTGCGGCAGAAGAATCTACAAAGACACTGGGAGCTCAGTGCTCTGGATTTCTTTATCTTTATCAGTTGGGTCTTGAGGAGCATTTGCGGGGTTGACATTTCACTTTCTGGAAGGAATTACAGAGAAACGGGATACACGCGCAGGGAATGAGGTTGCAAGGGTTCGAGCAAGGGTAAAGCATGGAAACAACGTAAGAATTGTAAAGATGACTTGCTCGTTATATAGCCGTTGAGGAGAGAGAAGGGTGATCAATGCGCATTAAATTCATATCCATCAGTTTGAAAAATAACATATTCGGGTAGAGCGGGAAAAACTAAGTATGAATGGCATTTGGTTCGTTTGGGACAGGTGAGACGCGAATGCGTGAAACACGTGGCTCATTTACGATTCGGGTGAAGCAGGGAGAAGACGCACAAATGCATTTTGGGACATTTGGGACAAAAAGTTCCGAAGTATGCGACTCGGGTGTTTCGGCCGAAATTGGAACAACTTGCACTTTTTAACTTTGGGACATTTGGGACAAAAATTTCCGAAGGACTCGACTCGGCCGGTTCGGGCGAAAATGGAACAACTCGCACGAAAAGTTTGGGACACTTGGGACGAAAAGCTCCAACAGGCCCGAAAATGGAACGAATTCGGGGATTTCGGCCGATCGGGGAACAGAGCGTACTTCGGAACTTGGGACATGCGGGACAAAAATGTCCGACAGGCCCGAAATACATACAAAATGACCCAAAACATAGATTTTTTCAATTTCGACTTTTTCATACTACTAGCTTGACAGAAAAAGACACTTAAACTCAAAATTTGACAGTTCACCTTCTTCGAGGAGGGGTAATTTTGAGTGGACAACGTTTGACTAAACTTGCATGGAATTATAGAAGGAAATATATTATATTTAAAAGTTTGAACATAAAGAGTCAAAGCGTAAGAAGTTCATATATATTTTAATAAGAGGAATAAAGAAAACAGAAATTTGTGAATGTAGCTTGTTGGAAAATCTTTCAACCGCAGCATGACATCCATATCAAAGACCATGGACTCGTACATAAAATTCAAGGCAATCTTAAGACAGTACTAGGGATACGTGCTTATATAATGGTAAAGGACAAAAAAACCTACACATTTGTTCTACATTTTATCCATCTCCTAAAACATGACATGTGGATATGGTGACACACGAGAAGCATGTCAACCCATGCAAAAATATATACAAATAACAGAATTTGGTATTCCTTCAGAAATCAAAAGGGAAACAAAACATATATCTTAATCGTTCATTCAATTTTATGTAGACACGTGGAGTTGACAGGTTGGAGAAGTTGAATAACACAACTTTGAGAGGCGATTATTGGAGAGAAGAACACCGAAAATGTGGGGTGTTGTGAGAAGAAAAGAGGTGTTATCACTTCACTCATTGGATCTGTAATTATTGGCGTATTTACGATCACCCTTACACCTTAAAATCCACGACAAACAAGTATATCTTTCTAGAAAAATATTTGTTTATTTGATGAAGTGGGTGTTATGTTTTCTCGTTGTAAATTTTATTGTTGTGTGTATATTACTCTCGTGCTTCATTTGGTTCTATTTTTATGCCATCCTTGTGTATGTGTTTTATGGGTGAAAGGAAGATTGTGAAAATTTTAAAGGAATTGCAAACCTGCACATTCCTATATTTAAAAGATAAAAGCTAAGAGTAGTATTTTTATTTCAAGGCCTACGTGTGGAAAATAAGTCCCAACCTAGGTGTTAGGCATAAGAGAGAGGGAAAAGTCCTTGCTAGAAGGCCAATTTCTTTTTTTTGTAGCTAAAACTTATATTGGGTATGAAGAGGGAGAAATAGCACTAGATAAAGAAAATATATAATCCTAGTACTAAAGGAAAGATAAAGGCAAAGGTTGTCCAAGTGTGAATACCCGACCTATTTTGAGATGCACAAGCACTGGGTATGTGGGTGTGGGTGTGAGTGTGGGTGAAAAAACGATTTTTGTTTTTTGCACTGAGTGCAAAATGTCACACCCAGGTGAAATTTTTTAAGTTCAATCTTGCACCAAATTTGTTTTCATGTAGAACCAAAAAAAAACATTCGATAAAACAATAATAAATTATTATTTGATAATCACAAACCCTAAAGATATGAATAAAAGGCTCAAGCATAAAATTAAAACGTAAAGTTTTAGGCTTTTTTCCCACAACCGATAGGGATTTCAAAGTTTCACATTTTTTCCAACAAGCGTATCCGCATTTTTTGCTAAGTAACAAGGATATTGGCTTCCACCTCCAACAATAGTGATTCAACCAGGTTGTTCAAATTGGACCAAACTTTTTCTACTGCAATTTTTCTCAACACATTTGCATCCATTTATTTCCACACCACAGTCAACAAAAACTTGTTTCCTACTTTTTCTTTCCTTTTCCTCCATTTTTGGTTGGTCGTTCGTGTTTGGTTGCTTAGGCTAAGCATTTGATTTTTCAAGAGAAGTTAACTTTTAATATAACCATTAGATTATGTACTCTAATTTAACCTATAGCATGATGCCCTAACATAACTCTTAATTCCTTAAATTATTATAAAAAAAAAAAAAAAAAAAAAAACATCAAACAATATTTAGAATCTAGATCATATAGATGTTTATCAATTTATGTGAATGCTTCAGATGTTTATTAACAATTTAACATGGATCTCATTTATTTGATACTCGATTTTTTACTTGTAGTTAACAATTTTATTTTTAGTGTTTTATTAAAAATAGGTATATTAATATCATCATATTAGTTATCTCTTCCGAGAAGGACAAGAGCAAGTATCCACTATGGGACTTTTAGACGAGCAAAGGAGGGACCACAAAGCATGTCAAATGTAACCTTTGTGGTGAGGATTGGTGGGGAAGCTACTCTAACTTATTGGGTAGGCTCACTTATGGTGTGTGAGTCAAGATCCAAAATTTGATGAGAGAAATCATATGTAAATAACCTAGTGTTGCAAATGATGAATTTGAAATTGATGCTTGTTGTGAGTCGCAACCTTCAGTTGTAGGTGGCAATGCTATGGTTGGTACTAGAACCGAGCCACAAAGTATCCCTTCTTGTACACTTCCAATGGTAAAAAAACACAATGCTTCCTCCATCACATCTTTGTTTGACAATGATATTAGCGCTAAGATGGAAGTTGACATTGCTAGATTGTTTTATGCATGTTGCATCCCATTCAATGTGATCCGCTCTCCTTATTTCCATTGGATGGTGCATGCCAAAAATGAGGGTTCTAACAGGTATAATCCTCCAACATACACCAAGCTTTGCACCACCTGTTTGGATCAAGAGAAGTTGAGAGTTGAGAAATATCTTTCTCTTATAAAAAATAATTATGGAAAACAGGGTTGTTCAATCATTATGGATAGATGGACTGATGTAAGAAACGGATCTTTATTAAACATAATTGTTTCTTGTCCCATAGGTCAATGTTTCTTGATGGTTATTGATTGTATTCTTCAAGATAAGAATGCCAAATATCAAGCAGATTTGTTGTCTACCACAGTTGGGGAGGTTGGTCGATCACATATTGTTCAAAGTTGTTACAAATGCACCCTTGTATG
The DNA here is from genome assembly GCA_018340775.1 of Taxus wallichiana var. yunnanensis. Lineage (NCBI taxonomy): Eukaryota > Viridiplantae > Streptophyta > Pinopsida > Cupressales > Taxaceae > Taxus > Taxus wallichiana. The sequence continues at coordinate 507,863,406 of CM031236.1, read as the reverse complement.
TAAAGCTACATGGTTGATGGTTGAGCATCGTACAAACATATTTATTGGACACCTTGCTTGATTCATGCCATGAACAATGGTTTGAAGGAAATTTCAAAGTTTGATTGGGTTACTCCTTACATCCACACAGTGAGGAAAATACAAATGTTTATATGTAACCATCACAAGCACAAGACATATATCAATCATGTGCAAAGGTTGAGCTACTAAAACCTAGTGATACGTGATTTGCTAGCTTCTTTATCCTTCTTAAAATATTCCTTCGGTACCTAGAGCACTAAGTAGCATGGTTATCGGTGATGCGGTCTAAGTGGGAGCTATCTTATGGTGAGTGTGTAATGTCCCCTTTTCTAGATTAGAATAATTAATAATATTATTTAAGTTAGGTCTGGTCATTTCTAATCTTTGGGAAACTTAATAATAATATTATTATTAAAATAAAAAGTATCTTTAAATACTTTAAGTAAAATTAATGATTTAACTAAGCTGGCCAAATATAACTTTATGTTATATTATAAGGCAACTTATGTTTTATTATTAACAATAAAAGTGACTTTTAAATAAAGTAAGTTGACCACCATGATTGAAGGAAAGAAGAAAGAGAATTTATAAGAGGAGGATGAAGGGTTCATTTGGGGCATCTATCATCTTGATTTTGGGAAGCCGAGCACTTGTGCTTCTACTTTAAGTTATTGAGGACAGAACCCCTCCTTGTTATCCTATTGGGGACAAAAACCCTCAATAGATTAGAATAATTGAGGACGAAAACCCTCAATTTGTGCATTGGTGGCTTCATCCAGAGGTCACGATTGGGCTTCACTTCAGTATTTTAGGGCTGCATTCAGAATTTTTAGTGCTAGGGCATCATTTCAGCAAGGGCTTCAAGAAGAGATCCAATTTGAAGATTTTTGAGTGTGGAACAACCACATATTTCAATATTTGTGTTTTGCAAGGGTTTGTTGATTAGTGTTTGGCCAATTTTAGACCCTCTCCGAGGGTAGCGACTTGCATAGTGGATGAGTTTGATAGTATCTAGTGCACGACACTTCATTTCTTGTTGATATTTGGATTGCTCATAATTTCTAAGGCTGGTTGCATTTGTCAGATTGAATTTTGGACCATGGAATCTTAACTTCTAGCCATTTTTTTAGTGGATCCACTTTGTCTTTACAAATTTAATTAAATATACTCCAACTAAGGGTTTTAAAGCTCATTTCTTAGCTTGTACTTGTTCTAAATTATTTATAAAATTTCTACATGCTTTGGATGTTGTAAAAGTGGTTTTGGTGGTGAAATATTGCAATTTTCCTTTTGTTGTACCTTGCTGACCAAAAATTCAGTCAACTATTATAAATTTCCATTTTCTTTGAGTTGGGTTTGTGCCATTTCCCTTCTTTTAAATTTTCAGCCTGGAAAGGGACATTACATAGTGCCATGGAAGTCAAGAGGTTGATTATAGATGATTCATTTTGCTTTGAGCTGAGATACATTAACAATGTCTTCCAGCCCATAGTAAATGTCATCAACCATGCAAACACCGATTTTCCTTGCTTGAGGAACTTTATGAGACCATTGATTCCATGCATGAGTGGATTTTTACAAATGCAGATAGGAGGGGCCCTATGTATTACAAACAATTGGAGGGAAAGATACTTGTAAGATGGAATTGCCTCAACACGACTTTTTACATATGATTCGCATGTGCCTCAAATACAAAGTGGTATGACATTGAAAAACTGAAAAAGAGGCCATCATTTGCTAAAGGAGAGGTGACATGTGGCTTCATGCAATGTGTGAGGAAGATATATGGAAATGGCGAGAAGCAAAGAGCATCAAAGAACAATTTGTTCACTTTGTTCATGAACGTGGTGACTTTTCATCCATGAATGCAAAGACTCATTTAGGTGTGATGGATCCTACTAACTAGTGGAAACTTCTTGTTAGAGATCAATCTAAAGAGTTACAGAGGTTTGTTGTTCACTTGCTATAACAGGTGGCAAGCTCATCTCGCTAGTGAGAGGAATTTGAGCACATATTGTTTTATTCACAATGTGAAGAGAAACCATCTTGAATCAAAGGGAGCCGAGAAATTGGTCTTCATCCATAGCAGCCTTCGATTGCTATCACATCAAGATCCCGCTACAAAGAGGGTCCTTCTAGGAAATGGGATGTAGAAACGGAGGACACTAGTTTAGATGAGGATATTCTAGAGATGGACTTTCGTGAGTTGAGTGTTGTTGATGATCCCCCCCGTCAAAATGAATAATGAGATTGAGAATTTCCTTGAGCAATTGATGCACGATGATGATGTGGATGAGGATCTCTCCAATTTAGATGCTACATATCCTTCTAGTTCTTTCGCTTGTCTTGATGCCATATGAGAACGAAATAAGTTTGTAATTTTGATTTACAATTACTACCAAAAGTAACAAATAGTTATTTGACACTTTCGATATTATTTAATATTTTGTGATTATCTCATGACACATATCAATGTTTGACTTTGAAGATTGAAATATATAATATGATATTGATGACTATAATTTAGTTTATTTGAACTTTGCTAAGTTTCAAGATAAAATCATGCTTTATGATTTATCTATTATCATTAATGTTTTTAAATTTATGCTTGATGAATCACTTATTCGGTTATTAGTCTATCTAGCATAGCCAAGTTTTGTTGTGTTGCACCCTTGCACATTTTGTACCCTCACATACCGCACCCTCATACCTTACACCCGTGTACCCAAGTTGTGTGAGCTCACATTGGTTGTTGCATATAGGCACTTTGCATACCCCCACACCTTCACATCTAGACAACCTTGGATAAAAGAAAGGGTAGTACTAAACATATAATGCTAGAGCTAAAACATCCTGCAATCTTGTTTTCGAGTGTCTCAAAATGGTGTTGGCCTGGGTGAAAGAACTTGTATATATAATAGAACAAATGCACAAGGCTCCACTAAAACAATAAAGTGCCATGAAAGATATCATGAGCCATTATATCGTTTAATATTTGAAGAAATCATGCAAGCTCTTGTGCATGAATTATACGATCTTCACCGCATTCAAACTCGGAAATGATATTTTCAACCAAGAGCTAAATTAAGATATTTCATATTTGACTTGGGAAAGTATGCCTTTGGCCAAGGAAAAATACTTGTAAATTTGTAATAGTAAAAATAATTATTGTGTAATTTTTCACGATTATGGAGCTCGATATAGCACCGCATAACTCACATGACCGATTTACTTCACTTTGGATGAAGGAGGCCAACAAATCGGAAAGAGCAATTATAATTGTGTGAATTTATTTTGCTTGTTTTCTTTATCAAAAGAAGTTATTTTTCCTACCAAACATTTGGCAAAACCGATAGCTTATCCAAGAAGTAGAGATTAAATGTAAAAACAAGAGCATGCATTCAAGGTTGTTCCATTTGAGGGTATTGATACCTTTGATAAAACGAACCGCAAAGCTCGGAACTCGATACCATCTTGTGTGCATAATCCCGCACATAAAAATCTGCTTTTTTAAAAGCACAACAAATTAAATCACCTGCGCAATGTAACAAAAACTATTATCAAAGATGCTTATTTATTTGTTACGCACCATCCGTAAAATTGAAGTTGAGGTATCATTGAAGGAAACCCTAGCAAGTCCAATCTTCGCAGATCTTAAGATGCAGTCTGAATTGGCTAATACATTCTTGGGCTTTAGATCCCAATGGAAGACATTTGTTGCACGAGAAGCACATCCTAGAAGCACATGTTATAGATGTTTCACGCATGAGAAAAAACAAATTATATAAAGTTTGCAACGTAAAAATAACTATATGGATTGAGGCCAAACAGTTTGACTCTAAATATGGACATATCGCCACCCGCATTAGATATTTACTATTCTTTCCACATGTACTCATTTTCAAATCTGGAATCAACCGTGTTATAACTCATATGATATATCCATCCAGATTATTTATTGGTACAAAATGTATACTATCACCTGTAATTAAACAAAAAACATATCAACTATGAAAAAAAGAAACTAGGAAAGTTTCCCCCAACAAAGGTTTCAATATTAAAGGCAAGAAAGGGCAGAGATTAAATGGTAACCTTTAGAAAGTTGTCTACTAAAGCTAAATTTGATGGTGTTTCCAAAGGTTTCTCTGGACCAGCTACAAGCATATTTCATGATTATGAAGGCAAGGCATCCTCTCTACATGATTTGATTTTATAAGGAACTCAAACATTATTACTTAAATTGAGGCTATAAACAGGGTTCTAAACATGGGTTGACCGAGCCGTGACACATTTTAAATCATATGATACTACTAATATTATAGTGTTTGCCACGAAGTCAAAGGAGTTCGGGAATGCTATCAACAAAAAAATCTATAACAAATAGGAGTTGGGAGCCTTAGTTAAAGAAGCAACGTCCTTGAAAGGTAAATTCAAGTACATTTTAATATTTCTTCGGTAGGCAAAAGATTTCTGTAATGGCTTAGAACTACGGGAGATAATTTACACCGCCTTCTTATGTGACCACTTCCCTTGACCGAAGGTACTTATGGCTTGAAAGGAAATCACTTAAAATGATTGTAAAACTAATGAGGAAGGCAATAATTGTTAATTCTTATGGCATTAATCCCACAAGCCCTTGCTTGGGAAAGATTTCCCTTTGCATTGAATCATGGTTTCATACGACCTAACTTTGAAGCAACCCTACAATGCAGACCTTTTATGATGATCAATGCTCTTTAACATTGGTACAAATCTGGTTCTTCGCTTTTCTCGTTATCTTTTCTCCGAGAGAACCAAATTTGAACATAGCTCTTATTTCCAACTTTCCTTGAAATATGTCATTCTCCTTGCTCATAGATCCATTTAGTAGGACCAAGAGGAGAAACCACGGGCATGAGAAGCACAAATTTCTGTGTGCAAAAGGAACTAAAGAAGCTACCGTCTCTTTTGGATTCCACTTCATCGATGATGTTATAGATAAGTTTAAAGATTTAAGACTTTGTTCATATATCTTATTTTTCTTGAGAGGCTTTCCCTGATCTCCGAGTTCTACAAATGAGGCAAAATCAATCAGAACATCAAAAGAAAGATCCCACATATGAGTCGAATTAACTTTCCTAAATCTAGAAAATCTAACCTAAGAATGTAAATTTATCACCAACTAAAAAAATATGGAAGTCTAAAGATTTGACTCAAGCTCTGGGCAAGATTGTCAAACTCTTCAATCTTGATTTCAAAATATCGAAATGCATATTATCACCATAGAGGAAGAACATTTAAGAGAGGATTGTCCTTTGAAAAATAAAAAGAGTTTGGAAAGAAAGAGTTTGGAACAATAGAAAGAGTAGCTAACCCGCCATTAAAGCCAATCCTCGCATCATTGAAGCCAATCCTCCACATTCTTCAATCTCCTCATGGAACAATAGAAAGAGTTTGTAAAGAAAGAACATTCAAGTGAAGGAATCCATACCGCCACATGGCGTTAGGTTCGCAATGCCCAAAATTTCAATAACAGAGATAATGGATATACATAAGGTATTGATGGTCTCTTTTTTTCTTTTTCTTTTTACTTTCATTCTATTGCTACATAGGGTAAAATATTAACAAAATATCTTTCCGAGCCTCGCTTAGGTATAGACAGCCGTGGTTTGGAAAGAAAACATAGCTATCAAATGTGCACTCCCATGACTAAGACAGCTCCCACCAAGTACTAGAAAATAGTAAACCTCTAAAATGTAACGAACAAGGAAACTAATAATGTAATTGTTGAGGAAACTAATAAAAAATTATGGGACCTTAAAATTGCTAAAATGTTCCTAAATTTTCTCACCAGCACCTACTAAGATATTTATGGAGCCCCCCTTCCATGAGACCATGCTTATATCGTCAGTAATGGCGACTTGTCGCCAAAAGCGGAGTTCATAGGAAACAAGTTCTCATTGCTAACCCGCCAGATAGAAAATTAAATTATGGCGAAGTGAGCCCATTCTTTCTAATCTGGCAGGCTAACCCTTGGATACTCTCCTAAGTGGTTCTAAAGGCTTCAATGAAGTTTAGAGTGCTGAAAAAACGCGTAATTACTCTTTATCTTTTGTCAATATTTAATGTCTTAACTTGAAAAAGGTATTAATGTTTTTCTTAGGCTATATTGGGTTGTATAATATTGTTTTCTGTAAAATTTAAATATGTAAATAAAAAAATTGCCATCTCCGAGTACCATCTCCTTTGTTTCTAAAAAAAATTGCACATGTTTTTATCTCTTCATACCCATCTCCTAGTAATTATGTCAGGAAGTAAACCAAAAATGTGATGCTTCTTTTTTATTTTTTTCACAAGCAAATCTGATTTCCAAAGCGTTAGTAGATAAGCTTGTGTTGGTTGCATATGATCATCCTCGCCCCACAAAGACCTTTGGATTGCTCGGACAACAAGTGGGAATGGTGTTCACCAAACAATACATGGGTATTTTGTTGATGAGGTTGAATAGATGTTGTACCCCTTGAAGTGTGTGGTATAGTGTTTGGTAACTGTAAATGTCTATGAAAAATGACATCTTCATCAAAATAGCCGATGGTTTAAGCTTGGTCAAGGATGTAGAAAATTTCATCATTAATGCATATGAAGGCATGTGCAAGGTCTCCTTGGTGAGGGTGACCCAATCTAAATATTTGATTAATAATAGTGGACATTTTTTAGAAATGTGTTTTCTATGAGCTCAAACGAAACAATCCAAGAGAGCAACAAAGCATGAGATTGAATTAACATCGATTGTTTGCTCTCCATTAATAGTTACCAATGGAGGAAAAAATAGCAAATGAGAAAATTCAATCTTTTTTAGATTAGATTAAGGTGTAATTCTTCCTAGCACTTGTCCACACACTAACCCTACTCCCATTGTCCTTTGAAAAGTCATTTATGGATAATATTTTGATTATAGGGCCTTGAATAAGGTACACATCCGAACATGTACTATTTTCAATGAAATGATATCTTGGACCCACTTCCGCATACCAAGAAGATCACAAATTAAGTTTTGACACACGAGATACCATTAGGTGAGAATAATGGAGGAGTCATGTGGAAAACACATTAAAGACAAGACAAGGTTTATATGAAATCTTGTACTTCCTTTTAGTTTGTGTAATGCTCTTAAATTTTCACGAGAGTGATGAATGAAATATTGAGGTCATTTACAATTTCTTTGCCTTGTATATTTAGATGACATATTATTTTTTTAAAGTTATGATAATCATCTAATGCATTCGGTTCAAGTTTTGAAATAGAATAAGTTATTGCTTAGTGAGAATAAGTGTGAGTTTGCGCAACAATCACTACCCTATTTGGGACGTGCTTTGGGGAGTGTGTATACACCTTATTTTTCACTCTTACTAGTGGTTTCTATTTGTAGGTTGTTGGCACATTAATCTCCTGAATGTGTACCTCAAGGGGCATACCGAGAATAAGAGTGGGTTAGTTGGCGTGCCGGTGAAAGAGTCGTCGTATGTGGCATCACACTAGTTTTCCCTAGAATGTCTCTTTACTACACTTCTACTACCTCTATATGACAAATGGATATCCCTGGTATTATTACTTTCATATCTTTCTATGGTACCTTTTACCTTCAAACCCCCTTCGATCACCTTTGTCTCTCTTATTAGTATTTTACTTCATCTTATTTATCTCTCATCCACCTTACATTCTATGATTGTTTGTAGCTAACTATTTGAGGCAATCAAGCATAACCTCGTTTTACATCCAATATGGTCAACATTGTGGGCTAAGAGATATTATGGTTTGAAGTCATGTTCCCTTATTTAAGGGTGTCATTGTTCTCATTTCTCTAGATCATCATCACATTGTCTTCTTTGTTCTCACTCTCAAATATGTCGTCAGAGGTTTTAGAGGTTTAGGGTTTACTAGAACTTATACTCGGAGGCTTGCTTTAGAGCATTGGGTTACTAGGAACAACATGAATATGAGTTGCTGTAAGGTACACCAAGTCTTTGAAATCGTCAACTTTGGTCTACGTAGGTCTTCTACCTATTCCTCTTGTGATCCACCCACAACTCTCTCACAAGGTGATTCTCACCATGGAAGGTTAATCTACCAATAGTGTCTTCACAAAGGTAGGCAATCTTAACCCTTCTTTCTCCTTCATGTTGGCATGATTGATTATTTTTAATGTATTATGCAAGAAATTAGGATATAATGACATATCTTTGTCTATTCCATTCTCTTTTACGGACCTTGACTATTATTAGCCATGTGACATTAAAACTATTAACCTAGATATGATATATCTCTTGCTTATAATCATTACTAATGGAATCTTATGATTATAGTAAGATGCCACCCTATCTTAGACTTAGGATTTGGAACCTTAAACTTGTGATGCGAATATAGATTGTATTGTCTTTTAGATCCACGATGATTAGGCTCCTTAGCATTATACTTGGCTTGGGGTTCGCCTAAAATGGTCTTATACTTATATCCTAATCTATATTATTGAGAAGAAAGAAAATAATCATTAACTCTATTAACAAGTTAAAATTTGTATGAAAATATTATACAAGGTGATTTACTATTTTTTATTTATGTACATCAGTATAAACATCTTTAATATTTAATTTAAAATTCACTAATTTAACATTAATTTATTAAAAATGCAATTATATGCTTCGTCATAAACATTTTAAAAGTATATCCGCGTCAATACCTAGTTAAAATGAAAATATGACAAGAGAGATCCGTCAATGGTCAAACGCTTTTTAGTTCTCACTATAAGAAAAAGTTTAATTTAAATATAGAATCTGTAATTTTAGTTGAAAAAACAATGCACCCGCACAGCGTATGAATGAAGATTTATTTATAAAGCATTTTGATTTCTAAAAATAAGACAACGGTCTAATTATAGTTGAAACAAGAAAGCAGGGCACGAATGAAAATAAATACAATGAATGTCTCCATTTTATGTTGTTTGATTCTGAAGGTTAATTAAGTCATTTTTGTGAAGAAATATACAGAGCGATAATGGCAAGTTACGGATTAATATACAGTCAGGATTTGAGTGAAGAAATGTACAATCCGGGAGAGAGTATATACTCTGAAGATGATGATGGTTGCAGCAAGCTGAAGATGAAGGAAAATAAGGGCAATCTGAAGATGGTGAAAAATCTTCCTCCCCCACTTTCCAGAGAAGAGGAGGACAGAAGACTTGCAGAATTCCTGAAGAAAACCAACGATGATTGGCATTGGCGCATGACTTGGAAAGCACCACGAGATGGGTACATTTGCAAAAGATGCAGAGTCAGAGGCCATTTCATTCAAGATTGTCCCACGATAGGAACCTCTTCTTTCAGGCCTGCCAAAGCATTCATATCCAGACAGCCCGCATTTTGAATTCCTCCACTGTGCAGCACAACCTACATTTCTATGTAAAACCCTGAATTACTATATTTTGCCCATCAATTTGTATTCAAGATTAAAAATAAAATCCCTATATTTTTCTGGGATTTATCAGAAACATTTATTTGTATACTCATTATACTGTTCTTTAATTTAAAGATTGTTGGTTTTTCACATGGCTTGAATTCTTAAAATTGCATTTCTCTGTTAATCACAAATGAAAAAAAAGGAAAATGACCATAAAAACATCCTGCAACTAACGCCTAAAAGCAGCTGCTGCAGAGGCGGAGGCAACAAACATCACATTGGGCCGAGAAAGGAGGTTGAGGATGCATTCTATTGTGTTTCTTGAAATAGATATGTGAAGTAATTTTAGGTCAAGAACTCCATTTTCTCCAACCCAGTATGTTTGGCTGAAAGGTGTCTTTCTTGTTAAACAACTAAAAATCTTGCAGTTCATATACAACTTCAGCACTGGGCTTTAATTTACAAAACAATGCACTTTCTTTAATCTTGCAGTTAATATACTGCTACATCTGCATTTAGTTTTCATCTTGATCGATTGACGATTCTGCAAGGAGGAGAAGGTGAGAATTCCAGCGGCAGATTGCGAGATTCCATCTCTTCTTTCAAAATCTTAATAATCCTTGATGGTAAGAGAAATAAACCTGAATTTCAATGTTCTTGATGAAAAGCTCTATTTGATTAAGGGGAATGCAATCAGTTAAAGCCTAATTTGGGTGGGGAAACGCAACAAACCCCAAAATTCTTGGTTGAGGTCAAATTGACAGCCCTCAAATTTCTTGTTCTTCAAGGTTTGCACAACCTAGAAGAATCTTGTCCACAACGCTGATCAGAAAGGTCGAAGATGATCACATGAACTTTCTTAGGAAGTTGAATTTGTAACTGTGTCTTTCTTTTGCTGTCCTTTTTTGAGCTTCTGGTCTTGCAGCTCATGCTGATAGTCTATTTAACAGTTAACATTTTCAATCAATAAATAAATAAAAGGAAGAGATGATGTATCATGCTGATAATAACTGTGTAGATAATGAAATCAATCTCAAAATCGACTCAAGTTACGACTTTATTCAGTATTGATATTTTGCATCAATTACATACAAATATGTCATTTGGAATTTCATTCACAGGTGAGAGCAAGTGTTTAACCATAGCGACTTAAAACATCAAACTCTTAAGCATGTGTTGTATGTATGGCAGAGCAGGGGCTAAATTTATATTCAATGTTTGAATTTACCTATATCTGTGCTAAAACACCATTAATGGTAAAGGATTTCAGCCTATTTCAATCAAACTGAATACTCTACTCTCTCTTTGAGATTTTAATTTGTTTTTCTTTCAATTTTAACAGCAAATCAGACCAGATTTAGTGGATGAATGCATGAAAAAGAGATTTAGAATTTACCTCTATTATCTATATGAATTAGTATGTTGAAGAGCACTGCTTTTAAACAATATAACTTTTGATGGTTGACTGCGTGCAAGAATAATTTTATTTGTTAAATGCATTAATTCCCATTGATTTTGAAATGGAACTAATGGATTTCAGCCAAAGACTTAATACAGGAAGGTATGGACTTACAAGTCTACATAGTCTGTATGTAGATTTACACAACGTAACTTGGCCAAGATTATAGATTCTACTGGGCTTTTGGCAAATCATCTCCCCTCACTCTTCTACAAGCAAGCCCCATGACACTGTATTTTACATATATTTTACAATCATGGTACCATATGCTGAGCTATCTATTATTCTAGAAAGCATATAACTGTGTCCCACTTTTTTGTAGTTTTTGTACTTTCAGCAAACTATGTCTGACAACCAAAACATGACCAAACACATATAAAATGACCAAACATGCATTTTTAAGAGGCTATAAATACCAAGGTGCAGGGCATCCAGAATTTACCTGATTTTTTAAATTTTTATAGTATTTTTTAATTATTTATTTACTAGTCAAATTTTAAAATATTTATGGCCACAAAGTGGGACACACTTGTATGCTTTGATATATATTTATTTCCTTCTATTGACAACAATATCTTTGTTTTTACTATTCCAATTATTGATAGTTCACATGTTTTTATTTCTAATACAACATGTGTGTTTATTCCTCTTGTGGCTAAGCCTTCTCTTTCTATAGGATTCTCCTCTCACTCTTCTAATGTTGTTATATGACAGCTTAGTACGATATAAACATTTCAACCAAATGTCTTAGTTTCACATGCACTATAAACCAACTTAATTGCTTAATGCCTTAGTTCTAATGTTGTTAAATGTCTTAGTTCAACCAAATGTCTTAGTTCCAAATCCAGATTGCATTGTGGACAAACCAACAAAGGAAAGCCACCTTCATAAGAACAAACTTAACCCATATAATTAACAAGTAAACTATAGAGCTCCATCTATTTTACACCAATTTCAGTTTTCATAGTGAACAAACCAACTAAAATAAAACCATCTTTATGGAAACGGAAACCACCCGATGATTAATACAACAGAGTGAGTCTCATAAATAACCAAAATCAGTTTCCATTATAAACAAAGCAACCAAAGTAAAACCACCCACACAGACACAATATAATCAATACACTATAAATAACAATCGAATAAACTCCCAATTTCGGTTCCTGCTATGAACAAACCAGCCAAAGTAAAAGCACCCACACGAAAAACAAACCTCAAACCAATAATACAAACCCTCAAACCAATAACATCCAATTTCAGTTTTCATTAAAAATGAACCAGCCAATAAGCCTATCTAGAAACAAAAAGCGCCCATGTAATTAAAGCGTAGGGGTCTTTCCAAGAAACATCCAACATCAATTCCCACAATGAATACACCATCCAAAGTAAACGTTATAAAGCAGTCTACATAGAAACAGAAACAACTCTATAATTACAACTACATTACTCAATCCAATTACGCCCAATTACAGTTTCCTTTATGAGATTTCAACAAAGCAGACAAAATAAAACCATTTACGCAGAGACAGAGGCCACCTATAGAAACTAAAATTGCGTTCTCGAATCCAATGAGCACCCACTTAAGGTACAAATCCCATCCATTAAAGCTACAGAGCTAAAACAATAGATCTCAACTCGAGATAAGAATATACCCAATGAAAATTAGGAAGAGAGATTGTATCGATTTGCGAATCAAAGGTGGTAGAAAGAGAATGATACTTGGTTACTGATTTCTCTGCTATATTGACTATCGGTCCAATTAAGTTAGCATCTTGAGGGTTAATTCTATGCCCGAGCTCTCTAAAGAAACTAAACTTGCAAAAAAAAGGAGTTTGTAATCAAAATTTGCGGAAAAGGCCCACCCTACAAAAGGAAGCTACAAAGACGGTAAATTTGAACCTCACGCTCTTGTTTCACTCTTTGTGCGGTTTTGGCTTTAACGTCTCATAAAATTTTTGGTCTTTGATAAAACCAAATAATTTAAATGCATTGAAAAACATTCCTACATACATTTATAGAATGCAATTCCCGACCATAAATACAGACTATAAAGTACCCAAACAAACAACCACCCGTATAACTAAAACAACAAGTACTCAATCCCATAACCGGTCAAATTAAGTTTCCACAATAAACAGAGCAGCCAAAGTAAAACCACCTTCATAAGAACAAAAACCACTAACATTATTCCAAGCGCGCGCGTGTGCCACACACACACATGCACAATGGGAATCCTGAATATGAATACACGCCCGGAGATTTAACAAAGTGGAGGAGAGGCCTTGTTAGTCAAGTTTATCTCAAATCTATTTAATCGACAGGAAAGACATGGATTTCGTATGAATTCCAACTCTCAATAATTTAGAACAGTGCTTGATGCCCCTCAAGGCTACTTTGAATTTGATGGTAAGAGAAATAAACCCGAATTTTAATGTTCTTAATGAAAAGCTCGATTTGATTATGGTGAAATGCAATCAGTTTAAGCCTAATTTGGGTGAGGATGTTCCTTCCAGTGCTTCCACCTCTGGGCTCTATTCCAATGCTTCCCAATCTCATCCGGCGCTCCATCAACACCCCTTTAGTTGTGGTTGGGAAAATGGACTGGACAATGCCAACCAGCCTTCCCATGTTGGCATTTCCCCCTCGAATCAAGGTTTACACATGTCTCAAAGTTGCACAACCTAACTCGGCCAAGATTACAGATTCTCTTTGGGCTTTTGGTAAATCATGATCTCCCCTCACTCTTCTATAAGCAAGCCCCATGACACGGTGAATAAATATTTGATAGTTCACATGTTTTTATTTCTTGTGTTTATTCCACTTGTGGCTAAGCCTATTGTTTCTATAGGGTTCTTCTCTCACTCTTTATTCTATAAAAATTTCAACCAAATGTCTTAGTGCCATGAAAATTGCTTGCTTTTGATCCAAAGGACAGTCCTTCTTCACGAATGTATGCCAACAATTTGATTAGCTAAACTTGAAAGTCTTATTTCCGGCCATAGTTAGGCAACATATGAACTATTTTAATGTATGAAATACAAGCCTTGGCTAAACAGACCGCGAACCTTCGGAAAAATTTCCTCACTTCATCAGTTGATTTTAAGATCAAGACCATGGAGTTGATAGTCATTTGACTCTTGATAACATGGCAGATTTTATAAGTAGAAGGATCATCCCCGTAAGTAGAAGGATCACTTGCAGGATTGATAATGTTCGCTTTGTAATATGGTTGATATTAACACAAGATATGGGTTTAGCTTGGATGTCTCTACTTTCTTCTACTCGCAAATATGGAACTCTTCAGTTTGTATATATTGATTCAACACTTTTCCTTTGAACCCTAGGTGAATTCCACTTTTCTTTCATATTTTGTAAACCTAGTGCTAAGTTTTCATTTGTTGTTTTTTCTGTGTTTCTTTTGGGTCAGATCTTCCCTTGTGCTGGTGAATATATGTTATACACAAAACTAAATGATAAATGATTACTCTTGTATTATTGTTGTTGGTAAGGAATGTTGCACGCAAATGAAAATTGGTATTTGGGAGGTCTTTCAAGTGGGGGCAATGACTATCTTCTTTCATGCACTCTTCAAGGTTATTTGGGTAATCATTCAAACAAACATGTCTTCTACAGAAATAAATATTAGAAGTGAAGAATAGACAACTAATTTTATCGCCAAACTGTAAAGAGCTAGTAGTTTAGTGGTATTTCTTATTCTTGATTTTAAAAAAGGTTGTCAACATAGAGAAGCCATTGATGGATTATTGCCCACAAGTAGTGGGACAAACTAACCATTGAATTTGTACAACCTTGTCAAGAAGACGTGGATGATTATAGTCGCTAGTCTCCTATAAATTTGGATGGTATAACTAAATGTTAGTCATGAAGATTGAAAGTTCATTTCATGTTTTCCTATGTACAGAGTTTACACGAATCCATATATATTAATATGTAAATATGATGGAGCGGATTTATTACGAAAGTGATTCCATGGAATGAAGAGGCTTGTTGGTATGAAATACAAGTATCTGTAAAGAAAAAATGTTACATGCACAAAGTGATGCACAACGACGATAATAGGGTATTTCAAGAATTTTGATGTTTCCCATGGATCTTGTAACCACAATTATATATAGTTGGTTAGGTACTTTACGCTCATCCAAGAAATCAAAGTCCGAGTAGACAACATAAATAACATCATTACGCTTAAAACTTGAGTGGGATTAACGAAAGGCATGTGTGTTCTATAGAGGTCGTCACGTGATAAGGTTGTACACACCACTCAACAATATATAGGGTAAATTGTACAAGGGAGTCTTATAGCCCAAATTTGTCTCTCACTTGATAGTGACTTAAAAATACTTTATATATCTATCATTTTGGTACCATATATCATGAAATTAATAGATTTGAATTCCCTAATACACCTTGGGAGAAAAAAATTTCTAAGCTATGAAAATAGAAATAAAAACATCACACTTATAACATACTCATTCTATAATGATATCAAGCTTGATCATCATCATATATTAGCTCATAAAATTTGAAATGGGCATGAAACTTGAACAAAGTTGAGAGAATCTAAATTAAATAAACACACTTCCTTTAACAACCTATTTTGGTGCTATGGGATGTTAAGAATTCATTTTCTCTAAATTTGGGTCACATGATATGTTAAAAATGTATTTTCTCTAAATTTTATCCTAAACATTGATTTAAATACACATTACACAATTTTCATTAGAAATAGGAAATTGTTGTTGCTTAAGGTAATATAATTATACAAAGAGAAAACAATCTCTCATTTGTATAGAATTTTTTTAATAAGTAGGTTACTCTAAAATAAACATTATTTTATTAAAAATTTGATTAATTTGTAATTAATTTGTACTCTTCTTTAATTATCCTAATAGCGAGTTTATTTAAGATTAACATTATTTTGTAAAAGAATGAATGTTTTGTAGCAATTTTTACTCACCTCTATCAATTATTTCCTCTCGATTTACCAAATTTAATGATTCAATTATTCGTATACTTTAAATCAATATAAAATAAATAAATTAAGGATTCATTTTCTTTATTTAAAAACTTGTTACATCCATTAAAGATCTCGTTTCTTAGCCTAATAAACTACATTATAAATATAAGGGTTTACACATTGTGTACTCGACTCAATTAACATTTTCAATCAATATATAAATAAAGGGAAGAGATGACGTATCATGCTAATAATCTATTTAACCATGTAGATAATGATTTAATCAATCTCAAAATCGACTCAAGTTACGACTTTATTCAAGTATTGATATTTTACATCAATTACAATATACAAAACCATCATTTGGAGTTTCATTGCATGAGTCTCTCTTTTCTATTATGGTACCTACTTTATACGTTGTACATGTTCCCATGTGCCTTAGTGCTTTAGTTTAGGCAAGTATTATTTCTTTGTCATAAATATAAGGGTTTACGGTTTTGCGGTATCCTTGAGGGTGTACTCTTCTCAAGGATTGATGATCCCGCGTTAATGGTAGTCAAGACTAGTTGGATCCCTTTCTTGTTAATTCATCTCTAGTTCTCTAGTTATACTTGAATCAAAGGTTGAGATGATGTTAATGGAATTACATTTTCTCGACAAGATCATGAGTTCAATCATCTAGGAAATTGATTTTGTTGTTTTTCATTGAAGCTATGCTTTCACTGTAAGGTAAACAAAATGATTTACCCCTCTTGCTTATTTATACCTTTCTTAGAAAAAATAAATTCTTATGCATTTATCATTCACATGCATGAGATGATAATTCTTTGTAACTGTCATTAATGCCCTATTGAAATCTATCCCTTGCTCCTTTTTCCCCACTTTTTAACAAATGACCTTTAAGTGTGCATTATGAGTTCTTCTTTGTATATTTTCTCCATCGTGCCCTAGCTTTGTTTAACTATATTATTTCTTAGGCCATGTTTTCTTCACTTATTTCTTACGCGCATTCCCCCCAGAGCTCCACTTTAATCTATCATCCTCTTGGAAGTTTCCTTATTTCCTCATTTGCCACACTTCATCCATGCTCTAGCTCCTTTGTTACCTATTTTTCGCTTGCTCATGTGGGTTATTTCCCTTTACTTTGTGCCCCCTTGTCACTATGCACTTTAACATTTTGTTTTATCATTTATCCATCACCAAATACTCCTACCATTTGAAAGTATTTCACAGGCTTTTGTGTCAAATGTATGTTTAAGTGTGTTACACATGATCAGTCAATTAACATATTGTGCAATAGTCCAACACTTATTATAATGCATAAAGAAACATTTCGTAAAAGGGAATAAAAATTAATATAATGGTATATACCTTATTCAATTCATTCTAAGGTGGTTAAAAATACAGCTTCAATTTACTTCTATTGAAGTAGCCTAGGAGTAGCTTGCTACCCAGATCCATCAACTTACATGCCCCAGTCAACAATATATCTACTATTTCATATGGTTCAAGCCAACGAGTCTTAAGATTGCCCAGATGTTGCGTGAATTTTGAGTCATATATTTTAACCTTAGTGCTTTCCCACATAGTCTGTCTTTTGAGGTTGTGATCATACTAATCTTTCTAACGCGCTTTCTCAATTTTCTGTGACCATCATGCTTGTAGCCTTGTTTCTTCTAGTTTTCACAAGTTTGTCAATATTTTTTGAATTGGGTCTTCATAACCCAAGTGCTGTGAGGAATGAAATTCTTAATGATGGTTCCAAGAAATTGATCAAGTAGCACAACTTCCTTTCCATACACAAGTTGAAAGGGGTCATTTTATTCAAGCAATTGTATGTACTATGATATTCCCAAAATATTGTCGATACTTTGTCATCCCAATCCTTTCTTCGAGTTGCATATTTTGGTCAACATATGGCCTAATACCTTGTTGAATGTTTCAACTATACCATTTTAATAAAACTTTGTAAAACTTCAAATGCTTTGTAAAACTTTGTAAAACTTTGTCAATGGTCAAATGCTTTTTAATAAAACTTTGTAAAGACCCTTTTAGTTCTCACTATAAGAAAAAGTTTAGTTTAAATATAGAATCTGTAATTTTAGTTAAAAAAACAATGCACCCGCGAGCGTATGAATAAAGATTTATTTATAAAGCATTTTGATTTCTAAATATAAGACAACGGTCTAATTATAGTTGAAACAAGAAAGCAGGGCACGAATGAAAATAAATACAATGAATGTCTCCATTTTATGTTGTTTGATTCTGAAGGTTAATTAAGTCATTTTTGTGAAGAAATATACAGAGCGATAATGGCAGGTTACGGATTAATATACAGTCAGGATTTGAGTGAAGAAATGTACAATCCGGGAGAGAGTATCTACTCTGAAGATGATGATGGTTGCAGCAAGCTGAAGATGAAGGAAAATAAGGGCATGAAGATGGTGAGAAATCTTCCTCCCCACTTTCCAGAGAAGAGGAGGACAGAAGACTTGCAGAATTCCTGAAGAAAACCAACGATGATTGGCATTGGCGCATGACTTGGAAAGCACCACGAGATGGGTACATTTGCAAAAGATGCAGAGTCAGAGGCCATTTCATTCAAGATTGTCCCACGATAGGAACCTCTTCTTTCAGGCCTGCCAAAGCATTCTCCAGACAGCCCGCATTTTGAATTCCTCCACTGTGCAGCGCAACCCACATTTCTATGCAAAACCCTGAATTACTATATTTTGCCCATCAATTTGTATTCAAGATTAAAAATAAAATCCCTATATTTTTCTGGGATTTATCAGAAACAGTTATTTGTATAGACTCATTATATTGTAAATAAAATTTGGGGTAAACCCTCTACTGTTCTTTAATTTAAAGATTATTGGTTTTTCACACGTCTTGAATTCCTAAAATTGCACTTCTCTGTTAATCACAAATTAAAAAAAAGGAAAATGACCATAAAAACATCCTGCAACTAACGCCTAAAAGCAGCTGTTGCAGAGGCAGAGGCAACAAACATCACATTGGGCCGAGAAAGGAGGTTGAGGATGCATTCTATTGTGTTTCTTGAAATAGATATGTGAAGTAATTTTAGGTCAAGAACTCCATTTTCTCCAACCCAGTATGTTTGGCTGAAAGGTGTCTTTCTTGTTAAACAACTTAAAAATCTTGCAGTTCATATACAACTTCAGCACTGGGCTTTAATTTACAAAACAATGCACTTTCTTTAATCTTGCAGTTCATATACTGCTACATCTGCATTTAGTTTTCATCTTGATCGATTGACGATTCTGCAAGGAGGAGAAGGTGAGAATTCCAGCGGCAGATTGGGAGATTCCATCTCTCCTTTCAAAATCTTAACAATCCTCGAGGCTACTTTGAATTTGATGGTAAGAGAAATAAACCTGAATTTCAATGTTCTTGATGAAAAGCTCTATTTGATTAAGGGAAATGCAATCAGTTAAAGTTTAATTTGGGTGAGGATGTTGCTTCCACCTCTGCCCTCCGTTCAGAATCCCGCTTCCCAATCCTTCAAATAAAACCTCAACAAATTACCTCAAATTTGCCAACAATAGGCACCCCTTTGCAAGGCCTTATGGTATGGTACATTCAAATATCCATCTCTTCAATACCTTGGGAGTCTACAAAGTCTACCTATATGCCATTTGCATACGGACATATGTCATTTGGACATATGTCATTTGCATAATTGATTGGAATCCTAGATGCCCGCTCATTCTTCATATCAATAATGACCATTGATATCCCTTGATTGGTCATTCCCTCGTGTCTACTAGCTAAATGCATTGTGTCATGTGGGATAGAAAATAAAAGATGCATTTTAGGAGGTCAACCTAAAATCATATTAATTAGATGATCAAGTAAATAATCTAAGGAACCTGTTGTGGGAAAGTGGGTTGCTTTAGTTTTTCAATCAAGTAAAATGGAAATAGTCATGTTGTTGAAAAGAAATATAACGTAATCTTGAGCTAAAGTAGGGTTAACATAGAATGTGATACGGCAAGTTTTTGGACCAAATGTCACTAGAAATTGAATCATTTTCATGTTCATTATTATTTTATTAATAAATGGCTAGAAAATCATAATCAAGGATTTTGAGGAAGGCTAGAATACACACTGCAAGTTCATGACAATTAATAGCTTCTAAACTATTGAATGTGTGTCCTAGTATAGCAAGGCAAATGGTTAATGGTTCCAAATAGGTTGATGAAGTATTTTAATGTGCATGAGAACAATGAGTATAGGATTTTGACACACATGTTTAGGATTCTCCTTTTGTAGTGGGTTTGCTTTATATGTATTGTAAATAGCGAATTGTATGTTAAATGTGTCGGTCAAGTGGAGAAGAGGCTTGTACTTTATGTAAAACATTTCGTTTTGAAGATTGGTATTCATTTTTCATACTTTTGAAAATATATTTATCTCTTACATGCAATTCTTTGACTAGATTCAACAAAGGCCTCATCCAAGGAAGGAGATTCATGTGCCTCGAGATTGGTGGATGTGTATGAATGTGATAGAAAATGTGTTGGTAAGATCCTAAAATGGCCTCCAACGATTGGAAATGATCTTGGGTGTAGATTGTAGCATGTGATAATGATGTAAGGAAGTTGTATAACATATATTTAGACTTGATAGTTAGTTAATGTCCTTCAAAAAATTATTTTCGAATTGGATGTTCCCTGGTGATCTCCTAAGTAGCCCAAGTTTTTAAAAAGATGAGGCCCCTTGAATGGGTGGGGTGCTCATTATCTTATATCTTAGGTCAATTAACCTATAAATGTATGTCCACACCAAAACATCAAACCGGGGTGCTTGGTAAGGCACCTACAAATTTTCATGGCATGTGATAGTCTCTCTCAAGTGGAGGTTTTAGACATTCCCGACATAGACATGCCAATTACGTGATTTGATCTCCGGTCAAATAACTTGTAAATGTAATTTCACACCAAAACACCAAACCGGGGTGCTTAGTAAGGAACTTACAAATTTTCATGACATATGATAGCCTCTCTCAAGTGGAGGTTTTAGACTTGTGTGGCATAGACATGCCGATTCACGGGATTTGATCTTGGGTCAATTAACTTGTAAGTGTAAGTCCACACCAAATCACCAAACCAAGGTGTTTGGTAAGGAAAATACAAATTTTCATGGCATATGATAGCCTCTCCGAAGTGGAGGTTTTAGACTTGCGTGGCATAGACGTGTTAGGTATGGGATTTGATCTCGGGTCAATTAACTTGTAATGTAAGTCCACACCAAAACACCAAGCCGGGATGCCAGTAAGGAACTTACAAATTTTTATAACATATGATAGCCTCTCTCAAGCGGAGGATTTGGGCTTGCATGGCATAGACATGCCAATTATGCGATTTGATCTCGGGTCAATTAACTTGTAAATATAAGTCCACACCAAAACACCAAACCGAGGTGCTTGGTAAGGCATTTACAAATTTTCAAGACATATGATAGCCTCTCTTAAGAAGAGGTTTTAGACCGCGTGGCATAGACATGCCGATTCACGGGTTTGATCTTAGGTCAATTAACTTGTAAGTGTAAGTCCACACCAAATCACCTAACAGGGTGCTTGATAAGGCACTTATAAATTTTCATGACATATGATAGCCTCTCTCAAGTGGGGTTTTAGACTTATGAGGAATAGACATGCCGATCACGGGATTTGATCTCGGTCAAATAACTTGTAATGTGAGATGTGATTGTTGTGAAAGTTGTTCCAATTCAATTAACCCTAGGTCGACCACAGTAACTTGTGCATTTCAAAATGTGATTATTTTATGAGTAGAAGATAAAAATATTTGTTTTTGCTAAAAGTGGCAATCTGTTTTATCCCGATATGTGAATATGACCTAGGAAAGTGTTAACTCCTTTCTTTATATTGGAGAAGGTGGCCATAAACCTTAAGATGTGTTTTGTATACAATAAATGGTTTTTAGTCAAAGTCAAGTAACAAGTACGACCTAATGGTCAACTAGTGTTAAACCAAGCAAGATGCATATAGTACTAAGTCAATCAAATTCACATAAAGAAATGGGTTGAGATAAATGTCAGGAATACTTTCCAAATGTCTAGATTTAGGGATCTACATTTGGGTGATTTATGCATTTGAAAAATTGACTATTGGAAGTATTTAGGACAAAAACTTCAACTAGGGTCAAGACTGTCAACCGATTGTGCCCTAAAAATATGATTTTTCCCATGATTAGCTTAGGACTTGATATGGAAGTGGAGATATGCATCTAGAGTCTAAAGATGTGTTTATATATAGCATGAAGGTTCCTAATGAACCAAATGTTTCGCTCGGAATGTTTCGGATTCGGGAATAGAGTTGCTTCTATCCTTTCATTCCTTTTAGAAACAGATAAGGTTAGGGCTAGGAGGAATACACATTGAACGTCGAGATGGTGTGCGCGTGCACCGTAGAGAAAGATCGGAGTTGACTATGAAGAACTCCTTTTTGTCTTGGAAGGACTACTGCAAATAAGAACACAAGACCACAAGATTTTGATTAGACAATAAATGAGGAACCGCCTTGGGCTAGGAAATATAAAACTTCCTTTCGAAGGTGGTGGTTCCCCGCTAATATGAATTAACACAAAAGAGGCTGTAAAATATCAATTAAATTGCTTCGTTGAGATGGGTAGGAAAAATTTGGTTTGGTTGTAGTCGGGATAACCGATACCGGTTACTGATAACCGATGTCGGTAGGGTTTAGGATCTGTAGGTTGGTTGTTTTGTGGGGTGGTTGTCTTTGTAGGGTAGCTATGTTGTTTATAAAATTTTTTTATGGGTGATATTAGGAAATGAGGTGATGAGAGGTAAAAGAATGATAGTTAGATGCAATGGCACGCTAGGTAGTGGATTCGGGAATGGATTTATGAGGACTGTGATTCAAAAAGCATAAGAAATGTTATAACAGAGGACATGCAAGATGTGACTTACTGGTTTTGACAAAGATGCAAGTTGATCTCCTTTCTTTGCAAACTCTTTGGTTTCTCCACTCGTCTCTCGCTCGATCAAGTGAAGATCTGGACTCGTTGATCGCTCCCAATGATCTCTGTTGATTCCAAAATCCTTTTTTTTATTTTGGTTCGGGAGCCCATTTACGAGGGAACCGATGGCGGTTACGTAATCGACGGCGGTCAGTAGGAACCGGCATCGGTGAGGAAAAAGTAGGCTATTTTTAGTAAAATAGCCCACCTTCCCCCTTTCTCCCGAGAGATCGAGTTGCGGGCTTGGTCAAGTGACTAGAAGGTCGGTTTTGGAGTGCGAGAAAGGGTCCTTAGTCATGGGTGTAGATGTGGACCAAGTTATAGGTCTTAATTAGGTTAGTTTAGGGTTAGGGCTAGGTCATGATGAGGTGGCAGGTATGGTGATGTGGATTTATCAATTACAAGGTAATTAATAAATAATTGTGTAAGGTTTAGGTGATGAGGTTAGGTTGCGAAATGAGATGCGGGTCACAAGGGGTCGTAAGACACAAATTTGGTGTCTACATTAGCCCCTTATTGTCGTGTAGCTTGTTTTGTAAAGCTGCGCAGACAATAATATGAAGTGGTTTCTCCTGTTAAGGATATAGGTAATCCCCCTCAAATCTATCACAGATTGAGAGAACGGGAAATCAGGGATAGGGTTGATAAAGGGTGAATGGTGTAGAGAGGATGGTAAGATGGTGGGGTAGGTCCAAGGAAGCAGACGCATGTTGAAATGTAATAGTGCGACTAGGGTACATGATTTGACGAGCAAACCGGCAATGCATAGGCAAAGGTCGATAGTTTATCCAAACAAGGGTGATATAATCCACGGTATCAAGGCATAGAAGTAGCTCCGGGGTATATAACGAGGTAAGGTACTGAGGAGCGTTTAGGCATGTTCGGCGGTGCAAATGGTTGGTTTGGTTGAGATAAACGTCACGGTCTAGGTCTGGGCAAAGTTGGTCGACAGATCAAGTCAAGGACCCTAATCATGCTAAAACACGAACAGGTGAGCTCGATTGAACAAAAAACTACAGGATGGGTGGATAAAAGTGTATGGTGTTGATTTGGGGTTAGGTATTGAAGTGGTACGGCCGTGGGTCGGGCCAAGTTGTTGAGTTGCGGCCTTGGGTCGGAGGCCGGAAGGGTAGGAGTGAGGCCTTGGGGTCGGAGCCGGATGGGTAGGGTGAGGCCTTGGGTCGGGCCGGATGGGTAGGGTGAGGCCTTGGGTTGGGCCAAATGGGTAGGGTGAGGCCTTGGGTCGGGCCAAATGGTTAGGGCGAGGCCTTGGGTCAGGCCAAATGGTTGGTTACGGCCTTGGGTCGGGCCAAATGGTTAGGGCGAGGCCTTGGGTCAGGC
The DNA here is from genome assembly GCA_018340775.1 of Taxus wallichiana var. yunnanensis. Taxonomy (NCBI): domain Eukaryota; kingdom Viridiplantae; phylum Streptophyta; class Pinopsida; order Cupressales; family Taxaceae; genus Taxus; species Taxus wallichiana. The sequence goes on along the minus strand of CM031236.1, from coordinate 507,839,150 downwards.
CAAATGGTTGGTTGCGGCCTTGGGTCGGGCAGAGTAGCTGGTTCAGTTGCGGCCTTGGGTCGGGCCGAGTAGTTAGTTGCGGCCTTGGGTCGGGCCGGAGTAGTTAGTTAGGCGAGGCCTTGGGTCGAGCCAAATGGTTGGTTGCGGCCTTGGGTCGGGCCAAATGGTTGGTTGCGGCCTTGGGTCAAGCGAGAGGAGTCAAAAACGGCTAAAGAGCAATGGAGCGTATAGGCGATGTGGTAAATAGCAATGTGGTGGGAAAGAGAAAGTAGTGAATAAGGGCAAAAAGTTGGGTGAAAAAGGAAGAAACCGATATCGGTTATCTATAACCGATGCGGTTAGATAACCGACGCCGGTTCCCAGGGCACGCTTTGGCAAGTATCGGTTCGATGTAAAAAACCTATAAAAAGAAAAAAATACGGCGGTCATTATCACTTGTCTAATTTGAAAATTGATTTGAGTTGTCGACGTGGAGAGTGGAGATTGAAGCATTTGGTGCGTGAGGTGGCGTTATTTGAGTGGAGGAGTGAGTTGTTAGCGGGCCCGAGTGAGGAGGAGAGCGGTAGGTGATTGGTTGAGGACCCGAAGAGGACATCGGAGCCATGGCATAGCCGGGAGGAGCAGGAGGAGCTGGACCGGTGGACCACCACCACCCATCCCACCCACGACGACGTGTCGTCATACTCTACCGGTAGGTTCGAAACCCCGTATTGTGTTTATTTGATGTTATTATGTTAAATGTGGGGTTTGGGTAGAATTCACATTTTTTAGGAAATAATTAGAAAATGGAAATAATTTGAAAAAGGGAGAGGGTAGATAGGCTAAATAGGCTAAGGCGGCTAGGTGGGTAGGTTTTTAGGGTGTTTGGGTGGGTATGTTGGTAGAAAATTGGAAAAGGGTAGGTTGGGGGCCGCGCGAGGTTCGGCCGGGAAAATACGACGATGACCGATGTCGGTTGCTAAGCGACCGGCATCGGTCGCAAAATTCACGGGCGGGGTGCTTTGTGCCCGGCCGGTGTCGATAAATATATCGGTCGGCGTTGGTTGGCATAGTTTTGTTTTTGTTTTTGTTTTGTTTGTTTTGTTTTGTTTTGTTTTTGTATTGTTTTGTTTGTTTTGTTTTGTTTTGTTTTTGTATTGTTTTGTTTGTTTGTGTATTGTTTTGTTTTGTTTTGTTTTTGTTTTTTTTGTTTGTTTTTTGTTTGTTTTTTTTTGTTTTGTTTTGTTTTGTTTGTTTGGGTATTGTTTTGTTTTGTTTTGTTTTTGTATTTTGTTTTTGTTTGGGTTTTGTTTGGGTATTGAGACGGCCATGGACAGCATCCTACGAGGTTTTGGAGATGCGCACCGCGCTACTTACCTATCACAGCCACGAGTATCGGGTATGGTGACATGCACAGTGCTGCGACATGAGACACGGCTTGCGTCTTGATGATGATGGGATCACCTGCTTCGCCCTCCCGGACTCGAGAGGGAGGCCGCTTTCCACGTGCATTGATGGGGAGTGCTTTGCTTGAGATGGTGGAGGAGCACACTGTTTGCGCAGGCACTGTATACAGTGCGGTTATACAGGAGCTATGGGGCTATCGCCGGATGAGGCGATTTAGGATTTGCTCTACATTTTTACTTCTTTGTTGGGCATATGAGCACATCATATGCATCGAGACAGATAGGGTTACCTCAAGCGGCCAGGGCCACGGAGTCATATACTGAATACGGCTTCGAGAGGTTGTTGGGGGTCGTGGGGCAGCCACGGCGGTGCTTGCAGGCGGGATGTCACCTATTATAGACATTTGTTAGAGGGCCCGGCCGGTAGATATTGTATGGAGACCTTACAGAGGTCATCATCCTCGCAGAGGAGCCCGTGTATCTGATTGCGCCGATCCAAGTACACATTACGGATAGCAGGACGGAGGCCGGGAGAATACGAGAGGATACCCCTAGAGAGTGGCACGCAGCAGATGGGGCTGCGACAGGACGAGCCGCCTCCCTTCCCTCAGTATAGGAGGGATGATGTAGAGCCCCACCGCCTCGCACCACCTGCCCTTGGACCCAGATTGGGTTCTTTGAGAGGCAGTAGATGACGCGGTAGATGATCTTTGGTTGTGACGGGAGCATACATGGTTTGGTGGTGGTCGGAGAGAGCAGCTAGGATAAGATATACCCTGCACTGCCAGCGAGACTTGCTGCTGCAGTGATAGCAGAGCGAGATCGGCTCGGGGCAGTGCAGCTATTACAGGCGGTTAGCTCACCGTGCACGAGCACGAATAGGTTTCCTACGAGGCGCTAGCCCAGCGCAGTATAGGCACAGCAGAGCACGAGCACGAGCACCACCACCACCAGCCATGCAGCCACAGCCCAGGCACGAAGGGGGGGCAAAGAGGAGTTCGGGGACCGGCCCAGTACTACTACGGTGGCAGGGACGATATATGGAGGTGAGCGGAGGCCCAGTACTATCAGATGTTCTTGATAAGTAATCGAGGCGAGTATCGCCATATGCGGCTTATAGAGCAGAGACCTCCCATAGTCGAGAGATCACAGGAGGTGCAGCCACGGCCGGTGTGTGCATACTGGTAGGAGGCGGGAGGCGGGGCGAGACCACGCAGCAGCGAGCGGGCGAGAGGAGGTGGAGAGAGCTGAGGGATCCCTGCATAGTTTTTGTATATGGACATGGGCACCGGTCTGCGAACCGGTTGTGTTGATAGAGGCCTGCGTGCCTACATTTATTCATTTATCCATTCATTTATTCATTATATACCGCCTGCAAGCCGAGTACGGGTTATCTGATTGATACGGCTGCGAGCCAAGTATATTTTTGATAGGAGGGACCGGCCCTGCGAGCGAGTCGAGATTATTGTCATTGATTGCGGCCTGCGTGCCGGCTTTGTTGTATTATGAGATCACAGAGGTCCCGATGCAGGGCATATTGTATATTTGAAACTTGTATATATATATAGAGATGATGTTTTGATCCACATGTAGTGTTTAAAATGTTTTTAAGTATTTCGTCAATGGTTTGTGATATAGAAAGTATGATGAGTTTAATTGACATGTTGATATAGGGATGATGTTAATGTCTTTTGCACGTATATATGGATGACATGTTATATGATGAAATGTTGCATGTTTTGGTCTTTGGTTTTGGGACATTGTTATATATGTATCCCGATGAGGTGGATCAAATGATGTATAGATAGATAGTTTTTTTTTTTTTTTTGTTTTGTTTTGGTATCCTTAGTTGATGGCTTGTTTGTTTTTGTAAAATAGATGATGTTAATGAAATTGTAATGATATGTGTGGTGGATGGACAAATATGGATAATGGTGATGAGATGCAGGAAAAGAGGCGGGCGCGACAAAAATTAGGTAAAAAACGAAGAAAAGAACCATGTTTCAAAAAGGCAGGTGTGTAACCGATATCGGTTAGGGAACCGATGTCGGTAGCTGATAGACCGATATCGGTCATATAACCGATACCGGTTATTTAGGGATGAGCTTTTCTAAAAATAGAAAAGCTAGGGTGGCAACTTAAGTTCTAATTTTGAGAGCCATGCAAGAAGTTAAATACGCGAACGCGACGCTTTTTGACGACTGGGACAAGTATTTGAATGAGAGATTTGAGTGATAAGGAGAAAAGAGACAGGGTATTGCATGAGAGATTTAGGTGATAAGAAAAGAGACAGGGAAAGTGAATGCGATCTGAGATTCAGACGGTAGAAAGGTGAATTTGAAAAGAGTGGTGATCATGACAGAACGAGGAGAAGCATCCAGTAGGCAGGGACGAGAGGGAAGACAAGTGCCACCGCAAGCTGCTGCAACCCAAGAGGTAAATGTTTTGGTTGTGATTTGATTTTTGCATGTTTTGTGAATAGGAGGAGGGAGATTAAGTGGGTAGATATGAGAAAGAAAACATGATAGCAAGGGTTATAGATGAGGTGAGTGTTACGGGGTAGGTAATCAGGGGTTTTAGGTATGTTTGTATGTACAGAAAGGAATAAACGAGCAATTTATTGTCGTAGGTGGTGTATATAATGAAAGTCAGTATTAAGTAACTTGATGACCGATATCGGTTAGGGATAACCGGTATCGGTTACTCAACCGGTACCGGTTAGCTGTAAACGATACCGATTGCTGTAGGAATTTCTAGAATTTGAGAAAAAACCCGGGGGGATTTGAGGAATTGAATGGTTGTTTGTTATTTGGATGTATGCGAGTAGAGGCGGGGTTGAGGACGAATGATAGTGTTCCAGCGCTGTTGTCACGAATCCGAGCGGATGTAACACCAGCTGAATGGACATTGATAAATCGTTTGGGGTTAAGTGGAATCCGCTATTATTCACGAATCGCACGTAACCATGCTATGTTACGAGGCATTGATTGAAGAGATGGAATCTGAGAAAAATACCTTCTATCGCGCCAACAAGGAGATGCAAAGTGACATTGGAAGATGTGTTCCGTATTTTGAGGCTCCCTATTATAGGAAAACCAGTATATCAGGCATTACCTAGCACGGCGCGGGGAGCGATAACAACAGTATTTGGTCCATATGCGCGAGATTTGACACAACGAGGTTTGTCATTCACATATGGGATAATGTATGCAAGACACCACGAGGAGACAAGGTTAGCAAAGTGATATTAATGATAGCGGTAGGGTATTATTCACTACCGAGGCGAAGGGGAAGATTTCCAAAGGCATTGATGTGTGTTATTTGGGAGATGATAGAAAGGAACGTGACTTTTGCATGGGCACCTGCATATTTGGCGGAGCTATACAGGGGTTTATGGGCTTGTAGGCGAAATCACAGGACTACATTGGATGGTTCATACTTATTACACTGTTGGGCCTATGAGCACATTGTTTGTGTGCGACCAATAGGCCGACCCATCGATCGGGAGAGACCGGAGTACTGAGAGGTTGGGGTTCGACGATGGGTCGAGATGAGAACAAGAGGCAAGATCCCGTGCGCGGACGGGTGACATTGAGTATTATAGGCAGGTATGGGAGAGGGTGACGATTGTGGATATCTGTTGGAGGCCTTACGGGAACTATATGGTAACAGAGAACATAGGCCGAGGAGTTGAGGGTGTAGAGCGATTGAGGTGGATCACGGGGCACGGGCGGTGAGTATAAGAGGATTCCTATAGATCGCGTGCGGCGACAATTTGGATTGGTGCAAGACATACCGCTTGAGCTTATAGACCATATATGAGGATCGACGCAGAGGCATCATTCTCACCTCCCGGCCAACACCTCCGAGAAGGGCCAGAGGAGATAGCGCCGATCGCAGTGTAATGGATGCGAGAGCAGCGAGGCCTATAGGTTATGGTGGGTAGCAGAGCTGCGAGGTGTACGTGATCGCCCGACATATTTGTGATTACAGCGGAGAGAGATCGTCTACGAGTTTAGTTCAAGCAGCTCCAAATGCAGTGAATGAGACAAGACGATTGTTAGGGGTTGAGTCACGAGCACAGGGACTAGAGGCTGGATTCCTCCATGCGAGGGAGCGTATTCATATGTTACAGGAGAGATTAGCAGATCAGTGGGTGGTACCAATAGCCGTGGTACCGTTGAGGACTAGAGAGGCCTGGTGAGTGGCGTCGTCGATCACGATCATCCCCTAGTTTGGGATGAGGCGTGAGGGTCTAAGTAAATGTTAGCAAGGTATAAGAATAAATAAGGATGTCGACCTGCATGTCGATGATAGAGAAGATGTATGTGTTTAACATCTAAATAAAGCTGAATATGTATGTTGATTTTAGTTATGATAATAATAAGAATGTTTGTGTTTTGATTTTCGGTGTTTTGAAAAAGGGATAAAGAGGAATGTGATGAAATAGAAATACACAAAAAATATTTATATTTACTACACATGATAGGTTATGGTAGGGGATGGTCAAGCTAACCTTGGGAGACCCCATGTCTCCGAAGTGCTGCCTACATAGCCCATTGCACAAAGCAAGGAGGGGCCTCAGACCGATGTAGTTCTCCCTTAGGACCAGGGAGAGGTGAATTCAGGCAATTTGGTACGGTTAGGTGATTGGTTGGTTGGTAAAAGTATTGATATTAATATTGGTAAGGTAAGGTTGATGGTGTTGGTGACGAATTGGTGATGTTGTAAAAGGGAAGCGAAAGTTAGCCTACCCAAGTGGTAGGGAATCATGTCCTGATTAAGATCAACACACAATCCTAGATGCGAGGCAAAGAGGAAAGATTGCTCCGCAGGTGAACAGAGCAAAACAAACCACACAACATAGAACGAACTTGAAGCCCTAGGTACCGGTGCATAGACGAGAAGTCAATAGGTGAAAAGAGTTGTATGATCACAACCTATCAGGTGTACATCACGTCCCTTGAGTTGAAACAAATGGTGAGGTGAGGTGGATGGTATAATTGAGGTACGGAAAACTTATTACAAAGTGAGTGTTCTGACGAAAGAGAACCTACCCTAAATAGACAAGTCCATGACGCAAAATTCCTTTTGAATGAGGCTTTTATTTTATTGAATATAGACTGATCGATGCGGGAAGTCTACAAGGGATATTGATTGTATTATTCTTGAGGTCTTCACAAAGCTGATCAATGCGAGAAGCTTCTGATAAAGGCTGACTGTGTATAGCTGTCCTTCGAGGGAGCAATCTATATATAATTTAGATGACTAGATGTTCTTTTGGCGTGAAGCATCTAGTTTGGTAGGAAGTTTGACTCAAGAAAATCCCATAAGAATATGGCTTATTTTAATACTTTGAAGTCATGGACTAGACTAAAAAGGGGAAGGCATTGTTAAGGGGAGGTGAGAAGTGAGCTTGATTTTATTTTGAGATATAGGAAAACAAAGTGTATGTAGCGGTAAATGAGCTCAAGGGACGAGCAGTAGGTAGATAAGAAGTGATATGACACTAAATTCAACAGTAGAATGGTCGAAGATGCTTACCATTAAGCGAAGCTAAACGATAAGTGCCTGATCCATAAGTGTGAGTGATTATATAAGGCCCAATCCAATTAGGAGCAAATTTTCCACGTTTGCTCTTTTCTAGTTTGGTTACATGTTGATTCTCTTTGAGGAAAAGATCACCAACCTTAAAGGTACGCTCATGAAGTCACTTATCATAAGCACGCTTGATACGTTTTTGATAGATTTGAAGGTGATCGAGAGCTGTAAGACGACGTTCGTCCGAAGCTCCAATTCGGCTAACCGCTCTTGGCGGAAATCATCGTTGGTGAGAATATCCGAAGAGATATCCGAGGGAGGGTATTTGTATTTCGAGAGGCAAGACAGCCTCGGTACCATATACCAAAGAAAAAGGTGTAGCATTAGTAGAGGTACGAATGCTAGTACGATAAGCCCAAAGGGCAAAGGGGATGTGATCGTGCCAATTTCTTCCAGACTCATTGACAACTTTCATGAGGATTTTGGTTAGGGTTTTATTAGAGGATTCGGCTTGTCCATTTGCTTGTGGATAGTAGGGTGATGAGAAGCTAAGTTTAATACCAAAGTTGTCACAAAGGTCTTGCAATAACTTATTTTTGAAAGATTTTCCATTATCTGTTATCAGGCGATGAGGAACACCAAAACGACAGATAATGTGGTGGTTAATGAACTCTACAATTTTTTCTTTTTTGGTTGAAATGAGTGGAATAGCCTCCACCCATTTTGTGTAATATTCGGTTGCTGTGATAATCCATCGGTGACGTTGTGAAGAGGACGGGTGAATCTCACCAATAAGGTCTAAACCCCATTGTGAGAAGGGCCAAAGATCCCGGGCGACCTGTAGCGGGTGGCTAGGAGTATGTTGAAGGTTGGCGTGTTGTTGACACATAACACAACGCTTAACATATTCGTAGCAATCGTTATTGAGAGTAGGCCAATAATAACCAAGGCGAAGGATTCGTTTGGCCACGGCAAGGCCACTAAAATGTCCGCCACAGATACCGTCATGGACCTGTTGGATGGTATGGGTGACCTCCGCGCCGGTGAGACATCGAAGGAGGATGCCATCAAAGCCACGTTTATAAAGGAGTCCCCCCATAACTACATAACGAGAAACGTGTTTAAGAAAAGCGCGTTTGCCAGTACTAGTAAGGTCAGAAGGGAGAACAGAGGTTGTAAGGTAGTCGTGAAATTGGTGGTACCAGGTATCCTGCGAATTAGGAGACACAGTATTTATCATACAAACTACCGGGGTTGAGTAGGATGGGGCAAAAAGTTGTTGGACCAAGATGAATAATTCAGATTCAGTTGATGAAGCTGGAATTTGCGAGGCTAAGCAAGCCATAGTATCCGCAAATTTGTTAGTGGAGCGGGGAATGGTTTGGATAGAATAGTGAGTAAATAAGGCTAGAAGTGAATCCACGTAGTGTTTGTACTTTTGAAGTTCCTCATTTTTACATTGGTAGATGCCCATAACTTGATTGACTACCAATTGAGAGTCGCCAAAAATATTGATAGATTTGATACCTAAGTGTAACGTAACTTGGAGACCCAGAACAAGGGCCTCGTATTCCGCTGTATTATTAGTGCAAGGGAAATCGAGTCGGAATGAAAGAGGCATGGGCTCAGCGTCGAGAGGAATGAGAACAACGCCGGCTCCTCCACCACGGTGGCATTTGGATCCATCGAAGAAGAGGGTCATTGGATACGACTCCTCCTTGAGGGAAAGAGTAGCGATGAGTTCGTCTGGGAATGTAAAATTGGTAAATTGTTCCCCAGGTAAAGGGGCCTCCGCAAGTTGGTCTGCAAGAGTTTGTCCTTTGATTGATTTCTGGTGGACAAACTCAAGGTCGAGGTCGGCGAGGAGCATGAGCCATCTGGCGATGCGTTGGTTTAGATGAGGTTTGGCATACATGTAATGGATGGGGTCCGTGTTGGTGATGACGAAAGTTTTGTGATTCAGAAGGTAGTGTCGGAGTTTGGTAGCCACGAATGATAGGGCTAGGCATAACTTTTCTACATGTGTATACCTAGTCTCATAGTCCACCAAAGTACGACTTATATAATAAACGGCTTGTTCTCGATTCTCAGATTCGTGATGTGCAAGCATGGCCCCTACAGCGTGGTCAGTGGCGGAAAGGTAAAGGTAGAAAGGGCGGTCGTCTTGAGGTGGGATAAGCACAGGGTGGCTGCAAGAGATAAGTTTTGAGAGCTTCAAAGGCTTGGTGGCACTCTTCGCTCCATTGAAAATCAATGTCCTTTTTAAGAAGGTGATGAAAAGGTTGACATCGATCCGAGAGTTGGGAGATGAAACGTCGGATAGATTGGAGCTTACCTTGTAAACTACGCAATTGTTTGAGATTGGTAGGTGGGGGCATTTCTAGGATAGCCTTGACTTTAGACGGGTCAACCTCAATGCCACGCAAAGAGACGATAAAGCCAAGAAGTTTTCCCGAAAGGACACCAAAGACACATTTCTTTGGTTGAAGGCGGACAAAATATTGTAACAGGTGATCAAAAATAATGGTTAAAACATCGAGATGTTCACTACGATGTTTAGATTTGCCAAGAAGATCGTCAACGTAATCTTCAAGGATAGTGTGCATAATGTCATGAAAAATGTAGGTCATAGCCCGCTGATAGGTTGCACCAGCATTCTTAAGGCCAAATGGCATTACACGGTAATAGAAGGTTCCCCAAGGAGTTATGAAGGCAGTTTTATGTTGATCGGCGGGGGCAACCAAAATTTGGTTATATCCCGAGAAACCATCCATGAGAGAGAGCATCTCATGGCCTGCAGTGAGATCTACAAGTTGGTCAATGCTAGGTAGGGGGAAGTCATCCTTAGGGCAAGCGAGGTTAAGATCCCGAAAATCCGTGCATATCCGAAGTCCCCGTCGCTTTAGTGAGACCAGTACGATGTTAGAAATCCATTGAGGATAGTCAATAGGCAGAATGAAGGAAACAGAAAGGAGTCATTGAAGCTCCTCTTTGACCAAGAGGGTAATGCGTGGATGCATTTTTCTCAATTTCTGTTTAATTGGCTTGGAATCAGGGTTTAGAGTGATGTTATGGACGGCAATGGTAGGATCAATTCCTGGCATGTCAGCGTAGGACCAAGCGAAAGCTTGGTTGCGAGCACGGAGAAAGGTAGTAAAGGAGACTTGTTCTGATGTGTTAAGGGATTGTCTGATCTTCACAATGTGAGGATCCTCCTCCGTGTGGATGTTGATTTCTATAGTAGATTCATTCAGCATGGTTTGGGTTTCAGATGGTAAGGCGCGTTGAATATAAGAGTCATCCACGCCAAGGTAAGTGAGGATGGAGTCATCATCCTGGCACTCAACAACATTAATCGAAGGCGAATCCTCTTCGATCATGTCTGGATACAGAAGGGGGATAGAAGAGGGGTTCTCATTATTGCGTTGATAATTGAGAGGACCTAGGAAGATAGCATTTATGAAAAAAAAAAGTTAGGAGGGATAGATTCGGGATCTATTGACTCTGTGGGTGACGAAGGCAAAATGGGTGATGATGGTTCGGTAGGGGTGACATCATTGTCTTCTAGAAGACAACTGACACGAGGTTCCTCCTGTGTCGGTGTTTTAGGAAAACCGAGACCACTGCGATCATTGTGTTTGCGTGTAGTCACGGGAATGAGTGTATGTCGGCCTTGTTCATAAAGACCAAAACCAAAGCCTTTCCAAGCACAGCGAGTCAAGAAGGTGAGGGCGAAACGACGATTTGTCAAGTATTGAAAATCGGATTGGAAGGGAACCACACCAAGAGGGGGTTAGGGGTAATGGAGGATGTGTCAATACCCCCATACGTTAGGTTGGTGCGGCAATGGGGTGGTCCGTAAGAGATTACTTCCCCCACACGACGGTCATAGGTAGGATGTGCATGTACCTATCCGTATTCCTGTGGGGTATGGAAAGAACTAACATTATATAGGTGATACTCCCCCAGCGTAAGGCGTTGAAAAACATCTACTAAGGGGTCTGCGGTTGGGATGTTAGCTGCGGGAAGGGAAGTGGTTTTTGCGACGGTGGTTTCATCAGTTGAAGGCGTAGGTGCGGTTGAGGTGGATGGTTGAGGCACAGTTGAAGAGGATGGTTGGGTTGAATGAACGGGTGTCTTGATTGGTACAAGCACATCGTTTGGACGGTATAACATATTGCAGGTTTTAAAGGGGGAGGATCAGCTTTTACGGTGTAGGACTTCCCCTCGTACTCAAATTTTATGCATCTATGTAATGTTGAGGGAACGCATCCCATAACCCGGATCCAAGGACGACCCAGCAATATATTATATTAGAACTCTCCCTCAAGGACATAGAAGAATTCGGGTAAAGTACGTGGTCCTACCCGAATGTTGAGGATCACGGTGCCTAAGGTAGAGGTAACAGTGCGTCATTGAATGACCGCAACATGATGGGATTGGCACACATGTAGCTAGAAGGGATATTCATTTGTTGGAAGGCTTTTGAAGAGATGATGTTTAGGCTAGCGCCCCCGTCAATCATAACACAACGTACCCGAATGTCCCGGACGTAAGCGGAGATGAAAAGGGCAGGGTCGGGTCTTCTGTACCAAAGTCAACAATTTCATCTTTAGAGAAACCGATGCGGCAGACTTGTGGTACGAGGCGAAGTGGTTGGGGCAGTGGGTTGTTTGGTGAGAGAAGCAACGTGATTGGGTGTTAGAATGGAGGCAACAGGCAGGGTTTCATTAGGTAAGACCTCGATCCCTTGAAGAATTTCAACGAGAGCTTGTCGATGAGATTCAGAAGTCTGAATGAGATCATATAGTGTCATTTTTACGGGTGATTGGTGAAGCTGTTTGATCATGGCTCGATGGGAAACTCCATTAGAGATGGGGTAAGCGGGTCCATGAATAACCACTTTGGGTGGTGGTGCAATCGGGATGCTGGATGGAGAAAGAGAGGACGCATGTGTGCTATCTTTCGCTTTCTCATTGTTTTTCTGCACTCGAGTAGCAACACTAATCATATTAATCTCGTAAACCTGAGATGAGGAAGATGGTCGGGATAAATCATGGTTTTCAAGAGGTGGGGTTATAATAATGATGGATCTTGGTGAGGCGGGGATAGATGGTATAGGAGAGGGAATTGAAGCTAAAGGTCTCTCCTTTCGTAAGTTGTCTTTCTTAACCTTTTTATCGGGGAGAGGTGATTGACGAAGGATGGTTTTTAAAGCTTTGCATCCCTCCACATCGTGTCCTGGTGTGCGGTGATAAGCGCAGATTTTAGACTCATCGTAACCTATAGGCCGAGGTTTAGATGGGTCATAAGGTCTAAGTGGGGGTAGAGAAATGGTCGCATTCTCCACCAACATAGCAAGGATTTTGGCGTAAGATCCTTTGAGTGGGTCAAAATTGGAGGAGGATGAGGGTATTGGTTGTGTGGGTTTAGGTAATGTTTGCGCGTGGTTGGTTCGTACGGGTGGTGGTTTAGCCAAGGGGTGTTGACACGTGGTTTTCACTAAACGTGGTTTCTTTGGCGCAGGAGCTACGTTCAATTGGTTAGATGATGAGGCTACAGATGACGTGGTAGCGGGAAACAACCACGGAGAAAGGGAGTGACGAGAAAATAAATCCTTTGATGATGGAGTTTGTTTAGGTTTAATGGGTGGACAGGATACGTGGGGTGATAATGTTGATATACCCTTAGATCTCTGTATAGGTGCGTAAGGCGCAGTCATTTTGAAGAAAACACAGGAGGTATGATATATTGATGCAAGGTGGAAGGATGAGGTCCCAATATGGAAGGGGTGTGACGATGATGGTTTTGATTGTGATAGAGGCACGGATTGAGTTTGTCTCCTAGGTGGCGGGGGCGGCTTTATTTTGGATAAATCAAGTCGCTTAGGCGGGTGCGTTAGGCCCGGGCATTGGTGAGGTCCCAAGTGTAGGGGAAAATTTGGTTAGGTTAATAGAGGTGGATGGGCTACTTGGTATAAATACGGGGGTGAGGCGAGGACATAGGCATTTTGAGTTTTCAGTAAACACTTAGGATATATGGTAGAGGTGTCGGATCGGTCATCCGCATTTGAGTAGAATAGGGGGTACTCAAACGTTCCCACGAGATTCGTCTATCCTCCGGAGAATGACAGGTCTTTGAGTGTGAATTGCAAATTTTGTACGGAAGAAAGGTGGGTTGTGATTCCAATCCATCATGCGGGTGTGATACAGGGGGTAGATGAGGCACTGTATCAATAGGTGTTAAGAGGTCGACTGGTCTTTGAAAAGATTTAGGCGATGAAGAACTAATAGGTAAGAGGGCATGTTCGAGAGGATCTGTCATGGTTAAAGAATTTGGTGATGTCGGTGCAAGAGATTTCTTGTCTAAGGATGTCGAAAGGAGTGGCGTACCTTCCTCTTGTGCAACAAGAGTGGTAGAAGGAGAAGTTTGGGAAATAGATAGATTAGATAACATTTGTTGATCTTGTAGGGATGTGGTATAAGAAGACTCATTGATGGGAAGAGAAGTCTGGGCAGTTAACTCCTTTATGGGTAAAGGAACGATTTCGCTTTGGCTTGATGGTGGTAAAGGAGGTTCGGGCTCTTGAGTTAGTGAATAGGCTTGATTCAAAATTTTCTCGATAGAGGCCTTTGGTGGGTATCGAAGACTCGCATGGATCTCATGAACACTTTCCTCGGCTAAGATGTCCTGGTTTGTATTCTTGTTGGAAGAGTGGTTCGGGAATGGTTTGTTGAAGATTTTCAAATTCCGGTTGGCGGGGCATTAGGATTATCGAGGTTATATCACTGCGTCAACCATTTCCTGCACTATGTTTTTCAACATCTTGCAGTTTTCATGACTATGTCCTTTTACACGGTGAAAGTTACAGAAGTCATTTTCTTTGTACCAGGAAGGTATAGCGCGGGTGGAGTCAAACCCGGAGTGAGGTTTAACAGGAGGCAAGGTGATAGCTCCGGCTTTGAGCAATTTTTCCAAGATGACACCATAGGTTTCTCCCAAGGGAGTGTAATTGATGGGCTCTGCTTTATACTTATAGGTGGTTTTTGGTGGGGTATTAGACGGTGTTTGAGATTTAACCATCACCGCGTGGACAGCTCCTTTTGATTTAGAAGAAGTGGACGCGTGAGGAGTGGTGGTGTTTGGTTTATTGGTAGAGTCCGGAGTTCGGAAATTGGGGTTTTGTTGCATGCAACCGCAATTTTCTTCTTCTAAGGCTCGAATTTCTAATTTCGAGCCATGGTAAAGGCTTCATCAAATGTGCGGAAAGTTTGAATTTGAAGAGTAGGAGAAATGTGCTTAGCACATGCCGCGTAAAAAGTTCGATAAGTTCAGCCTGAGGCAAGGCATATGTAAGTTGGTTGATAAGGCCACGCCATCGTCCAACGAAATCTGCGATAGATTCGTCTTGAATTGTCGGATGGCATAGAGGTCGGTGATAGATACTTTCTTAGCAATGTTAATGGAGAAGTGATCCAAGAAAGATTGGGCTAATTGGTTAAAAGAGAGAGGCTGAAGTCTTGGGCTAAAGCACATCGTACCACTCCAAGCGAGTCTGATAAGGACATGGGAAATGTGCGGAGTAACAAGGCATCATCATGGGCAATCAAATAACAAGCATGTCTAAATGATCGCAAGTGTTGTTGAGGGTCCTATTTACTGTTAAAACGGGTAAATTTTGGTAATTCCCATTGAGGAGGATACGAATGAAGGGGGACAGATGGGTGAATAGGCTCCCGACAAACTTGCTCGTATGTCAAGGCGCTACGACTTCCTGAAACAGAAGCCTCCAGGTTTTGCATTTTTTCCATCATTTGTTTAATGAAATCCGTGGTTGGATGAGGTGATGGTGCGATTGTGGTAAACGGAGGCAAATTGGGCCAAGGGCCTCCAGCTGGACAATGGTGGGGTTAAGTGTTGATAAGGTATGGAGGATGAATATGTTGAGGTGACCGAATAAGGATGTCCCATATAAGATGTTGAGGTTCTTTGGATACGTGTATGGGAATGAAAAGGTAGGCGGAGCTTGAGAAGGAAAGCTTGTGTGGATAGGTGGCAGAGAGCAAGTCATGAACGGAGTAGTCTGCAAGAGAGATGAGGTAGGAGCCGGCGGTAATGATATGTGGGGTCCAAGATTAACCAAAGGAAAGCCAATTTGTGTCGCATGAACCTCTGAAGCTGTCGGATTGGGAGATGGGGCTAAAGGTGCAGAAAGCAAGGCAGTGTTATCAGGCGGAGTGGGAGCTAAATGAGCAGCTATACTAATAGGCATGCCAACAAGGAGCTGACCATCGGGCGTACGGTCAGGGGCATGAGACAAATAGTATTGTACAGCACTAGGATTAGCATCTAGAAACTTGGCAAAGTCCTTATCTCCCACAGGAATTTTAGGAACCTCGCTGGTATCCGTAGGATTCCCCACAGAATGTGAAGGGGGTGATTCAGGCAAAGAAACAGAGCAAGCATGTGAAACCATGGCGGCGACTTGCTTAAGAGTGATAACAACCATGGACAGTGTTCACAGTAGGGTTTCAATCATCAGAACGAAACAAACTCGGTGAGTCGTGAAACCGGTAGGTTCTTTGGTTTGTCGAGAATCGGGAAAGAATCGATATCGGTCTAGTAACCGATGTCGGTTATACTATAGCCGATGTCGGTCAGGTAACCGATGTCGGTGTAAGAAGTCTAGGCTAACAAGATATAAAAGGCTGCTAATTTGATTTTTAACAACGTTTAGTATACTTGTCCAATTATTGATCACAGAAGACAGAGTATGAGAAAGAAAACAAAACTAAAAACAAGCAAGATGCACACGCAAATCCAGAGATTAACCCTAGGGTTAATTTTAATTATTGTGGGCTTATGCCTTTAGACGTAGAATGATGTCAGAATCCTAAACAAAAGACTTAGGGGAAATGTCAAATTTGTTTTGGCTTATAAGGTTACCTCAATCGGGCGGAGGAATACCGCGGAAAAAGGGGGATGTTTGAGCTGTTGTGTTAATTGTGAAGTGATTCGGTATGTGTTGTGCAGTGAAAGTAAGATTAATTTCTTGTCAATACCGTGGATATCACCCCCACGTGTACAACCTGTTACTTAATCTATGTTCACTAGAATTGAAAACAATGAAGCAATAATGCAATGCACGTGTTTTAAACCCAAATCGAAAATGATATTCGATGAAGCAAAAGAGATGACTTTCACTAATGCAAGACGTAAAAGCAAAGCAAGTTCTTTTACCAAAATAAAACAAAATACATTGTGAATATCTTAAGAAGAAGAAAAACAGCAAGTATGCTTCCTATATGAAAGCAAGCAAGAAAGAAAGAAACCCAAAATGGGTCCCACCGGGCGTGCCAAAATGTTTCGCTCGGAATGTTTCAGCTTCTGGGAATAGAGTTGCTTCTATCCTTTCATTCCTTTTAGAAACAGATAAGGTTAGGGCTAGGAGGAATACCTGTTGAACGTCGAGATGGTGTGCGTGTACCATAGAGAAAGATCAGGTTGACTGTGAAGAACTCCTTTTTGTCTTGGAAGGACTACCTGCAAATAAGAACACAAGACCACAAGATTTTGATTAGACAATAAATGAGGGAACTACCTTGGGCCCAAGAAATATAAAACTTCCTTTCGAAGGTGGTCAGTTCCCCTGCTAATATGAATTAACACAAAAGACTGTAAAATATCAATTAAATTGCTTCGTTGAGACGGGTAGGGAAAGGCTGGTTTCTGGTTGTAGTCAGGATAACCGATACCGGTTACTAGTAACCGATGTCGGTAGGGTTTAGGATCTGTAGGTTGGTTGTTTTGTGGGGTGGTTGTCTTTGTAGAGGGTAGTTATGTTGTTTATAAGGTTTGTTTTTATGGGTGATATTAGGAAATGAGGTGATGAGAGGTAAAAGAATGATAGTTAGATGCAATGGCACTTATTGGGTAGTGGATTCAGGAATGGATTTATGAGGATTGTGATTCAAAAAGCATAAGAAATGTTATAATAGAGGACATGCAAGATGTGACTTACTGGTTTTTGACAAAGATGCAAGTTGATCTCCTTTGCTGCAAACTCTTCTGGTTTCTCCACTGCGTCTCTGCTCGATCAAGTGAAGATTTGGATTCGTTGATCGCTCCCAATGATCTCTGTTGATTCCAAAATCCTTTTTTTTTATTTTGGTTCGGGGAGCCCATTTACAGGGAACCGATGGTGGTTACGTAACCGACGGCGGTCGAGTAGGAACCGGCATCGGTGAGGAAAAAGTAGGCTATTTTTAGTAAAATAGCCCACCTTCCCCGCTTTTCTCCCGAGAGATCGGGTTGCGGGCTTGGTCAAGTGACTAGAAGGTCGGTTTTGGAGTGCGAGAAAGGGGTCCTTAGTCATGGGTGTAGATGTGGACCAAGTTATAGGTCTTAATTAGGTTAGTTTAGGGTTAGGGCTAGGTCATGATGAGGTGGCAGGTATGGTGATGTGGATTTATCAATTACAAGGTAATTAATAAATAATTGTGTAAGGTTTAGGTGATGAGGTTAGGTTGCGAAATGAGATGCGGGTCACAAGGGGTCGTAAGACACAAATTTGGTGTCTACACCAAACTTGGCGACAAGTACTAACTTGGTGGCTTTGGATTATGGGATTAAACAAGATGTTTGTATGATTAAGTCAATTAATTGTATAAATGGTAGAGGTTGGGATAAATGCAAGTAATTATTGCAAGGACCTTTGGTCTAAATTTAGGGTACTACGAGATATTTATAACATTTGTATATATATTTAAAATGTACTACATTAATATTATCAATCTCTATATATGAAAACAAACATATTAAATATTATGAAATATCTAATGCCTAATATTCATTAATAATTAAAAATAAACGTAAAATATATTTGTAATTACAAATAATCATAATATATTTTTAATTTTTCAAATAGGGTTTATGTCATACGATTTAGACCCAAAGATGGTGTTAATGTGGTGCAGATATGGTGTAAAAGGGATGAAAACAAAATGCTTACTCAATTCATTTTTGTTTCATTTTTCAGCTACTAAAATTGACATGATTTCCTCAAAGTAACACAAATAAAAATACCAAAAAAAGTTAATTTCTAATACAATTTTGACCTTAAAAGTGATGCTCTTTGCACTTTGTGTAGTAGTGGGTTCCCTTACACGACCAATGCTTTCTATTTTTATAAAACACTTCGAGGTTCATCCTTTCCTTGAATTTTTTTTTTCCTTACAAGTTATGTTTCGAAATGATTCAACACAATTTTTCAACGTGTGTATTGAGTTGATAATCTATATGACGTGGAGATATTTCCTATATAAAAGATCCTAAAATATTGATAATCTCTTCATCTCATTTGGCATTTTATTGTTTGATCATTAGGTATTTTTGGTGTGCCTTTTCATAGCACTTACACATTGTCTCAATCATGCCATCAAACATTCCCTTTTTTTAAATATTGAAAGGTGAGGGAGGTCATTTGAAATAATCTTCAGTTCCTTCAAACTCAAAGTTCTTGAGTTGTTTTAACCATCTGGAGGTTAATTAATCATCGGACCTTGGACATGTGAATTCTCCTTCATACAAAGACCTATGTCAAAAAAGCATAACTAAAATTGATCATAATATATGTTTATTGTAATACAAACTTGCATGAAAATGAACTCTCAAAATTTTCTAAACCTAAACATATTGCAAATATTGGGTGCTTATGAATATACCAACCCAAAATTCCTTAGCATTCAAAGTCTTTACTATTAACTAGTCACGACACATCAAAAATGTCCATGTCATTCGAAATCTCAGCCAAATCCTCTATAAGTAGTGCAAGTTAGATGTCTGTGTTTTTCACTTGATTCTTCTCTTAAAAAATAAACAAAAGTATAAGGTGTTCCTTTCATATATCGAACAGAGGAATATTATAGTTAATCAAAATGACAAGCCATATTGAATAATTTGTGGCCATGTTACCAAAGGAATTCCACCCATAGTTATCCAAGCTTGACACTAAATAATTTTCTATGAACTTTTATAGACCATGCTCTCTATATATGTTTCATTGTTTTGTAGTCATTTGGCACATGCAATACACCCTCTGTTTCTAACATCATAATTTCATTGATGTATATGCTTGATGCATCTAGAACATGAAAATGTTACAATAATTTTTGTGAAATTATGCGTCTATTCACACCTTTCCAATAACACACTTGACCACAAATATGGCACACCTTTGCATGTTCAATCTCACCTATATACCATAAATCATTGATACAAACATCATACTTCTTGTATCCAATTGCTAGAGTGGAAGAATTTTTTTGTCCATCTTTATGGTATTAGAAACACATTCCCTTTTGGAAGCAACACATATTTTACTAACCTACTATGTTTTCAATTTAAAATATTGATATGTGGATGTTATCTATAAAATAAAATACAAATCTACAATGCATAAATTGTTATAATTGATGTAAAAAATAAATTGGTCTAAGCATTTTACCTCAACAATCAAGTAGGACTTGTCTCGGTCCATCCATTATTTTCTTTAGCACCCAACACTTCTAAATTAGCATGCAACAAAAATGGCATACATGTTCCTAGTTAAAGCAATGGAATTCTAACATCTTATTTTAGAGCCTCATATGCTTTATCATTGAACTCATCATGTTTGAATCTCCATATTATCATTTTGGTCTTCAACATGACTTTCCCTAATATCCATGTCCATCTCGAATTATTAATTTCATATTCTATCATGTTGTCATGTTGTGCAATGAAGTAATTTAACATGATGTTGTCTATATGTGATCTTATACATTTTCTTGTAACTTTTCCTAGCCTAAAGGAGGGGAAAATCAATACAATCAATAATTAAATTAACTTCATATATTGTTTCCACTAATAAAACCATGGGTTCGAAAAGATTATCTCAAACTCTTCTTTTGATATTGGTAGGGTGCGATGGGTCCATAAGGTGAACCCAACATATCCCATTTAGTATAATTGATGTGTGTCTAATAACCTAAGTAAAATACATACTCTTGGTTTGAATATAATACCTCATTTTGTACAAATATATACTCAAAGATGGTAATGAGTATAAGGTGTCATGGATACTTACCTCATTAATCCATGATAATGTTGGCATAGAATTCAATTATATAGATGACATTACTTACAGGATAGTGCCCCTTGCTCTATTTTGTCAAAGATACCTCCTCTTTCAAAGTTGCATCCGCATAATACATAAAACTAGCTAAAATTGTTTTTAATAAAAAGGATATAATTATCATTTCATAATTGTTAATTCAATAACATACCACAATATGATTGGTATGATTATCATAATCGGTATTCATATCAAAATAATGTAATGAGAGTGGATTTGTAAACATATTTCAATCCTCGTATAATTATTTCAATAAAAATAAAATCCTCAAATCCTTTAGGGTAATCTGATTTAATATTTTTAAAAATATTTTCTTATTTTCATTAGTATAATAGATTGAATATACAAATTAAGTTTACTTTTTAGAATAGGCACTAAAAATATACTTATTGATGAGATCATACACCTCCACCAACAAGTGATATGACTTATATGGTTGTCAAAATCCATCCTCATAACAAAATAGTGTAATGAGAGTGAATTTGAAAAGTTATAAATCTCATATCATTATTTCAATTAAAAAAACTAAATACTCAAATTGATTTATGATTTAATATTTTTTTGAAATATTTTCTTATTTTCATCATTATAATAGATTGAATATACAAAATAAGTTGGAAATTTTTAATGAGAATTAAAAACATATCTATTAATGAGATCTTACACATCCTCCTTCGCTAATAAGCAATATAAAAGTTTTGAGAAATTGTTTGTTTTGTGTGTTTGTTATAAGTTATAAAATGGGTCATGATGTGAAATCAAATGCAATTGTGTCACGGTTATAAAATAGTTTGGTTGGAGATTTGAATTAGAAAGGCACCGGACCTTGATGCAAAAATGTGACACACTTAGCGTTAACATAATTTTTAGATGTACACTGCATCAAATTGAATTTTTCTGTTATTGCCATTTTTGGCATTTCCACCAAAATCTTGTCGTATTTTACAAGGAAAAAAACTAATTCTACAATAAGATGGCAATTTATTTTCCCAAACTTAGAAACCCATGATTTTGATGATAAACAGGAAAAATCTACTAGTGTTAGGCATTGCCCATTCATGTGATCTTCCATACGTCAATTTTTAAAGAGAAATTTATTCTCACAAATTATGCTAACCCTTGTGATATTTTGTTGCTTCTATGTTGTGATTTTCTAATTTTGTTCTAGAGAGGGGTGATGTATGAGAGATGTCACTTAAGGAACATCTATTGTGATCCATGCATTAAAAGTACCCCTTGCACTTTTGATAGCTTGATAACCTAAGTAGGTGTACGAACATAAAGCAATAGCATGAATTATTGTTAGACCACGTGTCCTTATGGTAATGTGATTTGTGTGGACCCTCATTAACTGAATATAACTTAAACACAAATGATTTGAGAATTGTATCTATGAACTTATTTTTTTAGCACCCTAGTGTGGAGTCTTGACCTTGGTAGCTTAAACCAAAACATAATTTACCTATTTTTCCAAAAGTTTTATTTTGGTTATACACTTTTAGGAAATTGTAGGTATCAAAGGGTTTTATACATGCTACAAGAGTCAAGAAAAATATTGACTCATTATCCCAAGATTTTAATGTACATGATATTGCTCTACATCATCTCAATTGTTGCAAAGCATTCTCTATCACCTATTAAAATACTTTTGGAGTCGGCACTCTAATGTTAATGTGCTTACCACTTGTTAGGGCCATGGAAAATAATTAGGAATGGTAATATGAAGGTTTGTGAGTTTCAAATTCAAGCTTCATGCACACGCCTATGTGAGTGGGCATACTAAATGTATATAAGGACTCATGAGAAAATCACTTTAGTACCACTTACTTGGGAAACCTAAAGGAAAACACGATTAAATAAATTTTTATATATCAAAGAAAAACCTAAATGAATGATAGAGTGCAACAACAAAAGTTAAAGTAATCAATCAAATAAAACATGTAGATACGAACAAGCAACTAGAACTATAATGCATGATTGTATTATGTAACTTTTATAGAATGATCCGAGAACTCAAATATATCAACCACAAGACTCTTGTATCTAATCATCTATTCAATGAATAGATATGTTACAATGTTATACACAAGAATAAGAAAAAACAACTTAGTAGTTAAAAACAACGCCAATCATTCACATTTTCTCAATTCATAGTCAATTTATGCATGTATTGTTGAATAAATGTAATAAAGAAAATTGAGATTTTTAGTGTTATGAGGTATTGGACATGTCAAGTTTATACTTGACAATATGACCATGTGATTGGTCATATTCCAAATCTTGTGTGGAATATTGCATGTTGCACTAAGTACTTACCATCAGACCGCAAAATTACCAATGCCCCAAATTCTATTAAAACAATATGAGGTAGTGAAACATGCAATTCATTGTCATAAATTTTGATCTTAAAATATTAATCTTTGCTTTCGTCTTGTACTCCTAAAATAAGATAAAATCTAGAGAAAATACATCCGTAACATACCATGTGCCCAAAATTTAGAGAAAAATGAATTCTTAACATCCCATGTGATGAAATAGGTTAATAAAAGTAGTTTTAATTTAGATCAGCTCAACTTTGTTAAAGTGTCATGCTCATTTCAAATTCTATGAGATAATATATGATAATAATCAATCTTGATATCATTATAGAATGGGTATGTTATAACCTGTGATTATTCTATTTCTTTAGTCCCAACTTAGAATTATTGTTCTCCCAAGGTGTATTTGGGAGTTAAAATCTATTAATTTCACGATATATGTTACCAAAATGATATATTTAAAGTTATTTTTAAATTCACTACCAAGTGAGAGACCGATTTCAGCTATAAGACTCCCCTTATACAATTTACGACATATTGTTCGGTGGTGTGTACAAACCTTGTCACGTGATGACCTCTATAAAACACATATGTCTTTCATTAGTCCCATTCAAGTTGTACAAAAAATATGTTATTTATGTTGTCTACAAACTTTGGTTTCTTGGATGAGCGTAAAGTACCCTAACCAACTATATGATTGTGGTTACAAGATTCCTAGGTAACATCAAAATTCTTGAAATACTCTATTATTGTCTTTGTGCATCACTTTTCAACTAACATTTTTTTCACGGATATTTGCACTTCATACCAACAAGCCTCTTCATTCAATGGAATCACTTTCATAATAGACCCTCCAACACATTTACATATTAATATATATGAATTCGTACACCTTATACATAGGAAAACATGACATCGCCCTTCAAACTTCGTGACTAAAATTTAGTCATACCATCCATATTTATAGGAGATAACTATAATCATTCACGGTATTATTGAAAAGGTTGTACAAATTCAATGTTTAGTATGTCCCACTACTCGTGGGTGATAATCCATCACTAGCTTCTCTATATTGAAAACCTTTTTAAAAATCAAGAATAAAAAATACTACTAAGCTACTAGCTCTTTACAGCTTTGTGATAAAATTAGTTGTCTATTCTTCACTACTAATATTTATTTCTTTAGAAGACATTTGCTTGAATGATTACCCAAATAATTAAGCTCAAGGAACAACCCCCGAAGAGTGCATGAAACAAAATAGTCAATGCCCCACTTGAAATCCCTCCCACTTCTTCCCATTTTGAAGTGGAGTGCAAATACCAATTTCCATTTGCACAACATTACTTACCAACAACAATAATACCAAAGTAATCATTTATCTCGTGTATAACATCTAATCACCATCACAATGGAATCTCTACCCGAATAGAAACAAAGAAAAAAAACAAATAAAAACTTACCACCAAGGTTACAAAATATGAAAGAATAGCGAAATTCACCTAGGATTCAAAGGCAAAGTGTTGAATCAATAGGTACACAATAGGAGTTCCATATTTGCGAGTAGAAGAAAGTAGAGACATACAAGCTAACCCATATCTCGTGTTCCCGAATGTTCGAAGTATTACAATTTTTCCCACACCCTATAGTGCTCATGTGTTCCCTTGTACTCAAATCATCCACTAGATTTGATTGAAAAATATATCCTTTTAACCAAAATCAAAGAAGAGTTTGATGTCCAAAGAAGAAATAAAGTACATAAATGCAAAAGCAAAACCGAATACTTGAGAATTAAAAGGACATTTAAGTGCATAGTTTATTAGTGCCTTGAAATCCACTATATATTAGCAATGAGTTAGAGCTAAACTTTATCAACCAATACCCAACCCAAATAAAATAATTTTTGGTCTACCCAATTAAAATTCGAACAATATTCTAAACTAGGATCCCGATGCACACATTAAGATCATTTTGAAATATACTATAAAAAACAACAACTTGAGTTTGATTTTTATTTATTAATTATGACTCTAAAGTACATATCCTATCGGTTTACAATTAAAACCTAGCTTTAAGGAAAAGCCTTGCTTAAGTATATCACTCAACCAAACCAACCCCAACTCGGTACACATCATTTTTATCATAATCCTGAACCATACAATTTTAAATACAACATATTTTTCACTTTCTCCATAAATATAGTCTCCCAAAAAAAGCAAGAGAAACGAAGAAAGAAGAAAGCCGCATGTAGATGCACACTATGCGGGTGCAAAAGTAACTCAAAAGAATAAAAATCAATCATGATTTTTAAATAAGTCCATTTAGTTCATATTTTTCTTACGCCTATCAAACAATACTTATGGTGACAAATAAAGTGACAATGAAGAACGTATACTATTACAAACCTCATGAACACACACTTTATATATGCTTACAATCGAGTTGTTGTTCAACGAAATCACCATTACTTCTATCAAAATAATAAAATCAACATGACCACTTAACACCTACATCTCTCTCCTACCTTTCAAAAAAAAGCTGAAAAATTAATACGAGGATATCTTCACTTGTAAAATCTAAAATTAACGTAGACAAGGAGCTGTATATTTGACCTAACATTCTCTATGAGGAAGCACATACCCAGTGTCACTGGATCTTGAGTGAATGCTATTAGTGTTCTCACTAGAAGATCCCCCCTTGTGAATAAGGACATGAGAATTCATGCTAGACCTTGGCTGAATGATATTAGTCTTTTCTCTAGATTCCAGTTTCCTTCCATTTTCTCTAGATTCATAGCAAGGACTTTCCTAGGATATAGTTGTCCAGATATGCCATGCAAGGAGCCACTTACACTGGAGCTCTTGACTATTCTCTTTAAATCAGGATATGTTTCACTCTCACTATCTCTTGCCAAGAAACCCGAACCAACTACTTTGCCGGGTTTCACATGTCCTTCTACAACAAAAATAACATTGTGAAAAAATTGAACTAAAAACAAAACTCATCTATGGAGGAGCATCAAAAACAAAAGATCCAGTAATACAATGCTAAAATAGAAGTTTCCAAATTCACCGTCTTGACCTTGTAGAAGAAGGATACACAACAAATCCTTGCCTTGGAAGATAGTATGTGCCTTTGGGCTCATCTTCATGACATTATTTAGTCCTTGTTCTTTTTGACTACCCACTACTCCCCTCATTTTTTATGGTTGTTCCCTATCAAATTATAATTATCATGGATTACTTAGTAAAAGGTTGATAGCATTAGCATAAAATCATGGATTACTTTCATCACAAATGCTTAGTAAATAGTTTTTATAACAAGTAAAAGTGTAAAACCCATCTTATTGAATCAAACATGAACATGACCAAAAATAACTCGGGTAAAGAGGAATGCTCTCTCTGTAAAGGCTCACAAGGATATCCTTTATTGTAATGTTCTTCCAGATGGTTAAATTGTTTCTTCAACAGGTTTATAGAGCTATAATCAGCAAAATTTGAAACAGCTTAATATCAACCATATCTAGCATCATCACAACTATTACAAAGTAAACAATATCAATCTCGGATAAACAAAGTGAACATTGTTTATCCCCGCAAGTGATCCTTCTTCTTATGGGGATGATATTCTAGAATTTTCCATGTTATCAAGAGTCAAATCACTATCAACTCCATGGTCTTGATATTTAGAAAAATGTCAACTCGATGCAAGTGAGGAAATCTTTATGAAACAATTTTTTGGAATTACCTCCTATTTATAAGATCCTCGTACATCTTCCTTTGACATCCGTCACTTCTCAAACTCAAATTCCAACTTTATAATGGACTTTGCCGAAGATTTACGCCGTTATGGTCTGTTTTAGCTAGACCTATAAAATATGGGTCGGCCAAGGCTTGCATTCCATACATTTTGATCATAGATGCTACAATGGCATTAAAACAGTTCATATGTTGCCTAACTATGACCAGGGAAATAAGGCTTTCAAGTTTAGATAATTCATACTAGATAGTAACCAAACCGTTGGCATACCCGTTTAGAAGCAGGATGGTCCTTCGGATCGAAGCAAGATATTTTCTCAAAAACCTTGGGGCCAAAGTATCGCCTTTGGGAATTTTTGTACAAAAGGAATTGCATATTTCCTTAGATGCTAACTAGATATTTTTTGGCTTTATCATTCTGTATCTATTCCAGCCAAACAAAGCTATATAATTGTTCACTCTTATGTGTGTCTAATCTACTGACCAAATGAACCATTTCCATTTCTTGCGGTTGTTTCACTTCAAAATTGTAAAACAAACCTCAACTAGCATACGTCAAGGCACCGATTCTTAGACTTCATTGAAGGTAAGAAGATTGACACAAGACGCACCAAGAGATGGTATTCCAAGCATATCTCGTAATTAGTAGATGGTGTTCCAAGCATATCTATAATCAGGTCCAACGGGTGAACAAAATTCTTCCCAACGAAAAGAGGTCATCCAACAAGACTTTTACAAAGATGCATCTAATGCTCCATATGTCAACAGAGGAGTGTACTACGAGAAAGTGATGAATTCAATCAAAAAGGCATATTTCAGCAATTCATTTTCAAGAGAGTACAAAGGCATGAAAAGCAAAATTTATTTGAAAACATGACACCCCAATGCTAGAGTATTATAGAAAAATCCCATAACAAAGGAAATTACAATTGAAATTGTTGGTAATCAATATCACCAAAGATAGCCATTTGAAACATTTGTGTCCAAGTCATGGACACAAAAGGCTCCAATATGGAAACCTGGACTCTATTAGCACTACAATAAATGTGATTATGAGAAACACTAAGACCACGAGAGAGTTATGCAAAATGAATTGTTTTTTTGTTAGCAACATCCACAAATATTCTATATATTGGTGGCTTAAGACATTCGTAAAAGACTTTACATCTGAAAAGATTTAATCAAGATTCCATCACCATATTTTTAAGTGTTCATGTCCAAAAAGCAAAACAATAGAAAAATATCTCCAACACCAAAAATATTTAACAATAATTCCACAATTCTTGGCATGGAAGTGTGCACACATGTATTTGTAATTTTTGTAAAACAAATCATGTTGAAATGAAAAAGGTAAAAATAAACATATTGAAATAAACAATGAACATCAAATTCAATCACATGAGTTGCAAAATGGTGTTAGTAATTAATCATTCCCATAGCATTTAATTGCTAGATTGTAAGATGAATTAATCTTGGATTGATTTTTTTAAACTCTTTTGTTGGAAGATGCGAACAAAGAAATAATGAAGAAGATTTGCAATGCACACATTATTCAATGTGTGTATGTCATTTTATTATATGAGAGGTGCTTACAAAATGGTTGAAGTGATTGCAAATTTGTTTATTAGTAAATACTTTAGCTAATATTGACTTAATGTTAAATTATAAGCCTTATATTCTTATACCCACTCTTAAGGCTTACGCTACTGAGAATGAAAAATAAGCATATTGACACTAGGTAGCTGATACGCGGTACAATATAGGTATGAGTGTGGGGATCCAATATGTTGGTATGGATATTTTTTGGGGGCGGACGGGTATGCCCTTTGGGTATGGCCGTCTAATATATATATATATATATATATATATATATAATATTAAAAACAATTTAAAAAGTAACCAAATAAACAAAATTCCAGCCTTACACATGCATAGAGTAAACAAATTATTAAATAAGTAAAATAGCCACAAAATTTAAAACGTATTGATAATTCAATGCAGTTTTCATGATATTCATCGCTTGAACTTGCAAGCAATACATTGTTCAAAATGTCACGGTGTGAACAAAAAAATAAGATACATCAACATTTTAATGGTCTAATTATAATCATAATCAAATGACTTCTCCATTTCTCCAATGTCTTCATGAAGAGCATCACCACCATCACATGGTTCATTATAACCACAAGCATCAAAAGTAGCGCTAGAACCATCAGCAATGCCACTCCCGTTAGCCTCACTATGTAGGTCACGCAAAGTACTCTCTAGGTCCGGGTCTAGCAATGAAAGTTGGGCAATGGAAGCATCGAGGTTTAGAGTCTTTGGGTCTATGAAGGTGAGAGTAGAGAATGCAAATGTGAGGCAAGTATGCAATTGTGAGGTTAATAAGTTCTTATTGTTGTTGTTATAGAGTTTGGGAGCACATTTTAGGGTTTAGGATGCTTAGTATTTTACAAGTCGGTTTGACATTTTTAACTCAAAAACAAAACAAAAAAATCTCATTTTTGCAACAGTATGTATGGGTACGCCTGGTACCTCCTAGTATGCCCAGGTATACCCGGCTATGTCCCAAGATGTACCCGGTCATACCTGGTCATTACAGGAGGTACCTAGGATGCACCCCCTGCATATTGTACACATATCTTGTACCAGGTATGGTATGTACCAATACCCCTACCCTACAAGGTATGTACCGGTACCCATACCCTACAGGCTATGTACCAGTGCTCATACCCTATAGGGTAGGTACCAACTAAGTAGATTGATAGAATATAATAGAACTAAACAGAGTAACACATTCTTCATAAGCTTTCTCTTTGAAAATGGTTCTTTTACAAGGTAAAATACCATTAAGATACCTCCTTAACCCTCATAAAGGTGTAGTTCCCGAGTTGAGTTCCCAAATTCCTGGATTCCACCTCTCCAAACTCCTGAATCACTAATCTCTAAATTATTGGGCAACCATCCATATTGAGCAACACCCAAAGTGATGCACCAAGTTATCTCATGACCCTTGTAAGGGTATAATTCCAAAGATTTACAGACTTGCGAACTAAGCAACAATCCATACTATGCTTTGTCTACACTAGATCCCTTCATGTCTTCAAAATGTGAGGCTTCTTTAAAAATCATTTTCTTCGTTAGCAAGTTATTCACCGCTTTCAAAGATCCGATGGATCTTCAGCAATGGCTACATTAAATTCATTTGCTCTACCTTGGAATTTTCCCTTCATTTTTTCCTTACAATCTTATCCATCTCTTGAAGCATATTTCTTTCAAAAACTTGATAGTGTATGCACAATTCTTTATCATTGTCTCCAAGAGCATCAAAGGTAGTAGTTGAACCCTTGGACTCTTATGACCAATGTGTTGTATTGCTTTGATAACATCTTTGGCTTGCCTATGATCATTGTTAATGACATCACAAATTTCAAGATTCACAATCCCCGTCAGTCCAATGAGCAGGTCACTCGTGGCCTTGTCTACAAGGTCTACCACCGATCTCATCATCCCTTCTACCCTTCCTTCTAGAACCAAACCCTTCAATATAGATCCACAAACCAATTAAATGCCCTTAAAAATTTGATTTCCTCTTGTCACATATAGTAGTATAACAGTCTTTTCGTGTTTTTATTTTGTAGAAGATGTTTGTATTACGTTAAGAAATTCCCCAGAGAATCATATGAGCCAATTTCGACAAATACCCAGATCTTGAAACTCATTTTATCCCTTCACCAAGTTTTTCTCATGCGGAAAATTTTTATTTAAATATTTATTAAATAAATAAAGCCCCGATTGAAGTAAATTGTGCTCGATTGAACCCTGTTGAAGTTTTGTATGTCAAGTATTCACACATCTCAATAGAATTTTCACCAGGAATGAATTCAGAGCATTGTCTGCAACTTCTGGCAACTTTTTTTACTTTTATTTATTTCTTTTACGTTTTTCTTCGGTTTTCTCCAATTTTGTCTCGTTAAATTCCCCGGGTCATTCTTTGTTCTATATAGTCTGTTTAATTTCCTAAAACATCTAAAGATCATTTACGGCCTCAACACCAGAAGGAATCAGCCTCAGAAAGAAAACTTCTAACCAAAAAAGATGAAGTCATGCACAAAAAGCCTCTCCTAGGAAAGTCACACTTTTGGAATGAATGGGTTTAAGATGCAATGGGATTTTTGGTAGTGGCGGAGTAAGCGGGAATTTTTACACCGCAACCCATGAAGACAAAGTCACTTAAGCCGCAATGGGAATATTAGGCGCGCAGCCAAGCGGGAATTTCTTATCTCGCTTTGTAGGGTAAAATTTCCCATTATAAAATAAAGAAAAATCACTTAAAGCATCCCTTGGAACTTTCTTTTGCTGCCTAAAAGTTAACTTTTCCCACCCAAAAGTTTATTCACCCATGTAAGTCACATTTTTTGGGAGAGGTTTTAATTTGCCAGTGGGAATTTTGGCGTGATAAAAGTGAGGGAATTTCTTACCTACCTTACATGGTAAAAATTCCCATTATGGAAGTCAAACAACTTAAGTTTAAGAGGGGGATTTTGGAGCTGCGGTGTAGGGTAGAAATTCCCATCAAAGTTGATTTCTTATTTTTAGAAATCACCCTTGCCAAAAAGTGCGACCCACCTTGGCATTAAGTAATAAATTTAATGATATTTATTTATGGTTTTTTCACCTAATTTTGGCACCATGAATGGATGAAAAGTCAAAGAAAGAAGTAAAGCAAAAGACAACTTAAGGATGCACGCTAAAAATAGATAAAATAAATTTATTTAAAAGCAACCAGCAACATGCATAATTGGCGCCCAATTTGGGTGAATAGACATGATTATTTATTAATTAAATTGCCGGGAATAGGAAGGGAAATTATTAAAAAAGTATGGTGAGGGTTATATAAGCACGGGCTGCCATATTAAAGAAGCAATTAATTATTTTTGCTAAGGGTTGCAGCCTGCATAGCAGGTTTTAGCGCCAAGGAAAGGAGGTTTTGTACATCGAAGGTGTTTTTCATTGCCGGGAAGCTTCAAGGTTTGGTGCCTATGGTTAGAATAGCTTGATTTTTGCTATGATAATTATCGAATGTTGGTATAAGTGCCCAGTGAATTTTAAAATATTTATGCTTGCTTTGCATGCAAGAAAAACCTCAAATTTTAGGGCAGCAGACTTTATGTGCAGATTTTGGTGACAGTAAATTAAGTATTCATGCTCTAGAATCCGTCTTTGTCTCGAAATAATTACAGGTATTCATTACAAAGTGTTCATACAGGTGAAAGGGAGTTCAAATCAATGTCAGATACATTGAATATATCTTTTGAATCTGAAGAAATTGCTAGATCTGCACAAATTGATCCAGTTGCAAGGAATTCCGGCAAGATTAAAAGAAAAAGAACACAGACAAAGATTGCTCCAGCCATGATGAAGCGTGATGAAAGAGAAGGATCAACAGAATCATGCATAGCTTCCAGATTTTCTGATATCAATGACACGGACATAGGCCCTGAACCCATCTCTCGAAATAATTGACAGATCCAGGGCCGAAAGACATCTCTCATGCGGGCAATAAAAAGTAGTGGAATTATTCAAGCATCAACATTTCCAGTCACAACTCAGTTGCCCGAATTTGTTATGGAGTGTGCAAGGTCATATCATCCTCTTTCCAAAACAATTCGGGATGCTACGGGAAAGACAATAATCAAAGTTGGATGCACACGGTTTATTTATTATTGTTTGAAGATTCGACACGACAAGTGGTGATTTCCATTAGCATGCTAGATGTTGGCAAATGAGATGGGAGAAACAAAAACAAACCGTGTGTGGCATAATGAATAAAGCAGATATATGAAGAATCCTGTGTCTCCATCAAATTTCCGAGGAATTTTCTCGCGATCCAATTTGGTGTAGGAGGTGGATGATATTACTAAATTGCTTTTCAGGGGTTAAGTGGAGAAGCCAATACTCACAACTTCCGCTCATGGATGTATGATTTCGTAAGGACCATTGAGATCAACAAAGCTAATTCAATAATCAATTGGTGACAACATCGGTGAGCAACTCAGAGTGTGAGACCGACGTACAACTTCAAAATGACTTCATACCGGTATATGTAGTAAAATCATCGCAGGTATATTTTCCAAGCTGGATATACAAGGCATTCGGTAAAAGATCCTATTTTTGAGTGCTTCCCATAGTCGACGGTTCCGAATGCCACAACGATTACAAGGAAGTCAACAATGGGTTCTTCTATGGATTCATATACAAATTAAATAGTGATCTCAAGACCAAGCAGGGTAAATAAAGAAGCTTGGGAAGTTGTATCCCAACATGGCTATATTTTCATCAAGTTCATAGACTTCAAGTATCTCAGGGTAACCAAATTTTGGGAGAACCAGTGAAGTTTCCGAGGTATCCAATCGATAAGTGGGTCATCATGGAGTTATGCAGACAGCTCGTGGAGATGCATGACTTACAATCAAAGTGACACAAGTCTATGGGTTTCTTTCTAGTTACAATGGGTTATTACAATTGTTAGAGCATCCACAAAGCTAGAGGAGTCGAAGCTGAAATGTTTTCTGAGTATGAGCATGAGTTCTTCCCAGCACGACTGAACTTTGACCCATATGGGGTAGCGAAGAAGACAATCTCCTAGGAATACTCACATGTACCTTCATTGGAAGACTTCTGGATGAAGTGCAGAAATGAGTATGAAGTTAGAAAGAAATACTTCAAGTGAGGTTATCGACGCAACAAGTGTCTGATTATGGTTTGGCATGGATACCTGTAGATCTCACAAATGATGGGCATGTGATACTTGACTCATATCATCAGATGGGAGGGGATAGAGATGCTCTTTAGGAAAACATTGGTGGCTTCCAGACGATTGAGGAAAGATCTTCTACAATTCTGGTTAACACTTCAAATTGGTTGTTGACAAAGGGGTATTTCTTGGATGAAGCTTTGATGAATCGATCATAGGTAAATTTACCACAGAGACTCCAATAAAAGAAAGCCCGAAGTTGAAAGTAGCAGAAGGTCGAAAAGCTTAAAGTTCACAAGAAGTCTCACGCGTAGGAGAAGGCCAAATCTACAGCTATCGTGCTAGTTCCAACTTCTCTAAAGATCAACTCATAGCACTTGGCAGCCCCAAAACCTCAAATAGATCTTGTTGTCCCTCTATCAAGCCAACGCCATTTTTATTTTCTCCTCAACCACTCGGATCCTCACCTCTCCATGTGGAGAAGTTTAAAGCATAGATGGTGGAGTTGGAAAAGGCTATTGTTAAAACAAATGGGAAGATGGTAAATTACATGTTTGACAAGTATATTCAATATTAGAACAAAAGGAAAGTATAGTTGTTACAGTTGGCAGATCTTCTTTCTTCTCTTATTTTCTATGTTCCCAGATGAAAATCTAAGATTAAAGTTATTGGTTTAAAAACAATTACTTTGAGTTATTTGGAAAGATTCTTTAAGATAGGTGATGATGTGCACAATTTTGGGTTAAAATCTGATGCATTTCACTAAGAGAGGAATTCTAGGAAGATGATTTCCAAATGTTCCCCGTTACTACTTCTTCATGTTCTAGTTTAGTCATAGTTTCCCATTTGTAATTTCCCTCTACACACACTATAAGTAGAGGAAGAACCTACTGAGTTAAAGGATTAGAATTTGTAATCAGCATCATTATGTTCCAAACTTTGAGTTGAAACACTTGATAGCTTTCGCAAGCAGAGGAATAGAGAAAATCTAAGATTAAAGTTATTGGTTTAAAAACAATTACTTTGAGTTATTTGGAAAGATTCTTTAAGATAGGTGACAGATGTGCACAATTTTGGCTTAAACTCCTGATGCATGTCACTAAGAGAGGAATTCTAGGAAGATGATTGCCAAATGTTCCCTTTACTACTTCTTCATGTTCTAGTTCAGTTACAGTTTCCCATTTGTAATTTCCCCTCTACACACTATAAGTAGAGGAAGAACCTACGGGTTAAAGGATCGGAATTTGTAATTAGCATTCTTGTGTTCCAGACTTTGAGTTGAAACCCTTGATAGCTTTCTGCAAGTAGAGGAATAGAGAAGAGGAAGATTTTCGGAGAACTTTGTGTCAACGGTGCATTCGTTTCTTATTTCTTTTTTATATCTTTGCATAAAAATTTTGTTGTCTTAGATCTAGATCTGAAGCTTTCCTTTGCTTCAAATTCTATATTTTAAGATCTATTTGTTTTGACTATGTGCATGTGATCAACTCTCACAACTATTGGGTAGGTGCACATCTCCTTACCTTATTTATCACATTTAATTATTTCCCTTTCCTACACATATTGCTTACAATTGCTTACTTGCTACAAAATTGACTAGTTATGGTCCATGAGCTACGCAATTAAAGTAAAATCAATGAGATAAATACTAGGAAATATAATTGAAAAATATTACATGGGATCCTCATCAAGTAAATGAGGGAGATTTATCTCATGACTCCCTAGGTTTTCAGTCAAATTGCGTAAAATCTAGCCAACACTCATGTATTCAGAAACACACTCTTAATAAAGATAATTCTCGCATGCTTTCCACTCAACAAATCTCATGTTTGTGCCCTAAAACACTGTATTTGAATAATGTAACTCGCAAACATGTCCTCTATATTTGAATAATGTAATCAGAACGTGTCCTCTATATTTGAAGCATGCAACTACAAACGTGCCCTTCAAAAATCACGCTTGTGAGTTTATGCCTTCAATGGACATTTACACTCGTGTATTTAGAAACACACTCTTAATAATGAAAATTTTTCACACTTTTCCCTCAACAAATCTCCAGTTTGTGCCTTGGAAATTTGTTAGGATCCGCACGAGTTTGGTAGACAATATGGATGCAATTCACAATATGAATGTGTAATATTTAGATTTGCAATTGTATTTTTGGTGGCATTTTTCGTTACTATAGTTATGCCCTTTCACAACTATATTAAAACCGTATGAAATTCATATCATGTGCCCGCGTGGCCATTTTTAATGGCAAGATCATTATTAATGGTGAATTCTTTCACGACATTATTCTTCTATCACTTTCTCTAGATGTAGATGCTTCGAAATACACTAAATGCTCTTCCTTCGCAACTAAAACTTTTTGACGTGAATCGCTTTTGAAATACTTCTTACGTTTTCCTCCTCACTTGTCTAGCTCTAATACCAATGTTGGAAGACATGAACAGAGAAATAATGAAGAGGATTTGAAATGCACACATTATTCATTGTGTGTCCGTCATTTTATTATATGAGAGATGGTTAGAAAATGGTTCAAGTGGTTACTACCATTTATTTGTAAATACTTAACTAATATTGATTTAATGCTAAATCATAAGCCTTAATAAACTATAAGCCTTATATTCCTAGCAAATATTTTTGCTTTTTTCACCCAAGCCTTCATTTCTTAGAATTCCTTTTCTTTTTTTTTTTTTTTTTTTTAAAATTTACTAGGTGGGTTATACGTTCCCTAAACTAGGGAATTTAATCAACATTGATGAAATTGGGAAAATTTTGAATTACACCAAGCATAGTAACATACATAATAACATTTGAAGAACAAAATTTGAAAGATGCAGAATTAGTATGTTGCTACCAATTTTACATGGAGAAGTGCCCTCTCTAAATCATTTAAACGATGCATGGACAGTGAATAAATATTTTTACAGACTCCACGGATGTAATGAGAATCGTACACCTAATAGGCACAAATACTATTATGTACATTGTCTACCATCATGTTTCAATAGGAAAATATAATTAAAGAAGACAATAGATTTTAATGAGATAAATCGAGACCAACATAAGATACAATGCAAATAAATACAATCAACATTTAGTGGGCATCCTCGATGAGGTCATTGTAGCTCAGGATAAATCCATTGTAGGCAAGACATGTATTCCGTTTTAGAGAAAAATAGTTAGTCACACAACACCGAGCATGGACAAAAACATTTCACTAGTTTTCTTGCATAACAAATAATTTCTACAAGCACCAATAGGATCCAAAATGTTGTAGAGAAAAATCATGAAACATTTTTTTCAAGTCGCTCAATATGGTAAGTTGTTAATTATGATAATCACCAAGACCAACCAAAAATATTAGATAGAAACCTCACAAAGACTTAAATTGTCACAAAACCATATAGCAAAGTTATGGGTTTTTGTAGATGAGTTGAAAATAAAGGATTTAGAAACAAAGTGTGCCAATCAGTAAAGAGGATGAATCGAAACAAGAGGGGATAAATTAATTAAAACCAGTAATTACCATAAGGAAATGTGCTTGGTATGGTCATTACCTAGGGCGGTTTGCTTTTGCAAGTTACTACGAGATGTCGGGAACAAGAAGAGAGAGCATTGTGGTTTGTATACAAAGAAGTGAAAACGCAGCATGGTTGCCCCATTGCCATCCCAGCAATGGAGGCAAGCCCTCATTAAAAATATTTATTATGGAATAAGTGGAGATCACCACCTTTCATTGCAAGTATTACAGTTTGTGTGTACTCATTCTTGTTAGCAATCAGAGTAGAATGTGTTTTGAGGTTTCTAGTTATTGTCAAAAGCATTCATTTATCGTCTGTTATTGCAAAACATGTAAAAACAAAACCCAAAAGCTACTCTTAAATAGTACTACTATATCTATGTCATTGACAATGTTCCTCGCAAGTCCATGCATGCTAAAAACATGCTACATAAATACCATGTATAGCTTTATCAATGCCAATGATATCCATGATAAAATTATCATGATTTATAAACTAATCCACCGATGTGTAATAGAAGTCCTTTCCTCCCACATTTGTTAGTTCATTAGCATGACAAGTCCATGCTAGTGAACTCACATTCTAATCTGGAAAGGACAAAGTGATTGTAACTAGGGATGGACATTGCACATTCTCTAAATTGTTCCCTTAACGAGTTTCATGTGAAGCAACCGAATTTTCACATCTTTTAGCCAATGCAAAAAGAAAATTGCTAATTATACCGCAATATTACTTACATAATCCATGACTTAGATTCATATCAAATACAAGTTATATGTGATTTTTACAAGAATTCATATACACTAGATGTGTACCTACTTTCATCCTCTTAGGTACTTTTTAATTATTGTATCGTAGTGCCCCACTATATGGCACCCATTTTTTTGACACAATTGTTGCATCTCTAGGCTTTAATTTCATTTTTCCTCCTTACACCTAATAGGAATTAGGTATTTCAATTAGACTTGTTTGTATAATGACTTTTCATACTAGCATGCATGTTGAAACACACTATAAATTAAAACATACTGACTTACTGATCTCGGACATTTCATATGCAGATTTTATCATGATCTCATATTTTATTTTTATTAGTTGAATTCATTTTGAGAATTTAATGAGGTGTAATAAATTGATTTCTTTAATATACCATGTGTATATTTGACATTTTATTTAACATGTTATATCCGAGGCATCGTTATGCCATATGGTTTATGTGCAGATAACAATATCCATACCAAGACCGTTAAGGGTCAAGGGAGATGCAGGGTTCCATGAGGGTGTTTGGGTCGACTGCTTCGAGAAAGACTCCAACACGATGAAACTTATGGGTAAAAGGGACTTTGGAAATGGAATCTATCAGAGTTAAGTTATTCATATACTTGGGGGTAGATAAGTTCAAACAATTAGTATTTATTTAAAATTATTATAATCTACATTATTAATAGTTGGTTTAACTAGATACATTAGTGGGGTTGTTAGTCTATCTTATGAAAGGTGTTAGAAGACCCATAGATAGGTGTGACATTAATTAATTAGAGGTAGTTTATGGGAATCACATACTAAATAATGGGATGTCAAAATTGTATAATTATCTCTGTCTGCTTTTAAATAAAGCAATCCCGATATGGCACACATTTTCCAACATTGTTAATCCGCCAATGGTGTATACATGAAGGTAAGTACCCCTAAATCTCGTTTTCCTTTATGTCATTTCTGATTTGATTGATGTATCATGTAAATAATTTAGAATAGAGTAACATATTCTTAATCTATTTCATTATTCCATATCGTCCATTCCTTACAATACTTTGGGAATTACAACCTATATATCTTTATACAATCCATGTTTACAACCCTAGCTTAGATATCTTTATGTTCTTTAAAATATAGTGATCTTCATACAATCAAGACACTAGTAAGACACCACCTCCTATTCTTGATCCAGATTTGGAAACCTACGCCTTTAATAGGAAGTAGATTACCATATTCTAGATCCGCGGCATTAGCATTCCTCGATTACAATCCTCTTGTATGCATGCCTTAGAATGGTCAACTCTATATCCTAATCTATTTTTTTCGAGAAGAGAAAGAGGATAATCTACAAAAACATTACCCTACATACATTATGGTGAACCTGACATGAATATGACTTAAGCAAATATTCACATTTTTTTCCTTATTCTAATATCAACTCAAAATCTCCTTTAAAATCAACTTAGTATCACCTTATATCTTTCATTTGCCTCATGCAATCCTCTTAAAACCGTTCATATCCAATTATGCCTTTTTCCCATATATCTCACATGAAGATCCAAAAACACATCTTCCTTCTTTCCCCTTCATCACTTTACCATGGTGAAGATTCACAAAAGCATCTTCCCATCTCTCAACACTCTACCATGGCCAAAGATTCATAAAAAGATCTTCCCATTTCTTCTCATAATCTCATGGATGAGGATCCAATAGTAGATCTTCCCCCTTTCCCCTTTCTTCACCACTTTACCATGGTAAAAGATCCAAAAACAAATCTTCCCATTTATTGCTACCCTTCTATCTCCCATGTGCCCACCATTGAGAAACCTAACTCATGGGGCACCTTACCTCAATTCATGCTAACCACTCAATTCAACACGTTCCAAATAGAACTAGAAGATCCCAAGATTCTCTTTCAAGACTTTAACATTGGGAATCTTGTCACTCCTATTAAGAATGGCTCCTACACCAAGTTCCTCAAACTGAAGCTCCATGGAACAAACCTCTTATAAAGCATCACCAAAGATTCTATTCAAATCACCTAATGTTCTCTTTAACAATCCTAGTCACCTAATGTTCAAATCCTATTCAAATCACCTAATTTTATATTCAAAGCAAGGTCTACAAAGTCGTTGTAGTCCCTAACTAGTTAATTTTATCCTTCTTGTTGTCCCCCACATCAACTCTCTCATAACGTGTTGTTGACTCTAAGGGGAAGCGCGCCAATGGTGTATACATAAAGGTAAGTATCTATAACTTTCCTTCTCCTTTGTCATTTTTTATTTGATTGATTGATTGATGTATCATGTACATAGATGAGAATAGAGTATCATATTCTTAATTTATTGCATTATTCCATATCGACCTTGTGTTACAATCTGCACTTTGGACATTACAACCTATCATTATCTATACAATTAGTGTTAACAACCCTAACTTAGATATCTCTATGTTCTTTGCAATATATTGATCTTCTGACGATAAAGACACCAAGAAGAAGCCACCCCTATCATAGACCTAGGTTTTGGAACCTTGCGCCTTTGATAGAAATTGGATAACATCTTCTAGATCTCCTCTCGTGTGTAGGCCTTATAATGGTTCTCTTCAGTATCCTAATCTATATTATTGAGAAGTCACAAACGAAAATCTATCTTCCATCTCAACCCACATACATAATTCACCTGAGTGAAGAACATTTTGGAGAAAGTTGGAGGATCTTAAGAGGTTGGAGGACAATCTTTGATCTTGAGCTCTCTACGAGCTTAAAGACTAGTTTAGTGATTTAGTAGCAAAACTTAGAGCCAAAATATATATGCCACCGAAGATGATGATCATCAATGGAAATGATGCTAAACCATCCTTCCTAACACAAAATCCAATTATTTTTGTTGCATATGTTCATGGGAAAATTAATTCTCTCACAATTTGTTTCCTTGTTTGGAAGATTTTTGCCAAAATCCGTATAGTTTTGGGGTTTTGGAGGCCATACAAGCTTCAAACTCAAAATCTGATAGTACTTGGATGTTGGGCTCTGAGTTAGCTTCAATTTTAATGTGGGACATACCATTTTAGAGCAGGCCATCTGACCCTTTGGGAGGCTAATCTGCTGAATGCTTTTATTCTTTTTCTCTCGCCAAATGTACGGTTTTTTTCTTACCACGGGCCATACAAGTAAATTTTTTAATCAAGGTACAAAGTGGCATAGAAAATTGTGCCTAGTTTCATTTTAGACCAAGCCATACCATTTTTTATTAGGCCATACATGCTATTTGACTACCAATAACATAACATTATCAAATTGTCCTCGTTTTTTCATATTCATATGGTTTTTTGTTGTTTGTAGCTAAGTCACAAGGTTCATGTTCGTGTTCGACCACGATAAAATTCGAAAGAAATTCAGCAAGGATACAAATCGCCTAAAAAATTGTCATTAAGTTCGAAAAATATAATTTAATAATAAAATATATTTTAATAATTGATAATTTTAATCTAAAATAAAAACTTAATCTAATTAAAATACTTAATTTTTTAATCTAATTAAAATACTATAAATTAAAACAAAATTTAATATCTAAAATATTCATTAACTAAAACGCCTAAAATATTCATTTAAAAGTTAAAACCTGAAAGCAATACCTAGAAAGTTAAAAGTTAATACTAAACAAAATAATAATAAAAACTTAAGTAACTTTAAATCGTATATGCTATTGCTTGAAATGGGAAACCTACATGAATGAAATATAAACTATAATAGTGTATATCGGGTACGCAGTTGAAGAAATATGAGACAAGCACAAGTGCATGTTTCTATCGAAGGTGTATTGAAATCCAATGAAAAATGTGTGCGAGTGTCGTCATGTCATCTGTGTAAAGTTGTGTTTCCCTTCTCACCTCATCTTGGTCTTCCCCACCAGCTTTGTTCGATTTTAAAGGCTCGTCCAATTCATATTTTGAAATGTATAAGTGGTTAGGGCACAAAAAAATGTGGGTTTTTCGTTGTTACCTTTGTCTGAGGAAATTTTTAACAATTTCTAGATAAAAATAAGGGAAAATGCATTCCGTATGAATTTATTGATGATTTTGAACGAATTTTGATTGTTTTAATGAAATTCGCCAAATTCTGAACTTTCCCATTGAAATTCAGTGAATCCTGTGACTTAGGTTTGTAGGCCATACAAATTGAAATCTAGAAATATAAAGACATGGGAGCACAAGAAACAGTCAGTTATTTCATTCCAGGGCAAGCAGTACAACCCTTGTGAAAGATTTCCTAAAAGTGCTTTTTGAAGGTTTTTTGGACAATTTGTTACTAGTCTTTGCCAGATTTCTGCTTGACGACACATCTGGTTAGAGAAAAGTGAAAATTTGGTGATATTGTTCGATCTACCACGTTCCCTCACCTCCCACACATGTGAATCTATTCTTGTCTTGTTTATTAATTTCATATTTGATGGTAGTTTAAATAGTAGTTTTTTGAGTTGTAAGTCATAAAGCCAACTCGGTAAAGTGGTAAGAAAATTTTTCTTAAGTCATTAATAGGGTGGGACATCTTGGGGTCGAATTCTGCCACCTATTTTTTACATAAAACCATTTTTTGTGATTTACAACAAATTTGTAAGGGCAACACTTATTATTGGCAGGAACTTTATTAAAGGGAATGTTATTTGTCTTGTTTTGATGAAATGAATTGATCATGCTTCCTCTTCATCTTGAAGCCTTCTTTTATTTGGTGCTAGCATTGTATCTTCATTATAATATTTTTTAGACGTATTTTCTGGTTACCCAACGTGCATATTTGGCCATTGTTGTCATTTTTTGGGGGTATAACTTGTGATTTTTTGTCGCATTTGTTATTGTTCATCATCAACTTCTTCTTATGAAAATGGAGACATCCTTCTTCGAACCCCTCAACACATCAAATTACGACACTTG
The DNA here is from genome assembly GCA_018340775.1 of Taxus wallichiana var. yunnanensis. Classification (NCBI taxonomy): domain Eukaryota; kingdom Viridiplantae; phylum Streptophyta; class Pinopsida; order Cupressales; family Taxaceae; genus Taxus; species Taxus wallichiana. The sequence goes on along the minus strand of CM031236.1, from coordinate 507,797,005 downwards.
GAAGATGAAAATGAAGTTTCTTCACAAAGGCAAAGGGTTATGGAGAGTCGTTCTTGATGACATTCCAATTTTCATTCAAGAGAAAGATATTTCTTAGGTTAAGTCTCTATGGGATCAGCCCTTGGCCATATTAGCCTCTATGTTTTAGACAACTTGCATATTCATATTGCAGATGCCACATCACCAAAAGAAGTTTGGGACAAATTTGCAGCTTTATTTGGGGAGGTCACTTCACCTCTAATTGTTCCTCTTCCTTCTCCTCCCTCTCTCAGTGAGGATTCCTTTGTTGGTGATATTATTGATGTTCCTCCACCACTTTCTCCTATTTGTGAGGATGTGATTCTTGACGGTGATATGCATGAGGAACCTTTGGCATTACCTCCTCCTATTGTCATTGATGAAGAAACATTTTGATGGTGATCTGGATGTGGTGTTTCCTACTTCTCCTCCTCCCATTGTTTGTGAGGAAATGTTTCTTGAGGATGAGACATCTCCACCATCTCTTGTGGTTGATATGGTTGAGGCACTTCCACCACCTCTTCCTACTGCTCATGTTGCAGATTTGTTTTTTGGTGGTCACATGGACGAGGTCACACCACCACATCTTCCTATTGTTCCTTTTGCGGATATCTTTGTTGGTGATCACTTGGAAGATGTATCTTCACCTCCTCCATCTATTGTTGTTGCTCCTCTTCACCTTTTCCCAAGGGGGCATTTTCTTCTATATTGGCTGATTTTTTTGGTGATTCTTCAATTCTTCCTCGCACATGCCATGATTCAGTCTTCTTTGGAGCACTTGGAAAACCAGTTTTGGACATTGCTTCACATGAGGACTACTTTTATTTGGAGGATCACATAGAGAAGTTGTCACTTCCTCCTACAAGAAGAACATTTGATTGTTGGGACTATCTCACCACATATGCATATGGTTCCTTACATTCTTTCCATCCATGCAAGATATACAATATTGATCTTTGTGTGTGGTGAAGGAAGTTGTCCTTGGGGGAATTCAATATGAAATTATCCTTTTCTTCTAATTGGATTGCACATGAGTACCTTCTCGTGCTAGTAGTCTCGGGACTCATATTTTTCACTTATTTTACGTACCTAAGTTTCGCTTATGGGAGAGTGTTGGAATAATGTGTGTTGAATTTACGTAAGGTAGTTCACCTTTTATGTCAAGTTCCTCTACACATAGGTAATAAGCTCACTTAGGGTAAACTAGACACATAGGTTTAGATTTATCCTATTGTTATATAATTGTGATTCTCACAACTATTATATTCCATATGTTTGGTATGCACACCAATATAGGGAAATGGAATATATCCCTATTTTGTGTGCGAACATTATGAGTTTGTTTCTACAAAATGCTATGAGTCCTATATATTCTCCCTAATTCTAGTATTCAAAGGAGAGAGAGAATTAAGGACATACGTTATAGCTTTGGAGTGTTGAATAAAATAATTCTATGTTATTTTGTTCTCTAAAATATTTGTGTAGGTTTCTTACTTGTAAGTTCCATCTCTTGGATTGATCCTGTGGATTCTTTGTATCTCTTGTTCTTTCTAATATATGGAATATAGAGGAGAATGTTAGAATTTAGTTATTTCATGTAGTTAGGAGTAGATAGGTTTAAATAATTAGTAATTATTTTAACCTATTACAGTGTTATGTGAGGACGCATCCCCCAAAAACATACGTTCTGGGGATGGCAGAATGGGGGGGAACGTCCGCCCACGTTTCCTAAGAACAACATTTGTGGGGGACATCTCCAATATCCCTGAATATCAAAAGACATTTCAGAAACGTCCCCCATTTTTTTTTGTTTTTGGGGACGTTTCAAGGATGTGTCGACATCCACAATGTTTTTTTGTTTGTTGTTTTATTTTTTTAAATTTAACTTTTTAAATAAAAAATAAAGATAAATATTGTTATTTCAAATCATGATTTTGATTTTTGGGACGTTTTAAGGTGCTTATCTTGAATTTGTCACATAGTTTCACCCACTGAATGGTTCCAAATGACTTGATCACCTTCTCCGCAAATTTCCCGATGTATGGTAATGGTTGGCCTCAATCTAGTTGCACCGTTGTGTTGGGCTTGAATAAACTTGAAAATGAAATAAATTTAGGAAGAACCTATTATGATCCTATAGTGTAAGATTGTTTTTTGAAGCCACTCATTTCTATTATAAATCTAATTACAATTCACTTTGGAAGATCCAATCATCAAACAAACTTACAACGCCTATATGTATAGTTCTATATGAAGAGAAAAGGATGTGTAGATGTTGAAAGTAATAAGGCATAGGTCAAAACATTTACCGATTAACCATAAGATGGTTGTATTGTATTAAAAATACATAATGAGAATCAAATGGATTAAATCACATTAACATGGTGCCCTATCACTAGGATGTCCAAACCGTTGGTAATAGGTTGCCTTAAAACAAAGCCAAGATTTGACCCTTGGACCTCTCAAGTACAAGGAGACCCAAGAACCATTAGACCACTACCGTTGGATAAAATTTATGTGTATATTTTTAATCTTCGTAATTCTATATATTATTTTGATAGTCGTCATCCCAAAATTTTGGAAACTTCGTTCGTCGTCCCCCTGTCCCGGAGTCTTAGGTAACTATGACCTATTATAATCTAGATTGTTAGTAGTTATTTTAATTGGCTATGTTAGTGGTATTTTTAGCTTATCTTAAGAAGAGTGTTAGAACACTTGTAGATAGGAGTGAGTTCGATTAATTTGTGGTAATTGGTACAATTTCAAACTTGCATAAGTATCTACCCTATTTTAATGAAAGTAATCCTTGTGGAAAATGCTTTCCAATGACTAGCAACGTGAACCACTTGAAAGATAAAGAGTATCAAGCATTTTGGATTAGCCACTTGACTTGGCAAGATCACATGGCATTGCAACTAAAGTAGCATGATGAGTCGTTGACTAAACTTGCATGGAATTATAAAATGAAATATATTATATTTAAAAAGTTTGAACATAAAGAGTCAAAGTGTAAGAAGTTCGTATATATTTTAATAAGAGGAATAAAGAAAATAGAAATATGTTGAATGTAGTTTATTGAAAAATATTTTAAACACGGGCATGACATCCATATAAAAGACCATGGACCTATACATGAAAGTCAAGGTGACCTTACGACATGACTAGGGATACTTGTGCTTATTAAATGGTAAAGGAGAGAAAAACCTACACATTTGTTCTACATTCTATCCATCTCCTAAAACATGACATACGGATATGGTGAGACACGAGAGGCATGGAAGCCCATGCAAAAATTTATTTAAGTCACAGAATTTGGTATTCCTTTAGGAAATTGAAAGGGAAACAAAACATATATCTTGATCATTCATTCAATTTTATGTAGAGTCATGGAGGTGACAATTGGAGAAGTTGAAAAACACAACTTTGAGAGGTAGTTATTGGAGAGCAGAACACAAAAATGTGGGGTGTTATGAGAAGAAAAGAAGTGCTATCACTTCGCTCATTGGATCTGCAATTATTGGCGTGTTTACGATCACTCTTGCACCTTAAAATCCGACAAACAATATATCTTTCCAGAAAAATATTTGTTTATTTGTTTAAGTGGGTGTTATGTTATGCATTGTAAATTTTATTGTTGTGTGTATATTACACTCTTGCTTCATTTGGTTCTATTTTTATGTCATCCTTGTGTATGTGTTCGGTGGGTGAAAAGAAGATTGTGAAAATTTTAAAGGAATTGCAAACCGCACATTCCTATATTTAAAAGATAAAGGCTAAGAGTAGTATTTTTATTTCAAGGCCTAAGTGTGGAAAATAAATCCCAATCTGGTTATTAGGCATAAGAGAGGGAAAATTCCTTGATAGTTAGCCAATTTCTTCTTTTTGTAGCTAAAACTTATATTGGGTATGACGAGGGAGAAATAGAACTAGATAAATGAAATATATAATCCTAGTACTAAAGGAAAGATAAAGAAAAAGTTTGTCCGAGTGCGAATACCCGACCTCTTTTGAGATGCACAAGCACCAAGTATGTGTGTGCGGCGTTTCATTTCTTGTTGATATTTGGATTGCGCATAATTTCTAAGGTGATTGCATTTTTAGATTGAATTGTGGACCTTGGAATCTCAGCTGCGGCCATTTCGTAAGTGGATCCACTTTTAGTAACAAATTTAATTAAATATACTCCAACTAAGGGTTTTAAAGTTCATTTCTTAGCTTGTACTTGTTCTAAATTATTTAGAAAACTTCTACATGATGTGGATGTTGTAAAAGTGGTTTTGGTGGTGAAATATTGCAATTTTCCTTCGTTGTACCTTTTTGTCCAGAAATTCAAATGAATTTTATAAATTTCCATTTGCTTTGAGTTGGGTTTGTGTCATTTCCCTTCTTTTTAAGTTTCATCCTGGAAAGGGACATTACAGACTGCACGTGTAGTTGTTTCTGTTACGTTTTTATAGCTTGTGGAGTCAAATCGCACAGCGACCCTAGCTTCGGTGGTGAGAGACCCATCCCTAGCTAGCAGGACATTCTTCGGTAGTGAGAGATCTACCCTAGTCTACAATCTTGGAGCCACTTTCTAGGCCATGCTATAGAGATATTTCCAGAGGGTTCAGAGGAAGGGTTTGAGGATTTTTGGGGGCTTTTAGGGAAGATAATTAGAGGGGCTCTACATCAGACTCACGGAAGCCATCAGGGCTGGGCGTGGCAGCACATTGAAGGCGCCTCCATCATTTCTTGACCCCATTCCAAGTGAGGTGACTTGCAGCCTTTATTTGGGGGTTTTTCCAGTCGGTCGTTTCAGATCTGAAGGTGGAAACGTTATTTCCTGTATCTATTAATGTTATTTCCAAAGACCCTTATTTTTGCTCTTGTATTTAGAGGGTCACGAACCTCTGAAGTTTTCCAGCCGCCTAGGGCTTTCTGTACTTTTTCTGGCAGCAATATATTATTCCAAAAAAATGTTTTCATAGTGTTTATTATTACTGTTGCAAGCGTCCCTCAAAATTTCATGCACTGTGGGCAAATATTTTGTGTGATATCAATTTAATACCATTCGCTGTCCTAGCTGGACATTTTTAGTAAAAATCAGTATTTTACTTTGCTGCAATTTTCTATATTTGGTGCATTTTTAAGTGGTATCCCACAAGGGATATTTCAGTGGTATCAGAGCAGCTATTTCTCCAGCCTGTTGGGATTGAAAGATGGGGGACAAAGACAGTGAGGATATAGGGGTAGAGCTGATGAAACAATTGTTCACCAACATGGTAAAGTAAAGAAGAGACTACTAATATCTATTTGAGCCAGCTCATTGGGAGATTAGCACAGGGACATGTGTCCGACACTCATGTGGAAAGAGGAGAAAATAGCAACAAGGGACAATATGGTCAAAGAGGTGAGGGTGGACATTCAGGATAGTGGTCCCCCCATTCTTCTACCAAGCCTTTGGGGTCTCACGAACCTTCTTTCTTGAAGGATCCGGAAGTTTCACAAGTACGGCAACAAGGGATGTTGTAGATGAGGAGTCTTGTTGGGAAAGGTACCAGACTTCAAGTGATGGCTTTTGTGACAATATGAAAGTCCAGGAATGTTGCAAAATGAAGATTGCAGTAGCGAGCCTAGGATAGATTACCAGGCACAGGTACCAGAGATGTAAAGGCAGTTGGGACAGATTTATGTTCCACGTTTCGATGGTTCAAAGAAGTGTACTGCATGGTCTTAGGTGCAGAAGTTGACATACTTCGACTTGAATCTATGTGGGAGGAAGATGCAATTAAGTTTGTAATCTTACATCTAGAGGGAGACGCTCATGATTGGTGGTATCATGGGTTGATTACATAGGGACACATATGCATAACGACTTATGTAGATTTCACAAAGAGGCTAGCAAGTAGATTTCATAAGAGGGACCCTGATGTATTTTAGATAGTCCATCCGAGGCAGACCGGTTCCGTAGATCAGTATATCACCGATTTTTAGAGACTATCGGTCATGGTACTAGATGTTATAGAGATGAGGTTGATTTCCCTATTCACAAAGCAGGATTGATAGACACTTTTTGCTGGATTTGTGAGGGCATTTGAGCCTTCTTCATTACATGAGGCTATTAGGAGAGCTTGTGACCTGGAGTTATCCACTCCTAAGTCAAGGTTTCCAACTTGAATGCAGCCTAAGGGTTTCCCTTCAAGAACCGGGGGTTCGTAGCCAAAGGTACCTCCACCTAGGAAGGATACAGCCTAGAGACCATTTGGAGCTAGTGAGGACAGGGAGGAATTGAGGTGAAAGAAACTATGTTTCGATTGCCGTGCACCTTGGGTCCCAGGACATGATTGCAAGGGTAGAGGGAGGGCCCAATACATAGAGGTCTTCGAGAAGAGTGATGGTGATGAGTTGTTGGACACACAGCCATTAGAGGATGATGATGATGAGGCATTAGATGGTGCAAGTGTGGAGAAGATAGAGAGAATTTCCCCAGGAGACTATCGCCACATTATCTAGTACCCCGAGGTACAATGCATTCGAGTTTAGGGAAGTTTTACAAGGACAATGAGTGGTGGTACTCATTGATAGTGGGGCAACCCACAAATTTATTGATGCATCATTGGTTGAGAGAGGGGGGTTACAGACAGGGGAATTTGAGGGCTTCAACGTGTTTATAGCCAATGGAGATTCTATGAGATGCACACGACGGGTTCCCAATTGAGCATCACAATGGGTAACTATACCATTACCAATGATTTCTATATTATTGGTATTGGAGAGACCAACATAGTGCTTGGGGTACAGTGGCTCCATTCCCTTGGTGAATTTTGAACTAACTTCCAGATGATGGAGCTGAAGTTTAAGTCCGAAGGGAGGAATGTGATCTTGAAGGGGCTTATCTTAAGGGGCACCCTGAGTTGTTATAGCCAAGAGGATCGAGAGGATATATAAACACGACAAGGTGGATTGGGAAATACACTATTTGGTTTCGACCAAGAAATTAGAGGAGGGACAAAGCAAAGTACCATGTGGATATACATGGCCTATTGGACAAACACAAGTGATCGTGTTTGGTGACATACCTCTAGATAGGGGATTTGAGCATGTGATTGAGCTCAAGGATGCTAGACCGGTGGTCACTTCTCCTTACCATCACCACAAACGGTTTAAGGATGAGATCGAGAAGACTATACATGAGCTCATGGATATGGGGCATATTAGACCGAGTTCTATCCCTTTTGCTTCTTCGATGGTTTTTGTGAAGAAGAAGGATGGGACCTTGCAGATGTGTATGGACTACCGGGTCGTAAATAAAAAGACAATAAAGAACAAGTATCTCGTACCACATATTGATGAGTTGTTGGATGAGCTACATGTTGCAATCTATTTTTCAAAAATAGATTTGTGTTCTAGATATCATTAGATCAAAGTCAGGGAGCAGGATGTGCATAAGACAATGTTCAGATGCCATTATGGTCACTTTTAATTCTTGGTGATGCCTTTCAGATTGTCTAATGCTCCAGCTACATTCCAGTCTTACATGAATCATGTGTTCAACCGCCATTTGCAGAAGTTTGTATTGGTTTTCTTTGATGATATTTTAGTCTACAGCAGGACATGGGAGGACCATATCGAGGGACATGGGTGAGATATTTGGGATATTAGAAGCTAATTTGTTATACGCGAAAAGAGTCTAAGTGAGAGTTTGGTATGACCGAACTTCTTTATTTGGGATATGTAATTGGTGGGGGTACAGTGAAGGTGGATAGATGGCAATCCTGGATTGGATGCCACCTAGGACATTGACACAATTGAGAGGATTCGTGGGGCTATGCACATACTATCAGAGGTTCATGAAGAATTTCTCTCAGTTGGCTGCTCCATTGACCGATTTGACCAAGAAGGGGGCTTTTGCTTGGAAAACGCAACAAAACGGGTTTTTGATCACCTCAAGGAGGTGAAGAGTTCATGTCTCATCCTCGCATTACCATACTTCTCCCGCCCATTCATTCTATAGTGTGATGCATCAGGAGAGGGTGTTGGGGTAATTCTCATGCAGGATAGGCATCCCATCACCTATGAGAGTTAGAAATTGAAACCTGTGGAGAGAGGGTATTCAATTTATGACAAGGAGATGTTGGCCATCATGTTTTCCTTGGCCAAGTTCGACAGAGACCTTGTGGGCAGCAAATTTGTGGTTCATATGGATCACAACAATTTGAGGTTCTTCTTTGGACAGAAAGAGCTCAATGATCGGCGGTAAAGAGAGATGAGTGAACAAGGTGCAAACCTATGACTTTGACATATAGTACACTACAAGTAAGAATAATATTGTTGCTGACACTTTATCTAGGAGGCCTTACCTCATTGTTATGCTTAGTTCTATGTCTGATATTTCAGTGGATTGGAAGGCTCATATACTTGTTGAGTACTCCAAAAACTAGTTTTCCTGTGAGATCATGGATGGTAGTATATAGGATGACCGATACAAAGTAGTGGATGATCTTATTTTCTACAAGGATAGGATTTTCCTTGTACTAGGATCCAAAATGAAGGAGAAGATCCTTCGTGCAATACATGATACACCACTAGCTGGACATCTTGGGTATTTCAAAACATACAGGTTCATCAGGGAAAGTTTTGCATGGAAGTGAATGAAGGACGATGTCCTTAATCATGTCAGAGAGTGTATGGATTGCTAGAAAACCAAATCCAAGCGTTCTTTCACAGCAGGATTACTTCAGCCTCTCCCCATTCCCAAACAGAAATGGGAAAGCATATCTATGGAATTTATCACTAGGCTTCCCTTGGTGCATGGGAATAGCTGCATTTATGTTGTAGTTGATCGGTTAACTAAGTAGCTCATTTCGTTTCCCTACCTCGGGAGCATGAGGCAATGGATGTGGCCTGGATCTTCTATACCCGGTATTTTTAGGCTATATGGGTTTCCTAAAAACTTTGTCATGTGAGGACAAGATCTTCACAAGCACCTTTTGGTAGGATATCTTCAAACTAGCGGTATAGATTTTACCCCTAGCACTAGCTACCACCCATAGAACAGAGATGGGCATACGAAGATAGTCAATAAGTGGATACAAGGCTACTTAAGGAATTATGTAATAGGACACCGGTGGGCATGGATTAAATGGTTACACATGGGCGAGTACTACTACAATACCACTTACAGAGATGAGCATAGGTATGACCCCTTTCCGAGCCCTGTATGGGTACAATGCCAGGACATTTGTGGATTTTGTATTGTTGGCTAGATTTTCGCATAGCTGAAAACCACGCAATCGTGAGATAAATCTCCATCATTTACCGGTGAGGCTACCATGTAAGATTTGTCAATAAAATATGCTAGTATCTATTTAGGGGTTTTATTTTAACCATGCAACTCAAGAACCATAGTTGTATAGTTTTACAACAAGTAAGCAACTATTAAAGAAAGTAAATATCTAATGAAGAATGAAAATAATAAAAATAGGAAAGAAAGAGGGAAGATGTGCAACCCAATCAATAGATTATAGAGTTGATTGCATGCACATAGACATGACCAATAGATATTAACACACACAAAATTATAAGCAAAGGCAGCTTTCAGATCTAGATCTAAAATAACACAAAGTTTATAAGTAGATCTAAGATAAAAAGCTAGAAAAAAATACAGTGACACAAAGTTCTCTGGAAATCTACTCCTTTCTATTCCTTTGCTTCAAATAGCTATCAGGGATTTCAGCACAAAGTCTAGAACACAAGAATGTTGCTTACAAATTCTGATCATTTAACCCGTAGGTTCTTCCTCTACTTATAGCATGTAGAGGGAAATTACAAATAGGAAGCTTTTTTAGTTGGCACATGTGGAAGTCGGAAAGGAAACAACTGGCAATCTCCCTCTTGGAATTCCTCTTTGCATGACATGCATGATTTACAACTGAAGATAGAACCTTCTATTTTGCATGTTTGCCACCTATTTCCAAGTAGTTGACTTCTTCAAGTAATGGCTTTTAAACCAATCACTTAGGTTTTATAATTTAATTGATCGCTCAATTACTTTGTCGGAGGAAATAAGAGAAAGAAGAAGAAAGGAAAGTTGTAGTCTTGTCCTTTTCCATATTCTGCATCTGATTAATTCTTTTGTAGTTGATTCTTTTGCCCTTGATTCTCACCAAACTGGATCTGGAAACAACTGGATCTAGAAGCAAGTGACTATGATTTGCTTGCGGGTATTGCCTTTGACTTGTCTTCCTTCTTATCCTTGAAGCTTTTGTAGTTCTTCTCCAGTACATGCATCAGTGCAATGTTTTTCGTAAATAACTCATCATTTTTATTTTTAATTGCATATGAGCAATTAAAAATTCTAGAAAGCACTCCGGGTGAATGCAAATTCAATGAAGGCTTCAACTGGAAGATTGGGAGAACATGCACAAGGTCCTGGAAGGAATTCTCCATGCACTGACTTCTTCACGGGCTGCATTCGAAACAAGAGGATGAAGCCTTTGCAATTATGGATCTGGATCGGATCTGAATCTGGATGTTATGCATGATTTTGTTGATCCTTTTCTTTCATCATGCTTTGCCATGGCTAGAGCAATCTTTTTTTGAGCAACTCTTTTTCTTTTTTATTCGGTTAGAATTCTTTACAATCGGTGCAGATCTAGAGATTTCTTCAGATTCGGAGGATATGTTCAATGTATTAGACATTGATTTAAGCTCCCTTTCTCTTATAAAGCACCTGGTAATGAATTCTCGCAATTAATTCAGATAAAGATGGCAACCGAACATGAACACTTGATTTTAATTATAAAAATCATACATATCAAGCTTTGATGCCCCAAAATTTGATGTTTTGTTTGCATGCAAAGCAAGCATAATTTTTGTCAACTTCACACCGAGCACATGTACTACTATGCGGATAATTAATCAGACTTAATTCAAGCTCCTTCAAACCTAGGCACCAAACTTTGAAGTCTTCCAACAGTAAAAACACCTTCTTCTGTGCAAAATTCCTCTTTAATTGGGTGCCAAAATTGTCTAGGCTGCACTTCCTTGTTGAAGAATTAATTAATTCATCATTATGGCAGCCCATTCTTATATAACCTTCACCATTCTATAATTAATAATTTCCTCTCCTATTCTGGCAATTAATTAATTAATTAACATGCTTTTCTCTTCAATTTGGGCACCTATTTTGTGCATGCTCATGGCTGCCATTAAATAAATTAAATTTATTTAATTTTAGCTTTCTACTTCTAGTCCACATTGACTTCACAGTGTGCTTTGACCTTATGCACCAAAAATAGGAATTAATTCCATTAATTAATACTTTAAAAAGTATTATTTCTCCTCAATATGGGTCGCACTTTTTTGCATGAGAGGGGGCTGCATTAAATAAATTAAATTTATTTAATTTTAGAATTCTATTTCAATATTCTTTATCCTTTCATCATGTGTTGACTTTTCCTCATGCTTGGGCACCAAAATTGGGTGAATAAACATTAATAAATATTATTAAATGCATTATTATTCACCCAAGGTGGATCGCACTTTTTGGCAAGGGTGAACTCTATTTTTAGAAGTCAATTTCTAATGGGATTATTCACCCTGCACCGCAGCTCCAAAAATCCCATGATCCACTTAAGTTTGACTTTCATAATAGGATTTTTACCTGCAGCGGGTAAGAAATTCCATCAATGCCTTAAGTGATTTTCTTTTATTTCACAATGGAATTTTCACCTGCAAGGCGGGTAAAAATTCCCACCCGCCCTCGCCTCTAATTTTTCCATCATGACTTAAGTGAATTTGCTCCCATGGGAAAAAGTACCTGTTAGGCGTGTACAAAATTCCCACCCTCGCTACTACCAAAAATCCTATCATTGAGCTTAAAACCTTCTTTCCCAAAAATGTGACTCTGCCTAGGAAGAAGCTTTTTCATGCATAACTTCGTCTTTTCAGAGAGAACCAGACATCCTGTGGAAAATTCCTTTTGGAATAACGTCCATAGATGATATCCAAATACTCCAGGTAAGAAATTAGACTAAACCGGTAAAGGAATTGAACTAGAGAAATTTCATAGAAAACAAAATGAGAAAACACCAAAAATGCAAAACGTTGCCAGAAGTCACAGATAAAGCCCAGGATTCATTACTGGTAGAAACCCTACTGGTATATGGGAATATCGACATGCAAAACCTCAACAGAGTTAAACCAAGCAGAATTTACCTCAAACGGGGCTTAAAATAATTAAATAAAAATTTCCCACAGGAAAACCCCAATGACAAAATATAACGAGTTTGGGTATTTGGGTATTTGTCCAAATTGGCTTATATGACTCTCTAGGAATATTTTGACACAATACATACATTTTCTGGCAATAAAAATGCAAAACGGACCATTATTTTAAAAGTACAATTTTTTTACATGGGGTAGTCTTAGATTTCAGGGTGAAATATGGGGACACAAGGTATTACTAGATAGCCGAGCTCCCAAAGCTCAAGATTGGTTACAGGAGAACTAGGATATTTTGAAGGCCCTCAGAGAGAATCTTCAGAAGGCACAGAATCAACAGAAGGTATACGTAGATCGGCATAGGATAGAGAGGTCTTTTGAGGCTGGGGATCTAGTGTTCCTATGTTTACAGCCTTATAGGCAGTCCTCACTAAAGCAGAAGGGTGCAGAGAAATTGAAACCACAATTTTATGGTCCATACCGAGTATTTCATTGAATAGGGGCAGTGCAATATGAGCTAGAGCTACCGGAGCACAGTAAGATACATAATGTCTTCCATGTTTCATGCCTTAAGAAGGCGCTCAAACCGCATATTATACCATCTACAGAGCTACCACCACTAGATGAGGAAGGGAAGTTGGTGTTGGAATCGAAGCCATTATTGAAATGAGATAGAGGGGGCTCAAGAGCAGAGTAATCACCGAGTATTTGGTGTGATGGAAGGACCGGCACTTGAGGATGCTACTGGGGGGGAAGCAGATTTTGCAAAGATCCTAATTTGCATTTTCTTGAGGGCAAGAAAACTTTAGGAAGGGGGAGGACCGTAGTGTCCCCTTTTTCCTATGCCAAATGACCCAAGGGCCAAGTTGGGTCCAAAACGTGGTCGACCCGGGGGGTTGTGGACACTTTGGAAGCTTTTAGGAAGGGGCCTTATGGTTTTAATATCCTAGTTTGGCATTTGGGGGTCACTTTTGGACATGGAAACTCAAAAAGGAAAAAAGTAACTACGAGTTACTTTTATGTTAGTGGCCCCTCCATGGAATGAAATGCGCCTAGGGTTATGGGGCTCATTTTCCAAGGAAAAGTATATAAGGAGACAGGGGAAGGAAGAAAAGGCACTTTTGTCGCATACTTTTAGCCTCTTCTAGTGTGGCTTATTCTTTATTACGTTTTTATAGCTTGTGGAGTCAAATCCCACATGGACCCTAGCTTTAGTGGTGAGAGACCCATCCCTAGATAGAAGGGCATTCTTTGGTAGTGAGAGATCTACCCTAGTCTGTCATCTTGGAGCCACTTTCGGGCATGCATGCTAGAGATATTTCCAGAGGGTTCAAATGAAGGGTTTCGAGGATTTCGGGGATTTTGGGGAAGAAAATCGGAGGGTCTCTAGATCGACTCATGGTAGCCATCCGGGTTGGGCATGGCAGCACGTTGAAGGTGCCTCCATCATTTCCGACCCCATTCCAAGCAATGTGACTTGTAGCCTTTATTTAAGGGTTTTTCCAGTCAATCGTTTCAAATTTGAAGGTGGAAACATTATTGCCTGTATCTATTAATGTTATTTCCAAAGACCCTTATTTTTGCTCTTGTATTTAGAGGGTCACGAACCTCTGAAGTTTTCCAGCCACCTAGGGCTTTCTATTCCTTTTCTGGCAGCAATATATTATTCCAAAAAATGTTTTCATAGTATTTATTATTACTGTTGCAAGCGTCTCTCAAAATTTCATGCACTGTGGGAAAATATTTTGTGTGATATCAATTTAATACCATTCATTGTCCTAGCTGGACATTTTCAGTAAAAATCAGTATTTTAATTTGCTGCAATTTTCTATATTTGGTGCATTTTTAAGTGGTATCCCACAAGGGATATTTCACTTTCAACATTGAGTGTTGTTGATGATCCTCCCCCTGTCGAAACTAATGTTGAGATTGAGAATTTCCTTGAGCAATTGATGCACAATGATGATGTGGATGAGGATCTCTCCAATTTAGATGCTACATAGCCTTCTAGTTATTTCACTTGTCTTGATGCCATATGAGAATGAAATAAGTTTGTAATTTTGATTTACTGATTACTACTAGAAGAAATAAATAGTTATTTGACACTTTCGATATTATCTAATATTTTATTATTTTGTGATTATCTCATGACACATATCAATGTTTGACTTTAAAGTTTGAAATATATAATATGATATTAGTGACTATAATTTAATTTATTTGAACTTTGCTAAGTTTCAAGATAATCTCATGCTTTATGATTTATCGATTATCATTAATGCTTCTTAAATTTATGCTTGATGAATCACTAATTCAGCTTATGAGTCTATCTAGTATAGCCAAGTTTTGATGGGTTGCATGCACCCTTGCGCACATGTGTACCCTCACATACCGCACCCTCACACCTTGTGCACACACACCCAAGTTTTGGGAGCCCACATTGGGTGCTTCAGACGTGCACTTTGCGTACCTCCACACCTTCACATCCGGACAAACTTGGATAAAGGAAAGGGTAGTACTAAACATATAATGTTAGAGATAAAATATCATGTAATACTCCTTCCAAAGTGTCTCAATATGGTGTTGCCTTGCCCAAAGATCTTGTATAGAACAAATGCACAATGATCCACTAAAACCATAGAGTGCCGTGAAAGATACGTGAGCCATTATATCAGTTTAAAATTTGAAGAAATCATGCAAGATCTTGTGCATGGATTACATCATCTTTACCTTGCATTCAAATTCTGCTATGATATTTTTCACCCAAGAGCTAAATTAAGATCTTTGTCTTTGGTAAAAATATATGCCCATGCGAGGAAAAATACTTGTACTTTAGCAAAACGTATATGCCCATGGCCAAGGAGAAATAGTACCAAATAAAGGAAAGATATAATGTTAGTACTAAAAGAAAGAACTAAACATATAATGCTAAACACAAAATACCTTGGAATACTGCTTCTAAAGTGTCTCAAAATGGTGTTTCCTGGGCCGAAAGAACTTTAATAGAACAAAACAAGGCTCCACTGAAACAATAGAGTGCCACATGAAATATATCATGAGCCATTATATCAGTTTAATATTTGAAGGTAACATGCAAGATCGTGTTCATGAATTACATGATCTTTACCTTGCATTCAAAATCTGCAAAGTGATATTTTCAACCAAGAGCTAAATTAATATTATTCATATTTGACTTGGGAAAGTATGCCCATGGCGAAGGAAAAAATACTTGTAATAGTAAAAATAAGTACCGTGGCATTTTTCGCAAGTTATGGAGCTCAATATAGCACTACATAACTCTCATGAGCAATTTAATTCACTGGAAGGAGGTGAATAAATCAAAAGAGTAATTATAATTGTGTGAATTTATTTTACTTATTTTCTATATCAAAAGAAGTTATTTTTCCTACCAAACATTTGGTAAAATTGATACCTTATCCAAGAAGTAAAGATTAAATGTAAAAACAAGAACATGCATTGTAGTTCCATTTGAGGGTATTGATACCTTTGAGAAAAACAAACCGCAAATATCCGGAGCTCGATACCATCTTGTGGCTACATAATCCCGCACATAAAAATCTATTTTTAAAAGCACAACAAACTAAATCATTGGCACTTTGTAATAGAAAACTATTATCAAAGATGCTTATTTATTTATGATGCACCGTCCAAAAAATTGAAGATGAGGTACGAGTGAAGGCAACCCTAGCAAGTCCAAAGTTGCAGATCTTAAGATTGCAATCTGAATTGGCTAGTACATTCTTAGGCTTCAGATCCCAATGGAAGAAATTTTCTACATGAGAAAAAAAAAATTATATCCATCTTAGAAACACATGTTATAGACATTTTTTGCATGAGAAAAAATAAATTATATAAAGTTTACAGCATAAAAATCACTATATGGATTGAGGTCGAACAGTTGACTCTAAATACTGGACATATACCGCCACCCAGATTATTACTTAAATTGAGGCTATCATTAGGGTTTTGAACTTAGGTTGACTAAGTTGTGACACATTTTGAATCATTCGTTACACTACTAATACTCCAAAGGTGTTTGCCACAAAGTCAAAAGAGTATCAACAAAGATTCCTATAACAAATAGCATTTGAGAGCCTTAGTTAAAGAATTCAAACACTTATGTTTGACGAGGTGAGTTCCTACTGTTGCAAAAGGAGCGGAGACAACTTGAGGTATAATCTAATTGTGACCATTCAAAGAGTGCTCTTGTCACTCTCACCAAAGGAAAGTGGAAATGTCATTATGGTGAGTCTTCCACTCAGTATCAGGTCACATGTTATTACCGTCATAAGGTTGGGCGCCTCAAGAATGATTTTTAGAAGCAGAAGTATGATCTTTCGCAACAGAACAAAAGGACATGTGATGAGGGACATGTGGGAGAAATTGCGAGAAGAATGGGATTCAAATCACTGGCATGCTCTTTATTGTCTCACAACATCATACTCGCATGATGGTACCAGCTTGTTGGATCATTGACTCGGGTGTGTCGCAAACTTTTCATGTCGTAGGACTGGTATGTTTCATTTACTACAAATATATGTTTTGAATCAAGTAGTACTAGCTGATGGAGAATCACTTGTAGTAGAAGGGATAGGAGATATATGCATTGTATTGAATAATGCTCATAAACTATTGGTACAAAATGTTAGATATGTACCTTATTTACAAAAGAATCTTCTATATATTAGTCAATTAATGAAAATCCCAATATTAATGAGGATTTTCGTGGGAAGAAGTGTGTTCTATATCCGATGTGATACGAAATGGATAATTTCCCTTGGTCTTGGGGAAGGTGGTCAAGATCGGCTTCTTGATCCTACTACAATCAACATGAACACACATTTGGAGGACATCTCCACCACAGTCGGGATGTGTAGGAGGCTATAGTGCCTTAAGAGGAAGCCATTCCTCATATATCTATTGACTTGGATACGCCTCAACCTACATGCACCTATTGTGGAGGGGGTATCCAATGTACTGAGATATACTGATAAGGCGGACATGCCTTAGGAGGATGGATTTCCTCATTCTCAGAAGAGTACTTTGTTATGGATGGAGACTCCACTATTCTAGATGCACTAACGGTGCATGGTGAGAAGGCATGCCCACCACTCACTCAAAGATACTTACTCAAAGGATAGTAGAGCATGAACAATTTTCTCATTGTGTTGTGAGAGATCTTTCCCAACAGAGGGGGATAGATGAGAAAATAGATGACGAGGAGGAGTTGGTTCTCACTCCTACTACGGAGATGGTTATTTTTCACACTACTGAGACGGATGAAACAAAGATGGTTGTTTCTCCTACTATTGCAGAGTTGGTTCTAACTCCCACTACACAAATGGTCACATTTCTCTTATTGAGAAAGTTAGATGAGAACCGCTGCATGGTGTTGCAAGGACATGATCGAGGTGACTTCGATTGTAGGATAACTAAGTCTCTGTAAAGACTCCGGTGGGCAACACAAGCCTGGAAAAGATTTTTCAATCGACCTCTCCGAGGTTCATACTTCATCACTCTGCAGATGGGGTGACACTCTCGCCATTGGTGATTCATCATTGGTCAATGAATCACGAAACAAAGAACTAGCGGACCACTTACAATATCTTTTGTTCATGGGACCAAATTTTTGTTTTGTGGTTCTTCTCCATTCGACAAATGCAACACAATCATGGACTATTGATTTTGAAGTACAACCTATGGCACAATTTGTAGATGTAATGACTAAACATATGGGCTTTAGGAAATTTGTAAAATTTCGGGACAAACTTGGTATTGTTTCCAATTTAGTCATTAAGAGGGGGTGTTAAAATATAGAGCATTATATAATATATAATGCGTTATGTAGTTATTCGGTTGGTAACTATTCAACCAATCAGAATCGCATCTTCACATATAAATAAACCTCTTCCAAAGTGTCATTTGAGCAGTGTAGTTTTCCTTCTCTGTATTCTTTCTTCTCTTTGCATATGCTAAGAGAAACCCCTCAATAGACTGCAGTAATTGAGGATGAAAACCCTAAATTTTGGCATTAGTGGCTTCATCTAGGGTCACGATTGGGTTTCAATTCAAAGTATTTTAGGCTGCATTCAAAATTTTCGGTGTTAGGGCATCATTTCAAAGCAAGGGCTTCAGGAAGAGATCTCATTTGAAGAGTTTTGAGTGTGGAACAACCACACATTTTAGTATTTGTGTTTTACAAGGGTTTGTTGATTAGTGTTTGGAAAATTTCAGACCCTCTCCTAGGGTAATGACTTGCGTAATGGATTATTTTGATGGTATCTAGTTCACAATGTTTCCTTTCTCGGTTGATATTTGGATTGCTCATAATTTCCAAGGCTGGTTGCATTTTTCGTATTGAATTTTGGACCTTGGAATTTCAACTTCTAGCCATTTCTATAAGTGGATCCACCGCCGTTGCAAATTTAATTAAATATACTCCAACTGAGGGTTTTAAAGCTCATTTCTTAGCTTGTACTTGTTCTAAATTATTTATAAAACTTCTACATGTTGTGGATGTTGTAAAAGTGGTTTTGGTGGTGAAATATTACAATTTTCCTTCTATTGTACCTTTCTGTCCAAAAATTCATTGACTATTATAAATTTATATTTCCTTTGAGTTGGGTTTGTGTCATTTCCTTCTTTTTAAGTTTCATCTTGGAAAGGGACATTACAGAGTGCAATGGAAGTCAAGAGGTTGATTGTAGATGATTCATTTGGATTTGAGGTGAGATACATTAACAATGTCTTGCATCCCATAGTAGATGTCATCAACCATGCAAACACCGATTTGCCTTGCTTAAGGAACTTTATGAGACCACTCATTCCATGTATGAGCGGATTTTTACAAATGCAATTAGGAAGAGCCCTATACATTACACATAAATGGAGGGAGAGATACTTGTAAGGTGGAATTACCTCAACACGCCTTTACACATGACTATGTGTGCCTCAAATACAAAGTGGTATGACATTGAAAAAACAAAAAAGAGGCCATCATTTGCTGAAGGAGAGGTGGCATGCAGATTCATGCAATGTGTGAGGAAGATATATGGAAATGGCGAGAAGCAAAGAGCATCAAAGAACAATTTGTTCACTTTGTTCATGGACGTGGTGACTTTTCATCCATGAATGCAAAGACTCATTTAGGCGTGAAGGATCCTACTAACTAGTGGACACTTCATGTTGGAGATCAGTCTAAAGAGTTACAAAGGTTTGTTGTTCACTTGCTATCACAGGTTGCAAGCTCATCTACTAGTGAGAGGAACTGGAGCACATATGGTTTTATTCATAATGTGAAGAGAAACCATCTTCAATCAAAGGGAGAAGAGAACTTGGTCTTCGTCCACAGCAACCTTCGATTGCTATCACATCAAGATCCTAACTACAAAGAGGGTCCTTGTAGGTAATGAGATGTAGAACCAAGGACACTAGTTTAGATGAGGATATTCTAGCAGATTGACTTTCAAAGTTGAGTGTTGTTGATGATCCTCCCCCTATCAAAAAGAATGTTGACATTGAGAATTTCCTTGAGCAATTGATGCACAACGATGATGTGGATGAGGATCTCTCTAATTTAGATGCTACATATCCTTCTAGTTATTTCACTCATCTTGATGCCATATGAGAATGAAATAAATTTGTAATTTTGATTTACTGATTACTACTAGAAGTAATAAATAGTTATTTGACACTTTCAATATTATTTAATATTTTGTGATTATCTCATGACACATATCAATGTTTGACTTTGAAGTTTGAAATATATAATATGATATTGATGACTATAATTTAGTTTATTTGAACTTTGCTAAGTTTCAAGATAAAATCAAGTTTTATGAATTATCTATTATCATTAATGTTTTTTAAATTTATGCTTGATGAATCACTTATTCAAGCTTATGAGTCTATCTAGCATAGCCAAGTTTTGTTTTGTTGTACCCTTGCACATTGTGTACCCTCACATACCACACCCTCATACCTTGCACCCACGTACCCAAGCTATGTGAGCCCACATTGGCTGCTATATACGAGAGCACTTTGCATACCCCCACACCTTCACATCCAGACAACCTAGGATAAAAGAAAGGGAAGTACTAAGCATATAATGCTAGAGATAAAACATCCTACAATCTCGCTTCCAGGTGTCTCAAAATGGTGTTGGTCTGGTCCGAAAGAACTTGTATAGATAATAGAACAAATGCAAAGGCTCCTATACGTACCCAAAATTTTAGGGTACTACACCGTCGGAAATATTTTACACATACCCCAATGATGATACAGTCTCCTCACAAGGTGTTCAGGATGTAGAAAGCTCGCCAAGTATATGTTTGTATCCCATATGCCTCACCCAACCTCCGTGTGCTTTATTCTGCCCTCTGCCCCCCTTTATTCTTGCATTTTGGTCTTAAGTGACAAGATGCTGCCTTGCTCGGGCATTGGTCCCGTGATCACCGCCGAGGATAGGGCGGTGGTCTCAGAATCGCCGCCCGCATGCGTAGAGGCAACGGTCCTGTTCGCATTTTCGTAAAGTTCCGACAATCACGTCAAACGTAAATCTTCAATTTCTATCCACTTTCTTGACTACTTTGCTTTTCATTTATGTTTTGGCCGCCCTTTGAATAGTGTTTTCACTTTGTTTAATGCTAAGAGAGTTCAAGTCCAAGTTACCTTCTTGTGAATGCATTTGCTATAAATAGCCAACTTGTTTTCAAACAAATGGCCCCTCTCCTTCTCTGTTTAATCATTCAGTCTTTGAATTTCTTGCTTAGAATTCCAATAGTTTCATGTTTTGCATCCATTGTTGGTCTTCCTTTGTTGTTTAGAGGTCATTCAATCTTCTTGTTTCATTCTTGCTTCATTGTTGTTCCATGCAAGTCAGTTTAAAATAAGATAGTTTCATTCTTAGATTGGAATCCATTTAGAGTTGTAGGTTTTATTTAATCACAAAGGATAGTTTCTAAAACTCTCGGTGCATTTGTGTTGTATTCCCACAATAAATCCCGCTAGGAATTGCATATTCAAGCTCTGTTCACTTGTATTATCTCTCTCTTACTCGCATTGTATTTGGTTTATATCCAAAGCTGCCATTGTTCGAATACCTTATTCTACTGATACTATTATATACACGCTTTTCTAGATTCAAGAGAACATGAAGGAATGAGGAGATCACACTGAGGGGACGAAGTCACACACAACTAGATTTACCACTATTCTATAAACGCCAGGTTTGAGCTATCAAAGTTCTAGTTACAACGTATCAAATAGAGTAGTAAATTATTTCATTTCAATCAAATCTCGCTCTTGATATTTCCAGGGAAGCTATGGGGATTGATAGTTTCTAAGAAAATGTGATTCATTCCCCACTTCTGAGGTAGAATCGAGAGTTTTTCAATTTAAAACAATTAGTTGCTTAGATATTTAGGATAAATTCACAATGCATTGAGCAAATAGCCACACCAGTCGTTTTGTTTGTTTTAATTATGTTACTAGATTAGTTTTCCATTTTCTAAATATATTAGAATAGTTGTTCTTTCAATTTCGTTAAAATATTTCATCGAAAATACAAAAATAAAAGAATGCATGCATAGTGTAGATACATCTTTCATTATTAGTTTATTAGTTTTAGTTAAAAGTTGAATTGTTTGTATGACAATCACGGGACCCAGAGAGCCCAAAGAATATATATTTGAACCAATAGTGCCTCAACCAAATCTACCCACAACACTAGATGATATAGATCAAGACCTTAGGATACAGGTCTTTCGAGCAACGATAAACCTATGAGCAATTAGTGAACAAATGAGAGAGTTAAATATTGAAGATGACAAGGCATACACATTCTGGTCAAATCATCCTAACTATAGACTTCCCTGATAGGATATCTCGCATGACCATATAAGAACCCGAAAGAGAACAAATATTTGGTTGTGATCCATTAGTTTTGTAGCCAGATGCAAGATACCTTCTTATCGACATAGACATAGGGTTACGTATACAAGTTGCCAAAACCCCATAAGGTATTCTGAGAAGATCGCACAACTCCTGGTACTAAACATAGAAGCTGAAAAGGCTTATGACCATTGGATAGTCGAAATAAGGGATTGATTCTTCACATGACCATAACAGGTCCACAACAACCACGAACTCACGGTTGTGATCCCCAAGTCCCACAACCCAACGGGCTTGTAATTCAGTTAAGTATTGACACCGGTTTACGAATGTTGGTATTTAGATCCTCACCACTCTCACCGGATATCATAATGCAGTTCTCCATATTAAATATAGAAGCCAATCAATCCAACATTTTATGGGCTAGACCAAAAAATCACCCATAGTTTACTACAAATCCACTGCACCTCTCATTACCATTTTTAAATGACCTTGTCTGGAAATATATACGAAGCACCTACAGGTCACTTCCCACGTATCCAACAACCAACAAATAGGATCTTGAGAGCTCGACATTGATTGGATCCTCCGAACAGCTATTATATCTGAACAATCCATTACACCAATTTAGGTTAGGAGGGCCTTCTTTGCCTTAGATTTCTGATTCCATTATTGGGTATTGAGGATATAAGATTGCCCAATTAGTTTTTTGTATCCATATATATTCCTCATTCACCGGACGTCTTGGCATGACCTCGAGAGGTTGGGTACGAGGAAGAGGTACTTGTAGATTCCCATGCTTACATGTCACTTTTCCATCGTACAAAATTGGTGAACCCGACGTGAAACAAACAAATATTCCCCTTTTATTTTCATTTCTTTCATCCACTTTCGCTCTTTGCCATTATTCTACGGGTATTCATATACCCCTGGAATATGTCGGGATACGACACATATGGTAGACCTCTCTCAGGTCTTGAAGCAAGTTATAGTCAAACAAGTAGAAAACCATCACCCTCGCTTTTGCATAGGTTAACTATTCAAGTAACTACTTGTTGTCTCAAACTCCCCCAAAGAACTAGTTCAGTTCTTCATTCTAAATTGAGGATTTGGATCAGCTTACACAAACACAACAACCAAAACCCTCGAGGCTCTAACAATATTACGTTCTTGGGAATCCATTTCATCTCCTCAGTCTTGTTCAAACCACAGATCAGTAGACAGTCAAATCCACTCCCATTTTTGGATGAGGATTACTTAGCACGCTATGTTAGAAGCGAACAATGCTTCCAAAACATGTACCCACCTATAGGGAGTTTGCAAATACAATATGATACCCTTTTCAAGAAAACACCCCATTCCTCCACCTATGAGAAATGCCCTCGGTGAAGCTTGGAAAGGTAATGATCAATTCATAGTAGGGTATCATACCCCTTTACAACCTCAAGGTATACAACAAACGCCATTAAGGCAAAACACTGTGTCTTCACCAATAGAGGTCATTTTAGCCTTAGTTGAAAAGGTTAGAAGGTTGAAACTTGCTCGAGTAAACCAAAATTCATATTTTGGGAAAGCAGGAATCCCCAACCCTCTGCATCACCCCAATCAAGTTGACCTCCTTACAAGAACAGGAATGCTAGGCATGCCTCCTCAAAATCCATATAGTTATCCATAGCAAACACCAACTAGGACCGTGTTTTCAAACACCGCTCTAGTTGAAAACATGACACCTCCCGACTTGGCACCAAACAACCCATACCAAAACAATGCTCCTCCTTACTTAAACATTTATTCAAAGTCACCACAAGGAGACATGTTCTCTTCTCCCGGGATGTTTTTTCAACCACAAGGATTCCCTTATGTCCCTGCAAATACATATGCTATGCCATATCAACAAACCATGCCACTCCCACCCCCTCAGCAAGCACCATCGATGGTTGAAGCCTCACGCAAAGAGGGACTTATTCGAATATTTAAAAGAGCCCCTAGACTTCACCATACGAAGTGTTATGATTCCAAGACCTCTTCTTGATTTACCCAAATACAAAGGGGAAGGAGATCCAAATGCACACATTAAGGCCTATGCCACAACCATACGGGAATTACTCCCTTGGGATGGGGTTACTGCTAAGATATTCCCTAAAACCTTAGAGGGTATTGCCCTTGATTGGTATTACAGAATACCTAAAGCCTTGATACACTCATTTAAACAACTCGTGTCAGATTTCATCAAAGATTTTGACATGAATAAATTGTTAAGAACAGGAATCAGGGAATTCTTGCATATTAAACAAGAACATAATGAATCCACTGCTCATTTTATCCAAATATGGCATACGGTTCTCTACTCATCAACAAGTGCTCCAAACATGGATCAAATGGAACTATGCGATTTATTCCTTAATTCTCTCAATAGAGAGATAAAGGAAGAAGTCCAGAAGTTCCCACTAAGAACTTATGATGAAGTACTGAGAGCGCTCTCCGAATTGACCAAGCAGCGATAGATAGTGGTCGTAAGACATATGGGACAAATGGGAAATTAACCACTCCCAATCAAAACACTACGGCCTATCCTAATACTGAGAACGCTAATCAAGGACCTAAGATCCTTAACAAGAACCACAGAGTTACAATAGATGGAGTAACTAACCAAGTTAAAAGGGAAACCATTTTAAACATTTTGCCACCTGTTAATAATCATCGAAATAAAAATTTTACTCCAACAATCAACGCAGTGGATTTTAATTGTCCCCTAAAAAAACAACAAGCATGACGACAACAATGACTTATTTACGACAAATCCAAACACAAGGTCCAAATCGAAACCCAACTGGATATCAGAGTCAAAACCAAAGGCAATGACCTCAAAATTTTAACTCTAACCAACAACCTTATCAGAATTTTGGGCCACAACAGGGTTTAAATCAATAGCCTAGAAATTATAATCCCAATTTGTATTGTGGTTTCCACAAAATTTAAGGCCACGATACTAGGACTTGCCATGACTACAATAAATTCATGCAGCATTTTCCAGGAGATCAAAAACAACTATTTATAGATATGTTTTTCACAAATTTAGTAGTACACGTGCGTCAAACACTTATACGGGGGTAGTTTCCCCTCAAAATGCACCCCTCAAGATCTTTAATGATCCACTCCTAAACCATTCTAACAATAACATGCTAGATCCTAGCGGAACAAACAAGGGTGTTATAACAAGAAACAATGATCATGAAGCTTCAACTTCATTAAATCCACCAGTCGCACCCCAACTAAGAACTCGACCCCAAACTAAGATAGTTGGTTTGGTGGAGTTAGAGACCCACTACCCGTAGAAACCATAACAAGAACACGAGATTATTCTTCTCAACCAACTCCAAGTTATCCATGGAACTAGACAACATTCAACAAACGTTGGTAAAACCCATAAGCATCTATGATTTAATTAATTCCTTAACTAAAACCTTCTCTCACATCTCCTTTTGGATTTGTTAAAGAACTCCCCACCCATAGTGCTGCCCTCTTAGAATCATTAGGCCTTGGTCATTTAATCAACATCACTCCTCCTCCGAAATGCAAGTAAACCATGTAGACTTTGACGTCTACCCTCCAGGCAGCCGAGATAGGGACACCGAGTTTATATTTGATATAAGCAAATTGCACGAAGAGGTGACCCAACTTTACATTTACAAGTATGGGTTTACAATAATTATGTTAAACGCACAATGATTGATGATGGGGCAGCAGTTAACATAGTCCCCTTCAATTTTCTTCAAAAGTTAGGATATGGAGAGACAAAATGTTCCACAACATGAAATACACTAAGAGGATATGATAGCCTCAAGGCCACTTCAATTGGAACCATATTTTTACAGTCACTTTAGGACCCAAGACGGTCCTCACCAAATTTTATATTATAGATCGGGAAACCAACTATAATATGATCCTCGATCGGCCATGGATACACCGCATGAAGACAATCCCTTCCACGTTATTCCAAGAAATAAGATTTCTACACTTAGGGAAAATATTTGTGGCATAAGGTGACCCAAAACCCTTCGATATACACCTAGTTAATTTGAAAAAGAGACCAAGCATTCACTCCGAGTTTGAACTCCCAAAAAATCAACTTATCAAACCAATTAATTCAAAACCAAAAGAGAAGTTGATACCCACCACATAATTGGAAATTACAAATCTAGCCGAGGACATTCCAGCACTCAAAAATGAGACCAACGTCATAGAAATAGTGTCACTAGGGACTACCACAAAATTGTCGAGTTGCTAGAGAAAGACTTACCTATTCTCCTACCATTTGATTCTATGGGTATGGGATGCACCCTAGGAATTGCTTCTCTTCCATCAGATGAAGTTTTTATGGTAGAAGTAATCAAGTAAAAGAAATAGATATGAAAAATACCCCAACATCCATTTTTCCAAGAAAATATTGGACTCTCCACTTCGATGGAGCTAGATGTCACTTTGGAGTTAGGGAAGGAGTGATCTTTACTTCACCTGAGGGAAAGATCTTACCTTTCACCTTTAAATTAAACTTTGAATGTACAAACAATGGGGTTGAGTACGAAGCTCTCCTCCTTGGCCTCATCCTAGCCAAAAGAATGGGTGTTGATAACATTAGAGTGCTAGGAGACTCGCAACTAGTTGCAAACCAAGTCTCTGAGGTATATGAAACTAGGGCTGAACATTTACAACTCTATAAAATAGCGGTATTAGATCTAAGCAAGGGATTTAGCTTCATATCAATTGAAGCAATCCCACAAGAGCAGAACCTTCTCGCAGACTCAATAGCAACCTCAGCTTCCCGTTTCACTCCAAATAGTGAGTTGGAAGATACAAATTTCACAGTATCACTTCGTACCAAACCATTAGTGTGTAAAATACCAACAAACTCACTCCTGAATCATGGAGAAGTTGAGGATTATTTTTATATCATGGATCACCTTGACGATGATAGAGTCACTCTCGAATATCTAAACACCTATGCGGAGCTACACCTGGCTTACCGCGTAGTGGATCTTTCCCTAATACCACATTCCTCTTCCTATTTTAGAAATCCCATGGTAGAGTCTCCTCCACAAAAGGATCTCGATATCTACGAGATAGAAGACGGAGAAATATTGGAACTACCTCCAGCCCCACTTGAATTTGAAGAAGGTAACGCTTCTTTAATAGAAGAAACCATTGACATAAACATTGGAATGGAGGAAGAACCAAAAATTTTGAAGTCGGGATCCTTGTTAACTCTAGAAGAGATAGAAATACGCACCCAAATCCTCAAATAACATCAAAAGGCCTTTGCATTTAAATATAAAGAAATGATGAGCATTACACCACACATCACAAGACATAACCTTGTCACTAAACCAGATGTAAAACCAATTAAACAAAAGTCAAGACCAATGAAGCCAAAAGTGGCTCTCATGGTAAAAGAAGAAGTAATAAAAATTCTCCAAGTGGGATTCATC
Organism: Taxus wallichiana var. yunnanensis; assembly: GCA_018340775.1. Lineage (NCBI taxonomy): Eukaryota > Viridiplantae > Streptophyta > Pinopsida > Cupressales > Taxaceae > Taxus > Taxus wallichiana. The sequence goes on along the minus strand of CM031236.1, from coordinate 507,769,382 downwards.
AAACCCGTTGACTATTCGCAATGGGTATCTAACATCGTCCCTATTCTAAAAAAGAATGGGAAGATACGCATTTGCATAGATTTTTAGGATATTAACAAAGCTTGTCCCAAAGATGACTTCCGTTACCATCCATTAACGTTATTGTTGATGCAATAGCTAGATTTGAACTGTTATCCCTCATGGATGGCTTCTCGAGGGTATAATCAGATTAAAATATCTGAGCAGGATCAAGCCAAAAATACATTCATAACTCTTTGGGGAACTTATTGCTACTGTTGTCATGCCATTCGGTCTTAAGAAAGTCGGTCTGCTACGTATCGGTGGGCAATGGCATACATATTCCATGATCTTATCCATAAAATCATGGAATCATATGTGGATGACTTATGGCCAAAGCCAAAAGCACCGTGTGATCATCCATAAGTACTCGCATCATCCTCTCATGATTAATTGAATATGGGGTCACATTAAACCCGAGAAAAGTGCATGTTTGGTGTGACAGGAGGAAAACTTATGGGCTACATTATATCTTCACAAGGGATTGATGTCGACTCCAACCAAAATATGGGTTTTTCTCGAAATGATTCCACCATCAGATGAGTCTGGAATCAGATCATTTCTTGGGAAACTTGATGCAATCCAAAGGTTCATCCCAGATTTAAGTTTTTCCATTCATCCAATCAACAATCTATTAAAGAAATATTATAGCATTGATTGGACTGAAGAATGCAACGAGGCCTTTGAAGCAGTTAAATGCTTCTTGTTGTCTCCACCCACACTAATGCCTCCCAAACTAGACCACCCTTTGATCTTATACTCACGAGCCACTCATGTCTCGCTAGCCTGCATGTTGGCTCAAGAAGACAATGATAAACGAGAATGTGTGGTCTATTTCATTAGCCAAATGTTACTTGATTATGAAACACATTATACACAGGTAGAGAGAGAATGCCTTGCCATAGTCTTTGCAACAAAACATTTAAGACATTACATGTTAAACTAAGAAACAAGGGTCATTGTAAAGATAGATCATTTACAAACATTCCTCATGCAAGGGTCTTTATCTAAAAAGGTTGGGCATTTCATAACCTTAATGGGAAAATTTGAGTTAACATTTGTAAACCAAAAATCCGTTAAGGGACAAATCATTGCAGACTGGTTAGGTGGCAATCCACTAGATGGAGGCGATCTAGTAAACTGGACTTTCGTGATGAGTCTATATACTTTGAGGAAACTAGGCCCCCCATCTCTACATGTCCCTGGTACACTGATATCATCAATTTTATCATGGACCACACATACCCGGAAAGTGCCACATCACAACAAAGAAGGCGATTACGCATTATCACCGCTAAATATGTCATTTTAGAACAAGTACTATATCGTAAAGCCTTCGCAAGCATGCTCCGAGATGCATCGACACACAAGAATCTAAGAAGATTATTTATGAATCCCACAAGTGGGATATGTGGAGGACACTTCGGTGGTCATGCCACTACTCGCAAAATACATCAGATGGATCTTTGGCCCACTCTCGAACATGACGCAGTAGAGTTTGTATGTAAGTGCCACAAATGCCAAGAATTCTCTCACGAGATTCACATGCCGGCCACGATCCCCTCGTAGCCAATAGCGACCCCATGGCCCTTTTCCACACGGGGTTTAGACGTGATAGGGAAATTCTCTCCCTCATCAACCGATGGCCATAATTTTATAATTACAGCAACGAAACATTTTACCAAATGGGTGGAGGCCATGCCTCTCACCACAGTACTAGGTTTAGTAATTGCCAAATTCATTCTGAACCAAATTATTTGTAGATATGGTGTCCCACAAGTAATTATCTCAAATAATGGCACGTCCTTTAAAAACGATGAGGTCCGTGAGTTATGCAACAAATTTAAAATAAACCATCACACGGCCTCTCTTTACTACCCTTAAGCCAATGGGCAAGCTGAAGCAACAAACAAAACATTAAAGGCTATTCTCCTCAAAACGAACTCAAGGAGAACAAGTGAGATTGGCATTTAAAACTATATCCGGCCTTGTGGGCCCATCGAACCTCAATAAGAACACCAACAAGAGTAACCCCTTTCTCATTGGTATTTGGGGCAGAAGCAATTCTCCCACTTGAGGTTGAAATACCCAGTCTCCACATCTCATTACAAGGGATTTTGGACGAAGAATCTTACAGGGAGGCACGCCTCTCTCAACTGGAAAGCCTTGACAAGGCCAGGATAAACTCTAAACAAAGGCATGAGCCTATGCTGACCGGATGTGCCGGCAATATAACAAAAAAGTATATGAGCAAGAAATATATGAGGGAGATCTAGTTCTAAGACTAGACAACCGGATTGATAAGAAAACCGATGAAGGAAGGAAGTTCCGGCCCAAGTGGTTAGGCCCATACCAAGTCATGAAAGACTATGGAAACGGTGCATATCTCTTATGCACACTAGAAGGTGAGGAATTCAATGAAATTGTCAATTCCTTGCATCTTAAACGGTTTTACGCATGAGACATTAGAATCACCACTTGTACATTATAACTACCTACATTACATTAGTCATTTAGTTGTTTTGTCCACTCATTTTGTAAAAATTGTAGTCCAGGAACTTACTCTTAAGCAATCTATTACAAATTTCTAAAAGTATTGGCAAAAGCATTCAAATCACATCTCTTCAAACATCATCAAGTATTTTCAAATCTTCTCATCAAGTTCAACAGACAAGTATTGATGAAAACCATACCAAGGCCTACATACTTGGTTTTGCTCTTTCTTTCTACTATGTGAAGTTGTCCTTACCTATGGTCTATTCTAGAAGCTTCTTGGTGTCACATCTATCCCTCTTAAGTCTCTTTGAAAGAAAGGATATCCCAAATTCACATATCATAAGTGTCAAAAATCAAATAGAATCAAAGTGCCAAGCAAAACAAAATATTTTATTTTACACACTTCTTTGCCCCACCAACCTTTGGTGATAAGCCCACATCTCTTACTAGTGGTGTGAGGTTGGGAAAGGAAAGAAGTGCCCTTACTCGCCTATATCTTTCCTTTGGTGACAAACCCATGCTTCTTACTAGTGGCATGAGGTAGGGTGTGGGGGGTCCATTCACACAATTTAACAAATCTTGGTATTCTAAAAATACAAATCAAATTATATTAAGAGAAAACAAATGTCCAAATTCCAAAGAGATCAAATCCTCAAAACTAGATTTTGTCAACCAGGTTGCCATTTATAAATCTAAGTCTAGATAAACTAGAAATTAAGTGGCCTTGTGAGCTTGGTGATAGTTCTGAGCAGGGTAAGTGTGTAGGTCTAAGCTTGGTTTTTGTTACTGGTTTGTCTGTCTCTCATCGTTCCACTCAGTCAAACTCATACAATTTGTTCCCTTCCTAACCCTTAGTGTTGAGCCCTTGCATCTTACTAGTTGCGTGGAGTTGGGAATGGGGCAAGTTCATCTCTTTATCACTTTACATTCATCACGTTTTGCCAACATAAGAAGAAATCACAGACATTGCCCAAATAGGTCAAAAGATCAAAACTACAATGTGTTCGTCATCGCATATTAGCATTACAAAAACATACAAAGTAAAATATTCATGTTTACTATCATTTGTTATCCATCACATACATTCTAAAAAGCATGAAAACAAATACTCTAAAAACATCTAGTATACATGTGGAAACAAGTCACAAAATTCTAGGCACCAAGAGTCTAGATCCAAAAATATATATATATATATATATATATAAATCAAGTTTTATATACAATGCCATCATGCACTAGGCATGGTCAAAATGCTCAATGAGCCCGAAAAGTACAAAAACACTCATATAAATATCTGAAAAAACACTACAAAAATGGCCTCTCAACCCCTATGGGATCCCTCAGAGGGCGCACGACCACGTCTAGGACTCGGCCACGCCGACACTCCGAATGTACCGAGGCTCGCGGTCACGGCCAGTAGCTTCGTCTCACTATGAGAATGACTCCTCCTCATCAAGCGCTCACTGTCCTATATCTAGCTACCTCAGCACAAAGAGAAGTCATGATCCTTTTCACCGCTAGACAGGGGCAAAAACATTGGTATGCCTATCGGGTTGTTAAAAGCTCTCCCACGTCCTCGTAAAGCTTAGCTGAGTCTTCTCTAAAGGAGCAACAAGGTATCGGCACATACTCGGAAAATCAAGTCTCGCCATTCATCAACAGTCATTGTAAATAAAGGAGAAAACAAGTTAGAAAACTATCAAAAATAAAACCAAGAATAAATGAAACAACAAAAGGAAATAACAACTAAACAATTCTAACTAAAGCAAAATCAAGAGAAGAGTGGTAACTCACTCGGATCTCTAGGCCTCCAGGAAGGGTCTCTAGGATCCATGCCTACCACTGATGTTTCCGCTGACTATCATCCCTCTCCCACATCTAGAGCAATGTGACGACTGTGATAGACTCGCCATCTCCCCCTAAATCCTGAGAGGGAAAATCCTTTGAAATCAGAGTCACCCTCTCTGTGCTCCACTCTGCCCTTTTGGCCCACAAGATATCCTGAGTGTCATGCCACTTAGAATCATTGTCATCCTCCTCACCTGTCCCACCAGCTCGGTCTCCGTTTCCTCTGTCTCCTCCTCTGTCTCTCCCCTAGTGAACTCCTCAGACTCGGAGTCCACGTCAATGGGCTCATCATTGTTATGGGCAGGACCGGTGACAATCCGAAGTAAAGGTGCACAAGGAGCACTGGCTACCCCTCAAGCACGAACCACCCTCCTAGCCGCGATGGGGACACCATGAGTAATAGTAGTTCAACCCCGGCCTCTAGTTCCTCCCGAGCCTCACGAATAGATCTATACACTGGCCCCCCATTGGAGGAAACATGTCAATGTATGGGGAGGCCAATCACGTGGTACTCTGTCAAAGGGGTGGATCTCCAACTTCCCCGCCCTGTCTACCAGTTGACTGGTAGTCTGACAAGAAATCAATGTGACAGTCTCCTCTCCCCATAACCTTGCCATGGCCTGATAAGGAGTGGCCTCCATGTCTGCAATGGTCAAAGAGGCCACTGGCTGGTGAGGTGCTCTAAGAATGGTCATCCCTATCCACCTCGCTGCCCTGACGGCCCCGGATCCTCTCGCCTCTACACCTCTCCCATACGGAGTGATATGCTCATACACCCAACTCATGACAAGAGTAGGGTGACTCAATGACTGTCCTTGTAGTCGGACCACCCTGTATAAATCATGGTAGGTGGTCCCGAGGATGTCTTCTCCCCAAGCGTAAACACATCCATGGCCCTCAATCTGTAATGATGGGGGCTAGCAATATAAGAGAGTGTCCCCTCCCTTGTCCCCAATCAATCTCGAAGAAAGGATGCCCATGATAGCCTTGCGGAGCACAGGAATGTCTGACTCAACAATGGAGCGAGACCCTCACCCCCTTCTTCGACCCCATCGAAACAACGACATCCCCCATATAAGTGGCCCACTGAACCACCTGAGATCTCGACACTGCTGTCTTAAGAGACAACCGCCTCCTAAGGATCGGAACCCCCAATATACGGTAAACATCCTCCAGGGTGATGGTCCACTCACCCCTAACTCCTGGAGAATCGAAAAGTGTTTTGATCCACATCCCAATATGAAAATAAGTCACATAATATGTGACTAGTAGGTGCAACGTGAGGGACCTGTGCAATCCTCCAAATGCCAGCCCTCTAAAGAGTATCTCGCTCTGCCTGAGTGAGTGCCTCTAACACTGCTAGAGCCAATCACACTCCCTCTCTCGGCTCCATCTAATGTACTCCTCCTTCTTCGCATACACCCAAAAACATAGAAAAAGAGTAAGTTAGTGACAAAATCTGATTGGAAAAGCTATCAAAAACATGTAAAAGTGCTAAAAATGCAAAAATAAGTAAGTAAAGCATCTCTTTTTGCTTTCTCATTGCGAACCGTTGCCTGTGGCAGAGCGGACAGTTCAGAACCACCGCCTTTCTAAGGCGGCGGTCCCGTGCAATCGCTGCCCTATGCAAGGCGGTGGTCTTGTCCCAAACCCGCAAATGGTTCAGAAGCCATAAAATGCCTAAAAACAAGCAAAATATACCATTTTAACTAAAATAAGGTCCTACCCTATGGGAGCCCCCCCTAGAGACTCATGTAAAACTAGTATTTTCAAAAATAACCCCCAAAGACAAATATTTTATCATTTCTACATTTTAGGTTTAAAAACAATAAATTGAGAGAACTACCCCGAGATTTCGGGTCAATGTTTAGCTCTCGAAGGCATGATCGCTATCTCACCATGAACGCTTTACTATACTCTCGCCGAAAACCGTCACCGTGGGTCCCAGAGCTCAAAACTATCAAATCAATCCATGTAAATGAATAGTAAAATGAGTTCATTATATATATATATATATAGCTTTTAAAAATTTATTTTGAATGTCTTTTGCAGGGTCGGAGCGTCGATGGAGGTAAGTTCTAAACCCCGCGTAGATGGTAAGTCCTCATTTCATATCAATTTAGTTTTATTTCTCAATTTTTTTATCTAGCTGTACTTGAGTCCCCTTTTTCATTTTGCAGATAGCGGGATTTTGGATGGCGACTTTCCGACACGGGCATGTCGTATAACTCCGACTCCCCATTTCAGGACCGCCATACTCGGATCCACCATTTTATGCCTCTTCATGGCTAAGACGCTTCTCCGAGGGGGCAATATGTACATACCCAAAATTGTAGGGTACTGCACCACCGGAAAGATGTTACACATACCCCAATGATGATACAAGTCTCCTCACAAGGTGTTCGGGATCCAAAAAAGCTCACCAAGTATACGTTTGTATCCCATATGCCTCACCCGGCCTCTGCATGCTTTATTCTGCCCTCTGCCCCCCTTTATTCTTACATTTTGGTCTTAAGTGACAAGGTTGCCGCCCGCCAGGCCGAGGTCCTATGATCGCCACAAAGGACAAGGCGGTGGTCCCGTAACCGCCGCCCTACATAGGGCGGCGGTCCTGTTCGCATTTTCCAGAAAGTTCGACGATCGCGTCAAACGTAAATCTTCAATTTCTATCCGCTTTCTTCAGCTACTTTGCTTTGCATTTATGTTTTGGCCGCCCTATGAATAGTGTTTTCACTTTGTTTAATGGTAAAAGAGTTCAATTCCAAGTTACCTTCTAGTGAATGCATTTGCTATAAATAGCCAGCTTGTTTTCAAACAAAGGCCCCTCTCCTTCTCTGTTTAATCATTCAGTCTTTGAGTTTCTTGCTTAGAATTCCAATAGTTTCATGTTTTGCATCCATTGTTGGTCTTCCTTTGTTTAGAGGTCATTCAATCTTCTTGTTTCATTCTTGCTTCATTGTTATTCCATGCAAGTCAGTTTAGAATAAGATAGTTTCATTATTAGATTGGAATCCATTTAGAGTTGTAGGTTTTATTTAATCACAAAGGATAGTTTCTAAAACTCTCGGCACATTTGTGTTGTATTCCGCAATAAATCCCGCTAGGAATTGCATAGTCAAGCTTTGTTCACTTGCATTATCTCTCTCTTACTCGCATTGTATTCGGTTTATATCCAAAGGTGCCATTGTTTGAGTACCTTATTGTTGATACTATTATATACACGCTTTTCTGGATTCAAGAGAACATGAAGGAATGAGGAGATCACACCGAGGGGACGAAGTCACACATAACTGGATTTACCACTATTCTGTAAATGCCAAGTTTGAGCTATCAAAGTTCTAGTTACAACGTATCAAAAAGAGTAGTAAATTATTTCATTTCATTCAAAGGTCGCTCTTGATATCACCAAGGAAGTTGTTGGGATTGATAGTTTCGAGAAAGCGTGATTCATTCCCACTTCGAGGTAGAATTGAGAGTCTTTCAATTTAAAACAATTAGTTGCTTAGATATTTAGGATAAATTCACAATCGCACGTGACAAATAGCAACACCATGTTGTTTTGTTTGCTTTAATTTTGTTACTAGATTAGTTGTCCATTTTCTAAATATATTAGAATAGTTGTTCTTTCAATTTCGTTGAAATATTTCATCGAAAATACAAAAATAAAGGAATGCATGCATAGTGTAGATACATCTTCGATAATTAGTTTATTAGTTTTAGTTAAAAGTTGAATCATTTTGTATGACAATCACGGGACCTAGAGAGCCCAAAGAATACATATTTGAACCAATAGTGCCTCAACCAAATCTACCCACAACACTAGCTGATATAGATCAAGACCTTAGGATACATGTCTTTTGAGCAACGGAAAACCTATGACAAATTAGTGAACAACTGAGAGAGTTAAATATCGAAGATGACAAGGCATACACATTTTGGTCAAATCATCCTAACTATAGACTGCCCTGATAGGATATCCGCATGACCATACAAGAACACGAAAGAGAACAAATATTTAGTTTGTGATCCATTAGCACTGCAGCCATACGCAGAGACCTTCTTATCGACATAGACATAGGGTTACATATACAAATTGCCAAAACCCCGTAAGGTATTCTAAGAAGATCGCACAACCCGGCACTAAACATAGAAGCTAAAAAGGCTTATGACCATTAAATAGTCAAGAAGGGATTGATTCTTATGATGACCATAATAGGTCCACAACAACCACAAACTCACAGTGTTGATCCCCAAGTCCCACAACTCAAATGGTGTTGCAAGTTAGTTAAGTATTAACACTGGCCACGAACACTGGTATTTAGATCCTCACCACTCCCACTGGATATCATAACGCAGTTCTCCGTATTAAATATAGAAGCCAATCAATCCAACATTTTCTAGGCTAGACCAGAAAACCACCCATAGTTTACTACAAATCCACTGCACCTCTCATTACCATTTTTAAATGAACTTGTCTGGAAATATATACGAAGCACCTACAGGTCACTTCCCACGTACTCCAATAGCCAACAAACAGGATCTCGATAGATCTCGACATTGATTGGAGCCTTCGAACAACTATTATATCTAAACAATCCATTACACCAATTCATGTTAGGAGGACCTTCTTTGCCTTAGATTCATAGATTCCGTTATTGCGTATTGAGGATATAAGATTGCCCAATTAGTTTGTCTGTATCCATATATATTTCACACTCACCGGCCATCTCGGCACGACCTCGGGAGGTCGGGTATGAGGAAGAGGTACTTGTAGATTCCCATGCTCGCATGTCACTTTTCCATCGTACACCTCCACTAAAACAATAGTGTGTCATGAAAGATATCATGAGCCATTATATCAGTTTAATATTTGAAGAAATCATGCAAGATCTTGTGCATGAATTATAATGAAGCTTCACCTTGCATTCAAACTCGGCAATGATATTTTCAACCAAGAGCTAAATTAATATATTTCATATTTGACTTGGGAAAGTATGCCCTTCGCCAAGGAAAAAATACTTGTAAATTTGTAATAGTAAAAATAAGTATTGTGGCATTTTTCGAGGGTTATGAAGCTCGATATAGCACTACATAACTCTCATGACCGATTTACTTCATTGGATGAAGGAGGCCAACAAATCGTAAAGAGCAATTATAATTGTGTGAATTTATTTTGCTTGTTTTCTATATCAAAAGAAGTTATTTTTCCTACCAAAAATTTGGAAAAGCTGATAGCTTATCCAAGAAGTATAGATTAAAAGTAAAAACAAGAGCATGCATTGAAGGTCGCTCCATTTGAGGGTATCCATACCTTTGATAAAAACGAACCGCAAAGCTCGGAGCTCGATACCATCTTGTGGCTACATAATCCTGCACATAAAAATCTATTTTTTAAAAGCACAACAAACTAAATCACTTTGCAATGTAATAGCAAACTATTATCAAAGATGCTTATTTATTTGTGATGCACCATCCAAAAAAACTAAAGTTGAGGTATCATTCAAGGCAACCCTAGCAAGTCCAAAGTAGCAGATCTTAAGATTGCAATCTAAATTAGCTAATACATTCTTAGGCTTCGAGATCCCAATGGAAGACATTTGTCGCATGAGAAAAAACAAATTATATCCATCCTAGAAGCACATGTTATAGAATTTTGTTGCATGAGAAAAAAACAAATTATATAAATTTTGCAAGATAAAAATAACTATAGGGATTGAGGCCGAACAATTGACTCTAAATACGGACATATATCACCACCCATATTATTACTTAAATTGAGGCTATCATCAAGGTTTTTAACTTAGGTTGACTGAGTTGTGACACATTTTAAATCATTCGGTACACTACTAATACTTCAGTCTTTGCCACAAATTCAAAAGAGTATCAACAAAAAGTCCTATAACAAATAGCATTTGAGAGCCTTAGTTGAAGAAGTCAAACACTCACGTTTGACGAGGTGAGTTCCTACCTGTTGGAAAAGGAGCGGAGACAACTTCAAAGTAATCCAATTGTGACCATTCGTGAGAGTGCTCTTGTCACTCACCAAAGGGAAAGTGGAAATGTCATTATGGCGAGTGTTCCACTCGGTATCGTGTCACATGCTATTACCGTCATAAGGTTGGGCACCTCAAGAAGGATTTCTAGAAGTGTAAGTATGATCTTTCGCAGTAGAACAAAAAGACATGTGATGAGGGACATGTGGGAGAAATTGCGTAAGAATGGGATTCAAATGACAGGCATGCTCTTTATTGTCTTACAACATCATAATTGCATGACAAAGTGGTACCAATTGTTGGATCATTGACTCTGGTGTGTCCGCACACTTTTCATGTCATAGGGACTAGTATGTTTCATTTACTGCAAATATATGCTTTGAATCAGTAGTACTAGCTGATGGAGAATCACTTGTAGTAGAAGGGATAGGAGATATATGCATTGTATTGAATAATGTTCATAAACTGTTGGTACAAAATGTTAGATATGTACCTTCTTTACAAAAGAATCTTCTATCTATTCGTCAATTAACTGAAAATCCCAATATTAATGTGGATTTGTGTGGGAAGAAGTGTGTTTTGTCTTTGATGTGATACAGAGACGGATAATTTCCCTTGGTCTTAGGGAAGGTGGTCAAGATCGGCCTCTTGATCCTACTACGATCAACATGAATACACGTGTGGAGGACATCTCCACCATTTCGGATGTGCAAGAGGCTACAAGTGCCTTGGGAGGAAGCCATTCTCATATATTAGTTGACTTGGATACAGTCCCAACCTACATGCACCTATTGTGGAGGGGGTATCCTTTGTACGGATGTGGCTGAAGGTGGACATGCTTTAGGAGGATGGATTTCCGCATTCGAAGAGCAGATTTGTTATGGATGGAGACTCCACTATTCCGGATGCACTAACAGTGCATGGTGAGATGGCATGTCAAGCCACTCACTCAGAGATACTTGCTTAAAGCATATTAGAGCATGAACAATTTTCTCATTTCTGTTGTGAGATAACTTTCCCAACAGAGGGGATATATGAGAAAATAGATGACAAGGAGGAGTTAGTTCTCACTCCCTACTACTACGGAGATGGTTATTTCTCGTACTATTGAGATGGATGAAACAAAGATGGTTGTTTCTCCTACTACTTTCGGAGTTGTTTCTAACTCCCACTACATAAATGGTCACATTTCTCTTATTGAGAAATTTGGATGAGCACTACATGGTGTTGCAAGGACATGATCGAGGTGACTTCGATTACGGGATAACTAAGTCTTTGTAAAGACTCCAAAGCAAGCTACAAAAAGCCGGAAAAGATTTTTCAATCCACCTTTCGAGGTTCGATTTCATCACTCGGAGATGGGGCTGACACTCTCAACCATTGGTGATTCATCATTGGTCAATGAATCACGTAACAAAGAACTAGTGGACCACTTGCCATATCTTTTGTTCATGGGACCAGATTTTTGTTTTGTGGTTCTTCTCCATTCGAGAACCGCATCACAATCATGGACTGTTGATTTTGAAGTACAACCTATGCCACATTTTGTAGATATAATGACTAAACATATGGGCTTTAGGAAATTTGAAAATTTTCGGGACAAACTTGGTATTGTTTCTTGTTTAGTCATTAAGGGGGTGTTAAAATATAGAGCATTATATAATATATAATGCAGTTATGTAGTTGTTCGGTTGGTAGTAATGCTCAACCAATCACTGTAACCACCTCTTCATATATAAATAAACCTCTCGCCAATGTCATTTGAAAAGTGTAGTTTTCCTTCTCTATATTCTTTCTTCTCTTTGCATATGCTAACAAAACCCTCAATAAAATACAAGTAATCGAGGACAAAAACCCTCAATTTGTGCATTGGTGGCATCATATAGGGTCACGATTGGGTTTCAATTTAGTATTTTAGGGCTGCATTCAAATTTTCAGTTTTAGGGCATCATTTCAACAAGGGCTTAAGAGATCTGATTTGAAGAGTTTTGATTGTGTAACAACCACACATTTTAGTATTTGTGTTTTGTAAGTGTTTGTTGATTAGTGCTTGGCCAATTTCAGACCCTCTCCTAGGGTAATGACTTGCATAATGGATGAGTTTGATGGTATCTAGTGCACAATGGTTCCTTTTTGGTTGATATTTGGATTGCTCATAATTTCTAAGGATGGTTACATTTTTTCGGATTGAATTTTGGGCCTTGGAATCTCAAATTATGGCCATTATTGTAAGTGGATCACTTTGTCATTGCAAATTTAATTAAATATACTCTAATCGAGGGTTTTAAAGCTCATTTCTTAGCTTGTACTTGTTCTAAATTATTTATAAAACTTCTACATGTTGTGGATGTTGTAAAAGTGGTTTTGGTGGTGTAATATTGTAATTTTCCTTTTGTTGTACCTTGTTGTCCAAAAATTTAGTTGACTATTATAAATTTCTATTTGCTTTGAGTTGGGTTTGTGTCATTTCCCTTCTTTTTAAGTTTCATCCTGGAAAGGGACATTATAGAGTGCAATGGAAGTCAAGGTTGATTCTAGATGATTAATTTTGATTTGAGGTGAGATACATTAACAATGTCTTGCAACCCATATTAGATGTCATCAACCATGCAAACACCGATTCGCCTTGCTTAAGGAACTTTATGAGACCACTCATTCCATGTATGAGTGGATTTTTACAAATGCAAATATGAGGAGCCCTATATATTACACATAAATGGAGGGAGAGATACTTGTAAGGTGGAATTACCTCAACACGGCTTTACACATGACTATGTGTGCCTCAAATACAAAGTGGTATGACATTGAAAAAACAAAAAAAGAGGCCATCATTTGCTGAAGGAGAGGTGGCATGAGATTCATGCAATGTGTGAGGAAGATATATGGAAATGGCGAGAAGCAAAGAGCATCAAAGAACAATTTGTTCACTTTGTTCATGGACGTGGTGACTTTTCATCCATGAATGCAAAGACTCATTTAGGCGTGAAGGATCCTACTAACTAGTGGAAACTTCATGTTGGAGATCAGTCTAAAGAGTTACAAAGGTTTGTTGTTCACTTGCTATCATAGGTGGCAAGCTCATCTGCTAGTGAGAGGAACTGGAGCACATACGGTTTTATTCACAATGTGAAGAGAAACCATCTTCAATCAAAGGGAGCAAAGAACTTGGTCCTCATCCATAGCAGCCTTTGATTGCTATCACATCAAGATCCTAACTAAAAATAGGGTCCTTCTAAGCAATGGGATGTAGAACCGAAGGACACTAGTTTAGATGAGGATATTCTAGCAGATGGACTTTCAGAGTTGAGTGTTGTTAAATGATCCTCCCCCTGTCAAAACTAATGTTGAGATTGAGAATTTCCTTGAGAAATTGATGCACAATGATGATGTGGATGAGGATCTCTCCAATTTAGATGCTACATATCCTTCTAGTTCTTTCACTTGTCTTGATTCCATATGAGAATGAAATAAGTTTGTAATTTTGATTTACAATTACTACTAGAAGTAATAAATAGTTATTTGACACTTTCAATATTATTTAATATTTTTTTATTATCTCATGACACATATCAATGTTTGACTTTGAAGTTTGAAATATATAATATGATATTGATGACTATAATTTAGTTTATTTGAACTTTGCTAAGTTTCAAGATAAAATCATGTGTTATGATTTATCTATTATCATTAATGTTTTTTAAAATTTATGCTTGATGAATCACTTATTCAGTTATGATTCTATCTAGCATAGCCAAGTTTTGTTGTGTTGCACCCTTGCATATTGTGTACCCTCACATACCACACCCTCATACCTTGAACCCGCGTACCCAAGTTGTGTAAGCCCACATTGGGTGCTGCATACAGGCACTTTGCATACCCCCACACCTTCACATCCAAACAACCTTGGATGAAAGAAATGGTAGTACTAAGCATATAATGCTAGAGATAAAACATCCTGCAATCTGCTTCCAGTGTCTCAAAATGGTGTTGGTCTAGGCTGAAAGAACTTGTATAGATAATAGAAAAAATGCACAAGGCTCCACTAAAACAATAGTGTGCCATGAAAGATATCATGAGCCATTATATCAGTTTAATATTTGAATAAATCATGCAAGATCTTGTGCATGAATTATACGATCTTCACCTTCCATTCAAATTTGGCAATGATATTTTCAACCAAGAGCTAAATTAAGATATTTCATATTCGAACAGAAAGTATGCCCTTGGCCAAGGAAAAAATACTTGTAAATTTTAAATAGTAAAAATAATTATTGTGGCATTTTTCACAGGTTATGGAGCTTGATATAGCACTGCATAACTCTCATGACCGATTTACTTCGCTGGATGAAGGAGGCCAACAAATCAGAAAGAGCAATTATAATTGTGTTAATTTATTTTGCTTGTTTTCTATATCAAAAGAAGTTATTTTTCCTACCAAACATTTGGAAAAATTGATAGCTTATCCAAGAAGTAGAGATTAAAGGTAAAAACAAGAGCATGCATTCAAGGTCGTTCCATTTGAGGGCATTCATACCTTTGAGAAAAACGAACCACAAAGCTCGGGAGCTCGATACCATCTTGTGGCTACATAATCATGCACACAAAAATTTGTTTTTAAAAGCACAAAAACTAAATCACCTGGGAATGTAACAACAAACTATTATCAAATATGCTTATTTATTTTGAAGCACCATCTATAAAAATGAAGTTGAGGTATCTTTGAAGGCAACCCTAGTAGGTCCAAAGTAGTAGATCGTACGATTGCAATCTGAATTGGATAATACATTCTTAAGCTTGAGATCCCAATGGAAGACATTTCTTGTATGAGAACAAAACAAATTATATCCATCCTAGAAGCAAATGTTATAGATGTTTTCTGCATGAGAAAAAACAAATTATATAAAGTTTGCAGCGTAAAAATAACTATATGGATTGAGGCCAAACAATTGACTCTAAATACGGACATATACCGCCACCCAGATTAGATCTTTACTATTATTTCCACATGTACTCATTTTCAAATATGGAATGAGATGTGTTATAACTCATATGATATATCCATCCAAATTATTTACTGGTACAAAATGTATACTATCACTGTAATTAAACAAAAAACCATATCAAATATGAACAAAAGAAACTAGGAAAGTTTTCCCCCAACAAAGGTTTCAATATTAAAGGCAAGTAAAGGCGAGAGATTAAATGGTAACCTTTAGAAAGTTGTCTACTGAAGCTAAATTTGATGGTGCTTCCAAAGGTTGCTCTGGACCAGCTACAAGCATATTTCATGATTATGAAGGCAAGGCATCCTCTCTAGATGATTTTATTTTGTAAGGAACTCAAACATTATTACTTAAATTGAGGCTATCATCAGGACTCGAACATGGGTTGATTCGAGTTGTGACACATTTTAAATCATACGGTACTAATAATATTCCAAAGTGTTTGCCACAAATTCAAAGGAGTTTGGGAATGCTATCAAGAAAAATCCTATAACAAATAGGAGTTGGGAGCCTTAGTTGAAGAAGCAACGTCCTTGAAAGGTAAATTAAGTACATTTTAGTATTTCTTCCAATAGGCAAACATATTTGCAAAATGGCTTCGAACTACAAGAAATAATTTACACTGCCTTCTTATGTGACCACTTCCCTTAACTCAAGGTACTTATGGCTTAAAAGGAAATCACTTAAAATGATTGTAAAACTAATGAGGAAGGCAATAATTGCTAATTCTTATGGCATTAATACCATAAGCCCTTGTTTGGGAAAGATTTCCCTTTTGCAATGAATCATGGTTTCATATGACTTGGCTTGAAGCATCCTACAATAGACCTTTTATGATGATCAATGCTCTTTAACATCGGTACGAATCTGGTTCTTCAGTTTTTCTATTAGCTTTTATTTGATTGACAACCGAATTTGAACATAGCTTGTATTTCCAACTTTCCATGAAATATGTCACTCTCCTTGCTCGTAGATCCATCCAGTAGGACCAAGAGGAGCAACCCTGGGCATGAGGAGCACAAATTTACGTGTGCAAAAGGAACTAAAGAAGATATCGTCTCTTTTGGATTCCACTTATTGATGATGTTATAGATAAGTTTAAAGATTTAAGACTTTGTTCAGATATCTTATTTTTCTTGAGAGGGTTTCCCACGATCCGAGTTCTACAAATGAGTCAAAATCAATCAGAACATAGGGGTTGAGGAAATAATGCGCCAAATGCACGGTGAAAGTAAGTGCCGATCATTTTTAAACAGGAGAACAAAAGTGTCATGCTATGCATTGAACTTTGGTGATTTGTGGACAAGTTTTCTACTTTAAGGAATGGTCCTTACATTTCCATCCGAACATCAAAAGAAAGATCCCACATATAAGTGAAATTAACTTTCCTAAAATTAAGTTATGATAAGCATAAAATGCATTTGGTTCAAGTTTTGAAATAGAATTTAAGTTGTTGCTCGGTGAGAATAAGTGTGATTTTTGTGCAACAATTACTACCCTATTTGGGACATGCTTCAAGAATTGTGTATACACCTTATTTTTCACTCTTACTAGTGGTTTCTATTTGTAGGTTGTTGGCACATTAATCTCCTTGAATGTGTACCTCAAGGGGCATACTGGGAACAAGAGTGGGTTGGTTGGTAGTACCCCGTGAAAGAGTCGTCGTATGTGGCACCACGCTAGTTTGCACTAGAATGTCTCTTTACTACACTTCTACTACCTCTATATGACAAGTGGATATCCCTAGTATTATCACTTTCATATCTTCCTATGGTACCTTTCACCTTCAAACCCCCTTCGGATCGCCTTCATCTCTCTTATTAGTGTTTTACTTCATCTTATTCATCTCTCCTCCACCTTACATTCTATGATTGTTTGTAGTTGACTAGTTGAGGCAATCAAGCATAACCCTTTTTACATCTAACATGGTCAACATTGTGGGCTAAGAGAGATTATGGCTTCAAGCCATGTTCCTTATTTAATGGTGTCATTGTTCTCATTTCTCTATATCATCATCACATTGTCTTCTTTGTTCTCACTCTCAAATATGTCGCCTAGAGGTTTCGAGAGGTTTAGTGTTTACTAGAACTTATATTTAGAGGCTTTCTTTAGAGTAGTGGGTTACTAGGAACAACATGAATAGGAGTTGTGCTTGTAAGGTGCGCAAGTCTTTGAAATTGTCAACTTTGGTCTACTTAGGTCTTCTACCTATTCCTCTTGTGATCTACCCACAACTCTCTCACAAGGTGTTACTAACCATGGAAGGTTAATCTACCAAAAGTATCTTCATAAAGGTAGGCAATCTTAACCCTTCTCTTTCCTTCATGTTGGCATGATTGGTTATGTTTAATGTATTATTCAATAAACTAGGAGATAATAGCATATCTTTGTTTATTCCATTCTCTATTATGGACCTTCACTATTATCCACCACGTGACATTAAAACCCTTAGCCTAGATATGATATATCTCTTGCTTATAATCATTTCTATTGGAATCTTATGAGTCTAGTAAGACACCACCCTATCTTAGACTTAAGATTTGGAACCCCACACTTTTGATACGAATATAGATTGTACTATCTTTTAGATCCACGACCATTAGGCCCCTTAACATTATCCTTGGCTTGTGTGTTGGCCCTAAAATGGTCTTCTACTTATATCCTAATCTATATTATTGAGAAGAGAGAAGTTAATCATATTGATCATTTTAACTAGCATACATTTTAGTAAGCCCGATGTGAATCTTACTCCACCATTGAGTGGGTCCCCACATGTTTCATTATCTCTTATCCTATCAACTTCGCATCATTTTATTTTCTCTTAGTTCGTACACTTTATCATCACCTTCTTATCTATCGTACTTATTTATCCTTTTAGATCCTATAACTTCTTATCATCATTTATGATCATGTCACCCCTTAGGGTTTTTCTACCAAGCCTTTAGCCCATTCCGATTTTATAGGGTCTTTCTCCTTCCGTACCCACCATTGAGGGAAACCATCCATGGTGCACTTTTTCACTATCTCAAACTATGTCAACCACTCAAAGTGTAATAGGATTTAAATAACCCAATAAATTCGTGAAACTCTCTTTTAGGGCTTGGACCACAATGTGCATGTCACTCGTAACAAGGATGACTTTTCGTATGTTCGATATCTCCAAACTAGAGATTTCATAGAAATACTAGTTAAGTCACCACCAAATTCTACAAATAATCCTCCCACCAATGACACTAATATCAATAATTCTAGACAAAATCCACATCTTGATAACAATTATATCCGCGTCAATACCTAGTTAAAATGAAAATATGACAAGAGAGATCTAATACTAATATGAAAATATGACAATAATGCTTTTTAATAAAACTTTGTAAAGACCCTTTTAGTTCTCACTATAAGAAAAAGTTTAGTTAAAAAAACAATGCACCCGCGCAGCGTATGAATGAAGATTTATTTATAAAGGATTTTGATTTCTAAATATAAGACGACGGTCTAATTATAGTTGAGACGAGAAAGCAGGGCACGAATGAAAATAAATACAATGAATGTCTCCATTTTTTGGTGTTTGATTCTGAAGGTTAATTAAGTCATTTTTGTGGATAATGGCAGGTTACGGATTAATGTACAGTCAGGATTTGAGCGAAGAAATATACAACCCAGGAGAGAGTATATACTCTGATGAAGATGATGGTTGCAGCAAGCTGAAGGTGAAGGAAAATAAGGGCAATCTGAAGATGGTGAGAAATCTTCCTCCCCACTTTCCAGAGAAGAGGAGGACAGAAGACTTGCAGAATTCCTGAAGAAAACCAACGATGATTGGCATTGGCGCATGACTTGGAAAGCACCACGAGATGGGTACATTTGCAAAAGATGCAGAGTCAGAGGCCATTTCATTCAAGATTGTCCCACGATAGGAACCTCTTCTTTCAGGCCTGCCAAAGCATTCATATCCAGACAGCCCGCATTTTGAATTCCTCCACTGTGCAGCACAACCCACATTTCTATGTAAAACCCTGAATTACTATATTTTGCCCATCAATTTGTATTCAAGATTAAAAATAAAATCCCTATATTTTTCTGAGATTTATCAGAAACATTTATTTGTATACTCATTATATCGTAAATAAAATTTGGGGTAAACCCTCTACTGTTCTTTAATTTAAAGATTGTTGGTTTTTCACATGGCTTGAATTCTTAAAATTGCATTTCTCTGTTAATCACAAATGAAAAAACCATAAAAACATCCTGCAACTAACGCCTAAAAGCAGCTGTTGCAGAGGCAGAGGCAACAAACATCACATTGGGCCGAGAAAGGAGGTTGAGGATGCATTCTATTGTGTTTCTTGAAATAGATATGTGAAGTAATTTTAGGTCAAGAACTCCATTTTCTCCAACCCAGTATGTTTGGCTGAAAGGTGTCTTTCTTGTTAAACAACTAAAAATCTTGCAGTTCATATACAACTTCAGCACTGGGCTTTAATTTACAAAACAATGCACTTTCTTTAATCTTGCAGTTCATATACTGCTACATCTGCATTTAGTTTTCATCTTGATCGATTGACGATTCTGCAAGGAGGAGAAGGTGAGAATTCCAGCGGCAGATTGGGAGATTCCATCTCTTCTTTCAAAATCTTAACAATCCTCGAGGCTACTTTGAATTTGATGGTAAGAGAAATAAACCTGAATTTCAATGTTCTTGATGAAAAGCTCTATTTGATTAAGGGCAAATGCAATCAGTTAAAGCCTAATTTGGGTTAGGATGTTGCTTCCACCTCTGCCCCCTCTGGTTGGCTCCTCCATTGAACACCCCTTTGTTTATGGTTGGGAACAACGGCACCCCAAAATTCTTGGTTGAGGTCAAATTGACAGCCCTCAAATTTCTTGTTCTTCAATTTTAACAGCAAATCAGACCATATTTAGTGGATGAATACATGAAAAGAGATTTAGAATTTACCTCTATTATCTATATGAATTAGTATGTTGAAGAGCACTGCTTTTAAACAATATAACTTTTGATGGTTGACTCTGTGCAAGAATAATTTTATTTGTTAAATGCATTAATTCCCAGTGATTTTGAAATGGAACTAATAGATTTCAGCCAAAGACTTAATACAGGAAGGTATGGACTTATAAGTCTACATAGTCTGTATGTAGATTTACACAACATAACTCGGCCAAGATTATAGATTCTACTGGGCTTTTGGCAAATCATCTCCCCTCACTCTTCTACATGCAAGCCCCATGACACTGTATTTTACATATATCTTACAATCATGGTACCATATGCTAAGCTATCTATTATTCTAGAACTGGATACATTTCCTTCTATTGACAACAATATCTTTGTTTTTACTATTCCAATTATTGATAGTTCACATGTTTTTATTTCTAATACATTTGTGTTTATTCCTCTTGTGGCTAAGCCTTCTCTTTCTATAGGATTCTCCTCTCACTCTTCTAATGTTGTTAAATGATAGCTTAGTACGATATAAACATTTCAACCAAATGTCTTAGTTTCACATGCACTATAAACCAGCTTAATTGCTTAATGCCTTAGTTCTAATGTTGTTAAATGTCTTAGTTCAACCAAATGTCTTAGTTCCAAATCCAGATTGCATTGTGGACAAAACAGCTAAAGGAAAGCCACCTTCATAAGAACAAACTTAACCAATATAATTAACAGTAAACTCTAGAGCTCCATCTATTTTACAGCCAATTTCAGTTTCCATAGTGAACAAACCAGCTAAAGTAAAACCATCTTTATGGAAACGGAAACCACCCTGATGATTAATACAACATAGTTGAGTCTCATAAATAACCAAAATCAGTTTCCATTATAAATAAAGCAACCAAAGTAAAACCACCCACACAGACACAATATAATTAATAAACTATAAATAACAATCGAATAAACTCCCAATTTCCGTTCCTGCTATGAACAAACCAGCCAAAGTAAAATCACCCACACAGAAAACAAACCTCAAACCAATAACATCCAATTTCAGTTTTCATTAATAATGAACCAGCCAATAAGCCTATCTAGAAACAAAAACTGCCCATGTAATTAAAACGGTAGGGGTCTTTCCAACAAACATCCAACATCAATTCCCACAATGAATACACCATCCAAAGTAAACGTTACAGCAACCTACATTAAAACAGAAACAACTTTATAATTACAACTACATTTCTCAATCCAATTACCGCCCAATTTCAGTTTCCTTCATGAGATTTCAACAAAGCAGACAAAATAAAACCATTTACGCAGAGACAGAGGCCACCTATAGAAACTAAAATTGCAGTTCTGAATCCAATGAGCACCCACTTAAGGTACAAATCCCATCCATTAAAGCTACCGAGCAAAAACAATAGATCTCAACTTAGATAAGAAGGTAACCCAATGAAAATTAGGAAGAGTGATTGTATCTGATTTGCGAATCAAAGGTGGTAGAAAGAGAATGATACTTGGTTATAGATTTCTCTGCATATATTGACAATCGGGCCAATTAAGTTAGCATCTTAATCGGGTTAATTCTATGCCTGCGCTCTCCAAAGAAACTAAACTTGCAAAAACAAGGGAGTTTGTAATCAAAATTTGCAGTAAAAGGCCCACCCTACAAAAGGAAGCTGCAGCACGGTAAATTTGAACCTACTGCTCCTGTTTCACTCTTTGTGTGGTTTTGGCTTTAACGTCTCATAAACTTTTTTGGTCTTTGATAAAACCAAATAATTTCAATGCATTGAAAAACATTCCTACATACATTTATAAAATGCAATTCACGACCATAAATACAGACTATAAACCAACCAAACAAACAATCACCCATATAACTAAAACAACAGTACTCAATCCCATAACCAGTCAAATTAAGTTTCCACAATAAACAGAGCAGCCAAAGTAAAACCACCTTCATAAGAACAAAAACCACTAACATTATTCCTAGTGTGTATATATATATATATATATATATATATATCCACACACACACAATGGGAATCCCAGAATATGAATACATGCCCCTGGAGATTTAACAAAGTGGAGGAGAGGCCTTGTTAGTCAAGTTTATCTCAAATCTATTCAATCGACAGGGAAAGACATGGATTTCGAATGAATTCCAACTCTCAACAATTTAGAACAGTGCTTGATGCCCCTCAAGGCTACTTTGAATTTGATGGTAAGAGAAATAAACCTGAATTTTAATGTTCTTAATGAAAAGCTCGATTTGATTATGGTGAAATGCAATCAGTTTAAGCCTAATTTGGGTCGGGATGTTCCTTCCAGGCTTCCACCTCGCCTCTATTCCAATGCTTCCCAATCTCATCCGGCTCCTCCATTGAACACCCCTTTAGTTGTGGTTGGGAAAAATGGACCTAGATAATGCCAACCAGCTTCCCATGTTGGCATTTCCCCCCCTCGAGAATCAAGGTTTACACATGTCTCAAAGTTGCACAACCTAACTCGGCCAAGATTACAGATTCTACTGGGCTTTTGGTAAATCATGATCTCCCCTCACTCTTCTATAAGCAAGCCCCATGACACAGTGAATAAATATTTGATAGTTCACATGTTTTTATTTCTTGTGTTTATTCCACTTGTGGCTAAGCCTATTGTTTCTATAGGGTTCTTCTCTCACTCTTTATTCTATAAAAATTTCAACCAAATGTCTTAGTGCCATGAAAATTGCTTGCTTTTGATCCAAAGGACAATCCTTCTGCTGAACAGGTATGCCAACAATTTGATTATCTAAACTTGAAAGTCTTATTTCCCTGGCCATAGTTAGGCAACATATGAACTGTTTTAATGTATGAAATACGGGCCTTGGCTAAACAGGACCGCATGAACCTTCAGCAAAATTTCCTCACTTCATCGGTTGATTTTAAGATCAAGACCATGGAGTTGATAGTCATTTGACTCTTGATAACATGGCAGATTTTATAAGTAGAAGGATCATCCCCGTAGCGTATGAAGGATCACTTGCAGGGGATTGACAATGTTCACTTTGTAATATGGTTGATATTAACACAAGATATGGGTTTAGCTTGGATGTCTCTACTTTCTTCTACTGCAAATATGGAACTCTTGGTTTGTATATATTGATTCAACACTTTGCCTTTGAACCCTAGGTGAATTCCACTTTTCTTTCATATTTTGTAAACCTAGTGCTAAGTTTTCATTTGTTGTTTTTTCTGTGTTTCTTTTGGGTGAGATCTTCCCTTGTCTTTGGTGAATATATGTTATACACAAAACTAAATGATAAATGATTACTCTTGTATTATTGTTGTTGGTAAGGAATGTTGCACGCAAATGAAAATTGGTATTTGGGAGGGCTTTCAAGTCGGGCAGTGACTATTTTCTTTCATGCACTCTTCAAGGTTATTTGGGTAATTATTCAAACAAACATGTCTTCTATAGAAATAAATATTAGAAGTGAAGAATAGACAACTAATTTTATCGCCAAACCAGTAAAGAGCTAGTAGTTTAGTGGTATTTCTTATTCTTGATTTTAAAAAGGTTGTCAACATAGAGAAGCCATTGATGGATTATTGCCCACAAGTAGTGGGGCAAACTAACCATTGAATTTGTACAACCTTGTCAAGAAGACGTGGATGATTATAGTCGCTAGTCTCCTATAAATTTGGATGGTATAACTAAATGTTAGTGATGAAGATTGAAAGGTCATTTCATTTTTTCCTATGTATAGAGTTTACACGGATCCATATATATTAATATGTAAATGTGATGGAGGGATTTATTACGAAAGTGATTCCATGGAATGAAGAGGCTTGTTGGTATGAAATACAAGTATCGTAAAGAAAAAATGTTACATGCAAAGTGATGCACAAAGACGATAATAGGGTATTTCAAGAATTTTGATGTTTCCGGGGATCTTGTAACCACAATTATATATAGTTGGTTAGGTACTTTACACTCACCCAAGAAATCAAAGTCCGAGTAGACAACATAAATAACATTTGTTTTGTAAAACTTGAGTGGGATTAATGAAAGGCATGTGTGTTCTCTGAGAGGTCGTCACGTGATAAGGTTGTACACACCACTCAACAATATATAGGGTAAATTGTACAAGGGGAGTCTTATAGCCCAAATTTGTCTCTCACTTGATAGTGACTTAAAAAAATACTTTATATATCTATCATTTTGGTACCATATATCGTGAAATTAATAGATTTGAATTCCCTAATACACCTTGGGAGAAAAAGAATTCTGAGCTATGAAAATAGAAATAAAAACATCACACTTATAACATACTCATTCTATAATGATATCAAGCTTGATCATCATCATATATTAGCTCATAAAATTTGAAATGGGCATGAAACTTGAACAAAGTTGAGAGAATCTAAATTAAATAAACACACTTCCTCTAACAACCTATTTTGGTCCTATGGGATGTTAAGAATTCATTTTTCTCTAAATTTGGGTCACATGGTATGTTAAAAATGTATTTTTCTAAATTTTATCCTAAACATTGATTTAAATACACATTACACAATTTTCATTAGAAATAGAAATTGTTGTTGCTTAAGGTAATATAATTATACAAAGAGAAAACAATCTCTCATTTGTATAGACTTTTTTAATAAGTAGGTTATTCTAAAATAAACATTATTTTATTAAAAATTTGATTAATTTGTACTCTTCTTTAATTATCCTAATAGCAGGTTTATTTAAGATTAACATTATTTTGTAAAAGAATGAATGTTTTGTAGCAATTTTTACTCACCTCTATCAATTATTTCCTCTCGATTTACCAAATTTAACAATTCAATTATTCATATACTTTAAATCAATATAAAAAACCATAAATTAAGGATTCATTTTATCTATTTAAAAACTTGTTACATCCATTAAAGATCTCATTTCTTAGCCTAATAAACTACATTATAAATATAAGGGTTTACAAAGTTGTGTACTCGACTCAGCTTAACATTTTCAATCAATATATAAATAAAGGGAAGAGATGACGTATCATGCTAATAATCTATTTAAGCTGTGTAGTAATGATTTAATCAATCTCAAAATCGACTCAAATTACGACTTTATTCAAAAGATTGATATTTTACATCAATTACATACAAAAGAGTCATTTGGAATTTCATTGCATGAGTCTCTCTTTTCTCTTATGGTACCTACTTTATATGTTGTACAGTTCCCATGCACCTTAGTGCTTTAGTTTAGCAAGATTATTTCTTTGTCATAAATATAAGGGTTTACGGCTTTTACGATTGTGTACTCGACTCAATTAACATTTTCAATAAATATATAAATAAAGGGAAGAGATGATGTATCATGCTAATAATCTATTTACCATGTAGATAATGATTTAATAGATCTCAAAATTGACTCAAATTACGACTTTATTCAAGTATTGATATTTTGCATCAATTACATACAAAACAATCATTTGGAATTTCATTGTGCGAGTCTCTCTTTTCTCTTATGGTACCTACTTTATATGTTGTACATGTTCGCATGCACCTTAGTGCTTTAGTTTAGGAAATATTATTTCTTTATCAACTCTTAATCTATTGTGTCATCCTTGTTAGCATTTTTCTTTAGTCACATAAAAGAAAATTATGTGCTTCATTCTTGACCACAATAGTGTCCCATTTGGTGAGTTGACATATATATGAGACCTGAGTCCCTTCATGTGTGGCTCGATCAGGAGGCTTGTATGTTATGTGTAGCTTATGAATGTCTTCGTCCATCCTTTGGACATCGAGAGTGAGCTTCTTTACCCCTTTAATCCATTTGAGATAAGAGGAAGTAATTTGTTGTGAAGGCATATGATAGCTTGGCACATGGTGTCCAAGTCTCATCATCCTTTTTAATCCTTGCCAATGAGTAGTTAATGGAGACACCACATTCTACCTTACCATCCAATTCCCTAGGTAACTAGAGCGGGATTCTCCAATCTTGCTCAAAGACATTATGCAAGTGTTTTAACCAGGTTGTAAACCTTTCCTTATATGCATTGTTCATTGTGGGAGGCACCATAAATTTTTATACATCACCTTTGGAGAGGAATCCGCTAAGGGATATATCCATGTTGTTTTTTCCTCCCCCTCTGGTATGCCTAGCTCCTTGAAGACTATTAATAACAAAATTGTGCCCCATCAGTACCTAACTCCTTTCGTTTCTTGAGCGAGTTTTGCATCTACTACCATACTTTACGTGATGCATTAAGAATAATTGAAATTTGTTCCATGTGCTACCTTATGCGCAATACTTAAAAACCTCTTGTTGACCTCCATCCAACTTTCGCTCCACCTAATTTAGAAGTAAGCAAGTCATTTGCCACTTTTATTCCTGATTTTGAAGTTTATCTATGGACATAAATTTTCCTCCATGCTTATATTTTAAGAGGTCTCCTATGCTATCCATGAAGGCATCATCTTCCAATGCTTGCCCTAAATATTCTCCATGGTTATTAATCCCAATCACTTTACTGATAAAATATCGAGATAGCTTCATGTGTCTCCTAGCAAAAGAAAAGTACCCTTCCCAAACTCATGAAATAAGGTATTGGTACAACTCCACTGACTTATTGAAGTAAGGCAATGCAAGAAGTTGTAGGACCCACTTTTTTCTTTGGTGTCTTCCATACACTATTATCATAAATGTCATTACCTTGAATATCGTTTTTTCCTGTAGGCACACCATTTATTTTTCAATGATTCCATCAAACCCATATGCAATCTATGATTGCATTCTGATATTTTTTTGGAGGTTTCATGGTTGGTCCATTCTCTAATTCTTTCAATGTCCTCTGGAAACTGTATTTCAATATTAACATCTAAGGCATTGGGGCCTTGGTTCTTTCTAGGTTTCTTTCCTACGGCCATCTTGGTATTCTCCTTCTATAGCACGAAGTACTCACCCCTACCTCCAATGGTGTCTCCATGATGAGGGTAACCTCTTTTTCGATGTTTTTTTCTTCTTGGATTACCATAAACTATGCATCACTTGAATATTTAGAGCCAAACATACTTATTGAACCAATAACCCTCTACTTGTTACCTTCTTCTCACAGTTTTCCTTCCTGTATCCCATGTTTCCTAGTTTTTCATAAACCACTCTTGTTTACCTTGGGTGATTAATTACCCCAAATTTTGTCATTTTCTCAAGGATTGATGATCCCGCGTTAATGGTAGTCAAGACTAGTTGTATCCCTTTCTTGTTAATTCATCTCTAGTTCTCTAGTTATATTGAATCAAAGGTTGAGGTGACGTTAATGGAATTACATTTCTTGACAAGATCATGAGTTCAATCATCTAGGCAATTGATTTTGTTGTTTTTCATGAAGCTATGCTTTCAACCGTAAGGTAAAAAAATGATTTACCCCTCTTGCTTATTTATACCTTTGTTAGAAGAAATAAATTCTTATGCATTTATCATTCACATGCATGAGATGATAATTCTTTCAGAATGTCATTAATGCCCTATTGAAATCTATCCCTTGCTCCTTTTTTCCCACTTTTAACAAATTACCTTTAAGTGTGCATTATGAGTTCTTCTTTGTATATTTTCTCCATCGTACCCTAGCTTTGTTTAACGAGATTATTTCTTAGGCCATGTTTTCTCCACTTATTTCTTACGCGCCTTCCCCACTAGCTCCACTTTAATCTATCATCCTCTTGGAAGTTTCCTTATTTCCTCATTTGCCACACTTCATCCATGTTCTAGCTCCTTTGTTACCTATTTTTGCTTGCTCATATGGGTTATTTCCCTTTTACCGTGCCCTCCCCTTGTCACTATGCACTTTAAAATTTTGTTTTACCATTTATCCATCACCAAATACTCCTACCATTTGAAAGTATTTCACATGGTTTTGTGTCGATGTATGTTTAAGTGTGTTCTACATGGTCAGTACAAATAACATATTGTGCAATAGTCCAACACTTATTATAATGCATAAAGAAACATATCCTAAGAAAGGGAATACAAATTAATATAATGGTATACACCTTATTAAATTCATTCTAAGGTGGTTAAAAATACAGTTCAATTTACTTCTATTGAAGTAGCCTAGAAGTAGCTTGCTGCCCAAATCCATCAACTTACATGCCCAAATCAATAGTATATCTACTATTTCATATGGTTCAAGCCAATGAGTCTTAAGATTGCCCAGATGTTGTGTGAATTTTGAGTCATATATTTTAACCTTAGTGCTTTCCCCACATAGTCTGTCGTTTGAGGTTGTGATCATACTAATCTTTCTAACACACTTTCTCAATTTTTGTGACCATCATGCTTGTAGCCTTGTTTCTTCTAGCTTTCAAAAGTTTGTCAATATTTTCTGAATTGGGTCTTCATAACCCAAGTCTCGTGAGGAAAGAAATTCTTAATGATGGTTCTAAGAAAGTGATCAGTAACATAACTTCCTTTCCATACACGAGTTGAAAGGGGGTCATTTTATTCAAGCAATTGTATGTAGTGTGATACTCCCAAAATATTGTTGATACTTTATCAATCCAACCCTTTCTTCGGACGTTGCATATTTTGGTCAACATATGGCCTAATACCTTGTTGAATGTTTCAACTATACCATTTTCTTGTGGATAATATGTGGTTATTTTATGGTGCACAACCATGAATCCTTGTAACAGGATATGGATTGTGTCATTTAAGCAATGTGTTCCTCAATCACTAGTAATGCTCAAAGGGCAACCGAATCTACTGATGATGTTCTCCCATAGAAATATTTCCACAATGGTTATTGTTGAATATTTATTTAGACGGATTCAACTCATCGTGTGAGATAATTAGTGGTTATGATAATATATCAGGAGCATGTTCTTCGCATGGCAGGATTGATGGGTCTGATAAAATCAATAACCCGTTTCTCAAATGGCTCTAGGGTGGTTATTAGGATTGAAAGCATACTATGACATTTTCCTACCTTACCTATTCCTTGGAATTGACCATAACCTTTAACATACTATTTTGCATCCTTAAATGAAATTTTCCATGAGATCCCTCGCATGAAAAATCTTTCACATGGTAGCATCGCCTACATAGTGTCCACCTACAATTCCTTCATAAGCTTCACATAGAATATCACTTGTTCATTCTACAGAACACAACATCCTAAAATATCATTGCTCCCCATTTTATAGAGTTGATTTGCAATTACTGGTACAACAAAACTTGACAAACCAATTACTTTCGTTGATTGAGGTTGTAATTTTCATGTGCTAACCCAGTTTGTAGGAAGTAAAGCACATCTTCCAGTTCTCCAAATTCACATTGGATGGTAAGTAGATGGGAATCCCACATGGCGCATACCATCCTCTATAGATTTCACTACTTCACTCGTATTAATTCATAAAAAATGCTGAGGTCCAACACTATGTTTCCTTGGCTTAACGACCACTAGAGAACTGAAATTATTGGAATAGTATTATTTGCTTGCAAATTCTCCCATGTGACACTTCCTTGTTGACCAAATGATTAAGTTCCATATGATTAGTAAAAAACACAAATGGTGTTTCCAAGAGGTAGTGTCAAAATTTCTGAAGTGCATATACCATGGGTAGTCCTTCGCACTCTTTGGTAGTATAATTCTTCTCTATGCATTTAAATTTTCGGCTTGCAAAGAAGATTGGGTGGTCAAGAGTTCCATCACTTGGTCGTACTAATATTCCCCCACAACAATTATTGAAGCATTGACATGAACATGGAACAATGTGTTCCAATTTGGGAATTACAAGATAGGTGCTTGGGTTGATTGTTATTTTAGTTCTTCAAAAGAATGTTGATGTTTGGGACCCCACTTAAATTCTTCTATCTTACAAGTCAACTTATCTAAGGGCACCAAAAATCATGTAAAGTACTTTATAAACTTGTGATAATACCCACAATGTCTTAGAAAGGAATGCACCTCCTCTACATTTGTGGTTGTGTGAGATTGTTGATTATTGCAATTTTAGAAGAGTCCGCCAAGAGTCGATCTTTATATATAATATGCCCTAGTAAGGAGACAAAAGGGATAAAAATACACACTTCTTTAATTTTAAGTAAATTTTCAACCAATGCAACATTCAAACATCAGGCACAATGTAGTCATTTTTACACCCACCAAAGAACAATGGAATCCCATGCGCACGGCCTTTCACCCGGCCGGGTCTTGGGCACTCATCCAAGCCACGCACAAGCGATGAGTCTCTCTTTTATGTGAGTTGAGTGGGAAAACATCATCTATGATCCAGACTTAAAGGAAGTGAGTGGAAATGAGATATGCAAGCATCATAGAGCTCAGAATGGATTCTAGATCGGTCTGCAATCATTCCAGCATCGAAAAGTAATTAACAGGTTAAGAACTAAATCAAAACAGAAAGGGAAATGAACAAGGATTCAAACTCATCCCATAAACATGCATAAAACAAAACCATGAAGATATGTAAATGCACCAGAATCATTACTGATAATATTCATATAAACTAGTAACCTCATTACATTCATTAGATTCATTACAGAGCATCGCAGAAAGGTAGACCAAAGTAATGCATCATAACTAGATTCCTATCCTTTAAATCTCAAAATGAAAATTTAAACATCCAAGCCCTTGGTACATCCATCTCCTATGTTTTATCTACCCAACCCAAACAAAGTTCCTTTGTAGCATTTCTACAAAGCTCCACTCCCTCTTCATTTCTCTATCTCTTTTCTTTTGCGGGCGCTTGTATTTATAGGCCACTTGAACTGCCAACTCACCTTTATGAGGTTTCAAATCCATCGCCAAGTGTCTAGATGTGGTCCTCCATGGGAGAATGCTCCTCCAGGCTTGAGCTCTCCACTCTTTGTCATGATGGTCTTCTAGGAGCTTCCATCGCATGGCATATTCCTTCCTAGGCCAACTGTCGCCAGGATGGCACCTTATCCACTCGCATGCACATTCGGGTCACGCTTTTCTTGTATCCTTCCCGATACACCAAATACGGCTAAGTCCCGAGACCTTGTCTTCTGGTGCATAACATGGCCCTTCTAAAACACTCCTAGAACCCTGCCTTGCGCACCTTCTCCTTGCATGCCCATTTCTTAACTTCAGGCTTGCACGCCCATGTGCCTTTGTGTACTTAGCCAATATTTTAGGGGCCCAACATCACCCCACACTATGCCTATTATCCTCCTGTAGGAACACTTCTCCAATGAATAAAGAATGAAAATAAACTTAATGTCTGGGGAAAATAATAAGGGGATGAAGAATTTAGGAAAGAAGAAAGAATAAGGAAGTGATGGCATTATTGCAACAAGCTAGGAAAATATTTTTGCAAGTCGACCTCCAACTTGTTCCAGGCATTGACTTCATTTTGTGCTCTGGCAGAGGTCGCAGACTAGGGCGCTTACCTCCCAAAACTCATTCCATCTCCTTGAGCGTTCATAGTGTCAACAATTTTTTCCAACTCCTTGCCCACATCCTCAAGCACGTCCATCCTTCTAGTAATCTATGGGTATAGCTCCTTTAGTCGGTTCTTGATTGTACCCCTTAGGGCCTCAATAGCTTCTAAATTATTTTCAACCTTGGCCAGGATTCTATCCCGCTCTACTTTGTTCCTTTTTTCTTTTCTTGGAACTCTTTAAGCTCTGCTTCATAGTTGGCGACCAGAATACTCGCCACTTTATCTCTGTCTACGCAGTTGTCATATGTGGCCTCAGCGGTATGGGCAGTAATCTTTACATCAGCAAGGACTTTGTTGTATTCAGCCATGATTGCTACTACCTTTAATTTATCCTCCTTCTCCAGGCGCGCTGCTACTTCTTCCGCAGATTCTAAGGCTAGAGGTTGCCTCTCCATGGTGAGGATGCACGTTAAGTCTTCAAGGCACTCAAGGGAAGATCCATACTTTTGCGCGGGTGGTGCTAGGTCTGGATGCTTCAAAACAATGGCATTTGTGATGGATTCTACCTTCTTATGTACTTCATGCACCCTTGCCTTTTCTTCCCTAAGTTCACGCTTTAGCTGAGCGCTAATTAACTCCTCCTGCTTTAAATCCTTGGCCTTCTCTTCTAGCTCTTCCTCCTTCTTTTCTAGTTCTGCTTCTAGAAATCTTATCCTGTCATTCCATCCAAAGAGCCTAGCTTCAACCTCAACTGAGACCTTGTTGAGTGCATTGCATAACTACTCATCTAAAATTTGTTGAGCATTTACCAAGGGGTTGTCTCCTTTTGACTTAGGCATTTTCATTAGTGCCCCTGGCTTACCTCGAACTCTGGCTCATCAATGTGGGACTCAATTACCTAAGAGAGCATATTCCTCGTGTAAGGGTATGCACCTTCTTCATCAAATGACTTCATTTCCAATATTTGATCTGTTGGGATGGTGCTTTGGAAGCGCGCGTGCAACACCTTGTTGGGATCATTAATGTAGCTCATTCCTTGCCTTTGGATCTCCATGCACTTCCCCCCGTGTGCGTGACCTTAGGAACAATTATCGATAGACTAAGGCCTTCCGTGCTACCGTGATCTTTCCCTACGCTTTCTTCCTTGTCTTCTTCCATCACTATATCAGTGTTGCGCTCCAATTCTTGTTCTACCAAGGCTTCAATGATTTTCGTTGCTTCTCTTTCTGCCACCTCATTTATTTGCTCCTTCGTGAGGCTTGGATTTTTCTGATCTGCGTGCCAACCTCTTCACTTCTTCCCATTTTAGGCACCTTCCTCCTCCTGGCTACCCTTGCACCGCATGAAAAGGAACTCATGTTCTTCTTCTCCACCCTCTTCTTTTGAATTGTGCATGCTGAAAACAAGTGGTCCTTGGTCCCCTTTAGGATCATCTTCTTCATCATCATCCCTCTCACCCATGTATTTCTCCAAGCTTTCTGTCTCCTCCGAGTCAGATTCCTTCATCACCTTCTGTTTCTTCCTAATTGGGGATTCCAATATAGGAGATTCTACTTTCTCTTCCTCTAGTGATTTTTCCTATGCGATAAGATTTTCCTGTTTTGGCACCTCCTCTTTGACTGGGGACCTCTTCCTGCGCGTGTAAGTACTTGTTCTAGCACTTGTTCCTGGGGCACCCATCACTTGTGTATCTTGGACACTAGGTGCCTTATTCTTTATTTCTTCGTCTCCTTTTTCCTGGGTGTAGTCTTCTTCCTACTTGTTAGGTCCTCAGGTATAGCTATCTCATTTTCAATATAAGTGCCCTTCTCAAACTTGGGCCTTATGCGAAGGTATACTCATGTGCGGACCTCCCGCAATGGGAAGAGTCAGGGGTTTTATCATTTGGACTTCATGCGACACATAATTTTCCACGTACGTGCACTTGTTGGGGTAGACCAACATCCTGCGCATCTCCCTGTGGTCCCGGTCCAAACTTCCAAGGTCAAACTTTAACTTCTTGGACTCCTTGAATCATTAACTCCCCTAGAAGTATTGAGTTGTAAAGGAAAATGGGAGCTTACACCATGGGCTCATGGTTTCATCAAGTAAAATTGAACCTAGCAATACTGAAGTCTTGGTATACAACGAACTTAGCTTCTCCTACTGTAAGCATTGGAAGTTGTTCGGTATTCTCCATTCTACCCCGAACGCATTCCTTAAGCGCGTATACCACTTTTCAAGACGCGCCTTGTGAACGGGCGTCATGCTATCACAAGTGTATTTCTCAAATCTTTTTACAGGCAAGGGGTCTTCCTCTGGGTACTCCCAAATGAACTTGTCTGCTACATCTGGTACTCGATCTCTGAGAACACAATGGTTAAGAGGACATTACTAAAGAGAATCTTGTCTCCTTCCTATGTGTTGGTGATAATTTCATCTACAATGTATGCGGATAGATTATAGATGGTGCCCTCTAATATTTTTCTACAAACATTCAACCAGGACTTGTTTACCTGCGTCCATCTTTCTTACACATTGAGTTTTGTTACTAGGCACGTGACCATTCTCATCACTAGGTCTTGGATATCCTCGATATCAAAGTACCTTAACCCCTTCTTGTATGCATACGTGGCCACTATTTCCTTAATTTATTCCTAGTCACACAAGTCGTCCTATAAACTTTCTCCCTCATAGATAAGGGTTGTGAATCTTGAAATTTGTTGAGGCGTTATGCACATCTTGCACCCCGTGAAGTGAAAGTGGTCTTCATGTACGCGTGACATCAGCCACTGATAGAGGTGCTCTGGCTTTCCAAAGTAGGGAAACTCATAGAGTTGCAATAATCCCACCTTCTCTAACTTCACCTTGACTTCGTCGCTATAAATTGGTAACCCCTCAGGTGTTCTCTGGTTAGTTGGGTGCACTAACTCCAACTCCATTTCCTTTTCAATTGCGTTTATGTGATGATTGTAGTCACTTACTGTCATTTTTCTTAAGTGGGATTCCCATTCCATCCCAAGCAAAACCCCATATGGGTATTGCATTTCTGCATACCATTCCTCGTTGGTACTTATGGTAGTCTCTTGTTGTTTTCCCTTTCCCTTTCCCTTCTTAGGTGTTACTGTTGGTTTCTTAGGTGCCATTGCTTGGGTTATCACTTCAACTTCTCTTCCTATCTCTGCTCTTCTATCTTTTCCAAGTTCAAATCTCCAACCTGCGAAGAATACTTTTTTATCAGTGACCTAGTTGTCAAACCCTATTTGGAATATCTTTTCACAAGATGATGCTTCTCTACAACTCTTTCCACGCTCATGAATTACTTCCCTCCTAGTTCACATAACCAAACTAGTTGCTCACGGTTAAAATTTTCTAATTTTTTTTTGCACAGATCAACTCTGGAAACCCTAGTTCGCAAAAGCTCTTCCTCTTCATATTCGCAAAGTAAATAATGAAGTGCCCAACCTTCTATTTATAGTTTTTCCTCTTTTAGCATTAAATGCCACTTCACCTACCACCATACTTTAACACTTAATGCAGATTTTTCAAACAAACCCATCTTTAGTGCCTTAACTCACATGCCCAACCTTGCGTGGACAATTCTCCAACCTTCTAGCACGTAACCAATCCATCTTGATAGGAAACTCTTGCGCACGCGTAAACAGCGCCGAAGGCACTTCTTCTGTCATGATTTTTGCTCTTGCCTACCTCATGTTGTGTTTGCGCTTCTTCCTCTCTTGTATATGGATCCAAAATGTAGCCTTACCCTAACACCAACCATCCTTTTTCACCTTTCCTTGCATGCACTTCCTTCATAGGGCCATTCAACTGGGCTTTCCAACACAATCCTTCTTGGCGCTTCATACCTTGCAATTTATTCCACCTTACTCTACCCCACACTAAAATGATGCGCGGTCCTCTGCATAGTTACAATCTTCAAAAAGTAATGAGATTACCGATGCCCAAGGCGCAACACAAAACAACAACGAGAAAGGGAAACACAAGAAAATAAAATGCATTAAAGGAAATCCTAAACTAATTGACAATCTTTGCCTTATTTACAAACACCAAGAAGACTTATTTATAGTAGGGCTTCAGCCTACTCCCATTGAAGTGTCCTGGAAATCTCGTCCCATCCAACGCTTGTAACTAGCACGCACCCGAATCAAGGATGTACGAGATGATGTAGGGACCCAACCAATGGACTTTTAACTTCCCAGGATGGCATAAAAACTTGGAATCATATAGTAGCACCATCTGCCCAACCTCAAACTTCTTGTTCTTAATGTGATGATCATGTCATGCCTTTTGTTTTGCTTTTTCCATCTTTTGGCTCCACCTAGTGAGTGATCGTCTTTCATCCAATTGCATTAACTTGTTAATTCTTTCTTCCAAAGACTCATTCATCGGCCAATCCTCTCTGTGCTTATACGCAAAGAAGGTAACATGAATTCAACTGGTAGGACATCCTCCATGCCAAACACCAATTAAAATGGTGTGGCCTTATTCAACCTCTTGTAGGTTGTCCTATATGCCCAAAGAATGGTGATACTTTGTCATCCCAATCTTTTCTACCAACATCACATATTTTAGTCAATGTGTGGCTAAGTATTTTGTTAAATGCCTTAGTAGTTCCATTTTCTTGAGGGTGATATGGAGTAGTTTTGTGATGGGCCACCATGAATTCTGATAGCAGAATCCTGACCATTTCATTGAGGAAGTGCGTACCTCTATCACTTGTCAAACTCAATGGGCATCCATACCTACTGATTATGTTTTCCCATAAAAATCTAAAGAGTGGTAATTGCTGTACAATTCTTTGTAGGTGCCGCCTCGCCTACCTTATCAAATAATTAGTGCAAGTGAGGATATACCATGAACCAGTCCTTCACACTACTAGTGAGATTGGTCGAAAAAGTTGATAGCCCATTTCTCAAATGGTTTCATGCTTGGCTATTGGTCACAAGGGAATTTCATCCCTTTTTCCAGGTTTGCCAAGGCGTTGGCAATGGTCACAAGCCTTGCAAAACTCAATGCAATCTTGATAAATGGTCTCCCACCAAATCCCTACAAGTAGAATCTTCTATGCGGTTACATTTCCCGCATAGTTTCCTCCTGCAATCCCACCATATGCCTCTTCCATAATTGCAATGCACTCATGTTCTAGTACGCATCGGCGTAGAACCTCATCATGACCCATTTTGTACAGGTCTCCACTAATTAGCATGTAGGGCATGGCACGTATGGCCAACTTCTTCTTCTCCAAGGCCTTCATTCCATCTAGTGCCACACCTATTTTGAGAAATACTAAAATATCCTCCAAATTCAATGGCGTGCGTCACAACCTAAATAGTTATGCGTCTGGCATAGTCTCTTCAATGCTCTGTGTGTCCTCCTCTTGAATCAATCCTAGACAAATGATCAGGTCCGAATTACTTTTTCTTGGTTTGACAACCACCGTGAACTCAAATTCTTGGAACAATAGTACCCATCGACATATGCGCCCTTGTAGAATGGGCTTGTTCACCAAGTATCTCAATGCCATATGGTCAGTGTAAAATATAAAAGGGGTTGCCAAAAATATTGTCTGAACTTGTGAAGTGTGTAGATCATTGACAATGCCTCGTGCTTAGTCGTAGTGTAATTCTGCTCTGCTGGTGTCAATTTCTTGCTTGCAAAGCACAAAGGATGATCAAAATCCCTTCACCAGGATGTGCAAGTATTGCTCCAATGGTGGTACCTGAGGCATCCACATGAACATGGAAAGGATTATCCCAAGAAGGGAAACGTAGGATGGGCACGGTGACAAGCCTATCCTTCAAAGTGTCAAATGTCTTCTGTTGTGCCTCTCCCCAATGAAAGGCACTCTTATGTCTAAGTAACTCTTCTAAAGGCACGACGATCTTGGCATATCCCTTGATGAACTTCCTGTAGTACCTCGTATGCCCAAGAAATCTGTCGCACTGCGCTTTGACTAGTAGGCTCCCTCAATCCCACAATTATTGCAACTTTTGCGGGATCTACTAGTAGGCCCTCCTTACATACGATGTTCCCCAATAATGTACCCAATGGGGTAGTAAAGACACATTTCTTAATGTTAAGGAATATCCTCAACAAATGACACCTTTCAAACACCAACCTTAAGTTGTCACAATGGTCCTTCACTAACCCATATCTTCGTCCAATCATCCAGGTAGACTTGAAGGAATTTATGGATGAAGTCCTAGAAAACTTGTACCACAATGCATGAGAACACAACATGCACATACTTCAACCCAAAAGGCATGACTGTATAGGAAAAAATTTCCCACTCAGTGGCGAAAGTTGTCTTCCTTTGGTCCTCCTTTACTATCCTTACCTTGTGATAGCCGAGAATCCATCTGTGAAAGAATAGACCTCGCGCCCTGCCACTCCCTCTATGATTTCTTCAGTGAATGGGGTTCGGAAAGGATCAATGATACATACTACATTTAGGTCCCTGTAATCAACACCAATCCTTATCCTTCCATCCTTTTTGATGCTAATTACCATTGGAATTATCCATTCGACTCTTCAACAACTTCAATAATTCCCGACGTTATCATCTTATCTATTTCCTCCTTAACCTTCACGTGTAGGTTAGGATTCATTGATGTGGTCTCTTCTGGATTGAGCACGCACCCTCCTTTAACTTAATTCTCATTTCTCCCAAGGAATGGTGAATGCCTTTTAGTTCATGATACCCGCGTGGGAATAAATCCTCAAATTCACGTAAAAGATCAATGATCTTGGAGACTTCCTTCTCGACCAATAGTCTCCGATGATAGCTTCTTTAGGCTCTTTGTTTGAGCTGATGTTAACATTATTTTTCTTTAAAGGCTCATGATAGGTGTGCGCCTGTTCATCAGCACTATCTATGAATTTGTGTGTCCTAGAGTGGTTAACATTCAAGTTCTCTACTTCTTCTCCATCAATAACATACACCATCTTCCCTTTTTCTTTTTCCATACATGCACGCTCAAACTGTATTTCTTCTATTTCTTCTTCCTCAAAGTGCACCTCAAGTCCATGTTCACCTAATAAGTCCAGTATCCTATCTTCTGCCATGGCGCTATCTCCAATGATAAGGCTCTTGATAACCTGCAATGCCTTATCCACCAAGGGTTTT
Source organism: Taxus wallichiana var. yunnanensis (assembly GCA_018340775.1). NCBI lineage: Eukaryota > Viridiplantae > Streptophyta > Pinopsida > Cupressales > Taxaceae > Taxus > Taxus wallichiana. The sequence goes on along the minus strand of CM031236.1, from coordinate 507,730,494 downwards.
GTACTCGATACTCGAATGTTTGAACGAGATCAGCCGCTAACTCTTGCCAATTCCCTGTCTGGCGGCGTGTCTTAGAATGAATGTACCATGCATGTGCATAACCTTGTAGGGTGGAATACAACTTGTGAACCCATAATGAAGGTGGCAATGCTTCTACGCTTCCCATCCAGGCTGTCTCACATGCTTGGATATGGAAGGAAGCAATCTCTTTACCATGGTAGTCTTTTATAGTCGTGGGCGCGTTACTCTGCAAAACCTTACAGAGAATGCAATTCTCACCTCGCGCCATTCCAAGAGATTATCCCGATGCGTTTCCCACCAATGTGCAACAATTCCGAGTAGGACGTAACTTAACATCCCCCTTTGTTCATTTTCCTCCTTCCACCGAGCTTCAATCTCCGTAAAAGACCTCGGGAAGGCTCCTTCTGAGTACTTAGGTAGCTCCTTTCCTCCTAGGCGCTAGACCATATGTGCCTTTGTCACCTTTGTTACCGATCCCCTCAAATATCGTTTGATTAACTCATAGGTTCCTTGTGCCTAATTATCACACGCTATATCTTGGTGGTGTCACTTAGGGATTGTGCATCCTCAAACTAGATCACTCCTTTATGGGATGAACTCTCTCGGGTCCCGATTGAGCGCACATATAATCTATCCAGTACCTCTTCTCCCAAAGGTTAAGCATATGGTGTTTATTTCCCATCATCCAGAGGTATGATGACACGTTCCTCCTCATTTTCAAATCTTATGTATCCCTTGTTGAACCGAATATGCACATTGTTCTTATAGCACCATGGGCACCCAAGTAGTGCTAGGAAATTGTCTGCCTTGGTGAGTGCCAAGACTTTAAAGTCCCAAGAAATTAGATCCTTGAATGGTGATGGCTGCCTCCTTTAAGACACCGATGGGCATTTCCTTCATTTTTTTCACCATATAAAACACATTCGAAGATGGCTGTAATGCAGGTATTCCCATCTGATGCCATGCATCCAAGGTGAGAACATTGACCTCCACGCCTGTGTCAATGAGAATATTACTAAGGAGCGATCCATCCACAACCACATTTAACGTGATCTCCTATCATAGTCAAGGATATGAGGGGGAAGGTTTGCATGCAAGACCTTCCTCTTGCACTCTTCTCCCAGTAGTATGTGGTACCTTCTCTCGACGGTGGTAGATTACACCACATTGAAAAATCCCCTTCTGCGGGTGCCTCCATCTACACGCTCCTCATAATGGCGGTCATCATTCTTAGAACTACGGCAATGTTGGTCTAGCACACACCATGATCAATAAGCCTACAATCCTTAGTGTTATGGGTCGTAGAGGTGCAGATCTTACAATAGAAAGACACATTCTTCTGAATTATGTGCTATAATAAGGGACATCTATTCACATCATGTTCCCACGACAAATCTCACAATCTTGCTATGGCGCATATTGTCCTCTGGGGGAAACTATCCTTGACATGCCCCTCTACTTCACAATTTGTACACCATATACGAATACGAGTCTCATGGGATGAGTTCGCAGATAAATTCTCTAGCTACTTAGCCATAATAGCAATTTGGGCTTTCAGAGAACGGGCTTACACCAAGTATAAACACTTCCAATGACTTTGTCATGCAGAGAAGCTTCTAACGCCTTGCACAGTGTCGTGAAAGTCTTATGAGATAAAGCTCTTCTAAAAGGTGTTATCAACCCCTAGCAAACCATTGAGCACGTTGTGAAGGGTGAATGTCATATGACAATTTTGACAGGAGAGTCTTAAACCGCGTATCATACTCCCACGCACTCTCCACCATTCCTCTTTGAATCTCCTTAAGGGTGCTAATGCTCTTTTTCTCAAACTTATGGATGTGAAACTATGCTAGGAAGGAATTTTTCAATGTGGTGTAATCTACCACCGTCTGATGGGGGTCATACTTCCTATACCAGCTATGTGTGTGCCTCGCAATGTTGTTGCAAACCGATTGGCCTTCTCGCTCTCCGGGGTTGTGATCCCCTTTGCATGCCATAACAACTCACACTTGTGAACATGCTCTACAACATCTTCAATACCCCTGTAATCTGGAAAATGTAAAGACATCTCAAAGAAAACTTGAGGAGGTGGTTGAGGCCCCTGTCCTCCTGGTCCAAACCCTTGGTTTCCTCTGGTGTTTCCTCCTCCACTGGATCCAATAGATCCACAGGTCATGTGCCCCTAGATCCACTAGTTCCACCTCCATATCCACCAGTATCCAATAATGGGCCTGAAGTGGTCATGCCTAGGGTCCCCAATGTTCCACTAAACTGCACACCAACCATCTGTGAGATTGTGCCATGCAAATGTGTGTCTGTGCACTCCCCGACACGTTACCCAAGCCTTGTATACTTGCTCCTTGTCCAAAAATTCCCCCAAACACTGGGATGGTATGTGCAGCCATAGAAGTCCCAAACGAGAAATTGTATCTCATGGGCACTAGATCTATCACTTCCACTGATACCAACTGGGTCAGCGATACTCCTTCATTGATCTAGAAAACCAAGCGCCATGGTTTGGTCACTAGGTGGGTTCAGATGCATGCCAACGACTCTTCTCTCTCCCCGTGAAAAAATCTCATCGGAGAAGCTGGAGGGGTCTCTCTTACGCACTTGCCAAGATGGGCTAGCACAAACCGCTCAAGTTCCATGTCCTCCATGTGAACCTTAACTCCTTCCCCGCAATGTCTCCGCCTCCATAGATCCATCACACTTGATACCTCACATTTTATAGCAATCTCCCTTTCACGTGCTTCACTATAATTGAGTCACCTCTCTTCCCTTTATTTCTTCGCCGCAATGTCTACCATTTTCCTCCACCTTAGCTTCCTCACCCAAGGTGCTCAGAACGGTTTAGAAGGCCATCGAAAATGCCTCTAAACTCAAGGTAACAATCAAGATCTTTATTGCGGAGGAATAACATGTAGAAGTGATCCTCTCGGCTCCCGCAAAAACTTGAACTCAACAACTTTGGAATAGGAATATTTAGAAATAGCATACTCCAGAGTGTAGTTAACCATTACTACTTTTTAGCAATGATCCACAAGTGGTATTCTTCTTGGGACCATGTGCACAATCTACAATACCAGCTTGATCTATACGTATATGCTTGTGACAATTCATTCATACAGCTCTACAAGGAAGCAACAAAAAAGTTTCATACAACTCATGGTAGAGGTTCTCTTCTACCCATCTACGTGCATCAAAATCAGGTCCAGTGCTAAATCTTTGAGCAAATTCTTCCTCCGTGCTCTTGAACCATGATTCAACACTTTCCAAAGTTAGGTGTTCTGTCATCACTTATTACACAGATCATGATGTATGCCATTTCCCACTACAACTTCGAAAAGAGGTCTGCAATAGAACCAAGATGTAGTCATTTTTACACCCACCAAAGAACAAGGGAATCCCATGTGTGCCAACCTATCACCCAGTGGGCACTAGGTTCTCACCCGAGGCACGTGCGGGCGCCGAGTCTCTCTTTTATGTGAGTTGAGTGGGAAAACATCATCTATGATCCAAACTTAAAGGAAGTGAGTGGAAATGAGACATGCAAGCATCATAGAGCTTAGAATGGCTTCTAGATCAGTGTATTCATTCCAGACATAAAAGTACTTAACAAATTAAGAACTAAATCAAAACAAAAGGGAAATGCGCAAGTATTCAGAATCATCCCATAAACATGTATAAAATAGAACCATGAAGATATGTAAATGCACCAAAATCATTAACTGTAACCTCATTACATTCATTAGATTCATTACAGAGCATCATAGAAAGGAAGACTAAAGTCATGCATCATAACTGGATTCCTATCCTTTAACTCTCAAAATGAAAATTTAAACTCCCAAGCCCTTGGTAAATCCATCTCCTATGTTTTATCTACCCAACCCAAACAAATTTCCTTTGCAGCATTTCTGCAAAGCTCCGCTCCCTCTTCATCTCTCTATCTCTTTTCTTCTTCGTGAACGCTTGTATTTATAAGCCGCTTGAGTTACCAAATCACCTTTCGAGCTTTCAGATCCATCACCAAGTGTCCAGATGTGGTCCTCCATGGGAGCATGCTCCTCCGGGCTTGATATCTCAACTCTTTGTCATGATGGTCTTCTAGGAGCTTCCATCACATGGTATATTCCTTCCTAGGCCAACCTGTTGCCAGGTTGGCACCTTATCCACTTTTCATGCATAGTCGGGCCACGCTTTTCTTGTATATCCGCCTAATACGCCAAATACGGCTAAGTCCCGAGACTTTGTCTACGGCGCGTAACATAGCCCTTTTAAAACACTCTTAGAACCATGCCTTGCGCGCCTTCTCCTTGCACGCCCATTTCTTAACTTCAGGCTTGCGTGCCCATGTGCCTTTGTGTACTTAGCCAATATTTTAGGGCCCAATACACAAGTTATCACAATGGTCCTTCACTAGCCCATAGACCGTCTAGAAATCTAAATAGAATTGAAGACACTTAAGTATGAAATCTTCAAATGAGGTGACAACAATGCGCAAGAAAATGGTGGGTGCATTCTTCAACCCAAATGACATGATAATGTAGGAATATAACCCCATTCATTCAAAAATTGGTTTTCGGTATATCTTACTCTGTATTTTGACTTTGTGATAACCAAATAATCCATTTGTAAAGGTATATATTTCCCTGCCTACCACACCTTCTAGAATTTCCTCTGTAAAGGGAGTTGGGAAGGGGTCAATTATACAAATACAATTCAAAGCGGGAAATCAATGAAAAATTTGATGCACTCATCCTTCTTAATGTTGATCACCATTGGGCTTACCCATTCAGATTCTTCTATCGAGATGATTACTCCTGTAGCCAACATGTTGTCAAGTTCTTGTTTTACCTTCTTTTGTAGGTTGGGGTTCATCCTATATGGGTGCTTTTAGATTTGGAAGATCCCCGTCTACTAATTTGATCTATATTATGCACAAGGATGGATGTAATCCCTTCATTTTAGGGTAGCCTCGGGAAATATGTCCTCATACTTGTGAAACAACTCAACAATCTTGGTGATCTACAATACACTCCAGTAGTTATGAATGGTTTCCATCTTTAGTTTAATCTCACTATCAATGTTGATTTGTATTGATTTGAATGGATCATCTAGTGGTTGAATCCCTTGTTCCTTATTATCTATGACCCCTTGCAAACCATAAGATACATTTACATTCAAGTGATAATTTTTCGTCTTTGTAAGTGATTTGGCGCATTACTTTCTTCTTACCCTTTTGTGTATAAAGTTACTACTAGAGTGTTAATTATCCGAGGGTATGGGATATGTTGTATTCATTATTTTCTATAAACATTTTATCCAACGAGAAACTTTCATCATTATTTAGCGCAAAAATTATGTCTTCCATAAGGGTGTCATCTCCAAATATCACATATTTAATATGTTGAAGAGAAAGAACCATCTACGGTACTAGTGATACAAAGAAAAGTATGTGGACAAGTCTTTGAGCCAACCTTCCCCAAGAACATGATTCCCTCTCGTAACTCACTACCGACATACCACGTTCATGCCCATATGCATAATGTGTGGTAAAGTAGATGGTTCCACAATGTTTTACCAACTGTGTAGTTGTCCATATTGTGACACATTTTTAATGTGTTATTCTAGGCTAGTGGTTCCACTATAGCCGGGGTATCTTTGTGCGCTATTTGTTCGTTCAAACCAAGCCGTCATGGCCTCTTTTACATCTTCAAATAATAATAACATTAGCTGACATGTTTCCCACCACCTTAATTTAGTTCCTTTTTGTAAATAGTCAAAATAGTTCAGTCATGCTTTGTCAATGTGTATATAGGCTTCCATGTCTTTAAGAAAAATATGGTTATCTTCGCTTCCACTAAAGCTTGGTGGGGGTTAAGTATTCTTTGTACTAATTCTTCAAACATTATTGTGAATTTACATGGTCATTTTGGTAGTATTATAGACTCTTTTGCATTAAATACTTTCACATTCTCACCCTAGTAGTTCATATGACCCATGTGCCTAGTTCTCATATGCGACACTTGTAGTGTCGAAGATTGACTGATTATCCACCCATTTTAACTACCCCTCCATTATTCGTTCAAAATTTTCAATCCTCATAGCTTGGATTTTATATGTGTTCCAAATATTCATGCTCTTCTACAATCTCCACATATGATGTAATGTTTTTAAGGTCCATGGGAAAGATGACCCTCGACCATCATTTTGGAACTTACATATTGCTTCTTAAATCATATGTCAAATTATTATTGGCGTAATACCATAGTCTACAATATATCATTGGGAAGTTATCCACTTCAAATAGAAGTTTGAATTAAAAATATTTATGGAACTTTATCCCCATAATATTGATTATAGCATTCTTTAAAACTATGATAGGGACAACCTATGTTTTTTATCCATGAACAAAACATGTGGTGATTCTGTAAATTTTCTCACCCCATTGTGTTCTAGGAATCAATTGTGAGTATATTTACTTCTGCACCTATGTAAACCAAGATGTCATTGATGTTCCAGCCCTCTACATGGGCATCAATAACTATCTCTTTGTCAAAAGCATCTTCCTTATATGATCTTGTGTCCTTCGTTTTTGTTGTTTGTAATTGTTTTGAAGCACTACTATTCTTATCTTATAATTTAACCATTAACCTAGTAGGATTAGTATACCTTCTGTGCGCAACTACCAACATACCTCTTGGAACTCATTTTTTTGGACATGTTCATCCTCAAAATATCTCACCTTCTCATTATGTAGTCTTGCCTCATCTCTAAGAAATCCAATCTCTCCTTGAAGTTATTTGATCAAATATTTCACATCTTAAAGGACCTCCTTTGGCTACCAACCATCATGTTAATTCCTTATTGAATAGATTTAGGTTGGGTACACCTTAGTAGGTGTTATCTCTTATGTGCATATGACAATGAGTGTGGTGACATGTAAATTAGAGTTTGGTTTCCCTATTGGTATTTCTTAAAATTTATCCTCATTTCTAAACATGTAAGCAATTTTAATCATATCGTTTCCCTTCTCACCTTTTTTCCTTCATTAATTTATATAAATTGGGGCATTCTTCCACCTTTTGATCCTTCTAACAATGTGCACATAATGGAAAGGTTGGGCAATCACAGTGGTAATGGTCTGGTGATCCACATTTATAGCATGCTATGGGTAGATACCTACCACCTTCACATCCCCCTTAGCCTCTTCCATTACTTCCACAATCGTATCAATTTGTGCTCTCCAATTATATCTTCTACGGTAGATTGTTAAGTCCCAATGATCTAACTTCATGAATTTGATCAATGATGTGACATTCTGATGTATCATGAGTGTGTGTGTCACATATTTTTTGATGGTGGCCACTTTGGCTTGTTTGCATGGTGTAGTAAGCAACAATATTTTGCATCATCATTACCTTCATATATTTCACATTCTATAAGCATGGCCTTCAAAATTTTAAGCATGAATCTGTTTTTGGCATGTCCTTCCACCTCGCAATCAATACACCGATGATCCACTATACATTACTCGAGTGTTGTTTTTTGTTAGATTCTCCAAATGTGTTTCTATTTAAGTAATTTTTCCTCCATAAATGGGCTTACACTAGTGTCAAGACTTCTTATTGCTTCAAAGTGCACAAGGTTTCCTCTAATGCGGTTTATTGATTAATGAAAGTCTTGTGTGACAATGTCCACCTAAATGGTAGGAAGAGTTCTCCTTAACACCATTGCACATGATGTGTAGGATGAATTTCATATGAAATTTTAGAGATGACAGTTTTGAAATGTGCATCATAGGCTCGTACACTCTCTGTGAGCTCTTGCTTGATTTCTTTGAATGCCAAAATACTCTACTACTCAAAGTTTGTGATATCAAGTTCCATTAAAAATGTTTCCTTAAGTTGATTATAATCCACTATGGCTTGGGATGTGTTATGCATCATATACTAGGTGTGGGCATGCCCTAGCAGTGTAGTTACAAACTGTGTTTCCTTTTGTTCCGAGGAAGTAATACCCTTTTCTTGCCATATCAGTTCACATTTGAGCACATGCTCTACTACTTTCTCAACCCCATGATAATCTAGTAAATGTAGAGAAATTTGTAGTATATATTCAAAGCATAGCTACCTAGTGTGTAATGTTTCCAACCCCTCCTGTACGAGATTAGTAGTTATAGACACAACATTCCCACTTCGATCCCACTTACAAGGGAATGATTGTTTACCATGACTTGTTGTGTCATTTATATTCCCTTGCACCCCTGTAATAACTATTGCTATTGTATTGGTATTTGATATCCCAAATCATTATGTTTCTATAGATAAGGATTTAATGGTTTTCACTTTGGTGTTGTTTGTAATGATTGTAGCACACTCTTTTGCTTTTCCCACTTGACATTTTTTTCAAGTATCACTTCCTATCAAAACTTGTTTCGTATTAGTTGACCCAATTACGTGAGCAAGCGTGGATGGTTGGATTAGGATCCCATTAGTGTTATATCACCCTTCATCATCCTCGAATCCCATAAACTCTATTGGCATGCTATGATTCCTTCCCGGAGCTCCCCGAGCTTGTTGTTCTCTCCCCCGCCTCAACTAATGTTATCGGTCTTCTCCGTAGTTCCTAGATTTGAGTCATGAATCTACGCTAGCTCTCTTTCCACCGCTTTGTTCCTTTGCTCTTTAAATCGCTTCCTCCTAAGGGTATGCTTATCCAGAGTATCCATAAATTATTTTTGATGTTATCATGTGCTTCCTATATCTTGTGATTCTTATGTTGTGGAAGGTTTAGCCCTTCATGGCGAAGGTTTCTATCCCCATATAAATCATAATTTTATTAATTTCCAGTGTTAAGTGTTGTAGGTATGATCCTCACGACTCTCGGAATAATTTATATTGTACTTCATTCTTGCAAGAAAAAATGAGATTGAATATTCAAGAATATAGCTTCGTAGTGTGCATTTCCACCAATAATTGACCACGTGTATCTAGGTCACATCATATTGAGCTAAATTTATTTTGTACACAGTGGTCTATGGATGCTTCTAACCTAAATTCCTACTTTTTTCTAAACAATAGAAAACTAACCATGTATATAGGTGTATTGATAGGTAGTGAAAAAATATCTTGTATAATGAATTGTAAAGATTATCCCTAAACCATTTTCTTGGAGAGAAATTCTTACAGTTGGGTTGAAGTTCTATGAAAGCATCCTCAATAGTGTGTATACAAGCTTTGATATTCTCCTATGTTAAAAGCTACATTTTATGTCCATTTCATTATTTTCTTTTAATAAGGGTCCTGATACGGAACCAAAATGGAATGTAGTGCTCTTTACCTTATGCACATATCTTTATTGGGTTTTTTTGCGCACAAGTTATTTCTCTTGTCATGCCTTTGGCATATCACGCCTAGGAAAACAAGGATGTGCTCTTTGAAAGTGTGGATATTTTAAGGTCCCATCATAGTCAAGTAAGAATGAAGTGGATGAGTTACAATATTAATTTTTAATTAAAAATATAGTTCATACACCAACCATAATGCTCTTATATTAATCGGTGTGCAATACAAGTTATTACATAGATATTAAACATACATTTCTCCCTAACTATCTATATATCTATCTCTAACTATACTCCATAGGTATTTATACTAGTGGGAACTTATCCTTCACTAGTAGTTCTAATAATAGCCTTTGAGTTACAACTTTAGTTAACTATGCATCCATTAGTTGGCCAAAATTAACCTTTCGCCACCTCTATAATGTGTTGGATGTTTCTCCTATGTATACGATGTTTCTATATTTAGCTATCTTTACCGCCTTCATGCAAACAATAAGAATTGAAGTCGAGCCCACTTCCGGACTCATGCTTCATCTTACCCCCTTACATGTTTATCCTCTATTCTTTATCTTTTCATGCACATTTCTTCTTAATGTTTTCTTCTATGGACCTCCACACAGGGTTCATTTTAAGACCCCCCCAAAATATTATAGAATGGGTGGTGAATATGACCAAATATCCATTTGCGCTGTAGGAAAATGTGCAAAAATGAGTTTCATGACGGGGTGAAAGGAATCTATTTTTTTCAAAAAGGGGTGCAAGAAATAAAATATTAGTGTTATTAGTCGGTAACACATTGCATGATATGTTATAAGATGAAAAAGGCAAGGTTGCAAAACGACACGTATGATATGCTACCAAATGACAACATGTTAGTTCTATCGTCCAGTAACGCCATGTTATCTACTGTAAATTTGGTAATCAGTATCGATAGAATGGTAATGTTACTAGCTGGCGAAACATATTGTTGTCATTCGACAATGTTACGTTCAATTTTATTGTTTTTTGTCGTGCAAGTAACGCGTTTTGTTGTTGTTCGGTGACATATGTTACCGTTAGTAACATAGGTATGTTGCTCTCGGATGATAACATATATGGTTTTCCGGCATTTAATACGTCATGTTTCTTCCACTTCCTACTTTTAATACACTTTCCTTTCATATATATACCCTTCCCCATTTATTTTGTCCTATTTGTACATGTAGTTTTCTCAGAGATAGACTTTTTTAGAGAGTTCTAGCCTTCTCGTCCACTTCCAGTCTTCTAGTATTAGATAGTAGCTAGTGCCACCTGCCACACAATTTGTTCTACGACCCTCAAGGCTCATATACAGGTATCTTTATCTGCCATTTTCCAACCTCTTCTTTTTCAAGCAATCAACATTTAGGAATAATGGCCCCAAGAAAAAAGACCATTAAACCAACTTCATATGCTTATTGAAACATTTTATATCCCCAGTTGATACAACTACTTAAAAACCCTGAAATAATCAACCAATCCAATTGGATTCCTAAGTCAAGCTTTTATGGACTTATTTACATGCCCCAATATCAGATAGACCACAAATTATTAAATAATTTAATGCAAGTGTATAATACTTCGGATGACACTTTCATAGTTCAATTACCATCCCATGAATTTCACATCAAAATAACACATGAAGATATTAAACATCTAACTGGCCTACCCCATGAAAACAAATGCATGTAAGCACCAAATTCATTCTTTTTTATGAGCAAAAGAAATTTTTAGAGTCTCATTACAATCTCTCGATGAGGCTAAGGTTAATACTCTAGCCAAAAGAGGCATTAACTCTCAATCTATCAAAGACCCCTTTCTCCTAGCCATGGTGGAATTTTTCCAGTCTATATCATTCTATAGGGAAGATACACCGACATTCCTCAGTGGGAAATGTACTACCTTCTTCAAACCCTTTCCAGAGGTAGATTCGATTGGTGCTCATATCTTGCATCAAACTTGACAAAGACAAACTAAATCTTCTGCAGTTATTTGTTCTTCTTGTTATGTTCTTTCTTTCTATTATGAGGGTTTTTATGGACTCAAATCCACAACTATTCCAACTTCTCTTCATGAGAAGATGGATAAACATGGAATTCCACTAGATGAATAGTTGGTGAGTATTTTGTTTTAAAAGCATTTAATCTTGATTCCTTAAAAAAATCATTGTTAAATTAATTCTTATAAATATGTAATATGTAATTCTGTTATGAATAGGTAAAAGCAAGTGAAACACTAGAACGCCATCATGCGGCAGTTCACTCACATAACCCTGTTAGGCCTGAGGGCTTTGGAGACAATGATGTCATCATGTTTGGTGAATCTTTGGCGAGTTGAGACCAGACAAATGGATTCGTGGTTCCTTTCAATCCTCCCACTAACCGATCCCGGGGAAGCGAGAGAACACGTTTTTCTTCTAACCATGATGTAGAGGAAAATCTAGGTTTTATGTTTTACATACTACACAATCATTTCAATTTTATGATATTATATTACAGAATAATGATAATCTGAAATTTAAATATCTGATTCTTGACAATGACATATTTCTAATTTCGTTATCGGTATCCTAATGTGTAACCTTTTTTGGCATATCTGCATCGACAACTCTAAGAGTGTCTGTTCACACCTTTGGTGGCGGTGCCCACACAACATACATACCTGAGCAAGAACATGAAGAGTATCAGTCTGCACCGCCACCATATAATCACCCAGGCCCTTTAAGTTTTGGTACAAAGCAACCAATAAATAGTGACTTAAACTTTATTTATATTAGTCTTTTGAATTGCTTTTATGAATTTATCATTCTTTTTAATTGGTTTTTGTTAAATTTAGGATTTATCATGCCAGTTCCACCACCACCCTTCTACATAGTGCTGCGGTTTGTTTGTTATGAGACAAAGCTAACAACATAAGAAATCTCCATTGTTGGCAATATAACTCATTTGAATTTCTTTCTGCTTTTTTCTTGTTTGTCTTCTTAATTTTAAATTTTCAACATACTAATTACTAAATTTGATATTGTTAAAGTATTAATGCTTGCATATCTTTTGCAATCTAAAATTGATCCCTTGGCCATGCCGAAAACCACCTTCTCTACTCCGAATCCATCTCAGCGCACAAGGAGTACATCAGTCTGACCTCCCCTTCCACCTCCTTCACCTACTTATGGTAGGGGAAAATGCTTGTGTTCCCTAACCCTCAAATGACTACGAGCATGGCAACTCAGAATTTCACAACATCTGAGTTCCCCAATTTCTGATTGACAACGTGGGGAGTGCTAAAGGCACTTTTGTTTTAAATAATATAGAAATGGATGAGGAGTATCTTAGGTTTGACAACTATTTTTACATGGCAACATCAGGGAGACATGTTGAGGATCGACACAATCTTCTCGTAAAAAGGGACATAGTCGGTAGGCTCTTTAGATCCTCCTTCCCTAATTGGTTAGGAAAAAATGGATGATGATGCAAAGACTATATTTTTACTTGACATCCTTATGTTGGATAATACTACAACCCTTGTCACAAAGAATTTTATTTCTGATCTTAAGGATCTGAAAATGTGGGAAATCAGAGTGAAATCTCTGATAAAAGAAATCAATGATAGATATCATAATTTTGACAACAGAGAAAAACTTTATTCATTGCTTAAAAATCAACCATTGGTGATTGAAGCTATACTTTCTCAAGCATAAAAAGGAAGTGCAGTCACCGATAATGTTTACAATAGGGATGAATTTTTTACAATAATGTTGAAAAAATTGGCTAATTTGAATGTTGAGGCACGGTTTTACTACAACAAGTGGAGTCGTAACAAGAACCTTGTCACTAATTATGGGATTTTTAATTGTAGTCAAAATACCAATCTTTCAAGACAGAGGTACAAGTGTTAAATGAGCACATTAAAAAAGTGAAAGAGAGTGTTTGTGGGGATATTATTTTTAAAGAAAAACTTTTTCTATTAAACAAGTAGAATAATACATTGCAGAGGATTATCAAGGAGCATAAACTGGATCCGAAAATTCTTTCAAGAAGAAAAATGTGATGATGATCCTTTTATCCTTTTGGCAGGAGATGAAACTTGTGAAGATAGAGAAAGTTTAGAAAATATTAATGTTGTTGAAAAAGAATTAGTAGTGTCTCGGTGTAATCCAAGATAGTTTAAATGTTGTAGGTTTTGTTGAATGCTTTCAAAGACAAGGTTGAAGGGTCCAATTAACTTCTATTAAAACTTTAAATTATGTTATTATTGATGTATTCAAGTGTTTAATTGGAATTTGAAAACCTTATCTTTATGTGAAATTGTTGATATTTTTATTTCTCTCACGGTCTCATGTGAAATGGTTTATTATCTTTATGTGAAATAGTTGATGAATAGTACACATGGATTCTGGAATTTGGATTTACATTGTTCAATTTAGTTTCAAATATGTATGAACTCAAAAATTTAAACTTGTGTCTTGAATGTGCATGTTGATTTCGATCTTGATAGTTTAATTTTGATTCATAATGTAAATATTATCTCCAATAATCATGATGGGATGTAGTCGTAAACTGCTATGTTTTATATTAATCGCAATAATCATGATGTTATATATCATATATGTATTATGGATTAGAATATTTTTGTGAATAATTATTCTTGTGGAATTGTGATAGTGAGAAATCAAATATTGAACTTTCTTTATTAGTAACAAACTTTAATTTTATTGCATTATCTAGTTTGCATATATGATACATTGATATTGAACAAATATGAACTATCTTGATCTTAATATGTTATTTGCAAACATTATAAAAAATATAGAAGGGGCTAAAAAAATCCAAACATTATATGCACAATATATTTAAATGAAAAAATATTGATTAACAATATATTAATATATTTCAGAAAATGAATACAATCAATTGTTTGGTAGTTGAAACAACCCTATCTCGAGACGGTGCTTCATCACTTCTTATATTTCTTGCAGTATCTTGTCTAGCAAAGTCCAAGTAAATTTCACCATTATTAGAGACTTCATTGTTCTCTATCTGATTAACAACTCTGCGCTCTGTAAGAGATGTCCATGTAGCTAGAGCTCTTTCAAATGGAAATGTGTCCACCCTATATCTTGAAACATAGATTCTCAAACAAGTTTCCAAATTCTTGTCCAATCTATTGCAAAGTTTTGATTTCAGAAATGCTAGCGCACTAAATACCTTTTCATCTTCAACAGACCCAAGAATCATTGTCTCTGTATGAGTTCATATATAGTTTAAGGTATTCACTTATATTCTTTCTATGAAAGCTACTACTCGATGCATCCTTTTCCATAATAGAGTGACAAATCCCATTTTGTTGGGTCAACAATAGTCTTATATTGATCAAAAATTATAAATCCAAAATGTTGTGACTAGGATATGAGTAATTTTGTGTCCAATATACCATTTAATTCCCCTTCATCAACATGTGAAGATTTGTAAAAATGCTCCATAAGTGCAGTCATGGATTTCTCAAACTTTGTAGCTCTTTTTTCTTCGTCAATCATTGGGTTCAGTAAAATGGGATTTACAAATCCCATTGCCTCCAACATATCACTTTTTTAAAATGCTCTCTCGATATCAAAAGATAATGTTTCAGATATTTTCATCATTTTTTTACATACATCAAAACTACAAAGCATAAAAAAGATAGCTCGTGATGTACTTCCTCAAGTTCAAAACCTACTACATAAGGATCTTTGTATAAAGTATGCATTTTAATATTTTCCCATCAACAAAAATACAAATATGACCATTGATATTGAACTTTAAATAGATGTTTGGATCTTTGGTGTCTGTCAAAACCTTGAAGCTACCAAAAATTGGCTTTTGAATCCAATCTGAGGTGATATACAAGTTATCTAAAATCATACATACTTGTCTCTTTAATTTTAGAAAATCAACAATGTATATGGATCTTTCCTGAGCATGTTTCACCAAGTTGTTTATTTCCTTTAACATTTGTAAAATACCACATAAAGTTAATAATGTCTCTAAATATGTCAAGCGATACAAAACTATTTAGCCTTGTCCACTTGTCTTCAATGCTTGAACATATACCATGCTAAGGACCTATATTCCTCAAAATCCGCAAGCTAGTTCATACAATGATATCCATCTCGTGTCAACATATTTTATCAATTTTTACCATTTGTTATTGAATAACAGAAAATCTCTAAAACTCCATAAATATTTTAGGACTGCTTGACATATATGAATACAAGTCTCATATAAACTCCTCCACCTTAACAACATTTTCAAAATTACTTATAATATTGTAATACAAACTCATTTAGCGAGCCATACGGTGAATAAGTATAATGTAAGTGGCTACTCTTGTTTGCAGATGAACACAAAGTCCAATTTTGTGATCTTTCATGACAGATGTGCCATTATATCCTACAAAAACTAGCTTTGCAAAGATTGAATGATCATCCATACCAGCTATTTCCTTCGAATTTTTAATACAAAGTTTTGCGGATGTTCTCGGCATTGTAGTAGTTCTCTGCCATTTTGTGAATATTTAGTATATTATTTTCCCTGAAATGGTTACTGAAACTAAAAGTGTAGACATGCATGCACACCCAAGATGTATTATCTACTGTTGTGACCTCATCAATTGACAAAGCGATAAATTTTTTATTTTTTACCTTCTCTCTCAAATAAGTGATTTCTATTTCTCCCATACACTTTTCCATATCCCATGCACTGGTATATGACTAGTGTGTTGTTGGTATATTTGGAAATCCATTAGATTGAAACAATGTATTATAATAAATGAGATCTGAAATTGGTTTGCCCTTTTTTAAAATGTGAAATATTGTTATGAATTGAATGAGTTTAGCTTGAAGACTTATGTCAGTAGCTTTTTCAAATTTATCCTTTATAGTTCCACCTTTCTCAACTAGGTCTTGAAGATTTTTACGATGATGATCATATTCTCCACTCATATACAAACAATCTTCCTCTAGTTTTCCATCTAGTTGTTTTTATAACTGTTCCATCATCTTTCTTTTTATACTCGTATATCTTCCCACAATGCTTCTCTATTATGTCCAACTTCAATTGCATTTTTTTGGTCTCTACCAAGTTTCCAACTATAGATAGTACATCTACATTTTGTAGGAGTATCAGTATTGTTTTCAAGTTCAACAGGTTCAATGAATGGATATTTGGTTGACCATTCAAATTTATAAGTCCTTCCTATAGTCCACTTCCCACTCTTACGTTTCTGATGTGAGTTTCTGGAATGTTTATCAGAAGTTTGATTTGGATGGGAAATGGGATTATCAGTATTGTCAATTTGAATTGTATTACTTTGGTGATTGACAATTTCATCTGGAGTAAGGTCACTGCTAGGGTTTTCTGCATTTGAGAGAAATTGGTTTTCTTATAGCTTCCCTAAGTAAATCAAAAAAATAAAGTAACATTATCATAGTAGAAATTGGTTTTCTTACCTCTTGCCACTGGGGTTACTTGTTGGTGACTAAAATATTTTGAAATGTCCATATTGTGTTTTCTTTTTCCTTGAGTTCTTTTCTCATTTGTAACAGGGGCCATCGAATGGATGATTTTGAAGTCTGCACATGTGATAAAACATTAAACTTTCAAATACCGATAGTAATAAAGCTTTATCCAAACGCAAGTTGCAACCAACACAACTTAATAATGATAGAAGACAATACAATCGAGCACTTGAACGAAAAATCAATATGTAGGACATTTGCGAGAAAATAGTGCTACCAATGGTAACATAGTTAAATGTTATCGCCAACAACAAATATATGTGTTATTGATTAGTAATAGATATATTTGCTACTGCCTGTAATAAATATATTTATATATGTGTTACCGACTAGTAATAGATATATTTGCTACTAGTCGGGTAACAAATATAACCGGCTAGTAGTAGATATATCTCATTCTTGGTGGTAACACATATATTTATATCTTGAATGGTAACACATATATCTATTACCATTTGGTAACACATATATCGGATATCTTATACCGGCTCTGTAACACTTATACATGTTGCCGGCTAATAACACTTGCACATTTTCCTTGTCATCCGTCAACACAAAATAACCTTGCCAGTATATAGACAAAGTTCTCTTTTTTCTTACCTCTTGAGTCTTTCACTTTTTCCTGAATCCTTCGGCTTGTGGTCTTATACTTTCAGTTTTTTCACATGCTTATAATGTAAAAAATAGGACTATACTATGGTAAATTAATCCTATATATATATTAGAATGTTATAACATGAAGGCGAATATACTAACATCAGTCGACCCTTGGCGGAAACATGAAGGTGAAATTATATTTAAATTTTTTTAGGTCCCGTAAAATTTTGGTGAATGCGCTACCATACGGTAGTACAAAATTCACCAAATTCAAAATTTAAAATTCCTTATATTTACCTTTTCACGAATATTCACCCCTAAAATTTACCCTGCCTCCACCATGTTTCTTACATGCATGCTCGCCCTCTTTCCTCTTGACCGCCAGTTCATGCGCACTCCTCTACTGAAATATTTTTAATGAGGGCTTGCCTCCATTTTGGGATGAAAATGGGGCATAAAAACTACAATGCACTCTTTTATTATTCCTTACATTTCATGGTAACTTGCAAAAAAATCCATCCTAGTGCAATGACCAAACATTTCCTTATGGTAATTCTGATTTTTTAATTAATTTATCACTTTTTTAGATTCAGGACTCTTTATAGATAGGCACTTTCTGTTTCTACAACCTTTATTTTCAAATTTTCACCTCATCTACAGAAACCCATAACTTAGCTATATGGTTTTGTGATAATTTAAGCCTTTGTGAGGTTTCTATCTAACCCTTTTGGTTGTTTTTGGTGATTATTTGTCATCAACTGTTGACTATATTGAATGACTTGAAAAAATTTTCCAAAGTGATTTTTCCAAGCAACATTTTTAGACCATGTTGGTGCTTGCAGCAATTATTTGTTATGCAAGAAAACTAGTGACATGTTGTTGTCCATGATTGTTGTTGTGTGACTAACTATTTGTCTCTAAGATGGGTGTTTGTCTCTAACTTATCTCTTCGTAATCTATTATCTTATTTAATTATATACATGGTATTATTTTTTCCTATCGGGTATACAATTCTCATTGCATTCGTGGAGTTTGTAAGTATTTATTCACTATGCCCATGAATCATTTAAATGATTTAGAGAGGGCACTTCTCCATGTAAAATTAGTATCAATATAGTAATTTTGCACCTTTAATTTTTTTCAATTTCATGAACCGTTGATTAAATTCCCCTAGTTTGTGGAATGTATAACCCACCTAGTAAATTTAAAAAGAAAAGAAAAGGAATTCCAATAAATGAAGGCTTGGGTAAAACAAAATAGAACATAAGCTATTGTGTTTGTCTACATCTTATTTTGTCATTTGCCATGGTCATTTTTAAGAAAATGAAAATAAGATAAAATATGAACAACATGTGGAAGCAATCAAGTAACACTCTATTAGATGATAATGATGATGTGGATGATTTTGGATGTATGCCATGAGATATCAACGCTCGAACCTCGGCCATAAGTAGGGAAACAATTATGGGATTTTTTTAGCGGTTGGATTTTTTTGTTGTAAAATCTAAAAAAGGAATAGATTTTCCAATTAGGAAAAATTCCAAAGACATTTGACATTTTTTTGTATAAAATTTACCTAACTAGAATATATTTTTCAATTTCATGAATAGAATCGAAAAAAATTATCATTCATATTTAATGAAATTAAAATATTGGCCATCATTTGATTAAGCCTTATTACAAGTTGAGAGAACTTGTGATGTCTTCTTAGTGTCCTACAAAAATTCACTACTATAACCATCATCCGAATCTCGACACTGTAACAAGAAGACTTGGTGAACAAAACAATACATCCAGTTACATGCACTACTATGGCCATAGTTATTTGGCGTTGCTCTCAGCAAAAGCTGGTTCCGTGACTACACACAAGCCATCGAAACTTGTCTTCCCTTCATCTCACAATACGTCCAGTCATGACATCGAATTAATTTCCATTGTTTAAACAAATATAAATTTTCTCTTAAACATGTTAGGTAATCACGTATTTAAATTTAAACGAAGCCACATTTATCATAACTCATCTTTTTAAAGGTACATTGAATTATTACTCATCATTTGATTATGATCAAATTATAGCAACAAGATATCATTTGGTATGATTATATCTTTTACATCATGCAACATTAGGTTTTTATTATCATTCATATGAATAATGAGTGTTCACTTATCTATTTAAACATCGTTAAGTGTGTCATTGTGTTAACTAATTTTTCCAAAGTGCATCATAACAATATTGTTGTAGTTTTCATAATAATAATGTCCCATCTTAACATACGACAATAATCAAATCATAAAGATAACAATTATCATCAAATTGTACTTGTAATCTACATTATAATTTGTTGTAATTTTGGCATTACAATAGTGTATAAAAACCGGGTATGTTATAAAAACAACAACATATTATTATTTCATGGAGGTTAAAACCTCGATTAAAAGTACATTAGGAACATGTAAGTGATAATAAGTACAATTGGCTTAAAAAGCCTTTTTACAACATGCGTGTATACACTCTTGCTTTTAATAAAATATAAAATCATCTATTACAATCATATGTAGTAGTACAATATCAATTAATTTGGCAAAATCCAGATTTATTATCCTTTTCACAATTTCAACAAACATGCAACTGAAAATTTTACAAGACAAAAATGTACATGGTCGGCATTCTAACCGAAGCGGCATGGGTTATCTATTATTATTGTTGTTGTTTTAATATGAAGTAAAGAAGATGTAAGGGTACCTAAACCTGTTAATGCATATCATTGTAACATCCTTAATTAAAACAATGTTTTAATTATCTAGTGAAGAACTCATCATGACAAATTTATTCACAATAGTACAATGAATCCACATATTCCTATATTATTAATCCATGTATGTAGTCCCCCTATGCAATTCATCTATTTCCTATACAAGGCTACAATGATTTAGCAACATAATCATAGTTAATGTTCATCCCTTAAGACCCTATTAATCAAAAGTTAACCTTGATCAACAATCCCTTACTATGTCTTATCCACTTGCTAGTCAATTGCAATGTTTTCAAAGAAGATCCTAATATGAGGTTTGTCATACATTATCCTAATTGACTTTTTCCTATCAAAACGGAGCTAACAAATAAGACATAATAGTTGATCCTTACCGTAGACTATTCAAAAAATAAAAATATTCAACTTCATATAATGATAACAATATCTCACAAGATTTAGTCACAACTGGATTAGTTTTTAAATTCTCACCAAATGAGTATTTACAACTTCCCGATTTAAATGCATACATTCTAAGAGAGCATCCCACCGAAGTTGATGTTGATATGATATGCTAAATACAATCCACTTAATCTCTCTAGGAGATCATACAATAACTAACTTATTCATAAATCCCAAATGATGAGCTTTTATCGAATAACACAATCAAGTTACATCTAATAATAGTTTCCAACAAGTTTCTAAAGCAATAACTGCAAGGTAAACAAACTAGAAATGAAAACTATTCCCGGATGATGATGACATCCATAACCTTTATTTAGCATAACCTACAATATAAATACACAAATCCCATTTTTCTTATATACTTTCTTACAAAAACAAACTAATAACCAAGCTTTCAAGCTTGTATTTTCATGGAGGTCGACCATACAAATCATGCTTTCTTTTTCCTTTAAAATATAAACATAAAACAAGGGATAGATTCTAATAAGAACCCATTTTCACAAATGCAAAACCCATATAAATTTTCCATTTCCCTTCAAGCTTAAATATATATAAGTTTTTAGATGTTAAAGCAACTACAATTTCGAAAAATCTAGGAAACCAGATAAAATTTCCCAGATGATGATGGAAGCGAAATCCCCTTTTCTTTTTATTTTACTCCCTCATAAAAAAATGAATAAAAATTAGCAAAAAAATAGATCCCAACGGAAATTTCCAGATTTTAGGAAACCCCAGGAACCCATTATTAATTTATAGTTTTTAAGTTTCATCTCACTCATAAATTTCTAAAACTAATAATGAAAGAATTAAATAACAACGAGGAAACCTTATCTAATTCTTTCAACTTCATAATGAAACAAGGAGGAAAATACTAAATATCCCATGCATGGAAGTCGAGTTCTTTATTCTTCCTACTATCTTCACAAATCTGAAAATTTTAAGCTCTTAAATATTCCTCATAAAATTCTAAAACGACAACAATACAAAAAAATTTCCGTTTAAACAAATTCTAGTTGCATGCATTATAGTTTAAACGAATTCTCCACTTTTGGTGAGCTAGTATTAGCTGGAGTTAAAACCCTCACGCAAGAGCTCCACCATTGAAAACTAAATAGTAACAAAACCAAGAATGGCAGATCCTACCGAAGCAGGAGGAAAATGTTTCCATTGAAGTAGCCTTCAAGATCTCATCGCGCAAATGTGTATGTGATTTGGCCGGGAAGGGTTTAAATTTCAGCAAAAAAATTCCACGGAGGATTACCATTTTTGCAACGACAAACCACTTGCAATTTCTGATGTGATTTATGCTAACGTTCGACAATGGGTTTTCACCTCTGTTATATGCCTATTTTTTCTTACTCTTATTAGAGAGAGCTCTCTTTAGCACACTTACCGTAAAATCAGGAGAAGAAGAAGAAACACAATGTGAGAAAAGAACAGGTAAAGGTTAACCATATGGGCTTTAACCTTTACCAAAACATAGTGAGAAAAGAGTAGCTTGTAAAATTGGTTCCAGTCACACAAAATTCATACGATCTTATATTTTCTGATAGAAAATCAGAGAACATTATATCCAGCTAAATCCTTGGGTGGAAAACTAGCATATCAAATGATGTCGTATTTCTCGACATTACGAGCAAAGGTGTTCGAGAGGGAAATTTTTTGTTCACATTCGAACTCTCTAGCTGATCCGCCGTCATCACCAGGCTGAACGATGATACATACAATGTCTTCCATGAATTTCATATGAACAACGCGGTTTTGTATGATAATTTTGTAATGTGTGTAGATTGGGACGAGCATCCACAAGGACTTCCCCTTCTAAAATGGAAATTTTAGACCCCATGCGCCGTTGGAAGGCGATACCATCGACGGACTGAATGCGTTGTCTGCACTCAATAAATGTTGAGCTTTCTGTGGCCATGCAAGTGCACTCTTACCTAGTGAGCATAGTCCAAATAGTTCATACGTGCATGTTAGATAGTCCAAAGACTGCGCTGAAAGGCGAGATACTAGCAGGACATGTTTCATTCTCCACATTCCGCAACGTTTTCAAATTCATGGCCACGGAAGGAGTTGCACTTTTCCTCGATATTTTCAATGTGGGATTCAATTTTTACCTGATGTTATTAGCTCAAAATGATGTTTACAAGGCCATTTACGACACTCAGTTGAATTTCGACTTGGAAAGTGCTATAGCAAGAGCTGTCAACCTCGGTGCAGGACTGGTAGGGGTCGTTTTGCTTAACCCTCACACACGTTCACAGGGGGTGGATTTCATCAAAAATGGTCAAAACACATTAAAATAAATGCTTTGGCACAGTGGTGGGGAACCTACCTGTCAGCTAATTGCTTCAGACGCTCAAGAAGTGGGCAACTACTTTGCTGACGCGAATGAGGCTTGCATTGGTGGTGGATACAAATACGAAATGGATGAGAAATTGCAGGTGCCTCTTCCTCAAGCAGTCATCACAAGCATAACAATGACAAACAAAGTAATAGAAGGTTTTGACAATGAGTTTATATATCGAACTCATCATGGGCCTACTGGGTCTGGCAAAATCAATTACTTCTTCTGGATTGGTGACAGCCACGAATGGTTCAAGATCGTTCCCAAGCTATCAATGTTAGAGAGGGAATCAGTTAGAGCAGCTAGATCTGAGTGATCACAAAGATGTTTGGGGAAGCAAAATATCTAATACTTCATATAACTCCCAAGTCAGTCATCAACTATGAATGGATGATATTACCCAGTGTAACTACGTGCCGCTATAGAGGATTTGATGTCATTAGATGGTTGGAACAATATTACAGGTTTGATTATGATTTTTACATCTTTCCTTCCTAATACAACATCATGCTGATTAAGTTTGACCATGTAGAAACAAAGATAACTGTTGTTCTGGATAATCAGTCTATAAGCTTGCAAATGTATCATGACCTTCCCAAGGAATTACATGGATTCCTCCGATACAAAGTGGAAGGAACCACAAGAGAATAATCTGTTGGAAATATCTAATCTTGTTCTAGATAAAGTTTAAACTTTATGGAATTCAACTTTATGTAAAAGATATTCACATTTATTGTGAATATTAACTCCTCCAAAATATCAAAAGATATTGTATATAATATCTAGAAAATATCAAGAGATATTATATATATCTAGAAATATCTGGGAATATCTATAAAATATCCAAAAGATCAATAATATCTAATATAAGATATTATGAGATATTTTCTAAGGTAGAAGGTTGGAAAACTTCTATAAATAAGAGGTTTCATTTTGTAATTCAAAAGCAAGAAAAGCAAGAGAAGGCACCGAAGTGCTCTGGAGTATTTTTAATACAAAGCCTTGTTTTTATATTTCTCTTGTGAGTTTGTGTGTGTTCATAATATTGTTTCTATTTGCAGCACACACCCTCTAGGTTAGGAGTTAGATATAATTCCTTCAAATTGGTATCAGAGCTAGGTTGAGCTTAAGTTATAAGTTTTTATTTCACTCTATTAGTCTAGTTCAAAATGGCGGGTATGAGCAGCAGCCTCACTCAAGCCCACATCCCCATATTCAATGGGAAGAACTACGATTATTGGAGCATAAAAATGAGGACCTTATTTTGTTCACTAGATGTGTGGGAGCTAGTTGAGAATGGGTTTCCAGAACCTGTAGATTTTCAAGCATTTCAAGCACTAGCACAAGCAGATAAGGATTTGTTGAAGGAGAACAAGCAGAAGGATGCAAAAGCCTTGTTTCAAATTCAACAAGCAATGGACGAGTCCATATTTCCACGTGTTGCAGCAGCAACTAGATCAAAGCAAGCATGGGAAAGTCTTCAAACAAATTATCAAGGTACTAGTAAAGTAAAAGTTGCAAAATTACAAAATCTTAGAAGAGATTTTGAGAATATTTGCATGAAAGACTTAGATTCAGTAGATTTATTTTTCACCCACGTGATGAGTGTAGTAAATCTAATTAGGTCTCATGGTGAGACTTTAGAGGATCAAAGGATTGTAGAGAAAATACTCAGAAGTCTTCCTAGCAAGTTTGATGTGATTGTTGTTGCAATAGAAGAATCAAAGAATCTAACCCAAATGTCTGTAGACGAATT
Organism: Taxus wallichiana var. yunnanensis; assembly: GCA_018340775.1. Lineage (NCBI taxonomy): Eukaryota > Viridiplantae > Streptophyta > Pinopsida > Cupressales > Taxaceae > Taxus > Taxus wallichiana. Next base: position 507,705,636 of record CM031236.1, on the reverse strand, counting down.
AATGGGATCTTTAATATCCCATGAGCAAAGATTGAATAGATCAGGTAGCTCATCTCTTGAGCAAGCCTTCAAATCACAAGTTTCAATTGGCGGTAATAGAGCAAGAGGAAGATCGAGCTTCAACAGAGGCAGAGGAAGAGATTTCCAAAGAGGATCTGGAAGAGCAAACACATCTTATGAAGGAGGAAGAACAAATTCAAATTTCTACACTACAAGTGCTAGAGGCCGAGGAAACAACCAGAATCATACTTATGGTCAAAGGTATGATAAGTCACATGTTCAATGTCATTACTGTAAAAGGTATGGACACTATGCCAATGAATGCAAGAAGAAACATTTTGATATGAGTAGACAGAATGCACATTTTTCTGAAGAAAATCAGTCTGAAAGTTATAACAATGGTTCAATGTTTATTACATGCAATGTTGCTCAAGATAGTACAAAGGATATTTGGTTTCTAGATAGTGGATGCAGTAATCATATGACTGGATGTAAGGAGATGTTTGCAAACATAGATGAGTCAATTACATCTGAAGTTAAGTTAGGAAATGATAATAAAGTTGCAGTCATGGGAAAAGGAACCATAAATATTGAAACAAAGAAAGGTGAGAACAAACACATTCCAGATGTGTATTATGTTCCTGGTTTGAAACATAATCTAATGAGTATTGGGCAGCTAGTGCAGAAGGGATATAAAGTCTATTTTGAAGATGATGCATGTGTTATTCTAGATAGAAATCCAAGTAACAAATTGATTGCAAAGGTTGAGATGACAAGAAACAAAATGTTTCCATTAAGAATTCAACATGATTTGTCATCTAAAGAGCTTTCTTCACTAGCATTTAAAGTTTCTTTAAAAGATCAGACTTGGTTGTGGCATTTGAGATTTGGACACTTAAGTTTTGGTGGTTTAGATTTATTGCAAAAGAAGCATATGGTGAAGGGTTTGCCTTTGATGGAGCAACCAAACAATCCTTGTGAAAGTTGTATTCTAGGGAAGCAACACAGGGAAAAATTTCCTGTTGGAAAGTCATATAGAGCTAGATCTCTTCTTGAGATTGTCCATTCAGATCTATGTGGACCTATGCAAACACCATCAATTGGAGGGAGCATGTATTTTCTGACTTTTATAGATGATTTGAGTAGAAAAACTTGGGTTTATTTCTTGAAACATAAGTCAGAAGCCTTTAGTGTGTTCAAAGAGTTTAAGGCCATGGTTGAAAAGTAGAGCGGTTACTCTATAAAGGTGTTAAGATCAGATAGAGGAGGAGAGTATGTTTCAAATGAGTTTTTAATTTTTGTAAATTTCATGGGATTAAGAAGCAATTTACAACAAGGTACACACCTCAACAGAATGGTGTAGCAGAAAGAAAGAATAGAACAATTATGGAAATGGCAAGAAGTATGTTGAAAGCCAAAAATTTACCAAATGAGTATTGGGATGAAGCAAGTAGCTTGTGCGGTTTACATCTTGAACCGATGTCCAACAAAAATTGTGAAGGATAAAGTTCCTCAAGAAGCATGGAGTGGAAAGAAACACAGTGTATCACATTTAAGAGTTTTTGGATGTGTAGCTTATGCACATATTCCAAATGAGAGGAGAAAGAAATTGGATGATAAAGGAGAGAGATGTATTTTTGTAGGTTACAGTGAGCAATCAAAAGCCTATAAATTGTATAACCCCATCACAAAGAATTCTATTATTAGTAGAGATGTTCGAGTTCATTGAAGAACAAGCATGGGATGGAAGTGTTGATAAGCTAACAAATATCACTGCAGGAATACCTCATCATGAGAATGAGTTTGATGAAAATATCACACAAAATGTTCATCTAGCACCTCAAGGGATCAGTGCAGTGATGTCTTCTTCAAATAGCACTCCAGTTTCAAGAAGCATCACAAGAGGTATCTCAAGTGGATCGTCATCCCCTCCAGCAAATTTACATCCACATGAAGCATCAGGGAATGAAGGTAATTCTTCAAATTCAAAGTCTCATAGCAGTGACATATCAGATCCAGCATTGGCAACACAAAGGTCTCACTTAGGGACACCCCAGGAAAGACAAGAAGCTTAAGGGAGATTTATGAACAAACTCAAGGTGATGAGAATGTTGATTTATATTCTGATTTTGCATTATTTTCTCATGATGATCCTATATATTTTGAAGATGCATTTGAAAATGAAAAATGGGTAAAAGCTATGGATGAAGAAATTGATTCTATTGAAAAGAATCGTACATGGGATCTTGTGAGCCTTCCAGAAGGAAAGAGTGTAATTGGCGTGAAATGGGTCTACAAGACAAAATTCAATGCAGATGGAAATGTTGAAAAATATAAAGCCAGGTTAGTTGCAAAGGGTTTCTCACAACAACCCGGAATTGATTATAATGAGACTTTTGCTCCAGTAGCTCGACTAGACACTGTTAGAACTGTTTTAGCATTAGCAACTCAAAATAATTGGAAAGTCTATCAAATGGATGTCAAGTCTGCATTTTTGAATGGCATACTAGAAGAAGAAGTTTATGTTTTACAACCTCCTGGATATGAAATTGTAGGTCAAGAACACAAGGTCTGTAGATTGAAAAAAGCCTTGTATGGTCTGAAACAAGCTCCAAGAGCATGGTATAGCAGGATTGATTCATATTTTTTGAAAAATGGATTTAGAAAAAGTGATAGTGAACCAACACTATACATCAAAATGAATGATCAAGAACAAATTCTAATTGTATGCCTATATGTTGATGATCTAATATTCACAGGAGATTTGTCAATTGACTTGTTTAAGACAACAATGAAGAAAGAATTTGAAATGACAGATTTGGGTCTAATGAAGTTTTTTCTTGGCATAGAAGTCAGTCAATCAGAAAATGGAATTTTTATATGTCAATCAAAATATTCCAATGATATTTTGAAAAGGTTCGGATGATGAATTGCAATCCAGTATCAACACCAGTTGCCATAGGATTGAAGCTAAGCAAAGATGATAAAGGTTGTGATATTGATCCAACTATATACAAAAGACTTGTTGGTAGTCTGATGTACTTGACTGCTACAAGGCCTGATATCATGTATGGTGTAAGTCTTATTTCCAGGTTTATGGAATCCCCAAAGGATTCTCATTGGCAAGCTGGAAAAAGAATTTTAAGATATGTTAGTGGAACAAAAGCTTTTGGTATTTTATATACAACTTCTAATATTTTCAAGTTAGTTGGTTACACAGACAGTGACTGTGCAGGAAGCATAGATGACAGAAAGAGCACATCCGGCTATGTTTTCCATTTTGGTTCAGGAGCAGTTTCATGGGCTTCTAAGAAACAACCTATTGTCACTCTCTCTTCGGCAGAAGCAGAATATGTGGCAGCCACAACAGCAAGCAGCATGTCAAGCAATATGGATGAGAAGAGTATTATCAGATCTAAAGCAAGAACAAGAAGGATCAACAAAGATATTTTGTGATAACAATTCAGCTATTGCATTATCAAAGAATCATGTTTTTCACAAAAGGAGCAAGCATATTGATACAAGGTATCATTTTATCAGAGAGCTAGTCAACAATGGACAAATATTTTTGGAGTTTTGCAGGTCTGTAGAACAATATGCTGATATCTTCACCAAGCCATTACCAAAGGACACATTTGAGCATATGAGAGATTGCTTAGGCATCATAGGTCCGTATTGCTCCAACAATACATGAAGAATCAAGATTAGGAGGGAGTGTTGGAAATATCTAATCTTGTTCTAGATAAAGTTTAAACTTTATGGAATTCAACTTTATGTAAAAGATATTCACATTTATTGTGAATATTAACTCCTCCAAAATATCAAAAGATATTGTATATAATATCTAGAAAATATCAAGAGATATTATATATATCTAGAAATATCTGGGAATATCTATAAAATATCCAAAAGATCAATAATATCTAATATAAGATATTATGAGATATTATGAGATATTTTCTAAGGTAGAAGGTTGGAAAACTTCTATAAATAAGAGGTTTCATTTTGTAATTCAAAAAGCAAGAAAAGCAAGAGAAGGCACCGAAGTGCTCTGGAGTATTTTTAATACAAAGCCTTGTTTTTATATTTCTCTTGTGAGTTTGTGTGTGTTCATAATATTGTTTCTATTTGCATAACACACCCTCTAGGTTAGGAGTTAGATATAATTCCTTCATAATCTATAGGCCTTGGCAAAGGATAGTCACTTTGTCATTGAAAACCAGCGGTTTACATGCTAAAGAGAAGACCTATTTTATTGATGGCAACACATTATAAGATGATTTAATTAATGTTGTGAAGGATTTTGTAAACGTAGGTGGCATCACCATTCATGTCCTCACCCGAGAATTCAGCAAGTTATTAGTAATCTCTTACGCGAGTAACGTTTCCATAGTAGATTTAGAGTCTCAAAGAAGCATTACTCCAGTCAATAGACCGCGGTGATTGGATCGACAAGAATGAATCTCTCCAACAGTATCTAGATAAGTTGGCGCAAGAGAAAAAGAAGGTTATGTCTACTTATAGAGAGTGAAATGGTTATGGGCCCGGATGAAGACTGTCCTTCGCTTTCCTCATTTGTGGAGCCATCCTAAATTATGTGTTTAATCGGAGCTGCACATGGACATAAATATGTAACCCTAATACCTCCTCATTTTACCATATACAAATTGATTGATTTAGATTTGGATATGTATTTGAAGTGGGTTCAATTGTCTGCGAGAGGAAACTACCGCTTTGTGCATTGGTATTTTTATTTCCCAATGGAGATGAAATTAGATGAATGACAATTGATTTAGTGTTGTACTTGTAACATTTATTGTAATGTGTCAACATTTCATAATTATAATGTTTCAACTATAGTATATGAAAAATTTGAAAATTCTTGTTTTTATTAATAGAAAATTCTTGAGATGGCTATAATTTATTTTTAGCCAATCAGAAAAATCAAATCAATTTTTTGAAAAAATAAAATAAATATAGACTTTTGAAAAACTATATGGAAATGCTATACAATGTCACATGCATCATTTTGATTGGTCAATCAAAAAGTAAAATTATTTTTTTGAAGCCTATACACACCTAATTTTGGTAGGATAATAAAAATATAATAACAATTTACAAAGTGGGTAGTTTCTTGGAGAAGCTTCAAGCTTCCCAAGACTTAGTTCATGTATTAATTTCCTTCCCATGGATCCGCATCATGTAAGTGGGTTCATTAACTTCTCTTGTTTTCCCACCGAGGGGTGGTGGTGGAGACATATCCGATCGGTCGAGTTTTTAGGTAATCCAAAAATTCTTATTCTAACTTGTATGTCCAATAAATCCATTATAACCGCAACTCCATGCTTAAATCAATCCATCAAATATATTATACAACATATACATTTACGGTCTTAAGCCATTTATTCAATGTATACCCATATGCTCATGCATGATTTAATATCATTAGTCAATATTCATATCTGGACAAAATTTATTAATAAACCCATGATCTTTGCATGGTTATTTGTGAAACTTTATCTATAATAATGCTGACCCGTTTACTACTAGGACCATAAAAATATTCATATCATAATGCCTTAAATCTTGGTCCTAGATCCCCGTTATCCTTGTTTTCCATCTTTATGCCCAAGATCATAGGATTAAAAAAATTACGATAATAATAATATTAGTGGGTTCGAGGGCTATTAAAAATAACCAGTCACTCATGCCTCATGCCATGGTCATAATTATATATTCCAATGCAATTGGAGTTGGGGCTATGACCTTACAAGTTTTAAAAAATTATGCTTAACCCCAAAGAGACTCTATTGCCAATGAGTATAAACAATTCCTTGTTGTTGAATGTAACAATAATCTTTTAACAAGGAGTAATGATTGGTCCGGACCAATATCAAACCCGACAAGCTCACTCAATTGAATAACGATCAAGTTAAGCACTTTAATCATCATACAAAGAATAGATCACTAAATAATCACATTTTAGGTAACTGTACCATCATTTTGTAATAAGGATAATCAAACTACATCATAACAAATAAGTAGCTTTACTTGTTCCTTCATGGATGTCCTTCACAATATTATACAGTCAATGACCACCATAATGCCAAAAGAGTTAAAACTTTTTAAACATACATAATCATTTCCACTTTCCAAAATAATACACAACAATCAGTTTAAAATCATCATAATTACCAATCATGATTCCGAGGAAGATAGTAAGTTAACATTATTAATGACAGCACAATAACCGTGTAAGTTTCCAATTGCTTGGATTGTAATTAGCAAGGCAAGTGCTTAACAAATACTAGTTACCAATACATAAATCATACAAGTAACACGCGTATAGAAAACCACATACCTTGAAGGATAAAAATATATAATAGTATGTCAAGACAATAATTTTTCATAAAAGCAATGTACACCATGTGTGCCGAATAATGACAAGCACGGTTGTGGAACTGCACATGCAACTACATGTAAGTGTGTACATCCTTTATAGGGTATGCACACACATGTGTGGTTTCATACATGGCTTCACAAAAACATTTTTACTTTGGCTCACATGATCCATATTGTATTTATGACCTACTTTGTTTAACGAAGGATAAAAATTACGGGATGTGAAACATCATTTGGAGCATTCTAGATCTATCCTACTATCATAATGCAACTTGCACAAGGGAATTTTATGGCATAATTACATGCAATTTCACACAAAACTACACGGATTATGAAATTTAGTATGGGGCTTGTACGAAGTTCACTCTTCGGGTGATTTGTCGAGGTCGGGTTTGACTCCACATTCTACATCTTTTTTTATTAGATTTGATGTGGTTTATGGACATGTGCAAGTAGACAACTTATTTTGTAGGTTATATGTACATTCGGTAATCTAGGAGCAATTGAGAGTGACAAATAGAGATTAAAAATGAAGATCCTCTTGTACATAAGAGATCAAATCTTGACTATTCACATAGATGCTGGCGCTTATAACGGATTTTAGTGCCCAGGTGATCTTATCCTCCCGTGGGTGCTCCTGTCCTCCTGTGGGCACTCTTTTCTTACACATTCCTAAGTTATAGAACCTCCAACGAGCTTCTATGACACTTCCTATAGTCTATTTCAACAATTATCCTACCCAGATCATTACGGGTTTCTCAAAAATTATCTAAGTCACTCTATCTCCTCCTCTTGCTTAGGGATTCACATTGAACATGTTTGTTTGTGTGTCTTATTGTATATTAGCATTTTTATATCTTTTATTACAATAGCTACTATAAAATATAGATTTAATTCATTTTATATTTAAATATTTTGGTAAAATGGATATGAATAGTCATGTATGAGCCTTAATAACTTTCCTTATTATCCATAGGGCAATGGCCAAGCAAAGGCCACTAATAAAACCATTTTCAATATATTAGGAAACATTGTTGATACTAGTGGCAATGATTGGCATAATCAAAGTCTATACACTCTTTGGGCTTACCGCAAAAATATACACACCCCCACCGATGTTACACTTTTTCTAGTCCATGAAACTAAGGCATTCATTCCCTTAGAACCGGAAATACCCTCATTACAGGTATCACTTAAAGGCATTCTAAAAGATAATGAATATTGTGAAAATGACTACATTAACTTTAAATTCTTGATTCTCACTACGTGCAAGTTTTGTAACATCTCCGCATATAACAAGAAAGCATAGCACAAGCTTACAATAACAAAATACGTCCACAAGAATTCAATATCAATGATTTTGTTTTAAAATAAAATCAAAAGAACACTAATGTCGAGGCTAAACTAAAAGGAAAGTTTAAACTTAATTGGCCTGGTCCTTATATCATTATTTCCAAGCTTGCGGGTGGAGTCTATTACCTTGTAACTCTTCTTGGTAAACCACTCAAGAACCCATTCAATGTGATGCATGCCAAATGCTATTATGCACAAATACCTTCATTACCTAATGACACACTCCTTTTCTATGTCTAATTCTTGATTGTTGAGGGGCATTTCTAAATGAACCTCATTTCATACATATCCCATTTGAGGGGAAACATTACGCATATCATCTTCACACCTTGCATGTCACCCTATCACACTCACACAACACTTGCATATCTTGGTTGCATTTACTCTTTCTAGCTTATATTATTTACATGTTACACTTTTTTCTTATGCTAGATGGATTCTTAGTATGTCATTATATTTTTCTATATATACATGTGTGTTCACTTGGTGTCTTGAGATGAATACAATACCTTCTACAAATTCATACACGATGTATTATGCTCAACACAACACTTTACGGTCCCACCGAGGCTCCTAGGGCGTCTACTTTTGTTTCATTCATACTCTACACATTATAGGTTCTATCATTTCAATACTCACTACTTGTTCTTTAACTTTTGCTGATCTCACATGCTTTGACATACTATTTATCTTTCTAACATAGGAACGGGTGCTTTATGTGTATAATTTGACTTGCATGATCTATACAACCATGGCTATCTATTAATCCTTGTTTCTGTTGTTTTCTATTATTTAATTTGTGGGATATTCCCTATGTCTTGTTTGATCATTATATGCTTTTGGCCGCTTCAGCCATGATTATCTTGTGACATTCTCGATGATGTCCCATATATGAAACTCAATTTTCATGATCCATCTTGTCTTACTAGTTTCTTGTTACATTTCCTTCTCTCTCATGATTAATTTCATACTAACACTTGTTCCTAGCCTATATTGTTTGCATGTGCCTTGGTTTCTACCATGAACATCCCTTACCCCCTACAGGTATCCACTTGAGATCAATATCAGGTCCTCTCCTTAGGACCACATTCTAGTATAGTCATCGCATAAACCCAAAATGAGGGGGCATTTATTTGGTCAATAAATCACCCCTACAACAACTTAAAGATAAAGTACATCACAACACATTACGTAATCAACATAGAAACATAGTTACAAATTGGCTCAGAATCGGGATTTGGCCCAAAACATAAAGAATACACTAGCACCCAGCCCTGAAGACGGTAGTGGTGGGTGCTTATGTCCCCCGTAGGCACTTGTGCCCTAAGCGAAAAAAGTCAATTTCTCACTTCAAGTACAATTTACAATAGTTTTTATATAAATTCTCTAGTAAATGCACTTGCCTCCATTTACAGAATGTATTTTATCGGTTACAACTCGAAATAATTGGAAAAATTTGGAACAATCAAAATAAATCAGGTACATACCATCTATAGTGGTGCTTATTCAAGAAGCATCATGGAAGGAGAGAAAAGCTATACCTCTCTCCCTAACATTCTTCTCTTAGCGTGAGATTGTCCAAAAACTCAATTTTGGTGTGAGATAGCCCAAAAAAATTGCTCTTAGAATGAGATCACCCAAAAACCTCACCATCTCGCATCCAAATCAGAAACTCCAAGTAAACAAGACAATATTTCTATCTTATAATCTCTTACATACAAGGTACACACTTTCCTTTTACACACTCTCTACTTACTTATACACATGTTTCTTTAATCTTTCATATACATAACTTTGAATACTCTCTTGCTCTTATTTTATAGGTATGTCCTTAATACACAATAAGAAGAATCTCACACAAGTTCTAATAGCATGCTACTACATATACACTTCACCCCTAGGGTATACCTCTATTTCCTAGTCTCTACAATTCACTTTGTGATCACTTTACGCTTCACTTATCCACTCGACACACTTTTTAAAAGCTCTTCTCTACAAAATCATAAGGTATACATCTTATATCTACTTTATGCTATCAATTATTCACTCAAATACATAAAGTGGGGGAAAATTTAGACATAAAATCATGCACTTGGGTACATTTCTAGGTCCTAAAGCATACTAATGTATACATGATTCCTAAGCAAGAAAACTAGTGGTTGACAACTACTTTTGGCCTCTTTGCTTTATCTCTTGTCTTATTTTTGGTCTTACACATCTTACAACCCTATCAAAACTTAACTTATTTATATTTTATCACCTCGGACACTAGTGCCGGTTAGAATATTAACGCCAAGGTGCTTGTCCCTCCTAGGTGCGACTAACCCTCTCTCCTCTTTTCTCACTCTTTTGGGTATCTTTTACCTTTTTGACATCTTTTACATTTTTGGGCCATCCTTCCAGTTGTTAATTATGAAATTCAAATAAGGGAATCATATATATACTTAGTTACTTCTCCAAAATAAGGGACCAAACACTAACATGATCTATTATCACCTAAGATTACATTCAAAGGCATGAAAGCACTTCAAATCATCCATTTAGCACACTGACTCAAGGGAAAATGGTTACATCACTTATGCAAACATAACATAGGAAGGGAAGTTTATTCTATTCCATTGTACACATTAACATCATTTGGAACATTCTAGATCTAGCCCCTATCATAGTGCAACTTACACAATGAAATCTTAGGGCATCATTACACACACTTTCACACAGAACTACATGGAGTTTGAAATGTAGTGTAGGGATCGGTACTAAGTTCACTTTTCAGGGTGATTTTCGGGGTCAGCACGACTCCACATTACGCATCATTTTTATTATATTTTATGTGGTCTATAGACATGTGCATGTAGAATTTTTTTTTGCAGTTAGAGGTACATTCAAAAATCTAGGAGAAAATTCGAGTGACAAACAAAGACTAACAATGAATCTTCTCATGCATATAAGAGATCAGATCCCGACTATTCACACAAATGCTAGCACCCATAATAGAAGTTAGAACCAGGTGCTCCTATCCTCCTATGAGTGCTCATATCTTGCATATTCTAGAGCTCTAGAACCTCCAGTGAGATTTAATGACATTGCCTACAATTTATTTCAACAATTATATTGCCCAAATCATTCCTAGATTGCTCGTCAATCAGCTAAGTCACTCTATCTTGTCCTCTTATTTATGGTTTCACATTGTGCATGCTTTTTTTTACATCTTACTATATATTTTCATTTATTATAGTATTTAATCTAAAACATAAATTTAATTCAGTTTATAATTAAATCAATCCTAATGATCTATCTTCTTTAGTTCAATCAATGATGCAACGTTTTGGTATATTATGAGTGTATGTATCAAATATTTTTGAATGAGTAATGGATGATTTCGTGCATCATGGTTACCTTCACATATTTCACATGTTATAAGCATGGCCTTCAAAATTTTACATGGCCAAATTCTACCTTGCAATCGACACACCAAATACCATTATGTGTTGTTTATAGTTAGCTTCTCCATTTGTTTTTTCATTGAAGTAATATATGCCTCCATAAATGGGGTTAAACTAGTGTCAAGACTTAATACTACTTCAGCGTGAAAGGTTACTTCTAAAGTGTCTCGTGGATTGGTAAAAGTCTTGAGTTACAATGTGTGTCTAAATGGTAATACGATTCCTCTTACAAACCATTACACTTGTTATGTAGGATGTATTTTGTATGAAATTTTTGAGATGATAGTTTTAAAATGTGCATCAAAGGCTCGTTCACTCACTGTGAGGTATTGTGTGATTTATTTGAGCTCCGAAATAACTGTTGCTCGGACTTGTGATATCAAATTCCATAAAAATGTCACCTTAATTTGATCTAATCCACTACGGATTGAGATGGGTTGTGCTTCTATACCAGTGTGGACACACCCCAACAACGTAGTTGCAAACTATGTTCCCTTTCATTCAAAGGAAGTAATGCCCTTTTCTCTCCATATTAGTTTACATTTGAGCACATGCTCTCTTGCATTCTCAACCCCAAAATACTCTAGTAAATATAGATATATGTTTTAGTATATATTTTGTGCAACTACCTGTATACAAAAAATCACGAATTTTGGGAAATTATCTAATCCTGACTACATACTACTTTTCATATGACTCCTAAGTAAGAAAAAATAATAATTAACCCATGTCTTTGGCGATATTTGTCTTATTTAGATTTTGAATTTTGTTCTTAACCTCTTTCTAGCTCAGTTGGTATTTTCATACCTTGACATTTCTCATTCTAAATGCCAACACCCAACAAGACGCTCTTGTCCCCTCTGGGTTCCCTTGACCTCTTTATACTTTGTTCACATCTTTTGGGTCCTTTCTAGCTGTTTGAGAATCTTATATTTTTGGTAGTTTTACTTTTTGGGGTTAATTATGAAATTCAAGAAAGGGAATCACATAAATATAAAGTTATGTGATCATAATAAAGGACCAAGCACTAAGCATTAGTTATCACCACCTAAGGTTGTATCCAAAGGCCATTATCAAGAGCATTCAAAAATCCATCTAACATCCATACACAAGGACAAGGGAATGATTCTTTTGCATATACTTCATAGGAGGGGAATTCTATTATATTACATGTACACATCTATTACACTTTTCTACATCTAATTACTTTTCTCGATATCAAGTGCGACATGCACAAGAGCCACCTAGGGAAAAATTCCACATACACACATAAAACTACATTGGGTCTGAAATGTAGTGCAACACTCAGTCAAAATTTCACTTGTTTGATAGCTGAGGACAATCTAACCCCTCATTTTTATTACTTTCTTTTTCATATTATTTGATGTGCTTGTGAGGTTTTTATAGGTCATTTTTTCATTGCAAGTTATCAGCAACCTTGGCGATCATTGTGCGACATACTAGTGACCAAAGGAAAAGGAAAATCAACACATTGGGACCAGTCAAATATGGTTTTTTGATCTTTTTGGCTGTCAAAGGAACCCAATTTGATTGCCCTCTTAGATCTTTTTAAGTCTATGCTAGTTAGCAATTCATACATAGTAAGGATGCTTTGTAGGTTAATGTTTAATTCCATTTAGATTAAATTCATAACATGCTTTTAAGCTTTGATCATTGATGTTATATTCCTAAAAATTAGATCTTGACTATAGGTAGAAATGGTGTTAGCCTTTCCTAGTTAGTCATACTATTTGCTTTTTAAAGTTTGGGGTGTTAACATTTGGCATGAATTGTGGGACATTTACCCCATTGCATTCATTATTAAACATTTTAAACATAGTTTCAAAGTTTTTAATTTTAAGCTTCCTAGATTAGTTTCAAGTTTTCTAGTTTGGTTTCTAGTTTGGTTTCTAGCTTTCTAGAGTACTCTCAATATTTTTAGATTAGTTTCTTAAGCTTTTAGATTAATTTCAAATTTTTAGAGTAATTTTCAAAGTTTTGTAGATCAATTTTCATTTTGATAGTTGTTTAAAACTAGATTAGTAGTAGATGTTGTATTTTCATGTTCTTTGTAGGATATAAGGAGGTGAAGTGCTGTCAAAATTCCCTCAAAAGGCCAAAGATTTGATATTTTTCAAAATTTCCTTTTCAAAAGTCATATTTTGACCACCTACAAGAAGGTTTGTGCCTCCGCTCAAAGATGTGTGCCCACGATTCAAGTTTTGTGCCTGTGTTTCTCTTTGGGACGTGCCTATGCATTATTGGATGCCCTTGTGCCTCACCTTGGTTGTGTGCTCGTGCATCACCTTGGATTTATGACCTCGTGTGTGACTCACGCCGTGCTTCAAGGTATGTGCATATACCTCTCTCGTGCCGTGCTGTGCATACCGACTATGTAAATTTGATGTGAGGCGGGCATGTACATAATTGTATGCGCATGTGCTTCAAATTTTGTGCCCATGCTTTATAAGACGTGCTTTAGTGCATAAAGATGCGCGTTGGCGCACTCTGTAAAGTTGGCACAAATTTCAAATTTCAAATTTTCAACCTTTATTTTTAGTGTTTCTATTATTTTCTAGGATTTTTAGTTATTGTTTCTATCAATTTTCTTATTTTAGAGTAATATTTCTAACAAAATTAACTTAGGGTTTGATAAGTGATTTTTGTTAAAATTGGCTTAGGGTTTGATGAGTGATTTTGTTTTTATGCTTTGTATGAGTTTGGAATAGGGTTTTGTATGTTATTCTCTTGCACTTTATGTGATCTTGAGAATCAAAAGCACCTCTAAACCTTCATTTTGCAAATTTAGAGTAAGTAGGAAAAATCATCATTCATTGTTATGCTTAAGGGAATAAACTTTAATTTTGGCATGTAAATAATCTTTTAGATTAAAGAGATTTTCATTTGGATAAATAACTAAGGCTAAGGTTTGTGTATGTTCTTCTCTTACACCTAGTGTGATCTTGAGAACCAAAAATAACCTTATTTTTTCACTAAAAAAGCACTTGGATTAATTGGGAATAAATCTATATTTACAAAGTTTTATGGTAGTTAATTGATTTACAAGATTTTTCATTACTATCTAGTTGGATTACTTGTTGTGTATGCTCTTCTCTCACATCCTTGGACAATCTTGAGAACCAAAAACAACATTTAATCCTCTTTCTATGATATTGTAGATATTTTTGAACTACTAACCATTTTTGTGAAGGACCTAATGCTTTCCAAAGAAAGGAGAATTTAAACTCTAACATTCATGTGTGTTGTAGGTTGCCAACGGTGGTCTAAACCAAATTGCTTAATCCAAAAGATAAGAAAATATACCATACATCACATTGTATTTTAGGTTTTGGTTAAGAGCTACGGATCGTTTTCTTAACTAGGAGAAACTTCCTTTGGCATAAGCCTTAAGACAACAAGAGGAATTCTCCTAGGAACCCCAAAGTAGTTCACACAAGAGGGAACCTTGTGAATAAAATGGGAAAGTTCTCCAACTACCCAATTGATTAGTACACCTTGGTGAGATTAGATTTAAAGTTATTTCCATTGCGACCCTAATGAAAGTACAACTGAATGAATTTTTATGCTCATTTTACTAAAGGGGGTAAAGTAAATCTAGGATACTCATAGGGTAACTCTTTGGTAAACCGAGCTCACAAAGATATCTTGTGACACCTAGAGAGAGAACCACTAGGAAGTTTTCCGGCTTGGAGTCAATTTTGTCTTAGCGATTATTTGTTGGCTTCAAAATCTTGTTTTTAGAACAAGGGAAATTATTTCTTAAAGTTGACACCACGTGATATTTCATCACAAAACCTATGAGTTGTTACTCTGGCCTAGTTTTTCACTTGTCCTAAGACAAGGCGAAACTCTGCCAAAGTTACATTTAGTTTGTTTCACCACCACTTGGTTTACACCTTTGTTTTCTTGTTGCCCATTTTGGGACAAAAGAAGAACAACATATGTGGATACTACTTGAAATAATCATGTCCACCACTTTTGTAGTCTACTTGCATGACTATGTTGCAATACAAGAATACAAGTGTTGAAAGTGTGAATGTACCATATGTACTCGTGTTCTAGTAAGCCCTTTTTCTCAAACCAATATTGAGACTCATTATCATTTATAGTTAGGTGGTATCATCATTGAATTCTTTAGATTTTTACGTTCCCGTATTATAGCCATACAATTGTGATATTTACGTCTTGTTTCCATTGTGAAGCTTGGCCTAAATATCTACATTGTATTGTTACACTTCTCACACAAAAAATAATTCCTTGATATAGTTAGGCATAGTTTTTACATCCTAGTTTTGTCTTGAGTTTTGTGAGTGTTGAGGTTGCATTTTTATCATCGTGATAACATCATTTTGACACTAAAAAATATTGCTTTCCTGCAAAGCTTGATTCATGTGCCCAAATAGTGTTGTTATGTTGTTCGCATTGCTAACTTCCATTTTACAAGACTTAGACTTTGTTAGTGTCTAGAAATTGGTTTTAGTATACCTTGTTAGAGGATCGTGTCAATGCTCTCTTATGATTTAGGTCTTGTTTGTTTCAAACTTGACCTAATTGGTGATATTGTGTTGCCACTATTTGTTTTAAACCTATCTTGAAAAATCATATGGAGTAAACAGTTGTTGTGACTAGATTTGAGTAATATATGTCATTTTATTATCCTAGACATCTCTTGTCATATATTACCTTGTAAGGGTAGGTCATTCTTTATTCTTTGGTGTCGTTATGTTTATATTGATCCTTTGGATTCATGACCATTTATTGTTTGGTATTATTTGTAACAATTTGACATTGTTACTCTGTTTGGGTTGTCCTAGGGCCCATGTTTTCCAAAGGTCTAGCTGGTTTTCGTTGTACTACCCAAATCGACACAAGAATTCCTTTAAATTGAAGAGTTCAATCACACTATCTCGATCTAGACATTTGTATCCCAAAAATTCCAACAATGACCAGATATTGCAAGGTCCCTTATAAGTATGACACTAAGGAATCAAAGTTTCAACATTTCCATCGAAGGATGCCCATTGTGGCTAAGCCTAAATTGGTTGTTCACGTTAGAGAACCCGTTTGGGTACCTGTTCCCCACCTTCATCTCCCGATCGGTGGTATGGTTTGGACACTCCTAATATAAATTATTATCCAGTTCCCCCTTTCTTCTTCTAATTACAATCCAAACTATTCTTCTAATTATTTGGATTCACCTCGCCTTCGAAAATTCTCATCAAAGCTATTCACTTCATCCGAATCTTAATTCACAATCCTCCCTTTCTTTCGCAGAATCCCCTTATCAGTCACCTAAACTACATCTTCCTCCTTTGAATATTTATGTGGCTCTAAGAACCATAAATCAAACATCTAATTTGCTTCTTGAGTCAAAATGCACCACCTCAACAACCTCTTCCTCTATTGAAGATTTGGGAAAATCCAAATCCTTCTAAGTTGACTCCCAAGTCGCAATCATGCAAGTCGATGCATACATCACAAACACCTCAGACGACTCATAGGTTGTAATCATATGCTTATTTTCTATGTGATAATTTTTGTTTCCTGAAAATAGGTTGTCTTCTAGGAAAACCAATTCCAATCAGTTCCACATCTACATATTCTTCTACTCGCAAGACATCTAGATCCAAATCTACTTCATCTTTTGAGTCATCATCTTCTAAATATTTCACACTAGTTAGACCCATTTCTTCTAGTCAACCTCCCATGATCAAACAAAAAATACCCATACTGATTGATTCATTTCAGGATGAAGAAGTGATCACATAAATCATAGGGTCACATGATGACATTCCCTTAGAGGATCACAATCAAGAGTTATCTTTAGACCTCGATACATTCACGTATTATGGGGAAGAGGTTGATTCTGTTTGTCAGATCATAGAGGATGACCCTAGGATCATCGAACTCAATCATCCCCTTATTCTTCCACCTTCACATTATTCCTTGCGTAATGAAATTCCCTGGTCTGGCATTTTCAATTGATCCATGACCTATCTTTTCATTACTCAATCATTCCTTATCTATAACAATTCCTTAATCACAATCTCACCTTGGGTCACCAGCTGGTATCCCATCATCATCTTCTATATGTGGGACACCTCCAAGTAGCCCCACATCATATACATGTGACTCACCTCCGGTAACACCTCTTCATCTATTCTTGGGCCACGTCCTAGTAGCTCATCATATTCTATATATGGGACACCTCTAAGGAGCCCTTCCTCTTCAGTCTATGGGACACCTCCTGGTAGCCCATTTTCTTCTATATATGGCTCACCTCCGGGTAGCCAATCCTCTTCTATACTTGGGGCACATCCTAAAACCCCATCATATTTGATTCTTGGGACAAGTCTTAATATCCCATCATCTTCTATCAATGGGACACCACCAGGAAATCCTTCATATTATATCTTAGGGCCACATCCTAGTAGTCCTTTATCTTCAGTCTATAGGACACCTCTTGGTAGCCCATCCTCTTCACTTCTTGGACCATACCCTTTTCATCCCTCATATTTTCCTTCTATCAATGATTATGGTAAGCCCGCCATCATTTCTCACATTGATTCTATTCATCCACTTTATTTTTCCACTTCTCGGGATCAGACAAGTTTTTTTTTAGCTTATAGGAAACCCAAATAGTTCTTTCATTAAACTAAGATAAAAATTTCCAAGAGCTCCAAAGCTTCCATCAATTTAAATGATCTTAAAGTTCAAAATCAAATGTGATTCAATAATGCACACCAATGCAACCATCAAGTATGGCATAAAGTGCATAAAAATATGGATATGGAACTCAACCTCCCACATACAAAATGTATATTTCATGATAAATCGCAGTCATTTGTTGAGTATGAGCTCATTACGATGATCAAAATCAGAGATAATATGACTCTTGATAAGCAAACATGCTTAATCTCCCTTATCAAGGAAATCAAGAACATTATTGTTGGATCTTATCATGTAGATTGATATTGATTCGTCCCAATTTCCCAAAATCTAGAAAATACAAAAAATAAGAAAACATTTTAAAAAAATCAAAGGTAAACAAACACACATTGCAATCGGTTATTGCATACACATAGATGTTCTTTCTTCCCTTTCTTTCTCTTCTTCTTTGCAAGTCTTCCTACCATTTTTATCCCTTCGGTGATATTTTGGTTAGCCTATTCGCACACATTTGACATTTATCTCTATGGTATCTTTTTGGCCTTAGTATTTTATCACCTTGGTAAATTAAAGAACTACCGACCTCGTGAGAGATCCTATCACAATCTACATTGAATAAAATTGTTGTAAAGAAATTTTGGATATATTTGTTGACACTAGCCAATGTCATCATCACAATCAATTCAACCTCCTTCCATCAAAACATCAGTGGTTCTTAACCCTTGTACATCAAGAGAGTTGAAATAAATTTTCAGAAAGCAAAAGAATCAATCAAATAAAAATCAAACGCTAAAGGAAAAATCAAATTGATATATAACTATCTCTTGGGGTATTTCCAATAATCTCTCCTGGGCTATGGACTGATCGGTGGTAGTAGAGAAATGTTTTGATTAGAATCAAATACATATACATTGGGGCTATGGATGCTTGGTTGTTATTAGAGCAATGCAAGGCTCTCCTTCCAAAAATCCATTCAAAAAACAATCAACTCTGAAAAATAAATCATTGCTACATATTGGCTAGGGTGTATTCACTTATTGTCTATCAAATCTTCCCTTTAAGAGGTAATAAATTTCCATGAGCACACACTTTGGATCTCGATGATTAAACATGACTAGTATGTTACCAAGTGTATTTTTTTGGAACTTGTTCAAACTCTTAATTTAGTCTATATCTTGTTTCAAAATTTGTGCCTTTGGTTAATCACTTCTTCATCATGAGGTTTCTAAGCTACATTCATTCACATTCAATGTTCTCCTACTTCATTCAAAACATCCATGTATATAAGATTTCCTTTTTGCCATGATTTTGGGAACCTTTTTCCCCTTTTACAAAACAAATCTTCTACTTCCTTTCTATCATGTGTTTCTTGGCCAAATTACACTAGGAGCATCCTTGCTCCTTCCTACCACTTCATTTGGTTTACGTTCATCATCATGTTGAACCTATCCATATTAGATCCAATTTAGCTTCGTGTGTAAATATTTTGACTTGGTATATTCCCATATCATTCTGGGGCAACTTCACATTGTCACTTCTTGCACATAACACGTGGCATTTTTCCCTTGTACATCCCATCTAAATGTGGGGCATCCATGTTTCTTCGTTTCCCTGTACATAGCTTCAGAAAACTTCTAGAAAATCATACAAAAATTATATAATTTTTAAAAAATCCCATAACATTCAAATATGTTAGTAGGAAAAATCAAAACATCCAAATAAACATCAAAACCCCAAAAAAGGGGTAAAATCATTAAAAATCCAAAAATTCAAAAAATTCAAAAAAATTCAAAATTGGTAAATGACATGCATGCAGTTGAAGCCTGTATCAAATTCATTGTCCTCAACATCGAAAATTTTCCTACAAAAAAATCTTTCTTAGGTTCTTTCTTGTTCTTGTCTCAAACGACTTGCGGATCATTGTGATCTACCTCTATTAACAAAGCTAGCTTGCTTACTATGTCAGTACTCCCATGTAACAGTGATTTTCTAGAGACTATGTCATAGTACACAAATGCTTTCCATGGGACTACTTGTGTCCTCCATTATTCCCCTCGCATGTATCCTTTCTTGGGGCACCATTTTTAATCCTTTTGTTACAACACGAACATTCGGGAACTGAAGCTTGATAACAAAAAAAAAGTGCAACTATCTTGAACATTGTTTGTTTGAGTATGTGTGATTGTACTTGTTTTCTCTGTTAGGTTAGCTAGTTTACTTTCTCGTATTGCATTGCATTATGTATGTTGCATGGAGTTATGCATTTTTAGCAATGAACAAATGTTAGTAATTTAGCTTTTCATGTTATCATACACTTTATTTATTTCAATAAAGGTTGATGATTTAGATCATAGGGGTAAAATAATGAAACAAAGTTGTTTATTGAAGATTGGATACAAAGAAAGAGCCAATCCTACATTCTCCACTATCATGTCTTATTACTATTAATTTTTCTTCCAAATCCAGGGCAATAAACAATCTTGTTCATCCCTATCCTTACTTATTCTATCAGTTTTTAATCATATTTTCAATCGTCGATTGAATTCTTCTATCACACCATCGACACTCAAGGGGGCATCCTTCATTATACTAATTTTTCCTCAAAATTTACTTGATTATGCTTGTCTACTATATTTTAAGTGAAGTCACTTCACCTCAAACAGGGAAAATGTAGACACTTAAATTTCACTTCTCAAATCTTATTGCCAAAATCATGTAAATTACTCTCATTTTTACCATTTTCTTTATAATTAGTGATTTCCACTAATTAACTAACGTTTCTTACCATTTTGGTCAATTAATAGTGCTTTTTTATTACCTAACCCCTTTCACATTCGTGATGCCACTTACGACACATCGTAAGTTAAAATCCTCTTCCAAACGAACAATTAGCGATTATTAGCTAATTAAGACTATTTTACCCTTGTTTTGGTCAATATACCCTAGTATTGGCTCAAAACCCTCTTCCAACCATTTAATATCACCCTATTTCCCTCCACATCATCCCAAAAAGCTTCAAAAGATTATCCTAGCCTCTTAATTGACCCTAAGTAGTTGATTAAGGCTCCTCACATCTTAATCACTTGTTAATTCACTAATTGTGATTAACAAAACCTTAATCATGATTAGAAATTCTTAATCTAATTTGTGATTTTAGTCCCACATGCACCAAGATGCAAGTTTTCCCCAAATGGAAAACTATAAAAAGGACTCACCACATACCTTTAAACTTTACACCATGCTTTGATTTACATATCATATAAGAAATATGATTAATAGCCAAGCTCAATCCTTGCCTCAAGTATTCAATGGGGTTAGTAGATGAGTATCCAATATGATATTGTAGTAATTGTTGGAGAGACCATCTCACCTTCCTTGGAGTAGCAACAAACCCAATTTGATTTCCATCTTAGATCTATTTAGGTCTATGTTAGTTAGCAATTCATACATAGTAAGGATGCTTTGTAGATTAATGTTTAATTCCATTTAGTTTACATTCATAACATGATTTTAAGATTTGATCATTGATGTTACATTCCTAAAACTTAGAGCTTGACTATAGGTGAAAATAATGTTAGCCTTTCCTAGTTACTCATACTATTTTCTTTGTAAATTTTGAAGTGTTATCAAGAGGAGTTATCCTAGTGATGGATCTAGATCAATGTAATGGATTAGTAAAGTGATGAGATCATGTAGGTCATGTGCAAGTAAGCGAGCTAGGATCATATTGTTTTTTAGGTTCTAAAGGCCATGGTGTACTAGATAGACTAGGTGATGTATTGGAAACCGCTGGAGGAGATGGTGACCATGGAGTAGATGGAGGCACACCATTGATAGAAATGACTTGATTATTGTGAATAAAATTTACACGCAAGTGATTCATGGGGATGATAGACTTATACCTATGAATCAAATTGAGAGCTAAGAGCATGTCACACCCTTTGACTATTTTTCGCATAAGGAAGAGTGCCAACATAGTAAGAGGACCGGCCATAACGTGAAGCTTGAAAAACGATAGGAATTGTTCATCGGATATGAATTTGTGAAAGTGGATAGACAATAGCAGCAAGAAGTAGAATAGAACATGTGTTGATGGGTCATCATGGATCAACTTTAGTGTTATTGATGGATATAGATCCAATAGAGGCACTAATTTGTAAGTGACTAGAAGAGAATTCCGCATGAATAAAGAAAGAAATGATTGGAGGGGAGATCTTTATATTAGAAACTAAGAAATTAAGATCCCCGATTTAATAGGGGTATTACATGATACACATGATTAGCCAAGTATTTAGCTACTTTCTTATCATGTTTTTGCATAGGATTGTTAAAGATCTCGAGCTTATGATTTTTGTTGATAGGTACAAAATTTATTGGTTCTAGAAGCTCAATTTTACCATGGTCGATCGAACCTAAATGAGATTATGAATCCTTAAACAATGATGTGTAGAATTCCCTTCACATTGATGATACTCGCAATGGAAGTTTTCATAATTATAACCTTTTGAATGAGATGGATCTAATTAGAGTGGAGGAGGAAGCGTGATGAGATTACTTTCTGTAAGATATGAAAGAAGAATATGTGGAAGTACTATTAGCTTCATTTATATACGTCGAGGCAAGTTGTGATTGCAACTCTTTGGTGGTGGATACCATGTTGACAATGATTTTTACATCATTTGGTTTGGTTTCTTATAGCTTAAATGTTGACTTACTTTGAAAATGTGTAGAAGATGACACTTGTTCTTGATATTTAAGATTTCCTATAGATAAGAGCTTAGTTTCGTGAAGCTTAAGAGTATGACATAGTTGATCGAATGAGGGAGATGTCTCAAAGAGAAAAATCTCCTAGAGAGGTGGTAATAGACTTTGAATGAATAATTCCTAAAGTTTAGAATCCACAAGCACATTTGACATCTTAGCTAAGTTATTTTTGTATCGTAAGATGTAATATGCTAAGTGTTCATTAGATCCTTGTTTAAGTTGTGCAAGTTGAGCATATGATATCTTAGAGATGATGTTGATAGATAAATGAGTGAGAAAAACATCATATAGATGTGTGAAAGATGTTACCGAGTGGATAGGTAGGTCATAGAACCAATGCATCACATAATCTTGTAAATTGTGGGGAAAGAGCTTTGCTAATATGGTATGGTCATCCGCATAGTCGAGGCATGCCACATGAAAAGCTCGGAGATGCTCTTATGGGTCACCATGGCCTTTAAAGATGGGTAATCTGAGGGAGATGAAGTTAGGATATAATTGATAGATAGAAATGGAAGGTACGAAAGGATTGTGCAAAAGTGAAGTGGATTCGAAAGATGGTGATACATTAGAGATAGCAAGTTGGAGCTGGCGAATTTGCATCTACAAATCCTGATATAAAGAAGTTAAATCAGGAGTATTTGAAGAAGAGCCAGGATGTGTATTGGGAGTATTAGGGTGAATGATAGGAGCGGTAGTGGTAGGAATGGGAGTTGAAATATAAAGGGGTTGAGTGGAGGCCATAGGTGCTAAAGAGTTAGCAATAAGGGGTGTCAAAGAATAACGAGTATTCTTAGAAGCAATCAAAGCATGTAGAATATGTGGAAGATGAGTGGGATTACTTTGCAAAGCTTGTCAAAAATTAGTGAGCATGTTTAATTGTTCTTGGTCAACGTTAGTATCTTCATCATATGATTTTTCACTATCAGATGCTTCTATTTTTCTAAGAAGAATATTGTGAGAGTTATCCAATGGATTTTGAGTCATGGCCATTGATTTGGAAATTCTAGGAGAATATGAAGGAATCTCACAATATTGAAAAGACCCAAAATTACCACTACATGTGATGGGTATAAGAAGAAGAAAACCCTAGAGAGAAATGTAGTATTTTATTTTACCAAACATCCAAGCCGCAGTGGCACATCACTCAGCCTAGAACCGAGTGCTCACTTGAAGTACGTAAGGGTACCATGTGCCTCTTTTATGATAGCTTTGTCAAGGAGTTAACATGAAAAGCACATACATAGATAGATCCCAGTTCTAGAATAAAAATGCTAGGATAAACCATAACTAGATCTAGATCATAACCATATGCAAAAATAACTTATATAAAAATAAAGATTAGCTTTACCATACAAGAACCGGTCACAGATATGTCAAAAACTATTATCCAGCCACAAATATCCATTGTATTAATTATTGTAAAACATAGAAGTTGCATACATATATAGTAATGTCACCATAATTCATGCACACTCATAAACCAGCAACATAACTCTTACAAAACATGGATATCCCTAAACTATGCAAATCAATACATATTTATAGGTAGTGGGGACTTTCCCTTCACTACTCATGCACCCTCAAAATAGGTTACATGTTAAGAATAGCCATGCACCCTTACATGACAAATACAAAAGCATGCAAGCTCGCTAATAATAAATTATCTAAGAATACCAACTACAGATCTAATCCTATTAATAGCTCAGAAATGTGCATGTCGCTTGATTTTCCACTTGCCCAAAATAGCCTTGCTTTATCCTCATGTCTTTAGGCTAATGCGTGCCCCACACTCAACATATATATTTATATATACCATGCATAGAGACTAAGTCCTGATATCACGCTTTCGGGCATGCCCTTTTCCACTATACTCTGAGCACACCTCAGTGCCCTATGTCCATGTGCCCAATCCTTATGTGCCTTCCATACTTAGGTTGTAGTTCATCAACCCAACATTAACCCACACTTGCTTCATTATCATCCATGGCAATGGGTAACCATGACTTATATATTCATGAATAAATAATAAGGAATGAAAGAATACTTAAGTACTGTATCCTCCTATAGGTAGAATTAACTCGGATATTGACTCTTTATCTCTACTTGTAATTAGTTGCAATTGCTAAGTGTCTTATTAGTTTTGTCTAGAATCTCTAAAATTACTACTTCCATTTCATCTATAGTCATATTCTATCCCTCATTTTTTAGTATCTTGGGGATGTTTTCCGGACTTGAGACCATCCCATCCATTACATTCATTCTCTATGTTATGATTTTTCCTATCTCCTTGATTTGATCCTTACGAGGGTCACGGGATGCTGCAAGCGTGTCACGCTCTGTGCTACCAAGGTCGACTCTCATCATGCCTAAGTGTATCATTATTTACCACACTAAGAACCTCATCTGCCCTGTATTAGATTCATTGTATTTATTATATTTTTAAGATTTGTGCACATATTTAGCACCAAGTCTACCTTTTTTAATTCATCCTTCAATGTTTATAGTATAGATTCATACCCAATTATTTTGTGCGCAATCATGGGTTTTGCTTTCTTTGTTCACACAATTATTTTTACCACCAACAACTTGTCCAATTCATTTTTATTATCCTTGCTTTTATGGTTTTAGTCATTTACTTTGCAGCGCTAGATGTGTGAATCCTAATCACGACCCATGAATACCCCTTCTTGATACTACATCTCTAAAAATTGACTTTTGGGGGTGTATTCAACTTCTGTTTCTACTTCCGCCCCTTCTAATTTCTCCAAGTTCTTGCTTAGGTGCCATAGTGATGATAAAAGAGTGTTCTTTCAATCGATTCAAGCTCTGCGACTCAAATTCCCACGTGCCCTAGCTCAAAATTTGCGTGCCCTAACTTAAAAATTGAACACTAATTGTGGATTATCCTCCCTGCATGCCTCTATTTCTCTCAAAACTTTCTCTAATGGAGCACCAACCAACCCCATGCACAAATACTACGGTTCAGTTTCATATCACATGACTCTTCACACTTCTCACATAACTTGCTCCGAATTTTCTCTTCAACTCACTCAAACAATTCTTCTTCTTGATCGCAATGTAAAAATTATTCCACAACACCAATTTTTATAATGTTTGTGAACTTTTCCATGTTTATTTCTCTCCACCTACCACCGTACTCAACATTGAATGATGTTTCGTTCCACTTCCATGCACCGATTTTTCTATGCCATATTCGTAACCTTCGCGCGCCCAATACTTCTTGGCCACAAATGTCCTTTCACATGCCTTCATGTGCCGAAGTACCTATCCACTGCACCTTTCACCAAGTAGTTTCCCATGTTACATCCTACCTCGTGTTACAGTGTGTGTCTATTCATCCATAAGTGGTCTTTATTTATGAGCAATTTTTTATGTATCCGCACCTTTACTTCAAGCACATGCATAATATCTCCCTATGCATACCCATCTTTAAGAGAACATTCAAACTCAATCCATTTATCCTGTATATACTCCACCCCACACTAAAAGTATGTGTGGTCCTCTACGCATGAATTCAATAGATAATAATCAACTTTTGGTGCATAAGCATACTTATTACACAAAACACCGAATCGAATTGACAAAACATAACAACAATGAAAGAAAACACATATAAAGGAAATATAATCTAATGGTAATAATTACTTATTACGGACACCAAGAAGACTTATTTATAGTAGGGATTTAACATACTCATGTTAAAGTAATGGGGAAACCGTGTCCCATCAAGCACTTGTAAGTGACAAGCGTCTAGATCAAGTATATAAGTCACAAAATACGGTCCCAACCAATGTAATTTGAGTTTTCTAGGGTGGTACAAGAACTTGGAGTCATCAAGAATGTGAATTCATAAAGAAGAACCATCTTTCCAACTTCAAGATTTTTATCCTTGATATGTCTATCATGTCATTCCTTTTGCCTAGATTTTTCTCGTCTTCTAACTCCATCTAGAAATGGTGCAACTTTCATCCAACTGCATAATTTTATAAATGCATTCTTTTAATTCTTGTTCATCACCCATACCTCTTGCATGCACAATACGTAGGGAAGGTAACATAAATTCCACTGGCAAAATAGCCTCCGTGCCAAACACCAATTGAAAGGGTGTGGCCTTAATCGACATATTATAGGTTTTCATTTATGCCTAAAGTACAAAAATACTTTATCATCCCAGCTTTTTCCTTCTAACATCACAAATATTTGTCAATGTATATCCCAGTATCTTGTTCAAAGCCTCAAAAGTTCCATTTTCCTATGGGTGATAGGGTGTTGTTTTATGGTGAACCACCATAAATTCCGCCAAAGTATCAAGTAGAGTCTCTATCCCACCTTAGAAATGAGGGAACGATTCATAAACCGAAGGTTTTTAGCCCCATGCCACCCATGTCTTTGGGTTGAGTAACCTTTTCCCAGAAACTAATGGAATTCTATTTTCATCCTCTAATCTAGTCCAAAGGAAATGTTTATGTATACCTTCAATGACTTTCTTAACTCTGTAAGGGAGAATGAAAATGTACATAATGTAGATCGGTATGCCTTACAAGCTACTCTAAAGAATTTGAGGTTTACCTACTTGAGAGAGTAAGGAACCTTTCCACGAAGCTAGCTTCTAATGAAATCTCTCAATAAGTTTATTCCATCCCCTTCCTCAAGTTTTCTCCCACATAGAGGCATACCCAAGTAAAAGTTTGGGAGATTTTTGATGTTGTAGTCTAGGATAGTCGCCAATATATGATGTTGTTCTTCATCAACATTTATAAAATAGCAATAGCTTTTCCTGAAGTTTATTTTCTACCCGATAGCTCTTTCATATTTGTTGGTGATACCTTTAATTGGTTCTCCACACCATGAGAAAATTTGATCCCTTCCATGCTTCCTTCCTCCGGGCTTTGAAACATAACCTACTCAAGGTTTTAGCCACAATGATGTACAAAAAGGAGGCTAAAGGGTTCCCTTATCTCAAGCCCCTTTCATATTTGAAGAAACCAATACATTTCCCATTGATAATAACCAAGAAAATTGGATATCTTGTACATGCCCGAATCATTTTAGTAAAATGAGGATGATATCCCGATCTAAATAACAGGAATTACAAGAAATCCCAAGAAACCCTGTCATAAGCCTTTTGCATATCCAACTTCAAGATCATAGTTTCTCTTCCCGAAAGCTCCATGTAATGAATAGATTCATGGATAGTGATTATTTTGTCCAAAATTTATCTTCCTGGCACAAAGGCCCCTTGGTTGGGAGAAATTAAATTACATAGGGTCTCTCTTAGTTTGAAAGCTAATAACTTATATAGAATCTTATAAATGGTGTTACACAAACTTGTGGGTCTAAAATCAGCGAGATCCTTAGCTCTAGGATTTTTAGGGATGAGAGCTAGAAAAGTGTGATTGAATTTTTTTAGTAAGCCGCTTGAACAGAAAAATTATTGTACATCTTCAATGACATAATTCTTGACAATGTCCTAGTAGAGTTGGAAGAAATAATCCGAAACCCATCCGGCCCGGACTTTTGTCACCTTCCATAACATCCAGAATACCTTTGATCTCTTCTTTAGAAGGTATACCAATAAGTTCCATATTATTAATCGACTAATAACCAACTCGAAAAGATTTAGAATCTCTTCTCTAGTGACCTCGTCAATGAGGAGATCCTTCGCAACAGGTTTTTGAAAAAGGAAATAATGGTGGAAGTTATTTCTTTTTCCTCGATGACCAAATCCCCATTCTCTTTCATGACTTATTGAGTATGAAGTTTATTGGCTTTGATAGTCGTAGAAGTGTGGAAGAATTTGGTGTTTTGGTCCCCCTCCTTTAGCCAAATGATTCTCGATTGGTATTTCCTAAAAGAGTTTGTGAGAATCGAATCGAAAATGGTGCACCATGAAGTAGTTGCACTCCAACGGAATCATAGTGGCTCTAGCATAATCGCAAGGATCGATCAACAATGGAAGAACTTGCTCAACATAAAAAAATCTTGCACATATAAGAAAGACAATACAGTGTCTTGACATGCTCATAAATTAGCAATGAAAGGGTACATATAGGGTGCTGAGTAACCCTAGTGCATGACACACAAGAAAACCCTAAACCTAACCCATGTGAGATGACCCTCCATATGTGAGTGGAGGACACATAGGATCCCATGCACCAACACCCCCTTCAACAAAGCTGGGGTAGCAGCTATGATGAGTCAGACAGAACAAGAAGACACTCCTAAACAACTAAGAAAGATGTGTCAATGGGGCCCAAAAACTAAAGGCCTGATAAGGTGCCCATATACAAACAACATATTCCTAGAAGAAGAAGAAGAAGAGAAGAAATATATATCCCGAAGAAGATGAGCAACTGCATAAGACCTCACCCCAAGAAGATACTGCAAGTGAAGAAACTTCACCTCAGTGAAGGGCTTGGTAAATATATCTGTAATTTGATTAGTTGTCTGAATGTATTGAATGTTGATGATACCATCATGAATAATCTCTCGTATGAAGTGCATATGGATCTCAATGTGCTTCATCTGCTGATGCTGAACTAGATTTCTATAAATTGAGATAGTGCTTGTGTTATCATAATAGATAATGGTAGGCCACCAAAAGTGGATGTCAAACTCTGTCAGAATACCCTATAGCCAAACAACTTCTGTGGTAGCATTAACTGCTCCTTTGTATTCTACCACTATAGAAGATATCACAATTGCATTCTACCTCTTGCTAGACCAACTAACAGGACCCGAACCAAAAGAGCGTAGCAGGAGGTAGATTTCTAATGATCTAAGTCACCGGCCCAATCGAATCTGTGAACCCTATCAAGTCTATATCCACCCCCTCCATAATAGTGAATTCCATCAAGTATAGGTGCCACGAACATAATGAAGGATTTGCTTAACTACTTTCCAATATAGCTCATGTATCTCCCGCATGAATCTGGACATGATCCCAATAGCATACGATAAATCCAAAGAGAGTGTGAGTCAAGTAAATCAAGTTCCCACCAATTGTCTATAAAGGGTACCATCAACCAAGAGAGTAGAGAAATTGGAAACCAACTTAACCTCGAAAATAAAAGGATTAGGTGAAGACTTGCAATCGGACATCTAAAAATGAGCAAGTAATTCAAGAGCATACTTAGGTTGTGAAATCACAACCCCGAGTCGATTGTGAAACTGGATCCCAAGAAAGTAATGAAGTAGACCTAAGTCAGTCATGGAAAACTTGTTTTCCAAGGTGATCTTCACACAATCAATGATAGAGGAAGAGATGTCCGTAATCAACAAGTCATCAACATAGAGAACAAGGATGAGTATGGAGTCATCTTGCCATAAAATATAAACATTTGGATCAGAGTGACACCTAGTAAACCTTGATGTAAGTAAAAAGGAGTCCATCTTGGCATACCAAGCCCGAGGGGCTTGTTTAAGGCCATAAATAGACTTATTTAACTAACAAACGAGGGAGGGATCATGGATATAACCCAAAGGTTGTTCCATGTAGATATCTTCCTCTAGGTCACCATGAAGGAAGGCACTCTTAACATCCATTTGATGGAATTTCCATCTGTTTTTCTGCGGCAATGGCAAGGGTTAGACAAATAGAAGTCATCTTTGTAATTGGAGCAAAGGTTCTAGTATAATAAACCCCAACTACCTAGGAGAAACCCTTAGCTACTAATCAGGATTTAAACTTTTCGATGTCTCCATCTACTCCATAATTTGTTCGGAATACCCACTTACACCAAACAATTTTTCTTCCTTTCGGAAGAGGGGTGAGATCCCAAGTATTATTCTTCATGAGAGGGGAATACTCCTCATCCAAGGTAGAATCCCACTCAAAAATACCAAAAGCCTCCTGAAAATACTGTGGATCGAAGCAGAGGTGAATAATGAGTGGGGTCTAATGAAATATGAGTATGTCTTATATCTTAAGTATCTCCAACTAAATCTCTGACACTTTGAAAATTTTTCCTATCCCAAAGAGGACCAAGAGGATCAGGATCAAAGTCAGAATATTCTTCACTCGAGTGAGAAGGGACATAGTCCTCATCATCACTAATTTTAGAATCAGAAGACTCACATAAATGGTTCTACGAGTGAAATCTCAGGATCCCATTTTCTCCGATACCAAACTGAAAATGAACTAAACATTGCTAGGAATATAATATGAAATGCATGGGATGTATTATTCCAATAGTAGGAGGATATTAATACACAAATCTTGATCCTATTAAAAATGATTCAAGGCTTATCTTGAAGAGTATCCCTATTATCCCTCTTAGATGAGTTGTGTGATACAACTCATTATACACACACTACAATAAACCTTTAGTTCACACTATAGTTATAATTTTCCTAACAATCACCCCCTTAGTGTGAACATGGGGAAAGCTATCTCCTGTACTTGCTCATGTTTTACATATGGTTTTACAATTGGTTAACCACTAACCACAAGAAGGTTTTCTAGGACAACCAACAACCATATCTGTATGTGTTTTTCAAGAGATCCACAAACTCTCAAGAAGGTTTTAGAATGGAACCAACAATCATTTCATAGCACAGTACATTATTTTTTCTTTTACCATTTTCAATACAGAAGAGGAGATTGTAGAAGGAAAGAAACATGTTTTGAATAGGAATGGGACTTCTGTTCATTATTACAACAGAAAATAAACACACAACACAACTGAAAGAAGGTCACCAATATGCTGAGCAATCTCTTTGTTGGTGACTAACAAGAGATGTTGTTTTCCTCCTCCTTGCCTCCAGCCTCCAAGTGTTTCTAGAACAGAAAGTCATCAGAATTGTAGTCAGGTTCTTCTGGTGTTGGTTCTTCTGTTTCTGATTCTTCTTCAGCAGCTACATTTGCCTCTTGCATTTTAAGCTTTCCTTTTATGATGTCTTTGGCACGAGTAATACAGAAAGAAGCTCTATGTCCTTTTCTCTTGCAATAATAACATTCTGTTTCTTCTTTGTTCTTTGAAAAATTTGTATGTCTTTTGTTTGTATAGAGGGCATTTTCTTCCTGAATGTCTTCTTTTGTTCTTTTCTCCTCAGCTAGGAGTGCAGAAATCATGTCTTCTAGTGATTGTGAGGGCATCTGTCCGAGAGTGAAAATGACATTACTGTATTTAGGAAGAAGACTGTTTAGAAGTATGGCTTTAGCATCTTCGTCATCTACTATAGCTTTTACTTCTGCAAGTTGCCTTATGAGTGATCTCAGTTCATTGATGTGACTTGACATTGTCACATTATCATTCATTTTGAGTTTGAATAATTGAATTTTTAATGAAAATTTTGCATTGATTGCATTTGAACCGAAATTTTTCTGAGTAGTTCCCATATTTCTTTAGAAGATTTTTCTAGATCCACATAGTGTAGCTCAGTGTCAGATAGGGAAAGTCCTATTATTTCTTTTTCCTTATCATCCCTTGTTTCCCACTCTATTAGTTTTGCAGCGTCTGTGGGTTTTGATTCATCTCCTGATACAATCCTCCATAAATTTTTATGCATTAATTGCATTTGGATTTTAACTTTCCAAGTGTGAAAGTTTAATCCGTTGAACTTATCTAGTGGGATGTCCATGATTCTTCAGAGTGTCAGTTTCAACCGATAATGCACTCTTCAATTTTTTATTTTTTATAGGTGTCGAATACAATCGAGAATGCACCCTTTACAATATAGATTAAAAAAGTAATCACAACAAATTACTTTTTAAATTTACATAGATACATCTATATTATAAATCAAATCATTAATCTAACATGAGTAATATGTGAAGAACAAATAACAATAAAAAATAAATAGACTTTAGATCTATATCATAAAGTATATTAACCTTGTTTTATTCATATCTCAATGAATGAGATTCACAAAGGACGCCACAGGTCAGAACGGTGCACGAGGGGGTCACATATGTGTCAGAACCCAAACTCATGGTCATGGCAATGCATCAATCTTGCATGTTGGAAAGGGATAGATCTTCACACGCTACGATAGATTTGTTGATGTTTGATAGACCACCACTAATTGTGTCGAATTCACAATGGATAGTGAGCTTTCTCAGGGGAATGCACAACACAATGACCCAGAGCTGAATTAAATTGGTACGTTGATGGCGTATGAGAATAGTGCAATGACTAATGCAGGTCTGTGCACTCAGTTATGGATCATAATACAATGCCATCACAAATTTCTGCTCAGATCTCAGACGTTTGGTATTTAAAATCACCGATGCAGATAATATGTGCTCAAGAGTCATGGCAGGAGGTGAGCACCCAATAGAGCCCACACAAAGGCGTTAGGAAGCTTCTTGATACAAGATCAAATTCCACACAATTTTGAGAAACTAAATTTGGGTGATCAACTACTAAATGCAGATATGTAGATAGTGGGTGCAAAATTGAAATAACACCAAACGATCTAAAAAAATGGTAGAAGAAGTCATGATTCATGACTCATGGCAAGCTTTGAACAACATGGGCATCACGTGCAGTAGGAAAATATCAATTGATGAGATCTCATCATTGGAAATGCTACGTGAACAGAAATGGTTCGCAAAATCTTAGAATCCCATTTGCTCGATTCCAAACTAAAAATGAACTCAACATTGCCAGGAATATAATATGAAATGCACGGGATGTATTATTCTAATAGTAGGAGGATATTAATACACAAAGCTTGATCCTATTAAAAAGGATTCAAGGCTTATCTTGAAGAGTATCCCTATTATCCCTCTTAGATGAGTTGTGTGATACAACTCATTATACACACACTAGAATAAACCTCTAGTTCACACTATAGTTATAATTTTCCTAACAGGCAGAATCTCACTCAAAAATACTAGAAGCCTCCCAAAAATACTGTGGATCGAAGCAGAGGCAAAGAATGAGTGGTGTCCAATGAAACTGAGTGAGTATGTCTCATATCTTAAGTATCTCCAACTAAATCTCTAGCATTTTGTAAATTTTTCCCATCCTAAAGAGGACAAGGAGGATCGGATCGAGTCGAAGATTCTTCACTCGAGTGAGAAGGGACATAGTCCTCATCATCACAATCTGTCATAATCATAAGACTCAAAGGTCTGATGGTCGGGAGGATCAGAAAGAGGAGCATGCTCAACAACATCATCATCTGATGAGTGAGAATTCGAATCAGTGAGCTGAAGAACCACAATAGGTAGAGAAGTAGAAGTCAAAGAAGACTCATCAAACTTAACATTTCTCTCAATATAAATCTCATGAGAAGTAGGATTCAAAATCAATATCCCTTCATGCCATCAGGATACCCTACAAAGATACAAGGTTTTGATTGTGGTTCCAATGCCTTGCATTTCTTCTTGGGAATCCGATCCATAGCCTTGCATCCAAAGAATTGAAAGTGATCAACATCGGGCTTGTGTCCAAACCAGGCTTCAAAGGGTGTCATCCCTCTTATTGCCTTGTGTGGAACACGGTTCTGAATGTAATTATAAAAATTCATTGCTTCAACCCAATACTGCGGAGGAAGAGACTTTGAGTGAATCATACAAGTGGCCATCTCCTTAAGAGTACGGTTCTTTCTTTCTGCTACTCCATTCTGTGAAGGGCTATAAGAAATTGTATGTTGCAAAGAGATCCCTTCAAAAGTACAAAAATCCATGAACCTATTGTTTACATATTCACCTCCATTGTCGGTTCGAAGAACCTTAATAGACCGTTCGCCTGTTTCTCTAGCAAGAGCCTTAAAGTCCTGAAAATGTTCAAAGACTTCAAACTTAAGCTTAAGAAAATATACCCAAGTATATCGTGAATAGTCATCAATGAAGGTGAGCACATAAAGATCTTTAGTAAATGAAGGAGATAGAAATGGATCGTAAAAATCGTTGTAAACAAGATCCAAGGGACGAGTAGCTCTCCAGGATTTTCCTTTGTCAAAGTTATTTTCAGGATGTTTTCCAAGGGTACAACCCTCACAAAGACCCTTAGAAAACTTGACACGGGGTAACCCGTTGACCATTTCATTTTGGCTCAATTGTTCAAGGTAGCGATAATTTAGATGTCTGAAACACTGATGTCATAGCTTACTAAACTCACTTGCATGATTGAGCAAGTCAATGGGTGCATAATCATAAGTAAAGTGGTAAAAGGTATACAACCATGAAT
Organism: Taxus wallichiana var. yunnanensis; assembly: GCA_018340775.1. NCBI lineage: Eukaryota > Viridiplantae > Streptophyta > Pinopsida > Cupressales > Taxaceae > Taxus > Taxus wallichiana. The sequence continues at coordinate 507,670,817 of CM031236.1, read as the reverse complement.
GGTGATCCGCCTTTCCCTCAGCCACTATAGTGTCATTGTTAAGCTCATGAATAATCACCGAGTTAGGACCAAATTCCTTTTGCATTCCTTCACCAAGGTGAGTAATTTGGTAAACCGATATGAGATTGGTAGAGAGATCAGGAACACTCAACACTTGGTTGAATGTTCCCCCATCCATCTCCACCGATCCACTATTGAAAACCGACACTGTCATGTCATTACCTATCATGATTTGGGACATACCACAAGGCTCGATGTTGGAGAACTCAACATGTAAAGAATCCATGTGGTGTGAGGCACCAAAATCTATAATCCACGTCGATGAAGGAACAACTTTGGCTACAAGGGCTTTTCCTTTCTTCTTATCAAATTTAGACCCTTTTGCAAAGTAGAAGACTCGGCCTTTGGAGAATTTTGTTTGATAGACTCAAGAACACCTATTTGATTTTTCTCAAGTAAATGATTAAGGTGATCAATTTGTTTTCTCATATATGATGCTCTTTATGACCAGGATTATTTCAATAGGAACACAAAAACTTGTCTTTCTCTGCTCTAGGCTCGAAGTCAAAGCATTTGTGTTAAATTTATTTTTCTTCTTGGTTTCCGTCTTAGGTTGATCCTTTATTTCTTTCTTATTTTCAGTCTTCTTTTCCTTACTAGTACTTACTACAAGGGCATGTGACTTGGACTTGAGAGACCCCATTTGAATGATTTTGTCCTGTTCTCAAATGAGTTGGGATGAAAAATAGTCAAAGGAGGGCATATTCCAATCATTTCTCAAGGTAACTTTTGTGGCGTAAAAAGTTGACATAAAGACAGAATATTCAAGACCTAACTTAGAGAGAATTGACAAGATCAATTGAGAACCTTTCTTCTCTACTTGACGTTCCTTTAACAATAATATACTATGGACAAACTTAGAGAAGTATGCTTGTAGGTTTTCAAAATCACTAGGATTTAACCCTAGTAGTTTGTTTTCCAACTCATGCGCTCTCACGTCATCTTGTTGTCCAAACATGTTATCTAATGTTTTCCACGCAAAATTAAGTGTTTCAGATGACTCAATGTGGAAGAGAAAGTCAGGAGAAACAAACATGCAAAGAAGACCTAAAGCTTCATCACTATGGTTTAACCACTTTGATTTTTTAAGGTCGTCATCTAGTTCAGTCTCAGTTCCCATGGTGATGTGGAATAACCCTTTACCTCTTAGTTTCATAATCATTTTTGATCTCCACTTGAAAAAAATTGAACAATATAAGCAAAGGAAGTGAATAAACATCCATTGTGAAGAGAGAGAGAAGGAATGCAGAAAAGAATCACAACCAACCAGACAATATAGAAACCCCTGCTTTTGACACTTTATAGTTGAGTGTGTTGGATACAATCGGGTCCAAGCACGCATCTTGAAACAGTTGGTAACTCGCCTTGCAATCAACGTAATAACGCAAGAGAGGAGACAACAATCGTGTTTCGTGGAGCGCAGAAAAGTGACACCGTATACAAGAACAACTGGAAAAAACTAGGAAGGAGGTGAAATCAAATCCTGGTTGTGAGAAAGAGCATCTCACATTGCAAAGGATACCCCCTTGCTGCAAAAATGGTGGCGGAAGCACTCACTCACACAAGCAATAATAAGGGTAAAATACAATGAAGAAAGGAACTCAAGATGAGTCCGAAGACCTCCAGAATGCCGGAAAGGCATGCGAGAAGACAAAAAGGTGCTCAAGGAGTGATACTACACACTTGAGCACACAATTAGTAAAAAATTGACAATAATGCCTAAAAATTATCGCTTTGAACACCCAATTTGGCTAATTTTAGAGCTATTGGAGTTTTAAAAAACAAAAATTTAACGTTAATTTTAAAAGATGATTTTAATTATTTTATCTAATTGAGAATGAAGAGATCGTAATTAATAGAAATAGATTTAATTACAATTAAATCTAATTAATTACGAATAGAAACTAATTAAGATCTATTAAATGAAATCTTAATTAAAAATCAAATATACTTCCCTTTTTTAAAAATTCAAATTTGAATGGTTTCCCACTACAATTTGAATATTTTCGTTAACTTGCCTTAAATAAATTTAAATGAACTTACCGTTACGAAGAAATTCTAATTAAGATCTAGTGCAAATTAAATCCTAATTAAAAAGTAAATATACTTTCCCTTTTAAAAGAAATTCCCACAAAAAAATTAGAAACATACAACCATAAATGATTTTTTTAAAACTTACCAACCGGCACGTGGCTCGGTGGAAACTGTTAGAGGTGGGAGGATCCCGGTTTGGGTGGAGAGCCGTTGGAGAAGCCAACGGATCCAAGCAGGAGGAGAGAGGAGAAGGCTTAGGGCAGAGCCAAAACACAAGTAAGTGTGAACCTGGGAAACCACACACAGAGCTCATGGCAGAGGGCGAGCCAAGAAGGGAAAACAAGAGAGAATGGAGATGGCTCAGGGAAGAGCAAAACAATCCGCTCAAAAATGACTCACTCAAAACACAACTCGTTAAGCACAAGGTAACATGGAATATCTCGGTGGAGTTGGTAGAACACGACTTGGCCAGAAGAACAAACCAACTCGGTAGAGGTGAAACATGAGGTAAACCAAAAATCACTCACACAGAGCAACTCGGTTAAGAGGGTAGCTCAGAGGAGTTTGAAAGGAGCTCGCAGGAGAGTTGAGGAGCTCGGTGGAGAGCTCGGTTGGGAGAAGTGCACCAAAACACCAAACTTCAAACCTGAAATTTGAACCTGTATTCTGCAAAACCACCATGCAAAAAACACAGAGACCAAGCAAACAAAGATCTAATTTTTTTCCAGTTTAATAAAAATTAAAAACTAGAAAATAACCTCTATTTTAATCGATCTACCATTTAGCTACGATTAGCTAAATATAGTCAGTAAAACCCCCGAAAGCTTCAGAATACCTACACATGCACAAAAAACAACTTTCCAAGAACAGTTTGATAAATACGCTAGCAATAAATTTCCATAATATAACTATCAAAAACTTGCACGAGGAGTAAAAAATGAGACCAAGAGTAATCAAAACTCAAATGATGAATGCATGTTTACCCGATCTCAACTCTGATACCATGAAAGTTTGTGAGAATCGAATCGGAAATGATGCACCACGAAGTAGTTACACTCCAATAGAATCGTAATGGCTCCAGCGTAATCACAAGGATCGATCAACAATGGAATAACTTGCTCAATAGAAACAAATCTTGCACATACAAGAAAGACAATGGAGTGTCTTGACATGCTCATAAATCAGAATGAAAGGGTACATATAGGGTGCTGAGTAACCCTAGTGCATGACACACAAGAAAACCCTAAACCTAACCCATGTGAGATGACCCTCCATATGTGAGTGGAGGACACATAGGATCCCACACACCAACATTTCCGGTATACCTTTTCCCTATGCAAAATATTGTGATAGTCAGAGAGCATAATCTTTTCTTTTGCTTTATCCTCAAAACTCCACCCCCCTTTTTCCATATTTTCTTCAAGAACTCTAAGATCCTCTGTTATTCTACTTTTTGGAGGAAGATGTTTCTAAAAATCTCCTTGTTCCATATCTTTTTATTGTTATTCCCATTAATTTTGACCATATTATTGATTGATTTGGAAAATGACGAATATCCTTGTTTAAAATACTTAAAAAAAAGAAAAAAATAATCTTTAAAATTTTGAATATAATTTTAATATAAATTCAATACTTTATTAAATTGAAATGAGAATATTACTCCTCTATTTAAAATATTTATATAATTTAGTATAACTTTTGAATTATATATATTGTCCATAATAATAAAATTGTGTAAATTTTAATAATAAATGAATATGTAATTTTTATAATTATATAAAATTTCCCAATTTTTTTATAGTGAAAAGTTTTTATGTTGTTATTGTTCTCTTTCTTCTTCAAATGTTAAAAACACACCGTGTTTTTCAAAGCATGTTGAAAAATTAAATTAAAATAATTCTAATTAATAGAAAACACAAAAAAAAAATTCATAATTCTCTTAAAAAATAAAACATATTATTATTAATTAGAAATAGAAACATAAATTATTTTATAATCAACCAATTCATATTTTGTGTAAGTTGTGTAACCTCCGCACTATAAATATAATAATAATAAATTTATTAAATATTAATTCTTTAACAAAATATAAAGAACAAAACATAAAAATGAAAAAGTCTTAGTATTTGTTTATTGTGATTTTTTGTTTATAATTATTTTATAATATCTTTTTATTGTTATTCCCATTAATTTTGATCATATTATTGAATGATTTGGAAAATTATGAATATCCTTGTTTAAAATACTTTTAAAAAATAAAAAATTAAACTTAAAATTTTGAATATAATTTTAATTAATGTTTTAATATAAATTCAGTACTTTATTAAATTGAAATGAGAATATTACTCCTATATATAAACTATGTATATAATTTAGTATAACTTTTGAATTATATATATTGTCCATAAGTAATAAAATTGTTTAAATGTCAATAATAAACAAAAATGCAATTTTTATATAATTGTATAAAATTTCAAAAAAATTATAGTGACAAGTTTTTTTGTTGTTATTTTCTCTCTTCTTCAAATGTTGAAAAACACGGTGTGTTTTTTATTAATGGGTGGAAAATAATACAATGTGTTTTCACATAAATGTTGAAAAACACATTTTGTTTTTCAAAATGTGGAAGACATATCATTTTCCACTGCTTTTTCAACTTGTGGAAAACACATTGTGCTTCAACATGTTCAAAAACGTAGTGCTTTTTCAAGAATATTTTTCATTAGTGTTTTCCAGGACTTCACTACTACAATTACCTATAGAGATGACTCTAGATATTGTTTAATGAATTTTATGTATTCCAATTCCAATCCTACAAACATTTCCTAATCGATAAAACAATCAAGTACTAAGATTTATATATTAAAAATTCATTTCCACCAATTAAGAATTCAACAAGTGTGTCCTCTTCTATATTGACAAAATGAATAGTTTCACCAAATGAATATCCTAATGGCTTCATGTTTACCTCGATCTGTTATCACAATTTTACCCCTAGGAAAATTGATCAAACACAACCCCACTTAAGAAAATCGGGAGGAGATCTTTGGGTTCAAATGTTATCATGCAAGAGGGTGTTCAGATCCAACAACCAAGGGGCAAGTGGGCCCATTTTTTTCAAGTGAAGAGTAGGGTAAAATATGAGGTCGAACGGTAAAGGAGGCTAGAGGCTCAACAGAAGAAAACTGGAAAGGCTCAAGTTTTCGGACTTTGTATATGATTCGAATCAAGACCCAAATCACCTAGAAGTATGAACAGATCACCTCAACAAGACACCACATGTCAACTCGGTGCATCTCCAAAGGTTGAATAAAAATCAATCTCCAAGTGTGCACGAGCTCACCACATTTTGAGTCCAAATGGGGGCATGATGGGGCCACTGATCCAATAGTTTAAGGAGAAAGGATTCAATGAAGCCTCCACATGTCTCATCGGGGCACCTTCAAAGGTGTGACCCAAGGCAGAGACTCAAACAAGCGCCAACCCTCCACATGTCCAGTGGTCTACAAAGGATTCAAAATCAACACGAAAATTCCTTTAAGATAGGGGTGAAAAGTCGCACCTTCTAAGGTGCCGCGTGCCTCAACAACACAACTTCAGGGGAAGGACCAAGGGATAGTCCCCAAATGAGCACGCTTTCCACATGTCCAAGGTCCGAAAAGGGGATAGAGTCACCATTAATCAACTAAGTATAAGAGGGTCGTGGAAGCCTCCACATGTCCAATCGACACACCTCTGAAGGTCAGGTCCAAATAGGGTCTCCAAATGAGCGGGAAGCCTCCACGTGTCTCGGGTTAGACATAAAGCCTTCCATGAATAGAAGGGACTTAAGCAGTAACATGAGGAAGGTAGAGAAGAGCTGTGGAAGGTGCCATATCTCCCAAAAACGCAACTACAAGGGTCCCACTCAGAAGGTAGAATTCATTTGAGATTAATCCCTAAGGACAAGGCAGGCCAATGGAAAGCTTCATGTGTCTCGCCCTAGGCTCCTTGGAGGGGTGAATCCAAAGGTAGTCTCCAAAAGAGCCCCGTAATGCCATGTCCCTTATCAAGTCTAAAAAGGGTCTCATTACATTCTCAAGTAGCATAGCCGCAGAAGGAGCTATGTGTCAACTTGATGTAACTTTAGAAGTGAGACCGAAGGGGGGTTCCCAAACATGCGTGGAGAGTCTTCCACATGTCTCGATTCACGTGGCAAAGTGTCTCCACTAACAGAGGGGCTAAGGCAGAATACAAAGGAAATAGATCAGGCCCACAAATGGCCATGTTGTCTCTTCTCGGCACACCTTAGGAAATTTCTAGGAGGGGATGAATCTTCAACATAATGTAAAGGGCTCTATGTAGATCTTTGCAGGATAGAAAAACCCAAGACCTTTCAAGATGGCCATATATTTTGATTGGGATCTCAAATTTGAGCGGGAAGGGACGTTTTGGGAAATTCTTAACTATCTTTAATTAACACCATCATATTTAAATCCGCCATTTCGAGGTCAAAAATAAAACATGTCTCATTATTCGCCATAATGAAGGACACTAAATTATTTTATAAGGAACAACACGTGAAGGCATGAACTCACTATAAATAGGGGAACCCATCATTGTAAAAACAACATCAAATGAATTTTAATGCTTGGGGTTGTTGAGTAGGTGAATTCAATGCATATCTTGGGGTGGTTGGAGAAAATTTTGAATTCTTCCCTTTCATTTTATAATCTCTTTTCTTCTATATACATGTAAAGGAGGGGCGTATTTCAAGGGTTGATCATTTTTTCTCTCCCGCCTCCCTCTCTCTTTCTTCCTTAGGGTAGAATGTGGAGTCTAAGCCTCCTCTCTCGGCTATAATGGAATTTTTTGCATTTCTCACCTCTCATCATTACATGGGTATACTTTGCATATATTTGTGTCCATTATAATTTAGGATCCATGTTTAATGGGTAATGGTGTTCCATGTAAAATTGTATTTTGGTCTATGGTGCATCTTGTCCAACCCTCTCCTTTGCTCACCTCTCTCCACTTTTAGAAGCCGAGATTGTGACCAACAACCTCCTTCTTTCAACATGTGTATCACACATTATAGTGTAGGCTTTTTTCATGCACAATGTTTTCTATCTCAACCTATGTTTTTAGAAGTGTTAGATTAGGATTAGATAGTTTTCTGTACTAGAATAACTTGATAGGTAGTTTAATGAGCAAGAGTCAATTCCAATCTACAAACATTTATTTAGAGGTCCATCTCAAGTCCGTAAGTCTCATACTAAGATTGAGAGATGGTCCAATGTTATGCAATCACACTTCAATGCCTCACTCATATCCTAGGCAAAATCTAGGGGTGCATCAATGATTTTTCACTAACAATAATTTACTTAAAAGTAGAAGGGAGATAATTTATGTTCAACAAAATTTTCACACAAAACCCATTATTGGCCAATTCAAATTTTGAGGATGAATAATCCAAAAAGAACACTCAACTTGAACTTTAATAAGGGAGAGTATAATATATAATAAGATGATTAATTAGATGCAAGAAAAAGATATATAATGTATTATGAGAATAGGTAGTGAGAAACACCCTCTAGAAATAGGTGATTGAGTAATCCATCAAATCAACCAAATAAATGTTTCCTAAAAGCGAGGATGATTTAAAAGAGTCTTGTGATAATGAATTTGATGGAAAATAAATGGGTAGTCACAACCTATGGATGTTGATGTAGTACAAAAGGGTGCCACAAAGAAAGGAGAATGTGAGAAGATGCCAAGTTGGGCTAGTGGGGAACTCTCTCAATGTGTAGAAGGAAACAAGGTTACTGATATTAGGCTTGCAACAATTTCTGTAGGCATGGTTGTGCGAGGAGGATTGGGAAAGCTCAAAATTTGAGGAAACCATCCATTTCGAGGGCTGAGTGATCTGGGGCTTAATGTTTTTGGCCTTGGTTGTCCAACACACAAAATTTAGTTAATCCTTATTGCAGGTCATTGGGCATTATTGCAAGACTTTGATTGAGTTAATCCTTGTGAACCTTCAAAATGTTATAGAGAAGTATCCTAATTCATGGGAAATGAATCAAACATGCAAATATTTAAATAAACAATAAAAAATGATTTATAGACTTGAGTTTAATGGTAAATAGACAACAAAAATGATTTCATTGTGAATTTGGGTTTCCTATTTTGTTTTCTATTTTTCTCCAAGTGTTTAAACAACAGATTGTGTTTTTCCTCCAAGCATTGAAAACACACTCTATTTTTCAACTTGAGGAAAAACACAATTTGTTGTTTAAACGATTGAATCCATGTAGGAATTGGGAGAAAATAGATATACTTTGAATTTTAAACATAATAAAACAAACCTAGAACTAGTGAACTCTACAAAACCCTTTCTATCACGAAAATGGAATTCTTTGGTGTTGCAATTTGTTCACAACCTAACTTAGAGAAAACAATTTTTTCCAAAAATGTAGTGAAAGTGAAAAACTTTTGCGAACTAGTTTATGTTTTAGGATGTTTTAACAAGAGGAATTCCTTCACACCAAACCATTTTAATTACCTAGAGGAGTGTGATTTAGTGGTGCTATGAAAATTTATGCTCGATCATATGTCCACATTGTCTAGATAGTCTGTAACATTAAACTCATCCCTGCACACAAGTTCGACAATAACAAGTTGAAAAAAGGCTATGAATTTTCTAGTGTCATGAAAATTACAACACGTTATACCAAATATGAAGGATGTGCTATGTAATATGGTGCACTCTATGGTACATTTTATGTATGGTGGTGCATTATGTGGATAGAATAACCTCTGTTATTCTTCTAGTGCCATTATTAGATTGCACTATGAAAAAATCAAGGGTGGGGAAAATCTCAAAATCACGTTAAGAGTTTGGTTGACCGACCAAAAGAATTTCAAAATAATCTAGGCCTTTTCCTTCTTTAATATACTTACATTTGTTTTGACACGATACAGGATAATTAGGAGCCAACTATCCTAGCAATATAATTGCATGGCCCCCATGATGGGCATGCATCCATACATGCGCAGGTGGGACCCACAAATTCGTTGTGTGGTATACACAAAACCCACTAGTTATATTTGTTTTTGGTTTTGTGGTATACACGCAATGTGTATACCACAAAAATATTTGTGATTTGAACCCATGACCTCTCACATACAAGGACACATGCCTACCAATCCACCTAACCCATGCCACATGCCACCATTTGATTTCATTTATATTTATATTAATGATTCTCGAAATGTGTGTATAGTGGGACCCAGCGCAAGCATGGATGGATGGGGCATGTATGGGGACATATAATGTGCACCTATTGTCTTGCCAAAATAGCCACCGGCTAATGGAGCTAGCTATCCTGGGTGATAAAATCGTTGGGCCCCCACACTAATGACCATAAGATGTCATACCGATGGCATACATGCATATTTGTCTTTGGGACCCGCATCCTCCTCCATGGCATCCTGGGCCTATCAACCGCTTCAATAATATCTCAAGCAATCACATAAATCGTTTCATCAAAGCCGATGTGAAGGGAAGATACAAGCAAATTGATGGGATGAGGAAAGTACGTAAGAAGTTGGCAACATTTAATGCAATATCTACCTGTGCCGGAAATGATCAAACAAGGAATAATAAAACAAATAGCTTTGGTGCCAAACCCACAAACCGTAACTTGCTCCGCCTCGATACGCAACCTTCCACTATGTAGATTTGCCTTACAAATTCAGGAGAATTTTGAGTTATTTAAAGAACATTCAGGTGTTATGCATAAACACGTACTTAATAGACATTTTAAATTAGTTCACAGATAGACATTTTGTATTATTAATCAGTCGTATAGATTTGTGAAGTTTTTTTATGCTTAAACACTTAATAGCAATATACATAGTGTGATATACACACTATGATATACACATTGTGTGTATACCACAAAAGAGAGATAAAAAATACACAAGCAATATACATGTGTGTGTATACCATAGAAGAGATAAAAAAATACACAAGCAATATACACATTGTGGTATTTTGGATTGTGATATACACACGGTTTGTATACCACAGTAAGAGAGATAAAAAATACACAAGCAATATACATTGTGGTATTTTGGATTGTGATATACACACGGTTTGTATACCATAGAAGAGAGATAAAAATACACAAGCAATATACACTGTGGTATTTTGGATTGTGATATACACACTGTGTGTATATCATAGAAGAGAGATAAAAATATACAAGCAATATACCCACTGTGATATGTGTATAGTATCAATATACTTATAGTATCAATAGCAAGATACACATTGTGATATACACATTTTTTTGGTATTTTGGATTGTGATATACACATTGTGTGTGGTATTTTGGATTGTGATATACACATTGTAGAGCAATCTTCTGCGAAGTATATATAATTTTGTCTAGTTTTGGGATTCTGATTTTTAAATTGTAGATGAGTGATATGTATGCGTGGAAGATATATTTTTTAAGCTTGTTGAAGTTCCATAGAAACTTAGGAGTCATATTGAGTTTAGCTTGTGCTTGATCAAGCTCTTCCTTGATTTTTTCAACCACATCCTCTATCATTTTATTAAATGACTTGATTACAGAAATGGGATCAACCACTACCCCAATACCTTCCAAGTGTGGATTAGTTTTTTCCTCTTTCTTTTTTTACTATATAAGGAGATGATGTTTTCATCATTTTGTAAGAGGGTAGTGTGTCTACCATGTTGTAATTTTTTCATAGTTACCTTCCTTAGGCTCCTATATGCTTTGTTAAGTCTAAAATTGACCTCAAGAGGAGCATACACTGATTACTACACCTTTTCCAATTACATGATGATCCATCCTTATCTGGTCATAGTGGAAGTGTTCTATGTAGATGTTATGATAGCCAATGATTGTGATGTTCCCATTGAAGTCATTGTTCCAACGGAGGAAACAATGGTAGAAGAAGGGGGTGTCGAAGATGACACAAAGGTGGAAAAAATGGGAGAAGAAGAAGAAATGGTGATATATGGAGGAACAATTGTGGAAGATGGAGGAACAATTTTGGAAGCACCAACATATGCACTATCTAACTTTGGGGTTCTGAAGGTGAAGCATTAGATGTGAAAGGAGACCAATCCAAAGAAGTAATTAGTGGTGATGTCACCCTAAACTTTACAAAACAAATTGCATAACTAAACAACAAAATATAACACCATTTCCATCCATCTAGCCAAGGTTCTAAGTCTAGGAATGTAACATTAAGATAGAAGCTTAAAAGAATGGTTAACTAGTATGAAAACAATACAAAATCTAACTAAACATTCCTACTAATATGCTTGAATTACCTAACATGGGCCTAAATAGACCTAAGAGGGAAATCAAAAGGTTATGGTTCTACTCCAAACAAGGTGAAATGGTCTCTCCTAATGACTACTTTGTCATTTTGGATATCCATCTACTAACCCATCAAGGCTTTAAGCAAGGATTGAACTTGGCTATATATCATATTTATTATATGAGATGCAAATCAAAGCGTGGTGTAGAATATAAGGGAATTAGGTGCACTCTTTTTATAGTTTTACTTTTGGGAGAAAATTTTATTTTGGTGCATGTGGGAATAAAATATCCAAATTAGATTAGAATTTCTAATCATGATTAGGCCTTGCTTATCACAATTAGTGAATTACCAAGTGATTAAGAGGTGTGAATCCCTAACCAACCGCTTAGGGTCAACTAGGAGGCTAGGATAAGATTTTGAAGCTTGTTGAGATGTTATGGAGGTGAATGTGGTAATTTTGAGTGGTTAGAAGATGGGTTTGAGTCAATATTAGGTATATTGACCAAAACAAGGGAAAAATAGGCTTAATTAGCTAATAAATGCTAATTGTTTGTTTTGAAGAGGATTTTGACTTATGATTCGCCGTAAAGTGACATCCTAAATGCGAAAGGGGTTACACAATCAACAAAGCATTGTTAATTAGATAAAGTGGTAAGAAACATTAGTTAATTAGAAAAGAGCACTAATTACAATGAAAGTGGCAAGAATGAGAGTGATTTAAGTGCCTTTTGGCAATAGGATTGTAAAAGCGGAATTTGGGTGTCTACATTTTCCCTTGTTTGAGGTGAAGTTAGTGACTTCACTTCAAACATAGTAGAAAAGCGTAAAACAAGTAAATTTTTGAAGAAAAATTAGCAGGATGAAGGATGCCCCCTTGAGTGTCGAGTGGGTGATAAAAGAATTCAATTGACAATCAAAAATATGATTTGAAATGGATAGAAGAAAATGAGTCAAAACGGGCGTGAAACCCTTAGGTATTGAGAATGAATAAGGATAGGGATAAACGTGGTTGTTTATTGCCCCAGGTGATTTGGAAGAAAAATTAGTAGTGGTAATAAATGATAATGGAGAAGAAATGATTAATGGAGAAATATAGGACAAGTCCAACCTTTGCATCCAACCTTTCCATAAGCAACTAGTTTATATCATTTTTCCCCTAGGTCTACATCATCGGCCTTTATTTAAAATTAAAAAGTGTAAGATCACATGAAAATCTATTTTACTAACAATAGTTTACTATTAAAAATACGTAACTCTATGCAACGTACATTATGCAATGTAATACGAGAAAGTAAACTAGCTAACCTAATAGAGAAACTAGTACAATCACACATACTCAAACAAACAACGTTTAAGATAGTTGCACCAATGTTTTTGTTATCAAGTTACAGCTTCTTGAATGGGTTAGGCCCCAACCATACAATAGAGGAGAAAAGAAGAAGAGGAAAGGAGGAAGAAGGGAGGGGGATGGGAAGAAGAAATGCCACCGTCTGCCTCAGCAGGAGAGAGGACAGGTACAAGAAACACTAAGACACGAGGTGCAAACAAACAAAACTCCAAAGGCCAAAACCTAAACACTCAGCCAATTTGGGTGCCCGCACACCTGTTAGCCTCACGTAGAAGGAGGTGGAAGGCACCACTTGCCCTATCCTTGAGCTCTGCCACTTTTCAGTGGCAGAGTGAACAGGAAACATGGCCTCATCAATGTGCACCTCGGGGAGGAGTCTGTGATCAAGCCGACCCACCAGATAAAGACTGAACATTTTGAGCATAACAGAAGAAGATCATGATACTGGCCGTAGAGCCACTAAATACTATGACCAGACCGATGGCAAGCTCATCAACTTCTTCGACCCACAAAAGAGGATCTGGGAGGAGAAGTTGAGCAGTTCTTCATGAAGACCGACCCTGTGAGCTGGGTATATCTCGTCATCAGCGATGAATTTGACAACAATCGGGTCCCAATGTAGAAGCAAATAGAAGGAGACAAAAGCCGAAGCGATCTCCGAGTTGGAACGAGCACGCTGTGACCGGAAGCGATAGGAATCACCCAAGATAGATTCAATTGCTTCGGCCTCCTCATGAGAAGAGTAACGAAAGACTTTGGAGAGATGATTTCTATCAATTTCATGAGGTGAAGCTTCTTCCTGGAACCGAGCTGCGAAGAAAAACAAAAGGGAAGCCAAGGAACGCCATGAAGGGAGAGAAGAAATGAGCAAGCTATGTAAAAACAATGGAACAGGGGCATGAATCCACACCAAGCCAACGCCCACGCCTAAAAGAGGCATTGCATGTGTGGAGGGACAAATCCAATCTACTACTGTGTACCCTACTACTCGTGTGAGATGATGCAAGAGAGGCCTTGCCATGCTTCAACATATCTCGAGATGATACGGTGGTGACAGGGTGATCAATGGAAAAGTTTGCTAGAAGATCCGCAACATGATTAGCTTCTCGAAAGATATGATTGATGTGCCAGTGCGAATTTTGCCAAGCCAAAAGAGGATATTGGAAATGAAAGGATTAATTTTCCACGAAGGGGAAGACCCACTAGAGATAGCTTGAATAATGATTTGGGAATCACCTTCAATGAAAAGGGATTCACATCCTAGGTGAACTACCAATTTGACCCCTTCCAATAGCGCTTGAGCTTCAACCAAATTACAAGAGCAATCAAGAAGTGGAAAGGAACCTACAGAAATGAGATTACTTGAATCACTCCTGATAATACAACCAACACCAGATTTACCAGGGTTCCCCCTCGAGGCACCATCAAAATTCAGTTTCCACATGCCCCTAGGGGGAGGTCGCCATTTGGCCCTTTTTCTTCTAATTAATTTCTCAACTTGGGAGAGGCCTTTTTGATGATGGAACCAGGTGGGGAGTTTGATGAGAGGCCATGAATTTCTGATAATCACATCTCTAGAAGAAAAATGGGATTAGAGAGGTTGTTTTTACTGACTATTTCGAGATGGCCACTTCCAGCTTATTAAGAAAAACAGGGAGCTCTGCAGATTGTTCCCGGAATAAACGTAAATTACGTTCCCACCAAATGTGCCAGATAAGGAAAAAAGGAGCAATGATCCAAATAGAACTGAGGGAACTATCTTGTCCTAATCTAGGCCAAGAGAGGAGAGTATCTCCAATATTTTTACAAGGAACCCAAGCAAGATTCAATTTAGATAAAAGCCAATGCCACAACATGGAAGCAAAGGAACAAAAAAGAAAAAGATGATCCAAATCCTCCTCGGCTTCACCGCAGAGCACACATTTGGAGGGACCGGTGAAACCCCAAGATCTTCTCCTCACCTGAGTAAGAACTTTCTTTTTAAAAACCAACCAACCAAAAATAGCAACTTTAGGCAAGAGACTGGGATGCCAACAACCAAAGGAGCAGGGAGAGCCCAGACTGACGAGAGATAAGTTGAGCATAACCGGCTTTCACCGTGTAAGAGCCTGTGGTGTCACCAAGCCATAACAGTTGATCTTCGCCACCATTGAAGTGAGCATGCCTGGCCCGAAGGGCTTCGAGAAGGTAGAAGATTCTTGGAGGGAGGCTCCAATGGAGGAAATATCTTTCCATTGCAGGATGGCGAACCATTCGGATGTTGGCGACCAAAATCGGCAACTTTAGTGCCCCAGGATGCTCGAGACGTTCATAACTCTATTAAGATTGGGAATAAGGTTAAGCGGGTGCGACCCATTCCAACTATCCTCCCAAAAGGCAACCAACTGACCATTGTTGATTTTCCAGGAGACCGAGTCAGTGATCATGGATTTGCATTTGCAGATAAAGTTCCAGATATGAGAACCTTTAGGGAGCTCAGAGCTGGAAAGCAGGAGCTCGGGGTGGCCAACCTCCAGATATTTATGAGAAAGCACCTGAAAAGCCAACCACTTGGCATCAGAAATAAAGTTCCAAACAAGTTTAGCACCGAGAGCCGAATTCTGAAGGGCCAGATCCAAAATGCCCAAACCACCTAATGGCTTGGGAGCTTGATAGTCTCCCAATTCACCAAGTGAAATTTTCTTTCTTCGTTATTCCCTTGCCAAAGGAAGGATCTGACCATTTTCTCAATTTTGAGCAAGACGTTCCTTGGTAACAACAAGACCGACAACATATATATCGGGAGGGCCAGGAGGATGGAGTTGATCAGAAGAGCTCTACCAGCCAAGGACAACCATTTCCCTTCCAAGAAAGCAGCCTTGATGACAAAGAATTGAGGAGCCCATCCCAAAGATTTGCTTTACCAATGCCAGAGAAGAGAGGGATGCCCAAATATCTATGTGGGAGGGAGCCCACCGCAAAGCCAAGAATTGCCTTGATCCTTCGTTGCAACCTGGGTGCGACATTAAAGAAGAAAATAATAGATTTATGGAAGTTGATTACCTGGCCAGTCATGAAACGAATAAGAATCTAGAATGGAAGAAAACATCGGGCTTCCGGAATAGACGCTTGACCGAATAAGAAAGTATCATCAACAAACTATTGGTGTGAAAGGGGGAGGTTGGAAGTTAAATGGATACCCTTAAGAGCCCCGACCAGAAGAGCAACTTTGATGCTACGACTAAGAGCCTCAACAACCAGGATGAAAAGAAAAGAGGAAAGAGGATCTCCCTGCCTCAGGCCCCTACTACTGCTGAAGAAGCCTTCTGACGAGCCATTAACCAGAACAAAAAAATGAGGAGAAGAAATACAATTGAAGATCCAATTGTAGAAATGCCAATTAAAGCCCATGGCGAGAAGGGACTTACAAAGGAATCTCCAGTTGATACGATCGTAAGCTTTGCTAAAATCCAATTTAATCATCATACCAGAGCGAGAGGAGGAATGGAGAGTATGGATCAATTCATGAGAAATGATTATACCATCAGCAATAGACCTCCCAGGGATGAATCCGCTTTGTTCCTGTGCCACAAGTTTTGAAGAAGAGCACTCATTCTTGAAGCAATAGCCTTAGAAATGATTTTATAGGATGTATTGCATAAGGAGATCAACCTGAAGTCATCAAGAGAAGCAAGCGCGACGCCTTTTTGGGAACATGCAGATAAAGGTGTGATTTAGAGCGCCAAGAAGCTTTCTGAACAACGAGATTCCTCCATGGAATGCCAAACAATATCCCTATAACGTCCCAGAAATCCTGGAAAAAAGAAGCTGGAAAACCATCCGGACCGGGTGCTTTATCCCTCTGCATAGAGAAAATGATCCTGCGAACTTCATCCTTAGAAAAAGGAGAAAGAAGCTTAGCATTGTCAAAATCATCGACCAATTTAGGAATCTGATTAAAAAGGAAAGTTGTGCATCCAGAGGAGAGGTCGAATCACCATTCAAAAGCTTTTGAAAAAAAGACACCGACTCGGTTTTAATCTGAGATTGAGAGGACAAAACCGTATCATCATCCAACTTCAGGGAGGAGATATAATTAACATTTCTTCTAGCTTTGAGAAGCATGGAAGAATTTGGTATTTTTGTCCCCATCACCAACCACATTTCACGCGATTTCTGTCTCCAATGAATTTCCTCTTTAAGAAGAAGATCACCAAGCTCACTGAGTAAAGATTTTTCCTTGAAGAAGTCTTCCTGGTGCATACCTCGAGAAAAAAATTCATTAAGAATACGCAATTCTTTCTCAACCCTCTGTTTTTCCTAGAAAATATTTTTGAAACATGAGACGTTCCATTCCAGCAATCTGTCTTTCAACAAAGAAAGTTTCTTTGATAGTTTGAACATCCAAGTCCCTTCCACCATGAAGGAGGCCCACCAAGAGTTAATCAAGGGCCTGAGAGAGGGATCCTGCAACCACATGGACTCAAATTTGAAAGGAGAACGAGCGGCGTGGTGGGAGGTCAAAGGAAATGATGAGAGAGACAGGAAAATGATCAGATCCGAGAGAGGAAGAACAAAGCATTTGATGAGAAAGTTTGTGTTGAAGCCAATCTTCGAGAGACGAGAAAATGATCCAAGCGAACAACCATGGAGTTGAACCCGAGACACGGTTATTCCAAGTGAACCAACCAGAACTTGGTTCCACATCAACTAACTTGGTGGAGGCAACGAAGGAGGTGAAATCCACTTGAGAATGAGGCTGCCATTGGATTCCCCCGTTTATCTTTATCGGAGAGAGTAGCATTAAAATCCCCAGCCACAACAGTCTTGAAGGTCAGAGCCGAGTCAAGGATTAGCTGAATCCTCGACCAGAGCTCCCTTTTTTAATGGATTATTAGGACCGTAAACATTACATGAAAGAAGGACACATCAGAATGTTTGATGTAGACTTTACTCCAAATGAAATTAGGATCGACCAATAGAGGCTCGAGACTACAACAACTGGAATTCCACAGAACTCCCAAACCACCAGAGGCACCATTAGAGTCCGAGAAGCACCCTTCCCATCCTTTCCATTTGTGAAACCAACCATTCTTACAATCCACTTTAGACATCTTAGTTTCTTGGATAAGACATAAAAAGCTTTTGAATCGATAACATAGCGTCTCAGCAGATGTTGCTTGTTAGGGGCGTTCAGGCCCCTAACATTCCAAGAAAGAAGGATCATTTGATCTTCAGAGAGGACCCGCCTCTCCTACTTGAGGATGGAAAAAAGGAACGAAGTTGAAGCTGCTTACCTGCAGCAATATCTTTGAGGGAAAGGATGTTTTGGAAGGGTGACCTGGCTGAGCTTTCGGCCCCCTGTCCATATTGAGAATGGCTGGAGTCGGAAGAATTAGACACTTTTGAAAGTTGTCCAAAGGTGGATCGATGGGGACATTGTCAACAGTTATTAAGATCCCCAAAGTCTCCATCAATGGAGAGGATCAGCTCATCCTTCTCATTCACCCATTTTTCCAAAGAGGCCGCATCCGCACCGAGACCGAGTGCGATGCCTTCTTGGAATAAAGAGAGTATCTAAGTAGAATCTTGAACAACAGACGCAGTTTCCTTAACTAGGGAGATTGTACTTGGATCAAGAACAAGGGCTTTTATCGCAGGAATAGAGCCAGGGAGATCAACACCAAGCGAGTGATCTTTCCTAGAAGATAGAGGTTCAGCAGAATAGGAGATAGAAAAGTGGGGTAATCTTTTTCCTCCAAATGGAAGCACTTTGGAAATAGGAAGGTTTTTACATGCTTTTGTAAATGACCAGGCTGTTTACATTTAAAGCAACTATCGAAACCACCTCATAATCCACTTTCTGCACCCATTGCCCCGAAGGGGTGGATATGACAATGAATTCCTGCAACTTTTTGGAGGGATCTATAGAAATGCAGATCCTGGCAAAAGATGAAAGAGTGCCTTCCAAAGTAACAGGATCAATGCGAACACGTGACCTAAGCTGGAGCAGATTTTATATAGAATGGAGGAGGACCAAAACTCACTAGGCAGTGAATATAGTCTGATCCAAACTTGGAAGCCATCCATTTCCGCTTGAGCCGGATCGAAGTGGGCAGACCACTCACGAATATGCAAGCTGGACTCAGTGAAAAGAAATTCTTTCCTCTCCAAGGTATCGTCCCTCTGCGCCAAACTACGGAGGATAACAAGAAAAAACCTCTCTCCAAGAAGTGAATGTGGAGACCGCTACCCCACTGAGTATCGCACCAACTGTGAATGCCCTCTACCGAGAGACGACGACCCACAAATTTAGCAAAGATTGCTCTTTCTCCAAGAAGGGTGAGCTAGGCTAATAGGTCATCCAAATCCACTTGTGATCATGCGCAACCCTCTTACCCCATTGGTGATATGGTATTTGATGATTACCTTTTAGTATATATGTGTGACGTAGACTTAGCATTTTTTTGATATATGATGTATATATGTGATGGATATGTGTGATATGATGATGAAATTATAACACAATGTACAAGTAAAAATTAACAAGCATAAGTTTAAACAAATCTAATCAAAGCAACACATTTATTTACAAGTATGTAATACAAAATGAACTTAATGCAATACACTATAGACTAAAGTGGTATTCAATCTAAGTAAGAAATTGGGTCTAATTTAAAGCATACATTATGAAAAAGCAATGCAACCAATCCATAAAACCAATAACTAAAAGTAAGTGAACCACTACTTTGCCTTTGTGGGACGATGCTTTGGGACGTTTTTGCTGTTTTTGATTTTATTTCTAAGACAATTTTCTATTGTTTTGGAGTTTTCTAAGAAATGTATTTGAATGTTTTGATTTTTCCAAAGGACATATCTGTATGTTTTTGGGATTTTCAAAAGTTATACGAATGTTTTTGATGTTTTCTCAATAGTTTTCCAAAGCAAACGTGCAAGGAAATAAAGAAATGTGGATGCCCCTAGTGTTAGATGGGATGTACAAGGGTAGAATGCCACATGGTATATGCCAAGTGATGCTTTGCAAAGCTTCCCCCAACGTGAGATGGGTTCATTCAATGTTAACTTCTCCACACTCAAAAGGTTAGATTAGCCGGATCAGGGAAAAGAAGGATAGGCTCACAAGGGGCTCAGATGAAGGTAAATATTAACTTAGGGCAAAGTTGTCGTACTCCTTAAACCTAGACTGCTTGTGAACAATGGACCCTCCCTTGGTGCCGAAAGCTAGTTTTCACCAAAGGACTTGTCCAAAGTGCCACCATTGCGTGGTTTTCACTATTGGACATACCTATTTATTTTTCTTTTTCTTTTTCTGTTTTTATACTTTTTGTTTTACTTTTCTTGGTATTCTATAGAGACCCCATACTTAAGCATAAAATTACTTAAGATGCATTAATTTCATGGGTTATCAAATCTCGCCATCCGAATAGGCCAACTTATATGCACCTAAACCAAACTTGGAAACCACAATGTATTTTCCACGGGGATTCACTTAGTAAAAGTATGGTATAGCACCTGCGTTCGAAGGGTATTAAAGAATACCCTTAATTCTAGTTTCTACCTCTAATTATTCAATTGATAATACCCCCTCCTGTTATATTATTAGAATGAAAATACCCCCTATTTTTTCCATGTACCTTACTTACCCATTTTTCAATTACAATTTTATTTACCCCTTTTTATTTCTACCCCAATATATTAGACAAAAATATATTATATTTCTCACTCAATTTTTTTTAATATGCATTTCCTTTCGAAAGATAGTTCGAAGCCATTGAATACATATTACAAGTCACCTTATATATGTTAAGCTTTATGCATTTATCAATAGTTCTTCAAATAATTAAGATGGTGAAATAATATCACTTGTGTTGAAAAGCATACTCAATTCTAGTTTTCTACCATCTTATTATTTCTTGGTTAAGAATCTAGATTTATTTATTAAAAAGAGATTATAATTTAATTTATGACCACACTCCTTTTGCAATTTTAAGGTATTTACGTTTAAAAACTAGGGTTCAAACGTTTTAGTTTTATATTAAAATTAAACCTCTATTTCCTTTGGCCCATCTCTCTAACCTACCCCCAATACCTGATTCAAAACATTAATAAATTAAACCCTTTCACCCCCTCATGTCTACCGGTATATTGAGTTTAATTTTATTAATTTTAATTACCTCAATATGAACCCACGTGCTTTAGGATATTGCTTTAGCTAATGAACCCCCGTGGTATTTTCCTAGCCAATTGGGCTCAAATTTCCCTTTCTTTTCTTGATATTTATTGGTGTTATTTTGATTCTCTTTCAACACCATGTCCCCTACCTCAAACTGACGAGGTATGACCTTCTTATTTGTATCTCCTCCACACTCGATCATGATACACTTTTAAGTGATTGAGGGTATGAAGGTGTTTCTCATCCAATAGCTCTAACTCTGCCAGTCGGGCTACTCTATAGTTCTCCTCTTCATTCAGGTAATCCCTTAGCTCGATACGCAAAGAAGGGATCTTGATCTCTAAAGGCAAGACAACTTTGGAACCGAATACTAAAGAATATGGAGTTGCACCTATAGGGGTGCAAATAGAAGTTCTGAATGCCCAGAGGGCAGGGTGAATTTGTATATGCTAGTTATGACTTGTGGTATTCACCATTTTCTCCATAATGTGAATTAAGGTTTTGTTGGAAGCTTGCCTACCCATTACCTTGAGGGTAATAAGGGGTTGAAAACTTAAGGGAAATTTGAAAGTGTTTGCAGAGTGCTTTCACATTTTTATTTTTGAATGACTTACCATTATCAGTGATAATGGAAGAAGGGATACCATATCTGCAGATGATATGATTCATTATAAACTTTGAAATTTGGGGACCTTCTGTATAAGTAAGAGGAATTGCCTCTACCCATTTTGTAAAGTACTCAGTGGACGTTATAATGAACTTGTGGCCATCCAAGGAGATATGATTAAGTTTCCCTATTAGATCAAGACCCCACTTTGATAATGGCTAGGGTGTTGTGATTGGTTGCAAGGATTGTGTTGATGCATGTATCAAATTGTTGTACTTTTGAAAATCCACACACTTCTTTACATGTTGAAAACAATCATGCTCCATGGTAGGCCAATAGTAACCTACTATGAGTATCTTCTTTGTAAGGACAATCCCATTAGTATGAGCTCCAAAATGCCCTCGTGCACCTCCTTGATTACTTGGATAGATTCATCAAAATTTAAACAACGCAATAGATTCCTATCGTAGCCTCGGCGGAAGAGGGTGCCCCCAAGTAGGGTATAGTAGGCTATACGCTAGATGAGGTTGTGCTTTTCAACATGGGAAATTTTTATAGGGAAGGTTCCATCATGGAGATAATTAAAGATTTCAGTGTACCACGGTGAAAAGGGACCAACAACTTCACACACTAAACAAGAGTCTGGTATGTCATATGTCGTTGTTCTTATATTTTCAACAAATAATGGCATATCATTTCTCTCTGGAGGAATTCTCAACATAGATCCTACCGTAGCCATGGTGTCTGCCGCTCTATTATGAGATCTTGGTATTTTCTCAAATGTTATCTTCTCAAAGAATTCTTTCAAGGAGTTGACCTTTCTCTCATATGGAAGTAACTTTTCATCTTTAACATTATATTCATATGTGCCCTGTTTGATAATTAACATTGAATCACCAATGCATTTTACTTGTTTGATATCCCATTTGATGGCCTACTTCATTCCTGCAATGAGAACTTCATATTCCACTATATTGTTTGTGCAAGGGAATCTAATTCAAAATGCTTGTGGAATCAAGTCTCTCATGGGAGTGATTAGCATAACTCGACACTTGAACCATGAAAGGTAAAAGATCCATCGAAGTACATTTTCCAAACTTGTAGATTATTTGAGGTACATAATGGATGCATCTGGTAGTTCCAGACTCAAGGGTTCAATACCTGGTAGTGGAGCTTCTACTAGTTGATCTACTAACACCTGTCCTTTTACTGACTTTTGATGAACGTATTCAATGTCAAACTCACTTAATAAGATGATCCAATTAGCCATATTTCCGGTTAGTGCTGGTTTGGACAATAAATACTTCAAAGGGTCGACCTTTGAAATAAGCTTTATTTTATTGTTAAGCATATAGTGACGTAGCTTCTGGAAATCAAACACCATGGCTAGGCAAGCCTTCTCGATTTGTGGATAATTTAGCTCATATGCTACCAATGTCCTGCTCAAATAGTATACAACCTTTTCTCTTTGTTCTTTGTCATACTGGGCCAACAATGCTCCAATTGTAAAATGTGTAGCAGAGATATAAAGTAACAAGGGTTCTCCTATTGTGGGTGGCATGAGAATAGGGGGGTTGGCCAAGTATTATTTTAGCAAAGCAAACACTTGTTGTTGTTCTGGTCCCCAGTTGAAATTAACATCCTTCTTAAGAAGATGTGTAAATGTATGACACTTGTCTGCTAGCTATGAAATAAACCTTTTGATGGCCTAAATTTTCCCTTGTAAGCTACGCAATTGTCTGATATTCTTAGGGGGAGGCATTTCGTGATAGTCGTGACCTTTGTAGGGTCCACTTCTATTCCTCTCCATGACACAATGAATCCTAGTAATTTCCTAGATAGCACACCGAAGACACACTTCTTTGGGTTAAGTCAGACTTTGTAATCCCTTAAACGCTAAAAGATACACCGTAAAATTTTTGGGTGTTCCTTGCGGGTTCTAGATTTAGCTAGTATATCATCTACGTAATCTTCCATGATGTCACTTATCATATCGTGAAATATTATAGTCATCACCCTTTGATATGTAGTGCCTACATTTTTAAGGCCGAAAGGCATGACTTGGTAATAAAAACCCCCATGGGGTTGTGAAATCCATCTTGTGTTGATCTTCTTCCACAATCTTTATCTGATTGTAACTTGAGAATCCATCCATGAGTGAAAGCATCTCATAGCCTGTTGTAGAATTGAAAATCATCCTTAGGAAAAGATTTGTTTATATCCCTAAAATCCATACACACTCTAATACCCATTGGCTTCTTTTGAACTAGGAACACATTGGAGATCCACTATGAGTAGTCGATAGGCCTGATAAAGCCTACTTCTAGTAATCTTTCTAGCTTTTCCTTTACCAGTAAGGCAACGCAATGATGCATCTTTCAGAGATTTTGTTTTATGGGCTTGGCATCTAGGTGTACCACAAGATTGTGCACCACTAGTGTAGGATCAAGTCCTAGCATGTCAACATAAGACCAAGCGAAGATGTCTGCATACTCTCTTAAGAGTCCTATGAATGTTTTTTGTTCTTTGGCTGAGAGGGAAGCTCCCAACTTAACTATCTGTGGCAGTTCCTCTATGCCAATATTAACATCTATTGTATCTTCCACTAATAACTTTGATTCATCCCCCATGCATGTAGGATCAGGAGGGAGATTGAGATCCTCCTCTATCATAGGTGGCTCAGGGAGCTCTTCATCTTGAAGTAGGTACATTATCTTTTCCATAGGTTGTTCTGTTTGTTTGTCCACAAGTACCTCAAAGAGGTTTTCACTATAGGACTTCCCCCTTTTATTTCCACAAGGATTTTCTTTGGAAATTTTTCCTTGCTCACTTTTTTACTTAAATTCCCACACAACTCTACTTCCTCTCCAAAGTATGCACATGTGTTAAGTTGAATGGAGAACCCCTTCTTGTGATCATTTCTTGGAATGTTGTCTCTGATTCCTAGGAACTCACCAATGGCCTCATCATTCTGAAACACGTCAATAGGTACGTGTTGTTTTTTATCCCAATTCATGAGTGATGGGTAGGTGAGGGTTAATGGTTGAGTTATAGGGGATATGGTGGGTATAATAGGGGTTATAGTAAGGATATCCATATTAGTGAATAGGTTCATAGAGGCAAGGTCTTTGTAAAGACTACATCGGGAATTTGTTTCGCTTTCATTTCGGAAAAACTATCCTCACTCTCAAAAGAGGCATACTCATCATCTGAAGAGTGAGACTCATATAAATGGATGCATATACCTGATTTACCTACTATACGCTGAGGTATTGCAAGAGCTTCTAATGGGCCTTGTTCTTGGCAGCCACAACCGCGTCCTTTATACCCCATGACAAGAATTATCGATTAGGAATGGGATACTTAGGTGATTTATAACATGTAGCCATGTCATCATCATCTAGATGGAATACAATGTCCATAAGAAACCTTTTGTCTTCTAGCAAGCCGCTAGGAGTAAAATTATTGAAAGGGCAAGCCTCTCTTGATCTTTGAACTTTGAAACACGGCCTACCATGCGCTTGGGCTGATAGCAAACCATTGTGAACCATTAGGGCTTGTTGTAGATCATACTCTCCACAACTGCTTGGTTTGACCTTCATCTCCCATGTAGAAAAAGGAGTTTCTGAGGTGGAAGCACCATTTTCATTGATAGACAAGGTATCTGGATCCACTCGTGAAGCAAGGGCCTCTGATTGGATAGGAATAGTGATCTCCATAGATGGACACTCATAGATTGTAGGGAAAATCTTGACAACACTCTACAATGAGAAAAAGGTTGAGGGTCCCCCTGTATGGTGAGTGTTTGTCCCTCATATTGCAACTTTAAACATTGATGATATGTTGATGGCACAGCCTTGCATGGCATGAATCCATGGGCGATTGAGCAAGATATTGTAAGGGAGTTCTAAGTCCAAGATGTGGAACTTCATATCATGTGTTATGGGACCCACTTCTAATGAGAAAGTGATCATTCTAGTTGATTTTCGTTCTTCATTATCATATGCCTTAATGGTGATGACCTTTGTTTCTAGATCAGCTTCTATGCAACCTAGTTGGCGTGGACTAGTTTGAGAGTACATATGTTAAGACCCAATCTGCCATCCACAAGCACTCTCTTAACCTTCTTACATTTAATGATAACCTCAATATGCAATGGTAGGTTATGTGAAGGATCTTCAACTAAGGCTTCTATAGTGTTGAAGGTTATGTGTTCCAAAGGAACAAGTTGTGCTACCATGGCTTGTAAATGTGTTGGGTCAACATCAATGGATACTCCTGATCCCTGTAAGGTTTTGTAAATTATATCCTTATGGACGTTAGAGATATTTAGAAGGTATAAGATGGAAATCTTAGTTGTAGTTTTTCTAGTTAATCTAACACATCATAGTGACTCTCTTGAGGAGGAGGGGAAGTAGGTTCAAAATTTATAACAAGGCGAGCCCATCATGTTGCCACATCACACTCTCTTATCTTCATTATAATTGTATTGATTTGCTCAATGAGTGGGTCAACACAACCTATCAAGGCATCAAAATGGTCTTTGTTTGACATATAGTTAGCATTTTTATTCGAGATGATTGTCCCCGATCTAGATTTTTCCTTTCTTTGTGATTGGGAAAAGGCTCTTTGAAGATCCCTAAGTTTTCATTTGGAGATTTAGTAGTGACAATGGAGTCTACTTCAATATCACCATTGTCGACTAGGTCTTGAATATAGTGTTTTAATATTAAACACTTGTCAGTTTTGTGACCCTTTATGTGGTGGAACCCGCAAAATTCATTCTCCCTAAACCATGATGGTTTGGGTGTATCATCCCCATAGGGTTGTGTTTAGAGTACTTAACCATGTTAACAGCCTCCAACTATTT
This sequence comes from Taxus wallichiana var. yunnanensis, assembly GCA_018340775.1. Taxonomy (NCBI): domain Eukaryota; kingdom Viridiplantae; phylum Streptophyta; class Pinopsida; order Cupressales; family Taxaceae; genus Taxus; species Taxus wallichiana. The sequence continues at coordinate 507,644,380 of CM031236.1, read as the reverse complement.
TAGTATAAATGATATGGATTCAGATAGAGGAGTAAAGGTGTGGCATTTATACTCAATTGGTGGATTACCCTTTGCAAGTTTCAAAGGTGTGTGGTTCTACATGGCTTGCACCCATTTAGAGTCTACTATCCCATCACTAATGACATTTTTGTTTCTATTAGGAAAAAAATAAAAATTTATCATTAGATTTAGAATCATTGTGTTCGCGAGAGAAAGGTTTCAGAGTCCCCTAGCTAACAATGCCTTTTCAATTTGACTCCCTTTTTCTATTACCTCTTCGAACATGTTACCACAATGCATTTGCAAGTGGAATGTAATTTCTAGATGGAGGTTAGGAAAAAATATGCCTATCAGCTACTTTTCGGGTAGGGAGAAAGGAAAGCAACTAGCTAACCCTCTCCATCTTTGTAAAAATGCAACGAAGTTTTTGTTGTTTCATTGCTTGGCATTGTAGAGATCTAACATGGTAACATCATTTTCTATATTGAAAGAGAAGTTTCATATGAAACTCTCTGCTAGTTCTAGCCATGTTAATATGGATCCCTTAGGGATATGCACAAACCAATCTAGCATCGTTGCCCTAAACTTTGTGGAAACAAGCGCATAAGATAATTGTTGCTGAATGTCACCTCTTGACATGCCATATAAAAGTCCTTTATATGATCACGAGGGTCACCTTTTCCCTTATATTTATCAAATTTTGGAAAATCAAAATGTCTTGGGAAAGGTACTTGTAGCATGGCTTTATCAAATGGGTAAGGACATAACTCATCAAACTGATACTTCTTGTTATTACTACTAGTTTGGCCCTCTTGTAATGCTTGAAGGGTGTTCTTCATTGTTGACCACTCTTGATTAAAAAGTGGATCTTGCATGGGTGGTGGTGTAGGTCTATACAAAGGGTTAATCCTAGGTGTATGCCCACCCTAATTTGTTACAAGAATCTCTTCATAAGGATATCTTTGTGCCTCCCATCGAGGAGTATTTATTGGGAATTCATAAAACGAAGCTTTAGGTTTCACCTTTGGTATAGCTTGTTTCACAACTTTTGGTTGTTCCTTTTATATATGTAAAGCCAAATTTGTCAATTGACGAGTGAGGGCTTGGACCTGTTGTTCTAACATAACCTCTTTAATAGATATTTCATGATGATATTTTTAGGAGTTTGTGCATGATGAACATGTTCTTCATGGTATTCGTAATGAATTTTAATAGGAGGAAAATAATAGTCTCCTCATTTTCAAACGGTATCTCCTTATTATTCTCGGCATCCATAAGTAGAGGCATGACTTGGATTTAAAATTTCATTCAGAGTACGATGAGAGAGGTCTACTTGTTCTCCCCGAACCATGCTAGCTATAAGAGAAGGGTCTACTGTGGAAGGTAACCTAGCTCCTAGTTCCATATCACACATAAGAACCTCATGTTTGTTTTGAAAAATATAATCCTCAAAATTGGCAGGAGGACGCTCTATATTCAAATGAGGAGACTCTTCATCTCCACCACTATGGTCAACCATGAGATTATCCTCCAAGAGAGGGTTGTCACCTCTAAATATATTGGCTTCTAACTTTTGTGATCCCATTCTCGTAGTAGGCATTTCTTAGAATAAAAGGTACAACTCGAAATATTCCCTCTAAGGTTTATTAACAAGGGACCCTAGTCAAATTTGTGCGCAGCGTAACGATGCTAGTTTTCGAACACAAGGTGATTGTTGAATAGCCACATATTCGATAGATCAAAGTAAATGTACGAACTAAAGAATAACGTACAAGCTACCTTAACAAGGTAATATATGACATAAGTTTTCCTTAGAATAATACAATGATGTACAACGCTCAAAATTTATTTGCACCAAATAGTTTATTCTTTAAGATTTCATCTAGATAGGTTTGCAACCAAATAGTGACAACGCCACATCACCAGTTAGGTCAATTTTGCAACAAACAAGGCCTAAATGATAAGAGAATGCTGACATGATCTTCTAACAAGATATGCTAAAAACTAGTTTATAAAAACTAACAAATTCCAAGTCTCGTAAAATGGACGATAACGATGTGAGCAGCGTAATGACACTATTTGAACACGTGAACCAAGCTTTCAGGAAAGAAATATTTCTAGTGTCAAAATTATGTTATCATGATGCTAACAATGTATCCTCAACACTCACAAAACTCAAGACAAAGTTAGGATGTAAAAACTACGTCTAAGTATAACAAGAAATTGTCATGTGTGTAAACAACGTAACTCTACAATATAGAGATTTAGGCCTAATTTCACAATGAAAACAAGAAAGTAAATATCTCAATTATATGGCTACAATGTGGGCAGCGTAACAACTCAAAAAAGAGTACACAGATGAAATATCCTAACTACGATGATAATAAGTCTCAAATATGGGTTTTTGAGACAAGGGGGCTTCTAGATCGTGAGTACGTACCATGCACACTTTCAACACTTACGCTCCAGCATTGTAACCTAGTCGTGCAAGTAGAATACAAACGTGGTGGACACGCGATATCTAGCGGTATCTGTATTTGTTGTTTCCTTTTGTCCAAAAATGGGCAACAAGAAAACAAGGGTGTCAACCAAGTGGTGTTGAAATAAATTTGGTGTTATTTTAGAAAAGTTTCACCTTGTCTTAAGACAAGTGAAAAACTAGGACAAAATGAAACTAAGTATATTTTATGATGAAATGCCACGTGGTTTCAAATCTAAAGAGGTTCTTTCCCTTGTTCAAAAAATAAGAGTTTGAATCTAACAAATTTTTCACTTTGTGAGAGCTCTCAAGTATAATATCTAAGACAAAAATAATGGCTCCAAGCTGGTAATCTTCCTAGGTGGTTCTCTCTCTAGGTGTCACAAGATATCTAAGAGTGAGCTTGATTTACCGAAAATGTTACACTGACTAATTTGGGAGTATCTCGGTTTTACTTTACCCCCTTCATTATAATTAGCACCGAAGTGAGTTCAGTTATACTTTCATGGGGGTCATAATATAGATATCTTTCATGCTAATCTCACCAAGGCGAACTAGACAACTCGTTAGTGTGGAGCACTTTCCTGTTTCATTCACAAGGTTCCCTCTTGCGTGAAATACTTTAGGGTTCCAAGGACCACCCCCATTTTTGTAGCTTAAGGCTTATGCCAAAGGGGTTATGTCCTAGTTGTGCGAGATAAGCCGTAGCTCTTAACCGAAACCTATAAATACAATGTGATGATTGTGGGTGTTTTTTTATCTTTTAGACTTAATTTGGTTTTATCATACTCCTTTTGAAACCTACAATCACACGTGTAGTTAGAAAAATTGTTTATGTCCTCCTTTCTTTGACTAATGTTAGGTCCTTCACAAAATGGTTAGTAATTTTAAAATAGATTCACAATATCATAAGAAAATAACCATGAAAAATGTTTGTAAATTAGCTAACTACCATCAAATTTTATAAAAGCAAGGTTTATTTCCAATTCATCGAAGTGATTTTTTATGAAAAGACTAAAATTTCTTTTGATTCCCAAGATCACACTAGGTGCAAGGGAAGAGCATACACAAATTCTATCCTGGGTTATTTAGCAAGTGAAAAAGCATTTAAATTAAAAGATGATTAACAAAGTTTCCTACTTACTCTAATGATAGCAAAAAGGTGTAAGAGTGCTTTTGATTCTCCGGATCACACGAAGTGCAAGAGAAGAGCATACACACCTTAATCGAAAATCATAAAAATTATGTAAACAAGTTTACTTCCTTCAAACCCTAAGTGATTTTATAAGGAAACTTACTCTAAATCTCTAAAACTGATAAAAATGGCATCTAAAAACCTTTGAAGAGTAACAAAAATCCTAAAAGCTAAAAATAACAACTTTGAGTTTGTAGGAAAAATTTATACGTGACACACACCCTGTGTGCCCATGTTGACATGTGTGTGCTTGTTTCAATGTATGTGTGCCTCTATCAACACCTACGCTCCCCGTTGTAAAAATGACTGACACTTGAAAAGGATGAGCCAATGTGTGTGCTTCCAGAGAAGTGGGTGCGTGCTTGTTTCAACACTTATGCTCCCCCGCCGATGTGTGTGCTCTCCTTGTAAAAATGATTGAAAGTTAAAAATATGATCCAATGTGTGTGCCTCTAGAAAAGTGGGTGCGCTCTGTTTCAACGCCTCGTGCTCCCTATCAACATGTGCGCTCCCCCTTGTAAAAATGATTGACAGTTGAAAAATACGAGCCAATGTGTGCACTCCGCATACAAGTGGGTGCACTGCTTTTGATGCATGACCTCCCCAATCGACATGTGCACCCCCTTTTAAAAATAACTAACGAGTTGAACAAGACAAGCTGAATGTGTGCACTTCCAGACAAGTGGGTGCGCTCTGTTTGACGCCCGCACTCCCCTATCAATGTGTGTGCTCCTTCAACACCTACACGCCCCTTCACCTGGAAGTGACCAAAATTTTAACTTTGACAATAATTTCTTCAAAAAGGTCAAATCTTTGGTATTTTTTTGTAATTTTGACAGGGCTTCGCCTCCTTGAATCCTACAAAAAGTAAGAAAACACAACTTCTACCACTAATCTAGTTGAAACAACTTTCAAAAATGGAAATTAATCTATAAAACTTTTAAAATTACTCTAAAACTTTGAAATTAATCTAAAAAGCTTGAGAAACTAATCTAAAAAGCTTGAGAAACTAATCTAAAAGCTTGAAAGTACTCTAGAAAGCTTGAAATTTAAACTAGAAAACTTGAAATTAATCTAGGAAACTTGAAACTAATCTATAAACTTGAAATGAAAAAATTTGAAAATTACTCTAAAACTTTGAAATTAATCTAAAAAGCTTGAGAAACTAATCTAAAATCTTGAAAGTACTCTAGAAAGCTTTAAATTTAAACTAAAAACTTGAATTTAATCTAAGAAACTTGAAATTAATCTATAAACTTAAAATGAAAAACTTTGAAAATAACTCTAAAACTTTGAAATTAATCTTAAAAGCTTGAGAAACTAATATAAAAAGCTTGGAAGTACTCTAAAAAGCTTGAAATTTAAACTAGAAAACTTGAATTTAATCTAGGAAACTTGAAATTAATCTATAAACTTGAAACTAATCTATAAACTTGAAAACTTGAATTTAATCTAGGAAACTTGAAATTAATCTATAAACTTGAAACTAATCTATAAACTTGAAATGAAAAACTTTGAAACTAAGTTAAAAATCATTTAAAAGTGATTAATGGGGTATGCTCCCACAGGGTGTGCCAAATGATGACACCCTAAAATTTACAAAGAAAATTACATGACTAAACAAGGAAATCTAACACCATTGTCATCCATCTAGCCAAGGTTCTAAGTCTAGGAATGTAACATTAAGATAGAATCTTAAAAGAATGCTTAACTAGTATGAAAACAATACAAAATCTAACTAAACATGCCTACTAATATGCTTGAATTACCTAACATGGGCCTAAATAGACCTAAGAGGGCAATCAAATGGTTATGGTTGCTACTCCAAACAAGGTGAAATGGTCTCTCCCAATGACTACTTGGTCATTTTGGATATCCATCTACTAACCCCATTGAAGGCTTTAAGCAAGGATTGAACTTGGCTATATATCATATTTATTATATGAGATGCAAATCAAAGCATGGTGTAAAATATAAAGGAATGAGGTGCACCCTTTTTATAGTTTTCCTTTTAGGAAAAACTTGTATTTTGGTGCATGTGGGACTAAAATCCCCAAATTATATTAGAATTCCTAATCACAATTAGTGAATTACCAAGTGATTAAGAGGTGTGAAGCCCTAACCAACCGCTTAGGGTCAACTAGGAGGCTAGGATAAGCTTTTGAAGCTTTTGAGACATTGTGGAGGTGAATGGGGTGATTTTGAGTGGTTGGAAGATGGGTTTGAGTCAATATTAGGGTATATTGACCAAAACAAGGGCAAAATAGGCTTAATTAGCTAATAAATGTTAATTTTTTATTTTGAAGGGTATTTTGACTTACAATTCATTGTAAAGTGGCATCCTGAATGCGAAAGGGGTTACACAATCAACAAATCATTATTAATTGGATAAAGTGGTAAGAAACATTAGTTAATTAGCAAAGAGCACTAATTATAATGGAATTGGCAAGAATGAGAGTGATTTACGTGCATTTGGCATTGGATTACAAAAGCGAGTAATGGGTGTCTACGGGTGGAATATTGACACCAATGGTTTGGACCTTAAATACTATAATTTTTTCTCTTAAATGTTTCCCTTGTTGCACTAAATAGATCTTGAAAGTAATTTCTCCCTGTTCTAGATCACTAGCATTTATAATTGTGGCCATGGAAGGTGGTCGAATGGAGAAGATGAGATTGAGAGATATGGGTGAAATGGGTGGTGATGAAGTTGGCGGATCATGGATTCTCCCAAACTTAGTTGATGGAACCTTAATAGAAGGTGTAGGAGATGGAATTGAAGTGGAAGGCCCAACTATTATCACATGTCGAATTCGTAGGGATTGTGCATTCATACTAGGGCAAAATGCGACAATGGTGTAAACAAGGTTGACTATAAATGTGTCAGGATTAATCACTACTATACATAGTGCAAAAATATCTCAATTTATGTCGATTTTGTGTCGTTTCCCATTTCATTTTTTTCATTTTTGGAAGAAAAACGACACAATTGTGATGTCATAAAAGGCTACCTCCCATGAGATATGTATTTGTAGAGAAACATTGACCCTTAAAAGGCTAACACACTATACACACATTTGTGTATACCACACTATGTGTGCATACCACAAACCTAAAAAAACCTAATGCATGAAAAATGTGTAAACCACACACAAACATTAGCTTTGTGGTATACATACATAGTGTGGTTTATAGACATAGTGTGGTATACACACATTAGCTTTTAGGATTGCTTTAGGATTGTAGTATACACAATGTTTTTTTTAGGTTTGGGGTTTACACACATAGCGTGGTATACACAAATGTGTGTATACCACAAACCTAAGAAAAACTATGTGTGTATAGCCACAGATTGTTTCTTATTATGTTGTTTGCGTCATTTTTTCATACATGCAAACATGAAACCTTTGTATACCACATATTTTGAATACTTGTATCATATGACATTGTTATTCCACATTTTTCACTCCTAGTATCCTATGCAATAAAAGCATCAATTTAGCAGTTTATATATGAGACTTTATTCATGGTTTTAATTTTTGCTAAATATTGTAATTTTAGCTACACATTGAGTTATATTATTCTTGCTCCAAACTACTAACCCTTTGTTTTGTAGGATGATTGGTGTAAGACATTTGGTTCTATAAATTAAATTACTAAGCTTTGTTTTGCAGGGCCTCCTCTTGAAGACGCAATCACAAAATTTTATCATTTAATTTTATTACATTGCATCATATTTCTTGTGTGTTTTGTATTGTTGTTTGTTTATCCCAAAGGTTAAACCATGTATGATCTCCTCTCGTGTCTTAGGATGATCTTGAGGATTAAAAGTGGATGGCATTTCCTTTTTATTTTGTAGGGGCAATGTGACATGGAAGTGACATCCACACACTTTACGTAGTCCTAGGAGTCTCATGACTGTGGAATTCACCTCCACGCACGTAGACACACCTCGTGTTCCGATGGGGTATACAAATTCTTAGAGAGATGTCGTTATTGGCTAAGTGCTTGCTTGTTTTAAGAGTGGTGTGAAGTGATGGGATTCTATGTCCCAAAACCCGGACCTTAAAACATTCTTGTAACATGGACTTGGGCCCCATGTACAAGCAAGGTATATCAGTACTTATATATCCTAGTCTAGGAAATTTGTTGGCCACATATCAAGCAATTGTGTAGGAGATTGCACTCCCAAGATCACTTGATAGCCAACCCCACATTGGTACATAGGTGGTGAGCCAAGATTGGTACCACTTAGTGAGTGGTATTGAAAGTGGGAAACAAATTAATTACAATCCCACTTGACTAGTTAGGGTGTGTATTGCATGTTGGTTGCTTTCTCGTGAACAACACTAACCATCATATCACCTTAAATTTTTAATCAATCAAACATCATCATAATCGACCATCCTTAATCAAACAATCCCAACCCAAATCCCATCACCATCCTTAATCAACCAATCTAATGCAAACATGACAGCCTGTGTATACCACATACTAACAATGGTTGAAAGTGATGTAGACTCATAGCAACAACAAGTTTCAAATCATCTATAACAAGGTTTACACCAAAAAATTCACCTTACTTTGCATGAGAAAGATCATACAAGGTTCATAAAGTTCTTATCTTGACTTGTATAAGCAAGAATTGTGCTAGTTTACTTGTTGGAAGGTTATTTTTCAACATTATGCCCTTCCTCTATCTCGAGAATGATGATATTTCACCTACTTGTCTGCTCATAAGTCATATATGTGTCATTCTCACCTTTCTCTACGTTTGACCATCATCTTTCTTCAAGTAGCCCTTCATCCCAACAATCAAATTTGGCATATTTTACCACTATTCCACCTATTTTCACCTTGTACCCTATTCATGCACTCTAGAAAACATCACCATCCACAAAAATGATAGGAAAAGAATGAAAATTCCACCTTTTACTATTTTTGATCAAATTTTATTTTTAGCTTCTCAACTCAAAGCATGTTTGCTTCAACTCCAATAACATCTTCATATCAACTCAAATGTGTACCCAAAATTTGGGGTTCTATCTCCTTGTTTAACTCTCTCAATTCCACTTTTTGTGTTTTGTTCTATAAACCCTTACTAGGTTTTTGCAAGTAGATTGTCAAGCTCATGATATTTTATAGGAACTTCAAAACAAAATGAAAAGATTTTTAAGAACTCTTTAAAGGGTTATAAATATCCCTAAATTTTTAGAGGCTAACTTCTCTTTTCACATATACTTCCTTTGTTAATTGACCCCTTCTTCTAGGCCTGAGACTATGAATTATGTGTTCTTCCTCCAACTATCAAGCATAAGTCTGAATTTCACCCTTAAAAATACTAAATTATTTCATTATCTGCTACATTAGATCTCATTCATGATAATTTCATGCCAACTCGTGCAAAGTATCCTCCATTCCTTGTTTTCACTACCTGTCTATGTGCATGCACATATAACCTCCAAATTCCCTTTCTTAACAACACTTAACTCAAACTTGTCAAGAAGTTATCACGACTAAAAATACAATATCATTCTTCACCCAAGAGGGTAATCAAAGAGTTACAGTCATGGATTTATTTATGTCTTTTCTATCATGCACGGTTATCACCAAGTCTAGAGAACAATTACCTTCAATGTTGCTTCCCCAAAAAGATTCAAACGTACAAGTTACAATCTTGTTTCTTGTTCTTTGGACCTAAGGTTAACCCTTGATACTATTTTCTTATGGCACAATGAGAAACTTATCACAAACACTTGCAAATATGATCTCAGTCAACTCGTTTCACATAGCACAATCATCTTATATCACACTTTGCATAAGCGAGAATACATTACAGAGGTTTGTTTTAGGCCCGAGTTTGCACCTTCCTATCATGCATGGATAGCTTTCCACTCACCACAATGTGTCAACAATATTTTCACAAATTCCAATACCACCGTACTCACAGTTGAATCAGAGTTTCACAGTTTAATCAATATACTTAGTTCATCCAAGAACCTCCAACACACATACAATAACAATTCAAAAGACTTGTAAATAATTTCTCCCATCAGATAATTTATAGCCTTACCAACAAGCATGCATCATATTTGTATGAACATTCAACAAATATCAGAGACGTATACACCATTACCAAGTACCAAATCTTACACAAACGTTGTTTTTCTCCTTTCCTGAAACCTTCCTTGATTTCTAATCGATTAGGAATGCATAATTCAGTTACAGATTTCACAATTTATAATTCTTCTATTAGTTTCCAACTGAATTCTAGACTACAGACCTTGTGGTCATTTGAATATCCTTAGTCTTATGCTAAGTTCCTCAACCAAAAGGCATGTCCTTGAATTTTAAACTCCCACTATGTCTTTTTAGACCCTGATATGGACCTAAGACACCTAATCACTCTTCACTTCATCCCCTTACATGCTTGTAGGCTTCAAGATTCTATCAAAACAACCATAGCAAGCCAAAATGACCTCCAAGACTCCAAATTGCACATTTGGAGGGAAATCCAATTATTCAAATTTTGAAATACCTAGACTCAAACTACCACAACTAAATGACTCCTAGAATAAGTGTTGGTATTTTTTATTCTGTCAAAGTCACATTATGCCCTCTTACTCCCTTCTATCCCTTTACATTTCCTCTTAATCTAGTCTCACCGGTAAACTCTTTGATGACCAATTAAACGAAACAATCACCCTACAAAGTTTCATTATGTAACTCTACACCCATTTTGCTTTTATACTCCCTTTATTGTTTTTGCCAATTTCTCCTATTGCCCCTGGTTATGATCAAATCACTATGTACAGAGAAAACAATCAACTTTTATGCAAATGTAAAATAAGTTTCACATACCCATTACCCTTGTTATGCTTTGTACACCTTACATCCACTAATTCAAACTTGTTATCACTCCCATAAGGTAATTTCACCTCAAATCTCCTTTCTTAGTATTTTTCTAACATGTTACTTCTCAGGCTACCTATAACTTCTGGTGGAACTGTTATATAGGTTTAACACTTCTTATTTGTGTCAACCATACTTACCTCAAACCATACATTACCATACATCATCTGAGCCTTAGGCTAGCATACTATCATCACATCCCTTGCTCTTGCTTCTGAGGATCTCATTACACTCTTGACTATTGTTCATAATTCCTTCTCTTGGACATGCATCAATTCATCTCCGATATTGTCTTCAAACATACCTAGGTTTCTTGGTGCCATTCCATACCCTACTTTCTATTTGTTATCATGGTTCCCTGGTTCATAATTATTTTCCATTATTCTACATATAACTTTATACTCAACATCTAAATGTTACCCATTATAGTTTAACGAGGTTATAGTTTAATGAGGCTCCACATACTAAATATACTCCACCTAGCTAGATTCCTCATTCTCCATGCTTAGAACACTTTATCTACCCTACTACAAAGTGTTAAAACTATTGGTACAGTCATGCACTTGCATTTCACATGCAATCTCTTTCTAAGGGCCTAGTTAGCTTGTAGCCTCTAACCACATAAACTATGTTGGATCTCATATTTGTTCCAAACAACCAAACCAACAAATACATGATTTGGATACCCTCAATTAGGTTACAAAACATATATCACATTCACTGGGTTACTTTGTATGGTTCTGGACTTTCAATACCCTGCCCTAGGCCAATTAGGCCTTCTTAACAACAATGATTATGACAGTGAATACTTGGGGTAATAGTTTTACCTAGGCCAATAGATACACCTGAAGAAAATCCTTAATTAGGCTTATGACACCTAATTTCCACCTCTAGCACACCTAAAACCTCATCATAGTTACTTTTATTTTTACATTGACTTGTTTAAGAAAAGTTACTTAGTCTTATCATAACAAATATACTAAAATAGACCCTATGTTCCTATGACATCTTATTCTCTTGATGCTCCTGCATCAACTTCTTAGGATTACAAGGGCTAAACAAGACTTTGTTCATTTTCACTACCTTCAACCTCTATTACACCTTAAATCCCTTATGTACAACATGTTCAGGACTCTATCAAGTCATTATACTTGTTAGTTATTAAACTTGTCAATTTTTACCCAATCTTGACCTTCTAGATCCTTGTTCATTCATGCACAAGTAGTTCTTTAACTGAGTTCCCCTATTTAGGATTTTTCTCACCATGCTTACTGATTATATGAAGTTGTTTACATTATTTTGTGTAGGATGCCATGAATGAAAAGTACGAACAACTACTTTCCTAGATGTTTAGGACGTGGGAAATGGGAAACCACATTTTTCTCAAGACGATCTTGAATGGACACCGATTGGGGAAGACAATGGTCATGGAAATATTTGTGCAAAAATCCCTCTGGCAAACATTGTGATTCCTTTATTAAAGGGGAGAGCCTTCTTGATAGATTCAAGACAAAATTCATATGTAAGCAGAATAGGGTTAACCTTGTTCCGGAGGGACACACACCACCACATTTTACCATTATGTATCACAGGTTTGTTTATAATAAATTTACGTTTGGTTTCCTTTGGAATAGTGTTTACATATGTTAATTGCATTTTTCACATTTCGTACCTGATGTCATTATGTATTTCCTTTTGTTTCAGCTACCAATGTGCTTACGGACTGAAAAAAAAGGAACAAACCACCTACCAGTGAAAGAATTAGGAGGTTTCAAAAAAAAAAAAAAACATGGATGTCAGTGTCATTTCAATGTGAAGGTTATGTTTGGTACACTAGACATGGCACATATCACATACAATGTTATGTATCACGTTGATAAGAACGATGAGTTTTTTCATGGTGTAATGGACACAAGCTTGGATCCACAAAGTGTTTTTGCTCTAAATTTATCAGATGAATGTAAGCAATACATTGAATCTCTTTTGCTTTTTGGTATACTGTTGACACCATTATCAAAATGCACTACATGGATCTTGAGTGGGTAAATCTTGTCAACAAAAGGGATGAGTACTTAACTAGGAAAGACGTGTTGAACGCATGGAGGAGGGTGAAGAGCATTAGATCCCAAAAGCACCAACACGATAACACTAGTATCAATTTGTGGCATGTCGCTGAAAGGGATACATTTTTTATTATCAGAGGTTAGTTGGGACCAACATGCCTTTCATTATGGGCCTTCAAACAACGTGGATGCTTGAAATTATGGTTCGTCATTCTCACAACTCCATCATTGCAATGGATTCTACGTTCTCAACTAATAAATATGGGGTAAGGACATTTTTGTCTAATTTCCATGCATAATTGATGTTTGGATAGAGTTGTTTAAGTCAATCACATACTAACAATAATTTCATGTACACATTTGCATCAGTACCAATTGTACACGCTTCTAGTTTTTGACGAGCAAGAGGTTGGGGTTCTGTTACATGGGTAGTTTTGTCCTCGTAATAAAGTGGATGACATATATGCATGGCTTGCTGAAGTCTACATGAGGGGAAAAGGAAAAGGATGGATTGGCATGTCAATGCATTCATTACGAGATGATGTGGCTTCTGAAATACAAGTTATAAAGTATAAATTTACTAATAGGTTTATCTATAAATTTTGAACACAATTTACATCACTAACGATGTTATTTTGTGTATCAGGGTTGTATTTAGTTTTCATGTCTTGCTATGCATATGGCATGTTCACAGGGCCTGGCTAAAGAATATTTACAGGTTTGTTTTTCTTCATTTTTGTAATACAACGTTTACAGGCTTGGGTTGCATTTTGTTGTTTTGCATTACTTATTATCACGCAATAAATTTTTTTATAGATATACGAAGAAGGAGGTGGGGTTGGTAATGTTTCAAAGACTAGGTGACATCATGTGCACCATCAGTGATAATGAGCACATGACTTTTTTCCTCATTGATGAGTTCATGGAGGAGTTCAAAGAGGAGACCGCCTTTATGGAGTATTTCAGAAATATGTGGCTACAAGACGGATATATTGGTAAGTGGTAACTACATAGCTATGCATAGATTCAATAATTCTTAAGTCATCTCTAATGGTTTTTTTGTTTCCATGTGCAACTATGTGGTCAAAGAATTTCCACAACTTCACCCATGCCAATCAGGATACAAATGCATCCATAGAATCTTACCATTGTTTCTTGAAGACCCAATACTTGTGTGATCAAAGAAAGAGATGCACAAGGAGAATGGATTGGTTGTTGTACACATTGGTGTTTTGAGTTGAACCCCATTACAAACACAAGAGGAAGTTGCAAGTATCAAGTTTCTTGACAAATTACAAGAAGGAGAAAGAACTTTTGACTACCACTGAAAGGGCAGAGCAATACCGGATAGTGATTGTTGTGCAAATGATACTATTCAAGGGTCTTACATGGTTAGAAGTCAAACATCTAGGGAGAAATGTTATTTCATTAGGAAACTCACCCATAATTTTTATGTTTGCATTGATCTTGGGATACTTAAAGGCAACACCTACAAACATGTTGTGAAGGTGTCACAACTTGAGAGGACACACGAGGGTAGTGCATCTACTAGGGATCCAAATTTCAATGGTGAGGGTGTATGTTTTCATTTCATTATTTCAACTATTTCATACCAATGTTATCCTCAGAACATTTCATTTTACATCCTCTAAAATTATTGTTGTCATTATAGATGACCATGTTGACCATGTTGTGGAAGTAGTTGAATGCGTTGCGCCTGAAGATGATCCATCGGAGCAGCCCCACATTGTGATTGACAGTACGTAATTTATTATAAATGAATAGTGGTTGATATATCAACAATTTCACAATTACTAAATGAATTTTATTTTTTTGGTGATAGTTGATAGCGATGAAGGAATTCAATAGGAAACAAAATACCTTAGTCCTGAACAACATGTCAGAAACCATGGAAATGTGTTGCAAGTGCTCAGTGAGTCTAAAGAGTTTTTGAAATCATTGTTGGACGTGGTGTCAGACAGTGATGAAACAAATTTTTCTTTTGGAGACTGTGTGTAACAATTTAAGAAGCTTTTAGATGACTTTGGTTCATTGTCATTTGTTTTCATTCCTGATTGTAGTGAAAATGAGACTTCTACCACCCGTTTGTGGCCATGGTTCAGTGCAAGTAGGCAACCTCGAAAGAGGAAGAAAAAGAGACCATAGTTCCAGATTTAAACATTGATGCTCAAGAGTACGAGGATTATACATTTCCTGACACAACTCATGGAAGGAGACATCTCAATCAAACATAGAAATAATCGGTATAGCAATCAGAGAAATTTGTGAGGCTATATAGCAATGAGTTTGGGTGAGTACAAATGTAATGTGATTACAAGACGTATTCATTAGAATTCAAGACACTTTAATTTTTGTTTCGTGATTCATAGGGACAACCCCCTCAACCAAAATGCATGTTCCACATCATCACCTCTCGTTTGGAATATCGAATGCATCTTGAAGGTATTTATGTCTATGTGGAAAATAATGTTAAGTGTAGGGTTTTTACTATTCTGTGGATTACACAATCTTGTTTTAGTATTATTACGACAAATATTTTTTCATGGTGCTTCATCATCGTTTTAAGAGAAATGATGCTAAATGTTGTATTATGTGCATTCTGAGTTTTACACATTTGGATTTTATTGTATTATGCGTATATTTCGTGATCTTGTATCTGATAATGGTGGTATATGTTTTTTTTTTTTTGCAGCTTATACGATGGAGGGGCATGCAAAAGTCTCAATGAGGGTTTTGGCAACAAGTATTGGAGGAATAATCTAAATGGCCAAAATGTAATTGAATGTGAATGTTTGTAATCTTGACCGAATATAGGGTTTTGAATGTAGTACATTTTCTTGTAATATTGTAAGCCAGAAGTGGTGCTTTCGTAATATTGTAGCCTTGTAATATTGTAACATTGTAGCCCACAAGTGGTACATTTTTGTAATAGTGTAGCCTTGTAATATTGTAATATTGTAACCCAAAAGTGGTACATTTTTGTAATATTGAAATGAAGAAAACTCAGTTTTTGTATACGAAGAAGCAATCTATATGTGTTGCACTCTAAGTCTTTGAGATTTTTAATCTTATCTTGTGGAATAGACCTGAGTTTTACATTAAATATCTAAACTCTTCTCTTTCAATACATAGATGTATAATTGATGTGACTGTAGGTATAAAGGTACATCTTATGTTCTGAGAATGGGTTGCTTTGATATGTAATGTATTTCATTGAATGATTTGGGGTTTTCCTTCTAGATGGAAGTTTTCTGGAGAATTTATCTTTTATTCATCTAGATGTAGAGGATATTTGGGGAGTGATTTCAATCTTAGAAGCATGCCATGAAAAGGAAGACATGTAGTTTATTTGTTCTTGAATTATGAAATGTCATGTTCTATGTGTTTATACAGTTTGCATGAGAAGATGTTGGTAAAGCTTATGGTTGTAGGTACATGTCTTAGAGTGTAGGGTTTTGAGGTTCTGAGCATTTCATTACATGTATGACCTCTCGAGTGTGAATAATATTGATACTGAGACTGCTTATTTATTGGTAGAGATTGTAGACCTATGAGATACATAAATATGTGTAAATTTTTCTAAGGAGGTTGATCTCCCCAGGTATAATAGTGTGGTTGATTTTTAAGTACTCTTACTACCCATACAGATTGTGCACAAGATTCACAATGCACTAAATTAGGCTTGTAGATGCAAGAATTAGGCTAATTACCTCATAAAAGGTTATAGTGCATCTTCTTACCCTATTTCTTAATCTGAGATTGATGTTATTTCATCCAATATACCCCTCATAGGTCATGTAATTTATCCTCCTCACATTTCACTACTATTCTGTTGAATCATGGTCATTGGTGTTGTCATTGATGTCAAGTGGAATTGATGGAAAAGTAGTGAAAGGTGAAGTGAGACCTTGTAAGGAAGTTCAGGATGGTCTCAGTGCCTTACAAGTTTGGTTGGTGAGGCAGGAGTCTAGTGGAAGCATGGAAATGGTAGACATGGATGGTTAGGATGTGATACAGGTCAGGTATAATGGTATAAGCATGATAACAAGCTCTCACAATGAGTATTAGGTCAATTGGTGGAAGTCTCAGGTCAAACTGATTCATTTAGGCCTATTTCTTGAGCTTGATGAGGTATGAAAGGCTAGTACAAGTCATGAAAAGTCCATGAGAGCACAAAATAATCTTAGTAATGTTTTCTGGGAATATTTGAGGAAAAATAAAGCTTATTTTAGGTCCTCAAGACAAGATTCAAAAGTTAGGCAAAGTTACCCTTTGGGAAATAAGTTGTTCTTACATGCAAATGAGATAGATTAGATAATTTTAGACCTATTCCTGTCAAAAACATCATGGGAGATGATGGAGTAAGGTTTCCTTATGCTTCATACAAAATTTTAGGTCATTGTGAGGTCATTTGGGCAAGTTTTCAAGTTTTTACAAAACTGCCTTCTTAAAAAGTGCATTTGGAGCAGCATGGCTTCTTAAGGGTCGAAAAAAATTATGGAGGCCCATTTGAATAAATCATAGAAGTAATTTTTGAAGTAAATTTTTCTAGAAATCATGTGCAAAAATTGGTTTGTCAAAAGGAGGTGTATTTGAAAATATATGAGCATTTTAGTGGAGCAATTTTTTCTCTCTCCTAGACTGTGTTTTGAATGGAAAGAAGCAAAAGGTAAACCTCGATCTGAAATGTCTAGTTTGAAATTTGGAAACCTTCATTGGAGATGTTTTGATGTTTTTCATACTTCTTGGGTCATGGTTTGGTGTTCAAGTTGCAATCCTCAAAGGATAACTTCCATGAGTTTGTCGATTTTCTATTATGACTTCTCATCTCAAAGGATAACTTCCATGAGTTTGTCAATTTTAGTTATTCAAAAGGATTCTTCAAGTTTATACTAAAAAGGTGTTATTGCACTTTAACAGATTATAAAAGAGGGCTTAAGAACAAGTGTTGTTGGAAACTTGGTATATGTTCTCTATCTTCAAAGTATTCTTGATAATGTGTTAAGAGTGAAAGTGGTGTAGTGCTCATTGTTGATACTCCAAAGTTGCTTAAAGGAGTTGCAATCCAATTGAATCTTTCTCTTAGATGTATTGTGTTAAATTCATGTTTAAGGGAGTGCTTCAAATATCTTATGGTTTTTCAAGATCAAATCAAGCAGGTTTTGTCAATTGTGAAGGTATCTAGGGCTCATCACCAAGTGTTCTTTCTCAAAAGGTATGATTGTGTAGTGTTCCCTTTCTTCTCTGCCTCATAACAATCATTCATATAAGGAGAAATGTGAGTGTGTGGAAAATATCAGATATAACAGATGACTGTGATGATTCCAAGTAACAAAACAATGGTATAATAGTTCAAAATTAGGTTTATTTAGTAGATATTAATTAGAGCAGATACAAAGTTTGAAGTGTAAGGGAGACAAGTAAATTTTGGGACAATATAGAGTGCATGAAAAGAAAGCAATAAGACTATGTATAGAAAATGAATGTCATGAAAGAAATGATCAAGAAATAATTGACCTTTTAGACACCCAACAAGTCTTACAAACTCCCTACAATATTTCTGACTTGACCTCAAAGTCTAACATATACCTCCTTTGTTAGGCTCTCCTCACAATTAGCCTTCTCTAACCTGTGTACAAAGTCCTAGCAAGACTGGTAAAGAAATATCTTAAATGCACCAATGAAATTTTGAAAATTCTCCTTGAAACACTTAGTGTACCTCCTCATTATTGTTTGTACCAAATTTCAGGAGGAAATGTATTGATTTGATATCCCTAAGCTTAGGCCCTAGCTAGCTTCTGTTGTAATTCACGATGACAGCCGAGAGGGTCCTTTCTTGGCACAACTTTCATTATAACTTGGCTTAAAGTTTCAAACTTTCACTGTAGGTATAATTTAGTGCTAGATAAGGTATTTTATTACCAGTGGTAATGGAGACACAAACTATAAACCTGCAAGAAACAATTAATTTGCAAGAAACAGAGTATAAACTTGCCTTGGTTATCCAACTTGTCTAAGGAAGGATAGAGAGATATTTGAAGGGATATACAAGTTTCATTCATTCATTCCATAACTCTTAAAGGGTAAATACCAAGCATGCACCAATACACAGAGTGATTTCCACACACAAACCTTGGTATAATCTTCTTCACAGATCAATTTTAACTTGTTATCAACATGCATCAACTTTCCTATTACCATTTAATAAGAGCAAAGTAGACTACACAGTCACACATGGCAAATGCATACAAGAACAAGAATGTTTTCACTACTTGAAACTCCTCCCTTGATTTCCATTTGAATGGGAATGCCCAAATTGGTTACATTTTCAAATTTTAAAAAGTCTATAAATCCCAACAAAATGTTTTAGAAAAATTCAAAAAGAGTAGGATTAACCAGAGGAAGGTATCGCTAGACTGGGATAGAATGGATAGAAGGCGAAAGGGTATCGGTTCAGAACGGTCATTTTTTTCAAATTTCAAATGTTGCAATGACCATTTGTCTATTTCTATCTATGACTCGGTGGGTGTGAAGAAATCCTTTGTGGCCATGGACTGTCGCAAGCTCTTCAGAAGCATCTAGGTCCCATAACTGTTGACTCGGCTAGAGATCTTGAAGGAAGAAAAGGAAGCACCTTGATTCAGCCGAGTCTATCTCTATTTCTCTGGAAGACTCAGTTGACCATGCTTCTCAGATTTCCCTTCTTGGTAAAAGAGCTATAATAGCCAAATTTTTGGGTCATCATCTGATGATTGAGGGCATTCATAGCTGGTGCGACATCCAATGGGGAAGTGGTCTTCGTATTCGGTTCTTGGATAAAGGTTTCTTCTTGGTGATTTTCTAGAGTGAAGTGCAAAGGGATGATTCTTTGGCAAGGAAAGACTTCCTCTTCGCAGAATCTAGGATTCACCTACGTGAGTGGTCCACCCACTTCGATCCAGAACAAGTTGATATGGAAGGCATCCATGTATGGATTCGGTTGTACTCTCTCCCTAGTGAGTTTTGGTCTCCAAATACCCTTACTAAAATTTTCTCTAGCCTGGGTCATGTTATTCGCATAGATCCAGTTACTCTAGAAGGCACTCTCTCTTCCTTTGCCAGGATCTTGCATTTCTGTATATTATTCTAAGAAACTTCAAGAGTTTATTGTTATCTCTTCCCCCTATGGGGAATGGGTTCAAAAAGTGGACTACGAGGTGGTCTCTAACAATTTCTTCCATTGTAAATAGTCGAAAATTACTAGAAAGCATGAAATAATCCCTCTTCTTCTAGTGTGGTGTCTCAGAAAAAAATCTTTCCAACCTCGCTACTCCTCAAGCCTCGACCCGTGGCCCCTCGAAAAGGTCTCTTCTACTGATTAGGCCTCCTTTGGTAAAGCACTTGATTTGAAACCTTTGGATCTCGACCCAAGCACCATCTCTCTTGTCAAAGAAACAATATCAGTGGTTCAAGACTCTACTCATATTCTTTCCTTATTCCATGAGGGCATCGCTTTGGGGCTTGGTGCGGATGCGTTTCTCTGGAAAAGTGGGTCAATGAGAAGGAGGATATGATTTCCTCCAAAGAAGGTGTTCCTGGGGAGTCTTGCATTGCTCTGGAAGAGGAACCTGAGTTAACCCCCTTTGAAACCGATAGGATGAGCCCTATTCTCCCAACTCCACCATTCTCAATATTGATCTGGGCCTGAAAGCTCCTCCAGGATGTCCCTCCAAAGACTCTCAATCCCTTAAGGAGGTTACACTGGCCAGAACTGCAACTTCACTCTTTTTTCCCATCTTCAAGTAGGAGAGGCGCGTCCTCTCTGAAGAAAAGATGATTTTATTCTCATGGAATGTTAGGGGACTCAACGCCCCTAACAAACAACGTCTTCTCAGATGCTATGCTGCAGATTTGGACGCTTCTATTTGTATGATTCAAGAAACAAAAATGTCAAAAGTGGATTGTATGAATGGCTGGTTTCGCAAATGGAAAGGTTGGGAAGGATTTTTTTCTAATTTTTTGGTGCCTCAGGTGGTTTAGGTGTTCTATGGAAGACCAGTAGCTGTGGTGTTGAGCTTCTCTCTGTCAATCCTAACTTTCTTTGGTGCAAAAAAGGTTTTCAAGCATTCGGATGAATCCTTTTTTCTCTGCAATGTGTATGGACCAAATAATCCCATCAAAAAATGGGAAACCTGGTCTAAAATTTAGGATGTGCTTGACTCCACCCCAGACTCTAAGATCATTGTTGCAGGGGATTTCAATGCCACTCTTTCGGACAAAGACAAACGGGGAGGTATTCAGTGGCAACCACGCTCTCAGGCTGACTTCATCACCTTTGTGGATTCTGCTAAGTTAGTTGATGTGGAACCCTACTTGAGTTGGTTCACTTGGAACAATCGCACCCTGGGTTTAGCTCTATGGCTATCGACTTGACAGATTTTTGATTTCTAAAGAATGGCTTCAACATAATTTCCTTCTCAAATGTTCTGTCAATCCTCTTTCTGGTTCTGATCACTTTCCTTTATCTCTCAACATCTCTTTTGACATTCTACCTCGTTGTTCCCCCTTCAAATTCGGCTTTCTTCAACCACTTTGGCTTGCATTAATGATAGTGTTTTTCCTTTGTTTATAGTAAAAGAGTTCAAATGGGAGTTACCCTCTGGTAAATGCATTGGTTATAAATAGCCAACTTGTTTTCAAACAAATGGCCCCTCATCTTCTCAATTCTCTTATTCAGTCTTTGAATTTCTTGCTTAGAATTCTATAGCTTCATGTTTTGCATCAATTATTAGTTTTGTTGGTCTTTTAGAAGTCATTAATCTTCTTGTTTTAGTCTTGTTCCATTGTTGCTCCATACAATCAGTTTAGCATAGAATAGCTTCATTTCTAGACTAGAATCCATTAAAGTTGTAGGTTTTGTTTTGTCACAAGGATAGATTCTAAAACTCTCGGTACACTTGTGTTGTATTCCCATAATAAATCCCACTAGGAATTGCATAGTCAAGCTCTGTTCACTTGCGTTATCCCTCTCCTACTCGCATTGTATTTGGTCTATATCCAAAGCTGCCATTGTTTGAATACCATCTTCTATTGATACTATCATATACACACTTTTTTGGATTCACGAGGACACGAAGGAATGAGGAGATCACATTGAGGGGATGAAATCACACACAACTAGATTTACCATTGTTATGTAAATGCCAGGTTTGAGCTATCAAAGTTCTAGTTACGACATATCAAATAGAGTAGTGAATTATTTTATTTCAGTCAAAAAGTTTCACTCTCGATATCACCGGGGAAGCTGTGGGGATTGATAGTTTCTGAGAAACTGTGATTCATTCCTCACTTCTGAGGTAGGATCGAGAGTCTTTCAATTCAAAATAATTAGTTGCTTAGATATTTAGGATAAAATCACAACTGCACAGGAAAATAGCCATACCAGGCTACTTTGTTTGTTTTTATTTTATTACTAGATTAGTTGTCCATTTTATAAATATACTAGAAGTAGCTTGCTCTTTAATTTCATTGAAATACGTCATTGAAAATACAAAAATAGAAGAATGCTTGCATAGTGTAAATACTTCTTTTGTAATCAGTTTATTAATTTTAGTTAAAAGTTGAATCATTTTGTATGACAATCACAGGACCTAGAGAGCCTAGAGAATATATATTTGAACCCATAGTGCCTCAACCAAATCTACCCACAACATTAGCTGATATAGATCAAGACCTTAGGATACAGGTCTTTTGAGCAATAACAAACCTACAAGCAATTAGTGAACAACTGAGAGGATTAAATATCGAAGATGACAAAGCTTACACATTTTGGTCAAATCATCCTAACTATAGATTGCCTTGATAAAATACCCGAATGAATGACCATACAAGGATTGAAAGAGAACAAACATTTGGTTGCGATCCTTTAGTTCCATAACCTGATGTAGGAGACCTCCTCATTGACATAGATACTAGCTTACGCATTCAAGTTGCCAGAACACCTGTTAGGTATTTGAGAAAATCATACAACTTCTAGTTCTAAACATAGAGGCTGAAAAGGCATATGATTATTGGATAGTTGGAAGAAGGGATTGATTCTTCACATGACCATAATAGGTCCACAACAACCATGAACTCATGGTTGTGATCCCCAAGTCCCACAACCCAACGGGCCTACAAATCAATTAAGTATTGACACCGACTTATGAACATTGGTATTTAGATCCTCACCACTCCCACCAGATATCATCATACAATTCTCCGTATTAAATATAGAAGCCAATCAATCTAATATTTTTAGGCTAGACTAGAAGAAAACCACCCATAGTTCACTACAAATCCACTAAAACCTCCTATCACCATTTTCATGACCTTATGCGGAGATATATCTGAAGCTCCCACAGGTCACTTCCCACGTATCAACAACCAAGAAAGCGAGGATCTCGGTAGAGCTCGACATTGATTGGAGCCTCGAACAAGCCATTATATCCAGAATGAACCATTACACCAATTCAGGTTAGGAGGGCCTTCTTTGCCTTAGATTCGTAGATTCCATTATTGCGTATTGAGGATATAAGATTAC
This sequence comes from Taxus wallichiana var. yunnanensis, assembly GCA_018340775.1. Taxonomy (NCBI): domain Eukaryota; kingdom Viridiplantae; phylum Streptophyta; class Pinopsida; order Cupressales; family Taxaceae; genus Taxus; species Taxus wallichiana. The sequence goes on along the minus strand of CM031236.1, from coordinate 507,621,149 downwards.
CCGATTAGCTTGTCTATATCCATTCATATTCAACATTCACCGGTTGTCTCGACATGACCTCGGGAGGTCGGGTACGAGGAAGAGGTACTTGTAGATTCCCATGCTCGCATGTCACTTTTCCATCGTACAAAATTGGTGAACCCGACGTGAACAAAAACAAGTTCTTCTTTTTTTATTTTTCATTTCTTTCATCCACCTTCGCTCTTTCCCATTATTTATTCTGCGGGTATTCATATACCCCCGAATATGTCGGGATACGATGCATATGGCAGACCTCTCTCAGGTCTGAAGTAAACTATAGTCAAACAAATAGACAACCATCACCCTCACTTTCTGCATGGGCTGATAACTATTCAAGTAATTACTTGTCATCTCAAACTCCCCCTCAAAGAACTAGCTCAAGTTCTTCATTCCGAATTGAGGAGTTTGATCAGCTTGCACAAACACAACAGCCAGAGCCTCAGGCTCTAATAATATGATGTTTATTGGAGAATCCACTTCATCTCCTCGGGTCTTGTTCAGACCACAGATCAGTAGACAATCAGACCCACTCCCCTTTTTGGATGAGGAGTACTTAGCACACTTTGCTAAAAGTGAACAATGCTTCCAAAATATGTATCCACCTATAGGGAGTTTACAAATACAATCTGATACCCTATTCAAGAAAACACCCCCATTCCTCCACCTATGGGAAATACCCTCGGTGAAGCTTGGCAGGGTAATGATCAATTCATAGTAGGGTATCACACCCCTTTACAACCTCAAGGTATACAACAAACACCCTTAAGGAAAAACATTGTGTCTTCACCAATAGAGGTCATTTCAGCCTTAGTTGAAAGGTTAGAGGGTTGGAACTTGCTCAAGCAAACCAAAATTCATATTTTGGGCAAAAGTAGGAATCCCTAACCCTTCGCATCATCCCCAGTCAGGTTGACCTCCTTATAGGAACAGGCACGTTAGGCATGCCTCCTCAAAATCCTTATAGTTACCCACAACAAACACCAACTAGGACCACATTTTCAAATGCCGCTCCAGTTGAAAACATGACACCTCCCGGCTTGGCACCAAACAACCCATACAGAACAATGCTCCTCCTTACTTAAACATTTATTCAAAGTCACCACAAGGAGACATGTTCTCTCTCTCCGGGATGTTCGTTCAACCACAGGGATTCCCTTATGTCCCTACAAATGCATATATTTATGCCATATCAACAACCCATTCCACCTCCACCCCCTCAACAAGTGCCATCGATGGTTGAGGCCTATGCGGTAGGGACTTATTAGAATATTTAAAAGAGCCCCTAGACTTCACCATATGAAGTGTTATGCTTCCAAGACCTCTTCCTGATTTACCCAAATATAAAGGGAAGGGGATCCAAATGCACACATTAAGGCCTATGCCATCAGCCATACGGGAGTTACTCCCTTGGGATGGGGTTGTTGCTAAAATATTCCCTAAGACCTTAGAAGGTATTGCCCTTGATTGGTATTATAGAATACTGAAGCCTCGATACACTCATTTAAACAACTCGTGTCAGAATTCATCAAAGCTTTTGACATGAACAAATTGTTAAGAATGGGAATCAGGGAGTTCTTGCATATTAAACAAGAACATAATGAATCCACTGCTCATTTTATTCAAAGATGGCGTACGGTTCTCTACTCATCAGCAAGTGCTCCAAACATGGATCAAATGGAACTATGTGATTTATTCCTTAATTCTCTCAATAGAGAGATAAAGGAAGAAGTCTAGAAGTTCCCACTAAGAACTTATGATGAAGTACTCGAGAGTGCTCTCCGAATCGACCAAGTAGTGATAGATAGTGGTCGTAAGACATATGGGACAAATGGGAAATTAACCACTCCCAATCAAAACACCGTGGCCTATCCTAATACGGGAATGCTAATCAAGGACCTAAGATCCTTAACAAGAACCATGGAGTTACAACAGATGGAGTAACTGACCAAGTTAAAAGGGAAAATGTTGTAAACATTTTGCCACCTGTTAATAATCAGTGAAATAACAATTTTACTCCAACAATCAATGCGGTGGATTTTAATCATCCACCACGGCAACAACAACAACAACAATGAAAAATCCAAACACAAAGTCCAAATCAAAACCCAGTTGGATATCAGAGTCAAAACCAAAGGCAACAACCTCAAAATTTTAACTCTAACAACCAACAACCTTATCAGAATTTTGGGCCACAACAGGTTTATAAATCAACAACCTCGAAATTATAATCCCAATTTATATTGTGGCTTCCACAAGATTCAAGGCCACGATACTAGGACTTGTCGTGAATACAATAAATTCATGCAGCGTTTTCCAGAAGATCAAAAACAACTCTTTATAGATATGTTTTTAGCAAATTTTGTAGTACCCATGCCAAACACTTATGCAGGGGTTTCCCCTCAAAATGCACCCCTCAAGATCTTTAATGATCCACTCCCAAACCATTCTAACAATAACAGGCTAGATCCTAATGGAACAAACAAGGGTGGTAATGAGGAAACAATGATCATGAAGCTTCAACTTCATTAAATCCACCAGTCGCACCCCAATTAGGAACTCGACCCCAAACTAAGATAGTTGGTTTGGTAGAGTTAGACACCGAGCTACCCGTAGAAACCATAACAAGAACATGGGATTATTCTTCTCAACCTACTCCAAGTTATCCATTGGAACCAGACAACAGTCAACAAACGTTGGTAAAACCCATAGGCCTATGATTTAATTAATGATTTAACTAAAACCTTCTCTCACATCTCCTTTTTGGATTTGTTAAAGAACTCTCCCTTGCCCAGGGCTGCCCTCTTAGAAGCATTAGGCCTTGGTCATTTAATCAACATCACTCCTCCCGGAAATGCAAGTAAACCATGTAGACTTTGACGTTTATCCTCCGGGGCAGCCAGATAGGGATATTGAATTTATATTTGATATAAGCAAAATGCCAACAGACATTGAAATTGCATGAAGAGGTGACCCAACTTTACATTTACAAGTATGGGTTTACAATAATTATGTTAAACGTGCAATGGTTGATGATGGGGCAGTAGTTAACATAGTCCCCTTCACTTTTCTTCAAAAGTTAGGATATGGAGAGACAAAATTGTTCCACAACGTGAAATACGCTAAGAGGATATGATAGCCTCAAGCCACTTGATTGGAACCATAGTTTTACAGTCACTTTAGGACCCAGAGACGGTCCTCACCGAAGTTTTATATTATAGATAGGAAACCAACTATAATATGATCCTTGGTCAGCCATGGATACACCGCATGAAGGCAATCCCTTCCACGTTATTCCAAGAAATAAGATTTCTACACTTAGGGAAAATATTTGTGGCACAAGGTGACCCAAAACCCTTCGATATACACCTAGCTGATTTGAAGAAAAGACCGGGTGTTCACTCTCGAGTTTGAACTCCCAACAAATCAACTCATCAAACCAATTAATTGAAACCAAAAGAAGAGTTGATACCCACCACAGAGTTAGAAATTACAAATCCAGCCGAGGACATTCCAGCACTCAAAAATGAGACCAATGTTATAAAAATAGTGTCACTAGGGACTACAAAAATTGTCGAGTTGCTAGAGAAAGACTTACCTATTCTCCTACCATTTGATTCTATGGGTATGGGACACACCCTAGGAATTGCTTCTCTTCCATCAGATGAATTTTTATGGTAGAAGTAAGCTTGAAGCAAAAGAAATAGATATGACGAGATATCCCAACATCCATTTTCCAAGCAAGTATTGGACTCTCCACTTGATGGAGCTAGATGTCACTTTGGAGCTGGGGGTGGGAGTGATCTTTACTTCACACTGAGGAAAGATCCTACCTTTCACCTTTAAATTAAACTTTGAATGTACAAACAATGGGTTTGAGTATGAAGCTCTCCTCCTTGGCCTCATCTAGCTAAAAAAAAGAATGGGTGTCGATAACATTAGAGTGCTAGGAGACTCATGACTAGTTGCGAAACCAAGTCTACGAGGTATATGAAACTAGGGCTGAACATTTACAACTCTATAAAAAAAAAAGTATTAGATCTAAGCAAGGGATTTAACTTCATATCAATTGAAGCAATCCCACGAGAGTAGAACCTTCTCATAGACTCAATAGCAACCTCAGCTTCCCGTTTCACCCCAAACAGTGAGTTGGAGGATACAAATTTCATGGTATCACTTCGTACCGAACCATTAGTGCGTAAAATACCAACAAACTCACTCCTGACTCATGGAGAAGTTGAGGATGATTTTTCTATCATGGATCACTTTGATGATGATAGAGTCACTCTCGAATATCTAAATGCCTATGCGGAGCTACACCTTGCTCACCGTATAGTTGATCTTTCCTAATACCACATTCCTCTTCCTATTTTGGAAATCCCATGGTAGAGTCTCCTCCATAGAAGGATCTCGATATCTATGAGATAGAAAATGGAGAAAGCTTGGAACTACCTCCAGCCCCACCTGAATTTGAAGAAGGTAATGCTTCTTTAATAGAAGAAACCATTGACATAAACATTGGAACGGAGGAAGAACCAAAAATTTTGAAGTTGGGATCCTCGTTAACTCGGAGGAGATAGAAATACACACCCAAATCCTCAAAGAACATCAAAAGGATTTTGCATTTAACTATAAAGAAATGACGGGCATTGCACCACATGTGCGGTACATAATCTTGTCACTAAACCAGATGTGAAACCAATTAAACAGAAGTCAAGACCAATGAAGCCAAAAGTGGCTCTCATGGTAAAAGAGGAAGTAATAAAACTTCTCCAAGTGGGATTCATCAAGCCCGTTGACTATTCACAATGGGTATCTAATATCGTCCTATTCTAAAAAGAATGGGAAGATACGCATTTGCATAGATTTTGGGATATTAACAAAGCTTGTCCCAAGGATGACTTCCCATTACCATCCATTGACGTTATCGTTGATGCAACAACTGGATTTGAACTATTGTCCCTCATGGATGGGTTCTCAGGGTATAATCAGATTAAAATATCTGAACAAGGATCAAGCCAAAACTACATTCATAACTCCCTGGGGAACTTATTGCTATGTTGTCATGCCATTTGGTCTTAAGAATGCTTCGGCGCTACGTATCAGTGGGAAATGACATATATATTCCATGATCTTATCCATAAAATTGTGGAATCCTATGTGGATGACTTGTTGGCCAAGGCCAAGAAATGTTGTGATCATCCAGAAGTGCTCCGTATCATCCTCTCACGATTAATTGAATATGGCGTCACATTAAACCCAGAGAAGTGTGTTTGGTGTGACAGGAGGCAAACTTCTGGGCTACATTATATCTTCACGAGGGATTGATGTTGATCCAGCCAAAATACGGGTTGTTCTTGAAATGATCCCACCATCGGATGAGTCTGGAATCAGGTCATTTCTTGGGAAACTCGGTGCAATCGAAGGTTCATCCCAGATTTAAGTTTTTCCATTCATCCAATCAACAATCTATTAAAGAAAGATTATAACATTGATTGGACTGAAGAATGCAATGAGGCCTTGAAGTAGTTAAACGCTTCTTGTTGTCTCCACCCATGCTAATGCCTCCCAAACAGACCACCCTTTGATCCTATACTCACGAGCCACTCATGTCTCGCTAGCTGCATGCTGGCTCAAGAAGACAATGATAAACGAGAACGTGTGGTCTATTTCATTAGCCGAACGTTGCTTGATTATGAAACATGTTACACACAGGATAGAGAGAGAATGCCTTGCCATAGTCTTTGCAAAAAAAATTTAAGACATTACATGTTAAACCAAGAAACAAGGGTCATTGTAAAGACAGATCATTTATGAACATTTCTCACACAAGGATCTTTATCTAAAAAGGTTGGATGTTTCATAACCTTAATGGGTGAATTTGAGTTGACATTCGTAAACCAAAAATCCGTTAAGGGACAAATCATTGCAGATTGGTTGGTAGCTGACAATCCACTAGATGGAGGTGATCTGGTAAATCTGGACTTTCTTGATGAGTGTGTATACTTCATCAAAACCAGGCCCCCCATCTCTACATGTCCCTAGTACATTGATATCATCAATTTTATCATAGACCACACATACCCGGAAGGTGCCACATCACAACAAAGAAGGTGGTTACGCATTATTACCGCTAAATATGTTGTTTTAGAACAGGTACTCTATCGTAAAGCCTTCGATGACATGCTTCTAAGATGCGTCGACATAGAAGAATCCAAGAAGATTCTTCATGAATCCCATAGTGGGATATGTGGAGGCCACTTCGGTGGTCATGCCACCACTCTCAAAAAATACATCGGATGGGCTATTTTTGGCCCACTCTGAGCATGATGTAGTGGAATTTATACGTAAGTGCCACAAATGCCAAGAATTCTCTCACGAGATTCACATGCCAGCACAATCCCTGCAACCAATAGTGACCCCGTGGCCCTTCTCCACGTGGGGTCTGGACTTGATAGGGAAATTCTCTCCCTCATCAACCGATGGCCATAATTTTATAATTACAGCCATGGAATATTTTACCAAATGGGTGGAGGCCATGCCTCTCACCACAGTACCAGGTTCGGTAATTGCCAAATTCATTTTGAACCAAATTATTTGTAGGTATGGTGTCCCACAAGTCATTATCTCAGATAATGGCACGTCCTTTAAAAATGATGAAGTCCATGAGTTATGTAGCAAATTCAAGATAAACCATCACGGCCTCTCTTTACTACCCTCAAGCCAATGGGCAAGCCGAAGTGACAAACAAAATGTTAAAAGCTATTCTCCTCAAAACGGTCAAGGAGAACAAGTGAGATTGGCATTTAAAACTATATCCGGCCTTGTGGGCCCATCGAACCTCAATAAGAACACCAACAGGAGCAACCCCTTTCTTTGGTGTTTGGGGTAGAAGCAGTTCTCCCGCTTGAGGTTGAAATACCCAGTCTCCGCATCTCATTACAAGGGATTATGGATGAAGAAGCTTATAGGGAGGCATGCCTCTCTCAACTGGAAAGCCTTGATGAGGTCAGGCTAAATGCTGAACAAAGGCACAGAGCCTATGCTGACCGGATGTGTGGCGGAAATACAACAAAAAAGTCTATGAGTGAGAAATATATGAGGGAGATCTAGTTCTAAGACTAGACACAATGGATCGATAAGAAAACCGGTGAAGGAAGGAAGTTCCGGCCCAAAGTGGTTGGGCCCATACCGAGTCATGAAGGACTACGGAAATGGTGCGTATCTTTTGTGCACACTAGAAGGTGAGGAATTCGGTGAAACTATCAATTCCTTGCATCTTAAATGGTTTTATGCATAAAACATCAAAATCACCACTTGTACATTATAGCTACCTACATTGCATTAGTCATTTAGTTGTTTCATTTTGTCCACTCATTTCGTAAAAATGGTAGTCCAGGAACTTACTCTTAAGCAATCTATTACAAATTTCTGAAAGTATTGGCAAAAGCATTCAAATCACATCTCTTAAACATCATCAACTATTTTCAAATCTTCTCATCAAGTTTGATAGACAAGTATTGATGAAAACCATACCAAGGCCTGCATACTTGGCTTTGCTCTTTCTTTCTACTAGGTGAAGTTGTCCTTACCTACGGTCTATTCTAGAAGCTTCTTGGTGTCACATCTATCCCTCTTAAATCTCTTTGAATGAAAGGATATCCCAAAGTCATAGATCAGAAATGTCAAAATCAAATGAAATCAAAAGCACCAAGCAAACAAAATATTTTATTTTACACACTTCTTTGCCCCATCAACCTTCGGTGATAAGCCCACATCTCTTACTGGTGGTGTGAGGTTGGGAAAGGAAAGAAGTGCCCTTACTCACCTATATCTTGCCTTTGGTGACAAACCCATGCTTCTTACTAGTGGCGTGAGGCAGGGTGTGGGGGTCCATTCACACAAATTAACAAATCTTGGTATGCTAAAAGCACAAATCAAATTCTATTAAGAGAAAACAAATATCCAAATATCCAAATTCCAAAGAGATCAAATCCTCAAAACCAGATTTTGTCAACCAAGTTGCCATTTATGAATCTAAGTCTAGATAAACTGGAAAGTAAGTGGCCTTCTAAGCTTGGTGGTAGTTCTGAGTAGGGTAGGTGTGTAGGTCTAAGTTTGGTTTCTATTATTGGTTTTTCTGTCTCTCATCATTCCATTCGGTCAAACTCATACAATTTGTGCCCTTCCTAACTCTTGGTGTTGAGCCCTCGCATCTTACTAGTTGCGTGGATTTGGGATTGGGGAAAGTTCATCTCTTTATCACTATACATTCATCACGTTTTTCCAACATAAGAAGAAATTACAAACATTTCCCAAAGAGTTCAAAAGTTCGGTACTACCATATGTTAGTATCATCTCATATCAGCATTACAAAAAAAAACATACAAAGTAAAAAAACATTTTATTTATTATCATTTGTTATCCATCCATACATACATTAGAAAACATGAAAAACAAATATTCTAAAAACATCTACACACATGTGGAAACATGAGTCACAAAATTCTAGGCACCAAGAGTGGATCAAAAAATATATATATATATATATATATATATATATATATATATATATAATATTATATATATATATATAATGCCATCATGCCATGCACTAGGCATGGTCAAAATGCTCAATGAGCCCGAAAAGTACAAAAACACTCATATAGATATATGAAAATACTACAAAAATGGCCTCTCAATCCCTATGGGATCCCTCAGAGGTGCACATGACCACGTCTAGGACTCCGGCTACTGCCGGCGCTCGAATGCATGCGAGGGCTCGCGGTCACGACCAGTAGTAGCTGTTGTCTCGTCTCGCTATGAGAATGACTCCTCCTCATCAAGCGCTCGGCCATCCTATATCTAGCTACCTCGGTGTGGAGAGAAGTCATGATCTTTTGCCGCATGCCAGATAGAGGCAAAAAAACATCGGTATGCCTACTAGGCTGCTGAAGGCTCCCCCACATCCATGAGAAGCTCGGCACATGAGTCTTCTCAGGGGGGAGAAAGGAGGTATGTGCATACTCGGTGAATCAAGTCTCGCCACTCATCAGTAGTCACTTTGCAAAGTAAAGGAGAAAACAAGTTAGAAAATGATCAAAGATAAAACCAAGAGTAAACAAAACAAAAAGAAATAACAAACTAAGACAATTCTAACTAAAACAAATGTCAAGAGAAGAGTGACAACTCACTCGGATCTCTCGGGCCTCAAGAAGGATCTCTAGGATCCGCGCTGCCCATGATGATGCCGCTTGCCAGTGGTGTCCCTCTCCCATGTCTGGGGCAATGTGATGGCCTGCAATGGACTCGCCATCTCCACCTAAGTCTGAGAGAGAAACTCCTCTGAGACCAGAGTCACCCTCTCTGTGCTCGCTCCTGCCCTCTCGGCCGTAGGATCTCTGAGTGTCATGCCACTCGGGATCACTATCATCCCCCCCACCCATCTCACTGATCTCCATCTCCTCTGTCTCCTCCTCTGTCTCTCCCCAGTGAACTCCTCAGACTCGGAGTCCACGTCAATGGGCTCATCACTGCTATGGGCGGGACCGGCAATCGAAGTAAGGGTGCTGAGGAGCACCGGCTCTCCCTCGAGCACGTACCACCCTCCTGGCTGTAATAGGAACACCGGGAGTAACAATAGTCCAACCCCGGCCTCTAGGACCTCCCGAGCCTCACGGATAGATCTATACACTGCCCCGCTGGAGGAAGCATGTCACTATAGGGAGGCCGAACTGCTGTGGTACTCTATCAAAGGGGTGGATCTCAACTTCCCCCCTGCCCTACTATCAACTGGTGGTAGTAGTCGACAAGCAATCAATGTAATAGTCTCCTCTCCCCATACCCCTGCCATGGCCTGATAAGGAGTGGCCTCCATGTCTGTGGTGGTCAAAGAGGCCACTGGTGGTGAGGTGCTCTAAGAACTATCATCCCCTGTCCACCTCGCTGCCCTGATGGCCCCGGGATCCTCTACCTCTACACCTCTCCCATATGGGGTGATATGCTCATACACCCAACTCATGACAAGAGTCGGGTGGCTCAGTGACTGTCCCTGTAATCGGACTACCCTGTATAAATCATGGTAGGTAGTCCCGAGGATATCTGCTCCCCAAGCGTAGACACGTCCATGGCCCTCAATCTGTGTAATAATGGGGGCCCAACAATATAAGAGGGTGTCCCTCCCTTGTCCCCAATCAGTCTCGATGCAAGGATGCCCATGATGGCCTTGCGAGAGCATGGGAATGTCTGACTCAATAATGGAGTGGATCCTCACTCCCTTCTTCGATCCCATCGATACAACTGCATCCCCATGTAGGTGGCCCATTGAACCACCTGGGATCTCAAAACTATTGTCTTAAGAGATAGCACTTTGCCGCCCAAGGATCGGAACCCCCAGTATACGGTAAACATCCTCCAGGGTGATGGACCACTCACCCCTAACTCCTAGCAATCGGAAGGTGTTCGATCCGCATCCCAGTATGAAAATAAGTCACATAGTATGTGGTAGCGAGGTCTGCAACGTGAGGGACTGTGCAATCCTCCAAATGCCACCCCCTCGAAGAGTATCTCGCTCTGCTGAGAGAGTGCCTCTAACACTGCTGGGAGCCAATCACACTCCCTCTCTCGGCTCCATCTAATATACTCCTCCTCTTCTTACATACACCCAAAAACACAAAAAAAGGAGTAAGTTAGTACTAAAATCCAATTGGAAAAACTATTAAAAACATGTAAAAATGCTAAAAATGCAAAAATAAATAAGGTAAAGCATTGTTTTGGCTTTCTGTCATGGACCACCACCCTGTGCAGAGCGGCGGTTCCGTAACCGCTGCCTTCTAAGGTGGCGGTCCCGTAACCGCCACCTGCCTGCGTGGGGTGGCGGTCTGTCCATCCCAAAACAAATACAAAGCGGGTCGTATACCTAAAAAATGCCTAAAAACAAACAAATACACCATTTTAACTAAAAAAGAAACCTACCCTATGGGTGCCCCCTAGAGACACATTTAAAACTAATATTTTCAAAAATGACCCCCCCAGAGACAAAGATTTCATCATTTCCACATTTTAGGTTTAAAAACAATAAATCGAGAAGAACTAACCTGAGACTTGTGGGTCGATGTTCGCTCTCGGAGGCATGATCACTATCTCACCATGAACATTTTGACTATACTCTCGTCGAAAACCATCACCGTGGGTCCCAGAGCTCAAAAACTATCAAATCAATCCATGTAAATGAATAGTAAAATGAGTTCATTTTATATATATAGCTTTTAAAATTGATTTTGAATGTCTTTCGTAGGGTCGGAGCGTCGACGGAGGTAAGTTCTAAACCCCGCGTAGATGGTAAGTCCTCATTTCATATCAATTTTGCCTTATTTCTCAATTTATTTTATCTATCTACACTTGAGTCCCTTTTTTTTTCATTTTTAGGTAGCGGGATCTTGGATGGTGACTTTCCAGCACACGGGCGTGTCAGGTATAACTCCTAACTCCCCATTTGGGACCCATACTCGGATCCACCATTTTACGCCTCTTCATGGCTAAGATGCTTCTCGAGGGGGCAATATGTACGTACCCAAAATTGTAGGGTACTACACCGCGGAACGATGTTACACATACCCCAATGATGATACGAGGTCTCCTTGCAAGGTGTTCGAGAATCCAGAAAGGCTCGCCAAGTATACGTTTGTATCCCGCATGCCCCCGCTCGGCCTCGCATGCTTTGTTTTCCCTTTTCCCCCTTTTTTTTTGCATTTTTGTCTTGATGATGAAACCCACCCTGCACAGGTGGCGGTCCCGTGTGACCCCGCCCCGGGGGCAGGGGCGGGTGGCACCGTAACCGCCCTGCACACGGGGGCGGTGGTCTGTACGCATTTTCAGATTCTTTCGACGATCACGTCAAACGTAAATCTTCAATTTTACATGCTTTCTTCAACCACTTTGGCTTGCATTAATGTTTTTGGTTCCCTGGTAATAGTGTTTTTCCTTTGTTTATAGTAAAAGAGTTCAAATGGGAGTTACCCTCTAGTAAATGCATTGGTTATAAATAGCCAACTTGTTTTCAAACAAATGGCCCCTCATCTTCTCAATTCTCTTATTCAGTCTTTGAATTTCTTGCTTAGAATTCTATCAATTTCATGTTTTTCCTCCATTGTTGGTCTTTTAGAGGTCATTCAATCTTCTTGTTTTAGTCTTGTTCCATTGTTGCTCCATACAATCAGTTTAGCATAGAATAGCTTCATTTCTAGACTAGAATCCATTAAAGTTTGTAGGTTTTGTTTTGTCACAAGGATAGATTCTAAAACTCTCGGTACACTTGTGTTGTATTCCCATGATAAATCCCGCTAGGAATTGCATAGTCAAGCTCTGTTCACTTGCGTTATCCCTCTCCTACTCGCATTGTATTCGGTCTATATCCAAAGTTTGCCATTGTTTGAATACCATCTTTATTGATACTATCATATACACACTTTTTGGATTCACGAGGACATGAAGGAATGAGGAGATCCATCCTGAGGGGATGAAATCACACACAACTAGATTTACCATTGTTCTGTAAATGCAGGTTTGAGCTATCAAAGTTCTAGTTACAACATATCAAATAGAGTAGTGAATTATTTTATTTCAGTTAAAATTTCACTCTCGATATCACCAGGGGAAGTTGTGGGGATTGATAGTTTATGAGAAACTGTGATTCATTCCTCACTTCTGAGGTAGGATCGAGAGTCTTTCAATTCAAAATATAATTAGTTGCTTAGATATTTAGGATAAAATCACAACTACACAGGAAAATAGCCATACCAGGCTACTTTGTTTTTTTTTATTCTGTTACTAGATTAGTTGTCCATTTTATAAATATACTAGAGTAGCTGCTCTTTAATTTCATTGAAATACGTCATTGAAAATACAAAAATAGAAGAATGCTTGCATAGTGTAAATACTTCTTTTGTAATCAGTTTATTAATTTTAGTTAAAAGTTGAATCATTTTGTATGACAATCACAGGACCTAGAGAGCCTAGAGAATATATATTTGAACCCATAGTGCCTCAACCAAATCTACCCACAACATTAGCTGATATAGATCAAGACCTTAGGATACAGGTCTTTTGAGCAACAACAAACCTACAAGCAATTAGTGAACAACTGAGAGGGTTAAATATCGAAGATGACAAAGCTTACACATTTTGGTCAAATCATCCTAACTATAGACTGCCTTGATAAAATATCCGAATGACCGTACAAGGATTTGAAAGAGAGAAAACATTTGGTTGCGATCCTTTAGTTCCACAACCGACATGCAGAGACCTCCTCATTGACATAGATACTAGCTTACGCATTCAAGTTCAGAACACCTGTTAGGTATTCTGAGAAAATCATACAACTTCTAGTTCTAAACATAGAGGTTGAAAAGGCATACGATTATTGGATAGTTGGAAGAAGGGATTGATTCTTCACATGACCATAATAGGTCCACAACAACCATGAACTCACGGTTGTGATCCCCAAGTCCACCCAACCCAAGCGGGCCTACAAATCAATTAAGTATTGACACCGACTTATGAACATTTGGTATTTAGATCCTCACCACTCCCCCGAGATATATCACGTACGATTCTCCGTATTAAATATAGAAGCCAATCAATCTAATATTTTTTAGGCTAGACCAGAAAACCACCCATAGTTCACTACAAATCCACTAAACCCCTATCACCATTTTCATGACCTTGTCTGGAGATATATATGAAGCTCCCACAGGTCACTTCCCACGTATCCAACAACAAGAAATAGGATCTCGGTAGAGCTCGACATTGATTGGAGCCTCCGAACACCATTATATCCGAATGAACCATTACACCAATTCAGGTTAGGAGGGCCTTCTTTGCCTTAGATTCGTAGATTCCATTATTGCGTATTGAGGATATAAGATTACCCGATTAGCTTGTCTGTATCCATTCATATTCAACATTAGAAGAGGTACTTGTAGATTCCGTTTTAAGGCAAGGGAATCCTCTCTCTTCATTTATATATTTTTTTTTGAATCCTTGATTTGTGGTATCAAATCGGCAATTAGTGATGGTTCCCTTACGGGTATCTCCATCACCACCAATCTGCCTCCCCTTTCGCATCAACAGTTTGCGGATGATACCTTTCTTTTCAGCCAAGCTTCTATCCCGAAATTTTTCTTCCTAGTTAATATTCTGAATTCTTATTCGCTAGCATGGTCAGGTAATCAAATTTCATAAATATGTTATCTTCTTTTTCAATGTCTCTCCTCATTTGCAGCGTAGAATCAAGGAAACTTTGAGTTTCGCAGTGGGTGCCCTTCCTCAAAAATATCTGGGAATTCCACTTTTTATGGTAAAGGTAAGGCTAATCTCTGGGATGATCTCCTCAATTCTCTCTCATCGAGATTGCATTCTTGGAAAGGGAAATGGTTGTCTCTGGCTGGCAGAGCTCTTCTGATCAATTTGTCCTCCTAGCTCTCCCAATCTACATGCTCTCGGTTTTGTTGATCCCCAAATCAGTCCTGAATAAATTCAAAAAGATCGTCTCGATCCTTTTGTGGCAGGGGAACAACGAAGACAGAAAATTTCACTTGGTCAATTGGGAAACTGTCAAACTTCCCAAATCCTTAGGCGGTTTGGGAATAATGGACCTTACTCTTCAAAACTCTACTCTAGGTGTAAAACTTGTTTGGAACTTTTTATCGGATGCCAAGAGGTTGGTTTTTCAAGTGCTCTCCCATAAATATCTGGAGGTTGGCCATCCTGAACTTTTCTCTCTAGCACTGAACTCCCCAAAGGGTCCCACATTTGGAACTTCATTTGCAACTACAGATTTCTGATCGCGGACTCGGTTTCCTGGCAGGTCAACAATGGTAGGTTGACGAATTTTGGGAGGATAGTTGGAATGGACATCTGCCTTTGAATCTTATTCCCAATCTCAATAGAATTATGAATGTTTCTAGGGCCTCTTGGGGCAACTCTGTTGTTGATTATGGTCACAGACATCATGATGGCTCGCCTTCTTGGCTTTGGAAGGATATCACCACCCTTGGTGCTTCCCCTCTTGAGACATCCTCTTTCATGGAGGCTCTTTCATCCAGAACTGCTTCCTTTAAAGATAGTGAGGACCATTTAATTTGGCTTGGAGCTTCTACGGGTTCCTATTCTATGAAAGAAGGTTATGCAAAGCTTATTTCCATGTCTAGTAAAGGTACTCCCTGTTCCTATGGCTGCTAGAATCCCTCCATCTTACCCAAAGTAGCATTGTTCGGCTGGCTTGTTCTTAAAAGGAAAATCCTCACTCAGCTACACAAAAGATCTTGGGGATTTTCCGGTCCTTCTAAATGTGTTCTTTGTGGGGAAGCTGAGGAGGATATTGATCATCTTCTCCTTTTCTACTCTTTTGCTTCTGAGAGTTGGAACTGGCTTTTAGCTAAGCTTAATTTAGCTTGGGCTCCATGTAACAATATCATTGATACTCTCCTTTCTTGGCCCAAGATGGGACAAGAGAGCTCCCTCAGTTCTATTTGGGCCATAGCTCCTTTCTTCCTAATTTGGCACATTTGGTGGGAGCGTAACTTGCATCTTTTCCGTGAGTAGTCTTCTGAATTGCCAGTTTTTCTTATCAAATTAGAAGTGGCCATCTCTGAAAAAGTTAGTAAAAATAGCCATAATAATCCTCTTTTCTCCTCGTGTGATGTTGTCATCAGGAAATCTTGGCCCCTCATTAAAATCCCAGCTCCAGTTCCATCATCAAATGTGGCCTTTCCCAAGTGGAGAAATTTCTGAAAAAGGAGTGTTAAATGGCGGCCTCCCCCTTTGGGCTCTTGGAAATTGAATTTTGATGGGGCCTCCAGGGGTAATCTGGTAAATCAGTGTCGGTTGCATCCTCAGAAGTGATAAAGGTTTCCTTATTTCAGCTGGCTCTTTCCCCCTTCGAGGACTGTACGTGCAATATGGCCGAAGCTCAAGCGCTCCTGGAAGGTGTTAAACTAGCCATCCACTCTGGTTGTGACTCACTTTTCATCGAAGGGGACTCCCAAATCATCATACAGGCCATTGCTAAAGGGTTGGCCCCCTCTTGGAAACTCAACCCATTCATTTCCAACATCCTCTATTGGCTCGGGAAACTTAGCAGTTGGCACATCACACATGTTTTTCGAGAAGCTAATAATGCTATGGATCTTCTTGCCAACCAAGCGATTGATTATCTAGCAGCCATTAAAATTTCTAGTGATGCAAAGGTGTGGTGAGGGCTCCCTTCTATCATTTCACATGAGCGGTTTGCCTCCCTGCAGAAATGACGCACAACTCCCTCGTGTGAGCATTTCCTTTTTAGTTGTGAGGTTCGGCTCCGTTCGGCATTATGGTCTCCTGTCCTCTAACTATGGCATTTTTGGGCTTCCCCTTTGTTTATCTACACTGTGAGTTTCCAAAAGAGGCCACAACAATTGAAATTGATCAACACCGTCTTTCAAGTCTTCCGCTACTCCTCCCACCTCAAAGTTGAAGCCATTAAAACAATTCTCGAGACTCTTTCTACTGCCGTTCACGTCTTGCACATGCCAACTCTAATATTGCATCCACCTTCATTTCCTTTCGTCTCCTTCTTCATCCTAACCCGAGTAGTGGTGGAATTTATTGTAGTTGATGATATTTATTTGGCATTCAGAGTTGCCCTTCATGGTGAATTGCTCAAATTTTCTCTCCCCGATCCTCTCCTATGGGTGGAGGAAGTCAACGAATAGGCCTTGGGATTGGGAAGGGGTATCTAGTGGCTCAGTGGCCAATATTGTGACTTTCTCCACTATGCTCAAAATTTACAATCCATGTTTGTTTTAGGGAGGCTTGATCATAGGTTGCTCCTAGCAATCAAGATTCACACCGCTCGATTTCGGTGCACTCCATGATTGATAACTGGAAAAAGCTCAAAGATCGTGTTGGCGACACATTCAATATTATTCTTCGGAAGAGAATTTTCTTGCGGGTGCGAGTACCAATGATCCTTTGGTCTGCCTCGGTTGGCTTTGTTTTTCGGCATTCTTTGGTCTCGTCCCTTCTCTCCTATTCTTCCCCGTTGTCGGTTCTTACCGACACAGTTTCCTCTTTCTCCTTCCTCCTCCTTTCTTCCAGTTGGTTGTTTTCAGCCCACCCTCCTCCCTTCTTCTTCTTTTCTTCTCTACTCTTTGTATAGTTGAGGCCTTGCCCTCCAGTTCATAGCTCCGGTCAAAAGCGTTTAATCATTAAAAAAATTCAAAAAGATTAACATTCTAAATATAGTAAGAACTTGAGTTCATCACTATAAATAGTTTCTTTTGTATCAAATTCAGAATCTTAATCTTTCACAACTTTTGAGAGGAAGTATAAAGAGGAAATATCATTGTTTTCATAAAAATGGTTTTGTAAATAACATTGTATAGAGACAACATATGAAGCTATTTATGAAATATTTGAAACCATAATTATAGCATTGTTTCCATTGTTATAGGACCTAAAGCCTCTACATCAATATTATTCCCCAACTTCCTCCTAAATTTTCTCAAAAACATTCCATGGTTTCTCTAAAATACATAATTTACCTATCATGTTATCAAATGTTTACCAAATCCTAGACTTATTTATGCTACATAATATACAACATGCTTATAGCATTTAATTCATTGTCTTGGGTCTATAGGACAATGTTGTGGGTTCATGTATGATTTCTAAGCATAAACACCGAGGTATAATGATTGGTAACTCCAAACCCTGATTGAGATTGTTATTGTGAAGCAAGAAATTGAATTCAAGGTCTGAATTCATATTAAGGGTTAACATTCATCATCTCAGAGTTGTAAAGACATTGTTTGATGTATTTAGAGAGGTGAAGTGTGAAATCATTGAAAACTTGAGTTAGGAATGTCTAAGAGGAAGGAGTCTATAGTTTATGATATTGGCATCTAGAGGTTAAGCCTGCAAAGCACTCAGAAAAGGGAAATTTCAAGCATTCTTCAATGTTTCTAGTAAGATCATCTCGAGGCCAAGGTGCTCATAAATCTACATTAAATTTTTTATGCTTTGAAATTAAGTTTAAGAGAAGTTATAGTGAACTTAGCTTTCTCGGGGATTTACTATGATGAACAATGGAATCTATCTAGGGATCATCTTTTTATACATCAAATAACCTCCAATTGCCCTGAAATCTTCAAGTTAGGTTGAGGAAGAAGTGTGCTAAGATATTATGAAGAAAAATTTAAAAACTAGTGGTGTAAAATTATTATTTTTGTGACAGTTCAAGCCCAGGTGCTTAAATACAGTAAAGAATTCCTAGAAATGCTAGGTTTGGATCTTAACACTCCTTTCAAGAAAAATTATAAGCCAAACAAGATTGTCTCAAGCCTAATTTTGGCCTAATAAACCTAAGGAGGAAAAGTAAGGTTGAGGAAGCTAATTGAGGACCTAGGTTCTAAATTTTTGCAAACACCTTAGGTATGGTGAAGAGAATCTAATGAAGAAAATGATTAAATATGGGAACCTTAATGTGAGTTTGACTATGGGTAGTCCAAGGCTACATGGACTGAAGATCACTAAGAAGCAAGAAACAAGCTACTTGGGTATAGCTGACTATCCAAATATATTTTGAAGTAGGATAAGGTGGGTTCTGACATTGTTGTAAGTGGAAAACATGGAACATATTAAGAGAAGAGGAGCACTTGAAGGAAAAGAAGCAAGAGTTCTTAGAAGTTTCCTATAACTAACTAGAGAAACCAGAAGCAAGTTAGAGGAAGGTAAGTATTAATGATTTCTTCTTGGAAGTTGATTTCTTTGGAGCATGAAATGACCTAGTATGGATGGATATCAGTCTATGGTCCTAACTGTGATAGCTAGTATGGATGATTTAATTTCAAAATTGCAAATTAAGACTTGAACTTTGAAGTAAGCTCTAGAGATTGGTACATAACATCTAAGGTGCATAATAAAGGATAACATCTCTGTTCATGACATATTAACTACGGTAGACTATACTCCAAAGCAGTAGACTGTAATCCATAGCAAGAAGACTAGACTTGAATCAAGTAGACTATACACCAACTAAAGGAGACTATACGCCAAAGCAAGTAGAGTATACTCGAAGGAAGATCACTACACTCATTGGGATTTATCATTCACCAAAACAACTATCTATCTATATGATCTCATGTCTAACTTCTCTTTAGTTTTCATTCTTGAACTATACACACTCATATAAAGGTGTTAATAGTGATTGGAAGGTTGGAAAGATATTAGAGTTCAATTAGGACAAAAAGAGGAATTTCAAGTGGAAGCTAGTGTAGAGGAATCAAGAATATTGTGGAAGGAAAATACTCTTACTTATAGAAGTTCACAGAGATTAGATGATCTTAAGCCATGTAAGAACGTGGTGAGAATATGATGATTAGTAGAGTATTGTATAGAAAGAGTGATTTAGCGTCTTGAAAATCAAATTTTGTAATTTGAGTTCACTTAGAATCTAGAAGCCAAGTTTCCATAACAAGGAATGTATGGAAGGGATAGACAATTACACTCAGAGCTGGATCAATCCATTTAGTACACACCTCAAACTCTATAATAATATCTCAAAATAATTAATACTTCCTCCTGGGACCTTGCGTTTTGTTCTCTCTGGCATCATTTCATTGACTGTGTTGTCAAGAAACCCAAATTGACAATTCTTGTAAAGGAGAGTGAGATGATCATTTCCTGAGGTTCCAATGATATGAGTGGTTGTGATAAATTGAATGAAGGATATAAATCATGCTTGCATCATTTAATGCATTGTCTTGGGAGATCATCCTTGGAGAAAGAGAAACTTGATAGTCTCACTAGTGACTGTAGAAGCTTATTTAAGTGCCTAGTAGGGGTTATTGATAGATAAGTGAAGAAAATCTTGAGGAAGCTCTGAGCACACAACAAAGAGGTATTGAATCATTCAAGGGTTTATAACTTATTTTGTGGTATTTTATTGCTAACAGTCATAGTGAAGAGACTGAGACAAGATAGAGACACCTAGACAAGAGGTCAAAATATCTAAAGGAGGGTGTGAAACTTGAATTCAAGAAGTGTAAGGTGGTACTATGAAAATTAAGACTTTTACTTTAAAGTAAGCTCTAGAAATTGGTACATATCATCTAATAAGCATAATAAAGGATAAATTGAAGGTTTTAAGGATTTAAGACCACTCAAGAAGTCACTCACTCATATATTTCTCAGCTAATGGAAATCACTAAAATTTTTGCAGAAGCAATTCAAAAACAAGGTGAAGGAACAAAAGTTATGATACACACACAAAAATATGAAAACTTCATTAACATCAACACCATCTTAAAAACCCGAAGCAAGTAGACTACACTTGGAAGAAAGAATATTATTTTGAACATCTTAAAAACCTGACATATATTTGTTCACTACATATTAACTATGGTAGACTATACTCTAAAGCAAGTATCCAACAATCCGAAGCAAGTAGACTATACTCCAAATAAAGTAGACTATACTCTAAAGAAAGTATCCAACAATCCAAAGCAAGTAGACTATACTCCAAGCAAGTATCCAACACTCCAAAGCAAGTTGCTTCTATGCATTATCCTGATGCTCAACCACATCCTTCTTAGGCACTTTAAAATCTGGATCTAAAATCTTGTCCTCCATATATTTTCTCAAGTCAAAAACACTTTTGTGAAGTGACCATGTGATTTCAATGAGACACAAAACCCTTCATGTTTTTCAACATTTGTTTTCCATTTCTCGAATGCTTCGTCACTCTGCAATGATGATGTTTTCCAAGAAGGCATGGGGCAAAGAATAAGTGGTAGTCTAAACCACATTCCTATCCATTTCTTGCCTTGTGTTTGAAAAATTTGTGGAATCATCTTTGTAATTTCCATAGCTCTTCTCATAGACCACCTTATATTTGTGGGTGAAAGTACCTCCCTCCTTTTCAAGGGAAGGTTCAATGTATCCTCATTTTTTTGCACACTACCAATGATTTTGCAAACTCTATTTCAAGAAGGAATTTGTGAACACTTGCAATGCACTCTTTTAGCTGAGCAATATGATGGTTCTCAATATTGGGCTGATAGGCCAAAGCCCTAAATGACAAATTTTCTCTCTTGGTTTGGGAAATTGAGGCCTCATGCACAAACCTTTTGCCTTCACTTTCGCAAAATACTCATTTGTCCTTCAATCCCATTCTATTTGATTTTCATTGTAGAAGTGAAGGCTCTTAATTGGGACTCCCCACAAAGAGATTTATTTGAAAATATGACATGTGACCCAAAATGAGATTACACAAGTGGAATTCACACATGAGATTTTGATGTTTAGTGGAGCTTCTTGTAAATGCCTTCAAAAATTATATGTCATTGTTTATTTCATAAGGCAATTCACAAGCTATTCTTGATAATTGCCACATGTAGAATTGTTCCTCCAAGAAAGCATTGTATACTGACGAAGGTCTTCTACAGTGAGAAATTTTTCCCCTGCTTCACATGCAGCCTGTAATTCCTTTTGATATTTTCCTTTTGCTTTTCTATTTCTACCCTTTCCATCTTCTCCTCTTCCAACTGATTTTTTAATGTCTCGTTTTGAGAATGTAATTTTTCATAATTGTTACAAATTGTACCCCACACAATTCTGACATCCTGTATGTTCAAGGAAGTTTGAACTTCCTTATCAAATTTTACTTTAGCATTGGAAAGGGATGTTTCTTGTTTTTCCTGCATTGCATTTGAAGTTTTTCAATTTGCATTTGTAGAGAAGAGATGAGGGTTTCTTTTGATTATACCTTTATTTTTAGAAACTCTATTTCCTCTTGCAGTTCTTGATGATTGCTTCTTGCTTTGAGAGGAGAATCACATGCTGCAATTGATCTTCTTCAACACCCCAACCTAGTGAAGCGGGAGATATAGGTTATTCTTCTGTAAGTATAGCCTTTCCTTTTTCTATTTCCCTCATGCAAGTAGATGGTTGTGGAAAAGTGTCAAGACTCATTTGTTCAATGATTTCCATTTCTCCTTCATTTGAATTTATGCTTCCCAAAATTTCAGCTACCTCCTCGACGTCTTCATCCTCATGAAGAATCAATTTTCATTTTCTTTTCCCAATCACTTCTCCCAATTTCATCAATTTTATTTTTCTTTTGGAAACTACTACAGTAGATGCAATACCGGATATCTCCTCATGTTTAGTGTTAGGTTTCATCATTTATCTTTCAAATTTAGCAACGGATGGAGTTGAGTTGGGTGCAATAGATTCAGAGAGACTGTGCCTTTGTTTCTTGGGAAATTTACCCATCTCCTGCAGCAAAGTTCTCCAACCCTTTTTACCCTTATGTTGTTTGATGGAGTGTTGACAAATCAGGTAAATGAGATCGTGGTGCTTGACTACTCCTTTATTCTCTTTATATCTAGTGGCCATATTGAGGATGTTGTCACACAGATATTGAGGTAAATTGACTTGATGCACTGGTTTGTGCAAACCCTATTTCAAATGAATCAGAATCCGCATTGTATCACCTCTTAGGACATTGTATTCACCTTCACAGGTGAAATACTTCACTATCCAAAAGGTGGCTGCCCCATAGGGTTCAAGAATTGTATCCCTCCTAATTCCTTTCACGTTTTTGCTTTATTAAGTGCCAATTGTGGTTCAGGATCTCCTTCGTCATGAAAAATTTGAATTAGGTCTTTGTATGTAGACCTTCCTGCAATTTGCAACCCTTCACAAGGAATCCCTGAAATTGCACTAATGATCTTACTATTGACAAGTAATCTTCATGCCTCTTACCTTGAAGAGCTTCCCTTGAAATTTTTGATGAATTCTTCCACTACTGCTTCCTTATAGCCTTCGAATTTCTTCATGAACTCCAACCATCTTGCCTTTTCAAATAGCTCGATACTTGTTTATCTCATGCAATAAAATGGATGTAGACTTTGGTTCGAATATTTTTATGCCCCATTCTTCTACTGAAGAGCAAGGGATACACACAACTAGAACGATAGTGAACAGTTCAGGGAATAATCGAAACAACACTGAATATAGACCGTAGCAAGACTGCTTAGGGCATAATCGAAGGAAGGGAAGAAAGTATGCCTAATGCGAGGGTTTGTATTTCCTAAGAAGGTAAAGGAAGCCTCGATATCTCCTTTCATAATAAGGTAAAGGATGCCTAGGGGTGGTTTATTACAAACACACATTATGAACCTACTATTGATGTGTTAATAAAATTTTATTCAGATATGTCATCTTATTGAGATGTTCAATATGTCAATTGATTGCAACATTTAATTGTTATGTATAATCCTACACAATTTACTATCTAATAGTCTAGTTTATGTTATTACCATTTACATGTTTTGTTGTCGGTATAATTTGATGTGTTAATAATACTTTATTCACTCCTAATTAATTGTAAATATCAAATTCTTTATACCCATATGTCTAAAAGAAAAAATGTCTACTTGAATTCGTATGTAAAAGAGTACCTCAAATTTGAGGACAATGAACCCCTCTTTATGATAAATTTACTATTTAATAGTGTAGTTTACGTTATTGTTGTTGTTCAGAAGTAATTTGATGTGTTGGCTACTTGCTTCGGAGTGTTGGCCACTTGCTTTGGTGTGTTGGCCACTTGCTTCTGAGTGTTGGATACTTGCTTTGGTGTGTTGGTTACTTTCTTCGGAGTGTTGAATACTTGCTTCAAAGTGTTTTTTGTGGCATACACATTGTGTGTATTCTACATAAGAGATTGGAAGGTTGGAAAGATATTAGTTTGATCCAAGTTTGGTTTTGAATATGAGTTAATAAGTATGTAGGAGTGTCAAGTTAAGTGAATAATGCTACACACTTTACTATTTAACAATGTAGTTTATGTTATTTTTGTTCAGATGTAATTTGATGCATTGACCACTTGCTTCGATGTGTTGGCCACTTGCTTGAAGTGTTGGATACTTGCTTCAAAGTGTTGGATACTTGCTTCAGAGTGTTGGATACTTTCTTCATAGTGTTGTTTGTGGTATACACACCGTGTGTATTCTACATAAGAGATTGGAAGGTTGGAAAGATATTAGTTTGAACCAATTTTGGTTTTGAATATGAGATGGTATGTAAGAGTGTCAAGTTAAGTGAATAATGCTACACACTTTACTATTTAATAGTGTAGTTTACGTTATTGTTGTTCAGATGTAATTTGATGTGTTGGCCACTTGCTTTGGAGTGTTGGATACTTGCTTCAGAGTGTTGTTTGTGGTATACTGTTTGTGTGTATTCTGGGAAGAGATTGGAAGGTTGGAAAAATATTAGTTTGAGCCAATTTGAGCCAATTTTGGTTTTGAATATGAGATGGTAAGTATGTAGGAGTGTCAAGTTAAGTGAATAATGCTACACACTTTACTATTTAATAGTGTAGTTTACGATGTTGTTGTTCATATGTAATTTGATGTGTTGGCCACTTACTTGAGTGTGTTGGCCACTTGCTTGAGTGTTGGATACTTGCTTTGGTGTGTTGGCTACTTTCTTGAGTGTTGGATACTTTCTTCGGAGTGTTATTTGTGGTATACACACGGTGTGTATTTCTGTAAGAGATTGGAAGGTTGGAAAGATATTAGTTTAAGCCAATTTTGGTTTTGAATATGATTTGGTAAGTATGTAGGAGTGTCAAGTTAAGTGAATAATGCTACAAAATTTACTATTTAATATTGTACTTTACGTTATTGTTGTTTAGATGTAATTTGATGTGTTGGCCACTTGCTTTGGTGTGCTTGCCACTTGCTTCCAAGTGTTGTTTGTGGTATACAGACGTGTGTGTATTCTACAAAAGAGATTGGAAGATTAGAAATATATTAGTTTGAACCAATTTGAGAAAATTTTGGTTTTGAATATGAGATGGTAAGTATGTAGGAGTGTCAAGTTAAGTGGATAAGGCTACACACTTTACTATTTAATAGTGTAGTTTACGTTATTGTTGTTCAGATGTAATTTGATGTGTTGGCCACTTGCTTCAAAGTGTTGGATACTTGCTTCAGAGTGTTGTTTGTGGTATACACACTGTGTGTATTCCACATAAGAGATTGGAAGGTTGGAAAGATATTAGAATTCAATTAGGACAAATAGTCATACCATAACCCCCATTCTTTTATTATTGAACGATCATTCGTTACTTATTTACTGATCAACTTGTATTTTGTTTGCCTCATATAACTGGGCCTCATGTAATATCATGTGGTAGTGTTGTTTGTGGTGTACACACTTTGTGTTTACCATAGCAAAGAGATAAGTTTGAGCCAATTTTGGTTTTGAATATGAGTTGGTAAGTATGTAGGAGTGTCAAGTTAAGTGAATAATGCTACACACTTTACTATTTAATAGTGTAGTTTATGTTATTGTTGTTCATATGTAATTTGATGTGTTGGACACTTGCTTCAGTGTGTAGGCCACTTTCTTGAAGTGTTGGATACTTATTTCAGATTTTGGATAGGGCTTGAAAGTAGAGAGGGAAAATCAATGTTTTTGAACTGAAATTTTGTAAAGAAAATAAAGGAGTACATTGTGTAATTTGAAGGATTGATATGAAAGTTCAAGATGTAAGTTTTTATTGCAGTCATGAATGTGAATCCATTTGAGGTGTATGACTCTTCAACCTCCCTTATTGCATGTATTTAGATGATTCAAACTGTAATTATGTTTGTTCCATACACTAGAGGAGATGGTTTTTGTGTATTGCATGTTTTCATGGACCGTGTGTGAAGGTTTAACTTAGGACAACAAGCTTAAAATATAACAGTCATCTAAAGCCACACCTAAAACCCTACTATCATTGTGAAGAGGAGTAATGGATTACAAGCTAGGAGAAATTTATTTCAAGCCTTGACATTGAGTATCGAGAAAATTACAAGTAATTTTGTGGTCTCCTGCTCAATTTAGGGCTTGTTATTACTCTAAATTTCCTACTTCAACATTTGGTAGACTCACTCAACATGCCTTGTTTCCATTCTCAGACCTTACTTTCCTTTCTAGGTATGTATAAGTGAACAGAGAAGGAGAATGAACTAAATCATTAGTTAGTGGACTGAATTATGGTGCTTATATGGTGACTAACAGTGCATGGAGTTCATATGAATCACTTAAGGAAAACTTAGGAAAGAATATCAAGCTACAAGCCTTTCCAGGATTTATTAATGTCTCATACTCTTATTCTTGTACAATAACCTCCTACATGTTCAATAATAATTCTCTCAATCCTTCCAAGGTTATCACTCTTCACTATTATCTTTACAAATATCAAAACAAACAATAGTTCTTCAGTTCCTTAGTGCACAATTACAGTTTCAAGGTAATGCACAATCACTCCTTCCACGTCTTATCACATGCAAAATAACTTGTTTGATGACTTCACCCTCAGTGGTACAAAATACCAATCTCAAAGGATAGTTAGCATGTAAACAAAATACAAAATACACTTAATTCTTATGGGTAAGTGCACCAAGTTGGGGGCCAAAAGGGGGTCGTAAGTGACATATTTTTTTGAAAAAAAAAAATTCAACTTGCATGAGTTTTTTTAAATAGTTACACTCAAAATTGGAAGATGTTGTAGAAATATGAATCGTAGAATTTTGAGTCTAGTTTGAGCTACTAAATTTTATTGAAAATGATAATTTTAAATGGGTCAAACAACTAAAATACTAACAAATGCTCATGTTTTTGTTAAAAAACATAATAGAGTGACTTTCGTGCCCCCACTATTTTTTGAGCACTATTTAGTATTTTTGAAAACCCTTTGGTAAAAATATAGCTAGGAGCATCTAGTTTGGGCTCCATTTATTTTAGATTTTTATAGTGAATATTTTTTTATTTATGATTTTTCTAGCACAAAAATTTTATGTTTTAAAAAATAACGGAGCTCGATTGTGCCCCCACCTAACTACCTAAAAAATTAGAATTTTTTTGAATATGTGTAGAATTATGCCTAGTTTGGGCTAGTATATTTTTTTAAAAATTCGATCACCCAAAAAAAATATACACCATGAAAGATAGACATATTTACACTTCAAAAAATAGCTATAAAAAGGCATAGTTAGAAAATAAATAATATGGAAACCTTATATTAGTTGAAAATTTGAAAAATTATATTTTTAGAAAGAAGAAACTCTGCTCTATGTTATGGTATAATTTTTTTAAAATGGATCGATTGTTTTATTTTGATTTATCATAGAGGAAGTGAAATTTTTACATTTTCTTGCAAAAACACGTTGTTTGTTGTGTTTTTACAGGTCCATGCCTCAAGCTTGGGGATCCAAACCGGATCCCAAGCCTTGAGGCATGGCTTGGAAAAAAGAGAAAATACAAAATGCGTACGTGTTATAACATGTATGCATTTTTCTTTGTTTATATATTGTGGCCCCCAACATCCCTTTCATCTCTTTCACAGAATTCTACAAACATTATGTTTTGTCTGCAATTTTCTCTACATTCTTGCATGATTTTTTAGTAGTTCATTTTTCCCCTACCCCACTAGTTGATTTTTTCTAATCATGGGCGATAAAATTCGAGCTAAGGACAAGAGGAAAGTCAAGAACAAGACACTAGAGAAATTGGAAGAGAAGAGAATAAATAAATTGAAGAGAATGCAAAAACTTCGAGTAGGAAAGGTACATCCGCTATATCAAATGTAGCTAATGTATTAGAAAATGGGGATGAAATACATAATGAAAATATACGTAATAATGATTTTGTAACATAATGATATTGAATTGAATGATAATGTTGGTATGGATGAAGAAATTGATATGAATCCAATTGTTGAACCCTTACCTGAGAATCCAAATGTTAACCTCAAAATTTGTATGAAAACAATGAATGAAGAAAGTAACCTTGTAAAGGAATCTTCACCTCTCGAGAACACCTCCTTCCATTTTGTGAAGAAACCAAATTCACTTAATTGAAATTGATGAAAATATTATAAAACCAATGCCTAACAAAATGTCTAAAAGAAATGCGAGAAGAAAAGCTAGTGGAATTTGGGATAATTACTTTGATAATTTAAATGACACACAAAGATGTCAATTATTTATTACATTGATGAAATTAATTATGATGAGACCTATAATGAATACCTTGTGGTTAATAACATCTAATGATGTTGATCAAAATGCGTCAATTATTGAAAACATACCTAAAGCATACCAAACCGTAGGTGGAAAAAAATGCACCAAAGATAATAATGCTACATGGCATGCACTTACTAATTGTATAGTAAGTGATAAAACATTTAATAAAAACTTGATTAGAAAAACAAACAATGCTTTGAAGCTAAATAGAAAAACACTAATGAAAGCAATAGAGAAACGTAAACGTCTTGAGTCAGTCAATAACACTAACTATTGGGATTTCTCTAGCAGACTTCCACGAAAAGACAAGAATACATCTCATATTATAAAATAATTAATTGTAAAATTTTGGAATGAGAACACAAGGGTGTCACCGAATAGAAGAGATACAAAGTAAAAATAAGAATAGGTTCTCATAATCGTGAATCATGTGCAAAACATTTCTTAGATATGACTCAAACAGAATTGTTCTCTAAGTTTAAGAATGAAAATCCACAAATTAACATTAGCCAAAGATTCTTTGAAATGAGAAAACCCTTTTATGTGAAAATCAATCACTCACGAACCATTTGTTGTTGCAGCATAATGTTGAATTTTCAATGCATTATGATGTTTTTTGTCAAATACGTCATGTTTTTCATAATCGACATCATGTTGCAGGAGTGGATTAAATGTCCCACAAAAATATTCAAGGAAATTTATCCCGACAATATTTTGTGAAAAATCAACAAGACGATTTTTTTACAACAAAGCATGTTTGGATGGAATGTGTGATGTATGCGGTGGCTTTCCAAATCTAAAAAGTTGTATACATGAGGAGAATACATATTCAATAGGAAAAGAATTGTTTGATTTCACCAAATATAAATCGGTGGCATATCAATTAAAATATGGAAAAGAATCTAAGAGGTGTGACCTTGTTAGAAAACAATTACCCGTATAATAATATATGGTCAAATTTAGAGAGGAAATTTTTATGAGCATGGAAGGCACACACATAGAGCTCGATTGTTGGATGAACAGTTTAAGTTAAGAAAGGACACATTCCCACTTGGTACTATTGTTTCAATAGTTTACTTCGCAAAGAATTCCACATTGCAGCCACAAATGGAGGTTCAGTCTCAATATTATAACTCAGTGCAAGTTTCTATTTTCGTGCATATAGCATTCATGCACTCTCTCCGAAAGCACTAAGCAAGATCGAAAAATATTAAGATAGTTTCATTTCTACATCGGTGATGATGGTCGACACATTCTACAGAATATGTACAAGGGTGTTTCCAGGGTGTTTTTATGCGAACTTGAATGAGAGGAACATTAGTTTCGATCAACATTACATTTGGTCGGACAATCGCACATCACATTCAAGAATGCACATATGTTTTATTGGCAGCGGGATGCACAAAGAAACAAATGTACAACATATCTAGAATTTTACCGAGGTAGGGCATGGAAAAGGAGAGCATGATGGTGTAGAAGCATGTGTGAAAAGAGCACTTGCAAGAGAAGAGTTAAAGTTAAAGGATGGTGATAAATTTACGAGATGCAAAAAAATTATTGATTGTTGTGTCAAGAATATGGGCCATGAATATCAAGAGAGATCAACGGTTCGTAGATATTTTTGTTCGTAAATCAAAATAATTTGGGATCTCGTTGAGGATAAACTCACAATAGAGTTTCCTCAGAAAGTATAGTGGCACCTCGTTGTTATTACAAGGTGGAAAATCAAACACCATCCACCATCGGTCCCAAAAATTATTTTTAATCAAATTATTATTGCACCAATGGATGGGAACCATTTACATGACAACGGAACATGAAAATTAGTGTGGGGTCTGTGAATAAGGAACATATGAGGTATTTTGAATTTTTTTTTCTTTACATCGACATATGACAATTTTTTGGAATAATAAATCCTCTCGTAAGTTGTCCAACGATCAATTTGCCCCATTGTCGCATCAATTTGAACAAGTAATGCCTCCAATGTGTTTGCAAGAGAGGTGCGGTGGGGGTTTGTAGATTGTGAATCCCTCATTGTTTTGATTAAATCCTCAATTTCAATTTTGTTTTCAACTATGTGGGCTGCTAAATCTTCTTGACTACCCGGGGATGTTGAGCAATTGTGGGAGTGTCGGGAGGGATGACAAATTGAAGAGGTTTGGTTGTGGTTGATTCCCTCGACCTCTAACTATAACAATAAAAATATGTATTCAATTCAAATTTTAATCTATAATTATCATATTTCAATGCAATTTTGAGAAAATAATTGTGCTTACCTCTTCTCTGTGGTGCCATCGTCGATTCAGATCTTCCCGGCGATCCAGAAATGATCCTTTGAGCTTGAGATCCAACTGAATGAAAAAACGTGAGGGCACGGTTAAGCTTTGAAACTCATGTTTGAGGGAGATAAAATGATAGAGGCTCGGGCCCTTTTTTTTCTTTATAGTAGGCATAACGCATACATGTTATGTAATGTGTATGTGCTATAACACATACACGTTATGCCTTGGTAAATCCCAAACTTGAAAATTTAAAATGTGATTGCACTATAATAGAACGTGTGCGTGTTTTTATTTTTTCGGGTTTTTGTCCACTTTTTGGTCCCCCAACTTCGTGCACTTACCCTTATATTCATTTTTATATGAAAGTTTTTAAACCCCGGAAAGGATTGGTCAAACAAAATACACTTAATTCTTATATTCAATCAATCAAATACTTATACTGTTATAATTTAATAGCTTAGATATTAAGAAAGAAGAAGATAATATTGAATTCTCTCAAGGTCTAAGAGTTCTTAAGGGATATTTGACCAATAAATAACATTAAGATGTTGACCCTCCAAGTTGTTAAAGATACATTCATAGAACACTAACAATTTTCATGCTAAAAATTAATCAAAGGAACAACATATTAGTTGAGTGTAATGTATGAAATGTATTCATTCGGGTTAACATTAGCTACATTACAATGCATCTAAAACATATATCAATTTTTTTGCCATGTTAAATAATATCACTACAAGAAATGCATATGCTAGTATAAATACTAATATGTATATAGTTTATAACTATAATTTCATTAGTTGAACATTGTGATTTTAAATATGTTAAAAGAGTGGCATGCCTAAACATGTTTAAACTGTGAATGTGTATGATAAAATAAGTCTATTTTGTTTTCAATGAGAGAATGAATTGGTGAGATAGTCAACTTTATAGTATGTCGTGAGGCTCGTAGGTTTATCATGAGTGTGATTATAAGTTACTATATAACATGCATTCTTACATCTCAATGGAAAAAAGTAGCAACTTTCCACATCCAAGTGATTATTGTAGAAGTATGTAAAGTGACAAAGTGACACGTGATAAAGGAAAATTACACTCTTACAAAACATGCCATGTTGGTAAAATCAAACATACAATATTTTCTTGATCCAATAAGTCATGTTCCCTGGCGTTTTATCAGATCCTTTACCTAATTCAAGTATCTATAATTCTCATGATTGTTGATTCAAATTTTAAATAGAAATGTTGGAGCTTCACTAAAGCTTGGAATGACTTAAACCATATGTTGTTAATATTGTATATAAAACTTTGTATATCCCATCTATAGAATGGACTATTTGGATTGGTATGTTTATACAAATTAGAAAGGGATTCATTAGAGCTCTTCTCTCCTAATTAAATATTCATGGAAACTTGATCATCTCCAGTAAGATATTGAACAGTAAGTTTTTACCGGTGAATAGGTTATGGGAAATTGAAAGCTAAAAAGGAAATCAGAGCATGCATCAAACTACAATATCATCCAATTGACTCTCAAAGAGTTTTAGGTAATGGTAACTCCAGATAAATGAAAATTATAGGACATCATACAATTATAGTAAGAACACGTGAATCGAATACATAAAGTAAAATATCATCAAATATTATTAATATTAATTGTTGATGTGTTACAAATTATAACTATAAACTATTTTTAAAAACAAGTGGCTATGCCACACTTTTAGGCCTTTTTCTCATTACATATATCTGTGAATCCCAACATGCTTTTGAATAGTTCTTTCAAATGTTGGTATTCCCGGTCGCGATTGGTGACCGCCTCGTGAAGCTTGGCCAAGGAAAGTTCATTCATTTGCAAATTTTTCGTAGACAATGTTTCCATGTTTTTATGTGCCATCTCTAGTTGAATCAAGTCCATCTCTATATTGGCCTTCAACTTGCGCAGATCTACGAGCTCCAGCGTTACACCTTTTATTTCTTCTCGTAGTTGTTTGTTCTCTTTTTCATAAAAAGCAATTTTCTCTTCCAAAACCTTTATATGTTTTTGTCAAAATTGTTCATCTCCTTGTAACTTTTACACAATGATTGCTCTTGGGTAAACGAATCTGCATGAAAGCATCATGTTACGGTCTTCACATTTGTGAAATTAATGTAAAACAAATGTCAAAGTAAATAATTTGTTATATTTCTCACCTCCAAAGACAATAGAATGCAAATCATCCCTTCTCCTCTTGGCTGCAACAGGGACATTATCAAACATTTCAGAATTTTGCATTGGTTTTTATAGTTGCCTATCTCTTCTCCTTACCCGGGGTTTTATTCTGAGCCATCATAGGTTTCTATATGTATTGTTTTCTCCAATACTGGAATTTTGTCTTATCCGAAATGAAGCAATGGAATAAGGAAAATTGACATCATCTTTTAAAATAAATGGGATATACAATCGAAGCTAGCTCATAAAAAAAATGTGTTGCTCAATACTAAATGAGATATACAATCAATTGTTGATGTGATAAATAAATCATTTAAATTATTGTGCACAACTTAATAAAAACTCTGCTATGGATGCAGTGAGTTCCTCCAACCTATTGCCAACCAAACCAAGCCTACAAAACTGTGCATAATAAATATTTGTCATTAGTTATGTTAAAAAAATGAACTATGAATAGATATGCACGTCTCCAAAAAAAACAATCAGCTTACATATAAATCTTAAGAGGACAATATGGCCAGTTCAAGAAGAAAGGAATGAAGACTACATCGTAACTTACATATATATGCATGAGATACTCAACACATTAAAAAAGTTCATCAAAACACAAGCTCTACACTAAATTTGATGAAGTGTTCATGGATGAACAAATACGTAGCCTAAATCACCACTCACATGAAATAACAAACATCCAATGAAAGCAACAACATCATTCAACACAATAACAATGAAATTGACTAGAAGATAAAATCAAAACACACCAAAATTAGAAATGATAAGTGCGATACTTTCGAAATGAAGAAACACAATAGTTAAGCCATTTCATGGGAGAAGAATTCCACAATGATTTTTCCAAATGAAGTGTTATTCCCTACAAGTACAACCATAATTAGGTTAGAGCAATCCATAATCTCCTAATTAGATTGGACTAACAAAAAAGAGAAAACCCATGGATATACTTGAAGATTATTCAAGGATTATGCACATGACATACTGGCTACTCCATAATCTAGTCATACGTGATGTAGTAATGACAAGTGTAGATGTTAAGGGTATAACAAGCCATCACAATTTTCTTCATTTGATTTTTAACATGGAACAAATTTCTCTTTTTCTTCGTTCAAAAATGTTATGATAAATTGTTCTCTAACATAGCTGAATCTATAGCTCCAACATACACATCAAGTTCTCTAAGAAGTTGAAATTTTGCATAACATGGTCATCATATGGTTGTATTTTAGTTTTTTCTTCTTCTTTGAAATGCATAAGAGGCATAACAGAGGTGCTAGACCTATTACTTACTTACCATACTAAAAAGAGGGATTTTAATTTTTCTTATGCTTACCTACTCCATTCTCTCGATGTGGTTCTAGATCTTTGGTTTGTTTTTCCTGCAATACAAATAAAGAAAGGGGTTTGCTATTATAAATAGAGGAAATAAATAGTTCACATGTTAAGAAATGTTCTAATTCACATGATGGTTGAAGAAAGTGGGGAGAAGATGTGATGATTACCTGTTGTTGTCATTGTGCTGCCAAATGGCACATACAAACAAAAAAACAAAAAAAAGTGTGACAACTATAATGATAAATAATCAACCCATTGTGGTGCAACATGGCACATTCAAAAAAAAAACCTTTGAGACTAGTATAATCATGAGTAATCATTCCTTTGTGATGCCACATGGTAAAAAAAATCATGTGACAACTAAAATCATGAATAATCAACACATTACTATGCCACATGGCACATTAAAACTAGTATAATCACAAGTAATCATTCCTTTGTGATGCCACATGGCAAAAAAAACATGTGATAGCTAAAATCATGAATAATCAACACATTACTATGCCACATGGCACATTAAAACAAAAAATCATTTGTGACAAGTATAATCATGAATAATGCACCCATTGCGATACAACATGGCACATTCAAACTAAAAACACTTATGACAACTATAATCATGATTAAATCCAACAAATTCACAATTTAAGCACATGTTAATGTCGGTGTTGGGTAAGTGCATGAAGTTGGTGGACAATTCCGTGAACAAAAAAACCTGAAATTTAGGAACCACGATCGCGGTTCCTAAATTTCAGGTTTGGCAATTACCGAACCTAAACTGCGATTCGGAACTCGAGACAAAAATTAGCAGTCCCATGAGTCCTTATTTTCCCCATTTTTCATTTCAAACCACGATTTCTCCTAGACATTTTTCACTCGAGATTTGAATACCACCTCAAAATTGCTCATCAAACTTCTGGATCACGATAGATTCAACCATGCCACCAAGATGAGGAGGTAAGCCCCGATTTTAATCATTTTTTTTGCATTTTAGGTTTTTTTACATTTTCATGGGTTTTTTGAAATGTTTGTTTATGTATACAATTTTCTTGTTTTATCAGTTGGTTGGCAAGCTCAAAATCATGCAAACCATAAAAACATTCTTCAAAACCCACTAAACATTCCTCAAAACCCTTCGAACATTCCCCAAAATCATGCAAACCATCAAAACATTCCTCAAAACCCACTAAACATTCCTCAAAACCCTCCGAACATTCCTCAAAACCCTCCTCCAAACATAGATCCGCCTCCTGTGGCTCCTTCTATCCCCACTGAGCTAGTAGGAACACAAGATAATATCATTGGAAGAATCGAGAAAATAAAATTGTCATTAAGAACCTTATTCAGACTATAAGACAAAATCATGCCACAAATCCATCCCGCATGACTTTAGCCAATACATTGCAAACATTGATTGGCGAAGTTGACTCCGCAACCAACCAAATACATAGATGGAATACCTTTAGAGGTGACTGTAGGCGGTGGTATGTAGATAAACTATCCCATGCGGCCGTAAAAGACAAAAAAATGGAAAAGACCTCATTTGTGCATTATTTACCGACCCTAGAACCAATGCCCCCGTAATTACTTGCAAACAGGTTCCCAATCCATTGGTGCCACAATGACCGAATCAAAAACAATTTTTGGGACCGATGGTGGATGGTTTTTGATTATCCACCATGCAACAACAATGAGGTTCCTCTTTATTTTTTGAAGAAATTATATTGTGAGTTTTGCTTAATGAGGTCCCAAATTATTTTGACTTTTTTTTTTGGTCAAGGAGGTGGCTCTGCATAGAGTAGACCTAGTGCACGCATAGGTCAACCTAGGATCCCCCATGCCCCAAAACCCCCACTACCTTTAGTTATCCCTCCTACAGTGAAGGAGGTTGTGGAGATTGATACATTGCATGCATTAAGGGAGCTCACTGACACTCTGACCCAGCATAGTGACCAAATTGCATCTGGTGATGTTGGTGGAGGTGCTCAGTTCTAGTGCACCACACCACTATGGATCATGTGGTGCCGTATGCACTACGGGTGAGACATCATTTGCTGGTTCACAGTGATTTCTTTTCTATAGATGAGATGCTAGGGAATGTTTTTGGAACTGGTGCCACTGATATTGGTCTTTCACAGGTAAATTTCAAATAAATATAAATAATATATATATACAATAGTTTAATTCACATGTTTGAGATTTTAATATATATGTATTTGATTGTACGTCATGTACATACATGTAAAAACTAATTTTTTATTTTATTTTAAATATCAAGAGCCGGTGAAGGAAACATCGCAGCATCGACATGCTAGCTACTACAGCTGGGCATGTTTCAAACGTAAGTTTCAAGTTGTACAAACTTACATTTTTAATTTCATTTGATTGCACTAGATTATTATTATAATGTTTCACGTGTATGTTGTACATATTAATATGTTTGTCTTTTATACACAGGAGCTGGCGGGTCATCATCTACTTTGGGAACTGAGGCTACTAGCACGCCTCACATGAGTTTTACGCAAGTTAGTAAATCTCTTTACACTTTGTTTCTAATTGTGGAAGTTCACGTGAATTACATGCTTTGGACCTCTGTTATGTGGTGCACAATCATGTAGATTTTAATATTGATTTGTACATGTTTTTTGTATAGCTTATGACTGTTAGAGAGACTCCTCCATATATGCAGACTGTGGAGGTTGTCTTTTGAGATCTTGCCATAGCATCTGTAGATCCACTAACTGAGGTACAACTTTTCAAATTTGTTAAATTTTGGAGGTTCATTATTTCTTATTACTTAAATCTACAATATCAATTTTTGTATGTATGTGAAATATTTAATTTGAAAATTAATTATTTATATGTAGCTTACCCTCGTGAGTCTGTTGTTGTCCCTGCGATGCGTCAACAACAAATTGATAGGGATCATGACATTGTAATAAGATTTCACATGCATTTTAACTAAATTGTACAAGTTTCTAAATTTTGAATGTATTTTAAAATTTTGGGTGTTAAAAACTTGTTGTTTATGAATGTGTAGGTTAGGTTGTAGGCATGCTTAGAGACACCTAGGACCACACGAATGAAATTCATAGTGGCATCTCCCTCCACTACATCCCCAGGTCGTGGACGTGCTACTTCTAGCAGGGCGAAGAGAGGGAATATGTTTCATGAGTAGATTCATAGTCCACCTGGATGTACATAGATATATATATATATATGGGCCATCTAGTCCTAGTGAACATGTTTCTTCATATAGTCCATTGTATATATATAGCCTTTTGCGACCGCATGTGGTCCTATATACATTATGACACACTTAGTTCGAGATGTACACATGTTATGAACTTACATATATTTTCAGAGACGTGCGTCTGGAGCACACTTTGTTTGATTCTTATATATCCATGTGTGTTGGTTTTCATAACGATATTACTGAACTATATGTTTGATTTGATTTCATTACATGTATGATATCCTTCTATGTATGTTTTCATAACCATTTAAATTAGTTCTAGATATGTATGTTTGATTTAAAATTAAAAAACCATGTCCCGGAGCACTACATGGTACAATTGTTAAGCAAACCTATTCCATTAAGCAAAACCATGCTAGGTGAACTACAAAAGGGCAATACGTACAATTACTTTTTTTTTAAAAAGCTAACACTCAATCTGTTGCATATCAACTAATGTGAACATTGATAGAAATAAGTGAGGTAGAGTTCATCTTGAACTATATGAATATTTAACGTTACTTATGGTGCAACATTGAAGATTTTACAATTTTCCGATTTTCAAGTTTTACAATTTTCATATTTCTAGAATTGAAGATTACACAAAGGTTTGAAATTTTTTTCTTTGTTATCCAAACTTATTATTTTTAGCAAGGCTCATATGCCAATTCAATAATAAATATTTAATCATGTCTTCTTGTATTTGGATTGAGATGAAAAATTTTCATTAGATTAGGTATTTTCATATGGTTTCCTCGCTTCAAATTTCAATTGTTTTCGATCTCCGTAATTGTAAGGATCTAAAAAGGCTAGTTTTTTTCTGAAATTTTAAATGGGATGCTATAAAAATTTAGGGTACCAATGGAAAATATTTTTAGATCATCTTCAAGGAGTTCATGAGTAGAAGTTACAAGAAAAATTGTAGGGGAAATGGAGCAAAAATGAAGGAGATATGAGCAAAAATGTGATTTTTGCAATAGCATTTCTTGAAAATTTAGTAGCATAACTAAATAAGTTAGCAGCAATGAAGGAAAATGAAATATTAAAAAGGGATTAAAAAAATGGTTAAGTGTATGTTTATACTCACCTCTTAACATTAACCTAGTTAACTCACCTTCTAACTCATCCTTGACCATTCTAGATTAACCCAGGTTACATGGCATGACAGGGTAGGGTTACAAGCCTTAAGTGACAAAGGGAATTAAAGGGGTGATAATGTGTGAAGGGGTTAAGTATTCATGAGAGGGGACAACATAATCAAGTTGGGGTGCTGAGGAATCATACCTAGTGAGAATGTTACAATCCTTAAGCGACGAAAGGGAGAGATTTCATGTGGTGGTGCATTCTGATGTCCTAAGTTGCAAAGGGTAAAAATTGACAGTAAGCCCTTATTAGTATTCTTAGGTTCCACCCATCACATGAAGAATCCTCCTTTAATGAAGAATCAACTCATGTCTTCCTCCGTGGAAGATCTTGAATGATGAGGCTTTTCCATAGACCATCTTGTTGAATCTGGAAACTACAAATGAAACTTTCTCATCTTCCAAGATGTTCACATGCTCCAATGTGTTGAGTCAATTCTTAGGAATGGCATTGATATTTCCACATTGACTAAAATATTTTTCATAAATCTTCATAGGATTCTAGAGATATAACCTATGATCTCTACAAGGGCTTCTAAAGTATCACTATTGAAGGAAAGGGTCACAAATATTTTCTTGACCAATTCTTAAAATTTGAATCCTGAAGATTCTTCATGTGGAATTATTCTCCCTGAGAGGAGTACCAAGCTCATGCATTCTTGTGCCAAGATCTTCCAAAATTTTTGATACATTCTCCTCATGGGATTCAAAATCAGAAATGGCTTCTTTTAGAGCATCAAACCTCTAGGTGATGGTATGGGACAAAATGTCATACAAGTTCTCTGAGTCAGATGAAAACACACCTGAGCTCACCAAGGAATGAGAATCAAAATTATTCATCTCACTCGCAAATGGGAGATTATTTTCCCAATGGAATTTCTCTTTCTTGATCTCAACTCTATTCCTATTGATTTTCAAATATATGACCAAGAACAATCTAAACAAAGAGATAATCTCAGGAAATAGATCATTCCCTTTTTCAAGGATCATGCTCACCCAATGGTCACATGTCCTTCTTTGCAGTATGAATGCTTGATCTTGCTTGATGGACTGGGGGGTTGAAGTTTTAGATGGGAGACATTGCTTCAATTTGAGGCAGAGATGATTAATCTCATGTAATCAATGATGGCACTTATGAATAAAAGGTCCTCACATGTGTTCCCTTAATTGTTTGATGATTTACTTATACTCCTAATTCTGTGTAGTGATCTGTGATGAAGAATCCTATTACAATGCAAAAATAATGAGCATGTAAGCACATAGCTGGGGCAGCAGAGGATGGAGAGAGATCACCACAACAACATAGCTCAAGAGAGAAAAGAAAGGACAGTGATGAAGCACCTAAGAGGACAGAGGCAAGTCCAAAGAGAACAAGAGAGATGGAAGGTAAACAAGTGACATTGAATGTTTTGAGTCCTAGGAAATGAACGGAGGCGAGGAGTGAGAAGTCATGCCTCAGGATGTCGTGGCACCAAACCGATCATGTGCTGGCATATCTAGGTGGCTAGGTAGATGCTAGAGGAGGTGGTGTTTCGATGTGTGACAAGGTCGTTATGCCTGGCTTCTGGGCTACTTCATTCGGGCATAGTTCCTTAAGAGCCCTAAGACCAAAATATCATTCAACTTCGACGGGTGACTACTTGGAATCCGTGGCACATAGAGATCCCTCATCTAATCTAAAACCTTAGCGTAGGGACCCTCTACAATAGCCTCTCTCATTTTTTTCCTTCTCATTTCCATGCTCTCTGCCCTATTGTTTGCGAACGCACAAAATAGTGCAATTGGAGCTAAGTGTAAGGTTGTCAAACACTATATTTTGCAAACGGTGGGTCATGGCACCAAACCGACTATGCCAACATGTCCAGGTGGCTAGTTGAATGCTAGAGGAGGTGGTGTTTTGGTGCACGACAAGGTCATTGCTTCCGGGCTACTTTGTTCGGGCATAGTCCCTTAAGAGCCCTGAGACCAAAATATCATTCAGCTTGACAGTGACTACTGACTCGTGGTGGTACCTAGAGATTCCTCATCTGATCTGAAACCTCAGCGTAGGGACCCTCTACAATAGCCTCTCTCAGTTTTTTCCTTCTCATTTTCGTGTTCTCAATGCCCTATTGTTTGCAAACGTGTGAAATAGTGAAGTTTGAGCCAG
The DNA here is from genome assembly GCA_018340775.1 of Taxus wallichiana var. yunnanensis. Classification (NCBI taxonomy): domain Eukaryota; kingdom Viridiplantae; phylum Streptophyta; class Pinopsida; order Cupressales; family Taxaceae; genus Taxus; species Taxus wallichiana. Next base: position 507,580,643 of record CM031236.1, on the reverse strand, counting down.
TGTAAGGTTGTCAAACGCTATATTTTGCAAACGGTTGCAAATAGTGGGTCGTGGCACCAAACCAACTACGTAAAAACATCCAAAGTGGATAGGTGAACACTAGAAGAGGTGGTTTTTTGGTGCACGACAAGGTCGTTGCTTCCAAGCTACTTCGTTCCGGCGTAGTCCCTTAAGAGCCCTGAGACCAAAATATCGTTCAACTTCGACGGGTGACTACTCGGACTCCGTGGCACCTAGAGACACCTTGTCTAATCCAACACCTTGGCATAGGGACCCTATACAATAGCCTCTCTTAGTTTTTTCCTTCTCATTTCGGTGCTCTCGCTGCCCTATTGTTTGCAAACGTGTGAAATAGTACAATTGGAGCCAGGTGTAAGGTCACAAACGCTATATTTTACAAACGTTAGGTCATGGCATGAACCGAATATTCCAAAACATCCAGGTGGCTAGGTGAACACTAGAGGATGTGGTGTTTTGGTGCACGACAAGGTCGTTTCTTCCAGGCTACTTCGTTCGGGCATAGTCCCTTAAGAGCCCTGAGACCAAAATATCGTTCAACTTCGACAGGTGACTACTCAGACTCCGTGGCACCTAGAGATGCCTCATCTAATCTGACACATTGGCGTAAGGACCCTATATAATAGCCTCTCTCAGTTTTTTCCTTCTCATTTCGTGCTCTCGCTGCCCTATTGTTTGTAAACGCGTGAAATAGTGCAGTTGGACCTAGTGTAAAGTTGTCAAACACTATATTTTACAAACGGTGGGTCGTGGGCACCAACCGAACTGCGTCGACACGTCGTGGTGTCTAGGTTAATGCTAAAGGAGGTGATGTTTTGGTGCACGACAAGGTCATTGCTTCCAGGGCTACTTCGTTCGGGTGTAGTCCCTTAAGAGCCCTGAGACCAAAATATCGTTCAACTTCGACGAGTGACTACTCAAACTCCATGACACCTAGAGATGCCTCGTCCGATCAAAAACCTCAAAGCATATAGACCCTATACAATAGCCTCTCTCATTTTTTTTTGCTTCTCATTTCCATGCTCTCGCTGCCCTATTGTTTACAAACGCATGAAAGAGTACACTTTGAGCTAGTGTAAGGTTGTCAAACACTATATTTTACAAACAAAGTGGGTCATGGCACCAAACCGACTACGCCAACACATCTGGGAGGCTAGGTGAACGCTAGAGGAGGTGGTGTTTTTGTGTGTGACAAGGTCATTGCTTCCAGGCTACTTCTGCTCGGGCATAGTCCCTCAAGAGCCTCGAAACCAAAATATCATTCAACTTCGACGGTGACTACTGACTCCGTGGCACCTGTGAGAGACGCCTCGTCTCGATCTCGACACCTCGCCAGTAGGGACCCTCTACAATAGTCTCTCTCAGTTTTTTCCTTCCCATATCGGTGCACACCCATAGGTATGGTCTTGTAAACACTTGGGGAGGAGTTGTTTTCAAAATTTACAACATTTTCAAAATTTACAACATTTTCAAAATTTATAACTTTTTGAAAATTTACAAATTTTTGAAAATTTACAACTTTGTCAAAATTTACAACTTTTTCAAAATTTACAACTTTTTCAAAATTTACAACTTTTTCAAACAATGAAAGCTTCTCTTAGCTTCGAGAATTTAAAATTTCTACTAATAAAGCTGACAACCACATGAAGGTGGAAGCTTTTCTGGCACCACTAACCTAAACATAAAAGTGTTAGTCAAAGAAATTTAAGTTTCAAATCAAAACCATATACTATCTATATATACAAAATACACAAATTTAAAATAAAATATATTCAAACTTAAATCTAGATCTTTAAACTAAAAAAATATATATATATATATATATCAAAGAAATTATATATACTAGACATGAGCATTGTAAATTCATTCCAATGAACCATCAGGATCGGATCTACTCTGAATAGCAAACAAGATTGCTTCATGATCTGACTCTCGAACCTTCCAAAGAATCTTGTTATTATGCCTTCCTCGATATCTATACAGCTGAATATTTGTCGCTAGAACTAGATGCGAATATAAGAGTATTTTCCTGTGTGTCTCAAAGTCTTCAAACACCCAAACAGATGAGTTTTTTAATGGATACAGTCGAAGGCAAGTTCCAAAGAACTACCACCGACCCCGTGGGATACTCAATATCTTCACCATCTATAATAGGAGAATTCAACTTCTTTCTTTCCTCGATGCAACGACATAAGAAATAGTTTGTTCCTTCTTCATTGTCTTCTATCGCAATTATTGCAAACACATGTCCTACAAAAAACAAAGGTTGAACAACTCAAATTTAAATTACATATTAAAATTTCAATGGACATAACTCAATACAAAAATTAAATAAATAACCATGTAAATACCTTATCGCACCAAAATCAAAATTTCACAAAGTCCTTGGATGTTGCAACTTCATCTGCAGAAACAAGTCGTAATGCTTGTGGAGGTTGATAACTAGGAAGCGAAGTTAGAGGCCTACAAATCCATCCATCCACCCATTCTTGTGAATCACACTCAACAATGACAAATTCGATACAAGATGCACAAAAACATGTCAACTTTCTTGTCCATACGGCCCACAAAGTAGCGTCTAAGCTACAAAATGAGTGCATATCACTGGACCTAGTGAGTGTCATACAATCCTCGTAGTTAGCAATTTTTGTTCCTCTATCAACCAAAAATATCTACTGAACCGTGGAATTTTCTTGAGAACCTCGAGCCATGTTGTCAATACACCATTCCACTATGCTCTTTACATCTTTTAATTTATCACCATCTTTGTACTTCAACTCTTCTCTTGCAAGAGCTCTTTTCACACATGCCCCTGCACCGTCATGCTCTCCTTTTCCATGTCCAAATTTTTAGTGAAAATCTAAATATGTTGCACACCCATCTTGACGTGTATTCTACTCATCCAATAAAACATTCGTGCATTCTTAAACTGAGACATGTAATTATCTAACCATATATAATGTTGTTTGAAGTGGATGTCCCTATCAGACAAGTTTCCATAAAATAACTGGAAACACCCCTTGCACAAACTCAAAGAGAATGAGTACGATCATCACCGATATAAAAGTGGTACTCTATTAAAAAAATTTGATCATTCTCAGATGTCAGAGAATGTAGAAATGCTATATGCACAAAAATGGCAACTTGACTGAGTTGTCATATTGTGATTGAACCTCCATTTATGGTCAGCAATGTGTAATTCTCTCGCAAAATCAACCACTGAAATAATAGTACCAATAGGAAATGTGTCCTTGTATAGCTTGAATCTGTTCATCCAACCATCGATCTCTATGTGTATGCCTAGCATACTCATAAAAAAATTCATCCTTAAATTTTCTCAAAAATTAGAAAACAGCATTTGTTTTCAGAACTAGCTCACACCGTTTAGAATCTTTTCCATCTTTCAATTGGTATGCAATTGATTTATATTTATCAAACTCAACTAAATTATGTCCTATTGTACCTTCAATTTTCTCATGGATGTAACTTTCCAATTTAGGTAATCCGCCGCATGTACTATAACTTTCATCTAAACAATCCTGACTATAAAAAAATTGTCCAACTTCTTTTTCACAAAATATAGTAGGAATGAAATCCCTGGAAGATATTGGTGGAACTTGAACACCACATTCCAATAACATAGTTTTAGAATGAAAATTAGAACGAATACGTAAAAATTTAGCATAATGCATCACAAATTCAACATGTTGCCTACAACAAGTGGTGCGAGCGTGGTTGATTTTCACATAGAATGGTTTCAACATTTCAAAAAGTGTTGACTATTTTTAATTTCCAGATTCTCTTTTAAAACTTACGAAAAATTGAGTTTGAGTCATATCTAAGAAATGATTTGGATGTGGTTCACGATTAGTAGAACTAACTCTTCGTTTTATAACATCTCTTGTATTAGGTGAAACTCTAGTGTTATCATGCCAAAATTTAATAACAACTTCTCTTATAGCATCGAATTATTTTAGTCCTTACGTGGTGCTCTAAATAAAAATGCCCAAAAATCAGCGTTATTGAGTGATCAAGGATATTACATCTTTCAATTGCTTTCATTAGAGTTTTTCGATTAACTTGCAACATTCGACTTGTTTACGTAATCAAATGTTGTTTTTTTATTGATTCACTTACAACACTAGTAGAAGCAAGTACACGATGCACAATATTACTATCCCTAGTGCATCTCTCGACACCAACAAAGTGTGATATGCATCATGAAGGTTTTCAACAATTATAGAGGTTTGACCACGTATATTAGATGTCATTAATCCTAAGGTATTTAATGTAGGTCTCATTTTAATCAATTTCATCAAACTAATCAACAATTGACATCTTTGGGAATCATTTAAAATTTCAAAATGATTATCCCAAATTTCAAAGGGCTTTTTTTCCGATTTTCGTTCGTAAAGTTTGTCGCATTGGTTTCAAAATGTTTTCATCAATTTCAATAAAAAATTAGGTTTCTTAAGTAAAATCCTAGGAGGCGTTTTTGTCAATTTTTTTCATCTAGAGCTTTCAACATGAATTTCCTTATTCACATTTTCATTGTCTCCTTCAATTTCAACATTTACTACATCACGAGTATTTAATTCTTCTTCAACATTGACATTAAAAACATCTTCATCACGAGTATTTAATTCAACTTCAACATCGATGATGAGAAACATTACCTAGTTCTTCATTGCTTACAATAGTTGGGGTTGAAGATGAACCTCTTCTTGATTCACGAAGTTTCCACATTCGCTAGCATTTTAAATTTTGTTGGCCTCTAATTCGTTTGGTGTTTTTTTACTTAATGACTTCCTTTTTTGACTTCATTTCTTGTCTCCCATGATGTTTTGCTTCTGGTGATACGAAAAACATGCAGAAAAAGACAGAATTTCATAGTAATTCATACGGTAAGGTCAAAAAGTAAAAATCACATGGTAATTTAGACATTTGGATGTGTGTAAATATGATTTATGAACTGCGAGCGCGCTTTATAAACCGCGATCACAGTTTATAAAGCGCACTCGTGGTTTATAAAGCGCGCTCGCGATTTGTGTTAAAAAAACCACGATCACACTTTATAAACTACGATCGCGGATCTATCTGCCGAACCTAAGCCTCGAGAAATCTTTGTTTTTCCCCAACCAAAGCTATGGAAGGTCATTATGAAGTGTAAAAGGTCAAAAAACCTCAAATCTGCTCTTCCAAAGACTTGAACCATGCTAAAAAATTGAAAACATTTCACAAAAATGGTGCCATCGTGTAGGAGAGATTTGTTAGCTTCGAGAAATATTGATTTTAAAGTGAATAGAATAAGATAAATATCATTTTATATTTTTTTACTAACAATAGGTCTTTAAGACATTTTTTCCCGTGAATGTTCATGTCTACGTTTAAGACTATAACTTTATTTTCCCTTATCAAAATGTGATAAAACTTATACCTTCCCAAGCGTGGACAAATTCTATACACGTTAAAAAAATATTTGATTTCGATATTTTTGATATAGTTTATGGCAGCAAATGGAAAGCGCTCCATTTTCTAAATATTTTCAGATCACTTTCACGGAAAAAAATCATTAAAACAAAAATATTGCTCAAAAAAATACAAAATAAAATCCATCCCAAGATAGACAACTACATCTAATGTTTCACCAAAAGAAAAAAAAAAACAAGATTTGGTCATCCAAAATGTGGGCAAACAGACTACAATCTTATAAGTTAAAAAAAAAAACTAAGTCATAGAATTTTAAGTGTTTAATATAGCTAAACTTGTCTGTTTTAAAAAAAAAAAAGTATTTTAGAAACTAGATTCTGAATACTACGATTCATATTTATATAAATTTTTCTAATTTTGAGTGCACGTATTGCTAATAATCCCTACAAGTTGAGATTTCGTTGTTTTTTGCAATATGACGTCCACGGATGACCCTATATTTGTCCATCAACTTCCTGCACTTACCGTGACATTATCATATTAAAACAAGTGAATATTGTATTAATTGAAAGTTTTTCATTAAATTAATAATATTGTTTTGAAATAATTAAGTTAGTTGTATCCAATCAGTTTTTCCTCCTTTTCCTAGTACACGCAACGGAGGTAACTCTTTCAAAGTATGTTTTTTTTTCGGGTTCTTGTGTATGGAGTCTAGTGTCACTTTTGTACTTGGTGCCCACCTTGATTTTTTGGTGGGTACCGCATCAACCTGGAAAATTTAGACAGTTTGTGTTACTATAATTCATATAGGATAATAGTAACGCAAAGCCAACACTTCATGTAAAACATTTCCAAACAAGATATTACCTGAGGTGGCCTGCTATGTTGCATTTCACAAAGTGGCCAAATGGTAAAGCTCCCTACAACGTCAGTCAACATGCATGTGAAACTGGTAGGAAATAGGAGAGGGAAAGTATCATCGATGACACTGAGGATATTAACAACAACATAACCTGATGGAACTTTCATTTGGTGGCAAACTGCATCATCACCGACATCGTGTAATTTGCCATGGCCCACCACTTCTCCAACCATCAAGACATCCATTGCATCGCCAATAGATAACACCTATACCCTGCATTATAGGAACACTTTAGCCTCTTCAAATAATTCTGGTAGTTAGTCAAAACAAAAATAAATTTATATACTATAACTTTATTCCTATTTTTAATACTATTTATATCAGTAACACGATTCACAACATATATTCTTGATTCCACTTCACATAGAGGTTACCTGTAAATCCTCGTGTACCAGAAGATGCTCCTCCCCTTCTCTATTGAGGCCATTGGGAGACACCTACAATTATTGCACATTAAATTAGTTGCACAAACTAGCAAAATAAATCATATTTAAATGTTCGTGTATATGCGAAAAACATAATCAACTGATATTTAATTCGTACCTGTAAACCAGGTGCATGTCCATCTCCTCATTCTCCTCTATCCCATGGGTCCCAGATACTACCTGCAGTCAATGAATTGTAGGGTGCATAAGTTTATAGAGACCCAGTGGGTCTGAGTTATACTTACTTTATCTTAATACTTACATTATCTTCTTTCTAGCAGTATCCTGTTCAACATCAATTTAGGTCTTAAATACTAAAAAGGCCAATGATAAATTTACGTTATTTTTGTTGTTCAGATATAATTTGATGTGTTGGCTACTTGCTTCGGAGTGTTGGCTACTTTCTTCGGAGTATAATCTACTTGCATTCGTATACAAATATAAACAGTATTTTCCTCTGTTATGTGATATACACATAGTGTGTATACCATATACAACACTACCATATGTACAGGGTATGTGATAATAGACTACACTCCGAAGCAAGTAGACTACGCTTGCAATCAATGAACCAAAAGTATCAAACAATTTAGGTGATAATATGCTAGATACAAAGGGTAGTGATGAACCACTTGTGTATGATATTACAATAAATTTCAAGCGGAGTCAAGTCTGCTAAGATGGAAAATAGTTTGAAGGCCAAAAGAAACATATTGATGTAAAACCTAATACTCATAATCAGAAAAGAAGAAGGTTAATAAGCCCACAATTTGATTTTCCCAAAATCTCTTAAACAAGTTCTCCTCCACTCTCGATTGTGGAAAAATTTTAGAAACGTAATATTGAAAAATAAATTTCACCTCAGGCACATAGTAGTGTACATACAATGAACATAAACATATAAGCATCTTGATAGAACATAAACAGTAAGGAAAAGGGACTATTTGGATTGATATGTTTATACAAATCTATTTGGATTGGTATGTTTATACAAATAAAAGGGATTCATTAGAGCTCTTCTCTCCTAATTAAATATTCATGGTAACTTGATCGTCTCCAATAAGATATTGAACAATAAGTTTTTATTGGTGAATTCTTACATTATCTTATTTCCAACAATATCTTGTTCAACATCTCAATCAACTATTGGTCAAGACAACCTTTATTTGTTCACTCATGCTTATAAGCTTCAAGATGGCATTTTATCAATACTTCATCCTTTATTGGTTACCTTTCACTATCACCAGGATGCATGCAAAATATTAGAGCTCCATTATTTCTATTACTCCTTCTAGATCACTTTCTTGCTAATGGTTCTCAAACCCTTACTAGGACTGGGACAATACTTTTCAAACCATATCTTTCATCTCCAAAGTTTCCAAAACAATGAGAATATACAAGACAATGAGAAATAACAAACAAACCACAAGAAATATACAAAACACCCATTTCTCTTTCCCAAATATTTTCTCCAAAGCCTCAATATGAGCTCTTCTCCTTCAACCTCCTTAAATTTAGTTACATTTTAGGCTTTTATAGCCTTTCATAATGGTTACACCCACTTTTGAGGCTTTATTACCCTTTAGAATTCTAAATTACCTTATACTCTCTTTGAATACTAACCCTAACTAGTACTTTTTAAACCCTAGGTCTAATATCATGACTTCAACTAGACTCCCTAGGACATACAAGACATTACCCTACTTATTCCATGCTTTAACATTGACTTAGACTCCTTATACAAGCCAAAACCATCATAATGCCCTTTTAGGAATTCAAATTACATTTTTGGAGGTAAACTTCCTAATTCAAATTTCTTGCATACCTAGACCAACTTAGGCATTTGAATGGAACTACTAGGACCCTACTGACATCCCCCAATCCTTACTTAGGCTAACTCAACCCACCATTTTCCAATTTGAACTAAAACTCAAAACTCAAAATCAGCTTAAGACTTACCATGCTCTCCATTTCTTGCACCACCACATCAACGAACAACTCAAAAGGTGTCACTCCATCACCCCCTTGCGACGAACCAACCTACAAAATAATAATTTTTTATTACAATGGTTTTATAACAAATACTACAAATTACAATTCATGATTTTCTATTCACTTTTATTTACCTCAACTTCCTTTATGTTTGTTGGTTTCATTGCTACTTTTTTTTTAAAAATTCATAAAGATGCAACAACGGCATGTCGTCCTCCTACATACATGTTGTATCAATGAAAATGTTAATGAAGGATTCATGAACATGGATTTAGATAACAAAACTAAATATAAAATGACTAACTTATGTCGCGGTCACCTCTACCAGTTCTTTTGGGAATGACCCCTTCGTTGTTATATCCATCTCACCCTCCTCAACCTGTGAAGACAATGACATGTAACTTATAAGAAATAGATAATACTTATGTACTCGCAACGAGAAAAGAGTGAAATGAAACCATTACTCAAACTTACCATGTTTTTCTTCTTTTCTCTCAAATCCAAAATGTTTTCCTCCTCTTAGCCCCCTCACTGATCCGAATCATATACCCTCATGGCATCATCAACCTCTTTCTTGTAGTGTCTGCTAAGCTTGTTGAATGATGCCTTCCCTTCCCTCTTGCAAATGTGTAGTATCACACGTCACCTCTGCATAATATACCACACACGCATCACACCCTCAATGTCTCCCTCTCTTTGTTCCCTGTATTGCCTCCACTTTTCAGAGGCCCTCCAAGGATACTTGCCAGTAAAATTTCTCCCTTTCCTCTTAGGGATAACATGAGGTAAGGAATGGGAATTCACCCCGTGGATATGTAGTGAGCCTACAAACCGTAAAAATTTTTGTTGCAACTAGGTTACTCACAATAATAAAGAATGTGATCCCTATTATGCTCCCTCATATAGTGAAGAGGGGCCTATTCAGGAACATCGTATAATCAATTAGTCACTAATTAATGGACATATATAAAAATAATAAATTAGAATATTCAATTTTCTAATTTTACCTCATCGATGACGAGAACATCCTCTGCATGGCCTAAAGCAACAACAATGTGTGGATCCTCCTACATTAATCATTCCAAAAATCATGTAGTGAGTTGTGCAAACTTGTTAAGAACATTCATAATAATATATAATCACATTAAATTAATTTACGATAACATATACAAATTTAAATTAAAGTAATTTTACCTCCTCTACAATTGTATCGGCCTATACATGTGACGATGAAGCAACGTTCAGTTGTAAAGCAACCTCCTCATCCTTCACTCAATAATCCATAACATATAAAAATTCATTCGACATAGTAAATAATTCCAACGTCTAGAATTATTAGATCAAGTACACACACATAGCGATGAAGATATCTGAAGGTGCATATTTTTCCTTCCTCTTTTTGATCTTTTAGTGGAGGCCCAGGCATAGGTTCCTAAGATAAGATTGTGTTGGTTACTTAATATATTAGTTTCCACATAAAAGATAATACAATTATCTATTTTTCAAATGTAACAATGAAAAGGGAAAATGAAAAGCTTGTAATCTTACCTGCGATGAAGATGCAATGTTCACGACATGCAACTTCGCAAAATCTGACCACAATATTGGCTAAATAACAATAGATCACAAACAATCATAATTCAATTTAACAATAAAATTTTGGACAGATATAGTGCCTACATGTATTTTCCTAAGAGTACTCACCATAAATATGTATGCTACCTGTAACCTCTGAGTATGTTGTGATAAACTTCACATTATTTCTTTGGCGGGCCTCATAATTCTTGCCACAAAAAAATCTATGTCTACCATTGCACAAATGCTTCACAAATAACACATATTAAGCCATTAAATAACTACAAACATAATTGTACATAACACAAAAAGGAAATACATCGTGTACATATATCATATTACAATGTCATCCATGGCAAGTGCTAACAATGCTACCACTTCTTTGTTTATTGTGGCCCTAGACACTTGACATACATCCAACCTGCCTCTATTGAATTTTACATGTTCATATGAACATTTCACAAAGCGAGATACAATCTCTAGCGCTTGAACACGAAGAACATAAATATTTACATTGTTACATTGGTATACGCCATTCATTTGATTAACAACAATCATATCATGAGAAAACACACAAATGTTTCGAACTTCATGATGCAACGCTTCCTCAAGACCCAATATCAAGGCCCTATACTCAGCCTGGTGGATCGTCATATTGGCATCTCCCACAATGGTGCCTCTCTCTACTTTTGTCTTGCTTATCAGGGTCATATAATATGAACGATGAACATGTCAAGTTTTTCGAGGTATTAGACATGCCATGAATTTCCAATCTCCAAATGGCAACCATGTTTACCTTTACAATGGAAAAACATACATCGTAAGAAACAAAAGACAACATGTTTTTTCTTTTTGCATTATCAACACTGCAAATTTAAACTTTTCAATACAACTATATGCATTCCAAGACATGTGCATATATATACATGTTTCTTTTTTTTGTTAGTTGGGGTAAACAAACTATTTTTCATTTGCTTACTATGGCATACACACCGTGTTTTGTGTGTTGATGATGATACAAACGATAATTCACACACATGCCCATGCAATTCTATTTCTAGAATTCATCTATCATGAGGATGGCACCAAATATCCTGGTGTTAGGATTACATGCCACACATTCTTGGGAATGTGTGTGTGGTATACACACACGACATGCCTTAGTTTTTTATTTGGTTTTTTAGTGTGGTATACAGACTTTGTATACCTCACTCATTATGTACTCCATAAAAAAGTGTGGGATTTGAACGTGGGACCTCTTAATTATTATTGGAAGGCCCTATCATTTGTGTTATAGTGTGTCCCAAAACACACTGTAAAAAACATATAATTATATAAGTTTGATATACACCAAGTCGGGAATCATTTAATTATATATTTTTTTGTCAGTGTGTCTCAGCCACACTATAGGCAACATAGTTGGCAAGCCCTTCCAATAATAATAATATTGCTTGTGTATTTTTATCTCTTATGTGGTATACACGCAATGTGTATATCACAATCCAACACAATGTGATGACATGTGTGTATATCATGTTTGTATCTTGCTATTGATACTATATGTATATTATGCGGTATGTGTATATTGCTTGATTATTTTTATCTCTCTTTTGTGGTATACACACAGTGTGTATATTGCTTGAGAATTTTTATCTCTCTTCTATGGTATACACAGTGTGTATATTGCTATTAATATTATAAGTACGTGTTTATGCATAAAAAACTTCACAAATATGTACAACACTACCATATGTACATGGTATGTGATAATAGACTACACTCTAAAGCAAGTAGAATACACTCCGAAGCAAGTAGACTAAAATACAAAGCAAGTAGACTACACTCAAGCAAGTAGGTTAGACTCCGAAGCAAGTAGAGTACACTTGCAATCAATGAACCAAAAGTATCAAACAATTAAGGTGATAATATGCTAGATACAGAGGGTAGTGATGAACCACTTGTAGTGTATGATATTACAATAAATTTCATGTGGAGGAATCAAATATGCAAAGATCACAAACGGTTTGAAGGGAAAAGAAACTTATTGATATAGAACCTAATACTCATAATCACATCGTAAAAAAAAAAAAGGTTAATAAGCCCACAATTTGATTTTCCCAAAAGTTCTAAAATAAGTTATCCTCCACTTTCGATTGTGGAAAAGTTTAGAAATGTAATATTTATAATTAATTAACATCTAAGTGTCTGACAGTAATGTAAATAGAAACCTCGCTTGATTTTGGCTTGCTATTGTTGTTTTGATAGAATCTTGAAGCCTACAAGCATGTAAGGGGATGAAGTGAAGAGTGAGTGGGTGTCTTAGTTCCATATCGTGGTCTAAAAATTCATAGTGGGAGTTTAAAAGTTAAGGACGTGCCTTTGTTTGAGGAACTTAGCATAAGACTAAAAATATTAAAATGACCACAAGGTCTACAAGTCTAAAATTCGCATTGAAACTAATAAAAGGATTATAAATTGTTAAATCAGAATCGAATTAATAATTAATAGGTCCCATGTTGAAATCCCACACTTTTTAAGGAGTACACAATGAGTGAGGTAAACAAAGTCTCTGTATACCGCACTAAAAACCCAAATAAAAACTAAGGTACATCGTGTGTGTATACACACACGCATTCCTAGGAATGTGTGTGGCATGAAATCCTCGACATCAGATAATCGGTGCCATCCACATGATAGATGGCCCTTGGAAATAAAATTGCATGGGCATGCATGTCTATCCGTACACACATGTACATATATATGAATATGCATATGTATACACGTACATATACAAATGCATATGTATATGTATATGTATATGTAGGTGTCACAAACGAGCCTTACGCTATCCTGGCTACATGATGACATGACCCGCATCCATATCACGTGATCCCCGTGGAGCAATTTTGACGCTACCGAAATATTTCATATATCTTGTGTATATTGCTTGTGTATTTTTATCTCTCTTATGTGGTATACACACAGTGTGTATATCACAATCCAAAATACCACACACAGTGTGTATATCATAGTCTGTATATTGTTATTGATACTATAAGTATATTGATACTATATGTATATCACAATGTGTATATTGCTTGAGAATTTTTATCTCTCTTATGTGGTATACACACAAATGTTTATACTACTATTAATATTGTAAGTACATGTTTATGCATAAAAACTTCAAAAATCTATAGAATAGATTAATAATAAGAAATATCTATCTATGAACAACTTTAAAATGTCTATAAGTATGTGTTTATGCATAACACCTGACTATTTTTTAAAGATGTAATACTTAATGCATACCAAATGACATAAATGCATAGCTCTCTATGGGACCCGCATCCTCTCGTGTCGCCTAGTCTATCAACCTAGTCACCATTGAGTGACTATCTTGGTGACATGATCACATGATTGGCTGTCGGTGGCTATCCTAGAGATAGGATAGCATGCACACACTATGGATGCCCATTTCCCATACATGCATGCATGCGGGAGGTGGGTCCCAACCTTGCCGAGGTGGGCGTTTGATTTTAACATAATACATGTGTGCCTGCAAAAGAAGTGTGGGACTCGTGTGGCTTATGCTCGAGTGGAGTGGTAGGCATGGATGTATGTGTTTTGGAGGTCATGACATCTAATATACAATCCTCCATACCTCCACTCCTCACAACACCATTTTTACGCCACCCTTCTTTTCAAACATGTATATTATGGTAAAACCCAAGATATGTGCATATATATACATGTTTCTTTTTGTGTTAGTTGGGGTAAACAAACTATTTTTCATTTTCTTACTATGGCATACACACCGTGTTTTGTGTGTTGATGATGATACAAATGATAATTCACACACACATGGCCATGCAATTCTATTTCTAGGAATTCATCTATCATGAGGATGGCACCAAATATCCTGGTGTCAGGATTACATGCCACACATTCTTGGGAATGCATGTGTGGTATACACACACGACATGCCTTAGTTTTTATTTGGTTTTTTAGTGTGGTATATAGACTTTGTATACCTCACTCATTGTGTACTCCATAAAAAAGTGTGGGATTTGAACCTGGGACCTCTTAATTATTATTGGAAGGCCCTATCATTTGTGTTATAGTGTGTCCCAAAACACACTGTAAAAAACATATAATTATATAAGTTTGATATACACCAAGTCGGGGAATCATTTATTTTTTATATTTTTTTGTAGTGTGTCTCGGGCCACACTATAGGAAACATAGTTGGTAGGACCTTCCAATAATAATAATATTGCTTGTGTTTTTATCTCTCTTATGTGGTATACACACAATGTGTATATCACAATCCAACACAAAGGTGTATATCACAGTTTGTATCTACTATATTGATACTATATGTATATTACAGTGTGTATATTGCTTGATTATTTTTATCTCTCTTATGTGGTATACATACAATGTGTATATTGCTTGAGATTTTTTTATCTCTCTTATGTGGTATACACACGGTGTGTATATTGCTATTAATATTATAATTACGTGTTTATGCATTAAAAAAATTCATAGAAATGTACAACACTACCATATGTACATGGTATGTGATAAAAGACTACACTCTAAAGTAAGTAGAATACACCAAGAAAGTAGACTAAAATACAAAGCAAGTAGACTACACTCTGAAGCAAGTAGGCTACACTCCGAAGCAAGTAGAGTACACTTGCAATCAATGAACCAAAAGTATCAAACAATTAAGGTGATAATATGCTAGATACAGAGGGTAGTGATGAACCACTTGTTGTGTATGATATTACAATAAATTTCATGTGGAGGAGTCAAATCTGCAAAGATGACAAACGGTTTGAAGGGAAAAAGAAACATATTGATGAAGAACCTAATACTCATAATCAAAAAAAAAAAAAAGGTTAATAAGCCCACAATTTGATTTTCCCAAAAGGTCTAAAATAAGTTCTCCTCCACTTTCGATTGTGGAAAAAGTTTAGAAATGTAATATTTAGAATTAATTAACATCTAAGCATCTTGATAGAAGGAAATAGAAACCTCGAGTTTGATTTTGGCTTGCTATGGTTGTTTTGATAGAATCTTGAAGCCTACAAGCATGTAAGGGGATGAAGTGAAGAGTGATTAGGTGTCTTAGTTCCATATCAGGGTCTAAAAATTCATAGTGGGAGTTTAAAAGTTAAGGACGTGCCTTTTGTTTGAGGAACTTAGCATAAGACTAAAAATATTAAAATGACCACAAGGTCTACAAACTAAAATTCGGTTGGAAACTAATAAAAGGATTATAAATTGTTAAATCAGAATGAATTAATAATTAATAGGTCCCATGTTGAAATCCCACACTTTTTTAAGGAGTACACAATGAGTGAGGTAAACAAGTGTATACCGCACTAAAAACCCAAATAAAAAAACTAAGGTACGTCGTGTGTGTATACCACACACGCATTCCCAGGAATGTGTGGCATGAAATCGACATCGGGATAATCGGTGCCATCCACATGATAGATGGCCCCTTGGAAATAAAATTGCATGGGTATACATGTCTATCCGTACACACATGTACATATATATGAATATGCATATGTATACACATACGTATATATACAAATTCATATGTATATGTATATGAATATGTAGGTGTCACAAACGAAATCATACGCTATCATGGCTACATGATGACATGACCCGCATCCATATCACTTGACCCTTATGGAGCAATTTTGACGCCTACCGAAATATTTCATATATCTTGTGTATATTGCTTGTGTTTTTTTATCTCTCTTTTGTGGTATACACACAATGTGTATATCACAATCCAAAATACCACACATGTGTGTCTATATCATAAATCATGTATATTGCTATTGATACTATAAGTATATTGATACTATAAGTATATCACAGTGTGTATATTGCTTGAGAATTTTTATCTCTCTTATGTGGTATACACAGTGTGTATACTGCTATTAATACTATAAGTACGTGTTTATGCATAAAAAAACTTCACAAATCTATAGAACAAATTAATAATAAGAAATGTCTATCTATGAACAACTTTAAAATGTCTATAAGTATGTGTTTATGCATAAAACTGATATTTTTTAAGATGTAATACTTAATGCATACGAATGACATAAATGCATAGCTCTCTGTGGGACCTGCATCCTCCTCGTCGTCATCATCTAGTCTCACAACTTAGTCACCATTGAGTGACTATCTTGGTGACATGATCACATGACCGTTGGTGGCTATCCTAGAGATAGGATAGCATGCACACACTATGGATGCCCATTTCCCATGCATGCATGCATGCGTGAGGTGGGACCCAACCTTGCTGAGGTGGTGCAGGTTTGATTTTAACATAATACATGTGTTTGTAAAAGAAGTGTGGGATGTGGCTTATGCTCGGTGGAGTGGTAGGCATGGATGCATGTGTTTTGGAGGTCATGACATCCAATATACAAGCCTCCATGCCTACCACTCCTCACAACACCAGTTTCATGCCACCCTTCTTTTTCAAACATGTATATTATGTTAAAACCAAACCTGCACCACCTCCTCCAGGGTGGAACCCTAAACCTTGTGCATGCATTCATGCATGCATGCATGGGGAATGGGCATCTGCAGGATGCATGCACACTATCCTATCACCGTGATAGCCACCGACGCGTCGACATTCTCTCGAAATAGTCTCACAACTCCGTGTAATATAATTAATTGAGTTAGCTATGATCATGTATAATCAACCCATTATGGAAACTATAATAATGTATAAATAAACGTATGTGAGACATATACATACGTGTACATATACATGTATATGGATACATATATGCATGCATAAACATATACATGTAATTACACACACACATATATATATACGTACATGTACATGTATGCACATGTATTTACATGTATATGTATAAGTATGTGTAGGTATGTGTATGTATTCAGTAGTGTATACATGTAATGTATACGACATATGTAACGCTTCTATATATATGATACAAGGTAAGGTATGTGATACATATGTACATCTATACTGTACATATGTGTACATATAAATATACATATACATATGTACATGTATACTCATACATATATGTGTGTATGTGCATGCATATGTATATGTATGTATATGTATGTATTCGAGTATGTATCACAACAAAAAATTAATTGAGTGCCCAACAAATTGAAGAGTATAGACAGTTTTTTTCTTTGTTATGTGGTATACACATAGTGTGTATACCATTTTCACCTTCAAAATGTTTTCCATCCGGCAGAATTGACTCCTCCACATGAAATTTATCGTAATATCATATATGACAAGTGGTTCATCACTACCCTCTGTATCTAGCATATTATCACCTTAATTATTTGATACTTTTTGTTCATTGATTACAAGTATAGTCTACTTGATTCGGAGTGTAGTCCATGTACAACACTACCATATGATAATACAACGCATGTGAGACACATATATGTACATGTATACTCATACACACATGTGTATGTACATGTATATGTATATGTATATATACATATGTATTTGAGTAGGTATCACAACATATTCCTTGAGTATGTATTCGACTGGACATTCTCACCAATTCTCCCAAAATCCTGTGAATAAAGTTGCAGAGTTCACAGTTTTGGGGCCAAATGCATGTTTTGTTCCTTGTTTTATTCCTTGTTTGATCATTTTTGGCACAGGTAAAACATTGCATTAAGTGTTGCCAACTTCTTACGTCCTTTCCTCATCCCATCATTTGTTTGCTCGTATCTGTGAACTAATTTAAAATGCCTATCTGTGAACTAATTTAAAATGTCTATTAAGTATGTGTTTATGCATAGCACCTGAATGTTCTTGAAATAACTCAAACCTCTCCGAATTTGAAAGGTAATTTTACAGGTGGAAGGTCGCGTATCGATAGAACGAAGTTATAGTTTCATGGGTTTGACACCAAATTTCTTTATTTTATTATTCCTTGTTTGATCATTTTTGGTGCAGGTAAATATTGCATTAAATGTTTCCAACTTCTCACGTACTTTTCTCATCCCATCATTCTACTCATATTTTCCCTTCACATCGGCCTCGTGAATCACGTTGCATGACTGTTTCCGGGGATTGCTAACTAGGTTGACATACTGGACGCCACGAGAGGAGGATGTGGGTCCTAGGCAAAGAGCTATGCATGCATGCCATTCGATATGACATCTTATGGTCATTACTATGGGGGCCATGGGAGTTGAACACCAGGTGATGCAGAGCTCACCACGTAAAACTCAAAGAGGGAACTCAAATTTTGTGGACTTCATGCACATTTTTTCTCTGTTATGTGGTATACACATAGTGTGTATACCATGTACAACATTACCATATGATAATACAAGGCATGTGAGACACGTACATATACATATGTACATGTATACTTGTACACATGTGTGTGTATGTGCGTGTATATGTATATGTATGTATACATATGTATTCAAGTATGTATCACAACAATAGTTTCCTTGAGTTCCCAACAAATTGAAGAGTATAGACATTTTTTTCTCTATTATGTGGTATACACACAATGTGTATACCACGTATAACACTACCATATGATAATACAAGGCATGTGAGACACATACATATACATATGTATATTTATACTCGTACATACGTGTGTGTATGTGCGTGCATATGTATATGTATGTATAAGTAAGTATTCGAGTATGTATCACAACAACAGATTCCTTGACTACCCAACAAAGTGAAGAGTATAGAAAGTTTTGTTTTCTCTATTATGTGGTATACACATAGTGTGTATACCATGTACAACACTACCTTATGGCATATGATAATAGCCGACACGTACATATGCATATGTATATGTATACTCATACATACATATATGTATGTACGTGCATATGTATATATATGTATTCAAGTTTGTATCAAGTAGCAATTTCCTTGAGTGCCCAAGCAAAGCAAAGAGTAAAAACAATTTATTTTCTCGATTATGTGGTATACACACAAGTGTGTATACCAAGTACAACATTGCCATATATATATATATATATATATATATATATATATATATATATATATATATATATATGTATACTCTTACATACATGTGTATATGTGTGTGCATATGTATACGTATGTATTTGAGTATGTATCACAATAAAGATTCCTTGGCTGCCTAGCGAAGTGAAGAGTTTACACAACTTTTTTCTATTATGTGGTATACACACAGTGTGTATACCACATATGAAACTGTCATATGATAATACAGGGTATGTGGGACATATACATGTACATATGTATATGTAAACTCAGACATACATGGGTGTATGTACATGTGTGTGTATATATGTATGTATGTATGTATATATATGTATATATGTATATATGTATATACATACATACATATACATACATACATACATACATACATACATACATAGATACACACACACACACATACATATATGTGTGTGTGCGCGCGCGCACTGCGTGTGTGTGTATTCAAAAAGGTGTCACATCATATTTCTTGGAAGAGTATAAACAAATTTTTTTCTCAGTGGGACAAATACATGTACATATGTATATGTATACTAGTACATACGTGTGTGTATGTGCGTGTATACATGTACAGGATCACATGACCCCACCTATGTTGATGATGACCCCCCATATGCCCCATGCACATCCATCACACTTTTCTCGAGAGTCTCATGCCAGCTTGGGTCACCAATCGGAAAGAAATTGTCATCGTCGGGTTTTGATGAGGTGACACACATTTTTCCAAGCTCGTTGGGTGGAGGCAAAGGACGTCGCCATACAAAACTGTCATATGATAATACAGGGTATGTGGGACATATACATGTACATATGTATATGTATACTCAGACAAATGTGGGTGTATGTACGTGTATATATACGTATGTATTCAAGAAGGTACCACATGATACATCATATTTCTTGGCTGCCCAACAAATTGAAGAGTATAGATAGTTTTTTTCTCAATGGGACATATACATGTACATATGTATATGTATACTTGTACATACATGTGTGTATGTGTGTGTATATGTATATGTATGTATTCAAATTTATATCACAACAACAAATTCCTTGACTTCCCAACAAATTAAAGAGTATAGAAAATGTTTTTTTTTTTCTCTGTTATGTGGTATACATATAGTGTGTTTTCCATGTACAACACTACCATATGATAATGCAAGACATGTGAGAAACGTACATATACATATGTATATTTATACTTGTACATAAATGTGTGTATGTGCGTGCATATGTATACGTATGTATTCGAGCATGGATCACATCATATTCCTTGAATTTCCAACAAATTCAAGAGTATAAACAATATTTTTTTCTCTATTATGTGGTATACACATAGTGTGTATACCACATACAACACTACCCTATGATAATACAAGGTATATGGGACACATACTTATACATGTGTACATATATACATGTACACATGTGTGTGTATGTACGTGTATATGTATACATATGTATAGGTATGTGTATGTGTATAGGTATGTATACTTGTACATACGTGTGTGTATGTATTCAAGTATGTATCACAACAATAGATTCTTTGAGTGCCAACAAATTGAAGAGTATAGACAATTTATTTTCTTTGTTATGTGGTATACACACATTGTGTATACCATGTACAACACTACCCTATGACAATACATGGTATGTGGGACACATACATATACATATGTACATGTATACTTGTACATACGTGTATATGTATGTGTATGATTATATATGCCACACTTTTTTTGTTTTTTTGTTTGTATGTGCCATTTGGCAGCACAATGACAACAACATGTAATCATCACATCTTCTCCCCACTTTCTTCAACCATCATGTGAATTAGAAAAATTCTTAACATGTGAACTGTTTATTTCCTCTATTTATAGTAGCAGACTAACCCCTTTCTTTATTTGTATTGCAGGAAAAACAAACCAAAGATCTAGAACCGCATCGAGAGAATGGAGTAGGTAAGCATAAGAAAAATTAAAATCCCTCTTTTTAGTATGGTAAGTAAGTAATAGGGATAGCACCTTTGTCACAATATTTTTCCTCGTTATGTGATATACACACAATGTGTATACCACATACAACACTACCATATGTACACGGTATGTGATAATAGACTACACTCTGAAGCAAGTAGAATACAATCTGAAGCAAGTAGACTAAAATACAAAGCAAGTAGACTACACTCGAAGAAAGTATTCTAAAATACAAAGAAAGTAGAATACACTCCGAAGCAAGTAGGCTACACTCGAAGCAAGTTCTTTTAGCCCAAGCCAACACCATTTTGAGACACTGAAGTAGTATTCCAAGGCATTTTATCTTTAGTGTTATATGTTTAGTTCTATCCTTCGTTTAATACTAGCACCGTATCTTTCCTTTATCTCGGTACTATTTCTCCTTAGCCATGGGCATATACGTTTTACTTAAGTACAAGTATTTTTCCTCACCATGGGTATACATTTTTACCATTTTTACCAAAAAATATCTTAATTTAGCTCTTGGGTGAAAAATATCATAGCAGAATTTCAATGCAATGTAAAGATGATGTAATTCATGCACAAGATCTTGAATGATTTCTTCAAATTTTAAACTGATATAATGATTCATAGTATCTTTCATGACACTCTATGGTTTTAGTGGAGCCTTGTGCATTTGTTCTATACAAGATCTATCGGACCAAACAACACCATATTGAGATAGTGGAAGCAATATTACAAGATATTTTATCTCTAGCATTATATGTTTAGTACTACCATTTCCTTTATCCAAGATTTTTGGATGTGAAGGTGTGGGGGTACGCAAAGTACATGTATGCAGCACCCAATGCGGGATCCCAAAACTTGGGTGCGTGTGTGCAAGGTGTGAGGGTGTGGTATGTGAGGGTACACAATGTGCAAGGGTGCAACCCATCAAAACTTGGCTATACTAGATAGACTTATAATTGAATTAGTGATTCATTAAGCATAAATGTAAGAAACATTAATGATAATTGATAAATCATAAAGCATGAGATTATCTTGAAACTTAGCAAAGCTCAAATAAATTAAATTATAGTCATTAATATCATATTATATATTTCAGACTTCAAATTAAGACATTGATATGTGTTATGAGATAATCATAAAATATTAAATAATATTGAAAGTGTCAAAGAGCTATTTGTTACTTCTACCGGTAACTATAAATCAAAATTACAAACTTATTTCATTCGCATATGGCATCAAGACAAGGGAGAGAACTAGAAGGCTATGTGGCATCTAAATTAGAGAGATCCTCATCCACATCATCATTTTCCATCAATTTCTCAAGGGAATTATTAATCTCAACATTCCCTTCAATAGGGGAGGATCATCAACAACACTCAACACTGAAAGTTCATCTGCTAGAATATCCTCATCTAAACTAGTGTCCTCCAGTTCTACATCCCATTGCCTAGAAGGACCCTCTTTGTAGTTAGGATCTTGACGTGATATCAATTGAAGGCTGCTATGGATGAAGACCAAGATATCTTCTCCCTTTGATTCAAGATGGTTTCTCTTCATATTGTGAATAAAACCATATGTGCTCCAGTTCCTCTCATTAGTAGATGAGCTTACCACCTAAGATAGCAAGTGAAAAAAAAACTTCTGTAACTCTTTAGACTGATCTCCAACATAAAGTTTCCACTAGTTAGTAGGATCCTTCACACCTAAATGAGTCTTTGAATTCATGGATGCAAGGTCAACACGTCCACGAACAAAGTGAAAAAATTGTTCTTTGATGCTTTTTGTTTCTCACCATTTCCATATATCTTCATCACACATTGTATGAAACCACATGCCACCTCTCCTTCATAAAATGATGTCCTCTTTTTCATTTTTTCAATTTCATACCACTTTGTATTTGTGGCACATGAAATCATGTGTAAAGCTGCATTGACGCAATTCCACCTTACATGATATCTTTCCCTCCATTTGTTTGTAATTTATAGGGCTCCTCCTATCTCGCATTTGTAAAAATCCACTCATACATGGAATCGGTGGTCTCATAAAGTTCCTCAAGCAAGGTGAATCGGTGTTTGCATGGTTGATGACATCTACTATGGGATGCAAGACATTGTTAATGTATCTCACCTCAAAGCAAAATGAATCATCTAAAATCAATCTCTTGAGTTCCATGGCACTCTGTAATGTCCCTTTCTGGGCTGAAACTTAAAAATAAGGGAAATGGCACAAACCCAACTCAAAGCAAACTGAAATTTATAATAGTCAACTAAATTTTTGGACAGCAAGGTACAAGTAGAAGGAAAATTGCAATATTTCATCACCAAAACCACTTTTACAACATCTAGAGCATGTAGGAAGTTTTATAAATCATTTAAAACAAGTACAAGCTAAGAAATGAGCTTTAAAACCCTCAGTTGGAGTATATTTAATTAAATTTGCAATGGCGGTGGATCCACTTGCAAATAGTAAGAAATTGAGATTCCAAGGTCAAAAATTCAATCCAATAAATGCAAATAGCCTTAGAAATTATGAAGAATTCAAATATCAACAAGAAATGAAACGTTGTGCACCATATACCATCAAACTCATCCACTATGCAAGTCACTACCCTAGGAGAGGGTTTGAAATTGGCCAAACACTAATCAACAAACCCTTTCAAAACACAAATATGGAAATGTGTGGCTGTTCCATACTCAAAACTCTTCAAATTGGATCTCTTCTTGAAGCCCATGCTGAAATGATGCCCTAACACTAAATTTTTTGAATGCAGCCCTAACATACTAAAGTGTTTCCCAATCATGACCCCTAGATGAAGCCACCAATGCACAAATTGATGGTTTTCATCCTTAATTGTTGTATTCTATTGAGGTTTTTGTCCCCAATAGGATACCAAGAAGGGTTTTGTCCTCAATAGCTTAAAGTAGAAGCACAAGTGATCGGCTTCCCAAAATCAAGATGATAAATTCCTGAAATGAACCCCTTCATCCTCCTTTTATAACTTCTCTTTCTTCTTTCCTTCAATCTGGTGGCCGACTTACTTTATTTAAAAGTCACTTTTATTTTTAATAATAAAACATAAGTTGCCTTATAATATAACATAAAGTTACATTTGGCCAACTTAGTTAAATCATTAATTTTACTTTAAGTATTTAAAAATACTTTTTATTTTAATAATAATATTATTATTAAGTTGCCCAAAGATTAAAAATGACTGGGCCCAACTTAAATAATATTATTAATTATTTTAATCTAGAAAAGGGACATTACACACTCATCATAAGATAGCTTCCACTTAGACCACATCACCGATAACCATGCTACTTAGTGCACTAGGTACCTCAAGCAATATTTTAAGGATAAAGAAGCTAGCAAATCATGTATTACAAGGTTTTAGTAAGCAACCTTTGCACATGATTGATATATCTCTTGTGCTTGTTGATGGTTACATATAAACATTTTTATTTGCCTCCCTTGTTTAATGTAAGGAGTAACCCAATCAAACTTTGAAATGTTCTTCAAACCATTGTTCCTGGCATGAAATGAACAAGGTGGCCAATAAATATGTTTTTACCGATGCTCGACCATCAACCCTATAGCTTTACATACAAGGGCTACATTTATAACAACCTAAACAATATGTGATCAACCAACCTCCCCAATTGAGGTAGACAAAAATCTGCTTGATATGTGACATTCTTCTCTTCAAGAATAAAATCAATAACCGTCAAGAAATATGGACCTGTGGGACAAGAAACAATTATCTTTAATAAATATTTGTTCCTTGCATCTGTCCATCCATCCATAATGATTGAACAACCCTGTTTTCCGCAATCATTTTTTATAGGAGAAAGATATTTCTCAACTCTCAGCTTCTCTAGATCCAAAAAGGTGGTGCAGATCTTGGTGTACGTGGGAGGATTGTACTTGTTAGAACCTTCATTGTTGGCATGCACCATCTAATGGAGATAAGGAGAACAGGTCACATTGAATGGGACACCACATGCATAAAACAATCTAGCAATTTCAGCTTCTATATTAGCACTAGTATCATTGTCCAACAAAGATGTGATGGAGGGAGCAATGTGTTTTTTACCATTGAAAGTGTACAAGAAGGGATACTTGTTGGCTCGGTTCTAGTACCAACCATATAATTTCCCCCTACAACTAAAGGTTGGGACTCACAACAAGGATCAGTTTCAAAATCATCATTTGCAACACTATGTTATTTACATATGATTTCTCTCATCAATTTTGGATCTTACAAACTCACACACCATAAGTGAGCCTACCCAATAAGTGAGAATAGCTTCCCCACCAATCCTCAACACAAAGGTTACATTTGACATGCTTTGTGTTCCCTCCTTTGCTCGTCTAAAACTGTGCAATAGTCCTATAGTGGATATCTTGTTCTTCTCGGAAGCCATACGATACGACTATATTAATATCCCTATTTTTAATAAAAATCTAAAAATAAAATTGTTAAATACATTAAAAAATTAGAGTATCAACTAAATCAAATCCACATTAAATTTATTAATAAACATCTCGAAACATTCATATAAATTGATAAACATCTATATGATCTAGATACTAAATATTGTTTGATGTTTTTTTAAAATTTAAGGAATTAAGAGTTATGCTAGGGCATCATGCTATAGGTTAAATTAGAATACGTAATCTAAAGGTTATATTAAAAATTTAACTTCTATCAAAACTCAAATGCTCACTGAGAAGCCAAACACGAACGGCTAACCAAACATGGAGGAAAAGGAAAAAAAACGTAGGAAAAAAATTTGTTGGGTGTGGTGTGGAGATAAATGGATGCACATGTGTTGAGAAAATTGCAAAGAGAAAAATCTAGTCTAATTTCAACAACCTGGTTGAATCCTTATTATTTGGAGGTGGAAGCCAATATCCTTGTTACGTAAAAACAAATGCGGATACTAGTGTTGGAAACAACGTGAAACTTTGAAATCCCTATCGGTAGTGGGAAAAAAGCCAATTTTAAAAACTTTATATTTTAATTTATGCTTGATCCTTTTATTTATAGCTTTAGGGTTTGCGATTATCAAATAATAATTTATTATTGTTTTATTGAATGCTTTTTTTTGGTTCTACAAGAAAACCAATTAGTTGCAGGATTGAACTTTAAAAATTCACCCTAATGCAAAGGGTGCAACATTTTGCACTTAGTGTAGAAAAAAAAATCATTTTGCACCCACACTGCACCCACACCCACACCCACACTTGCATACCCGGTGCTTGTGCATCTCAAAATAGGTCGGTATTTGCACTCATATAACCTTTGCATTTATCTTTCCTTTAGTACTAGGATTATATATTTTCTTTATCCGGTGCTATTTCTCCCTCTTCATACCCAATATAAGTTTTAGCTAAACATAAGAAATTGGCCTTCTAAAGAAGGAATTTTCCCTCTCTCTTATGCCTAATACCCTGTTGGGATTTCTTTTCCACACTTAGGCCTTGAAATAAAAATACTACTCTTAGCTTTTATCTTTTAAATATAGGAATGTGCGTTTTCAATTCCTTTAAATTTTTCACAATATTCCTTTCACCCACCGAAAACATACACAAGGATGGCATAAAAATAGAACCAAATGAAGAACTAGAGTAAGCATACACACAACAAGTAAAATTTACAATAGAAAACATAACACCCACATCATTAAATAAACAAATATTTTTCTAGAAAGATATCTGTTTGTCGTGATTTTAAGGTGCAAGGGTGATCATAAAAGCTGCCAATAACCGCATATCCAATGGCAAAATAATAGCACCTCTTTTCTTCTCACAACAACCCACATTTTCTCGTGTTCTCGCTCTCTAATAACCGCCTCACAAAGTTGTGTTTTTCAACTTCTTTAACTGTCACCTCCACGACTCTACGTAAAATTGAATGAATGATCAAGATATATGTTTTGTTTCCCTTTCAATTTCCAAAAGGAATACCAAATTATGTGACTTTTATAAATTTTTGCATGGGCTGCCATGCCTCTCATGTCTCACCATATCCACATGTTATGTTTTAGGAGATAGATTAAAAATATAACAAATGTGTAGGTTTTTCTCTCCTTTACCATTTAATAAGCACAAGTATCCCTAGTCTATCGTAAGGTCACCTTGACTTTCATGTACAGGTCCATGGTATTTTATATGGATACCATGCCTACGTTTAAAAGATTTTCCAACAAACTACATTCTACATATTTTTGTTCACTTTATTCCTCTTATTTAAATATATACAAACTTCTTACGCTTTGACTCTTTATGTTCGAGCTTTTAAATATAATATATTTCCTTCTATAGTTCCATGCAACTTTAGTCACCGAATGATCATGATACTTTAGTTGCAATGCCATGTGATCTTGCCAAGTCAAGTGGCTAATCCAAAATTTTGGATACTCATTATCTTTTAAGTGGTTCATGTCGCTAGTCATTGGAAAGCATTTTCCACAAAGATTACTTTCATTAAAATAGGGTAGACCCTTATCCAAGTTTGACATTCTATCCATTACCATAAATTAATCGAAGTCACTCCTATTTACAAGTGTTCTAACACCCTTCTTAAGATAAACTAAAAATCCCACTAACATAGCCAATTAAACTAACTACTAACAATCTAGATTATAATTGGTCACAGTTACCCAAGACTTCGGGACAGGGGGACGACAAGATGAAGTTTCCAAAATTTGGGGATGACAACTATCAAAATAATATATAAAATTATGAAGATTAAAAATATACAAATAAAATTCATCCAACGCGTAGTGGTGTAACGGTTCTTGGTTTTCCTTGTAATTTGGAGGTCCAAAGTTCAAATCTCATCTTTTTGTTAAGGCGGCCTACTACTCGACGTTTTGGATACCCTGGTGATAGGGCACCACAAATAAACTATTTTTGAATGTATTTGCAAGTGTGAAGATGAAGGATGGTTTAGCATCATTGCCATTGATGATCATCATCTTCGGCGGCGTAGATATTTTGGCTCTAAGTTTCTCTTCTAAATCACTAAACTAGTCTTTGAGCTAATAGAGAGCTCAAGATAAAAGATTGTCATCCAACCTCCTTAGGTCCTCCAACTTTCTCCAAAATGTTGTTCACTTAGGTGAATTATGTATATGGGTTGAGATAGAATATAAATTATCCTTTGTGAGTTATCGATAATATAGATTAGGATACACACAGAGGACCATTAGAAGGCCTACACACAAGAGGAGATCTAGAAGATGGTATCCAATTTCTATCAAATGCGTAGGGTTCCAAAACCTAGTTCTAGGATAGGGTTTCGATTCTTACTAGTTTATTTATTGTATTAAGATCAATATATTGCAAACAACATAGATATATCTAAGTTAGGGTTATAAACACTAATTGTATAGAGATTGACAGTTGTAATGTCCAAATTGTAGATTGTAAGGCAAGGTCGATATGGTATAATACAATAAATTAAGAATATGATACTCTATTCTCATATATGTACATGATACATCAATCAATCAATCAATCAAATCAAAAATGACAAAGGAAAAGGAAAGTTAGAGATACTTACCTTTATGTAGACACCATTGGTGCACTTCCCCTTAGAGTCATCACCATGTTATGAGAGAGTTAATGGGGACCACAAGAAAAATATAATTAACTAGTTAGGGACTTCGAATACTTTGTAGACCTTGCTGGCACATCTCCTATTCTTGAGTTTCCTAGACCCAATGCTTTAAAAATAGATGTAAAAAGCTAAACATGACTAACTCTTTATTCTTTAAAACCTTAAGAGCCTCTTCCGAATGCAAGAAAACCAAATGATGAATGATATAATGATGGAAAATGCTTTCAAATACCACATATAAATAAGGAACATGATAATCATTAAAGTCCCTTGCAACCACGGGTAGTCGACCATGAGGAATATCATCCAGACAGTATCAACCATGATCGATACCATTGACTATAGGTAATGACAAAACATGGGGTCTTAGAGGAAGGCTCACGAGGTGAAGGAAGACTCAAGAGTTGATAAAAATTGATTTAATGGAAGTATAAGGGTGCTGAAAGTTGATAAGTAGGTGATCATAAGAGGGCAGTAAGGTGATGTCGTATGAGGTTGAAAGAGGATGGCTAGGCGATTTATAGGGTAGGATATATAAGGTAACATGGATTTTCATGTCAAATATCTCTCACAAGTACCACCATTAACCAATCTACTCCCACTCTCGGTTGTATCTTGTAAGACACAACTTAGGAAAGGTTAATGCGTCAATGGTTCTTACGAAGAAAGAAGTTAGTAAGTTTTAAAAATAAGGTGTATACATATGATTGTTGCATTTCATAAAAAGTGCAACATGAGATGGTCTTTGGGAAAAGAAAATGCAACACCAAAATCAAAATGACCGAAATGAATTAGTAACATAAATGATAAAATATGATCTAAAATGAAACATACTTACCTTCCGCGAGTGTGGTCGTATAATGATTTACCATAATGTATAAAGCGTTCTTGAGAGGACCCAAATAATACGAAAATGAAAAGAAATACTAGATAAATTCGTAAAGTAATCAAGTAAACCCTATACTAAGGGGACTTCATGGAAGGATGGTAGGACTGGGCTAGATGAGAAGGTTGGGATGGGTCTTGATACGAAGGGAGATAATAAGTAGGTTGTGAAATATGAGTCGATGTATAAACAAATATATATCTTTTCATTTCTATGTTTGCACAAGTGTTGAAATCAATGGCTATAAATTAAAAGACACATTAATGGCTAGAATTGAAAAGGAAAATGTAAAATTAGGGAGGGAAGATGAACATTTAATGAAAAATATAGAAGAATTTTTAGGATCAAAATACATGGTATAAATAAGTAGGCAAAAGATATCTATTAGAATCTTTAAAAGGAATCAAAGAAATTAGAAGATATAACTACAAGGATAATAAGATACCTAATAAAATCTAAGAAATCAAATAAATTACAAGGCATGACAATGACGTTAAGAAACTTTATAAAACTTAAGAAAGGAATCAATGAACTTAAAAGATGTGACAATAAAGATGGTAATAAGACAACCTGATAAAACCCATGAAAGGAATCAAAGAAATAAACAAATGTGGCGGTAAGATTATAAGACACCTAATAATATCTAAGAAAAAAATAATAAAATCAAAAGATCTATCAATAAGATTGTAATAAACATCAAATGTAATCTAAGAAATGAGAAAAGAAAACATAAGATGTGATGAACAAGGAAGCACTGAAATGAATAGGATCACAATCAATGCTTGTGTTGAATTTTCTTGAGAGGTAGATTGTTACCATCTAATGTTATGAAAAGGGTAAATGGAGATGGTATGGATGTAAATGATGTGTGTGAGGAAGCCCAAAGGTCTTACAATCATATTCACAAATCTTCGGTAAGAGCCAAGAAATAAAATAAGTAGTAGATTGTACTAAGATAGTGGGATGTAAAGGGATATAAATTCATGGTCAACTACCAACAATATTCATCTAAGGGACTAAAGGGAGTGAACATGAAAGAGGAAGAGTAATGTGGAACAATGGTGATACAAGATTCTCAACACAATTAAGACACTCTAATGAATAGGGTATGATTAAAGGTTTTCATCACCTAGGTGAGAAGGAATACAAATATGCGGGTTCAACTTAGGTGAACTAGTGAAGTAGAAATATATCCCATGTCAGCTAAGTGATGCTATGATAATAAGTGATGTATCTTGCCTTCCCATGATGTTTTCCTAGTTCCTTAGGACCTCACTTAAGGCAATGTAGGCCTACATCCTACTCTAGTCAAAAATACCTATTATATCCCAAAGGACCTTAAGCTCTGTAATGAGGCCATCTCGTGGAGTTTGATCTTTCAACTAAGATAAGGATTTTTCCAAAATTATATCATGATTTTTGTTTGTGGTTCACTTTTGTTGATTGTATTAAATTTCTTTTTCTATTGCCTTTTGCTTGATATTTCTTTGATAATATGGCTTTTAACTTTTCTTTTTGACTTTTATTATTTCTCCTCGTACAAAATTAAAAGGTTGATCAAATGGGTATGAAAGACGACTAAAAAAAGAGAGCTTGGACCTAAGCACTTTAAGAGAGAACTTAGAAACCATGATGCTTAGGTACCTCTAGACCTACCCTAAAGAAAGAGTGAAACCTCATCTCTAACCTAAGTGTGCCTCAAGTGGGAGAAGGGGGATAAGTGAAATTGTGGGGAGGAAAGTGTGATACAATGATAGATAAAGTTGGTAACGGACCATAAAGAGATAGGATTCACTTTTATTATGATGGAGGCTATAAGGACAAACTAAGTAGTGTAGAAACAAAATTATTGTTTAATCAACATAAGAAGAGTACATATGTCATAACCAAAATGACAAAAACTAAAGTTTAAACACATGGTATGCAAACCAAGTAATCAAAGTCCTTCAAAGGGATAATCATGAACTGTTCCTCTTTAGAACTATTAGCATCATCTACATCTTGGAAGGGGGTCCCAATCAATTACAATTTCTCTTGATGTTCGTCAATTTGCCTCTAATTCTCATGATCTACATCCCACTGTAATGTTGGGATTTCCTTTACTTACATCTTGCAATCCATGAGACATAACACGCTGTGTATAAAAACAAGTTTCTCTCGCTCTCTTTGAGGTAAGTCTATTCTACTCCTCTTAAGAGTGGATCCACCCATATATCAACCAATTACTATTAAAAGAAAAGAAACTAAAAACCGAGAAAGAAGATGAATGACAAGTGTACACAACAATTTTAGTGGCCCATAGAAATGCCACTAACTCACTCGAATCGCGTGTGCCACTGTATTTCTCTATATTCACCAAATTTTTGTAGCCCTCAAGATTAACAAACACGAGCCCATCAATTTTGACCTGTGGACCTGTTTTCACATTTTTAGGGCTTTCAAGAAACTCTTCCTCACCTCCTCATCATCAACATGGAAATTTTTTCCAAACCTTTCCATATGCCATTTAAGATTTAGTGGATATGTGGCCATGTGTACGGGGTTGTTCCACCCGGATGTCATGATCTTAAGTTTTAGGGACTTACATTTCAAGCCCAACAAAATATAGTAGGATGCAAATTGTGTGTCTACAAGCTTGAGGAATTATTTCCTTGAAAAGCTACAAAATAGTGTTAATGATGTATGGTGGTTGCATGTGAATATCTACACCTCTCTAGCCTTTATCGCTACATTTTTGACCCAATCAATAATTCCAATGTATTTTAGTGCATTGTTTAGGGCATGCACACAACATGGGTTCAAATTATATGTTAGTAGTGAGCCTCAACAAGCTTACCTACTACTTTGCACACATTATTTTCATCTATAACAATATATACAAAATTGGTAGGGCCAACCTCCTCAAAGTGACATCTCATAAAATGAAAAATTGAAACTTTGCATCCTTCTTCTTTCCTTAACAATCGATGAACCTCAATAAGTAAGGACCTAAACTAAATGAACAATGATATTGATGAGTATGTGGTGTTTAATATCCATTTTCCCATCCATGATGATGTTGCAACCATGAGAGACCCATGTGCACCTCATCTCCTCTATCAATAAGTTAACCCTGAATAATTCCTATCCAATATTTGGTTCTCAACTTCTTGTCTTGTGGGGCACATAACCTACACTTGCTTTGGCTGCCTTAGCCATAGTCTACTTGTAATAAGGAGAGTGACTAACATGAAATGGGATGCCAATGAAATAAATTAATTTTTTAATGGATTCATCAACCTTCTCCTTAGCCTTTGTATGATACATATCCTTAATTGGATTCAGGGCCATGACCTTCCTCTTCCCCTATTACCAAAACTATTCATTTCAATTATCTCAAAACTTGTAGTATTGAGAAATTACTCCTAGAAGTTCTCTAAAAACTATGGATTCCACGAACTGGTGGAACTTTCTTCGTGGTATCTCCATTAAACAACCTCAATATCTCTAGCTTGTCTTCAAGTGATAGTTATACACTAAGGCCAACACATTTACCTGATATGTGCAATAACTACACATTTAATCTAATAATGTTTCCCGACCTATTCAATGAGCATATATTATACTTCCATGTTTTAGTCCCCCTCAAGTGTTTAATCTGGGGCCTTCAACAATTTGAGCAAATTGTTTCAAAGGTTTTTGGGTTAAACAATCCTTAGGCATATTTTCTCAACATCTTGGAGGGACAACTAAACTTGTCAACTCTTCCATGTGAATTATCAGTTATCATTTTCCTTTCTCCTTGCATATCGTCACACATTCAATCTAGTAATGTTGTCCGACCTAGTCAATGAGCATATATTGCACTTCCATGTTTTAGTCCCCCTAAAGTGTTTTATTTGGGGCCTTCAACACTTTGAGAAAATTGTTTCAAATTTTTTTTGGGTTAAACAATCCTAAAGAATATTTTCTCAACATCTTGGAGGGACAACTAAACTTGTCAACTCTCCCATGTGAATTTTCAGTTATCATTTGCCTTTCTCCTTGCATACCCTCACCCATTTCATCACCTATTCAAATTTCACATTCAACTTCATATTCACTATCTAAACTCATTTTGGGGTTGCAATAATAAAAAACACAACAATTCCCTTTTAAACTCACTTTGCATTTTGGAAAAAAATAAAACACAACAACAATTCCCTTTTTGAACCCACACAATCTTTGCATTGGGAAACAAAAATAAGAATAAAAAGGAAAACAACAATGCCTCCCCTTGTTTAACCTTCACAGTCTTTCCATTTGGGAAATAGAAAAAAATAAAAATGAAAACACCAATGCTCTACCCTTCTTTACCCCACTTTGAATAAAAACATCAATTCCCTTGTTTAACCTACTTGGCATTTGGAAAAAAAAAAACCAATTCCTTTCTTTAATCCATTTCACATTTTGAAAGCAAGTTCATTATTATTTATTAATATTCCCTAAACCCATTTTGATATTAAAAAATTAGGAAGCAAGCTTACCTTTCTCTTTCTCTTGCTTTTCTTCTTCTTCCTCTACTTCCTCATGTTCCTCTACTTCTTCCTATTCCTCTTTAGCTTAGTGTGATTATAATGATTATGGGTTATGCTTTTTAATATGTTTTTTTATTTGTTTTAGGGTTAGGGATGTAGAGTGATAGTTTTACTAAGGTTAGATTATGTGTTTTTAATTTTAAAAGTGATTTTTTTGGATGTTAAAAAGTTGTAAGATGTAGGGATCCTGTGATGTCCCTCGGGGCATCCCTTGTTTGTCTCGGGGATGTCGAATGTTCCTTATGGTGTCCCCTAAATTGCAAAGCACTTGGACGTCTTGAAAACTCAAGAAACGTCCATGAAATGTTCTCTATTTTTTATTTATACGGAACATGGGGAAATGTTTCCTCCGGTCCTATGCACCCAAAACATCCTTGATGGCTTGGAGATGGGATGTATGTGTCCTTGTGTAACCTTGATAATATCCAAGTGGAACATAAGATTGTAAAAGGGGTGAAAATATACCAAAATATCCAAGGAAGAAAATAATGACACAAAAACATAATTTTAAAATAAATTAGCAAAGTAGCTCATATAAGAGGATTGGCCGTATAAACCCAACAAGGATAAGATGTCGAAAGCAATCAGTAAAAGTAGAACTATAAAATAAATTACTAAAGCGGCTCAAGTAAGAGCACAATGACCATAAAAATCAATTAGGATATAAGGTGTTAGTTGAGCATTGGTGGCATCCGAACTAACAAGTTTGTTTAAAAGTAGATAGTATAGAATTTTATGGGATAGCTGAAAAATTCTTACTAATCAAACTATAAATAAGGTAATATGTTGTGCTGCAAGCAATAGCTGAAAAAAATTAGACTAATTGGCCTAAGGATCGTAACTAAACAATATAGGATTTTTAGGTAGTTAAAGATAAAAATATATAATAATATGTCAAAGCTATGAAACCTAGGTTGTGTGGCATTAGTTGAACTAATACTAATAGTCCCTGTAAAAGTAAAGTATACAATATGGTGCTAGCTGGAAATGTCTCAACCAAATGAAAAATCCTATTAAAGATACAGTATGTCATGAGGTTGTAGTTGGAAATGTCTCAAACCAAACTAATAGTCTTGTAAAAAGAGAAACAAGGATAAAGATAAGAACCATGAAAAACTATGTACTAAGTTAAGATAGGAGCCAATATTAGAAAAAAGAAGAATGTGGTAAGAGGAGAGTGCAAGCAGTTATAACATGCCAGGTGGAATGCAAATCTAATTGTACAGGGAGAGAATTCCCTTGGTGGGGTATGCTCTCAAGGAGGAGGTGTTGAAGTTGTAATTTTTGTGGGGGTGGGCATCAAAAGATGCCCCCAAGTTGGAAGAAGGATGAAAGTTGGCATTGTAAGATGCCCCAAATTTTGAGGTGTTGAAAGGGGTGGGCATCTCAAGATGCTCCATTGTGTTAGATAATGTGAGGGGAACTTGGATTACAAAAAATTTCGATCATGTTGGCTTCACAGCTAAAAGCATGCACTCGAGTTAGTTGATAATTGAGAACATCAAGGTGTCTAGATTCTATAAGGAACACGATGTAATCTTAATCATAAGAGGGAAAAATTGTACGTGTTAGTGTATCATCGAGGTCAAGGGTATTAATATTATTAGAAGGTTCTTTGGTGGCGACACCAAGAGTAAAGGATCTAGGAGAGAGAAGTGGTGATGTTTTGGCAATTCCTAATTCATTAGAGTCATAGAAATCCTCATCCGGTTGAAAGAGGCATCATTAATGTGACAAGAAAGATCTTTTTGAATCTTGTCTTCAAGAATGGGTGGGAATCAATCTCTTGGTAGGAGAGATGGAGGAGGAAATCCATAATAAATTATGGTAACATGTTTTTGTTACCTATGTTTAGTAGTTTTTCGGGCTCATCATCATTTGACTCGGTAAGAGTGGCGCTAATACGAAGTTGGTAGTCATAAAATTTAGTGAGAGGTTTACTACATACTATTCATGTGGGATGAATTTGGAATGGTTTGTTAGGATGAGGAATGGAGATGTCCCAAGGGATGAGATCAGCCTCATGCTTGTATTTTTTTGTTATTGTGGATTAATTTTTAAGGTATTGGCTTTTGGATGATGTAATTTCTCTCATGTGATGTGCCCATGGCTAGTCCAAAAGGAGGTTATAAGAAATGTAATGTTTTGGGTCCCATGGTGATGGGGAACCAAATCCATCTAAGGGGCTTTTGGTGGGTTTCATCAAAGCCGTAACAAGTGAGTCATGTTCACTTGAGGTCTTGTTCAAAAAATCCTAGGATTTTGAATGTTTTTTACTAACCAAAAGGATGTGACATTAATTATAGAACCTTCATCCATAAGGACCTTTCTTGTTTGCACATCCTAGATAAGGACACTAATAAGAATGGAATCATTAGCGTAAGAGGATTTTGTCATTGATCATGTCATCCTTAGATTATTTTATGGAGATTGCTTTCTTATCCCGAGGTGGACTCACAATTTATATGATGTGAATCTCCAATGTAGGAGGAGGTTGATGAGAAGGATCTTCCTTGGTGGTTATTGGGAATGCTCTAAGGCTTGAAGATGTTGAATGAGGAAGTTATAATGTTGATGAAATGTACGCATAAGTTCCATAAAGCATCGTTAAGGCATGGAATCAAGATATTTACAGAAGTTCCATTGAGGTTTTTGATAAGATACATATCAATATTTTGATTGAGAGTTAATAAGTGGTTGGAGGTTTGGTGATTAGAGGATTTTTAATGATTCAAGGAGATTTGTTTTTAGATGGAGGAATGTTCTCCTTAGGTGGAGGCTTTGTTGATGGAGTAGAATTGTTAGTAGATTTGTCATTAGAGGTGTCTCTAAGTAACAATTTTGGTTGAGATATTTTTTAGGCTTGAGGACGAGATCCTCACATGCAAAGCTTGATTCGATAGTTGACTTTGACCACATTCACTTATTGGGATTAAAGATAATTTTGGTCATAATATCCTTCACATTTTCCCACAAAGTTGTTCATGGATGCCTTTTTGAGATTATGAACTATTCTAGGATGTCGATGATGTTGTTGGCATTGGAGCGACCGATATTTTTGTAACATTCTTGAGGGATTAAATTTATATCAAAATCAACACCTAACATGAGGTTGTAGGCTATCCTTTTGAGGTCGGGATAATTGTCATTAAAGTACCCAATGATAACATATGCAAAAATAGAATTTTTTTGGATCATGCCATGTAGGCACGGGTTTTGAAGGATCGATTTGAAATAATATAGGTATAGGCATGATTTGTTGGAGTTCATGATAACTCAAGGGTGGGTGATGAGGGTTTCTTTGACTAATTAAATTACTTGGATTAAAATTGGATGAAGAAGAAAACACGATAGATTCAACCTTAAAAATAGCTTTATTTTGAGAGGGATTGATAACATTGGCTACTGATTTGAGAGAATATTTGATTGGTTTTTGAGATATTTCCATTTTTTCATAAGTTAGGCTTGCCTCTTAGCTTGTTCAAAGGCCTCATCTAATGTATTGAGGAGGACCGAACCTTATATTAGATAGTGGGATTCAAGGCTCGGGAAAGATGTGAGATATTTTGGCTATGGAGAGTATGATTGGATTTGTTTCCTATGATTTTCCATATTTTAATGAAGTCATTGGCTGATTCATTAGGAGATTGCTTCATCTTGGACCAACTTTTGAAAGATATTTTCAGGAAGTTCAAGTTGTTGAAATTCCTTCATCAAGGGATTAGCTAGATCTTTTAATTCAGTGATTGAATGTTGAGGGAGTTGATTGTACATTCTAAAGCCTTATTTATTATGGTTTTATCTAGTATTTTAGTAGATACGTAGGTATTTGTTTGGATCCTCTTGTATAGGTTTCAATGACCTTAAGATGAAGAGTGGGGTTGTTCAATCCATTATCGAGATAGATAGGGAAATTCCCCCCAAATCTATCAAAGTGATGTAAGGATCTAGGGGTTCATTTTGTGATATTTGTAAAACTTTGTTGCAAATTGGAGGTTAGGTAGTGGGTTCCCAAAGGCATCCAAGGGAAAAATAGGTACAAAATAAGAATTAGTAAGTCCTACATGAGTGATTTGTGAAGGTTGGGACACCATGTATAATATTTTGCTTTGCATTTGGGTAATGTTTTCATTAGTATTTGTTTTCGTATGATTGATTTGATATTTAACCATCACAAGATTGGTGCCATTTGGTAGGGTTTAGCTAGTAGTGGGAGGAGGATTGGTAGTCTTATTGATTGGATTTTAAGATGGATTTTCAGGAGGATTGTTAAAGAGAACATTAGGTGATTTGAATAGAAGCTTTGGTGATGCTTTATAAGAGGTTAGTTTCATGGAGCTTCAGTTTGAGGATTTTCAAGATTCCCAATGTTCAAGTCTTGAAAGAGAATCTTGGGATCTTCTAGTTCTATTTGGACCATGTTGCCTTGAGTGGTTATCATGAATTAAGGAAAGGTGCCCGATGAGTTAGGTTTCTCAATGGTGGGCACGTGGGAGATAGAAGGGTAGCAAGAAATGGGAAGATCTATTTTTGGATCTTTTGCCATGGTAAAGTGGTGAAGAAAGGGGAATGGGGGAAGATCTACTATTGGATCCTCATCCATGAGATTTTGAGAAGAAATGGGAAGATATTTTTATGAATATTTGGCCATGGTAGAGTGGTGAGAGATGGGAAGATCCTTTTTGAATCTTTTTCATGGTAAAGTGATGAAGGGGAAAGGGGGAAGATCTATTTTAGATCTTCATCTATGAGAGATATGGGAAAAAGGCATAATTGGATATGAATGGTTTTAAGAGGATTCGTGATGAGGCAAATGAAAGATATAAGAAGGTGATACTAAGTTGATTTTAAAGGAGATTTTGAGTTGATATTAGAATAAGGAAAAAATGTGAATATGACTCAACGAACGATGGAGTAAGATTCCCTTGAGTCATATTCACGTCGGGTTCACCATAATGTATGTGGGCTAAATTTTTTTGTAGATTATCCTCTTTCTCTTCTCGATAATATAGATCAAGATATAGAGATGGCCATTCTAAGGCCTGCATACAAGAGGCTATTAATTGAGGAATGATAAGGCCGTGGATCTAGGATATGGTAATCTGATTCCTATTAAAGGCATAGGTTTCCAAAGCCTAGATCAATAATAGGTGGCGGTGTCTTACTAGTGTCTTGATTTGTATGAAGATCAATATATTGTAAAGAACATAAATATATCTAAGCTAGGGTTGTAAACATTGATTGTATAGAGATCTATAGGTTGTAATTCCCAAAGGATTATTAGGGAAAGGATGATATGGAATAATGAAATAGATTAAGAATATGTTACTCTATTCTAAATTATTTACATGATACATCAATCAAATTAGAAATTACTTAAAGGAGAAGGAGAGTTAGGGTTGTGCCATATCAGGATTACTTTATTTAAAATAGGATAGATAATTATACAAGGTTGACACCCCATATTTAGGATGTGATTCCCATAAAATACCTCTAGTTAATCAATGTCACAACTATTTATGGGTCTTCTAACACATTTCATAAGATAGACTAATAACCCCACTAATGTAGCTAGTTAAACCAACTATTAATAATGTAGATTATAATAATTTTAAATAATTACTAATTGTTTGAACTTATCTACTCCCAAGTATATGAATGACTTAACTCGATAGAGTCTGTTTCTAAAGTCCCTTTTACCCATAAGTGTCGTTTGTCTGAGTCTTTCTCATCTTGGTCGACCCAAACGCCTTCATGGAACCATGTATCTCCCTTCAACCCTATGACCTTGGTATGGATATTGTTATCTACACATAAACTGTATGACATAACGATACCTCAAATATAACATGTTAAATAAAATGTTAAATATACACATGTTATATTAAACAAATCAATTTATTGCACCTCATTAAATTCTCAAAATGAATTCAACTGATAAAAATAAAAATATGACATCATAATAAAAGTTGCATATGAAATGTCTGAGATCCAATTAAGTTTGAGTATGTCTTGAGTTATAGTGTGTCTCAATGATCCAAAAACGGGTGTTTGAATCTAACACTTTTAATCATTTCAAAGGATCTTCAATTTTAATCAACTTAAAATTATTTTAGACTTCCAAAAACTAATTAAAATATGATTTAGGACTGAATTCAAACTGAAATTAAGTTTACAAATTTACTCAAAATTTCACTATTTGATCGAAGCCCCAAAAATCATTGTTTCAGATTTAATTGATTTTCCAATTTTATCAATTCTGATTATAGTTGCATCCATATTCATATTTGGAATTTAAATTACTTGCAATTATCTAGAAAACTGAAAATCAAAATCAGAAAGAAACACCAGATTGTTTACGAGGTTCAAAATTCCTACATCCTCGGGTTTGTGGTGAACCAATCCATTAATAATGTAAAATATGTAAATACAATAACCTTTACATTAACCAATAATGAATCAAAAACCTGCAAAATGTGTTTCAAACCTTGAAGGACGTTAATGGAGCTCAGCCTATGTCCTTCACCTTCCTGATCCACTTGCGGTTGTCTCCCTTTGGTTCTACGCCTTCATGTGAATTTAACAGAAATAAATTTGTCACAAAAGCTCCAAATTAGATAAATTATCACACCATTGCAATTGTCTCAAAATTTTGAGCAACTTTCATATATAACTTGAGATCTGGAAGTGAGCAGAAGTGCCTCAAATTCACAATTTCCTCCAAGTACCCCTATTCTGCCTATACATAGACGACACTTGTTTGTTACAAATACAAGTGAGCTTACTCAATACCACTTCCAAGATGGTGGCAGGTTAGTAAGGATTCTTATCTTTTAGATGAGGTTAGGGGTTCAAATCCCCCTCCTTCTCCTATGCCACCTCCTTTTGTTTTAATCCCACGTTTAAATGCATTTTTGGTGGAGGAGGTTTTAAAAAGATATTGTTTTAGGCTTTATTAAGCCTTTTCCACACATGTTTTAAAGTGGTCAAAGGACCACTTGAGCTAACCGCCCACCCTTCCTTCTCACGTGGATCTCCATGCATAGCATTTGCATGCCCCCTACCACCGCTTCATCTCCTTCCACCACGTGGACTTGGAAAATAGATATGGGTATTTTTGGAAGATTATGTGGGTAAGGTGGTTATACTAATGTTTGAACATTAATATATATATGCGTGGTTTGAGGCATAATGCGTGGCATTTGGAAATAATGCATGGCAAATAATTACAAAGTAATATGAAATTCGACACTGGCATTTTTCTCCTTTTTCCACTTTCCTGATGTTGACTGAGCCACTTGGCCAATTGTGCACGCGTCCACGTCACCATGGCCTGTTGACCAACATTGACCTTCCAGTTGACCAAACTTTGACTGGACATATCTTGAGCTTAGAGTGTCTGTTTTTCATGTTTTTATGGTCGTCAGAAAGCTCTCTGAAGGCTCTACTGCAATGACATGGTTTAGGGAAGTTTAGGGAAATTTTAACACTAAAAACTATCCCCTGATCACTCAACATGCATGCTAGTATGAAAAGTCATTATATGAACAAGTCTAATTGAAATACGTAATTCCTACTAGGTGTAAGGAGGAAAAATGATACTAAAGCCTGAAGATGCAACAATTGTGTCAAAAAAATGGCTTTCATATAGCGGGCACCTTTGCACTACAATAATTAAAAAGTACTTGAGAGGATGAAAGTAGGTACACATCTAGTGTATATGAATTCTTGTAAAAATTACATATAACAATTAACTTGTATTTGATATGAATCTAAGGTCATGGATTCTGTAAGTACTATTACAACATAATTTGTAATTTTCTTTTTGCGTTGGCTAAAAGATGTGGAAATTTGGTTGCTTCACATGAAACTCGTTAAGGGAACAATGTAGAGAATGTGCAATGTCCATCCTATACAATCATTTTCCTTTCCATATTAGAATGTGAGTTCACTAGCATGGACTTGTCATACTAATGAACTAACAAATGTGGGAGGAAAGGACTTCTCTTACACAACAGTTGATTAATTTATAAATTATAATAATTTTATCATGGATATCATTGGCATTGATGAAGCTCTACATGGTATTTATGCAACATGTTTTTAGCTTGCATGGACTTGCAAGGAACATTGTCAATGACATAGATATAGTAGTAATATTTAAGAGTAGTTTTTGGGTTTTGTTTTTATATGTCTTTCAATGAAAAACAATAAATTAATGTTTTTGGAAATAACTAGAAACCTCAAAAAACATTCCTACCACAGTTGCCAAAAAATATGAGTACACACAAACTATAATACTTACAACGATAGGTGGTGATCTCCACTTATTCCATAATAAATATTTTTTATGAGGGCTTGCCTCCATTTCGGGATGGAAGCAATGGGGCAACCATGCAAAAACGTTTATACTTCTTTGCATACAAACTACAATGCTCTTTCTTCTTCTTACTTACATTTCGTAGTAACTTGCAAAAGCAAACCACCCTAGGCAATGACCATACCAAGCACATTTCTTTATGGTAATTCTTGGTTTTTAATTAATTTATCCCCTCTTGTTTCAAATTCATCCTCTTTACAAATTGGCACTTTTTGTTTCTACATCCTTTATTTTCACCTCATCTACAGAAACCCATAACTTAGCTATATGGTTTTTTGAAAATTTAAGTCTTTGCGAGGTTTCTATCTAATCCTCTTGGTTGGTCTTGGTGATTATCTATAATTAACTACTGACTATATTGAATGACTTGAAAAAAATCTTCCAAAGTGATTTTTCTAAGCAAAATTTTTGGATCCTGCTAGTGCTTATAGCAATTATTTGTGTAACACCCCGTTGTTTTATCAATTTGATGTTGTAAATGTGTTTGGTTTTGACATGCTTCAATAGTAGACTTACATTCTACTTGGTTTTCGTTGCATGGGTTGTATATGAGTGCATTTTTGTAGCACGCCGGCACAATGTGATTGTATTCTTTTTATCTAACATACTTGCCTATCATTGTTAAAAATATTTTGTACCCGATGATATGTTGTTGGATATGTATGTTGACTGTGATCACATTACTGTTATTGCTTACCTTTGGTTTTGTCGATCATTTTGATAAGTTGGGACTCCATTTACTTGGTCAATATGATCTAGACTTAGGAGCGGAAAATTATTGGAATAGCTCAAGGTAAGCCTAATTGTGATTTATATTTATTAAGAACTTTGGTTTATACTTTAATATGGCTGGGTAATAATGTTCTAACCTAAACAAAAGCCAAGATAAATATGATGTCATTCGAATATCAGGTCTCTTAATATTGTGCTAAGGTCTAATGCTGAACACCTTTGCATTTGGTTTTAACTAAGACTGGCTTAGTTAATAAGGGCTTATTTGATTAATATTCAATGATGATGTTTTAAATATAAATATAGATATCCTGGTTCAAGTTTAATAAGGTTTAAGATTATAATGATTTAAGCTCATGTTTAGAGCTAACATGTTAAGGGGTCAAATGTGAATATCATTAAAGCTAACTTTATCAAACCTTGGGCTCAATAATAAAGGGCCTAGCCTTATACCAAACTATGGATGATGCTTCAAATTTATTAAAGCTTGTGATAGGGTAAATGAAGCTTGGCATAAAATTCGGATGGTTACCTAAGCTAAGTCTTTGATCATTCGAACTTATAGTTAATTAATCAAGTTGAATTGTGATACATGGGTACCCCCTCGTGAATGTTCAAATAGTAGTATTAATGGGGCATTAAATTGGCTCCACCCACTAATTCATAT
Source organism: Taxus wallichiana var. yunnanensis (assembly GCA_018340775.1). Lineage (NCBI taxonomy): Eukaryota > Viridiplantae > Streptophyta > Pinopsida > Cupressales > Taxaceae > Taxus > Taxus wallichiana. Next base: position 507,536,372 of record CM031236.1, on the reverse strand, counting down.
GGGAGATAGCCGAGTTAGAAGCATAGCTAACTACCGACTATCCAATAGTTAGTGACATTGGTTTACAAGGTAATTTGGCATGCTAATTTTGAAGTGGCAATAGATAAGTCAATTAAGAATGGAGGGAAAACCGCACGGTACTATACGTACCCAAAATTATATGTACTTGTACTTCCGAGAAAGAGGTTACAGAAACCCCAATGATGATTCAAATCTCTTCACAAGGTGTTCGGAATCTAGAAAGCACACTGAGTATACATTTGCATCCTAAAATGCCTTATCCAACCTTCGCATGCTTTGTTCGACCACCTGTTCCTCTCTTTTCCTTGCATTTTGGTCTTTAGTTACAGGACCGCCGCCCTTCCTGGGTAGAGGTCCCATGACCGCCACCCATGACAGGTGCCGGTCCTATAACCACCACCCTACACCAGGCGGAGGTCATATGTGCATTTTACTGAGAACTTTCCAATGCTTTCGTCAACGTAAAAAATCAAGTTGCGCTTGTAATTCTCAACCACTCTTGCTTGCATTTAAGTTTTAGTTGCCTAGTAAATAGTAATTCCTCTTTTTAATAATAGAAGAGTTCAATTCAAACTTACCCTCTAGTAAATCAAAGTGCTATAAATACCAAGCTTGTTTACAAGAAAATGGCCCCTCTCCCTCTATGATTTATTATTCAGTGTGTTTTGAAAGTTCTTCAATAAGTCTCAACAAGTTTAGATTTTGTAAAGCTCTCAACCTCTCAGTTCAAGGCTCCATAGTTCTAGTTCTAGATTATGTTCATTTGAATCTTGATTTTGCTTAGAGTTATAGGTTGTTGTTTTGTCACAAGAAGTATAGGTCCTAGATATTTCGGTGTGCTTGTATTGTATCCCTGTAACAATCCCGCTAGGAATCGCATAGTCAAGCTCTGTTCTCTTGCACTATCCCTCTCCTACTTGCATTTTTTTGGCTTACATCCAAGCTACCACTGTTCGAACATCTTCTCCTGTTGCCGCTGTCACATTCCCACTTTTATAGATTCATGAGAACACGAAGGAACAAAGAGATCACATTGAGGGGACAAGTCACAATACAACTGGATTTTTCGTTGTTCTGTAAACTCCAGGTTTGAATTGTCAAAGTTGTAGTTACAATATATCAAATAGAATAGCAAATCATTTTATTTCAGTTAATCTTTCTTTCAATATTACTAGGGAAGCTGTGGGGAATGATAGCTTCTGAGAAGCTGTGATTTATTCCTCACTTATGAGGTAAGATTGAAGGTCTTTCAATTAAATTAGTTAGTTATTTATATTTAGGATCAATTCACAAATGCATAGGAAAATAGCTACATCTGGCTACCTTGCTTGTTTTAATTCCGTTATTAGATTAATTATTCATTATCTAAATTTATTAGAATAGTCGCTCTTTAAATTTTGTTCAAATTCACATCTTTGAAAATAAAAAAAAAAGAATATAAGCATAGTGTAGATTTATTTTCATAATTAGTTTACTTCTTTCAGTTAAGTTTGGTTATCTCTTGCATGACAATTACGAGACCCAAAGAGCCCAGGGATTACATATTCGAACCTAGTAATACCTCATCCAAATATCTTCACAACATTAACAGATATAGATCAAGGTCTTAGAATTCACGTCTTTCAAACAACAACAAACCCACAAGCAGTTAGTGAGCAATTGAGAGAATTAAATATTGAAGACGACAAAGCATACGAATTCTGGTCAAATCAACCCAACTATAGATTGCCTTGATAGGATATCCACATGACCATACAAGAACCCGAAAGAGAGAAAACATTTGGTTGTGATTCATTAGTTCCATAACCAAATGTAGGAGACCTTCTCATTGACATAGACACGAGGCTTACGTATACAAGTTGCTAGAACACCCGTAAGGTATTATGAGAAGATCGCACAACTCTTGGTACTAAACATAGAAGTTTAAAAGCTTATGACTATTGGATAGTCAGAAGAAGAGATTGATTCTTCACATGACCATAACAGTTCACAAAAACCACAAACTCATGGTTGTGATCCCTAGGTCCCACAACCCAACGGGCCTGCTAATCAGTTAAACATTGACACCAGTTTACGTATGCTGGTATTTAGATCCTCACCACTCCCACCGAGATATTATAACACAATTTTCCATATTAAATATAGAAGCCAATCAAGCTAATATTTTCTGGGTTAGACAGAAAACCGTCCATAGTTTCCTACAAATCCACTACACCTCTCACTACCACTTTCATGACCTTATCTGGAAATATACACAAAGCACCTACAGGTCACTTTCCATGCATCCAACAACCAATAGATAGGATCTCGACATTGATTGGAGCCTCCGAACAACTATTATATCTGAACAATCCATTACACCAATTCAAGTTAGGAGAGATTTCTTTTCCTTGGACTCGAGATCCGTTATTATGTGTTGAGGATATAAGATTTCCCAACTAGTTTGTCTACATCTACATATATTTCATTTCCACCAGTTGTCTTGGCACAACCTCGGGAGGTCGGGTACAAAGAAAGGCTACTTGTTGATTCTCATGCTCGCCTGTCACTTTTCTATCATACAAAATTGGTGAAGGCAACATTTGCTCCCTTTTCATTTTCCATTTCTTTCACACATCTTCGATCCTTCCCATTATTCCACAGTGTTTATATACCCCGAATATGTTGGGATACGATGCATATGGCAGACCTCTCTCAGGTCTCGAAGCATATTATGGTCAAAAAAATAGACAACCGTCACCCTCACTTTTTGCATGGGCTGACAACTACTCAAGCAACTACTTGTCATCACAAACCCCTCCTCAAAGAACTAGCTCTAGTTCTTCATTCCAAATTGAGGAGCTGGACCAATTCACACAAACACAACAACCAAAGCCCTCAAGCTCTAACAATATGACATTTACTGGAGAATCCATTTCATCTCCTCGGGTTTTGTTTAGACCAAAAATCAAGTAGGCAGTCAGATCCACTCCCATTTTTGGATGAGGAGTACTTAGCATGCTACACTAGAAGTGAACAACGCTTCCAAAACATGTACCCACCTATAGGAAGTTTGCAAACACAACCCGACACCCTGCTCCAAGAAAACACCCCCATTCCTCCACCTATGGAAAATACTCTTGGTGAAGCTTGGCAGAGTAATGATCAATTCATAGCAGGGTACCATACCCCTCTCTGTAACCTCAAGGTGTACAACAATAGCCATCAAGGAAAAACACTGTGTCATCACCAATCAAGGTCATCTCGGCTTTAGTTGAGAAGGTTAGAGGACTAGAACTTTCTCAAGAAAATCAAACTTCACATTCTCAGGCAAGCAGGAACTTCCAACCCTCCGCATCATCCCAGCCTAGGTTGACCTCCTCACAGAACAGGAACATTAGGCATGCCTCCTCAACATTCATATAACTACCCACAACAAACACCAACTAGAACCACATTTTCAAATGTTGCTCCAGTTGAAAGTATGATACCCCACTTTTAGTACCAAACAACCCATATCAGAGCAATGCTCCTCCCTACTTAAACATTTATTCAAAATCACCACAGGGAGACATGTTATCCTCTCTTGGGATGTTCTCTCAACCACAAGGGTTTCCTTATGTCCCTGCAAATGCATATGCTATGCCATATCAACAACCCATTCCACCTCTACCCCCTCAACAAGCACCATCAATGGTTGAAACCTATGTAGTAGGAACTTACTCAGAATATTTAAAAGAACCTCTAGATTTCACCGTACAAAGCATCATGCTTCCAAGACCTCTTCCCAATTTACCTAAATTCAAGGGGAGGGATATCCAAATGCACATATCAAGGCCTATGCCACGGCCATTCAAGAATTACTCCCTTAGGATGCGGTTGTTGCTAAGATATTCCCTAAGACCTTAGAGGGTATTGCCCTTGATTGGTATTATAGAATACCTGAAGCCTCGATACACTCATTCAAACAACTTGTGTTAGAATTTATCAAATATTTTGACATGAACAAATTGTTAAGAACAGGGATCAGGGAATTCTTACACATTAAACAAGAGCACAATGAATGCTACTCATTTTATTCAAAGATGGCGTACAGTCCTCTACTCATCAGCAAGTTCTCTGAACATGGATCAGATGGAACTATGTGACTTATTCCTTCATTCTCTCAATAGAGAGATAAACGAAGAACTCCAGAAGTTCCCGCTAAGGACTTATGATGAAGTAATCAAGATTTCCCTCCAAATCGATCAAACAACAATAGACAACGGCCGTAAGACATATGGAACGAATGGGAAATTAATTGCTCCCAATCAAAACACTACAAATTATCCTAATGTCGGGAATACCAATCAAGGACCCAATATTCTTAACAAAAACCGTGGGGTTACAACAGATGGAGTCACAGACTAGGTTAAAAGGGAAAATGTCATAAACACTTCACCACCCGTTAACAATCAGTGAAATAATAACTTTACTCCAACAATCAACGCGGTGGATTTTAATCGTCCATCACGACAACAACAACAACAACAACAAAAATAGAAAATCCAGACACAAGGTCCAATCTAAAACCCAACTAGATATCAGAACCAAAGCCAAAGGCAACAGCCTCAAAATTTTAACTCTAACAACCAACAACCTAATCATAATTTTGGACCACAATAGGTTTCAAACCAACAACCTCAAAACTATAATCCCAACTTGTATTGTGGTTTCCACAAGATTCAAGGCCATGATACTAGGACTTGCCATGACTACAATAAATTCATGCAACGTTTTAGAAGATCAAAGACAACTCTTTATAGATATGTTTTTAACAAATTCTGCATTACCCATGCCAAACACTTATACGGGAGCAGTTTCCCCTCAAAATGCACCCCTCAAGATTTTTAACAATCCTCTCCTAAATCACTCTAACAATAACATGTTAGATCCAAATGGGACAAACAAGGGTGTTATGGTAGGAAATAACGATCATGAAGCCTCAACTTCATCAAATCCACCGGTCGCACCCCAATTAGGAACTCGACCACAAACCAAGATAGTTGGTCTGGTAGAGTTAGATACCAAGCTACACGTAGAAACCATAACAAGAATGTGAGATTATTCTTCTCAACCAGTTCCAACCTACCCATTAGTACTAGACAACGTTCAACAAACACTGGAAAAACCTATAGGTGCTTACAATCTAATTAATGACCTAACAAAGACCTTCTCTCACATTTCCTTCTTGGATTTGTTGAAAAACTCTCCCGCTCACAGGGCTGCTCTCTTAGAAGTGTTGGGTCTTGGTCATCTGATTAACATCACTCCTCCTCCTGAAATGTAAGTAAACCATGTAGACTTTGACATCTAACCTCCGGGGTAGCCAGATAGGGATACTGAGTTTATATTTGATATAAGCAAAATTCCAACATACACTAAAATTACACGTAAAGGTGACCCAACCTTGCATTTATAGGTATGGGTTTATAATAATTATGTTAAGTGCACAATGATTGATGATGGGGCAGCAGTTAACATAGTCCCCTTTGCTTTTCTTCAAAAGATAGGATATGGAGAAACAAATTCTTCCACAACACGAAATGCGCTAAGGGGTTATGATAGCCTCAAGGTCACTTCAATTAGGACTATAGTGTTACCAGTCACCTTAGGACCCAAGACAGTTCTCACCGAATTTTATATTATAGATTGTAAAACCAACTATAATATGATTCTTGGTCGACCATGGATACATTGCATGAAGGTAATCCCTTCTACGTTATTCTAGGAAATAATATTTTTACACCTAGGAAAAATATTTGTGGCATAGGGTGACCCAAAACCCTTCGACATACACTTAGCAAATTTGAAAAAGAGACCAAGCATTCACTCTAAGTTTGAGCTCCCAACAAATCAACTTAACAAACCAGTCAATTTAAAGCCAGAAGTAAAGTTGGTACCTACAATGAATTAGAAGTCACAAATCTAGTCAAAGGAATTCTGGCACTCAAAAATGAGACTAACGTCATAGAGACAGTATCATTAGGAACTACCACAAAAATTGTTGAGTTACTAGAGAAAGATCTACCTATTCTCCTACCATTTGATTCCATGGGTATAGGATGTACCCTAGGAATTGGCTCCTTCTAGCAAATGAAATTTGTATGGTATAAGTAACCAAGGAAAAAGAAGAGACATGAAGAATGTTCCAACATCCATTTTTCTGAGAAAATATTGGACTCTCCACTTTGATGGAGCTAGATTTCATTTCGGTGTTGGGGTAGGTGTGATCTTTACTTCTCGAGGGAAAGATCCTACCTTTTTCCTTTAAGTTAAACTTCGAATGTACAAACAACGGGGCTGAATATGAAGCCCTCCTCCTTGGCCTCATCATAGCCAAAAGGATGGGCATTGATAACATTAGAGTACTAGGAGACTCACAATTAGTTGCAAACCAAGTATCTGAGGTATATGAGACTAGAGTTGAACACTTATAACTCTATAAAACAGTGGTATTAGATCTAACCAAGGGATTCGACTTCATATCAATTGAAGCAATTCCATGAGAACAGAACCTTCTCACAGATTCAATAGTAACCTCGACTTCCCTGTTTCACTCCAAGCAGTGAGTTGGAAAATACAAATTTCATGGTATCACTGTACTGAACCATTGGTGCGTAAAATACCAATAACCTTGATCTTGACACATATAGAAGCTGAGAATGAGTTTACCATCCTAGATCACTTTGACAATGATAGGGTCACTCTTGGATATCTAAATTCCTATGTGGAACTGCATCTCACTCATCACATAGTAGATTTCTCCCTAATCCCATATTCCTCTTCCTATTTTGGAAATCCCATGATAGAATTTCCCTGCAAAAGAATCTCGAAATCTATGAGGTAGAGAATGAAGAAGGTTTGGAACTACCTCTAGCCCCACCTGAATTTGAAGAAGGCAACACTTCCTTAATCGAAGGAATGATTGACATAAATATTGGAACAGAGGAAGAACTAAAATTTTTGAAGTTAAGATCCTCATTAACTCCAAAGGAGATAGAAATACATACCCATATCCTCAAGGAACATCAAAATGCTTTCGCATTTAATTACAAAGAAATGACGGGAATTGCACCACATATCGTGGTACACAATCTTGTCACCAAACCAGATGCAAAGCAAATTAAGAAAAAGTCAAGACTAATGAAGCCAAAAGTGGCTCTCAAGGTAAAAGAAGAAGTAATGAAACTTCTCCAAGTGGGATTCATCAAACTAGTCAACTATTCACAATGGGTATCTAATATCATCCATGTTCTAAAAAAGAATGGGAAGATACACATTTGCATAAACTTTCGAGACATTAATAAAGCTTTCCCCAAAGATGACTTCCCTTTACCATCCATCGACGTTATTGTTGGCGCAACGGCTGGTTTTGAGCTATTTTCTCTCATGGATGGGTTCTCAAGATATAATCAAATCAAAATATCTAAAGAGAATCAAGCCAAGACTACATTTATAACTCCTTGGGGAACTTACTATTACGCTTTCATGCATTCGGTCTTAAGAATGCTGGCGCTACATACCAACGGGAAATGACATATATATTCCATGACCTTATTCATAAGATTGTGGAATCCTACGTAGATGACTTGTTGGCCAAGGCTAGAAGCGCTGTGATCACCCGAAGTGCTCTATATCATTCTCTCACGATTGATCAAATATGGCGTCACATTGAATCCTAGAGAAATGTGTATTTGATGTAATAGGAGGCAAGCTTCTAGGTTACATTATATCGTCACGAGGGATTGATGTTGACCCAGCCAAAATCTGGGTTGTTCTTGAAATGATTCCACCATCAGATGAGTTTGGTATTAGATCATTTCTTGGGAAACTCAGTGCAATTCGAAGGTTCATCCCGACTTAAGTTTTGTTGTTCATCCAATCAACAATTTATTAAAAAAATATTATAGCATTGATTGGACGGAAGAATGCAACGAGGCCTTTGAAGCAATTAAACACTTCTTGTTGTCTCCTCCCATGCTAATTCCTCCTAGACCAGATCATCCTTCGATCTTGGAGCGTATTGGCCCTTTGGCCTATTGTCTAGCATTTCCACCTAGCTTGTCTCACATACATGATGTGTTTCATGTTTGATTCTTACGAGATACATTTTTGATCCTTCTCATGTCTTTGGATTGGACCGCATTGCAGTACGAGGATCGGGCGAGGTGATGGTGGAGCCCATTTGCATTATAGATCATAGGACCCTGGGCCTTCGAGGTAGAGAGATTGATCAGGTGTGAGTGCAGTGGGACATGTATGATGAGACTGCGACTACATGGGAGGATGCTACTTTACTACGAGTTCAATTCCCGCATCAATTCCAGTGACTTCGGGAGGAAGTTGAGTCTAAGGGGGATATAGTGCCCACTTCCCTTTGACACCTTTTGAAATTGATCCCGATCTTGCTCACTATATTATGGACATTGTTATATTTTTAATTTAGTATGATGTTAGATTTTAGATCATGGATTATTGTTGATTTTGGTTCATATCTGATGCATGGTGGTTATTAGAGACATTTTGTATATTGTTGTTGATATACCATTTGACATGGTTATATTATAGATGTTTTTCAGACTTGTGATAATTAGATATTTTGAGTAGACATAGAAAATGAAAATTGAATTAAAACTGATGATGATATAGTTGTTGATGAAATTATAAGTGATATTGTTGATTGTCTTGATGATTGTTGTGATTCACATATATATTGATGATCTTGAAATTTTATTTATATTCATTTGGATGTTCTGATATGGCCACAAGGCCGGGGAGGTATTTGTATTTTTGCAGGTTAAAAATATCACAACAAACATCAGGAGATTGGAGACCAACCACATTGGAATTCTAGATGAATTCAACAAGGTCACCATGGCAACTGTATTTTTTTGTGTGTGTTTGATTGTTGTTAGGGATTCCCAAGGGGATCCCCTTCAAGGTGACCAAGGGAATTATTTTTTCTTTTATTTATTTCCTTGGTTTTATGTTTGTATGTGTTTATTTTGTGGTGCTTTGACCCTTTCATTATTTAGTAAATGGTGTGTTAATATTGTGAGTAATCATGTTGTTGAGTTAATTAATTAAAATATGTCATTAGAAGGTAATTAATAGAGTTGTTGGCCTTGAATTAAAGTGTTGTAAGAAATGTGTAAGTGATGTGTAAGAGATATGTAAGTTGATTTTGGAGTAAGAAACACTCCACCTTCTTGGAAATTCTAATTTGTCCTTGGAGGATGATTTTGGAGGCTTGTGGGACAAGTTAAACTTGTCCCATACCTCTTAAATTTGTATACCAACCTTACCTATGGTTGGAGAGTTAAATTTATAATTTTACTATGAATTTTTGTAAGTCAAGTTGTAGGTTTTAATTGTATTTTCTTCATGTTTTAAATTTCAGTCCTTATGGGGTGTGGGCTTGATTTGAGTGTGTTAAAAAACGTCATATTATCCACCCACATATTGATTATGCATTGGAGAATGAAGTTGACTTGGGTATTGGAGTTGAGGATGTGTGAAGTGGAATCCTACATGGATCCACCTCATCCTCTTCTCTGCCCTCTTCTATAAATTGGAATTCTTTATCTTGTTTTTGGGTTGCTTCACTTTTGCATACTCCATTTTGGTGACTTCTTTTGGTTTAGAGAGCTCTTGATTTGGAGAAGTTTGAAGATTGTGGAATACTTGTGCTTGGATGATTTTTGGATTGCCTACATTGGAAGAGCTTGTTGTTTTGAACTTGGAACAAAATCCATCGTGGAGAGGTAGGAGCTTGGCTCTTGAAATACTCTTCTTTCTTTCGTTTATTGTATATGTAAATGGTTGAATGTTATTTTTGTGAATGTTTAAGCATGTTTGTGGGTTGTTGGGTAGATGACCTAGGAATGGTGTAAGAGAAGACTATGGGGTATATCTTGTGGGAGGCATAAGTGTGGAGGGGAGGTATAAGTGTGGAGGGAGTTGGGATTTGGGTTCCACCTTACAAAGAAATAGCTTGCATTTCTTTACTCATTATGGGGTGCCATAAGAGGTTGGGGAGGCATAAGGAAATGTGAGGAATAAGGGGTACTTCGGGGAGGCATAAGGGCATGTATAGGATTTGAAATGTTATATTTTTGGCGGTTTGTTCTCAGGTGGTAATACCCATTTCCCGTTTGGGAGGCATAAGTAGCATCCCCCATAGTTTCTTGCTCCCTTGGCTTGCATAATGAAGCCTGAGTTTTGTTTATTATGTCTTCATGTGGTTGCAAACTACATGTTGTTTTGGACTGTGTTTTAAATGTGAAATTATGCTTTTGTGTTGTGGAAGCATTTGTTGTCATGAGTTGAAACAAATATTCTATTATATTGTGTTTGGGCGCGGGGGCCAATGAAGAAGGATGGATTCTCCTTTCATTAGATGTCTTTTTGGGTGGAGAGCATTGCCTTTCCCTTGCCTTTGTTGTGATCAAAATTTGAGAATGATGGATCTATATATTGTTGTTACGGAGCATAGGAAAAAGATAGTTTTTGAGTCCCTTGTGAGAGTTCTATTTGTAAAAAATTTTCCCACTAGAAGTGGATGACAATGTAGTATATATTTTGTGATGGAAATATGTTTTGTATTGGCTATGATAGCTGTAATTCAAAATGTGAAAGAGATGTGATCTGTCTTCTGGTTTTGAATAAAAGAAAGGAAAGATTCGTATTTTCTATGTTGTATTTCAAGGAATAAGAAAAAGAATGTTGTAAGGATATCATTTTGAATTAATATAAGATTGTATTATATTCCTCATATGGCCTTTATTGTATTTAAAATTTGATTGTCGAAGCGCATTATGAAATCTCCATGGAAAGTCCGGAAATACGTATGATGAAATGTTATAATGCTGTTCTACAGAAATGTATGATTTGAAAATTAGAACTGCATTTTGGCTTTAGCACAACTTGAATTAAAAAAAATTTAACATATTATATTTGATTTGGTAATGAAGGCATATATTAAAGTTTGGTAAATAGAAATAGATCTGTTTGTGTTTAAGTAAAGATCTTATTTTGCTTCACCATAAACTCTATATATTTTTATTCAAAATGTACAGAATGACCCTTGCAACAATGAATAATAAAACGAAACATTAAATTGAACTTAGTATGATTAAAATGACCCCAAAAACTAAAACACTTAAGAAATTTTTATAGAACCTTTCATAATCAGGTATGAAAACTTCTCACAGTTATTTTGCGGTCAAATTGAGTAATTTTCGAATTGATCTTTGATAAAATAAATTAACCTTTTCTATCCATCCTAAATTCCTCTAAGAACAACCCTCCATTTCTGTTTGGCATGTTGAGAAAGGAGGGAGGTCGAATTGAATAAAATTTTATAAGTCAAATGTTACCAGTTTTCATTTTATAAGCTGCAGAGTGTTTTCTCAAAATTTACCCTTAAAAATTTATCCAAATTAAATTATTTAGGTTTCTATACAAAGAGGACATCGAGATATTTCCAAAAAATCCTCATTTTCCAAAAAAAAAATTCCCTATATAAATTTATGGCCTTCTGAAGTTCGAATAAGAGGAAAATCCGCTTGCGTGCCCAGAAGAGGAAAAGCCTCTTGTGCACCTGTCTTGCATGCCCATAAGAGGAAAAGATTCTTGTGCACCCGTATTGCATTCCTAGAAGAGGAAAAGCTTCTTTCACACCCATCTTGCGTGCCCGAGAAGAGCAAAAGAACTTATTTTGCGCCCATCTTTCGCGCTGGGAGAAAAAGAGTTTCTTCCGTGCCCGTCTTTCCACGCCCGAGGAAATTTCTTCCGTGCCCCTTGAAGATAATCTATCTATGCTAAGGATGACTTTCTCTCTCTTAGTGTTTTGTAGGATGTTTTGATAACTGTTGTAATGGACTCTGGAATTTTGTTGGGAACACTTTTTAAAAAAATTATTCCTTAATTCTTCTAACTAAACCTAGGTTGTTCTTTGGTCTCGAGTGGGGAGATTTTAGGTGGCGTTACAACAATAGGGTGCTAGAAAAATAATTTCATAGATACAATTCTCAAATCATTTGTTTTTAAGTTCTATTCAGATTAATAAGGGTCCACACAAATCACATTACCATAAGGGCACAAGGTCTAACAATAATGCATGCTATTGCTTTATGTTCGTACACCTACTTAGGTTATCAAGCTATCAAAAGTGCAAGGGGTAATTTTAATGTGGATCACCATAGATGTCCCTTAAGTGACATCTCTCATACACGACCCCTCTCAAGGGAAAAATTAGAAAATCAAAACATAGAAGAAACAAAATATCACAAGGGTTAGCATAATTTGTGAGGACAAATTTCTATTTAAAAATTGATGTATGGAAGATCACACAAATGGGCAATGTCGACACTAGTAGATTTTTCTGTTTATCATCAAAATCATGGGTTTCTAAGTTTGGGAAAACAAATTTCCGTCTATTGTAAATTTAGTTTTTTTCCTAGTAAAACATGTCAAGATTCTCGTGGAAATGCCAAATATGGCAATATGAGAAAAATTCAATTTGATGCGAGTGTACATCAAAAATTTTATTAATGCTAAGTGTGTCACATTTTTGCATTAAGGTCACGGGCCTTTCTAATTCAAATCTCCAACCAAACTATTTTATAACCGTGACACAATTACATTTGATTTCACATATGACCTAGTTTATAACTTATAAAAAACACACAAAACAAACAATTTCTTAAAACTTTTATATTTTTGTTAGCGAAGGAGGATGTGTAAGATCTCATTAATAGATATGTTTTTAATTCTCATTAAAAAAATCCAACTTAATTTGTATATTCAATCTATTATAAAGATGAAAATAAGAAAATATTTCAAAAATATATAAAATCATAAATCAATTTGAGGATTTAGTTTTTAAATTGAAATAATGATATGAGATTTATAACTTTTTATCAAATTCACCCTCATTACACTATTTTGTTATGAGGAATGATTTTGACAACCATAAAAATCATATCACTTGTTGGTGGAGGTGTATGATCTCATCAATAAGTATATTTTTAGTGCCCATTCTAAAAAACAAACTTAATTTGTATATTCAATCTATTATAATGATGAAAATAAGAAAATATTTTTTAAAATATTAAATTAGATTACCCTAAAGGATCGAGAATTTTATTTTTATTCAAATAAGTATAGGAGGATTCAAATATGTTTACAAATTCACTCTCATTACATTATTTTGATATGAATACCAATTATGATAATCATACCAATCATATTGTGGTATGTTATTGAATTACCAATTATGAAATGATAATTATATCCTTTTTATTAAAAATATTTTAGCTAGTTTTTTGCAACCTGAAAGAAGAGGTAACTTTGACAAAATAGAGCAAGGGGTACTATCCACCGTAAGTAATTCCATCTATATAATTGAATTCTATGCCAACAATATCATGGATTGATGAGGTAAGTATCCATGACACCTTATATTCATTACAATCTTTGAGTATATATTTGTACAAAATGAGGTATTATATTCAAACCAAGAGTATGTATTTTACTTAGGTTATTATACACACTTCAATTATATTAAATGGGATATGTTGGGTTCACCTTATGGACCCATCGCACCCTACCAATATCAAAAGAAGAGTTTGAGACAATCTTTTCAAACCCATGGTTTTATTAGTGGAAACAATATATGAAGTTAATTTAAGTATTGATTGTATTAATTTTTCCCTCCTTTAGGCTAGGAAAAGTTACAAGAAAATGTATAAGATCACATATAGATGACATCATGTTAAATTACTTCATTGCACAACATGACAACATGATAGAATATGAAATAATTAATTATGAGATGGACATGGATATTAGGGGAAGTCATGTTGAAGACCAAAATGATAATATGGAGATTCAAACATGATGAGTTTAATGATAAAGCATATGAGGCCCTAAAATAAGATGTCGAACTCCATTGCTTTAACTAGGAACATGTATGCCATTTTTTGTTGCATGCTAATTTAGAAGTGTTCGATGCTAAAGAAAATAATGGATGGACCGAGACAAGTCCTACTTCATTGTTGAGGTACAATTTTTACACCAATTTATTTTTATAGTCAATTATAATAATTTTTGCAGTTGTAGATTTGTATTTTATTTTATAGATAACATCCACATATCAATATTTTAAATTGAAAACTTAGTAGGTTAGTAAAATATGTGCTACTTCTAAAAGGGAATGTGTTTCTAATAGCATAAAGATGGACAAAAAAATTCTTCCACTCTAGCAATTGGATACAAGAAGTATGATGTTTGTATCAATGAGTTATGATATATAGGTGAGATTGAACATGCAAAGGTGTGCCATATTCGTGGTCAAGTGAATTATTGGAAAGGTGTGAATAGACGCACAATTTCACAAAAATTATTGTGACATTTTCATGTTATATATGCATTGAAGCATATACATCAATGAAATTATGATATTAGAAATAGAGGGTGTATTGCATGTGCCAAATGACTAAAAACAATGAAACATATATAGAGAGCATGGCCTGTAAAAGTTCATAGAAAATTATTTAGTTTAAAGCTTGGATAACTATGGGTGGAGTTATTTTGGTAACATGGCCACAAATTATTCAATATGGCTTGTCATTTTGATTAACTATAATATTCCTCTCATTGGATGTATGAAATGAGCACCTTATACTCTTTCTTATTGTCTTAGAGAAGAATCAAGTGAAAAACATAGACATCTAACTTGCACTACTTATAGAGGATTTGGCTGAGATTTTGAGTGACATGCACATTTTGATGTGTTGTGACTAGTTAGTAGTAAAGGCTTTGAATGATAAGGAATTTTGGGTTGGTATATTCATAAGTGCCCAATATTTGCAATATGTTTAGGTTTAGAAAATTTTGAGAGTTCATTTTCATGCAAGTTTCTATTACAATAAACATATATTATGATCAATTTTATTTATGCTTTTTTGATATAGGTATTTGTATGAGGAGAATTCACATGTCCAAGGTGTGACGATCAATTAACCTCTAGATGGTTAAAACAACTCAAGAAGTTTTAGTTTGAAGGGCACTTGAAGATTATTTCAAATGACCTCCCCCACCTTTCGAGATTTTAAAAAGGGAAAGTTTGATGGCACGATTGAGACAATGTGTAAGTGCTTATGAAGAGGAACACCAAAAACACCTAATGATCAAACAATAAAATTCCAAATGAGATGAAGAGATTGTCAATATTTTAGGATCTTTTATATAGGAAATATCTCCACGTCATATAGATTATCAACTCAATGCACACGTTGAAATTTTTGTTGAACCATTTGAAACACAACTTCGAAAGGAGAAAAACAAATTCAAGGAAAGGATGGACCTCAAAGTGTTTTATAAAAAGAGAAAGTATTGGTCGCGTAAGGGAACCCATTACTACACAAAGTGCAAAGAGCATCACTTTTAAGGTCAAAATTGTATTAGAAATTAACTTTTTTGGTTTTTTTATTTGTGTTACTTTGAGGAATCATGTCGGTTCTAGTGGTGAAAAGTGAAACAAAAATGAAGTGACTAAGCATTTTGTTTTCATCCCTTTTACACCATATCTACACCACATTAACACCATCTTTGGGTCTAAATCGTATGACATAAACCCTATTTGAAAAATTAAAAAAATATAATATGACTATTTGTAATTACAAATATATTTTACGCTTATTTTTAATTATTCATGAATATTAGGCATTAGATATTTAATATGTTTGTTTTCATATATAGAGATTGATAATATTAATGTAATACATTTTTAAAACATATACAAATGTTATAAATATCTCGTAGTACCCTAAATTTGGACCAAAGGTCCTTGAAATTAATTATTTGCATTTATCCCAACCCTCTACCATTTATACAATTAATTGAATTAATCATACAAGTATCTTGTTTAATCACATTCTCCAAAGCCACCAAGTTAGTACTTGTCACCAAATTTGGTTCATTATGAACCTTCATGGTATATATAAACACATCTTCAGACTCTAGATGCCTATCTTCACTTCCATATCAAGTCCTAAGATAATCATGGGAAAAATCATATTTTTAGGGCACAATCGGTTGTGGTCTTGATCCTAGTTGAAGTTTTGTCCTAAATACTTCCAACAGTCAAATTTTCAAATGGACAAATCACCCAAATGTAGATCCCTAAATCTAGACATTTGGAAAGTAATTCTGACATTTATCTCAACCCATTTCTTTATGTGAATTTTATTGACTTATTCCTATATCCATCTTGCTTGGTTTAACACTAGTTGACCATTAGGTCATACTTGTTACTTAGCTTTGACTAAAAAACCATTTATTGTATACAAAACACATCTTAAGGTTTATGGACACCTTCTCCAATTTAAAGAAAGGAGTTTACACTTTCCTAGGTCATATTCACCTATCGGGGATAAAATAGATCACCACTTTTAGCAAAAACCAATTTTTTTATCTTTACTCATAAAATAATCACATTTTGAAATGCACGAGTTACCCGGTCGACCTAGGGTTAATTGAGTGGGAACAACTTTCATAATAATCACATCTGTCATTTACAAGTTATTTAACCCAAATGTTTCACCCGATTTCTTAGTTTTATGAGAAGTACTTGACAAAACAGATAAGGTAAAGGTGGTAAGAGGAATACCTATTTTGGGATGGTTGAAGGTTATATGCACGCGTATCTAAATTTTGAATCAAAGTGATTGTGAGACCTTCCTTTTGGCTAGGAGGAACTACCTGTATAAGAACCAAAACAAGACCACCAAAGAGAGTTAAACAATATATGCAGTGGACTGCCTAGCATATGCTAGATCCTGGAAGTGCGATACTTCCTAGATGGCTATCAATCCACTATTTAAAACAATTCAATGCTGAAATAAAGTAAATATTGTCCTATTGTAGTTTAATACGATTTAGGAATCTCATACAAAATGCAATAGGCTAGATCTAATCTAACAAGCTAGGCTAGAAGGAGATCCAGAGGTCAAGTAGGTTGGTTATAGGTGAATTTGAGCTAACAGGCTAGGTTAGATACAGATCTGAAGGTCAAATAGGTGTTCAAGTAGGTATATGTCGAGAAAAATGAGGTTAAGTTAGATGTGGGTCACAAACAGATTGTTATTATTAGCGCAGAGATCGGGTGACGAGAGACGACCATGATTTTATAAAATTGATGACGGTTTTACTATAACCGGTGATGGTTAGAGAGAACCGATGATGGTTAAGTCGGGGGCTAGTGGAATCACACAGTCTAGGTTTTTGGAGTTTTGGGGCAAAAGTGGAGTGGATAGAAGATGGGGATTGATCACAGAGGGGGTGTAGATATGTTGCGAAGGTCTGAGACTACTGAGGAGGTCAAATAGGAAATTGGGCCAAGTATTAAGATGATTAGGTATGGAAGGTGGCTGCAACTGAGAGAGAGGGAATGGATAGAGGGTAAAAGACTAGGTTCCTTTACCAAAAATACTATAGATGATGATAAGAAAATGAAATAGATGGAAGGAGGATACTTACTCTTTTGTGAGGTACAGTCGAAGAATAATGAAGAAGTTGTTGCATTGGAGGATGCTGGGAAGAAAGTTTCACTATTGTGCCAGTGTATTTGGTTTCCTTTATTGATCACAAATCAATCTTCGTTTTTCTGTTGCATCTAAAGAGATCGAACTTGAGATCAGAAGTTTTTCAACCGTATTACAAAGTTGTAGATGGGTCTAAATAGGCCATTTGGTCCATTCCGGTATAACCGGCGTTGGTTTAGGGTGAACCGACATCGGTTTAGGTGAGATATCTCGGGTTGTTCAAAAATTGCCTAGGAAGTTGCTCCGCTATTTGATAAGGGTCTCCTTTTTGTGCTCGGGGTGAAAACCGACCTTAGGAGGCTTTTAAATGTGAGGTGAGGGGATGGGTCTAATGTTAGGTTTTATTTAGGACATTGGTTTAGGGTTTAGGTTAATGGGTCAAATGATGGGGGTGGTTAGGTGAGGTGCATTTAATAAAGGCAAATTATATTAAATAGGTGTGTGAGGGTAGTGAATTAAATTAATGTGTGTGTGGGTAAAAGGTCATTAACTTAATTAAAATAATTAAATTAATATATATGGAGGTAAATGGCATTAATTTAATTAAAGTAATTAAATTAAAATGTGTGGGGTGCAGGAGGTAGGTGATAAGGTGTTGAGGATGAGGAAGTGATTATAGGGCTGCGCTAGGGGACCAAGGTGATTACGACATGATTTTGGTGTCTACATTTTGCCCCTTTTTGTTGTGTAGCTTGTATTGGTAAGCGACGTGAACAAGAATAGAGTGTGGTTGCCCCAAGTGGGAATGAGGGTGATCCCCCTCAAACCAGGAACTGATGAGGTGGCGAGCACATCAGCGAGTGGTTTGATAAAAGTGGATGCAAAGCAGAATGATGAGAAATGAGGAATGGGGTAAAGGGAAAATCGGGCATATAGGTAAATGGGTAAACATGGGCCAAGGTCAAAGGTAGTGGCAGTTGAACGCACGCACACGTATGCTATGACATGTACCGTAGTTGAAGAGCTTGCAAACTCTACATCGTCTAAGGTCGATAGGTATATCCAAACAAGGTTGAAGTGATTCCGGTATCCAGGTATAGGATAGGGTTAGGAAACACAACATGGGTTAGGTGTAGGAACATTTAGGTATGTGCCGGTACACCAAGGTTGGGTCAGGATAGACATCATGACAATAGGCAAGGTAAGGTCACGAGGTCAAACAACACAGGTAACGGTGTCATCGCAAGGTATAGTGAGCACATTGGTTCAAAGGTCACAAATAGTTTTTTAGGTCCAGGTAGATAGGTCACAGCATGGGTAAGGCCGAGGTAGGGGTAAAATAATGAGGCTTCAACAGCTGACGAGGTGAGGTTGAAGAAGGTGGAGGGCCAGAGGGGAAGGTAAAGTGGTCCAGGTAGGTGTAGGGGAGGCAAAAGAAAGAGGAGGTAAGGAAAATGAGGTCAATGTGAGGGAAATGAGTATGCAGGGTAACCGACAGTGGTCAGTATGAACCGATGACGGTGGAGAGGAACCGATGGTGGTTGGCTAGGGCATTAGACCAGCATCGGTCAAGGGTTAACCAATGTCGGTTGAGTCGGGTAGGCTATAAAAGGTGAAAAACCCACGTTTTGAAAATTCATTTGGTATTTGTGAAAAGGAGAAAAGGACAAGAAGAGAGAAAAGAGGAAAAGGAAAAACAAGGACATCGAGAGTTTGGTTGGTAAGCCACGTAGGTGGGGTTGGTTGAGTGAGAGGTGGGGTCACAGGATCAAATCAAGCGAGGTGATTGGTGTGGAGATTCAGTGGACATTCTTGGATGGCGGAGGCCGGAGAGGGATCGGGAGGAGCGGCACGGAGGCGGTGGTTCCACCACGATGGTGGCAGTGGGATCAGGTAGGTTTGGAACCTTTGTTATGGATTTTTAGTTAATTTGATTAAACATATAGAAAAATATGAAAAATGGGGGTTTGGGAGGGGAAGAATTGCAAAACGGGAAAAATAGGGGGAAATGGGAATAGGGAAGGGTAGGGGGTAGGTGAAGAGGAGGATTATAGGAATAATTAGGGGTGCAAGGGGGAATTTGGGTGGGTAGGAGGATTAGGGGGGAAAAGGGGGTTGGGAAATCATGGCGGTTGGTGACGACAATGACCGATGTCAATCGACTGTGGCCGACGTCGGTGGGTAGTGACTAGTATCGGTCATAGAGAATAGTGGCCGATGTCGTCGGTCAAAGAATAGTGACCGATGTCGGGTCGGTCGAGGGGAGGCGTGGTTAGTTAAGGGATAACCAAGGTGGTCAACCTAAGAATTAAGTTGGGAAAAAAATTGAATAGAGTAAGGGCAGGGTGGGAAAGTAGGGTAGGTGGGAAAGGATTAGGTGAGAGGGAAAAGGGTTAAGGGAGATGGGAAGGGTTTAGGGTGGCTTGGGTGAGGGGTAGGGTAGATAGTTTTTGCGTGGATGGGTTTGGGTAGGTTTGGGTAGGGAGGGTCGGGGTAGATGTTTCGGGTGAATAGGGTAGATAGTTTGGGTTAGGTGGGTAGGTTTGGGTGAGGGTTAGGGTAGATGGGTAGGGTAGATGGGTTTGGGTAGGTTGGATTAGCGACAAGGCCAATGGGATGGGGGTGGGGAAAGAGATTAGGTCGGGATGTGGGGTGAAATAGGGTAAGTTGGGAAGGTGTACTAATACATTGTTCTTGTGGGATGCGGGCCGAGACGAGAGTTACGGATGAGGGCCCGGGTGCCACCCTTATTATTGACAGTATGGGTGAGCATGATGCGGGAGGAGTGGCAACATGTTGTAGAGGTGGGGTTGATAGGGGTGAGGTGCTACCGGCATGTAGTCCGGGAGGTGAGTCTGATGGTTGCCCTCATCGATAGATGGGACTCGGTGACCAACACCTTCCATATGTCGATGGGTGAGATGACGATCACCACAGAGGGGCGTCTACTGAGATCTGCGGTTGCCCATATTAGGGGCCCAAGTTTATTCTATCTCCTCAGAGGCATCTGAGGAGATACTAGCACCCATTTTTGATGAGGGTGTAGTAGACCTGATGTTCCATAGCGCTAGCATGAGCTATGGAGCGATGTATAGAGCTCATCCAAAGGAGATGAGGTTAGTGGTACTTTTGATGGAGGTAGTGTGCTACTTCACACATTGCCGGATGCAAGAGGGGAGAGATTCCTGAGGTCACTGATGGGAGTCCTTCATGACATGGTGATATAGTGGACACGGTTCGCATGGGCACCTGCATTGCTAACATAGGTATATAGAGAGCTATGGGCCTACGGGTGACTGCGGAGGTTCAACATTTGTGCCATACTACTGCATTGTTGGGCTTACGAGCACATTATTTGTGTTTGACCAGTGGGGATGCCCCGGGTAGATGCATTCCCATGGAGAGTTTTGAGAGTTGGGTACAGGCGGTGGGTACCGGCCATTGGAGAGGCCGAGGTGCCAGAGCTACTCATGATGTAGCTTACTACAGGAGGTTGTTGGAGGGGTTGTCAAGGTGGACATCATTTGGAGGCCGTATGTGGGCTTCCCCGCATACAGACAGATGGCCATGGAGCTAGATGGGCTATAACTATATCTGTGGATAGAGGGGAGGAGAGCGGGAGAGCATGAGTGGATACCCGTAGAGTGGGTTAGGCGCTAGTTCGGGTTAGTCCAAGATGTACCACCTCCGTTCCCGCAGTACAGGAGAGATGATGTGGAGAGACCTATGTCTCCACCGTGACCCACCATTCTGAATAAATAGGAGGAGAAACCAGTGGATTCATAGATTGATGATGCCGGAGTGGCAGATGGATACAGGCAGTGGTGGGTAGCACAGCTGAGACCCGTACCACCGAGGCCAGGGCAGCCAGACTTAGCCACCATCACAGTGCAGAGGGATGCCCTACAGGGGCAGCTGGCTACCTTGGTGACACAACTCAAGATTATCCAGGGGAAGTTGACGAGTACGAGAGGCATAGGTTACCACATTAAAGGCCCAAATAGTAGCGTTACGAGGCTCGGGAAGGGTAGGGAGGAGTACACACACGAGGCGGAGGTAGGGGGAGATGGAGATGGAGAGGAGATAGGTGGAGGGGGAGAGCAGATAGCTGCCTGCCCTACACGGGGCGCAGTAGTACGAGACTTACGGAGCCAATCGCCACAACGCAGAAGAGGTTATGAGTCTGCAGGTGCTAGCCGGTAGCAGTAGTGCAGGCATATTACTACTCTGCAGGCCCAGATTTAGGCACAGGCACAACTCCTAGGGTCGAGTCAGGCCATGGTACCGACATAAGGCAAGGAAGATTCTAGGACAAGGTCCCGTGGTACAAGCATCCACATAGGCAGGGAGACCCATGGCACCCCCAGACAGTGACCATGGTCAGATTTAGGGATGCCCTAGTAGAGGCATGATATTATCAGGATCATTTGTTAGCTTTTGGGCTAGATGTGCCCTCCTATGCCAAGTACAGAGCACAGCAGGCCTCAGTGAGAGGACTAGATCCCGCACTCATAGTGTGGAGAGTACAAGGGGCAGCGAGCCTAGAGATAGGGTCGTGGTGAGGCCACTAGTGTGTAGAGGCCAGCCCCAGGTGAGGGGCCATCAACAGGAGGTGAGGCAGGTGTCGGGCACCAGATAGGTGCGGTAGAGGGGTCGGGAGAGACACAGTCATAGGGAGCATTCCCGACATCATATGGGGAGATGATTGACTTGCTTTATAGACTGGCTTTGTGTCTTGAGTCATTTTTGTATGGATTATATATGAGACCGGCTGCGTGCCGAAGAGATTTTGTATTTATTATTATTTTTTTGTACATGATATACTGCTTGTGAGCCGAAGATATTTTTGTATTGGATAGCGGCTTATGCAAGCCAATGATGTATGAGAGACACATGTATTTTTGAGATGAGTGTACATTATTGTGATACATAGGTATTTATATGATGAGATGTATGAGGTTCAGATGATTATGTGTTGTGATGTGTATTTTATTTTACTTTCGTTATGATATGAATGGATTAGGTGAGTTAGGCATGACGGAGTCAGGTCGGTTTAGGCATGGATTGAGTCAAGTTAATTGTAGGCATGGATTGAGTCAGGTTAATTGTAGGCATGGATCGAGTTAGGTTAGTTTAGGCATGGATTGAGTCAGTCGGTTTAGGCATGGAATGAGTCGAGTTGGTTTAGGCATGGATCGAGTGAGTCGGTTTAGGTATAGATCGAGTCGGAGTCATTTTAGGCATGGAATGATTCAGGTTGGTTTAGGCACGAATCGAGTTAGGTCGGTTTAGGTATAGATCGAGTCGGAGTCGAGTTTAAGGTATGGATCGAGTTAGGTCGGTTTAGGCATGGATTGAGTCAGGTCGGTTTAGGCATGGATGTGTATTTCGGTATTTTGGTAATACATGTTAATGCAAATGAATGTAATGGTGTACAATGTTTAAATATGGGTTATAGATGAATATGGGAAATAATGGTAGTGGTAAAAGAGTATGTGAAACATGAGGAGTGTATGTAGGTCAAATGATGTGGATATGGGATAGATTTATGGGTTTTTGATATGAACAGGAAATCAGGTAAAGGTGGGGAAAATGGTTAGGGTAAAGAGTGGCTGAGCTAACCTTCAGGGCCCCATGCCCTGGAAGTGCTACCTACATAGTCCTAGTGAAAAGGGACCTCAAACCGATGTAGTTCTCCCATAGGCTAGGGAAGAATATGAGAAGATAGAAGAAGAGGTAGGTAGGTTGATAGGTAGGGTTGAGTCCAGGTCATAGGGATGATTAGGTCAAGGTCAATTAAGTTTGGGTAGAGTATAGGTAGATAGGTAAAGGTGATTTTAGGTTGATTGAGGTGGGAGAAGAAAATCCCAAAAGATAGGCGTCGAGGGTCTAGTCCTATATAGGAGGATCAAAAGGTAATGAAGAAGAGAAAAGATAAGAGGGGGCAAGAAAGCCACCCGATTGGCAAGGATCAAAACGTATGAAACACATCTACAGATAGGCTAGTGAACGTAAGACCCTAAAGACATTGCATGATTGATAATTCTAAGAGTGATGAATAGTCACATGATCACCAAATGTCATTGGTTCAAGTGAGGTCCCTTGAGGTATGAAGTGAAAAGACAATGGGTAAGGAGGTGAAGGTAATCAGGTCATATGTTATGAAGCAAAATGCCTTGGGCAAGGAATCCAAGATCACAATAGACAAGTCCATGATGAAAAATTTTTACTTTTCTTTTCTTTTTGACTTTGTTAGATAGACTGATCAATGTGGGAAGTCTATACGGGATGAATATATGTCTCCTTGAGGTCTTCGTGAAGCTGATCGATGCGGGAAGCTTCTGAATTTTTATTTTGAGAAAATAGTCCTCTTTTGGAAAGACTATGTAGAGAGTTGTGAGATTTTTATAGCTGTCCTTCGAGGGAGCAGTCTACTTATAGTGACAATTGAAGGGAAGATGTCCTTTTGAGGGATTCATCTTTTGTATTGGAAGTTTGACTCAAGGAGTTAATCCCTTATTTTTGGAAATATTTTTTTTTTTTGGCTTTTAAATCATGGACTAGACTATAACGAAGCATTTGGTTCTTGTTGAGAAGGCAAGGGTGAACGACCATGGGATCTCACCTAAAATAATACGAAATGTATCCATGAGAATCATGCCATGTGCAGAGCCATGGTGCACATATTTAAGAGAAGGAAAAAGGGTGATGGGTAATCACATGATTCTTGTTTAGTCGTTGAAGTGGAGGGGTAGAAAAGAGAAAGGTGAATGGCGCTCAAGGGATGAGCATGAAATAGAGAAGTAGTGATGTAGGACTAGAAGTCAATAGTAGAATGGTCAAAGATGCAAGGCATTGAGGGGCTCAGGTTCGGGCTTACCATCAAGTGAAGACAAGTGATAAGCACCTGATCCATAGTCATGGGTCACGATGTATGGTCCAAGCCAATTAGGAGAAAACTTGCCCCGTTTTCTTTTTTTTGCTTTGGTTACGTGTTGATACCAACCTTGAAGGTGCGTTCATGGAAACATTTGTCATATGCATGCTTGATGCATTTTTGGTAGACTTGGAGATGGTCGAGAGCATGAAGACGACGTTCGTTTAATAACTCAAGTTGTGCTAAACGATCTTGGTGAAATTCATCATCAGTAAGCATATCTTGAAGGGAGATGTGGAGAGATGGGATCTGGACTTCGAGAGGCAAAACAGCCTTGGTACCATAGACTAGAGAAAAGGGAGTGGCAGTGGTGGAGGTGCGAATACTAGTACGGTATGCCCAAAGGGCGAAAGGAATGTGCATATGCCAATCCTTCCCAGTATTGTTAACCACTTTCATGAGAATTTTTTTTAGGGTTTTGTTGGTGGATTCAACCTTGGCCATTGGTTTGTGGATAATATGGTGAGGAGAAGCTTAGTTGGATGCGAAGGTGTCACAAAGTTTCTGTAGAGTTTTGTTTTTGAATTGTTTTCCATTATCAGTGATAAGGCGATGTGGAACACCGAAGTGAAAAATAATGTGATGATTGATGAACTCACATATTTTCTCAGCTTTAGTGGAGATGAGGGGTATGGCTTCAACCATTTGGTGTAATATTTGGTAGCGGTGATGATCCATTGATGTCATAGGGAAGAGTGAGGATTGATCTCTCGACAAGATCCAAACCCCACTTTGAAAGAAGGGCCAAAGGTCACGAGTAACTGTAAGGCATGACTAGGTGTGTGATGAAGATTGGCATATTGTTGGCATTTTACACAATGTTTAACGTAGTCGCAACAATCATGATTGAGGGTCGGCCAATAATAGCCTAGGTGAAGAATGCGTTTAGCAACAAGCAAGCACTGAAGTGACCTCCACATATGCCATCGTGAACTTCTTTAATGGTATAGGGGATTTCAAAGCTGGTAAGGCATTGTAAGAGGATACCGTCAAAGCCGCATTTATAGAGGAGGCCACCCATGATGACAAAATGAGAGCAATTTTTGAGAAATTCACGTTGTCCATTATGTGTGAGATCAGGAGGCAATATAGAAATGGAAAGGTAGTCCGTAAGCTGCTTATACCAAAGGTCTTGTGTGTTTAGTGAGGTAGTTCAGACAAGGTTAACACAAAAGATTTATAATAAGGTCTCGGTATGTGTTTTATGATAACAAAGATGTCTGAATCGGCAAGTGAAGCAGGTATCCAAGAAGCGAGGCAAGCCATGGTATCCGTAAATTTATTGGTGGATCGCGGAACAGTTTGAATTTTATAGCGGTCAAAGGTAGTCAACATGATGCGACGTAACATTTATACTCTTGAAGTATTTCATTATGACACTGATAAACACCATTTACTTGGTTTACTACTAGTTGAGAATCACCAAAGATATTAATGGACTTAACCTCTAAGGCATAGGTAGTCATGAGACCCAATACGAGTGCTTCATATTCGGTGATATTGTTGGTGCATTCGAAGTCAAGTTTGAATGATAAGGGCATGGGTTCACCATCAAGAGGAATGAGGATAATTCCTGCACCACCCCCATGCTGACATTTGGAACCATCAAAGAATAAGGTCATTTGGTAAGAGTCATCATCCAAAGAGAGGTTAGCAATGGATTCGTCGGAAAATCAAAGTTGAAGATTGGTTCGAGAAAGAGGTGCATCAGCTAGTTGGTCATTAATAACTGGCCCTTGATAGATTTTTGGTGGATGAATTCAAGGTCTAGGTTAGCAAGAAGCATGAGCCAACGTGTGGCACGTTGATTTTGGTAAGGTTTAGCATACATGAAGTGTAAGGGGTCAGTGTTGGTCACAACATAGGTTTTTGGTTGAGTAGGTAATGGCAAAGTTTGGTGGCAACAAAAACTAAGGCTAAGCAAAGTTTTTCAAGATGAGTGTATCGGGTTTCGTAGTCCAGAAGGGTACAACTTATGTAATAAACCGCCTGCTCCCTATGTTGTTCATCATGATGAGTGAGCATAGCCCCTAAAGAGTGATCGGTAGCAGAGATGTATAGGTAGAAGGGTTGGTCGTCTTTAGGTGGAACAAGTACGGGTGGTTAGAGAAGGTATTGTTTTAAGGCCTCAAAATCTTTGTGGTAGTCGTCATCCCATTTGAAAGAGACATCCTTTTGAGAAGGTGATGAAATGGTTGACAATGGTCGGAGAGTTGGGAAATAAATCGACGAATAGATTGCAACTTTCCCTATAAACTACAAAGTTGGCGAAGGTTAGTGGGTGGAGGCATATCGAGAATGGCCTTGACTTTAGCAGGGTCAACCTCTATACCATGTAAGGAAATGATAAATCCCAAGAGCTTTCCTGAGAGAACCACGAAGACACATTTCTTGGGTTGAAGGTGAACACAATACTTGATAAGGTGATCAAAGATGGTTTTCAAGACAGTAAGATGTTCGGCCCGATGTTTGGATTTGGTGAGAAGATCGTCTACATAATCTTCTAATATACGGTGCATAATGTCATGGAAAATGTAGGTCATAGCCCACTGATAGGTGGCACCAGTGTTTTTAAGGCCGAAAGGCATGACTCGATAGCAGAAGGTCCCCCAAGGGGTAATGAATGTGGTTTTGTGTTGATCCTCTGGAGTGAGCAAGATTTGGTTATAACCGAGAAACCATCCATAAGTGATAGCATCTCATGGCCAACGGTAAGGTCAACCAACTGGTCAATACCAGGCAGAGGAAAATCATCTTTTGGGTAGGCAAGGTTGAGATCATGAAAATCGGTGCAAATTTGAAGTCCCCTGTCGCCTTAGTGATAGGGACGATGTTAGAAATCCATTGGGGGTAATCGATGGGTAAGATGAAGGAAACTGAGAGAAGGCGTTGAAGTTATTCTTTGACAAGAAGAGTAATGCGAGGGTGCATTTTCCTCAACTTTTGTTTTACGGGTTTGGCATCGGGAATGGTTACAATATTGTTCACCATGATAGTGGGATCAATGCCAGACATGTCAACATAGGACCAAGCGAAAGCATGGCTATAATTTTTAAGAAAATAAGTGAGGGCTTTCTATTCAGCAGGATCCAGAGATTGGCCAATCTTAAGAATGTGGGGGTCATCCTGAGTGTCGATGTTGACTTCGATAGTCGATTCATTCAACATTGTTTGCATCTCAGAAGGTAACGACTAGTGAATATAAGATTCTTTAGCACCAAGGTAGGTGAGTATGGACTCATCATACTAACATTAAATGACATTAATAGAAGGAGTATCGTCCCCTATCATGTCGGGATAAAAAAGGAAGAGAGGAAGGTTCCTCGCCATTGCGGTGATAGGTCAGAGGCCCCAAGGAAATGGTATTTATGAAAAAAGGTAGGAGGGATAGATTCAGGATCCATTGACTCCGTTGGTGAAGGTGGTGAAGGTGGGGTAGGTGAAGAAGGTGGAGAGGGGTCAATGTCTTCGATGAGTTCAATACGGGGCTTTTGGCAGGTAGTTTGGTAAAACCGATTCCACTATGATCATTGTGTTTACGTGTGGTACATGAAATAACAATGTGATGACCTTGCTCATAAAGGCCAAAGCCAAAACCCTTCCAGGCACATTGGTGTAGGAAAGTGTGAGTGAAGCAGTGCTTGTTGCCAGTAAGCGATCGAAGGGTCACTGAAAAATGTTGGGTTTATGATGGTGGTTCGGGTGTGTAAGTGGAAATATCAAGTCCCCCATAGGTAAGATGGGTACGAGAGGTGGGGAGGACCATAAAGGAGACACTCGCCTATGTGGTGATCATAGTGAGGATGTTGGTGAAGGTTTCCATACTCTTGTGGAGTAAGGAATGTATTGAAATTGTATAGGTGATACTCCCCCATAGTGAGGCGTTGAAAAACACCTTCCAAGGGATCAGTAGTTGATATATTGGTGGCTGGAATGGAGGAAGCGTTAGAAGTTAGATTGGTGGAGGTGTCGGTTAGTTAAGAAGCTGATGTGTGGTGGCGAAGTGATAGCGGCGGTGGGAATAGAAGATTTGGGTGAAGGTGAGGTTGTAACGGCACTGGTGGATGGGGTCGTGTGTGAAGAAGATGTAGGCAGGGAGGTAGATGCCTTAACAGGTACAAGGACATCATTGGGCTGGTAAAGCATGTTGCAGGTTTTGAAAGGTGATGGGTCAAGTTGGAATGGTATAGGAATGTCCTTCATGTTCGAACTTTACACATCGGTGCAAAGTAGAAGGAACACAACCCATGGCACGAATCCAGGGTCTTCCAAGAAAAAAATTGTATTGAAACTCCCCTTCCAAAATGTAGAACAGCTCAAGAATAGTACGGGGACCCACATGAATGTGGAGGATGATAGTGTTGAGTGTAGAGGTGATAGCATCATTGAATGAACACAACATGACTGGATGTTTATGCATGCAGTTGTTGGGTATGCGCATTTGTTCGAATGTGTGAGAGGAGATGATGTTAATGCTAGCACCCCATTGATCATAACACGTCGGATGTGTATATTATCGATATGGAAAGAGATGAAAAGTGCAAGATCTGAGTCATCGGTTTGGTGGGGGATAGTTTCTTCATCCAGGCGAGGGTGGAAACGTGGTGAGCAGGTGGAGGTGATGAGGTAGATGGAAATTTGGTGAGAGGCGACATGATGAGGTGTAATAATAGATGCTAAAGGTGTGGGGTCATTAGGTAAAACCTCAATAGATTGAAGGACCTCCATGAGGGCTTGACGATGTGACTCTAAGGTTTGGATGAGATTGTATAAGGACATTTTGAGAGGAGATTGGTGTAATTGTTTGAGCATCGCGTGGTGCGTAACCCCATCAGAAATAGGATATGTTAGACCACGGATAGTGACTTTAGGTGTGGGTGCAATTGGTATGTTGGGTATGTGGTTGGGTGATGGATTGGCTATTTTGTCTTTCCCTTTGTCTCACTGACCTTGGGTAACGATGTGAACCATATTAATTTGAGGCAGAGAGGTGGATGGGGTGGGGTTACCATGAAAGGTATACCGGCAGGAGGGACATTTACCAAGAGGTGGATAAGAGCCTTCTGCGATGAGTGTCCAACACCGGCATTTAGGAGAAGGTTGAGCAATCTCTCGGATGCGAGACCATGTTGATTTTAAATTTTGGAGATGGACAGAAAGGTCATGGCGGTGAAGATGGAGGTTGTGGTATAGGTGTAGGAGGAAGATGTGAAGAAGGTGGCGAGGGTGAAATAGGTTCATCATCCAGGAGGTCATCATCATCAAAATTGGGGTCAAAAGGACATAATTGAATGAGGGAAACCTTTAGACCCTTATAGTTCTCAACATCATGTCCTGGCACACGATGGTAAGCGTAAATTTTAGTATCATCAAACCCTTCTAGTTTAGGTTTAAGAGGGTCGTAAGGTCTAAGAGGAGGGAGGGTGATAGCAGAGCTTTCCAAGAGGTTAGCCAAGATGGTGGTGTATGATCCCACTAGTGGATCACAATGCGAAGTGAAAGTAGGTTTGGTTGGAAGATTGGGTAGTTGTGGTGGTAGTTGAGGTGATGCAATCTTGGATTTGGGTTGTACTTTCTTTGGTGTAGGTGCAGCAACAAAAAGAGGGGTAAGTTTAACCACCTCTTTGGAAATTAATAGTTTTTTTATTTTTGGTGCTTTTTCTTAGGTAGAGGTGTAGGGGAGCACGTGATGTAGATGGCAAGGCAGATGGTGGGAGAGGATGAGTGACCCAAGGGGACAACTGAGGTGCAGCGGTAGGTGTTGGTCAAGGTCGAGAGGGAGGTACAGGTGAGGTGGAAGAAAATGTCATAGGTAGTGAAGGAGGTATAGAAGGTAATGGTGGTATAGGAGGCAAAGAAGTTATAGATGGTGATGAAGGATGCAAGGTTCACCTAGGTAGAGCTATAGGCTGTGGTGAAGGGGTCAAGGGAATTTTAGGTTTACCCCTAGAGAGAGTAGATTTTGTTAAGGTAGAGGGGTGAGGTCCCAAGATGGATGGTAGGGGTGAAGGTGATAAAGGTGTAGTTGGTGAGGTCGGTGCATGCGGATTAGAAGGTTGGGTTTTCATTTAGGTTGAGGGATTGGTTCAATAGGTATATGGGAAGATGTGGTCAAGTGTATCCTAACAGGAGGATGTGTAAGGTTTGATGTGGGTGTGACCCCTAGAACACTAGTGGGTTTAGATACAAGAGATGATGTTGGAACACGTCGGCTAGCAAGTAGAGGGTGGGTATAGATGAGGATGATGCAATAGAAGATGTATCGAGAGTTATGTTCATGTGTGGTTTGGGTTGTTGAAACATCTTCGGATAAATGGTAGAAGTGTCAGTGGAAGATGATTGCATTTGGGTCAAGACCGGGAGTAAGAGACACCCCCAAAGTGAAGCCCTATCAACATAGTCCAGGTGGTCAGCCAAACGTGAGAATGGCATTGTGGTAGATGAGGTAGATGTGGAGTGAGTGGTGATTCCCATAAAATGTGTCTGAGAAACAGGGAATTCACTAGCTTCAGCCTCTGTAGGTAAGAGATCGAAAGTAGGTCCACAGGATCTTGGGTAGCTGATGGAGAATGGTCACCGAGCGGTAATGAAAAATCTATTGGATCCTGAATAGGTGGAGAAGATGATGGGTACTCCTCTGTGGGTGGAGGAGGTACAATTGGTAGTGGCTCACTGGGTAGGGAAGTTGAAGGGGAAATGATATCGGTGCTAATGAGAGACTCCTCCGCACGTGTACGGGGAGGTGAAGGGCTTTCCTCTATGGGTAGAGGAACGGATAAAGTAGGTTCCTGTGCAGGTAGAGGATTTTGGGCTAGGATTTCCTCGATGGAGGGGATAGGAGATATTTGGGAAACAAGTGGTAAGTCGGTAAAGATAACATGTACCTCACATGTATTACTTTCGTTGTGTGAGGCATCACCAGTTTGATCATTAGATGGGGAATGGTTAGGGAATGGTTTCTTGAATATATGAAGGTTTTGATTGGCAGGTGCATTAGGGTTATCCAGGACTAACTCGCCGCTCTCGAGCATTCCCTAAAAATGTTTTTAAAGGTGATACAATTCTTTGTCACTATGACCATTTACATGGTGATAGTTATAGTAGTCATTTTCCTTATACCAACCTGGTATGGGGCGAGAGGGGTCAAAACTAGTATGTGGTTTGATAGGAGGAAGGCCGATGACATTAGATTTAATAAGGTTTTATAAAAGCAGATGAATATGGTTCCCCAATTGAGGTGTATTTCTTTTGTTCTCGTTTAAATTGGAAGGTTTGGACCGGTGATAGATTGGATGAAGGTTTAGCATGATTGGATGGATGGGCAGGGCCAGCCTTAAGTACCATTGTGTTGGCAGTTCCCTTGGCTTTGGAATAACTCGTCTGAGGTTTTGAGGAAGAGGAAGTATCGTGTGATTTAAACGAGGAGTTCTTGTTTCGTAATTGTATCTTCTTCTCTTCGATGGCACAAATTTCGAGCTTACGTGCCATGGTGAAAGCCTCATCGAATGTTTGGAAGGTTTGCACCTATAAGGTAGGTGAGATATGTCTAGCACAAGCTCATGTGAAGAGCTCTATGAGTTCAATTTGTGGTAATTGGAAAGTGAGTTGGTTGATTAGGCTATGCCAACGAGCGACAAAATCTGCGATAGATTCATTGTCATATTGACGCGTAGAATAAAGATCGAGTCATGGTAACCTTCTTGACGACGTTAATCAAAAAATGATCCAAGAAGGCTTGGGCTATTTGGTTGAATGAGAAGATGGAATGTCTAGGTAATCCACTATACCAGTCAATCTTTGGACTAGTTAGGGACATGGGAAAGGTTCACAAAAGCAAAGCATCATCATGGGCAATTAAGTAACACCCATGTTTGAAAGATCACAAATGTTGTTGTGGGTCTTCCTTACTGTTAAAGTGGTTAAACTTAGGCATCTCCTAGTGTACGGGATATGGGTGAATGGGAATGGATGGGTGAATAGGCTCATTACAAATCTCATCATAGGTGAGAGAATTGTGGGAGTCGAAACAGATGCTTCTAATGTCTGCATCTTGTCCATCATTAACTTGATAAAGTCATTGTTAGGTTGTGAAGATTGGGTACCCCAGTGAAAGGAGGTTGTTATTGGACATATGAAGAATACGACATTCCAGAGTATGGTGGTTTCAAATAAGGAGGGGAATTGAGAGACAAACATAGAGGGTATATACCCGGATTGAATGACCGATGAAACAAGGAGGTGGTGGTAGTAGGTATGTGAGGGTGGGACACTCATAGTGACCCTGGTAGAGATGGGAGGTAGAGATTGGGGAATAGAAAGGACAACATTTTGAAATGGGGTAGAGGTTACCGACACCAAGGGTGGTAGCGTTGTGACTAGTATATATGAGACAACAGGTGCGAGATGATGTTATGTTTTGGGTGGTGGATGAAGGTATGGTGGAGACTGCGGGTGCAATAGAGGTGGTGGATGTGGTGGTCAAAGCTAGCATGGGACCTAGCTGCGACACAACTGGGGATAAAATGGGTGAGGTCACCATGGTAGGAGGTGGAGCCGAGGCGGAAGCAATCATTAGGGATGGAGATAAGGATATGGGCATGTCATAGATCAATTGACCCGAGGCATCTCGAGTGGAGGCATGGGTGAGGTAGTGGCTCAAAGCAACGGGATTTTGATCCAGGAGTCATGTGAACTCCATGTCACCTATAGGAATGGTGATAGGTTGATTGGGATCCATGGATGATGAGATGGAAGGTGGTGAAGGACTAGGTGGTGAAGGGCTAGGTGGGAGCGGTAGTCGACTAGCGTGAAATACGAGGGTGCTTTCCTGACTACGGGTCAGCACCATGTGGGTAGGAACTGATTTGGTGAGACTATATTATGTCTGAATGGCATAGAACACAACAGAACTAGGAAAACAATCAACGGTGAGTGAATTAGGTCGGTGGTGAGCTGTAAAATAGCATAGGGTGACTATACGTACCAAAAATTGTAGGGTATTGTACCAGTGGAATGATGTTACACATGCCCCAATGATGATATAGGTCACCTCGCAAGGTGTTCGGATCTAGAAAATCTTGCGAAGTATATGTTAGCATCCCAAATGCTTTATTCATGTTCCTTGTGCTTTGTTTTATTCCTCTGCCCTTCATTTCTTAGCTTTTTTGCCCTTTAGTGACGAAACCGCCGCCCTAGTAGGGTGGTGGTCCTATAACCACCACCCTGCTCAGGGTGGCGGTCCTTCACGCGTTTTCCAGCACGTTCTTTTGATCATGACTTGCGTAAATTTTCAACTTTTACCATCTTTTCTCCACTGCCTTGGCTCGTATTAATGTTTTATGTCCCCTGGAATAGTGTTTCTCCATTGTTTAATGGTAAAAGAGTTCTAATGGGAATCACCTTTGGGTGAATGTGAAATCTATAAATAGCCAACTTGTTTTCAAGCAAATGGCCCCTCAAAACTGCCTCTCAATTTCTCATTTTCCATTGTTTAGTCTCTCAATTCTTGCTTAGAGTTCATTTTGTTTTCATGTTTGCATCCATGCTAGTTTTTCCTTTTCTTTCAGAAGCCATTCAATCTTCTTGCTTTAGTCTTGTTCATAGTTGTTCATACAAATTAGTTTAGAGCAAAGTAGTGTCAGTTATAGATTGCATCCATTAGAGTTACAGGTTGTGTTCTTCATAGAAGGTGGATTCTAGAATCTCTCGGTACTCTTGCGTTGTATTCCCATAATAAATCCCGCTAGGAATTACATATGCCAAGCTCTGTCTCTTGCGTTGTCCCTCTCCTACTCGCATTTTATTCGAGTCTATATCCAAAATGCCATTGTTTGAATACCTATTTCTATTGATACTAGCATATACACGCTCTTCTGGATTCACGTGAACATAAAGGAATGATGAGATCATTCTAAGGGGACAAAGTCATACACTCTTTGGATTCTCCCTTTGTTCTCTAAATTCTAGGTTTTATCTGTCAAAGTTCTAGTTAAAATATATCAAATAGAGTAGTGAAACATTTCATTTCAGTTAAAATTCATTCTCAATATTTCCAGGGAAGTTGTGGGGATTGATAGTTTCTGAGAAACTATGATTCATTCCTCACTTCTGAGGTAGAATCTAGAATCTTTCAATTAAGTTAATCAGCTATCTAGTTATTTAGGATAAACTCACAACTATACGAGCAAGTAGATACATAGGGCTACTTTGTTTTAATTTTGTTATTAGATTAGTTGTCATTTTCTAAATATATTAGATTAGTTTCTCTTTCATTTCCATTCAAAATCTTATCAAAAATACAAAAATAGAATACATATATGTTGTAGATATATCTTGCATAGTTAATTTATTTCATTTCAGTTACGTTTATATTAACCTTGTATGACAATCACGGGACCTAGGGAGCCCAAGGAATACATTTTTGAGCCAATCATGCCTCAACCCCATATTGTTGTAGAAATAACTGACATAGACCAAAATCTTAGAATACAGGTCTTCCGAACAACAACAGACCTACTAGAAATCAGCTCACAGTTAAGGGGATTAAACATAGAAGACGACAAAGCACATACGTTCTGGTCAAGTCAACCAAATTATAGATTACCTTGATAGACATCTGTATGACTGTAGAAGGACCTGAAAGAGAACAAACATTCGGTTGTGATCTACTAGTCCCATAGCTAGATGCAAGATACCTCCTCATTGATATAGACACTAGCTTACGTATCCAAGTTTCCAGAACACCTGTTAGGTACTCTAAGAAAATTGTGCAACTTTTAGTTCTGAACATAGAGGCCGAAAAGGCATACAATTATTGGATACTCGGGATCAAAAGAAGGGATTGATTCTTCACATGACCATAGGAGGTCCACAACAACCATGAACTTATGGTTGTGACCCATAGGTCCCACAACCCAGCGGGCCTACAAATCAACCCAACATTGACACTAGTTTATGCACATTAGTATTTAGGTCTTCTCCACTCCCACCAGACATTATCACACAACTATCATTATTAAACGTAGTAGCTAATCAAGCTAAATATTTCTAGACTAGACTAGAGAATCGTCCATAAAACACCAAAATATCCACTACATATTTAGCCATTCCATTTTCATGACCTTTTCGGGAGGTATATAAGAAGCACCAATAGGTTATCTTCCACGTATTCCACAACCCATAGATCGGATAACGAGAGCTTGATATTGATTGGAGCCTTCGAGTAGCTATCCTCACCGAACTATCTATCACACCGGTTCAAGTTAGGAGGGCCTTCTTTGCCTTAGATTCGCAGATCCCATTATTGCGTGTTGAAGACATAAGATTACCTAACTAGCTTATCTGCATCCCATGTGTATTCCAGACCACCGGCTGTCTCGGCACGACCTCGAGAGGTCGGGTACGGGGAAAGTCACTTGCCGATTATCATCCTTGCATGTCACTTTTCTGTCATACAGTGACCAACGTTGGTTTGGGTAAACTAATGTCGATTAGGCTTAATTGGTGTCGGCTCATAAAGTGAAAAACCAACAGTCTGTTAAATGATGGTCCCAGACTAACAATTTTTCACATGATGAGACGTAAGGTGACTATGATTGAAGTAATGACAATATGAAAGGTGATAGGAGCCTTTTATAGCTCAGAAAGTGAAATAGGTTTCTTTTGGATAGGTATCCAAAAAGACTTCAGACCGATGCCGGTTGGGTTAAACCAATGCCGGTTGGAATGTAACCGGTGACAGTTAAAGATAACCATAGTCGATTCTTGTGAAATTGAAACAGAGATAATAAGAAAGATGGTTGTGATTTAAAAATCTAGTGTTGAATCAAACCCAGAAGTCTGAGAATGATGTAGATGTGGTCCAGGCACACTCAGACGAAGTCAAAATACACCAACTATGATTAGGAGTGTGCAAGGAAAGACAAAAATAATGATCGAAAGATCTCACCTCAAAACGCAAATCAAGCAGAACACTAAGAAAGAACGTTCCTAGAGTTCCTATTCTATTACGTTTGTTCAACTTATGCTATTTGTGTGGACTGACTATTATGAATAGAACAATAGAATTTCTTGGTGAGGAAGGCTTCCTATGAAGAAAGAATTCTAAAGGGTGAGGTTTCAGGAATGTTATGGTGGGGGCGGGCTTCACTCTAAAGTATGACTCGACAGAGTAGCGAGATGGGTGCCCACTATGTCGTGATCATGTGATCACCGGCAGCCTTCTTCGAGTAGGATGTTGTTTAAGAATGTATGTATTTTGAATTTTTGTGTGGTTTGGTAAGACTCAGAGAAAGAGAAAAGGATAGAAGTGTTTTTCTACGATTCGTTTGTCAACCATCAGTTGGTCATGACTTCTAGCGTATAGGTTACCCTCAATTAATGTGAGCTAATGAGCTAAATCAGAATGTAGTGCACTTGTTTTAAACCCAAATCGAAAGTATGATATTCGATGACAAAGATAGATGAATAGGAAGAGGGATGCTCTTTCACTAAAATTTAGAAAACAAGAATAAGAAGGTTCTTTTTAAATACATCAAAAGAAAAGTGTCTTTGAAGCAAGTAGAAAGAAGAGAATGTTACCAAGGAGAAATTTTTAATGTGAATGCTACTAGAAGGGAAACAAACACACACAATTTTTCACCTAGGAATGAAGAAAGATGCAAGGAACCCGAATGGGTCCCACCAGGCGTGCCAAAATGTTTCACCTGATTTCTTAGTTTTCTAAGAAGTACTTGATGAAACAGATAAGGTAAAGGTGGTAAGAGGAATACCTGTTTTGAGATGGTTGAAGGTTATATGCGCACGTATCTGAATTTTGAATCAAAGTGATTGTGAGACCTTCCTTTTGGCTAGGAGGAACTACCTGTATAAGAACCAAAACAAGACCACCAAAGAGAGTTAAACAATATATGCAGTGGACTGCCTAGCATATGCTAGATCCTGGAAGTGCGATACTTCCTAGATGGCTGTCAATCCATTGTTTAAAACAATTCAATGCTGAAATAAAGTAAATATTGTCCTATTGTAGTTTAATACGATTTAGGCATCTCATACAAAATGCAATAGGCTAGATCTAATCTAACATGCTAGGCTAGAAGGAGATCCAGAGGTCAAGTAGGTTGGTTATAGGTGAATCTGAGCTAATAGGCTAGGTTAGATACAGATCTGAAGGTCAAATAGGTGTTCAAGTAGGTATATGTCGGAAAAATGAGGTTAAGTTAGATGTGGGTCACAAACATGTTGTTATTCTGGCAGAGATCAAGCGACATAGAGAATCCTAAACATGTGTGTCAAAATCCTATACTCGTTGTTCCTAATGCACATTAAAATACTTCATAAACCTATTTGGAACCATTAACCATTTTCCTTGCTATAATAGAACACACATTCAATAGTTTAGAAGCTACTAATTGTCATGAACTTGCAATGTGTATTCTAGCCTTTCTCAAAATCCTTGATTATGATTTTCTAGAAATTTATTAATAAAATAATAATGAACATGAAAATGATTCAATTTCTAGTGACATTTGGTCCAAAAAATTGTCATATCACATTCCATGTTAACCCTACTTTAGCACAAGATGACGCTTTCTTTGACCACTCTTGGCTTAAAACAATGGGGTAACACTTTATTAGGATCATGATTACATTATATTTATTTTCAGCAACATGACTATTTCCATTTTACTTGATTGGAAAACTAAAGAAAACTAAAGCAAACCACTTTCCCACATATAGTGCCTTTATTTGATCAACATAATCACCCTAGTAGAAGCACCGCTTTCTCATTGACAAACAACAATAATAAGTCACAAAATAGTATGAAAATGATGAATTTCCTAATACCACTAAAATGTATGAACCATCATATCAATAAAATAAAATATTTTTTCTTACTATAAATACAAATAAAGAGAAGGAAGGAAACAAGATGGAAATGTTTCTCCTCTTTGGTATAACTACAAATAAGATAAAGATACATACATTGATGTCAAGAATGGGGAATGATTAGTAGAAAATGGTAATTTGTTTTTCTTAACACTTCAAATTTACATTTTTATTGTGAAATTAAATTTTTATATATAAAACAATAAATAATATTGATAATTTTTATGCTACTCATTAGAGGTTTTTTCCTCCAACCAATAAACACATGATAAAATGATGTAATTATAATCCGCAAATGTAAAAAAATAACTTTCACAGACTTTTTAGATCATTTATAGACTATGTAGAGTCCTTGGTATTGAAGAGATACATCATTTAGAAGGGTCTCAGTATAGACTTTCCAAAGAGCTCGAGTTAGAAGTCTTATTGGTATAGACTTTTCAAAGTGCATTTATTTTTCATAACACAATGTCAAAATCGTTAAATATGATGTAGAACCATTTACTAAGAAAATAATTAAGAACAAGAATTTTGGGTTCTTCAAGATCTCCTTAAATTGAACCATCTTCAAGGAAAAGGATTGAGCCAGATGAGATTGGGAAGCATTGGAATGGAGGGTAGAGGTGGAAGGAACCCTATTACAATTCTAAACAATTTTCGAGCTAGGATCATGAATAAACAGAATCTTTGATGCATGATTTAGATCATTTTGAAATATGGAAGCCTGGACTACAATAAATGGGATTGTGAGAAACACCAAAGGCTTGAGCAGATGAGATTGGGAAGAGGGACCGGGTCGGTGATTCATAAGGGTTGCATTGGAATGGAGGGTAGAGGTGGAAGGAATATCTTCACCCAAATTAGGCTTTTAACTGATTGCATTTTGCCATAAAAAAATGAGATTTTCATTGAAAAAAACATTGAGATTTAGGTTTATTTCTCTTACCATCAAATTAGGGTTTAAGAGCCTATTCTAAATTGTTGGAATTTTTTAGTTGCAAAATTGTAGTTCCTTTCCTTGACCTCAAAAGTTATATTGTTTAAAAGCGTGCTCTTCAACATACTAATTTAGATAGATAATAGAGGTAAATTCCAAATCTCTTTTCATGTATTCATCCAATAAATGCAAAGTCCGATCTCTTTGTTAAAATTGAAAGAAAAACAAATTAAAATATCATGTATTT
Organism: Taxus wallichiana var. yunnanensis; assembly: GCA_018340775.1. NCBI lineage: Eukaryota > Viridiplantae > Streptophyta > Pinopsida > Cupressales > Taxaceae > Taxus > Taxus wallichiana. The sequence goes on along the minus strand of CM031236.1, from coordinate 507,496,773 downwards.
ATTTATTGAATTAAAATGTTAAGCTGTCGAATAAATTATCGGCATGAGTTAAGACCGAGAAGCTCAAAAAAGGACAACAAAAGAAAGACACAATTACAAATTCAACTTCCTAAGAAATTTCATGCGATCATCTTTGACCTTTTTGATCAATGTTGTGGACAAGATTCTTCTAGGTTGTGCAAACCTTGAAGAAGAAGAAATTTATGTGTATATTGTGGGCGACATATTCAAATAAGAAGGCCCACGTGGATGATATATGCACGATGTGGGGTTCAAATTCATGTACAATTAGTGGGTATGTGATCATAGAGGGAAAAATTCCCTATACCACTATCATTTAGGTATTAGATAGACATGTTCAATGTTATGCGCATTTATATTCATTGTCTCATTGTACTAGCTTGCATTTAGAAGTGTAATGAATCGGTTCATATGAACCCGAGAGACATATGTAATGTTGAACTCAGTTATCAATCTTCTTTGCATTGTGCATGTGTTTCACTTTATATTACATTTCCATCTTGAAGTTGATAGCATTTATGGAGTTAAAAATATTGCAATACCTATAGGGGTCTGTGACAGTTAGCACATTTTACCCCTTTCATCGATCAAAGATTCACTATGGAAAGCAAAAGGAAAAAGGACCCTTTGGAGAGAGAAGCGAGCCCATTCCATGCCTTCCTAGACCACTATGAGATTGTCCAGAATGTAGCATCCTTTAACAAATCCAAATTGCTCGAGCTGGACAATATTAGGGAGTAGAGGAGTCACTTGCAGAGCCAAAGCCTTAGCCAAAATTTTTTAGGAAACATTAAGAAGAGTAATATGTCTCCAATTGGATACGAGCTTGGGTTATGTGCTTTAGGAATGAACTTAATATTACCCATGTTAATAAGAGGCCCCAGAGACTAAGTTTGAAGATCTTGTAGTAAATCCCTGTCCAACAATATGCCAAGTTGCTTTGTAAAACTCATAGGGGAAGCCATCGACCCGGGCGACTTATCATTGGCAAGAAAAAGAAGGGCATTATGAAGCTCGTCCGAGAGATAGAGAAACATCACAGTTTGGCGATAAAATTGTTTGTCTATTATTCACTTCTAATATTTATTTCTTTAGAAAACATGTTTGTTTGAATGATTACCCAAATAACCTTGAAGAGTGCATGAAAGAAGATAGTCAATTCCCCACTTGAAAGCCCTCCCAAATACCAATTTTCATTTGCGTGCAACATTCCTTACCAACAACAATAATACAAGAGTAATCATTTATCATTTAGTTTTGTGTATAACATATATTTACCATCACAAGGAAGATTTGACCCAAAAGAAACACATAAAAAACAACAAATGAAAACTTAGCACTAGGTTTTACAAAATATGAAAGAAAAGTGGAATTCACCTAGGATTCAAAGGCAAAGTGTTGAATCAATAGATACACACCTTTGAAGAGTTCCATATTTACGAGTAGAAGAAAGTAGAGACATCCAAGCTAAACCCATATCTCATGTTAATATCAACCATATTACAAAGCGAACATAATCAATCCCTGGCAATAGATACACACTAATTATCCTGGCTTTTGTTGGTCTTCACGGAAACTAGTGAAGGGTTAAGAAGCTTGCTAAGAGGAAAACTAGTCTCCAAGTGGGAGATTGTTAGGTTGTGGAGCCTATTTTCATGTGTGTAAGTGTTAAATACTGTACACTAAGAGTACTGTACACTTTTCATGTATCCTCGCCGAGGTTGGGCGCTGACCACAGAAAAACAAATTGGGCCTTAAAACGTGCCTGATATATCAAGAAACGTGATTTTCTCATATGGGCGGGATTTTGACCCATAGGTTTATGGGACGGTTTTTGCCCATGGTTTTGATAGCCACGGTTTTGTAAAACTGCTTAAGCAATTGTCTATTTATATGGTTTTATGCATATGATAGTAAAATGAAAAAAAACATTGCAGATGTGTTTTGAATTTGGGTGTGAATTCTGCAGAGTTCGTTGAGCATAGCTCCAAACAGATCTGGGTATTGTATTGAGAGAGTGGTGGCTTGTAATAAAATCTGAGCAAGTGATTCTTGGTGGACGTAGTCCAAATTGGGTGAACCACGTTAAATATTGTCTCTTTGTGTTGGGTTATTTTATTTTGCACTTTTATTTGAGATCTTTAATATTTTTGAATATTAGTCTCTCATTGTGATTCGTGAGGGATTACTCCGCATATTTTATCCCTTATTTCCTAACACTTATAAAAAAAAATGCCGCTTTGGACCAAGATCTGAAGTGTGTTAAGGAATTCAATGATCGGCCATGTTTGTGATATAGCTTACACTTGTTGCAATGCACGTAAATCCCTATCATTCAACTAGATTAGATGCACATGATATTAAACCGATTCTGATTGCCTAAAGAAAATGTTGGTTTCCAGCTGCATTTTGCTCTTCAAATGGTTTTAGAGCACATGAAAAATCAACAGAAATCACCTCAGGCTTTTCCGCTATGGAAAGCCACGAAGACATGGATTCCTCTCATAGAGCATTTCTTTTGCTTTCAGCGAAACCGAGAAGCCTACTTCCATGAACGTATTATATAGCTTCAATCAGATGTTTTGGGAGCAATTTTCATTTGTTCAGGTTGGCAGTCAAGGAATAAGCCTTGTTGTTTATTAACACATATGGTATAATTGTTTTGAACGAATAGAATTCATCAAAAACAAAAATGTTCATTTTGAATGGCGAAATTGGATGTTATTGCTTTGAGGTTTGTATTATTGGTTTGAGGTTTGTTTTACGTGTGGGTGATTTTACTTTGGCTGGTTTATTCATAGCAGGAACCGAAATTGGGAGTTTATTTGATTGTTATTTATAGTGTATTAATTATATTGCGTATATGAAGCTGCAAGATTAAATAAAGTGCATTGTTTTGTAAATTAAAGCCCAGTCTTTGAAGTTGTATATGAACTGCAAGATTTTTAGTTGTTTAACAAGAAAGACACCTTTGACCAACCATCTTGGGTTGGAGAAAATGGATTTCTTGACCTAAAATTACTTCACATATCTATTTCAAGAAACACAATAGAATGCATCCTCAACCTCCTTTCTCGGCCAAATGTGATGTTTGTTGCCTTTGCCTCAACAATGTTGCTTTTAGGCGTTAGTTGTAGTATTTTTTATGATCATTTTCCTTTTTTTTTATTTGTGATTAACGAGAGAATTGCAATTTTAGGAATTCAAGACGTGTGAAAAACCAATAATCTTTAAATTAAAGAACAATAGAGGGTTTACCCCAAATTTTATTTACAATATAACGAGTATACAAATAAATGTTTTGATAAATCCTAGAAAAATATAGGGATTTTAGTTTTAATCTTGAATACAAATTGATGGGAAAAATATAGTAATTCGGTGTTTTACATAGAAATGTGGGTTCGGCGCACGGTGGAGGAATTCAAAATACGGGTTGTATCGGAGAATGATTTGGCGAGGCCGAAAGAAGAGGTTCCTATCGTGGGATAATCTTGAATGAAATGGCCTCGACTCTGCATCTTTGTAAATGTACCCATCTCGTGGTGCTTTCCAAGTCATGCGCCAATGCCAATCATCGTTAGTTTTCTTCAGAATTCGCAAGTCTTATGTCCTCCTCTTCTCGGAAAGTGGGGAGGAAGATTTCTCATGCTCTTATTTTCCTTCATCTTGACTTGCTGCAACCATCATCTTTATCGAGTATATAATCTCTCTGGGTTGTATATTTCTTCACTCAAATCCTAAGCGTACATTAATCCGTAACTTTGCCATTATCCACAAAAATGACTTAATTAACCTTGAGAATCAAACACCAAAAATGGAGACATTCATTGTATTTATTTTCAATCGTGCCTCGCTTTATACTCATTTCAACTATAATTAAACCGTTGTCTTATATTTAGAAATCAAAATGCTTTATTCATAGGAGGTGTTTACTTTGAAGAAGGCATTGCTGGAAAGTGTCAAATTCCGGCGATTAACTTTACAGGTTGCCTGATTTTAGATATTTTTTTACAATCCAAGATATTTTTCTACAATCTTAGATATTTTTACTATCCTAGATATTTACAATCCTCAATTCATTTCAAATCTCTTAACCCTGCTATAAATTTGATATTTACAGTCCTGGTGGTTAAACAGATCCAATGGCCATAATGCCATTTCTGCTCCTTGCTCTCAGAGATACATATCTCCATGTAAAGCCTTCTTAGGAGATAAATGAAGCGGTCAAAAAACATAAATTACGGTGGGAAGAAGATGCTCTGTTCTTGTGGATGCCAGAAGGGTTTCTCTGAGAGCAAGGAGCAGAAATGGCATTATTGGTTTTTGTAAATTGCAGATGAAAGGAAAATAGATGAGCTCAGAGATAACACTGGGAGGAGACGTTTTCAGTGTGATTGTGCAGCCTGGTTTTACGCATACATGAGCCCTGAGAGAATGACCACTACGATGGATACACGGGGGACATTTGTTACGGGGAACTGCCATTGCTGCCTCCTTCAACTTCGCAGGAGTTTCAGAGCTTTATAAGGTGTTTCTGAACAAAGACGACCCTTGGATATACCCTTTAACGTGAACCCAATTTGTCCTAGATCAATATATTTGGTCGAGCACAAGTTGTGACTGTAATCATTTTTACTTTACGAAAAACAGTGGAGACTATAAACTATTGCTTTTGGAAGATACGATTTAAAATTAGAATTATAAGTACTAAACAATTCATTTCTAGGTACCTTTTTTTCAATATCAATACTGCAAATAAACAAAGACTTTTTAGATGAAAGTCCTTCCTTGGAATGAGATGAAAAAAAATGCTAAGGTAAAAAAATAAGAGAGGGCACTAACAATTTATCTCATAATACAAAGATGCGAACCAAAGGAGCTCAGAATATATTCAGTCCCACCAATATTTATATGGGTGTGTAGTGAAACAGTTTATGCATGTAATTAATAATTTCACAAGTATAATATATGGTAAGATGTTATGTATCAGTATTTAGCACAACCGAAACTATAATTATTCTTGCCAACATACATGTTCACCTTTTCAAATTTTAGGGAGAGTTCTTTTTCTCTGCTCACATCTTCCCTCCCTCGTGATTCTAAGGACTCTTGCTTCAGCTTGTGTTGTTCTAAAGACTCTTTAAGTTTCTCAGCCTGAAAATTTTGAATTTGTAAATTGCAAATGTTACAGTCAAACAAATTATCCAATAACTTCCATCATACAAAGCCCGTCTGTAAACAAAAAAGTTATGAAAATTAGTATATGAATCAAAATAATTAAGGTATGGTTTTTTTGTAACTGAATAAATGGACATCAAACAAAAACTTAAACTATGAATAGCTCTCCTACCATTTGCAGTCCAAGGAATCAAACAATCACAATTAAAATATATTGATGTTGTGCCTTGGATATCTCCTGAGATATGTGTCAATTGTTTATTCACTAAATAGATGTAAAATAATCTATAAAGATTTTTAAAATTTGAGGAAAATAGTTATTGCATCAGTTCCAGCTTATCGTATATGATATCAATGGAAATAATATAGACCAAAGAAATATAATTTTTATAGCCCATAGAAGTGATTTTAATATATAGCTTGAACCTTTGTCCACAAATATCTATTTCAAAATTGTCAATTTATCAATTGATAGCATCAAGATATCTCTGCTAAAGGTTGTAATTTTGTGTTTTCATATATATGCACAAGCATAATAGAAATTGTCTTCTAACAACAAGAGTTTGTTGTTTAAGGAACATACTTGGAAACATTTCTTAAAAAGAGTCAAATATGTATTTCTATAATAGAAAAAAAAGTTAACATATGTATATTTAATATACACATACATACATATTTTAAAATTTTCATTTCATTTTAGATAGTGACAAAATGAATTTGTACATACAATGAGAAATTATTTATTATATAAATATGACTGCACATTCTGAGGAGTTGCCAAATCAGTTCTTGTTGTAATTCAGACGGTCTGAGCCTTACTGATATTCTGATAATTTATCAATGGTTGCAGTCTTATTAGTTCTTTACATGCATCTATAAAAATTCTCAACGTGCACATTTAAATCGGAAATACATTAGCTTCACTTCCTGTCATTCCATCAACTTGTAACTCTTGTTTTTAATTTATTTATTGGTTCACGTGTTATGTAAGTTTTAATTGTCTTGTTTTAACTTTTTAGTGTGTTGTGTCAATAAGTTTTTTTATTTAGTATTTAAATACGTGTGCCTGGAAAATAAATAGTTTGTTCTTATAAAGAGTCAAATTATCTTTTGGAGTCTTTGTTAAAGTTTGTTTTTTAAATGTTAAGTCTTACGTAGTTATAATTTTTTTAAAGTGAAATGCTTTAAAAGTGAAATGTGGGGTAATTCTTTTGTTTAGTTTTAGTTTTATATTTGTTTAATACGTTTTAGTATTTATTTTTTAATTTTGATTTTATGTGTTTATTTTAAAATAAAGTCATTGTATTAGTCTTATGGTGCATTTTCTCTGGAAGTCAATTAAAGAATCCGATGTGTGATGGGGAGAGGACAATATAGTAACTTCCAACAAAAAAACATTGCCTACTATGCCTTGATGGATGTCCGTACGTTGCTATAAAGCTCGTATTTTGTTATGGGCCACACGTATGTTGGTATAGGTGAGTTGATCGGGGTGAATATACAGTTGTTTTATTTGATGAAACAATCACAATGTCTCTTGACGATGACCATGTCTTCTGTAAGATACAACTATGATATTCATTTAAAAGATAACATGTTGTATCATTTGGTTGAACACTTGGCGTTTATTTACAAAAGTTCATATTTTGGCATTTAAATGTTCCCAAAGCGTAGACAACAATCCCATTTTGTCAGTATCCTTCAATCACTTCATTCCATGAGATGACATATCTCTAGGGAATTTTATGTTTGGTGGGTAGATGAGATTAAGAAACCTGCCAATGATACCCAAGATGTTGTAGCGGAAGAGCATCTCCACACTTCTTATAAACGAGGCTTCCATCTTTGTGTTCTTATCCATCCGATTCTACTCCTGTTGTACATATTCATCAGCTTTTGCAACCGCTTGCACCACTCGAGTACTGAGAGAATACATTTGCCAAACATACTCCTCGCCTTGTTTCACCATATGCAACAAACAAGGATCCAACCCAATTAGTTTAAATTTTCCAAAGTACTCCCAACCTGTGCCAAAATATAGAGGAATTTTGTTAGATATAGTTGCAAATGTTTTGATAGACATGTATGCAGAATGTGGAACCTTACATAAAGACATGTGAACTGTTTAGCAAAATGTAACTTATGTTCTTCGCTCAAACATCTATCATAGATCATAGAATATATTTTACATCCAAACCATATTATACACATACAATTCAAGCCCTCTCGGCGTAACTTGCAACTCATTTGCAATTTCTAGTAAATAAATCTTCATTCATACGCGCTGTGTGCAGTGCATTTTTTTTAACTAAAATTACTGATTCTATATTTAATTTGTTAGCTATAATTAAACTTTGACTTAGATTCATACGTTGCGCTACGCGGATCTCTCTTTTCATATTTTCATTTTAACTATTTACGCGGATATACTTTTAAAATGTTTATGGAAAAGGATATAATTGTAATTTTATTAAATTAATGTTAAAATAGTGAATTTTAAGATGATGGATTTGTCATAAGGAATAGTTGGAGAAATCCCCAATGTCCATGGAAGAGATGTAAGATTCTAAAGGTACATTTTATAATATTTGTAAAATATTGTTGTAGATTTGGAGGTTAGTTAGGGTATCGGGTTCTCATAAGTATTCAAAATCAATAGAGGGGAAGGAAAATTATTGGAAGGTCCTACAATGACTTGTTGAGGTTGAGATGCCATTTACAAAATTTGGTTTTGTGTGCGGGTCGTGTTATTGTTGGTGGTGGTTTGTACAAGAGCAATTTCATTCATCACTTTGACAATCACTAGGTTGTTATCAAGTGGTGGATTTTGTCTAGAAGCGAGGAAGAGGATTGTTGATATTAGTGTTATTGGTGGGAGGATTATTTGTAGAATTTCATGGTGACTTAACTAGTATTTCTATGAAATATCTAGTTTGGAGATCTCAAACATACAAAAAGCCATCCTCATTAGGAGTGACATACACATTGTGGTCCAAGCCCTAGAAGAGATTTTCAAGAATTTATTGGGTTATTTAAATCCTATTACCTTCGAGTGGTTGAGATAGTGAAAAAGTGCACTATGGATGGTTTCCCTCAATGGTGGGTACAGAAGGGAGAAAGACCATGTAAAATCAGAATGGGATGAAGGCTTGGTTGAAAAACCCTAAGGGGTGACATGATCATAAATGATGATAAGAAGTTATAGGATCTAAAAGAAGAAATAAGTACGATAGATAAGAAGGTGATGATAAAGTGTACGAGCTAAGAGAAAATAAAATGATGAGAAGTTGATAGGATAAGAGATAATGAAATGTGTGGGGACCCACTCAATGGTGGAGTAAGATTCGCATCGGGCTTCTTGAAATGTATGCTAGTTAAAATGATCAATATGATTATCTTCTCTCTTCTCAATAATATAGATTAGGATATAAGTAGAAGACCATTTTAGGGCCAACACCCAAGCCAAGGATAATGCTAAGGGGCCTAATGGTCATGGATCTAAAAGATAATACAATCTATATTCATATCAAAAGTGTGGGGTTCCAAATCTTAAGTACGAGATAGAGCGGTGTCTTACTAGAATCATAAGATTCCAATAGAAATGATTATAAGCAAGAGATATATCATATCTAGGCAAAGGGTTTCAATGTCACGTGGCGACCACAATAGGAAAAAATGTATTGGGAATACCAATGTGACTTAATCTTTCCCCTAACGAGACCCCTTGGTATATGAGACACCATAGGAAAAAAATTAAGCTTGGGTTCAAATAAAGAATTCCAGGCCCGATGCAGATGCTTTAACCAAGTGGAGGGAGAGGATTGCAAATTCCATCTAGAGTTGAGCTTATTTAAGGCGAGGTGATATTGGTGAGAGAAGGGAGTAAATAACTTCATAATTATATTGAACAGAGGGATATCCATATTATATCTCCAATCCTTCTACCAAGCACAAGGCGGTTAAAGGCCCAATTTGTGTAGCATAACATCCAACATGAAAGACTAAATTGCCAAAATTGAAGGCAAATCCGAATTGGCAAGGTGGAATTTCTATTTCAACTTAGGCCAGGGAAGCCACTCTCTGCGAGAAACCAAGTCCCTAATAATGGAGATGCCTTTCCAAGTAATCCGCACTTCCCGAATATTCAATGTTTCCCCAAGAGGGAGGATGTCGAAGAGAAACAAGGCGACCACTAGATATTATGCTCGTTGAAGGAGAGACCAATCTCGAAGCCATCACCCATCCACCACATTAGATGCTTAACCGATTCCAAAGCCTTGTAAATGCTCTTAACCAAAAAAGTACTAGGTATTTTAATCGACACTCTAGTAATTAATAAAGTTTGAAACCCTATGTTTTTCCATCATTTCTTACCAAAAGGCGCACAAAAAGAGATACAATGTCGCAAAAGAATCTGTCAAGCTTGGTTTCCCTAAATGCAACGAATGACCCATTTGGCAAAGAGAGAGATACTCTACCTATACACATCAACAACACCCATACCACCATGCTCCCAGGAAGCATACAAATGTCCCAAGGAACTCGTGAAACCCACCTTGCTCGTAGCTTGACCAAAGAAAGTATTGCAAGAGCTTATCTAGCTTGTCAAAAGAAGCTCGTGACGGACACCAACACGCCACATAATAAACCTCAGTTGCAGTAAGAATTTTGGTACAAACTTGGAATTTAGTGTACAACTTCGTGGAAGCCACCGACAATAAAATCACCACTCCATTTTTGTTGTTATTGGGTACACACACACGTTTGTGGGTGTGTATATCCATCCTTGTGAATTTACATGCATGTTATTCGGCTTTGTGTATGTGTAGCTAGATAGTGGTTGATAAGGACTCTTCCTCTAGAAGGTTAGCTGTATATTCACATCCAAATGTGAATTAGAAAATTTTAGAACAACAGGAAAAGATGTGATTTTACAGCAGAGTATATCTCATTATTTTGTGCCAGTTGAATGTCGGAGAACAATATACACATGTTTGTATATATCATGTTGCTGAAATATGATAATAAATATTATCTTCTTCATTATTGTTGTCTAGTTTCCACTGGTAGAAGAGATGTTATAGTGGGATTCCATCATTGTCTACATTCAACGGATTAAAATCACCGAAGACCGTTTCAATTCTAATGTTGAGATGTGCATCGTGTGTAAACACACCTTTGAAGAACGCATACGACAAATTCCCTATAAGCATGTATCCCAGCATTATTGTATTTTACCTTGGCTCGAAGTGCACTCTAGTTGCTCCGTTTGCCACTATGAAATGCATGTGGAAGACATGGATTGAAACATGTCTTATTCTTGGTCTCTCGAGTAGGTATATTCATTTGAATAGGTCCTAGTGATTGCAATTTAGGAATGACCTCGAACTTCCCCTCTGACCCCATGCCTAAAAATATCATGTTTTTTCGAGATGAAGAAAGGGACGATGAACCTTCAAAAAAATTAATTCAAGGAAAAAAAATCAAGAGTGATCAACAAAGAAAATTACTTTAGCACTATCACATCCAAGGCATGTTTAATGGCAAGCTCCAGTGTCTCGATTTCTAAACATCCCAAAAACATCTCAAACCCAAACATGCGTAATTGTGGAAAGAACATAGAAGAAGATGTTTGAGGTGGAGCAAAGAAGCGATTTGAAAGGCGTCTATAAGTGTTGAAGCAATGTGTCATTAATGGATGGATGGTGGCGAAGAATGACATGAATTTTAAAGGCGAGGAGTGTAGAATGAGACCTCATGATCTTTATGACGTGCTCCCCTCCGGCCCCTCTCGTGCTCATGATATCGTCACCCTATATAAATTCGAAGATAGATTTACAATAAACTACTTTTGGTTTTTGCTAAACATGGTTTTCAGAATGTACTCATATTTTTGGGATCCATGGAGACCCCAATTTTTTTCCATCCATGAAGGCCCAAATTGTAGCGTGCAATGTAGAGAAAAGGGCCAATAAAAAGGAGTAGAAATGTGGCAATTATGTAAAGAAGAATAATAAACATAAAAATAAAGAAATCATGTATTTTCCTAGCAGCTATGAGTAATGATAACAATTGTTGACAAGTTGGACAACCTCAAGCTTCAATTGTTGAAAACCCTTTACTCTCTTGTTGGCATATCATTTACTCACAACATGGGGCAAACTGACTCATGATAGGTTGATTATGGATCTTTTGCAACACAAACTTTTTCTTTGCATCGACCACAAAGTCATGGTTTGCACAAATTTTTGGGTTAAAACATGTCTTGTTAATGGTGTTCTTAGCTCTAACAATCTCCCTTGAGTTATGGACATAAACACATAAATATTATAATTTAGAAGGATATATCATCAACCAAAGTTTATTCCTTACAACTTGTCGATGGCTCCTACCCTCCCCATGATCGATACGTGGTGTTTTTGTATTCTTCAATTTCCATTTCCACTCACCTATACTTCTCTTTCGGCGTTAACATCGCACACCTCACATGCGATTGATAGTAGTCCATTTTCCAACCCTTAAAACTCGGCTTTTCCACACACCCAATGTGGCCTATGATAACTCGGTCATATATATTTCACAACGAGCAAGGGAGTAGAAAGTGGTCCAAGCCATGTCTTTATCTACGGTGGCCAATCCTTATAAATAATTCCTTGCATTTGGTTACCCCCACGTAAGTGAGATTTTGGAACTCCCACCGCCTACTTTTAAATGGGACACCCATGTGTATATGGTGGGCGACATATTCAAATAAGAAGGCCCACGTGGAGGATATATGGGCAATGTGGGGTTCAAATTCATGTACAATCAGCTGGGTATGTGATCATAGAGGGAAGTATTCCCTATACCACTATCATTTGGGTATCAGATAGACATGTTCACTGGTATCCACATTTAGATTCATTGCTTCATTGTACTAGTTTGCATTTAGAAGTGTAATGAATCAGTTCATATGAACCCGAGAGACGTAGGCAATGTCGAACTCCATTATCAATCTTATTTGCAGTGTGCATGTGTTTTAATTTACATTGCATTTCCATTTTGAAGTTGATAGCATTTATGGAGTTTAAAATATTGCAGTACTATAGGGGTCCGTAAAGTGAAAGTTAGCACATTTTACCCCTGTTTTACGGATCAAAGATTCACTATTGAAATCAAAAGGAATTCCTAAGAAATGAAATCTTTCACCACTCTTAATGCACTTCCAGGATAGGTTGTCATCCAATCAGGCACGGGCAAGAGATTTGGCAATACCCCAATGACTTGGCAAGTTGCATCTTGGATCTAGACGCCTTACCAAAAATATCAAGGTAAGAGAACACCTTATGAACATTCATTCATTGCAACTCCGAGAGTGAGGAAGGATTCATCGGCAAATTTGCCATTGATAAGTTGGAGTCGATGATCGGGGAGATAAATGCCTCTTATCGACCTTGTTTTGCTCTGTTAGAAATAAGATATCTAAGCGCATCAATGGTAAGAACAAAAAGAGCAGGAGCTAATGGGCACCCCTAACGTATAGATCGAAATAACTTAAATTATGGTGATTTGTGTCCATTAATGGTGAGACAAGAAGAAGCATCTGCGAAAAGAGTGCGAACAACATTAATAATTTAAAATTCTCCAAAACCTAGAGCTTTGAGCATAGCGATAACGAAGGGCCATTCTATGCAATCATAATCCTTCTAGAAGTAAATATTTAGAAAAAGGACCCTTTTGAGAGATAATCGAGCCCATTCCATGCCTTCCTAGACCACTATGAGATTGTCCGAGAATGTAGCGGCATTTAACAAATTCAAATTGCTCGGGCCGAGACAATTTTAGGGAGTAGAGGAGCCACCCACAGAGCCAAAGCCTTAGCCAAAATTTTGTAGGAAACATTAAGAAGAGTAATAGGTCTCCAATTGGATATGAGCTCTGGGTTACTTGCTTTAGGAATGAACTTAATATTACCCATGTTAATAAGAGACCCCAAAGACTAAGTTTGAAGAGCTTGTGGTAAATCAACAATATGCCAAGTTGCTTTGTAAAACTCATAGGGGAAGCCATCAGACCCAGGCGACTTATCATCGGCAAGAAAAATAAGGGCATTATGAAGCTCATCCAGAGATAGAGAAACATCACAATGTTTCTTGTCTGCATACTAAGTTTACGAGGAACCACCTCAATGCATTTCTAAAGATCCCCGTGAATTTTAGCCGAGGGACTTTGAGCTTGAAAAACCAGGGTTTAATAATCCACAAATTTAGAAGAAATATCCTATAGGGAAGTAACCCGAGAGTGAGCCAATTGGATAGATTTATACTCCAAAGCACCCCGGATGGTTCAACATCAAGACATTCAAATAAAATTGTGTGTATGTCACTTTTAAAGAGACCCAATCCATGTAATAGTGAAAGAGATTGGAGTATGATCGACAAAATAATGTCCTGGCCACGTAGTAACATGAGAATAACCACGTGTAGCCAACTCAAACCTCTACTATTGAGATATCATGACACAATCTAGCCATTTGAGAATGCGTGCGATCCTTCTCGAAAATTGGACCAATTAAACCACTTTTGAGAAGTAAAGTTTTGCCACCTTTTAAAAAGTGGATCTTTAATACCCCATCTCTTTTTAAATAAAACCATGGTTCCCACTCTCCAATGCACCAATGCATCGAGAGAACCCCGATTTATCCTTGGGATGTTTCACCATATTAAAGTCTCCACAGAAAAGCCAATATGAAAGAGGCATATTATCCCCCAACCATCGCCATAATGCCATCCTTTCGGGCCATCATTAGGGGCATAAAGATTTAATATACCAAAAGAAAAACCATTAATATTGAAAATCACCCACACGGCCCTGTTGTCAGGATCATGACCCGTGGCAGTGATCATGGCAGAAAATTTGGGTGACACAGAAATAGAAACTCCACCTTTGCCTTCCAAATGTGAAGAGAAAAAATGCAAAAAATTCGACACAAAAGAAGTTAGAGAAGATTGAAGCAAAAACCTCGTAATTTTCACTTCGCAAACAAATAATATCAAGATTACCAATAAGATTACAAGCATGCTTCACAAAATATTTTCGGGAGGATTCCGTGAGACCTCTAACATTCCATGAGAGACAATTCATGGAAGGTCAGACATAGAAAACTCCCCCGCCCATCCTGCAACATAACCAAATTTAAAATTCCAAAACTATTGGAGAGAAAAACAAATTGGTTTGAATCGAATGGATCCTTGAGAATGGTGTAACGTTTAGACCTGTTCGCCCAACGTTCCTGTAGAGTCATGAGGAGCAATCCGAGATCGACATTGGGAAGAAGACAAAGTAGCCACCATCCCAGTATTTTGTTTTGGTGGAGTGATATGGATCGAACTACAAAGTAGGGTTGAGCGAGTGCGGGAAAGTGTAAAAAAATGTTTAGGCTCATGACAAATCACACGGCCAAGGGGTCGAAAAATACCATTTAAGAAAGGCCGAGTTGTAGGGGTAATCCTAGAAGCTCAACCCAGAGAAGAACTCGAAGTGAGACCTGATTCAGGTTGAAATCAGGGCTCCATCTAGACAAGACAAGCAAGGTATTACCAATATACCAACACGAGGAGCATTCTAAAAGCAGTTGGACCTGCGATGGTTCATGAAAAGTAAAAAAATAAAACCCTTTGGTAAGATTCTAGACACCAATTACTTGGACGCCAATGGACTCCCAATGGGATTTAATCCAGTTTTGGAGATACGAATCAGACGGGATGTGACAACAAAAATAAACAACCAAACAATTGTTATGGTAAAATTGCACAACATGATCAACAAAAGAAAGCTCAATAGTAACATCCGGGGGAGATTTATACACATTACCTCGTCATAAAATTTCGGGACAAACTTTCTCACTCGTTTGGGAGCCATCGTCACCACCGTTTGCAACTGATGTTGGAACGAGATGATTAGCGACCATTTTAAAGGGCTAACGCTGCCCAAAATGGGCGGAATAAATGCCCAAGACACTATGCAAAAAGGAAATAATAACATTAAAAAGCTTGAAAGGACCGTAACAATAAGACTAACACAAGCATAATCATGCAAGGAAACCCAAGGAGAGCCAAGTAGAGCCCACTCTTTATTTTTTTAATATTTCCCGAAAGGCATCAACCTTTAGAGTTTCTCTTGCTAGAAATTGTCAAATTCCTGTGGATTTTTCTAGGCAATCTTTTCTCGGCGGTTGTTTCCAGGAAATCTTTTTCGACAACATATGGCTTGATTTTTCAAACACCTAGTGGTAATGGTAATAGAGGAAGACAAGTGACCAAACAAGCATAAAAGCGGCAGAGGAAATCATTAGAATGGTAATAATTTAGTGCAGAAAACTGAAGGCTCTAAACATGTTATTATGGTAGTGTTTCTCAACAGGATTTTTCAATGTGGATTTTCCCGGTAAACACAGTTTCTAGTGAATGAAAAATCAAGGCGCCTCATCTTCCCGAAATATTGTCTTCTCCATCAGATCTCCACCTGAGCACATCTCCATCACCAAACAGACAATCCTTATCCTTACGAAAGTCATAGAGTTGGTCACTTTTTAAATTCCCACACACATATTGTGAAATGGCGATCTTGCTTGGAGACAATCCTTGTTAAGAAAATTACGCAAGTGATATTTCCGAAGGTTTTACGAGAATAACTCCAAAAAATGGAGTTTCAAAATAGGTCATGGACATTTACAAGTTCCTTCGTAGATATGTCTGCAAAATGTGGGAGCATGCGCATTATTTGACTACATGTCCAAAAGATATGTCATCTCATGGACTACACCGGTGATTCTGGGATTGCGAGATTGCAGAAAAAGGTTTTCGGACTTTCAGACCGAACCATTCCTAATTTCCGACATGTATTATTATGGTAGAGTGGTTTTTATTATGTGGGCGTAAGTAATGGAGATTTGTAGAAGAATTTGGACGGACTTGTGCCATTGTAAAAGATGAGGAGTTTTTATAATGAACTTGTGCTCACTTTAATCGAGGGAGGGAGGCCTTACGAATAAATTTTGGCAATATAATATTTCAATTAAAACATTTTCAAAAAATGATTTATGATATAAAATCCTTTCTCTCCACTTGGCCCTAGATACTTACATATCACCCAATGTATTTTTAAAAAAATAAGAGCTAATACTAGATGGAATTTACATTCTTCCTCTTCCGTCTGGCTTCGCCACCTCCATCATGCTTGGAAACCTTTCTTTAACCAGAAGTTGAATTTATTTCTCTGGTGCCTAATCTACCAAGCCCTCCTTGGGGGAGAATGATGAAGCCACATTGGCATCCCCAACCCTAAATTCCTATGTTGTGGTCATCTTGAATCCTTTAAGCATGTTTTTAGGTTTTTCCCGTGTTCAAAGTGCTTAGCGTTGGATACACTCCCTTTTCCAACCTTATCATCCTAATTTTTTTTATTGGAAGACTGCCTTCTTTGGAGACTACACTAATCGGCCCGCTTACATTGCTTCTATTTGGAAATTTTTATGTCTCGTTATTCTCTTCCAACTCTAGAAGGCTAGGAATAATGCTTTGTTTCAGCAATGTGAGCCCACTTTGGAGATTTCTATTAATGAAAAAGTGGCAATTCTCTCTTGTGTGTGTCGCGCAGATCCGGGCCCATGCTATAAACGTGGCTCTAGAGTTTGCTCACCTTCGTAGTTGTTTGATCATTGGGGTAGCGCGTCATGCACCATGACCCGGTCCTTCTCGATGATGATATGTGTCCTCTGTCTCTTGCTCGCCACCTAGACGTCCACAACCACACTCGCGACCACTCTCGGAGTGACCAAATTTCTCCTCCATGAGACTCGCCTCGGCCCTTCCTCTTAGGGCCCGATTAGAGCCCTCCATGTGAGGTAAAGATGTCGCCAGTTCTTCAAACAGAGGTTCTCCGATTGGGGAGCACCTGAGGTTTGGTGGTTCACCTCCACTTGGTTGGGGGATTATGGTTCCACTCGTGTCAACCGTCGGATCATGATAGATGGATGGTCAACCCCCCCGTTGATGAGCCTCATACACTCGGCTTCATTCCGCCGAGAGATGATCCACCACCACCTCCAAGTGTCGTTGCTCGTGTGTTTAGCATTGCCTTAATGTAGTCTCTTTTTGGTTGGTTTTGTTTCGCCCTCATGGTCGTTCTATGTTGCCCTCATGGTTTTTTTTGGTGCCTTCGTGGCTTCTTTTGTACTGCCCTTTGGGCCTTGTTGGATTTTGGGTCGTGTTCTCTACCGACCACCCTTTACTATGTAACACTTTGTATTATTATGTTTATAATATAAAGGCGGTTCCAATAGTAAAAATAAGAGCTAATAGAGTACCCAAATACGAAAGACATGTTTAAATATTGAGAACTAATTTTATATTGAAGTCATTTGGAGAAAATAGGGATGTAAGTGGTTTCAAGAAGAGTTCATAACAAACATTGATAGGAAAAATAATTTATTTTCGTTAATAAAAAAATTAATTTATCATGTTTAAAACAATTTAAACAACTTATGATTTTATACATCTCATAATGATATTATATTTTTGTTTCAACTAATTTAAAATCTTATAAAATATTAAATCTCACAATGATATTATATTTTGGAAAAGAAAACTAATAGTATATTTGGGTTTTTGAAAAAATTTAAACATTCTCTATTCATTGAGAAAATTCAAATTAACTATATTTCCCTTATCTTTATTTCCATTAAGTTTGTCTTTGTCCAAAGGGTTATCAAACAAATACAGTTAGTAGATTTGAAGCTACACTCCTCAACCTTTGTTGCTATTTCAAACTCTTTGAACTTTGAATCACTCTAGAACATGCCTTGGCCATGTAAGATTTATTTATTTTATTAACATGCAGTCATGTATGTGAACTGTTTGACAAAATGTCAGAAAACTTGTCCACAAATCACCTAAGTTCAATGCGTATCATGACACTTTTGATCTTTTTAAAATTATCGGCACATACTTTCACCAATACATTTGACAACCCCTATGGTCCTGATTGATTTTGGCTCATTTGTCGAACTCAGACTGTGGGAAAACCTATCAAGAAAAATAAGATATTTATCTGAACAAAGTCTCAAATCTTCAAACTTATCTATAACATCCTCATAGATGGATCCTACTCGATGGATCTACGAGCAAGGAGAATGACATATCTCATGGTAAGTTGGAAACACAAGCTATGTTAAAATTTGGTTGTCAATCAGAGAAAAGATAACAGAAAAACTGAAGAACCAAATTCGTACCGACGTTAAAGAGCATTGATCATCATAAAAGGTCTGTTGTAGGATGCTTCAGGCCAGGTTATATTAAACCATGATTCAGATTAGACTTCAAAATCTACTGATTTGAAGTTCCCATGGGATTCATTGCAAATGGAAATTTTTCCCAAGCAAGGGCTTGTGGGATTAATACCATAAGAATTAGCAATTATTGGCTTCCTCATTAGTTTCACAATCACTTTAGGTGATTTCCTTTCAAGCCATAAGCACCTTCAGGTCAAGGGAAGTGGTCATATAAGAAGGCAATGTAAACTATCTCTTGTAGTACTAAGCCATTCTACAAATCTGTTTGCCAACTGGAAGAAATAATTAAATGCACTTTAGAAATTACCTTTCAAGGACGTGGCTTCTTCAACTAAGGCTCTCAACTGCTATTTTTATAGGATTTTTAGTTGACAGCATTCCCAAACTCCTTTGACTTTGTGGCAAACACGGGAAAATTAGTAGTGCCGAATGATTTAAAATGTGTCACAGCTCAGTCAACCCATGTTCAGAACCCTGATCATAGCCTCAATTTAAGTAATAATTTTTGAGTTCCTTATAAAATCAAAGCATGCAAAGAGGATGTCTTGCCTTCATAATCATGAAATATGCTTGTAGCCGGTCCATAGCGACCTTTGGAAGCACCATCAAATTTAGGTTAAGTAGAAAACTTTCTAAAGGTTACCATCTAATCTATGCCCTTTACTGCCTTTTAATACTGAAACCTCTGTTGGGTTTTGTTCAGATTCAATATGTTTTTTTGTTTAATTACAGCTGACAATATACATTCCGGAGTCTGGACCAGTAATTAATCTGGATGGATATATCATATAAGTTATAACACAGCCGATTCCAGATTTTAAAATGAGTACACGTGGAAATAATAGTAAAGATATAATCTGGGTGGCGGTATATGTCTGTATTTAGAGTCAACTATTCGGCCTCAATCCATATAGTTGTTTTTATGTTGCAAACTTTATACAATTTGTTTTTTCTCATGCAGCAAACATCTATAACATGTGCTTCTAGGAATGGTATGATTTGTTATTTCTCATGCAGAAAATGTGTATCGAGCTCCATATATTTGCAGTTCATTTTTCTCAAAGGTATCAATACCCTCAAATGGAACTACCTTCAATGCATGCTCTTGTTTTTACATTTAATCTCTACTTCTTGGATGAGCTATCAGTTTTGCCAAATGTTTGGTAGGAAAAATAACTTCTTTTGATATAGAAAATAAGCAAAATAAATTCACACTATTATAATTGCTCTTTCTGATTTGTTGGCCTCCTTCATCCAGTGAAGTAAATCGGTCATGAGAGTTATGCAGTGCTATATCGAGCTCCATAACCCGTGAAAATTGCCACAATAATAATGTTTACTATTACAAATTTACAAGTATTTTTCCTTGGCCAAGCATATAATTTCCCAACTCAAATATGAAATATCTTAATTTATCTCTTAGTTGAAAATATCATTGCTGAGTTTGAATGCAAGGTAATTCATGCACAAGATCTTGCATGATTTCTTCAAATATTAAACTTATATAATTTCTCATCAAATCTTTCACGTCACTCTATTGTTTTAGTGGAGCCTTGTGCATTTGTTCTATCATCTATACAAGTTCTTTCGGCCCAGGCCTACACCATTTTGAGACACTGGAAGCAGTATTACAGGATGTTTTATCTCTAGCATTATATGTTTAGTACTACCCTTTCTTTTATCCAAGGTTGTCTGGATGTGATGGTGTGGGGATACGCAAAGTGTGTGTATGCAGCAGCCAATGTGGGCTCACAAAACTTGGGTATGTGTGTGCAAGGTGTGAGGGTACACAATGTGCAATGGTGCAACCTAACAAAACCTGGCTATGCTAGATAGACTCATAACTGAATTAGTGATTCATCAAGCATAAATTTAAAAACATTAATGATAATTGATAAATCATAAAGCATGATTTTATCTGAAACTTTGCAAAGTTCAAATAAACTAAATTATAGTCATCAATATCATATTATATATTTCAAACTTCAAATTAAAACATTGATATGTGTCTTGAGATAATCACAAAATATTAAATAATATCGAAAGTGTCAAAGAACTATTTGTTACTTCTACTAGTAATCGTAAATCAAAATTACAGACTTTTTTCATTCTCATATGACATCAAGACACATGAAAGAACTAGAAGGCTATGTAGCATCTAAATTGGAGAGATCCTCATCAACATCATCATTGTGCATCGCTTGCTCAAGGAAATTCTCAATCTCAACATTTTTTTCGACAGGGGAGGATCATCAACAAAACTCAACACTAAAAGTCCATCTACTAGAATATCCTCATCTAAACTAGTTTCCACCGGTTGTACATCCCATTTCCTAAAAGGACCCTCTTTGTAGTTAGGATCTTGATGTGATATCAATCGAAGGCTGCTATGGATGAAGACCAAGTTCTCTACTCCCTTTAATTCAAGATGGTTTATCTTCACATTGTGAATAAAACCATATGTGCTCCAGTTCCTCTCACTAGCGGATGAGCTTGCCATCTAAGATAGCAAGTGAAAAAAAACCTCTGTAACTCTTTAGACTGATCTCCAACATAAAGTGTCCACTAGTTAGTAGGATCCTTCACACCTAAATGAGTCTTTGCATCCATGGATGCAAAGTCACCACGTCCACGAACAAAGTGAACAAATTGTTCTACGATGCTCTTTGCTTCTCGCCATTTCCATATATCTTCCTCACACATTGCATGAAGCCACATGCCACCTCTCCTTCAGTAAATGATGGTCTCTTTTTCATTTTTTCAATGTCATAACACTTTGTATTTGAGGCACATGTAGTCATGTGTAAAACTATGTTGAGTCAATTCCAGCTTACAAGTATCTTTCCCTCCATTTTTTTGTAATATATAGGGCTCCTTCCATTTGCATTTGTAAAAATACGCTCATGTATGGAATCGGTGGTCTCATAAAGTTCCTCAAGCAAGGTAAATTGGTGTTTGCATGGTTGATGACATCTACTATGGGCTGCAAGACGTTGTTAATGTATCTCACCTCAAAGGAAAATGAATCATCTAGAATCAACCTCTTGAATTCCATGGCACTCTGTAATGTCCCTTTCCAAGCTGAAACTTAAAAGTAAGGGAAATGGCACAAACCCAACAAAGCAAATGGAAATTTATACAATCAACTGAATTTTTGGCCAGCAAGGTACAACACAAGGAAAATTGCAATATTTCACCACCAAAACCACTTTTACAACATCCAAAACATGTAGAAGTTTTATAAATATTTTAGAACAAGTACAAGCTAAGAAATGAGCTTTAAAACCCTCAGTTGGAGTATATTTAATTAAATTTGCAACAGCAGTGGATCCACTTACAAAAATGGTCGGAAGTTGAGATTCCAAGGCCCAAAATTCAATCTAACAAATGCAACCAACCTTAGAAATTATGAGCAATCCAAATATCAACAAGAAATGAAGTGCTGTGCACTAGATACCATCAAACTCATCCACTATGCAAGTCGCTACCCTAGGAGAGGGTCTGAAATTGGCCAAACACTGATCAACAAACCCTTGCAAAACACAAATACTGAAATGTGTGGCTGTTCCACACTCAAAACTCTTCAAATCGGATCTCTTCTTGAAGCCCTCGCTGAAATGATGCCCTAGCACTGAAAATTCTGAATGCAGCCCTGAAATATTGAAGTGAAACCTAATCGTGACCTCTAGATGAAGCCACCAATGCAAAAATTGAGGGTTTTCATCCTCAATTGCTATAGTCTATTGAAGGTTTTCATCCACAATAGGATATGAGGAGGGTTTCCATCCTCAATAGCTGAAAGTAGAAGCACAAGTGCTCGACTTCCTAAAATCAAGATGATAGATAGATGATAGATGCCCCAAATGAACCCCTTCATCCTCCTTTTATAACTTCTCTTTCCTCTTTCTTTCAATTTTGGTGGCCAACTTACTTTATTTAAAAGTCACTTTTATTTTTAATAATAAAACATAAGTTGCCTTATAATATAACATAAAGTTACATTTGGCCACTTAGTTAAATCATTAATTTTACTTTAAGTATTTAAAAATACTTTTTATTTTAATAATAATATTATTATTAAGTTGCCCAAAGATTAGAAATGACCAAGCCCAACTTAAATAATATTATTAATTATTTTAATCTAGAAAAGGGGACATTACACACTTGCCATAAGATAGTTGCCACTTAGACCACATCATTGATAACCATGCTATGTAGTGCACTAAGTACTGAGGCAATCTTTTAAGAAGGATAAAGAAGCTAGAAAATCACGTATCACAAGGTTTTAGTAGCTCAACCTTTGCACATGATTGATATATGTCTTGTGCTTGTGATGGTTACATGTAAACATTTGTATTTGCCTCCCTTGTGCAATGTAAGGAATTAAGACAAGAAACAATTACATGCACAAAGTTGGGGGCCAAAAAGTGGACAAGAATTTTTGCGCACGTGTTTTGTTAAAGTGTGCTCACGTTTTAAGAGGTCGTAGGGAATCAACCATATTATAAACAACCAAACTTCCCCCACAAGTTTATTCCTCGCATTTTTTCATCTCCTCCCGGGAAGACACTCCCACAATTCGTTTCTCAACATACCCGGTTAGAGGTAGTCAAGAAGTTATTTATCCCTAAGAAACACCCCACATTAGTCAACATCCCTCGGGTCATCAAGAAGAACAGCCCAAAATTGAAATTGAGGATTTAATCAAAACAATGAGGGATCACAATCTACAAACCCCCACCATGCCTCTCTTGCAAACACATTGGAGGCATTACTTGTTCAAATTGACATGGCAATGGGGAAAATTGATCATTGGACAACTTACAGAGAGGGTTGTAGGGTTTATTATTCCAACAAATTGTCATATGTGGATGTAAAGAAAAAGAAATTTCAAAAGACCTCATATGCGCCTTATTCATGGACCCCGCACTAATTTTCATGTTCCATTGACATGTAAATGATTTCCCATCCATTGGTGCAATAATAATTTGATTAAAAATAATTTTTGGGACCGATGGTGGATGGTGTTTGATTTTCCACCTTGTAATAACAATGAGGTGCCACTATACTTTCTGAGGAAACTCTATTGTGAGTTTATCCTCAACAAGATCCCAAATTATTTTGATTTCTGAGATTTCCAGGGCCGAGGAAAAGGATCTGCACAGGATCGACTAGGTGCACAACGTGCACCTATTCAACAGGTAGATTCCCACACAAAAGCCCCCTCACCCTGAGATTGTCCCTCAAGCAGTGAAGGAGACAATAGAGATTGATACACTCCACGCGCTTCAGGGCTATCTGTGACCCTTGTTCGACATACGAGGGAGATTTTTGAGCTAGATGCTCGTGGAGGTACATAGAGTATTCCCTTAGGGAGTACTAGCATGAGGCCACATCTTTTCTCGTCATGTGGTAGCATATGTTTGGGGCCCGAGGAGGACGATACTTTCATGCGTACTGATTTTGGTGCACTGGTGCTAGGGGTGAACACGATAATGTCACTATGTCAGATGTCCTTTTGAGTGAGACATTTGGATTACATTCATCGACATCACCTTTCGCAGGTAAATTTGTTATGTTTTGTTATGTGTGTTACAAAAAGTTTGGAGTACTTGATTTACTTATATATGTTAAATTTTTGAAATAATTGTATTTGTACATGTATATGCATTGATATTACAAAGGCGCGGAGGCGCATCTTCATCCCGACCATAGGCGGCGAGCACCATGCATACACATACATTCACAGAGGTAATTTAGAATGTTAATTATGTAAAATTTTCACATACATGTGTTGTGTGTGTGTGTGTGTGTGTGTGTGTGTGTGTGTGTGTGTGTGTGTGTGTGTGTGTGTGTGTGTGTGTGTGTGTGTATATATATATATTAGTTTTGAAGTCAAATATATGTATGTTCTTGTATGTCCATCTAACTCACGTGATATACATGTTTGATAAAGATGTTGACTTCACTAGACACCCCACCATCTCTGCGACAAGTAGATAAAGGTGTTGCCGCTGTGATTTCATCTGCGCAACAACTCACTGAGGTATTCAAACAACACGTAAATTTTGTTAAATTTCTCGTGTAATTCATATTATGTTAAATTACATGTTAGTAATGTCTTTCATTATAGAATTATTAAATTATGTTAATAATGTCTTTCATTGTGTATATGCAGGAGTTACATGATGATATGTAGTAGCAGCCCTATTCATTTGATTTCAAGTGTGGTGGGTAAAAACAATAGTTCTATATTGATAAAATTAGTTAAAATATTGTCATTATGTACATACATGTACTTAGTTCTATTTTCGCTAATTTTGATGTTAGATTTTCTGATCTTATGTGTATGTAGGGAACTTCAACCCCTCCATTTTGACTTTCGAGGGCACGAACTCCTCCATCTCATCATCTTCATAACCCCTCATTCGTATCGCAGAGCTCCCGATGACTCATCTGAGCGTGAGATGCAAATTTGGCATGATCGACAACTTACAGTAAGTTTGTGTATTTATGTAAATACTTTCATTCTAGCATGGTCTTAAATACATGTTGAAAACATATATAAATTAAGTTTTGACAAAAAACATTGTTTGCATTTACAAGCTCATCTACAAAGAGTATTCAGTGGAAGAGGACTCGAAGCATGGGCTCGGATGATCCAAAGTCATCTCATGGATCTCCATCTTCATCTAAGGGAGGGCCTTCTTCGAGCAAGGCCAAGAGAGGGATAGATTTTGATGAGTAGGAAATATATATGTCTTACATGACATTGTTTTTGTATGCCTATGTGCATGGCATTATATGTATGCCTATATGGCATTTGAACTTGATGGTATATGACCTATTTGGGCATTTTTGTATTTATTATGCACATTAAAATACTATTTGGAACTTGATAATTTTGTATGAGACCTTACATTTCTGAGATTATTTTGCATGAAACTAATATGATGTGCACTTGACAATATTTAAGACATTATGGATTATTTTTTCATTTATTGGTGATGTACATGTACTAGCATTTTCAATGTATAATATGCATCAAACTTTGGAAATCAATATTTATATAATGTATGTATATAAAGAGTTACCTAATCTGAGTAATTATTCATTCAATTTATCAATGTGTATATGTGTATTTACCTTACTTGTGCTTCTTCTTGCTCATGGTCTCTTTGTACTGGTTCCTATCTTATCATGCACTTACTACATTCTTCTATGCTTCTTAGTCTTCTCCCCTATTAAAACACCTAGAGAGTCATCACAATTTGATGCCTTTCATCTGTTGATATTTTGAGAATGTCTCTCCATATACATTACTCCAATGCTTGAGAATGTCTCCAGATGCAATGACATTCTGATTCAGACACTCAATGATTCTTGATTGTCTAATCTGTCCAATTCATGTTATTACCTTTAAATCTGTAGGCATTTCAAGTTATTTGGAAATCACATCACACCCTTCACTAGGCTTGATGACTACCCCTATCCTTTTTAAGGCACTTTTGAAAGCATCCATGGGTTTATCATAACATAAATTATCAATGAATGGAAGGTCACTAAGCCGTAGGCCAACTGAATCCCATCCATAACTAAACAAGAAATATTTACTAGGTGATTGATAACTCCCGTGTGTTCTTAGACATACCCCTATCAAATTCATTCTTAAGCCAATCTAGTCATTCAGGGCTCTTAAGGACTACGCCTGGATGAGGTAGCTGAAAGCATGGGAGCGTAGGGAACCAAAAAAAGCCTCCACTAGCATTCACCAAGCCACCCCGATGTGTTGGCATAGTTGGTTTGGTCCCACGAGCTTCCGTTTGCAAACTACAACGTCAACAGCTCTGCAGCCTCTACACCGACTCGGAATGCACTATTTTGCATGTTTGCAAACAATAGACAACGAGAGAACCGGATGAGATGGAAAAAACCTGAGAGGATTTTTCAGAGGGCCCCAACATGGAGGTCTGGATCTCGATGAGACATCTCTAGGTGCCATGGAGTCCGAGAAATCACTGTCGAAGATATGGCATGTTTGGGCCTCAGGCTCTTAAGCGACTACGCCTGACGGGGTAGCCCAAAAGCACGGGGAGCATAGGGAACAAAAAAAAATCCTCCATTAGCATTCACCAAGCCACCCCAATGTTTTGGCGTAGTTGGTTCGGTCCCATGAGCTTCCGTTTGCAAACTACAACATCTAAACCCCTACACCGACTCGACTCGCACTATTTTCGTGTTTGCAAACAATAGCACAACGAGAGAACCGGATGGAGATGGATAAAACCATGAGAGGATTTTATAGAGGGCCCCAACATGGAGGTCTGGATCTAACAAGAGACATCTCTAGGTGCCATGGAGTCCGAGAAATCACCCGTCAAAGATATGGCATGTTTGGGCCTCAAGGCTCTTAAGGGACTACGCCTGACGAGGTAGCCCAAAAGCATGGGGAGCGTAGGGAACCAAAAAAAAATCCTCCACTAGTGTTCACCTAGCCACCCGACATGTAGATAGTTGGTTTGGTCCCACGAGCTTCCATTTGCAAACTACAATTGCTCTTGAAACCCTACACCGACTCAGACTCGCACTATTTCACGCGTTTGCAAAACAATAAGACAACGAGAGAACCGAGATGGAGATGGAGAAAAAAACATGAGAAGTTTTTTTTATAGAGGGCCCAACATGGAGGTATTGGATCGATGAGACATCTCTAGGTGCCACGAAGAGTCCGAGAAATCACCCGTCGAAGATATGTTTGGGCCTCGGGGCTCTTAAGGGACTACCCGAAAGGAGGTAGCCTCAAAAGCACGGGAGCGTAGGGAACCAAAAAAAAGTCTCCACTAGTGTTTAGCCACCCCAACATGTTGGTATAGTTTGTTTGGTCCCAGAGCTTCCATTTGCAACTATAAATCCTCTCGACAAACCCTACACCGACTCAAGACTCGCACTATTTTTCACGCCGTTTGCAAACAATAAAACAATGAGAGAAAGATGGATGATGGAAGAAAAACCGTGAGAGATTTTTTCAAGAGGTCCCCAACATGGAGCTCTTAGATTTGATGAGATGTCTCTAGGTGCCATGGAGTCTGAGAAATCACCCATCGAAGATATGGCGTGTTTGGCCTCGTGGCTCTTAAGGGACTACGCCCTGACGAGGTAGCCCAAAAGCACACGGGGGAGCGTAGGGAACCAAAAAAATGCCTCCACTAGAATTCACCTTGCCACCCCGACATGTTGGCATATTTGGTTTGGTCCCATGAGTTCCATTTTTGCAAACTACTACAATGCCTGAGCCCCTACTCGACTCAGACCGCACGCACTTTTCGTGTGTTTCACAAACAATAAATCAAAGCAACGAGAGAACCAAATGGAGATGGATAAAACCATGAGATTTTCAAACCACAATGGAGGTTTGATCCGATGAGACTACTAAAAATCTAACCTAAGAAATCAGTAATAGTCAAAGAAATCAGTGTTTCTATTTCTCACATATAAAATGAATTTCTACCTTGAAAAAAGAAACTATGGGTGAATGCCTAATCAAAAAATAAATTACAAATTCTAAAAGTTTTAGGCTCAGAATTATCAATACTTCATTAGTTTTTCTTGTCGCATGCTTACTTTTGGAACTACTAGTTTGATTTTTGAAGTTGAAGCAAAGCCATGGGATTAATAAAAATAATCAACTTGGCATGTTGTCCTTAAGATTATCCATGATTCTATCGAAAACATCACATAGATATTCCATTCCAGTTAAGTTGTGATCCTTCCACACTTCCCATTTTCCTTTTCTTCCACTCACTCGTATATTCTCTTTAAGTTCTTCCGAGATGTTTTTGGGTAATCAAATTGACTCTTTATGACTTTCGGGAGGCATTTATTCTTGAATCATATGACATATTCACCTAATTATTTTTCTTCACGATGTTCATTGTCATCTAAAGTTTGCCTCGAATATTTATATGGCCTTCGGCTTCTTTTTGAGACCTCCATGAGTACAAACATTCATTGTGGTTTTATCTTCATTCATTCTATTTGATTGAAGATATTCATTCTTAAAAAATGAATAGTTGGAACATTGGTGGTAGAAACAAAAGCTAAGTTCAAACCAACATAGCCAAATACATCAGTTGCATCCTGGTGAATGCTCATTGAACATTTGGTTCCCCTCTCCTCCCCGTGCTTCAAAGGCTACCATCCAGGCGTAGTCGCTTAAGAGCCCCGAGGCCCAAACATGCATATATATCTTCGATGAGTGATTTTCATCGACTCCATGGCACCTAGAGACATCTCTCAGATCCGAGAGACCTCCATGTCAAGGCCCTCTCTATAAAAGCCTCTCATGTTTTTTTCTTTTCTCCATCTCCATCAGGTTCTCTCTTATGCTATTGTTTGCAAACGCGTGAAATAGTGTAGTCGTCAGTCGAGTAGGCAGAGGAGAGGTCAGTAGTTTGCAAATGGAAGCTCGTG
The DNA here is from genome assembly GCA_018340775.1 of Taxus wallichiana var. yunnanensis. Classification (NCBI taxonomy): domain Eukaryota; kingdom Viridiplantae; phylum Streptophyta; class Pinopsida; order Cupressales; family Taxaceae; genus Taxus; species Taxus wallichiana. Next base: position 507,467,774 of record CM031236.1, on the reverse strand, counting down.
GGACAAAACCAACTACACCAACACATCGGGGTGGCCATGGTGAATGCTAGTGGAGGATTCATTTTGGTTCCCTACGCTCCCCGTGCTTTCGAGCTACCTCGTCCAGGCGTAGTCCCTTAAGAGCCCTGAGGCCCAAACACGCCATATCTTCGATGGGTGATTTCTCAGACTCCGTGGCACCTAGAGACGTCTCGTTAGATCTAAGACCTTCATGTTAGGGACTCTATTTGAAAATCCTCTCACGGTTTTCTCGTATCTCCATCATATGGTTCTCTCATTGTGCTATTGTTTGTAAACGCGTGTGAAAATAGTGCAATCTGAAGTCAAAGTCAACAGTAGGGAATGCAAAGGTCAGAAGTTTACAAACTAAGCTTGTGGGAGCAAACCAACTATGCCAACATGTTGGGGTGGCCTAGTGAATGCTAGTGGAGGCTTTTTTTGGTTCCCTACGCTCCCGTGCTTTTCGAGCTACCCGTCCTGGCGTAGTCGCTTAAGAGCCCTGAGGCCCAAACATGCCATATCTTGATGGGTGATTTCGAACTCGTGGCACCTAGAGACATCTCTCATCAGATCCAAGACCTCCCATTTGGGGACCTCTTTAAAAAACCCTCTCATGGTTTTTCCATTCTCCATCTGGTTCTCTCTACTATCCTATTGTTTGCAAACACGAAAATAGTGTAGTCTCGAGTCAGTGTGTAGGGTCATGCTAGACGTTGTAGTTTGCAAACGGAAGCTCATGGGACTAAACCAACTACGCCAACACATCGGGTGGCCTGGTGAATGCTAGTGGAGGCTTTTTTTTGGTTCCCTACTCCCCGTGCTTTCGGGCTACCCTGTCCGGCGTAGTCCCTTAAGAGCCCTGAGGCCCAAACACGCCATATCTTCGATGGGTGATTTTTGACTCGTGGCACCTAGAGATGTCTCATCAGATCGAGACCTCCATGTCGGGGCCCTCTATGAAATCCTCTCGTGGTTTTCTCCATCTCCATCTCTAGTTCTCTCGATGTGCTATTGTTTGCAAATGCGTGAAATAAAGTAGTCTCGAGTCAACAGTAGGGTCGCGACGGTCAGTAGTTTGCAAACGGAAGCTCGTGGGACCCAAACCAACTACGCCAACACGGGTGGCTAGGTGAATGCTAGTGGAGCATTTTTTGGTTCCCTATGCTCCCCGTGCTTTTGGGCTACCCCATCCGGGCGTAGTCCCTTAAGAGCCCTGAGGCCCAAACACGCCATATCTTCGGGTGATTTTTGACTCTCGTGGCACCTAGAGATGTCTCGTCATATCAGATCCGAGACCTCCATGTCGGGGGCCCTCTAAAAATCCTCTCTCATAGTTTTTCCATCTCATCTCCATTCAGAATGAGTCAGTGTAAGGTTGTCCATTGCCAATCACCTGAATAATATAGGTGGTTCATACAATATAGGTGGTGAAATGAGAATTTTAATAAGATATTTTTACAATATAGGTGGTGAAATGAGAATTTATGTTTGTTGTTCCTTTCTAATATTTAATTTCTCTTAGCTTCACTTGGCTTCGAGAATAATAAATTTCTCATGTGCCAACCACGTGAAGGTGGAAGCTTTTTTGGCACCACTAACCTACATAAACATGTTAGTAAGCAATTAAATAGAATTTTAAATCATACAAAATTTAAACAAAATCATTTAAGTAAATATTCAAATTAAATTCATGAAGAACATACCTTTGCAAATTCAATCCAATGAACCGCAAGGATCAACTCTATTCTTGACAGTAGCAAGAATTGCTTCATGATCTGATTCACGAACCTTCCACAGATTTTTGTTTGATGGCCGACCTCGATATTTGATCAATTTAATATTTGTTGCAAGGACCAAATGTGAATAGTGAAGTATCTTCGATGTACTTCATAGTCTTCAAACAACCAAATGTTTGATTTTTTGATAGGATATCATCGAAGCCAAGTTCCAATGACTACCATTGATCCAGTGGGATACTCAAGGTCTTCACCATCAATGACTGTGGAAGTCAATTTTTTTCCCTCTACACAACGAGACAAGAAGTAGTTTGTTCCCTCTTCGTTAAATTTCATCGCAATAACTACAAAAATGTGCCCTATGTATCACAAAGTAAAATTGTTCAGTCAATTTATAAATACATTAAGAGTTGACCATTTAATAATTTATAAATCTAAAACATGGCATGTACATATATGTATGTACCTTGTTGCACTAAATCAAGAGACTTGGTCAAAGTCAGGTGATGTTGTCATTTGATCTGAAGACCCTACAAGTTGTAATGCTCATGGAACTTGATGTGTGTCGAGTGGAATTAGAGGTCTACAAGTCCATTCATCCACCCACTGCTATGACTCACATTCATTCCACACAAAATCAATGCATGATATACAAAAACATGTCATGCACCTAGTATAAATAGTCCAAGCATTTGCATCTGAACTATGGAATGAGTGCATATCACTTGATCCTGCAACTATCATACAATCTTCAAAGTTTTCAGATGTTGTTCCTCTATCAACCAAAAATATCTATGAACCATTGATCTCTCTTGAGATTCATGGCCCATATTCTTGACACACCAATCAACATGTTTTTTGCATCTGTAAATTTAGCACCATCCTTGAACTTTAACTCTTCTCTTGCAAGTGCTCTTTTCACACATGCTCCTGCACCATCATGCTCTCCTTTTCCATGCCCCTACCTCAAGTAAAACCTAGATATGTTGTACATTTGTTTCTTTGTGCATCTGGTTAGCCAATAAAACATCCGTGCATTCTTGAATTGTGATGTGTTGTCTCGACCAAATGTAATGTTGATCAAAACTAATGTTCCTCTCATTCAAGTTCACATAAAACACCTAGAAACACCCTTGTACATATTCTATAGAATGTGTCCGATCATCACTGATGTAGAAATGATACTCTCTTAATATTTTTTGATCTTGCTCAGTGCTTTCAAGAGAGTGCATGAATGTTATATGCACAAAAATAGAAACTTGCATTGAGTTATAATATTGAGACTGAACCTCCATTTGTGGCTGCAATGTGTAATTCTCTGAAGTCAACTATTGAAACAATAGTACCAAGTGGGAATGTGTCCTTGCTTAACTTGAATTGTTCATCCAACCATCGAGCTCTATGTGTGTGCCTTGCATACTCATAAAAAATTTCCTCTCTGAATTTGACCATATATTATGATACATGTAATTGTTTTCTAACAAGCTCACACCTCTTAGATTATTTTCCATCTTTTAATTGATATGCCACCGATTTATATTTGGTGAAATCAACCAATTATTTTCCTATTGAATATGTACTCTCCTCATGGATACAACTTTTCAGATTTGGCAAGCCACCACATACATTGCATGTTCCATCCAAACATGCTTTGTTATAAAAAAATTGTCTTGTTGATTTTTCACAAAATATTTTTGGAATAAATTCCCTTGAAGATTTTTGTGGGACATTTATTCCACACTCCTGCAACATGATGTCAGTATGCAAAAACACGACGTATTTGACAAAAAAACATCATAATGCATTGAAAATTCAACATGATGCCTGCAACAACAAGTGGTACGTGAGTGATTGATTTTCACATAAAAGGGTTTGCTCATTTCAAAGAATCTTTGGCTAATGTTAATTTGTGGATTTTCATTCTTAAACTTAGAGAACAATTCTATTTGAGTCATATCTAAGAAATGTTACACATGATTCATGATTACGAGAACCTATTCTTCTTTTTACTGTATCTCTTCTATTCGGTGACACCCTTGTGTTCTCATTCCAAAATTTTACAATTAATTCTTTTAGAATATCAGATGTATTCTTGTCTTTTCATGGAAGTCTACTAGAGAAATCCCAATAGTCAATGTTATTGACTAACTCAAGATGTTTACGTCTCTCTATTGCTTTCATTAGTGTTTTTTTGTTTAGCTTCAAAGCACTGCTTGTTTTTCTAATCAAGTGTTTATTAACTATTTTATCACTTACTATACAATTAGTTAGTGCACGCCATGTAGCATTACTATCTTTGGTGTGTCTTTTCCACCTACAATTTGGTATGCTTTTATGTATGTTTTCAACAATTGATGCATTTTGATCAACAACATTAGATGTTCTTAACCCTAGGGTCTTCATTATAGGTCTCATCTTAATTAATTTCATCAATGTAACAAATAATTGACATCTTTGTGTGTCATTTAAATTCTCAAAGTAATTATCCCAAATTCCACTAGCTTTTCTTCTCGCATTTCTTTTAGACATTTTGTTAGGCATTGGTTTTATAATGTTTTCATCAATTTCAATTAAGTGAATTGGTTTTCTTCAAAATGGAAGGAGGTGTTCTTAGAGGTGAAGATTTGTTTACAAGGTTACTTTCTTCATTCAATGTTTTCATACAAATTTTGGGGTTAACATTTAGATTCTCAAGTAAGGGTTCAACAATTGGATTCATATCAATTTCTTCATCCATACCAACATTATCATTCAATTCAATATCATTATTCATTGCAAAAAATCATTATTCTCTACATTTTCATTATGTATTTCATCCCCATTTTCTAATACATTAGCTACATTTGATATAGCGGATGTACCTTGCCCTGCTCAAAGTTTTTGCATTCTCTTCAATTTCTTTATTCTCTTCTCTTCCAATTGCTCCGGTGTCTTATTCTTGACTTTCCTCTTGTCCTTAGCTTGACATTTATCGCCCATGATTAGAAAAAATCAACTAGTGGGGTAGGGGACAAAATGAACTACTAAAAAATCGTGCAAGAATGTAGAGAAAATTGCAGACAAAACAAAATGTTTGCAAAATTCCGTGAAAGAGATGAAAGGGACATTGGGGGCCACAATATATAAAACAAAGAAAAACACATACGCATAATACGTTATGTAACGTTTTACATAATTTGCGCATTTTTTGTTTTCTCTTTTCCAAGCCATGCCTCAAGGCTTGGGATCTAGTTTGGATCCCCAAGCCTGAGGCATGGACTTGCACAAACACAACAAACAACAAGTTTTTACAAGAAAATGTAAAAATGCCACTTCCTCTATGATAAATCAAAATAAAACAATCGATCCATTTTTAAAAAAATTATACCACATGACGTAGAGCAGAGTTTCTTCTTTCTAAAAATATAATTTTTCAAATTTTTTTGACTAATATAAGGTTTCCATATTATTTATTTTCTAACTATGCCTTTTTATAGCTATTTTTTGAAGTGTAAATATGTCTATCTTTCATGGTGTATCTTTTTTTTTGGGTGATCAAAATTTTAAAAAAAATATATACTAGCCCAAACTAGGCATAATTCTATACATATTCAAAAAAAAACTAATCTAATTTTGATATTTTTGAGGTAGTTAGGGGGCATGGTCGGAGCTCCATTATTTTTCAAAACATAAAATTTTTGTACTAGAAAAATAAAAAAAAAATATTCGCTAAAAAAATCTAAAAAAATGGAGCCCAAACTAGATGCTCCTAGCTATCTTTCTACCAAAGGGTTTTCAAAAATACTAAATGGTGCTCAAAAATGGTGGGGGCACGAAAGTCACTCTATTATGTTTTTTTAACAAAAACAAGAGCATTTGTTGGTATTTTAGTTATTTGACCCACTTAAACTTATCCGTTTTCAATAAAATTTAGTAGCTTAGAAACTAGACTCAAAATGCTATGATTCATATTTCTACAACATCTTCCAATTTTGAGTGTAACTATTTCAAAAACTCGCATAAGTTGAAGATATTTCTTAACTCTTTTGGTACAGAGCTTGGTGTACGTTGGAGGATTTCTTTAGAAAAATGCATCCACTTAAGGAGAACGATAAAACTTAATAAAAACTAAAAATAAAATTGTTTACATAAAAAATCGAGTATCAAATAAATCAGATCCATATTAAATTGTTAATAAATATCTGAATCATTCACGTAAATTGATAAACATCTATATGATCTAGATTCTAAATATTGTTTGATGTTTTTTTTAAATTTTAAGGAATTAAGAGTTATCTTAGGGAATCATGCTATAGGTTAAATTAGAGTACATAATCTAAAGGTTATATTAAAAAGTTAACTTCTCTTGAAAACACAAATGCTCAAGTCTAAGCAGCCAAACACAAACATCCAACCAAAAATGGAGGAAAAGGAAAGAAAAACGCAGGAAAAAAAGCTGTTGATTGTGGTGTGGAGATAAATGGATGCAAATGTGTTGAGAAAAATTGTAGTAGAAAAAGTTTGGTCCAATTTGAACAACTTGGTCGAATCCCTATTGCTAGAGGTGGAAGCCAATATCCTTGTTTGCAAGCAATAAAATGCGGATACGATTGTTGGAAACAATGTGAAACTTTGAAATCCCCTGTCGGTTGTGGGAAAAAATCCAATATTTAAGACTTTACGTTTTAATTTTATGCTTGAGCCTTTTATTTATAGCTTTAGGGTTTGCGATTATCAAATAATAATTTATTATTGTTTTATTGAATGCATTTTTGGTTCTACATGAAAACAAATTAGGTGCAGGATTGAACTTAAAAAAATTCATCCGGGTGCGCAAAGGGTGCGGCGGTTTGCACTCGGTGCAAGAGAGAAAACAAAAATCATTTTCACACCCACACGCGCATACCAAAGGTGCTTGTGCATCTCAAAATAGGTCGAGGTATTCACACTCAAACAACCTTTGCATTTATCTTTCCTTTGGTACTAGGATTATATATTATCTTTATCTCGGTGCTATTTCTAGCAAGGAATTTTCCCTCTCTTATGCCTAATACGCAGTTGGGACTTCTTTTCCACACTTAGGCCTTGAAATAAAAATACCACTCTTAGCTTTTATCTTTAAAATATAGGAATGCTAGTTTCAATTCCTTTAAATTTTTCACAATCTTCCTTTCACCCACCGAACACATACACAAGGATGGCATAAAAATTGAACCAAATGAAGCACGAGATTAATATACACACAACAATAAAATTTACAAATGAAAAACATAACACCCACTTCATCAAATAAATAGAGATTTTTCTAGAAAGATATACTATTTGTCATGGATTTTAAGGTGCAAGGGTGATCGTAAATACGCCAATAATTACAGATCCAATGAGCAAAGTGATAACAACTCTTTACTTCTCACAACACCCCACATTTTACGTGTTCTACTCTCCAATAACTACGTCTCAAAGTTGTGTTTTTCAACTTCTCCAACTATCACCTCCACATCTTTACATAACATTGAATGAACAATCAAGATATATGTTTTGTTTCCCTTTCAATTTCCCGAAGGAATACCAAATTCTATGACTTTTATAAATTGCATGGGCTGCCATGTTTCTCATGTCTCACCATATCCACATTTCATGTTTTAGGAGATGGATAGAATGTAGAACAAATGTGTAGGTTTTTCTCTCCTTTGCCATTTAATAAACACGGGTATCCCTAGTACTGTCGTAAGGTCACCTTGACTTTCATGTATAGGTACTTGGTCTTTAATATGGATGTCATACTGCGCTTGAAATATTTTTTAACAAACTACATTCAACATATTTCTGTTTGCTTTATTCCTCTTATTAAAATATATACAAACTTCTTACGTTTTGACTCTTTATGTTCAAACTTTTTAAATATAATATATTTCCTTCTATAATTCCAAGCAAGTTTAGTCACCGAATCATCATGCTACTTTATTTGCAATGCCATGTGATCTTTCCAAGTCAAGTGGCTAATCCAAGATGTTGGATAATCTTTATCTTTGAAGTGGTTCATGTTCTTTAGTCATTGGAAAGCATTTCCACAAGGATTACTTTCATTAAAATAGGTCGATACTTATCCAAGTTTGACATTCTACCAATTACTACAAATTAATCGGACTCACTCCTATCTACAAGTGTTCTAACACCCTTCTTAATATTAGCTAAAAATCCCACTAACATAGCCAATTAAACTAACTACTAGCAATCTAGATTATAATAGGTCATAGTTACCTAAGTCTCCAGGGACAGGGGTATGGCAGGATGAAGTTTCCAAAATTTGGGGACGACGACTATCAAAATAATATATAAAATTATGAAGATTAAAAATATACAAATAAATTTTATCCAACGGGTAGTGGTGTAATGGTTCTGGGTCTCCTTGTACTTGGGAGGTCTAATGTTCAAATCTTGGCTTCATTTTAAGGCAGCCTACTACCAACGGTTTGGATACCACGGTGATAGGGCACCATGTAAATGTGATTTAATTTGTGGGCTAGCCGAGAGCTTAAAACTTCCATCCTTAGATGGTTCCATGACCGATGTGGGGCTGGTGATGCCACAATGGGCTAGGGGCCCCCTCCCTAGGTAACCTAATTAAAAATATATACAAATAAATTTTAAATTTTTGTGAATAGCAATTTGTGACAATCCACTATCCACATTTTTACTTGAATATTTTTATATTGATATATCATTCTTGATTCTTAGCATGTATTTTTAATACAATACAACCATCTTATGGTTATTCGTTAAATGTTTTAACCTATGTGCCTTCTTGCTTTTAACATCTACACATCCTTTCTCTTCATATAGAACTATACATATAGGTGTTGTAATTTTATTTGATGATTGGAGCTTCCAAAGTGAATTGTAATTAGATTTATAATAGAAATGAGTGGCTTCCAATAACAATCTTACACTACGTAGGAGTACAATAGGTTCTTCCCAAATTTATTTCATTTTCAAGTTTATTCAAGCCCAACACAACGATGCAACTAGAATGAGGCCATCCATTACCATACATCGAAAAATTTGTGGAGAAGGTGATCAAGTCATGTGGAACCATTCAGTGGGCGAAACTATGTGACAAATTCAAGATAAGAGCCTTAAAACGTCCCAAAAATCAAAATCATCATTTGAAATAACAATATTTAGCTTTTTTATTTATTTAAAAAAGAAAACAACACACAAAAAAACATTGTGAATGTCCACATGTCCTCGTAACGTCCCCAAAAACACAAACAAATGTGGGATGTTTCGGAAATGTCTTTAGATATTTAGGGACGTCCTAGAGATGTCCCGGAAAAAAAAATTCTTAGGAAACGTGGGGGATGTTCCCCCTATTACGCCATCCTGTAACGTTTGTTTTGGGGGAGGCATCCCCACATAACATTGTAATAAGTTAAAATAATTACTAATTATTAAAACATATCTACTCCTAACTATATGAAATAACTAAATTCTAACATTCTCCTCTATATTCCATATATTGGAAGGAACATGAGATGCAAAGGACCCACAAGATAAATCCAAGAGATGGAACCTACAAGTAAGAAACCTACACAAATATTTTAGAGAACAAAATAACATAGAATCCTTTTATTCAACACTCCAAAGCTATACCATATGTCCTTAATTCTCTCTCTCCTTTCAATACTAGAATTAGGAGAATATATAAGACTTATAGCTTTTGTAGAAACAAACTCTAATGTTTGCACACTAAAATAGGGAGATATTCCATTTCCCTATATTGGTGTGCAAACCAAACATATGGAATATAATAGTTGTGAGAATCACAATTATATAACACTAGGATAAATCTAAACCTATGTGTCTAGTTTACCCTAAGTGAGCTTATTACCCATGTGTAGTAGAACTTGACATAAAAGGTGAACTACCTTACGTAAATTCAACACACATTATTCCAACACTCTCCCATAAGAAAAACTTAGGGTGCGTAAAATAAGTGAAAAATATGAGTCCCGACTATTATCCTGAGAAGGTACTCATGTACAATCCAATTAGAAGAAAAGGAGAATTTCATACTAAATTTCCCCAAGGACAACTTCCTTCACCCCACACAAAGATCAATATTGTATATTTTGCATGGATGGAAAGAATGTAAGGAACCATCGGCATATGTTGTGAGATAGTCCCAACAATAAAATGTTCTTCCTGTAGGAGGAAGTGACAACTCTTGTATGTGATCCTCCAAATAAAAGTAGTCCTCATGTGAATCACTGTCTAAAAGTAGATTTTTGGATCTACTCCAAGTATGTTGATTACATACGGGACAAGCGGTATGGATTCACGGCTTTATCCAGACACGAATCTTGACATTAGAGGTGCAGTTCGGATCCATTTTCCACCGACATCACCGAGGCTATTGAAAAGGCCTATATAGCGAGAGGAGACTCAGGAAAGACCTAGTAGGCTAGAGACCAAGTCTGAAGCCGCATCTAGAAAATGCAAGACAAGAGATCGAGGGGTTAATACCTCCTCCTCATGGTGGACAAGGTTCAACACGGTCATCTTTCGGACCACAAAGAACAATCCTTCCCACCTTATAGACCTCCATAGAGATTCGATGCACAAAGGGGTTGGAGTATGGGGCCTCCTCTCAAGGGTCCAATCAAGACATAGGGTGCCCGAGGGCTCACTAAGCGAAGCTTTCTAGCGAGACCGTAGCAGACCACAGCTGGATCATCAGGATCCACAGCACATACCTCTAGAGTACCGACTGGACCTACTACACATGGGAGAGGATCATGTGGTTGTTTTGGTTGTGGCATTGATGGACATTTTTGGAGAGATTTCCCTTAAAACCCAAATAACAAGGGTAAGACACAGATCTCAGAGCCTATTATTGGTGACATGGGGCGCAGTCATCAATCTATGTAATGGTTGATAACCACTAGGATGAGCATCAGAGTATAGTTATTGAGACCACATGTAGCATTGGTGGTATTCCTACCTACATTTTGTTTGATTCTAGTTCTTCAGATTCTTTTATTGCACCATCTTTAGTCGAGCAATGCAGGTTGGTGGTAGTTAGGAAGGGTCTTAGTTGGGATGTTGAGATGGCTTTTAGAGCCAAGATCTCTCAGTTGATTAGTTAAGGAGCATGTAGTGGAAGTGGAACCTTTTACCACTACCTTGGATCTTCATATCCTTCCTTTGGGCTTGTATGGAGTCATCTTGGGCATGGATTGGTTGTCTACACACAGGGCCAGGTTGGATTGTTACCACAAGATCATATCTTGTATAGACGATCTAGGAGTTGAGGCAGTGATAGCTAGGGTCGGGAGACTGTTTCTATTCACACCATCTCCACTATACAACTTAAGCGGTGTGTGCAACGGGGTTGTCTGATATTTGGTATCACAGTTAGTGACCGATCAGAGGATGGGTCTAGTGGACCATCGTTAGATGATCATCCCATTTTGAAAGAGTTTGCTGATGTTTTTCTGGGGGAGCTACCGGGGTTACCGCCCCCACATCAGATTGACTTCCATATAGATATAGTTCCGAGAGCAGAGCCTATCTCACGAGCACCTTATCGAATGACCACACCAAATCTTTGTGAGCTCAAGTTGCAGCTTGAAGGCCTTTTGGAGAAAGACCTAATTTGTCCTAGTGTATCCCCTTGGGGTGCACCGGTGATTTTTGTGAAGAAGAAGGATGGATCCTTGCGGTTGTGTATTGATTACCACCAGTTGAACAAGGTAACGATCAAGAATCGTTATCCCCTTCCGCACATAGATGATTTTCTTGATCAAATGAAGGGAGCCACAGTTCTTTCTAAGATTGATCTTAAGTCAAGCTACCATCAGCTAAGGATTGCAAAGGTGGATATTCATAAGACCTCTTTTCATACAAGATATGGGTACTATGAGTTCACTGTGGTGCCTTTCGGTTTGACGAATGCCCCCGTAATATTTATGAATTTGATGAATGGGGTATTTAGGACTTTCTTAGATTGCTTCATGCTCATCTTCCTAGATGTACACGTGAGGAGTACGAGGGCACCTTCGCTAGGTTCTTTAGTGTCTTTGTGATCAACAACTTTACGGGAACTTGGAGAAGTGTGCATTCTTTCAAAGAGGTACAATATTTGGGTCACATCATTTATGGGGAAGGTATCGTAGTCGATCCTTCTAAGATTAGATCCATTATGGATTGACCAACACCCACTAGTGTGACAGAGGTGTGCAGCTTCATGGGATTAGCAGGTTATTACAAGATATTTATTTAGGACTTCTCTTAGATTGTGCACCCCATCACTTCTCTTTAGTGGAAAGGGAAGAAGTTTGTTTGGTCAGATAGATGCAAGAAGGCCTTCAGGAAACTGAAGGAGTGCCTTACGAAAACACCTATTCTTGCGGTGCCGGATCCATGGGGGAGTTTTTGTATTTACGGATGCTTCTTTAGTAGGACTTGGAGGTGTGTTGATGTAGGATGACAAAGTAGTGGCTTTGAGTCTCACAAACTCAAGGATTATGAGCTCAATTATCCGAATCATGATCTTGAGCTTGCGGTAGTGGTTCATGCCTTGGTTTGATGGAGACACTTTCTTCTTGGTCAGAGATTCACACTCAGGACAGATCACTTGAGTCTTCACCACCTCTTCACGCAGCCCAATCTCAATGCTCATCAGCGGCGTTGGATGGAGTTGCTTTGTGAGTATGATATGGAGATAGAACATGTGAAGGGGAAGGAGAATGTGGTTGTAGACGCTCTTAGCAGAAAAAGACATGTGGTTATGGCCACTTCAATGGGCACAAATTTGTGGAGCAGGATTCTACAATAGCTTCCTCTTGACAGCTTCTACATTGCAGTGAGAGCAGAGATCAAGTCCCAGAGACCCCTTGAGGGGAATTTTGATGGTTTCTCATTAGAGGAAGATGAACTTCTTAGGCATAGAGGTCAAATTTATGTTCTTAGTGACAGAGGCTTAAGGCAGGACATCTTGACAAAGGCACATCGTGCACCCTGTTTAGCCCAGCCTAGGGTGAAGAAGATGCACGTTACATTGAGACAGTTGTATCACTGGAGAGGAATTTTTAGAGACGTGGCTTAGTTTGTGTCATGTTGTTTAGAGTGCCGTAGAAAGTGAAGGTCGAGCACCGCATCTAGCTAGCCTTCTCTTTCTTCATCTTATACCGAAGTGGAAGTGGGACACTATTTCCATGGACTTGATTGTGGGGATACCGATGTTGAGATATCACCATGATGCCATCATGGTCACAATTGATAAATTGAAAAAGTAGATCACTTTTCTCCGTGAAGACCACTTATATAGCCAATGCAAGTGGCACGGGTATATCTGGATGAGATCGTCGGAGTTACACAGATTCTACGGAAGATGATTTATGACTGTGATCCCTTGTAAACTTTCATTTTTGGACTACCTTGAAGCACCCTTCGGGACGAGGATCAACTTCAGCACAACATATCACCCCGAGACAGATGGACAGACTAAGTGGGTGAATCATATTTTAGAGGATATGCTTAGGATGTATGTTATGGATCATCAATCGAGATGGGAGGAGTACCTGTACTTGGTGGAGTTTTCCTACAATAATAGTTTTTGAGTTCTATAGGCATGGATCCTTTTCAGGCTTTGTATGGCAGAGAGTGCAGGACACCTCTTAGCTAGGACAGGTTAGAGGACAAGGTTTCTCTTGGACCAGCTTTGTTACAAGACATGGAGTAGCAGGTGATTTTGATCGAGACAAGATTACATGCATGGAGGCACAAGACGACAGAAAGAAGAAGTATGCAAATTAGCATAGGAGTGACTATATTTTTGATGTGGGCATGAAGGTGTTCCTTTTTGTCAGGCCACATAAGAGCCCTATCCATTATGGAAAAGGTTTTAAGTTATCTCCTATATTTGTTGGTCCTTTTGAGATCTTGGAGCGTATCGCCCTTTGGCCTATTGTCTAGCATTGCCACCTAGCTTGTCTCGCGTACATGATGTGTTTCATGTTTCAGTACTTAGGAGATACATTGCGATCCTTCTCATGTGTTGGATTGGACCGCATTGCAGGTGCAGGATCAAGGGTAGGTGATGGTGGATCCTGTTTGCATTATAGATCACATGACCCTGGGCCTTTGAGGTAGAGAGATTGATCAGGTGCGAGTGCAGTGGGTCGAGTATGATGAGACTGCGGCTACATGGGAGGATGTTACTTTACTACGAGTTCAGTTCCCACATCTATTCCAGTGACTTCCAGGAGGAATTCAAGTCTAAGGGGAGGGGGATGTAGTGCCCACTTCCCTTTGACACCTTTGACATTGATCTTGACATTGTTGACTATATTATGGACATTGTTATAGTTTTGATTTAGTATGATGTTAGATGTTAGATCATGGATTATTGTTGATTTTGGTTCATATCTGATGCATGGTGGTTATTAGAGACATTTTGTATATTGTTGTTGATATATTGTTTGACATGGTTATATTATAGATGTTGTTTGGACTTGTGATAATTGGATATTTTGAGTAGGCCTAGAAAATGAAAATTGAATTAAAATTGATGATGATATAGTTGTTGATGAAATTGTAAGTGATATTGTTGATTGTCTTGATGATTGTTGTGATTCACATATATATTGATGATCTTGAAATTATATTTATATTCATTTGGATGTTCTGATATGGCCATGAGGCTGAAGGAGGTATTTATTTTTGCAGGTTAAAAATATCACAACAAACATCGGGGGATTGGAGACCAACCACATTGGAATTCTAGATGAATTCAACAAGGTCACCATGACAATTGTATTTTTTGTGTGTGTTTGATTGTTGTTAGGGATTCCCATGGGGGATCACCTTTAAATGTGACCAAGGGATTTTATGTTTTCTTTTATTTGGTTCCTTTGTTTAATGTTTGCATGTGTTTATTTTGTGGTGCATTGACCCTTTCATTATTTATTAAATGGTGTGTTAATATTGTGAGTAATCATGTTGTTAAGTTAATTAATTAAAATATGTCATAAGAAAGTAATTAATAGAGTTGTTGGCCTTGAATTAAAGTGTTGTAAGAAATGTGTAAGTGATGTGTAAGAGATATGTAAGTTGATTTTGGAGTATGAAACACTTCATCTTCTTTGAAATTCGAATTTTCCTTGGAGGCTGATTTTGGAGGCTTGTGGGACAAGTTAAACTTGTCTCATACCTCTTAAATTTATATACCAACCTTACCTATGGTTGGAGAGTTAAATTTAGACTTTATTATGCATTTTTGTAAGTCAAGTTGTATAGGTTTTAATTGCACTTTCTTCATGTTTTGAATTTCAGTCCTTATGGGTGTGGACTTGATTTGAGTGTGTAAGTAAAATTGTCATATTATTCACCCACCTATTTATTATGCATTGGAGAATGAAGTTGACTTGGGTGTTGGAGTTGAGGATGTGTGAAGTGGCATCCTACATGGATCCACCTCATCCTCTTCTCTTCCCTCTTCTATAAATTGGAATTCCTTAGCTTGTTTTGGGTTGCTTCACTTTTTCATACTCCATTTTGGGTGACTTCTTTTGGTTTGGAGAGCTCTTACTTTGGAGAAGTTTGAAGATTGTTGAATACTTGTGCTTGGTTGATTTTTGGATTGCTTGCATTGGAAGAGCTTGTTGTTTTGAACTTGGAAAAACTCCATCATGGAGAGGTAGGAGCTTGGCTCTTGAAATGCTCTTCTTTCTTTCTTTTATTGTATATGTAAATGGTTGAATGTTATTGTTGTGAATGTTTTAGCATGTTTGTGGGTTGTTGGGTAGATGGCCTAGGAATGGTGTAGGAGAAGACTATGGGGTATATTTTGTGGGAGGCATAAGTGTTTTGGGGAGGTATAAGTGTGGAGGGAGTTGGGATTTGGGTTCCACCTTACAAAGAAATAGCTTGCATTTCTTTACTCGTTATGGGGTGCCATAAGAGGTTGGGGAGGCATAAGAAATGTGAGGAATAAGGGGTACTTGGGGAGGTATAAGGGCATGTCTAGGATTTGAAATGTTATATTTTTAGCGGTTTTTCTTAGGTGGTGATACCCATTTCCCTTTGGGAGGCATAAGTAGCATCCCCATAGTTTCTTGCTCCTTTGGCTTGCATAATGAAGTTTGAGTATTTTTTTTTTTTATGTCTTAATGTGGTTGTAAAACTACATTTGTTTTGGAGTGTGTTTTAAATGTGAAATTCATAAAGATTGTTTGTGATGTGGAAGCATTTGTTTCCATGAGTTGAAACACATTTCTTATTGCATGTGGTTGGGGCTCTTGGGGGAAATGAAGAAGGATGGTTTCTCCTTTCATTGGATGTCTTGGTTGGGTGGAGAGTGTTGCCTTTCCCCTGCCTTTGTTGTGATCAAATTGGAGAATGATGGATCTAACTATTGTTTTTCTAGAGCAAGAGGAAAAAAGAAATTTTGTGAGTCCCTTGTGAGTGATTTTATTTTGTAACATTTTTCCCACTTTGAAGTGGATGACCTTGTAATATATATTTTGTGATGGAAAAGTGTTTTGTATTGGCTATGAAATTTGTAATTTGAAATGTGAAAGAGATGTACTCTGTTTTCGGTTTTGAATGAATGAAAGAAAGAAATTGTATTTTGTATATTGAAATTTCAAGGAAAAAAAAGAATGTTGTAAGATATCATTTTGAATTAATAGAATATTGTATTATATTCCTCAAATGGTACTTTTGTATTAAAATTTTATTGTTAAATTACATTATGAAATCTCCATGGAAAGTCTTGAAATACGTATGAAGAAATGTCATAATGCTCTATTCTTTAGAAATGTATGATTTGAAAATTAGAAGTTGCATTTTGGCTTTTGTATAATTTTGAATTGAAACAAATTTAACATATTAGATTTGAGTTGGAATGAATTCATAGTTTAAAGTTTGGTAAATGAAATAGATATGTTTGTGTTTAAGTAAAGATCATATTTTGCTTCAACGTAAACTCCAAATATTTTTATTCAAAATGTACAAAATGACCCCTGCAATAATGAACAATAAAATGAAACATTAAATTGAACTTAATATGATTAAAATGACCCCAACAAACTAAAACACTTAAGAAATTTTTTATAGAACATTTTAGAATTCAAGCAAAACCTTTCACAGTCAATTTTTTCTGTCAAATTGAGTAATTTTACAAATTGATCTTCAATCAAATAAAGTAACCTGAAATCCATCCTAAATTCCTCTAAGAGAAACCCTCCATGTCTGTTTGGCATGTTGAGAAAGGAAGGAGGTCGAATTGAACAAAATTTTATAAGTCAAATGTTACCAATTTTCATTTTATAAGCCCTGCAGAGTATTTTCTCAAAATTTACCCTTAAAAATTTATCCAAATTAAATTATTAATGTTTTTGCAAAGAGGACGTCGAGATATTTCTAAAAATTCCTCATTTTTCCAAAAACGGAGTTCCCTATCAAAATTTATGGCCTCTGAAGTTCGAAGAAGAGGAAAATCCTCTTGCGCGCCTGTCTTGCATGCCCAGAAGAGGAAAAGCCTCTTACGCGCCCGTCTTGCCGTATCTTGCACGCACGTAAGAGAAAAATCTTCGTGCGTGCCCATTTTTCCTACCCGAAGAAAAAAATATTCTTGTGTGCCCCGTCTTACACACTCGAGAAAATAAAAAGAGCCCTGGGAAATTTCTTCCCGCACCCTGCAAGAAGATAATCTATCTATGCTAAGGATGAATTTATCTCTCTTAGTGTTTTGTAGGATATTTTGATAACTGTTGTAATGGACTCTGGAATTTTTTGGGAACACTTTTTAAAAAAATTATTCCTTAATTCTTCTAACTAAACCTAGGTTGTTCTTGGGTCTCGAGTGGGAGATTTTAGGTGGTGTTACACTTGGTATCAGAGCCGTGGGTTCAAAATCTTGGACCCTTGGGCACACTAGAAAACTTGAGACATGAACTTTAAACCTAGTACAATATTAAACTTAGCACACTTTTAAATCTAGAAAACAACTTTGTTTGGAAATTGCATATTTTAGTAAACATGGAAAACTAAGTAAAACCTAGAATAATGAACTAACTCTCACCTTGGTTTGTGCAAGAGGTGCGGACAAGATGAGGGGTCATTTCACATAGACCTAGACTTACCACCACCAGATCATGTTGTAGCAACTATCCTACCACATATTTTATAGACACTTCAGGATGTTAATGTCGCTCTACGTGGAGGGACCGTAGGAGCACGTTCAGTCGGACATGATAGGGTGACATCCATTGAGGCTCATGCATCTCCTCGGCATAGTGAGGAGCATAGAGGAGAGAACTCCCACGTGGAGTCAGTCAGAGAAGAGTCACCAGAGGGGACAAGGAGACCGAGTTTCAGGACATAGAGATAGGTCTCGGAGCCCTAGGCTTAGAGATGAGTATACAGGGAGGCCTAGGGGCCATCAGACTGACTTTGAGACCACATCAGGAGATTATAAAACTATGGACATCACATTATTCTGGTGACATAGGTGGATTTCAAGCAGAGGCCTGGTTGGTGAGCTTGAGCGGATGCTTCAAGCTCTGCCCTTGTTCTAGCAACACAAAAGCTCATGTTGCGATCCATCTACTGAGAGATGGAGCAAGTGTCTGGTGGAGGACAGAGGAGCAAAAGCTCCATGTTGATTCTGAGACAGTTACCTAGGAGCTCTTTGAGGAGTGTTTCAGGAGTAGATATTTGTCACGAAGGTTCATATAGCAGAGGATAGATGAGTTTCATGACCTTCGATAGGCATCTCTTATAAGTGGCTGAGTATGAGAGAAGATTTTGGATCTACTCCAGTATGTTGATTACATGCAGGATGAGCATGTACAGATCCACATATTCATTTGGGGCCTAAATTTTGACATTTGAGGTGCAGTTCGGATCCATTGTCCACCGACATTAGCTAAGGCCATTGAGAAGGCCTATATAGTAGAGGAGACTCGAGGAAAGATCCAGCAGGCTAGAGACCGAGTCCAGAGCCACATCCAGTAGATGCAAGACATTAGATCGAGGGGGTCAGTACCTCCTCCTCATGGTGGACAGGGTTCAGCATAGTCATCTTTTAGACCATAGCAAGTAGTAGTAGCAGTCCCACCCACCTTATAGACCTCCACAAAGATTCGATGCACAAAGGGGTTGGAGTATGGGGCCTCCTCTCGGGGTCCCATCAGGACACAGGGTGCCCAGAGGGCTTAGTCAACAAGAGCTTGCCAACAAATACCGCATCGAGACCACGGTTGGATCATCAGGATCCACACCACATACCTCCAGAGTACCAACTGGACTCCTGCTACACATGGGAGAGGATCAGGTGGTTGTTTTGGTTGTGGCATTGATGGACATTTTTGGAGAGATTACCCTTAAAACCATAATAACAAGGGTAAGACACACATCTCGAGCCCTTTAGTGACAAGGGGCATAGTCATGGATCTATGTAACGGTTTAGAACCACCAGTCGAGCATTAGAGTATAGTTATTGAGACCACAGGTAGCATTGGTGGTATTCCTACCTCCATTTTGTTTGATTTTGGTTCTTCAAATTCTTTTATTGCACCATCTTTAGTCGAGTGATGCAGGCTGGTGGCGATTAGGTAAGATCTAGTTAGGATTTTGAGATGGCTTTTGGAGCCAAGATCTCTATTAACTCCTTAGTTAAGGAGTGTGTAGTGGATTGGGACTTTTACCACTACTCGGATCTTTGTATCCTTCCTTTGGGCTCGTATGGAGGCATCTTGGGCATGGATTGGTTATCGCACACAGGGACAGGATGGATTGTTATCACATGATCATATCTTGTACATATGATCTAGGAGTTGAGGTAGTGATATTTTGGGGATAGGAGACTCATTTATATTCGCACCATCTCCACTATGTAGCTTAAGCGGTGTGTGTGACGGGGTTGTCAGATGTTTGCTGTCACATTTAGTGACCGATCAGAGGATGGGTCTAGTGGACCATTGCTAGATGATTATCCCATTTTGAGAGATTTTCTGATGTTTTTCTAGGAGAACTACCGGGGTTACCGCCCCACGTGAGATTGAATTCCATATAGATTTGGTTCTGAGGAGCAGATCTTATCTCACGATAACCTTACCGGATGACCACACCAGAGCTCTATGAGCTCAAGTTGTAACTTGAGGGCCTTTTGGAGAAATGCCTAATTATTCCTAGTGTATCCCTTGGGGTGCACCGGTGATTTTTGTGAAGAAGAAGGATGGATCCTTACGGTTGTGTATTGATTACCGCCAGCTAAACAAGGTAACGATCAAGAATCGTTATCCCCTTCCGCGCATAGATGATTTGTTTGATCAGATGAAGGGAGCCACAATTTTCTTTAAGATTGATCTTAAGTCAGGCTACCATCAGCTAAGGATTACGGAGGTGGATATTCATAAGACCACTTTTCGTACAAGATATGGGCACTATGAGTTCACAGTGGTGCCTTTTGGTTTAACGAATGCCCCTGCAGTATTTATGAGTTTGATGAATGGGGTATTTAGGAATTTCTTAGATTGCTTCGTGCTCATCTTCCTAGATGAAATTTTGATTTACTCATGTACGCGTGAGGAGCACGAGGGGCACCTTTGTTAGGTTCTTCAGTGTCTTCGTGAGCAGCAGCTTTATAGGAACTTGGAGAAGTGTGCATTCTTTCAGATAGAGGTACAATATTTAGGTCACATCATTTCTAGGGGAAGGTATCATAGTCGATCCTTCTAAGATTAGAGCCATTATGGATTGTCCAACACCCACTAGTGTGTGAGACGCAAAGCTTCATGGGATTAACAGGTTATTATAGGAGATTTGTTTAGGACTTCTCTCGGATTGTGCACCCCATCACTTCTCTTAAGTGGAAAGGGAAGAAGTTTGTTTGGTCGAGATAAATATGAGCAGGCCTTCAGGACACTAAAGGAGTGCCTCACGACAACACCTATTCTTGCAGTGCTAGATCCACAGGGGGAGTTTTTCATATGCACGGATGCTTCTTTGGCAGGACTTGGAGGTGTATGAATGTAGGAGGGCAGAGTAGTGGCTTTGAGTCTCGAAAACTAAAGGATTATGAGATCAATTATCTGACTCATGATCTTGATCTTATGGTAGTGGTTCACGCCTAGTTTGATAGAGACACTTTCTTCTTGGTCGGACATTCACACTCAGGAAAGATCACTTGAGTCTCTGCCACCTCTTCACACAACCCAATCTCAACGCTCGTCAGCGGTGTTAGATGGATTTTATTTTTGAGTATGATATGGAGATAGAGCATGTGTAGGGGAAGGAGAATGTGGTTGTAAATGCTCTCGGTAGATGAAGATTTGTGATTATGTCCACTTCAATGGGCACAGATTACTGGAGCAAGATTCTACGGTAGCTTCCTATTGACAACTTCTACATTGCAGCAAGAGTAGAGATCAAGTCCTAGAGACCCCTTGAGGGGAATTTTTATGTTTTTTATTATGGCGAGATGGAATTCTTAGGCACAGAGGTCAGATTTATGTTCCCAATGATGGAGGCTTGAGGCAAGACATCTTGATAGAGGCACATCGTGCACCCTATTCAGCCCATCCTAGGGTGAAGAATTTACACACTACATTAAGAAAATTGTATCACTGGAGAGGAATTCATAGAGACGTGGCTCATTTTGTGTCACACTATTTAGAGTGCCAAAAATTTAAGGTCGAGCATCAGCATCTAGTTGGCCTTCTCTTTCCTCATGCTATACCGGAGTGGAAGTGGGACACCATTTCCATGGACTTCATTATTGGGCTACCGATGTCAAGATATCACCATGACGCCATCATGGTCATGGTGGATAAATTGACAAAAGTGGCTCACTTTTTTCGAGTGAATACCACTTATACAACCAATGTAGTGGCATGGGTATATCTAGATGAGATCATTAGGTTGCACTGGAGATTTCGCAAAAGATGATTTATGACCGTGATCCCTTGTACACTTCCCATTTTTGGACTACCTTACAGCACGCCCTCGAGATGAGGATCAAATTCAGCACATCATATCACCCCGAGACAGATGGACAGACTAAGCGGGTGAATCATATTTTAGAGGATATGCTCAAGATGTAGTTTATGATTCATCGGTCGAGATGGGAGGAGTACTGTACTTGGTGGAGTTTGTCTATAATAATAGTTTTCAGAGTTCTATAGACATGGCTCCTTTTCAGGCTTTGTATGGCAGAGAGTGTAGGACACCTCTTATCTAGGACAGGTTATAGGATAGGGTTTTTCTTGGACCAGCTTTATTACAGGACACTAAGCAACAAGTGGTTTTGATCAGATAGAGACTATAGAAGGCACATGACATGGAAAAGAAGTATGCAGATCAGCATAGGACTAACCGTAGTTTTGATGTGGGCATGAAGGTGTTCCTTCATGTCAAGCCACATAAGAGCCCTATCCATTATGGAAAAGGTTCTAAGTTAGTTCCTAGATTTGTTGGTCCTTTTGAGATCTTGGAGCATATCGGCCCTTTGGCCTACCGTCTAGCGTTGTCACCTAGCTTGTCTCGCGTACATGATGTGTTTCATGTTTCAGTGCTTAGGAGATACATTGTTGATCCTTCTCATGTGTTGGATTGGACCTCATTATAGGTGCAGGATCAAGGGAAGGTGATGGTGGAGCCCGTTTGCATTATAGATCGCAGGACCCTGGCCTTTGAGGAAGAGATATTGATCAAAGTGCGAGTGCGGTGGGTAGAGGTATATGATGATACTGCGGCTACACGGGATGATGCTACTTTACTACGAGTTCGGTTCCCACATTTTCCATTACTTCTAAGAGGAAGTCGAGTCTAAGGGGAGGGAGATGTAGTGCCCACTTCCCTTTGATACCTTTTGACATTGATCCGATCATCATTGACTATATTATGGACATTGTTATAGTTTTGATTTAGTATGATGTTATATGTTAGATCATGGATTATTGTTGATTTTGGTTCATATCGATGCATGGTGGTTATTAGAGACATTTTTATATTGTTTTTGATATACTGTTTGACATGGTTATATTATAGATGTTGTTCGGAATTGTGATAATTGGATATTTTGAGTAGGCCTAGAAAATGAAAATTGAATTAAAGGTGATGATGATATAGTTGTTGATGAAATTGTAAGTGATCTTATTGATTGTCTTGATGATTGTTGTGATTCACATATATATTGATGATCTTGAAATTTTATTTATATTCATTTGGATGTTTTCATATGGCCATGAGGTCGAAGGAGGTATTTGTATTTTTGTAGATTAAAAATATCACAAAAACATCGGGGGATTGGATGTAAACCACATTTGAATTCAAGATGAATTCAACAAGGTCACCATGGCAATTGTATTTGTTGTGTGTGTTTGATTGTTGTTAGCGATTCGCATGGGGGATCTCCTTCGAATGTGACCAAGGGAGTTATGTGGTATATTTTGGGGGCATAAGTTTTTGGGGAGATATAAGTGTGGAGGGATTTGTGATTTGGGTTCCACCTTTCAAATAAATAGCTTGCATTTCTTTACTCGTTATGGGGTGCCATAAGAGGTTGGGGAGGCATAAGGAAATGTGAGGTATAAGGGGTACTTGGGGAGGCATAAGGGCATGTCAGGGATTTGAAATGTTATATTTTGGTGGTTTGTTCTCAGGTGGTGATACCCATTTCCCCTTTGGGAGGCATAAGTAGCATCCCCATAGTGTTTAACTCCTTAGCTTTCATAATGAAGCTTGGGTTTTGTTTGTTATGTCTTAATGTGGTTTCAAACTACATGTTGTTTTGGACTGTGTTTTAAAGGTGAAATTTTGCTTGTGTATTGTGGAAGCCTTTGTTGTCATGAGTTGAAACACATCTTCTATTGCATTGTGGTTGGGGCTCGGGGCCAATGAAGAAGGATGGCTTCTCCTTTCATTGGATGTCTTGGTTGGGTGGAGAGCGTTTCCTTTCCCCTGCCTTTGTTGTGATCAAAATTGGAGAATGATGGATCACGTATATTGGTGTTCGGAGCGAGAGGAAAATGACATTTTTTGAGTCCCTTGTGAGAGTTCTATTTGTAAAACCTTTTTCCCACTAGAAGTGGATGACAATGTAATATATTTTTTGATGGAAAGATGTTTTGTATTGGCTATGATAGTTGTAATTCAAAATGTGAAAGAGATGTGCTCTATATTCTGGTTTTGAATAAAAGAAAGGAAAGATTCGTATTTTGTATGTTGTATTTCAAGGAATAAAAAAATATTGTAAGGATATCATTTTTAATTAATAGAATATTGTATTATATTCCTCATATGGCACTATTGTATTTAAAATCTGATTGTTGAAATGCATTATGAGATCTCCATGGAAAATCTTGAAATGCGTATGAAGAAATGTCATAATGCTCTGTTCTGTAGAAATGTATGATTTGAAAATTAGAACTGCATTTTGGCTTTTGCACAACTTGAATTGAAACAAATTTAACATCTTAGATTTGAGTTGGAAATGAAGGCATATATTAAAGTTTGGTAAATAGAAATAGATTTGTTTGTGTTTAAGTAAAGATCTTATTTTGCTTCACCGTAAACTCTGCATATTTTTATTCAAAATGTACAGAATGACCCCGCAACAATGAACAATAAAATGAAACATTAAATTGAACTTAGTATGATTAAAATGACCCCAAAAAACTAAAACACTTAAGAAATTTTTATAGAACCTTTCAGAATCGGGCGCAAAACTTCTCACAGTCATTTTGCTGTCAAATTGAGTAATTTGCGAATTGATCTTCAATCAAACAAAGTAAATTTTGATATCCATCCTAAATTCCTATAAGAACAACCCTCCATGTCTGTTTGGCATGTTGAGAAAGGAGGGAGGTCGAATTGAACAAAGTTTTATAAGTCAAATGTTACCAGTTTTATTTTTATAAGCATGCAGAGCATTTTATCAGAATTTACAATTAAAATTTTATATAAATTAAATTATTAAGATTTTTGTGCAAAGAGGACGTCGAGATATTTCCGAAAAGTCCTCGTTTTCCAAAAACGGAGTTCCCTATCAAAATTTATGGCCTTCTGAAGTTCAAAGAAGAGGAAAAGCCTCTTGCGTGCACGTCTTGCACACCCATCTTGTGTGCACCCGAAGAGGAAAAGCTTCTTGCACACTCGTCTTGCGTGCCCAGAAGAGGAAAAACTTCTTGCACATCTGTCTTGGTGCATATAAGAGGAAAAGCTTCTTGCGCGCCGTAAGAGAAAAAGAGCTTCTTTCGCTCTTTCACCCCTGAGAGAAAAAGAGTTTCTTCCATGCCCGTCTTTCAACGCCCAGGGAAATTTCTTCCTACACCCCTCAAGAAGATAATCTATCAGGGCTAAGGATGAATTTATCTCTCTTAGTGTTTTGGAGGATGTTTTGATAACTGTTGTAATGGACTCTTGAATTTTGTTGAGAACACTTAAAAAAATTATTCATTAATTCTTCTAACTAAACCTAGGTTATTGTTTGGTCTCGAGTGGGGAGATTTTAGGTGGCATTACAACAATAGGGTGCTAGAAAAATAAGTTCATAGATACAATTCTCAAATCATTTTTGTTTAAGTTCTATTCAGTTAATAAGGGTCCACACAAATCACATTACCATAAGGGGGCACAAGGTCTAACAATAATTCATGCTATTGCTTTATGTTCGTACACCTACTTAGGTTATCAAGCTATCAAAAGTGCAAGGAATACTTTTAAGACGTGGATCACCATAGATGTCCCTTAAGTGACATCTCTCATAAATGACCCTCTCTAGAACAAAATTAGAAAATCACAACATAGAAGCAACAAAATATCATAAGGGTTAGCATAATTTGTGAGAATAAATTTCTCTTTAAAATTTGACGTATGGAAGATCACACGAATGAGAAATGCCTGACACTAGTATATTTTTCTTGTTTATCATCAAAATCATGGGTTTCTAAGTTTGGGAAAACAAATTGTCATCCTATTGTAAAATTAGTTTTTTTCCTAGTAAAATATGTCAAGATTTTGGTGGAAATGCCAAATATGGAAATAACAGAAAAATTCAATTTGATGTAATGTACATCTAAAAATTTTGTTAACGCTAAGTGTGTCACATTTTTGCATCAAGTTCCCGTGCCTTTCTAATTCAAATCTCCAACCAAACTATTTTATAACTCGTGACACAATTGCATTTGATTTCACATCATGACCCAATTTATAACTTAAAAAAAACACACAAAACAAACAATTTCTTAAAACTTTTATCTTGTTTGTTAGTGAAGGAGGATGTGTAAGATCTCATTAATAGATATGTTTTTAATTCTCATTTAAAAATCCACTTAATTTGTATATTCAATCTATTATAATGATGAAAATAAGAAAATATTTCAAAAAATATTAAATCATAAATCAATTTGAGGATTTAGTTTTTAAAATTGAAATAATGATATGAGATTTATAACTTTTTATCAAATTCACTCTCATTACACTATTTTGTTATGATGAATGATTTTGACAACCATAGAAGTCATATCACTTGTTGGTGGAGGTGTATGATCTCATCAATAAGTATATTTTTAGTGCCCATTCTAAAAAAGAAAACTTAATTTGTATATTCAATCTCTTATAATGATGAAAATAAGAAAATATTTTTAAAAATATTAAATTAGATTACCCTAAAGGATCTCGAGGATTTTATTTTTATTGAAATAAGTATACGAGGATTCAAATATGTTTACAAATTCACTCTCATTACATTATTTTGATATGAATACCGATTATGATAATCATACCAATCATATTGTGGTATGTTATTGAATTAACAATTATGAAATGATAATTATATCCTTTTTATTAAAAACAATTTTAGCTAGTTTTTAAATGTATTATGTGGATGCAACCTGAAAGAAGAGGTAACTTTGAAAAAATAGAGCAAGGGGTACTATCCTTGTAAGTAATGTCATCTATATAATTGAATTCTATGCCAACATTATCATGGATTGATGAGGTAAGTATCCGTGACACCTTATATTCATTACAATCTTTGAGTATATATTTATACAAAATGAGGTATTATATTCAAACCAAGAGTATGTATTTTACTTAGGTTATTAGACACACTTGATTATATTAAATGGGATATGTTGGGTTCACCTTATGGACCCATCGCACCCTACCAATATCAAAAGAAGAGTTTGAGATAATCTTTTCGAACCCATGGTTTTATTAGTGGAAACAATAGATGAAGTTAATTTAAGTATTGATTGTATTGATTTTTCCCTCCTTTAGGCTAGGAAAAGTTACAAGAAAATGTATAAGATCACATATAGATGACATCATGTTAAATTACTTCATTGCACAACATGACAACATGATAGAATATGAAATCAATAATTATGAGATGGACATGGATATTAGGGAAAGTCATGTTGAAGACCAAAACGATAATATGGAGATTCAAACATGATGAGTTCAATGATAAAGCATATGAGGCCCTAAAATAAGATGTCAAAACTCCATTGATTTAACTAGGAACATGTATGCCATTTTTGCTACATGCTAATTTAGAAGTGTTGGATGCTAAAGAAAATAATGGATGGACCGAGACAAGTCCTACTTCGTTGTTGAGGTACAATGTTTACACCAATTTATTTTTATAGTCAATTATAATAATTTTTGCGGTTGTATCTATTTGTATTTTATTTTATAGATAACATCCACATATCAATATTTTAAATAGAAAACTTAGTAGGTTAGTAAAATATGTGCTACTTCCAAAAGGGAATGTGTTTCTAATAGCATAAAGATGGACGAAAAATTCTTCCACTCTAGCAATTGGATACAAGAAGTATGATGTTTGTATCAATGAGTTATGATATATATGTGAGATTGAACATGCAAAGGTGTGCCATATTCGTGGTCAAGTGCGTTATTGGAAAGGTGTGAATAGACGCACAATTTCACAAAAATTATTGTGACATTTTCATGTTCTAGATGCATTGAAGCATATACATCAATGAAATTATGATATTAGAAACAGAGGGTGTATTGCATGTGCCAAATGAATACAAAACAATGAAACATATATAGAGAGCATGGTCTGTAAAAGTTCATAGAAAATTACTTAGTTTAAAGCTTGGATAACTATGGGTGGAGTTATTTTGGTAACATGGCCACAAATTATTCAATATGGCTTGTCATTTTGATTAACTATAATATTCCTCTGGTTGGATATATGAAAGGAGCACCTTATACTTTTTCTTATTGTTTTAGAGAAGAATCAAGTGAAAAACACGGACATCTAACTTGCACTACTTATAGAGGATTTGACTTAGATTTCGAATGACATGCACATTTTTGATGTGTTATGACTAGTTAGTAGTAAAGGCTTTGAACGCTAAGGAATTTTGGGTTGGTATATTAATAAGTACCCAATATTTGCAATATGTTTTGGTTTAGAAAAATTTGAGAGTTCATTTTCATGCAAGTTTGTATTACAATAAACATATATTATGATCAATTTTATGTATGTTTTTTTGACATAGGTCTTTGTATGAGGAGAATTCACATGTCCAAGGTGTGACGATCAATTAACCTCCGGATGGTTAAAACAACTCAAGAAGTTTGAGTCGAAGGGCACTTGAATATTATTTTAAATGACCTCCCCCATCTTTCGAGATTTTAAAAAGGGAAAGTTTGATGGCATGATTGAGACAATGTGTAAGTGCTATGAAGAGGCACACCAACAAACACCTAATGATCAAACAATAAAATGCCAAATGAGATGAAGAGATTGTCAATATTTTAGGATCTTTTATATAGGAAAGATCTCCACGTCATATAGATTATCAACTCAATACAGAGACACAACTTTGGAAGGACAAAAACAAATTCAAGGAAAGGATGGACCTCAAAGTGTTTTATAAAAGAGAAAGTATTGGTCGTGTAAGGGAACCCACTACTACACAAAGTGCAAAGAGCATCACTTTTAAGGTCAAAATTGTATTAGAAATTAACTTTTTTGGTATTTTTATTTGTGTTACTTTGAGGAAATCATGTCGCTTTTAGTGGTTGAAAAGTGAAACAAAAATGAAGTGACTAAGCATTTTGTTTTCATCCCTTTTACACCATATCTGCACCACATTAACACCATCTTTGGGTCTAAATCGTATGACATAAACCCTATTTGAAAAATAAAAAAATATAATATGATTATTTGTAATAACAAATATATTTTACGTTTATTTTTAATTATTCATGAATATTAGGCATTAGATATTTAATATGTTTGTTTTCATAAATAGAGATTGATAATATTAATGTAATACATATTAAAACAATATACAAATGTTATAAATATCGTAGTACCCTAAATTTGGACCAAAGGTCCTTGATAATAATTATTTGCATTTATCCCAACCTCAACCATTTATGCAATTAATTGACTTAATCATACAAGCATCTTGTTTAATCCCTTACTCCAAAGCCACCAAGTTAGTACTTGTCACCAAGTTTGGTTCATTAGGAACCTTCATGGTATATATAAACACATCTTCAGACTCTAGATGCCTATCTCCACTTCCATATCAAGTCCTAAGCTAATCATGGAAAAAATCATATTTTTAGGGCACAATCAATTGACGGTCTTGACCCTAGTTGAAGTTTTTGTCCTAAATACTTCCAATGGTCAATTTTTCAAATGCACAAATCACCCAAATGTAGATCCCTAAATCTAGACATTTGAAAAGTATTCTTGACATTTATCTCAACCCATTTCTTTATGTGAATTTTATTGACTTATTCCTATATGCATCTTGCATGGTTTAACACTAGTTGACCATTAGGTCATACTTGTTACTTAGCTTTGACTAAAAACCATTTATTGTATATAAAACACATATTAAGGTTTATGGCCAACTTCTCTAATTTAAAGAAAGGAGTTTACACTTTCTTAGGTCATATTCACCTATCGGGATAAAACCAATCGTCACTTTTAGCGAAAACCAATGTTTTTATCTTCTACTCATAAAATAATCACATTTTGGAATGCACAAGTTACCCGAGTTGACCTAGGGTTAATTGAGTGGGAACAACTTTCACAACAATCACATCTGTCATTTAAGAGTTATTTAACCCAAGATCAAATCCCGTGAATCGGCATGTCTATGTCACGTAAGTCTAAAACCCACACTTGAGAGAGGCTATCATATGTCATGAAAATTTGTAAGTGCCTTACCAAGGCCCTCGGTTTGGTGATTTGGTGTGGAATTACACTTACAAGTTAATTGACCTAAGATCGGATCCCGTGAATCGGCATGTCTATGCCACGCAGTCTAAAACCTCCGCTTAAGAGAGGCTATCATATGTCGTGAAAATTTGTAAGTGCCTTACCAAGCACCTCGATTTGGTGTTTTGGTGTGGACTTACGTTTACAAGTTAATTGACACGAGATCAAATCCCGTAATTGGCATGTCTATGCCACGAGAGAGGCTATCATATGTTATAAAAATTTGCAAGTTCCTTACCAAGCACCCTGGTTTGGTGTTTTGGCGTGGACTTACTTTACAAGTTAATTGACCCAAGATCAAATCCCATAACTAACATGTCTATGCCATGCAAGTCTAAAACCTCCACTTGAGAGAGGCTATCATATGCCATGAAAATTTGTATTTGCCTTACCAAACACCTTGGTTTGGTGTTTTGGTGTGGACTTACACTTACAAGTTAATTGACCGAGATCAAATCCCATAACTGGCATGTCTATACCACACAAGTCTAAAACCTCCACTTGAGAGAGGCTATCATATGTCATGAAAATTTGTAAGTTCCTTACTAAGCACCCCGGTTTGGTGTTTTGGTGTAGACTTACATTTACAAGTTAATTGACCGGAGATCAAATAGCGTAATTGGCATGTCTATGCCGGTCAAGTCTAAAACCTCCACTTGAGAGAGACTATCATATGCCATGAAATTTTGTAGGTGCCTTACCAAGCACCCTGGTTTGATGTTTTGGTGTGGACATACATTTACTGAGTTAATTGACCTAAGATATAAGATAACGAGGACACCACCCATTCAAGGGGCCTCATCTTTTTAAAAACTTGGGCTACGTAGGAGATCACAAGGGAACATCCAATTCGAAAATGATTTTTGAAGTACATTAACCAACAATCAAGTCTAAATATATGTTATACAACTTCCTTACATCATTATCACATGCTACAATCTACACCCAAGATCATTTCCAAAGCTGGAGACCATTTTAGGATCTTACCAACACATTTTCTATTGCACATTCATACATATCCACCAATCTTGAGGCACATGAGTGTCCTTCCTTGGATGAGGCCTTTGTTGAATCTAGTCAAAATATTGCATGTAAGAGATAAATATATTTTCAAGAGTATGAAAAATGAATGCCAATCTTCAAAACAAATTGTTTTACATAAAGTACAAGCCTCTTCTCCACGTGACCCACACATTTAACGTACAATTCGCTATTTACAATATATATAAAGCAAATCCACTACAAAAGGAAAATCCTAAACATGTGTGTCAAAATCCTATATTACTTGTTCCTAATGCACATTAAAATACTTCATCAACCTATTTGGAACCATTAACCATTTTCCTTGCTATAATAGAACACACATTCAATAGTTTAGAAGCTACTAATTGTCATGAACTTGCAATGTGTATTCTAGCCTTTCTCGAAATCCTTGATTATGATTTTCTAGCAATTTATTTATAAACGGGATCATGAATAAATATGAATGCTGATGCACAGATTTAGATCATTTTGAAATATGGAAGCCTGGACTACAATAAATGGGATAATGAGAAAGCCAGATGAGAGTAGGGTCAGTGATTCATAAGGGTTGCATTGGAACGTAGGGCAGAGGTGGAAGGAATATCTTCACCCAAATTAGGCTTTTAACTTATTGCATTTTGCCATAAAAAAACATTGAGATTCAGGTTTATTTCTCTTACCATCATATTAAGGTTTAAGACCCTGTTCCGAATTGTTGGAAGTTTTTAGTTGCAAAATTGTAGTTCCTTTTCTTGACCTCAATTCATTCGAATGTCAATTCAATTCGAAAAGAAAACCTACAGAACAATCAAGGGGCAAACACAAATTCTAAACATTTGGGTTATGTCTTGTTATTAATGCAACCTCTTCTAATTATCATTTGGGTGTGAGATTTATTTCAAGAACGCTTGCAAACAAAATTCTGATTAACAGAGAAATGCAGTCACAAGAATTCATGTTTGTGAAACAACCAAAAATATTTGAATTAAAGAACAGGGGAATCTTTTACCCCAAATCTGAATTACAATACACACTAATAAATAGCCTCGAGGATTGTTAAGATTTTGAAAGAAGAGATGGAATCTCCCAATCTGCCGCTGGAATTCTCACCTTCTCCTCCTTGCAGAATCGTCAATCGATCAAGATGAAAACTAAATGCAGATGTAGCAGTATATGAACTGCAAGATTAAAGAAAGTGCATTGTTTTGTAAATTAAAGCCCAGTGCTGAAGTTGTATATGAACTGCAAGATTTTTTAGTTGTTTAACAAGAAAGACACCTTTCAGCCAAACATACTGGGTTGGAGAAAATGAAGTTCTTGACCTAAAATTACTTCACATATCTATTTCAAGAAACACAATAGAATGCATCCTCAACCTCCTTTATCGGCCCAATGTGATGTTTGTTGCCTCTGCCTCTGCAACAGCTGCTTTTAGGCGTGAGTTGCAGGATGTTTTTATGGTCATTTTCCTTTTTTTTTATTTGTGAATAACAGAGATGCAATTTTAGGAATTCAAGCCGTGTGAAAAACCAATAATCTTTAAATTAAAGAACAGTAGAGGGTTTACCCCAAATTTTATTTACAATATAATGAGTATACAAATAAATGTTTCTGATAAATCCTAGAAAAATAAAGGGATTTTATTTTTAATCTTCAATACAAATTGATGGGCAAAATATAGTAATTCAGGGTTTTACATAGAAATGTGGGTTGTGCTGCACAGTAGAGGAATTCAAAATGCGGGCTGTCTGGATATGAATGCTTTGGCAGGCCTGAAAGAAGAGGTTCCTATCGTGGGACAATCTTGAATGAAATGGCCTCTGACTCTGCACCTTTGCAAACGTACCCATCTCGTGGTGCTTTCCAAGTCATGTGCCAATGCCAATCATCGTTGGTTTTCTTCAGGAATTCTGCAAGTCTTCTGTCCTCCTCTTCTCTGGAAAGTGGGGAGGAAGATTTCTCATGCCCTTATTTTCCTTCATCTTAACCTTGCTGCAACCATCATCATCTTCAGAGTATATACTCTCTCCCGGATTGTACATTTCTTCACTCAAATCCTGACTGTATATTAATCCGTAACCTGCCATTATCGCTCTGTATATTTCTTTACAAAAATGAGTTAATTAACCTTCAGAATCAAACAACATAAAATGGAGACATTCGTTGTATTTATTTTCATTCGTGCCCTGCTTTCTTGTTTCAACTATAATTAGACCGTTGTCTTATATTTAGAAATGCTTTATAAATAAATCTTCATTCATACGCTGCGCGGGTGTGTTTTTTTAACTAAAATTACAGATTCTATATTTATAGTGAGAACTAAAAAGTTCTTTACAAAGTTTTATTCAAAAGCAAAGCACGAGCAATTGTCGAAAGAGAAATGAAGAAGAAGATGTTCAAGGTGGACCGCCGAGACGGATCGAGAGGCGTCGACGAGCAATAGAAGCAATGTGTTGTCACCGAAGTGATAGTGGGCGAGAATGATGTGAGTTTCAAAGGCGAGGGCATACGGAATGAAGGTCATGCTCTTTACAACACACCCCCCCTCTAGCCCATTAGGGCGAGCAAAATGAGGAGTAAAAGGGTCGAGTGATGTAAAGAATAAAAACAAACCAAAAAATAAAGAAATTGTGTATTTTCCTAGCAACTACGAGTAATGATAACGATTGATGATGAGTTGGACAACCACAATCTTCAATTGTTGAAACCCCTTTACTCTCTTGTTTCCAAATCAATTACTTAGAACATTGGGTAGACTGACTCATAATAGGCTGATTATGGATCTTTTGCAACAATTTTTTTTCTCTGCGTCCCGTAGCTAATGCAACTAGCTACCCAAGGCCTCGCCTTATAGATATAGGCCCACAAACAGATCGAAAACAGAACCTAAAATTCATTGTTTGCACAAATTTGTGGATTGAAACATGTCTTGTTAATGGTCCTCTGAGTAGGTGTATTCATTTGAACAAGTCCTAGCGATTGCAATTTGGGAATGAACTCGAGCTTCCCCTCTGACCCCATGCCTAAAAATCTCATGTTTTTCCAGACGACGAGAGGGACGACGAACCTGCAAAAAAAATAATTCAAGGAAAAAAAAATCAAGAGTGATCAACAAAGAAAATTACTTTAGCACTATCACATCTAAGGCATGTTTAATGGCAAGCTCCAGTGCTCGATTTCTAAACATCCCAAAGACATCTCAAACTCAAACACGCGTAATTGTGGAAAGAACAAAGAAGAAGATGTTTGAGGTGGAGCGGAGAAGTAGTTTGAAAGGCGTCTGCAAGCTGCTGAAGCAATGTGTCATTAATGGATGGGTGGTGGGCGAGAATGATGTGAGTTTTAAAGGTGAGGGAGTGCAGAACGAATCTCATGCTCTTTACCGCGTGCTCCCCCTCTAGCCTGTCTCTGTTCTCTCATGATCTTGTCACCCTACGAAATTCGAAGATAGATTTACAATAAACTACTTTTGGGTTATTGCTAAACATTGTTTTCAAAATGTACTCATATTTTGGGATCTGTGGAGACCACAATTTTTTTCCATCCATGAAGGCCCAAATTGTAGCGTGCAATGTATAGAAAAGGGCCAATAAAAGGAGTAGAAATGTGGGAATGATGTAAAGAAGAATAAAAAACATAAAAATAAAGAAATCGTGTATTTTCCTAGCACCTATGAGTAATGATAACAATTGTTGACTAGTTGGACAACCTCAAGCTTCAATTGTTGAAACCCCTTTACTCTCTTGTTGGCATATCATTTACTCACAACATGGGGCAAACTGACTCATGATAGGTTGATTATGGATCTTTTGCAACACAAACTTTTTCTTTGCGTCGACCACAAAGTCATGGTTTGCACAAATTTGTGGGTTAAAATATGTCTTGTTAATGGTGTTGCTAGCTCTAACAATCTCCCTTGAGTTATAGACATAAACACATATAAATATTATAATTTAGAAGGATATATCTTCAACCAAAGTTTATTCGTTACAACTTTTGATGGCTCCTACCTTCCCCATAATCGATACGCAGTGTTTTTTTGTATTCTTCAATTTCCATTTCCACTCACATGTACTTCTCTTTCGGCGTTAACATCGCACACCTCACGTGCGACTGCTAGTAGTCCATTGCCTAACCCTTACAACTCTGGCTTTTCCACATAGCCCGATGTGGCCTATGATAACTCTAGTCATATATATTTCACGACGTGCAAGGGAGTAGAACATGGTCCAAGCCACGTGTTTATCTAAGATGGCCAAGCCTTATAAAGAATTCCTTGCATTTGGTTACCCCCACATATGTGGGATTTTGAAACTCCCACCGCCCACTCTTAAATGGGACACCCATGTGTATATGGTGGGTGACATATTCAAATAAGAAGGCCCACGTGGAGGATATATGGGCGATGTGGGGTTCAAATTCATGTACAATTAACTGGGTATGTGATCATAGAGGGCAGAATTCCCTATACCACTATCATTTAGGTATTAGATAGACATGTTCAATGGTGTCTGCATTTATATTCATTGTTTCATTGTACTAGTTTGCATTTAGAAGCGTAATGAATCGGTTCATATGAACCCAGAGACATAGGCAATGTTGAACTATGTTATCAATCTTCTTTGCAGTGTGTATGTGTTTCACTTTACATTGCATTTCCATTTTGAAGTTGATAGCATTTGTGGAGTTTAAAATATTGTAGTACCTATAGGGGTCCGTGACGATTAGCACATTTTACCCCTGTTTACGGATCAAAGATTCACTATCGAAAGCAAAAGGAATTCCCAAGAAATGAAATCTTTCACCACTCTGAATGCACTTCCAGGGATAGGTTGTCAGCCAATCAGGCATGGGCCTAGAGCTTTGGCGATACCCCAATGACTTGGCAAGTTGCACCTTTGATCCAGATGCCTTACCAAAAATATCAAGGTAGAGAACACCTTCGAACATTATGTTTCAACTCAGCGAGAGTGAGGAAGGATTCATCAGCAAAGTGGCCATTGATAAGTAGGGTCTGATGATCAGGGAGATAAATGCCTCTTATCCGACCTTGTTCTGCTTTGTTAGAAATAAGATATCCAAATATATCAATGATAAGAACAAAAAGAGCAGGAGCCAATGGGCACCCCGACGTATAGATCGAAATAACCGAAATTCGCAATTTGTTTCCATTAATGGTGAGACAAGAAGAAGCATCTATGAAAAGTGTGCGAACAAGATTAATAAAAAATTATCCAAAACCTAGAGCTTTGAGCATAGCGATAATGAAGGGCCATTCTATGGAATCATAAGCCTTCTGGAAGTCAATATTTAGAAAAAGGACCCTTTGGAGAGAGAAGCAAGCCCATTCCATGCCTTCCTAGACCGCTATGAGATTGTCCGTAATGTAGCGACCTTTAACAAATCCAAATTGCTCGGGCGAACAATATTAGGGAGTAGAGGAGTGACTGCAGAGCCAAAGCCTTAGCCAAAAAAATTTAGGAAACATTAAGAAGAGTAATATGTCTCCAATTGGATATGAGCTTTGGGTTACGTGCTTTAGGAATGAACTTAATATTACCCATGTTAATAAGAGACCCCAGAGACTGAGTTTGAAGAGCTTGTAGTAAATCTTGTCCAACAATATGCCAAGTTGCTTTGTAAAACTCATAGGGGAAGCCATTAGACCCAAGGGACTTATCATCGGCAAGAAAAAGAAGGGCATTATGAAGCTTGTCTAGAGATAGAGAAACATCACAGTTTGGCGATAAAATTAGTTGTCTATTCTTCACTTCTAATATTTATTTCTTTAGAAGACATGTTTGTTTGAATGATTACCCAAATAACCTTGAAGAGTGCATGAAAGAAGATAGTCAATGCCCCACTTGAAAGCCCTCCCAAATACCAATTTGCATTTGCGTGCAACATTCCTTACCAACAACGACAATACAAGAGTAATCATTTATCATTTAGTTTTGTGTATAACATATATTCAAGCACAAGGAAGATCGACCAAAAAGAATCACAAAAAAACAACAAATGAAAACTTAGCACTAGGTTTACAAAATATGAAAGATAAGTGGAATTCACCTAGGATTCAAAGGCAAAGTGTTGAATCAATAGATACACACCGAAGAGATCCATATTTGCGAGTAGAAGAAAGTAGAGACATCCAAGCTAAACCCATATCTCGTGTTAATATCAACCATATTACAAAGCGAACATTGTCAATCCCTGGCAAGTGATCCTTCTGGTTATGGGGGTGATCCTTCTACTTATAAAATCTGCCATGTTATCAAGAGTCAAATGACTATCAACTCCATGGTCTTGATCTTAAAATCAACCGATGAAGTGAGGAAATTTTGCCGAAGGTTCGAGGTCCTGTTTTAGCCAAGGCCTCGTATTTCATACATTAAAACAGTTCATATGTTGCCTAACTATGGCCGGGAAATAAGACTTTCAAGTTTAGATGATCAAACTGTTGGCATACTGTTCAAAAGTAGAAGGACGGTCCTTCGATCAAAAGCAAGCAATTTTCATGGCACTAAGACATTTGGTTGAAATTTTTATAGAATAAAGAGTGAGATAAGAACCCTATAGAAACAAAAGGCTTAACCACAAGTGGAATAAACACAAGAAATAAAAACATGTGAACTATCAAATATTTATTCACCGTGTCATGGGGCTTTCTTATAGAAGAGTGAGGGAGATCATGATTTACCAAAAGCCCAAGAGAATCAGTAATCTTGGCCAAGTTAGGTTATGCAACTTTGAGACATGTGTAAACCTTGATTCTCGAGGGGGAAATGCCAACATGGGAAGTTGGTTGGCATTGTCCAGTCCATTTTTCCCAACCACAACTAAAGGGGTGTTCAATGGAGGAGCCAGATGAGATTGGGAAGCATTGGAACAAAGGCAAGAGGTGGAAGGAACATCCTCACCCAAATTAGGCTTAAACCGATTGCATTTCACCATAATCAAATCGAACTTTTCATTAAGAACATTAAAATTCAGGTTTATTTCTCTTACCATCAAATTCAAAGTGGCCTTGAGGGGCATCAAGCACCTATTCTAAATTATTGAGAGTTGGAATTCATTTGAAATCCATGTCTTTCCCTGTCGATTAAATAGATCCGAGATAAACTTGACTAACAAGGCCTCTCCTCCACTTTGTTAAATCTCCGGGGTGTGTATTCATATTCTCGGGATTCCCATTGTGTGTGTGTGTGTGTGGATACACACACACACACACACACACACACACATACATATATACATACATACATACATATATATATACATACATATACATACATACATACATATATATATACATACATATACATACATACATACATATATATATATATATATATATATATATATATATATATATATATATATATATATATATATATATATATATATATATATATATATACATACATACATACATATATATATATATATATATATATATATATATATACATACATATATATATATGTATGTATATATGTATATATATATATATATATATATATATATATATATATATATATATATATATATATATATATATATATATATATATATATATATATATATATATATATATATATATATATATATATATATATATATATATATATATATATATGTATGTATGTATGTATGTATGTATATATATGTATGTATATGTATGTATGTATACATATGTATGTATATATGTATATATACATATATGCTTGGAATAATGTTAGTGGTTTTTGTTCTTACGAAGGTGGTTTTATTTTGGCTGCTCTGTTTATTGTAGAAACTTAATTTGATTTGGTTATGGGATTGGGTATCGTTGTTTTAGTTATATGGGTGATTGTTTGTTTGGGTGGTTTATAGTCGTATTTATGGTCGGGGAATTACATTCTATAAATGTACGTAGGAATGTTTTTCAATGCATTGAAATTATTTGGTTTTATCAAAGACCAAAAAGTTTATGAGACGTTAAAGCCAAAACCGCACAAAGAGTGAAACAGAGCAGCAGGTTCAAAATTACCATCTGCAGCCTTCCTTTACTACAAATTTTGATTACAAACTCCCTTGTTTTTGCAAGTTTAGTTTCTTTGGATAGCGCAGAATATAATCAATGCTAACTTAATTGGCCCGATTGTCAATATGCAAGAAATGATCTCAGTAACCAAGTATCATTCGCTTTCTACCACCTTTGATTCGCAAATCGATACAATCTCTCTTCCTAATTTTCATTGGGTATCTTCTTATCCGAGTTGAGATCTATTGTTTTTGCTCTGTAGCTGTAATGGATGGGATTTGTACCTTAAGTGGGTGCTCATTGGATTCGAACTACAATTTTAGTTTCTATAGGTGGCCTCTATCTCTCGCATAAATGGTTTTATTTTGTCTCGCTTTGTTGAAATCTCATAAAGGAAACCGAAATTGGGCGGTAATTGGATTGAGAAATGTAGTTGTAATTATAAAGTTTTTTCCGTTTCTATGTAGACTGTTGTAACGTTTACTTTGGATGGTTTATTCATTGTGGGAATTGATATTGGATGTTTGTTGGAAAGACCCCTACAGTTTTAATTACATGGGCAGTTTTTGTTTCTAGATAGGCTTATCGGCTGGTTCATTTTTAATGAAAACTGAAATTGGATGTTATTGGTTTGAGGTTTGTATTATTGGTTTGAGGTTTGTTTTTGTGTGGGTGATTTTACTTTGGCTAGTTTGTTCATAGCGAAACCGAAATTGGGAGTTTATTCGATTGTTATTTATAGTGTATTAATTATATTGCTCTGTGTTGGTGGTTTTACTTTGGTTGCTTTTTTATAATGGAAACTGATTTTGGTTATTTATGAGACTCAGCTCTGTTGTATTAATCATCAAGGTGGTTTCCGTTTCCATAAAGATGGTTTTACTTTAGCTGGTTTGTTCACTATGAAAACTGAAATTGGCTGTAAAATAGATGGAGCTCTATAGTTTATTGTTAATTATATGGGTTAAGTTTGTTCTTATGAAAGTGGCTTTCCTTTAGCTGGTTTGTCCACAATGCAATCTGGATTTGGAACTAAGACATTTGGTTGAACTAAGACATTTGGTTGAACTAAGACATTTGGTTGAACTAAGACATTTAACAACATTAGAACTAAGGCATTAAGCAATTAAGTTGGTTTTTAGTGCATGTGAAACTAAGACATTTGGTTGAAAAGTTTATATCGTACTAATCTATCATATAACAACATTAGAAGAGTGAGAGGAGAATCCTATAGAAAGAAAAGGCTTAGCCACAAGAGGAATAAACACACATGTTGTATTAGAAATAAAAACATGTGAACTATCAATAATTGGAATAGTAAAAACAAAGATATTGTTGTCAACAGAAGGAAATGTATTGAGTTCTAGAATAATAGATAGCTCAACATATGGTACCATGATTGTAAGATATATGTAAAATATAGTGTCATGGGGCTTGCTTGTAGAAGAGTGAGGGGAGATGATTTGCCAAAAGCCCAGTAGAATCTATAATCTTGGCTGAGTTACGTTGTGTAAATCTACATACAGACTATGTAGACTTATAAGTCCATACCTTCCTGTATTAAGTCTTTGGCTGAAATCCATTAGTTCCATTTCAAAATCACTGGGCATTAATGCATTTAACAAATAAAATTATTCTTGCACGCAGTCAACCATCAAAAGTTATATTGTTTAAAAGCAGTGCCTATGTTAGTGACTCTTCAACATACTAATTCATATAGATGATAGAGGTAAATTCTAATCTCTTTTTCATGTATTCATCCACTAAATCTGGTCTAATTTGCTGTTAAAATTGAAAGAAAAACAAATTAAAATCTCAAAGAGAGCATTCAGTTTGATTGAAAAGGACTGAAATCATGTATCATTAATGGTGTTTTAGCACAGCTATAGGTAAATTCAAACATTGAATATATATTTAGCCCCTTCTCTTCCATACATACAACACATGCTTAAGAGTTTGATGTTTTAAGTCACTATGGTTAAACACTTGCTCTTACCTGTGAATGAAATTCCAAATGACATTTTTGTATGTAATTGATGCAAAATATCAATACTGAATAAAGTCGTAACTTGAGTCGATTTTGAGATTGATTTCATTATCTACACAGTTAAATAGATTATCAGCATGATACATCATCTCTTCCTTTTATTTATTTATTGATTGAAAATGTTAACTGTTAAAAAGATTATCAGCATGAGCTGCAAGACCAGAAGCTCAAAAAAGGACAGCAAAAGAAAGACACAGTTACAAATTCAACTTCCTAAGAAAGTTCATGCGATCATCTTCGACCTTTCTGATCAGCGTTGTGGACAAGATTCTTCTAGGTTGTGCAAACCTTGAAGAACAAGAAATTTGAGGGCTGTCAATTTGACCTCAACCAAGAATGTTGGGGTTGTTCAATGGAGGAGCCAACCAGAGGGGGCAAAGGCTTGAGCCAGATGAGATTGGGAAGCAACATCCTCACCCAAATTAGGCTTTAACTGATTGCATTTCCCCTTAATCAAATAGAGCTTTTCATCAAGAACATTGAAATTCAGGTTTATTTCTCTTACCATCAAATTCAAAGTAGCCTCGAGGATTGTTAAGATTTTGAAAGGAGAGATGGAATCTCCCAATCTGCCGCTGGAATTCTCACCTTCTCCTCCTTGCAGAATCGTCAATCGATCAAGATGAAAACTAAATGCAGATGTAGCAGTATATGAACTGCAAGATTAAAAAAAGTGAATTGTTTTGTAAATTAAAGCCCAGTGCTGAAGTTGTATATGAACTGCAAGATTTTTAGTTGTTTAACAAGAAAGACACCTTTCAGCCAAACATACTGGGTTGGAGAAAATGGAGTTCTTGACCTAAAATTACTTCACATATCTATTTCAAGAAACACAATAGAATGCATCCTCAACCTCCTTTCTCAGCCCAATGTGATGTTTGTTGCCTCTGCCTCTGCAACAGCTGCTTTTAGGCGTGAGTTGCAGGATGTTTTTATGGTCATTTTCCTTTTTTTTATTTGTGATTAACAGAGAAATGCAATTTTAGGAATTCAAGCCGTGTGAAAAACCAATAATCTTTAAATTAAAGAACAGTAGAGGGTTTACCCCAAATTTTATTTACAATATAATGAGTATACAAATAAATGTTTCTGATAAATCCTAGAAAAATAAAGGGATTTTATTTTTAATCTTCAATACAAATTGATGGGCAAAATATAGTAATTCAGGGTTTTACATAGAAATGTGGGTTGTGCTGCACAGTAGAGAAATTCAAAATGCGGGCTGTCTGGATATGAATGCTTTGGCAGGCCTGAAAGAAGAGGTTCCTATCGTGGGACAATCTTGAATGAAATGGCCTCTGACTCTGCATCTTTGCAAATGTACCCATCTCGTGGTGCTTTCCAAGTCATGCGCCAATGCCAATCATCGTTGGTTTTCTTCAGGAATTTTGCAAGTCTTCTGTCCTCCTCTTCTCTGGAAAGTGGGGAGGAAGATTTCTCATGCCCTTATTTTCCTTCGTCTCCAGCTTGCTGCAACCATCATCATCTTCAGAGTATATACTCTCTCCCGGATTGTACATTTCTTCACTCAAATCCTGACTGTATATTAATCCGTAAACTGCCATTATCGCTCTGTATATTTCTTCACAAAAATGACTTAATTAACCTTCAGGATCAAACAAGATAAAATGGAGACATTCATTGTATTTATTTTCATTCGTGCCCTGCTTTCTTGTTAAAACTATAATTAGACCGTTGTCTTATATTTAGAAATCAAAATGCTTTATAAATAAATCTTCATTCATACGCTGCATGGGTGCATTTTTTTTTAACTAAAATTACAGATTCTATATTTAAACTAAACTTTTTCTTATAGTGAGAACTAAAAGGGTCTTTACAAAGTTTTATTAAAAAGCATTATTGGGTTATTTAAATCCTATTACACTGAGTGGTTGGCATAGGTTGAGATAGTGAAAAAGTGCACCATGGATGGTTTCCCTCAATGGTGGGTATAGAAGGAGAAAGACCATGTAAAATTGGAATGGGCTAAAGGCTTGGTAGAAAAACCTAAGGGGTGACAACATCATAAATGATGATATGAAGTTATAGGATCTAAAAGGAGAAAAATACGATAGATAAGAAGGTGATGATAAAGTGTACGAGCTAAGAGAAAATAAAATGATGACAAGTTGTTCGAGATAAGAGATAATGAAACGTGTGGGGACCCACTCAATGGCGGAGTAAGATTCACATCGGGCTTATCTTGAAATGTATGCTAGTTAAAATGATCAATATGATTATCTTCTCTCTTCTCAATAATATAGATTAGGATATAAGTAGAAGACCATTTTAGGGCCAACACCCAAGCCAAGGATAATGCTAAGGGGCCTAATGGTCGCGGATCTAAAAGATAATACAATCTATATTCGTATCAAAAGTGTGGGGTTCCAAATCCTAAGTCTGAGATAGGGTGGCGTCTTACTAGAATCATAAGATTCCAATAGAAGTGATTATAAGCAAGAGATATATCATATCTAGGCAAAGGGTTTTAATGTCACGTGGTGACCACAATAGGGACAAAATGTATTGGGAATTCCAATGTGACTTAATCTTTCCCCTAACGAGACCCCTTGGTATATGAGACACCAGAGGAAAAAAATTAAGCTTAGGTTCAAATAAAGGATTCCAGGCTTGATGCAAATGCTTTAACCAAGTGGAGGGAGAGGATTGCAAAGTCCATCTGGAATTGAGCTTATTTAAGGCAGGTGAGATTGGTGAGAGAAGGGAGTAAATAACTCCAGAATTATATTGCAATAGAGGGATATCCACATTCCATCTCCAATCCTTCCACCAAGCATGAGGCGGTTGAAGGCCCAATTTGTGTAGCATAACATCTAACATGAAAGACTGAATTTCCAGAATCGAAGGCAAGTCCGAATTGGCAAGGTGGAATTTTTGTTTCAACTCGGGCCAGGGAAGCCACTCTCTATGAGAAACCATGTCCCTAATAGTGGAGATGCCTTTCCGAGCAAGCCACACTGCCTGAATATTCAACATTTCCGCTAGAGGAAGGTTGTCTGAAGAGAAAAAAGGTGACCACCAGATATTATGCTCGTTGAAGGAGAGACCAGTTCTGAAGCCATCACCCACCCACCGCATTAGATGCTTAACCGATTCAAAAGCCTTCCAAATGCTCTTAACCACAAAAGTACCAGGTATTTTAATCGACACTTTAGTAATTAATAAAGTTTGAAACCCTATGTTTTTCCAGCATTTCTTACCATAAGGTGCACCAGAAGAGATACAATGTCGTAAAAGAATCTGCCAGGCTTGGTTTCCCTTAATGCAACAAATGACCCATTTGGCAAAGAGAAAGATACTCTGCCTATACACATCAACAACACTCATACCACCATGCTCCCGAGGAAGCGCACAAATGTCCCAAGGAACTCTGTGAAACCCACCCTGCCTGTAGCTTGACCAAAGAAAGTCTTGCAAGAGCTTATCCAGCTTGTCAAAAGAAGCTCGTGACGGACACCAACACGCCAAATAATA
The DNA here is from genome assembly GCA_018340775.1 of Taxus wallichiana var. yunnanensis. Lineage (NCBI taxonomy): Eukaryota > Viridiplantae > Streptophyta > Pinopsida > Cupressales > Taxaceae > Taxus > Taxus wallichiana. Next base: position 507,423,177 of record CM031236.1, on the reverse strand, counting down.
AACCTGAGTTGCAGTAAGAATTTTGGTACAACTCCGTGGAAGCCACCGGCAATAAATTCACCACTCCATTTTTTTATGTTACTGGGTACACACACACATTTGTGGGTGTGTATATCCATGCTTGTGAATTTACATGCGTGTTATTCTGGCTTTGTCTATGTGTAGCTAGATAGTGGTCGATAAGGACTCTTCCTCTAGAAGGTTAGCTATATATTCACATCCAAATGTGAATTAGAAAATGTCAGAACAACATGAAAAGATGTGATTTTACAGCAGAGTATATCTCATTGTTTTGTGCCAGTTGAATGTCGGAGAACAATATACACATGTGTGTGTATATCATGTTGCTGAAATATGATAATAAATATTATCTTCTTCATTATCGTTGTCTAGTTTTCACCGGTAAAAGAGATGTTATAGTGGGATTCCGTCATTGTCTACATGTAGCTGATTAAAATCACCGAAGACCGTTTCAATTCTAACGTCGATTTGTGTGCCGTGTGTAAACACACCTTTGAAGAACGCACGACAAATGCCCTGTAAGCATGTATACCAACATTATTGCATTTTACCTTGGCTCAAAGTGCACTCTACTTGCCCCATTTGCTGCTATGAAATGCATTTGGAAGAGTCTCAAAATATTAGCGGTGGTTCAAATGCAATGCCTGGTGATGCCACCGTTGGTGGCGCTATCGACGACTCTTTTGGCGGAGCACCCTGGGACGGCGAGCGGAGGTTCACTTTACAATTTCCCTTGCGGTTTCGTTATAGTGTTTTTATTAATGATGTTCTACATTTTTAAAAAAAATTATGTATTTAATATATATATATATATATATATATATATATATATATATAATAACATAAATAATGTTTTGTATATTGTATTTCAAATATTTTTGTTAACAATATGTTTTTCATGTTTTTATTAAGTTCGATTTATTACATTGAATGACATTTTCACGAGTGGAAGCTTCCTCCCCTTTTGACATTTGATAGATACAAAATGATTACAATTTATTTGGTTGTGAAGCACTAACATTTATCAGCTTGTACACGTGGCACACACAGTGGTTGGAAACCTGTCTGTCACATGTCGATGACCAAAAATGTTGTGAGGCCGTCAACATTCTACTATTCTAATGCCAACTTTGTATCTTTGAAATTGATACAAAGCAAAAGAAAGGTTTTCGTCGTCTTCTATGTCATAGGTTCAAATCTTACCATCGTGAGGGTTTGGCATGGACATATCGATAAATTCCAAGGTGAAATCCGAGAAGAGCACGTAAGAGTCGATCCATGCTTCATCGTCCATGACAAGGAAAGTGCGTTGAACGAGGCTTGAACCCTGGTTGTCTAGGGCCATAAGAGCCACCAATTCCTTATTCCGATCGACTTGTCCCCGCCCTTTGATGACGTGACACCCGATTTGATGACCTAGTCCGATGATTTGAAATAAAGTGCTTCTATTATTATGCAAGGAAAATGACATGTCTCAAAAGGCTTCTCAGGGTGTGTCGCTCTCCATGTTCTGCTTTTGGTTTTGAAGAGCACCTAACTGGGGTGGTGGGTTTGTTTGACATGGGTCTATTTTTCCCATTCAACTTTTATTTTGTTGTTAAATAAATGTTGAAAAAGTAGATACGATACTTTTGAAGCCATACGATTCATATCATATCTTTTCAACAACAATGTTATCAATCTAAGGAATATCTATATCGAATGCCCTAAAAACCTAAAATGTGTACTAACTCTGCAAACCCGTAATTTTCCTACATTAAACTTGTCATGTTAAGAAAATATTGATAATGGCGTACAACATTAGGATAAATCTAAAATATCTATATAACTTGGAAATCGTAAAATTTCATTATGTCGAAAGGCATTTGCACATGTGGAATGCTCCACCCCTTCTAACAACTGACGGGACATGGACATGAGAGATGAATTGGTTGACAAAGCATAGACTCGCATATTCCCATCACGTGGCAACCAATAGTTTTGTGATTGAATCTTTTCCGAAATAAGAAATAAATCATTTTTTGCATGTACCTGCTAGAGAATTTTGGAGCAAGCCAATGGTTTAACAATTAAATATTTTCGAAATAAGAAATAAATCATGTTTTTGCATGTACCTTCTAGAGAAATTTTTGCTAAATTCATCGGTTGGGGGTTTTGAAGTAGAAGTTGAGGCAACTATGGTCTCTAAGTCTTACCGCTCCTTATCTAACTGTGGCGACGACAACAATAATCATTGCATGACGACATGAAGTCCATAAACACTATCCTCTTAGTAGGTATATTCATTTGAAAAGGTCATGATGATTACAATTTGGGATGAACTCAAGGTTCCCCTCCGACCCCATGCCTTGAAATATCATGCTTTTCTAGAGATTTACGAAAGGGGTGATGAACCTGGAAAAAATATTAATTTTTAAAAAGAGAATCGGGAGTTAGAAACAAAGAAAATTACCCGCACACCTTGTCACATCCAAGGCATGTCTAATGGCGAGCTCCAAACGCCTGATTTTTGAACATTGCAAATCCACCTAAAACCAAAGCACGCGTGATTGTGGAAAGATAAATGAATAAGAAGATGTTCAAGGTGGACCTTCAAGATGGATCGAGAGGCGTCAACGAGCAATAAAAGAAGTGTGTTGTCACTAAAGCGGTAGTGGGCAAGAATTATGTGAGTTTCAAAGGAGAGAGCATACAAAACGAAGGTCATGCTCTTTACAATGCAATCCCCTCTAGCCCATTAGGGCGAGCAAAATGAGGAGTAAAAGCGTCAGAGTGATGTAAAGAATAAAAACAAACCAAAAAATAAGAAATTGTGTATTTTCCTATCAACTACGATTGATGATGAATTAGACAACCACAATCTTCAATTGTTGAAACCCCTTTACTCTCTTGTTGCCAAATCAATTACTTAGAACATCAGGTAGATTGACTCATAAGAGGTTGATTATGGATCTTTTGCAACAAAATTTTTTCTCTCGCATGCCAACCAAAAAGTCATTGTTTGCATAAATTTGTGGATTGAAACGTGTCTTATTCTTGGTCCTCTGAGTAGGTGTATTCATTTGAACAAGTTTTGGCGATTACAATTTGGGAATGACCTCGAACTTCCCCTCTGACCCCATGCCTAAAAATCTCATGTTTTTCCAAATGAAGAAAGGGACGACAAACTTGCAAAAAGAAATAATTTAAGGAAAGAAAATCAAGAGTGAGCAACAAAGAAAATTACTTGAGCACTGTCACATCCAAGGCATGTTTAATGGCGAGCTCCAGGCATCCGATTTCTAAACATCCCAAAAACATCTCAAACCCAAACACGTGTAATTTTGGAAATCAAAAGAAGAATATGGTCGAGGTGGAGTGGAGAAGCCATTTGAAAGGCGTCTGCAAGTGCTAAAGCAATGTGTCATTAATGGAGGGGTGGTGGGTGAGAATGATGTGAGTTTTAAAGGTGAGGGAGTGCATAACGGAGCTCATGCTCTTTACGACATGCTCCCCCTCTGGCCCATCTATGCTCATGATACCGTCACCCTAAAGAAAGTCAAAGATGGATTTATAATAAACTCCTTTTGGGTAATTGCTAAACATGGTTTTCAGAATGTACTCATATTTTTGGGATCCGTGGAGACCACAATTTTTTTCCATCCATGAAGGCTGAAATTGTAGCATGCAATGTGAGAAAAGGGTCGATAAAAAGGAGTAGAAATGTAGGAATGATGTAAACAAGAATTAAAAACATAAAAATAAAGAAATCATGTATTTTCCTAGCACCTATGAGTAATGATAACTATTGTTGACGAGTTGGACAACCTCAAGCTTCAATTGTTGAAACCCCTTTACTCTCTTGTTGGCATATCATTTACTCACAACATGGGGAAAACTCACTCATGATAGGTTGATTATGGATCTTTTGCAACACAATTTTTTTCTTTGCGTTGACCACAAATTCACGGTTTGCACATATTAGTGGGTTAAAACATGTCTTGTTAATGGTGCTGCTAGTGCTAACAATCTCCCTTGAGTTATAGACATAAAAACATATAAATATTATAATTTAGAAGGATATATCTTCAACCAAAGTTTATTCCTTAAACTTGTCGATGGCTCCTACCTTCCCCCATGATCGATACGGTGTTTTTTGTATTCTTCAATTTCCATTTCCAATCACCAAGTACTTATCTTTCGGCGTTAACATCGCACACCTCACGTGTGATTGATAGTAGTCCACCGCCCAACCCTTACAATTCGGGATTTTACGCATAACCCGATGTGGCTTATGATAACTCGGCCGTATATATTTTCACGATGGACAAGGGAATAGAACGTGGTCTAAGCCACATGTTTATCTATGACGGGTGAGCCTTATAAAGAATTCCTAGCATTTGGTTACCCCCACGTATGTGGGATTTTGAAACTCCCACCACCCACTTTTAAATGGGACACCCATGTGTATATGGTGGGTGACATATTCAAATAAGAAGGCCCACGTGGAGGATATATGGGCGATGTGGGGTTATAATTCAAGTACAATCAACTAGGTATGTGATCATAGAGGGTGGAATTCCCTATGCCACTATCATTTATGTATCAAATAGACATGTTCACTGGTATCTGTATTTATATTAATTGTTTCATTATACTAGTTTGCATTTAGAAGCGTAATGAATCGGTTCATATGAACCTGGACACGTAAACAATGTTGAACTTCGTTATCAATCTTCTTTGCAGTGTGCATGTGTTTCACTTTATATTGCATTTCCATTTTGAATTTGATAGCATTTATGGAGTTAAAAATATTGCAGTACCTATAGGGGTCCGTGACAGTTAACACATTTTACCCCCTGTTTACGGATCAAATATTCACTATTGAAAGCAAAAGGAATTCCCAAGAAATGGAATCTTTCACCACTCTGAATGCACTTTCCAGGGATAGGCTGTCAGCCAATTAGGCATGGGCCAAGATCTTTGGCAATACTTCAACAACTTGGCAAGTTGTACCTTGGATCCAGATGTCTTACAAAAATATCAAGGTAAGAGAACACCTTCGAACATCTCGTTGTGACTCAACGAGACTAAGGAAGGATTCATTGGCAAAGTGGCCATTGATAAGTAGGGTCGATGATCAGGGAGATAAATGCCTCTTATCTGACCTTGTTCTACTCTGTTAGAAATAAGATATCCAAATGCATCAACAATAAGAACAAAAAGAGAAGGAGTAGGTGGGCACCCCCGACGTATAGATCAAAATAAATGAAATTACGGTGATTTGTGTCCATTAATGGTGAGACAAGAAGAAGCATCTACGAAAAGAGTGCGAACAAAATTAATAAAAATTCTCAAAACCTAGAGCCTTGAGCACAACAATAATGAAGGGCCATTCTATGCGATCATAAGCCTTCTCAAAGTCAATCTTTAGAAAAGTTGGGTCTCGATGATCGGGGAGATAAATGCCTCTTATCTAACCTTGTTCTACTGTTAGAAATAAGATATCCAAATGCATCAACGATACGAACAAAAAGAGAAGGATTAGGTGGACACCCCGACGTATAGATCAAAATAAATGAAATTCTAGTGATTTGTGTCCATTAATGGTGAGACAAGAAGAAGCATCTATGAAAAGAGTGCGAACAACATTAAGAAAAAATTCTCCAAAACCTAGAGCCTTGAGCATAACAATAATGAAGGGCCATTCTATGCGATCATAAGCCTTCTCAAATTCAATCTTTAGAAAAATGAGCCTTTGGAGAGATAAGTGAGCCCATTCCATGCCTTCTAGACCGCTATGAGATTGTCCGAATGTAGCAGCCTTTAACAAATCCAAATTTCTTGGGCCGGACAATATTAGGGAGTAGAGGAGCCACTGCAAAGCCAAAGCCTTAGCCAAAATTTTGTAGGAAATATTAAGAAGAGTAATATGTCTCCAATTGGATATGAGCTTCATGTTATGTGTTTTAGGAATGAACTTAATATTACCCATGTTAATAAGAGACCCTAGAGACCGAGTTTTAAGAGCTTGTGGTAAATCCTGTCCAACAATATGCCAAGTTGCTTTGTAAAACTCATAGGGGAAGCCATCAAACCTGTGTGATTTATCATCAGCAAGAAAAAGAAGGGCATTATGAAGCTCGTCTAGAGATAGAGAAACATCACAATGTTTCATGTCCCGCATACTGAAGTTAATGGGGAACCACCTCAATGCATTGCTAAAGATCTACATGAATTTTAGCCGAGGGACTTTGAGCTTAAAAAAAACAGGTGTAATGATCCAAAAATGCAGAAGAAATATCCTACAGGAAGTAACTTGAGAGTGATCCATTTGGATAGCTTTATACGCCAACACCCCCAGATGATTCAACATCGAGACATTCAAATAAAATTGTGTGCATGTCACTTTTAAAGAGACCCAATCCACGTAATAGTGAAAGAAATCGGAGTATGATCTGACAAAAGAATTTATGGTGACGTGGTGATAGGAGAATAACCATGGGTAGCCAACTCAAACCCCTATTGTTGAGATATCATGACACAATCTAGCCATTTGAGAATGTGTGCCGATCCTTCTCGAAAATTGGACCAAGTAAACCACTTTTGAGAAGTAAAGTCCCGCCACCTTTTAAAAAGTGAGTCTTTAACACCCCATTTGTTTTTAAATAAATCCATGCTTCCCACTCTCAAATGCACCAATGCATCGAGATAACCCCGATTTATCCTCGGGATGCTCCACCATATTAAATTCTCTGTAGAAAAGCCAATGTGAAAGAGACAGATTATCCCCAACCATCGCCATAATGTCATCCTTTCGGGCCATCATTAGGGGAATAAAGATTTAATATACCAAAATAAAAACCATTAATATTGAAAATCACCCACATGGCCCTATCGGGATCATGACCCGTGGCAATGATCATGGAAGACAATCTAGGTTACACGAAATAGATACTCCACCTTTTCCTTCCAAATGTGAAGAGAAAAAATGCAAAAATTCAGCGCAAAAGAAGTTAAAGAAGAGTGAAGCAAAAACCTTGTAATTTTCACTTCTCGCAAACAAATAATATCAAGATTACCAATAAGATTAGAAACATGCTTCACAGAATATTTTCGAGAGGATTCTGTGAGACCTCTAACATTCCATGAGAGAAAATTCATGGAATTTCAGACATAGAAAAATCCTCCCCCTACCCATCCTGTAACATATCCGAATTTAAAATCCCAAAACTATTGGAGAGAAAAGTAGATTGGTTTGAATCAAATGGATCCATCAGAATGGTGCAGCGTTTAGACCCATTCAGACAAAAATTCTCTATAGAGTCACAAGGAGCACTCTGAGAATGACATTGGGAAGAAGACAAAACAACCATCGTCTCTTTTTTTTTTTGGTGGAGTGAGCTGGCTCGAACTATAAATTACAGTTGAGCGGGTGCGGGCAAGCCTAAAAATGTTTAGGCTCTTGAAAAATCACACGGCCAAAATGGATGGAATAAATGCCCAAGACGCTATATAAAAAGGAAATAATAACATTAAAAAGCTTGAAAGGACCGTAACAATAAGAATAACATGAGCGTAATCATGCAGGAAAACCCAAGGAGAGCTAAGTAGAGCCCATTCTTTTTTTTTAATATTTCATTAAAAGGCGTCAACCTTTTGAGTTGCTCTTCCTAGAAACTATCAAATTCTGGTGGATTTTTCTAGGCAATCTTTTCTCACCGGTTGTTTCTAGGCAATCTTTTTCGACAACATATGGCTTGAATTTTCAAACGCCTACTGGTAATGGTGACAGGTGGGGCCACCGACTGAAGGGATTATTGTACAAAGAGTAGAGCTCTCAGAAATATCCCCATTGGGGAAAATGCCGGAAGAAAAGTGACCAAATAAGCATAAAAGCAACAGAGGCGATCAGCAGAATGGTAATAATTTAGCGTAGAAAAACGAAGGCTCTAAACATGTTATTATGGTAGTGTTTCTTGGCAGGATTTTTAAGTGTGGATTTTCCCGGTAAACACAGTTTCCAGTGAATGAAAAATCAAGGCGCCTCATCTTCTCCAAATATTGTCTTCTCCATTAGATCTCCACCTGAGAATGTCTCCATCACCAGACAGACAATCCTTATCCTTACGAAATTCATAGAGTTGGTCATTTTTTAAATTCCCATGCACATATTGTGAAATGGCGATCTTGCTTGGAGGCAATCCTTGTCAAGAAAATTGCTTAGGTGATATTTCCATAAGGTTTTACAGTAAAAACTCCAAAAAATGGAGTTTCAAAATAGGGCATGGACATCTGCAAGTGCCTTCGCAGATATGTCTACAAAATGTGGGAGCATGTGCATTGTTTGACTAAATTCCCAAAAGATATGTCGTCTCATGGACTACACTGATTCCGGGATTGTGAGATTGCAGAAAATGGTTTTTGGACTTGCACTAAACTGTTCCCAATTTCCAACATGTATTATTATGGTAGAGTGGTTTGTATTATGTGGGTGTAAGTAACGGATATTTGTAGAAGAATTTGGACAGACTTATGCCATTTTAAAAGACACGAGGAGTTTTTATAATGAACTTGTGCTCACTTTAATCGAGGGAGGGAGGCCTTACGAATAAATTTTGGCAATATAATATTTCAATTAAAACATTTTCAAAAAATGGTTTATGATATACAATCCTTTCTCTCCACTTGGCCCTAGATACTTACATATCACCCAATGTATTTCTTAAAAAATAAGAGCTAATACTAGATGGAATTTACATTCTTCCTCTTCCGCCTAGCTTTACCACCTCCATCATGCTTGGTATGCTTTTTTAACCGAAAGTTGAATTTATTTCTCTGGTGCCTAATCTACCAAGGCCTCCCTTTGGGGGAATGATTAAGCCACATTGGCATCCCCAACCCTAAATGCCTCTGTTGTGGTCATCTTGAATCCTTTAGCATATGTTTTTGTTTTTCCCTTGTGCTCAAAGTGCTTGGCGTTGGATACACTCCCTTTTCTAACCTTATCATCCTAAGTTTTTTGATTGGAAGACTGCCTTCTTTGGAGACTATGCTAACTGGCTTGCTTACATTGCTTCTATTTGGAATTTTTTTGTTCTATTATTCTCTTCCAACTTTAGAAGGCTAGGAATAATGCTTTGTTTCAGCAATGTGAGCCCACTTTGGAGATTTTTGTTAAAGAAAAAGTGGAAATTCTCTCTTCTGTGTGTATGTAGATCCGGCCCAAGCTCAAAATGTGGCTCTGGAGTTTTCTCACCTTCAGCAGTTGCTTGATCATTGGGGTAGCACGTCATGCACCATGAGTCGGGTCCCTCCCGATGATGATCTATGTCCTCTGTCTCCTGCTTCGTCACCCAGACATCACAACCACACTCGCAACCACTCTCGGAGTGACCGAATTTCTCCTCCGCAGCTCGCCTTGTACCTTCTCTCTTAGGGCCCAACCGCCCTCATGTGTGAGGTAAATATGTCACCAATTCTTCAAACATGGGTCCTTCACTTGGGGGAGAACCTAGGTTTGGTGGTTCGCCTCCACCTGGTTGGGGGATTATGGTTCCACTCAGTGTTCAACTACCGAGATCATGATAGATGGATGGTCAACAATCCTGTTGATGAACCTTATACACTCAAATTCATCCCTCCGAGAGATGATCCACAACCACCTCCAAGTGTCGTTGCTCTGTGTGCTTAGCATTGCCTTAATGTAGTCTCTTTTTGGTTGGTTTTGTTTCTCCCTCATGGCTGTTCTATGTTGACCTCATGGCTATTTTTGTTTCCTTCATGGCTTCTTTTGTACTGCCCTTTGGGCCTTGTTGGATTTTGGGCCGTGTTCTCTATCGGCCACCCTTTACTATGTAACACTTTGTATTATTATGTTTATAATATAAAGGTGGTTCCAATAGTAAAAATAAGAGCTAATACTTAGTAATTTCAAGGATAATATGTGTGTGTTTATTTAAGAGTACGCGGATACGAAAGACATGTTTAAATATTGAGAACTAATTTTATATTGAAGTCATTTGGAGAAAATAGGGATGTAAGTGGTTTCAAGAAGAGTTCATAACAAACATTAATAGGAAAAATAATTTCTTTTCATTAAAAAAATTAATTTATCCTTTTTAATATTTTTAATTATTTAAAACAATTTAAACAACTTATGATTTTATACATCTCACAATGATATTATATTTTGGAAAAGAAAACTAATAGTATGTTTGGATTTTTGAAAAAGTTTTAAACATTTTCTATTCATTGATAAAATTCAAATTAACTATATTTCCCAAATCTTTATTTCCATTAAGTTGGTCTTTGTCCAAAGGGTTATCAAACAAATACAGTTAGTAGATTTAAAGCTACACTCCTCAACCTCTGTTGTTGTTTCAAACTCTTTAAACTTTGAATCACTCTGGAACATGCCTTGGCCATGTAAGATTTATTTATTTTATTAACATGGAGTCATGTATGTGAACTGTTTGAAAAAATGTCAGAAAACTTGACCACAAATCACCAAATTTCAGTGCGTAGCATGACACTTTTGATCTGTTTAAAAATGATCAGCACATACTTTCACCAATACATTTGACAACCCCTATGTTCCTGATTGATTTTGACTCATTTGTAGAACTCAGACTATGGGAAACCCTCTCAATAAAAATAAGATATTTATCTAAACAAAGTCTTAAATCTTCAAACTTATCTATAACATCCTCATGCCTAGGGTTTCTCCTCTTGGTCCTACTCAATGGATCTACGAGCAAGGAGAATGACATATTTCATGGAAAGTTGGAAACACAAGCTATGTTCAAATTTGGTTGTCAATCAGAGATAAGCTAACAGAAAAACTAAAGAACCAGATTCGTACCGACATTAAAGAATATTGATCATCATAAAAGGTATGTTGTAGGATGCTTCAAGCTAGGTTATATGAAACCATGATTGAGAATAGACTTCAAAATCTATCGATGCGAAGTTCCCATGGGATTCATCAGAAGGGAAATCTTTCCCAAGAAAGGGCTTGTGGGATTAATACCATAAGAATTAGAAATTATTGGCTTCCTCATTAGTTTTACAATCATTTTAGGTGATTTCCTTTCAAGCCATAAGTACCTTCACTCAATGGAAATGGTCATATAAGAAGGCGGTGTAAACTATCTCTTGTAGTTCTAAGCCATTCGTCAAATCTGTTTTCCTTTGGAAGAAATATACTTAAATGCACTTTAGAAATTACCTTTCAAGGATGTGGCTTCTTCAACTAAGGCTCTCAACATTGCTATTTATTATAGGATTTTTAGTTGATAGTGTTCCCGAACTCCTTTGATTTTGTGGCAAACTCGGAATATTAGTAGTACCGATTGATTTAAAATGTGTCACAACTCGGTCAACCCATGTTCGAACTCGATGATAGCCTCAATTTAAGTAATAATGTTTGAGTTCCTTATAAAATAAAAGCATGCAAAGAGGATGCCTTGCCTTCATAATCATGAAATATGCTTGTAGCGGTCCGAGTGACCTTTGGAAGCACCATCAAATTTAGGTTCAGAGAAAACTTTCTAAAGGTTATCATCTAATCTCTACCCTTTACCACCTTTTAATACTAAAACCTTTGTTGGGTTTTGTTTAGATTCAATATGTTTTTTTGTTTAATTACAACCGACAATATACATTCTAGAGTTTGGACTAGTAATTAATCTAGATGGGTATATCATAAGTTATATCACAGCCGATTTTAGATTGAAAATGAGTACATGTGGAAATAATAGTAAAGATCTAATTTGGGTGGCGGTATTTGTCCGTATTTAGAGTCAACTGTTCGGCCTCAATCCATATAGTTATTTTTATGCTACAAACTTTATATAATTTGTTTTTTCTCATGCAACAAATGTCTATAAAATGTGATTTTAGGATGGATATAATTTGTTATTTCTCATGCAAAGCAAATGTTTTCCATTAGGATCTAAAGCCTAAGAATGTACTAGCCAAGTCGATTGCAATCTTAAGATTTGCAACTTTGGGCTTGCTTAGGGTTGCCTTCAATGATACCTCAACTTCATTTTTATGGATGGCGCGTTACAAATAAATAGGCATATTTGATAATAGTTTGTTGTTACATTGCGGTGATTTAGTTTGTTGTGCTTTTAAAAACAATTTTTATTTGCGCAGGATTATTTAGCTTAGAAGGACCCTCTTTGTAGTTATGATCTTGACGTGATATCAATCGAAGGGTGTGATGGATGAAGACCAAGTTATTTTCTCCCTTTGATTCAAGATGGTTTCTCTTCACATTGTGAATAAAACCATATGTGCTCTAGTTCCTCTCACAAGTAGATGAGCTTGCCACCTAAGATAGCAAGTGAACAAAAAAACCTTCGCAACTCTTTATACTCGATCTCCAACATAAAGTGTCCTCTAGTTAGTAGGATCCTTCACACCTAAATGAGTCTTTGCATCCATGGATGCAAAGTCACCACGTCCACGTACAAAGTGAACAAATTGTTCTATGATGCTCCTTGCTTCTCACCATTTCCATATATCTTCCTCACACATTGCATGAATCCACATGCCACCTCTCCTTCAGCAAATGATGGCCTCTTTTTCATATTTTCAATGTCATACCACTTTGTATTTGAGGCACATGCGGTCATGTGTGAAGCTGTGTTGAGTCAATTCCATCTTACAAGTATATTTCCCTCCATTTGTTTGTAATATATAGGGCTCATCCTATCTGCATTTGTAAAAATCCTCTCATACATGGAATCAGTGGTCTAATAAAGTTCCTCAAGCAAGGAAAATCGGTGTTTGCATGGTTTATGAAATCTACTATGGGTTCAGTAAGACATTGTTAATGTATCTCACCTCAAAGCAAAATGAATCATCTAGAATCAACCTCTTGACTTCCATGACACTTTGTAATGTCCCTTTCTGGGCTGAAACTTAAACAGAAGAGAAATGGCACAATCCCAACTCAAAGCAAATGGAAATTTATAATAGTCAAGTGAATTTTTGGACAACAAGGTACAAATGAAGGAAAATTGTAATATTTCACCACCAAAACCACTTTTACAACATCTACAACATGTAGAAGTTTTATAAATAATTTAGAACAAGTACAAGCTAAGAAATGAGCTTAAAAACCCTATGTTGGGGTATATTTAATTAAATTTGCAATGACAAGTGGATCCACGTACAAAAATGGTCGAAGTTGAGATTCCAAGGTCCAAAATTCAATCTAACAAATGCAACCAGACCTTAGAAATTATGAGCAATCCAAATATCAACAAGAAATGAAATGTTGTACACTATATACCATCAAACTCATCCACTTTGCAAGTCACTACCCTAGGAGAGGGTCTGAAATTGGCCAAACACTAATCAAAAACCCTTACAAAACACACATACTGAAATGTGTGGTTGTTCCACACTCAAAACTCTTCAAATCGGATATCTTCTTGAAGCACTTGTTGAAATGATGCCCTAGCATTGAAAATTCTGAATTCAGCCCTAAAATACTTAAGTGAAAACCGATCATGACCCCTAGATGAAGCCACCAATGCACAAATTGAGGGTTTTCATCCCTAATAGGATACTAAGGAGGGTTTTCATCCTCAATAGCTGAAAGTAGAAGCACAAGTGCTCGGCTTCCCAAAATCAAGATGATAGATAGATGATAGATGCCCCAAATGAACCCCTTCATCCTCCTTTTATAGCTTCTCTTTCTTCTTTCCTTCAGTCCTAGTGGCTAACTTACTTTATTTAAAAGTCACTTTTATTGTTAATAATAAATCACAAGTTGCCTTATAATATAATAAAAGTCCGAAGAGAATGCGATAAAATCTGAACCAAACATATTCAAGCATGATATTGGTTGGCACTCCATTAGGGAAAGTGTTTGAGAAAAGCAAAGGCATGTGTGGAAGCAAATCAACAAGTTAGGGTTCAAGTATGAAGCTAGGGCATATGGGTTTTGAGCTAAAGCACACATGTTTAAGTTGTAGAGATTGATTCATTTGTAAGAACAATATTTTATAGTCACTATGGCACCAAAGTGAGCACCTAGAGTGACTACAAGGGGAAAGCAAAGAAAAGGAAGTAGAAGCAAAGGTTGAAGATACCCTTGAGAGTTGATTTTTAGAGATGCAAAGTACTCGGAGGGTGCGTACATGGGCCGTGATTAGGAGTCATGCATCAAGAAGAGTAAAGTGAATGATTAAAATCATAGGACTAAGGACAATAAAGATGAGTTGGATAAGCTATTTGTGGTAAAGATAGACTTACAGATAGAAAATGACATGGCAAGAGAGGGGGTTTACAACTCTATGAGTCTGTCATATTTTGGTAAGCCGTGAGAAAAATATTTCTAGTGGCTCATGAGACGAGTCCATGTAGACTTATTTTATTTTACTAGGTGATGAATGAGACTTACGGTACTTCCCTGATTAGGATATTGATAGGGTTAAGAAGCTCAAGCACCGAGGTCAAGAATGATCATACGAGACAGGGAAGGAGTAGAGGAAACTAGGAAAGTGATATGTTATGTGAAGGGAGAGCGCAGAATGGATATTTACAAGTTGCAGAGTTCGGAAACATCACACCTCCTCACTAAGCTGAATAATTAAGAATGCTGGTTATAAGTGAACAGAATGTGGTTACATATTGCTAAGAAGATGACAGAGGGATTCATTTACAATTTTTCTAACTTCATTGCTGAGACTATCGTTGCAGAGGCACACCATGGGGACAAGATAAGTTTTAGCACCATACTTTTATCCATTGTGTTTGTAGAAATTGGAGTGCCCAATGGGCCAAACAATAATATTTTCAATACCCCGAAGAGAAGAGATCACGATGGATAGATTTGCAAAGTATAAATGTGATGGATCCATGAGTGGACCCTATAAGCAAAGGAAAAAAATTGGTATGAATGCACGAGTGCTGCATTTGAGTACGAGTGGAGAATTATTCCTTCGATATTGGAGAATCAAGTTCAGTTTGTTGTTTACCAACATTTTTATATAGAGTGTTTTGGTATGAAGGACGAAAAATGGAGCCCTCGGTGCAAGCTCCCATATGATTTTACTGTGCACTATTTCCAGGCGTTTGTGCATAGATTTTCAAACATGTGTAGGTTACTCTTCAATGAAAACAAAGTGTATTTTGACCACCATACACTCCAAAAGACATATGTCTCCTTGGGTAAGTCTGCTTATATTGAGAGGTTGATTTCAAATGACATTAATATCAAAGCTATGAATTTGGAAATTGGGAAGGATGGATCAGCTCTTATATATATCTACCTTAACCCCAAGTTGGAAGACAGAAAATATGTCGAGAATGAATTCAAGCTCCCTACCAATATCATTCACGCTAGGTTCCAAAGTACTTTGGAACCCAAGGATCTTTATGGTTGGGAGTTGATGGATCTGAGATGACAACCACATGCACCCACAATCAGTTTTCATGGAGTATGCGAGACTCACATGCATGAGCTTGATTTTTATGTATGTGAAGAATTGTGTGCCTCTTAGTCAATGAAGAAAGTGCCACATTCTCGCCATGCGAAAATCAAGCCAACTCAATTATCATATGGAAAAATAAGTAATGCATTAACAAAGGTATATGCAGAAGTTAAGTGTAAAAACATTGATAAGGAAATAACTATTCGGAGCCCTATTAGAGGATAGAAAGGATAATGAAACAAATATTAAGCACCTCACAAAATAAAAAGAGACAGGTTGAGGTGAAGGCGCATACGGTACTTGTTATGGTAGAGCAGATTGGTGATGAGATTTTGAAGGTAAGGCCACATTTGGAAGAGAGAGTTGCAGAAAGGATCCCCTCTACTATGCATTACTTGTGCACATTAATACATATGGTGTTAGATGAAGGCACAATGATAATGTCGAAACCAAAGGATGTTGTTACGGGTGGAGAGAACTAAGGAAATAATCGCGCACAAGATAACAAGTCATGAGTATTTGTTACAAACCCCGAAGGATGAGATGAAAAAGGTAGATATGACACTAAATATGTGTGCATATCTTGAGGAAATATTTAAGAAAAATACTATGGTGGAGGAAAATGCAGTCCTTACAACTAAGAATGATGAAACACTCAAAGTGCGAGGAGAGGCTAGTATTATTAGTAGAAAAGCGTGATGCACTTACATCAGCCGCGTGACCCTCATAAATATATGATAAAAGAGATTGGAAAGATGATAGCACGACACATGGATGTAATCGATGGGATGATCTCAAGTCTCGAAAATGTTCTTAGAGTGTTACAAAACGTGGAAGAAAAAATGACTATGGATGAAATGGAAGGAGTACTCGGAGATATCCCTGAAAAAACAAATAAAGTGTTTAGTGATTGAAAAAATAGAGGTTGCGATCAAGAATGAATATATTGAGTTATGCTTTTGCCTTGAGGAAGGGTAGAGTGCTTCCATATTCTTTGTGGTATTTATTCATTCTTTATTTACAGAACATTATTTTATTCCTTATTCTTTATTTTTGGAGAGATAAGGCATGATTACCCATTTCGAGGGTGGAAATGAAGCAAGTGTGGGGTAATGTTGGGCTGATGAATTACAACCTAAGTATTGAAGGTGCATAAGGTCAAGGTGCGCGGATAGGGGCATGAAGGTATGCATGTAAGTGTAGAAAAGAAGGGTGCACTCAAGAAAGTCATAGTTCAAATACTTAGTTGTTTTGCATGGATGGGCTAAAAGTGGATTGAGTGTAGAGCACACAAAGGTATGAAGACTTGGAAGATAAGAAAAGGCTATTTTGGGATGAGTGGAAGATTAAGAGACATGCAGTGTTTTGAGCTAATAATAGGATCTGAACTAGGAGTTAACTATAAGAGATCTATTATTAGAAGATCTTGCATGATTTTTATTTATCTTGTAGCGGGCATGGCTATTCTTAGCATGCAACCTAGTTCATGGATGCATAGGTGGTGAAGGGAAAGTCCCTTCCCTATATATGTATTGATTCACATGGATTTAGTATCCCATGAATGTTTGTAAGGTTATGTTGCTAGTTTATGAGTGCACATGACTTATGATGATACTTTTATGTATGTATTCAACTTTTGTGTTTTACAATAATTAATACAATGGATCTTTGTGGCTAGATATTGGTTATTGATGGATCTAGTAGTCATTTGATACTTTAAGCACTTTAATTAAGTTATAGATTTGTTTATCTATTATATTATTATGGATCTTGAATATATGAATGTTTATCATGCTAACTCCTTGACAAATCTTCCATAAAAGAGGGACTGGTACCCTTGCACACTTCGGATGGGCACGGATATGTCTTGGTGATGTGCCAATGCACCTTGGGTTGTTTAGTAAAATAAAAGACTACATTTCTTGGTCTTTTGCAGGTCTTTCTTTCATATCGGTGACATATTTCATGGGACAATGAAGTAGATACGATAGGAAGATAAGGTTTCATATCACCTTCTAACCCTGCGAGTACCGATTCTGAGATTTTGTAGAGACCAGGTGCTTAGATTATAGACTAGAGTTCCCACAAGCTCCCCACTTCTCATCCAGGAAATCTAGTCCAACAACATCTTCCAAATATTTCCTTTGTGGGACCTTGGCATAACCGTTCCTACTTTCTAATTTTTTTGCATCACTACGACATAGTCCGATAGATTTCTATTATTCAACGGAGTTCTTTCCTTTCCCTTCTTATACATCAAGGTTTCTAATTTATTTTGTTTATTTAATTATCTCATTTACATATTGTCTTAGTGTATTTAATTATTGTCTTATATGTCCTCCTAGATTAGATTAACTATCCTTTACTTCATTTAGTTTAATCAATTTTAGTTAATTAATTTGGTGAACCTGACTCGACTATTCATGCTTTTAGGACCTTCCTTCTTTCATCTTTCATTCTAGCATTTATTCTTCTCTTGTCATGGTTCAATCTCATGAGGTGTTTACTGAAGTTCACCTTAAGGCTATCAATGATCACCTCGTTGAGCATCCCCACAATATCAATTTACTTTTACATATTGCTCATGAAGAAGCTACTAACCTGGCCGAGCTCACCACTTTTGTAGCCATACACACTTCTATTTCCATTCAACCGCCTACTTCTACTCTTCCTCCCATTTCTACTATTCCCATTTTTTTCCCAACTCCCACCAACTAATTTAAACCCCTGTAGTTTCTCATGAACAACGGGTCTCATATGTTGGCAACCAAGACTTAACTTCTCTTTATCATGAAGTTCAAGCCCAAATTTGTAAGTTACAATAGGCCACCTCCCATGCATCGCCTCTAAAAGAGAGAGCGTTCTATTCGAATCCTCTCCTTCATTCGATCAAAATTTTCACACTCTCAAGCTTTGTGAGACTAAACTCATATCCATCGAGAAAACTTAAGTATCAATAACAAACTTCATCTTCCACTCATTTTCCTAACAAGACGCCATTTAAACCATCTACAACAAAACCAAACTGACGTTAAAGTTATCACAACACTTGTCACTCCTTCTAAGGAGGCTCACCCACAACAACCTTGGCATACATTTAGTACCCTTCATATGGCCCTATACCTTATATTGAGACAACTTCTTGACAACCTTATCACACTTCCCCTCCCCTTGAATTAGACCCATCATGACCAAAAGGTAGGAATTACAATGAAATATTCCACTATGATTATCATCAAAATGTCATAAATTCTATAAATAGATGCCTCAAACTCCACACCATTGTCTAAGATATAATTGACAACAAAAAATTCAAGTTCCTTGAATCTACTAGCTCTGTTATGAATAATGAAAAGGGTAAACTCAAGATTTTTAGTAGTGAATCTCAACAGTGTGACAAGAAGAAAACAAACTCTTCTGTTGATCATGTGTATCACGTGGTATTGCTTCCTAAATTTGGAGCTCTAGATTTCTTAGTTTCTAACACTGAAGGTTCACCACTAGTTATTTATTTCTCCAACACCGATTATCATGCTAAGTTTACATCTAACCATTTACATATCCATGCATATATTGGCTCGACCTCCATCAACAACACTAAGGTTGACCCATCATGGCCCATTAGTGTGTGTTCTATGTCACTCCTTAAGGCTATTAGGTATCCTCTATCCCAAGTCAAATACCCTTTCACAAAACCCTTTGGTGTTGATAACACCCCAAAATTTACAAATAAAATTGCATGACTAACTAAGGAAGGCTAAACACCATTGGCAGCTCTAGTATAGGCTCTAAGTATAGGAATGTAAAATTAAGATAGAAGCTTAAAAGAATGCTTAACTAACATGAATACAATTCAAAATATAACTAAACATGCCTACTAATATGCTCAATTACCTAACATGAGCCTAAATAGACCGATAGGGAAATCAAATTGGGTTGGTTGCTATTCTAAGTAAGGTGAAATGGCCTCTCCAAATGACTTACAAAGTCACTTTAGATATCCATCTACTAACCTTGTTGAAGGTTTTAGGCAAAGATTGAACTTGGCTTATAGATCATATTTATTATATGAGATGCAAATGAAAGCATGATGTAAAATATTAAGGTATGAAGTGAACCCTTTTTATAGTTTTACATTTGAGAAAAACTTTTATTTTGGTGCATGTGGGACTTAAAGTCCAAATTAGATTAGAATTTTTAATCATGATTAAACTTTACTAATCACAATTAGTGAATTACTAAGTGATTAAGATGTGTGGGGCCTTAATCAACCACTTAGGGTCAACTAGGAGGTTGGGATAAGCTTTTGAAGCTTTCCGAGATGTTATGAAGAGAAGTGGGGTGATTTTGAGTTGTTGGAGGAGGGGTTTGAGCCAATAGTAGGGTGTATTGACCAAAACAAGGGGAAAATAGGCTTAATTAGCTAATAATCGCTAGTTGTCTATTTTGAAGAGGATTTTGACTTATGATTCATCGTAAAGTAGCATCCTGGATGCAAAAGAGGTTTGGTGATCAACAAAGTGCTTGTTATTTGACCAAAGTGGTAAGAAATGTTAGTTAATTAGTGAAAAATCACTAATTATAATGGAATTGGTAAGAATGAGAGTGACTTGTGCACATTTTGGCAATAACATTGCAAAAGAGGAATTTAGGTGTCTAAATTTTCCCTTGTTTGAGGTGAAGTTAGCGAATTCACTTCAAATATAGTAGAAAAGCATAAACATGTAAAATTTTGAAGAAAAATTAGCAAGATGAAGGATACCCCCTCAAGTGTCGATGGGGTGATAGAAGAAGTCAATTGATGATTGGAAATATGATCAAAATGGATAGAAGAAAGCAGATAGAACAGGCATGAAACCTTTGGTTATTTAGAAGGGAAAATGATGGGGATAAGCATGGTTGTTTATTGCCCAGGTGATTTGGAAGAAAAATTAGTAGTGACGATAAATGATAATGGAGAAGAAATGAGAATGGAGAATATAGGATAAGCCCAATCTTTGCATCCAACCTTTCAATAAGTAACTTTTTGTATCATTTTCCCCTATATCTACATCATCGGCCTTTATTAAAATAAAAAAATAAGATAACAATGAAAAGCTAAATTACTAACAATTGTTTTCGCTAAAAATGCTTAACTCCATGCAACATATATTATGCAATGCAATATGAGAAAGTAAAATGATATTTAGCTCCATGAAACATACAAAATGTAATACAATATGAAGTATTAAACCAACCAACCTAACAAAGAAACTAATACAATCACATGTACTCAAACAAACAATGTTATACACAATTGCACCAATGTTTTTGTTATCAAGATGTAGTTTGCAAATGTTCATGTTGTAATGACAAGGGTTAAAAATGGTGCACCAAGAAAGGATACATGTGAGGGGAATAAAAAGGACACAAGTAGTCCCATGGAAAAGATTTCGGGCACTATGACATAGTCTCTAAAGAACTCACTGTTCCATGAGTACCGACATAGTAAACAACATAACTTTTGTTAATGAAGCTAGATCACGATGACCCACAAGTCATTTGAAACCACAAGAAAGAACCTTAGAAAGATGTTTTTGTAGAAAATTTTCAATGTTTGAGGATAATGTAAGTGATACAGCTTCAACTGTATGCACGTTGTTTACCAATTTTTGTGAAATTTTAAATTTTTACAATTTTATAGATTTTTAATAATTTTTACCAATTTTTTTGAAATTTTTATGTTTTTTGAATTTTTTAATTTTTACAGAAGAAAATATTATAGAATAATTAATGAAATTGTGAGATAATGTTAAAAGTGACCGTAAGGCAAAAATATGCCCCATGTAGTAGAAAAGGTCGTCGGGAAGCAAAAATATGCCCCAACATAGTGAAAACGGGCTTGAAAATAATTATTTATTTAAAATAATCATCACAGTGAGTTGTAGAAGAATGTAGAAGAACCACGATGGATCCAGGGCACCTTGGGGGTGAGAAACACGTCGCGAGAGGTAAAAATGGGTATATAAGCCATCGCGGCCAATTCATTTACCACATTTACTTACCATTTTACTGTTGATTTGAGCTCTAACCTACGGGAGGAAATGACGAGGGTGAAAAACTAGAGACACCGTGTGGATCACGTGAGAGACTACATGAGGCTCCCAACAGATGGACCATAGGCACACATAGCTCTTCTTTTTACCCAGATCTTTTTAAGCATTTAATTTTTAGCTAATTTTTTTAGTGTAAAAATAGGGAAATTGGGGGGTGCCTATGCTAGCGCTTGCATGGGCGCATATGCATTGGTGCAAATAGGAGTGTGCCTACACAATTATTATTATTTTTTTATTTTTAAATTTTGCTTGTTACGAGGGTGCATATGTGCTTTGGTGCACATAAAGGTGCGCCTATGCACCATTTGGTTAGGGTTTGCATGGGCACGTTTGTGCTATTAAAAAAGGGTGTGCCTATGCAAGTGTTCTCTTTTTTACATTTTTGGTTTTCCAATGGAGCGTGGGCACACATGTGCTGGTGCATAAAAGGGTGTGCCTATGTAATATTGTCTGTGCCTACGTAATATTACATGTGCCTACGCACTAAGGGTTTTTAGGAGAAAGGAGAATGCGCCTACGCATTAAGGAGTGTGTTGGTGCAATAAAGAGTGTGTTGGTGCAATGGGTGCACCCATACACTAAGGGGTGCACTTGGTGTACACAAGGATGTGCCTATGCATAAAAGGCATTTTAAAATTGCTTTGTTAGAAGAAAAGAAGGTTTTTGGAAACCCCGAATGGTAAAAATAGATGAATTATAAGAAAAATAGAAGAATTTGATGATAGAATAGAAAATTAGATGATAGAATAGAATAATAAAATATAAAAAAATGACTTTGGGCCCAGCAGAGGACTTGGAAGTGCTAGATACATGGGAGTGACATGTGCAGATTTGGGCTTGCGAGGCGGTGTTCAAATTGCCGTGACCATATTTTCTTGGAGATCACCCTGGAGGTGACTGGTTTATCCTACGTGGCTCATATGCCGCAGATTACCTTAGATCATGGCCTTAACCAAGAGGTGGTAGAGTGAGAGTAAAACCGTTCATCTACCTACTGGTGAGATGAGTATTACATTGGAGGACGTATGGCGGATCCTATGAGTCCCTATCTAGGGTCACCTGATCACCTATGATGGTCACGAGAACCACATTCAATGATGAATAGATGATCCGTTTGGAGTTCGGGAGACATCACGCCAAGGTATGACAGTCTTGATTAGGAGGTGCATGGATAATAAACGGTTAGGATGGGTGCCTGTATTCTGTTAGCTCTTGTTAGCAGCATATTATTTCCTGACAAGACCGGTGCATGATTCCCTCTAGGTCTCATTGGAGTGATTCACGACTTGCTTCAAGGAGAGGTGTATTGTTGGGGTTAGTGTATACTGGCTCATTTATACTCTGATTTGCACTTGATAGCCTACCATGGACAGAGGTTAGTGGGTCCTACCACTTTATTACAAATCTGGGCTTGGGATCACATTGCGATTGGATGTCCTTACAAAGCATTGAGAGCTCAAGTTCTTGGAGATCCATCTATCACGAGCTGGGTTCTAGATAGAGACAATGTTCATGGCCACCGGGAGACACAGATTACTATAGGTGAGAGTTTGATGAGGTATAACCTCATATGATCACATGACATCCCTATAGGTTGTACCAGTGGCCTCAGGATGTTGTTGAGTTGAGTCGCTTAGTGGATCATTTCATTCTTGGGAGTAGGAACTACATCTTGGAGTGGTATAGAGTAGACAAGGTCTAGCATCAGTTTGGTCTCATCCAAGGGATTCCTGGTGATGAGATTTGGTATTCATGTAGATTCCAAGAGGTATTCCACATGGGGCCTTGAATTAGGTTAGGTCGAGTTTGCACTATCTTTCTATAGGTGGTTCCACAACCTTGGGTGCAACGAGCACAGATAGTAGATCTAGGGATGACCCCAGATTATACAGTGTGGTATGCGAATATGATGCCATGTAGATTGACTATACCGCAGAAGGTATTGGATGAAACAACATAGGGGGGAAGGGCCCAGATCATAGGGCATAGGCACGAGGCATAGGTATAGGTAGATCCACAAGGAGGACCACATAGAGGGATACCCGTGTAGTAGGTGTTGGTATAGCAACATGTCTTAGTACAACTACAAGTAGTGGTGTTGCCACAGGTGTTGGCACCATAGATGCCCCTTTAGGCTCCATTATAGGCCCCATTACAGGTACCTCCATCACCCCCTCATGCGAGTCCATGACACAATCCACCAGGAGGTTGAGGATATTTTGGAAGTGGTGAGGAGATGGAGGAGGATATTTAGGATGCATAGGTTGGTGGGTAGGTGGTTGCCTTACAACAGTAGTTACAATAGGTGACAACCCCGCAATTCCAAATGACCACTAAGCGGGACCAAGCTATTGCTCAGAGAGACTAGGTCATCACGAGATAGGGATCTGCTTGTGATAGAGTGAGATCGGGATAGAATAGAGAGATTACAAAGCTATGACAAAGTGATACCAAATTATTACAAATAGTCTACAACTACGGGTAGAGAGGGATTAGGCCATAGTAGAGAGGGACCGAGCTATAGTAGAGAGAGATCGGGTTGTAGCATACAAGACCTAGTTGCGAGATAGAGCTAGCCAGTGTTCATTTGGGGTTGTTTTTGAGGTGTTCATTTGGTGTTTTTCCCTCTTTTCTATTTCTTCCCTCTAGGTTTAGGGTTTTGGGTTGTTTTCTTTATTTACTGTTGTACTCCCATGAAACCTCTTGTTTGGAATTCACCCTTTGGGTGTTTTCTTATTTTTCCCATGGGATATACTCTTTTGATTTTTGAGAAGAATCTAAAAATCCTAACTTACAAACTTGGTGGGAATTTTACGTGTTTTGACATCCCAGAAACCCAACGCCTTTGTTTCAGGTTTTACAAGGTGTCTGACATCATTTGGCTTCCGCAGAGTATCGAGTTTCACAAAGTGTTCGACACGACCTAATTTCCGATATACATTGCAGTGTGTCGGGTTTCACAAAGTTCTTTGCAAGTCCCAAAGTTTGGTTAGTGTGGTGGGTCTATAGGGTTGCTCAGTAAGCTTTCAAGCCCGATTGTTCAACCAGAAGTCATCTAGGCATTCTTTCTTCAAGACTTCTCATGTCAGATCCTGGAAAATCTAAGGATAAGTTAGACAAGCCAGAAAGATGAAGTACAAGTACCAAAAATGGAGTCCCCTTCCTACATAGATTGCAATTACAACATCCGGGACACAGAGCTTGGTAATATAGACATGGAAGACTTTTGGAACAGAATCAAGTATTCTTCTCAGAGTCCCGGGATGAAGTCAATAGTTGGCAGTGGCCTCCCTCTTGCGAGAAGAATTCCCAATGTCTGCTCAATGCCCCAAGTTCATTCGCTGTGCTTCCAATTATGACTCGACTTCAGCTCGGTGAGATCAAGCGGGGAGAAACCATAGTGAATTTGGATGGAGGTTACTTTGATGACCTCTTAAGATTGCCCAACTTTGAAGAATATGTTGATTTGAACCTTTAATCAAAGAAGGCTTGGGAAAATGATCAAGAAGATTGCATCAAGCATGTAAATAAAAGTTCTTGATCAAGGCCAAGCCAACCATCTCTAGGTTTCCCAAGTTTGTCCCTAGGAGTGATTTCATCCTTGAAATCAGTGATATCATCACCCTGCTAAGTCAAGTATTTGGACTCCCCAAGTCGAGATACTTCCAAGGGTGGATGTATCAATTCATGGTCATCATAAAGAAGAATGACCAAGGGATTGATTGGAGTAGTCTTATAAGTGATGAGATAGACTCCCAGATGAAAATAGTCTTGTCTACTGGCAAGTTCTATATGTCGTCATACATCACCTATGTAGCAGCCGGCATGAGAAATTATCCAGGGTTGGAGGCAAAGGGAAATAAGGCAATAGAACACATATATTGGTACTTCCCTCAGCTGACAATGAAGGGGTCTGAGGATCAATTCATAAGAGTGAATGACGCCTTATTCTAGGAAAACATCTACAGGATGAACCCTGATCTAAGGAAAAGAAGAGTCTCTGATGAGGCATGGGGTGAAGTATCGAAATGGGGTTGTATCTTCTTGCAATTCAAGAAGTTCACATACCTTCAAGTGGTCATGTACCCAGGTGATCCTTTTCATTTTCCCAGGTTCCCAGGTGATAAGTTGATCCTGATGGAGTTGGTTAGACAATTGTTGGATTTTCACAAATTCCAACAAAGTAAGCACAAGGCCACCGTCTCCTTCCCTATTTCCATCGGAAGGTACACATGCTCAATAGTGGTTAAAGCCAAGAACGTGGTGCATGAGCTACAGGACAAGTTGAAGAAGCACATGAAGCATAGAGATGGGTTTGATTTCCGAGGAGTCCTTAAGTCATACGGGACCTTATATCTACATGTGCCCAATGTAGAAGACATTTGGGTTGATCTTCGAGATGAAGTTTCCATCCAAAGAAAGGACAATAACAAGGTTAACACTTGAAGAGATTAAGATGTTAGATTTATCTGACATCCCAGAAGGCACCATGGATAATGAAAGTGTCCTTGACACCTTGTATGATGGGTTGAATGAAGACCAATATGTATTCCCAACCATTGATTGGTCCATTACTGAGAAAGCTTCTATTACAAGAAGAGTTGCTCAAATTCTTGCCTGTACTAAGGCGTGGCTCATTTCTTGGGGAATGAGTTATAAAGAAAAGATTTTTTCAAAGCTAGCTACTTTGGAAGTGGGACCCTCTAAGGAAAAAAGGAAAAGGATAAGGACCCTTCCAAGAGGCCAATAAAGGTTAAGTTTGTCAGAAAGGGAGAAGAGCAAGTGACCACATCATTGGCCACTCTCCCACAAATGGTTGAGATACTTGATTCACCTCCACCACCAGAACAAGGAAATATTCCTTCAAGAGAAGAGGTTGGTCAACCTCTCATTCCCCTTTGGTTGGCAGCTCATCAAAGGTAAGTCTTCCTCTTACCTCTCAAGCTTTAATTTCAGAATCATTACCTCCTCCCATTCAGCCTTCCTTGCTTAAGATTTCTTCCCTAAATTCCTCACCATGGCCAACATCTTCTCGACCTCGACCTCTCCCCATTGGACCCAAGTTAACCATGGATATTCCTCCTCCTTCGTACCTTCATTCCCCGAGTCCATTCTCATGGAAAATACACTCGTAGTGATCACCACTCCATAAGAAAACCTTCCTCCACCGCAGATGTGACCATAACACCTACGATAGGAAAAAAATTCTTCAATTATGCCTCAATGGTTAATAGATCAGACCCCAAGGAAGAGGAAGGTGGTAGTTCCCTACTACCAACCTTTGATTTCAGTTCCCTCAAGGTCACTCCTACCAAGTCTTCAAAAAAACCCAAAATGGTTTCAAGGTTTTCAGTGGATACCTCATGGCATAAGTTTGTGGATATTGCTACTGCCGCGGCTAAAAAAACCAAGAATGATATAATGGTCATTGATTATCGATCACAAAGGTTGATCTAGGAAAATTAACAATGGAGGGAGCACAATAGGATGTAAAAGATGCCATGAATGTGTTATATCAAAAGCTAAAGGAAATGAAGGAAAGCAAAGATGAGCTAAAAGAAAAAGCAGAGCAGCTGACAGAAGTACTATTCAAGCTCTCAAAGCCTCCTGAGTCAACACTATCGTCCTCTACCCCTACTCCTATCAGGTTCAATTTCTCATCAGTACCCAGGATTCAGAAGATTAATGAGAAGGGGAGAATGGTTGATGAATGGATGAAGAGGCTACTCCTGCAAGGAAAAGAGGTCATTGATGACACTGTGGAAGTCTAAAAATCCTTGGAGAATATAAAGAAGTATGGTAAGAAAATGGATGATGAAATTTCGGCAGAAGTCGGGAACCTATAGTTAACTTTTGAAGCTCTCAATACGTTGAAACAGGTTTTGTCCTACATATTGATCGAAGAAGGAATCATTCCACATGGGGACAAGCATTTTCAACTAACCAAAGCCATCAGATTCAGAATAAATATTCTCAATGAAGCTTGTAGAAAATTGAGGGAATCAAGAGATCAATTGGTTGATGCCACAAATGACATAGAAGAAGAGCTAACCAAGATCTGTGCTAAAGTGTTGAATGAAATCTTGAGTATTCTGCCCACTGACGATATTTACAAGAAGATCCAAGAATCAATTCAGCACGAACCAACTTATGGCTTTAGTCTAGAAATCATTGATAGGTTCGTGAAGATTGAACATGCTTTGGAATCACTGAGGAAACTCAACAAGAGATTGAAGAAACTTCCTTGTAACATGAGCGATACTTAGGAAACATGTGAGGTCCTGAGTGACCATTCCACCGTGCTTGATGAAGATGAGATGCAGGGCATAATCGAAAGTTCCAAGAATTTTAGGACAAGCAAGGCTTTGCTGGAGGAAGACAAAGATGATGAAACAGAATAGGCATAATGTTTCATGTCATTTCAATCCTAAAATCGACATGTCTTTTTCATTTTTGTTTCGTCATGTAGGAAGCAAATTTTGACTTGGTCTCCTATGTGAGAGTCAAGCAAAATAGGACTCTCATTAAAAGACTATTTTCTAGGATTTATCCTATTTTCTCTCAACTCTTTTTATTATAAATAAGGGATACTTATGCATTCCAAAGGGTTGAGATTTTTAGAATATTGAGAACTATTGTGAAGAAGAAAAAAATTTGTTTTCTTTTAATCATTTGAGGAATAGAAACCAATGCTATTTTGCAAAATTTGTGTTGTGAGATTCATCTCTCTTAAGATATTGTTCTTATGTTCAGAATCTTAAATCTATTCTTTATTTAGCACTCTCGATTATTTTAATTGTTTCAAACATCACATTTGTTATCTAAAACTTGTATGATTATTTTGTGATCTATGTTTGCTCGAAAGAAAATATGTTCCTCTCATTTCCTTTCCATTGTGTTTCTTTCATAATAATAATTTCCTTTCCAATCCATTCCATTTCTAAAACTGTAACATCTTCACCTTGTGTGGATATGGATTTCGGGATTCTATCCGAACCCCAATGGTTAGAATAGTGTGAATATTGTATATATTATTTCTGTTGTGTTTTAGATTAGTAATAAACAGACCAGCCTCACCTGTCTTTGAGGAGGGATTTAATCCCATGTACTATGGTTGAACCTCATATTTTGGCTTGACAAAATATCAAACCAACAGTTTTTGGTTACTCCACTGGGATATACGGATTGATAAGACTAAGCTTATCCTATTAGTGTCTGGAGACTCCGTATTTGCCTTATTTTAGGAAGATCTATTTTACAGTTTAAGCTGGCCAGAAAGATCTTCACTCAGTCAAGTCGAGCCAGGGGTGAAAATGATCCATTCTTTGATCTGTTTCAACAACATAATTTTAGGCTTTCACCCAACAGTGTTGTATCTAGCCAAGCAAGAAGTTCTTCACCCATCCAAAGAACTCAGATTCCTCAAGAACAAGAAGTTTCTGTAACTTGTCATGCACTATTCTTATCGATACTCGGATTCCTTTACATAATTCATTTAGAAGAATGGTAGCACAACCCGTAAGTGGGGTGCGGCTATTGGTCCTCTTTCCCTAACTCCATTGTTGCATGACCTACTTCATGGATCTCGTAAGAATATTCCTAAGTTCAACAGTGATGTGAAGAAGCACCCGATGAACACATCACTTCATTCTTTTTCACATGCAACGTCCTTGGATTTTCTCATGAAGATGTCTCTGTTTGACTCTTCATTGAGACATTGCATGGTGTAGCAGTAGAATGGTTTTACCATCTCCCAAATGCATGCATTACCAACTGGGATACCATGAGATCCATATTTGAAGAAAGGTTCAAACCAGCTGAAGATTCTCATGCCTTGTTAGCACAGCTTACACACATGAAGAAGGAATCTTATGAACTTATGCAGGACTTCATAGCCAAATTCAACAAGCTAATCCATAAGATTACAGACCTAGTTGTTCCCACTCTTGAAAATAAAAAGTGTTTCTTCATCAACACTTAGCCCCTTGATGTGATCTTCTTGTTGAGAAGATTTTTTATCCCCGATTTGGTCACCGCTCAAGCTATAACCACTTTGAAATAGAAGACGATCTTATTCTGGCCAGAAAGATCAAAAGAGAATCATATAAGCCTAAAAATCATAGTTCTTCTCAGAGTACCACTAATCCTATGATTCAAAAGATGGCCAATGACTTGATCACTTTAAAGAAGAAAATGTCCCAACAAGTGACCAACACTCCTTATCGGGATATACCTAGACAGAATTTCAATAATGACAATGGTGCCCCTGCAAGAGATAGGAATTGGTTGATTGCTGCTCCCACCAAGCTAGCCATTGAAGCTCCTCCTATCAACGCAACAGTTGAAATAGTTGAGGAGGGTGAAGAACCAGAAGATCAAGATTCCCATGAAGCTTTGAAGCTTCAGGATATGTTGATGAGTCTTTTGACGATTCAAACTAGTGACTCCAACATTGGGTACTTTGAGTACAAGGAAGATGAAGGTGAGCATGATGGCCAATCATTTGCAGTCTTCACTCAATAACAATCCTGAGGACCTAAAAAGCCGGTTGAAGGCTCTAAGGAGAAAAGTAAAGAAGCTCCCGTGGTTATGGCTAAAAGAGGATCTCCTATCTCAGCGTAAATTGAAAAGGAGACAACTAAAAAGGTAACTTCATCTCCTAACTCTTTTTCTCCTTCCCTCAAGGCCAGTACCTCGGCTCAGACCAGTGTAACTAGAACTGATCCCTCCATCATTCCTTCATATACCGCTTTTGACATCATTGATCATGTAAAGAAAACTAAAATTCAAATGTCGGAAGCCGAGTACCTTCAGTCCAACCCTGAGAAGTTTGAGAAACTTTCCAAATTCATTAGAAGTAAGGCTACTATCCCTTCATCTTCAAAAGGCATTTTACCTAGTCCCACTCAACCTTTACCTCAAAGTAATATGACCTTTGTTGCTTCTTTGAGAAAGATTGAACCATTTTATCATCGTCCTTACTTATAATCGGTTTTAAACTCAAGCAATTGCATAATTTACTCAGAGCCTCTAATAATGTAATGCCCGCAAAAGTATCTCATGCCATTGGACTCACCTGACTAAATCTTATGGGTGGTGTTACTCCATGGAAACTAAACAAGTCCCTTTGATTGGTTAAATCAAAGATGCACGATTGCATTTGTTGCCTTCCCGAAAAGAGAGTAAAAGGACTATCTGGTTGCTTGATATTACTGATTGCTTATGGTATTCTCTTAGGAAGATATTTTTTCAAGGATGTTGGAGGAGAAATCAATATGGACTAGACCAAATCTAAAATTCCAGTAAATGGAGTTCCTCGTGTCCTTCACCCCAAAGCACAAGAAAAGTACCTGGTCACTAAATCAGATGATCTTAAGGCTCAAATTCTCTTTGAAGATGCAGGCTTGGGTAATTATTTCATGACATCTGAGGTGCCCTCTGTAGAAGTCAAGGAAGAAGATCCTAATGTTGTTTGGACCCTTGAGTTTAATGGGAGCTATTCAAATCTTTGGGTCAAAGTCTTTGGTGTGGTTCTTATATCTCCAGAGTTTGAGATTTTTCCCTTTGCTTTCAAGTTACAGTTTGATAATACTAATAACACCGAATACGAAGCTTTGTTATTAGGATTAGAAATGGCAAGACAAAAAGGAATCTAAAATCTCAAAGTGCAAGGAGATGCCAAGTTGATTGTGAATCAAGTAAGGGGGGCCTATCAGGTAAAAAATGATCACTTAATACATTACAGGAACAAAATTTGGGACGGTATAGAATGCTTTGATGCTTTTTCCATTAAGCCAGTCTTAAGAGATTACAATGATAAAGTTGATTCTCTAGCCGTATATCTGCATCTCTTCTCCTTCCTCACCCAAAGATCAAACAGGACACGTATACCATTGAAATTGTGTATCATCCAAGTGTTCTAGATAACTCAGCACATTTGCAAGTGTTTAATGATGATCAACAAGTATTGTCTTTTCTTGAGAAACCGATAATTTTAGTGAGCTTTATTTTGAAGGATCAGAATCAGCTTTTTGTGAGTCCGTCTCGAATTCATAGAGAGAAATTGATGGTGAATTCATTCAGCTCAAAGACAATAAGATTCCTAAGGGATTAGTTTCTCTGGAAGGTCTGTTTGACAAGCA
Organism: Taxus wallichiana var. yunnanensis; assembly: GCA_018340775.1. Lineage (NCBI taxonomy): Eukaryota > Viridiplantae > Streptophyta > Pinopsida > Cupressales > Taxaceae > Taxus > Taxus wallichiana. Next base: position 507,391,485 of record CM031236.1, on the reverse strand, counting down.
TGACAATTTCATTCAGAATAAAAGGCAAGCTGAATGTGCTTCCTTGTCAGAGGTAGATCAAGTTAACATAGGCTCTGCTGATCAACCACGGATGGTAAATATCAGGAAATGCTATTCTCTCGAAGGAAAAGAAATATTCATTTCACTCCTGAAGAGATATATAGACATCTTGGCATGGTCCTATGCGGACCTAAAATCTTTCAAGCCCAAGGATGTGCAACATAGCATTCCTTTAAAGCCTGAAGTTAAACCCTACAGGTAGAAGAAAAGGCATTACAACCCAAAGATCTCAGGGACTATCCTTGCAGAAATTTAGAAGATGTTAGACGTAAGGATTATCTTTCCAATCCATCATTCCACCTGGGTTGCTAATATTGTCCTAGTCAGAAAGAAGAATGGTGAAATCTGGATTTGTGTTGATTTGGAACCTCAATCAGTCTTCATTGAAAGACAATTATCCATTGCCCATCATGGACCAAGTATTACAGATTGTCACTGGATCATAAATGTTATCCATGCTTGACGGATTTTCGGGGTATAATCAGGTTGAGGTAGCTGTTGAAGATCAACATAAAACAACATTCACCACCCCATGGGGAACCTTGCTTACAGGAGAATTCCTTTTGGTTTGATTAATGTCGAGCCATATTTCAAAGAGCTATGGATTTAGCTTTCAGAGATTTGATGGGCAAGGTCATAGTTGTGTATTTGGATGACTTGATGGTCTTCTCTAAAAAGTGAAGTGATCATTATGATCATCTGGAACAGGTACTCTTAAGGTGCAGGCGTCATGGGATTTCATTAAATCCTAAAAATTCCATGTTTGGAGTAATCAGAAGGAAAGTTGTTGGGTCATATCATGACTAAAGAAGGAACCAAGATCAACCTCAGAGAGGGTGAAGGCCATCCAAAGCCTTACCCTACCCACAAGCAAAACTGGGGTGCACTCCTTTTTGGGAAGGTCAATTTCCTAAGAAGATTTATACCTAACTTTGCCAATAAAACCAAGGATATCCTTGGGATGATGAAAGGTAAAACTCCATTTCAATGGAGCACTGAAGGGAAGATTGCATTTGAAGAAGTCAAAAGGGAAATTTCTCACGCTCCCATCCTGGTGTGCCCAAATTTCAAAAAGATTTCATCATGTACAATTATGCTTCCACACATATAGTATCAGCCATCATGATGCAGGAGAATGAAGAAGGAATTGAAGCTCCCATCACTTTCATGACCTTCCCATTAAAGGAACATGAATTGAAGATGTCACAAAATGAAAAACATGTTTATGCAGTGGTGAGAGTAGTGAAGCATTTCAAGTATTATGTGTTGAGTTCTCACACTCTCATTCTTATTCCTGATACCGCAATTAAATCCATCTTGACTCAACAGGAGTTGGGTATTCAATGGGGTAACTGGATAGCCAAAGTCCAAGAGTATGACTTAGAAATCAGACCTACCAAGTTAGTACGAGGAAAAGGCCTGTGCCAATTGATCACAGAAAACAATGCCGAGACAAAATGTGAAGAAACTGAAGGTACTTCTTCAGAATTTCCCATGGCACTTTTTGTAAGCACAACAGATGAATGGTACATGGATATTGCTTTATTTTTAACTTATGGTGAATTCCTCTGCATTTAAGCCAAAAATAAAAGAGAATAGTTAGGTTAAGGTATGCAAGATACATTATGTGGGATAATGGTATATACAAGAAGGGTATTGATGTTGTATTCCTGCACTATGTTGATAAGTCTCAAGTAAGTAAGGTTCCTAGAGTCCTTCCACAATATAACATGCGGAGGAAATTTATCTTCCTCCATAACGGCTTACAAGATCTTACAGGCTAGGTACTATTGGCCTACTCTCTTTCGAGATTCAACTGAATGTGTAGCCAAGTGTGAAGCTTGTCAACATTTTGTTGGTCATCCTAAGCTGACTCTTCCTTGAAACTTGTGGTGATTGAAGAACCTTTTCACCAATGGGGAATTGATTTCATTAGAGTGTTGAATCCTACCTCTAGTGCCAGTCATAATTATGTGCTCACCACCACAGACTATTTCACCAAGTGGGTGGAAGCTGCACTAATCAAGCAAGCAACCTCCGAAGTTGTGTGTAACTTTCTCAAGGAGAATATAATTATTAGATTCGGTGTGCCTCATAAGATTGTTGTTGACAATGCTTCCAATTTCTCATCCCATGAGTTGACATAATTTTTTATGGCTTTGGGATCACATTGACTCATTCATCCGATTATTACCCCCAAGGTAATGGTCAGGTTGAATCAAGCAACAAGAACCTGGTGACCATAATCAAAAAGTTGGTCGATGAGAATAAAAGGACATGGCACAAAGCATTGTATGATGCATTATGGGTAGATCAGATTACTCCTAAGTGAGCTATTGGAATGTCCCCATTCTAAGTGTTATATGGGATTGATGCTGAAATTCCTATCTCTGTAGAATTGTCAGCCTTACAGTTGGCCAAATCAATTAAAGATGAAACTTTTCAAGATTCCATTGAGAAAAGGATAAGGTACCTAGCTAGGCTAGAAGAAGAAAGGAGCAAGGTGGTGGATCACATTGCAGATCATCAGAGAAAATTCAAAAATATATTTGACAAAAAATCAAAGCAACGTGATTTCCAAGTCAGAGATCTAGTACTTCTCTAGGACAAGAGAAGAGAGCAGAAAGGGATGCATGGCAAGTTTGACTCCTTATGGAAAGGTCCTTTCAAAATACATCAGCTGAATGGTGAAAATAGCTTATGTCTATTGTATCTAGATGGAGAGTTGCTCCCTCTACCTTTCAGTGGTCAACATTTGAAGTTGTTCCATCAGTAATGCAAGACGCTCTCTTGCACTGTATCATAATTTATTTTTTGTTGTGTGTTTTCTTTCTTTTCTTTCTTTCTTTCTTTGTTTTTGGTTTTTCTTCTTCAGAATCCATAGCCCAATGGATAAATATTTTTGATATATGAGTTCTCTTCCTTTGATGTCTCAAAGAAAGTCCCCAACTGGAGCCATTTGTTATCTTGTTTTTAGTGATTTCAACTAAAATTGAGATAACCATAAAAAAATTTGACAAAATCTCCTAAAAATGCCTTTTAAAGGAGATTTTCAGGTTTTGGGTTTCCATCGCATGGAAACATATCCTTTGCATGCTTCATGTCAATTGTTTCCGAAAACCGAAACCCAATTACAAGCCAGTGTATTAGGTTTTCGGAACTCAGAAGCATCGGAACATACCTTGCAAAATGCATGCTCCATGTCGCTTGTTTCCTGAAACCGAAATGATCCTTTTTGTCGGGTTTTGAACTTGATAACATCCAAACATCTCATGCTTCATGTCAATTATTTCCCGAAACCGATTTGATAGTAAAACCTTTGTATCAGGTTTTTAGACACTCCGAGCATGATGACATGGCATTAATGTCAAGTTGTCTGGTAGTTGGCACACATGTCAGATGAGGTGTAATTAATGCTAGGGATTTATAAATAGTTTGATTTTACACGTCATTTTTACCTGGTATATTTTTGTTGCGTGGATTTTTCATGCATGTTCCCTCGACCTCCAAACTCGACTGAACCTCTTGATCAAATTCGTGATCCGTCTTCAACCATTTTTTGAATTTATTGAAGGCATTTTCCTCTTCTTACCACTTTGAGGTCTTTGGGGTTGTTTTTGAGGTGTTCATTTGGCATTTTTTTCTCTTTTCTGTTTCTTCCCTCTAGGTTTAGGGTTTTGGGTTATTTTCTTCATTTCCTGTTGTATTCCCATGAAACCTTTGTTTGGAATTCACCCTTTGGGTGTTTTCTTATTTTTCCCATGGGATATACTCTTTTTATTTTTAGAAGAATCTAAAAATCCTAACTTACAAAATTGGTGGGAATTTTACGTGTTCGACATCCCGTAAAACCCAACGCCTTTGTATTAGGTTTTACAGGGTTTCTGACATCGTTTGGCTTCCACAAAGTATCGGGTTTCACAAAGTGTTCGACACGACCTAATTTCTAATATACATTGTAGTGTGTCGGAGTTTCACAGTTGCTTTGCCAGTCACACCAAAATTTCAGGTTGGTTTGGCGGGTCTATAGGGTTCTCTAGGGTTCCTCAAACAAGCTTTCAAGCCCGATTGTTCAACCAGAAGTCATCTAGGCATTCTTTCTTCAAGACTTCTCATGTCAGATCCTGGATAATCTAAGGATAAGTCAGATAGGTTAGGAAAGATGAAGTACAAGTACCAGAAGATGGAGTCCCCTTCCTACATAGATTGCAATTACGACATCCGGGACACGGAGCTTGGTAATATAGACATGGAAGAATTTTGGAATAGAATCAAGGATTCTTCTCAGAGTCCCTAGATGAAGTCAATAGCTGGCAGTGGCCTCCCTCTTGCAGCAGGATTCCCAATGTCTACTCAATGCCTCGAGTTCATTCTGGCCTACGCTTCCAATTATGACTCGATTCCCGCTCAGGGAGAAATCAAGCAGGAGAAACCATAGTGAAGTTGGATGGAGGTTACTTTGATGACCTCTTAAGATTGCCCAAATTTGAACAATATATTGATTTGAACCTTCAATCAACACAGAAGGCCTGGGAAAATGATCAAGAAGATTGCATCAGGCATGTAAATAAAAATTTCTTGATCAAGGAAAAGCCATCCGTCTCTAAGTTTCCCAAGTTTGTCCCTAGGAGTGATTTCATCCTTGAAATCAGTGATATCATCACCCTTCTAAGTCGAGAGAATTCTAAGGGTGGATGTACCAATTCATTCTTATCATAAAGAAAACAACCAAGGGATTGATTGGAGCAGTCTTATAAGTGATGAGATAGACTCCCAGATGAAAATAGTCTTGTCTACTAGCAAGTTCTATATGTCGTCATACGTCACCTATGCAGCAGTCGGCATGAGAAATTATCTAGGGTTGCAGACAAAGGGAAATAGGGCAATAGAACACATATATTGGCACTTCCCTCAACTGACAATGAAGGGGTCTGAGGATCAATTCAGAAGAGTGAACGATGCCTTATTTTATAAAAACATCTGCAGGATGAACCTTGATCTAAGGAAAAGAAGAGTCTCTGATGAGGCATGGGGCGAAGTATCGAAATGGGGTTGTATCTTCTTACAATTCAAGAAGTTCACATACCTTCGAGTGGTCATGTACCTAGGTGATCCTTTCCATTTTCCTAGGTTCCTATGTGATAAGCTAATCCTGGTGGAGTTGGTTAGACAGTCATTGGATTTTCAAAAATTCCAACAGAGTAAGCACAAGGCATTTGTATGCTTCCCTATTTCCATAGGAAGGTATGCATACTCAATAGTGGTTAAAGCCAAGAACGTGGTGCATGAGATACAAGAAAATTTGAAGAAGCACATGAAGGATAGAGATGGGTTTGATTTCTGAGGAGTCATTAAGTCATACGGGACCTTATATCTACATGTGCCCAACATAGAAGACATTTGGGTTGATCTTCGGGATGAAGTTTCCATCCAAAGAAAGGACAATAGCAGGTTAACACTTGAAGAGATTCAAATGTTAGATCTATCTGACATCCCAGAAGGCACCATGGACAATGAAAGTGTCCTTGACGCCTTGTATGATGGGTTGAATGAAGACCAATATGTATTCCCAACCATTGATTGGTCCATTGTTGAGAAAGCTTCTATTGCAGGAAGAGCTACTCAAATTCTTGCCCGTACTAAGGCGTGGCTCATTTCTTGGGGAATGAGTTATAAAGAAAATATTTTTTCAAAGCTAGCTACTTTGGAAGCAAGACCCTCCAAGGGAAAAAAGGAAAAGGATAAGGACCCTTCCAAGAGGCCAATAAAGGTTAAGTTTGTCAGAAAGGGAGAAGATCAAGTGACCACATCATTAGACACTCTCCAACAAACGATTGAGATACTTAATTCATCTCCACCACTAGAACAAGGAAATATTCCTCGGGAGAAGAGGTTGGCCAACCTCTCATTCCCCTTTGGTTGGCAGCTCATCGAGGTAAGTCTTCCTCTTACCTCTCAAGTGTTTATTTCAGAATCATTACCTCATCCCATTCAACCTTCCTTGCTTCAGATTTCTTCACCAAATTCCTCAGCCATGGCCAGCATCTTCTCTGACCTCTGACCTCTCCCCGCTAAACCCAAGTTAACCATGGATATGCCTCCTCCTTTTGTACCTTCATTCCATGAGTCCATTCCCATAGACACTACACTCGCAGTGATCACCACTCCACAAGAAAACCTTCCTCCACCTACAGATGTGACCATAACACCTATGATGGGAGCAACTTCTTCCAGTATGCCTCAATGGTTAATAGATCAGACCCCAAGGAAGAGGAAGGTGGTAGTTACCCTACCAACCTTTGATTTCAGTTCCCTCAAGGTCACTCCTACTAAGTCTTCAAGAAACCCAAAATGGTTTCAAGGGTTTCAGTGGATGCCTCATGGCATAAGTTTGTGGAGATTGCCACTCCCGCATGGCTGAAAAAACCAAGAATGATATAATGGTCACCGATTATCAGATCACAAGGGTTGATCTAGGAAAATTAACAATGGAGGGAGCACAACAGATGCACAAGATGCCATGAATGTGTTATGTCGGAAAGTCAAGGAAACGAAGGCAAGCAAATATGAGCTAAAAGAGAAAGTAGATTAGCTGACAAAAGTACTACTCAAGCTCTCAAAGCCTCCTAAGTCAACACCATCATCCTCTACCCATACTCCTATCAGGTTCGATTTCTCATCGGTACCCAGGATTGAGAAGATTAATGAGAAGGGGAGAACAATTGATGCATGGATTAAGAGGCTACTCTTGTAAGGAAAAGAGGACATTGATGACACCATGAAAGTCTAAAAGTCCTTGGAGAATATAAATAACAATGGCGAGAAAATGGATGATGCATTTTCAGCAGAAGTCGGGAACCTAGAGTTAACTTTTGAAGCTTTCAATATGCTTAAACAGGTTCCGTCCCACGTATTGATCGAAGAAGGAATCATTCCACATGGGGACAAGAATTTTCAACTAACCAAAGCCATCAGATTTAGAATAAAGATTCTCAATGAAGCTTGCAGCAAATTGAGGGAATCAAGAGATCAATTGGTTGATGCCACAAATGACATAGAAGAAGAGCTAACCAAGATCTGTGCTAAAGTGTTGAATGAAAGCTTGAGTATTCTACCCACTGATGATATTTACAAGTAGATCCAAGAATCAATTTAGCACGAACCAAATTATGGCTTTATTTTGGAAATCATTGATAGGTTCGTAAATATTGAACATGATTTGGAATCACTGAGGAAACTCAACAAGAGATTGAAGAAACTTCCTGGTAACGCGAGCGATACTCAGGAAATGTGTGAGGTCCTGAGCGACCATTCCACCGCACCTGATGAAGATGAGATGTAGGGCATAATCTAAAAGTTCCAAGAATTTTAGGACAAGCAAGATTTGTTGGAGGAAGAAAAAGATGATGAAACAGAATAGGCATAATGTTTCATGTCATTTCAATCCTGAAATTGACATGTCTTTTTCATTTTCGTTTCATCATGTAGGAAGCAAATTTTGACTTGGTCTCCTATGTGAGAGTCAAGAAAAATAGGACTCTCATTAAAAGACTATTTTCTAGGATTTATCCTATTTTCTCTCAACTCTTTTTATTATAAATAAGGGATACTTATGCATTCCAAAGGGTTGAGATTTTTAGAATATTGAGAACTATTGTGAAGAAGAAAAACTTTGTGTTTTCTTTTAATCATTTGAGGAATAGAAACCGATGCTATTTTGCAAACTTTGTGTTATGAGAATCATCTCTCTTAAGATATTGTTCTTATGTTCAGAATCTTAAAGTTGTTATTTGTTTAGCACTCTCAATTATTTTAATTGTTTCAAACATCACATTTGTTATCTAAAACTCGTATGATTATTTCGTGATCTATTTTTGCTCGAAAGAAAATACGTTCCTCTCATTTCCTTTCCATTGTGTTTCTTCCATAATAATAATTTCCTTTCCAATCCATTCCATTTCTAAAACTACAACATCTTCACCTTGTGTGGATATGGATTTTGGGATTCTATCCCAACCCCAATGGTTAGAATAGTGTGAATATTATATATATTATTTTTGTTGTGTTTTAGATTAGTAATAAATAGGCAACCTCACCTATCTTTGAGGAGGGATTTAATCCCATGTACTATGGTTTAACCTCATATTTTGGATTGAAAAATATCTAACCAATAGCCACATACTATAGGATGTAGTATTATGTGTTCGTCTTGACTGAGAAGAGAGTTCCTGAGTATAGCCAGATAGTAGGTAGCCTGACACGATCTCGATCCCAGAGGCCATTGTGATTAGCACCGTCTGTACAAGGTCCTTCAGGACAACATGCTTTAGAGTAGTATGTTTTAGCAAAACATGGCGCAACACCTTCTACATGTCCAACACCTCATATGTCCATGCCTAGAGGTGGACCTAGACCAAGCAATCCCGATGAGGGTGAGAGTTGTGGTTAACTCTCTTATTGATGTACTAGATGTATATTTTTGGTGTATCACCTCGATATGAAGGCATACTTTTGTATGGATGTATATGTATTATTTTTTATCATGCCTTGTGATGAAGGCACATTTTTGTATAGATGTATGTTATATAGTATTTTTGATTATGCCTCATGATGAAGGCACTTTTTGTATAGATTCCCATGATGGCTCATTATATCAGATGTACTTTTGAGACACATTTTTCTGTATACGAAAATGTATATTTGTGATGATTCATGATGTTAGATGGATTATTGATGTACTCCATGTTGTTTATGAGATATCATGCTTAATCTTGTATGTTTTATATTTGTATCACATGTTTGTTAGATTATGAGATAGCCTTAGCTAATGTCATATTGCATGTTGATGAGATACTTTAAGTAAAACATGTTTATATTTTTTATATTGGTGTGGGGGATAGATTTTTGATCATGCACAACCCCTCTTGCCCCATTGATGATACAATATTTTATGATTAGCTTTAGCATACATGTGTGATGTAAACTTAACATTTATTGATATATGATGTATATATGTGATGGTTTATTTGATATGATGATGAAGTGATAAAAAATGTATAAGTAAAAATAACAAGCACAAGTTAAACAAATCTAACCAAAGTAACACATTTATCTACAAGTATGTAAGATAAAATGAACTTAATGTAATGCACCATAGCTCAAATTAACATTCAATCTAATTAAGCAAGAAAATCCAACTTAAAGTACACGATAAGAAAAAATAATGTTATTAAAAACCATATAAATGAACAACCAAAAGTAAGAAAATTACTACCTTGTTTTTGTGAGATAGTTTGTGGGACCTTTTTCATTGTTTTTGGTTTTATCTCTAAGACAATTTTCTATTGTTTTGCAGTTTTATTTGAATCATGTTTGAATGTTTTGATTTTTACAAGCAACGTATTTGTATATTTTTTGTTTTTCAAAGGTTATACGAATGTTTTTGATGTTTTATAAACATTTTTCATGTGCAAGGAAATGAAGAAACGTGGATGCCCATAGTGTTAGATGGGATATATAAGGGTAGAATGCCACATGCTATATGTCAGAAGTGACGCTGCAAAGTTTCCCCCAACATGAGATGGGATCTTTCAAATATAAATTGTCTACATTCAAAAATTTGGATTAGCCGGATCAGGGAAAAGAGGGACAAGCTAACAAGGGACTCTAATGAAGGAAAAGACCATTTTAGGATAAAGTTGTCGTACTCCTAAACTTGAATGCTTGTGAACAACGGACCCTCCCTTGGCGCCGAAAATCAGTTTTCACCAAAGGAATTTTCCAAAGTGCCACCATTGCATGGTTTTCACTATTAGACATGCCTATTTATTTATCTTTATATTTTTCTATTTTTATAATTTTTGCTTTTCTTAATATTTTAGAGACCCCATACTTAAGCATATAAGCACTTAAGATGCATTGTGTTCATGGGTTCTCGAATCTCTTGATCATCTACATGAGATACTTATAGCCACCGAACCGAACTTGGTAACCACAACATATGGTCCTACCCAATTGGGTTCAAATTTCCCTTTCTTTTCACGGTCCTTATTATTGTTCTTCTTAGTTTCTTTTAACAAAAAATCCCCTACCTCAAATTGATGAGGTATGACTCTTTATTGTAACGTTTCCACACTCAATCCCGCTTTGTGATTTAAGGTGATTGAGGGCGTGAAGTATTTTCTCATCTAATAGATCCAACTCTGCTAGTCAAGCTACTCTATAGTCCTCCTCTTCGTTCAAGTAATCCCTTAGCTCGATACACAAAGAGGGGATATCGATATCTAAAGGCGTATGAATTCTATGCTTTGAATACTAAGGAGTATGGAGTGGCACATATGGGGGTGTAGATAGATGTTCTGAATGCCCAGAGGGTAGGGTGAATTTGTAGATGCTAGTCACGGCCTATTTTGTTCATCATCTTCTTTATAATGTGAATGAGGGTTTTGTTGGAAGCCTCGACTTGTCCATTACGTTGAGGGTAACAAGGGGTCAAGAATTTGAGGGATATTTGAAAGCATTTGTAGAGAGCTTTCACAGTTTTATTCTTAAATGGTTTGACATTATTAGTGATAATAACATAAGGGATACCATATCGACAGATGATATGGTTCATGATAAATTTAGAGATTTAGGCACCTTCAACATAGGTGAGAGGAAAAACCTCTACCCATTTTGTAAAGTACTCAGTTGCAGTAATGATGAATTTATGACCATTTGAAGAGACAGGGTTAAGTTTTCCTATTAGATTGGTACCCCACTTTTAGAATGGCCAAGGAGTTGTGACAAGATGCAAGGATTGTACCAGCATGTGTATCCGATTCTTTGTACTTTTGACAATCCATGTACTTCTTCACATGGTTACAAAAGTCATGCTCCATGGTAGGCCAATAATAGCCTACTCTACGAGTATTTTTTTCAAGGATGATCCCATTAGTATGAGCCCCGTAGATGCCTTAATGTACCTCTTTAATTGCTTGGATAGTTTCATTTAAATTTAAAAGCGTGCAATGATTCCTATCATATCCTCAGCAGAAAAGGGTGCCCCCAAGTAGGGTATAATGGGATATACACTGGATGAGGGTGCATTTTTTTACATGGAAAATGTTAGTGAAAAAATTTCAATCATGGAGGTAATTAAATATTTCAGCGTACCACGGGGAAAAGGGACCAACAACTTCACTCACCAAACAGGAATGTGGTATGTCGTATGCCGGCATTCTTAGATGTTCAACGAAGAATGGCATATCATTGTTCCTTGGTGGAATACTTAACATGGAACCCACTATAGCCATAACATCAACTACTTTATTCTATGCTCTTGGTATTTTCTCAAATGTTATATGCTCAAAATACTCCTTCAAAGAATCAACCATCCTTTTTAATGGAAGAAATTTATTGTCTTTTACCTTGTATTCATCTGTGACTTATTTTATAATGAGCATTAAACCAACAATGTAATTGACTCATTTGATATCCCATTTGATGAGAGCTTTGTACTCCGCTATATTATTTATGCATGGGAACCTAAGCCAGATTTCTTGGGGAATCAAGACTCCCATAGGAGTGATTAACACAACTCCAACACCTAAACCATGAAAGGTAAAGGAGCCATAAAATTATAGTTTCCAAACGAAAAATTCCTCAAGGTACATGATGGAGGCATCTATTACTTCCAAACTCAAAGGTTCGGTACCTTATAGTGGAGCTTCTGCTAGCTGATCTGCTAAAAATTTTCCTTTTACTCGACTTTTTTTGTACATAATCAATGTCAAACTTGCTTAACAGATTATAGAATTAGCCATTTTTCATGTGAGTGCGAGTTTTCATAATAAATATTTTAGTGGATCCACCTTTGAAATAAGCTTGACTTTATTATTAAGCAAATAGTGGCGTAGCTTCTAGAAAGTAAACATTGTGGCTACACAAGCATTTTCGATTTGTAGATAATTGAGCCCATATGCTATCAATGTAATGCTCAAGTAGTGTATAACTTTTTCTCTACTCTTTATCATATTGGGCTATACAGGTTCCCGATTGCAAAATGTGTAGCAAAAATATAAATTAACAAGGGTTATTCTATCGTGGGCGACATAAGAACATGGGGTTTAGCCAAGTATTATTTTAGTAGAGAAAACACTTGTTGTTGTTTTGGCCCCCAGTGGAAATTAACATCTTTCTTAAGAAGATGTGTGAATGTATGACATTTTTTTGCTAGTTGTGAAATGAACCTTTTGATGGCATGAATCTTTCCTTGTAAGCTACACAATTGTTTAATATTTTTAGGGGGAGGCATTTATGTGATAGCCGTGACCTTTGTGGGGTCTACTTCTATTCCTCTCCTTGACACAATGAATCCTAGTAATTTCCTAGATAACACACCAAAGACACATTTCTTTGGGTTAAGTCAAATTTTTAATCCCTTGGGCAATGAAAGATACATTGCCAAATATCTGGGTGCTCCTCTTGAGTTCTATATTTAGCTAGTATATCATCTACATAATCTTCCATGATGTCGTTTATCATGTCATGGAATATTACAGTCATTTCCCGTTGATATGTGACACCTGCATTGTTAATGCTGAAGGGCATGACTTGGTAGAAGAATGTCCCCCATGGGGTTGTGAAAGCTATCTTGTGTTGATATTCCTCTACAATATTTATCTAATTATAACCTGAGAAGCCATCCATGAGTGATATCATCTCATAACTAGTAGTATAATCGATGATCATGTCAATGTTAGGGAGAGGAAAGTCATCCTTAGGACAAGATTTGTTAATATCTCTAAAATCAATACACACTCTAGTACCAAATGGCTTCTTATGAATTGGTACCACATTAGAAATCCACTCTGAGTAGTTGATAAGCCTAATGAAGCCTAATTCTAATAAAATTTCTAGCTCTGCCTTTACTAGTAAGGCAACACGAGAATGCATCTTTTAGAGCTTTTGTTTGATTGTTTGGCATCCGGGTGTACAACAAGATTGAGCACCACTAATGCAGGATAAAATCATAACATGTGAGCTTAAGAACAAGAAAATATATCTGCATACTCTCTCAAAAATTCCTATAAATGTTTTTTGTTCTTTGGTGAGAGTGAAGCTCCCAACTTAACTATTCTAGGCAGCTCCTTCGTGCCAATGTTAATATCTATTGTATCTTCCACTAGTAGCTTGGAATCATCCTCCATGCACGTAGGATTGGGAGGAATATTGAGATCCTCCTCTATCAAATGTGGCTTATGGAGATCCTAATATTTATATGGGTATACTATCTTTTCCATAGGTTGTTCTGTTTATTTGTCCACAAGCACCTCAAAGAGGTTTTTGCTATAGGACTTCCCCTTTTTCTTTCCGCAAGGATTTTCTATAGTACTCTTGCCCTTGCTCACTTTTTTACTTAAGTGTCCACATAACTCTACCATCTCTCGAAGTACATATAGACGTTGATCTTAAGGGATAATCCTTTCTTGTGATCATTTCTTAGAGTGTTATCTCTAATTCCTAGGAACTCCCAATAATCTCAACATTTTGAAACACGTCAATAGGTACGCGATATTGTTATTCCCAATTAATGAGTGATGGGTAAATTAGGATTAGTGTCTAAGTTATAGGGGATACGATGGGTGTAATGATGGTTATGGTAAGGATAACCATGTTAGATAATATGTTCGTAGAGGTGAGGTCTTCGTAAAGACTACACTGGGAATTTGTTTCACTTTCATTTTTTTAACAAACTATCCTCACTCTTAGAAGAAACATACTCATTATATAAAGGGTAATATTCATACAAATGAGTGCCAAGACTGAACTTACCCTTTATAAGGTGAGGTATCGAAAGAGAATCTAATGGGCCTTGTACTTAGGTAGCCACAGCCACATCCTTTATATCTCAAATTAAACATGATTTTGTTAGGAATAACATACCTAGATGACTTATACCATAAATCCATTTCATCATCTTGAGGATGAAATATAATATCATTGAGGATAATTTCATCTTATAGTGAGCCACCTAGAACAAAATTTTCAAAGGGGTAGTTCCCCCTTGATCTTTTGAATTTGTAGCATGATTTACTATGTGTTTTGGAGGATAAATGAATATTGTGAATTATAAGAGCTTGTTGGAGATCATAAGGCTCTATAAATATCTTTGATATGGTCACGAGGGTCACCTTTTCCCTATACTTGTCAAGTTTTGTAAAATCAAAGTGTCATGGGAAAGGTACCTATAACACGACTCTATTAAATGGATAAGGGCACAACTCATCAAACTGGTATTTCTTGCTATTACCAGTTTTGCCTTTCTTGCAATGTTAGAAGGGTGTTCTTCATAGTAGACCACTCTTGATTCAAAAGTGGGTCTTGCGTGGGTGGCATTGGACTATATAAAGGGTTAAATATAGGTGTATTCCCACCTATATTCTTTGTGAGAAATTCTTCGTAAGGGTCTTTGTGTGTCCCACATCGAGGAGTGTTTATTGGGAACTCGTGAAACAAGGCTTTTGGTTTTTCCTTTGGTATAACTTGTTTCAAAAAATTTGGTTGTTTTTAATGTATATGGGAGGCCAAACTTGCCAATTGGAGACTAAGGGATTGCACTTATTGTTCTAATGCTACTTCTCAAATAGGTACTTCGTGATGATATTTTTAGGAGGAGGTTGCACATGATGAACATGGTCTTCACGATCTTCACAGTGAACCCTAACTATAGGTATATGATAGTCTCTATCATTTTTAAATGGTACTTCCTCATTATTCTATCGTCCAAAATTAGAAGCATGACTTGGGTTTAATATCTCATTAAGAGTGTGACGAGGTTAGTCCACTTCTTCTTCTCCCCAAACCATGTCGACAATAAGAGAAGGGTCAATTGTGGAAGGTAACTTAGCTCCTAGTTCCAAAACACACATAATAACTTCATGTTTGTTTTGAAAAATGTAATCGTCAAAATGGGCAGAATGAAGCTCTACATCTACATGAGGAGAATCCTCCTTTCCACCACTATGGTCAACCATGATATTATCCTCTAAAATAGGGTTGTCTCCTCAAAATATATCGGTTTCTAACTTCTGAGACCCCATTTTTGTAGTAGGCATTACTTGAAATAGGAGGTACAACATGAAATATTTCCACTAAGGTTAAATTTGTGTAGTGTAACGACCCTAATTAAATCAAAAACAATGGTGACTATAAAATAGCCACAAATTCAATAGGTCAATGTGAACCTAAGAACCAAATAATAAATAATAAGCTACCCTAGCAAGGTAATATATGACACAATTTTTTCTAGAACAATACAATGATGTACAATGCTCAAAATTCAGTCACAACAAATAGTTTACTCCCTAATATTTTTCCAGATAGGTTTGAAACCAAATAGTGACAACATAATATCACCAATTAGGTCAAGTTTGAAACAAACAAGGCCTAAATAATAAGAGAATGTTGACATGATCTTCTAACAAGATATACTAAAAACTAGTTTCTAAACACTAACAAAGTCTAAGTTTTATAAAATGGATGATACAAATGTGAGCAGCGTAACAACACTATTTGGACACATAATCAAGATTTGCAAGAAAGTGAGATTTTAGTATCAAAATGGTGTTATAGCGATGCTAACAAGGTAACCTCAACACTTACAAAACTCGAGACAAGACTAGGATGTAAAAAATACGTCTAAGTATGACAAGGATTTATTAAGTGTGGGAGCAGTAACGATACAATATAGAGATTTAGGCCAAGTTTCACAATGGAAACAAGACGTAAATATCACAATTGTATGGCTATAATGTGGGAAATGTAACAAATCTAAAGAAGACAATGATAAGACAACCTAACTACAATGATAATAAGTCTCAATATGGGTTTTGAGACAAAGGGGGCCTACTAGAATGTGAGCACGTACCATTCACACTTTCAACTCTTGCATTCCTGTCATGACATGGTCATGCAAGAAGACTACAAAATTGGTGGACACGATTATTTCTAGTAGGTATCTATGTATGTTTGTTCTTATTTTGTCTCAAAATGAGCAACAAGAAAACAAAGGGATAGACCAAATGGTGGTGAAAAATACTTGGTGTAACTTTGGTAGAGTTTCACCTTGTCTTAGGACAAGTGAAAAACTAGGTCAAAGTAACACTGAATATATTTCGTGATGAAATATCACACAGTTTCAACTTTAAGAGATTATTTCCCTTATTCAAAAAATAAGTGTTTGAATGCAACAAATTTTTCACTTTATGAGAGCACTCAAGTATACTATCTAAGATAAAATTGGCTCCAAGCTGACAAGCTTTCCTAGGGTTCTCTCTCTATGTGTCACAAGTTTACTTCAAGCTCGATTTACCAAGGTTTCCCAAGGATTATCTTGGATTTACTTTACCCCCTTCTAATAAAATGAGAAACTAGTGCGTTCATGTGTATTATCACTAGGGTCACTATGGAAATAACTTTGGTTCTAATATTTTAAGGTGTACTAGTCAATTCGGTAGTGTGGAGCACTTTCTGTTTTGTTTACAAGGTTCCCTCTTAGGTGAACTACTTTAGGGTTCCTAGGACCATCCCCATTGTTTTAGCTTAAGGCTTATGCCAAAGGGGTTATGTCCTAGTTTAAGGAGGATGAGCCATAGCTCTTAACCGAAACTGCAATACGGTGTTTTGAATTTGTGTGTTGGTGTGTTTTTATCTTTTGGATTAAGCAATTTGGTTTAGACCATCAATTGGCAACCTACAACACACGTGAATGTTAGAATTTGGTTTGAAGAGAGCCCTTCTTTCTTTGACAACCATTTTAGGTCCTTTACACAAATGGTTAGTAGTTCAAAAATATTCACAATATCATAGAAAGATAGCAATGAAAAGACTTGTAAATCAACTAACTACCATCAAACTTTGCAAAAACAAGGTTTATTCCCAATTAATCCAAGTGCTTCTTAATAAAAGACTAAAATTGCTTTTGGTTCCCAAGATCACACTAGGTGCAAGGAAGAGCATACAATTTTTTAGCTATGATTATTTATCAAGTTGAAAAGCTCTTAACCTAAAAGATCAAGTATATGTCAAAAATTAAAGTTTAATCCCTTAAGCACAAAATGAATGATGATTGTTCCTACTTGCTCCTAAGAAGCAAAAAGTGGTTTAGGTGTTTTTGATTCTCAAGATCACACTAGGTGCAAGATAAGAGTATACACAACCCTATTCCTAACTCAAAAAAAGTATGAAAACATAATTACTCATCAAAACCTAAGACAATTTAATCAAAAGTCCCTTATTAAAATCTAAGGCAATTTTGTTAAGAATATTTTTCTAAAATCTGGAATTTTGAAAAAACAACAATTAAACAAATTTAAGAAATGACATAGATCCTAAAAATCACAAATTAAAATTTTGCAGTTTAAGAAATTGTTACCTTAGTGCACAGGTGCACTCTTTAGTGCATGGGTGCACTTTGTAGAGTATGGGTGCACCCAGTAGTACACGATCACAAACAGTATTGGATAGGCACATCCTCTATCAATTTTACATAGTCAGTGGTGCACAAGCGTGTATAGTGAGGCGTAGGTAGACCCAGAGTTTACAAGTACAAATTACACTCGGAGGCCAAAATCTAGAGTTGCACAAGTGCACCCAATAGTGCATAAGCTCAATTTTTGTTGAATAGGTGCACTTTTTGCTTCACATGCGCACCCTTAGTTACATAGGTGCAACCTTTCTTGTAAATGTTCAAAATATGAGTTTTGAAAAGAATTTATTGAAAAATATCAAAACTTTGGCACTTTGGGGAAATTTTGACAGGGCTTCGCCTCCTTATATCCTACAAATAACATGAAAACACAACTTCTACTACTAATCTAGTTAAAACAACTCCCTAGCTTGAAAATTGATCTACAAAACTTTGAAATTACTCTAAAAATTTGAAATTAATCTAAAAAGCTTGAATTTAAACTATAAAATTTGAACTTAATCTAGGAAACTTGAAGCTAATCTAGAAAACTTGAAATGAAAAACTTTGAAAATAAGTTAAAAAGCTTTAAATATTGAATGCAATGGGGTATTCTCCCCTTTGGGTGTGCCAAATGATAACATCCCAAAAATTTACAAAGAAAATTGCATGAATAACTAAGGAAGGCTAACACATTTGCCACCTCTAGTCAAGGTTCTAAGTCTAGGAATGTAACATTAAGATAGAAGCTTAAAGGAATGTTTAACTAACATGAATACAATTCAAAATATAACTAAACATGCCTACTAATATGCTTAATTACCTAACATGGGCCTAAATAGACCTAAGAGGGAAATCAAATTAGGTTGGTTCTTGCTCCAAACAAGGTGAAATGGCCTCTCCAAATGACTTACAAATTCACTTTAGATATCCATCTGCTAACCTTGTTGAAGGTTTTAGGTAAGGATTGAACTTGGCTTATAGATCATACTTATTATATGAGACGCAAATGAAAGCATGTTGTAAAGTATTAAGGTATGAGGTGAATCCTTTTTATAGTTTTCCATTTGCGGAAAACTTGTATTTTGGTGCATGTAGGAATAAAATCCCAAATTATATTAGAATTGTTAATCATGATTAAGCTTTGCTAATCACAATTAGTGAATTACCAAGTGATTAAGATATGTGGGGCCTTAATCAACCGCTTAGGGTCAACTAGGGAGGTGGGATAAGATTTTGAAGCTTTCAAGACGTTGTGAAGAGAAGAAGGAGTGATTTTGAGAGGTTGGAAGAGCGGTTTGAACCAATGGTATAGTGTATTGACCAAAACAAGGGAAAATAGGCTTAATTATCTAATTCTCACTAATTGTTTGTTTTGAAGAGGATTTTGACTTACGATTCATCGTAGAGTGGAATCTGAATGTGAAAGAGGTTTGGTGATCAACAAAGGACTTGTTAATTGACCAAAGTGGTAAGAAACATTATTTAATTAGCAAAAATCACTCATTATAACGGAATTGGTAAGAATGAGAGTGATTTACATGTGTTTTGGCAATAAGGTTACAAAAGAAGAATGTAGGTGTCTACTGGTGTTGTTAAGCTACATGTTAGATTTGTCCCTCTTAGTATGCTTGTGCCTTTCCTTTTTGGGAACAAAGTTGAGGGATGTGACATGATCCTTGGTATTAATTGGATTCGTTGATCATAATCTATCATTTCTATGAATCATCTACACCTCAAATTTATCTACAATAATCAAGTCATCTCTATTGATGGTGTCCCTCCATCTACTCCGTGGCCATCATCTCATTGCATGGTATCTAGAGCACCCCTTACTTCTTCGCCACATCACACACTATGTTACTCCAAACACAATCTAATCCTAGCTCGCCTACTCATGCATCATCTCCATGACCACATCACTCCATTAGCCCTATACATTGGTATAGGCCTATTCCTCAAACAACTACTTTATCATGACATAGATCACCACCTCATTTTATTCCACATGGGTCTTCTTCACCTTTGCATTCTGTATTACATAGATCTCCATCACCAACACATTTTTTATGCCATGACCTTCTTCATACATTCATCCCTCACATGCGCATAGGCTTCATTCACCACTATAGCGTTCACCTACCATACCTCCACTATTAGAGCATGGTCACACGCTTTCATCACCCACATCAGATGAAGGACCTCCATCCTTCACCATCATTGGATAGTTCATTTATTCACATATACTTGGGGGCATGACACTCCACCTTCCCCCTATCTAGCCTTAACATAGTCATAATCATCATATTTTACATTCATATCCTCACATTTGGCATACTCATCATATATTCTAGTGTCACTACCCAATGACACACTCTTGTGCTTTGGTTCACACTTGATTGTTGAGGGATTACTACTACACTGAACCCCACACACTGCACCATAGGCATTACACATTGCACTTCATCACACATCACGTGTTATACATTCTACATTTTTTCATTTGCGTTTTTACACTCCATGCATCATGCTAGTTGCATACATCATTGTTTACACATCTTACATTCTACATTATCCTATCCTACATACTACATTATTTGTTTTTCTACATACCATCGATACTACACCGCATATTTTCACACATATTCTACTAGTCTTCATTATATATGAGTATAGTGTCACATTCCCTTGCATACTACATTATTAGCATATCTACATACCTTACATGTAACTCTATACATTACATTGCCCACACTCTACACATGTTATATTTCATTCTACACATAGCGTCCTTACATATTCTACTAATCACATGGTTGAATTGTATCATCTATGCACTAAAATCACTATGCGATGACACACTTTATTTCCTTGGTCCATACATAACTGTAAATGGTTTACAAATCAAATGGACCCTATACTCATCACACATTTACTATTCCACCTTTCATCATGTGACATTACTAGTTTAGTGACATACGCTTTAGGCTAAATTGTCACCTATTCCATCCATTTGTAGTGGTATACACCTTAGGTTACATCACCACTCCCTACTATTCATCTCGTAGTGACATACGCTTTAGGATAAATTGTCACCTATTCCACCTATTTGTCATGGTATAAACCTTAAGTTAGATCACCACCTCTAATACTCATCTTGTAGTGACATACGCTTTAGGATAAATCATCACCTATTCTATCATTTTGTAGTGGTATACACCTTAGGTTACATCACCACTCCCTACTATTCATCTTGTAGTGACATACACTTTAGGCTAAATTGTCACCTATTCTATCATTTTCTAGTGGTCTACACCTTAGGTTACATCACCACACCCTCCTTACATTTTATAGTGATATACGCTTAGTGCTAAATCATCACTCATCCATTCATATTATAGTGATATATGCTTAGGGCTAAATCATCACTCCACATTTCATCTCATCATGGTATATGCTTAGGCTATAAATTCCACACACATCTATTATCCATATTGCATATCATCACTACTACGCATATACACATTTTGTCGGTGTGCTAGACACGATACACACTTCAACCATTTCTGATGACTCAATCTTGTTTATGGTTCATTCATGACTGTTGAGGGGTCAAACAAAATGAACCTCATGATGCAGCCTAGAACTTACCGGTAAAAACCCGGGCACACTGGAACATCACTCGGCCCTGAACTCGGTCAACCAAAGCGTGCAAAGGTACCAAGCCCCTCTTTCGGTTTATGTTGCGGGATGTTAGCATGATGAAGAATTAATGTATTTAGATCCATAATTAATATATCATTCTACGGGACATGTTCAGATCTAGATCTAAAGAGTAACATATTTTAAAAATATCGATAATGAAACCAACAATGCAAGAACCAATTATACTCATGATTAATACTCTAATTCGGACAATACACTCCAATATATTAAACATAATGAATACACAAAATATTATTACAATATGTAATGCCATAGCTTATGTGCGCATCAAATCTAGCAAACATAACTTCACAGTAATTAGTTCTCATACACACCCTCTATACTATGCAGATCATTACATATTTATAAGGGTGGGGATTTCCTTCACCGCTTGCATAACTCGAAAAATAGGTCACATGCTGAAAATAGCCATGCACCTTTACAATCACATCCACATATGCAAGTGTGCTAAAAATAGACCTCTTCTAGTTAAATAGTAGTAGAAATTATATTCTTATCCCGCACCCATGCAAAGCACTTCATAGCCACTCTTCCAAAAATAGCTTATGCGTATCGCACAAGTCTTTACCTGATTTTTATGCTCTACACACTATCTCTAAAAATAGCTCGTACATGGGAAAATGAATAAGTCCCAAATCCACCCTTATATTTCATGCACGTGTTCTCCCCTATACTTTTGTGCCTTTGACTACGCCCTATTCTCTTGCGTGAACCTTTTGCGTGCCTTCTACTAAGTAATCCCCTTTTATCCTCTCAACATTACCCCACACTAAACTGAATTGCCACCTCGAAATGGCTACTTCTCGAACAAATCAGAATAAATTAATGGAAAGGATGTAAAATAATTTCTATATAAAGAATAAGTATTTACTTTGCATCACCCTCTGCTTTAACTAGAAGAATGAGTTATGGATATTCTTCTTTTATTTTTGCCTCTAATATTTTCCACTCACTCAGCGTGACCTCTGCCTTTTTGGAATATTCACTGCAATAGACTCTAATTCATCCTGTGCAATTTCTCCCTTCTCATTCTGTAATACTAACATAATGTTAGCCATTGCAAACATTATCCCTTCCAACAGATCCATCTTCGTGCTATTAGGTTTACCGGTTCACTCAACCTATTCTTATGGGGATCCTATGCCATTGCAAGGGCCTTGTGCTTTTACTTCACCAGTGCAGTCTCTCCATGCACCCCAATATTTCATCCTTCATTGATTTGAGGACTTCATTGTCCTCTACCATTGTCCTTATTCTGATGACTACCTCCGAGTTGTACAGATATTCAATGCTTGATCCACTTTCTTCTCCTCCCATAGATTTTGAAGCAGTGCCTCATATGATGAAAATTTTCTAATTACTACAACCTTTTCCCTCTCTGCCTCCTGCTCAGGGTCCTTTGGTGCTGGCATTTGAACTGGTCCCTCCTCAAGCACCAAATCGACTAATGTGTGCACATAGTGCATAGTGTATCTGAAGGGAACGTTTTGGGTACCTTGGGCTCTAAGTGTGGTCTTTCTTGGAGGACATGATCCCCGATCTCCTCTTCCATGCCAATAAGGACCCCATTCTTCTTTTGCTCCAGGTCCTTTTCTCCTTTCAAGTGTGTGATCTCTGCATCTTTAGCCTTGATCTCTTCTCTCAATGCTTTGATAGTGGTAGATTTTTCTATGTCACTCTGTGCCACCTCTATAGGTAATTTCACCAAGGCATTACTTACCTTCTCATCAGACATAATAGTGGGTCTTATAGTTATATGTCTAGCCCGAGGTGCTTTCTTCAACCTTCTTGACACATAGGATTATTCACATATGTCGAAGTATGGCTCATTTATGTGTGAGTGTATAGAACAAGATAACTTCTTTTTTGTGTGCATGGTGGCCATGTCCTCATCCATCAGATCCCATCCATATAACTCCTTAGGGATCACAGTGCTTTGAAAATGGTCACAGAAAATTTTACTTATGTCCTTAACATAGTCCAAAGATGGAACAGTAAATTATCCACTTGTTTTTTTAGTTCTTGGCCCCTTAGAAACTAGAGCGCCAAGATTTGGAGTTGGATCTTCAGTGTCGTGAGCAGTATCTTGTTCTATCTCTCCTTCCTTTACTCCTTCTCCTTCATTCTTCACATCTTCATCTTTGGATCTTCCACATCCTCTGGTGGTGTAGAAGATTCAGACATGCTCTCCTCATAATCTTCTGCCTCCTTATCCAACTTCACTTTTCTCCTTCCCTTCTCAGTTGTCTTCTTCTGTGGAGAGAGTCGTGGTGATCTCCGCACTGACTGGGGAGTAGCACCTTGAGTCCTTATTTTCCTGAACACCCTCTTAAAGTGGCGTTCCTCAGGGTGTGCTCCTACCTCTAATTCTTCATTCCCTTCTTCTTGTGTCTAGGGTGGAGTACTCGCGTGCTTAGATTCTACCATGTCTGAGGGCTGCCTTCATCCTCTATTCATAAAGCTACCACTATCTTCGCGCTCTTCCTCTTTATCATCTACTACTATAGTTTCAGTGGGCTTTGGACCTGGTACATTATCTACTATATGCTTTCCCTTAAGTGGCCTTGGAAGCTTGAAATTATTCTCCATATATTTTTTTTTCCCTCAACTTGGGCTTGCCGGATGAAGGTAGATAAGCACGGCCCCACTATCTCCAATCACCAAACTCATGGGATTCATACTTATCATGTCTAAAATTAGCCTCTCTATGTAGGCGGTCTTCCTTGGATAGACATAAGTCTTACGTAGCATGTGGTAGTCGTAGTCTACCTTTTCTGCAACAAAATTTAGGCGTCATATATTGTTGAACTAATGGACTAATGCTTGGAAGTAGCGCATTGTGAAGGCATATGACAACTTACACTAGGGGCTCCAAGTCCCATCCTTCATCACAAACCGCATGATGTAAAAGTGTTGATATACTATGAACTAGACTGCCTTGCCCACCACCAAAGGTAAATCCTTGGGGATGTGCCACTCCTCTTCAAACACCACACGAGAGCCTATCATACCACATCTCTTCCCTCTGCTTGAACAGCCCACTCATTGAACCTTCACATAAGTACTTCTCAAATATTTCCGCCAAGGATTTATTCTACATGGGGTACTCCTAGATCTTGTTCTTTGGCCCATCAAGAACTCGATTTCCAAAAATACCAAGGACAATAGGATAGTTCCAAAAAAATTCTCTCACTGTGCGTGCTTCCTCGATGATTTTGTCCACAATGTAGCCTTGCTATGTTGTAGATTGTTCCTTACAAAATTCTCCTTGTAGTGTGTAACCACATTTTGTTCACATGGGACCATCTCTCTTGATCATTTAATTTGGTGACCAGATGTACAACTACTGTACCACTTCGTATACTTCTTTCGTTTCTCGATATCCATTCCACACAGACCTTTGGTGTATCCTAGCTCATTCCGCATCTCCAATATGGTTACTTTATTTGTCAAGCCACTATTCAGGTGCACTCCTATGCCCCTAAATCCTATTATAGTTAAAATTAGAGTGGCTATAATCCTTACCCTACACCCGGAAAAATAGAAGAAATCTTCATGTACCTACCCCTTATCAACCACTTGTACAAAGTTTCATACTTTCCAAAATATGGGAGCTCATATAACTGGTAGACTCCAATATTTTTCAAGTAGCTTCTCTCCAAATTCATCATAAAGCGGCATGTCTTCTACTATGCACTTTTCTTTCTTTGTATTCAACAACGTGTCCAACTCCTTTTTGTTCTCTGATGTGTAGTGGTTGTAGTCATTGATCTTGCATTTTCGAGACATGATAATCCCATTCTTGTCCTACTATTACACCTTCTGGGTATTGCATCTCTGAAAAATTTCTCTCGGGAGCAATTTTGACCTCCGATTCCATCTTCTTCTTCCCTTTTTCTCCTATGACAGGTGCTTTCTTTGGTGCGATCTGTAAACCGTAACTTATTTCCCTCTAATTCCCGCCTTCTATCTTCTACAACATGTAAACTTAAACCCTAGCTCAAATCTGCGTGCCCTAGTTAAAATCACATGCCCTAGCTCTTTCAAACACTCTACTTCACTCAAACCCTTCACCAATGGGGACGTAAGCTTATCCTGTGCACAAATCTGATCCTCGCATCTAGTTTCACACTCTTCACACCTCAATATTCTTCGCTCATCTCAATCACAGTTAGCTCTTTCAAAATTTTACGATTTTCAATTGTAAGAATGAACTCATATCCCTTCCTTATATAAATTTTCAAAAATTTGGTGCATTTATTTCTCCTTCACCTACCAACAATCCTCACTAAGTTACCCTTTTCAAATTTTTCCGTGTTGTACATCTTTGTGCCCTAGCTATAACCTTTTAGCATGCCTTGCCTTCCTACCTTCTAGATACAAGCTTCCCTTCAAGCACACTTCTATGTGCATGAGTACCTCATCACCGAGTACCTCATCACTGCACCTTCTCCTGGTAGTCTCCACGATCACCCCTTACCTCGTGTTATATTGTTCCTTCATTTATCTCCATCCATGGTCCTCATTTGGAAGAAATATTATTTTCACCGACTCTTCAAACTTTGAATAGCTTTGTAGTAATTTGTTCCTTTTGTGTGTACCCATTTCTCAATAACCACACCACATAAATGGTATGTGTAGTCCTTTGTGCATAAAATACAACAAATGGTAATTAGATCTGGCGTGCAATTGCACTTATTTCACAAAACAAAAACTAATTTGACAAAGCATAGCGATGAAGAAGGAAATATATTATGGAAATAAATAATTGAAAACCTAATCTAAATGGCAATATTGTCTTATTACAAACACCAAGAAGACTTATTTATAGTATGGCTTTAGCGTAATCCCGTTGAAGTAACCGGGTATTTGTATTCTATCAATATTTTCTAACTGACAAGCTCTTGTTTCAAGTATGTGAGTGATAACATATGGTCCTAACCAATGTAATTTGAGTTTTCATGGATGGTGCAGAACTTAGAATCATAAAGAAGCACCATTTATCGATCTCGAGCTTCTTGTCCCTAATGTGCTTATCATGCCATGCTTTCGCCTAGATTTTTTTACTTCGACTCCAAGTGTTATTGATCATTGCTCATCCAACTTAATCAACTTATTAATTCATTATTCTAATGCTTTCTCATTAGCTAGACCTCCAACATGTGCAATACGTAAAGAAGGTAACATAAATTCCATAGGAAGAACTGCTTCTGCGCTAAACACCAATTGAAAAGGTGTGTCCTTGTTTAACCGCTTATATGTTGTTCTATACACCAAAAGTACTGCATAAACTTTATCATCCCAATCCTTTCTTCCAACATCACAATTTTTTTTCAATGTCTGGCTCAAAATCTTGTTGAAAATCTCAGCAGTCCCATTTGCCTAAGGATGATATGGTGTAGTCTTATGGTGTGCAATCATGAATTCATCCAATAAAATTATGACTATCTCATTCAAAAAATGTGCGCCCTATCTTTGGTCAAACTCAAATGGCATCCATACCTTGTAATAATATTTTCCCATAGAAACTTTTCTGCTATAGCCGTTGTACAATCATTTATATGCACTGTTTCTTCCCACCTTGTCGGATAGTCGTGCAAGTAATGATATAGTTCGATCTAGTCCTACACGTGGTGGTGAAATAGGACCCACAAAATCTATTGTCCATTTTTCAAATGGTTTAGCACTAGTAATAGGTAATAGGATCCCAAGGCGCGACAGTGATCAAAAGCCTTGCAATATGCCTTATAATCTTTATACAGGCTCTCCCACCATAATACAATGAGTAGAATCTCTTACATAGTGGCGTCACCTGCATAGTGCCCACCTACAATACCACCATGAGCCTCCTCCATAATATCTATGTGCTCATGTTCCAATACACACAATGACGCAATACTTCATCCCGACCTAACTTGTAAAGGTCGTTGTTAATCAACATAAAGGGTCCCACACATATAGCAAGTTGTTTCTTCTCTAAGGATTTCATTCCTTCTGGCACCATACATGTTCGTAGAAAGACAAAAATTTCCTCTAATTTTGATGGCATGCATTGTAACTTATATAACTGTGCATTGGGCATGGTATCTTCAATTGTTTGTGCTTCTTCTCCTAATTGTATTCTGGAGAGATGATTTGGTCCAAAATTAATTTTCCTGGTTTTACCACAACTATGAAATCAAATTCTTGGAATAAGAGTACCCATCTACATATGTGCCCCTGTAAAATGGGCTTGTTTACCAAATACTTCAATGCCATGTGATCTGTATAAAATACAAATGGTGTTGCTAGTAGGTATTGTTTGAATTTATGTAGCGCATAGATCATTGACAAAGCTTCGTGTTCTGTAGTTATATAATTTTTCTCTACAGGAGTCAAATTTCTACTAGCAAAACATATAGGATGATCTATAATACCTTCTCTAGGCTGAGCCAACACCGTGCCAATGGTCGTGCCAAAGGCATCCACATGTACATGAAATGGTTGGTCCCATGAAGGAAAGCACAAAATAGGTGCGGTAGTAAGTTTCTCCTTTAATGTCTCAAATGCATGTTACTATGTTTCCCCAGTAGAACGTCCCTTTTCCTTTTAGTAACTCCTCCAAAGGTGTGGAAACCTTAGCATACCCCTTTATGAATTTTCTATAATACCAGTGTGACCCAAGAATCTACACACCTCACTTTGATTGGTAGGCTCTTTCAGGTCGATAATGACTGTAACCTTAGATAGATCAACCAACAACCCTTCCTTGTAGATGATGTGTCCTAATAGTATTCCAAATGGTGTAGCAAATACACATTTCTTGATGTTCAAAGAGATACTCAACTGTCTACATCTTTCAAACATTAAGCGTAGATTTTCACAATGATCCTTAACAAGTCCATATACCATCCAATCATCTAAATAAACCTACAAGAAGTTATGAATAAAATATTTGAACTCTTGAACAACTATGCGTGGAAATACAACATACATGTTTTTCGGACTAAAGGACATCACAAGTATAGGAAAATATGCTCCATCCATTAGTAAAGGTAGTATTTTCTGATCCTTCGGAAAATCCTAACCTAATGATACCTAGAGAATCCATCTATAAACAAATAGATTTCACGCCCTACAACACCTTTTAGTATTTCCTCAATGAATGGTGTAGGAAAGGGATCAATCACACATGCAGCATTCAACTCCCTGTAGTCCACACATATCCTAATCCGACCATCCTTCTTGATACTGATCACCATTGGGCTAACCCATTTTGACTCATCCAGGGGCTTGATGATTCTAGACTTCAACATTTTTCAATTTCTTCTTTGACCTTTTCACACAAGTTGGGGTTCATCCTGTAGGGTCTCTTTTTGACTAGGTGCACACCTTCCTTAAGCTTTATCTTCATCTCTCCTAATGATTCATGCACGCCTTTGAGTTCATGGTATCCCCGAGGGAATAAGTCCTGATAATCTCATAGTAACTCAATGATTTTTTCCACTTTGAGTCAGACCAATAGTCTCCAATTATGGCCTCCTTAGGATCAACATCTGATCCAATATTCACTTTCTTTTTCTTCATAGGTTCATGATAGGCGCACGTGGTCTTATTTGCACTATCCAAAACCTCACACCTACCTGTTGAATGTTCTACATCCATATTTTCTACTTCTTCATCATCCACTAAGTAGACCATTTTTCCTTTTTCTTTCTCAAGGCAAGCGCGTTGAAGTAATGTGGCATTGGTCTCTATTTCTTCAACAAAATGCACTCCTGATTCTCCTTCATCAAATAACTCCTGAATGAGTTCTTCCACCTTGGCACTATCTCCCATAGTTAAGTGCTTTATAACCTTTAATGCCTCTTCTACCAGAGGTTTAGTAGAGAAGAAGTCAAACATCTAGGTCATTCTTGTAATTAAATTCTGCCAATTTCCACTCTCTCTATGGAGTTCCGCATATACATACTAAGCACGTGCACAACCTTGTAAAGTGGAATAAAATTTGTGCACCCAATGAGAAGGTGGTAAAGCTTACTTTCCCTCTGTTGAGTCTCTCACATTGTTGAACGTGGTGTTGAATGGGTTGATTACCATGATAAGTGCATATCTGAGTAGGTGTATTGCTCCTAAAGAACCTAGTAGAAAGAGCAATCCTAATTTCATTCCATCTTATAAGATTATCCTTATGAACCACCCACCAAAGCATGTTGTTGTCCCGCATAGGGTATATACTAGCATATTTTTCTCTCTCGATTGGTATATCCACTATTCCTCCATGGCATGCGAAATCTTTTGTAGGATCTCCTTCTCTAGTGTAATAATGTATTGAGTTGTTACCTATTCTCCCGATACGGTGAGGTTTACTATCCCTAGTAAATATACTCTTTACTTCATGCCCTACCAACTCATAAGTACTATGAGCCCAATTGTCACAAGCAACACTTGTAGTATCACTAACAGACTGTGCATCTTCCCACTGAATAATTCCTTCTTTAGATGGCTCAAGTACCTATGGGTCCCGAATGGTGCATACATATATTCTTTTCAAGTCTTCCTCACTCAAAGGCTCAACATAGGGTACATATTTTCCATTTTTAAAGGGATAATACGTCTCTCCTCCTTATTTTCAAAACTGATATAACCCTTGTTGAAATGAAGATCAGCATTATTTTCATAACACCAAGGATGCCCCAGTAGAGTGGGAACCTATATGCCTCTTCCAACTCTAAAACCTCAAAATCTCAATGAACTTGGCTCTCTGTATCATAATGGATGCATCTTTTAAAACTTTGATGGGAGTAGCCTTAGTTCGGTTTGCCTTGAACAACACATTCAAGGATGGCTGCAATGGAGGTCTCCCCATTTGTACCCATGCATCTAAAGTAATAACATTGACTTCACACCTATATCAATAAATATATTACTCAAAAGCCACCCATCCACAACAACATTCAGAGTGATTTCCTTATCATAATCTAAGATATGAGGGGGAAGATTTGCATGCAGGATCTGTCATCCAGTCTCAATACTTACACGTGGAGTGTTTCCCTTTAACCAATTCCCTAACAGTGGAATGATATTCTCTTGGTGTAACATCTTGCACACTTCTTTCAAGTCATCCATATCAAATTGGACCATTTTTTATGCTTTATTTTGCTCCATCTTCCATGATTGCTCCTTTAAATATTGTATTTCACCCTGAAGATTTCTGAGTACCTCCATGGTCTCTGATAAACCTCCTTCTGATGGATAGGATCTCGAGTCACTGTGCATGTAGAATCTCCTCCTTGGTGATGGTAGGATTCTCTTGAAATGCTTCTTTGGCACGCGTCACTTCAACGTGGGTAGTTATCTTTACTTGCAATGCTTCAAATTCTGGTTCTAACTTGGGCATCCACTAATTTTCAACAACATGTTGTATCCTAACCATCCTTGTGCTTCTGTTTTCTTATTTATGCTACTTACTAAGATGCTCATACAAGTCCAGACATTCCTTATAACTATGATTCTTTCCATAGAAAAAACATGTATTATTCTAAGGACATTCACATCTATAATGGTCGGGATATCCGCATGTATAACATGTTCCATGAGGAAACTTGCATCATCCACCACCATGGCCTCGTCCTTCAAACCCATTGTGGTATCCTCTACCTCTACTATGACCTCTTTCAAAATGCCCTTCATTCCAACCATAGCGTGCTTGATTGTGATCCCAATCCCGATGTTCATTCTTGCCTTTAGAGTTATGTGATACTCATGTTTTCCATACACTTATATCTATAGCATCATGGATCGACCAATCGGTCAATGGTATTTTGTGTTACGAGTTGTGGACCTAAAAATTTTACAGTAGCATGAGAGGTTCTTCCTTATTACACATTGTAATAATGGGCAGTAGCTAGCATCATGGTTTAAATGACATAACTCACACTCTAACAATATTGAGCATACTTATCTCATGGGACAACTATCCTTTTTGTGACCTTCTACTTCATAATCTATACACCAAATCCCTGTATGTGTCTCATGTGATGAATTTTATGATATCTTCTCCAACTGCTTTGCCATAGCTGTGATCGTGCTTCCAAAAATGGGCTCACCCCAGTGTCTATACTTCCAACTGCCTCAATGCGTAAAGCTACTTCAAGTGCTTCATGTAGATCAGTGTATGTCTTATGTGATAGTGCCCTTATAAAATGTGTAATTAGACCTCCAACGAACCATTGCGCATGTTGGCTTGCATGAATATCATAAGAAAGTTTAGATAACAATGTTTTGAAATGAGCATCATACTCTTTGACACTCTCAGTAGTGCCTTGCTTAATATCCTTGAGCGTGCTTATACTCTTTTGCTCAAACTCAGGGATGTGAAACTCTTTAAGGAAAGCATATTTTAAAGTTGCATAATCTACGTAAGTCTGATCAGGGTCAAAATTTCTGTACCAATTGTGTGCGCGCCCTTGTAACGTAGTGGCAAATTGACTTGCCCTATGCTCATAAGCCATGATTCCTTTTGCGCACCACAATATTTCACACATGTGCACATTTTCAGCAACATCCTCTATGGCCCTATACTCTGGAAGATGAAGAGACATCTCTATGTAAATATTTTGGGGTTGGTGTAGACCTTGCCCACCTGATCCAGAACCCCCTGTGTTTCCTTTGCCTCCAAAACCACCAGATCCACTAGAACTAGAACTACCTATACCTCCTGATCCTGAACCTGTAGCCGACGTTAGACCAGAAGATGTACTTCCTTATGTCCCAACAGTAGTACTGAACTACACCCCCGCTGTCCGCGAAGTGTTACTACTTCCAGAAGTGAGTCCAAAATTATGTGCATCAGAATTCTATGTGGAAGATACACCTAAAAAGGTAACCCCAAACAACAATGAAGACATTTGCACCACCATCAATGTGATTGTTATATGACTCACTCCTGCTTTCCCACTACCTAAATTAGCTTGTTGAATCTTTTTCGTACTAGATACTGGAATACCAAGCACAAGGGCAAGGTTGTCATGTGGATTCAAATGTGTGACTATGGCCCAAGTTATCTCTGCTTGTGTGCTTCTACATGAGGCCGAAGGGGGTTCCCTGTCATGCTTTCCTAACTGGGGGAGTTCCTGATGCTCTGGTTCCATGTCTTCTATGTGAACTTCAAATCCTTTATGATTCATATCTCTGCACAATGCCATTCACTCTGCAACATCCTATTACTTCTCTATCTCCCTTTTGCATGCCTCATTATACTTAAGCCACCTTTCCTCTCTTTTCCTTTCTGTCGCTAGGTCTTCCATCTTTCACCAAACCTTCTCCTTCCCCGTGTGTGGTGGGGTTTAGTTAGCCATCGGTTTTCTCTCCAAGTTTAGGGTTACCATCAAGATTTTGATCGCCAGTGGAATGCCTTGTAGGTAAGTTCCCCTAGGATATCGTAAAAATTGTAATTCTACTACCTCTAGGAAAGAATAAGTGGAAATTGAGTACTCTAGAATATAGTTGTTTAGAACACCACGAAACCAAGTATCCACAATGCGTGTCCAAATCAGATCAGCATCATAGAGGGCCTAAAATTCTTCCTGCATCCAAACAAGTGTGCGATACCTCTAATTCCTTTTAGACACATAAGCAATCAGCCACTCATAAAAATCTACTGGAAAATGGCGAAGAATCTCTCATATGAACTATCATACAGATTTTTTTCCACCCATGCACGTGCGTTAAAATCATCTTTGGTGATAAACCTCTGCACGTATTCTTCTTCTAGATCATGTATCCACTCCTCAACACTTGTTAGGGTCAACCGGTATGTCTTCATCACGAACCATCCTAAAAACAATTGAAAAAGAAGTCTCGACAATGGAACCAATGACGCAGACTAGAACTTACCAGTAAAAACATAGGCATTTTGGCACATCACTCTACCTAGATTGAGCACTCACCCAAAGTGTGCAAAGGTACCAAGCCCCTCTTTAGGGTTGCTGTTGCAGGATGTTAGCATGATGAAGACTTAATGCATTCAAATCTGTAATTAATATATCATTCTACAGTGCATGTTCAAATCTAGATCTAAAGAATAACATATTTAAACAATATCCATGATGAAACCAACCATGCAAGAACCAATTATACTTAGGATTAATACTCCATTATATTAAACATAATGAATACACAAAAGCTCATTACAATAGATATTACCATAGCTTATGCATGCATCGATCGGATCACGGCGCAAAGCATAACTTCACGAAGAATTAGTTCTCACACACAACCTCTATAATACGTAGATCATTACATATTTATAAGGGTGGGGACTTGCCCTTCACCACTTGCATAACTCCAAAAATAGGTAACATGCTGAAAATAGCCATACACCTTTACAATCACAGCCACACATGCAAGTGTGCAAATAATAGACCTCTTCTAATTAACTGGCAGTAGCAATTCTATTCTTAGCCTACACCCATGCAAAGTGCTTCGTAGCCGCTCTTCCAAAAATAGTTTATGCATGTTGTGCAAGTTTTTACCGGTTTGTGTGCTCTACATGCTATCTCCAAAAATAGTCTATACATGGGGAAATGGCTAAGTCCCAAATCCACCCTTATATTTCGTGTGCATGTTCTCCCTATTCTTTCACACCTTTGAATGTGCCCTATTCTCTCGCAAGAACCTTCTACGTGCCTTCTGCTAAGTATTCCACTTTCATCCGCTCAACACCTCACCACATACACTTCCATTCACTTGGGGGGCATGTTGCCCTACCATTCCATCTTGCATTCCATTCCATCCATCCAAAACATATTACATATTATGATTTCTTTTATTCTTGGTTAAATTTTTGGTTCATGATCGCTTTATTACACATGCTAGTTTGATTACTTTTTTTTACCATTTATCTATACCATCCACGCATGTGTGTTCACGTATTTTCTAGTTGTGATAGCATATACATGTCTCTTACACGTGACATGGATGCTCGCCTACTACCCTTCCTATAGTGGTCACTTGGGGCATCCACACATTCGTCTCTTCCAAGTGTTATTGTTTCATTTTGTACTTAGCACTTTACATTACTTGCTTATACACACTTTTGACATACTAGTTATCTTTCTAACATGCTAACGAGTGTTTCATGTGCAACATTTGTTATGCAGGGATATTGGTTTCCATACTTGTTTGTTACATTGGTTGTCATTATCTGTTATTATTTACGGGAATTTCCATATGTTTGGTGTGCACACTTGTCTATTGTTTATGGTCATCATGGCCTTACGTGTCTTACGACATCGTGAGTGATGTCCCATGTTTGCAACCCAATTTGTGTGGCTTACATTTTTTTGGTATCTTTTACATTGTTTGTGTAGCTTATACATTGTTTTCTTCATGCATGCGTGTTTACACTTCTCTTTGGCTAGCCTTCTTGTTTGTGTGTGCCTTGGTTTCTACCAAGCAATTTTTAGTGTACATTCATTTTCCCCTCTTTTAGGGCCACATGTCTCCTATCAGTGACATCACATGCACTCCCAAAGAGGGGTGCAACATTTGGGGATTACATACTAACACAAAGATTCTACACCGTTTCGGTTCAATTATATTCAACGTGTGGGTTCAGACTAGTCTACAAACCCCATACACAATGGATTTTACAAGAGATAGTGTCCTTAGCATTTCTAGGAAGTAGTTACAAGCTTGGAGGTTACAATGGGTGTACTTCCCTA
Source organism: Taxus wallichiana var. yunnanensis (assembly GCA_018340775.1). Lineage (NCBI taxonomy): Eukaryota > Viridiplantae > Streptophyta > Pinopsida > Cupressales > Taxaceae > Taxus > Taxus wallichiana. Next base: position 507,356,544 of record CM031236.1, on the reverse strand, counting down.
CATTACTTTGGCCATTGGAGTCGAATCACCCAAAAAACTAGGACAATACAAAGATCTCTACACACAGTTCAAGGAAGCAGTTAGAGCTTGGAGGACACAAAGCATTTCCTCCCTACACTTCTTTGGTCTATGACATGAGATCGCATAAAAAATCATAGTATAAGATATCCTTCTACACTCTTTCTCGACATGGATCAGGTGCACATGTTCTATTTATATTTACATTTACATTTGTATATTTTACTCTCATACACATGTATCATTTACATAACATTTTTACACTTACATACATACATTTTTATTACTTGATCGTTTTCTCCTTACAAGTCCACCTGTATGAGAAACAAGCGGTCAAAGGAGGGCAATAACAAAAATGACAACGGAAAAACACACACATCACATTTTTATGCGGGTACACTACACTTTGTGGCGGCTACACATAGGTGTTTAACCCTAGGTTCACTCTCATCAATTTTCTCTATGCATTTTTCATGTATAGTTTCCACGCTCCTCCATCTTTTTATCATTCCATGCTTTTGTCTAGTCCTTTGGTATTTTTCTACTAAATTCTTCATGGAAATCAGGTACACATCTCTATTTGCTTTATGTTACCAAGATTTCCGCTCACCAACATAAAGTGGGAGTAAAATGTAATCACAAAATCATGTACTTTAGAAAATTTATTTATACCAGGTCTCATACTACTATTTAGAAGGTTCTTGAGTCAAGAAAGTGCTAATTAACCCTCGTCCTTTGGCCATATTGATTATTTTATTACATAATTTGTGACTTATTACACCCATATGCCCAACAATTTTCTGACATTCCGCATTATCTTAGCCTCGGTGGGGTTCCTAGATTTATTACTTGGGCACCCATGGATGCCCTGGTCCTACCTTGGGGTGCCCCAGTCCCTTTTACACTTTCCAGTGACTTTTTGGGCCTCTTATCCATTTTACATCTTTACATTTCTTGTGGTTGGCCTTTTCAGGTTACTTATGAAATTAGAGCAAGAGAACTCTATAAATATAAAGTTATGAGACCATAATGAGGGACCTAGCATCATACACTACTATCACTCCATCTAGAGTTACATCCATCTATTGCATTGGCATCCACGTAGCTCCATCATCAAGGCAAAAGCTAAGATATATGCATCACACTTCATAGGAAGATGGATTTTATTATATTTTATGCACACATTATATTACATTTTCTACATTTAGTTATTGCTCGTTATTTCACAAAGTGCTAGTGGCACAAGAACACACAGGGCACGAAATGCACACACACACACACACAAACACACACGTACATCCGGGTCCAAAATGTAGTGCAATGCTTAGTTAGTAAGCCCACTGTTGTTGAAGTTGAGGTCGATCGACCCATTCATTCGCATCTTTCTTTTTCTTAGGTTTTTGATACTCCTTGGTCTTTTGCAGGTCTTTATTTCATATCAGCAACATCTCTCACGGGACAACAAAGTAGATATGACAGAAGCTAAGGTTGCAAATCACCTTCGACCTGCGAGTACCGATTATAGAGACTTTGCAAAGACTAGGGTGCCTAGATTACAGACTAGAGCACCCATGGGTTCCCAGTCCTCCTTCAGTGCTCCATTCTAGCCACATCTTCTAGATCTTTCCTCTGCAGGACCGTGACGCTTGTTCCTGATTTCTAAATTTATGTGCATCGCTGCGACACAATTCAATAGGCTTCTATTATTCAACTGATTTCTTTCCTTTCCCTTCTTACACATTAGGGTTTTTAATTTCATTAGTTTATTTACTTATCTCATGTACATATTGTCTTAGTGCATTTACTTACTATATTATATGTCCTCTAGACTAGATAAACTATCCTTTAATATATTTAGTTTAATCAATTTTAGTTAATCATCCTATTTGGTGGAATGGAAAGGACCTTTTAATATATAAATTTTAGTGCTTGATTGTTTTTATCGGTTAGGAAATGTTTGTAAAATTGGAATTGGAGTACATAAAATTCATTAAACAAAATTTAGAGTAATCTCTACATGTTATAGAATTATTGAAGTCTTGAAAAACATAGTGTTGAAAAATAGTTTTGAAAAACACATTGCGTTTTTGAACATGTTGAAACACAATGTGGTTTACAACATGTTAAAAAAAAGTATTTTCAACATTTTCAAAAATACACTATGTTTTCAACAATTAAAGAAGATGGAAAATAATAACATCACAAAAGCATGTGACTTATCGAAAACAATTTTTGTATCCTCTAAAAAATTGAGTCTTGTATCAAACTTATTCCCAACTTAGGTAACTTTGATTGTTGTTCTTTATAAAGAAATTTAAGGAAGGAGGTAATGCTCTTTGTATTCGTACATCAATCTCTATTTTATTATCCCTATGATGATATACAAAAAGAATTTAATGATGCCCCTAAATTTATATGGGCAATCCTTATCAAACACTTGCAATATTGAATCCATATCAAAGAAAATAAATTACAACCCTCTTTCCTAGCATGTATATCTAGCTCTATGAAATAGAAATAACACTCATTTCTTAATTGTTTGTCTCTATTGGTCCTTGATTGCCATGATATACTTTTTTCATTTATTACAATGTCATATTTTTCATCAGATATATGATATACTAATTTATTTTTGTTTCCCTTTTGTTTGTAATATTGCATTGTTTCATTAATGATGCCAACTTCATGTAATATTTGTTAGGATGGGAAGGAGGAACAAATGGGAAAGCATGTACAATATTCCTATCCAAGAGATATGAGAGGATAAAAGTCAATTCTCGGGTGAAGAATTGGAATGGACCCCAATCGGGGATGAGCCTAACATCGACCTTTGTGAAACCATCCCACTTGGAAGACTCGAGGCATTTGTAAAGGGAGAAGGTTCCCTTGAAATTTTTGAGACTACTTTTGTCTGTACAAAGCACAACATATTTTATAAAGCTGATTACAACGAGCATACAACGAAGACATATTCTTGGTTCGTACCTTGTGTAACATTATTTTTTTGTACATGATTTTTGTAAACATTTGTATGGAATTTGATGTTAATATTTTTAATCGTAGCTATTAGGGTTCATATGGTCCTAAGGACAATATAAATAAGCCACCAATAGGTAAAAGAGTGAGGAGACATCAAAATAAAAGGGGTTGCCAATGTCACTTCAATGTGAAGGTGATGTACGAGAGATCGACGATTGTGATTATAACTACAATGATTTGTTTCATTGTGATGAAAATGGTGAGTGTTGTCATGGCGTAAATGACACTACCAATGACCCTTGTGTTTTTATTTCCCCACACTTATCAAACGAATGCAAAAGTTACATTGAGAATCTTTTGTTGATGGGTGTTCCTATGGACACGGTATATTAAAAACATATAGAGGATCCCTTCTTGGCGGGTATGTTGAACAAGAGGGACCAATTCCTAACAAGAAAGGATGTGATCAATGCATGGAAAAGAGTTTACTCCAAGTGGTCTCAAAAGCACATTGATGATGCCATGAGTGTGAACTTATGGCATGTAGAGGAGAGGGACCTATTTTTCTTCTATCAACGGCCTAATGGAAACATCGTTCCATTCATTATGGGGTTACAAACACCATGGATGTGTGAGAGAATGGTACAAAATTCACACAATTCCATAATCTCCATGGATTCAACATTTTCCATAAATAAATATGGCGTAAGTAATCCAAATGAATTTTGAAAAGATTCATTCTTTCTGTATCATTAATACTTTTCCTTTTTGTTATATTACACTCGATGCTAACCTTTGATGTCATTTTTCTTGTAGTACCAATTATACACCTTACTTGTTTTTTATGAGCAAGATGTTGGGGTGCCCATAACATGGATCATTTTATGAAGGAATAATATTGAATACATCTATGGGTGGTTAGAAGAGGTCCATAAATAAGGAAAAAAATTCATGTTGATTGATGATCAATGCCTTCATTACGGATGATACATCAGCTGAAATCCAAGCCATTAGGCAAGTTAAATTTCTATAACATATTTCAATCATGTGAAGTGCTTAACTTGCCAAATAGAAAGTTCTAATTCTTATTCTTATTTTTTACAGGAGTGTTTTTGGATGTCATGTACTTCTATGTCTATGACATGTGCATAGGGCATGGTTGAAAAATGTATAAAGTATACTAACAAGGAGTTGAGGTGGAAGATTTTTGAGAGATTAGGTACCATCATGTATGGTATGGGAATGCATGAAGATTACACCTTCCAAATGATTCAAGACTTCCTTGATGAATTCAAAGAGGAAACTCAGTTCATCGAGTACTTCAAGAAGACTTGGTGCAATAGCAAAGGACATGTCGGTGAGTAAGAGACTTCATGTGTTTTTTTGTTAATTTTCAGCATAAAGGATTACACGGGGATTATATTATCACTTATTTTCCATTTTTTTGACTTGATAGCCATGTGGGATTTTTTTTTAGAAATTTCACTCATGCAAATCAAGAAACGAATGCATCCATTGAGGCCTACCATTGTTATCTAAAGACTAAATACTTATGCGACATGAGACAAAAAAATGTACTCTCTAGATGGACCATTTTTTTAAACACTTGTGTATAGGGTGGAACCATTTTACAAACACAAGAGGACGTTGCAACAATAATAATTCTTAACCAAATTCAAAAAAGAATGAAAACTATTGAAAGTGGTTAAGGGGAAATGTATTTTAGATACAAATTGCATTGTGCTTCATATTGATGGTATGAATTGTGGGTGAGGAGTCAAACAACCAACAAAAAATTTTATTTGGTAAGGCAATGTAGTTCCTTCCACGTATGCAAATGTTCTTGGGATACCATAGGAAACACATGTAAGCATACATGTTGAAGGAAGTATACTTTCGTAGGTGATATTTGTCGGTGTCATATTTTCAAGCACTAGAAGTGGAAGGTAATTCAAACATATCGTATGTGCCAAGTAGCTATGTCAATTTCTAAGCATAAGTCATAAGGAAATAAACATCATTTTGTAATTGTGTTCCATTCATGTGCATAAACCAATGCATATGCGGAGAAAATCATTGTAAAGAAAGACACATTCATGGATGACCCACCTTGCCACATGAAAAACCACTAATATTGCATGGTAAGATGTTTATTTGTCCTAGAGGCTTGAAAACCACGATGTGTTTTTCAGCTCATATTGTTAATGTTGTTTTTCTTTTCGTGGTTGTGTAGTGGACATAGAAGACTGACTTTATGTTACATTTATGTGTATGTGGTAATGCCTATTAATGGTCAAACACTTTGAATGAGGGTGGTAGTGAAGTTTTTCTAGTGTCTGGGAAAGAGAAACCAACATGCCTTGATGGTATTGCACTTGTTTTAAGTTGTACGATGTTTTTCAACACATATAGTTAATGATGTTTGTATTTATAGTGTTGTTTCTTATGGAAAAAAGAAGACTGAATTTATGTTTCATTCATGTGTAGGTGACAATGTGTATTCACAGTCCAATGTTATGAATGAGTGTAGTAGCCAAGATTGTCCCCTGTCTACACACAACAATCAACATGCTTGGATGGTATGAGGTTGGTTTTTAATTGTACAAGGAGGTTGAAAACCCAATGTATTTTTACATCGTATTTATTCTACATCTATTTTTTATGTGGGGTACACTAAATAACTTTTATACGTGTGTTATATGTCACAGTACTCTTTTAAAAGGTTGTGGGTTGACACTAGAAACCAGTTCGAGTTTTAGGCTAAACACATCTAGAGACTTCATGAAGTCATTGTTGGAAATGCCACTAAGCATAGAGGGACAATTCGAGGCATACATTGCATGTGTTGAAAGGCTTAGGGCATACCTACAAGCATCAAATACACTAGATTTTACTTTCATTGGAGATGTCAATGAGACAATCATCCCCACATGCACCCCTGGTTTAGTACCAGTAGAAGATGTCACCGTGTTATGACTCAAAGGAAAACCATTGTAGAATATTTAAACCGCCACACCGAAGACTATGAATGGTTCAAATTTCTTAACACCAATTGTGTAAAGAGGAGATAAATGCAACAAGGGGAACTATATGCACCCAAATTTGCACATGCTACATTGTCGAAAATGGTTCAAAAATCCCCAATGATGATTCATGTCTTTTCCAAAGGTGTTCGAGCCCCTTTACCTCTTTGCAATTTATATTTGTAGCTTAGATTACCTTACTTAGCCATTTCCTACTTTTTCGTGGCTTTTTGCATCATTTTCCCTTAAGTTTTGGCCTTGAGTTACAAAACTACCACCTTGCAGTGGTGGTTACCTAATCGCCACCACGTGCGGCACTGGGGGTTCCGTGCAAATTGGGTGAGACTTCTTGAGCGTGAATTGGATTAATGTTAGCTTACTATAATTCACCTATAGTGCATGTTTCCTAGTCAATTCAATTGATTTTAAGCTTGATTGATTCGTATCAACCTCCTCTTCCACTTCTAATTGTTGATTGAGAGTTAAAATGCCCCTCCATGTTGTGATATGGCACTTTATAGATACCAAGCGCGCTAGAGAACTACCTAGTAAACCTTATATAAAACCAATGCTTCTTCTGAAGAAAATGGCTGAAGATTTTTATTGTGATTGTATTGTTATGTTGCTGAAATCCTACTAGAGACTACACAACCAAGCACTTGTTCTCTTGCATTGTTCTTCCTCTACCTGCATTGCTACCAAACCACTTGCAAGCCACCATTTCTCCAGTGCCTTCTTCTTTTCTTCCTCTACATTCCCAGTTCCCTGGACTCACGTGGACATAGAATATTAGAAAAGATAACTAAGGGGACACAAAGTGATACCACAACTGGCATGGCCTCAGCAAGGCAATTTTCAAGTTAGGGTTGCTATTGAGTTTCTTTATTTCTTTATTTCTAAATCTGTACGCACTTATTTACTAGAGTAGCAGAAGTCATTTCCATTTCAACTATTGCAAACATATAGATCATTTCCAAAAGCCTTCATTTCTTCTATAGAATCTCCTAGTGATAGTCATTCCCTATTTATCCTCGTGGATTTGTAAGGGAAGAATATCTAGATGAAGACTTTCTATATCACCGTAGATAATTGTAATATGTTCCAAATAATGGTGTTTACTAAATCTTCTCATATTCTATTGGGGAAGTTACAAGGGAAGAAAATATTATCGAAAGCTTCAATTCTTCTCGTGTCTCTGAGGTAGGGAGAGGATTTAATATTTCACAATTACAGACTCGAAAAATCTTTGAATTAATTAGGATAGATTAAATATACTGTTGCATAAATAAATAGTTACATCCAACTATTTATTTGTATGAGATTTGTTAATTAAATAAGAGGAAATTCATTTATTTGTTTCCTATGTTAATTCCATAAATTTTAGAAACTAAAAAATATTAGTTTAAATTAAATTAGATTTTTGTTTATTGTTTCATTTCTTATATATCGAAAATATAAAAACCTAGTTAACTTTCATTTAGTTAGATTAGCTAGTTATTTTCTTTCATAGATTAAATTGCAAAAATACATGACCATTCCCAGACAACAACAAGAGAGACTTTACGATTGTGATCCCAAGGTCCCCCAACCAAATGAGCCTGAAGAACTCACCAATTTAGACACTAGATTATGTACCCTAGTCTTTATAACATTCCCACATCCACCAAATATTCTCAGATAGCTGAACGTCCTGGAAAAATATGCTTATAGAGCTATTACATTCTGGAGTGAACCAACTCACCGTGCATAGACCTAGCGGAACCACGACTCTCTCATTTATTCCATCACCTTGTCTAGACATCATTATGAGTTGCACACTAGTCAATTTCCATGCATTCAACAACAGGTTGAGAGAGTTTCACATACAGAAATTGATAGAATTTTACGTGTGTTTATCATTATTAATCGTACCATCACAATGGTTCAGGTTAGGGAGGATTTCATTTACCTTGACCAGTTGATCCCTTTAGTGCTTGTAGAGGACATTCGATTTCCCTGATAACTTATTTATCACATATGCACCTATTTCGTTAAATATAGCCAAGAGTAGCCTAGATTTTACCACCAACAGCCCAAGGCACACTGGCACATCACTCCGCTTGAACTAAGTGCTCACCGAAGCACGCAAGGGTACAAGATCCTCTTTAGAGAAGCTTGTACAATATATTAGTGTAATTGAATGTATATTTCATATCCATAACAGATAATCAATTAAACCATAGTGCATAAACCAAATTTAGATCTTAATCATATGAAGGAATAACTAAACAATTACGATAATTATATTTACCATACAAGACCCATGCTCAATTACATCCAACACCAAGATCTAGTTAATAAGATCCATTATATTAAATAAAATAAAACACGGAAGCTTCATACATCCATAATAATGTCACCATGAGTCATGTGTGCATACAAACTGACCACATAACTCTAATAAAAAATTGATCTCTTAAACTGTGCAAATCAATACATATTTATAGGGGTGGGGACTTTCCCTTCACCACTCATGCACCTTTCCAAAAATAGGCTGCATGCTAATAATAGCCATGCACCCTTACATGAGAATATAAAATCATGTAAGTGCTAATAATAGATCACCTATTATTACAATTGTTAGTATAATCCTATTAATATCCCTAACGCATTGCATGGTGCTTGATGTTCTACTCGCCCAAAATAGTCTTCACGTGCTCTCCAAGTCTTCTACAAATCATGCTTTGCACTCCACATCTAAAAAAACAGTCTTTCACCGTAAATGACTGTCCTAACTTTACACTTTCATGGAGATGCCCTGTTCCACTGTATTTTCATGTGCCTCCACATGCCCTATGCCCACACGCCCAAACCTTATGTGCCTTTCATACTTAGGCTATATTTTGTCTACCCAACATTACCCCACACTAATTTCATTGGCATTTGGCAATGGGTAATCATAACTTATCCCTCCATGAAATAGACTAAAGAATGAAATAATATATGTACAAAGAATGAACAAATGCTTGTACCCTCTATACCTTTACAAGTAAAATTAATTCTAGATAGTCACTTTTGATTCCCGCCTCAATCTCATTCCAGGACACTTAGCGCTTTATTCATCTTATATGGAATGTCTACAACTATGGCATCCATTTCATCGAGAGTCATCTTTTCACTTTCATTCTACAAGACCCCGAGAACATTAGCCATGCTCGAGACCATTCCCTCCATTACATCCATCCTCTCCACGATGAGTTTCCCAATTTCCTTAATTATTTCCTTATGTGGAACTTAGGCGGTGCAAGTGCACCACACTTTTCTTCAACCAGTGTTAACCTTTCCACATGCCCAAGTTTTTCATTCCTTTATGCCTAAAGGACTTCATATTATTCTACCACGGTTCTTGTCTTTATGATTATATCAAGGGCCATGCACATATTCAAGGCCAAATATTCTTTCTTCAGTTCTTCTTATAATCTCTCGCAAAAGTAATTCATAACTAATCGTTTTGCGTGCAATACTTGCCTTGGCCTTTTATGCCTATTCTGCTACATCCTTAGGCTTTAGCATACACAATATGCCCTCATTTATTACTAACTTTATAAGTGTGTGTTTGTAATGCATCACAGAAGGAAAATTTTTTGGAACTTTGGATTCTAGGTGTGGCCTTACCTTTAAAATGTCATCTCCAATTTTCTCCACCATACTAAACAAATCTTCTGCTTTCACCTTTACCCTTTCCTTCTCTACTATCATGTGCTTTATCTCTCTATCTTTGTCCTTGTTATCATCCAAAAATGCCCTAATGGATTCACTTTATCTATGTTTCTACACGCAACCTCTGTAAATACCTTCACCAAAGCATTACCTACCTGATCATCCGACATGATAGTGGGCTTGACATTCACATGTCTGAAGTGGGGAACTTTCTTCATTCTGCATGAAACACATGAATCTTCACACACGTTGAAATCAGGCTCATCCATATGAGTCTACATAGACCAAGATAATTGCTTGTGTGTGCATGTGTTCACCATTTCTATGTCCATGAGCTCCCATCCATACAAATCCTTAGGCTCCAAAGTGCTTTAGAACCATGCGCATATGATTTTTATTTTTCATTCACATGAAAACTATAGGGATCTCATAGTCTTCGTCCTCTTTCTCCTTCTTCCTTGTTTAGTTCCCCTTTGGAATGTGGGCACCGAACCCAAGATCGGGTCCTTCACATTCTTGTGTATTATGGGGTGTTCTCGAAGGCTTACCCTTATCTATTTTTGCACTGTCTCCTTCGTATACTATTCATATTTCTTCATTTCTTCTCCCCGAGGCTCCTCTCGTGTTTGAGTACATGGTGAGCTTTCCCTGGATTCCTCCTTCTCATCCTCCTTTAGTTTATACTTGTGCCTTTTCTTCTTTTCTCGGCTCTACTTTTACGAGGCAAAGTCATAAGTGATATCCTAAGGGGCTATGATGTTCCCTCACCTTGATCCCTTGTTTGTCTTAGCACCCTCTTAAATTGAGGCTCCTCAGCAATATGATCCACATTTATCTCCATGGCACCTGTTTCCAATACTTCATCATCATATTCCTCGAATGGAGGGGCCACTTGCACTCTCGTGTCCCTCTAGCTATAGGTTGTCTTCTACCCCGTGCTCCAAGCCACCACTTTCTTCATGAATTTATTATTCTCCTTCTTCTTCTAAAAGGGGCAAGGCTGGTTCTTCATTTTCCAAAATGAAAATTGTATGATTCCCCTTAGGTGGGCCAGGAAGTTTGAACTCATTCTCCACATATTTCCCATTTTCCAACCTGGGCTTGATTTGGATATATACAAGGGCTGCCCCTATCTCACCAATTGCTAAACTCATTGCCTTCATATTAATATCATCAGAAATTAACCTTTCAATATATGCAGACTTACTTGGATACACATAAGTCTTCATGAGAGTGTGGTAGTCGCAATCTACCTTATCAACATTGAAGATCAGCCAACGCGCATATGAGAACTTGTGCAAAGATGCCTAGAAATAACGCACGGTGAAGGCATAAGGGAACTTACACCATGGGATCTACTTCCTTCCTTCATTATAAAGCAAACAATATAGTAGTGTTGATACACTGTAAATTGTACCTTCTTCCCTAATACTGAAGGTAACTCCTTGGGTATTCTCCATGCCTTTTCAAACACGGTGCGAAGTCAAGTATACCATAACTTTTCCCTTTGTTTAAATGGGCCACTCATAGTCCCCATCACAATTATACTTCTAAAATCTCTCTACAAGAGATTTATTCTCTCCAGGGTATTCCCAAATTTTTTCTTTTGGCCCATCGGGCACTCCAATTTCCACAAAGATAAGTGATAAAAGGATAGTGCCAAAACTAATTTTCTCACCTCCATGCACTTCCTCAATGATGGTTTCAAAAATGAAACCAGCCAAATTGTAAGTTACCCCTTCTTTCATTTTATTTTCTATATGCAACCATAATGTGTTTACCTGTGACCATCACTCCCAGTTATTCAACTTTGTCAAGAGGTGTGTTGCTTCTTGGATAACTAGATATTTTGTCAACTTATCAATGTCCATTCCATGCCCTCCTTTAGGTAACCTAGCACTTTCCTTGTCGTCATTATACCTTCCTTGTCTATCATCAAGTTGTTACTTACTTGGTGCCCAAACTCCAAAGTCCTGTCAAACTCCAAATCAAGGGCACAGTGAGCCTTATACGTCGCCTAACAAAATAGAAAAATTCCTCATGGACTCTACTCATCAACCACTAGTATAATTTTTTTGGTTTTCCAAAATAAGGGAGTTTGTACATCTGTAAATCTCCTACCTTTGTCAACATCTTCTCACCCATGCCATCATACACGACCATATCATCCATTATTCTTTTGTTTGACCTCTTTACCAACAATTTCTCTAGTTCATCCTTGTTATCTATCATTTTGTGATTGTAATAACTCACCTTGCACCGATGAATATGGGAGTCCCAATTGTGACCCATGTAGTCCCCTTTAAGGTACTGCATCTCTAAGAAACAACTTTTTGGGGTGTCCTCCACTTCAATTTCTACTTCTTCTCCCTTGTGACCTCTCTAGGTGCTCTCCTTGGTTCCATAATAACTATAAAGGTGGATCTCTTACCTTCCTTGAGATCTAAAACTCTAACTCCATGAGCCCTAGCTCAAAACCTGAACCCTAGCTATGAATTTTCTCCACGTACACCTCTGATCTGCTAAAAAACTTCTCCAAATGGAGCGGAAATCACCATGGTGTGTAAATCTGACAAATCCAACTGGTTTGTGGCTCTCTGCACTTTACAGCTCATTCGCTAGCTTGCTCATCAAAAATTTCTCAAATACTTTTTTTCACAAGGGTGAAAATGATTTCACAACACTACCTTATATAGATTTTTAAAAAGTTTTAGCATTTATTGCTCTCCACCTACCACTATACCCAACATTGATTTGTCGCTTTCTTGAGCTTTTCCACACCGTTGTTTCGCACCACATTTATAACCTTCTCGGTGTGATTCCTACTTCTCGGTCACATACCTCCTTCACGCACCCTTATGCGCCAAAGTACTTCACCACTACACCTTTTACTAAGTAGTTTCCACTACTACAGCCTACCTCATGTTACACTATGCGTCCATTTATCCATATGTGGTCTTTATTGAGCAAAAAAATTTCTCTATCCAGACCTTTCCTTCTTGCACCTACCCAATAAATATCTCCTATGCATACCTATCTTGATTAATATTCAAACTTGGTAATGAACCCCGTATATAATACACCCCTCCTTAAGGGTATGCATGGTCCATCGCGCATGAAAATACTTTGATAATAATCATCTTCTTACGGTGCACAAGCATGTTTATTACATAAAACACTGAACTAAATTGACAAAGCATATCAACGATGAAGGAAACAAATATAAAATAAATGCACTAAGGAAACCTAATCTACATGGCAATACTAGCTTATTACAAATACCAAGAAGAATTATTTATAGTATGGCTTCATCCTACTCCCATTGAAGTAACCAGACAACCGTGTTCCATTCATAGCCTTTAACTAGTGAGCACCGAATCAATTATATAAGTTATAACATACGGTCCCAACCAGTGCACCTTAAGTTTTCTAGGGTGGCGAAAATACTGAGTCATAAAGAAGAACCATTTGTCCAACTTCAAGCTTCGTGTCCTTTATATGCCTATCATGCCATGCCTTCTACCTGGCCTTTTCTTTCTTCTAACTCCATCTTGTTATAACGCGCCTTTCATCCAACTGCATCAATTTATCAATATGTTCCTTAAGTGCTTTCCCATCCACTAAACCTCCCGTGCACGCAATAAGTACGGATGGTAACATGAATTCCATTGGTAGAACAACCTCCCCTCCAAACACCAATTGAAAGGGTGTTCCTTTATTAAACCTTTTGTAGGCTCTCTCTCTATGCCCAAAGTATAGTAGAGACTTTATTATCCTATTATTTTCTTCCAACATCAAAATTTTTTCAAGGTTTGGCTCAATATTTTGTTGAAGGCCTCGGTAGTTCCATTTTCCCAAGGGTGTTGTCTTATGATGTGAAACTATAACTTTGTCCAATAGTATCCTGATGGTCTCATTAATAAAATGAGTACCCCTATCACTTGTCAAACTTAAAGGGCATCCATACCTAATGATAATATTTTTCCACATAAACCTCCATATCGTAGCTATTGTGCAATCCTTTGTAGGCACCACTTCTACCCACCTTGTAAGATAATCTATACAAGTTATGATGTAGCATGATCAATATGTGTGCACGGGTGGGGAAATAGAACCCACAAAGTCAATTTCCCACTTTTCAAAAGGTTCTGCACTATCAATAGGCCTCAAAGGAATTTCATCTCTATACACAAAGCTTTCCAAGGTGATGAAAATGGTCATAGGCATTACAATATTCTTTGTAATCCTTATAAAGTGTTTCCCACCATAAATGTATGAGTTAAATCTTGTGCACGTTGGAATATCCTACATAATGTCCACCTACAATACCACCATGATCCTCCTCCATAATTGCTTCACACTCATGCTCAAGTACACACCGGTGTAAAATCCATCCCATACTAGTTTGTATAAGTCTCCATTGATCAACATGTAAGGTATATCGCAGATAGAAAGTTGTTTCTTTTCCAAAGCCTTCATACCCTCGAAAGCACCACACATGTTCGCAAAAATATATTAATATCCTCTCCCGAGGGTTCATGGTTCAATATGAATAAGCTGTGCATTCGTCATTATGTCCTCAATGCTCGCGCATGCTCTCCCGATTAAATCCTCGATAAATGATCCGGACCACAATTACTCTTGCCTAACTTAACCAAAATGGTAAAAAATGGTAAACTCAAATGTACTCTTGCCTAACTTAACCAAAATGGTAAACTCAAATTCCTGAAATAACAGAACCCACCGACATATGTGCCCATGTAAAATGGGCTTGTTTACCAAGTGTTTCAATGCCATGTGATCTATATAGAAAATAAAAGGTGTTGCAAAGCAAGTACTATAAAAACTTATGTAACACATAGATCATAGAAAAACCTCACATTCTCAGTAGTGTAATTATGTTTTTCTTGTGTTAGCTTCCTTCTTGCAAAGAAAATAGGATGATCTACAATACCTTCTCCAGGTTGGGCTAATACTACACCAATGGCCATGCCAGAGGTGCCCAAATGTACATGAAAAGGTAGATTTCATGAATGAAAGTGTATAATAGGCATTGTAGTAATCCTTTCCTTTAATGTCTCAAATACACGTTGTTGCGCTTCACCCCAATGGAACTTGCCTTTACCCTTCAATAATTCTCTAAGGGCATGGAAATATTGGTGTAACCTTTGATATACTTCCTGTAATATCCTATGTACCCCAAGAATCCATGCACCTCACTTAGTAGGTTCCTCTAAGCCCAAAATAATAACAACCTTATCAGGATCCACTAACAGCCTTCTTTACAAATGATGGGTCCTAACAAAGTCCTAAAATGTGTAGCAAAAATGCACTTCTTTATATTTAGTGATATGCTTAACTATCGACAACTCTCAAACATAAGCCTTAAATTCTCACAATGATCTTTCAAGTTCATACACTATCCAATCATCCAAGTAAACATCGAATGAAATCACTTGAGAACTTATGAATGAAATCCTGGAATGCTTGAACAACTATGCATGAAAAGAATGTAGGCACATTCTTCAATCTAAAAGGCATAACTATGTATGTAAAAATTCCCCAGTTAGTGGTGAAATTTTTCTTTGGTTGATCCTCTTTAGCAATCTGAACCTCATGATATCCGAAAATCCATCAAGAAAGGAGTAAATTTTTACTCGCAACACCTTCCAAGATTTATTTAGTAAAAGGTGTGAGAAAAGGTTCAATTACACATGCAACATTCAACTCCCTATAGTCCACATAAATTTGGATTCTTCCATATTTCTTTATATCCGATCACCATAGGGCTAACCCACTTTGCTTCCTCTATGGGCTCAATGATTCCCGATTTTAGCTTTTTATCAATCTCTTCTTTAACTTTGATGTGCACATTAGGTTCATCTTGTAAGGCCCGACCTCTTCCTTTACACCTTCCTTAATATAATTCTCTCATCTCGCCCAAAGATTCATGCACTCCTTTTAATTCATGATAGCCCCTATGGAACAAGTCCTGTAAGTTACACAACAACTTAATTATTTTAGCAACCTCATAATCGACCAATAATCCTTGATGGTGGCCTTCCTTTGGCTCAACATTCGTCCCAATGTTGACCTTCTTCATTTTCATAGGCTCATGGTAGGCACACGCCTTTTCATTTACACTATCTAATACCTCAAATGTACCCTATGTGTGCTCAACATCCGTGTTCTCCACTTCATACATTCATCAATCATGTAGACCATCTTACTCTTTTCCTTTTCTAGGAAGGTGCGCCAATCTATTCGACATTTGTTTCCTCTTCAAAATGTGCCCCGGTATGATTCACCTAGTAACTCCTAAATAAGTTCCTTATCCTTTTTACTATCTCCCATATTCAAGTGCTTCATAACTTATAATGCATCCTTCACGAGAGGTTTAGTGAAAAAATAGTCAAAGTTTTGAATCATACCTACAATTATTTCTTTCCGATTTCCCATTTTCTCTATTCAATTCCACATAGACATACCATGCACGCACATAACCTCACAAAGTGAAGTAGAGCTTGTACACCCACAACAAAGGTTCTAAAGCTTCTTGCCCTTTGTCTAAAGTCTCTCAAACTACTAAATGTGGTGTTGAACATGATCCTTACTATGAAGATTTGAGTAGGTGCATTACTCCACAAAAATCTAGCAAAGAAGGAAATTCTCACTTCTCGCCATTCTAACAGATTATCTCTATGAACCATCCACAAGTGTGGTGTTATCCCGTATGGAGTATAAAATAGTATGCTCCTTATTTCCACCTAACCTTTCCATTATACTTCCATAATACGCAGGAATACCTCAGGATTTCCTTCACTAGTATACCGTGGTACTTGGTTGCTTCCCAAATGATAAAAACAACATGGCATGTTTACACACGTAGATGCAATCCTTACCTTGTACCCAATCATTTCATAAGTTCCATGTTCCTAGTTGTCACATGTAACACTTGTAGTATCACTCATGGACTATGCATCATCCCATTGGAGAACTCCTTCCTTTGATGGCTCAAGAACTTCCAGATCTCTAATGGTGCACATATAAATTCTGTTTAAATCCTCTTCACTCAAAGGCTCTACATAAGGTGCAACTTTTCCATCTGTCAAAGGAATGATGACTCACTCTTCCTTGTTCTCAAAACTTATGTAACCTTTATTAAAGCCCAAATCAGTGTTGTTTTGATAAGACCAAGGGTGCCCAAGTAGTGCTAGAAAATTATCTACTCTCTGCAAGCACCAAGACCTAAAATCCCTAATAACTTGAACCCTTGAATAGTAATATTGTAATCCTTTAAATCCCCAATGAATATGGCTTTAGTTATATTTGCCATGAACAACACATTCGAAGAAGGATGCAATGGCGGTATCCCCATTTGAATCAATGCCTCCAAAGCGAGTACATTCACTTTTGCACTGTGTCAATCGAATATTACTCAAGAACCACCCTTAAACAAAAACATTTATAGTAATCTCTTTATCATAATCCAAACTATGAGGAGGAAGGTTAGCATGTAGAATCTTCCTTTCACGCTCTATTCTAGCATGCAAGGTGTTTCCTTTAACCATTCTCCCAATAAAGGAATAACGTTTTCCTGTCACAACATCTTATAAAATTCCTTTAGATCATCAACATCTATCTAATGGATCTCAGTTGCTTTCTTTTGTTCTAACTTCCACGACTATTCTTTCAAACATTGTATCTCACCCTGTAAATTCCTAATCACTTCCATGGTTTCTTAATAAATCTCCACCGATGTGTAGGGTTTGGATACTTTGCATTTAACACCTCCTCCTTTGTAATAATAGGCTTCTACTAGGGCACTTCCTAGCATGCATAGCATCAGCGCATGTAGTAATATTTACAGTACCAATTCAAGATTAGGCACTAACTTCAACATCCACCGATCCTCATGACACCTTTCGTACTCTTACCATTCCCGTACCCTTGTCCTACTTGTGCTTCTTGCTTAAGTGTTCATACAAGTCTAAAAATTCTTCATATTTGTGATTCTTTTACAAAAAGAAAAATATATTTTGAGGGCACTCACGCCTATAATGATCGGGATATCTCGCATGTATAAGATGTTCCATTGGGGAAATCACTTCTTCTACCACCACGACCTTTCCTCTCGAATACTCCATGGTATCATTGACCTCTACCACAACATCCATCAAAGCACCCTTCATTATGATCATGGTAATGATGCTCACCTTTATCCTTAGAATTATTGATAACATCGGCCTATTGTACACCAATGTCAATGGAATCATGAATCGATCAATCAAACCGCAATCTTTAGTATCATGAGTAGTAGACCTGCACATATTGCAAAAGTAACATGACATATTCTTTCTTATCGCGCATTGTAATAATGGGCATTGACTAAAACTATGGTCTAAGTGATATATCTCATAGTCTAAAGCAACAAGGAGTGCACCAATTTATGATGACAACTATCCTTAGTATGTCATTCTACTTCATAAAATTAGCACCAAAATCCACCGTCGCTCTCTTATGTTGAATTGAATGATAACTTCTCTAACTATTTTTCCATTGCTACAACATGAGCTTCTAAGAATGGGATCACTCCTATGTCTATGATTCATACCGCTTGAAGGCACAACATGGATTCAAGTGCCTCATGTGGATATGTGTAAGTCTTATGTGAAATCACTCATTTAAAAGGTGTGATCAATCCTCCAACAAACCACTAAGCATTCTTTCTTGTGTTTATGTCATAAGATAACTTGGACAAAAGGGTCTTGAACCATGCATCGTATTCCAAAACACTCTCACTAGTTCTTTTCTTGAGGCCTTTTAGTGCCTTAATGATTTTTTGCTCAAATTTAGGGATATAAAACTCTTTCAAGAAAGCATCCTACAAAGATGGTACAATCTACTCAAGTTTGATCAATATTAAGTTTTCTATACCAACTATGTGTGTGCCTCGTAATGTAGTTACGAATTGACTAGCCTTACAATATGGAGTTGTAATCCCCTTCATGCGCCACAAGATATCACACATATGCAAATATTGTATTGCATCTTCTATTTCTCTATATTCTCGGGAGACGAAGAGACATCTCCATAAAAATATCCTAGGGTTGGTGTGGATCGTGCCCACCAAATCCAGAACCTATATTTCCTCATGTGTTTCCTCCACCTCCGTAACCACCAGAGTCGCGATACTAAACCACCCGATCCTCCTATAGCGGGAATTAAATCGAGGATGCACCACTTTTTTTCCAACATTTGTGTTGAATTGAACTCCCACAGTCTACTTGTACTACTTCCATATGTGATTCCAACATTCTACTTGCCCATGTTCCAAGATGAAGATGTGATAGAAATTATACCCTCTCCAAATAACACAACAAACATATGACCTGCCATAGATGAATAATATGCTACCCGATTCACTCCTGAACTTGATGGTAAACTAACTTTACCTCTCGTTACTCTACTTCTTACACTAGCTTGTTGATTACCGACTATCATAGAAACTAGAAAACCAAGTGCAAGGGATAGGTTTCTAGGAGGGAAAAAATGTGCACCGTGGCCGATGTAGACTCTACTGGACTTCTATCATATGAGGATGAAGAGGGTTCTCTGCCATTCTTACCAAAATGGAGGAGTTCCAGATGCTCTGCTCCATGTCCTTTGTGTGAGCTCCAAATCCTTCACGAACCATCTCTCTCCATAATGCTATCCATTCTGCAACTTTGCGTTACTTCTCTAAATCCCTCTTGCGTGCCTCATTGAACTTAATCTTCCTTTCTTCTCTTTTCCTTTCTACCACTCGGTCCACCATCCTTCACCACACCTACTCCTTCCCCCACGCGTGGTGGGGTTTAGCTAGCCATAGGTTTTTCTTCCAAATCCAAGGTTACGATCAAAATTTTAATCGCCAAAGGAATACCGTGTAAATACAATCCTTTGGTCTCGTGTAAGAACTAGAACTCAACATCCTCTAAAGAGGAATAAGGAGAAAATACGTATTCCAAAATATAGCTATTAAGAACACCACAAAAGAAAGTATCCAAAATGCATGTCCAAATCAAATCAACATCATATAAGGCTTGAAATTCTTCATGTGTTCAACAAAGTGTGCTAAACCTATAATTCCTTTTAGATGCATAAGCAACCAACCACTCGTACGATTCTATATGAAAGATAGAAAATAAATTCTCATATAACGTAACCCACACGCATGTATCAAAGTTAGGTCCAATGTTGAATTTTTGAGCATATTCTTCTTCCAGATCATCTAACCACTCTTCAATATTGGCCAAGGTCAACTGGTACTCTCTTTATAATGTAACATCCCGATAGACAACTGAAAAATAGGTCTCGACAAAGGAATCAAAATGTAGCCTAGATTTTATCACCAATAGCCCAAGGTGTGCTGGAACATCACTCACCTGAACTAAGAACTCACTTTGGAAGCACGAAAGGGTACATGGTTCCTCTTTAGAGAATCTTGTACAAGATTTTAGCATGATTAAATGTATATTTCATATCCATAACATATAATCAATTAAACCACAATGCATAAACCAGATCTAGATCTTAATCATATGAAGGAATAACTAAACAATTACTATAATCAGATTTACCATACAAGATCCATACTCAGTTACATCCAACACCAATATCTAGTCAATAAGATCTATTATGTTAAATATTGTAAAAATGTGTGAAGCTTCATACATCCATAATAATGTCACCATGAGTCATGCACGCATACAAACCAACAACATAACTCTAATAAAAAGTGATCTCCTAAACCGTGAAAATCAATACATATTTATAGGGGTGGGGAATTTCCCTTCACCACCCATGCAACTTTCAAAAAATAGGCTACATGATAATAATAGCCATGTGCCCTTACATGAGAATACAAAAGCATGCAAGTGCTAATAATAGATCACCTAATAATACAAATGTCGTATAATCCTATTAATAGCCTCAATGCATTGTATGGTGTTTGATCTTCTAATCACCCAAAATAGTCTTCATGTGATCTCTAAGTCTTCTATAAAGCATGCACTACATTTCACGTCAATTAATAATATTTCACCATAAAACAGATTTATGTCTTGACTTTACACTTTCTTGGGTGCACCCCGATCATTGTGTTTCCACACGCCTCCGCGTGCCCTATGCCCATACACCCAAACCTTACATACCTTTCACACTTAGGCTATATTTTGTCTTCCCAACATAGTCATCCACTCATTCTACTTCGGTTGTCCCAGATGACCTCAAGAGCTCGAGTGGGCCTACAAGTCACGTGGTGATTTTTAGTTATATAAATTGGTGAACCCGATGTGAAGGAATTGTTTCTTTTCATTTCCATTATCTTACCTTATTTTCATCCATCCTTCTCCTCTCCCATTATTCTGTGGGTATTTATATACCCCCGAATATGTCGGGTCAGGAATACGGTTGACCCATTTTGGGTCTTGAGGCGTATTATTATCAAATGGGTATGCAACAATCACCCTCACTATCTGGGTGGGATGATAACTACTCATCTAATCTACCTTCACCTCACACTCCTCCTCCTCAAGGGACCAACAATGGTTCATCAATCAGGATCGAGGAGATTGATCAACCTACACATGGGCCACAACTTGAACTCTCCAATTCTAACAACATGACATTCATAGGAGAGCAAGATTCCAATCCTTGGGTTTTGTTCGACTATAAATAAGCATCCGGTCCGATTCGCTCCCATTAATAAATGAGGAGTACCTAGCACACTATTCCTAAAGCAAGAAACACTTCAATAACGTAGACCATTACCTATACCGAATGAAACAATACGTTGATGTTCTTCTCTAGAATGACTCTACTACCCCTCCTCCTATAGGAAACACATCCAAAGAGGGGTGGCTTCCCAAATATCAAGCTATAGTAGGACATTGTGTACCTTTGCCTCCCAACTAGGCTCAAAACACACCCAAGTTGAATACAACACCATCTGTGGGTGATGTAATTTTAACATTGGTGAATAGGGTTAGGGAATTTAAGCTTGCAAGCCCTCTCATACTACATCTTTCGCAGGCAAGGTGAGATTCCCCACAATGCACATAAATTTGGCCATATACCCTCAACACCATCACCTCCTCCAATTTACAAAGATATTTCCAGCCCCGCAGATCTCCTTACTAGATCGGGCACGTTAGGTATGTCCCCTCACACCTCGTATAGATACCCTTAATAGGCACCAGCCATAAGTGTGTTCTTGAATGTCGTCCTAACTAGAAATGCAACGTTCCTTAGTTTCGTGCCTACCACTCCGTTCCCAAAACATGTTCCCCCATATTTGCACATGTATTCCAAATCACCGCAAGGGGACATGTTTTATTTTCCTGGCTCATATGCTCAGCCTCAGGGGATGCCTTATGCCCCTACAAATGTTTATGTTGTGCCATATCAGCCTCCTATGCCTCCTCCACCTCCCCATCAAGGGTCGTCCATGGTAGAATCCTATGCATTAGGAACATATGTTGAATATCTTAAGGATCCCTTAGACTTTACTATACAAAGCGTAATTCTTTTGTAACCACTTCTCGACTTGCCAAATTTTAAAGGGGAGGGGATCCAAATGCGCATATTAAAGCATATGTAACTTTCATTATAGAGCCACTCCCATGGGTTGCGGTTAGTAGCTAAGATCTTCCCAAGAACCTTGAGGAAATCACTCTCAATTGGTATTACAAGATACCTGAAGCCTCCATACACTCCTTTAAGCAACTCGTATCCAAGTTCATAAAGGTGTTTGACATGAACAAATTGTTAAGAACAAGAATCAGGGAATTCCTCCACATAAAGCAAGAGCATAACGAATATGCTACCCATTTCATTCAGAGATGGCGGAAGGTCCTCTACTCTTTGGTGAGTGCTCCCAATATGGATCAAACGGAGCTTTGTGATCTATTCCTTCATTCCCTTAACTAAGAAACAAAGGAATAAGTCCAAAAGTTCCCCCTTAGGAGTTACAAATAGGTACTAGAGGTATCTCTCCGCATTGATCAAGTGACAATAGATAGCAGTCAAAATACCTATGGTTCAAATGGGAGACTGATCACTCCCTCCCAAGGTAATTCAAATTACCCCAAAAATTCCAACAACAATCAAGGACCTAAGGTCCTCAATAAGAACCGCCGAGGTGTTACAATGGACAATGTAATTGATCAAGCCAAGAAGTTGAATGTTGTTAACACTTCAAGCGCAAACAATTTCAATAACAACGTGAAGCAGAAATAATCAAAGGAGTAATAATTTCACTCCTTCCATCAACACGGTGGATTTCAACCATCCTCCACCTCCACAACAAGTTCAGGCCCAGGCGCCAATCAATACCCAAATGGGTATCAAAATCAATATAAAATCCAAGGGCAAAGGCCTACAAACTTTAATTATGACAACCAATAATTCAACAACCAAAACTTTGGAATACAACAGAACACAAATCAAAGACCTCAGGATTATGATCCTGACCTTTATTGCGGCTTCCATAGGGTTTGAGGGCATGATGCTAGAAATTTCCGTGACTGTAACAAGTTCATACAATGCCTACCAGAGGACCAAAGGAAACTCTTCATTAAGATGTTTTTGGAAAATCCTATGGTGCCAATGCAAAATGATAACATGGGGCTTGTTTCCCCTCAAAACACTCCTCTTCAAATATTTAGTGACACTTTTCCTATGCATCCTGACAATGGAAAATTAAACCCCCATAACACAAACAAGGGTAACCCAATGGGAAACAATGACCATGAAGCTTCCACTTCTTCAAACCCACTAGTAGCACCTCTATTGGATGGTTGACAACAAACTAAGATTGTGGGTCTCGTCAAATTAGATACTAAACCTCAAATTAATGTAACTACAAGAACCCATGATTACTCAACACAACCTATTCCCATCTACCCATCTATGTTAGATGACACTCCAATACTTCTAAGGCGGTATGGGCATATGATATAATTACGGATTTAACCAAGACATTTTCTCACATCTCCTTCTTAGATTTGTTAAAGAACTCTCCTGCTCATTGAGCTGCTTTATTAGAAGCATTGGGTCTTGGTCACTTGATTAATGTTACCCCTCCACCGGAGGCACAAGTCAACCACATAGAATTTTACGTTTATCCTCCTGAGCAGCCTGAAAGAGATGTTGGATTCATCTTTGACATCAGTAAGATGCCCACCGATGCCGAGTTGACACGTAGAGGTGACCCAATGTTGTATTTACAGGTATGGATCTATAATAATTATGTTAAACGTGTAATGATTAATGATGGGGAAACTATTAATATTGTCCCCTTTTCATTCCTCCAAAAGTTAGGCTATGGGGAAACCAACTGTTCTTAATTATAAATGCACCTTTGAGAGGCTACGATAGTCTCAAAGCAACATCCATAGGGACCATAGTACTCCCGATTACTCTTGGGCCCAAGACGGTTCTAACTGAGTTTTATATTATAGATAGGGAAACCAACTATAATATGATTCTTGGCCAACCTTGGATCCATCAGATGAAGGAAATCCCTTCCACATTGTTCCAGGAAGTCAACTTCCCACATTTAGTGAAAGTATTCATTACTTAGGGTGACCTAAAGCCCTTTGATATTCACCTATCTAACTTAAAGATGAAACATGGGGTCCATACCGAGTTCAAAATACCTTCCAATCAAGTGAAAAACCTAAGGATCACAATACGAGTCTAAATTGATTCCACGATAGAATTGGAAACCTAGATTTTTATTTAGGGGGTCATTGCAACTAGAGATAAAACTACTATTGTTAAGATAATATTAAAACAAACCACAACTAATATTGTAAATTTGTTGTATAATGGTTTTCCTATTTTCCTCCCTTTTGAATCCTTCGGCATATGAGATTCGTTAGGACTCATCTCTTCCAAACGAATGATTTTCATGGTTGAGGTATCGAAGTGGAGGAAGAAGATACTAGATATGATCAAATGTAAATCTTCCCTAACAACTATTATATGTTCAACTATGATGGAGTAACGTGTCATTTTTTCAAAAGTGCAGGTGTGTTCCTCACTTTTCTAGAAGGAAAGGTTATGCCTTTTTCCTTTAAGATCAATTTCAAATGCACAAACAATGGTACCAAGTACAAGGCTCTTCTTCTTGGTCTCAGATATCCAAGAGAATGGGTGCTTGCAATATTATATTTTTGGGTGATTCCCAACTAGTTACCAACCAAGTTTCAGAAGTTTACGGGACTAGAGCGGAGCACCTGCAACTCTATAAGACTGTCGTAATTAACCTAAACAAATGTTTTGACTTCATATCCATTGAAACTATGTCATGTGAGCAAAACCTTTTAGATGATTCCATGGCTACTTCTGCTTCTCACTTTTGTCCAAATGGAGATTTGGAAGATACTGAATTCACTATTTTAATTCGAAATTTGAACCTTTAGTTCAAAAAATGCGTACCAATCAAATTATGGCATAAGTTGAGACTGAGAACGAGTCTTCCACCTTATATTATGTGGAGAATGATGAGGTTATACTAGGTTACCTTAATGCGTACACTGACCTTCATCTCGTGCATCATAAGAGGGGTTTCGCTCTCATACCTCACTCTTCCTCCTATTTTAGAGATCATACGATGGGTCCTTCCTCATTAGAGGGCCTTGAGATATATGAAGTAGAGGAGGAAGGAGAACTAGAACTACCTCCATCCCCCGCTTGAGTTTGAAGAAGGAAATGCCTCTTTAATCGAAGGGACCATCGATATAAATATTGGGATGGAGGAAGACCCTAAGATATTGAAACTTGGTTCTTCTTTAACTCTAGAAGAAGTGAAAATTCATACGAAGGTTCTCAAGGAAAGCATTCAAAATCCTTCACATTCAACTACAAAGAGATGACAAGAATTTCTCCCTATGTTGTAGTCCACAATCTCGTGACCAAACTCCGACGCTAAGCCCTGTTAGAATTTGAGGATTCTAATAAATACGGATTTAATCAACTTACATATTACATAATGTTACAATAAATATTTAAATAAAGATTACATCATAACATAAGTAAATAAAGAAATACTTACAAGAAATAAATAACACAGGTGACACAGTATTTATAGTGGAAAACCCCAATAGGGTAAAAACCACTTTGAAAATAACCTTTTACTTCAGAGAACTTATTTTACATCCATTAAGATCACATCCTCCTTTTAAACGTTGTTTACCAAGGGTAAAACCAAATCACTTGATTTTCACACCTTTGATATATTTCCCGAATATATCAAATGAGGACCTAAAGTATTTTTTATATAAGGTGATCGGGTATGTCTCCCGACCCACCTTTTCAACCTAAAATGGTTGACACATACACCTAGGTTTATAATATTTAATATTATAAATATAATCATTTCATGATATTAAATATTCAACCTAAAGTATATACCTAGGTTAGCATATTTAATAATGAAAATATAAATATTTCATATTATTAAATATTAACCTATATATTAGTGATGGAATCATTTACATTAAGGGTTAGCGACACACGCTTAATCATTATGTTCCAACACTCCCCTTAATTATAAGTGGGATAACATAACATATGCCAATATATTACCTACTGTGGTACACTACAGGATTTACAATCCTTAAACCATAAAGGTTTTAGGCTAGCATATCAGTTGAAGGAATTATAACACCTTCATCATACTCAAATTACCTTTTGGTACAAAAGGATTTGGAATCCCAAAGATCATCCCATGATCAGTGGCTAAGTATGATTTGTGATTTTTACATGTTCTCACTGTGTTCTCATAAAAGGTTATTGAACCCAAGCATATAAGAGTCTTTTACAACCAATGACCTCCTTAACAATATTCTTGTACTGGATGTTTACCAGTAAACTCAATAACACTAAAGAGTTTATTGAAGACCGCCTTTAAGATCTTTATACACTTCTTTCTAAAAAATAAGTCGAGGAGGTATACATGGATGTCTTTTCACACTTGCCCGAAGGTCTTTTTTTACACTTGCCCGAAGGTATTTTACATATGTCTGAAGGTATTTTTACAAAACCAAGTTCCATTAGGAGGTGACATTTTCATGCACACTCCCCCTCGATGGCAACTCCGACAATCCAATATTTTCATGAAAGTGACAAAACTTACAAAGACACTCGAGGGACTTTGTGAAGATGTCAAAGAACTTTGCTCTTGACCAACATGAACTTGAGATTTATCTCATCACTTTGCACCTTCTCACGGGTGAAGCGTATATGTATCTCAATGTTCTTCATCCTCTGATGTTGAACTAGATTCTTAATCAAGAGTAATACAACTCTAACCACCACATAGAAGAGAAATACTTCATTTAGCTTACATGTGTATCTCTACCAACAATTGTTGCAACCACATGGCTTCTTTACTTCTTCCATTGTACTTCTATGCCTCAATAGAAGAAATGGAGATTGTTGATTATATTTTTGTTCCAAGTAATGGTTCCTACACCAAATTACTTGAACACATATCCAGTATATTTTATAACACAACATCGGTATGGTTAGAATCACTAAATCTATATAAGATAGCATTTTCATTCTTATTATCATGCAACCCATATTTGATTGTTCCTTTTAAATATCTAAAAATTCTCTTTTGCAAGATTTCAATGATCTCTAAAAAGGTTCTGTATATAAACCTTGAAGTAATTCTGTTTGTATAGTAAATATTTGATCTAGCTATAGTTAGATAAATCAAACTATCAACTAACAACGTATATAAAATAGGATCAACCTTTTTCATATGTAGATTTAGGATTAATATTTATTCCAACTTCCATTGAAGTAGAAAATGGTTTACAATCAATCATAAGAAACTTTTTCAATACAATGGTTGCATATTGTGTTTTGAAAAATAACAATAGAATGAAATACAGTAATACAAATAACATGATGTGATAGACCTAACTCATTCATTTCAAAGTATTGCTTCAATTTCTCTTTAATCCTATGAATTAAATCAAAATTATCACCAGACATAAGCAAATTATCAACATATATACATATAATGATAATATGCAAGCCTTATTGCTTAATGAATATATCATTGTTAGAATAACAATTAAAAAAACCTAACAGTTTAACGAAGGAAAAAAATTCACATACCAAGCTCTAAGAGCTTGTTTTAAACCATACAAGGATTTCTCAACTTACAAACATAGTTTTCTTTACCAGTTTCTTCAAATCCTTTAGGTTGAAACATGTAAATTTCTTCTTTTAAATCACAATTCAAAAAAATATTTTTCTTATCCATTTGGTGGATTTCCCACCCAAATTGAGCAACAATTGCAAATAAGGCCCTAACAGTACTCATTTTAGCTATAGGAAATGTCTCAACATAATCAATACCAAACTTTCTCGAGTGAAACCTCTAGAAACAAGTCTATCTTTATGTTTTTTAATACTACCATCAACATTATATTTTACTTTGTATATCCACCTAGACCCTAAAATACTTTACAACTCATGTTCATACAAGGTAATTAATGCACAATACATATGATGGCTTCGGTCATTTTCCTAAGGTTAATAGGATTTGAACTTTCTAACATAGATTGAGCCCAATTTAATTTCTTATCTAGGAAGATAAGAGTTTCAGAAACATCTATAGCATCAAAACATCATTATGACCATTTATAAAATCAAAATCAAAACCATCATTTAGAAACATTTAATGAAGTAACTTCAAGAGAAGAAGACAACACATGTAAACCTTTCACTAGATTATATCTAGACATTTCATATAAGCTTTGATAATTAACATGTCCTAACCTTTCATGCCATAGTTTTAAATTATTCAAACTTTGAGATATAAAACAAGATGCATAAGATATATATTGTCAAGTTGTTGTAAAATGATTTGCCTATTCTCCTCCCTCTTGAATCCTTGGGCATATGAGATTCACTAGGACTTAGCTCTCTTCCAGCCGAAGATATTTTCATGGTTGAGGTATTAGAAGTGGAGGAAGAAGATACTATAAATGATCAAACATAAATATTCCTAACAACTTTTAGATGTTCAACTATGATGGAGCGAAGTGTCATTTTGGTGCTAGGGCAGGTGTGATCCTCACTTCCCTAGAAGGGAAGGTTATGCCTTTTTCCTTTAAGCTCAATTTCAAATGCACAAACAATGGTGCCGAGTACAAGGCTCTTCTTCTTGGTCTCATTATAGCCAAGAGAATGGGTGCTTGCAATATTAGAGTTTTGGGTGATTCCCAACTAGTTGCCAACCAAGTTTCAGAAGTTTACGGGACTAGAGTGGAGCACTTGCAACTCTATAAAACCTGTCGTAAGTAATTAACCTAAATAAATTTTTTGACTTCATATCCATTGAAGTTATCCCATGTGAGAAAAACCTTTTAGATGATTCCATGGCTACTTCGATTCTCGCTTTTGTCCAAATGGAGACTTGGAAGATACTGAATTCATTGTTCCAATCCGAGCCAAACCCCTAGTTCAAAAAATGCATACCAATCAAATTATGGCATAAGTTGAGACTGGGAACGAGTCTTCCACCTTATATTATGTGTAGAATGATGAGGCTATACTAGGTTACCTTAATGCGTACATTGACCTTCATCTTGTGCATCATAAGAGGGGTTTCATTCTCATACCTCACTCTTCCTCCTATTTTGGAGATCATACAATGGGTCCTTCCTTATTAGAGGACCTTGAGATATATGAAGTAGAGAAGGAAGGAGAAGTGTAACTACCTCTAGCCCCACCCGAGTTTGAAGAAGTAAATTCCTCTTTAATCAAAGGGACCATTGATATAAATATCGAGATGGAGGAAGACCTAAGATATTGAAACTTGGTTCTTCTTTAACTCCGGAAGAAGTGGAAATTCATACAAAGGTTCTCAAGGAGCATTCAAAAGCCTTCACATTCAGCTACAAAGAGATGACAGAATTTCTCCCCATGTTGTAGTCCACAATCTCATAACCAAACCTGATGCCAAGCCCATCAAACAAAAGTCAAGACCTATGAAGCCAAAAGTGGATTTGATGGTCAAAGAAGAGGTTATGAAACTCTATAGGTGGGATTCATCAAACCTATAGATTATTCAATGTGGGTATCAAACATAGTCCTCGTTCTCAAGAAGAATGGGAAAATTTAAATATGCATTGATTTTTGGGACATAAAAAAGGCGTGTCCCAAGGATGATTTCCCATTACCTTCCATCAATGTTATCATGGATGCAATAGCTGGATATGAGCTATTGTCACTCATGGATGGTTTCTCAGGTTATAATCAGATTAGGATCTTTGAGGAGGATTAGACAAATACCACTTTCACTACTCCTTGGGGTACCTATTGCTACGTGGTCATGTCATTTGGTCTTAAGAATGTTGGTGCTACCTATCAACGGGAAATGACCTATATATTCCATGATCTTATTCACAAGATTATGGAATCATACGTTGACAATATTCTAACTAAGGCCAAAAATCATTGTGATCACCCCGAGGTGCTTTGCATCATCCTCTCTTGTCTCATTGAATACAATGTCACATTAAATCTAAAGAAGTGTGTATTTGGAGTGATAGGAGGGAAGTTTTTGGGTTACATAATCTATTCACGAGGGATTGATGTAAACCCAACAAAAATTTGAATAGTCTTAGAGATGAATCCACCCACAAATGATTCGGAGGTAATTTCTTGGAAAACTTGGAGAAATCCGTAGGTTCATACTTAATTTAACTTGTGTTATTCATCCGATCAATAATTTTTTAAATAAGGATTGTTGTAACATCTAGATGATGAGTGTCATGAGGAATTTGAATTGAATCACTCAAGCATTTCCTATTATCACTACCCACACTCATGACACCTAAGGTGGATCATCCTCTCATTCTGTATTCTTCAGCTACAAATGTTTCTCTATATTGTATGTTAGCACAAGAAGATGATGATAAATGTGAATGTGCGTTTACTTCATTAGTCACACCTTGCTAGACTATGAGACACACTATACACAAGTAAAAAGGAATGCCTTGCTATAGTGTTTGTAATTAAACGAGTTAAGGCATTATATGCTTAACCAAGAAATGCAAATAATTGTCAAAACAGACCATCTTCGAACATTTCTAACACATGGTTCCTTGTCAAGAAAGTTGGATGCTTCATGACCCTAATGGGTGAATTCGAGTTAACTTTTGTCAATAAAAATTTTTCAAAGGAAAAATCATTGCAGATTGGTTGAGACAACCCATTAGATGGTGGAGATCTACTCGACTTAAATTTCCTCGACAAGTGTATATACTATATTGAAAGGAGGCCTCCCATTGCTGCGTGTTAATGGTATTTAGACATTATCAATTTCATTATGGACCATGCATACCGTAAGGGGGATACCTCACAAAAAATAATATGGCTATGCATCATAGCCACCAAATATGTGATTATAGAACAAGTGCTTTATCGTAGAGACTTTTATGGAATGTTGTTAAGGTGTGTTGACAAGGAAGAATCAAAAAAATTCTCATTGAAGTACACAATGGAGTCTATAAGGGTCACTTCAGAGGGCATGCTACTGCTCACAAGATACACTGGATGGGTTATTTTTGGCCCACCTTAGAACATGACATTATGGATTATGTGCGCAGGTACCAAAAATTTTAGGAATTCTCTCATGAGATTCATATACATGCATAGGCTCTACAACCTATTGCAACACCCTGGCCCTTTTCCACATGAGGATGAACGAGGGATAAAAATTAATGGATGGCCACAATTTCATAATTATGGCCACAAAATATTTCACAAAGTGGGTTGAGGTCATGCCTCTTACCACCATTCCTAGGTCTATAATCGCAAAGTTCATCTTCAATCAGATCATTTATAGGTACAGGGTCCCACAAGTCATTATCTAAGATAATGACACATATTTTAAGAATGAAGAGGTGCATGAGTTATGCGCAAAGTTCAAGATAAACCACCACACAACCTCTTTATAATATCCTCAGGACAATGGATAGAATGAGGCCATGAACAAGATGGTAAAATAAATTCTCCTGAAAATGGTCAAGGAGAATAAACACAATTGACATTTAAAGCTATTACTAGCCTTGTGGGCCTATAAAACTTTGGTAAGAATGCCTACGGGGGAAACCCCATATTATTTAGTGTTCAATTCTTAATTTGTTTTAGCGCTTGAAGTCTAGATACCTAGCCTCTGAATATCATTACAAGGAATTTTAGGTGAAGAAGGATATCATGAGGCACGACTCGTTGAGCTAGAAACCCTTGATAAAGCTCAGCTCAAAGCTAAGAAATGAAATAGTGTCTATGCTGACCGGATGAGCCGACAATATAAAAAAAGGTATACGAATGTGAAATATTAGTAAGAGATCTGGTATTGAGACTTGACAACCAGATAGATAAGAAAATCGGTGAAGGAAGGAAATTTAGGCCCAAGTGGTTGGGCCCATATCGAGTCATGGAGGACTACAGAATGGGGCATATCACTTGTGTACATTAGAGGGTGAATAATTTGGTGAATCCATCAATTCACTTCACTTGAAACATTACTACACATGATCCATCTACATTTTTGCATGTATATTATTGCATCCATACTACATTTCATCTGCTAGTTCATATTGTAAAATTGTAGTCAAGAAACTTATTTTTCAAACAACTTTCAAAACTTATAAGCATTGGAAAAAACATTCAATCACGCTTCTTTGAATATACACCATATTATCATCAACAATTCTAATCATCTTATTAGTTTAGCAAGTTAAGACATAATTTTGACATTAATCCTACTAAGGCCTACATACTTGGTTTTGCCCATAGTTTTCTTCCAAAGATAACCTGTCTTTACCCATAGTATGTTCTAAAAGCTTCATGGTGTCATATATTTCCAAAGAAACATCTTTGGTAACAAAATTACTCTAAACACTCTACTTGAATCACTTGTTATTTTATCTCAATCTTCAATGATGAGCCATTGCATCTCACTTTGGTTGCATGGGTTTGAGGCTAGGGGAAAGCTCTCCTCCCAAAAGAACAACTCAAAGTTAAAATTAAAAAAATGATATAAGTTAATCAATAAATGAAAAATATTTCATTTACAAATAAAACTACACTTTCTTGCCTTATCAATATTTGATGATTAGCCCAAGCCTCATCTCGGTGGTGTGAGGTTCAAAAAGGAGGAAGTTCCCTTACTCACCTACATTTTATCCTTGGTGATGAGCCCATGCTTCTTACTGGTAGCATGGGGCAAGGTGTAGGGGGTCTTTTCATAATAAGTTAATAAGGTATAAGCAATTCATTCAATAAAAAGTGCTTTGAAATATTAAATCCCAAGAAAGTGAATTAGATGTATATGTTCCAAGAGAGTTAAATCCTTACAACCATATTTTTTCAATCAAGAGGCCATATATGGATCTAAGTCTAGATATACTTGTAAGAAAATCACGTTCTAGACGTGTAGAGTTAGGTTGTATGTTCCTAATTGGATTTTTGTCAAAATCTAATTTTTATCTCATCACTTTCATTCATCAAAATCATACAACTTGCGCCTTCCGAATCTCGGTGTTGAGCCCTCACATCTTACTAGTTGCGTGGAGTTAGAAGTGGAGTGGGTTCATTTTTTTATCATATTATATTCATCACATTTTGCCAACAAAACAAGTACTAAATGTTATTTAAAACCAAAGTTTCAAATTACATTGTGTTTGCATAATCATCATATAAAAGAAAACAAGAAAAATAAATTATTCTGTTAGCATATCATCATCCATGACATACATCCAAAAATCATATAAAGACATCGGGAATTCTAAGAATCTAAGATTACACAAGTGAAATAAACCATCAATGAAGTCAACTCTTACACAAGGATAACTGAGTTGTTGAGCGGACAAATTATTGTTCTAAGGATAAGACATGTAAAGGATGGGTGCGTAGAAACAAGGCACATTTGAAGGCGCAAAAAGATAGGAAAGGAAACAAGCGTTAGAACACTTTGGCTCAGGACTTAGCCATTTTTATGGATAAGGGATATTTTTGGAGATAGTGTGCAAAGAACACAAAGAGATGGAGACTTGCGAGACACGTAATGGTATTTTGGGAACGAGCAGTTGATAAAATCCATGCATGGTTTAAGTTAATAATATGATTTCTTCTTAGAGTTAACTATAGGACATCTATTATTAGCGCACTTGCATGTGTACATGTTATTGTAAAGGTGTATGGCTATTATCAGCATGCGACCTATTTTGAGAAGTGCATAAGCGGTGAAGGGCAAGTCCCCACCTCTATAAATATGTATTGAACTATGTAGTTTAGAGAGACCTGAATAATTGTAGAGTTATGTTGTTGGATACGATGCGTGCATGAATCATGGTGATATCTTGTATAATGTAAGAAGCTTATGTGTTTTACGGTGTTTAATGCAATAGAATATATTGGCTAGATAATGGTGTTAGACATAACTGAATCTAGTTCTTGTATGGTTAATCTTATTATAGTTATTGTTTAATCCATGCTTCTATAAGATCTAGACTGGATTATGCAATGTGGAATGTTTATGTTTATTTATGGATATGAATATGATTTATCTTCATTACACTAACATTCTACATAAAAACTCTAAAGAGGGGCACAGTACCTTTTCGCGCTTTGGGTGAGTGCTCGGCTCGAGTTGGGTGATGTGCCAACACACCTAGGTTTTTCACAGTAGATTCTAGGCTATATCATTGGTTACGTTGTCGGGACCTCTTTTTGATTGTTTTTAGGATGTTTTGTAATGAAGATGTACAAGTTGAACCTAGCAAGTGTTGCGGAGTGGATAAAAGATCTAGAAGAAGAGTACACTTGAAGGTTCAACATTGAATCTAAGTTTGACACACGTGCATGGGTGGAGTAGAATTTGTATGACTGTTTGTATGAGTTTTTATTTGATATATTTTCTATAGAGTTGTACGATTGGCTAGTTGCTTATGCATCTAAAAGCAATTAGAGGTATCACACACTTGTCTATATCTAGGAATAATTTCAGGCCCTTTATGATGCTGATATGATTTGGACACGCGTTGTGGAAACTTAGTTTTGTGGTGTTCTGAATAACTATATTTTGGAGTACTCAATTTCCACTTATTTTTTCCTAGAGGTAGTTGAGTTCCAATTTTTACATTATCCCAGGTGAACTTATCTGCAAGGCATTCCACTAGTGATCAAAATCTTGATGGTAACCCTAAACTTGGAAGAAAAATCGATAGATATCTAAACACCACCACGCATGGGGAAAGAGCGGAGTTTGGTGAAGGATGACAGGACTTAGTGGTAGAGAGGAAAAGAGAAGAAATGATGCTTAAGTACAATGAGGTGCACAAAAGGGAGATATAGAAGCAACATGATATTGAAGAGCGAATGATGTTGAGAAGAGAGATGGCTTGTGAAGGATTTGGAGCTCACACGAAAGGCATGGAGCCAGAGCATCTAGAACTTCCCCATTTGGGAAAGCATGGCAAGGATCCCTCATTGGCCTCATATGAGAGTGCACCGAGAAGAGATGACATGGGCTACGGGAACACATCTCGAATCTACCTGGAAACCTATCCCTTACACTTGGTTTTCCAGTATCTAGTACAACCAGTAGTCAACAAGCTAGTTTGGATAGTAAAAGAACATGAGTAAATAAAATATAAAGTACATTTTATGGTCGGGAACATGTTTTCTTTTTTTTTTTAGGTACCTTTTTAGGTGCATCATCGATACATAACTCAAGTGAAAGAATTTTGGACTCACTTCTCGGGAGTAGTACCACCTCACTGGAGAATGTACGAGTTTAGTCTAGTACCACTATTGGGACACATGGCAAGTATATCTCTGGTTCACTTCCAACTACAAGTGGAGGATCAAGGGGCATAGGTGGCTCTGCGGTTGCAGTGGATCTGGTGGATCGGAGGAAGAGGTAACACAAGCGGTTATGGATCATGTTGGAAGGGTCCTCACCAACCCCATAATATTGACATGGAGATGTCACTTCATCTTCTAGAGTATAGGGAATAGAATATGTTATTAGGCATGTGCACGTGTGTGAGCTAATGTGGTGTGCAAAAATAATTATGGCTTCTTAGCACAAGGCAATTCAGTTTGTAACTACGTTGCAAGGACACACACATAGTTGGTATAATAATTTTTACCATGATCAAACTTGTGTAGATTATGCAACATTATGGGATGCTTTCCTTAAGGATTTTTATATCCATGGGTTCAATCAGAAGAGTATAAGCGTGCTCAAGGATATTAAGCAAGGAACTAATGAGAGTGGGAATATGATTCATATTTCAAAACATTGTTGTCTAAAATTTCATATGATATTCGTGCAAGTCAACATGCACAAAGTGGTTCATTTGGGGCTTGATTACACATTTAGGAGGGTTTGTGACATAAGACATATATGGGTCTGCACAAAGTGCTTGAAGCAATATTTACGTTGAGGCATTTGGAAGTATAGACACTTTGGATTGAGCCCATTATTGGAAGCACAGATTGCACCCATGGAAAAGTAGTTGGAGAAACTATCGGCCAATTCAGCACATGAGATATGCACTGGGATTTGGTGTATAAATTGTGAAGTGGAAGGGAACACTAAGGATAATTGTCCCCATAGGTCAGTACGTTCATTATTGCTAGACTATGAGATATGTCATTTAGACCATGATGCAAGACATTTCCCATTATTACAATGCGTAATAAGAAAGAATGTATCTTGCTATTATAATATTTGTCAGTACCACGAATCACAATACAAAAGACTATAGGTTGATTTGTCGGATCCATGACGTCGGTGATGTTGGTGTACAAAAGAAAAGAGTATTAGATAACACCAAAAGTAAAAGTGAGCACAATGATTGTGATCACACTCAAGGGTGCTATGATCAAAATGAAGGGCACTTTGAAAGAAGTTATGGCAGAAGTCGAGGATACCATGGTGGATTAAGGGACTGAGGCCACAGTGGTGGATGAGGTGAGTTTCCTCTATGAACATGTTTTACATGCGGATCTCCTAACCACTACAGTGCAAATGTCCTCATAATATTACTTTTTCTTTTTGTGGGAAGAATCATAACTATGAGGAATGCCCAGACTTATATGAGCATCTTAGAAAACAACATAAATAGGAGAACAAGGGTGTAAGGATGGTTAGAATACAACACACCATGGAAAATCAGTGGATGCCAAAGTTGGCACCAAAACTGAGGTAGTACCTGTGAAAATTACTACACATGCTGAAGTTACAAACACTAGAGAGATGTTACAAAGAATCCTACCATTACTAAGGAGGAGGTTTTACATGCAAGGTATCCAGATCCTACACATTAGAAGGAGGTTTATTAGGAAACCATGGAAGTGCTTAGAAATCTTCAAGGTGAAATATAATGTTTAAAGGAATGATCATGAAAGTTAGAACAAAATAAGGTAGTAGAGATGACCCAATCAGATGTTGATGATTTGAAAGAGGTATGCAAGATGTTGTGTCAGGAGAATATTATTCCATTGCTAGGGAATTGGCCTAAAAGATAACACTCCATACACAGGTATTGAGAGTGGATGGCATATCTTACATGCTAATCTCCCCCCTCATAGCTTAGATTATGAAAAGGAGATCACTTTGAATGTTGTTATGGATGGGTGAATTTTGAGTAATATATTGATTGAAACAGGAGCGAAAGTGAATGTGCTTACTTTAGATGCATGGGTACAGATGGGAAAATCTCCATTACAACCATACTCAAATGTAATGTTTATGACTAATCAGACTAAGGACACTCCAATTGATGTTTTAAAGGATGCATCCATTATGATATAAGGGGCCAAGTTCACTAGGGACTTTGAGGTTTTAGCACTTGCAGAAGCAGACAAATTCCCTGCTCTACTTGGGATCCCTTGGTGTTATGAAAATAATGTTGATCTATGGTTCAACAAGGGGTATATAAGTTTTGAGAACAAGGAAGAAAGAGTTATTATCCCTTTGATAGATGGGAAATCTACAACTTATGTTGAACCTTTGAACGAGGAAGACCTGAATAGAATTTAGCATCTCATTCGAGATCTGGAAGTACTTGAGCCATTTAAGGAAGGAATCCTCTAGTGGGAAGATGCACAGTCTATTAGTGATACTGCAAGTATTTCTTGTGATAATTGGGTTCATGACACCTATGAGATGGTTGGGCACGAGGTAAGAAGCGCAATTGTATAGAGAAGAAAACCTTGTTGTATTAGGAGGATAGGTAACAACTTTGTACCTCATTACACTAGAGAAGGAGATCCTACAGTATTCATGTGTGCCATGGAGGAGAAGTGGATGAATTAAGTGGAAAGAAGAAATATGTTGGTGTACACCCTGCGTGGGACATTAATGTGCTAGTGGATGGATCACAGGGATAATCTCATAGAATGGAATGAAGAAATAATTGCTCTAACAACTTGATTCTTTAGGAGCAATGTGCCTACTAAAATATGCATATATCATGGTAATCAACATGTTCAGCACCACATTCAGTAGTGTGAGAGACTCTGGATAGAGGGGCAGGAAGCTTTACCACCTTCACTATGGGTGCAAAAAATGCATTCCACTTTGCAAGGTTGCACACGTGCTTGGTATGTTTATGCGAGAACTACATAGGGAGACTAGAAATTGATAGGACTTGATTGCAGTAATGACCCGAATTTTGACTACTTCTCTACTAAATCTTCAAGTGGAAGAAAAATTAAGGGATATAAAGCACTTGACTATGGAATACAAAGTGCAAGGCTTAAGAACTCATTCGGGATTTATTTGGTGAGTAGACTAAGGAGCACGTTTTGTTGAAATAGATGAGACAGTGCCGCACTACTTATGTGCGCTTGGTTTGAGAAGGAGAAATGAAATATGGTCTACATAGTGGATGATGAAGAAGTAGAAATTTTAGACATAGATAATTCAACAAGTACGCGTGAGGTTTTAGACAATGTGGATAAAAATGCACGCGCCTATCATGAACCTATAAGGACTAAGAAAGTGAACATTGGTACATATGTTAAACCTAAGGAGGCCATAATTGTGGATTATTGGACTGATTCTGAAGTGGAAAAGATAATTTAATTACCACGTGATTTCCAAGACTTATTCCCTAGGGGCTCTGATGAGTTAAAAAGGGAGTACATGAGTCATTAGGAAAGATGAAGATAAAGCATATTCAGATCCATAAATAAACATAAACATTCCATAGTGCATAATCTAGATCTAGATCTTAGAGAATCATGAACTAAACAATAACTATAATAATATTAACCATAGAAGAACCTCATTCATTTATTTCTAACACCATTACCTAACCAATATACTCCATTGCATTAAACATTGTAAAACACAAAAGCTTATTACATTATAAAGTATCACCATGAGTCATGTGCGCATCAGATCCAACAACATAACTCTACAATAATTCAGTCTCTCTAAACTACATAGTTCAATACATATTTATAGAGGTGGGGACTTTCCCTTCACCACTTATGCACTTCTCAAAATAGGTCGCATGTTGATAATAGCCATGCGCCTTTACAATAGCATGCACACATGCAAGTGCTCTAATAATAGATGTCATATAGTTAACTCTAAGAAGAAATCCTATTATTAACTTAAACCATGCATGGTGCTTATCAGCTGCTCATTCCCAAAATACCATTGCATGTCACGCAAGTCTCCATCTCTATGTGTGCTCTGCACGCTATCTTCAAAAATATCCCTTATCCATAAAAATGGCTAAGTCCTAAGCCAAAATTTTCTAGCGCGCATTTCCTTTCCTATCTTTTCACACCTTCAAATGTGCCTTGTTCTCGGGCACACATCCTTTGTGTGTCTTCTCCTTAGAAAAATAATCTTTATGCTCAAGATTAAGCTAAAGGAAGGTGTGTGCCTAGTTAGAAAAATACCTTACATGATGAACCCTAACACGTGCATAAAGGTTAAGGAAGAAATTGATAAAATGTTGAAACCTGGAATCATTAAGCCCCTAGAGGAATCAAAGTGGGTTAGCCCCATGGTAATCAATATAAAGAAAGATGGTCGGGTTAGGATTTTTGTGGATTACAACGAGCTGAATGTTGCATGTGTAATTGTTCCTTTTCCTACACCTTTCACCGAGGAAATATTAGAAGGCATTGTAGGGCACAAAATTTACTCTTTTACATATGGATTCTCTAGGTATTATCAATTTAAAATTGCACAGAAGAATCAAGAGAAAACAACTTTCACCACTAAATGGGTAAGCTTTGCATATACGGTGATGCCCTTTGGTTTGAAGAACGTGCATGCTATATTTTCACACATAGTTTTTCAAGCATTCCAGGATTTTATTCACAAATTCTTGTAGGTTTACTTAGATGATTGCATGGTATATAGGCTTGTTAAGGATTATTGTGACAAGTTGCGCTTAATTTTTGAGAGGTTCAGACATTTAAGCATATCTTTAAACATCAAGAAATGTGTGTTTTTTACACCTTTTGGAACTCTGCTAGGGCATATCATCTATAAGGAAGGTTTGTTAGTTGATCCAACTAAGGTTGCGATTATTATTGGCTTGGAGGAGCCTACCAATTAGAGTGAGGTGCATGGATTCTTGGGACACATAGGGTATTAAAAAAATTATCAAAGGGTATGTGAGGATTTCCACACCCCTGGAAGAGTTACTAAAAGGAAAAGGGACTTCTATTAGGGAGAACCGCAACAGAGCACATTTGAGGCATTGAAGGAAGACTTACTACAACGCATATTCTACACTTTCCCTCATGGAACCAATTGTTTCACATACATGTGGATGCCTTTGGCATGACCATTGGTGTGTTTTTATCTTAGCCTAGGGAAGGTATTATAGATCATACTACCCATTTTTCTAGTAGAAACTTGACTCTGTAGAACAACATTATGTAACTACCGAGCACGAAACCTTGTCAATGATCTACGTGCGTTGCATAAGTTCAGACAATACTTGCTAGCAACACCCTTTGTATTTTATACAGATCACATGGAATTGAAATACTTGGTAAATAATCCCATTTTATAGGGGCACATATGTCGATGGGTTCTCTTATTCCAAGAATTTGACTTTACAGTCATGGTAAAACCAGGTAAAAGTAATTCTAGCCCAAACCACTTATCAAGAATTCAATCATGAGAGGATACACAAACAATTGAAGATACAATTTCATATGCACATTTTTACATGTTACATCACGTGCCTTCATATTTAGAGCATATTGTTGTATTTTTATGCTGCAATGAGTATGGCACCAGAAGGAATGAAGGCCTTAGAAAAGAAATATCTTGTGATTCGTGTTGCACCCTTCATGTTGGTCAATGGAGACTTTTACAAACTAGTACGAGATGAAGTATTGTATCGTTTTGTAATAGAACATGAGTGTATAGATATCATGGAAGAGGCTCATGATGGTATTTTAGGTGGGCACTATACGGGTGACACAACCACGTGTAAGATTCTACTCACTGATTATGGTGGGAGACCCCTGTCTACAAGGATTGTAAAGAGTATTGTAAGGCATGTGATCACTATCAGCGCCTTGGATAACCTAGGAAAAGAGATGAAATTCCTTTGAGGCCTATTACTAGTGTAAATCCATTTGAAAAATGGGCTATAAAATTTTGGGTTCTATTTCCCGCAGCATGTAGAATCGGACTACACTACATCATCACTTGCATAAATTATATTACAAGGTGGGCGGAAGAAGCACCTACAAAGGATTGTACAATAGCTATTACAACAAGGTTTTTATGGGAAAATGTTCTTACTAAGTATGGATGTATCTTTGAGCTTGACGAAGTGATAGGGGCACACAATTCTTGAATGAGACAATCAAAGGCTATTATTGGATGAATTTATGGTCGCGCACCACAAGACTACACCTTATCATCCTAAAGAAAATGAGACCTATTGAGGCCTTCAACAAGATATTGAGCTAGACCTCAAAAAAAAAAAAATTGTGATGTTGGAAGGAAATATTGAGATGATAAAGTTTCTGCTATGTTTTGGGCATATAGAACAACCTATAAGAGGTTAAATAAGGCCACACCCTTTCAGTTGGTGTTTGGCGTAGATGTAGTTCTTCCAATGGAATTCATGTTACCATCTTTACGTATTGCACATGTGGGAGGTCTAGTTGATGAAAAACATTCGAAGAAAGAATTGACAACTTAATACAATTGGATGAGAGGTGTGTCATAAAATGTTGGATTGAAGCAGGAAAAGGCCGGACATAAGGCATGGCATGACAAACACTTAAGGGACAAGAAGCTTGAGGTTAGACAGATGGTTTTTCTTTATGATTCCAAGTTTTACGTGTCGTCCAGGAAAACTTAAGGTGCATTGGTTGGGACCTTATGATATCACTCATATACTTGAATCAAGCACTTATCGGCCTAGAGGCACTTGATGGAATACGGCTACCCAGATTATTTCAATGGGAATAGGTTGAATCCCTAATATAAATAAGTCTTCTCGATGTTTGTAATAAGGCAAAAGATTGCCATTTAGTATAGGTTTCCCTTTCTATATTTATTTTCATGTATTTCCTTCTTCGTCGTTATGCTTTGTCAATTTAGTTTGGTGTTTTGTGTAATAAGCGCATTTGCACACTGGAAGCTAATTACAATATGAAGTAATTTTATGCATAGAGGACTGCACATACCATTGGTGTGGGGTGGTTGTTCTTTGTTATTAAAAATGGGGTACACATGAGAATATACTCTCACAAGTGTTATTCAAGTATGGAAAGGAGTTGCTAGAAATAAGATTACTCCTAGAGAAGACCATAGATGAAAATAAATGAATGAACAATATAACGCGAGGTAAGTTACTGGTTTGTGAAAACTACTAGGGAGGCATGGTGGCAAGGTAATTCAGCACATGGAAGGGCACGGAAGGAGATCTATAGCCGAGAAGGTAGGAAGGCACGCTAGAAGGCTATAGCTAGGGCATGAAGATGTACCGCACAGAAATTGGGAAAATGGTTAATTAATTAGAGGATCCATGGTAGGTAAAGGAGTAATAAATGCAATAAATTTTTACAAATCAGTATAAAGACATGATGCGGAGTTCATTTTTACCTTTGCGATCACAAGTATTTAAGAAAGCTAATTTTAACCGAGCCTAGTAAAATGGGTTGAGGTATGAAGAGCTATGAAACTAGGTGTGGAAAGTATATTTTTGTGTGGGAACTGGTTTGCCTCCCCATTGGTGAAGGGTTTGAGCGAAGCAAAAGCATTGAGAAGAACCTAAGGAACACGAGTTTTGAAATAGGGCATGGAA
Organism: Taxus wallichiana var. yunnanensis; assembly: GCA_018340775.1. Classification (NCBI taxonomy): domain Eukaryota; kingdom Viridiplantae; phylum Streptophyta; class Pinopsida; order Cupressales; family Taxaceae; genus Taxus; species Taxus wallichiana. Next base: position 507,313,424 of record CM031236.1, on the reverse strand, counting down.
TCTTACTCGACAAAGAAGAAAAGGCAATATTTTTACCATTGCACCAAAGAAAACACTGGATCGGGAATGAAGGGGAAGAAAAAGGTGGAATTCAAGGTCGAAGTTGCTCTGAGAGTAATTTTTCAAAGATGCGATATCTAGAAGATGTATTTGTCGAGGTGGGATTAGGATTCTCACATTTACAGATGCAAAGTAAGTGATTACAACCACCGCCCCATCGACAACAAGGGAGAGTTGGATGCGTTGTTGAATAAGAAGAGTAAAAAGCACACGGTGGAAGACATACCAATATATGAGGATGCTAGGGAGAATTTTCTCAAGAAGGTAGGGGTGTATGTTGTATGAACTACCATATTTTGGAAAATCATATTGTTTATACCAATGGCTTATGAGTAGATTCCATAAGGACTTCTTCTATTTTGTTAGATGGAGGGTAAAGATTACAACATCCCTATTTGCTACATTGATAGGATGAAGGGCATAGGGACATATATTATTAGTGATCTAAGCGATAAGGCAATTGTTATATCCACTAGCAAGGAGTAAGGATATTCCAATGGCCCGCACAAAATAGACATATAAATTAAGGAAGTATCATGTGGTGAAGGTAGCGGCGCATCTGCTCACTAATTTGAATGATCAAGAGAGATGGTCGCAGGTAAATACCATGTCACAAGGAGAAACATACAATTTAGCTAGCTACATAGAAAAAACAACTATTGAGGAAGCGCGCATATGTGAAAAGATAAGTTTTAGTGCTATCCTACGATCTCTTTTTGTATAAATTGGATTGCTCGATGGGCCAAATAACATGATTTGGGAATACCCATGGAGAAGAAGTTCCTCGTATAAAGGTTTGAGAAATACTTGTGTGAAGGAACAATGATTGGCCTCTTCAAACAAAGGGAAAAAATATGGTATGGTGACTTTGCAGAGCGTTTGAGGAGGAATGGCACATTCCAAAGGATTTTCCTTGATAGTAGGTAAGGCCGTATAGTTCAAAGTGTATCAACATTTTTGCATCGCTTGGTTTGTAATGAAGGATGGAACATGGAGTCCCTAGTGTGAACTTCCATATGCCTTCATAACATGTTACTTAGGGCCTTGGTACACAGGTTTATTGATGTGTGTCGGTTGAGCTTTAATGCAAACAAGGTAGATTGTGACTACCATACTCTCAAAAAAATTATGTTTATCTAGGTCGATCTGCCTACATTGAGAGGCTCATTTAAGATGTTATAATTATGAATATGGTGAGTTTGGATATTGGGGACGGTGGAGCCATGCTCATCTATCTTTAGCTAAAAACTAGGCTAGAGAATGACAAGTATGTAGAGAATGAATATATACTCACGGGGCCGCCTAAGGGTAAACACACAATTGAAAATGTGCCAACTCCAAATCCTGCCTCGACCATAGAGATAGACGAGTAAGAAGAACATGATAATAGTGGAGGCTTGGACCATAGAGTTCGGAGGTAGCCCATGGACAAAATGAAAATTCAAAGCACGCAGATACTCCACCATAGGCACAAGGAGGAGAGGAAGACTTGGATGTGGATGCATTCCATGAGGAGTGCTAGTTTAAGATGGTATTCGAAGAACCGGGACCCAAGGCACATGAACATCACAACCTATACAAAGGTCAGTTCGAATCTCCCCTAAAAAAGAAGCACCTTAGAAAAATAAAAGAAGAAATCTGAAGCTTAATGAGGAGGCGAAGGAGTCTCAAAGAGAGCGTGCTGGAACTCTACTTTAGCTGGAATATGTGGTGGAACCCATGGATGAAGACATGAGGGATGATGAGGAAGGGGTGCAAGAAGCGAGAAGAAGGTGTGCGTAAGTATCCTAGTACGCCCGTGATGACTCGGGTAGGAGAAGAGCCAATTCGAGACACGGGCACCAAGGTTCCTAAGGGGACAAGGAAAAAGAGAAGTGAAGAATATGTTGTGCCTGGTATGGGCTATGATGAGGACATAAGCAAAATCATCCGTGCCAAATTTCAAAGCACTATGGATCTTAAAGAGTTATATGGGTGAGAGCTGATGGATCCAGATATGGCCACTACGTGCACAAAGAAGCAATTATCCTGGTCCATGTAAACTCATATGGGTGAACCAGATTTTGACTTGTGTGAGGAGTCTTGTGTCTCGCGAAGAGTGAAGAAGGAACCCCAGAGCAGCCACATAATAGTAAAGCCTACTCTCGTGTCTGATGATCAGGTCTACAATGCCTTGGTCAAGGTATCTACTGAGGTGGCGTAGAGAAATAAGGATAAAATTATAGAGATAGAGGGCTTAAAGACATAAAAGGAATGGGAATGAGCAAAGAATGAGGCTTTTGTTGGCATGGTTCAAGAAATTGGTGATTATATTCTGAAGGCAATGCCTCATCTTGATTCTCATGTACCTAAAAATTTTCCTTTTGCTATGCATTATGTGCTCACTTTGGTCGATTTGGTGTTAGAAGATGGACCAATTCGAATGCCCACACCAAAAGATGTTGAACAAGAAGTAGAGAGAGAAAGGGCCTCTATGCTTACAAAAATTTCAACTTACAAGGAATTGCTTCAAACTTTAAAGGATGAGATGATTAAAGATGACAAAGCTCTCAATTTGTGTGTGGCACCAAAGGAAATAATAAGGACCATAAATCTAGTTGAAGATAATGAGGTTCCGAAGCAGCGATGAAAGATGAGACTTTAGGGCACGCAGAAAAATTGGCACTAGTAAAACAAAAGTGCAAAGCCCTCGTAGTAGCCCAAGATCCACATAAAGAGAGGATTGATGAGATTGGGAAGCTTATAGTGCGAAGATGGACCTCCTAGAAGGAATGATGTCGGAGTGTGGCCAATGTTGTTTGAGTCTTGTAAAATGAGAAGGAAAAGATCACTCGGGATGAATTGAATGTTATAGATACAAATATTCCAAAGAATACAAGGACAATGTTAAGTAAATGATAGACATTGGAGGATGAAATAAAAATTGAATATCCATAGTTGATCCTCCCGAGTTGAAGAAGGGGTGTTGCAGATTGAAAATTCAATCTTTTGTACAATGATTCTTTAATTCTTTCATCACTTATTCTTTATTATTTGGGAATAATGAAAGAATTTCCATTATCGGGACAACAATGTACTTTAGTGTGAGGTAATATTAAACAGAAATAGTATTTTTCTAAGGAGAATACACACAAAGGATGCTCACATGGGAAGAAGGCACATTTGAAGGCATAGAAAGATAGGAAAGGAAACACATGCTAGAACACTTTGGCTCGGGAATTAACCATTTTTATGAATAAGGGATATTTTGGAGATAGCATGCGGAGCACACAAATAGATGGAGACTTGTGTAACATACAATGGTATTTTGGGAGCGAGTGGTGATAAGCACCATGCATGGTTTAATTTAATAATAGGATTTCTTCTTAGAGTTAACTACAGGACATCTATTATTAGCACACTTTCATGTGTGCATGCTATTGTAAAGGAGCATGGCTATTATCAGCATACGACCTATTTTGAGAGGTGCATAAGTGGTGAAGGGAAAGTACCCACCTCTATAAATATGTATTTAACTATGTATTTTAGAGATATTTAATTATTGTAGAGTTATGATGTTGGATCTAATGCGTGCATGACTCATGGAAATACTTTAAAATGTAAGAATCTTTTTTGTTTTACAATGTTTAATGCAATGGAGTATATTGGCTGAATAATGGTGTTAGACATAACTGAATTTGGTTCTTGTATGGTTGATCTTATTATAGTTATTGTTTAATTCATGTTTCTCTAAGATCTAGATCTGGATTATGCACTATGGAATGTTTATGTTTATTTATGGATCGAATATGTTTTATCTCATCGCACTAACATCGACACAAGCAACTCTAAAGAGGGTCCTGGTACCTTTGCACACTTAGATGAGCACTCAACTTAGGCTGGGTGATGTGCCAACACGCTTGGTTTTTCACGGTATATTCTAGGCTGCATCATGAGCCAAAAAGATATATATATATATATATATATATATATATCCATAATAAGTCAATTCTATATACAATGTTGTCACACTCTAGGTGTGGTCAAAATGCTCTCAATGAGCACAAAAAAATCATATACATGTCTCAAAAAATGACATCGAATCAATAAATGCCTATGACCTATCCCTCCCTACGGGATCCCTAAGAAGGTGTGTGGCTAGGGCTCCTACTACATCTCTTATGGTGTGAGTGTGAGCCTCCATGTGTTGAGTGATGAGAATGACCATGAGATAAGAAAGGGTATCTGTCGGTAGTTGTGGTCTCGTTACGGGAGAGTAGCTCCTTCTCTCCATCCTATGGGCTAAGCTGGAATGTGGTGAGCTCAAGTAATCATCTTAGAAAACATCTTTGTGGCTCACCGGACCGGTGCAAAAATGTTAGTGTGACGGCCAATCTACATCAACTACCCCATGTCTACAAGCAACTCCTCTTGGGTTTTACCCATAGGGATGAGCGAGTGTATCAACTAGGATTCGGTGAGTAAATTCTTGCCAACCATCAATAGTGGCTAAAAAGCAAGTGAAAATAATGGTGAGTTAGAAAAAATTCAAAAATAAAAAAGAAACACAATGCGTAACTTACTAACAATTCTAGCTAACATAGTCGAGAGAATATTATCTACATACTCGGATCTTCTAGCATCCGGGTATGGTATGTTGTTATAGCTTGTGGTGGTTGAGATACTACAAGAACCTGCCTTTGAGCCTCACCCTCTCCTAAGGAAATGTGATGTCCCATCACGGACTACTCATTGGAACCTCCCTCATGAGAAAGTGGCTCCTCAAAATAAGAGTCTCCCCTCTCCCTGTACCTTTGCTCTCTCTCTGCAACAAATATAGCATTTGTATCCCTTGACTCGAATCAATTTTCTCCTTATCATATTTCCACTCTACTCCCATCTCCTTATCGGTCTCTCCTATGTATTAGTATCTCGTAGCTTTGTGGGCCTCCTCCTCCTTCCCATTATGAGTGGGTGTAGCTTTAATCGGGAGGAGGGCTCCTAGAACTCGGGAGGCTGGGATAGCCTTCACACATATAGGTACCCCTAGTGTAATAATTATCTAACCCTATAGGCCCTTAGGGCCTCCATGAACCTCTTTGATACCACGAAGTAAACAACGGGAACAATAGGAAGTGCATCATCATATGGAAGCTCAAACTGCTGAGGGACTCTATCAACAAGGTGGGCCTCCACCCTAGCCATCCTGTCTACTAACTGTGTCACACTACCAAAAGAAATTAGTATAGTCCTATCATCACCCCATAACCCAATCATATCCTAGTATGGCCTCGTAATGAATTCATATGTGGTCGGTGAAGCGACAAGCTAGTGCGCCCCTCTAAGAACTATCAAAATTGTCCATCTAGCATCTCGATAGCCCCTAGATCTAATATGCCAACTCCCCTATGATAGGGGATGATCCTCTCATAGAACCAACTCATAACCAATGTAGGGTGGCTTAGGGAATTTCCTTGTATCCTGACAATGTGGTATAAGTCATGATATGTGGCTCCAAGAATGTCCACACCCCAAACATAGATCCTCCCATACTACTCAATATCCTGAATAACGAGAGCCCAACATAGACAAGAGATTGTCCTTGCCCTTGTCTCCCACCAAATGTGAAGCCAAAATACCAATGATGGCCTTGCGTAGGGTGGGGTTAGATATGGAGGAACACCTAAATCATTGTTACCCCATACATGGATTTTGGGTGTTCTGTGAACATCCTCGAGAGTGATGGTCGTATTTCCCTAACACCCGGGAAATCGGAAAGTGTTGCAGTCGCATCCTAGTAGCTTATTAAGTCACATAGTAAATGATTGTCTGATGTTATTAACGCCATCTGTGACATCCTCCATATACCATCTCTATGTAACAAGTCCCTCTCTATATGAGACAACCGATCAATAATCCCATGAAGCCAATTGTACTCTTTGGCTTGGCTCCACGAACGTAGGAATCATACGCATTCACAAAAATAAGAAAAAAGAAATTTAGTAACATGATTCATCATATAAGCTCATAAAAAATAATGCAAAACAACTTAAAATTAAAAAAATCATCTAAGTTGGTCAAAACAAGCTTCTTCCTTGACAATTACACAACCGCTGCCCTACGCGGGGTGTGATCATATCCAAAATGGACAAGCCGTCCCCCATGACCCACAAACTCAAAAAAAAAAAGACAAAATTGATCATTTTAGACAAAATAAAAGACAAACCCACCTAGACGACCCCCTAGGGAACATTTTAACTAAAATATTTACAAAAATAACCCCCCAGGTGTAGATTTTTCAATTTTCACATTTTAGGTTTCAAATGAATAAATGCAAAATATTGACCTTTCTCTTAGCCATTAGATCTCTCACTCATGGGGCCATGATCATGATGTCGCACTCTTCAATTTGACTATATCCTCGCTCAAAACGGTCATAGGTAGTCCAGAGCTCCAAATTCTCTATGAGGGAAAGTACAAATGAATTTGAAAATGATGGTTTTAGATATATATATGGCTTGTTTTATAAAAAATTTGAGTGTGTGTGTGCTTTTCAGGGTTGGAGCGGTGGAGTAGGTATTTTTCTATCCCTATGAATATGGTAAGTTCTCTTGTCATTTTATTTTTATTATGTTTTGTCGATTTTATATCTATTTACACTTGAGTCTTGTTTGCATTTTGCAGGTAGCGGGAGCTTAGATGGCGTCACTTCGACACACGAGCGTGTAAGGTAAAACTTCTAACTCCTCATTTTGGGGATGTCATAATCAGACTCTATGTTTTATGCCTCTTCATGGATAAAATGCTTCTCCGAAGGGGAAATATGTATGCATCCAAATTTGCATGCTACATTGTCAGAAAAGGTTAAAAATTCCCTATGATGATTCATGTCTTTTCCAAAGCTGTTTGAGCCTCTTTATCTCTTCATAGTTTATATTTGTAGCTGTATTACCTTCTTGAGTCATTTCCTACTTTTCCACGGCTTTCCGTGATGTTTTTCCTTAAGTTTTGACCTTGAGTTACACAACTACTTCCCCTGAGAGGAGACGGTTACACAATTGTCACCCTATACGGACCAGCGTGATTCCATGTGAATTGGCTAAAAATTCTCGAGCATGAATTAGAAGTATGTTAAATCATTCTAGTTCATGTGTAGTGCATGTTTATTGGTCAATTCGACTAATTTTAAGATTGATTTATTTGTATCAACCTCATCTTCCACTTCTAATTGTTGATTGAGAGTTAAACTACCCCTCCATGTTGTGATGTGGCACCCCATGGCTGCTTAAGTGTGTTAGAGCACTACCTAGCCAACTTTCTATAAAACTAACACTTCTTCTAAAGCAAATGGCTAGATATTTTTATTGTGATTTTATTGTTATGTTGTTAAAATCCTGTTAGAGACTACACAACGAAGCACTCTTCTCTTGTGTTGTTCTTCCTATACCCACATTGCTACCAGACCACTTGCAAGCCACCTTGATCTAGTGACATTTTCTTTGGTTCCTTTGCATTCCCAGTTCCCTGGACTGACATGGACAAAGAAGATTGGAAAAGATAACTAAGGGCACATAGAGTGACACCACAACTAGAATTGCCTTAGCAATGTAATTTCTAGGTTGGGGTTGCTATTGAGTTTCTTTATTTTTGAATCTGTACACACATTTATTTACTAGAGTAGTAAAATTCATTTCCATTTCAATCATTGCAAATAGATAGATCATTTCAAAAGCTTTCATTTCTTCTATAGAAGCTTTTGGTGATAGATCCTTCCCTTCTTATCCATGTGGATTTATAAGGGAAGAATATCTGGAGGAAGGATTTATGTATCATTGTAGAAAATTGTAACCTGTTCCAAATTGTGGTCTCCATTAAATCTTCTCATATTCTATCCGGGAAGTTACAGGGGAAGAAAATATTCTTAGAAGCTTCAATTCTTCCCATGTCTTTGAGGTAAATGAGAGGATTTAAAATTCCACAATTATAGATTGGAAAAAGATTTGAATTAATTAGGATAGATTAAATATATTGTTGTACAGATAAATAGTTACATCGACTATTTATTTTTATAGGATTTGTTAATTAAATTAGAGGCAATTCATTTCTTCATTTCTTGTTTCCTCTGTTAATTCCAGAAAGTTAAATAAAACACAAAAAGATTAGTTTAAATTATATTAGATTGTTGTTTATTGTTTCATTTCTTCTATATCGAAAATATAAAAACATAGTTATCTTTTATTTATTTATATTAGCTTGTTATTCTCTTTCGTATACTAAATTGCACAAATGCACATATGACCATTCCTAGACCACAATAAGAGAAATTTTATGGTTTTGATCCCGGGGTCCCCAATTTGAATGGGCACGAAGAACTAATAGATTTAGACATTGGATTACATACCATAGTCTTTAGAAAATCCCCACATCCACCAGATATTGTCAAATAGCTAAACGTCCTGAACAAATATGCTTATAGAGTTTTTGCGTTATGGACTAAACTAGCTCATTTGTGTAAACCTAGTGGAACTATGCCTCTCTCATTTATTCCATGACCTTATCTAGACATCATTACAAGGTACCTTCTAGTAAATTTCCATGCATTCCGAAACCAGTTGAGAGAGTTTCACACACAGACATTGATATACTTTTACGTGTGTGTATCATTCTTGACTTGTTCCATCACACTTGTTCATCTTAGAGAGGCTTTCACTTCCCTTGATGAGAAAATCCCTTTGGTGCCCGTAGAGGACATTAGCTTTCCATGATAACTTTTTTATCACATACATGCCTATTTCTGCTATATATTTCCATCCACTCATTCTACATCGTCTTTCCGACACTGACCTCGGGATGTCGAGTGCACTTGAAGATCACGTGGTGATTTTTAATCGTACAAATTGGTGAACCTAACGTGAAGGAATTCTTATTTTTTGTTTCCATTGTCTTACCTTATTTTCATCCATAATTCTCATCTCACATTATTCTACGGGTATTTATATACCCCCCGAATATGTCAGGTCGAGAATATGGCCAACCTATTCTAGGTATCGAGGCATATTACAATCAAATGGGTGTATAACAATCACCCTCACTATCTAGGTGGGATGAAAATTACTCATCTAATCTACCTTCACCTCACACTCCTCATCCTCAAGGGACCAATAATGGTTCATCGGTCAGGATTGAGGAGATTGATCAACCTACACATGGGCCACAACCTGAACTCTCCAATTCTAACAACATGATGTTCACGGGAGATTAAGGTTCCAATCCTCGGTTTTTATTCAACTGGAAATGCACATGAAGTCTAACATGATCCCATTACTATTTGGGAGTACGCATAGCATGTTATACCCGAAGTGAGAAACACTTCAATAACATAGACTATACCCTAGACCGGATGCAACAATACGTTAATTTTCTTCTCGAATGACTCTACTACCCCTCCTTCAACAAGAAACACATCCAAAGAGGGGTGGCTTCCCAAAGATCAAGCTATAGTAAGACATCACATACCTTTGCCTCCTAACCAAGCTCAAAACATACCCAAGTTGAATACAATACCATCTATGGGCGATGTAATTTCAACATTAGTGAATAGGGTTAGGAATTGGATATTTCCCAACCCTTTCATACTACATATTTTGCAAGGCAAGGCAATATCCCCCATGATGCGTAGATTTTTGGTCATGTACCATCAGCAACATTTCATCCTCTAGTTTTCACAGGGGTTCCTAGCCCCCAGAGATCTCCTCACTGGATCAGGAACATTAGGTATGCCCCTTACAACTCATACGAAAACCATCAACAGGTACCAGCCGAAAGTACATTCTTGAATGTCGTCCCAACTGGCAACTCAATGTTCCCTTGTTTCGTGCCTACCACTCCATACCAGAAAAATGTTCCCCCATATTTACACATGTATTCCAAATCACCGCAAGGGTACATGTTTTTATTTCTTGTCTCATATACTCAGCCTCGGGGATACCTTACACCCCTACCAATGTTTATGTTGAGCCATATCATCCTCCTATACCTCCTCCACCTCCCCATCAATGGTCTTTTATTTTAGAGTCTTATGTGTTGGGCACATATGCTAAATATCTTAAGGAGCCATTGGAATTTACTATATGAAGCATAATGCTTCCATGACCACTTCCCTGACTTGACAAATTTTAAAGGGGAGGGGATCCAAATGTGCATATTAAAGCATATGCAACTACCGTCAGAGAGCTACTCTCATGAGATGCGGTTGTAGATAAGATCTTCCCTAAGAACCTTGAGGGGATCTCTCTTGATTGGTATTACAGGATACCTAAAGCCTCCATACACTCCTTTAAGAAACTTGTATCTGAGTTCATAAAGGCGTTTGACATGAACAAATTGTTAAGAATAGGAATCAAGGAATTCCTCCACATACGAAAGAGCTTAAAGAATCTATTGTTCATTTCATTCAAGGATAGTGGTGGTTCCTCTACTCTTCAACGAGTGCTCCCAATATGGATCAAACAAAGCTTTACGATCTATTCCTTCATTCCCTTAACCGAGAAACAAAGGAAGAAGTCCAAAATTTCCCCCTTAGGAGCTACAAAGAGGTACTAGAGGGTGCTCTCTACATTGATCAAGCGGTAATAGATAGTGGTCGAAATACCTACGGTTCAAATGGGAGACTGATCACTCCCTCCCAAGGTAATTTAAATTACCCCAACAATTCCAACAATAATCAAGGACCTAAAGTCCTCAATAAGAACTGTGGTTTTATAATAGATGACGAATCGATCAAACCAGTAAGTTGAATTTTGTTAACACTTCAAGCGCAAACAATTTCAATAACAACATAAATGGAAATAATCAAAGGAGTAAAAATTTCACTCCTTCCATCAACACAAGTGGATTTCAACCATCCTCCACCTCCACAACAATTTTAGGCCCAAGGCCCCAATCAATACCCAAATGGGTATCAAAATCAATATCAAAGCCAAGGAAAATTCCTTTGAACTTTAATTACAACAACCAACAACGAACTTTGGCCCGCTATAAAAGCGTGAATCAAAGACCTTGGGATTATGATCCTGACCTTTATTGTGGCTTCCATAGGGTCCAAGGGCATGATGCTAGAAATTTTTGTGACTGTAACAAGTTCATACAATGCCTACCAGAGGACCAAAGGAAACTCTTCATCGAGATATTTTTGGAAAATCCTACAAAGTGCCAACATAGAGTGCTAGCATGGGGCATGTTTCCCCTCGAAACAATCCATTTAGGATCTTTAGTGACCCTCTTCCTATGCATCATGAAAATTGCAAATTAAACCCCCATGATAATAATAAGGTTAACCTAGTTGGAAAGCGAAGATGAAGCTTCCGCATCTTTAAACCCGCGATAACACCTCATTAGGCAGTCACCAACAAACTAAGATTGTGGGTCTCATCAAATTAGATATTGAACCTCAAATTAACGCAGCTACAAGAACCCATGATTACTCAATGTAGCCTATTCCCATCTACCCATATATGTCGGATGACACTCCAATACTTTTGAGGCCGGTAGGGGCATATGATCTGATTACGGATTTAACCAAGACCTTTTCTCACATCTCCTTCTTGGATTTATTGAACAAATATCCTACTCACTGAGCTGCTTTATTAGAAACGTTGGGCCTTGGTCACTTGATTAATATTACCCCTCCATTAGAGGCACAAGTTAACCACATAGAATTTGATGTCTATCCTCCTGGGAATCTGAAAGATATGTTGGATTCATCTTTGACATTAGTAATATGCCCATCGATGTCAAGCTGACATGTAGAGGTGACCCAACATTGTATTTATAGGTTTGGATCTATAATAATTATGTTAAACGTGCAATGATTGATGATGGGGAAACTATTAATATTGTCCCCTTTTCATTCCTCCAAAAGTTAGGCTATGGGGAAACCAACTATTCCTCAACTAGAAATACACTAAGAGGCTATGACAGTCTCAAAGCAACGTCCATAGGGACCATAGTACTCCCGGTTACTCTTGGTCCCAAGATGGTTCTAACCAATTTTTATATTATAGATAGGGAAAAAACTATAATATGATTCTTGGCTAACCTTGGATCCATCGGATGAAGGAAATCCCTTCCACACTATTCCAGGAAGTCAGATTCCTACATTTGGGGAAATTCTTCATCGCTCAAGGTGACCCAAAGCCTTTCGATATTCACCTAGCCAACTTAAAGAAGAAACTCGGGGTCCATACCGAGTTCGAACTCCCCACCAATCAAGTGAACAAACCTAAAGATACAACACTAGAGTCTAAATTGATTCCCATGAAATTGGAAACCTCCATTTTAATTGAGGGGTTATTACAACTAAAGATGAAACTATTGTTGTTGAGACAGTATCAATGGAAACCATGGCTAATATTGTCGAGTTGTTGGAGAATGACTTTCCTATTCTCCTCCCTTTCAACTCCTTAGGCATAGGACATGCTCTAGGACTCGATTCTCTTCTAATTGAAGAGATTTGCATGGTTGAGGTCTTAGAAGTGGAGGAAGAAGATACTAGAAATGATCAAACATCAATCTTCCTAGCAATTATTGGATTCTCAATCATAATATAATGAAGTGTCGTTTTGATGTTTGGGCAGTCGTCATCCTCACTTCCCCAGAAGGAAAGGTTATGCCTTTTTCCTTTAAGCTCAATTTTGAATGCACAAAAATGGTGCCAAGTACAAGGCTCTTCTTCTTGGTCTCATTATAGCCAAGATAATGGGTGCTTGCAATATTAGAGTTTTGGGTGATTCCTAACTAGTCGCCAACAAAGTTTCAGAAGTTTACGAGACTAGATCAAAGCGCTTGTAACTCTATAAGACTATTGTACTTAACCTAAAAAAGGGTTTGACTTCATATCCATTGAATTTATCCCACGTGAACAAAACCTTTTAGCTGATTCCATGGCTACTTCCACTTTTACCTTTTGTCCAAATGAAGATTTGGAAGATACTGAATTCACTTTGTTTCAATCCGAGCCAAACCCCTAGCTCAAAAAATTCCTACAATTCCAATTCTTGCATATGTTGAGACTGAGAACGTGCCTTCCATGTTAGATTATGCAGAGAATGACGAGGTTATACTAGGTTACCTTAATGTGTACAATGACCTGCATCCCTCACATCAAAAGAGGGGTTTCACTCTCAAGCCTCACTCTTCCTCCTATTTTAGAGATCGTACATTGGGTTCTTTATCATTAGAGGTCCTTGACATCTATGAAGTAGAGGAGGAAGGATAACTAGAACTACCTCTATCCCCACCTAAGTTTGAAGAAGGAAATGCCTCTTTAATTGAAGGGACCATCGATATAAATATCGGGATGGAGGAAGACCCTAAGATATTGAAACTTGGTTCTTCTTTAACTCGAAAGAAGTGGAAATTCATACGAAGGTTCTCAAGGAGCATTCAAAATCCTTCAAATTCAGCTACAAAGAGATGACGGGAATTTCTCCCCATGTTACAGTCCACAATCTCATAACCAAACCTAACGCCAAGCCCATCAAACAAAATTCAAGACCTATGAAGCCAAAAGTGGCTTTGATGGTCAAAGAAGAGGTTATGAAGCTCCTACAGGTGGGGTTCATCAAACCTATATATTATTCAATGTGGGTATCAAACATCAAGAAGAATGGGAAAATTAGAATATGCATTGATTTTTGGGATATAAACAAGGCTTTTCCCACGGATGACTTCCCATTACCTTTCATCAATGTTATCGTCGACACAATAGCTGCATATGAGATGTTTTCACTCATGGATGGTTTCTTGGGTTACAATCATATTAGGATATTTGAGGAGGGTCATAAAAATACCACTTTCACTACTCCTTGGGGTACCTATTACTGTGTGGTCATGTTGTTCGGTCTTAAGAACTCTGGTGCTACTTATCAATGAGAAATGACCTATATATTCCATGATCTTATTCACGATATTGTGGAATCATACGTTGACGTTCTTCGGCTAAGGATAAAAGCATCGTGATCACCCCCGGGTTACCTTACATCATCAATTCTCATCTCATTGAATATGGTGTCACATTAAATCTAGAGAAGTGTGTATTTGGAGTGACGAGAGGGAAGTTGTTAGGTTACTTCCTCTCTTTATGAGGGATGGATGTAGCTTTAGAAAAAAATTGAGCGGGCTTAGAGATGACTCTGCGAGGAAAATGAGTTGGGCATCAGGTCCTTTCTTGGAAATCTTGAAGCAATCCGTAGGTTCATACCTAATTTAACCTGCGTTATGAACTAATGTGCACAAGTAATGTATAGTAGAGGGTAACATTTCTACCACTCTCTCTTCCAAATGTGGCCTTCCATTCAAAATATCATTACTAATCTACTACGGCATAATAAGTATCATTTGTGCATGCACCTCGTTATCTCTTTTTCTTACGTTAGGCACTTAATTTCTATTTCTTTATTTTTTCTATCCTCTAATAAGGCTTGAATAGTTACCACCTTATCAATGTTTCTACATACAACCTCTATATATACCTTTGTTAATGCATTACTTACTTTCTCATCTGAAAACTGAGTTGGATTGATTTTCACTCGATGAGAATGTGGCACTTTATTCATTCACCGAGAGACACATGATTCTTCACATACATCAAAATCAGGCTCATCCATGTGATTCTGCATACTCCATGACAATTACTTACAGTGCGTGTGGTTTCCATCTTGGGATCCATCAACTCACAACCATAAAGCTCCTTGGGTTCCAAAGTACTTTGGAACCTAGCACAAATGATCTTGGTAGGATCATTAATATAACCAACTATAGGATTTTCATAAACACCCTCTTACTTTCCTCCCTTAGAGTGCTTACCTTTTGGAATACACACTCATGCATCCAACACCTTTGGTCTTTCACTAGTATTTATATCAAGTAAGCACATCAGATGGTTTGACCTTATCTTCACCCTTCTTAGCATCATCAATGCCACTTCCTACCTCATGTCCTTCTTACCCCTCCACATCATGTTTCAATTCTTCTTCTTGAGGGTCCTCTACATCCATAGTATCAACAAGAGTCTTTTACGTGTTGTCTTCAAATATTTCACCCTCACTATCCTTAGTAAGAATGTACTTGCACCTTTTTTCTTCTCTAGTTATGCCTTCATAGGAGAGTTTCTAGGTGACCTCCTTGGTGGTTGTGATGGTTCCACGCCCCGATTCCTTGTTCTCCTTAATACCCTTCTAGATTTTTGGTCCTCAATGCCCTGTTCATTATCTACCCCCACAATGTTGGTTTCCACCATTTCTTCTTCCTCACCTCTTTCTTTTCTTAGAGGAGTAGGCTCTCACACTCTCTTCTCTCCTATAGGTGGTTTCATTCTTATACCATGTTCCAAGATGTTAATGTCTTCTTCCAATTTCTCCTCTGTCTTCTTCATTAATAAGAGGTAAAATAGACCCCTCCTCTGCAACACGCCCACATTATGTTTCGCTTTAGGTGGTTCGAGGTTGTTTTAATTCATTCTCAACATATTTTCCTTCTTCCAACTTTGAATTAATGTAGATATATACCAAATCTACTCCAGCCTTCCCAATCGCCAAACTCATATATTTGATATTAATTTCATTTGAAATCAACTTCTCAATATAAGTAGTCTTACCCGGGTAGACATATGTCTTTCAGAGTGTACGGTAGTCATAATCCACTTTGTATGCATTAAAGCATAACCTGCACGTGTCTCAAAATATGTGTACGAGATGCTTGAAAATAGCGTGTAGTGAAGGCATATGGGAGCTTGCACTAAGGGCTCTAATTTTTGTCCTTCATTCCAAAATTCCCTATGTAAAAGTGTTGGTAAACAATAAATTGAACCCATTTCTCCAATACCAAATGAAGATCCTTGGGTATTCTCTCTCGATACTCAAATACAATGCAAAAACACTTATACCAAAGTTCTATCCTTTTCTTATAGGGTCCACTCATGGATCCATCACATGTATGCAAACCTATCTGCCGGGGACCTCTTCTCTTGAGGGTATTGCCACATATTATCATTTGGCCCATCGGGCACTCCAATCTCTACAAACACAATGGATAAAAGGATCACACCAAAACTTATCTTTTCCCCGTGGTGCACCTCTACAATGATAGTCTTAGAAATGAAGTTAGATAAGTTATAGACCACTCCCTCTATCATCTTATTAGCAATGTGTAACCATAGTCGGTTCACTTGTGACCAATTCTCTAGATTATTCGGTTTGGTGAGGAGGTTCACTCTTGCCTAAAAAAGGGTATTTACGTAACTTGTAAATATCCATTCCACGTCCTCCCTTTGCAAAAGACAAAGTGCTTTCCCGATTGCTTCTACTCATTCCTTTTCAATAAGATCACTGCTGACCTTGGTGCCCGAGCTTCTTAACCCTGTCAATCTCCCAATTAGGGGCATAGTAATTATCATTTTTCACCTAGTAAAATAAAATAAGTCCTCATGGACTCAACTCATTAGCCACTGGTAAAGTTTTTCTGGCTTACCAAAATACGAGAGCTCATAGAGATACAAAACTCCCACTCTTGACTGCAGTTTCTCCCCTGTGTCATCATACATGGCCATGTAATTTTATATCCACAAGTCTATCTTTACCACCAACAACTTGTCTAATTCATCCTTATTGTCCTTAGTCCTATGATTGTAGTCACTCACTTTACTCTCTCGATGTGTGACTCCCAATCATGGCCCATGTACACACCTTCTGGGTACTGCATCTCTAAAAATCAACTCTCGGGGGTATCTTCCACCTCCTCTTCTACTTTATTTTTCTTCCTACCCCTTTTAGTTACTCCAAGTGCTCGCTTCAATGCCACGGTGACTATAAAAGGTTGTTTTTACAAATGAATCGAGTTGTGCAACTTAAACCGTGTGCCCTAACTCAAAACCCCCATGACCTAGCTTGATTTGAACCCTAATTTTCTTATTTACTTCCCCGCACACCTTTTCTTACCTCAAACACTTTCCCCAATGGAGTGCTAACCAATCCCATGTTCAAATCCATTTGGTTCAAACTCTTTCGTAGTTCTCTTCACACATTCTCACGTAGCCTACTTTTAGCTCACTCTTGACCCACTCTACAAATCCCTTGAATGTTTCCCAATGCAAAGTGAAAACAATCACGTAAGACTACCTTTATAACTTTTACAAAATCCTCTACATTTATTGCTCTCCACCTACCACCATACTCAACATTAAATGACATCTCTTTTCTTTTTCGTGCTGATTTTCCACGTCTTAGTCATAACCTTCTGGGCGCACCCATTACTTCTCAACCACATATTCCCTTACACACAACTTCTTCAACCTACCTCGTGTTACACTATTCATCCATTCATCCACTCGTGGTCTTTATTCATGAGCAATTTTTCTTTATCTTCACCCTTACTTCAAACACATGCACAATAGTTCTCTATGCAAACCCATCTTCAGAGAACCTTAAAACTTGATCCATCTATCATGTATACACTCCAAAACACACACTTTGAAAGTATGTGCGGTCCTCTATGTAGAATTCAATAGATAGTAATTAGTTTTTGGTGTACAAACACACTTATTACAATAAAACACTAACTAAATTGACAAAGCATAACAAAAATGAAAGGAAACACATATAAAGGAATGCATTAAGGAAATCTAATATAAATGGTAAAACTACCTTATTACAAACGCCAAAAAGACTCATTTATAGTAGAGCTTCATCCTAATCCCCTTAAAGTAACCAGGAAACCGTGTCCCATCCAATTCCTGAATCGACAAGCACTGAATCAATTATATAAGTCACAACATATGGTCCCAACCAATGCACTTTGAAGCTTTTCGGGGTGGCACAAAATTTTTGAATCATATAAAAGAACCATCGCCTTACTTCAATATGCTTAGTTTTAATATGTTGATTGTGTCATGCCTTTTTCTGGCCTTTTCTATCTTCTAAATCCATCTACCAATAGCGCACCATTCATCCAAATTTGAATCGGTTTATCAATGCATTATTCAAGTTCTTTATCATCATCAAGCCCACCTATACATGTAATACACAAGGAAGGTAACATGAATTCTATTGGTAGAAGCAGACTCTGCTCCAAAGACCAACTTAAAGGGTGTGGCTTTGTTCAACCTTTTCTAGGTTGTCTGTATGCCCAAAGTACAACAAAGACTTCATCATCCCAATATTTCCTTCCAACATCAGTTTTTTGTCAATGTATGTCCCAATATCTTGTTGAAAGCCTCAACAGTGCCATTTTCTTTTGGGTGATAGGGTGTTGTCTTATGGTGTGCCATTATAAATTCTTCCAATAGTATCATGATGGTCTTATTAAGGAAATGAGTGCCACTATCACTTGTCAGACTTAAAGGACATCCATACATGTTGATTATGTTTTCCCACAAAAACCTTGTGTCGTAGCTATTGTGTAATCCTTTTTAGGTGCTACTTCCACCCACCTTGTAAGATGATCTATACAAGTTATAATGTAATGTGATCCGATCATGTGCGTGGGTGGGGAAAGAGTACCAATAAAGTCAATTTCCCATTTTTGAAAATATTTTGCACTAGTAACCGGCCTTAAAGGCATCTCATCCCTATATCAAGGCTTTCCAAGGTATTGACAATGGTCACAAGCCTTACAATATTCTATATAATCCTTGTAAATCGTTTCCCACTAAAGGTACACAAGTAAAATCTTAAGTGTGGTGGAATTTCTGCATATGTCCATTCGCAATTCCACCATGAGATTTATCCATAAAGGCAGGCATGTTCATGCTCAAGTACTGTTGATCGATGCAAAACCTCATCCCGACCTAACTTGTATAAATCTTCACTAATTAACATGTAAGGCATGACTCAGATATCAAGTTGTTTCTTTTCCAAAGCTTTCATCCCTTCCAACACACACACTGTGCACAAAAAAACAATAATATCCTCTATTTCAAAGGGTGCATGGTTCAATCTGAACAACTATGCATATGGAATTGTGTCCTTGATGCTCTGTGCATCCTCACGAGTGTTAATCCTTGATAAATGATTTGGTCCTATGTTACTCTTGCTTGGCTTCACCACAATTGTGAAGTCAAATTATTGGAACAATAGAACTAAATAGTATATGTGCCCCTATAAAATGGGATTGTTCACCAAGTACTTAAGTGCCATGTGATTTGTATAGAAAATAAAAGGAGTTGTCAACTATTATTGTCAAAACTTGTGTAGTTCGTAAATCATGGATAACTCCTCGCTCTGTCGTTGCATAATTCTATTCAGCTAGGGTCAATTTTCCACTTGCAAAATAAATAGGATGATCAACAATACCTTCTCTAGGCTGGGCTAACACTATACCAATGGCCATGCCAAAGGCGTCACGTGTAAATGAAATGGTTTGGTCAAGAAGGAAAGTGCGGAATAAGCACATAAGTAAGCCTTTCCTTGATGTCTCAAACGCACGTTGTTGCGCCTTTCCCTAATGGAACTTCCCCTTACTCTTTAATAATTCTTCTAAGGGTGCAATAATATTAACATAAACTTTGATAAAATTCATGTAATAACTAGTGTGTCCCATGAATATGCACACCTCGCTCTAGTTAGTAGGTTCCTCGAGCCTAAAATGACAACAACCTTAACAGGATCTACCAACAAACCTTCTTTACATATAATATGTACCAATAGAGTCCCAAAGGGTATAGCAAAAACAAACTTCATAATGTTTAGAGAGATGCTCAACTACCTGCACCTTTGTAACATAAGTCTTAAATTATCATAGTGATCTTTTACTGGCCCATAAAATGTCCAATCATCCAAGTAAACCTACAAAAACTTATGAATGAATTCTTTAAATGCTTGTACATTAATGCGTGAAAAGATTGCTGGCACATTATTCAATCCAAAGGGCATAACTATGTATACAAAACTTCCCCACTCAGTGGTGAAATTTGTCTTTTCCTAATCTTCCTTAGCAATCCACAACTAATGATATCTAGATAATACATCAATAAAAGAGTACATCTCGTGTCCTAAAACACCTTCCGAGTAAGCATTGTAGGAAAGGGATATATTACACAATTAACATTTAATACACATAGATTCTTATCCTTTCATATTTATTTATACTTATCACCATAGGGTTGACCCATTCTAACTCCTTAATGGGCTCAATAATTCCATATTTAAACATCTTATCAATCTCTTCCTTTACCTTAATGAGCGCAGATTAAGATTCATCATGTAAGGAATCTTCCTAACCGGGCGCGCACCTTCCTTTGTCTTGATCCTCATCTCACCCAAAGAGTGATGTAATCCTTTTAACTCATGATAGCCTTTAGGAAATAAGTCCTAGAAGTCACACAATAACTCAATTATTTTTGTAACCTCTAAGTCAGACCAATAATCACCAATGATGGCCTCTTTAGGTTTTGCATCTATCCTAATGTTGACCTTCTTTGTTTTCATAGGTTCATGATACATACACACCTTCTCATCTACATTGTCTAAGACCTCGCACTTACCCTCAATATGATCAACATCCATATTCTCCACTTCCTCATCATCAATTAGGTAGACCATTTTACCCTTTTCCTTTTCTAAACAGGCATGCCCAAGTTTTACTTCATCTGTCTCTTCTTTTTCAAAATGTGCTTCCATATCGACTCACCTACTAACTCCTAAACAAGTTCCTCAACCTTTGCACTATCTCCCATTGACAAGTGTTTCAAAATCTGCAATGCCTCATTTACTAGAGTTTTAGTTGAAAAATAGTCAAAGGTCTCAATCATACTACTGCCTTGGTTCATGGTAATTCCTTGTTTCTCTTTAACTCTGCATAAACATACCATGTAAGCACATAGCCTCACAAGGTGAAGTAGAACTTATGCACCCATAGTGAAGGTGGTAAGGCCTCCTGCCCCTCTGTCTAGAGTATCTCACACTTTTGAGCATGGTGTGAAGCATAATCCTTCCCATGAAATCTTGATAGGTGCATTGTTAGAAGAAATCTAGTAGAGAAGGAAATTCTCACCTCTTGTCACTCTAAAATATTATCTCTATATACAATCCACCAATGAGTCTACTTTCCCACGCAAGGTATACACTAGCATATTCCTTCGTTCCACTTGATTTGTCCACTGGGCTTCCATAGTGTGAAGAAATACGTCAAAATTTCCCTCGCCGGTGTACTTGGGTACCTCATTACTTCCCAAACGGATGACACATTACGAGTCTACTTACATGAGTATCTGCACTCTTCATTTCATGCCAAAACATTTAATAAGTCCTATACCCCTAGTTTTCACAATTTATGTTGGTTGTATCACTCATAGACTATGCATCATCCCATTGAATAACTCCTTCCCTTAATGACTCAAGCACTTCATGATCTCTAATGGTGTGCACACAAATTCTATTCAAATCCTCTTCACTCAAAGGTTCTATATAAGGTGCAACGTTTCCATCCGTCAAAGGAATAATCACATGATCTTCTTTGTTCTCAAAAATGATGTAACCTTTATTGAAGCACAGATAAACATTGTTCGCATAACACCAAGGGCACCCAAGAAAGGTTGGGAGATTATCTGCTTTAGCAAGTGCCAAGACTTCAAAGTCCCCAGTAAACTTGGCCCCTTGTATAATAATAGTTGCATCCTTCAAGACTCTAATGAGAGCGGCCTTAGTTATGTTCACCATATACATCACATTTGAATCTAGTTGCAATGGTGACCTTCCCATTCGATTTCATGCGTCAAGTGCGTACATTCACATCTACACTTTTATCAATCAAAATTTTCATCAATAACCATCCACCAATAACTACATTTAGAGTGATATCCTTATCATAATCAACACCTGCGAGGAGGTATATTCTCCCTTAACCATTCCCCCAATAAAGTAATGATGTTTTCTTATCATAACATCTTACAAATCTCCTTCAAATCATCAACATCCTTTTGAGGAGGCTTAACTTCTTTTTCTGCTCCAACTTTGCATTTGTTATTTCAAGCATTGTATCTCACCCTGTAAGTTTTTAATAACCTCCATAATTTCCTAATAAATTTCCTTCGATGGGTAGGATCTAGATACTTTTCATGAAATACCTCCTATTTTGTAATAACAAGTTTCTACTTCAAATTTTCACGTGTGCCTTTGCATTAGCATGTGTAGTTACTAATGCGGGGATTATTTTAGGGTCGGGATCTAAGTCGACATACACCTTGATCTTCCACGGTGCATTGTACTCAAATATTCCTATGCCCTTCTCTGCTTATGCTTCTTGCTCAGTGCTCATACAAATCTAAGAATTCTTCATATTTGTGATTCTTTCCGCACCAAGAGAAAATAATATTATGAACAAATTCATGCTTGTAATGATCGGGATATCCACATGTGAAACAAATCCCTCGTGGAAATTCACCTCTTCCACTACCGTGACCTCGACCTCTAAATAAACTATGGTATACTCTACCTTTACCACCTCCATCATATCACCCTTCATTATCAATACGATTATGTTGCTCACCTTATTCCTTAGAATTGTTTGTCACACTGGCCTAACATACACCGGTTTCAATGGCACCATGAATATGATTAATGAATATGCAATTATTTGTATCATGAGTGTTAAACTTACAAATATTACAATAACAAGACACATTCTTCTCGGAGTGCACATTACAACAGGGGCACCTTCTTGCATCATGATCCAAGTAACAGATCTCACAATCCAACAACATGGCACATATCGATTTATGAATAAAACTATCCTTAATATGTCCTTCTACCTCACAATTTATGCACCAAATACCACTACGCATCTTATGGGCTTAATTAGCTGATAATGTTCTAACTATTTTTCCATAGATACAATTTGAGCCACTAATAATGGACTTACTCCAGTTTCTATGCCTCCAACTACCACGATGTGTAGAGATTCCTCCAAGGCCTTGTGCGGATCTATAAATGTCTTGTGTGAGAGTGCCCTTCAAAAATATGTAATCAAACCTATAACAAACCACTTGTGCATGCTTTGGCTAGGGTGAATATCATAGGATAAATTTGATTAAAAAAAATTTAAATCGTGCATCATATTCCCTAACAATCTCGGCCATGCCTTGTTTGATGTCCTTCGGTGTACTACTGGCTCTTCTATTCAAACACGAGATATATTGAACTCATTTAAGAAACCATGACACAACATGGTGTAGTCCATACAAGTCTGGTTTGGATCATACTTTTGTACCAATTATGTGTGTGCCCTTGCAAAGTAGTAGCAAATTGACTTTCCTTACGCTCGGAGTTGTGATCCCTTTCACATGCCACAAAATTTCCCAGGATATGCACGTGTTCAACTATATTTTTAATTCCTATATATTCTAGTAGGCGAAGAGACATCTCGTAATAAAATTTTGGAGTGCAGTATGGGTTGTACCCACCAGATCTAGAACTTATATTACCTCTTGTGTTTCCTCCACATCTAGAACCACCAGATCCGCTAGATCCCGAACCACCTGATCCTCCTGATCCTCCCCTATGGTGGGAAACAGGCCAACATGTGTGATGCCTTGTGTTCCAACAATTGGTTAGGAACCGAACTCTCACGGTCTACAAATTTATGCTACTCCTAGATGTGTTACCAATATTCTACACGCCCACACTCTTGTGTAGATGATGCGCTAGAAAATATACCTCCATTTGGACATCTAAATAACATAGATGAAATTTATTCCACCATATGTGAATATGCTATATCGATTAAATCCTGAAATTACTAGAAAACGAAATCTACTGTCACCACCACAAGTACCTACACTAGCCTAATTCTTAATAATTGTCTTAGGAACTTGAACACCAAGCGCAAGGGTTAGGTCACCAAGTAGGGTTAGATGCATGATCGTGGTTCTTAGTATTTCCTCATACATTCTCTCATCCGAAATCGAAGAGGGTTCTCTATTTTGCTTACCCAAATGGGGGTTTCAGATGCTCGGCTCGAAGTCTTCTACGTGAGCTCCAAATCCTTCATGAGCCATCTCTCTCCATAACACCATTCATTCTGCAACATCACCCTAATTCACCAAATCCCTCTCACGTGCTTCATTAAAATTAATCCACCTTTCTTCTCTCTGTCTTTTTTTCTCTAGGTCTTCCATCTTTCACCATGCCCTATCCTACCCCCACCCATAGTGGAGTTTAGCTAGGCATAAGACGCTCCTCAAAATCCGGTCTCGATCAAGATCTTAATTACTAAAGAGATAGCATGTAAATAAGATCCTCTAGGTTTGTTCAAGAACTGAAATTCAACAACCTCTAGATAGTAATAAGTGGAAACAATGTACTCCAAGTATAACTATGCAAGACATTGTTCCACAGGTGATCTACACCGCGTTTCCAAGTTAGATCAACAAAGCATGAAAATTATGGTAGTATTCCTACATCCAAACAAGTGTTCTATACCTCCAATTCCTCTTTAATACATATGTTACCAGCCACTCGTAAAATTCGATAAGGAAAGAAAAAAATAACATCTCATAGAGATCATGATCTGAGACTTTGGTCAAATCACTCACGTGCATCAAATTTAGGTCCAGTATTAAATTTGTGAGAGAAAAAATCTTCTAAAATCTCTACACAATCTCCAATACGACCACATTCAACCAAAGATCGTCTTCATCATGTAACATCCTTGAAAATATATTGAAAAGTGGTCCGATAACGGAACCAAAATGTAGTCTATTATTTTACCAAGCAACCGAAGGCACGTTGGCACATCACATAGACATAATTGAGTTCTCACTCAAGTGCACAAGGGTACGAGGTCCCTCTTTTATGGCATTTTTGTCAACGAGTTAGCATGATAAATATTCATATATTCTAGATCCATAATAATATACTAGATAAAATGATCTATAACTTAATCATAGTTCTTAAAGTATCAAATGAGAACTAATATCGGATCTACCATACAAAATCCAAAAATAGATATGTCCATAACGAGAATCCATCCACAAAGTTCCATTATATCAATCATTGTAAAACATAGAAGTTGAATACATACATAGGAGTATCACCATAATTCATGCACTCATAAACCAATAACATAACACTAACAAATGTGGTATGTCAAAATCAAGCAAATCAATACATATTTATAGGAGCGAGGACTTTCCCTTCACCACCTATGAATCCTCAAAATAGGTTGCATGCTACGAATAGCCATACACTGCTACAAGATAAATACAAAATTATGAAAGCTCTACTAATAATAGATCTCTTACAGTTAACTCCTAGTTCAGATTCTATTATTAGCTCAAAACAGTGCATGTCGTTTGATCTTCTACTCATCCCAAAATAGCCTTTGTTTTTCCTCCAAGTCTTCATTCCTTTGCATACTCTGCACTCAATTCATTTTTAGCCCGTCTATACAAAACAACTAAGTATTTGAACTATCACTTTCACGGGCGTGCCCTTCTCTACTACACTTTTGCGCGTACCTTCATGCCCCCCAATACATGCACTCCCGATCTTATGCACCTTCAACACTTAGGTTGTAATTCATTAGCCTCACACCACTCTTGTAATATATGGATATTTTTCATAACACCTCTAAGTGATTAGAAAACCTCTATATGTTTCCCAGATGGATTGAAAGGCTTAGGGAAATTTTAGACAAATAGATAAATTTTTACTATGTTTTCACTCAAATGACTCTAAAATCCTTGTAAGGATAATTAAGATAAGTCATCCATTTGGAATAATGATTTTTTGGTATGTGAAGGATGTGTTCATGATATTTCTTTCTCCATTTATGTATTTTAAAGAAACACTTCATTCTCATTCAAATATTCGAGGTCTTGGAGATTACATTGATTTTCCTTATTT
Source organism: Taxus wallichiana var. yunnanensis (assembly GCA_018340775.1). Taxonomy (NCBI): domain Eukaryota; kingdom Viridiplantae; phylum Streptophyta; class Pinopsida; order Cupressales; family Taxaceae; genus Taxus; species Taxus wallichiana. The sequence goes on along the minus strand of CM031236.1, from coordinate 507,287,490 downwards.
GTGTATCAAAGTCAAGTGAAGTAAAAGTATATGAGCCAATAGATCATAGGAAACAACATAATTAAGTTGTTGAAAATGGTACATGAAATCTAGAATAACAAATACATGAACATTGACATTTTATTACAAATTTTTCTATTCATTTATCAACTTTGCCTTTAGTGGGAGTGACTAGTACATTTTCAACAGGTACCCCCTTAGCCTCCATATACAACTTATTCCATTCTTCCTTGTGACGTTCATGGATTTTAAGAACAAAAGTAAAAATTTATACTTGATTTGAAGCCATTATCTTGTTTGATTCATACATGCTCCCCAACTCTTATTTTCTAGCCCCAACTATTGGACATCAACCTCCAAATCCATCTTCTTCAAGGAAATTTCTCCAACCCTATCCAATGAGTTCTTTATATTTTTTATCCAAAAGTAAATTATCCAATGTAAGTATCTCATGCTTGGTTTTGTATAATTATACCTTCTTCATCAAAAATTTTATTTCTAATTGCATGCCTAATGGTGGGGAAGTCTCATCTTCTTTTTCAACACACCCATCTTTGGGTGTAGGCCTCCTCGCATACTTTTCGAACCCAAAACTGGCATTGTCAAATATTTCGTAGCATTTCGGCTCCTCTACATTTGTAGCCTTGTATTTTCCAATATTATTTTCTCTTGCCATCCAATTACACCTATAAATTATACACCCAATTTATATCCATTAGCATTTGTACATAATTGCAAAGAAAATAATGAACTTAAGTGATAATCAACAAAATTGTTTCATAGATGGAAGATATATGAAAGTTTAGCATGCACGTAAAACCCAAAAAAACATACATGGAAGAAGCATACAACTATTATACCATAATCCATAATCCATAATCCATAATCACATAACATCTTTTTCTTTAATACATTAACCCATTACATAGTGACAACATCATCATATCTACATCTTGAGTAATCAGGGTCCTCATAATAAGCAATGCTATACAATAAATGGAATGTCACATAACAAGAATAAAAAACATTCTATGCATTATAAACAAAACATAAATGGATGACTCAATATAAATCATAAACCATTAACCATAATTTATAATCCATAACCACATAACATTTCATTGATTAATATAAACCATAAACCATAATCAATATATCAAGAATGCAATATTAAACCATAAACATCAAACACGAGTACATAAACACATTAAATAGTAACATCATCATCATATATACATCTAAAGTAATCAAGGTCCTCATAATAAGCAATGTTATATAATAAATGTCATCATCTCCTTCATTGTCTATTAGAGGCAAGAGAACTCAAAGACTCATAAAATATAACACACCTCTTCATTTTTGTGAATGGAAGGAGTATGATCCTAAGGGTGGATGGTTCGATATGTCTCACGTGCGAGTACGAGTGTACTCTCTCATTAGGGTGTAGTGCAACTACAACTTACTCTGTATCATCTGAAAGACAACCATATAGTAAATAAGTCAACATAAATTAATCAATCAATTAAACACATAAATAAATAATCCAATATATTTATTTGCCTCTCGTGGAGGATTGTAATGTTTCATATCTAAAGCATCCCATACTGCAAACCCTTTCACACACTCTACCAAAGTGTTTGCAAATGTGGTAGGGTAGGACAATGGAGTAGTGGGAAAAATGGCCTTGGAAGTGATGAATTTAACTCTCTCTAGGGGAGTTGCATGCTATGAAAATGGGCATGAGGGACAACGTCACAAAAACTCCGTTCCTAATGAATATATCATCTGACATAAGTTGCACTTTGACCCCAACATGTAAAACCTAGAATAAAAAAAATCTCAATAATATGAATAATTATATCTTAAGTTTACTAACAAAGAATATTGAAAGGTGAATGAGAAAAAGAGTTGAATTACCGATGCAACTACTACCTCTCTCTCCTCTCCTTAATACCCTCACTCATTCCTCTATCCACATCCTTCCTACTCTCCTCACCACCCTTACCCATGCCCCTCTCCTCATCACTCTCTCCTCAACTAGAAAGAAAGATGAATCTCCATTGCTCTTTTGCTCAACCTATCTTACCTATCGTGTAACTATCTCTCCAATATGTTCGAGACCAAAGGAAGAAGAAGAAGGGGATGTCTTGTATTCTATATTTTACCCACAAAATCCCAAGGCATGCTTTGGCACATCACTCAACCATATCTAAGCACTCGCTTGAAGTAAGAAAGGGTACCAGGTTCCTCTTTTATGTCATCTTTCTATATAAGTTAGCATGAACATATAAGTATTCCAGTCTATAATAGACAATTAAGTATATTGCATAACATAAACTAGATCTAGATCTCAACTACTATGCATAAATGATTAAACACAAACCATAATCAAATTTACCATATAAGATCCATTCTCAATTATATCAATAACCAATATCCAACCACAAATATTCATTATATTAATTTCTATAAAACACCAAATCTTCATACATAAATAGTATAGTCACCATCATTCATGCACACTTGTAAACTCACAACATAACACTAACAATAATCTAGATTGCAAATCAATACATATTTATAGGTAGTCGGGACTTTCCCTTTACCACCCATGCACCTTTCGAAAATAGGCTACATGTTAATAATAGACATGCACCCTTACATGGTAAATACAAAATCATGCAATCTCACTAATAATAGATTATCTAATAATATAACTATAGTCTAATACTATTAATAGCCTCAAAACTACGCATTTTGATTGATCTTCTACTTGTCCAAAATATTATTTACGTGCTCTTCAAGTATTATCGAAAACGTGCTCTGCACTTCATTTCTATACTTAGCCTCATACTTCCAAACAGTTAAGTCTTGACTTTACGTTGTCCAGCGCACCCTATTCTACTATGTTTCAGTGCGTACCTACGCACCCTGTGCCTGCGCACCCAATCATTCCATACCTTTCATACTTAGGATACATTCCATCATCCCAACATTACCCCACACTAATTTCATTACCATCCCAGTAATGGGTAATCATAGCTTAGCTATCTATGAATCAAGAATAAGGAATGAAAGAATTACTGTACAAAGAATATAAGAATGCCTAGGAACCTTGTTCATCTGCAAGAAGAATCAGTTCTAGATTATTTTCTTTGATTTTTGCCTCTATTTTGTTCCAATAACTCGGCACTTAGCCATGTTTGAGACCATTCCTTCAATCATATCCATCCTCCATGTGATGAGTTTTCCAATCTCCTTTATTTGTTCCTTGTGTGTGTCTGGGATGTTGTAAGTGCATCACTCTTTTCTTCCACTAAAATAAGCCTCTCCACATGCCCAAGTGTCTCATTCTTCACTACTTTAAGGATCTCATCTTCCTTGTCCATGGTCCTTATTTTGATTATCACATCAAGTGCCACGTATATATTTAATTCCATATTTGCCTTCTTCATCTCATCCCTCAAAGTCTACAGAATAGACTCATAACTCATAATTTTTCTTGTAATAGTTTCCTTGGCCCTTTCTACTTTTTATGCATCATCCTTTAGTTTAAGCATATGCATGGGGATTTCTTCCATCACCATTCAAACAAGTTGTGTACATAATGCATCACAGATGGGAAATTTTTTGGTAAGTTCTTCTCAAAGTGCAGACCTCTTTTCCAAAATTTCATCTGCAACCTCTTCCACCATACTTGTTGCTTCATCCTTTACTTTAGCTTACCCCTTGTCAAGTATTAATCACTTTATCTTGGTATCCTTTTTATCATCTAATAGTTCCTAAATAGTTTCCACTTTGTCTATGTTTCGAGCACAACCTTGGTAAATACCTTTGTAAATGTGTTTCTTACCTTCTCATCCAACATCACATGAATCTTAATTGTCACATGGCATGAGTGTGGTGCCTTCTTCATCCTGTGTGAAACACATGATTCTTCACATACATAGAATTTAGGCTCATCCATGTGAGTCTGTATGCTCCATGATAGCTATTTTTGTGTACGTGAAGTTGTTATGCCTTCATCCATAAACTCCCAACCATAGAGCTCCTTGGGCTCACAAATGCTTTGGAACCTTGCGTATAATCTTGGTCGGATCATCAAGGTATCCAACTGCTAGTGTCTCATAATTTTCTTCCTCCTTTCCTTTTCCTAAGTTCTTTCCTGTAGGGGTGTGAACTCCTGAATCTAGCAATGGTTCCCCACCTAAATATGTACTTTGAGGCACACCTAATGGATCACCCTTACACTGTTCCTACCTCTGCATCATTATTCATTTATTCTCCCTAATGATCTTATATATCCTAAGTGTATATTGGAGTCTTTGGTGCTCTGTCATCAGATTTATCATCCTTCCTAGGGATGTACTTGCGCATTTTATTCTTTTTAGGTTCAACCTTTACATATGAAGTTCTAGGAGATCTCCTTACCAAATGTGAAGGTCTCGTGCCTTGATTCCTTGTTCTTCCCAACACTCTGTTAAATTACTACTCCTCGGTGCCCCTGTTCTATGTCTATCTCCACAGGTTTATGTTTTCAACACTTCATCTTCTTTCCATGGTGGAGGGGCCACTTCACGCTCTCTCTTCTCCCATACAACTAGTTGTTTTCTACCCTTGTGCTCCAAGCCACCATTGTCTTCCTTAAGCTCCTCCTCTTATCCTTCTTCTTCTTCTTCTCCAAGGGGAAAAGTGTCTTCTTCATCTTGTAATGTGCCCACAATATGCTTCCCCTTGGGTGGTCCCGGGAGCTTAAACTCATTTTCAACATACTTTCCATTTTCCAACCTTGGCTTGAGGTGAATATATACCAGGGCTGCCCCATAATTTCCAATTTCAAGCTCATTGCATTCATGTTTAGATCATCTAAAATTAATTTTTCAATATATGCAAACTTACTTGGCTAAATGTAAGTCTTCTTGTGTAGTGCCCATTTAAACAAACCACTTGAGACCCAAGAAACAACCTAGGGTTAGCTAGAAAATTATGGAATAATTTTTTTTTATTAGAAGTATCTACATTCAATTTTTCAAACATCAATTTTAACTAACAGGTTCCAGAACAAAACCTATTAACCAAAACACAAGTTTCCTTTATTAACTTATATCAAGTTCACAGGGTTCAAAATTTAGGGTTATATGCTTTAGTCGGAGTTCAAGGAGTAACTTACCCCCATGCTTGCTCTCTAACAAGATCAGAGTTTCAGCAAGGTTTTTCTTATACTTAACACTTCCAAAATTTCCTAAACCATTCCCAATGGTTAGGAATTTTTCTCACCTTTCTGGTGATATAAGGAAGTCCTCCTAACTCCTTGTAGAACTCAAGTTATGAGTGGGCGGAGTTCCTAGGGAAAAAATTCCCTTAGGGAACACATGTCAAGAAGAGGGGGATGTGCTTTGGATGGATTCGCGGGTCGTGGGGCGTCATAGGGAAATTTTCCCACCACAAAGCTCAAAGGTGCAAGGTATTCCATGCCCCTGCAGACCCCTGGGTGGACACGTGTTGAGCCTTGGGGCACGGCGGAGAAGGGATGAGGAGTTTGGTAGAGCGGCGGGGTATTTTTGCATGCTATGCTAATCGGAGACCAAGAGGAAGAAGGGGATGCACAAGCCCGCGCACTAGTGGGAGAAGGAAAATCCGAGGGAGAAGGCAGAGTTGCGGGTTGTAGGAGGAATGTTAGACATTTTCCCAAGGGCCAAAACCCAAAACAACAAAGGGCTCCACCCTACCCACTGCCACCCCAAAGTGCCACATGGCACCTTCTCATTGGTTGGGCCGACGAGGCCAAAATGAGAATTTTTCCCCAAAAATTTTCAAAAGGATAAAAAGTTAAAATGAACCGCACCTCCGCCTCAGCCCCTAGAGGACACGTGTCACCCTCTAATTGGCTGTAGGCCAGCGGAGGAAAAATGAAAATTTTCCCAAGAAAAATTTTCAAAAGCATAAGTTTCAATTTTTGAAAGGAGTCCGCCCTTCCACCATGCCACGTGGCAGCATGTGATTGGCTGCGGGCCGGTGGGGTGGCGAGGTAAAATGGGAAAATTTTCCCAAGGTAATTATTTTCAAAGGGATAAGTTTTATAACTTGGTCCACCCCTCCTAGGGTGCCACATGGCAGGCCCCGATTGGTTCCGTGATGGCGGGGGCCGTGGAATTTTTAGGGAAATTTTTACAAAGTTAAAATTTAAATTTTTTTATAGTTAGATTAATTTTTATTACTTTTTGAATGCCAAATTGAAGTAAAATTTCAAATGGCCATAACTTGAGAGAGAAATCTCAGTTTTGGGAAAATGAGGACTTTTCAGAAATCTCTCGATGCCCTCTTTGCACAAGAATCATCAATTTTAGAAATTGATGAAGTTTAAGGAGTCAATTTAATGAAAACAATCTGTAGGGTTCTAATTAGTGAACTAGCAGTTTTCAAATTCTCAATTTGGTTTAGTTATAACTCCTCCTTCACTCAACATGTTGAAAAAACATGGAGGATTAGTATAGGGAGGGTTTAGAGTGTTTTAGGAAGATTAATTTGTCCAATTTATTTCAATTTTCATTTCTCCGACAATAGACAGAAAAATGACCCAAGGAGGAATTTGATTAAATTTTGCAATGGTTATATTGTTTTCTTGAGTTTTCTTTGTCAAGTTGGGTTCAATAATATCTTAGCATGATAACTTATAACATTTTAAAGTTAATTTCTAAGTGCAAGTATGAACTATTCATATTATTTAAAAGTGAATTTCAGATTGGAGGTCATACAATGAACTGTTTCTTTTAAATTGGTATTACAATTTATCATTTGAATGTGCATATAATTCCTAAACTAGTCCAATCCATTCACTTGATTAAAACAAGCATTCATTTCTAAGTTAGGTTGTAGTTTATATTTCAATTCAAATATGCATTTTTTTTTCAAACAACAATTTCCAATGTTTGTCTGCAAACCCAAATCCAATGCACAATACAAATTTGAGAAGGGAATGTAATTCTTCATTGATTATCAAATACAATTTTACAACTTTCTCCTTTCCATTTGATTTCCAAAATACATTACACCATGTATGTAACAGCCTTTTCATTTCTTTTCCAAAATAGGGAACAAATATAAATCTCTTGTACATTTCACAATCTAAGTTCAATTTCAATCTTCCAATACAATACAATAACTTCACATTACAAAATTTATACACTCATCCACTCGAAGTGGAAAGGGATTACAATGAACTTACTCAAAGAAATAGGATTGTCAAAACTAGATATCTTCTTGCTCAATAACAATAGTATGCTACTTTCTCCATCTTTTCATCTTTGATCACAACAAGGAAGGGGTAAAGGCAATGCTCTCCACCCAACCAAGACATTCAATGAGAAAGGAGAAGCCATCCCTCCTCATTGGCCCCTGATCCCCAACCATATTGAAATATAGAATGAGAATCAACTCATGGCAACAATGGCTTCCACAAACATACAAGGAACATTTTCACATGCATGATCAATAAGATACACATTCCAAACAAGGACAGTAGTTCACAACTACATTTGAAACCATTCACACAAAACATAGGCTTGATCAAGCAAGCCAACAAGAGCAAGGAACTATGGGGAACTACTTATGCCTCCCTATTTGGAATTGGGCGTCCACCTATAATCATACAGCCAATAAACATATCAAATCCCATAAACCTTATATCTCCCAACCCCTCCTTATGCCCCCAAAGTTTCTCCCTTATGCCCCCCAAGAGTAATAAATGCAAGCAGTTTATTTTCCAAGGTGGATCCCAATCCAAAACTCCCTCCACAATAAAACTAGTTCCATTGGCAATCCCTTATCCCCCCCATTGGAAATCCCCATAGCCTTCTCCTACACCATATCCTAAGAAGTCTACCCAACCAGCCAAGACACATAACACAATCACCATTTCAAACATGCATGCAAGAGAAAGAAAGAAAATATTTAAAACAAGCTCAAGATCCTACCTCTCCATACTGGAGTTTGTTCCAAGCTCACAAGCTTTCCAACTATCAAAGTTCGTTCCAAAACCAGCAATGTTCAAGCATGCAAAAGACTCCAAACTTCCTCCACAACAAGCTCCAAAAACAGCAAGAAAAATGTGCCCCAAGAGGAATGAACAAAGTTTCAACAACCACAAACAAGCAAGGAGTTGCACTTTTAAAGGAGAGGGAAGAGAAGAGGATGATGTGGATCCATGTGGGATGCCACATCATTCTTCCTCAACCCCAAGAGTAAATCAACATCACTCACCAAATCACAATAAATAAAATGACAATATGACTTACACACTCCAAAATGACCCATACTCCAAAAGGACTGAATTAAAAATATGTAAGGGAAGTGCAATTAAAACTTACAAATTGTCACTTCAAAATGCAATAAAAATGCCTAAATTTAACCTCCAAACCATAGGCATGGTTGGTGAATCATTTTAAGAGGTGTGGGACAAGTTTAACTTGTCCCACAAGCCTCCAAATTTGGCCTCCAAGGACAAATTCGAATTCTTAAGGAGATGAAGTGTTTAACCTTCCAAAATCTTTCTTACATGACTCTTACATATCCCTTACACCTTCTTACACATTTCTTACACACTCTTCCAACATTAACATTTAAAATCAACAACTTCATTAATTACATTCCATGTCCCCAATTTAATTTAATTAAAGTTTAACTATATGATCTCTCACATTAATCTACCACATTTAAATTAATTACAAGAAGGAACACATTACTAATAAAATACATACAACAATAATTAAAAGGAACACATAAATAGAACACATATCCCATGGTCACATATAATGGAAATCCCCCATGGGAATCCCTAACAAAACACACACACACACACACAAAACAGTTACCATGGTGACCTTATTGATTTCACCAGAATTTTTAATATGGTTAGTCTCGGTCCCCGACATTGTTGTGATTTTTAACTTGCAAAAATACAAATACCTCCTTGGCCTCATGGCGATATGAGAACATCCAAAATGATATAAACAACATTTCAAAATTATCTAAACACATGAATCACAACAATATCAAGAATTCAACATTATCATTTTTAATTCATAAATCAACTATATCATCATCTATGTTATTCCTTACTAGGCCTACTCAAAATATCAAATGTCACAAGTCCAAATCAACATCTATAATATGTCCATGTCAAACTATATATCATCATCCACATAAGGAAATGTATCTAGTAATCATCATGCATATAATTGAATCCAGATCAATAATAATCCATGATCTAACATCTAACCACCATACAAACATAAAATATAATAGTGTTGATAATTTGATCAACAGTATCAAGATCAGTATCTAAAAGTGTCAAAGGGAAGTGGGCACTACATCCCCCTCCCCTTAGACTTGACTTCCTCTTAGAAGTCACTGGAACAAATGTGGAAACTACACTCGTAATATTGTGGCATCCTCCCAAGTGGCTGCAGTCTCATCGTATCTGTCCCACTGTACTCGTACCTGATCAATCTCTCTACCTTAAAGGCCCAGGGTCCTGCGATCTATGATATGGATGGGCTCCACCATCACTTGCCCCTAATCCTGCACCTATAATGATGTCCAGTCCAACACATGAGAAGGATCTGCAATGTACCTCCTAAGGACAGAAACATGAAACACATCATGTATGCGAGACAAGATGGGTGGCAATGCTAGATGGTAGGCCAAAGGGATGATACGCTCCAAGATCTCAAAAGGACCAATGAATCTAGGAGCTAACTTAGAATCTTTTCCATAGTGGATAGGGCTCTTATTTGGTCGAACACGAAGAAACACCTTCATGCCCACATCAAAACTATGATCAATCCTATTTTGATCTGCATACTTCTTCTACCTATCCTGTGCCTCCTGCAATCTCTACCTGATCAACACTACCTACAACTCCATGTCCTACAAAAGAGCTGGTCCAAGAGATACTAAATCCTCCAACTTGTCGGCTAAGGGGTGGCATACACTCTCTACCATACAACGCCTGGAAAGGAGACATGCCTATAGAACTCTAAAAACTGTTATTGTAGGAAAACTCCACTAACTACAAGTACTCCTCCCACTTAGACTACTGATCCATCACATACACCCTGAGCATATCCTCCAAAATTTGATTCACTCACTCAGTCTATCCATCTATCTCAGGGTGATATGTTGAGCTGAAGTTAATCCTTGTTCCAAGGAAATACTGCATGGTAGTCCAAAAGTGTGAAGTGTACAAGGGATCACTGTCACAAATGATCTTCCAGAGAATACCATGCAACCTCACAATCTCATCTAAATATATTCATGCCACTACTTTCACTGTATAAGTGGTCTTCACCAAAGAAAAGTGAGCCACTTTTGTCAATTTATCAACCGTGACCATGATGGCGTCGTGGTGATATCTCAACATAGGTAACCCAACAATGAAATCCATGGAAATGGTGTCCCACTTCCATTCTGGTATGGCATGAGGATAAAGAATACCTGCTGGATACTAATGCTTAGCCTTAACCCTCTGGCACTCTAAACACCATGACACAAACTAAGCCACATCTGACAAAGTCCTCTCCAATTGTATAACTATCGCAAGGTAGTGTGCATCTTCTTCACCCCTAGATGGGTTGAATAGGGTGCACGATGTGCCTCTACTAAGATGCCCTACCTCGGCCTCCATATTTGGGAACATATATCCTACCTCGTGCCTAAGAAGACCATTTTCCTCTAAGAAAAAACCATCAAACTTCCTCTAAGGGTCTCGTGACTCGATCTCTGCTCATCTTTGCCATGTAGAAAGCTGTCAAGAGGAAGCTGTTGAAGAATATTGCTCCGTAAATCTATGCTCACCTTGAGGTGGCCATAGCCATGTTTCACTATCTCTGAGAGTTTCTGCTACCACATTCTCTTTCCCCTTCACATGCTCTATCTCCATATCATACTCGAAAAGCAACTCCATCCAACGTTTTATGACAAGCGTTTAGATTGGGCTATGTGAAGAGGTGGCGAAGACTCAAATGATCTATCCTAAGTGTGAATCTCCATCCAAGAAGGAAATGTCTCCATCTAACCAAGGCATGCACCACTACCGCAAGCTCAAGATCATGGGTAGGATAATTAAGCTTGTGATCCTTGATTTTGCGAGACTCAAAAGCTACAACCCTGCCATCTGCATCAACACACCTCCAAGCCCTGCTAAAGAAGCATCTGTGTAAACAAAGAACTCACCTTGTGGATCTAGAAATGCAAGAATGGGTGTTGTAGTGAGGCACTCCTTTAGTGTCTGAAGGCCTACTCACATATGTCTATCCAAACAAACTTCTTCCCTTTCCTCTGGAGGGAAGTGATGATAGGTGCACAATCGAGAGAAGTCCTAAAAAAAAATCTCATGTAATATCCTGCTAATCCCATGAAGTGCGCACCTCGATCACGTAGTGGGTGTTGGCCAATCCATAATGGCTCTAATCATGAAAGGATCGATCTGCGATAACTTCCCAGAAATAATATGACCCAAATATTGTACCTCTGACTGAAAGAAAGCACACTTCTCCAAGTTCCTATAAAGTTGTTGCTCACAAAGACACTAAATAACTTGACGAAGGTGCCCCTTGTGCTCCTCACGTGTACGTGAGCATATCAAAATTTCATCTAGGAAGATGAGCATGACGTGATCTAAGAATTTCTTGAATACCTCATTCATCAAACTCATAAACACTGCAGGGGCATTTTTCAACCCAAAAGGCACCCTTTGTGAACTCATAGTGCCCATATCTCATGCGGAAGGCGGTCTTATGAATGTCTCGCCTCCAAAATCCTCAACTCATGGTACCACGACTTGAGATCAATGTTAGATAACACCGTGGCTCCCTTCATCTCGATCAAACAAGTCATCAAATGAGGAAGAGGATAACGATTCTTGATTGTTACCTTGTTCAATTTGGTGGTAATCAATACACAACCACAATGATCCATCCTTCTTCTTCACGAATATCATCACGGTGGTGCACCCTAAGGGGATACACTAGGATGGATAAATCCCTTCTCCAAAAGGTCCTATAGCTGTAACTTGAGCTCATAGAGCTCTGGGGTGGTCATCTGATAAGGTGCGTGTGAGATGGGCTCTGCTCCAGGAACTAGATCTATATGGAAATAAATCTCACGTGGGGGTGGCATCCCCTGTAGCTCCCCTAGAAATACATCAAAAAACTCTCTGAAGATGGATTATCATCTAGCGATGGTCCACTAGACCCATCCTCTGATCTATCACTGACTATAACAACATACATCTGACAACCTCATCACACACACCGCTTAAGCTGCATAGCAGAAATGGTGTGAATAGAAACGAGTTTCGACCCCGAGATCACCGACTCAACTCCCAAATCATCTACACAAGATATAGTCTTATGATAAAAATCCATCCTATCTCTGCAATGTGTAGATAACCAATCCATACCTAAGATGACTCCATACGAGCCCAAAGGAAGAATATGGAGATCTGAGGTGGTGGTGAAAGGTCCCAAATCCACAACACACTCCTTAACTAAGGATTCCACAGAGATCTTGGCTCCAGAAGTCATCTTGACATCCCAACTAAGACCCTTCCTAACTGCCACCAACCTACATCACTCTATTAAAGATGATGCAATAAAAGAATCAGAATATCTAGAATCAAACAACACAGAGGTAGGAATACCACCAATGCTACCTGTGGTCTCAATGACGGTGCTCTGGTGCTCTTCTGGTGGTTCTTAACCACTGCATAAATCTTGTGACTATGTCCCATGTCACCAACTATCGGCTCTAAAATTTGTGCCTTACCCTTGTTAGGGTTATGAGGACAATCTCTCCAAAAATGTCCAACTACTCCACATCCAAAGCAACCACCGTATCCTCTCCAAGGAGTAGCACCTCCAGTAGGTGCCCTAGAAGTTTGTGGCATGGATCCCGATGATTCATTTGTGTGTCTGTTATGGCCTCTACTAGCAAGATCCTATTGGCTAAGCTCTAGGTCCACCCTGTGTCCTAATGGGACCCCTAGGAGGAAGCCCCATACTCCGACCTCTTTGTGCATCAGCTCTCTGTGGAGGTCTATAACGTGGGCGGGATCACTGCTGCTACGATGTGGCCTAAAGGATGACTGTGTTATACCCTAGCCACCACGAGGAAGAGGTACTAAACCTCTCGATCTACCATCCTACATCTACTAAATGTGGCTCCTGACTCAGTCTCTATCCTGCTGGCTTTTACCCCGAGTCTCCTCTGTAATATAGGCCTTCTAGACAGCCTCTGCTAAATTCTATGGACAGTGAACCCACACTACACCTCCAATATCTAAATTCAGGCCCCAGATGAACTTGGTAATCCACACCTAATCATCCTGCATATACTCTACATAGTGAAGTAGATCTAGAAATCTACTCTCATACTCAGCTACAGAAAGAGAAGCCTGTTGAAGGTCATGGAACTCGTCAATCCTCTATTGGATGAACCTCGTGATAGATATCTACTCTGAATCTCTTCTCAAAAATCTCCCGGTCACCATCTCTCGAATCTACATGGAGCTTCAACTCCTCTGTCCTCAACCATACCCCTGCTCCATCCCTCGGTAGATGGATCGCAACACAAGCTTTCCTGTTGCTAGAACAAGGACAAATCTTGAATCAACCACTCAAGCTCACTCGCTAGGCCTCTACCTGAAACCCACCAGTATCACCTGAGTAATGTGAGGACTAAAGCTTCAGGATCTCCCAGATGTGATCCGTTGTGGTTTGTCGGCCTCTAAGTCTCTCAACACGCTCATCCCTAAGCCTACGGCTCAAACCTCTCTCTATGCTCGAAAGTCTGTCACCCTGTCTCTAGGTGGTGACTCTACTCTGACTGACTCTGCATGGGAATTCTCTCCTCTATTCTCCTCACTAAGTCAAGGAGATACCTAACCCTCAATAGAAGGAGATCTATCATGGCTAGTTACATGTCCTCCACCTAATCCTCTGGGTAGAGCGGCATTAACATCCCGGAGGGTGTGTAGAATCGAGGTAGAATGGCTACTACACCCTAATCCGGTGGTGGTGGTGGTGGTGGTGAGTCGAGTCTCCGTGAAGGTTCCTCCTGCTCCATCGAGCCTCCTGTGCATGAGACTTAAGCGAGAGTTAGTTCATTTGCTAAGTTATACACAACTTCCATGTTCACTAAAATATTCAAATTCTTGCTAAGTTGTTTTCTAGATTTTAGTGTGCTAAGTTTAAGTTTTAATGTCTCAAGTTTTCTAGTGTGCCCAAGGGTCCAAGCCTTTGAACCATTGCTTTGATACCAAAACTATAGTGCTCATTTAAACAAACCACTTGAGACCCAAGAAACAACCTAGGGTTAGCTAGAAAATTATGGAATAATTTTTTTTATTAGAAGTATCTACATTCAAATTGCCAAACATCAATTTTCACTAATAGGTTCGGGAAAAAACCTACTACCAAAACACAAGTTTCCTTTATTAACTTATATCAAGTTCATAGGGTTCAAAATTTAGGGTTATATGCTTTAGTCAGGTTTAGGGAGTAACTTACCCCCATGCCTGCTCTCTAACAGGCTCAGAGTTTCAGTAGGGTTTTTCTTATACTTAATGCTTCCAAATTTTCCCTAAACCATTCCCAATGGTTAGGAAATTTTCTCACCTTTCCGGTGATATAAGGAAGTCCTCCTAACTCCTTGTAGAACTCAAGTTATGAGTGGGTGAAGTTCCTAGGGAAAAAATTCCCTTAGGGGACACGTGTCAAGAGGAGGGGATGCGCTTTAGATGGATTGGTGGGTCACGGAGCGGAATAGGGAAATTTTCCCACCGCAAAGCTCAAAGGCGCAAGGTATTCCGCACCCCCGTGGACCCCCGGATGGACACGTGTCAAGCCCCGCGCGCACGGCGGAGAAGGGATGAGGAGTTTGGGCTGGCGGCGGGGTATTTTGGCATGCTACGCCGATGGGAGACCAAGAGGAAGAAGGGGACACGCAAGCCCATACGCCTATCGAAGAAGGAAAATCGAGGGAGAAGGTGGAGTTGCGGGCTGCGGGAGGAATTTTAGACATTTTTCTAAGGGCCAAAACCCAAAACAACAAAGGGCTCCACCCTACCCACAGTCACCCCAAAGTGCCACATGACACCTTCTCATTGGCTGCAGGCCGACGGGACCAAAATGAGAATTTTTCCCCAAAAATTTTCAAAAGGATAAAAAGTTAAAATGAACTGCGCCTCCGCCTCAGCCCCTAGAGGACACGTGTCACCTCTCGATTGGCTGCGGGTCGGCAGAGGAAAAATGAAAATTTTTCCCAAGAAAATTTTCAAAAGCATAAGTTTCAATTTTTGAAAGGAGTCCGCCCTTCCACCGTGCCACGTGGCAGCATGTGATTGGCTGCGGGCCGGTGGGGTGGCGGGGTAAAATGGGAAAATTTTCCCAAGGTAATTATTTTCAAAGGGATAAGTTTTTAAACTTGGTCCGCCCCTCCTAGGGTGCCATGTGGTAGGCCCCGATTGGTTGCGGATGGTGGGGGCCACGGACTTTTTAGGGAAATTTTTCCAAAGTTAAAATTTAAATTTTTCTATAGTTAGATTAATTTTTATTACTTTTTGAATGTCAAATTGAAGTAAAACTTCAAATGGCCATAACTTGAGCTAGAAAGCTCGGTTTTGGGAAAACGAGGACTTTTCGGAAAGCTCTCGATGCCCTCTTTGCATAGGAATCATCAATTTTAGAAATTGATGAATTTTGAGGGGTCAATTTAATGAAAAAAATCTGTAGGGTTCTAATTAGTGAAGCGAGAGTTTTCAAATTCTCAATTTGGTTTAATTATAACTCCTCCTTCGCTCAACATGTCGAAGCAGAATGGAGGATTAGTATATGGAGGGTTTAGAGTGTTTTAGGAAGATTAATTTGTCCAATTTATTTCAATTTTCATTTCTCTGACAATAGACAGAAAAATGACCCAAGGAGGGATTTGATTCAATTTTGTAATGGTTATATTGTTTTCTTGAGTTTTCTTTGTCAAGTTGGGTTCAATAATGTCTTAGCATGATAACTTATAACATTTTAAAGTTAATTTCTAAGTGCAAGTATGAACTGTTCATTTTATTTAAAAGTGAATTGCCATATTGGAGTTCATAATAGTGAACTGTTTCTTTTAAATTGGTATTACAATTTATCATTTGAATGTGCATATAATTCCTAAACTAGTCCAATCCATTCACTTGATTAAAACAAGAATTCATTTCTAAGTTAGGTTGTAGTTCAGACTTCAATTCAAATATGCATTTTTTTTTCAAACAGCAATTTCCAATGTTTGACAGCAAATCCAAATCCAATGCACAATACAAATTTGAGAAGAGAATGTAATTCTTCATTGATTATCAAATACAATTTTACAACTTTCTCCTTTCCATTTGATTTCTAAAATACATTACACCATGCATGTAACAACCTTTTCATTTCTTTTCCAAAACAGGGAACAAATATAAATATCTTGTACATTTCACAATCTAAGTTCGATTTCAATCTTCCATTACAATACAATAACTTCACATTACAAAATTTATACACGCATCCACTCAAAGTGGAAAGGGATTACAATAAACTTGCTCAAAGAAATAGGACTATCAAAACTGTATATCTTCTTGCTCCAAACAGCAGCATGCTAGTTTCTCCATCTTTTCATCTTTGATCACAAGGAAGGGGGAAGGAAATGCTCTCCACCCAACCAAGACATCCAATGAGAAAGGAGAAGCCATCCTTCCTCATTGGCCCCGAGCCCCAACCATATTGAAATAGAGAATGAGAATCAAATCATGGCAACAATGGCTTCCACAAACATACAAGCAACATTTTCACATGCACAGATCAATAAGATACACATTCCAAACAAGGACAGCAATTCACAACTGCATTTGAAACCATTCACACAAAACATAGGCTTGATCAAGCAAGCCAACAAGAGCAAGAACTATGGGGAACTACTTATGCCTCCCTATTTGTAATTGGGCATCCACCTATAAATCATACTACCAATAAACATATAAAATCCCATAAACCTTATATCTCCCAACCCCTCCTTATGCCCCCCAAAGTTTCTCCCTTATGCCCCCAAGAGTAAGAAATGCAAGTAGTTTCTTTTCGAAGGTGGATCCCAATCCAAAACTCCCTCCACAATAAAATTGGTGCCATTGGCAATCCCTTATGCCCCCATTGGAAATCCCCATATCCTTCTCCTACACCATATCCTAAGAAGTCTACCCAACCAGCCAAGACACATAACACAATCACCATTTCAAACATGCATGCAAGAGAAAGAAAGAAAATATTTAAAACAAGCTCAAGATCCTACCTCTCCATACTGGAGTTTGTTCCAAGCTCACAAGCTTTCTAACTGTCAAAGTGCAGTCCAAAACCAGCAATGTTCAAGCATGCAAAAGACTCCAAACTTCCTCCACAACAAGCTCTAAAAACAGCAAGAAAAAATGTGCCCCAAGAGGAATGAACAAAGTTTCAACAACCACAAACAAGCAAAGAGTTGCACTTTTAAAGGAGAGGGAAGAGAAGAGGATGATGTGGATCCATGTGGGATGCCACATCATTCTTCCTCAACCCCAAGAGGAAATCAACATCACTCACCAAATCACAATAAATAAAATAACAATATGACTTACACACTCCAAAATGGCCCATACTCCAAAAGGATTGAATTAAAAATATGTAAGGGAAGTGCAATTAAAACTTATAAATTATCACTTCAAAATGCAATAAAAATGCCTAAATTTAACCTCCAAACCATAGGCATGGTTTTTCAATCATTTTAAAGGTGTGGGACAAGTTTAACTTGTAACTTGTCCCACAAGCCTCCAAATTTGGCCTCCAAGGACAAATTCGAATTCTTAAGGAGATGAAGTGTTTAACCTTCCAAAATCTTTCTTACATGACTCTTACATATCCCTTACACCTTATTACACATTTCTTACACACTCTTCCAACATTAACATTTAAAATCAACAACTTCATTAATTACATTCCATGTCCCCAATTTAATTTAATTAAAGTTTATCTATATGATCTCTCACATTAATCTACCACATTTCAATTAATTACAAGAAGGAGCACATTACTAATAAAATACATACAACAATAATTAAAAGGAACACATAAATAGAACACATATCCCATGGTCACATATAATGGAAATCCCCCCCATGGGAATCCCTAACAAACACACACACACACAAAATAGTTACTATGGTGACCTTGTTGATTTCACCCAGAATTTTAATATGATTACTCTCCAATCCCCTGACATTGTTGTGATTTTTAACCTGTAAAAATGCAAATACCTCCTTCAGCCTTGTGGCCATATCAGAACATCCAAAATGATATAAACAACATTTCAAAATTATCTAAACACATGAATCACAACAATATCAAGAATTCAACATTATCATTTTTAGTTCATAAATCAATGATATCATCATATATGCCATTCCATACTAGGCCTACTAAAAATATCAAATGTCACAAGTCCAAATCAACATCTATAATATGTCCATGTCAAACAATATATCATCATCCACATAAAGGAAATGTATCCAATAATCATCATGCATACTAATTGAATCCAGATCAATAATAATCCATGATCTAACATCTAACCATCATACTAATACAAAACATAATAGTGTCCATAATATGATCAACAATATCGGGAAGTATCTAAAAGTGTCAAAGGGAAGTGGGCTCTACATCTTGAGTGTGTGGTAGTCACATTCTACCTTATCTACATTGAAAAGAAACCAACACGCATCCGAAAATCCGTGGATAGATGCCCGAAGTAGAGCGTGGTGAAGGCATAAGGGAGCTTACACCAAGGGCTCCACTTCCCATCCTTCATCCTGAAGTGCCCTATACAAAAATGTTGATACACCGCAAATTGTACTTGTTTATCTAATACCAAAGGAAGATCCTTGGGTATTCTCCATTCCTCCTCAAACTAACATGAAGTCACTCATGCCAAAACTTTTATCTTTGTTTAAAGGGTCCACTCATGGTCCCATCATAAGTATACTTAGCAAATCTCTCTGCAAGATATTTATTCTCTTCACGGTATTACCAGATTTTATCTTTTAGCCCATCGGGCACTCCAATTTATACAAACACAAGAGAAAATAGGATCACACCAAAATTTATTTTGTCACCTTGGTGCACCTCCTCAATGATGGTTTCAACAATGTAACTGGACAAATTGTAAACTACATTTTTTGTCATCGTTTTTGCCACATTCAAGTGTGCCTTTTCACCTGTGACCAACGCTCTTGATTGTTCAACTTGGTAAGTAGGTGAAATGTTTCCTAAATCACTAAATATTTCGTAACTATGGGATATCCATATAACGCCCTCCCTTCAAATATCCTAGTGCTTTCCTTGTTGCTTCTATACCATCTTTATCAGTGAGGTCACTGCTTAATTTAGTACCCAACTCCTTAGCCCTATAAAAATCCCAATTAAGGGTGTGACTTTAACATATTTCAAATTGACTAAGTGAGCCTTTTTCATCCTCCAAAAAAATAGAAGAAGTCCTCATGGACTCTGCTCATCAACCACTAGTATAAATTTTCTGGTTTTCCAAAGTAAGGGAGTTCATACAACTACAAAACTCCCACCTTTGTCAACAATTTTTCACCCGCATCATCATACACAACCATGTCGTTTGTTGTTCTCTTTGTTGTCTTTACCACTAGCAACTTATCCAATTCATCCTTATTATCTTTGTTTCTATGGTTGTAATCACTTACTTTACATCAGCGAATGTGTGAATCCTAGTCATGAACCATCAAAACCCCTTATGGATATTGCATCTTTGAAAAATAGCTTACATGGGTGTCCTCCACTTTGACCTCAACTTCCTTCTACTTCCTTCCCTAATGGTCATTAGGTGCTCTCTTAGGTGCCATAAAAACTATAAAGGTGTGTTCTTTCAAGTGATTCAACCTTTGTAACTTAAACCCACATGCCCTAGCTCGATTCCGTAGGCCCTAGCTCAAACACGAACCCTAACATCCAATTTATCCTCCTCACATGCCTTTGTTTCACTCAAACACTCCTCTCTAATGGAATGCAAACCAATCTTGTGCATAACTTCAACAAATCCCTTTGGTTCAATTTAGTATCACAACTCTTCACACATCACAACTCACTCCTTATCTCACTCTTCAACTCGCTTGAATTCTTTAAATCGCAAAGGTAAAAATAATTTCACAACATCACTTTATATAGAATTTCAAAATTATTCTACATTTATTGCTCTCCACCTACTACTGTACTCAACATTAACTTGACATTTCTTTCCCTTTTCTGCGCTAATTTTTCCACGCCACCTTCATAACCTTCTAGTGTGCCTACTACTCCTTAGCCATAGACCTCCTTTCGTGCACCTCCATGTGCCAAAGTACCTATCCACTACGCCTTTCACTAAGTATTTTCCATTGTTGTATTCCACCTCATGTTATATTGTGTGTCCATTCATCCATACATGGTTTTAAATCTGAGCAATATTTCTCTATCTCGTACCTTTACTTCAAGCATTTGCACAATACATCTCTATGCATACCCATCTTCAAAGATCAATTCAACACTCGTCCATGTACCCTATATATACTCCACCCCACACTAAGGGTATAAGCAGTCCTTTGCACATGAAAACTCTTATATAGTAATCGGTTTCGCGTGAAAGCATGATTATTACATAAAACACTTAACTAAATTGACAAAGTATAAAAATGATGAATGAAACACATAGAAGGAAATACATTAAAGGAAACCTAATTTAGCTTTTAAAAATTCCTCATTACAAACACCAAGAAGACTTATTTATAGTGGGGCTTCAGCCTACTCCCATTAAAATAATCAAGAAATTATGTCTAATCCAAAGACCTCTAACTCGGCAAGCTCTGAATCAAGTATATAGGTGGCAACATACGGTCCCAAACAATGCACCTTCATCTTTCGAGGGTGGCACAAAAACTTTAAATCATACAAAAGAACCATCTATCCAACTTCAAGCTTTTCATCCTTAATATTTCTATCATGTCATGCCTTCTGTCTGGCCTTTTCTATCTTTTGACTCCATCTAGCAATGGCACGTCTTTCTTCTAATCGCATCATTTTGTCAATATGTTCTTCAAGTGCTTACTCATCATCCAAACCTTTGCATGCGCGTAATACAAAGAGAATGTAATATGAATTCCACTAGTAGAACTACCTTCACACCAAACACTAGTTGAAAAGGTGTTGCCTTGTTAAATTTCATGAAGTTATCATATATGCCTAAAGTACAACAGAGACTTTATCATCCCAGTATTTTCTTCTAACATCACAAATTTTAGTCAAGGTATGGCTCAATATCTTGTTGAAATCCTCAACAGTTCCATTTTCCTGAGGGTGATAGGGTGTTGTTTTATGGTGTACTACCATAAATTATGCCAATAGTATCCTGATGGTCTCATTAAGAAAATGAGTACCCCTATCACTTGTCAAACTCAATGGGCATCCATACCTATTGATAATGTTCTCCCACATAAACATTACTTATATAGCCACTATGCAATTTTTTGTAAGTGCCGCTTCAACCCACCTTGTAAGATAATTTGTACAAGTTATAATGTAGCGCAATCCAGTTCTACGTGCGGGTGGAGAAATAGGACCCACAAATTCAATTGCCCACTTTTCAAAAGGTTCTGCACTAGCAATAGGCCTCAAAGGCATTTCATCTCTATCCCTAGGCTTTCCAAGGAGTTGATAGTGATCACATGCTTTACAATATTATTTGTAATCCTTATACAACATTTCCCACCATAAGCCAACCAATAAAATCTTGCACACTGTGGCATCTTGTACATAATATCTACTAGCAATTCCCCATGAGATTCCTCCATAATGGCTTCATTTTCATGTTTAAGTACGCATTGATGCAAAACTTAATCCCAACTTAGTTTGTATAAGTCTCCACCGATCAACATGTAAGGCACAACATGGATGACAAGTTGTTTTTTATCTATGCTCTTCATTTCTTCAGGTGCCATACTTGTTCATAAAAAAGACAACAATATCCTCTAAGTCATAAGGCGCATGGTTCAATCTGAATAATTTATCATCCAGAATTTTATCCTCAATGCTCTACACATCCTCGCATGTATTAATCCTTGACAAATGTCTAGTCCGAATTACTCTTTCTGGCTTGACTACCATAAAATAAATTTCTTGAAACAACAAAATCCAACGGTATATGCGCCTGTAAAATGAGCTTGTTCACCAAGTAATTCAATGTCATACGATCTATATAGAAGATAAAAGGTGTTTCTCACAAATATTTCCAAAACTTATGCAACGCGTAGATCATGGATAAGGCCTCGCACTTTGTAGTTGTGTAATTTTGTTCTGTTGGGGTCAACTTCATGCTTGCAAAGAAAATAGGATGATCAACAAGTGCTTCTCTAGGTTGGGATAATCTCGAGCCAATGGCCATGCCAAAGGTGTCCACATGAACATGAAAATGTTTTTTCCATGAATGAAAGTGCAGAATAGGCATTGTAGTAAGCCCTTCCTCCAATGTCTCAAATGTGCATTGTTGCGCTTCACCCCAAAAGAACTTTCCTTTACCCTTCAATAATTCTTATAAGGGGGTAATGATCTTGGCATAAACTTTGATAAAATTCTTGTAGTATCCTATGTGACCCAAGAATCCATGCACCTCCCTATGGTTGGTAGGTTCCTCTAAGCCCAAAATAATAGCAACCATGGCAGGATCCAAGCCCTCCTTACAAATGATGTGTCCTAGAAAAGTTCCAAAAGGTGTAGCAAAAATGCACTTCTTAAAATTTAAGGAGATGCTTAACTACCGACATATTTCAAACATAAGCCTTAAATTATCACAATGATCTATCACTAGCCCATAAAGTGTCCAATCATCTAGATAAACCTATAATAATTTATGATTTAAGTCCTGGAATGCTTGCACAATAATGCGCGAAAAATACTGCGTTGGCGCATTATTTAATCCAAAGGGCATAACCGTGTATGCAAAGCTTTCCCACTCGGTGGTGAAAGTTGTCTTCTCTTGATCCTTTGTATCTATCCTCACTTGATTATATCTAGAAAATCCATCAGTGAAGGAGTAGATATTGCACCTTGTAACTCCTTCCAAGATTTCATCAGTAAAACGTGTGGGAAAGGGATCAATTACACATGCAACATTCAACTCCCCGTAATCCACACTAATTTTGATTCTTCCATATTTATTTTTACTTGGTCACCATAGGGCTAACCCATTGTGACTCCTCAATGGGCTCAATAATTCCAAAAGTCAGCATCTTGTCAATTTCTTCCTTCAACTTAACACACAAGTTAGGATTCATCCTATAAGGCCTCTTCCTAATCATGCGCACACCTTCCTTTAGTTTGAATCTCATTTCGTCCAAAGATTCATGCACTCATGTTAATTCATGATAGCCTCTAGGAACATGTCCTGGAAGTCACGCAACAACTCAATTATTTTAGCAACCTTAGAGTCAGACCAATAATCTCCAATTATGGCGGCTTTAGGTTCATAATTTGTTCCAATGTTGACCTTCTTAATTTTCATCGGCTCATGGTAGGCACAAAAATTCTCATTTGCACATTTTGTCTAATACCTCTTGCATAACCTATGTAAGCTAAACATCTAGGTTCTCCACTTCTTCATCATCAATTACATAGACCATCTTACCCTTTTCTTTTTCTAAACAGCACTCCTAAGCTATTTTGTATATGTTTGTTCTTCTTCAAGGCACGCCTCTAAATTTGACTCACCTAGTAACTCCTAAATAAGTTCTTCAGCCTTTGCACTATCTCCCATCACTAAGCACTGCATGACCTATAATGCCTCATTCACTAGAGGTTTAGAGGAAAAATAGTCAAAGGTTTGAACCATACCGTAGTCAATTCCTGTCAATTTCCCATCTCCCTATTCAACTCTGCATAGATATATCACACATGTGTGTAACCTCGTAAGGTGAAATAGAGCTTGTGCACCCATAGTGAAGGTGGTAAGGCTTCCTACCCCTCTATCCAAAGTATCTCACACTACTGAACATGGTGTTGAACATGGTCTTTACCGTGAAATTCATAGATCTGAGTAGGCACATTTCTCTAGAGAAATCTATGAGAGAAGTCATTTCTCACTTCTCGCCACTCCAAAATATTAACTTTCTAAACCATCCACTAGTGTGCTTCCGACCCACACAATGGATAAACTAGCATATTCCTTCTTTCCACTTGATCTATCCACTAAAATTCCATGGAGCACAGGAATACTTCAGGATTTCCTTTGCCAGTGTACCTTGGTACCTTATTCTTTGCCTAAATGCCTAACATAACATGGCTGATTACACGTGTAATTGCACTTCTCACTTCATGCCCAACCATTTCATAAGTGCCATGTGCCCAATTGTCACATGCAAAACTTGTTGTATCACTCATGGATTGTGCATCATCCAAGTGTAGAACTCCTTCCTTTGATGGCTCTAGAACTTCCGGATTTCTAATGGTGCACACATAGATTTAGTTTATGTCTTCTTCACTTAAAGGCTAAATATAAGTTACAAATTTTTCATCTATCAAAGAAATGATGACGCGCTCTTCCTTATTCCCAAAACTTATATATCCCTTCTTGAAGTGTAGGTTATCCTTGTTAGCATAACACCAAGGGAGCACAAGTAATGCTAGAAAAGCTGTCAACCTCTGCAATTTCCAAGACTTCAAATTCCCCAGTAAACTTGCACCCCTATATAGTAATTGTAGCATCCTTTAAGACTCCAATTGGCGTGGCTTTAGTCATGTTTTCCATAAAACAACACATGTGAAGATGGTTGTAATGGTGGTCTCCCCATCGATTCCATGCATCTAATGTGAGTAAATTCACCCGCACTTGTGTTGATAAAAATGTTACTCAAAATCCATCCATAAACAACAAAATTTAGATTAATCACCTTGTTATTATTCAAACTATGAGGAGGTAGGTTAGCATGTAGGGTCTGTCTTTTGCACTCAACTCTAGTGTGCGGGGTTATTCCCTTAACCATTCCCCCAACAAAGGAATGATGTTCTCCTATCACAGCATCTTGCAAACCTCCTTTAAGTCATCCATATATGTCCGAGGGAGCTCAACTTCTTTCTTCGGCTCTAAATTTCGTGACTGTTATTTCAAACACTATATCTCACCCTGTAAATTCCTAATCACCTCCATGGTTTCTTGGAAAACCTCCTTCGATTCATGGGTGCGGATAATTTACATGTAGTACCTCCTCCTTTGTAATAATACATTTTTACTTTGGAACTTCCTAGCGCAAGACAATCTCGATGTGTGTACTAACCAAAACAAGCACCAAATTAGGATCTAGCATTAACTTTGACATTTATTGATCTTCCACAACTCGGTGCACTCTAACCATTCTTTGGCCCTTGTCCTATTTTTGATTTTTTCTCAAATGCTTATATAAGTTTGGGCATTGTTCATAGTTATGGTTCTTTCCGCATAAAAATAAAAAATAATATTTCGAAGGTACTCATGCTTATAATGATCTAGAGATATGCATGTATAACATGTCCCATGGGGGAACTCACTTCTTCTACCCCTACATCCTCTACCTCTACCTCGGCCTCCATCGAAGTGCCATTCATTATAATTATGCTCATGATGCTCACCTTATTCCTTTAAATTATTTGCAACACTTGGTATGGTGTACACCAAGATCAATCACATTATGATTCTACTCAATTAACCTATAATTCTTAGTATCATGGGTGGTAGACTTACAAATCTTACGGTAACATTACACATTTTTTATTATCACACATTACAACAATGGGTGCCTACTTAAATCATGATCGAAGTGACATATTTCACACCCAACAACATGACACACACTTTGATTTTTTAGGACAACTATCCTTAGTATTTCCTTCTACTTCACAATTTGTACACCAAATTCCAATGTGTGTCTCATGAAGCTGAATTAGCGAGAAAATTTTTCTAACTATTTAGCTATAGTTATAATCGAGCCTCTAAAAATGGGCTAAATCCAAAGATTGTCTACACTCCTAATTGCTTCAAAGTGTAGATATGCTTCAAGTGCCTCACACAGGTCTGTATAAGTCTTGTGTGAGAGTGCCCTTCTAAATGGTGTGATCAGTCCTCCAACAAACCATTGAGCATGTTGACTTAGGTGAATGTCATAAGATAACTTGGAAAAATGGTTTTTAATCGGGCATCATACTCCCTAACACTTTCAATTCTGCCCTACTTGATGTATTTCAATGCGTTAATGCTCTTCTACTCAAACTCATGTATGTGAATATTTGCTAAGAAAACATCATACAACGCGGTATAATCTACATAAGTTTGGTTCATATCATATTTCACATACCTGACCATGTGTGTGCCCTTACAAGGTAGTTGCAAACTAGATTGCCTTACGTTCTAGGGTTGTAATCCCCTTCGTGTGCCATAGGATCTCACACATATGCATGTGCTCAGCTACATCTTCTATTCCTTTGTATTCTAGAAGACAAAGAGACATTTCCATGTAGATTTGTTGGGGCTGGTGTGGACATTGTCCACCTAATCCGAACTTATATTTCCTCCACCTCTAGAACCACCAGAACCACTAGATCCCAAGCCACCTGATCCTCTTCATCCACCCTACGGCGGGAAATGAACAAGAGGATGCACTGCCTTGTGCTCCAACAGTTGTGCTAAATATAACTCCCATAGTTTGTAAATTTGTGCTAATTCCGGACATTATGTTAATGTTCTATGCACCCACATTCTATGTTGAATACGTGCTTTAGAAAAGATACCTCTAATCGGACCTCCAAATAACACAAACAATGACTCGCTTTGCCATAGATAAATAAGTTTCCAGATTAACTCCTGAACTTGACTACAAATTAACTCTATTTTTCACTACTCTATTGTCACACTAGTGTACTTACCGATGACTATTGTAGAAAGCGGAAAACAAAGTACAAGGGCTAGGTCACCGGGTAGGATCACATGCACGCCCTCGGTTCTTCTAGCCTCCATTGACGTACTCTCATTTAAGGTTGTAAAGGTTTCTCTATCATTTTTTCCCAAATGGGAGAATTCCAAATGCTTTGGCTCCACGTCTTCTACGTGAGCTCCAAATCCTTCACGATTCATCTCTATCCGTAACACCATTCTCTCTAAAATTTCATGCTACTTCTCCAAATACCTCTCATGCACCTCATTGAACTCAAGCCACCTTTCTTCTCTCTCGCCTTTCTACTACTAGGTCCGCCATCTTAACCATACATGCTTCTACCCCCACACGTTATAGGGTTTAACTAGCCACACGGCGCTCTTCCAAATCCAAGGTCACGATCAAGATCTTAATCACTAAAGGAATACCATGCAAACACGATCCTCTAGGTTGGTGCAAGAACTATAACTTAGCCACCTCTAGACGGGAATATGTATAAATTGTGTACTCTAAAATATATCTATTCAAAACATGACTCCACCAATTATCTACAGTGTGCATCCTAGTCATATCGGCAAAGATCATGTAAATCCTAAAATTTTTACTACGTCCAAAAAAATTGTTTGAAACCTCTATTTATCTTTGATGCATAAGCAACCAACCACTCATACAGATCTATAGGAAATATACAAAAGAACGTCTCATACATGACTCATGATAAAGATTTTGTTCCATCCACGTACGTTCATTAAACTCGGGTTTAGTGCTAAATCTCACGAGCATGCTCTTCCTTTAAATTGTCTAACCACTCCTCAATATCGGCTATAGTCACTGTACATCTTCATCATGCAACATCCTAGCAAAAACTGAAAAAGATGTCTCGACAATGGAACCAAAATGTAGTCTAAATTTTACCCACAAAATCCCAAGGCATGCTAGTGAAATAATTGGTGAGAATCATATCGAAAATGTGCACCAAGATGAATTTGCAATCTAAAGGAAATGTAATAGCTCCAGCGTAATCACAAGGAGGAATCGATCAATCAATGGAAGAACTTGCAAAACAGAACAAAGCTGTCACATAGAGAAAGATAATGGAGTGTCTTGGCATACTCATAAATGTCAAATGAAGGGATACATATAGGGTGATGAGTAACCATAGTGCATGACACACAAGCAAACCCTAAACCTAACCCATGTGAGATGACCCTCCATATGTGAGTGGAGGAAAAAAATGATCCCACACACCAACACCCCCCTTCATCAAAGTTGGGGTAGCGGTATGATGATTCAAACAGAAAAACAAGACACTCCTAAACAACTAAGAAATATGTGTTAGTGGGGCTTGTCAACTAAAGGCCTAATAAGGTTCCCATATACAAACAACATCTTCCTAGAAGAAGAATAGAAGGACTATATAGCCCAAAGAATATCAGAACTGTATAAGACCTCACCCCAAGAAGAGTCCGCAAGTGAAGAAACTTCACTTCAGTGAAGGGCTTGGTGAATATATTTGCAATCTGATCAGCTTTTTGAATGTACTGAATGTCGATGATACCATCATGAATAATCTCTCGTATAAAGTGCATATGGATCTCAATGTGCTTCATCCACTGATGTTGAATTGGATTTCTACAAATTGAGATAGTGCTCTTGTTATTAGAATAGATAATGGTAGGCCACCGAAAGTGCCAAACTCTGTTAGAATACCCTATAGCCAAATAGCCTATGTGGCAGCGTTAACTACTCCTCTGTATTCTACCTCTGTAGAAGATATTGTAATTGCATTCTACTTCTTGCTAGACCAACTTATAGGACCTGAACTAAGAGAGAAACTGTGGCCAGAGGTAGATTTCCGATGATCTAATTCACTGGCCTAGTCAGAATCTGTGAGCCCAATCAATTCAATATCCACCCCTCCAAAATAGTGAATGCCATCAGTATAGGTGCCACGAACATAATGAAGGATCCACTTAGCTATTTTCCAATGCAGCTCATGTGGTTCCTACATGAATCTGGACATGATCCTAATAGCATAAGATAAATCCAGTCAAGTGTGAGTCAAGTAAATCAAGCTCCCCACCAACTGTCAATAAAGGGTACCATCAACCAAGGGAGTAGAGCAATCAGAAACCAACTTTACCCCGGAAAGAAAAGGAGTAGGAGAAGACTTGTAATCAGACATTTGAAAATGAGCAAGCAAGTCAAGAGCATACTTAGGCTGCGAAATCAAAATTCTTGAGTTAGATTGTGAAATCTGGATCACAAGAAATTAATGAAGTAGACCTAAGTCTATCATGGAAAACCTATTTGCCAAGGTGATCTTCACATAATCAATGATAGAGGAAGAGTTTCTTGTGATCAACAAGTCATCAACATAGAGAACAAGAATTAGTATGGAGTCATCTTGCTATAGAATATAAACATTTGAATCAGAGTGACACCTAGTAAACCCGATGTAAGTAAAAAGGAGTCCATCTTGGCATACCAAGCCCGAGGGGCTTGTTTAAGGCCATAAAGAGACTTCTTTAACTTACAAATGAGGGAGGGATCATGGACATAACCCAGAGGTTGTTCCATGTATATATCTTCCTCTAGGTCACCATGAAGGAAGGCACTCTTAATGTCCATTTGATGGACTTTCCATCTATTTGCTACGGAAATGGAAAGGGTCAGTCGAATAGAAGTCATCTTCACAACCAGAACAAAGGTTTCAATATAATCAGCCCCAACTATCTGGGAGAAACCCTTAGCTACTAATCATGCTTTAAAATTTTTGACATCTCCATCTACTCCATACTTTTTCAGAACACCCACTTACACCAAATGATTTTTCTTCCTTTCGGAAGAGGGGTGAGATCCCAAGTATTGTTCTTCATGAGAGAGGAATACTCCTCATCCATGGCAAAATCCCACTCAGGAATACTAGAAGCCTCCTGAAAATACTATGGATCAAAGGCGGGGAGAAGAAAGAGTGGGTTCCAACAAAATCTAAGCAAGTACATCTTATATCCGAAGTATCTCCAACTAAATCTCCAGCACTTTGTAAAGTTTTCCTAGCCCAAAGAGGACCAGGAGGATCAAGCTCTGAGTCAAAAGATTCATCACTTGAGTGAGAAGGGACATATTCCTCATCATCACTACCATCATAATTGAAAGACTCAAGGCTCTGATGGTCAGGAGGATCAGGAAGAGGAGCACACTCAACAACATCATCATCTGATGAGTCAGAATCCAAATTAGTAAGCTGAAGAACCTCAGTAGGTATAGAAGTAGAAGTTGAAGAAGACTCGTCAAACTTAACACTTCTCTCAATATAAAGTTCATGAGAAGTAGGATTCAACAATTGATATCCCTTCACGCTATCAGAATACCCTACAAAGATACAAGGTTTGGATTGTGGTTCCAATTCCTTGCATTTCTTCTTAGGAATCGAACCATAGCCTTAGATCGAAGACTTGAAAGTGCTCAACATCGGGCTTACATCAAAACCAGGCTTCAAAGGGTGTCATTCCTCTTACTACCTTGTGTGGAACACGGTTCTGAATATAATTAGCATAATTCACTTGCTTCATCCCAATACTGCAGAGGAAGAGACTTCGAATGAATCATACAAGTGGCCATCTCCTTAAGAGTATAGTTCTTTCTTTCTACTACTCCATTCCGTGAAGGGCTATATGAAACTGTATGGTGTAAGGAGATCCCTTCAGAAGTACAAAAATCCATGAACCTATTATTTACATATTCACCCCTATTATAGGTTCAAAGAACCTTAATAGATTGTTTTGCTTGTTTCTCAGCAAGAGCCTTAAAGTCCTGAAAATGTTCAAAGACTTCATACTTAAGCTTAATAAAATATACCCAAGTATATCATGAATAGTCATCAATGAAGGTCAGCACATAAAGAGCTCTAGTAAACAAAGGAGATGGAAATGGACCAGAAATATCGATGTGAATAAGATCCAAAGGATGAGTAGCTCTCTAGGCTTTTCCTTTGTCAAAGTTATTTTCAGGATGCTTTCAAGGGTATAATCCTCACAAAGACCCTTAGAAAACTTGACACGAGGTAACCCATTGACCATTTCATTTTGGCTCAATTGTTCAAGGTAGCGATAATTTAGATGTCTGAAACGCTCATGTCATAGCTTACTAACCTCATTTGCATGAGTGAGCAAGGCAGTGGGCGTAGAATCATAAGTAAAGTGGGAAAAGGTATACAACCGTGAATGGTGATCCATCTTTCCCTCAACCACTGTAGTGTCATCATTAAGCTCACGAATAATCACCGAGTTAGGACCAAATTCCACTCGCATTTCTTCACCAAGGTGAGTAATTTGGTAAACTGATAGGATATTGGTAGAGATATTAAGAACACTTGACACTTGGTTGAATGTTCCCCATCCATCTCTACCAATCCGCTACTAGAAGCCCGACTTTGTCATGTCATTACCCATCTGATTTGGGACATGCCACAAGGCTCGATGTTGGAGAACTCAACATGCGAAGAAGCCATATGGTGCGAGGCATGAAATCTATAATCCACGTTGATGAAGGAGAAAAATTGGCTACAAGGGCCTTTCATTTCTTCTTATCAGATTTAGAACCTTTTGTAGTAGAAGACTCGGCCTTTGGAGCATTTTATTTGATAGACTAAGGAACACCTATTCGATTTTTCTCGAAGTAAATGATTAAGGTGATCAATTTGTTTTCTCATACACATATGATCTTTATGACTAGGCTTCTTACAATAGGAGCACAAATACTTGTCTTTCTATGCTCTAGGCTCAGAAGTTGAAGTGTTTGTGTTAAATTTAGTTTTGGTCTTGGTTTCCTTCTTAGGTTGATCCTTTTTTATTTCTTCTTTTCAGTCTTCTTTTCCTTACTAGTACTTGCTACAAGGGCATGTGACTTGGACTTGAGAGACACCATTTGAATGAGTTTTTCCTGTTCTCGAATTAGTTGGGACAAAAATAGTCAAAGGAGGGCATATTCCAATCCTTTCCCAAGGTAGCTTTTGTGGTGTAAAAATTTGACACAAAGACAAAATCTTCAGACCTAACTTAGAGAGAATTGACAAGATCGGTTGAGAATATTTCTTCTCTACTTGACATTCCTTTAACAACAATCTAGTATGGATAAACTTAGAGAAGAATGCTTGTAGGTTTTCAAAATCACTAGGATTTAACCCTAGTAGTTCATTTTCCAACTCATTCACTCTCATGTCATCTTGTTGTCCAAACATTCCATCTAATTTTTTCCATGTAAAATTAGGTGTTTTGGACGACTCAATGTGGAAGAGCAAGTCAGAAGAAGCGGACATGCAAAGAAGACCTAAAGCTTCATCACTACGGTTTAACCACTTAAATTGTTCGTGGTCGTCATCTAGTTCAGTCTCAGTTCCCATGGTGATGCGGAATAACCCTTTACCCCTTAGTTTCATAATTATTTTTGATCTCCATTCAAATAATTTGAACGGCATAAGCAAAGGAATTGAAAGTGCATCCATAGTGAAGAGAGAGAAAGAATGCAGAAAAGAAACACAAGAATCATAACCACCCAAGACAATATAATAACCCCCCTACTTTTGGCACTTTATATTTTAGTGCATTGAATACAATCGGGTCCAAGCATGTGTCTTGAAACACTTGGTAACTCACCTTGTAATCAGCATAATAACACGCAAGAGAGGAGACCACAATCATGTTTTGTGGAGCGCAAGAAAGTGACACCGTACATAAGCACAATTGCAAAAAACTAGGAAGGAGGTGAAATCAAATCCTGGTTGTGAGAAAAAGCGTCTCACGTCACAAAGGATACCCCTTACTACAAACTGTGGCGGATGCGCTCACTAGTCACAAGCAATAATAAGGGTAAAATACAATGTTTTGAACTCAAGATGAGTCCCAAAAGATCTTTAAAATGCCAGAAAAGCACATGGAAGACAAATAGGATCTCGGAGTGTTACTGCACACTTGAGCGCACGATTAGTAAAAAAATAAACAATAATGCTTAAAAATTATCGTTTTAGAAACGTCCAGTTTAGCTAATTTTAGAGCTTTTGGAGTTTTTTTTTTTAAACGATAAAAAAAGGTTAATTTAAAAGATGATTTTAAAATTATTTACTAATCGAAAAAGAAGGTTAGATTTGAAATTAATAAAACTAGATTTAATATAATTAAATCTAATTAATTTCAATAATAAAAAACTAATTAAGATTTAATTAAATCCTAATTAAATATTTTAAATACTTTCCTTTTTAAAGAAAGTCAAATTTTCCCACTTACAATTTAAAATTTCCGGATAAGACCTAATAAGATATTAAAGAAACTTACTAAGATCTAGTAAGATCTATTAAATTTAAAAGAAATTAATTTCTATTAATATATATTAATAGAAATAGAAAGAAAACTTATGGATGGAAAAAGTGCCCACCAAAATGAAAGGAAATTAAACTTACCAAAAAAATGTAACAAACTTACCGTAAATTTTACCAAAAGGCACGCACCAAATGAATTTTTAATAAACTTACCAAAAAATGAGTTGGCTTTTTGCATGGAGTTGGCTTTTTGCATGTAATGGCTTTGGAGGGAGGATCTGCGGTGGCTAAGTGTTGAAGACTATCATTGGGAGGGGACGTCTCGGGAGGAGATCGCAAATGGCTGTTGTTGGAGACTATCATTGGTGTTAGAGACTCATTGCGCAGCAACCAACAACAAACAAAAACAACTACTTCTTGGCCATGCGAGATCACTACGGGAGGGCGATCTCACGGCACGAAAAAGAGTAGCGAGAGAGCGAGACACGGTAGACCACGCAAGGAGAACACAGGACCACTATTTGTAAAGAGGAGAAGCACGGTTTGCAAGCTTAAAAAATTGCAAATACCAATACAACCACTAATTTTAAATCGGATCTCGTAAAAAGCACCATGTAAACACCAAAAAGGAGATATAACAAAATTTCCAGTTTAATAAAAAAATTAAAAAACCAGAATAAAGAACCTCCTTTTTTGGCTGATCTACTAAATTTAGCTACAGCTAGCTAAATGTAGCTACAAAACCCTTGAAAACTCGAGGAGATCTGCACATGCACGAAGAACACAGCAAAACTAAAAAATTTCCAAGAACAACTTGTTAAATAACGTTAGCAATAAATTTCCAAAATCTAATGATCAAAAAAATTTACACGAGGAGTAAAAAATAACGAAACCACGAGTAATCACAACTCAGATGATGAATACACGATTACGATCTCACTCTGCTACCATGAAAGATTTTTGAGAATCATATCAAAAATTATGCACCACAATGAAGTTGCACTCTAAAGGAAATGTAATAGCTCTAGCGTAATCACAAGGAAGAATCAATCAATCAATGGAAGAACTTGCGTAACAGAACAAAGCTTACACATAGAGAAAGACAACGAAGTGTCTTGGCATACTCATAAATGTCAAATAAAGGGATACATATAGGGTGTTGAGTAACCCTAGTTCATGACACACAAGCAAACCCTAAACCTAACCCTAAACCTAACCCATGTGAGTGGAGGACACATAGGATCCCACACACCAACATCTAGCACATCACTCACCATATCTCGAGTGCTCACCCGAAGCGTGCAAGGGTACGGGTTCCTCTTTTATGTTAGCTTGCTCAAGAAGTTAGCATGAACATACAAGTATTCCAGTTCCATAATAGACAATTAAGTATATTACAGAACATAAACTAGATCTAGGTCTCAACTACTATGCATGAATGATTAAACAAGAACCATAATCAGATTTAACATATAAGATCCATTCTCGTTATGTCAATCACCAATATCTAGCCAAAAATATCCATTATATTAATTGTTGTAAAACACGAAAGCTTCATACACAAATAGTATAGTCACCATTAGTCATGTGCACTTGTAAACTCGTAACATAACACTAACAATAATTTGGATCCCTTAAATGTGCAAATCAATACATATTTATAGGTCGTGGGGACTTTCCCTTCACTACCCATGCACCTTTCAAAAATAAGCTACATGCTAATAATAACCATGCACCCTTACATGATAAATACAAAATCATGCAAGCTCGCTAATAATACAACTACAGTCTAATCCTATTAATAACCTCAATAATACACATGTCGATTGATCTTCTACTTATCCAAAATAGTCTTTCCATGCTCTTCAAGTCTTCTACAAAACATTCTCTCTGCACTTCATGTTTATACTTAGCCTCATACTTGCTAAACAATTAAGTCTTGACTTTGTGCTTTCTTGGGCTCACCCTATGCCTGCACCCCAATCCTTCAGCGCCTTTCATACTTAGACTACATTCTATCATCCCAACATGTCTTATCGGTAACACTAACCTGAAATAAATGATACAACATGTCAAATGAAATAACAACTAAATAAAACAACATACAATTATCAAACTAATGCCAAGTGTTTGTTACCTTTTCTTGTTTCCTTCTACCCAACAAGTCTCTTTGTCTCCATAGAAGTTGACTCAAGGGAATGTCATCATCCTACACACACCATCAAAGTAAAGAGTTAATATACACACAATTAAACAAAAACTAAATTAAATATAAGAATTAAAGTCCAATGAATACGTACGCACGGCATCCTCTGCAGGAGGTCAATATTCCAATTAGTTGCACCACCCTCTTCTCTCTCTTCCTATTCATGAAATAATATTAAGTTAGTAATTTTCAACCATACATAATACATAATAGATTATACTAATCATAAATTTGCCTTATTATTGAACTTTAACCGGTCCTTTCTTTCTTTTTCTCTCAACCACCTCTCCTTTCGCGCCTCTCACCTCCTCTCGAATCATATGTGTGCATTTCATTTTCCATCTCCCTCTTTCCACCTGTGCTCAACTCTTCAAAATGATTTTCACATTCCCTTTTACAAACTTTATCGACAACCCACCTCTCCCTTTTATATTCCACTTTTACAAAATATATAAGGACTCGAGATAGGCAACAAAGGCCACTGCAAGCATCCCCACTACAATCATGTTTTTAAACTCGTTTGAGTCATGATGTGTTGCTTTCCATTGTTCATACCTCCGTTGTTCAAGTTCTTCTAGTTGGTGGTCAACATCATCCCACCATGCAAGGACATTTTTGGATAAACTAGGTCAATTTCCATCTAGAGGTGGGTGTACGACAAGGGTGAACTTATGGTATTGCCCAAAGTAGTCTCTCCATCAAATTGCAGGGATTTTTTCATCGATCCATTTTCCAGTGACTACATTTTTCCTAGTGAGCCATGATTCCATGATAAAATGAACAACCATGTCGACGTAACCAACATATTGTCCACCTTTATACCTCTATGTGACCATTCTCCATTGTAGATTCAAAATGTCAACCATTTTGCACTATTTGATATAATAGAGAATGGCGGTGACAGGGTTGCATAATTTTTGAAATTTATGGAAGCATTGTAAATTAACTTCCATTATTGGGATGCTACATAAGAGCACCCACATTTTCCATTTCCAATCATCCATCTGCATAATATTTAACAAACAAATCCATACAAACACCATACGCATATGTATAAATAGATTTTCATATTCATATACTAAAATACCACTGCAAACAAAGAACATATTATTTATATATACAAACACTATTTTTCATATATTAAATGTTGGTTTTATCACATCAACCCACATATCTATCTTTATTATATATTAGATTCAAAACATCGACTAACAATATTTTTTTACTATAAATATTGTATTTATCATATCAAACTTTATAATATAAAAATTTAAATAAAATAATATAATAGTAATTAACGAAATATTTATAGACTAAATGAAATATTTGATTACATTTCTTATCTGGACACTTTTTGCATTCCATTCCACAATCACTAAATCTTAGCCATGAACAATCAATTAAAATCATAATGATGATCAACGCTTTTTCATTATATAATAATAATTAATTTATTCAAAAAAGTTAATATTAAAAATAAAAATTCCCTATTATCTACTTGGTACCCTTACCAAAATTATTAAATATAATAATATTTTATATTCAAAACAATCTTTTACATTACTTACTTTGTATTTCACATTTACATTAATAATATTTTATATTCAAATAAATCACATTGCTTACTTTGTATTTCACTCTTTTACATGGAAATTGCTAAAACATCTACTGAATACAATTAAATATATTTAATTTCAACTACAATATCTTCAATCGAAATACACACCTACATAGCACTTGTTAAATATATAGTGTAACATTTTAATCTATCATATTAAATGATAGGAATATTTTATAGAACTATGAGACACCCATTCTTGAGTCTAAACATATACATTAAATAAATAAAAATTTAACAAATGTATGTAATGTTATAAAGTGTTCAGTACTACATAGTTACCAACCTTGTAAAATTAATTAAGGAATCATAAGTCAATTGTTTGGGTGCTTAGAGCTAAGGAAATTTCGAGGAAAACTTGTCTTAACATAAATTTAACAATACATGAAAGGAATCAAAACAGAGTCACCGGGCCTATAAGTAATAGAGGTGGAAAACCTAATTACGACACATAATAGAGTTTTTAGTACAATGTAAAAGATTCATTTTCAAAGAGATAATGGTGTCTTTCAAAGAAGGGATAAGGGGTGAAGCCATAAAACTAGACACAAGTTTGTAAAAGTTTGAAACATTTGTTTTCAAATTAAAAAACCATTAACAAAAATCTTTAAAAATAATATTAATATGAATTATTTTTTCGATTACAATAGTAATATATTATATTTAATATATTAATAGTAAATATATTATATAAGGCTCACTCGCATTCGGGTTGTAAAATCAAGTGTTTCCTGATTCTTATTTAGGAATGCCTCTAATCCACAAGAAGCCTGATTCCTCTGTCTGGAATGCCCTGCTAGAAAGAATCAATAAGAAACTTTCATCTTGGAAAGGCCTCCTCCTCTCTCAGGTGGGTAAGATCCAACTCCTTTTCGAGCTCTCTTCAAGGAGTTCCCATTTTCATTATGTCTCTCTTCAAGCTCCCGACCAAAATTATTGATGCTCTAGAAAAAATTCAGAAGAGATTTCTCTGGGCTGGAGCCTCGGAAAAGTTTAAATTCCCTCTGGTGGCACGGACAAGGTCACTAGGCCAAAGATGTGTGGGGGTCTGGGTCTAAAAAGTTTACCTATCATGAACAAAGCTTTGGTTGCTAAAGCTGGTTGGAGAATTGCTAGAGAGGAAGGATTGTGGATTGATATTATAAAATAGAATCATGACTATTGAAAATCTTATAAAAAGAGGAATGCAAATCCCTAATAGGTGTATACTTTGCTGGAGAGGGGAAGAGAATGTGAATCATCTTTTATTGCACTATCCTTTCTCTAAAGGTGTCTTCTCACTGATTTCGAAACTTTTCAACATGCAATGGATTTTGCCTTCAAAGATTGAGGATTATTGCACCCAATGGGAGAGCCCATTTATATTTCCTTATCTGGCCTAGGCATGGAAGATTGCACTGCCTCATCTCTTATGGGGTCTGTGGAAAACAAGGAATGATAGTGTTTTTAGAGACCAGAAACCTCTGATTGGGGTGGCTAAAAGGAGAATTCATGCTGCCATTAAGGAAAATCTCAAACTATTTAAAGGAAAATCAAAAAATCCCTATCCGAAATGGGAACAGGAAGTCTTGCATAATTTCGTTTATAGTCATGTCAAGAGCAAAAGCCCAAGTAAGAATGTAAGTTGGATTAGACCTTTGGGAAACATGATCAAGATCAATTTTGATGGGGCCTCAAAGGGGAACCCTGGTCAAGCTGGGGGTGGGGCATCTTAAGGAATAGTGAGGGTGATTGGTTATTTGTCTATGTTGGACCCCTGGGTAAGCAGACTAATAACATGGCTGAAGCTAGAGCCCTCCTTTGGGGTATTTTGGTCGCTAAGGAAAAAGGTCTTAAGGACATTCAGATTGAAGGTGATTCCTTAATTGTTATAAATGCTCTTCTCAATAGAAGTAAGATCAACTGGCCGATAAAAAATATCATTCAAGATATCAAGGAATTGCTAAAGTTTTTGACAAGATATCTATCAATCATACTTTGAGGCAAGGAAATAAATGTGTGGACAAGATGGCCAATGTGGGAGTCCTTTGTAATGAATACAAAATTTGGTGCAAAGGGGAGAGATTACCCTCTAATATTAATGATGAAATCATTAAGGATAAAAGGCACTAAGTTTCATGATGCCGGCACGAGCGGGGGCAAGTATTTCAGGTACCAAGATAGTTTATACAAAAATCACTATTTTAGTTCAAACTCGGATAGGGAGATCAGTTTTTGGATTGCTAAAAGCTTTAGCTAAACAGTAACCTTGATAAAGTGTACATGGGAGGCGACAGATTCGTGTGCAACCTACCCGGTCAGAACATGGAAGAGAGCAACAAGGATCTGTGGAACAAGCTTAAAGTGGGTGGATTTAGTAATTTTATTGCTAAATTACATGGTCATGACCCTACTCTATCCAAGGATTTTGGCCAAGCATGGAAAGAAAGGGTTTTACTGTCTACGGTGTGGAGGTCAAGGTCTCGGAGGCCAATCTTGCTAAGGTGACAGAAATGAAGATGGATGGTTTAAAAATCTACAAGGAAAGAACCCGCAGAGACCTTAAGATTGAGAATTTTTTTATTGGCAAGGAGACTTGTTTTTTCTTCACTGATGGCATTGCACGCTCATGTATTCCTGGAATCTAGAAGGATGTCTGCCTTCAAGCTATGAATTATATCACACTGGAAGGTAAGTATAGAAAAATCTATACCCATCATATGACCTTCCTTAAAATGTTCTATCATAATTTTATGGTCGGTATTCCCTTTTTTCTGGCTACCTCTCTTTTGAATTCGCTGATGGCATTCCAGAACAAGATAGTTGAGATGCCCTTTCATGAGGGCCTAATTCTTCTTCTGTTTAAGAATGGCAAGCCGGTCCTGGATCACCCTTTGGTCATGACCCTGGAGGAGCAAGACGAGGAGGATAACATTACTCTGGTGGAATGTATTATTAAGATGAAAGAGGGTAAAAGTATCCCCAAGGGGGATGGAAATGACAAAGACAATAAGGAGGGAGGTGTTGGGGAAGCTAGTGCTTCCAGGAAGAATGATTGTGTGGGTGATCCCATTGTTTTCAAAGAATGGAATAGGAAGATGGTGTACTTAGAGGGGGTCCTCAAAGCTATGGAGGACACGAACGAGGGGCAAAGGGAATCCATCTTGAATATCATTAACATTTTAAAGAAGATGGTGGTAGACCAGGTCCAGATTAAACACCAAATGAAGGATCGGAGACTCAGGTCAAAGTGCTTCTGGATAGAGTGGAGGAGATCGAAGGAGAAAAGAAAAGGAGGAGATTCAACCTCCACATCGTTGCACTCGAGAGGAGGAATATATGGTGTTGTTTTTTGGTTTCCTAGTCGATTTATTCTTTGGTATGGGACCTCTGGTGGTTTTCTGTCTGTCATGGAGGTTTTGTAGGTCTTTGATTGTGTTGCAGACTTTGGGCGAACTGTGATGCCCTATTTTTTCTATCTTTTTGTCCTTTTGGGGGTCCAAATCCTGCGTTGTAAGAGTTAAGCCTATTTAACTCACTTTTTTGTGACCCTTATCTAGATTTGTCTTTCTTGTTTGTTATTGTTTATGTTCCTCTCTTGTTCTGGCCCCTGGGATCTGATCCCTATTTTTTGCCTTATCTAATAAAAAATTGTAAATTGACAATTTAAATAGGAACATATATATTTTTATTTGTTTTACAATTAATATAGACATTTCAATTTTATTTTTTATTTTTTTATATTTAAGGTGGGTTGAAGGGACCCGTTCCCTATTTACAAGAGGAGGCATAGCCTCAGATAAGTCCATACAAACATCCACAAAAACTAGGTGGCATACTAACAAAAACCACATTTTATTCTATAACTATACCTAAAACCCGAATTATACTTACGGGCCTACATGACAGAAAGGTTAACACCCAAATTGGGCACATCCACTACCAGCTCAAGCATGCCAATAGACCCTTCATCCACCAAGCCAAAGCATTGATCTAGCCATGCCAAAGGTAACCAAAGGCATCACCCGCAGAGGAACGCAGCTCGGCCCAGAAAGACGGAACAGAACCAGCGGAGCCCCAAGAGCTTTGACATTGGGCAGCTGTATACAAATACGGCCCGAATTTTTATCCTTGGCGTAGGAGGAGAGGGACTCAGCAAACTCCAGAAGACTTTGAAGCGGTGCTCAAGATCTAGGAAGGCCGAGGCAGCACCAGACGATGAGCCCGGGGTGACATCCTGAGCAGACCATGAAACCATGTTGAGATTAGCCACCTCCAAAGCAAGGTTTCTGCAGAAGGTTGGGCATAACCAGTGGGCCGTGACATTAACCACCTCCGCCTTCGAAGGATGCAAAACTAGCAGATTTTCCACAAAAAGGAGGCAATGCCACTATTTACCCTTGGCCATCCCTCCATATTTAGAAAATCCTACCCCAAGACCAATTTGATCACCTCCAGGTCCTCTGCACAAGAGATGAGGAAAATCTTCCATGCCTGCCATCTCAGTAACCCTATTTCTAAAAGCCATTTCCCTCACATCACAAGAAAGAGCCAGCACAAGAGCCTGAGGGAGTGCCATCTCACATAACAGCAGAAAAAAGGAGGGAGATGTGTAATACTGCCACCCAAACTGACTTAAATAAGTTCCTTACGCTTCACACGTGGGGAAGTTGTTATTGAAATCATGTTGGGCAGAATCCCTCAAGGTAATCATATGAAATCCCTCCCACGTAGAGTAATTATTTGCCACCCTCTCCCCACATGCCTGATCGACACCTTTATTTGCTAACCAGTCAAAGACACTGATTACCTTCTCGGTAAATGTGCTTAATACTCCAATTTTTGAATTTAGACAACGACCATAGAATCTTCTAAACTTCGATATCCAGCTTCCATGACAAAGCTCTTTTTTTAATGATGGCATTAATGATTATCATGGAGTCCCCTTCAATTTCCATATTTTCAATTTTAAGGGAGGTAGCGAGAAGTAAGCCCAAACCAAGGGCTTGCACCTCAGCAGCATTACACGTACCCACCTTGAGCTTGTAGGAAGCAAGCCTAAAACCAATTTACTAGAGGAGTTACGAATGATACATCCAACACCTGAGCCCCCGGATTGCCCCTAGAAGCCCCATCAAAATTTAATTTTAAAAACCCACAAGAAGGGGGAGCCCAAACAGTGTTTCTTCTAGCCAGGGAGGAGGACATGTTAGACTTCATAGCCCCATCCATAGGCTTGATTATCAATGGCCAACTTCTTTCCAAAGTAGTCTATCTTGGGAAGTAAAAGGATAGGATATCAACCAATTAGCAGACACTGCTTCGGAGATAGCTCTTTCCAACCGTAGGAGAACCGATTTCACTAAACCAAATTCCTCAACGAAAATGTGGATTTTTCTTGTTAATACCTCCACTATCTACCCAAAAATATTTTGACCAGTTGAACCGAGAATAACCACCTCTATCACTACTTCTTCCATAACCCTTAGCACCGCTCAACATACACCCTTACCCATAGCCCAACATACATCTAAATCCAAACCCACACCTACATCATCTTCCTTGACTAAACCTATCACTACCTTAGGGGTCACCCCAACCACCAGCCTTACTCATCCACCTATCAAACTAGATTTAGCTACATCCTCCAAAGTCAACACCACACCTACTCCGGCACCCAAATAGAAGAACCAAACCCATAGAACTCATACCCTGGTTGCGCCAATCATACCTGCATCACCTTCACCCTTTCTATCTGTTTTAGGACCTCAACCTCCCAACATGATCAAGAAATCTCCACCCGTCAATAAACCAAAAACACAACAGCCCATTCCTTCCTCGCATACCTCTAACATACCCATGCACCCGACATGACTTACACCCACACCTACAGATCTTTACCACCCATACCTCCAATACCCTCAACAACTTATTCATTACCCACTACATTTCAATCTCTGTCCCTCACACCCCCGCATGACCCGCATCATCTACCTTCACAAGACCTTCGTTATCTCGGTGGGTAACTCACCCTCTTCCCCATCGCTTTTTCCTCTAGATCTCGTACACCCATATCACCTTTACCCAAGAAAGTACATCACAAAAACAAAATCCGTTGCCCTCCAATAAGGTAGTCAAAACAACCATACACCCTCTTGCCCGTTCATCTACCATACCCCTACCCAAACAAACACGACCAACACCCAAGACCACTCCAACACCCAAAACCATGGCTCGACCCACTCCCCCTCCTGTAAGGACCGTTCCTCAATAATCAGATGCACCTACACCCAAACCCACTTTCACTTCCCATTGTGATCCACTAGCAGAGTCCTATGCCAAAATTTTGACCAACCTCCTTGAGACTTTTGTCATTACATTACCACCGCTCAGACCCTATGACCCCCTCAACCCCAAGCCAAAAGGGTTTGATGACACTAAAATTTGTGCCTACCATCATGTGCCAGGCACGATGTGGAGAACTACATCGGCCTAAGGTCCCTTTTCACCAAGACTATGTAGGCAACACTCGAGAGCATGGGGCCCTTGGGGGTTAGCTCGACCACTCTCTACCCTAACTAATTCATCTTTCATTTTCCTCAAATCACATTCTACCCTACTTAGTTTCCTTTTTATATCTAAAAGCTGGAAATTAAACCTAACAAATAACAAGTTGATTAACATTTTCATCATCATCACAACATACATTTATTATTACTACCATTTCTCTACCATCATCATGCATATATTATAAAACATTTTAAACAGGACCCATATCATCATTCATTGCACAAATTCAAGAACCACAACTTCAACTAATTTAAACACAACCATGTCTAACCAAGCCCGACTCAACCATGCCTAAGACTGAATCAACCATTCCTAACCAAACCTGATGAATCCATGCCTAAACCAACCTCGACTCAACCATGCCTAACCAAACCTGACTCGATCCATGCCTAAACCAACCTAACTCCATCATGCCTAACTCACCTAGTTTCCATCCATATCACAACAAAAAATTAAAAGTCTCATCAAAACACCAACAAATCAAGCATCTCATGTATCTCATCATATAAATAGATATGTGTGTCTCAATACAATATGCACAAATATCCCATCATGTCTATCTCAAAATCTTCAAAGACGTAGGCCAATAATCAATACAAAATGTCATCGGCACACAAGCCGGTCTCATATACAATAAAATAATAAAACAATACAAAATATGTTCAGCGTGCAGGCAGGTATATGCTCAAAATATACAAAAACTCTCATACATCCTCACTCTCTTCGACACGTAGGTTGGTACGTGATCAAAAATTTAGCAACCTCTCGGCACGCAGGCTGGTATATATCAAAACTCAAAACTATGTCAAA
The DNA here is from genome assembly GCA_018340775.1 of Taxus wallichiana var. yunnanensis. Classification (NCBI taxonomy): domain Eukaryota; kingdom Viridiplantae; phylum Streptophyta; class Pinopsida; order Cupressales; family Taxaceae; genus Taxus; species Taxus wallichiana. The sequence continues at coordinate 507,242,930 of CM031236.1, read as the reverse complement.
AATCAGGAGCCATAAATCAGGCACCCTCTCGGTGGGCATCCACCATATCGGTATCACCTGTCCCCTCAACCTCCTCAGCCCCTGTCTAGTGAGCGATAAAGCATCTCCCCACCCATCATAGGTGGTGGTTAGGTCCCTACTGGTGCATCACCTTTTTCTCTCTCTCGCGTCGTTTTCCAAATTCACAAGATGATAAATGAATAACAAAAAACGTGGATTTTTTGTTTTTATAATAAACCCAACCTAACCGACGTTGGTTCTACTTCACGGCATCAATCTTATACCCTACCTTACCATGGTCAGTTACACTCTACCGGCATCGGTTACCCTTGACCAGCATCAGTCACCCACTCTTGCACATTGCCCTAAATTTTACATTATTACCCGCCCATCACTTATTTTTCCCACCTAACCTTTACCCCGACCATTCCCCTCACCCTCTACCCCTCATCATTTATTACCCACCCATGTCCTCCTTTGGGGACTCGTTATTTTACCCATACCTTGGCCCTACTAGTGTCATGACCTAGATTCTTGAACCTGGAACATCGCTAGTGACCTTTGACCCCATGTGTTAGCTATACCTTGTGACACTGTTACCTGTGTTGATTGACCTAATGACCTTACCTTGCCTCTTGCCATGACCATTTATCATGACCCTACCTTTGGTGTACTGGAACACACCTAAATGTTTTTACACCTAACCTGCGTCGTGTTTCCTGACCATATCCTATACCTTGGATACCGGAATCACTTCAACATTGTTTGGATAAACCTATCGACCTTAGACAATGTAGAGTTTTCCGCTCTTCAACTCCGGTGTTGTCTTGTAGTTTATACGTGTGTGTGTGTTTGACTGTTACTACCTTTGACCCTGACCCATTACCTAGATTACCTGAGTAAACCTTACTCCTTTTTCCCCTGTTACCCACCTTCCTTTTCATCACATTTACCTTTTATAAAACCACTCACCAATTATGCCTTCTGCCTCGTCAATTCCTGGTTTGAGGGGGATCACCTCCATCCACACATGGGGAAACCACATCTTATTTTTGTCAGCGTCACTTACCAATACAAGCTACACAACAAAAAGGGGCAAAATGTAGACACCAAAATTGGGTCACACTCCCCTTGGTCCCTCAATAAATAAATACCTTGAACACATCCACCTAGCCATGGCCCCCTTCACCTCACTATAATATTAATTTAATTATTTAAATTAAATTAATTTATCATCCTCACTATATTTATTATTTAAATATTCTAATTGGGATAATTTCCACATATCCACCTCACCTAGACACCTAATCAAGTCACCTCACCCTAAGATATATTCTTAGTAAGTTTCCATAACTAAGACTTACTCAAACCCTAAAAATCAATGCCTACATTCCCTCTAACCACATTCCCACATGCTTAAAAGAAGCTTCTAGTCTAATCCACAAGTGAATGACACGAGATCCCAGAAAATCAAGGGGATTTGCCTAGTTTAGTAAACCTAGAAAATTCCACCCTAACCGACACCAGTTACCCTTAACCACCACCGGTTAAGCTAGAACCGTCGTCAACCACCTTTTAACCCCCAAAACAACCTTATTTTTGAGGTTGGAAAAAGGTTGGCAGATTCCTGAGAGATATCACATCTTTTGAGAACAATTTTCCGTGAGAACACACATGCAAGGAAGGAGATCAAGCATTTTCTCTTGCACAGACATCCAAAGATTCATCCAAAGAACCACCCAGATAGATTTGATCCAATCAGGCAAGAAGGAGAGCACATGCAACCCATGCAAGAGCTCCCCAACATTTGGTGAGCCCTTGCAACATTCAACCTCTTATCAACACCTTCATTCCTCACTCACAGATAGCCAGAGCCAAATTCCAAGTAAGTAGAACATTTTACTCCTCTAGTTCATTCATTTTATTGTATTTTCATCCTTTATCCTCCCAGCCACCCATTGACCTCCATTAATACTCACTCCTCCATACCCCCATTAAAACCTCTCCAAATCCCATCCAAACAACTTAATACCTCATTTCGACCAGCCTAGTCCTTTATGCAATCATAAGGAGGTCTAAAGCTCATTGCGGGACATTCCCAATATTCAACAAGAAGCAAGCACCGGTTCTCCCCAACCACCGTCGGTCACCCTTAACTGGCATCGGTCTCTGTATTTACCAATACAACCTGCAACGATAATCTACCTACCTATTTCCACATCACCCTTAATCACTCGTGACTTGCCTAAGACCTCATCGGACTGCAGAGACCCGTAACTAGCCAGATTACTTGACCTTCGGATATTATTTTAACCTAGCTGTTAGATTAGATCTTTCTTATTGTGTTTTGAATGAGATACCTAAATCATTTTAATTACAATAGAATTTACTTTATTACCAAAGCATTAAATTATTTTAAACAAAGATTGGACGACACCCATCTAGGAAGTATCACACTTCCCGAATCTAGCACACACTAGGGAGTTCATTGCATATACTATTTAACTCTTTCTGGTGGTCTTGTGATCCATTTCAGGTAGTTCCTCCTAGCCAAAATGAAGCTTTCATGATCAACTCTGGATTCGAAGTCATACATGCACAACAACCTATCAACCAACATTTCAACAAGTATTCCTCCTACATCCGTTACCCTATCTGTTTTGTCATTTTCAAAGAAACATCTAAGAATCAAGTGAAACATTTTTGCATGACCGGTGGGACCCATCTGGGGTTCCTTGCATTTTATTCATTCCTAGGAAAATTTGTGTGTTTGTTTCCCTTCTGAAAAGCATACACATTAATTTTCTTCCTTGGTAACCTTCTTTTTCTTTCTATTTGCTCTAAAAGAAACCTTTCTTTTGGTGTACTTTAAAGGAACCATTTCTTCTTGTTTTCTGCATTTTAGTGAAAGAGCATCCCTCTCCCTCTTCATCTATTTATGTCATCGAATTCCATATTTCGATTTGGGCTTAAAAATCATTGCATTTCATTTTGATTTTCTACATTAGCTCACATTAATTGAGGGCAACCTATACGCTGGAAGTCATTCCCAGCTAATGGTTGACAAATGAATCATAGAAAGCACATCTCTCTCTCTCTCGAGTCTTACCAAGTTACACAAATTCAAAACAAATACATATTGTTAAACAACATCCTTCCCGGGAATGCATGTCAACGATCACACCGATCAGAGGATTGGCAGGTACTCCCCAATTCACTGCTCTATCGAGTCATACTTCAGAGCAAAGACCACCCCCACCATAACATACCTAAAACCTCACCTTTTAGATCTCCTTCTTTATAGGAACCCATCCTCACCAAAAAACTCTATTCTACAGTTCATGATTTAGTGCTTAAATAGCATAAGTTAAACAAACATAATAGAAAAGGCACTCTTAGGATCGCATTTTTCTTACTGTTTCTACTTGGCTTGCATTTTGAGGTGAGAGGTCATGTTCTTCATTTTTCCGGTTTCTCCTTGCATGCTCCTTATCATAGTTGGTGTATTCCAGCTTCATCTGAGTGTTCCTGGACCATATTCTCATCATTATTAGCATTCTGGGTTTGATTCCACATCATATTTTAATTCACAACCACTTTTCTTCATCATTGTTTCAATTTCACAGTAACCAGTGTTGGTCTAGTGACCATCATCGTTACCCGACGACCGCGTCATTATACCCAACCGGCATCGATTCACTATCATTTTGGTTAACCTACCCAAAAGAACATCTATTCATCTTCTTTGACTATTCAGAGTCCCCTATCACTATTATCATTCTCATTGACCTTGTAAATCTCATCAGTATTTAGCATACCTATCAAATTTGGCCTTATACCTTGTTATTGACCCACTTTCCATTTTCAATAGTGACCATGACTACGGTTACCGTGACCTAAAGCATCATTTACCCTAACCAACATCGATTAGCCTGTTTCATTTCGCTACCATTTTAGCCCCAATTCACCCACCACCGTCTATTTATTATGTATGTACGTGTTGTGTTTCGGTGTCACTTATAAATAGTAGTCTTATGACGTTAGTACTGTTCACATGGTACCGACGCATCGACAAGAAAGCACCGTCATATTCCACGCTAGTTGTCAACCCCTTCCACCTAGCCATTCACCACCTTCCATTTTATCACCTATCATGGATCCTATCCAACCTATCACTATCGCTACCAGAGATGAGGAGTTCACACGACTCCTTAACCAAGACCCTGCTGCCTTGTAGTTTTATCTTTCGCACTCATCCACTCGAGATTCCATGACTCGGTTGATATACGGCATGCCCGTATCTATCCCCCCGACACTCACTCCTACTTTTTCTCTAGCCCCTGTTAACCCGTGTTGCCTACATCTACCTTACCCCAGTCATTTCATAGCTAGGTCCTATACCCACTATGACTGCCACATCTACTACATCCATTGCACCCACCACATCCACCATACCTTTGACAACCACCCAAAACACAACCTCATCCACCCCTATTGTCTCACATATACCCGTAGCTACACAACCACCTCCCATGTTGGTGACCCCTACCCCTTTTCAAAACGTGGTCCTTTCTATTCCACAATCGTTGGCCCCCATTGCCACTAGGGTCACCACGACCCTTCCACCTCCATATACGTCTTATCGTGAACCCTCTATTTCATATGTTATTCATTATGGGTACATACCCCTATTTCATTACCTTCTTCTCAATCCACCTACATGGCACCGCCATATCGGAATGTCACCCTCGTCATATGCCCAACATCAACCCTCTTACACTACACGGGAGGCACCCAACCATCACATCCTACCAACGACCTAATCAAATTAATGATGGACAAGATGCGGACATCAAAGGCATCAATTTACGGCTCCCGCAACACTCTCACCTATGATGAGATTTGTAACGAGCCTATCCACCCGTCCATTCCAATCCATCCATACCCCATGCATTGGGAAATTCCTAAATTCAATTGTTTCAATAGCGAGGAAGACTCAGAATAAGCATTTACAATCGTTCAAACATGGGTGTTACCTAATCACCCACGATGATGCTTTTCTCTTGAGGACCTTTCCCATGTCTTTGACTGGACCTACGTTAGATTGGTATAGTGGGTTACCTAGACACTCTATATTTTCATTTAATCAGGTAGCCCAAGCCTTCTTGGATCACTTCTCCATCAATATCATTAAGAAGGTTACCATGACTGACCTATACTCCACGCATCAAGTATGATGACGAATCTATCGCAGATTTTATCGCTCACTGGCATAGCCTGATCAATCAACTCACATTCCAACTACCACAAACAAAACTCATCAAGCTCTTCACGCAGGCTTGTGCTAGACATATATCACCGACCTTGAAGGTCCAGACTTTCTGAACATTCTACAAAACATTCACCATGGCATGAAAGTTAGAGATTCGAGGCCATCGAAGAGAAGAAAATCCAATTACGCAATAAGAATTCGGCATTCAAGTCGAATGATACCTCTTCTTCTTCCAAACCACAGAAAAATTATTCAAAGGCCAAGGGGAACACTAACCCAGTGGTACTCAAAGCTGGCCTAGCTCATCCATCAAATCAGGCTAGCCCATCATCTAATCTCTCACCCATTCAAACAAGAACAACGGAAATACACCCCAATTGGGGAGCCTTATTCTTCTATCTTAGAAAATCTTATCAAAGCTGGGGCCATCACCCTTCCTCCTATAAAACCACACATTGGTTTTGACCTGCTCTCCCCATGCCCACATGGTATAAAGAACACGACTTCTATAATTATCATCGAGTAAAGGGTCACAAAGTGACGACAATTGCATCACTTTCAAAAACATTGTCCAAGAAATGCTTGAGAAAGGTGAGTTAACCATGGATAATCCTAATGCACCTACCAATCAAAACCTACACATCTTCAAGAAACCCTTTCCCAATCATGCCCCTTCGTCTGATCAAACTGGTGAGACCTCAACTCATGATAGCCATACCCACGAGGTCCACGCTATTTTCAATGACACACCCATTGCTTCCCAATTACCTCATATTCCTTCCATAGAGGAAATTCTAGCCCAAAGTCCTCCTACATTGGAACCTACCTCACCTATTCCTCCACCCATATAGGAACACATTTCACCTCCTTCCTCACCTTTGGAGGATCCTTCCACTAATATCGAGACCATTTCACCTTTGGCTTCTCCACCTAGGGAACCATCACCCACAATACTTCTTCAGTCCATGGAGGAGCACCCATCACCTCCTCCACCCACAGAGGAGCACCCATCATCTCCTCCACCTACAGAGGAACACCCATTTTCTCCTCCACCAATCACAGATCCAGTAGAGATATCATTACCTCTAGGAAAACATTCTCCATCAGCTACCCAAGATCCCACAGACCTACTTTCAGCTCTCTTACCCACAGAAGCCAAAGAAAGAAAATTCCCCATCCCTAAGACACATTTTATGGGAATTACCATTAGGTCCTCATCAACCTTACCCACAAAGTGCAATTCTCACACTTGGCCGATCACTTTGATTATGTGGATAGAGCCTTATTGTGGGGGCACCTTCTACTTCCCGCCTCAATGCAAATACGGATGTCGCTTGTTGATACCACCACTATCTACCCAAAAATATTTCGACCGGTTGAACCGAGCACAACCACCTTTATCACTACTTCTTCCATAACTCTTATCACCACTCAACATACACCCTTATCCATATCCCAACATACATCTAAATCCAAACCCACACCTACATCATCCTCCTCAACTAAACCTATCACTACCTTAGGGGTCACCCCAACCACTAGCCTTACTCATCCACCTAGCAAACCAAATTTAGCTACATCCTCCAAATTCAACACCACACCTACTCGGCACCCAAACAAAATAACCAAACCCATAGAATTCATACCAGGCTATGCCAATCATACCTGCATCACCTTCACCCTTTCTGTCTGTTTTAGGACCTCAACCTCCTAACATGGTCAAGAAATCTCCATCCGTCAATAAACCAAAAACATAACAGCCCATTCCTTCCTCGCATACCTCTAACATACCCAAGAGCCTAACACGACTTACACCCACACCTACAGCATCTTTACCACCATACCTCCAATACCCTCAGCAACTTTTTCATTACCCACTACACTTCGGTCTCTATCCCTCACACCCCCGCACAACCCGCATCATCTACCTTCACAAAGCACCTCCGTTATCCCCGTGGGTAACTTGCCCTCTTCCCCATCCACTTTTCCCTCTAGATCTCGTACACCCATATCACCTTTACCCAAGAAAGTATAACCCAAAAAAAAAATCACTACCCTCCAATAAGGTAGTCAAAACAACCATACACCCTCCTACCCGTTCATCTATCATACCCCTACCCAAACAAACACGACCAACACCCAAGACCACTCCAACACCCAAAACCATGGCTCGACCCACTCCCCCTCCTACAAGGACCATTCCTCAACAATCAGATGCACCTACACCCAAACCCACTTTCACTTCCCATTGCGATCCACTAGCGAGGTCCTATGCCAAAATTTTAACCAACCTCTTGAGACTTTTTTCATTACATTGCAACCACTCGGACCTTAGGAACCCCTCAAACCCAAGCCAAAAGGGTTTGATGACACTAAAATTTGTGCCTACCATCATGTGCCAAGGCACGATGTGGAGAACTACATCGGTATGAGGTCCCTTTTCACCTAGGAACTATGTAGGCAAAGCACTCGAGGGCATGTGGCCCTTGGGGGTTAGCTCACCACTCTCTACCCTATCTAATTCATCTTTCATTTTCCTCAAATCACATTCTACCCTACTTAGTTTCCTTTTTATATCTAAAAATTGGAAATTAAACCAAACAAACAACAAGTTGATTAACATTTTTATCATCATCACAACATACATTTATTATGACTACCATTTCTCTACCATCATCATGCATATATTATAAAACATTTTAAACATGACCCATATCATCATTCATTGCTCAAATTCATGAATCACAACTTCAACTAATTTAAACACAACCATGCCTAACCAAACCTAACTCAACCATGCCTAACTAAACCTCGACTCAATCTATGAATAAAACAACTCGACTCAATCCATGCCTAAACCAACCTGACTCCATCATGCCTAACTCACCTAGTTTTTCGTCCATATCACAACAAAAATTAAAAGTCTCATCAAAACACCAACAAATCAAGCATCTCATGTATCTCATCATATAAATAGATATGTGTGTCTCAATACAATATGCACAAATATCCCATCATGTCTATCTCAAAATCTTTGGCACACAGGCCGATACTCAATACAAAATGTCATCGGCACGCAGGCCGATCTCATATACAATAAAATAATAAAACAATACAAAATCTCTTCGGCACGCAGGCTGGTATATGCTCAAAATATACAAAAACTCTCATACATCCTCACTCTCTTCAGCACGCAGGCCAGTATGTGATCAAAAATATAATAACCTCTCGAATGTAGGCCGGTATATATCAAAAACTCAAAAATATGTCAAAAATTAGGAGCCATATATCAGGCACCCTCTCGGCGGACATCCTCCATATCGGTATCACATGTCCCCTCAGCCTCCTCGGCCCCTGTCTGGCGACCTGCTAACATCTCCCCACCCATCATAGGTGGTGGTTGGGTCCCTACTGGCACATCACCTAGAGCTGGTCTCGTGAGTTGGTGGCCTCTCCCTAGATCCTGTCTCAGAGCTCGATGGCCCCCTGTCCTCTCTACACTGTAAGTGTGGGATCTCGTCCTCTCACTCGAGGATTGTTGTGCCTTGTACTCTCCATAGGATAGAAATTCTATCCCGGCCGCCATCAACTGGTCTTGGTAGTATCTGGCCTCGCATAGGGCATCCTGTAACCTAGATATGGGCATGGTCTGTGGTGGCCCCACAGCCTCGGCCCCTATACCTATCTGTCAGACCTGTCCCACCCTTGCATGTGAACTAGGACCTTGTCTCGGTGCTCGTGGTGGTTCCATCACCTACCCTCAGTACTCGTATTTGGGCCTATAAGGCCCAAATTTGTGCTGTGTTATGACCAATCGACCTATGACCTTGTCACACGGTGCTCGTAGGGCAGCCACTCGACCATCATCTCCATCTCCATCTCCATCCCCACCTGGGCCATCTGGGCTTGAAGACTAGCCACATGTGCATGTAACTCGGCCACCTATGCCTCTCGAGGTGGCAAGTTGTGTCTGCACTATACCCAAGTGGGTAATCGTAGTCACCACCTACCCCTCGTAGGGCGTCCCTCTCGCTTTGTGATGGTGGCTAGATCTAACTACCCTGACCTAGGTGGTATTGCTTGTAAATGATCCACCCACCACTATCTATATCTCGTAGATATAATCCGAGCATCATCAATCTACCACCCACTACCTTCTCCTCCTACCCTATAGGCATTGTCTTTTGTGGTAGAGGTAAGGGCCTCTCCACGTCGTCTCTCCTGTACTATGGGAAGGGCGGAGGTATGTCCTATAGCAGCCCAAACCGCCACCTAACTCTGTCAATTGGGATCATCTCATGCTCCCGCATGGCGACCTTGTATCCATCTCAATAGCTGGAGCTCAGCTAGCTCATCACGCATATGCATATATGATAGGATCGCATACTGACCTCCATATGATGTCCACTCCGGACAACCCCTCCCTAAAAATAGGCCACATCATGTGTGGGCCTGTCTAATATCCGCTCTCCAATAGCCGACACCCATCACCTATACCCCACTCGTACAAAGCCTAGTGGAAAGGCATCAGCCTGGGGCATACCCACTGGATGCACACAGACAATTTGCTCATATGCCCGGAGTGAAGTCGAAAGGTACAACACAAAGTTGAACCTATGCGGCCGCCCATACACCCACATCTCTCTCGTATAGTTGCACCGGGAATGTTGGTGCCAGTGCAAAGCAGTCTCGGTCTATCATCATGTCGTGTTATACCCCATCAATGATCGAGGAAACCACCCACCCTCTACATCCGGCGGTCTGCAAAGCAGCCACTTTGCCTCCATCAATAGAACTACTAGCCTCGTCTCCTCCAGATGGGCTAGGTACATCTCTCCAAAGTGCACGTTGGCAATATAGAATGTCATCTCGGCCATACCCTCTCCAAACACCATCAGCATCAGCTCCTTCAAGGCCTCAGAGGAGATCAAATAGACCTATGTACCCAATATAGGTAGCTGCAAAATCCTAAACACATCCTTCAGGGTGACCGTAATCTCACCCATCGGTAGGTGGAATGTGTTGGTAGTAGAATCCCATCTATCAATGAGAGTGACCATCAAGCTTGGCTGCCGGACTACATGTCGGTAGCATCGGACCCCACTCAAGCCCACCTCCTCCACATGTCGTAACTCCTCAGGGGTCACTACGCCTGTGAACTATCACGAGCAGGAGGGTAGAACCTTGTCCCGCATGTGTAGCTGATCTCTCCCCTGCATCCAATACAAACAATGAATAAATCTACATTTTTCGGACCCATACTCACCCACTATCCTTTTCTAGCACCCTATTTTACCCCTACCCATCTCAACCACCCAACTTGTGGCACTTTTTTGCCCCTTGATCCCCAAACCCCAACCGACATCGGTTCTCTAACTGACCCCAGTCACCCCTAAACTAGCATCGGTCACCTGTTTCATGACCGATGCAGTTTAACCCATCCGATCTTTGGCTCAACCCAACCGATGTCGGTCACCGCCGCAGCAAAAACCGCAACCCCCAAACCCTCCCTTCTCAAAACTTACCTCTTCTGACACTTCTACCCACCCAATATTACCTACAACTCCCCTACACCTCATCCACTCCCCTATTCTCCCACTTATCTCTCTCACCACTCCTATTTTACCCAATTTACCCTCCCATTTCCAAATTTTATTTTCCCCCACCCAAAATAAAAAACAAAAACCCAATTTGAAAAATCACCTAATCTATCTAACAAAATACAAACAAGAGTTGGACGCTTACCTCATCATGTTGTCATCATCGTGGTGGCACATCCAGCCATGTCTTCGATACGCACTAATGGAATTTGTGAATCTAAGGCAAAGAAGGCCCTTCTAACTGGATGGTGTGATAGATCGATCGGCAAGGATGACTACTCGAAGGCTCCAATCAATATCGAGCTCTGGCGTGATTCGATCTATGGGTTGTGGAATACGTGGAAAATGACCTGGGATAGTTTCGTGTACGTCTCCAGATAAGGTCATATGGTGGATGGTGAATACAATTGACTCTACGGACGATTCTCTGGCCTAGTCCAAAATTCTCTAGCTTTGTTAGCCGCTATATCTAGTAAGGACAATTGTTCGATGATGATGGGTGGAAGTGGAGTGGATTGGAATACTAGTGTGCGTAGGCCAGTGTTTATATCTGATTGACTTATGGATTCGTTAGGCTGTGGGATTTGTGGATCACAACCGTAGACTCTTGGTTGTTGCGGTCCTGTTATGGTCATGTACGAAATCAAGTCCTAATCCCTAGTATCCAATAATCATACGCTTTCTCAGCTTCTATGTTTAGGACCAATAATCGCGTGATTTCTCGGAATATCTCATGTGCGTTCGTGCAACTTGGATCTTAAACTAGTATCTATGTCTGTGAGAGTGTCTCCTGCATCTGGCTGTGGGACCAAAGGATCACAACCAAAGGTTTGTTCTCTTTCGAACCCTTCTACAGTCATGTGAATGTTTGCCTAGGGTAATCTGTAGTTTGGTTGATTTGACCAAAACGTGTGTGCTTGGTCGTCTTCTATATTTAACCCTCTCAACTGAGAACTGATCAGTTGTCAAATTTGTTGTTATTTGGAAGACTTGTATTCTAAGGTTCTGGTCTATGTCAACTATTACTGTGAAAAGGTTGGGTTGAGGCACGATTGGCTCAAATACGTATTGCCTGGGCTCCCGGGGTCCCGTGATTGTCATACAAAACAAAATGTAAATCTAACTATAACAAAGCAAATTTTAACTATGTGGGATAAAAAAATATATAACTTCTATTTTTTTGTATTTAACTTTCTAAGAAAAGTAGCTATTTAAACGTATCTAGAAATAACAACTAAATAACAATTTAAAACAAACAAAATAACCGAGTGTAGTTATTTTTCTGTGTAATTTGTAGATCTATTCTAAACAATGAAATAACTTGCTTAATCTATTTGTGAGATTCTCGATCCTACCTCGAAGTGAGGAGTGAATCATAGTTTCTCGTAAACTATCAATCCCACAGCCTTCCCGCAATATCGAGAATAGAATTTATCGAAATGAAGCAATTAACTACTTTATTTGATATGATTCTAACTAGAACTTTGAAATTTAAAACCTGGATTCCGCAGAACAGTGGCGAATCCGATGGTGTGTGTGATCTTGTCCCCTCAGCGTGATCTCCTAATTCTTTCGTGTTCACGTGGATCCGTAAAAGTGTGTAATGCTAACATCATGGAAGTAGATTTTGGGACAAAGGCAACGTAGAATGCAGACCGAATATAATGCGAGTAGGAGAGGGATAGCGCAAGAGTACAGAGCTTGGCTTATGCAATTCCTAGCGGGATTTATTGCGAGTCATGCAACATAAAGCGTCCAGAACCTGAAACTATCCTTCTTGAGGAGCAAAACCTACAACTTTAATGGCTTCCTAAGCTATTCTACTCCAATGGATTGGATAAAACAACAACACTGCTTGCACAAGCTGGATATGTGGCTTACCAACAGCTGAACAATGCTAACTAAGCATGCAAAGAATTAAAACTATGGCTTCTAAACAAAATAAAAGATTGAACTATGAAAATGAAAGCATGAAAGTGAAACTTGAGGGGCAGACCATTTGTTTGAGCACAAGCCATTTATTTATAGCTTTCATTCACCCAAAGATCAAAACCAAACCGAACTCTAAAACTATAAACAATGGCCAAACACTATTCCAGGGACCAAAAACATAAATGCAAGCCCAAGTCGGCAAGGAAAAGCAGTGAAACATTGATCTTTACGTGAGTCGCGTCAAAACTCTCGGAAAATGCGTAAAGGACCGCCGCTCCGAGGGGGCGGTTACAGACCGCCACCTGATCGTGGCGGGTCACAAGACCGCCCCCATGCAGGCGGGCGGCGGTTTCCATCAAGAGAAAAAGGCCAAGAAAAGAGGGGAAAAGGAAAACAAAGGACGCGGGGGCTAAGCGGGGCATGCGGGATGTTAACGCATACTCCGAGAGCTTTTCCGGATCCCGAACACCTTACGAGGAGACCTGTATCATCATTGGGGCACTTGTTACATTGTTCCAGCAGTACAGTACCTTACAATTTTGGGTACATACATATTGCCCCCTCAGAGAAGCGTTTTAGCCATGAAGAGGCGTAAAACGGTGGGTCCGAGTATGGCAGTCCCGAAATGGGAAGTTAGAAGTTATACCTGACACGTCCGTGTGTTGAAATGACGCCATCCAAAATTCCCGCTACCTGCAAAATGAAAAGAGAACTCAAGTGCAGATAGATACAATAGTTCAAAAAATAAACGCTAAGAATAACAGGGAATGAGAACGTACCATTTGTGTGGGGATAGGAACTTACCTCCATCAGCGCTCCAAACCTGTGAAAAGTTATTTTAAAACGAAACAGAGTGCCATATATATGAAAGTGGGCCCATTTTCCTATTCATTTGTGCGAGTCGATTTGATTGATTTTGAGCTCTGGGACCCACGGTGACGGTTTCTTGCGTGAGTAGAGTCGAAACGTCCGCAGCGAGATCGTGATCATGCCTCCACGTGCGGAACACCGACCTCAGCGATCACAGGTTAGTTTTCTTCAGTTTATTGTTTTTCCCCCTTAATTTTGAAATGCTAAATACTCTGTAATGGGGGGGTAATTTTTGAAAATGCTAGGTTCAAAAGGTCCACCTAGGGGGGGCGCCTACTGGGTAGGCTTTGTTTTTAGTTAAAATGGTCTTTTCTGGCACTTTTTAGGCCTTTTTAGGTTAAAAGCCCACGTGGGTTTTCAGACCACGACCGCCGCCCGCTGTGGTGGTGGCGGTTACATGACCGCCGCCCCTGCTCGTGGTGGTGGCGGTTACACGACCGCCACCTTTAAGGTGGCGGCAGCATAAAACCGCCTCCCGCTCGGGTGGCGGTTTTGCACAGAATGCAAAAGGAACTGATATTTGAGGTTGCATTTATATTTTTAGCATTTCTACGTGTTTTTATGACTTTCTCAGTATTGTTCGGATGCTAACTTACTTTGTTTTGTGTGTTTTTGGGTGTATGCAGGCGAGAGAGGAGTACATCCGATGGAGCAGAGAGAGGGAGTGTGATTGGCTCCCAGGGGTATTAGATGCCCTTTCACAGGATGAGGAGGACACACTTCAGAGGGCTGGCATATTGCGCATATCGCGCGTGCCCCATGTTGCACCATCTAGTCACATCCTTTGTGACTTATTCTCTTACTGGGATGCAGATCGGAACACCTTCCGATTGCCAGGGGTCCGTGGCGAGTGGACCATTACATTGGAGGACGTCTACCACATTCTGGGGGTCCCGATCATCGGGAGGTGACTCACTTTGGAGACAGCAGGCTCACGGGCACAGATTGCACAGTGGGTGACTTATATGGGAGATGCAGCCATCTCCACGGGGTCGAAGAAGGGGGTGAGAGTTCGATCCATTCCTTCTTTGCCTATCCCCATATTTCGACAGGCCATCATGGGGATCCTTGCCTCGAGATTGATCGGGGACAAGGGAGGGGACACATTGTTATACTGCTGGGCCCCTATTATCATTGCACAGATAGAGGGGCATGGCCGGATATACGCTTGGGGTACAGATATTCTTGGGACCACCTACCACGATCTATATAGGGTGGTCCATTTACAGGGGCAGTCATTGAGCCACCCGACTCTAGTCATGAGTTGGGTTTATGAGCACTTCATCCCTTATGGCAGGGGTGTGGAGGTAGCAGATCCTGGAGCTATTAGGGCAGCCAGATGGACAGACATGTCGGTGCTTAGAGCACCTCATCAGCCAGTTGCCTCCCTGACTACCGCCGATATGGAGGCGACACCATACCAGCATCATGGCCGGTATATGGGGTGAGGAGGCCCTTACCTTGATTTCCTGCTCCACCACAGGGCAGCTTATCGATCGAGTGGGACGAGTGGAGGTGCACCCCTTTGGCCGAGTTCCTCAGCAGTTTGGCCTTCCATACATGGGTATGCTTCCCCCAGTGGCACCAGTTTACAGATCAGTTCGCGAGGCCAGAGGGGGGCCTAGAGGCCGAGGTTGGACAGTGATTACTCCTGGCATTCCCATTGCAGCCAGGAGGATAGTTCGTGCTAGAGGGAGAGCCGGTGCACCTCGGGCACCTTTGCTTCAGATTGCTGCGGGTCCTGCTCATAGCAGCGATGACCCTATTGATATTGACTCCGAGTCCGAGGAGTTCACAGAGGGAGGGACAGAGGAGGAGACCGAGGACAGCGATCCTGAGTGGCATGACACTCAGGATATTATGCAGGCAGAGAGGGCTGAGCAGAGCGCAGAGAGGGATACTCTAGTTTCAGAGGAGCCACTCTCTCAAGGCCATGGTGGAGAGGATGAGTCCGTTGTGGGGCGACACGTTGCCCCGCCACAGAGCAGCCCCGGCTGGCAAAGCAGCATCCGCGGCAGTGCCGGCCCCAAATGACCCATCTGAGGCTCCGGGATCCGAGTAAGTTACCCTTTCTCCCTTTTAATGTTTATTTGTAGGCTCTCCTTAGTTGTTATTTTGTATCTTTTAGCCTCTTGCTTAGTTTCTAATTCGTTCTCTCCTTTGTTTGCAGAGACTGTTGATGAGTGGCTGGATTTGATCCGCAGGGTATGTACCGATTCCCTGATGATCCCCATGGATAGGACCGCGCAGAGCTGTCCGTGGACGCTGGGGAGCCTTCAGCAGCCGGTAGGCATACCGACATTTTTGCTCCTGTCTGGCACGTGGCCAGGATGGTGTCGACCCTCCGCACTGAGTTAGCGGGCTATAGGACGGCTGAGCGCCTTATGAGGAGCCATTCTCGTGGTGAGGCTGCGGCTGCTCCTCGAGACCCTGAGCCCTCCGTGCATTCAGAGCGCCGGCGTAGCCGGAGTCCTAGGCGTGGGCGTGCACCTTCAGAGGGGTCATAGGGATTGAGAGGCCACTTGGCTCTCGTGTATTTTGTATTATATATTCTTTTGTATATCACGGCTCTTTGAGCGTTTTGACCATGCTTAGAGCATGATGGCATTGTATATAAACATTGATCATTTATATATATGCATTTGTTTTGGATCAAAATCTTGGCACTCATGGTTTCCTTTCTATTTCCAGCTTTTCTATGTATACTACGATGTATGTTTATATGCTTTTTTAGAATGTATGCAATGGAGAACAGATGATGCAAATGTTTGTTTCTTTTTGTGTATTTCATGATGCTGATATATGTAGATGTAATGTGATTTTGAATCTTAGCTTCCGTAAGCAATTTTGGATACCTCATGTTTGTTTTGCAGAGTGATGAATACTAACCAGTATGATGAATGATTAACTTGCCCCACTCCTAACTCCACGCAACTAGTAAGATGTGAGGGCTCATCACCGAGAGCTAGAAAGGGCACAAGTTATGAGGTGTAGCTGAAATGATAGTGATGAAAGACAGACAAAGCTTTGGTGGAACCAAATAGGAAGCTACAAGCTTACTCTACCCGAGTGACTTCATAGTTTAGAATGCAACTTACTTTGTGGTTTATCTAGACTTAGATCCGTAGATGGCCACATAGTAGACAAAATCTGGGTTTTTAGGATTTTAACTCTCTTGGAATTTTGAACATCTGATTCATTTGTTTTTGACTCAAAGTTTGAATTGTTTGTTTATGACCTTTAACATTTGTTTTGTCAAGAGGACCCCCTATACTTTGCCCCATGCTACTAGTAAGAAGCGTGGGTTTATCACCATGGACAAGGTATAGGCGAGTAAGGGCATTTCCATCCTTTCCCAACCCTACGTCACTAGTAAGAGACGCAAGCTCATCACCGAAGGTTGGTGGGGCAAGGAAATGTGTAAAATTAAAATTTTCTGTTTTGATTAACGTTTGACTTGTTTATTTGAGTAAAATGTCAGTATGTGCTTATTTCCAAAGAGATATACATATGGGATAGATGTGACACCATGAAGCTTCTAGAACAGACCATAGGTAAGGCACCTATCCTAAGAAGAAATCAAAGCGAGAATAAACTTGCAGATCTTGGTATGGTTACCGTTAAGACTTCGTCATGTCTGACTTTATTTGATAAAATGATTCTGAGATGATTTGATGATATCATGAAAATGGAGAGGTATGATTAGAAATTTTATGCCAACAACACATCATGAGTTTGTAATGAATTGCTTTGAGAATAGATTCCTTGATCACCATTTATGTAAGAAACAAGTGGACAAAATGATCTTAATCTATATGAAGATGCAATGTAGATAATTATATAAGTAGTGCTAGTTGCTTATGCGTAGAACCGCTTGAGGTGCAGGGAATTGACTGTTTCACCAAATTCCTCACCTTCTAGCGTACATAAGAGGTAAGCACCATTTCCGTAGTCCTTCATGACTCGGTATGGGCCCAACCATTTGGGCCGGAATTTCCTTCCTTCGCCGGTCTTCTTGTCGATCCGGCTGTCTAGCCTTAGAACTAGATCACCTTCGTATATGTCGCGTTCATAGACCTTCTTGTTATACTGCCGGCACATTCGGTCAGCATAAGCTCTATGCCATTGTTCAACATCTAACCTAGTTTCATCTAGGCTTTCTAGTTGGGAAAGACGTGCTTCTCTGTAAGCGTCTTCATCCAGAATCCCTTGTAGTGAAATGTGGAGACTGGGTATTTCGACCTCAAGTGGGAGAACTGCTTCTGCCCCAAATACTAGCGAGAAAGGAGTTGCTCCCGTTGGTGTTCTTATTGAGGTTCGGTGGGCCCACAAGGCCGGATATAACTTCAAATGCCAATCTCGTTTGTTTTCTTTTACCGTTTTAAGGAGAATGGCTTTCAGTGTCTTGTTTGTCGCTTCAGCCTGTCCGTTGGCTTGAGGGTAATACAAGGAAGCCGTATGATGGCTTATCTTAAATTTATTGCATAGTTCGCGAACCTCTTCATTCTTAAAAGAAGTTCCATTATCAGAGATAATGATTTGCATGGATACCGTACCTGCAAATGATTTGGTTCAAAATGAACTTGGCGATTACAGAACCAGGTACAGTAGTAAGAGGCATAGCCTCTACCCATTTGGTAAAATATTCAGTGGCCGTGATTATAAAATTATGGCCATCTGTGGATGAGGGAGAGAATTTCCCTATTAAGTCTAGACCCCATGTAGAAAAGGGCCATGGAGTAGCGATTGGTTGCAGAGCTTGTGCCGGCATGTGGATCTCATGGGAGAATTCTTGGCACTTATGACACCTGCGTACAAACTCTATTGCGTCATGTTCTAGAGTGGGCCAGAAATAGCCCATTCGATGTATTTTTCGAGCGGTGGCATGGCCACCAAAGTGGCCTCCACATATTCCACTGTGAGATTCATGGAGAATCTTCTTGGATTCTTCCGTGTCGACACATCTTAGGAGCATTCCATCGAATGCTTTTCGTAGAGCACTTGCTCTATAATGACGTATTTAGCTACGATAATGCGTAACCGCCTTCTTTGTTGCGGTGTAACTCCTTCTGGGTACGTATGGTCCATGATATAATTAATGATATCCGTGTACCAAAGGCACTCAGAGATAGAGGGTCGGGTTTCGATGTAGTATACGCACTCATCTGGAAAGTCTAAATCTACTAAATCACCTCCATCTAATGGGTTGTCAGCTAACCAATCTACGATGATTTGTCCTTTAACCGACTTCTGATTTACAAATGTTAATTCGAATTCTCCCATTAAGGTTATAAAACGTCCAGCCTTTTTAGACAAGGACCCTTGTGTGAGGAAAGTTCGTAATGGTCCGTTTTTACCATGACCCTTGTTTCTTGGTTTAGCATATAATGTCTTAGGCGTTTAGTAGCAAAGACTATGGCAAGGCATTCTCGTTCTGCCTGTGTATAGCGTGTTTCATAGTCGAGCAGTGTTCGGCTGATGAAATAAATCACACGTTCTCTCTTGTCATCGTCCTCTTGGGCCAACATACAAGCTAACGAGACATTGGTAGCTCGTGAATATAAAATTAATGGGCGATCTAGCTTTGGTGGCATTAGCGTAGGTGGTGATAATAGGAAACGCTTAACTGCATCAAAGGCTTCATTACAGTCTTTGGTCCAATCAATGCTATAGTCTTTTTGAGTAAATTGTTGATTGGATGAATGGCGAAGCTTAAGTCCGGGATAAATCTCCGGATTGCACCCAGTTTTCCGAGAAATGATCTGATTCCAGATTCATTCGAAGGTGGGACCATTTCGAGGACAGCCCGAATTTTGGTTGGATCAACATCTATCCCTCGTGATGATATGATGTAACCTAGGAGCTTTCCTCCTGTTACACCAAAGACGCATTTCTCTGGATTTAGTGTGACTCTGTATTCTATTAGGCGTGAAAGAATGACGCGGAGTACTTCCGGATGGTCACAACGCTTCTTGGCCTTAGCCAATAAGTCATCTACGTAGGACTCCATGATTTTATGAATTAAATCGTGGAATATATATGTCATAGCTCGCTGGTAGGTAGCACCAGCGTTCTTGAGACCGAATGGCATAACAACGTAGCAATAGGTTCCCCAAGGAGTTATAAACGTAGTTTTAGCTTGATCTTGCTTAGATATTTTGATTTGATTGTATCCCGAGAATCCATCCATGAGAGACAAAAGTTCAAATCCATTTGATCATCAAATGACATCTATGGATGGTAATGGGAAGTCGTCCTTAGGACATGCTTTGTTGATGTCTCGAAAATCTATGCAGATGCGTATCTTTCCATTCTTCTTGAGAACGGGAACGATGTTAGATACCCATTGGGAGTAGTCGACTGGTTTGATGAATCCTACCTGGAGGAGTTTTATTACCTCCTCCTTTACCATGAGAGCTACCTTGGGCTTCATGGGTCTTGATTTTTGTTTAATTGGCTTTGCATCTGATTTAGTGACGAGGTTGTGCACCGCAATGTGGGGTGCGACTCCTGTCATCTCCTTATAATTAAATGCAAACGCCTTTTGATGTTCTTTGAGGATCCGAGTATGTATTTCTACTTCTTCTGGGGTTAACGAGGATCCTAGTTTCAATATTCTTGGTTCATCTTCTGTCCCGATGTTGACATCGATTGTTTCTTCGATCAAAGAGGCGTTACCCTCTTCGAACTCAGGTGGTGCTGGAGGTAAATCCAAATCATCCCCATTTTCTACTGCATATATGCTAGGTTCCATTTGTGAGGGAAGATCCATCACGGGATTTCCGAAGTAGGAAGACGAATGTGGAATTAAGGATAAATCTAGCATATGATAGGAGAGATGTAGTGCTGCATAGGCGTTTAAGTAATCCAAAGTAGCCGCATCACTATCAACCTGATCTAGGATGGTAGATTCACTTCCGCTTGAAAGGGGATTTGTCATTGTTTTTATCAATGGTTCATCACGAATGGACACCGTGAAATGGGTATCTTCTAACTCATTGCTTGGAGTAAAACGTGATGCTGAAGTTGCTATTGAATCGGCGAGAAGATTTTTCTCTCGCGGGATTGCTTCAATGGATATGAAGTTAAACGCCTTGCTTAAATCTAATACGGCTTTTTTGTAAAGCTGCAAGTGTTCGGCTTTGGTTTCGTATACCTCAGAAACCTGGTTTGTCACTAATTGCGAGTCTCCTAAGACTCTGAGGTTATCAATACCAATTCTTTTGGCTAAGGTGAGGCCAAGGAGGAGGGCTTCGTACTCAGCGCCATTATTTGTGCATTCAAAGTTTAGCTTAAAGGCAAATGGTAGGACTTTCTCTTCGGGCGAAGTAAGAATTATACCTGCCCCGCTCCATAACGGCATTTAGCTCCATCGAAATGGAGAGTCCAATATTTAGCCGGGAGTATAGATGTTGGGGTATCTCGTGTTTCACGCACTCTACTTCTACCATGCAGAGGTCCTCTCACTGGAAGGGAACCAACACCTAGGGAATATCCTATGCCTACCGAATCAAATGGTAAGAACATTGGTGAATCTTGTTCTATTAACTCAATGATTTTTGCAAAGAGTCCCTAATGATACCATTTCTCTAGTTTTAGCCTTATCTTTGGGGGTTGGGGTTGTTTTGGCTATGCTGATAGTTTCAAGATCCGTCGTAGGTACCAACTTTTCCTCTGGTTTTGGGTCAGTGGGTTTATTAAGTTGGTTTGTTGGAAGTTCAAATTCTGAGTGCACACCTGGTCTTTTCTTTAAATCAGCTAGGTGTAAATCGAAAGGTTTTGGATCACCTTTGGCTACAAACACCTTTCCTAGATGCAAGAATCTTACCTCTTGGAATAACGTAGAAGGGATTGCCTTCATTCGGTGTATCCATGGTCGGCCGAGTATCATATTATAATTAGTTTCCGATCTATAATATAAAACTCAGTTAGGATTGTTTTGGGTCCTAAGGTGACCGGGAGTATTATAGTTCCTATCGAAGTGGCTTTAAGGCTATCATAGCCTCTCAATGTATTTCGAGTGGTGGAACAGTTTGTTTCCCCATATCCTAGTTTTTGGAGGAAAGAGAAAGGGACTATGTTAACTGCGGCCCCATCATCAACCATTGCCCATTTTACATAGTTATTATAAACCCATACTTGTAAGTGTAAGGCTGGATCACCTTGGCGTGCAATCTCAGATCTTGTAGGCATTTTACTTATTTCGAATATGAATTCGACATCCTTGTCCGGCTGCCCTGAGGGTGGATATCAAAATCTACGTGATTTACTTGTGTTTCAGGAGGTGGAGTGATGTTAATTAGATGACCTAAACCTAATGCTTCTAAAAGAGCAGCTGTGAGTGAGTAGGAGAGTTCTTTAGTAAGTCCAAAAATGAAATGTGTGAGAAGGTTTTGTTAGGTCACTAATTAAATCATAGGCACCTACGGGTTTTTCTACTATTTGTTGACTCTTATCCGTTTCTGGCAGATGACTTGGGCTTGGTTGAGAGAAATATTCTCGTGTTCTTGTTATAGCTTCGATAGGTAGTTCAGCATCTAGTTCTACCAAACTGACTATCTTGGGTCTCGGTTGACTTCCTAACTGTGGCGCAACTGATGGATTTAGTGAAGTCGAGGCTTCATGATCATTGTTTCCCATCATTGCACTTTTGTTTGTTCCAGTTGGATTCAGCCTGTTGTTATCATGATTTGGGAGTGGATCGTTAAAGATCTTGAGGGGAGCATTCTGAGGGGAAACTGCCCCTGCGAGCGTATTTGGTGGTGGTGACACGGGATCTGCCAAAAACAAATCTGTGAAGAACTGTCTTTGTTCTTCTGGCAAACGTTGCATGAATTTATTATAGTCACGACACGTTCTAGTATCATGACCCAATTTTGTGGAAACCACAATAAGAATTGGGATTGTAATTCCTGTTTTGTTGGTTTGGTGTATATTGTGGCCTAAAATTCTGATCAAACTGTTGCCTATTAGGATTAAAATTTTGCATTTGTTTGTTTCTGGCTTTGGTTTTGATAACCAAATGAGTTTTGGCTTGGCCCTTGTATAGGATTTCACCGTTGTTGTTGTTGTTGTGGATGGTTAAAATCCACTGTATTGATTGTCGGGGTAAAGTTGTTGTTTCGTTGATTGTTTGTTTGTGATGGAGTATTGACAACATTTACCTTCTTGGGCTGGTTGGTTACTCCATCCGTTGTTACACCCCGATTTTTGTTAAGGATTTTAGGTCCTTGATTGACGTTCGTGGTGGGTAATTTGTAGTGTTCTTGATTGGAGGTGATTAACCTCCCGTTTGCTCCATATGTCTTACGACCACTATCTATCGCTGCTTGATCTATTCGAAGAGCGCTCTCAAGTACTTCATCGTAAGTTCTTAGTGGGAACTTCTGGACTTCTTCCTTCACCTCTCTGCTGAGAGAATGAAGGAATAAATCACATAGTTCCATCTGATCCATGTTTGGAGCACTTGCTGAAGAATAAAGAACTGTACGCCACCTCTGGATGAAATGGGCGACAGATTCGTTGTGTTCTTGTTTGATGTGCAAGAATTCCCTGATTCCTATTCTTAACAGTTTGTTCATGTCGAATGCCTTAATGAACTCTGATACGAGTTGTTTAAATGAATGGATGGAGGCTTCAGGTATTCTATAATACCAGTCGAGAGCAATGCCTTCCAAGGTTTTGGGGAATATTTTAGCAACAACCCCATCCCAAGGGAGTAGTTCACGTATGGCTGTAGCGTAAGCTTTGATATGCATTTGGATCTCCCTCACCTTTGTACTTGGGTAAATCGGGAAGGGGTCTTGGAAGCATGACGCTTCGTATGGCGAAGTCTAAGGGCTCTTTCAGATATTCTGAATAAGTCCCTATCGCATAGGTTTCGACCATTGATGGTGGTTGCTGAGGGAGTGGTGGTGGGATGGGTTGTTGATATGGCGCAAGTATGCGTTGGCAGGGGCATAGGGAAGTCCCTGTGTTTGAGCAAAAATGCCGGGAGAGGAGAACATATCTCCTTGTGGTGATTTGGAGTACATGTTTAAGTATGACGGGGTATTGTCTAGTAATGGATTGTTTGATACTAGACCGGGAGGAATGGTGTTAGAGATGATGGGCCTTGTTGGCATTTGTTGTGGATACTGAGGAGGCATGCCTAACGTGCCTACTCCCGTGAGGAGATCTACTGGCCAGGGTGGTATGGAGGATTGGAACTTCCTGCTTGCATGAACTGAGAATTTTGACTTGCTTGAGCAAGTTCTAACCCTCTCACTTTTTCTACTAACGTTGAAATGACTTCATTTGGTGAAGTCACGGTGCTTTGCCTTAGTGGCGTTTGTTGTATACCCTGGTGTTGTATAGGCATGTGATATCCTGCTATAAACTGATCGCTATCCTGCCAAGTTTCTCCGAGAGTATTTCCTATATGCAGTGGCATAGAGGTATTTTCTTGAAAAGAGATCTCGGGTTGTATTTGTAAACCTCCTATAGATGGGTACATACCCCGAGAGCGTTGTTCACTCCTAGGATAACGTATTGACTGTTCATCATCTAAGACAGTGTATGGGCCGATTTCTACTAATTTGTGGTCTAAGTAGCATATGAGGAGACGAACCAGATTCTCCGGTAAACATCATATTGTTCGAGCCTGAAGGCTCTGTTTGTTGTGTTCGAGGGGGTTGATCTAACTCCTCCGTTTGAAAAGACGAATTATATCTGATTCTTGGAGTTTGTGTTGACAACTGATTAGTTGAATAGTTGTCACCCCATACTGAGAGTGAGGGTGATGATTGTCTATTTTGTTGGGCGTAGTATGCCTCAAGACCCAAGAGGGGTCTGCCATATGCATCGAATCCCGACATATTCGGGGGGTATATGAATACCCGCAGAATAATGGGAAGGAGCGAAGGTGATTTGTGAAAGGCTAATGAGGCGGAGAAGATGAAAAGTAAACTAAACTTGGAAGAACACGTGATACTATGACTCCGAACGAGAAAGTAGGAAGTTTACGTCAGCTTCACTAATTTTGTTTGTTTCACGTCGGGTTCACCAATTTTGTACGCCGGAAAAGTGACAAGCGAGCGTGGGAATCTACAGGTAACTCTTCCGCGTACCCGACCTCCCGAGGTCGTGCCGAGACAGCTGGTGGGGATGGAATATGCGTGGGATGTAGACAAACTAGTTAGGCAATCTAATGTCTTCGATACGCACTAATGGAATTTGTGAATCTAAGGCAAAGAAGGCCCTTCTAACTTGGACTGGTGTGATAGATCGATCGGCAAGGATGACTGCTCGAAGGCTCCAATCAATATCAAGCTTTGGCGTGATTCGATCTATGGGTTGTGGAATACGTGGGAAATGACCTGGGATAGTTTCATGTATGTCTCCAGATAAGGTCATATGGTGGATGGTGAATACAATTGACTCTACGGACGATTCTCTGGCCTAGTCCAAAATTCTCTAGCTTCGTTAGCCGCTATATCTAGTAAGGACAATTGTTCGATGATGATGGGTGGAAGTGGAGTGGATTGGAATACTAGTGTGCGTAGGCCAGTGTTTATATCTGATTGACTTATGGATTCGTTAGGCTGTGGGACTTGTGGATCACAACCATAGACTCTTGGTTGTTGCGGTCCTGCGTTATGGTCATGTACGAAATCAAGTCCTAATCCCTAGTATCCAGTAATCGTATGCTTTCTCAGCTTCTATGTTTAGGACCAATAACTGCGTGATCTTCTCATAATATCTCACAGGTGTTCGTGCAACTTGGATTCTTAAACTAGTATCTATGTCTGTGAGAGTGTCTCCTGCATCTGGCTGTGGGACCAAAGGATCACAACCAAAGGTTTGTTCTCTTTCGAACCCTTCTACAGTCATGTGAATGTTTGCCTAGGGTAATCTGTAGTTTGGTTGATTTGACCAAAACGTGTGTGCTTGGTCGTCTTCTATATTTAACCCTCTCAACTGAGAACTGATCAGTTGTAAATCTGTTGTTGTTTGGAAGACTTGTATTCTAAGGTTCTGGTCTATGTCAACTATTGCTGTGACAAGGTTGGGTTGAGGCACGATTGGCTCAAATACGTATTCCCTGGGCTCCCGAGGTCCCGTGATTGTCATACAAAACAAAATGTAAATCTAACTGCAACAAAAAAAAATTTAACTATCTAAAACATATATAACTTCTATTTTTGTATTTAACTTTCTAAGAAGAAAAGCAGCTATTTAAACGTATCTAGAAATAACAACTAAATAACAATTTAAAACAAACAAATAACCGAGTGTAGTTATTTGTCTGTGCAATTTGTAGATCTATTCTAAACAATGAAATAACTTGCTTGATCTATTTGCGAGATTCTCGATCCTACCTCAGAAGTGAGGAGTGAATCATAGTTTCTCAGAAACTATCAATCCCCACAGCTTCCCTGGCAATATCGAGAATAGAATTTACTGAAATGAAGCAATTAACTACTTTATTTGATATGATTCTAACTAGAACTTTGAAAGTTAAAACCTGGATTCCGCAGAATAGTGGTGAATCCGATGGTGTGTGTGATCTTGTCCCCTCAGCTGTGATCTCCTCGTTCTTTCGTGTTCACGTGGATCCAGAAAAGCGTGTAATGCTAACATCACGGAAGTAGATTTTGGGACAAAGGCAGCTTAGAATGCAGACCGAATATAATGCGAGTAGGAGAGGGATAGCGCAAGAGTACAGAGCTTGGCTTATGCAATTCCTAGCGGGATTTATTATGAGTCATGCAACATAAAGCATCCAGAACCTGAAACTATCCTTCTTGAGGAGCAAAACCTGCAACTTTAATGGCTTCCTAAGCTATTCTACTCCAATGGATTGGATAAAACAACAACACTGTTTGCACAAGCTGGATATGTGGCTTACCAACAGCTGAACAATGCTAACTAAGCATGCAAAGAATTAAAACTATGGCTTCTAAACAGAATAAAAGACTGAACTATGAAAATGAAAGCATGAAAGTGAATGAGGGGCAGACCATTTGTTTGAGCACAAGCCATTTATTTATAGCTTTCATTCACCCAAAGATCAAAACCAAACTGAACTCTAAAACTATAAACAATGGCCAAACACTATTCCAGGGACCAAAAACATAAATGCAAGCCCAAGTCGGCAAGGAAAAGCTAGTGAAACGTTGATCTTTACGTGAGTCGCGTCAAAATGCTTTCTGGAAAATGCGTAAAGGACCGCCGCTCTAAGCAGGGCGGCGGCAAGCAGAGGATCGCCGCCGCCCGATCAGGGTGGCGGTCACGAGACCGCCGCCATGCAGGCGGCGGTTTCACACCAAGAGAAAAAGGCTAAGAAAAGAGGGGAAAAAGGAAAAACAAAGGACGTGGGGGCTAAGCGGGGCATGCGGGATGTTAACGCATACTCCGAGGGCTTTTCTGGATCCCGAACACCTTGCGAGGAGACTGATCATCATCGGGGCACTTGTTACATTGTTAAAAGATCTGATACGGTACCTTACAATTTGGGTACATACAGATTACCCTTGACCGGCATCGATCACCCTCTTTTGCACATTGCCCTAAATTTTACCTCATTGACCTAATGACCTTACCTTGCCTCTTTCCATGACCATTTATCCTAACCCTACCTTTGGTGTACTGGAACACACCTAAACGCGTTCCTACACCTAACATGTGTCGTGTTTCGACCATATCCTATACCCCGGATACCGGAATCACTTCAACATTGTTTACATAAACCTATCAACCTTAGACAATGTAGAGTTTTTCTTCTCTTCAACCTGGCATTGTGTCTTTGTAATTTATACATGTTTGTGCGTTTGATCGTTATTACCTGTTGTTGCAGACTCACAAAGACCCCTGACGCACATCGGGCTTCTAGGTTGATGTTTCAGCATCCAGCAGTGTGATTGAAAACATGGAAACCTCTCTCTAAGTGTGGGACTTGTGGCGAGAGAGGAATCTCCATATTAGAGGCGGGTTCCTCAAACTCCTCGATTAGATCTAATACTTGCACAACTACAGAGGTTTAGATCCTAATCCTACTCTAAATTGCAAGGAGACAAGGATAGAAGTGTAAAAATTGAAACTAACTAAAGATGGCGATGCACCAAAAGGAGTGGTGAATATTTTTGTCATGCAAATAGACACGACTCAAAGTTTACAACATAAAACATACACAGATCGATAAGATATAATTTAGGATTTGAAATGAAGCAAATAATACAAACTAAGGATCGAAAACCATTCACAAAGCTTGCATTATCATTTCGGTGTCAAAATCATCGCATTACAACCTCGAGAGAGGTAAAACTGCATTACAATCTTTGGAGAGGTCTCGATTCTTGCATCAATCACTTGCTGGAGGTGAAAGAAGAAGTTGCTATGTCCAAAAATTGTTCCCCTCCTAGAAATGAGCCAAATCTGGCTTTTACATGCATGGGTCGAGCCCAGAGACAGTAAACGTACAAAAATGTGAGAGCCCATTCCTCCTTGACTGAAAATGCATTAAATTAGCATGGGAGACCTTATAGACCCATGCCCCGACATTTCCAACCATACTTTGAGAAGAATGCGACCCATTCGCATTAAAACTAGTCGTTGAAATGTCACTTCCGGTCATGAACACACGTCAAAGCTGTTTCTTGAATTTTCTCTCTGTAAACTCGAACAGAATTAGAAATTGACCATGGAATCGTGTAGATAAATTCAATGACTTTCCAATGATATAAATAACGTGCAAATCGAGTTCGGATCAAAAGATATGATCGTTTGAAGATTTAGGGCAAAACGGCCCAAAACGGATTTTAAATTTTTTCCCACACTCTGCCACTTGGATGACACGTGTTAGGCTTTGATTCGCTGAGCAATTCTCTCTCCTCCACCTTTCCACGGGTTTTCCTTTGAAAATTTTGACTTTTATGACTTTGGAAAATTTTCCATTTTTTCCCCGCGCCCGCCACTTGGGACACGTGGCATGCATTGATTGGTCGACAGGGGCGCGGGGAAGACCTTTGCTTTTTAACTTTTGGCCAAAACTTTTGCCAAATTCTCTAACTCCTCCCTGAGCTCCACGCTTCCCTGCTCCATTGGACACGTGTCCAATTCCTATTGGCTCGGGTCAGTGCTTCAAACCTCACCCTTTGAACTTTTAGGACGTTTTCCCTTGTGACACGTGGCGTCTCCTGATTCGTCTGCGGGCCTGCTGGATTTTCGCGTCCACCGCGACCTTCTGTCCCGTATGTCCCAAAATGTCTGGGACGAAAACTTCCGATTCACCCGAAATGGGCTTCCTTGTCCCCCTTTGAAGCGAAGACACGTGGCGTAATGTGATTGGCTCTCGGATCCTTCGGCTATCCGCGTCCTCCTGTCCCAAGTGTCCCGCCCAAGTTCTCTCATACGGCCGATCCGGGCGGTTCGCGTCCTCGCGGCCCAAATGTCCCAACTGTGCCGCTCAGCAGTTAGTCGATTTTCTTCTCCTTCGGCCGAACGGCTTCGGCGTCTGCGCGTCCTTGCGGCCCGGATGTTCCTTTGCTCTCGCGGATCGCCCGCGCCTTTTCGGCCACTCGCGCCCAGATGTCCCAACTGTCCCAAGGACCGCCTGGACTAGGACTTAGCCATTTTTCATGATTTTTCTCGGCTCAAGCTTGTTTTTTTGTAATTTTTTCACCTTTTCCTAACTCGTTGGGTTTTCTTCTTGGATAGGAGAGTTAGAAAGAAGCCGAGGGGACCCCTAAAACATGATTTCGGGCCTCAATCATTCTACTTGCACAGGACTTGAATATTTTGATGCATGTTATCAAAATTACCCGGGGGTGAATTTTGGATAACAATTTTGGTGACTCAGCGGGGTCATCTGCCTGCTAGATGAAGTTACCAGTTGCCTGAAGCATCCATTGGGCATGGAGTCATGAGTTGTAACCTGCAACTGATCTGAACTTTGAAAACCTCCCTCTGAGCCACTTGAAACCCACTGAAATGGAGTCGTTCTCACCAAAATGCCACTGAAATGGACTGTGCAAGAGCAAAACCAGCACCACAAAAACTATGTACAGAACTGAAAATCATACATGCTCCAAATGGAACATGCAGAGTGTGCACAAGCACTTCTTTTGCTGAAAGCAAACCTACCTACTCTACTCTAACTGGAAGCAAAAGTGGGCTAAACAAACCCTGCAATTGGTTGTGAGAAATAGCTTCCCTTTCTCAAAAGTGGCAGCCATGCAATTGATTTGGAGCTGATCATGGCTGTTAGGATGAGTGGAAAATCAACAAGAAGCTGGTCTTCCACCCAGATCATCAAGGTATCAGCTAAAGGCAAATTCAATACCTCTTTTAGTTGCTCTACATTTGGATTGAAGAGGTATGACAGCTGATCCTTGGTACTTTGTAGCTCACCCTCATGCTTAGAAGCAAGCATGACTAGTTGTGACTTCTCCTTTGGCTCCAATGAAGCCAAATACCTGATTGGGCAAGGTATGATCCGTTTGATATGCCCATAGCTCTAATTTTCAACTCCAAAATTGAGTCTTCTTGAAGACCTTCTTGAATGGATGGTGTGGAAGAAATGGTGAAATTCCTCTGTCCTTTCTCTTTCTCCAATGAAGAACATGAAAGACTAAAATCTTCCAATCTTAGTTCCAAAGAGTCTGCTATAAGATGAAAGTCGCTGCAAATGAATGTTCTCCTTCATGACAGCAGACTCGAGTGTTTGGAATGTGGATGATGAAAGAGAGAATGGTGGAAACTCCACCGGCTCTTCTCCATCAAAATAGTCCTCCAAATCTGACAGATAAACTACCTCATGGTTGTCCTACTGCAAATGCTCCACTTCCTCCATGGTATCTTCTTGATCTGCAACTTGACCACCATGGTTTCTTTCACCCTCCAACATTGAGTTTGAGAGATCAAACTCCTCTTCAGTACTAGAACTTGAGAGAGGTGAAGTAGAAAGAAGAACTGAAGGTTCTCCTGTAGACTGCTTTGTGCTCAAATCCCTTGGATCTACAATTTTCTCCTCCACAATTAGAATGTGCTCCTCTTCTTTTGGATTTGGAGCAGCTTCTCCTTCCTCCAATTTTTGAAGAAAATCTTGCTCTTGATTGAACTCTTCCTCCAGCATGAAGTTTGTCAAGTCAAACTCTTCAATCTGCTGCTCTAGAGGACAAGTTGGGACTGTAACATCTTCTTCTTCTGCTGCAACAAAATCATTCCTAACCACCATTTGTTCAACCTTAGCCTCTTCTGTAGGTTTAACCATCAAGGGGATCTTTGTCATCCCAAATTTGGCAGCCCAAACCCTCAAGTTGTCTGTCATTTCTTTTCTGTTAGGATCCTCTTCTTGTTGTCCTTCATGGCCGTTTTTTGCAATTTCTTCTTCCCCACATGGAATTGGTAATGCAAGAGGAGGGATGGGTCAGAACTCAATTGATTTGGCAATTTTTGTGGTGGTAGTAAAACCTCTTGTTTCTTTGGGGGAGGGGTATTCTGTTAGCTCTTGTGGAGGGGATGACTCTTTGGAAGGAAAAAGGAAAGAAGAATTGAGGTGTGGTGGAAGGCGAGAGGTGGAGACATGGGATCAACATTTGGGACAGAAGATGGGGAATTTAGAATTTGCAATTCCAAATGAGATGATGTTGCTTGAGTAATGGGAAGAAAAACCAGATGATGGTGTAGAACTTACCCATTGACAAGGTTGTTCAACAACAAGTGTATGGGCCTCTATTTCGCATTGTCCATTGTGCAAGTTGGGGCAGCATCTTCATCATGAAGTCCAGCTTTCCCGAGGGTGAAGTGTCTTGGAAAAGGGCCTCCCATGGACAAGGAGTCCTGCAACCAATTTTGAAAGCTCTCATTTGAGCTACTGCTTCCGGATCGCACCATCTTTACCTCCATCTTTTGGATTTTCTCCAACAGACCAGCATCTTGCATCCGATTGTCTTCATTATATGCATACTCTTGCTCTTGGAAAGCTCCATATCCAAACTGATTTTGGCATTGCTGCTCATATGGGTAAGTTAGCTGATTTTGAACTTGTTCAAAATGTTGATTCATAGGATTTTAAAAACATGTTGGAGGTGGGAGACATTACTGCTGTTGTAAATGTGAATTCCATGATGGAAATGAAGTCATGATTGCACAACTTCATGGAATGGAAAAGAATGAAAGGGATGGAAAGAAGGATGGATGAGAATGGATGAAAACAGTTCGCAACTTCATAAATGGGTTGTTGATCGATGGAGTCGCCGAGATGTGTTTGCAAGTGCCTCCAAAGGTGAAATCTTCACAGAACACACCAAACTATAAAAGATGAAGTGGAAGACCTCTAAGGTCCCACCCGCGTGCCAAAACTTTTGTTGTTGAGACTCACAAAGACCCCCGGACGCACATCGGGCTTCTAGGTTGATGTTTTGAGCATCCAAAGTGTGATTGCAGAAACATGGACACCTCTCTCCAAGTGTGGGACTTGTGAAACCGAGAGAGGAATCTCCATATTAGAAATTTGGTTCCTCAAAATCCTCTCGATTAGATCTAATACTTGCACAACTACAGAGGTTCGATCCTAATCCTACTCTAAATTGCAAGGAGACAAGGATAGAAGTGCAAAATTGAAACTAACTAAAGATGGCGATGCACCAAAAGGAGTGGTGAATATTTTTGTCATGCAAATAGACACGTACCAAAGTTTACAACATAAAACATACACAGATCGATAAGATATGATTTAGGATCTCGAAATGAAGCAAATAATACAAACTAAGGATGAAAACCATTCACAAAGCTTGCATTATCATTTCCAGTGTCAAAATCATCGCATTACAACCTCGTAGAGGTAAAAGCTGTTACAATCTTTGGAGAGGTCTCGATTCTTGCATCAATCACTTGGCCGGAGGTGAAAGAAGAAGTTCTATGTCCAAAAATTATTCCCCCTCCTAGACATGAGCCAAATCGGCTTTTATGTATGCATGGGTCGAGCCTGGAGACAGAAATGTACAAAAACATGAGAGCCCATTCCTCCTTGACTGCAATTGCATTAAATCAGCATAGGAGACCTTATAGACCCATGCCCCGACATTCCGACCATCTTCGGAGAAGAATGCGACCCATTCCGCATTAAAGCGGTCATTTGAAATGTCACTACGGTCATGAACACGCGTCGAGCCATTTCTTGAATTTTCTCTCTCCAAACTGAACTAGAATTAGAAATTGACCATGGAATCGTAGTAGAAATTCAACAGCTTTCCAATGATATAAAGAATGTGCAAATCCGAGTTCGGATCAAAAGATATGATCGTTTGAAGATTTAGGGCAAAACGCCCAAAACGGATTTTAAATTTTTCCCGCTCCGCTAATTGGATGACACGTGTTAGGCTTTGATTCATTTGAGCAATTCTCTCTCCTCCACCTTTCCACGGGTTTTCCTTTGAAAATTTTGACTTTTATGACTTTGGAAAATTTTCCATTTTTTCCCACGCCCGCCACTGGGACACGTGGCATGCATTGATTGGTCGACAGGGGCGGGGAAGACCTTTGCTTTTTAAATTTTGGCCAAAACTTTTGCCAAATTCTCTAACTCCTCCCCGAGCTCCGCGCTTCCCTGCTCCATTGAACACGTGTCCAATTCCTATTGGCTCGGCCACTTCAAACCTCGCCTTTGAACTTTTAGGATGTTTTCCCTTGTGACATGTGGCGTCTCCCGATTCATCCGCGGCTCGCCGATTTTCACGTCCACCGCATCCTTCGTCCGGATGTCCCAAACCTGCCTCGGGGACGAAAACTTCGATTCGCTCGAAATGGGCTTCCTTGTCCCCCTTTGAAGCGAAGACACGTGGCGTAATGTGATTGGCTCTCGACTCCTTCGGCTATCCGTGTCTTCTGCGTCCTCTGTCCCAAGTGTCCCGAACTAAAGTTCTCTCGCGCCGGCTGATCCAGCGGTTCGCGTCCTTCGCGTCCTCGCGCGCAAATGTCCCAACCGTGCCGCCGGCAGCTAGTCGATTTTCTTCTCCTTCGGCCGCACTGGCTTTCCGCGTCTGCGGCGTCCTTGCGGCCCGGATGTTCCTTTGCTCTGCGGGATCGCCGCGGCCTTTCGCCAATTCGCGCCGAGATGTCCCAACCTGCCCCAAGGACCGTCTGGACTAGGACTTAGCCATTTTCATGATTTTTTCTGCTCAAGCTTGTTTTTTTGTAATTTTTCACCTTTTCCTAACTGTTGGGTTTTCTTCTTGGATAGGAGAGTTAGAAAGAAGCTGAGGGGACCCCAAAACATGATTTCAGGCCTTGAATCATTCTACTTGCCTGGGACTTGAATATTCGATGCATGTTATCAAAATTACCCAGGGGGTGAATTTTGGATAACACTACCTTTAACCCCGACCCATTACCTAGATTACCCGAGTAGACCTTACTCCTTTTTCCCCTGTTTCCCACCTTCCTTTTTATCACATTTACCTTTTATCAAACCACTCACCGATTCTCGCCTTTTACCTCGATAGTTCCTTGTTTGAGGGGATCACCTCCATCCACACATGGGGCAACCACATTTTTATTTTATCAACATCGCTTACCAATGCAAGTTATGCAATAAAAGGGGCAAAATGTAGACACCAAAATTGGGTCACACTCCCCTTGGTCCCTCGATAAATAAATACCTTAAACACATCCACCTAGCCATGGTCCCCTTCACCCCACTATAATATTAATTTAATTATTTAAATTAAATTAATTCATTATCCTCACTATATTTATTATTTAAATATCCTAATTGGGATAATGCCCACATATCCACCTCACCTAGACACCTCATCAAGCCACCTCACCCTAAGACCTATTCTTAGTAAGTTGCCATAACTAACTAAGACTTACCCAAACCCTAAAAATCAATGCCTACATTCCCTCTAACCACATTCCCACATGCTTAAAAGAAGCTTCCAGTCTAATCCGTGAGTGAATGACATGAGATCCCAGAAAATCAAGGGGATCTGCCTAGTTTAGTAAACCTAGAAAATCCCACCCTAACCAACGCCGGTTACCCTTAACTACCGCCGGTTAAGCCGGAACCGTCGTCGGTCACCTTTAACCCCCAAAACAACCTTATTTTCGAGGTTGGAAAAAGTTTGGCAGATTCCTAAGAGATATCACATATTTTGAGAACAAGTTTCCACAAGAACATGCATGCAAGGAAGGAGATCAAGCATTTTCTCTTGCACATACATCCAAGATTCATCCAACAACCACCTAGCATAGATTTGATCCAATCAAGCAAGAAGGAGAGCACATGCAGCCCATGCAAGAGCTCCCTAATGTTTGGTGAGCCTCTGCAGCATTCAACCTCTTATCAACACCTTCATTCCTCACTCACAGATACCAGAGCCAGATTCCAAGTAAGTAGAACATTTTACTCCTCTAGTTCATTCATTTTATTGTATTTTCATCCTTTGTCCTCCCAGCCACCCATTGACCTCCATTAATACTCACCCCTCCATATCCCCATTAAAACCTCACCAAATCCCATCCAAACAACTTAATACCTCATTTCGACCAGCCTAGTCCTTTGTGTAATCATAAGGGAGATCTAAAGCTCATTCTGGGACATTCCCAATACTCCACGAAGAATCAAGCACCTGGTTATCCCCAACCGCCGTCAATCACCCTTAACCGGCATCGGTCTCTATATTTACCAATATAGCCCTGTAATAGTAATCTACCTACCTATTCCCACATCACCCTTAATCACATGTGACCTACCTAAGACCTCTGTCAAACCTGCAGAGACCCAAAACCAGTTACTTGACCTTCGGATCTTATTTTAACCTAGCCTGTTAGATTAGATCTTTCTTATTGTGTTTTGAATGAGATACCTAAATAATTTTAATTACAATAGGATTTACTTTATTACCAGCATTAAATTGTTTTAAATAGTGGACTGACAGCCGTCTAGGAAGTATCACACTTCCCGGATCTAGCACACACTAGGCAGTTCACTGCATATACTGTTTAACTCTTTCTGGTGGTCTTGTGTTCCATTTTAGGTAGTTCCTCCTAGCCAAAAGGAAGCTCTCATGATCAGTTGTGGATTCAGAAGTCATACACACATAACAACCTATCAACCAACATTTCAACAAGTATTCCTCCTATACCCATTACCATATCTGTTTCGTCATTTTCAAAGAAACGTCTAAGAATCAGTGAAACAGGTTTAGCTTGGTGCATAACCAGCCCAAAGATTCAACTACAAAGCAAAGAATGTAGATGAAAATGGTCCGTGTCTTCCACATCCTTTTCACATAGAAGGCATCTAGTGGGACCTTGAAAACCAAATTTTTTTCTTCTTTCTTGAGTTAATATCTTACCCTTAAAGGCCATCCAGGTGAAAAGACCAGCTTTAGGGGGGCATTGGGATTCCCAGCAATCTTTCCATACTGGTTTTTGGGGGCAATATCCTCATGAAGCAGAAGATACCCAAGATGAGGGGAATAAGATCCCGAGGGAGAAGTTGTCCAAACAATTTCATCCTGCTTATTTGAGACCAAAATATTCCTTTCCTGCAAAACAGATAAAAAATTAGCTTCTAAATCAGGAGAGAGGTTCAGATGGTCCACTTTTTCCATTACAACATGGAGGGAAGGGAATCGCTCAGTTCCCCATAGTTGGACATGAAAGGGCCCCAATCATCAAGCAATCTCCTCCTAATATCTGAGAAAGCAAGAGAGTCTCCAAGAGCAGGGTATCCATTCCAAGGATCATCTCAGAAGAGAGCTTTCTTTCCGTCACCCACTTTCTAGTCTGAATAAAAACAAACAAAGATCTACATTCAATCATGAAATTCCATATATGCGAACCTTTAGGGGGGTTTTCCACCCGAGAGGATGGACTCAGGAAGGGAGGCACCCAAATATTTCTTTTCGAAGACCAAGCTGAGAAGATTGTTGGGGTTGGAGATAAGCTTCCAGACCAATTTAGCTCCAAGGGCCACGTTTTGCAGACCCAAATTTAGGATACCCACACCACCAAGATCTTTAGGCTTAGCAAGTGTATCCCAACTAATCAGGGGGAGATTCTTTTCCTCAGATAAACCCTGCCACAGGAATTTCCACAAAATGCTCTTAATCTTATCGAGAATACCCTTAGGGATTTTAAGGACTCGAAAGGAGATACATAGGGGCAGCACAAAGGACTTATTTAACCAGCCAAAGTTTCCTGGTAAGGAGAGCCATTTACCTTTCCAGGCATTCAATTTAATAGTTAGAGAACAGAGAAGATCATTCCACAGGGAATTCTTACCTGCACCTTTAAACAAAGGAATACTAAGATACTTGACAGGCAAGAGCCCTTTTTTGAATTTGAAAATATTTAGGATTCTTGCCTCTGTTTGCAAGGCAACATTAAAGAAAAAGATGTAGGATTTAGCCACACTTACATCTTGCCCTGCCACCCTAGAGTAATTTCCCAAAGAATCCTTTAACTCCTTGGCCTCCCGGATGGAGGCCCTTCAATGAAAAGTGTCGTCAGCGAATTTTTGGTGAGTGAGGGGAGGAATACCATCTGCAATCTTTAACCCAAAATATTACCTTCCCCCAATTTAAATTTGATGGACCTGCCAAGGGCTTCTGCCACAAGAATATATAAGAAAGAGGACAGGGGATCCCCTTGCCTAATACCACGATTACTTCCAAAGAAGCCCTCAACACTCCCATTAATAAGAACGGAGGAGGGGCCGGAGATGCAACTAAAGATCCACTCACAAAAGTGCTTGGAGAAGCCAAACTTAAGAAGGACCCTGATGAGAAACCTCCAATTGAGCTTATCATAAGCTTTACTGATGTCTAATTTTAGCATCATACTAGGGGTTTTAGAGGAAGAAAGAGAGTGAACCAGCTCATGAGACAAAATGACACCGTCAAGAATAGAACAACCAGGCATGAAACCAGTTTGCTCAGAAGAGATGAGGGGATCCAAAATAGATTTCAACTAAAGGGAAATGGCTTTGGAGATGATTTTGTAGGACATGTTACAAAGGGAAATAGGCTTGAAATCCCCAAAGGTGGAGGGTTGAGGCATTTTAGGGAAAAGGCAAATGAAGGTATTATTCAAAGCATTCCGAGCACCAAGCGGGACCTCCAAGAGGCCTCCACAGCAGCCCAAACATCATAACCCACAATACCCCAAAATTTCTGAAAAAAATCAACGGGGAAGCCGTCAGGGCCGGGGCTTTATTCTTCTCCATGGAGAATACCACTTTCTCAATTTCTAGGAAGGAAAAAGGCTTCAAAAGCACAGAGTTTTTATTTTCAGAGATGAGAGTGGGAATAGCATCCAAAAGGGAGGTCTGCTCGGCCTCGAAGGAGGCAACATCCCGGCTAACAAGGAGGAGAAGAAATTAATCCCTTCAGAAATGATGTCCTTCTGATCCACCAGATGAACCCCCTCATTGTTCTTGATTTCTGAAATGAAATTTGAATTCCTTTTTGCTTTCACAGAGGCATGAAAGAATTTAGTATTTTGATCACC
The DNA here is from genome assembly GCA_018340775.1 of Taxus wallichiana var. yunnanensis. Classification (NCBI taxonomy): domain Eukaryota; kingdom Viridiplantae; phylum Streptophyta; class Pinopsida; order Cupressales; family Taxaceae; genus Taxus; species Taxus wallichiana. The sequence continues at coordinate 507,204,758 of CM031236.1, read as the reverse complement.
GTCCTTCAGCTAGAGCTCCCTAGATTTTTGCTTCCAATAAATTTCCTCCCTGAGAAGCAATTCACCTAACTCACTTAAGAGAGATTTTTCACGAGCATAATCCTCTTAGAACATCCCATCACTGAAAACTTTTAAATTAAGGACATTCAATTCAGCTTCAACTCTGGCTTTTTCCTGAAAGATGTTTTTGAAATGCTTGACATTCCAATCCTGCAAGTCCTTTTTAATCTTTTCAGTTTTTGAGCCAGCACAAACATCTTGGAACCCTCAACATTATAGGAGTTCCACCAAAGATCGATCCAGCCCTCAAGAGAGGCATCCCTCAACCACATTAGCTCAAATTTGAACGGGGATCAAGGAGGGGAAACATTGAGATTAACAGATAGGGACACTGGGAAATGATCTGACCCATACCAAGGCAAAACTAAGCATTCAAGCACAATGTCATTTAGATTCCAGCTGGGACTAGCCAGAAATCTATCTAGTCTTTCCACAATATTACTAAAACCCTTACACTTATTACTCCAAGTATACCAGCCCTGCTTAGGTTCAATATCCACAAGGGCTCCTTCTCTAATAAAGGAGCATAAATATTTTGGGACTGAAGGTTTCTAGTGATCCCCCCTTTCTTATCCCTGCAATCAGAGATGGCATTGAAGTCCCCACCAAGAATGAACATCTGATCACCCATAGCAGAGACTGCTTGCAGTAATTCCCCAAATATTTTTCTTGCCCAGAATGTTAGGAGGGGCATAAACATTAAATAAAAGAAAATTAAGCTGAGAGCATCGAAAAATTACTTTAACAGTTTACCAGTTGAGAGATTGGGCTTGCAATTCCACCATTACAACGCCTTCCTTCCAGACAATCTCGAGCCCCAGAGGCACCCAACGAATCCAAAAAGACTCCTTTCCAACCTCTAAAAGACTTATTCCAAAGGCATTCGGCTTCAGCAACAGGTAGCTTAGTTTCTTGAAGAAGAACCAGACAAACCTCCAAGGAGAGGATATAATGCTTAATTAAGCGTTGTTTGTTAGAGGAATTAAGACCTCTGACATTCCAAGAGAAGACCTTCATTGCACATAGGGAAGGGTTTTCACCTTCCGGAATCAGCAAGATCGAAATTCAGGGTTTTTTACTTCCCTGCATCAACCTCCAATTGGGCCAGATCCTGCTTTGATTTTCTCCCCCTTTTACCTATGGAGCCAAGAATAGCAGCCCCCATACCATCTTGGCATGAAGCTAATTTAGAAGGGACCAGGCTGGGAACTAAAACTTTAGGAGCAATTTCACCCTCTTCCAGAATCCCGATTTCAGAGACGGGAAAATCCACACCCGGGAGAAGTTGTTGAAATCCACCCGCTAAGAGATGCCATTGAGGAAGCTTGCCCCTACACAAAACCTTCCTTAATCAGGGAGACAAGAGCACCTGAATCTCTATGAACATCCTCCATTTCCTTTAACAACGAGCAAGGACTTAAGTTGTCTGGAAGGCCAGCAAGGGGCAAAAGAGAGACTGCCAAACCCTTCGAACCATCTTCAACAGCGAAAGATCCAGAAAGGGGAGGGTAGAGGATTTAATCAGAGACAAATTTGAACCATCAGAATGAGGGGAAGAGAGGGATCCAACCTTTTTTCCAGGATCCTGACAATCCTTCTTCAAATGCCCTAAAGCCCTGCAAGAGAAGCACTTGAAACTCAACCCTCATAGATTATTTCAGACGCTTTGGAACCCTTATGGGAGGGTAGCAAGATAGAACTCAGCAAGGGGGAAGACAAGTCCATATCCACACAGATGCGCGCCGAAGAGTTTCTCCATTTGAAAAGAGACAGTTGGAAATAGGCACCCAAGAACCGAGTGATCTGGCTATAGATTTTAGAGAGGCAGAGTTCCGGAACTCCACGGGAGTTTCAGGAAATTTAACCAGAGTGGAGCTCTATGAATAATTTCCATCCTTGGATTGAAATCAGGGGACCAAGGTCTCAGATATAAATTGGAGGATTTTAGGAACCAAGGACCATCCTTAAATATCTTTTCCACAGAGGACACAGAGTGAAACAGGACTTGAAAGAAGTCGTTCCGCAAAAAGAGAATCTTGAGATTTCCCTCCCTACCCCAAAACCAGTAGATCCAATTCCTAATTTTCCTCCTGGAGAACTTGGCACCAATGAATTTACAACAAATTGCCCTCTTTTCACGGATATCAACAAAATCATTTTTCCTTTCATATGGAAGATCGACAGGAACCAAATCCTTGGAAAGTTTAAATTCAATCCCACCCACCTTGAATTCTTCCAAGGGGAACAAACCACGCACCCCTAGATGTTATCCGAAGAGGGGATCTCCTTCTATGATGGTTTAGAAGCAAAGGACCCTTTTCCTAGGATCACTTTCCTCGAGTAATTTTTTTACCACCAAAACCCTAGATGTGAGACCAAGAGTTTGACGACTACCCCAGGGCCAAAATACCTAACCAACACCGAAACCCCATCCTTTTCCAAAGCATCTGTGTCAGGCCCGATCCATTCCTCTCCACTACTAAGGCCAAGCGGAATCCTATTCACACCAAAGGCAACCTCCTTCACCTTAAAGCGCCAGATTCAAATGGCTCCCGCTCAATGGTCCCTTTGCACAGCAGTGAAAAATTTAAATTTTCGCGGGATTCGCATTTTTTCACATTACAAATCTCTTCTTTTCTTTAACTTCCTAGGAAAGGATGCTACTTATCACAACATGTTTTAGTTGTTTTTAGCCTCCTTTACCTCTAGTTAGTGTAGGGTAGGTAGGTTTTCTTTCCACATAAGAAGTGCCTCACATTTCAAATTTATTTATCTATATTGAATATTCATTTTAGAATTCATATTTTTGATTTTTCATACACTACAACAATTAATGATTATTATTTTCTCTTTAAAATTGATATCTTAGATATTTCATCTACCACACTAATTAATGACTTCATTATCTTCTTTGTAATTTGTCTAATCTAACAAATAACCTCTAAACTTCACCCCATGCTTAAGATATTATAAATTTTCTATTGAATTATCATAATAAAAAAACTAGTGTATGAATTATACCATCCCTAAATATCATTATAAATTATACCCTATCAACATAATAAAATACATTTATAATTATAAATTATCATTAAACATTCAATCAAAATTCAGTGTAAGAGAAATATCATAAAACCTTTGATCAAATTGGGTGTAAAAATATATCATAAAATTTAATGATAACAATCGCATTTCATTTATATAAAAACTTCCATGCATCCATTTATGTCCATCCGTTGCCATGTGGAGCACACCCAACATTAGTTTTTTTTTGCAAATTTGGTTGTTGAAAAACACAATGTATTTTTCGACACTTTTTGTAAAAACAATCCGCACATTCCTTCAGGAAGACACACTATTTACAAATAAATACTATATTTATTAAAAAACAAAATGGATGAGGGTTGTTTTTTTAAGATTTAATATCAATATTTGAGATGTATCTACTATATCTAGAGACAATCCATCACCATTATATAATAAATAAAGATAATAATCATATTAAATTTAGAATTAATAATGCATATTAATTTGTCTACAAAATATCAAATTTGTTATTGTAATATTTTATGATATTATTTTTTAAGTGATAATGTATATTGATTTAGAGATATTAAAAATTTGACACAATTAAAAATAGACATACCATTTGGCCATAATTCAATATAGATATATATTTACTTTAATATAATTTAAATTATTTGTAACTATTTTTAAAATTTTAAGTTAAATTAAGAAATATATTGTTATTTAAAAAGTGTAATTTTAATAATTAGATGTAATATACACCTTATTTAGGAAAACAATGACATATAATCGCAAGCAAATAAGTTCAAACATTTAATTGCTAAGTTTTATTTTAGGCTACAGGGTGATAAAAAACTTCTCAAACTCCATTAGAAATTGCAAATGAAGGCATCAAAAACATTTATGATATGTGTAAGTACTAGGTTTGAAGAAGAAGCCTTTGTTAGTTACCTAAATAGCAAAGCAACATTCAATGTTGAATTTGATAAAGACAATTGTGTCTTACAGATGAACAATTCAAGATGGTTGTTTGAGGTGTTCAAGAAGGTAGCCTTCATTTCTTTACGACTATCCTATCAAATCATGGGCGGATATTTTTTTAATGTATGGGTTTGGAATGATGTAGTTGCATGTGTGAAGCGATAGCGGAATTAGTGGGCAAATTATTTTTTATATGACAGGCTAAAGTTTGAATCCCTACGTGGAGTTTTTACAAATTATTGAAAACACAACACACCTGTGTTTTTAACATTTGTGTAAAAAATCGAGAACATGTTTTTGTGGGATTCAAACTAAAGACCTAGCATGCAATAGTGCATGTTCCCACCAACTCTTTTATTACTTCACACATGAAAATGCATTCTAAACTTGTATATTTAAAACAATCATCCATGATATCTCAGTCTTGTGCATTATGATTATATCTTAGCTTTGAGTTATTATCAAGATCAATAAAACCAATATATATTTTTAAAACTGAAGAACAACATTAAATTGATTGAAAATAAGATGAAATCTCAATAAACTTAGAACTGAAGTGAACAAGATTCAGAGATAGGTGATTAGGCATTCTTAACCCTACAACCCTATAAGTTGAAATTCTTTAAAGGGAAATGTTCATAGAAACTAAGGCCTAGATATTACGAGGTTTGTATGTTAGGTTGTGGAGCCTATTTTCATGTGTGAAAGTGTTGAAGACTGTACACCAAAAGTATTATACACTTTCCACGGCTTGTCTCGCCGAGGTTTGGGGCCGGTGGGCCCCAGCCAGGTTCCGAGGCGACAACCCCCGGAAAAAAAAATTGGCCTTAAAACGTACCCGATATACCAGAAACGTGCTTTTCTCATATGGGTGGGATTTTTGACCCATAGGTTTATGGGACGGTTTTGGCCCATGGTTTTAATACCCACGGTTTTGTAAAACTGCTTAAGCAGATTGTCTACTTATGTGGTTTTATGCATATGGTAGAAATATGATGTAACATTGCAGATGTATTTTGAATTTGGGTGTGAATTCTATAGAGTTTGTTGAGCATAGCTCCAAACAGATTTGGGTATTGTATTGAGAGAGTGGTGGCTTGTAATAAAATCTGAGCAAGTGATTCTTGGTGGACGTAGCCCAAATTGGGTGAACCACGTTAAATATTGTCTCTTTGTGTTGTGTTATTTTATTCTACACTTTTATTTAAGATCTGTAATATTTTCTGCATATTAGTTTCTACTGTTGTGATTCTGTGAGGGAATACTCCGCATATTTTATCCCTTATTTCCTAACATTGTATAGCCTAGCAAGAGAATATGTCTCATAATACTTTTTATGTTTTATGTTTCAAGAAAGTATAAAAACAATATTAAAATTTATATGGAGGCTTTGCTAAATTGAGGATAATATGTGGTATATAAAAAAGCTGAGAAATTTGTCAAGTAATCCAATTAATATGAATATGAAGAATACCATATAGAAATCCCAAAATAATCAACATCTAGTGCTCCAATTACTATCTAAGGGCACCACCATGACACTCTAAGATTGTGCCTCTAATTAATATAGAGATTGGAATGGAGGATGTTATATAGAAAGGTCTAAAAGTAAGTCAAGATTCAGTACTCTAAAATAAATATGGAGCAAAACAATCAAAGGGCACCTTAAGAATGTGCATTATATATTCAGCCAAGTATAAGGATTATATACTAAAAGGATAACATATGTTTGGCTTGTATCAACTCATCTAGTCCCACTTCCATTAATTAAAATAAAAATGAAGTTGTTTATTCCACACATAAAGGATTTTTATAGGTTTGATGAATGATGTTTTGGGTTAAGTTTTTTTAAATTCAAGTGTTGTTCCTTTTGTTGTTTAAAGTGGGTATTATTAATGTAAATGTGAAATACAAAGTATCCTAATTAGATTTTCTGTATTAGTAATTTGGTCCAAAATTTTACTTGCCGCATTGAACGTCTTAAAACAAATTCAATGATGAATTTTTGATGAGTTAAATGACCATAACCACCTGATGTATTATAGTATTACTCTATATTGGAGTTTGGATAATAGAAGTTCAATTTCCTCAACTTAAAAAATTGCCCAGGCAGTAGAAGATAGCCACTGATAAGTTTGGAAACTGATTAGGAAATCCATGATTACACTTTATATCTACTGCCTAGAGGTTATCAAGTAATACAACATAAGGAATATAGATATTTACAGACAACCAGTAGATCCACAGTTAAGTATTGTGGACATTAAGTGGTTTCATAAGAAATATTAAATCCTAATCAATCTAGATAGAGCTTGTAAGTCTAGTGTTTTTAGCAGTTAAATGATCTTATTCTCTTATACATATTGTGGCTCATTTTGACAAATATTTTTAATGGCATAGAGTGCAATTAAAGTTCTCATTGCTATTTAATTATATTATTTATGCAATTTTTACAAGCTTATCTACTGTAATGGAATGGTTTTGTATGACGGCTGTTACTGTCTTGTCTCCCATACAAAAATCACTGAGAGATTCAGAAAGTTTGTTATCTGTATGCTTTATCATCAATGACGATGGTTAGATTATCAGGGTTTTTCTCATAATTCACTTGTTTTACCAAAACTTGCAAATTATGAGGAGAAGAGGGATCAACAACATATAGAGGAAAGGAACGGTGGCCAATCTGTTTTGACCAAATCATTAGATGCAACTGCAACTCAAACCAACAAAGTGGAGGTATTACATGCATACAAATATCAAAATTCATACTTAACATATCCATTCTAACATAGCTTATTCAGATTTATTAAAAAAATGAGCGTACTATGAATCTAAGTAAGCTATGCTAGACTCATATGAATCTTAAAAATATGGAACATCCCTTAAGGGTATGTACATTTTATATTCCTTTTATTGTTTACAGGGCTTAACAGTGATGTTTCAGCTCCAATACTACTGTATTTAAAATCCCTTGGTTTAGATATGGGTTAGTTTTCATTTTCATTTTCTTTGGGGAAAATCAATAAATAAACCATCTAACAAATTAGGCTCAAAACAAGATATGCTTCTGGTGTAGGTTTATTTTGCATTATTGTTTAAATTGTAATGATTTAGATTTTTCTGGATCTTTACAATGCTCAAACTTAAAATGTTTAATGATTTTATAGAAGCCCAAGAGACCAAGGTTCTAAAAGATTCAAATGATTTTGTCCCCAAAGTTACAGTCCATGCAGAGAAAGCATTTACAAGGAAAATACAAAACTATAGCAGAGAGTGAATATTATAGATTTGATATGGATTCAATATCAAAGCATTGAGCTAAAATAAGGACTTACCCAGTATGTCTGAGTCGCCTCCCCTTCCTACGTCCCCTAAATCTTCACCAAATCTAAAATGTAAGAAATCCCCACACCGTGCTCCATTACTTTCTCTGTTCGTTTACCAATTCTGCCATGCTTCATTTGCAAATATTCTTGGCTCAATCAGTAGCCCTTTTTCCCATACGCGCCTGGGAGAAAAAATGGTGGTATTATTTTTAAAAATTGTGTGGTTTTCACGGGTACCATTATTTTCAAACGCGGGTGTGAAAACCATCATGAAACAAGCAAACAAGTAGTATTGGTGGGGTGCGGTTTTCCATGATTTTGCGTAGCATTTAAAATGTGGAACACACTTCAATAGTGTTGTATAGTCAGTGAGGAATATGAGGCATGCATGCGGCGCATGTGGATGGTAGCTTATGTGACATGGGTCTTAGGGCAGTGTATTCTGTGGGGAGAATAGCCGCTGCCCTAGAAGAATAATGACAATGTCAATAGAGATGTAATATTCAAACGAGATATAGAAAAGGGATTGATGCAAAAGGTGAAGCTTATCAAATTATGAATGGGAGAGTATAGGCATCAAATGGAGAAAAAATCAATCACATAGGGTCCAAGCCATCTAGTAATTACTTTGTATCATTTGTAGAATACTTTTAATCTTCTATAACAAACTACTGTTCTTATTGTTGGTTTCTCCTATGATTTTTTTAAAAATGTTACACCTAGTTCAAGACTTAAAAATGGACAGAGAAAAATTGACAAAACATTGAATATTGCCTAAGAGTTGAGTATGGCCATAAATTTCAACACATTAAGTGGTTTTCTAATGCAATGGTTTTATAATGGAATGGTTTTTAGTCATTTAAAGAACCTTCTCATTTCAATTTGACTCTTCTTGGTTGGTACAAAGTGTTGTTCATCTATTTCATACATAAATCCATTGTTGGATAAGTTTAGTCAGGTAAAAATTAAATATTCTCTTTTTGATTCAGGGATTGTACCACTATTAGAGAGGTTGATTTAGGGACTGCAACAAACTCCTTCCTTTGTAAGGAACTTCGACACCAAAAAACTTGGGCTTAAACAACACAAACAAACCTGGTGGGGCCCACGCTCTAGGACAATCACAAGTTCAAAATAAATTCATGTTTTTTATTAATTCTATGATTTTCACAGATGTGGGTCCCACCAAGTTTATGCGTGTTGGATAAGGATTGTGCACCAAAACATAGCACAAAAAATTTAAGACCCGCCAAAAAATAAGTGAGTTATTAATGAGATCTAAATGTCTACACTTTGAATCTACATTGTTATACGGCACCCTTATTTGATATATTATTATACGTGAATAGGAAATATTTTCAAGATTCCCCTTCACACTTTTTTAAGAAAAAACCAAAAGTGTATTTGAAATGGATCATAGCTTAAATACCTTAGGTTGACCAAGAGAAATTATAATATCATATTTAGTTGTAGGGTAATTTGTCGGTGATTTGTCACAAAAATAGGAGAAAATGCAACAATTTTGCCTTCTTGTAATTATGTAAATTCAAATTTATTATATAATTGTCAAACTATAACTTATTAGGCAAAAATGTTCTTCATTCCAAATTATATTGATATAAATATTAATTTAGTCGGTCTATATAATGTCGGATCTAACATCTACATGTCTCATAATGATCTAATCATCTAATTTTAGGAAATGTTCATATAATGATCTAAAATAATCTTAACATATTGCGAGGATTCTTAAAGTTGTTCCAGACACTCAAGTCATTTCTAGATCTCAATAGAACAATGTGATGAACAACAATAGTCAATGAAGTAATATTCCTAAAAAATGTTTTACCTTCTAATAGATAAACAAATACATTCGAACCCTCTCACACTTGTTGACGAAGAACACTCAGTTTCATTGTAAAATATAAGAACATTGTTGGAGTTAATGTGTATACAAGAGATTTAATGGATAAGGTTTCTCTAGTTATAGCGATTGTCAATTACACCATCTTTCTCAATCTTGGGTATGTTTTACCCTTCCATTTTTTATAAGTAGGTTTGATTGTAATAATTACATCCCATAAAAAATGGATTTGTGGAAATTGTACAAACCACATTTAATATAGCATAAAATTAAGAAAGGAGTACTTACATTTTTTCCTCCTTTGAAAAATTTACCCACAATTATAATCCTCACTAGACTCCTTAGCTTGTTGACATTTCACACTTTGAATTATACCTCTCCCAAAATTCTTCGACCGCATGACTTAAAAAAATCCTAGAAAAACCTATGTCATTTTCCACTTTTTTTTAGAAAAGGGCCAAAAGAAGAAAAGGGAAGAAATCATTACCTATAGATCACCATATTTTATGGTACCCTTATGTTTTTGCATAGTATTGACGTGTAAAATCTCCTCGACAAAGAAGAAATTATTAATCCCAAGAGTCCATTTCCACAAATTTGGTTCCCTACATTACCATTAACATGAAAATCCAACAAACCGCATAGCCATATTCAAATCTAAAGTCACCTAAGATGTCAAAACTTTTAAAGAGCACCCATTCTAATTCATATGCCATTGTTTCACATGATTATAGTAAAATACACAATATACCAAGAGTTTGGTAAGTGAAATAGTTGAATTCAAGAAAAATAATATGAATGTGGGATCAATGATTAAGAGTATTCCATGTATATGGGCATATGGTACGAGGCTCAAAATACATAGCTTGAGCATGTATGTAGCAATGTCAAAACCTCCCACTCAAGGAGATGTCATGGTTAGTTTACTAGAAAGGATTTTTGAATTATGTGCAACTAGAAAGTCCAACCAAACTTTGATGCTAATAAATTATGAAATGTTTTCTCTTACATGAATTATACCAATCCTTGTATACACAAGTAGGTAGCTTATGGATACCAAATATTTCAACTTCCACATTTGTCTTCTAGTACGTAAACTATTATTTAATCTACTTCATTTCCATATGGTTTTTTGTGATGTTTTTTATGCATATATGATACTTTAAGAGATAACAAGATAAGTTAAGATTATATTGTCATACAAAATTCATATACAAACTAAGGAGGAAGGATTTGGCCATTATAAAAGAGGGCATTATTGTCTTGTGATTTTTTCTTCCATATAGTGTGTTTATCATGTATATATTGAAGTACATTTTATCCATTTTTGGGGACATCTCGCCATCCTTTCCACTTCAAGGAATTTCCCCAAGGAAGAAGGCATATTGCTTGCATGACACTCACATGAGAAACTTCCACATAAACTCTACCATGACCTATACCTAAAATTATTTTTGTGCCTCTTGGGCACCTCAAAGGGTCGAGGTTATTGACCATCAACATATATAGTGGACACCCCCAAATAAGGGGAAGACCAATTGGGTTTATAAGGGTTATGAATTTTTCATATAAGAAGGATTGAGGTGGTTGTCATCCATAACACAAAGTAATGTATAACTTATTAACTTACAACAGACTCATCAATCCAATTTGAACCTAGAATTAAATAAATACTTTGATAAATCTAATATGAAATGGAAAATAAACAAATAAAGAATTTCCATTAATGTCGGAATGGCTTAAAACTACGATCCTAAAACATATCAACAAGAAAACCAAGGGGTGAAATTTGTTCCTGAGTATCACAATATGAAAAACTTGGGGAAACAACTATCAAAGAATTGAAAGAATTGGGTTTTGTTAAAATTTATTCTCTATCCATCTAAATCTCCCATGCAAAACCAAGTGGCCATCCATCATTATGGATCGTTGTAGATAAAACCCGTTTGGATCATCCAAACTACAACCAACATCAGAACTACCACCAAATTATTCCTAATCTTATTACTTTCACTTCATCCATACATGACTCGTAATACATCAAACAACCCATCGATAAAGATCCATAAGTCCATAGTCCATAAGTCTCATAAGGTTCAAAAATCCACATGTCCAATAATAGTTTTATGTGTCATGAGAAAAGCCATTGTAATTTGTTTTAGCCTAAAAGTTTGAAATTCTAATAATATCTAAACAACTATATAAGAATTTAGTAATTAATCATTTATTTTTGTCTAGTAATTAATGACTTATTGTTAAAATTTGTATTAATTTTTGTATTTATTGCTATCAAAATCCAAAAGCGCCAAAATTCTCTTTTAGAGTTATGTTTTTAATAATATACTCTTCAATCTAGTAACATGAATTGTATTTATCAGATTAGCCCATGTTTTAAAATATTATAGGTAAAAGTTGTCTAAAAATTTAATATGTCATTGTATATTGTTCTTGTCAAATAGTTATGTCATATTATTATCAATCAATGTTATTGTAATTTGTGTAGTCCGGATAAAAAGTAATCAAATATTATTTTTTTATTGTCATAATTTTGTGTTCTAAAAGTGTATTGTGAGTCGTAAAAATCAATTTCTTCATTAGACCATTTTTCAAATATTCATTGTGCGTGTTAGTGTCAAATAGTTATCTCGTGAGTTTTAAAAAATTGTCTTATGCATGCATTTTCAAGGGAATTTGAAATTCATTCAATTTGTTAAAATTGTGAGGGTGTTTCATGCAAATGAGCCTTAAAGCCATATTTTGTTGAGTAACTAAACAACATCATACTAGAGGATAGAGGCAACAAAGGAATGAGGCAATTAGTGCCTCTCTTGACCACGAACAACGAGGCCGTAGTCTACATTAGTAACATCATTTTAAGTTTTGTGTATACTTTATATTGTGGAGTGTAAAAAACAAAAATTTGTGCATGTTGGCTAGGAATCCGAATGTGTGAGCATTCCCAATTTAATCTCTTTGTAGACACAAAATCATGCACTTTGAGTCATTTTCTAGTCTTGATCGCATGCTACTATTTATATGGCTCATGATAAGAAAATTAGTAATTATCCCATGTCTTTGGCCACCTTTCTTTACTTTATGCTTATGATTTTAGTCTTGCACTCTTATTTTCTTAGTTTTCCTTTACATCTTTTGGCATTTCCCATTTTGGACACCAACGCCCAACAGACGCCAACGCTAAGCGCCCCCATCCCATCTATGTACCCTTGTCCTCTTTGTACTTTGGTCACACTTTTTGGGTCCATTCTAACCATTTGATCATCTTATCTTTTTCATAGTAATCCTTTTCTGGGTTAATTACTCAAGTGTTTTGAGGGTTTTTAGATATTTTTCGTGCAATTTTCAACATTCCATACTTAATTATACTTTCCACATGTCGCGGAAGCCTTTTGCTTTGTTATGTAACTTTTAAATTTTCTTTATCATATGTGGAACACTACCCACGTGTTATGCAAATTTTACATTTTATTCATCATATGTGGAACACTACCCACATGTTATGCAGCTTTTAGCCTTGTATTTCTAACTCCGCATAATACTTACCTTTTCCCATGCCTTGGAATCCTTACTATGGTGTTTCAAGGCAAAATGGATCTGGGGAAAAAAATTGTTCACGGACTTAGAGAGTTTGCGGGACACTATAAACCTAAGAAACCCATTGAACATTGTGATAGTGTTTTATGGCTTCAAACCATGGCCACTCTCAAACTTAGTATTTTCTTCCTCCTCTTAGCTTCTCACCCTCTGCAAACTTGTGTTGCAGATTGTGAGAATAAAACCCATGTCTTCATTTTTGGATTTGGCCACTCCATCATCAAAAACTTCCTAATTCTCCCTTTATGCATTCCTTTGTTCCACGGGTTAGGAAAACTAGCAAAACACTTTGTTCCTTTGTTTCACATATTTTTCCCACAAAATTTTCCTAAGTCCAAAATTTATTTTGGGAGTTGTCAAAATATCATTGGGGTTATTTTGGACAATATTTACATGTTTCTTATTTTTTCTTAGTGCGTCATGATATCCACCATTTATAATTCCTTTTACAGTACCGGTCTCCAATGATGGCCACCATTATAGCCTTCTATGTGATCCAACATAGAATTTCAAACATATCCAATATGGTGGGAGTTGTCAAAATATCCTTAGGGTTATTTTGGACAACAGTTACATGTTGCATGTTGCTTTCTTTGTGCACCATGCTATCCACCATGTGAAATTCCTTTTACATGTATCAGTTCCCAATGACGGCCACCATTTCATCATTTTATGTGATCCAACAAGGATTATCAAACATATCCAATATGGGTACACATATTTTATTTCAAGCCACATAATCAAACTCTTTATCACACGAGCCTCAGAAACGGGGCCATTCATCGGGATATATTCTACATCTACAACCAATATAAGCTTACTATCTACTATCTACTAGAAGACATGCGAACATGTTTTTAAAGGGTAAAGATCCTCAAACACAAGTATATATACTAAAAAGTAGAAGAAATAAATACCATTCAAACCATACACTTCATTCAAGACCGTAATATTATCCTAACCATATTGGACATTCTCGGATGCGAGAATTTATTAGAATTTTTAACATCTTTAGATTCTTTCAAGTATCTACAAACTTTTGGTGTAAGTTTAGACACATATTACATAGTACAAGACATTAAATAGGGGCATAGTATCTTCATTCCTTCTCATTTACAATACAAAAATACAATTTTAAGTAAGGGATTAGGTGTGTGGGCCTTCTTCTCACCTCTGTTATTCCAAAAATTATAACACATAGTCTCATTTGACAATAAATAGTGGGTGCATGGTAGTCTTATTTGTATAATAAATAGTGGGGTGTATGGTATATCCATTCCTTTTTACTATGTGGTTTATTTACAAAATTGGACCTAGATACATTTATATCAAAGTGTGGTTTATGGGGTTGTGGAAGGTATTAAAGTGGATAAGTTCTTTGTAGGTAGTCCTTCCTCTCCTCTTACAAATTTAAAGGGGAAGATATCAAGGTTACTAAAAATTATAATGCATGGTCTTCTCTCTTAATAGTGTAATTCAGTTCTTCTCTCTCTTTTAGATGTTGGGTCGCATGTTATCAACACTCCAGTTTCTTTTTCAACATAATCAAAGATTAAACACCCATAATCCTTGGCATTTCAATGGCAACTCCAAATCTCCAAAGTATAATAAAACATGAGATCCTACCACTATATAATGAACATGTGTATTTCATGCATGTTTTGTATCTCTTTTAATTTAATTTGTGCAAGTTCAATTTTATAAAAGTTATAAGTGTTATTTACATTTTCAAGTTACAATTTAGTTTCTATCATAGACATTGACTACACTCTATGTTACAAGTTTCACCATGGAGTGTGGCAACTCCAATAAATTAAAAGAAAAATGTTATCCGAAGATAAAGTGTATGTGCACACTTAAGTATATTCCTTTAAATATGTAATTTCAAAGTACACTCTTAAAGGAGGGGCAAATGTAGACACTCAATTTTTGTAACTTATCATTTGGGCAATGACAAGTTCAACTATACTACCTTCCTAAGACAAATTCTCACATTCTAAGTCCAATCATGACATCTCTCCAACTCTTTGTTGACTTTCTCATCTCCACACTTTACTTTTTCACAAAATCATGAATGATTAATTAATAAAAGTAGTAAATCATTTATGTGCTTTATTCCATAACTTATGATTTTACATCATAAGTTGCCTTATCCAAAACTATATAGATTAATTTGGATAATTTTTACATTTCTAACCCTTTATATCTTATAACTTTGATTTCAATTTGAATATAATTAACTAAAAAGGTTATATAATCAAGTCAATAACAATGTTTTACTTGTTAGGCACTTTTATAAGCTCTTGTTGCAAATATCAATCCAAAAACACTCGAGGCTCTCCTAAATCTTCCAAAACCGATTCTGCAAATGACTTAGAGTAAACACCACTATGGGTCTAAAGCACTCACCTAGGTCAAAGAGTCTATATTTATCTATTTACAATCATGCAAACATCTTATATCCATTTCTTAGTAAGATAAAATTCACTCCAAGTATTCTCAAAGGTCCTTAAAGGATAAAAGGGTTCAATATATTCCAGTAAAGCGCACTACACCACACTACTATCACACTAGGTACATTCTCTACTATATAGTTAGCCCACCATATTTGTGTCAAGAGACATGAGGGAACTCATAAGGGTTTAGCTTAAATCACATTCACACTTACACATGCACTTAAGAGAAATACATGAGGCTTGATCTTGCATGAGGGCATGTAGTGCAACACTTGGATTGGTTCGACAGGGGTTGACTACCAAGGGTAGTCCAATCTCTCCACGCAAATGATTTTTCATTTTACCATCTAATACTTTGATGAAGGGTATTATAGGTATATAAGGTTTCCACTTTGTTACATTTCATTATAGGTTGTGCGAAAAGAGCGACATACAAAACACATTTTTTAAAAAGTGAAGCGCAAAAAAAAGTTACAAAATATAATTACAAAATACTAAGATTGTGACTATACAAAATTAGGGAAAGACCATAAAATAGGTGTATGGTCCTACACCATGTCATTCTCCAGCTCTAGTCTCAAAATAAATCATCTCTAGGTTTATAAAAACCTATTTTCTCAGTATGCACATCCATAGCTCTTTTTCGTACTTTGTACAACTAAGTCTTTATCTCCTCTTTGTATTTGAGCTATCATTCTATCGTTTTTTTTTACGAGTATTAATGTGTTGTTATAATTATGTACCATTAATTTTAAGTTAATTAAATCATATTAACCCTGTAACTATCACTTATATCTTATATATTTTTTTACACATAACCTTCACATTGCATTATATAATTAGGGTGTAAACATCAAATTTGATAGTTTCAACCTTCTTAGTATTAATTAGGTTACCCTTTTATGGGTTTTTACTTGATATTTGTTGTTGTTGGATGATTGTGTGGTTACTTAAGTCAACATGTTATCTTCCATATGATTGGTGCAATACACTGATTTCATGATAGATGTCCTCAAATTATGCATGATTAAGGAAGATGAATTGCTTGTGAATTTTTAGGATTATAATAGTAGTCGATATTTTGATCATCTCATTTTTTTCGATGTGTTTAGGTTCAAGTGAGAGTAGATTCTTATAGCACAATACATAGTTTGCCACACTTTCATGGGATTATTTCTTAACTCCTATAATTATTGTATAATACTAATTGAAAAATGTGAAAGGAAACTACCATATAGGGCTTAGATTGTCTGTATGGAGCATAGAGGGACCTGTATCATCATACATGTAGTTTATATAAGAGGCCATAAAGACACGCGTGTTGTAGAGGATTCATCTTGCCATTGTGAAAGGAGAACTTTGGTGGATTATTTAAGCCATGAGGTAATAGATAGTTGAGAACTTCAGGTGTTAATGGGTTATTTAGTAACATAATGGACCTTGTAATGACCTATGTTTAATTTTGTAATAAGAGATCTATTTGTGGTGTATGACTTATTAGAGATAGATAAGAGGAACATTCATCATCAATAATGGGGTAGGTCCTTTCAGTAGAATTCATATAATGAGCATGTGTAGTAGTTTGAGGAACCATGTGTGATGTCCTCATAGTGGGCACATTGGGTACACATGAAGTTTGACTAAATGCTTGGGTATAAACACCTAAAGGGGAAGTAGATCCCATATATGGGGGTTGTTTGTCACGTATTTTGATATTTTTAGCAAGCCTCGTGAAATTGTAATAATATGATCAAAATGGTGTGGCTTCTCCTTAAGCACTTGTATAAATACTCCATTCCAATTGTTGCCATTTATTGTTTTAAAAAAGTGTGATTAGGACTAGGTTCATATTGGTCACCTTCATGTTCAAACACAAAGTCAATGAAAATTATATTTTTAGTAATATGTATAGGATCACCATGAACACATAACAAATATTACCAACAATTATGTTATGAGTAACCTTAATGGGAGAGGACAAAGGATTCTTAAATACATGGTCCATTTTCTTATGGAGGTGAGGAACTTGAGGTATTTGGATGTGATCGATTTGAGTACCACTTAATTGGGCACTACTTCATGTTGGAGTTTTGGACTTAGATTTCTTTTATGGCATATGATGATCACAATTGATTTTTCTTCAAAGGGAATCAAGGTTTTGAAAAACCTTGTGATGATGAAAGGGGTTTAGATCTAAAACCGTAATGAAAAATAAGTAAATTGTAGGTTGCATATAAATAGAAAATAAGTGGGATCACCAAAATATAATAAAAAAGTATAGTTTACCTAAGCAAGGCATTAAATAATTGAGTAAAGAGGAAAAAAAGATCATAATATGGTAAATTATAGTAAAATACGCAGATCCTAAATTATATTTACATGAATACAAAAAAATTGTAATAGTATAAATGAGATAATAAATGAATATAAAAGTTAGGGTTAACACACATTGCACCAATTTAAAATTGAGGTAAAGAAATTTATATGAGAGAGTGCAAGAAGGATGTGCAATATGTCATTAAGTTATCTTTAAAATTTGGAACTGTGATTCTGAGTGTAGGACAAATTCATTTGTTGCGAAAAAAATTCATCTCGAGTGACTTTTTTCCGGGATGGACATATTTGTCCTCTGTCAATTTTGATTGGAACTTTCCCTAACACATTGTTCCTCTAGGTCAACTTTTACTAACGTGATTGAAATTTTGTGATTGAAGTTGTAAGTTTGATTATGGCTTTTTCTTTTTCTACATATTTTCTTGTGTGCCTAAAAGGGGTTATTTTGAGTTGGGTTGAGTGGCCCCCATGATACCTACATATCAATACTCTAACGATGCATCAAACCAGTCATTGTTTTCAACTATAATGTATGTGTGCAATATGTATGTCGAGAAAACATTTGGAAATGAAGACCCTAATATGACTTTTGGCACTCAATAATGATCTTTTTATGTAAAATGTAGCTTTGTAAATTGGCCTAAGGAAACACATAGGATGTTTATACATTTAATACTAAATGAAATGATTAAGAAATTGATATATCAATTGGGTACATTTTTTTGATCTCCTAGGTAGTCCCCAAAGATGTGAGAGGTGAGGCCCTTAGAATGGATTGAATGAATGTGCTTTTATAAGCGATTATTGCAGTTGGATTTTCTACTTAAACAACACTAGGTCGAGTGGGTAGCTTATGAAATTGAAAAGGTGGTCATTAGAGATTTAAAATATGTAGTTTTCATCTCATGAAAAATTCATTTGAGATACTTTGTTGTACATAGTTGACATCACTGCAGTCAAGTGTACAATGTAATACGTCCATTGGAGAAAGTGCACAATTACTTATGGGCTAAGATAAATGTGACATATCAATAGCCTAATGTCATAGGTTTAGATTTAGGTATCGATAATTTACACAAATATAATCATTTTAATTTTCAAAATATTATTTTATAATAGATGTGTCCACCTATAAGAGTGGTATACCATGGTATTATACAACTGAGACCAATATATGATCACGAAACCGACATGATTAATATGAGAACAAATATTGTTAAAACTACTCATGGATGTCATTTAGTTGAAACTAGAATCACACAAATAAAAATACCAACAAAAAAATTCTAAATTTAAATATTTTTGGACGCCAAATTAACTTAATATAAAATAATTATATATCTAATAACCCTTTAATATATGATGAAATGAAGAGGTTTTTCCAATCTAAAATAATTCCCTAAAAGCTGTAGGATATAAAAGATGACACATTTATAATAATGATTCACCATTGCTTTTGGCCTGATTAATTTCATTTTGGTTACAAATTTTAACAATGGTTTTTGGAAATATATTTTCCTTCCAAAGTGTGGAGATTTTTTTGAGACGAAATATAAGATGATAAAAAATTCTCAACTATACACACAAAGCTAGACTTAATCATCACAACGAATAGATTCATGATGCAATTTTTTTATTTTAAAGAGTTACATAAAACATTAGGAGAGATAATGTAAGTGATGAACATGTTAGTAAATCATGAATTGACATATTAATATGTAAGGTGTGGCCCAAAGGGACTCAATATTTAATCAAATAATCACTTGGTGTATTTTTATACCCATGGAACAGAGTATAATATTCTAAGGAATCTAATTGTAGACACTCAAATTTAGCAATTTACCCATGAATTGACATATTAATATGTAAGGTGTGGCCCAAATAAACTCAATATTTAATCAAATAATTGCTTGATGTATTTTTATACCCATGGAACAAATTCTCCAATCTTCTAAGGAAGCTAATTGTAGACACTCAAATTTAGCAATTTACCCTTTTGACATTGCTTGTTTCAATTGATGCTTGGCTACAAAAACACCCATATCCTATTCTCACTAAGTGCATGTTTCCATCTCTTTTATAAATTTATTATTTCCATACACCTATATGTCGACAAATACTAAATATCAATACACAAGACCGATTCTTAAGCTTTACTTTATATGATGCAACTTTTATATTTCACCGAGCTTATCCCTATTTAAAACCATACAATTTAGTTAGGTTATATAATTTGGTCCTAACTAGCTTGTAATTTCCTAAATCGACACATTTTCCAACTTTATTTGCAATGCACTATCATTTTTTGGGTCTTTTTATCCTTCAAGTTGGTCATATCGTAATAAATTACCTTTTGAACCCTATACAAGCAAGTTAAACTCACCTCATTTCATAACCTGACACTCTCATGAGATATCATTAAAAATACTAGCACAAAAGGTACTCAAGTCTCCCTAAATATTCCCAAATCTAATGCACATCCATTAGGAAACCACTACTACAGTTATGAAGCACTCAACTAGGTTAATAATTTTAGCTTCCCTCAAATACAAACACGCCAAGTTCTCATTGCCAAGTCTTAGCAAGAGCACAATCCAATCAACCATGTACATCCATATATATACTACATGCTAGGGGGAAATTATGTTTGGTTTAAGGCATCTTTGGAGTAGTGTGGGCATGGGCGGTGTATGGGGTGCACTTCAGCCCAAACATTAACCTTCTTGTAGGGTCTTCTACCCACAATTAGGGTTTTAGAATTATTCAGTTGATTACAAATGATATCGAGACTATGTGAAAACTAGGTTTTGACAACGAAGTACATTTTTAAGCCACCAAAGGACCCAAATAGTTTAAAAAAATCCCATTATGAAGGCATTCAAGACTTCAAGTCATAGTTTTAGAAGTGAAGCTTCTTTAGGCCCTATACTCCCAGATTCTCTAGTTTGTCTTCCCATATTATTTTCGTATAGCTCTATATAGCTAAGTTTCTCTTCCTTTATGTATTTGAGCTCATATACATGCATTGAAAGAACCCATATGTAATTATGATTTCTATATAACTAATGTTGGAAGTTAATTTATCATAATAGTTCTTAGTTTTGTAACCTTACATTCCTTTTTATTGTTGTGTATTCAATAAAAATCTAATAAATCTTAAAAAGGGTGTAAACATTGACTTTTGAATACATTTTCTTCATAAAAATAGTTTTTATTAATGGGATAAACTAACTCAATATTGCCATTAATTACTATTTATATAACTAGATAAATTTTTCCAAAATGTTATGATCAATAGAAATTTGTGTTGAAGGAAGAGAGTTACAACTTTGTTTTAGTCACAAAGATGATCTTGACTAGTGATAAAGATTAAAGAAATCACAAGGATATGTATTCTTTAAAGTGGGTCGTGTCTTGCATTTAGAGGTTGGATTTGTGATTTACTCATAGTTTGACATCATTTAGAAATATGTGATATGATTTTGATATCTATTTGTAATATTAATGAGTTGAATATGAGTGACATATGGAAAACTAACCAACTATAATTTATTTAATTATTTTTTTATAAGTTTCTAGAATTACTAGTTTCGATGCTTCAAACTTTTTCTTCTAAAAATAATAACTTTATTATTCTACATGATATTTCACAAAGAAACCAATGGAATAGTGGGTTTTAGCATTATCATATGGAGATATAAGACACATGGAAATGGTCGTGGGTGAAGGTAAAATGTCCTTCAATAGAACAACTTTTGTGTTATTATATGATGCAAGAAGGTCGAGAGGCTCAAACAATTTTACACCATGAAAAATAGAAAGTTTTTGTGTTAATAAGGATATCAAGTAATTGCGGTGGTTTTCGGTATCTTGTTGCAATTTTTTGGTAGTCATGGTGTTAAAGAGTCATAAGGGGACTTAATGGTGATTTCAAAGTGTATTTAAGTCCTTACATTTCTCTAATAAGTCATAATAGATAGCAGTTTAATGCTAGACACTAAGGATCTCTTTAAATATTTTTGGTCCGAAAATATGTAGCTTAGGTAGGTCGTGGGGAAACAGCCAATAGTGTATGTGCTGTGGCAAAGCCCCTCTTTGAGACAAAGAAAGCAAAAGCTGGTTTATTGCTAATCTATCAAGTAGGAATCTATGTAAATCTACACTATTCTAACTTCGGGGGTTTTGGGATCTCATCCCAAAGTAGAGGTAGTTCAACAATGAACGAGAAGGTAGGAGGGACGAAACAGAGGAGAGTAGATATGAAGGAAGAAAAGAAATGAATTCCAAGACAGAAAGGTTAGAAGGTTTATGTTTTGAGCTGGTATTAACATGTGAGCCAAGCTTACTTGCATAAACAATTAAAGCAACACCGATGAACAGATGACAATAGTAGGAATGAATCTAATGAGAATAAAAACATAGATCTAACTTAAGAAAGATCTTATGCAAATAACACACGCATTGAGCATAAAGTCGAATATGTGTATTAATATTTCTTCTATTGCAAGAAAACACAAAGTCTTTCTCTCCTCACTCCTCTTTTCATACAAAAATGTTTGCCCCAAATATAACAAGTATTCTAGTATTTATAGAAGGAGAGGAGGAAAGAAGACAAAAACAAACCCACTACTTACAAAATATCTCACAAGATATTTACAAAATATCAAAAAAAAATCTAAAAAGTCAACAGTTGACTTGGGAAAGTTTTGGATGGCAACATCCCATGGTGCAACATGGATGATGTCATCGTGTATGCCAACATGCTTTTTAAATATCTTACAAAAATGATCAATGCATTCTAGAAAGGAGAAACTACTCTGCCCTTTGTAAAATGGCGCAACTTTCGCATGTCGACACGACAATTTCTCCCCTTTGTAAAATGGCACAAATTTCTACATGTCGACACGACAATTTCTCCCCTTTGTAAAATGGCACAACTTTCTGCATGTTGACATGACAATTTCTCCCCTTTGTAAAATGGTGCAACTTTCTACATGTCGACACACTAATTTCTCCCCTTTGTAAAAGGGCGCACTTTTCTGCATGTCAACACACCAATTTCTCCCCTTTGTAAATGAGCTAAAAATGGCTAAGTCCTGAAACAACTTGATTTTTTGAAAGGGAGTTTTGGGCTATTTCAAACGTTATCAAACTTCCTTAGGGGCCAAAATAGAATTTTTGGTATAGTTACCTACAAATTGCCCTTGTCAATTTTACAGGATAACAAAGTTGGCTCTTTTTGGGGACTATCTTTAAGTGAAACTTAAGGGTAGAGAATCCCAAATTTTCATGTGCCTATCCATTGGGTTATAGAGAGTCAAAAACAAGGGTGAAAAAAAAGAAAAAGGAAGGGAACACACAACAATGAAAGCAAACACACAATGAAAGCAAAAGAAAATGAACAAGAAAACTGTACAAAGAAGAGAGCAAGCTCTACTTCCTGAAGATCTTCAGGTGTTGCCCGCTATAGGGAAGCGAGAGCTCGGTTCCATCTAGATATGAGAGATAGAAACTATTCTCTTCATTGAGCTGCTTGATTTTGTATGGCCCTCTCCAAAGAGAGTCAAACTTCCCGTGCATACCTTTCGGTTCTCTTCATTTGTCCCATAGAAGAACAAGATCTCCCACTTGAAAATCTCTCTACTTAGTTTTCTTGTCAAAAACCTCTTAACTTGATTATGATGTTCAGTGATCTCTTCGACCACTTTCACTCACTTTTCTTCAAGTTCTGGCAGGTACATAATCCTCTTTTCAAGAGAATTTGAAAAGTTTCATTTTCAATTGCTCGAGCAAGCGCAGAGCGGGAAGTTCGAGGAGATTGGGATTCGGCGTCGATCCCATATAACACCTAGAAAGGTGACATGTCGAGAGACCTCTTTGGAGTGATATGATCCACCCACAAAGCATCGTACAATGATTTGTGCCAAGACCACTAGTTTTCATTAACTAGCTTCCGTATGATAGTCACTAGGTTCTTGTTGCTAGATTCTGCCTGACCATTTCCCTAAGGATAATAATCAGAAGCACGAGACAAGGTTATTCCATATCCATAAAAAAACCAATTACTTCCCGTGAAGAGAAGTTGGAAGCGTTATCAGCAACAATTTTGTGTGGAATGCCAAATCTCACAATAATATTCTCTTTGATGAAGTTACAAACAACTTCAGAAGTGGCATGCTTGATAGGTATGGCCTCCACCCATTTCGTGAAGTAATCCATTGCTGTTAGGACGTAACTATGTCCAACACTCGATTGAGGATTGAGTGCTCCAATGAAATCAATTCCCCATTGTCTAAATGGTTAAATCAATGATGATGGGCACGAGGGAAATGTGCCCAACCGGCTGTTGGCAAAGTTCACATTTCGCTACCAGTGGCCGTATCTTGTAATGGCGTCGGCTAGTAGTACCTGGCCTGAATGATTTTATGTGCTATCATGGATGAGGATAAGTGACCACCGCAGGCTGAGTCGTGAAAACTTTCCAACAATTTTACCTATTGCGGCTTGTCAACACATCATAGAAAAATGTCATCAATTTCACGTTTGTACAATCCATCATCCCATATGACATATCTTGCAGCTCTGAGCTTCACCGTTCACTTTTCCTTAGTGGTTAGGTGATTTGGGCACTCGTCATAGGTGAGAAAGAATGTGATTTCAGAATACCATTCGTCATTGGTTGCGACAAACAGAACCATGGGCAAAGAATCCGCTTTCTCTAGTTCATTTTGTTCTCCATCAACGTGATCATCTTTCTCTTCAGGTACCTCTGAGTCTTTATTTTCAGCCATTAGCTGACATAGGCCTTTACCTCTTACCAACTTAGTTGGTTTGATGTCTAGATCATATTCTTGGACCTTTGCGATCCAATTCCCTCGTAAGCTCCCTAACTCCTATTGAGTCAGGAAAGACTTAACAGTGTGTCAGGAACCAGCACTATTGTATGAGAATTCAGAATATAGTAGTAGAAGTTCTTGACTACTTTTACCACGGAAAAGACATGCTTTTCCAATTGCGACATCTTCAGTTCATGAGGCTTAAGAGGAGAACTCATGAAAGCAATCAGGATTCAATATCCTCGGAGTTCTTTTGCATCAAGATAGCGATACGTATGATGCGCAGACACATAACTGTACATGATGAAGTCTTTGTTGAAGTCGGGACACACGAGCAGTGCATGAGCAAGGGAGGTTTTATGTCTTCGAATGATGTCCTACTTTCTTCACTCCATCGAATGTTTGGGACCCTTTCATCATATTAGATATATGACGAGTCTTCTCGACAAAATCAAGAACGAAGCATCTAAGAAAATTTACCTTTCTGAAGAAAGAGTGAACACCAGTCTTGATTATAGGCAAAGTAAGGCTCTGAATAGCCTTGCACCTTTTGACATCTATCTTAGTTCCTTCTCTCCTTTGACATTTCCTAGTAGCTTTCCTTCGGTGACCCCAAAAACTGAATTCTTGGAATTTAGCGAAATTTTGTGCTCTCAACATTTGATCAAGAATTGTTCCAAATGATCACAGTGATCACTTCATCTCTTGGAGAACACGGTCAGGTCATCTAGGTAAACTACGATGACTTTTCCCATCATACCTTTGAATGTAAATTCCATTGCTCATTAGAACGTGGCACCGGCATTGGTCAAACTAAATGGAATTCTGTTGTAGGCGAAGGTACCCCAAGGAGTGGTGAATGTTGTTATGAACTGATCTTCAGGTGTGACTTGAATTTGATTGTAACTTGAAAAATCGTCAAGCATAGACATCATTTCGAAGGTTACTTCTTCGTAGCACTTGATCCATTATCGGCAGCAGATAGTTATCTTTTAAGGATGACTAGTTCAAGTTGTGAAAGTCCACACATATGCATATTTTTTCATTCTTCTTTCGCACAGCACGATATTTGCAACCCAGGTATTGTGATGAATTGGAAAAATAATTTTTGCATCCAACATCTTCTGAATTTCAGCCTAGATGGTACCTAAGATTTTGGGGTTGTAATGCCTTGACTTTTGATGAAAAGGTTTGACATCGTCCTTGAGCAGAATGTCATGTTGAATGTCCTTTGGCTTGAAAGACTTCAGATCAGCATAAGACCATGCTAACACATCCATGTACTTTTTCAGCAGCTTAACGAATTTTCACTTTTCCTCGGGCGTACAACACCTCCCGATATTCACGAAATGAGGATGTTTCGTAGTACCTAGATTGACGGGATTCAATTTTTGGAGAAGAGCAAGGATCATCCTGTCACTTTTTCTTGACAAAATGGTCATGATTATCAAATGATCATTCTAAGGAAACCAAACCTTTTAGAATCTTATTTCCTTTTATCTATATCACCGTATCTTTTTCAGATTCATGTGCTTGGCCGGTGAGAGACTCACGACCCATAGAAGTTGATCCGTTGAAATGAAGTTCTTTGAAATTGCCAACTTTCTCTAAAAAGGTAATAAGTTGGTTGTCATCATTGAACACTTGTCGGTGTTGTGAATTATCGGCACGCTTGGGCGAAAAACCACCTCAATAGTATATGTATCTAGTTTTAACCTGGGCGAGGGAGCATGAGAGAGAAATTTGAGACAACCAATAAATCAGTCATGTCATTTTGCACTCATGGGCTGCTTTGATTGAGAAAGTGTCAAACTCTTCGATGTTATCCCATACTTGCATTGCGGTAGTGTGTCCGAAAGCTGGTCATTCTTTATTTGATATATCCCTTTTACCTGATTGACAATTAGCTCAGCATCACCTTGCACTCTCATATTCTTGATTCCTTTCTCTTTTGCAGCTTGCATGCCAAGTAACAAGGATTCATAGTCAGCAGTATTATTCGTATTGAAGAACTATAACTTGAAAGAAAAAGGGAAAATCTCCTCTTCATGAGATATTAGAATAGCCCCAACACCGCATCCACTCATCGCGCAACTGCCATCAAACTGCAACGTCCATACTTTATTGAGATCCTCTTTTTAGATGAGAACGTCCATTCTATCTCTGAGTCGATGGACGGAAGTAGTTCCCCATCCTGACGATTTGAAAAGAATCTGAGCCTTAGGGTCATCAGAGTTGGTGACTAGATATTTCTTTTGTGACTCGGTTCTAATGTCTACAACACCCTTTGACAGAATCCGACTTTGAACCAGTCCATATGAATTTCCCCACCAACTTCTTTACAAAAGCTCCTCCCTAGCAATATCCCGTATGCTGCTAGAATATCAGCTATGAGAATAGTCATTTTACCCTTTTCTCAGAAATGCTACGAATGTAAAGCTGCACATCCTTGATCTAACCAATCGGTGGTACCTATTTGGTTTCCATGGAGTAGATCTGCCAAAAGGTTTAGTAAGTGTGAGGCCCAAAGCATGGGTGACCTTTCTTTGGCATTACATTGTCAGAAGCTCCAAAATCAATTATACAGTTGCTTAGTTTATGACCATTGATCAGGAGAGATAGATAAAAAGGTTCAATTTTCCTTGATGTGGAAGTCGAGGCAACGTTTATGCGAGACGCAAGAGGAATGGGAAGAATTCCTTTTGGGGAAATAGGAGGGACGGCAGCCTGGCTTTGGATGTACTTAGTTAATTTTATAAGCTACTCTGGGTTGGACTGAAGGTACTCATCTTCAGACATCTGGATCTTGGTCTTTTTGGTGTGATCGACTATATCGAATGCGACCAAGGGTTGCGCTAACGAAGGAATGAGTCCTTCATTTCACATTTGTAGAGGATGATTTCTGGTCTTTATGGGACTGAAGGAAGGTTGATCTGGAGGATAAATAGGAGGAAAAGATATCTGTACAAAAGGTTTAACAGGAGGTTGAGTAGGAAGGGGATTACCTCTTTTAACGATCGTTAGAGGAGTTACCACAGCCTTTTCCTTTTGTTTTTAAAGAAGCAACCTCCACTTCTTTTCCTTGTGAGCAAGTGAAAATTGCATATGATTGTTCGCTTGCATACCCTTGGGTATCCTCTTCTTCATCAGATTCCTCATCTTCAAATTTCATATACCCAATAGTAGATTCATCAGTCGGTTCATCGACATCTTGATCATCTTCGCCTTGTGACGAAGGTTCTTCGTAATTTGGATCATCTTCTTCTATTTCAACCAAAGCATTAATCGGAGGGGCTTCAATTGCTAATCTTGGAGAAGCAACAGGCAAACGTGGCCTTTGGGGGCGTTGTTAGGAGTAAATTTCATCCGTGGGATATCCCGGTATGGAGTAGTAGACGATGTTTGAGCCAATTGCTTCTTTAATGAGAGCAAGTCATTCGCCATCTTCTAGAATGTTGGATCTGATGAGGTAGCCTGAGAAGAAGTTGAAGCCTTTGATTTTGACAACTCGTCTTAACTCACTAGATATAATAAGGTTGTCTTCTATCCGAATGGCCATAGCTTGAGGAAGGGCCAAGGTGGGTATTTGTTCCTGTAAAAGTAAGAAAATTATTTCGAACTCATGGCATTCTAGAAGAAACACTTTTGATTCTCTAATGTTGGCATCATGGCAAGTGGCACACGGTTGATCAACGAATTGAATCGGGTGATAAAATCACACATGGTTTCATTGGTCTCCTTCTTAGTGTGAGTTATTTGTGACAATAACGCAAATGTGTCTTATGAAGGTTTGTATCTTTCTTTAAATGTAGTCCGTAATGTGGCCCAATTGGTAATGGATATGGCTGGTAAATGTTGGAACCATTCTACTACAGGCCCTTGCAAGGTTTCCAGAAAGAGATGTACCGATATGTCCTCATGAGTCACGTCCAGAATGCTACATGACATAATAAACAAAGTTATATGCACGTTCGTGCTTTGATTTCCACTCCCATCAAATCATAGGAAATTTTTATGATTTCTGTGAGGGAGGGGGTTGACTAGATGTGGCAAGTGCTAGAGGACCCATGGCGTTTCCCCATGGTACGGAAAACTGCTTCACGCCATTTGAAAAGTAGGAAAAAGAACATGAACAGGGATTATGGTTCCACTTAGCGAAAAGATCACCTGCAAGTTGATGTCGAGGCACCCTGTGAAATCGACTCTTTCGTGGAGGCAAGGCACTTCTTATTGATCGATTTGTTGAGCTCAGTGATGTGAATCGTGTTGGAGTGATACTGAAATTGTGCCTTCAAAGTAGATCAAAATTGGATCAACTTCTCCATGAGCTCTTCTGCTACGAGTAAATGGTTCACCCACCAGCGTACCCATTCAGATCTGCAACAATCAGGAGTAGATTTACAACAATCTTTTTGTTTATACTTGCTGATTTTCTAATTTTTCTAGCAAAAATCAGCAGCATGTACTTTTTTCAATATTTAATTTTACCCTCTTAAATAACAACTGATTGCAGTTTTCTAACAAAGATTAATAAGGATAAAAGTGGGTCAATTTAGTAGGCTGGTTTTCAGATCTTTGACCTGAATTTTGCAAGGTTTTGAAAATAACATAAAATGTCAGAATCTCAAATCTACTGAAATATACAAGTTTTTGTAAAAACTCAGCAAACTAAAAGTTTCTATCTGGTCCAGATCTATGGATTTTCATAAGGAAATTTTCAGTTTTGATCACTTATGCACAAATTTTGATTTTCAACAAAGGGTTAAGATTTGCAATCTGGTAGTGATTTTTATAGTTTTTTAGTTATTTCCTTAGTTTGATCCCAGTGAGTCGCCAAAACTGTTGGTCCGAAAATCATCGGTTAGGCAGTCGTGGGGAAACAGGCCAACAGGTGTGTAGGGCATAGCCCTCTTTGAGACAATAAAATGGCTGGTTTATTGCTAATCTATCAAGCAGAATGCATGCAAATCTACACTTTTCTAACTTCATGGGGTTTTGGGATCTCATCCCAATAGAGTTAGTTCCAACAATGAATAGAAAGGTAGGAGGAAGAAGAAGAGAGGAAAGTAGATCTCGAAGGAAGAAAAGAAATGATTTCCAAGATAGAAAGGTCAAAAGGTTTATGTTTTGAGTGGTAGAACAGAGCCAAGCTTACTTGCATAAACAATTAAAGCAATACTAAAGAAAAGATGACAATAGTAGGAATGAATCTAAATGAACAAAAACATAGATCTAACTTAAGAAAAATCTAATGCAAATAACACACACATTAAGCACAAAGTCCTGAATACGTGTATTAATATTTCTTCACATTATAAGAAAACACAAATTCTTTCTCTCCTCACTCCTCTTTTCATACAAAAAAATGTTCACCCCGAATACAACAAGTATTCTAGTATTTATAGAAGGAGAGGAGGAAAGAAGACAAAAGCAAACCCACTACTTACAAAATATCTCACAAGATATTTACAAAATATCAAAAAAATCTAAAAAGTCAACAGTTGACTTGGGAAAGTTTTTGGATGGCAACATCCCATGGTGCAACATGGATGATGTCATCGTGTATGCCAACATGCTTTTTAAATATTTTACAAAAATGATCAACGCATCCTAGAAAGAAGAAACTACTCTGCCCATTGTAAAATGGCGCAACTTTCTACATGTCGACACGACAATTTCTCCCCTTTGTAAAATGGCACAACTTTCTACATGTCGACACGACAATTTCTCCCCTTTGTAAAATGGCACAACTTTCTGCATGTCGACACGACAATTTCTCCCCTTTGTAAAATGGTGCAACTTTCTACATGTTGACACGACAATTTCTCCCCTTTGTAAAATGGCACAACTTTCGCATGTCGACACAACAATTTCTCCCCTTTGTAAAATGGCGCAACTTTCTGCATGTCGACACGACAATTTCTCCCCTTTGTAAATTGGCGCAACTTTCGGCATGTCGACACGACAATTTCTCCCCTTTGTAAAATGGCACAACTTTCTGGCATGTCGACATGAAAATTTCTCCCCTTTGTAAATGGGCGCACTTTTCTACATGTCAACACATTGATTTCTCCCCTTTGTAAATGGGCTAAAAATGGCTAAGTCCTAAAATAACTTCATTTTTGAAAGGGAGTTTTGGGCTATTTCGAACATTATCAAACTTCCTTACGGCCAAATCAGAATTTTGGTATAGTTACCTGCAAATTGCCCTTGTCAATTTTGCAGGATAACAAATATACAACATGGTCCCAAACTATAAATTAATCATTTAAAAGCAAGCCTTCAAGTCACTTTGCCAAGAAAAGTGTTTAGATAGATCTAATAAATGTTTGGGTATCAAATTTGGAAGGTCGTATGTTAGATGGACCTCTTTAAAAGGATATGATTAATCCTTGGTATCTTTATGTTCTATGGTTCCCAAGGTCATTTATATAATAAGTTTCACGAGTTACTTTGTCTATAAGAGTCCATGGGGTCCCTTTATTAGTGATGCTCATAAGTCACAATATATAAGCTCAAGAGGCCCCTTAAATACTCGAGGTTAAGTGAGCCTATAGAGTCAAAAGGTGTGTACAAGAGCTTGAGTAAATACAAGAGGGCACGTGTGCACAAAGCTAGTAATATGGAGGGCATGAATGGGAACCAATTGGTGTGTTCAAGCTCTATCCACTTATCACATAGGGAAAAATAGGGGCCTAATTTTTCCTTGTATGCAATGATAACTAAAAGAAGGTAGGCGGAGAGTATAATAGACTACAAATGATAAATTTGTGTGTTTGTGATGTTGTTCATAGTTCCCAAACTTCACGAAGTATATTTGAGCCTATGTAAGAGGGACTTCATGATGCCAACACGTGTCACCATCCTACGCAACCTTAAGTTTGAAGTGATATGGTGAAGGAAAAGTGCCAAAGGGAATTTTCAAAGTGACACAAATTTCACAAGATGACATGAAAGAGCTCTACTTTTGGACTCGTTCAAAAGATCTTTTCAAGATATTTCAAATGAAATTTAGATCTGGGTCGATAAACACATGTACGGGTTCATGTAAGCCTCCAAAGTTTTAAGATGCCATTTTAAAATACTTCACACTAATTAAACAGGTACCAAATGAAACAAGACACATGAAGCTCAATGAAATTATAGGGCACAACTACTAGTAGTTCTTTAATCCATGCCTGCATGAGGAAAATATACGTAACCTTTTATATTAGTTTGGTGAGCAAAAAAAGAATCGAAGCACCATAAAAGGATGAAACAAGGGAGAAGAAGAAACACATAATGTGAAGATAGATCAAGGGAAGAAGTAGAGAACAAGACAGCGTTGTGAGTAAAGAAGAGAGCACCAAGAAGAAATAAAAAGTGGAAAGGGTGTCGAAATCCCATTGTGAGAAGAGGAGAGCATCAAGAAGTAGCTAGAGCACAAAGAAGAAGGTGAGAATGTTGTGAGAGCTAAGGAAGAATAGAATATGTAAAGTCCTATTAGATGAAATATGGTGTCTAGATATTGTATATCTTCTCATATATGAATTTAGTTATTTAAATAGTCTTTATTTTATTTGTTTGGTTAGGCATTTGTTAAATTGAGTCGCCAACCTTGATTACATCATTATATATAATATAACCTCAAAAAAATTATAAAAATTTAAAGGGGCATTATTTGGATTCACTTACTTCGATAAACCGAAAATTATTGAATCCCACCCACAAGTGTGTCACACTTATAAAAAACCATGAAATGAATGAGAGCATAGAAGTACAATATGAAAACATGCAATCGATGTCATAAAAGTGAATCATTGGGCAAGTGATACTTGAAAATTAAGTTTAAATTATTTTTATTACTTTTTCTTGAATTTGTTCATATATATGCCATTGTCAAGATTGGCCCAACGAATAAGGGAGGAAAGTGTTAAGGTGCCTGTATTTGGTAGTCACGGGTTCGAGTCCCTAATTTAAATGCATAGAGGGAGTGGGGCATTTATATTAGTATTAGGGTTATATGGCATTCTAATTAAAACATGTGGCCTCTAATAAAGGGGCTTCATGGATGAACTTGCTTAGTGATTTCCCTCAAAAATGCATTGGCCATGATTATATGCATAACACATACATTATGAAAATGTAATTTTACATGGGAGTTAGCGAATTTCATATGAAATAACTAAACATTTCTTTTCATTTTCTTTGAAGAAGATATCTAAAAAATGACACTTATTTTAACTTTTAAGGAGGATTGACAACTACGAAATTGACTCTAATTTTTACATGTGTTTAACACCAATGAAGTATAATAATACTTTCTAGAATATCAACAATAACGAAATTGAATTTAGCTTTTATTTATAATTTGTTTAACAAATACCAATGAGATATGAATTTTAATGACACTTAGTGGAAAATTAATGAGGAAATTGAACTTACCTTTGGTGTTTAACACCGATGAGCTATAACTAGCAATAACATGCAAAAAGTTGTAATGTGAACATGGAAAGGGATTGAGTAGAGGAATGAAGAGCAAAGGAGATGTGAAGGGTTAATCTTGAAGGAAATAAATTTTTCAGAAGAATTTTAGAATGGAGAATGTGGTGCAGGGGGTTAGATGGATGACACCAAAAATGAAATAGGGAAGGTTGTAAATGTCCTTTTCATCCATTTCTTCAAGTGTGTTAAATTTTCTTTTCATTGTTTTTAATTGTCTAATGATTGGGAATAGAAAGGTATGGCCAAGAACATAATATATATTTTGTTTAGCAAATTAGTTAAAAAATTTCAAGTTTGAACATACATCAAGTAAAAATACAAGTGTTTCAATTATAATGATTTTCCTATGGTCAAAAATAGCAGGTATGGCTAATAAAACAATATTTGAATTTTTAGGAAATACTATAAAAATTGACAACCTTGAACATACATAAATTCAAAAATACTTGAGGAATATGACTTTAAAATAATGTATATCTAATAGAAAATGCCATAAACAGTAGCTTAAAGTAAGCCCAGACTATAAGGCAAAGGAAAATTATTAATTTTTGTGAATATATGTACATATATACATGTGTACGAGGGTGTGTGAATACAAGAACTCAAATGTTCAAGATAGCACTATAATGTAAATCCTTAAATTATATTAAATGATGTAATTTTTAAAAATGAAGATTAGAAAAATGAAATGTTTATGGATAATTTCTTGTTGGTATTTATTTTGTGTGTATATATAGCGATGGTGTGAACTTTTACAATCTAAATTTTGTTGATGCAATGTAGGATTTATGATCTGTGTGTGTTTTTTTATTATTCTATGATGGATGGAAGGTCATGCGGACCAACAAATTCATAGGAGGGGTATTTCCACCTAAAACACTAACAACTACTTCTAGAAAATGTAGCAAGAATCAACCTAATCAAAATTATTATTGAGCTAAAGAATAACGACATATTGTGTTTATTTTAAGCCATATGGAAGGGTCGTATATGCAACACTATTAATTTTTCCATTAGATCTACAAATCGACAACCGAGTCTTACACAATGACAAGAAAAAAATTTTTAAATGGCAAAAATTGGATTTGCTATTTTTTAAATTTCTTTATGTTATCAATATTTTCATTTGGACAATGCTTTATTTGTTGGATAAAATGAAGACATGAGGTTTTGAACTTCGGGCATCTTAAATAAACACGCATTCAAGGGAGAGATAAAAGGGAAATTGATGAATCAAATTTATTACGAGCAAGAGATGTCAAAGGGTTTTGGAAATGTGGATGAGGCATTGTGATAAGGAACTTTGTTTATATGTACACATTATTAACGAATTGGCCAGTATTTGTTGATTTCTAGGGATCCAGAAAAACACACCACTTCAACAAATCCATCAACACCAAGAAGGAAAATCCAAGAAAATGAAGAACATGAGGCAAACGGAGGTTCTGGACGAACCTGTCGCTCGCTGCGTGCGAGCGGTCACCGCCCTACAAGGCGACAGTCCTAGCATTTTTGGAGGAAAAATAAAATTTGAAACGAATAGTCCCATATTTGAATGGGTTGTTTGTGTCTCTTCTCTTCCATGACTTTATGATCCTCTAGTACACTAGAGGACATGGAAAAGGCTATAAATTCATCTAAGAATGAAGAGAATTCATGGAGGGAAGGATCTAAAGAGATCTCAAGAGAAAAATTTGATTGTATGAGAGCAAATGAGCAAGAAATTCAATGTTGGAGAGGATTTGTAGGAGAAAGGTGTAAGAAGTAGAGAAAGCAAGTAATTGGGAGAAGATTGTACATTGTTGCTTCTTCCATACTTATTGTAATCTACATATTTTGAGTAATTGGCCAATACAAGTGGGAAGAAAGAGCAATTTCCCTTCCCGACTAGTTTTCCTCCATTGGAGGTTTCAAGATAAAAATTCCTTGTGTTGTGTATTGTTTTAATTAGCATGCTCTATAAATTTCCTTTCTAAAGCACTAGAAAATCAGTCACTAAACCTCTAATCTTCATAAAATTGTCATTTTCCAAAGTTGAAAGTAGAACGGAAAAATTGTGTGTTTTCGTAGATTTCCAAAGTAGAGGTTTATGGATCATTTGTAGGGAGGTATATCCAATGAAAAATAGTGTGTCTCGAATGTTAACATCCATGAAAACTCAATCCAAGCCACCCATTATCTATTCAATGTCAAAATAAGTGATTGTGGCCACATCGATAAGGATAAAGAATTGGAAAATTATACGGAAAGGCATGCATAATTCCAAATTAAGGGTGCTTCAAGCGGCATATGGTAGGGTCATTGATGACTACAATATTTTGGCATTAATGTGTGGATGCATGTCAATTGTCCACATGGAAATGTGTGTTCTCAGTTCTATTTGGAGCAAGTAATTATTGATGTTTTCATAATCATACTTTGCATTTATACTCGGTATTTGTTACATGTATATGTGTGGTGTACGTAGCAAAAAAATTATTTTTCTTTTTCATGTTGGATAAAATTTTCATTTGAGCTTTCCATTCAAGAAATCATGGGTAGACTATAACTACATATGGTTTCTTACGTTTTGAAGTGGACTATGATGATGAATGGTGTGATATCCCCATCCCGGTCGAAGACCCTTAGCCCATTTTTGTTTCCTGGTGGCTAAGGGGTGATAAAAAGAGAAACTATAGTCTTAATAAATTATTATAAAATGCATAAAAAGAAACTTTATAAAAAGCACTTATATTAATTTATTAACAACTTAATAAAAAAGAGAAAAGATAAAGTGAAATTAAAAAAAAGGAAAAAAGTGACTCTATGCTTTTATTTCCCTAGGGAAACATGCGACCCATGTTAGGAGGTGATAAATGTCAAAAAAGAATTAAATGTGGGAAAAGGTATTTGATTGGTGGTTGTGGGTGGCTACTAAGCCAAGATTGCTTATAAAAGCAAGTGTACTTGGCTTTGTAAAGCATCTCTTTTATTTTATAAAATTTTGATTTTTTGTCTGAGCTTGAGAGCTTTGAAAAATATTATCTAAGGAAGAAAATCCTTAGAGATTATCTCTTGAGGATAAAAACCTTTAGAGATCTAGAAGGAGAATGAAAACTCTTCTTCTATGTTGTGAGGATTCTCCATTCGGGGTTTTCCATTGAGCACCAAAATTCAAGGCGTTAGATGTGTTTTCTAGTTGTTTTCCAGAGTTGTTGAAGACTTATTGTTGCCAATTCATGAGTAATTTAAAGACCTACAAGGTCCTGAATATTACATATTTGTTAGGAGTTTTCTTTAAACTTCCATTTCTAGTTTTATATTATTAGGGAATCGATTTGGACTAAATTTAAGGAGAGATCAGATCTGAAGTGTTTGATCAATTTTGAGGTGTTTTGGGCCTTTCCTAAGTGGGGCGAAATTGTATTTCAAACTTTCACTTATAACTAGGGTTTATCTACATTGTTCCGTAAGTGCAGATCCGTTTTGGATGCCTTTACACCATTGAAAAATATTATTTTGAGTTCACTTGGAAAGCTTATTATTCAAGATTTTGTTTGAGCTATCATTTTCCCAAAAATTTGGAGTATTTGCAAGTTATTGAATTTACAAGTTTTGTTATATTTTTGCCCCGATAAATTCCAAATTAATATTTTTAAATCGATTGGAGACACTATTATGATTATTCATTATCTACTTGTAAACAATTTTTCATATATTTTGGAGGTATTTTGAGAGTGGGAAAAACTATTTTTCCAAATCGTTGGCCTAAGGCAAGCAAACTAGGGTTTTTAGAAAATGTTTAATTTGTGGCTCGATTTCATTCTCAATTTCAATTTGATAATAATTAGAATTTTTGGATTTTTGTATTAATCGATTTGGCCCTAGTGGGAATTACAAGAAATCCATTTGGGGTAAGAATATGTCCATTTGGGGACATTACAGTGGTATCAAGCAGTGTATTCTCCCAGCCTATGAAGATTAAGATAATCAGATATGAAGAAAAGAAGAAGACCATGGAAGAGCATTATCAGAGAGCTCCTACTACAGATAAGATAAGCTATCTGAATGAAGTGATCACCAGAGGCCACAGAGAGTTGCAAACTTGTTGGGTGGATGCTCAAAGAGATCTAAGAGACTCGTTATAGGAGCCTTTGCTGATTTGAGAAAATCTATATACGGAGATGAGTACTGCCATACCAAGCTCTCAAGGAAATCAAGGCAACAAGGGTGAAGGAAGCTCTACTAGATCAGTTAGAAAATTCATCAAGCGTCCACGTCAGTTTTACAAATCCAAGTTTCTCCAAAAGGAGGAACATGTAACACCTACTTTTCAATGCTTCAAATTTAAGGGAATTTTTTTATATACTTCTCAAACTAACTTTTTCCTTTAAAGATTTAAATGTATGACATTTAAATCCAATAACAATATATATACTATTCATCAAATAACAATCAATAAACCATGTGCATAACTATGGTTCAATTAGATCTACCTGATCCCCAATAGATTACTCTTTCGAGTCTATATACAAATTATACAAGTGATACCTTTCGCAGGCATTGATTTACAAGTGATGTTTTTGAAGTGTCTACCTAGAATTGGTCAATCGAACCCCATCCGACAACTTACACCATAAACTAGAACTTGGTGAACTTGGACAAAGTGTAGCTTACACTACTTCGTCCAAAGTTTAAGAGTCATGCACGCATGCTCAATTTCGTGACAAAAATACGTCTACCAAAACTTGTCCCTTCAATGTATCACTTCGCTCGCTTATCATAATGGAATCATTTAGCTGAGTTAAATCACCTACATGTTATACACAAGGTATAGAACCTGCTCATCCTATGCGAAGGAGCACATCTGTGCTAACTTAGGTTGCCTATGGGAGAGAAAGTGCTTACATAATGACTTGCATCATTACGCAACCATTTCCTTCCCCATAGCCAACATAAGTTGGTATCAAGGTGACTGGTTCGTAAAAGAGAAACAACTTCGCAAATTTAGATTAATACAAATATTTTTAGGTTATGACAGTCGTAATAAGTGGACCTTGAAAGGACAACTTAGGGTATCTGCTACATAGTAGTATTCACTTAATTACTTGTGTCATTAAATTAATGTTATTTTATGGCAGCCCACCGAAGTTGGCCTACCGAGTTCTAGTTATTAGGAACGTCATCACCCATGTCTTAAGCAATTAGAATTAAATCAATATACGACAGGTTTCCCTTATATTCCAACGATATATTTATCGCATCTAATTATGTCCCTAAGGTTCATAAACTTAGTTTGCATAATAAGTTGTATTCGTTTCATGAGTTTTTATTTACATCCATTTTTCATCTTAAATGTAATTTAAGATAGCTTGTTGCATTATTGATGCATCCCATAATCGGTTTATTTACGACATTGTCATACTATTCCATAAAGTATACATTTTATTATTCTCATCCATTAAAATAGTTTATCAGCATTCATAGTTGTATTTGTCTAATATGAATAACTATATTATAATTGATTATCACATAGTTAATATGATAACTCATAACTCAAAGAACCATATAATATTAATCATACATTTGTCATAATCAAACATCATTCAATTAATACTTCCATTAGAGAATGACTTATTTTCCACCATCTATAAAATTGTTAAAAATAAGGACCAGATTCAAAAAGAAGCTGGCATGAAAATATTATTCTCCTCATCTTTGATTATAGCACTAAAATATCTCGATGAGAAAATTCTAGTAATAAATAGAACATCAACAACTAAATAATAGGGATCATTTAATCATTTCCCTTTTTCCTTTCATATTTGATTACACAAAAGAAAACAGAATGGTAATTTATTATTCACAATTGAATACAAAGTAACCCTATTATTTTTCAATAATTTCCATTTGTATTAATTGACTTATCTTCCACTTCATATTCTATTTGTATAAGTAAATAATGAAATTACTATACCGCACAATGAACATACCATAGATTATTTTACAATTGTAATGACTTTTATACCAAATCAATGGTATTTAATCTAAATGAAGACAAATCTAAATATTCCATCACGATCAAAAAGCACTTTCCTTTGTCTTATCACTTCATAGTATAATAACCCCTGTATAAAACAAGAGAACATTACAATCACCACATCTCTCAAGAAAACTAATTTAAACGAAAAAATATATTCATTTCATGAGTTATTTATTTACATTCATTTTTCATCTTAATGTAATTTAAGATGGCTTGTTGTGTTATTGATGCAACCCATATCGGTTTATTTACGACATTGGTGTACTATTCCATTAAGTATACATTTTAATATTCTCATCCATTGAAATAGTTTATCAACGTTCATAGTTGTATTTGGCCAATATGGATAACTATATTATAATTGATCATCACATAGTTAATATGATAACTCATTACGCATAGAACCATATAATATTAATCATACATTTTTCACATAATGTTGAATCCAACAAGTAGAACAATACAATTTACAACTAAGATTGAACCACTTTATAAATAATTTCCGATAATAATTACAAGTAAAACATCCCTTTTCCAAAATAGTACATTAATGACATTAGGCTAAATTGCCTTTCATTAAAATAAGATAACGAAGCACATACTCACTTTTACAATAATGACATGTATTTAAATACAAATTAAGCATCACAATCAAACATCATTCAATTAATACTTCCACCAGAGAATGACTTATTTTCCGCCATCTGTAAAATTGTTAAAAATCAATCAATTAAAAAAGAACTGACATGAAAAGGTTGTCCTCCTCATCTTTATAGATTATAGCACTAAAATATATCAATGAACAAGCTCTGCAATAAATAGAACATCAACAACTAAATAATAGAGATTATTTAATCATTTCCCTTTTTCCCTTCATATTTCGATTACACAAAAGAAAACAGAATGATCATCTATTATTCATAATTGAATACAAACATAACCCTATTATTCTTTAATAATTATCATTTGTATTCATTAACTTATCGTCCACTTCATATTCTATGTGTACAAGTATGTAAATAATGAAATTACTATACTGCCAACAAAATTCAGCATACATTATTTTACAACTGTAATGACCTCTATACCAAATTAATAGTATTTAATCTAAATGAAGACAAATCCAAATATTCCATCACGATCAGAAAGCACTTTCCTTTGTCTTATGAATTCATAGTATAATAACCATGTATAAAACAAGAGAACATTACAATCACCGCATCCCTCGAGAAAAGTAATTTAATCGAAAAACAATTTTCTTAAACAAAGCAAACTTTCCTTAATATTGTTGAACCACACAAAATACTTTTCTCATCTAAATCAAAGTGCGAGTTCACCGTTAAGATTTCTAATGCCCTATTGGGTGTTTACACAATATTTTGAACACATTCAACTCGAGAATCACAAGTTTCCACCATACCTATTCATGTTTAAGCATGTAAGTTAGGCTATGACAATCCACACCCAAAGGCTCAAATAATCCATAATCACATATCAATGACAATATGCACAAACCTATTCACAATACATATTTCCTTTAACTAGTCAAGACAAAATCCCATCTCAGTTTCAAATCCAAACAACACAGTGTATTTATAAGCTTAAAATTTTGACTAAGGTTTCAAGGCCATAGTCTATTTATAGAAAAGGTCCATAATTTAAATTGAAGGTGATAACTATGTATAGAGTATTCACACTTGAATCAACAAGATTTGATAAATATATATTTATATGTTTTATGCATATACCGAGATGGGTTATCATAAAACACGAAATAATAAATTATTCCATCCGAACTCAACCATTAGGTACCCATTCCAATCCAATGAATATAATAAAATTGTTTTCAAAAGCATATATTGCATCCATATAACATTACTTCCTTCGAATGGTTATTCGAGGAAGAAAATATAGACAAGGTATCTAAAACCACCAATCACATAGAAATTAGAAATGGGTATTTATCCCATTATTTTTTTGAGTAATAATAATACAAGTGCACATAATCATGAAATTACACAAGCATATAATCATTCCCATATCCCAACAATGCGGCCATAGTCAAAATTTCATACGGATATATTTCGAAGATTAACATGTGCGGTCATCCAAACAATAGACCTCATTTTTATCAAGTACATAATCTCAAAAAGATAAGTTGTAGAGCATTCAAACATTAAAACATTTTAATGTTATAAATAATAAATATGGGAAGAAAATGATTTCATGCTTGAGAATTGTTGCACAAAATTCCCTCAAGATTTCTCCAAGTTTTTTTATTATGGGCAAATAGTTTTTTGAAAGGGACTATACCCTTGTACATGAAGGCTCAAAAGCCAAGAATAAAACATGGAAGCCCTACAATGAGAAAACAATCTTTAAAAGTACCAACATCCAAAGAACAACTCAAAGAAAAAAACATCGAAAAACAACAAACGATGCTGCAACAATAAACACAACACTATGTCAGATCCAAAAAAACCATAGTTCGGTAAAGACAAACCGAACACCAAAAGAGAGATGAATCATCGAGGCGGAGAAGTGTCATTCTTTAAAATAAACTTTTTCTTTTTACGGACAGTTACCCAACCTGATGATGCCTCCACGAATGGAGGGTTAGAAAAAGGAGAATTTTCCATAGTAGCAAAAGTTCCAACTGAAACAACATCATTGTTTTCATGAGACAATTTCTCCTTGCTGTCAACAACTAAATGAGACAAATTTGCTGCAATTTCCTTGCTATTGGCAATAGGATTTTCTGATAAAGGGGTTTCAGGGACTAAGTCAGATTCACCCTCAGGATTTGAAATTGCTTCAAGGTCCTCTTTTGCATTAAAAACCAAATGTTCCGGGCGGGCATCCTTCCACCAACTGCGTTTCTCATGTTGGGGTTTTTCCAACCCACAAGCAATAGAGGTATGACCAAGACAGAAACATCTTCTACATCGAAATGGAAGACCTTCGTAATCTAAAGGTTGTGACCAAGTTCTACTTTGCACCCTGAGATCAATAGTTGCAGGGAGGTTTTTAGCCGTATCAAGTTCCACCAATATCCGAGCATAGGTAGTGTGGGTGTATTCAGCAGTTTGAGAATCTATAAAAAGAGTAGTTCCCAAGGTGTTTCCAATAGATTTCAAACATTCACTGCTCCAGAATTGGAGGGGTAGTTGGGGCAGTCGAATCCAAACAGGTTTACATGCAAAAGACTCAGTGAGCGGGTTAAAAGAGGGGAACCAGGGTTTAATTACCAGGTACTTAGATTGGCAAACCCAAAGCTTGGAAGTAATGGAATTTTTATCAACTATTGAAGAAAAGTCACAATGAAGATACCTTTAGGACACGGATATAAGTCTAACCTCCCAGCGAGCAAAGGAGTCCAGTGCTTGGAAATCCATGTGTGTAGGTCATGAAGGCAGAGTCCTCCGAATCTGCAGATCGAGCCCTCCGAATCTGCAGATCAGAGCATGTTCCTGATAGTAATTTTCAGCTGTAATGACCTCCTCCCCAAATGTGATGCATGGGGTATTGTCTGCAGGCTTCAAAGGAGAATCCTTGCCCCTTAATGCTTCCTTGAAAGAGGTTACAGTGTGGCCTTGAATAGATGCACCTTGGTCAGTCCCATCAAGAGCATGGTGAACTCCCAGCACAGTTGCCCCTTCCCCATCAGAGGGAGCCTAACCGGTAAATGTGCCGCCGTCCTCAGAGGATGTAAAAGCGAGATTGATCCAAGATAGGGTCGAGTCCCTGTGATCAGCCTTCAAAGTCTTGCCGCTCCAACTGCAGGTTGAAGGGGACGCATAGCAGTCATACGCGCCGGATCCGCAACCGCATTTCCATCCCGACCGGTCGCAGAACCGCCACCATGTACGCGGTTAGGGTTAGAACGCCGGGTAAAAATTAGTCGGGTATCAGTCGGGGAGCATTCGGGTCACATTTTCCATCTCGACCAGGCGCAGATCATTTGCCATGTACGCGGTTAGGGTTAGAACACCGGGTAGCGACCATGGGCGATCGGGAGCAGCGATTGGGTATCGATCGGGAGCGATCGGGTATCGTCGGTTCTCCAAGTTAATCGAGTACAAAAATAATCTTTTCCAATAACCTCAAGGAGTCACCTTTGAATCCCAACAAATAGCAGTTCCTAGTTTGTGAAAAACCAACTCTTAATCTTAATAAGATTCATAAATAGCCCCATGAAAAACTCACTGATAATTGAAGAGTATGCATCCAAAGCATTAAAATTTAAACACAAAAATAACTTTGCATTGTTTCTCCATGCGCAAAGGCTCGAGAGAGTGAAAAGAAATCGAGTGAAAACAAAAACAAAAATACCAATAACCTCCACGGTAGCTTCCTCAAGAAGCTTCTTGCTTATTCTAAGGAGAGTTAATGCACATTCAATACATGTCGATTTCTACTAGTTCTACCCCAATTTTTCCCTCCCAATTTCAAGATAGACTTAACAAATAACCGTTAGTCTGTTTGAGTTTCCAATAACTCTACCATCTAATCTCCACCATACGGTTGGGGGAATAAAATCATCTAACGATCAAAGACCATTTAATCAAATAACTTAATTTTTACATGGCTATTTGATGGGCTAAAAGAATATTAATTAGCATGCATTAAACATAGCTTAGGTGGCCATACTAATGGCTCAAATAAAACTTATTAACTTATGAGGTCAGTCGGTGTTCGATCGAGCCATTAGTTTTTTTAACAAGCAATATTAATTTAACCCTATGGTTGATTGACCATTTAGTAAATTAAACTTAGGTTATGGTCCTAGATCATTTATTGATAAATATCACCATATTATTTATTTCTTGTTCTAGTTATAATTTGATCGAATTGATAATTGGACGAAATAATATTCACCCATCCATATGGTTGAAGACCATGAATATCATTCGAACTAGGAATATGGCTTTAAGTCCCTCAATTATTTATAATCCAAACACAATATAAGCATGGTTGTCCTTTATTTACAACCACTCAAGCTTAGAATAAATAAACAAATAATGACTTAACCTAGCTGGAGTCATTCTTACCCGCCCAATCATTAAGGGCTTCATCCTTTTAGCATCAATCACCGTAATGTTGAGTCTATCAAGAAGAAAATTTTGATCAAAGGATCTTTATATCAGAAC
Source organism: Taxus wallichiana var. yunnanensis (assembly GCA_018340775.1). Lineage (NCBI taxonomy): Eukaryota > Viridiplantae > Streptophyta > Pinopsida > Cupressales > Taxaceae > Taxus > Taxus wallichiana. The sequence goes on along the minus strand of CM031236.1, from coordinate 507,160,606 downwards.
TAAAAATATGACCTTGTATCAAACTAGAATAATGTCAACACAACAATGTAATGGGGTTAGGCATGTTCAATCAACCATTGAAATAATAAGAAGTCCATTGCTATTTATAATCACCACAATGAAATCAGCTTAGACTATAACAACCTGAACATAACAAAGGTTATAATCTAAGCAATATGCAAAAGTGCTATGACAATCATAAGCTTAACCACAAGCAAGTGTAAATTATTTGTTAAAATACAAGCTATACTTAATGGGTTATAGTATCGACAACTTGTGGGATACGAAAAAAAAGTGTTGTTATATTGTTTTGCTCACGTAAAACATCCTAGAACTGGTCCACGTGTCCACAAGCTACCCGATATCGAGCTTTTTTAAGTCTCATCAAATGAAAAGAATGGGGGTGTGATATACTTCCCCCTTTAAGAATCATCGTTCCGATGATTTATTATATCCATTTACAAATTTAAATAAAAATCATATAATAATATACTTATTTCAACATTAAATTATTCAAGAAAGTATAGTTGAAACTTGCAAACTTTAAGTTCTTAGGGCTTTCAAAATATTTTTGTTGGCTATAACAACTCATTTTAATCAAATTTTTGTCAATCAACATGAATTTATGATGTTGTTCGAGTCATTCAAACAATAAAAAATATTGAATGTATACTATCGATAAAAAATTTAATGTTTTATCATTGAAGAAAGCAGTAAAAGCATTTTTAATTTCATCTAAATTTTCCTAGGTTGCACTTTCTTCAAAAAATTGGTCCCATTGGACTCTACATTGAATTATTTCCCTATTTCGCAAGTGCGGCCTATGAGTTTCTAGCACTCTTATGAGTTTAACCATGATGATTCCCAAATCCTGAACCTATAAGGAGTTCCAATTAAGTACATGTGATAAATCTAGATACATACTTTTAAAGCAAAGAAATATGAAAAACATCATGCATCTTGGACAATGTGGGAGGCAATGCTAAATGGTATGCCACAGGGCTGATTACTTCAATTATTTCGAAAGGTCCAAAAAAATGAGGTGATAACTTGGCTGATTTTCCAAATGAAACCAATTTTTCTTGGGCTTGACCCATAAAAAAACTTTATCTCCTTATTCAAGTTTTATGTCAACTCTCTTTAAACCAGCATATTCTCTTCTACCTATCTGCAACTTTTTTAATCGCTCATGAATTAGTTTGACTTGTTAAAGTTTTAGTTAACATCTCAGTCCTATTACTTCCTTGTCTTCCACGTTGTCCCAACTAACAGGTGTTCTACACTTTTGTCCATACAATGCCTCAAAAGGAGCCATTTTTAGCGAGGAGTGGTAAGTGTTGTTATAAGAAAACTCAACCAGTGGAAGATATTCTTCCCACTTGTACTATTGATCCATGCAGTACATCCTGAGCATATCCTCCATAATTTAATTTACCCTTTCAAGTATGTCCATCTATTTCCATATGGTATGCAGAACTGAAATTCAGTTTTGTTCCTAAGGCTGAATTTAGAGTTTGTCAAAATTGAGAATTCGTCCTAGGATCCCGATATGAAATTATTAATTCAGGTACTCCGTGCAATTTGAAAATATCATGCATGAACCTTTTTGTAAGTATAGGTGAATCATCTTTCAGATTCCCTAGTATAAAGTGAGTTACTTTTGTTAGCTTTTAACTAACTGACAGGATCGGATCGTGTTTATTTTTAGACATTGGTAGACCCTTGCACAAAGTCCATGTTGATTACTTGCCATTTATATTGTGGAATGTTGTGAGGGTATAAACCTCTTTGGATGTATGTGTTCAAAGCCTTAACTCGTTGAACTTTAAGCAATGAGATACATAGTTTACTATATCCTTTTTCATCCCTTTCCAAAAATATTGTTGTTTTACATTAGTAAAGCACTTTAGTCACTAGGGATGCGAGGAGCATCATGAAATTCCTTTATCAATTTCATCCTTAGTTCATTTTCCAAGGGTACATAAACTCAATTTTCATACCTTAAGACTTCTTCATTATCGAATTTGAATCTTGTGTACATTCTATCATTAGGATTTACAATAAGTTTTGTTTTAACTTGTTGATAATAAGAATCAGCCAACATTGTTTTCTTTACATCATCTTTGAATTGGGTTCTCAAAGTGACAAGGGCAGAAATGTGCTTCCTACAACTTAGTGCATCCACTCTATTTTCCTTACCTTTTATATAGTTGATATCAAATTCATACTTGTGATAAAAACTTTAACCATCTTCATTGCCTTGCATTTAAGTTAGGTTGTGTGAAGATGTATTTCAGCCTGAGATGATATGTTTTTAGTTCAAAGGGCTTTCCCAAAAGATAATGCCTCTAAACTTGCAAGGCATATACAATGAAAAAGCAAGCTCCAAGTCATGGGGAGCATAATTTATCTCATGCACTTTGAGCTTCTTGCTCTCATACGTAATCACGTCATCTTTTGGTAGAAAAATACCTCCTAACCCTTCACCTGAGGCATCATTTCACTAAAGTAAAGTTCCTATTAGGATCGGGAACCTTTAGTACATGTGTTGTAGTTAATTTCTTCTTGAATAAATTAAAATCATTTTCACACTTGTCAAACCAGATAAATTTCTTGTCCTTTTTCTGCAGCGAGGTGATTGGAGCATATACTTTTGAGAATTGTTTTACATATTTTCTATAGTATCAAGCCAACCCCATGAAGCTTCGATTTCATGTACATTATTAGGTGTTGATCAATTAGTTCTTGCTGCAATTTTTGATGGATCTAAAGAAATTTCATCTTTATCTATTATGTACTCGAGGTATTACACCTCATTCGATAAAACGAACACTTTGAAAGCTTACCATATAGTTTTCTCTTCCTTAACACATCTAAAACAATCCTAAGATGTTCATTATGCTCTTCAATGCTTTTGAATAAATGAGAATATCATCCAAGAATACCAAGCACAAACTTGTCTAAGTATTCTTGAAAGATATTATTCATTAAATTCATAAAATTTGTTGGAGCATTGGTAAGCCCAAATGGTAACACTGTAAATTCAAAGTGGTCATACCTTGTCCTAAAGGCAGTTTTGTGAATATCTTCTTCTTTTATTTACAATTGATAATAACTTGATCGCAGATCGATCTTAGAGTAAACTGATGCACCACGCATCCTGGTCAAAGGATCATCAATTCTTGGAAGGGGGTATCTATTTTTTATCGTGGCTTTGTTAAGAATTTTGTAATCAATGCATAGCCTCAATGTTCCATCCTTTTTCTTAATAAAGATGATTGGTGCTCCCTAAGGAGAGACACTTAGCATTATCAAACCTTTAGATATCAGTGCATGAAGTTGCACTTTCAACTCTACAAGTTTAGTTGTTTTCATTCTATAGGAGCCTTAGAAATCGGTTTGGCTCTCGAGTTCGATATCTATGGTGAAATCAAACTCTCTTTTGGGTGGAAGACCATGTAATTCTTTTAGAAAGACATCATTTTACTCATGTAGTAAGTAGCGGATAATATTCCATAGAATTTTTACCTTCTTCATCTAAATCTATAATTTTTACTGCATAAAACATGCAACCTTTTTCTTGGCCTTCTTAAGCTGCATGGCATTTGAGATTTTCCTAACCGTAAAACCTCTTTTTATTCCCTAAATTTCTGTTTTTTTGTAAATCATCTAGACATTTGATCCGCTTTTCAAAGAGGTCTACGATTTCCTTGTGTTAGGCTAACCAGTTTACACCTATGACTATGTCATACAATCCTAGAGGAGCTACATAAAGGTTTATTTCCATGATGAAGCTTGGAAGTTCCAATATGTTGTGCCAATCAAACATTGTTTAACCGTGTGGACAATGTTGTTCCCATAATGAAAAAACCATGTATTTTTCATATATCCAACTTTTCTTTTAAGTTTAGATGCTAATTTAGTTTGAAAAAAACATTTAGTTGCACCAATATCAAATAAAATGGTTACAGGTAGTCCATACAATTTACCTGCAACTTCGACTAGTGTAGCTTGTTTTTCAACTTATTTATCAAGAATCGCTATAACATGTTTTTGGTGTTGTTGGTTGTTATCCTTTTTCCTATGAGGTTATTTATTTTCATAGTGGTGAATACCACATATAAACTAGACCCTAAAAGGTCCCTTCCTATCATTTTTACTTTCCTTAATAGTTGCTTGTTTTGTCCATTTTTTTGTTAATTTAAAGAATCTTAACTGTTGTAATTTTCTTACCAACATCGTTTTCATTTATGTTTCGCCAAAATTCTTCCACCCAACCTTTTTAGGTGTTAAAGGTGAAGGTGCATTAACATATTTATTTTTCTTCTCCTCTCTATATGTAGAAATGGCCTACAGTTTTTGTTCTTGTCTGATTGCCTTTTCAAAAACAACCTCCATAGTTGATGGTCCATGGACATCAACTTCACCTCCTATCATTAGGATTCAATCCCATGATGAACTTCCTAATGTGAAACTTCTCATAATTCTAATCTATGAGGTAAGTACTTGAAGTTTGAAAAACTTCTCTCATTATTCAGCCAATGTCATCTTTTCTTGAGTTAATGTTTGAAATTCAGACATCTTTTGATCATAATAAAGTTGTCGCAATCAGTGTTGTCTAAAATGTGTCTTAAACTGATACCAAGTAAGACTTGCTTCATTAACCCCCACTTCAACTTTTCGACTATCCCACCAAGAGGATGCCTCATTAGAGAGTTGATAGGCTCCCCAAACCTTCATAGTTTCCTTTGAGAAGTTTCTAATTGTGAAATGCTTCTCTATTTCACTAAACCAATTCTTGGCTCCATCTCCTAAGATTATACCATCAAACATAGGTGGGTTGATCCTCTTGATATCATTTGACAGTTCTACTGCCAAACATGCCCTCTTGTTTTTAGGTTGATTAACTTCATTAACATTCAAATTTACATTAGCATTTGCAGCATTAGGATATGTTGTGTTTACATTATTTCCCTCATTGGGGTCCACAACATTGTTGTTTACAGCATTAAGTTGTTCGTGAGATGGTTCACTACCATCATTATCATTATTGTTGTCATTACCCATGACTTATTCAAGAATAGCTATATTGTTTCGCGTATCCTAAATGACAACAAGTATTTCATCCAACTTCTATGTTGTGGCTACTTCGCCACCTATAAGTTGGTGATTGACAATGTGTGCTTTTGTCCTAACCATGTTCTTTATTAGACAAGAATTAAATTTAAGTTACCATAGGGACTCAATAGGTCCAAGAGCTATAACCTTCAACTCTAATACCAAAATGTAACACCTATTTTTCAATGCTTCAAATTTAAAGGAATTTTTTTATATACTTCCCAAACAAACTTTTGTCTTCAAAGATTTAAATGTACAACATTTAAATCCAACAATAATGTATATATTATTCATCAAATAACAATCAATAAACCATGTGCATAAATATGGGTCAATTAGATCTACCCGATCCCCCATAGATTACTCTTTCGAGTTTGTATACAAAGTATACAAGTGGTACCTTCCCTAGGCATTGATTTACAAGTGATGTTTTCTAAGTGTCTACAGAAATTCATCAATTAAATCCCATCTCGACATCTTACACCATAATTAGAACTTGGTGAACTTGATAGTGTAATTAATAGCTTACACTACTGGGCAAAAGTTTAAGAGTCATGAACGCATGCTCAATTTCGTGACGACACATACATCTACTAAAACTTGTCCCTTCACAATATCACTTTGTCTAGTTATCGGGATAGAATAAGTTAGTTGAGTTAAATCAGCTACATGTTATACACATGGTGTAGAAACCTTTCGTCTTGTTCGAATAAACACATCTATGCCAACTTAGGTTGCCTATGGGAGAGAAAGTTCTTACGTAATGACTTGCATCATTACGCAACCATTTCCTTCCCCGTAGCCAACATAAGTTGGTACCAAGGTGACTTGGTTCGTACTTGAAAAAAATTATGCATCTTTATTGTAACACAAATCTTTTGAGTTACTGACAGTAATGTAATAAGTGGACCTCAAAGGGACAACTTAGGGTATAAGCTATATAGTAGTATTCATTTAATGATTTGAGTCATTAAATGAAAGCTACTTTATGACAACCCACCAAAGTTCATGTGTCAAGTTCCAGTTATTAGGAACGTCGTCACCCATGACTTAAGCAATTATAATTGAATCAATTTTATGACAGTTTCCTTATATCATAGTGATATATTTATCGCATCTAATTACGTCCCTAAGGTTCATAAACTTAGTTTTTCTAATAGTCATATTCATTTCATGAGTTATTTATTTACATCCATTTTTCATCTTAAATGTAATTTAAGATGGCTAGTTGTGTTATTGATGCGACCCATAATCGGTTTATTTACGACAATGTCATACTATTCCATGAAGTATACATTTTAATATTCTCATCCATCAAAATATTTTATCAACATTCATAGTTGTATTTGTCCAATATGAATAGCTATATCATAATTGATCATCACATAGTTAATATGATAACTCATTACTCATAGAACCATATAATATTAATCATACATTTGTCACATAATGTTGAAACCAATAAGTAGAACAATATAATTTACAACAAATATTGAACCACTTTATAAATAATATCCCGATAATAATTACAATTACAACATCCCTTTTCCGAATAGTACATTAATGACATTAGGCTAAATTGCCTTTCATTAAAATAAGACAATGAAGCACATGCTCACTTTTACAATAATGTCATGAATTTAAATACAACTTAAGCATCACAATCAAACATCATTCAATTAATACTTCCACCAAAGAATGAATTATTTTCCGCCATCTGTAAAATTGTTTAAAATCAATCAATTCAAAAATAATCAGCATGAAAAGGTTTTCCTCCTCATCTTTATAGATTATAGCACTAAAATATCTCAATGAATAAACTCGGCAATAAACAAAACATCAATGACTAAATAATAGAGATCATTTAATCATTTCCCTTTTTCCTTTCATATTTCAGTTACACAAAAGAAAATAGAATGATCATCTATTATTCATAATTGAATACAAACAAAACCCTATTATTCTTTAATATTTTTCATTCGTATTCATTAACTTATCTTCCACTTCATATTCTATTTGTACAAGTATGTAAATAATGAAATTACTATACTGCCAACAGAATGCACCATACATTATTTTACAACTGGAATGACTTCTCTACCAAATCAATGGTATTTAATCTAAATGAAGACAAATCCAAATATCCCATCACGGTCAAAAAGCGCATTCCTTTGTCTTATCAATTCGTAGTATGATAACCATGTATAAAACAAGATAACATTACAATCACCACATCTCACAAGAAAAGTAATCTAATCGACAACCAATTTTCTTAAACAAAGCAAACTTTCCTTAATATTGTCGAACCACACAAAATACTTTTCTCATCTAAATCAAAGTTGTGAGTTCACCATTTATATTTATAATTCCCTATTGGGTGTTTACACAATAATTTAAATGCAACCGAATGAGAATCACATGTTTCCATCATACCTATTCACATTTAATCCTGTAAGTTGGGCTATGCAAATCCACACCTAAAGGCTCAAACAATCCATAATCACATATCAATGACAGTACGCACAAACTTATTAACAATGTTTGTTTCCATTAACTGGTCAAGACAAAATCCCATCCCGATTTTGAATCCAAACAACACAATCAAATATTTACATAAGTCCCCAAAACAAAGTTATTTAGAAGCTAAAAAGTTTGACTGAGGTTCGAATGCCACGATCTATTCCAGATATGAAACCCATATCCTTTTCTCGAATGAGTGTATATATATTTATAGAAAGAGTCCATAATTTAAACTGAAGGCGGCAACTGTGTATTGAGTATTCACGTCGAATCAACAAGATTTGATAAATATATATTTATATGTTTTATACATATACCGAGATGGGTTATCATAAAACACAAAATAATAAATTATTTCATTTGAACTCCCATTAGGTACTTGTTCCAGTTCAATAAATACAATAAACTTGTTTGCAAAAACATATATTGCATCTGTATAACATTACTTCCTTTGAATGGTTGTTCGAGGAAGAAAATATAGACCCGGGTATTTAAACCACCAACCGCACAGAAACTCAAAATGGATATTTATCCCATTTTTTTAGTAATAATAATACGACTGCACATAGTCATGAAATTACACGAGCATATAATCATTCCTAAAGCCCAACAATGCGACCACAGTCAAAATATCATACCAAATACATTTCAAAGATTAACATATGTAACCATCTAAACTATAAACCTCATTTTACTCAAGTACATAATCTCAAAAGATAAGCTACAAATCATTCAAATATTAAAAAAAATTAATGCTATAAATAATTTATATGGGAAGAAAATGATTTCATGCCTGAGAAGTATTGCACAGAATTCCCTCAAGCTCTTCTCCAAGTCGACTGAGTGTAAAACAATCTTTTCTAACAACCTCAAGGAGTCGCCTTAAAAATTTAACAAATAGCAGTTCCTAGTTTGACCAAAAAAACCAAATTTTAGTCTTAAAAAGATTCATAAATAGCCCCATAAAAAATTCACTGAAAGTTAAAGAGTATGCATGTGACATTAATAGTTAAACACAAAATAGCTTTGCACCATTTCTCCATGCAGAGCTTGAGAGAACGAAAAGATAACATAGTGAAAAAAAACCAAAAATACCAATAACCTACATGGTAACTTCCTCAAGAAGCTTCTTGCTTCTTCCGAGGAGAGTTAATGCCCATTCAATACATGCCAGTACCTCTGCCAGTTCCACCGCCAATTTTTCCCTCCCAATTTTTTGGATAGACTTAACAAATAACCGCCAGCCTATTTTAGTTTCCAAGGACTCTACCATCCGATATCCACCATACAACTAGGGAGAATAAAAACATCAAATAGTCAAAGACTGTTTAATCAAATAACTTAATTTTTACATGACTGGCCCAGTGGCCAAAAAGAATATTAAATATAATGCATTAAATGTAGCTGTTCGAACTTTTTGCAATCCCTTTTGTAAAATCCGGATTTGCATTCCTAACATCAAGCCTTACACTTTGGACGCCATGATTGATACTGGCGCAGAGGTTAGCCTACTCAAAGAAAGAGCTATCCCACAAGACTGCTGGAAATCTGACTTCTTGCAAGTAAGTTTTGATACGAAAAAAAGTTATCTCAAAAAGTTCTGCTTATCTTCCTGTTTCTCTTGGGCAAGTCCAAACTACATTTAAGGTTCATCAATTTGACCTATTGCATTATGATATGCTCTTAGGATCAGATAACCTTAATAATCACATGCCCTATACTATAGGAAAAGATATGATTCTTTTCCCCACAGGATCTGTTCCCCGTCTTTCTACATACCAGTCCATAATACCTTCTGTCATTAAAAATCCTAAGGTTTCCAATAATGACTGGTTGCATAAATCCATTTCCCTAAATGCCTCTGCTATTGATCTTCTAATCAATACAATTAAGAAAGACTGTTCTTCTGACAACCCCCATGCCTTTGTGCATCGAAAGAAACATTATTGTCAGTTAGAATTTCAGACAAGCACTCCTCCCAAATTCAAAGCACATCATATTGGTATGTCTCCTTCTGAACGAACTGAATGTCAAGCAGAAATTAATAATCTACTGAAAGGTGGATTTATTCAAACATCCAAGTCTTCATGGAGCTGCCCTGCTTTCTATGTGAATAAAAGGAGTGAGCAAGTCAAGAGGAAAGAAAAGGTTAGTGGTAAACTATAAACCTCTTAATAAATTTATACTGCCTGTTCAATATCCTATTCCTAGTCGGGATGATCTTTTGAGAAGAATCAGTGGCGTAAGGTTTATAGTAAATTTGATTTAAAATCTGGTTTCTGGCAGATCTTTCTGCACAAGGAAGATACATATAAAACTGCTTTCAGCATTCCAGGAGGCCAGTATGAATGGACTGTCTTGCCATTCGGTTTAAAGACTGCACCATCCATCTTCCAGAAAAAGATGGATCAGATATTTGGTCATCTCTCCAAGTTTCTTATTGTTTACATTGATGATATTCTTGTATTTTCTCAAAATACTAAAGAACACTTGGAGCATCTAGAAGAATTCTATCAGACTGTATATTCTAATGGTTTATGTCTCAGTCCGACAAAAATGGAGACATTCAAAGATACAGTCAATTTCTTGGAATTACTATTTCCAATGAAGCCATTCTGCTACAAGAGCATATTTAAGTAAGCATAATGCCCTTGCTGATTTTGCTTCCAGAGAACTAAATCACCATAAGGCCATTAATGTTACTCGGATACTTCATGAGTATCTTCATCCATTTGGGATCTTTTGCCCACATGCCTTTACAATCGGATCCAAAGAACTTTGTGATCAAAGGATGTCACAAGAAGCAAAACAAGCTGCTTGTTTCTAGAGACATTATTTATGTCTCCCATTATAATATGGTGAAGTAGCAAGTAGATTTGTTGATCCGGATATTCCTACTTGAATTTCACTCTACAAGATCCCATGGTATTTTGTAGATTGCACTGGACTTGGCGCCATTATAAAGCAACTGAACCTACTCATGATACACCACCATTGGAAGGGATTCGTCTCAACAACTTATTCCCAAGCCAAATACTCTGTGGCGTTTTGAGCTCGCCAAGTTATGGCAGAAGGAGATCCGCTCACCAATAATGTCCGGAATCGGCAAGCGACCACGGAGATCGGCAGTATATCTCTCGCACACCATAAATATTTCCTGGAAAAATTCTTACCAACCAAGCTATCGATAGTCCTCTAATCAATCCAAGCCCTGACATCATGTGAGGAATATTATGATTAATTGTAAAATTCCTTGGTTTGTTAAGATGAAATATTATGTTGTTACTAATCATTTCCAGGGACATCATATAAATCCTAATGGCTCTTTATGGAGGAAATTCTATATACATCACACTATGAATGTGCATCCTCCAGCTCCAGGACATCATCTTCGTATTCCGATCACTACGTCTTTCCAACAAGGACACATCTCCAAAGAGACACTGATGGGACCAGGACTGTTTCACGAATATGGTTTGAGCACAATACCAGAAACCTCCTTCCTCCAGAAGGACGTGCTACACAAGATTCTTCCTCATCCTCGACGAGTGGGCCCGATGTATTGTATATAGCCCCTAGTGTTAGATGACAGGCATGTTGTCATCATTCCAATAAACAGTGACTTGATAAGTCACTTTTCCATTTGTGGACCTCTCCACTTCTAAAGGTGTCATTCTTGGCTATGTCGGTAGGCTCTGTTACCGACTTTGTTTAAATAATTCACGATAAGATTCTTTCTAGATCTTATCGGTGACTATCCGCTTAATCGGCATCTTCGGGTTACCTCGGTTCCCGGTTATAGGTCTTTAGGTAGTCAGTTTTCCGGTGAAAAGCCTTGAGAGTTTTCCTTTAAAAGGAGGCACTCTCATCTCATTCAATACACCGAGAAATACACCGAGAAGTATACTTAGAAATACTTTGAGAAATAGCTAGTAATATTTAGCAATATAGAGTTTTTGTATATTTAAGAATTTAAGAGTTTATAGAGTGTTTATTAAGAAGTTTGTAATGGAGTTTGGCTCTTACAGTAATCAATAAAGAGATCCTTTTGCAAAACTTGTATTGTCGAGGAATACTTGTGTGGTATCGGAGCGTACCATTTCTTTGAGAAAATCTAATTCTGCAAAGTAGCTTTTTTTCAATAGCACGCTCAAGAAGTTCAATGCGTGCCTTCCTCCACCATTTTCGTTACGAGTTCCAATGGCGGGAATGGATGAGGCAGAAGCAGTGGGTCGTCTTGACTCTGACTCGATCAAAGCATAGTATTCATCTGCAGCTTCTGCATAGAAATGAGGAGTAGCTCGTTGTGGTATCAGTTAATGGCCCAAATAAAACTTATTAACTTATGAGCTTGGGTCAGTGCTCGACCGATCCATTAGTTTTTTTGCAAATAAAATTATTTTAACCCTATGATCGATTAACCATTTAGTATATTAAACTTAGGGTATGGTCTAGACCATTCATTGATAAATATCACCATATTATTTATTCCCCGATCTAGTTACAATTTGATCGAATCAATAACCGAGACAAAATAATATTCACCCATCCATATGGTTGAAGACCACAGTACCATTCAAACTAGGAATATGGCTTTAAGTCCCTCAATTATTTATAATCCAAATACAATATAAGTCTGGTTGTCCTTTATTTACAACCACTCAAGCTTAGAATAAATAAACAAATAATGACTTAACTTTGGTGGAGTCATTCTTACCCGCCTAATCATTAAGGGCTTCCTCCTTTTGGTATCAATTATTTGTAATGTTGAGTCTATCAAGAAGAAAATTTTGATCAAAGGATTTTTATATTGTAATTAAAAATATAAACTGTATCAAAATAGAATAATATCAACATAACAATGTAACGAGGTTAGGCATGTTCAATCAACCATTGAAATAACAAGTCCATTATTATCCATAATCATAAATCAATGAAATTAGCTTAGACTATAACAACAGAACATAACAAAGGTTATAATCCAAGCAATATGTAGAAGTTTTAGGACAATCATAAGCTTAAACATAGAAAGGGTAAATTATTTGTTAAAATCCAAGCTATACTAAACAGTGGTACGGTATATGGTAGCTTGCGGGATACGATGAAAAGTGTCGTTATGTTGTTGCTCTCAAGAACAACATCTGGAATCGGTCCCGCTTTCCAAGAGTTACCCGATATCGAGCTTGTTTAACTCTCATCATATGAAAATATCAAGGGTGTGACAAAACAACCAATTGAGGTTGATGGCATGGAGATATGGGGAAAAGATTATGCAACATTTGGTTCCAATGTAAGATCTACATTAACCTTCAAAGATTTTTATGAGTTGAAAGATAGTAAAGGTACAAAAAAATAGAAGATATCAACAAGAGAAAATTACCATGCAAAAATTGGAGAGAAATCAGCCCATAGAGTATTCCACCATGCAAAGTGAAGAAGAAGAGGCTTCAAGAAAAGAGGTATAACTTCTAATGAGCAAAATAATTGTATTAGTGAGGAACAAACACTGATTGTTGGATGCAAAGTTGAAAAAGATGTTTCAGTTCCAAAGGTACATATCAATGAGTCATTGTCATATGGGATGGATTTACCAAGCCATAGTATTGATGGGCATGAAATTGTGAAGAGTGTTGATTCTTGTGTTGTGTCTGAAATCATGAGTCACAATAGGGATGGTGTTGTTTTGGAGGTTTCTAAATCAACAATAGAAGGTAAACATTTTAATGATCTTCTTTATACGGAGGTTACGAGTAAGAGGATTCATTTCATCATTATCATCATCCTATATCATTACAACAATTTTATCATGGTGGTATTCAGCCTATTGTGGATAAGAATACCAGGATTTGGTACATCAAAGACAAGTCAACATGAAGACAAAGAGTGATGAAAACCTTCACAAGCACTATAAGGTATGGGATCCAGGTAATATGTTACATTTTGAAAACTTTGTGGTGATATCATGAGGGAAGAAAGGAATTCAAAATTGTCTATTTGGATTACAAGTGTAGACAAGCATGATTTCTTCTTTTTAGACTTCGGGAAAGAAGGGAGAGTACCTCTCAAGGTACTAATGCTGGTTTTCTGATGGTAATAAAGGGTAAGAGAACAATTTTTGATCAATTTCAGATTGTTGAACTGTGCATAACAAGTAATCATAAAGAGAGGAGAAGAAACTTTATTAATAGAGCCCATGACTGATTTTTATATCAGCAACATGGGGAAACCTTTGGAAGGGTTAGTGGGGGCATTTGGTCCTCAAAGTTCTCAAAGAAACAAGGTGCAGTCTGTTGTTAATGAAGAGGAGTTGAATTCAAGGAGCAGTCATGACTTTGGCATCCTAAGGTATGAGAGTGGTTACCATATTTTGAGTTTTTATTTCTCCTATATCGCTGCCATATTTCTATCCTATTGGACAACATGCACATGTTTGGATGGTTGCAAATGATTATTCCCTAATCAAGTTCCAAGGTATGTTAGCTAGGACAACCACATTCTTCCTTCATATTGTTCTTGATTCAAAGCTAATAAGCATGTGTTGGAGAAGCATGATAAGATAAAGGATGAAGTTTACTATATGGAGTATGTTGAACCATTGATCCAAGTTCATGTCTATGAGCATCAAGAGAGCTATATATTTTGGCAAGAGCTCTCTCATTTAACATGTACAAGATCAAGACTTGTGGAGCACTACAACATGTTCTATCTATTGCATATGGCACTTGGGTGTAAGAGTTGCAATTGCTTGAGGGAAAGAAATTTGGGGAAGGGAGGATTGTAATATCCCCTTCCCATTCAAAGACCCTTAGCCCAATTTTATTTCACGATGGCTAAGGGGTGATAAAAAGGAAACTATAGTCTTAATAACTTATTATAAAGTGCATAAAAGAAACTTTATGAAAAACACTTATATTAATTTATTATTGACTTTAAAAAAAGATAAAAGATAAAGTGAAATTAGAAAAAAAATCACTTTATGCTTTTATTTCCCCTAGGGAAACATGCGACTGTGTTGGGAGGTGATAAATGCAAAGAAAGAATTAAATGCGGGTAAAGGTATTTGATTGGTGGTTGTGGGTGGCTACTAAGCCAAGATTTCTTGTAAAAACAAGTGTACTTGGCTTTGTAAATAATCTCTTTCATTTTATAAAATTCTGATTTTTGTCTAAGCTTGAGATCTTTTGAAAATAATTTTTAAGGATGAAAACCCTTAGAGATTATCTCTCGAGGAAAACAACCCTCTAGATATCTAGAAGGAGAACAAAAACTCTTGTTCTATGTTGTGAGGATTTTCCATTCAGGGGTTTCCATTGTGCACCAAAATTCAAGGATTAAGCTGTGTTTTCTCATAGTTTTCCAGCAGTTGTCGAAGGCTTGTTGTTGCCGATTCATGAGTAATTTGAAGACCTACATGGCCTAAATATTGTATATTTGTTGGGAATGTTGTTGAAACTTCCATTTCTAGTTTTTGCATTGCTAGGGCATTGGATGCAACCTAAATTCAAGGAGAGATCAGATCTAAAGTGTTTGATCAATTTTGAGGTGTTTTGGGCCTTTCCTAAGTGGGGCAAAATTGTATTTCCAACTTTCACTTACAACTAGGGTTTATCTACATTGTTCGAGTGCAAATCCATTTTGGATGCCTTTACGCCATTGAAAAAATATGATTTTAGGTTCATTGGAAAGATTATTTTTCAAGCTTCAGTTTGAGCTATCATTTTCCCAAAAATTGGAGTATTTTGCAAGTTATTGAATTTACAAGTTTTGCTACGTTTTTGCCCTAATAAATTACAGAACTAATATTTTTTCAATCGATTGGAGATCCTATTACGATTATTCACTACCTAATTGTAAACAAATTTTCATAATTTTTAGAGGTATTTAGAGGTGGAAAAAATTATGTTTTCTAAATCATTGGCGTAGGGCAATGAACTAGGTTTTTGGAAAATATTCGGTTTGTGGCATGATTTCATTATGAATTTCAATTTGATAGTAATTGGGATTTTTGGCTTTTGGATTAATCGATTTGGTCCTAGTGGGAATCGTATGAAATCCACGTGGAGTAAGAATATGTCCATTTGGGGACATTATAAATGGCCAATGCTTTTTGTATGTCATCCTAAGCCACATGTCCTCCCTTACCACCCTAGATCATTTTTAGGTTGTCAAATTCAAGGGGTTTACCTCCCATTTGGCATACAACTTTCGACGTAAAAATGTACACCAAAAATATTAACAAAAAATATGTTCCTATTAACATTATAAAGGATACCGGTTTAGAATATATCGATGGTAGATATTATTCTTTGCGAATGTCAACGTACACCGATGTAGAGTCGTTGATCTTTGTCTGCATACATATATGAGGGAAGAGGTCTCGCTCTCCTTTGGTATATGCCTTTTGGCATAATTAAGAGACTTGATTATGTGTAATCTTTAGGTGCATAAGATCTTTTGGTCTATGACGAGTGATGCATAATACACATCCCTTAGCTAGAAAATTTCAATGGAACCAAGGTTTTAATGAATGTCCTTAATAAATTTTGAACGACAAAGAGGGATGAGATTGATAACTTTCCGTATTGGGCTCTTAATTGTGGACTCCCTATGGGAGTCAACCAATAATTCCATGCACGACAACCTAAATAATTACATGCAAAAGCCATAAGTTGAATGCTTCTACCAACACACCCCCACGGTTGAAGGCTTCGCCATCCTTTCATTTGTACTTGCTCATTGTGAAGTGGATTACAACGTTGACATGTGATTGTTCTTGAGTTGTTGCTCTGTAGAACCGATTAAATCATGTTGCTAGATTAATGTTTATCTTAGTTGAGATTTGTGTAATTAATCATCCATTTATTTGCAATGTACTCTTGAATTGTAATGTTTACTTAATTGGTTTGTGAAATGAACTAGATGTCTTCAGCTTGTGGAAAGTTTGAATTTTATTCTTGGAACTATTGGGTAAGCTGGTAATTTGGGAAATTACACTAAGTCTGGAATAATCGATTTATTAGTATTGAGAATCGATTAAGAAAATACCTTGGATCAATTTCATTGATCCAAGGCATTCTCTTAATTCGATTTGCAATTACGATTGAATGTAAGAGATTGCAATCATTCTTTGATTATGGATTATCAATCTTATACTAATTGATCTTGATGATTTTGTTCCAGTTTTCCTATGTTCTTAGTCCCGTGTTAAGGGCTGGAAAGTGTTTGAGAGTTGGTTCATTGTAGCACTGCTCCATTTGAAAAATGTTGCATAGATTGGTAAGGCCTCTATCATTGTGCAGTTAATTAAGACCTAGCCTATGCTTAATGTTTTGAAAAAACACAAGGTCTAACTTATACCTAAGGCATATGAATTACTATGGTGGCTTGTGAACCTAATCTAAGACCTATATTAAGTTGATAGGAATTGAAATAGTATCAATTAAATCCTAACCTATGTTGGGAAAGCAATATGGAACGTAACTCAAGACTAACCCTAATCGACTTTTGTGGATGTATGGTCAAGTGGTGGGGTTTGTAGTTGCCGCCACCCTTGCATAAACTTGGAAGCTTTTAATGGTTGGGATTAATGGTGGTTACCACCACTCCTCAAAGAACAAGCAAATTCAAAATTGGCAAGTTGTTAAAAACTAACATTAAATTTAGTTGCATGATCGTTTGAACTATTATTAAATGGCAAAAAAAATCAATAGAGAAGGTCGGTGGGTTGGCAGGATAGATGAACTATCCTATCTAGCATTAATGATTTTGAAAATCATTCTAAACCGTCTTGGGGGAAAATATGTCAGATTTGGCAAGGAGTTGGTTGTCTTGTTTCGGTTCAAGGAAAGCACCTACATTTCACGCAATCAAGGCTCATCCATGTTTCACTGCCCATTCGAGGTTTGCTAAGGAATCGCAAAGGAGGAGGTATCTGGCTAGTTGTTTTACTTTCTTGATTATTAGTGTATTTTCCTAGCTCACATTCTGGCACACCCAGTGGGACTTACCCACGACTTATTGTTTTTAATCTCACAACTCGTTGCTCTGTCAATAGTTTGCCTACTGGTATTTGTCATTATACTCTCATTTTCCATTCCATATGGCATGTTGTGGCTAATGTTTACATTATGGGAGATTGTACTACTTTGTGGTGTCCTATGTTATATGTACGAGTTCGAATGTCGATGGAAATTTAACTTGCCACATCAGAAAATTCTTCGAGGGGCATCATTTGTCTAGCGTTTATTTGTTGTCACATGTCTTAATAACCTCTTTTGTGCAGCTATTTCGGGATCCATTGGTATTCACATGTTGGTTTGTTTCTTGTTGCATTATTCTACTTTGTGTAGGTATCGGGTACCCAAAAACAAGAATCAACTAACTTTTTGTTTTCCATTTTGCTAACCATGCAGATTTCCACAATCTAAAAATTCAAAACATCTTGATTTATAGTCGTCGTTTAGTGTGATATTTTTCAAATATTTCACTTTCGATTCCTAACTTGGTTGCAGGTTGAAGGGGTTGGTTCGTCTTAATTAGCATTATACATTTGTTTTGATTCTGATGATATCATAGCAAAAAAAATCATACTTTGAGTTCTATTGTCATGGGAAATCAGTCAAAAAATTATTTTAAAGTTGTCTCTGTTCAATTTGGTTTGATATTCAGAGTTCGTAGTGAATACTAATCGTAATCATATTCATGGTGTTATCTGATTTAGTATTCTTCTAGTTTTCTGGGTATATTAATTGATCTGTGATTTTTATATTAACCTACAAAAACAAAAAAACAAAGCATTATTATTAAATAAATCAAAATTAAAAAAAAGGGTATTTGTTAAACCTTATCATAACTACCATTCCCCTATCCTCTCTCCCCATCACAGCCAACTTAGCGAAAGTGGTTCTTTAACCCCTAAACATCTTAAAGCCTATCGTTTCCCCCACCTTTGTTTACCCACGGACCTACCACCACTCGACTCAATTCCCAACTCGCCTGACCCACTCGACCATTCTCCCTCCTACCCATCCCCGACCAAATCCTACCCTCTACCCATTCCCCGTCGTTATGGACACCCATCCCAACTTACCTCTATCTCACAACCCTCACAGATCTCCCCCACTCCACGTCCCTAATCAAATCTTCCCTCACGACCCCTAACCCAACCCCCACAACCCATGGTCCAATCGCATTCGCCTGGCTTACACGGCCCATCCCCCAACACTGCAGCTCAAAGCACACCCTCCTCACATCCCGTGCAATCCCTTACCCATGATCCCTTGCCATATTGTTCTCTCTCCCTCACCTAACTCAACTCTCAACTCTTAACTCATCCCAACCCCGATCCACCCTCCGTACAACTTTGTAAACTATTGGTCGAATTACCTATCTTCCTTTCTTCTTTCCTAAATTTCATTATTCCCCCTTCGCAAATATTTCTATTACAATTACTTACTTGCTGCAAAATTGTTAAGTTATAGTTCATGAGCTTTGTAATTAAAGTAAAACCCCATGAAAATTTATTAGGATTCATACTTACTATATTGATAAACATCTTACATTGGAGCCTCGCTTGATGAAATGAGGGAGATTTATCTCATGACTTCCTAGGTTTTTTTAGCTGTGCATAAAATCTATCCAACACGGTTCCTCCATTCCCAAATGGCCACGTAGATCCTAACCACCATATCCTTATCACCTCCTACCCTACACACACACACAACACGTACAAAATAACAAACCTCGAGCCACTTTATGAACACTTTGATGGTGATGTGAGTTTAGATTTTAGGTTTTCTTTGTTTTGTACATAACATTAGGTTATGTTTACGCTCATGATTCCCTAATTTGCTTTATTGACCTTAACTTCATTTAGTATCAGTTAGTTTAGAAATATTTTTATCACATTATATCTCATTAGGGTTCTTTTTCCTTGAAATATCATCTTTGATCATTCATTTTTCTTCACTTCTTTAGTTTCATTCATTAACATTTTTTTTCTTAGTTGTATTCGATCAACCAATCGATTTTTGCTCACTATAAGCTTTGAATTCCATTCCACCATTTGATTTTATTATTTCATTTCTAGCCTAGTTTTTCCTCTAAGATCAAATGCCCTTTGTTAGATTAATCACTTGTCTTTTCATTTTCTTACGAAGCTTATCTTACATATGATACTTAGCCTTAGTTTGACTCTTAATATTCATTTACTTTGCACACAATTCACCTAATCATTTGTGTTACTTTGGTTATTTAGGTTATTTGATTTACCTCATCTCATACCTAATTTGGTTTCCGTACATTATTAGTTTAGTTTTGATTCACTTTCATATATTAATTCATTTCATTTCATCATTAATTAATTTAAGCTTACTTTAAGTTCATCTAACAATTAATTTAAAAAATCATTTCAAAAAATTTAGGCATTTTCCGACACAACTTTTATTATTTAATTCATCTAATTACTTCTTTAAATTAGGCCTTTTTTTCCCAACCACAAATATTAGGACCTTTATATTATTCTCATATTTTTGCATATCTGGAATAATCATGTTCTTTGATCTCGCGGGTGGACTCTACAACGCTTTAACTACTTCATACATTGTCAAAGACTAAACTTTGAAACCCATACATAACACAAACCTTATTCATTTGAATTTTTGCCACCCACGCCAGTTGCGAATTTAGGGTCATCGGATGTTTTGAAACCCTATTGGAGTCATTTTTTCATCATCTTGTCAATGCATTGTCATTCCTTTTCTTCTTCTTTTTGTGAAGCTAGTTATTAATCACAACCCCCCACGTGTATGCTCTTCTATCGCATTTGTCAAAGTGACCTTGAGAACTAGAAATGTGGTGGTGTGGTCTTTATCATTCTCTTTTCTTTGTTTGCGTTTGAAAATCGAAACTACTAATCTCTCTGTTGTTAAGGACCGCATCATTTGAAATTTAATCTGCTAACTTTGTTTACGAGAATCCATTTTCTTTTTTTTTGTCTCTAACTACCATTTCAATTGTTATTTTATTTCGATTTGTTTGGTCATTGGTTGTGTATGCTCTTTTCCTGCACCTTGAGCGATCGGAAAATAAAAATAACCACTATCATTTTTCCTAACACTTCATTTGCATGATAACTACTAATTTGTTTTCTACATGACCGTTTATTTGGAATTTCGCTAAAAAACAAACAAACAAAAATTTTAACCTTCCCGCACAATTACCACCATTAAAAGAAAATTGTTGAAACAAAAAAATTAGCACGCTAAAGTAAGCTATCATTTTCCATTAGTGATTTATTTCAAGTTGGAAAGAAATTTGCTGATAACCACATCATCATTTTGTTTTTACACATGTTAGAGATGGATTTCATCACCGCCGATGCTACACCGGTGATGTGGACTTGACTACCATGCACCAACAACATTTGCATTTTCATTACACTTTGAGATCTAGTCTCATCATAGCATTCGGTATTTACTGATTGCCTCCGGGAAGCACTTACAGTGAAGTCGTCGCGACTACTATTGCACTTAATGCCTAATACAATTTGTAAAAATGAATTATGGGCATCATCCTATTAATCTTTGGGAGTAATGAGGACACCATACACACATTCATCACCTTATGTATTTTCCCAAAACCTACCTTGGACGTGGTGATTCACTCCATGATAGGTAAGTAAGAATTGATGAGTCTTTGTGGAGCGATAAGAGCCTGCATCCACCATTCCGCAACATAATGTATGATTACATGAAACAATGATTTTCTGAAGGATCTACTTCTTAAGTGAAAACAATTTGATACACATGACTACTTGTTGTTTGTAAACAAAGTAGTTTAGCATTGTTCTTATCATAAAACTTGGTTGATATCAATGTGTTCATTGTAAAGTTCAAATCCTAGTCATGTTCCATAAAACCATTTCTCAATAGATTCAATACCAAATAAAACGTTGAAACAATCAAACAACAAAGATCAAAATGTCACATTGATTTCATTAGCTTGCTTTAGCCAACAACAAATCCTCCATAGCTTGTTTCAAGCTATATCAAACTGATATTGAGTGACTTGCATTCACTCCTTATCTCGTCAATTGTCAAAACATCCTTCATAGCTTGTTTCAAGCTATATCAAATTGATATTGAGTGACTTGTGTTCACTCCTTATCTCATCAATTGTCAAAACATCCTTCATAGCTTGTTTCAAGCTATATCAAATTGATATTAAGTGACTTGCATTCACTCCTTATCTCATTAATTATCAAAAGATCCTTCATAGCTTGTTTCAAGCTATGTAAAACTAACATTGGGTGACTTGTTTGAGTTCACTCCTTTCATCAACTGTCAAGTTTATCAAAACCGCATCCGACGAAAATCCCTTCATAGCTCGTTTTGAGTTATATCACAACTGTGTTGAGTCACTTGTTTGAGTTACTCTTCCTATCAACAATCCAGAGCTTGTTCAAAGCTAAATCTACACAACACAACACAAATCCCCTAATAGCTCATTTTGAGTTATATCACAATCATATTGAGTTAACTTTCTTGAGTTACTCTCCCTATCAACAATCAAGAGCTTATTTAAGCCAAATCCAACACAAGCTTGTGCTAGCTTACACCAATCTAATCATGGTGGTCACACGTAGTCACGAAAACCCTCTACACACTTAAAAATGATGATGAAGAAGTCCCCATGACTTGAGAACTCACCAATGAAGAACAAGAACAAGTAGATAGGGTGATAGATCAAAACAAGAACGAATATCTACTACGCATCCTAGCCATGGGGGAAAAACTACCTCTGAATTCGGGACTGAAAATCTAAACAAACTTATCAACAATTGTGAATTGAGTCACCACAATGAAATACCAAATCACCTGAATAGATCTTCGACTGACAAGTTATTCACCAAAATCCAAGAGTTAATAAGGAAACTTGAGGAAGCAACTACTAGAGCTGAAAGGTTAAAAGACCCCAATCCAAAACCACATACTCACAAAGTCCTTGATAACCCATCCACTACCTCTCCATTCACACAAGAATGGAAACATATGAAAGACACCATTCAAGGACTACAAAAGCAATTGAAACAATTCAACTTTGAAGAACTATGCCCCTACCTAGTTGATACGAAAATGTTACACTTACCCTTTCTGCCATCCTTCAAAACTCAAAAATTTGGTAAATGCAGAGGCAAGGGTGACCCCGTGAACATGTCAAAGAATTTTACATGCAATGTCAGGAAGTAGCTTATCGTGACACATATCTTTTACGATTATTTCATAAAATTTTAGGAGGGCAGCCCTTAGAGGTGGTTCCTCCATCTTCCAAAAGGGTTAATCACGATGTTTGAAAACTTATTGGAAAAAAATTTAAGCATTTTTCCTTCAACCTAGACTTAGAAATAACCATGCTCAATCTCTATAACACTAGACAAAGGCCCAACAAAAACTTTTCCTCCTTTTTACAACGATGACGAGGAATTGTACGCAGATTTCCCTTCTCAATACCAAAAAGACAATTGGTTATTATTTTTGTCCCAAACCTCATTATAGAATTATCCATCCATATGCAAATTCAATGTTTAAGTAATTTTGAGGAAGTCATTGAAAAGGGAACACAGATCGAGAAATACCTCATTTATAAGGGCTTACTTAAAACACCCTTTAGAGACCAACCTCATAAAGATGCCCCTCAGAACCAGGACAAATCCAAATTCTTTAATCGGAACCAAAACATAGTCAAGCGGCGACATTATTGATTCTCTCCATGTCTAAAACATTCAAAACAATTTGTTCAACATAATTAAATCTAATAAACAATCGATCGTAATCCACGGAAAGGAAGCTCTTCCTTTTGATAGGAAAATACAGTCACTCCACTTGGAGAAAGCCTATTTAACGTCTTCAATCACTTAGCAAATGCCAACATGATCACATATCCCATTGTCAAACCTTTTGAAGAAGGACAAACCAAACCGAATTGGTATAAGGACAATGAATATTGTGATTACCATCACATAAAAGGGCACTCTACAAATCAATGCTTGCAACTCCGCCATTACGTCCAAGACTTGATCGAAGGCGGAGACATAGAAATTGAAAATACTTTTGAGAAAAAGACACCCAACAAAAAAATCAACGTGTTCAAAAACCCCTTCCCTAACCACGATCATAATTCAAAGGACAAGGGCCAATCATTAAGAAAAAGTTGAGTATGACTCAATCATCTCAATCATAGGCTATGACCAAGACTTAGTAGCTACCATAAAGATCGGAACTGACTATGTGGTCACCACTAGACAAAAAAGTGTGGGTCCCCACCACAAAACAATTTTCCACTTCACCTCTCACACCTCCTCCTAATCAACCGTTTAACTCCACCACCACTTCCACTCCATAACCTACGCCATCATTCAACATTGTCAAACAATTGGAAAAGACCACAACACAAATTTCCATCATGGAATTACTTAAGTATTCTCCCGCACTACAACACATCCTTACGCAAACATTGAATAATGCTCGTGTCCCAGAGGACATCAATTCACAACAATTCCAGGATTTAATCGTGCATCTTTTGGTACCCAATCTTATTTTATCATTCGGTCCCGATGACCTTCTTAACCCCAACATTGCTAACAATCATTCTTTATACGTCGAGGGTTATATAACTCATCATAAGATCAAGAATGTATTAGTCAACAATGGATCCACATTGAATATTTGTTCCATGAAACTCTTACGTTGCCTAGGTTACATTGAAAATGATTTCAACGACAACATCATAATTGTTTGTGGGTATAATACTAATGAAAGAAAGTCTCGAAGGCATAATCAAATTACCTCTAAAGGTTGGACCATTCACTTTAGAAACATATGTCATGTGGTGGACGTAGAAGTTGCATATAACATTCTCATTGGCTAACCATGGATTCATGCCATGAAAGTTGTCCCATCAATGTTTCACCAATGTATTAAATTCCCTTACTTGGACAAAGAATTTACATTGCATGTGGATTCCCAACCCTTTGAGTATTGTAGATTCCTCGAAGGGCGGTATAGACATGATCACTATTATCCATCATCAAATAAGTGCACTCCACCTCACATAATCCCTAAAAACACGTGTCAATCCAAATGCTCTTCCCAAATATACTCTGAAACCATCACCTCCTAATCAACCAAATCCATTCTCTTATGCTAATCAACAATCTTCAACCAATCCCCCTCCGACTAATCAATCATCTTCTTCCACTAACCAACCTTCTTCTTTTAACAACAATCCCTCTTCCACTAAACAATCCTCTTCCTTGCCTAGTCAACCTTCTTCATCTAACCATACCTCTTATGTTAGAATACCTCCCCTTCGATTAACTAAGATTCATCCTATAATCCACCCCCTCTTCTAATAACCCATTCTCTCCATCTTTCAAAACTACCAAACTAACTTCCTCGCCACATGAGGTACCTATTGGTCCCCCTCAGACACTTTGAAATTGGGTCACACTCCCTTGGTCCCCTTCAATCAATTAACATAATATATTTAACACATTATGACCCCTTCATCCCATATTAATATTCATCCTCACATTATTAATTAATTTAATTATTTTAATTAAGTTAATTTCATCCTCACACCTCCACCTCATCATTACACCTCACCTGGACCCATTCCAAGGGCATTTAACTCACAATGAATGAGTCATCACTCACCGAGTCAAGACAAAGTCATCACTCCCAGGTGATGAGTCACCACTTGACCTAACTAACTAAGACTTCTTCCTAAACCTAATTCGACCTTTTCTAAGTTCTCCTGCCTTCTCTCAAATGAACTCCACTTTCCTAAGCGGACTCAATGAGAAAGCACACCAAATCTGGGAAGATCTACCTATTTTTCGTAAACCTAGAATTTCCCACATTAATTGAACCTTTGATTATCCCTCGTCCGATGTTGGTCACCTAACCGCCATCAGTTACCTTATATACAATTAAAAAACTCTTTACATGGTTTGGTCATTCGGATTATTGGAGCTCGATTGCATTCAAGCATGAATCTTCAATCCCTCCTACATCCAAATGATGAACACACATAACCAGAATGTAAGACAAACATCGAGTTCTCCTTCCAGAGCGTTGGAATACTCATGAGAGCACATAGGCCATAATACCATGGCAGTGGACTCAAGCACTTCTTCTCCAATGAACCATCAACCATCCTAACTCCCAAGATCTGCAAGACACCAAGTAAGTACTATGATTTTAATCATTTTTGCTTATTCCTTTGTAGATATCTTACTTCTTTCAATATTTTATTTCCTATGTTGCCTATACATCACCTTCTTCCCACCAACCCACTATTCAACCATCCCAAGCCTTTTCACCATTCTAAACCTCCTCCTTCTTAGTATCCCCGAGTCTTCTCATCCATATTACGACCCAAACCACACTACCCTCACTCTTTGTGTAATCATAGAGAGCCTAAAACCCCTTTTTTAATAATTTACTACCTATTGCCCCTACTGACATCGATTCCCTAACCAACATCGGTTTAGTCCCCCTCTACAGGCATCGGTCACAGACCGATATGTCATGTCATTTCAATCTCGAGCAACAAGCCTCCCACTCACCCAAAATCAACTCAAACTTCAACTAATCTACCCTAGACCCTTACCATACTTTGACAAACCTATATCGACCTAACAAAGCCTCGGTTTAATAAGATTTAGTGTTATATTAATATCTAGCATAAAATCTAGTGTATTGTGTGTATGAGAAACCTAAATCATTACATTACAATAGGACCTATTTATTTCAGTTGCTTATTCACATTGAATTATATTAAACAAAGGATTGACAGCCATTTGAGGAAGCATCACGCTTCTTGGATCTAGCCTGCTTTAGAATTCCTCTCGACTCTTGTTATTTAATACTCTTTTGGTGGTCTTGTTTTGTATCTACAAGTAGTCCTTCCTAGATAAAAAGGAGTTCTCTACGATCAGCTTGGATAAAGTCAGTAACGTGCGCATTCAACCTTGACCTACATATCATAGGTATTCCTCCTTGATTGTTACCTTATTTGTTTTATCGCACAACTTATTTAGTGAAACATTTTGGCACGCTCGGTGGGACCCATTTGGGTTTTTTTGCATTGTTCATTCCTAGGTGAAACATTGTGTGTCTATTTCCTTTTGAAATAATTCACATTAAATTTTCTCCCTTGGAACATTCTTTTTCTTCTATTGGTCTCAGTGACACTCATATTTTGGACTAAAAAGAACACTTCTTTCTATTTTGTATTGCATTAGTGAAAGACATACTCTTGCCTATTCATCATTGCTCTCATTGAATTTCATTGTGGATTTGGGTCTAAAATATTTGCATATCATTTATGTGTGTTGCATTTGTAGCTCATTTAA
This sequence comes from Taxus wallichiana var. yunnanensis, assembly GCA_018340775.1. Classification (NCBI taxonomy): domain Eukaryota; kingdom Viridiplantae; phylum Streptophyta; class Pinopsida; order Cupressales; family Taxaceae; genus Taxus; species Taxus wallichiana. The sequence goes on along the minus strand of CM031236.1, from coordinate 507,133,551 downwards.
AAATTGTGGGCAACCTATATGTTGGAAGTCATGCCCAGCTGATGGTTGACAAATTGAACCATAGTGCACACTTTTTTCTCTACACCAAACCACTAAAAATAAATTACTCATTTTCTTAAACAACATCCTACCTAGAAGAAGTTGTCAATGATCACACGATCAGAGGATTGATAGTGGGCTCTAAACTAGTTTCTTTGTCAGTTATTATCTCAAAGAAAGGATCTCCCTTGCCAAAACTTACCTGAAACTATCCTTAGTTGTTGGTTTTCGTAAAAGGCACCTTTATCAAACCAAAACTCTACTTTATTCACAAGTCAATCCTAAATGGCATAAGCTAGAACATAAAATCCACCACATAGGATTTGTGTTTGCTAGTTTTTGCTTGATCTATGTTTTGAGGTGTGAGTTTGTTTTCTTCATTCTTCTCTCCCTTCACACTCATAATAATAGTTGGTGTATTTTGACTCTTTCTGAGTGTGTTAGGGTCAATCATTTCCATACTCAGTTCTGGATTGGTATTTTACTTTATCTAAATCACTGAAATCATTCTTTTCCATCTTTTCACAAATTTCACAAGATAGCAAGGCATCATTCCAACGAATGCTTTATCGGTTCCCTAATCGACTATTATTCGGTTTATCAACCGCTTATTGGTTTCCTACTTTTTTGGTCATTTTTAACCAAAGTAGTATTCACCACATTGTTTTTCTTTCTATTATTTTTCTCAATTAGCTCACCATATCTATGTGACTCTTAAATCACTATCAAAATCCAAATTTGCTCCATTTTCATCATTTATTACCAAATTTACAAGTCCTTTTATTTTCCATAGTGACCGGTATTGGTCCTCTAATCGCATTAGTTTACCCTTTCTCACCGACACATCGGTTACACAATCAATCATCGGTCTCTGTGTTTTAATTTTTCAATTAAAACAATGATCATTTTCACCTTTTGGAACCATTTTCTCCATTCCTTTTTACTCCTATGTCATTTACGGAGCTCAAATTACTAGGTCTACTATTATTCACATGGTTTTGACTCGTAGCTAAGCCAACGCCCTCGTGTTCCATGGTAGCCTTTAGCCACTTACGCCTATCCCATCTTCACCTTCCATTCTATCACATATGGATCCCAGTTAGCCTATTACCATCGGGTACCCAATGATGAGGAGTTCACAAGACTTTTTGATCAAAACCATGTTGCTTTATAGTATTATTTAGCCCATTCATCCACTCAAGATTCATCAGGGAAGCTTGTATATGACATGCATGTGTCCATTCCTCCTACCCTCACACCCACTTCTACATCAGCTACTACTAGCTCGGCCTTACCCTCTTCCACCTTACCACCTGTGGTGTCCCATCTTGACCCTACATCATCGATATCTATTGCACTATGGCATCTATGTCACGCCTTTGACATTTATTACTCTTGTGATGTCAACCATGCCTTTATCAACCACCTTGAGTGTAGGTCTATCTACACTTGCCACCTCTCATATACCTATTACATCTCAGCCACCCATGGTGTTGGTAGCCCATACTCCCTTCTAAAACATTTTCCTCTCCATCTGCAGTCTCTTCCTCTAATTGTTATAAGATTGTTACATCCACTCCACCTACCTACACTTATCACCAATAACCCCTATTTCATCTATCACTTATTCAGGATACTTGCCACCTGCATCTATTCCTCCCTCACAATTTTTGTACTTGGCACCACCACATACTGGGATGCCACCCATGTCATACCTTCATCATCTACCCCCTTATACTACAGGGGGTGCCCATTCATCACAACCTACTAATGATCTTATCAAAATGATGATGGACAAGATGTAGCAGACATTGGAAACATCTATCTCCGACTCACATAACTCTCTCGACATATAATGATATTTGCACTGATCCCATTCGCTCATCCATTCCAATTTGTCCATACCCTACGCATTGGGAAATGCCTAAATTCAACTCGATTTAACAACAAAGAGGACCCACAACAACACTTGTGGTCTTTTAAACATGGGTGTTATCTTGATCGCTCATGATGACATTTTTCTCTTGTGAACATTCCCAATGTCCTTGATAGGACCTGCTTTAGATTGGTATAGTGCTCTACCTAGGCACTCCATTTTCTCATTCAACCAAGTAGCTCAAGCTTTCCTAGACCAATTTTCTATCAACATTGTCAAGAAAGTCACCATGACCGACTTGTACTCGACACCAATACGAAGACAAATCTATCACAGATTTTGTCACTCATTGGTGGAGCCTAATTAACCAACTCACATTCCAACTACCTCAAACCGAGTTAATAGAGTTGTTCACTAGGGATTGTGTTAGGCACATCTCACCAAATCTCTAAGTTCAAACCTTTCACACGTTTGATGAGGCATTCACCATGGCCCGAAAACTTGAAATTCGTGTCATTAAAAGAAGAAGATACAATTGAGTAACAAGAACGTTGTGTTTAAATCAAATGATACCTCTTGTTATTCCAAACCACAAAATAATTACTCTAAAGAAAAAGGATTTGCCAATGTGGTAGTTTTGAAAGCCGGCCCATCTCACCCATCCAACCAATCAAATCCTTCTTCCAATCTTTCTCTTGTTCAGGATTTTCAGTTCAAGGGAGACAATGAAAATACACTCCCATAGGAGAACCCTACTCTTCGGTTTTAGAAAAACTTATAAAAGTTAAAGCAATCACTCTTCCACCCATCAAACCACATACTGGTTTTGACCCCTCTCATCCTATGCTTGTATGGTACAAAGAAAATGATTACTTGTAACTATCATCGTGTTAAAGGTCATAGCGATAATAATTGTATAACTTTCAAAAATATCATCCAAGAAATGTTAGATAATGGAGATCTCATCTTGGATAACCCTAACGCACTAGCTAATAAGAACCTTCACATCTTCAAGAAGTCATTCCCAAATCACACCCCATCATCTAACCAAACAGGGAAACCTCGACTAATGACAGTATTCGTGAGGTTCATGTTGTTTTCGACATCATACCATCTCCTCCTCAATTTCCTCCTACTCCATCTATCGAGGAGATTCTTGCATGAGCTCCTTCATCCATGGAGGGATTTGTTTCATCTGCTCCTTTACCCACAGGATTCTCCCTTATCTCCCCCTTCACTGCGGAGGAGTCCACCATATACGCCGATGCGGTTCCCACTCACCTCTCAACCTGGTGAACAACCCCATATTTCACTCTCCTACCCACGGGAGAGTCATGTTTACCTTCCTCTTCACCAAAAGATGAACCTACCTCATCATATTTGTCATCTCCTCTACCCATGGGGATCTATTAACAATGCCCCTTCCTATTGGTGACAAGTCTTCCATTAGCTTTTAAGGATCCGGTTGATTTCTCTCGACTCTTTTACACATAGAGTCTAAATCCAACCATTTCCATGTCTTGCAGACATTATTTATCAGAGATTACTACCAAATCAACATCATCCCCTACAACGGTGCCATTTTCGCATTTGGCTGACCTCTTGGATTATGTCGAACAATTCCATGCTTTGGGGATGCCTTGGATACCTTTCTCAACTCAGATGCAAATGTTGTCTATTGATACTTCCATAATTTATCCAAAGGTGTTTCAGAAAACCAAACCAACCATGCCCATGCCAGTTGTAGTGACCTCTTCTTCATCACCCTCGCCCACACCTAAACCTTTACCATCAAATGAAATTTTTCCAATGCCTAAAGCCTTACCTACATCTATATCTTCCTCTACATCCAAACCCATTGCCACATTGGGATTCATGCCGACATCAAGCCTAGTCCATCCTCCTGTCAAACTAGATTTAGCCACATCCTCACAAGCCATCACAAAGAATATTCCCCCACCTAAGAGGAAGACCAACCTCTTAGGCACATACATCGGTTTCACCCACTACCCTCTATCACCTTCACCACTTCCATCTATCATAGGACCCCACCCATCAACCTTGGCCAAGAAACCTCCTACCCAAGGTAAACAAAAGCACTCACCTCCTCATCACGATCCTCTGTTACACCCAAATTACCTACACATCTTATGCCTTTTCTGTCACCTACATCCTTTCTACCACTTATACCTACACCACTTCTAGTATCCTCATCATTACCTATGATATTCCCTTCTCTTCAACCAGTACCTTTCACATTTCCTATTCCCATAACCTTCATCGCACCTCCATTATCACCTTGGCTAACTTTGTCCCCTTCCACCAAGCTTCTACATCACACATTATTCTTCACCTTTACCCAAGAAGGTGTAACCAAAGTCCAAGAACCCAATACCCTCCAAAGAGGTAGTTAAACCTACATCACCCTCAACAACTACTTTCACTCATTACATCTTTACCAAATATGGTGCAATCCAAACCTAAAAGCGTACTATCTACCAAACAAGTGGTCAAACTTACTCAACCTCGATTCCACCTCTAGTGGTATTCCACCCACCCAAATTGCATGTACTTCATTATGAGAAAAATGGCAAAAGTCTTACACCATGATGATTCACGTCTTTTTGAAACCTATGTTCAATCTAAACCCATTAGACTTCTGTATATTTGTAGCCTAGACATCCTTAATAGCTTTTCCACACTTTTTCTAGTTTACCATCATTTTGTGCATGTTTTGGAAAATAGTAAGGATCTTAAAACTATTCTTATCCAAGCTATGTTTTCCAAAAATTCTTTAAAGATGATGATTTTTAAGATGAGGACCCTATTCCACCTTAACTTCACTTTTAGGATCGTTTGTGAACCGATTAGTTAAAAATATTTTTATTCTGGTTCTCCACCCTTTTATTTCCAACATTTGCTTTAGTATAGTTGGAACTACCTCTTCTTGCCAAACCTGCATGAAGGAACATCCATGACCTCATTAGTTTCACAAAACCAGTATATGCCTTCACCATATATATTCCATGCTTGTGTTCAAGCAAAAGGATGAGAGAATTTTTGTATCTTTCATAGTTAGTATATGGTGCCACAATCCTTGAGGAATTACATAGGAAAGCTTAGATATTTTGTGTTATCTCTCTTCTACTTGCATTTATTCCATTGCCTACACCAAAATGTTACCATTGCTCAATACCTTCTTCTACTATTGTTTTACATTCCCGATTCCTTGGACTCATATGACACACACAAAGAATCCAAAAAGAGACAAACTTTTTATCAAATTACTACACGAGGTGGATTTACGTCTATTAATGTGAATTCGGGTTGGAGTTGTTGTTTGAATTCCCATTGTTATAACTTATCATTTTTACATCATATCAAATAGAGTAGAAATCAATTTCCTTTCATTTTATAAGTAAAAATTTGATTTCAAGAGGGTTTGAATCTTTTATAGCAAAACCCTAGTTACAAATCATCTTCTTCCCAAAACTGTGGATCGAATGAGAGAATATTTGTAGGAGGTTGTCTACATATCATAGATCGTTTGGAAAATTTCTTGTTTTAAGTTAGTTTAGTTTTAATACACTTCATAAGATAAGTGAATAACCACACCAAGTTATCTCGGCTTGTTTATTTTGAGTGTATAAAATATTTTAATTATTTAGAATAGAAGCAAATTGTTGTTTGTGATTGTAATATTTTAATTTTGTGATTTGTTTAGATTAGTTTCCAATTACAATTTTCATCCTCCTCTTGGCTTGATTGTTAATTTTAGCTTAGTTAATTGTGCACACTTAAACTAGACCAACACTTAGATCCAAGTTAGGAAAAAAAAAATGGGTAATTTATTTACTACCCATTTTAGCCTCTAAAAATCAACTCAATTACATGAGATCACACTACCATATCTTAAAAATCATTGATCCTCCTATAGTTAGTACACATTAACATTAGTTGCTCTGGCATGACCTTGGGTGGATCGAGTTATTAAAGGTTACAAATTTTCATCCATACAAGTACCTCTCCCACCAAGTCACCCACACTTCCATCCGGATCCCACACTTACTTCACGCTTTAAAGCCTTTCCACGATTTGGTTTAAAGTGGTCATTGTGATCCATTGGCAGGGGTCTTACGCCAACATCTTAGCCCCCACCTCTAACCTTTTGAAACCTTTGTCATCACATTGCCACCACTTAGACCTTATGACCCACAAAACCTAATCTAGAAGGGTTTGACAATACAAAAATTTGTGCTTACCCTCATGTGTCGGGGCATGATGTGGAAAATTGTGGCTCTTAAAACTATTCTTCTCCAACTATGTCCTCCCGAAGAAAGCTTTGACGATGATGATCTTTTAGATGAGGACCCTATTCCACCTTCACCTATCACCACACATCCTCATCCCTTACTTATTCAATGACCTTCATCTCCCCTCCTCAACCCTTTTATCCTCCTCCAACATTTGAGATCAATATGGTCCACATAAGAGAGTTAGCCAAACCTCCACCAAAATGCCAATGTGTTGCATTATTTTCACAAAACCAGTATATGCCTTCACCATATTTTTGATCGTCATGTCACTACACCTATCATGACTCACTTTTTCCTTTACCACATAGGTTAATATGGTTCAAATTTCCACTCGAGCCTAGAAGGAAAAAGGAAAGAAGAAAACAACCAACTCATCCACCACTCTTTTACCGAATATTCCATCACACTTGCACCAAAAATCACCATCCATGTGGACACACATACCCTATTTATGGGGTTTCCCAAAATGCTTAAATAATTTCACCAGTCTCCTCTCAAAATGTCTTTGTACGACTTGTCCAAACCTCTCGAGTCTCATGGCATGAGGCCCTCATTGAGGTTTTTCAATATATTAAGGTTTTAACCTAATGACCATACCCTACTCTGTTGCATCCATTATCATTCCTCATCTTGTGGCTCTCATCACACTTCATCCCCTTCCTCTCGCACCTACCACTCATCAAGTAATCACTCTCAGTTTCTCTACGATGATGAGATTGTACCTCTCCAATCAGATGATCTTGATCCTACCCTATTTATTTCCATATACATTGATAATATACGCATTTGACGTGTTATGATCGATGGTGGTGCCAATATCAACATCATTTCTTCCCATGTATACAACCAAATGCACATCCTGCCAATTACATGCATAATAACCCAGTTATGTTGTGTTCATTCAATGATGTCATGACTTCCACCCTTGGCACCATCATTCTCCACATTTTCATGTAGGCCCCCATACCATTCTGAATTATTCTATGTCTTAGAGGGGGAATTCCAGTACAACATGTTGTTTGGCCGACCTTGGATCTATGTCATGGGTTGTGTTCCTTTAACCTTACACCATTGTTTAAAATTCAAACATGAAGGACACAACTATACCATTCCAGCTAACCCTTCACCATTCAAGACTTATAACATGTTGTATCGACCCAATGATGTCCTTATACCAATTAAGGCATCTACCACACTACCACCACTTATTCTTCAGCCATGACCTCATCCACTATTACCGCCACTACATCTTCCACACTAACTCCTCTATTCCCATTATTGCCACAACTTCTATAGTTAACCCATTAGCCAACCCATCTACTTCTCAACCAACCAATGCTTCTTCTTCCCAAACTATCTAGTAATTCATCCATTTCGCTACCCACATATCAACTATTGATCCCTTAGAAGGTTTTTTTCAACACCTCACTCTGGGGAGTACCGCTTTATAACATTGACACATTCCTTACTCCTCAAGAGTATGGTAACCTTCACCAACATCCCTTATGATCACCACATAGGTGAGGTTTTCCCTTATGGTCCTCCCCACCTTTCACACCAACTTAACGTATGAGGGACTTGATACTTCTACCTACTCACCCGAGCCACCTTCCCAAACTCGACCATTTTCATCCGACCTTAATCTCTCACCAACCACCACTTCACCCACACCTTCCTCCTCCACTTTTGTTCTTGGAAGGGCTTTGGCTTTGGTTTCTATGAACAAGGCTGCCATATTGTCATTCCTTGCACCACTCATAAGCATAAAGACTACAATGGTATTGGATTTTGAACCATCTCCCAAGAAGGCCCGAGTCGAACTCATTGAGGATGATAAACATTCCCACCCCATTCACCAACTTCACCACCTTCACCTACAAAGTCTATGGATCTAAAATCCATTCCTCCTAACTTTTTTTTTCATGAACACCATTTCCTGGGACCTCTAACTTATCAACGAGATGGCGAGGCTCCCTCTTCTCTTCCCTTTCCTATATCTGACATGATCGATGATGATACACCTTCTATTAACATCATTCAATGTTAGGACGATGAGTCTATTCTCACCTACCTTGGTGCGGAAGATTCTTATATTCACCGGTCATTACCTTCTGAGATGTAAACCATGTTAAATGAATTGACCATTGAAATCAATATTCACACTCAGGACGACCCGCACATTCTAAAAATAGGCCAATCTTTAGATGTTGTTGAACATGAAGCTTTTACTTCTTTCTACGGGATCATAAAATGCTTTTCTTGGTCTACACTGATATGCCTAGTATTGACCCAAACATTGTGGTCTATAATATCGTAACCATTCTTGATGCCAAACCCGTGAAATGAAAATCTACAAAAATGCATCCTCGCATTGCCCTTCTTGTCAAAGAAGAACTCCAGTGCCTTCTTTTGGTTTCCTTCATCCTACCCATTGATTATCCCAATGGATCTCTAACATTGTTCTTGTCACAAAAGTGACAGGGGACTCCACATTTGCATAGATTTCCATGACCTTAACTTAGCTTTCCCCAAAGATGACTTTCCTCTACCTAGTATTGACCAACTAGTTGATCTCACCACTCGGCCATGAGATGTTATCACTCATGGATAGTTTCTCGGTTATAACCAAATATTACTTACCCCAGAAGATCAACACAAAACCACCTTCATCACTCCTGGGGAACCTTCATTATCATGTCATGCCCTTTGGCCTTAAAAACATGCTGGTGTTACATATAATGGGCTATGACTTATATATTTCATGACATTATACATCGCATATTGGAAGATTATGTTGATGATCTTCTTGCCAAATCCAAACATCGGGCCGAACACCTTACAATCCTTAAGGTCATCTTGACCATCTCATCAAATATTGTGTTCACCTTCAACCTAAGAAGTGTGTCTTTGTTATTCTCTCTAAAGCTCCTTGGTTTTATCATTTCTTTGCATGACATTGAAGTTGATCCCGCTAAAATCAAGGCTATTCTTGAAATGCCTCCACCTACTAACCTTCATCAACTTCATAGTTTGCAAGGCAAGTTGCAATCTATTTATCACTTTATTTCTCAACTTTTCGACCATTGCCATCCATTTCATCATCTCCTAAAAAAGGATGTCTCCTTCAAATGGGATGATGAATGCCACAAATCCTTCGACGCCTTAAAACAATACCTCCTCCAACCACCTATTCTCATTCCCCTAAGGATGACCAACCATTTTACCTTTATATTTATTGCTATTGATCATTCCTTGGGTGCCATGTTCACTCATCATGATGAGCAACACAAGGAGAAAGCGGTTATTATATAATCGTATGCTTTTAGACTACGAAACTAGATATACTCACAAAAAAACTCTAATTAGCCTTAGTTTTTGTCACCACTAAACTTTGCCATTACCTACTCAACCACAAAACCTTTTTGTCACCAATACTGACCCTTACATTACATGTATGCTAAGCCCTACCAACATCAATGTGCTACACGTTGGCTCATGCTTCTTGCAGACCTAGATCTTGAATTCATCCATCAAAATTTGTCAAAGGAAAACAATTTTGACCAACTTGCAGATGCACCTCTCTCCGAAAATCAATCCTTAACTTTGATTTCCCTGATGAATCCATTACTACCCTCTCTTTAGATGATACTATTTACTAGATGACCTTATTCTTCGATGGTTCCAAATGTCAAGCATGGGGATGGTAGTGTGGAGTTATCCTCATTCCTCTTGATGGTGAGCCTATGCCATTATCTTTCAAACTAGATTTTGATTGTACTAACAATATCATCGAATATGAAGCACTCATGTTAGGTCTTCAAACCGCCATAGCCTTAGACGTTAAATCAATTAATATCTTTGGCGACTCTCAACTGGTTGTGAACCAAGTTAATGGTATATACTAGTGTCGTAATGAGATACTTTAAAAGTATAAACATCATGTTGACATACTTTTGACTACCTTTGACCATTATGAACTTCATACCACCCCGCGTTCCACTAATAAATTTGTAAAACCATGGCCTGTCTCGCTTCTCAAATCCCACTTCGCCCTCCGACTCAAAAAATTTTTCACATGTACAAAGGTTGCAATCACCTTCTTATCTAATTTGAGATGTCAACCTTGTAGGAAACATTGAAACTGACCCACATGACCTTTGGTATAAGTAGTTTTTTGACTACCTTTCCCTTTCCATTCTACCTCTAGATCTTACTCACAATGGACAACGATCCTTTCTCAAAAGTGTCTCTCGTTATGTCATCATGGGTGGTCTTCTTTATAAATGTGGTTTGATGCTATCCTCTTACGATGTCTTACGAGTTCTAAAATTCCCTACACCATCAAGGAAGTTCATGATGGATTTGTGGGGTCACTTCAGTGGTTTAGCTATCGCTAAATGCATTCTTTCCTAGGCTATTACTAGCCAACCCTAAACCATGATTTTTGTGACTATGTCAAGTATTGTGTGAAGTTTCAGCAACATGTAATCTTCATCACACCCCTAGTCATGCCTTACAGGTCGCATGAGACCTTTGGCCTTTCTCTCAATGGGGTTTGGATCTTGTCGGAGAGATCAATCCTCATTCTTCCCAATGTCATCAATGGATTATTACCACTATTGAATATTACACTAAATGGGTGGAAGCCATACCTCTTATTTCTACAAAAGATGAGAAAATCTATGAATTCATCAACCATCACATCATTTTTCACTTTGGTGTTCCTCACCGCCTCATCACTGATAATGGAAAATAATTCAAAAACAAAACCCTATAGAAACTCGTGATGCCTTCAACATTCAACTCATTTTTCTTCACCTTATTATCCTCAAACAAATGGCCAAGTGGAATCAACCAACAAAACCTTAAAAAAATTCTTATGAAAGTGGTTGACGATATTGGTAAGGATTGGCACACACACATTCCTTTTTCCTTATGGGCTTATCGCACTAGTATTCATACCTCAACTTTGCCATGCCTTTCTCTTTGGTCTACGGTACAGAGGTTGTCCTACCTCTTGAAGTCCAAATTCCATCTCTTCGTATCTCACTCAAAGATATGCTCAATGATGATGATTTTTCTAGGACCATTTGCACAACTCGAGTTATTAGATGAACGTCATCTCTAAATGATCTTGATCACCTCCAAATCTACCAAAAACGTATCAAACGTGCCTATGATAAATGTGTCCAAGAATGAACCTTCAGGTCGGTGACCTCATCCTGAAGGAAAATCAACATGTAACAAAAGAAGAGAAAAGTAAATGGGGAAAGTTTTCTCCTAATTGGCTTGGACCCTATATCATTACTCATGCCTATGGATTAGGTGCTTATCATTTATCTTCACTTGAAGGTAAACCGAACTTGAGCCCCTCAATGCCTTGCATCTTTGACCATTCTATTGTTGAATCAAGTCCTATATCATCTTATGTCTATTAAATACTTGTCCCTTGAGCACCATTCACCTTCCACTTACCTATTTTAAGGATCAATGACTAAACAAGAATCATGTGATTACCCATCACATTTCAGCCTTATCTTAAATATGAGTACCATAACTCTACTCATGGCATGATTCTCATGGATACTTTTCATCTTTTCAAGATGGAATCCCATGGTTGTTCATCACTTAAAACATCTCTTTCATAGCTAACCTTGTGTGCTATGGTTTTGTCTTCATAAAAGAAACCTATACTTCTCTATAGTCTTGTCCATGACCTAAAAGTCCACCAAACAATTCAAAGGTAATATACGGGATTTTCAAATTCAAACTCCTTGAGTCAAACTTCTAGCAAAAAGATGACTCCCTTAAAAGGACATCTATTTTTTATCTTTCTTGCTATAAATAGACTTCTCCTCAAGGACAACTATACAAAGCTAGCCATATTGTACATAGTCTATCACAAAAAAGAAGATTATTCTACAAAAAAAATAAACAAAAATATTCTAAAGCTTCCCACATCGATCAACTTCATGAAGACCTCAAGGAGATATTCTATTCATCCCACCTAGACTTCCGCATCGATCAATCTATAAAACAAAAGAAAAAAGAAAAAGATAACTTTTTCGTCATGGACTTGCTTATTTTTTATTTTGGGTATCTTGCAGAAGAGGCATGTTGTCTCACACTAGGTTATGCTAAAACACCCTCTTTCACCTCACCATCTTTCCTTTCTAACCTTCTACCTACTCAAGGGACCTACCACAAATGTGACATTTTGTGATCATGTGACCTTCTTCACACTTAGAATAGTCAATCATGCAACGCCTTTAGGGTTTTATGTTCATAAGCCAATATTTGGTATGATAGACTTGTAATGGTTCTTATCAATTAGGTGGCTCTTTTGTCTCCTCTTACCATTCACCTTTTTTCTTACTTATTTGATTCTCCTACACATGACTAGACCTTTGACACCTACATTTTAGGAATTCCTCTTTCACCAAAATCACCCATGCCTATTGACCTAAATTCAACCATGCCTATTGACCTAAATTCAACCATGCCTAAATGACCTAAACTCAACCATGCCTAAATGACCTAAACTCAATCATGCCTAAAACCTACCAACCCATTCATCTACCTCATCATATTCTTCCCTAGCTTATGGGAGAACTACATCGGCCTGAGGCCCCTTTTCATCGGGGCTATGTAGGTAACACTCCGAGGGCATGGGGCCCTTGGAGGTTAGCTCGACCACTCTTTCCCCTAACCAATTTCCCCCTTTTATATTCACATTCTACCTTAGTTAGTTTCCATTTTACACAAAACTGGGAAATTAAACAATCATAAAAACATACATACCTACCATTTTATAACATCACCATATCATACATCAATCATTTCACATTTCCATGATATCAAATATTTGGAAATTTACACCACAACATACATATACATCATCATTTATTTTCCATACTACCAATAACTTGGAAATTAAATAAAACACAAAAACATGACCAAACCATGCCTATACCTTGACTCCACCATGCCTAAACCTGACTCCATCATGCCTAAATCACCTAAACTCAACACCACCTTGACTTCATGCCTAAATCCTAAACTCCACCATGCCTATACCTGACTCCATCATGCCTACATGACCTCAACTCCTAAACCTGACTCCATCATGCCTACATGACCTCGACTCCATCATGCCTAAATCACCTAAACTCCACCATGCCTATACCTGACTCCATCATGCCTACATGACCTCGACTCAATCATGCCTAATTCAACTAGTTTCCATAATACACAATAACAATGGAAATTAAAAATGAGTACATCATCCATCCAATCAACATCATCAACTATATAATGGAGTGTATATGTATCAATACATATATATACATAGATATAAATAAATATCAGTACCTCAAAACTCTCATGTACAATCTCATGTATTTGCACACAGATCAGTATATATATCAAAAATCAAAATAATGGTACACTATCCATACAATGACCACTCACCCCCACCTGATGCCCTCCTCTCCAAGTCTCACTGTCTCCTCCTCCTGGCCCTCTACTAGGCCCGGTCTCGAGAGCTCAGTAACCTCACCATGGCCCTGTCTCTGGGGTCGATGACCCCCTGTGCTACCAGAATTGTGAGTCCTGGATCTAGTCCACTCACTGGCTGCCTGTTGGGCTCGGTACTCGGCATATGAAGGCACATCAATCCCTATGGTGGCTAGATGGTCCTAATAATAGTGAGCCTCATTTAGGGCATCCTGAACCTTACCATGGATATAGTTTTGGGGTGTTTGCCATTTTGGGTCTTGCCATCGGCCTACATCGCCCCCGTGAACTCTTCTTCCCCACAAGAGTGTACCTTGTCCTAGTGTAGGTGCATGTACTATGGGACCTTGTTTTTGTGCTGCTTGTGTTGCATGGGTACTGGGCCACACTATTGGGCCTGCAAGGCCAACTAGCCATGTAATCTAGCCACCTATGCCATGTAGGGGGCCAACTAGCCCATAATCTAGCCACCATGTGTCCGGATACATGTGTGTAGGTGGCTACCTTCCTCCATCCCCATCTCCACCATGTGTGGGAGCCTGTGCCTGTGCTACCTGGGCATGTAGGGCCATCACCTATGCCTGTAAGGTGGTCACCTGTGCCTTTGACCCTATTAGTTGTCCTTGTAACCCTGTAATCTATGCCTTTATGGTGGCCACCTGACCCTGTAATGTATCCCCCACATGACTATGACTATCACTAAATCAAGTTCCCTAGCCTCAAGTGGTGTCACCATAGTGTGCCACCCACCACTACTTGTATCCATCAGTGATGCACATCATCATCAATTCATCTATCTAGCACTTGATCCTCCTTCCCTATGGGAACACTTAGATGTGGTGGAGACATGGGTCTCTCCACATCATCTCTACATGGTACTATGGGAAAGGTGGGGACACGTCCCGCAGTCCAAACTTTTCGTCTGACCCTATCCACGGTATCATCTCGTGCTCCCCAACACACCGCCCCTATATCCATCTCAGTAGTTAAAGCTCCTCTAACTCCTCATCCATGCCTCTATATGACATGGATAATCAACATATGGCTGCCACCACATGATATATCTACCATTGATTAGCCCTCCAACAACCACCATGTAGTATATAACATCATATGTGGCCCTGGACCACTCTTGGATGTGCCTCAGTTGGTACCCATCTCCTAAATCCTACCCTATATAATCCACCCCCAAACCAGTCTTGTCATGGTAACCAACTAGACACACACACACACAATGTGCTCATATACCCAACAAGTGTAACAAGAATGTGCAACACATACCAAATCTCCTCAACCTACCATAGGCCCATAGCTCCCTATACAAACTGGACTAGAAAAGTTGGTGCCCATAAGAAAAGTAGACCCATTTCTTGATCATGTCCTGTAGCACCCCCATCGCGCTCGTGGGAATCTCCCAGCCTCAAAATTTAGGAGAGAAAAATATCCTAATTTGCCACCATCATCGAACCGATAGCCTGGGTCTCATGGGTAGCCGTATACATGTCCCCATAGCTCAGACTCACATATGTGATAGCTCAATCAGGCCCATCTCCTCACTAAATACCACCACTATTGGCTCCACTGATGCCTCGATGAAATTGAATACACTAGCTCCCCCACAATAGGAAGCCACAAGATCCTATACACGTCCTCTAATGTGATGGTCATCTCACCGTTGGTAAATGAAAGGTATTGGTCATTGAGTCCCATCTATCGATGAGAGCGACCATCAAGATATGATCTCGGGCTATACATCTATAGTGCCTGATTGAACTCAAGTCCCACATCTGCTATGTGCTCCCACTCCTCTATTGTCATGCTCGCCCACATCCATACAAGTAGGGGTGGTACTCTGTCTCTCATCCTTAGCTGATATCTCGCTCCTGCATCATCCAAAACAACATTGTCAAGTCACGACCCTCTCAAATTACCTATTCCTTACAACCTCAACTGACCTCATACTTAGCCATTTTTTTCTTTTTTTTCCCACATCATACCTAAAACCATCACTCATACCTACCCCTCACTTGGTTTCCAATACCTACCCCTTTACCTAATTCACCTAAAAACCTATGGTCTCCATTTTCATACTTACCCAATTCCCTAGACCATTTCACCTACATACCTATCACACACCTGCACCAGGGTGCCTTACCCTCTTCCACCTACACTAACCTTCACTTTACCCCGCCTCACCTGTTTAACTTTCCCAATTACCTTTGTGTTACCCTAGTCACTTTTTACAATGACCGACATCAGTCACCTTGACCGATGTCAGTTACTTTGACTAGTGTCTATCACCCTTTATCCGACCGATGTTGATAAAAACACAATCGAAGTTCGCCAACCCGACCGACATGTCGGTCCACGATTTGGATACAAAAAACCAAAACCCCATCCCCATTATCAAAAAGTACCCAAAAATAACCTAAACACCTACCCCAACCCACCCAAACCTATCCTACCTTCATTACCAACCCTATTTAAGCTACATTTGACCTTCCCACCCCCTGTTTCATTCATTTTAACCACATTTTCAAAATTAACTTTCTACCCAAACTTAACCCCAATAAACAAAATGATTTCAATCTTTTCAACTCAACTGAAAGATTTAGATAGTCTCCTACCTCTACTTGGAGTCGTCTCTCTCTGGTGGCACCTCTGGTCTCTATGTTGGTGGTCCTCCCTCCCTCTCTCTCCCACCTCCGCCATGCCAAACTCCAACCACACACCTCCCAACCAATCAAATAGCTCCAATCGATCTCGTGGACCCCTACCAAATGCCAATCACCGCTAGTCACTCGCCAACTCAGCTAGAGACCTCGTACCATCACTTTTCCACTTTCCACTTCTTCTCTGTCATTTTCCACAAATGAAAAGAAACAAATGAATCACAAAACAAAGATTTTTCCTTTTTTAGCCCCAAATCGACATGACCGACATCGGTCATGTCATGCCCTAGCCAACCAACATTGGTTAAGCTATAACCGACATCGATCACCCGACATAACCATTTGACCTACCCTATGCCCATTTAGCTTGAAACAATGTTGCTCATACAACTATTACCCTTACCAACACCACTTACACCTTACCCACATGCCTAAATTACTTGTACATTTCCTTAATTACATTTAGGGACATGTTATTTACCTATACCTCGGCCCTACCTATACCCTGACCTACATACCCTGACCTAAACCACCTTTTGTGACATTTGAATTTGTGTACTCGTTATACCTTATGATGTTGTTACCCATGTTGTTTAGCCTAATGACCTTACCTTCCTAATGACATGATGTTTATCTCGACCATACCTTTGGTGCCATGGAACAAAACCTATTACCCATTCCTACACCTGACCTCATTGTGCTTCATGACCATATCCTATACCTTGGATACATGAATCACTTCAACCTCGTTTGGATAAACCTATCACCCTTTTGACAACGTAGAGTTTGTAAGCTCTTCCACCTAGTACCGTATTGCAATCTATCTATGTGTGTGTGTGCATTCGATTTCCATTACCCATTACCCGACTCGACCTTTACCCATTACCCACAATGACCATACCCTTACCTACCACCCTCACTTTCCTCAATAACCTATTTATCAAACCACTCCCGACTACTTTTCCTACCTCATCGGTTTGTGGTTTGAGGGGATCACCTTCAATCTACTTGGGGCAACCTAACCTCTGCTTATACCTGGGACACCGACTCCCTATTTTTGTCAACATCACTTACCAATACAAGCTACATGACAAAAAGGGAAAATGTAGACACCAAATTTGGGTCACACTCCCCTTGGTCCCCTTCAATCAATTAACGTAATATATTTAACACATCATGACCCCTTCATCCCATATTAATATTCATCCTCACATTATTAATTAATTTATTATTTAATTAAGTTAATTTCATCCTCACACCTCCACCTCATCATTACACCTCACCTGGACCCATTTCAAGGGCATTTAACTCACAATGACCGAGTCATCACTCTTAACACCGAGTCATCACTCCCAGTGTTGAGTCACCACTTGACCTAACTAACTAAGACTTCTTCCTAAACCTAACTAGACCTTTTCTAAGTTCTCCTGCCTTCTCTCACGTGAACTCCACTTTCCTAAGTGGACTCAATGAGAAAGCATGCCAAATCTGGGAAGATTTACCTATTTTTGGTAAACCTAGACTTTCCCACCTTAACCGACACGTTAGTTATCCCTCGACCGATGCCGATCACCTAACCACCATCGGTTACCTTATATACACTTTCACAACTCTTTACATGGGTTGGTCATTCAGTTATTGGAGCTTGATTACATTCAAGCACGAATCTTCAAGCCCTCCTACATCTAAATGACAAACACACACAACCACAGTGTAAGAAAAGCATTTGGTTCTCCTTCCAGAGCGTTGGAATACTCATGAGAGCACATAGGCCATATTTCCACAACATTGGACTCAAGCACTTCTTCTCCGATCAACCATCAACCATCCTAACTCCCAAGATCTAGCAAGACACCAAGTAATTACTATGATTTTAATCATTTGTGCTTATTCCTTTATAGATCTCTTGCTTCTTTTAGTATTTTATTTCCTCTATTGCCGTACATCACCTTCTTCCCACCAACCCACTATTCAACCATCCTAAGCCTTTTCACCATTTTAAACCTCCTTCTTAGTATCCTGAGTCTTCTCAGCCATATTACAACCCAAACCACACTACCCTCACTCTATGTGCAATCACAGAGAGCCTAAAACCCTTTTTTAATAATTTACTACCTATTTCCCCTACCGACATCAATTCCTTGACCAACGTCGGTTTATTCCCCTACCTAGGCATCGGTCGGTAGACCGATATCGGTCTCTGTGTCATTTCACAGTCTTAAAGCAACAAGCTTCCCACTCACCCAAAATCAACCAAGACTTAAACTAATCAAACCTAGACCCTTACGGACCTTTGTGAGACATGTCGACCTAAAAACCCCAATTATAATTAGATTTAGTGTTATTTTAATATCTAGCGTAAAATCTAATGTATTGTGTGTATGAGAAACCTAAATTGTTACATTGCAATATGACCAATTTATTTCAATTGCTTATTCTCATTGAATTGTATTAAACAGAGGATTGGTATCCATTCGAGGAAGCATCATGCTTCCCAGATCTAGCCTTGCTAGGCAATCCTCTGAATCTTGCTATTTAATACTCTTTTGGTGGTCTTGTTTTGTATCTACAAGTAGTACTTCCCAGACAAAAAGAGTTCTTTATGATCAACTTGGATAAAGTTAGTAATGCACGCATTCAACCTTCGACCTACATATCATAGGTATCCCCCTTTGACTGTTACCTTATATGTTTTATCACAAAACTTATTTGGTGAAACACCCCATCCCACACATTCAAAATTATTGACAAAGGATGCGGTGAATATCAATTCAAGAAGGTTGCACATTCTTTTTACATCAATAAATCCCCACACACTTATGACAAACCCAATGCTCCACATCTTAGAATCCATCCCACTTACAAATTAGGTCAGTCAGTTTGGAAGAAATTTAGTTATCTAGACAACGAACATATTCCAAGTTCTTCAGGATCTTGGTTATATAATGACGAATTTGCTCATTGTTATGAATCCCTCAATTTACCAAAGCTCGTCGAATGATGAAAAATATGCGATAGAAGGGTAAAGGACTCGGTCAAATGGACAAGGTCATTTAGACCCAATCACTTACATCGAACATCATGGTAAAAATGGTCTGGGTTTCAAGGTATTCAATGTAGCTTCTGTATTAATTTCAAGTGACAACGATGACACAAACTTTGATAGTAACACCAAGTCTACACACAACCTTTTTAAATACCTTGTTGAAACAAATCTTTGCTTTGAACATTTATCCACTAATGTCATCAATTTTGAGCTTATGCATCCAACTCTCATAGACCATGACTAATCACAACATATGGCCATGGATATGTTCCAGAATGATGAAGCCATTGAAGATTTCCTTGGAACTCACGATCAAATCTCCATTTCTGACCATAAAATAGGATTTGAGATCAACCTTGATGAATCTGCCTATTTTGGTGAAGAAATAGAATATTCAGATCCTTTACCTTTGGAAACCTTATATAAGAAGTGCAAACAAAAAATTTCCCATAGTCAAAATCTCGTCACCACCTTATCCAAAAACATGTTAATAAAAATACAACATCATAAATAAAACCCTATGTTAATTCCCTGAATCACTCACCGCCGATGACTTACATCAATCAATCACTTCATTTTCCAAAAAGGATACATCTAAAATGTTGGTTGAAGAAACCAAAGATATAAACATCGATACCTTTGAACAACCAAAAATTTTACAACTTGGCATCAATCTGTCCGACCAAGAATGTGTAGAGTTCACAACACTCCTCATTGAATTCCAAGATATTTTTACATGGACCTATAAGGACATGTCCAGGTTTAGATCCATCTCTCATAGTACATCACCTTGTGGTGCATCCGGATGCAAAGCATGTAAAACAAAAACTACGTAAAATGCATCCCAAAGTAGCGTTGCTTATCAAAGTTGAACTCTAGAAACTCTTAGAATTCGGTTTTATCCGACGTATCGATTATTCTGAATGGATATCCAACATAGTTCCCATAGCAAGAAAACCCCCAACATTAGGATATGCACAGATTTCCACAATATCAACAAGGCTTGTCCAAAGGATGACTTTCCCTTGCCAAACATAGACATGATTGTCGACTCTACGGTAGGCCATGAAATGATCTCCCTAATGGATGGATTTTCTGGCTACAATCAAATACATATTTCTGAAGAGGATCAACACAAAATGACATTTACTACACCATGGAGCACCTTTTGCTATAAATTCATGCCTTTCATCTTGAAAAATGTTGATGTAACCTATCAACGAGCCATGACAGTCATCTTTCATGATATGTTACATGATATCATGGAAGATTATGTTGATGACATATTAGCAAAATCAAAAACACATATAGGACATCAAGGTGTGTTGAGACACATTTTTGATAGATTATTGCGAGTATAAGGTTCACCTTAATCCAAAGAAATGTGTATTCGGGGTGACCTTTGGAAAGTTGTTAGGGTTTATTGTCTCATGGAGAGGTATAAAAGTTGATCCTGCAAAATTCAAAGCCATCATGGAAATTCCTCCTCCCCAAAACCCAAAATAATTACATAGTCTTCAGGGAAAAATCCAATCCATTCAACGCTTCATATCACAATTAGCAGATAAGTGTCATCATTTTAATAAATTTCTTAAGAAAGATGTGCAGTTTCACTAGAGCCAAGATCGTAAATACTCTTTTTCTAAGTTGAAATAATACCTTTCCATCCCACCTATCCTTATGTCGATAGTCACGAGATAAACCCATCCCGCTTAATACATCTTCCACTAAGCATGTTATAGGAGCTTTGCTAGCACAACAAAATGATCAAGAAAAAGAACAGGTTGTTTATTACCTTAGTCGAACACTTATTGAGCATAAGGTACAATATTCCCAAATTGAAAAAGTATGCTTGGTGGTTTCCTTTGCATTCCATAAGTTATGTCTTTATTTGCTTAATCACACAACTAAATTGATCACTAAGGTTAATCCCCTCAAGTATCTCTTGTCTCGAACCTATTCTCACAGGCAAAATGTCTAGTTTGGTCATCCTACTTAGTGAATTTGACGTCGAGTTTGTTCCTCAAAGATAAATTAAAGGACAATCCCTCGCAGACCAACTTTGAGGCACTCTTCTTCGAGAGCAGAACCAATTCATTTTGCATTTCCTAACGAATATCTTTTGTACATAGACATTACGTCAACATGGACTTTATTCTTTGATGGATCTTGTAATATCCATGGATCAGGAGCTGGTATTTTGCTTATCACACCTGGTGGACATGTTATACCCAAGTCATTTCAATTAGCATTCTCATGCACCAATAATATCGTAGAGTATGAAGCTCTCATCGTAGGGTTAAAACTAGCTATATCTTGGAATCTTAAAGAGTTAGTTATATTTGGTGACTCTTTACTTATCATTAAACATATTACTAATGAATATCAGTCAAGGATGAAAAAATGATCCCATCAAGCGCATGGTAGATAGCCTTCAAATCTATTTTTGATTGATTAGTTTTGATCAAATCCCTAGAATTTGTAACAAATCCACCAATGTTATGGTAACTATTGGATATCTGTTAGAAATCGCATCTTATAAACCCCATGACATTTTCTCTTAGAACATCTCTTCTTGCTTACTACTTATGATCTTCATGAAAACACTATGGTATGTGAAATTGTGGGTCCAAATAACCCTTGGTACCATGATATTTACACCTTCATATGTGATAAAACATTTCCTACCAACATGAAACCAATTCATAAACGTGTTTTAGCACAACGTGCCTCTCGTTACACCATTTTAGAAGACACCCTTTATAAACGAGGTTATGATTGCACCTTGCTTCGATATCTTCATCAAGAGGAAGCCTCTAGCGTTCTAGCGAAGTCCGCTCTAGTATTTGAGGAGTGCACATGAATGGTATGACTTTAGACAAGAAAATCCTACGTGTTGGGTATTATTGGCCCACCATGGAAAATAACGCATGTTATTTTTTCAAATGATGTCAAGCATGTCAAAAACATGAAAACCTTATCCACGCACCTTCCCAAGCATTACAATCAATCACCACACCATGGTCATTCTCTTAATGGGGGCTTTATCTCATTGATAAAATAAGACCAACATTGTCCTACAGACATAAGTTCATCATTACTGCTACCGATTACTTCACTAAATGGGTAGAAGTTATGCCTCTCACTTATGTTACTAGCAACCAAATATCAAAGTTCATTTTTAACAATATCATCTCATCGATTCGAATTCCATCCTCTCTTGTTGCAGATAATGGAAAATCATTTAAAAATCATGATGTAAAAGACCTTGTCAAATGTTTCCGCATAAACTTAAGTGGTATACTCCATACTACCCCAGGGTAATACCCAGTAGAGGCGCGATGGGGTGGGAGTGGTGCGGTCAAGTCACATGGTTGTGTGCTTGCCCACCCGGTTTCAAATCCCCCCGAGGCACGATCCTCCTCGGAGGTGGTTTCGCCGCTAGAGGCGGCATCTCTGCTCGTGCTGACACTGGTGTTTACTCTCACTGCTGACGCTGGTGGCTGCTCCTCTCGTTGTCGACGCTGGTGGCTCCTTCTCCTCTCGCTGCTGACGCTGGTGGCTGCTCCGCTCACGGTTGCTGCTCCTCTCGCTGCGCTCGTGGCTGCTCCTCTCGCCGCCGACACTTGTGGCTGCTCGCTCGCTGGGCGATCTCTTGGTGTGTTTGCTCCTTCGCATTTGCCGATCTTTGGTATTGTCTCTAAATTGTCCCACTCATTGCGGTCGTGTTGACGGTCGCTGCATCTTCACTTCGGTTCCATGGTCGCTTCAATTGGGTTCCTAATATGTGGTCCCCTTTCATTGTAACCAGGTTGTGGATCCTCTCTAAAATCCTCATATGTACAAGGATGTGGGTCCTTTCAACACCCTCAAATTACCCTCAATCCAAAAAAAAAAATAGCCAAGTAGAGGCAATCAATAAGACCTTAAAATCCATCATGGAAAAAATTATCAATACACATGGACAAAATTAGCACACTCAAATTTACCCTACTCTTTGGGCTTACCATACATCTTACCGCACACCTACAAGAGCCACCCCGTTTTCCCTCATTTATGGTTGTGAAGCCATTTTACCTATTGAGGTTGAACTCCCATCCTTAAGAATCTCCCTTAAAGATATAATTAATGAAGATGAATATCGACAATCACGGCTTCATGAGCTTGAGCTTCTCGATGAAAAATGACTTAATGCCCTTAATCATCTTCAAGTCTATCAAAACTAGCTGCAACGCAGTTATTATAAAAAAGTAAGACCTAGAGAGTTCGAGGTTGGTGACCTTGTTCTAAAAGAAAATCAAAATAATACCACTAAAGAGCGAGAAAAACAAGGAAAATTTGAACCTAATTGGTTAGGACCCTATGTAATTACAACTAAATTTGGCTCTAGAGCCTATAAATTGGCCATTGAAGATGGTAAGGAACTTGATGAACTGATGAATGCAGTAGATTTAAATAAATTCTATTCTTGAGGTGCTCCCTATTCTAGAAAATAACTACTTGTACATTCTTCCTTTTGTCTTACTTATCTCCGAATAATTTAAAGTTATTCATTCTATTGGCAGATATTTTCATTATCAAAATCACATCTTCATATTTATCACCATGAGACATGTGCTAATATGGATCCTATTAAGTTTTGTGAGTATCATATTTCTTATAATATCTCCTGATTTTAGCTACTTTCACCTATGGTTGTACCTAGAAGCTTATTGATGGTAATATACTCCCTTAAAAAAATCTCTCTTTCATAACAAAGCTCTAAACTTCTTTAACTGGATCATTTGATCGTCCATCTTAGTCTTTGGTGTTGAACCCTCGTGTCCTACTTGTCATGTGGGGCTGAAAAAGGGCAGACGTTCCTTCCCAAATAAAAAGTACTATTGTAAAATTAAATAAATTGTGAATAATTCATTGTCACACCTTTTGTCCTTCATTGTCTTTGGTGTTGAGCTAATACTTCCTACTAGTAGTGTGAGACTAGGAATGAAGGGAGGTGCCCTTACTCATCTACGTCTTTTCTTCGGTGATAAACCCTTGCCTCTTACTACTAGCATGGGGCAAAGCGTAGAGGGTCTTTCACAAATTATAAAGCATAAACACGTTGCAAAAACATTCAAAAAAATAAAAAACATTCAAAAAAACAAAAAGAATTTACTCGCCTATGTTTTTCCTTTGGTGATGAGCCCTTGCTTCTTATTAGTAGCATGGGGAAAGACATAGGGATTCATTACAAAAAATATAGAATCTTATAAATGTGAAAGTTCTTATAATTATAAAATCCCCACATAAGCAATTTAGATGCCTAAGTGAAGAGAGAACTATCCCTTCATCTTATATCTCACAATCACCAAGCCACGTAATTGTCTAAGTCTAGTACGTGACCTATAAAGTGAAAGTCATTTTGAAATTGGTTCAGTAACCTTAAGAAGAATTGAATCACAATTGCCTCAATGGATCATTTTTATCACTTGTCTCTATATTCATCTTGTGTCCTTCTTGATTCTAAGTATGAGCCCTCGCATCTTACTAGTTGTGTGGAGTCAAGAATGGAGTTGGACTTCTTTTAATCTTATCACCACCAACATATCCTGCCAATGGAGTGAGAATTTTTGTATTAAATTCGAAGCATGAGTTACCAAGAGGATCATGATACATATGGACAATACCCTAGTTTGCCACCTCTTATGAGCAGTTTGCATTCTGGTCCATAAAATTCCAAAAAAATTCCCCAAAAACATAAGAAAATCAAACAAATAATTAAAAAAAATCTCAAAAAATCTAAAAACATTAGAAAAAAAATCCAAAAAACATTAGAAAATCAAAAAAATCTAAAAAAACATTAGAAAATATCCAAAATACAAAAACATTTGAAAACTCTTCAAAATCCCAAAAACACACAAAAAATTACAAAACCTCTAAAATTTGTAAAACCATCAAAACCCCAAAAACTTAATAATCAACACAATTCATCCTTTGAACTATTATCCCCAACGAATGATCCAACCACCTTGTGACTATCAAATTTAAACAACTTCTCCTTACGTAAATCCTCACTTGGGGTTAAATTTGGCTCTCATTATTTCCTTGTTTGAGGACAATGACCCAATCCCTTTTACGTCCTTGTACCCTTGCTTGGGGCACATCTGATCAATTATCATTATGGAACACGTTAGGGACAAGTTTATTGGTTCTTGTGTTGCATTATTAGTTACAAATTATTAATTGTTTTCTTATATCTTGATATATTATAGGGGCATTTTGATTTTATGTATCATGGTGTTTCCTCTAATATATTTTAGTTACGTGATTGCATATCGTATCGGGGCCATATTCTTTACCTTGGTCTTTCTCATGAGGACCAGTTCCTTAAATATTCTCCCGTATTCACACCTGCTTGTCTTCCCTTCCTCCCCTATCATTTTCACCTTCCTTATGCTCTCCCTCCTTTTCTCTACCACCCCTACCTTTTCACTCATTATGTACCAGTTTCTCTTCTTTTCTTTGATCTTTTCCACATTTTCCTGGTCCCTCATAGTTTCTTTCTTTTCTCCATTCTACCTCCTCTTTCGTCTTCTTTAAATTCTTCATCGTCCTCATCTTCTTCATTTTCCCATCCTTCTCTCCCTTTTTCTCTAATCCACTACTTTCATTTTGCACCTTTCTTTCCCTTTTTCCCTGATTTTACCCCTACTCTCATCTCATTTATCTTTCCCCATTCACCATACCAGTGTCTTCTTCACCTAATACTTTTAAAATTTCTTGTTTTTCTCAACCCTATCATCTCTTTCATTTTCCATCATTTCTCTCCCTTCATTTCCTTCACTCTTCTTCATTTTTATATTCCCTTTATCTTGAATCTCTCTCTCTCTCTCTCTCTCTCTCTCTCTCTTCATAATTTCACCCTCCGCTATGTCATTTTCTTGTCTTCTTCTTGTTTGTACTTCATCATTCCCTTCTTCCCATATCATCCCTCTCTCTTACTCTCTTCTACCTCTTTCATTTCTTTTTTTCCTCCTTTGTCTCCATACCCTTGTCTCCTTCATCTTTGACTTTTCTTGCTCTTCTCATAATCAACCACTACTCCTATCCATTCCCTTTTCTCTTTCTCATTATGTCCTTCCACACATCCTCACACCTAGCATTCAAGGCCAATTGAATCCTTTCTCCATTTGCGTCGTGTGATCATTCCCTTCTCTTACACCCCATTCTCATCCTCCTCTCTCGTAGAATTAACCTCTCCTCTTTTCAAGAGTTTTGTCGTATCTTCCATCCCCGTCAACCCTCTTGAGGGGGCATCATCACATCTATCCATAATCACCTCTTCCCATGACATTTTTCATCTTGAGGATACCATGACATTCATCACCTACCACCTTCTACTCTCCCCAACAAACATTTTCTCTACTTTTTGCTTAGCAAAAGTAGATTGAATTCTTCCTCTGTTCTTACAAGTGAAAGTTTGTTCTACTTCTTGCTTAGAGAATGCTTTCTCTTTTCTTCCTCTAAAAACTTCTTATCGAAGGAACACCTTCCTTAAGAATAATCTCTTCAAAATCTTCAATCCTGCCACCTGGGGCATATTCATTCATCTTGTCTACTTTCTTTGAAAGGACACTACTTTCATAGTACCCTTCCAAAGAGGGGAAAATGCAGACACCCTAATTTCACACCTCTCTTAAATCAATTAATTTACCCACTCCATTTTCCACAAAAATCCCCATTGAATTAATCAATGTTAATTAGTTAATTAATCTATTTCAACCCCTAAATTTAACCCAATCTTCCTCACATGCCAAATATTCCCTATGTCCCCCATTTGAGAATTAAAAATACAAGTTTAATCCTCATCCACTCTTTTTGGTCCCCACTCACCTAATCATACCCTTATTTTCAAACTGTGATTACTTAAAATCCCCAAGTTAATCCAATTCCCAAGCTATAAATATAGCCTTACCCCCCTAAAACACGAAAAAAAAGGCTTGAATATCATGTCAGAGTTCTTGCATCCTTTGAGCAAAGAACATCCTTTCCTCCTCGTCCTAATGCCCAAATAACCTCATCTCGAAGCATCATAAATCCATAATCCCTTTGTCCATTGGTGCAAAGTAAGTTGATCTTGTAGTAGAGAAGGCCTTATTCCTGTTCAAGGAAAACACCTACATTTCACGCAATCAAGGTTCATCCATGTTTCACTGCCCATTCTGAGGTTTGCTAAGGAATCACAAAAAAGGAGGTATCTGACTAGTTGTTTTACTTTCTTGATTATTAGTGTATTTTCCTAGCTCACTGTTACTCTTCCATTCTTCTCTCTCTCATTTTTGCATGTCGAGGTTGAGGGTGTTTGGTTTAGTTTCGATTTTGTATTGAGAGCTTCACTTTTGGGTCTTGAGGAGAGATTATTGGAGGAGATTTCAGTGGAGAAGGATTTGTGGGGATTTTGTGGAGGTGGATTACTCTTGTAGACACCTATAATTACGCCAAGCAATTTAAATACTTAAATTGCACTAATTATCCCCTTTCTCGCAAATCAACGACATATCGTCAAAAGCACTCATTTTCCCTCATATCATCATTAATTAATTACACTAAGCTAATTAATTAAGTTACCTATCCAACAAATACCCTAATTAACGACCTTCCGTTAATAAATCACCCCTTCTACCTAGACTAATTAATTATTATTAATTAATTAGCTTTCCCTTCCATTTAACCAATAAATCAATATTTAATTGATTTAATCACCCCTTCTACCTAGACTAATTAATTATTATTAATTAATTAGCTTTCCCTTCCATTTAACCAATAAATCAATATTTAATTGATTTAATCCCCTTCTAATAGCCTAAATCGCACTAATATTCTTCTAATTGGCTTCTATAAGCTTACACCTACCTATTAATTAATCACCTTTGATTAATTAAAATACCCCAACTCCCATGACTTGCTAAACATGTATTAAACCCTTCTAAAGTAAGGTTACCTTTAATAAAGCAACCTTATCCATTCCTAATCATGTTTTACCTTTATCCCACATTCATGAGAATGTGTTGAATCCTTTATCCTTTGGGCTATATAAAGAGCCCTCCACCTACCTTTTACTTACACCTAAACTTTCTAAGAGAGTGAATGCAAAGCATATAGCAAAGACTAAGAGCTTGCCTTTTACCCTTTTGAGAGTTCATCATCTTGAAGAGTTAAGCCTCTTTCTTAAGTGCTTAGGTCATATGGGAGGTGTCAAAGGGGTCTTGTAGCCCAACTTTGATAGGCCCTCATTCCTAGGTTACTTGGCATACTAAGGACAACTATTTTGATAGCCATGGAGCTTACTTAGGTCCATTCATTTATTTGTTGTTAGAGAATAGAGGAGTTTAGATATTTAGCATTGTTAGTTTCAAAGTTTGTACTTATGAATGCTAGCATCTAACCCTTGTTTAATTCTTATCTTGATGGTGTTTAGTTTGTTGTTCAATTCTTGCTAAGTTAAGGCTATTTAGGTGTTAGTCTTTACTCATATTAGCATTATTTTGAAAACAACACATGCACACAACTCATTTGTTGAAGTTATTGTGGGAGTTAGAGAAAGAAACTTGAGAGTGGAAGAAGACTTTGGGAAGCTCTATCGGGCATGATAGACTCCAATCCCTTACAAAAAAATTATTCTCTCTAATTAATTCATGACAAGAACTCTACTTATTATAGAAAGTATTTTAGGGTTCGGGTTTTAATATTGCTTGTTAAAAATTGGAATCTCTTTCCTTGGTAAGTGATTTATGAATTGGCTTAGATCTTCTTAATCTAAGCTTGTTCTTTTAATGGTTGAAATGTTGATTTTCTTCGCATGCTTGTTTTGGGTGTTTATAAAAGAACTCACCATGACTATAATGGGCAGCCCAAGTTTATTAGTCGGGTTGCATGCTTTTGGTTTGTAAACCGATTCAATATTTGGGTTAGTTGTCTCTCTATGTGATTGTTTTTGGGTATGATCGTAAGATGAATGTGCATACTCTTTTAAAATATCAACCCTATGTTTGTTGAGTCGAGCTTGAACTTGAGAACCCGGTCGAGTTAGATTCGTGTCATTTAATGATAATTGATATCTGATCTTTTTGGGTTGTTTTTATAGTTGCGTTCAAAGACTCAAACCCAGAAGGCGAGACAACCGCGAATTTAGTCGGGTTCTTTCTTACCTGGATCAAACTTGTTTTGGTATAGTTGTAGCTCATTCACCGGGGTGCGGGCTTTCCGTAGGTAATATTGGAAAAGTTAGGTAAAATCCATTGGGATGTTGATAACCTAGGTCAGGCTCAACTTATTTTACTTTATGGATGTTGTTTATAACCCATTATGACAATTTATACACATCGTCTCGTTTGAACGGACTTATTTCGTTCGTTTGAGACTTAGTCATTCGACCTTGCTTCTTTGAACTCTTGTGGGTTTAACCACTGTCCATGGTTGTTTGAATTTGGTTTCTTTTCTTTTATCATTATGATTGTTCCATCTTTTAATATTGTCAGGCAGATGGTTTGGTATAACATTTTGCTAAACAATGTGGAATGGTTGTGGTAAGCTTGACTTGTAACTTGTGTTCGTTTTCAAATCCATGAATTTAGTGGTTTGATGTATTGTGGAACTTCTTTATCGCGAACTGTTAAATCCTTATGGGTAAGACTACTAGTGTTTAAAGGTATACTGAACTATCTTAACTTCTGGTTGATTGATTTTATGAGCACTATTACTAATCATTCTTCCTTGGGTTAGACTATTCGGATCGATAACTTTGCCCTGGAACTATAGAAGGGATTGTAATGCATAATTTCTATCATGTTGATCGATTTTAACTTTTATCGATCCTTGATCATACAAAGATGATCAAGGATATCGATTAGTCAGAGTTAGGAAGGGTGTTCATTTGTGAGCCTTCTCTATTTTGATTTGGACCATTCCATTCTTCTACTTAAGTGATGCATCTGGTAGGGTATGGTTCTTTGTCAGTCATAACATGAAATAATTGTATTGATTTAAGACTATCTCATCTAAAGAATCTTTGTGTTGTGTATTCCAATGACTTGCATACATTCCAATTGGTTGGAGCCAAGTTGTTAATGTATGGATTGCTTTGTGTGTTAAGCTAAAATGGGCTGTGGTTTTTGAGAGCTTTGTAGCTGTTAGTTTAATCTCTCTCTCCGCCCAACTTGCATCCAATCCTTGTTAAACCTATAGGTTGAAGGACTATTGGAATTGAATTCTTACCTAAAGGAAATTATCTTATGAAACTCGAGTATTATGTGTTAATCATGTAGTATGGGCTACATGATTAAGTCATTTCTACTCAACCTTGTCCTTTTGTTGTTGGTATACTTGGCTTTGCATTATTATCTAAATATTGCATGAAGTGAGAAGGTATACTTGTCATACTATGGATTACTTGTGTGGTTGTGCAATGATCGAATGTTCAATATGTTTGTTGATAGAATTCTTGCTTGATTGGATTGCAGATGCTTAAAATTGCAGGTTTTGTGATACACCTAGGTGAGGTGTTTCTTTGGAAGTGTTCAAAAAGGAAAAAGATCTTTTTGAACCCTTGACTGATTTCTATTAATAAGCAATGTTCCTTCTTGAAGTTGTTAGTTAGAACATATGGTTCCAAGGATTTAGCTCCTATCATGCTTAGTTCAAATGAACTAACAAATGCTAACTATCTTGCAGATGCTAAAGAAGAAAAGAGGAAGACTTTTGGAAAGCTGCAATTATTCTATTGATTGAAGAAATGTAGTTTGATGAAAAGATTATGTTTCATTTAATGAATTACTTTTGTGATTGATTGATCGAGGCCTACGGCCAATGTGTAAACTCTTTGAAAAGAATATGATTATTCTTGTATGTTTGAACCGATGCATTATGCTGAAAATAAATGAAAGTTTTTGCTTGAATCATTCTATCTTGACTGGTTAAGTTGTGTGTGAATGACGTTTTCAGTTAAAAGGATTCTTTCATTTGGAAAGTAAGCTTGTATGGAATCAACTGACATGCAATGCTTTATTCATTGATATTGTGTAGTAACTTGGTTAAAGTTGTATGAAGTATTATTAACTTCATACAATTATTATGCAATAATGAATAATATTGTCGATCCTTGAAATTGTGGGAAAAAGGGATAGATGTAAAGCATTGTCTTTTGTGATTGACTTATATGAAAAGTATGATTGAAAATAACTTAATATAAGATGGTGATTGGCTCATATGACTTATAATTACGTAACTCATTTTGAGTAAGATAGTAAAGAACAAGTTGTAATAAAATAAGTTGTTTGTTGTAGAACTTAAGTCATAAACGATTATACTTATTTACAACATTATAAGCGATGCTTGAGTGGTTGTTTTATAAGGCATGTTATAAAACAAGTAAAGGATGCATGATTAAAATCAAAAGGATTTGGAGCTTAGGGAATAATCACAAAGAGTACTTAATCTCATTAAGCACGTATACAAGAACTTGCCTTGTAAAAAGGGGTCCAGTGATTATACTAAAATGCAACCCTACCTATCCTAATGTGATTTAACTAAGTACAATAAGGAAATGGAATTGTACTTAGGAAAGGATAAGAATGACATATTGGGATTAGGCATATAGTGGAACTAATCCTTAAGGCATTAAGAACAAATCTTCTTGCTACAATGACGAGGTTATTAATATGATAAATATTTGACTTTATATCCATAATGTAATCATGTTATGAAACCTCAAGGAAAGAGGTTTTTCACTATGTGGTAACAATATGAACCTTTTGGATAGACTATAAGGTGGATGTGGAATACCCTCCATCATAAAAGAGTTATACTTAGGGGATAATGCTTAACTAAACTATAATAGTTTGAGTAGTTGAATTACTTAAGGGAAAATGAATGTTAAGTCAAGAAAACTATTACTGGTTGAAAGTATGGAACCTGTTTGGAGTCTAAGAAATGAATTTTCTATTAATCCTAAAGTGTATATGGATATATATGGTTGTTGCCTTGTAATATACTTGTAAGATGTTTCTTAGATACTTAATCAACTGGAGGAATTTACATGCTTAAAGTGATTAAGTTAAGAGCATAATTAATCTATAGAACCTTGTTATTGATTAAGTGGAAACATAATGTTCCTTATCGGGAATGTTGGTGGAACCCAAGTTAGTCCTTAGGAACAACACATAATGACTGAAAATAACTAGGGTGGGATTGACAAGTTGTGAATTAAAGGGATTAATGAACTTGTTAAAATATGAGGATTCATTTATTTAAACTTAATGGACGAGTTGCGGCATAATCACTGCTTTGCACAATACCCATCTAATGACGTGGTTCAATAGATGGTTGTTACTGGCGATCATTATGTCGTAATAATCCATTCAGCTCCTCTAAGAGAGGTCATCTATGAGTGGGAAGGATTGACATAAGTCAAGAAAGTCTAATCAAGATAACAGTTTCAAGTGTGGTGAAAGACATATTCCTTCATGACGAGTATGTTGTCTTGGAATATAGGCATGGAAAACATGTCTGAAACTTTGGCCAAAGTATCACAAGTTGCTGGTTGCATTATCTTAAATTCATCGGACTAAAGGTGTTAGATATAGGATGGGTATTCGTAACAAATACCTAGATAAGCCCTTGGTCAATTGCACTTGATGAACCCTTAAATGAAAAAGGGAACCACAAGTATACATAATATACAATGAAATGAAATATGAGAGATTGGTTTTACATCAAGTCATAACAATTGCATATGGTTATTGTTGTAGGATTGATTAGTAGATTTAATGTAGTTCTAAATGCTAAATTTAGAATAGTGAACATCGAGATAAAAGAAAAAAATTCCCTTGCTTTTGTAATCATGAAATAGGGATGTTACGGTTCGATGCCTTTGTTGACAATGGTTTCTAATGCACAATTGTATGGTCTACTTTTGGAAATAACATTAGATCATGACCAACTAAATAAGGGGTATACAAATACAAGGGTGGTCTATAAGTATGTCGTCGGTCATGTTTAAATTCGGGAAAGAAATTTTTGTCTTTTTAAGTCCAAAAACAAGAAAAACCTAAATTTTTAAAAAAATGTAGGCGAAAGTATGAGATTGTTTGGAGCTTCAAATGTATCAACTTAGCGCTCGTTCCTTTATTCTCGCAACATCATGACTAAGACCGTAGTCCAAAAGGAACACGCAAAAGAAAAAATTACAAGCCTAATATATATTTTTCCTAAGCATTAGACTATAGACAAACATCTAAACTCAAAGAAAGGAAAAATTCATCAAACCACGGTAGATGGGGTTCTAATTCTCCAGAGAGACAATATATGTATGTTATACACGAGTTTCGTCAGATTGCCAACATTACATCCCAAATGTCGAGCTTCTATTATCTAGTCCTCCTTATCCCTTGAAAAATTGAAGACACACAACTAAAGAAATTGAAAACAGAGGAGGCACTATTTATATCCAAGAAACAATGGATCCCATAATGTCATGCATGTGATATGATTTCTTGATTAAAAAGACAATATTCATGAGCCATCCAAATTACTTGGGACATTGAAATTAATTTTTTTAATATTGTTCATTGAAGAGTAAATTATTTAAGCACACTAAATAAGAGTCGAGTTGGCTTAAAGGAAAGAATTTGTAGGGGATGGAGTTATTAGAGTTTTTGTTCTTTGTGTTTTGCACCTAATCATTCATAAGTGATATCCCATCTAGAAGAACAACCACTCCTTAATTCGAGAAGACATACTTTTAGATGCCCCTCTCTCATCAATCTTCTTAGTCATATGTGTAGTCATCTACACATCCCCATGTTTCCCAAACATGGGCAGAGAGTGTTGGAAGGTGCCCAAAAATAACACCGCTTGGGAAGGGATGCGAAATCATGAGTTTTGGACTCTAGACTAGGGACAAGGAATGGAGAAAAAAATCAAAGAGGGATTTGCATCCCTTGCATACACAGTAGAAGAAATCAGGCCTTACATCGAAAACCCAAAAACATATTTCAGACGGGACCTGCGGATGTTAAGAAAGCTGTGGCAATGGTGATACACGAGCTTACACACGAATAAACTTATATACTCAATCTCATATTATTGACCTCATTGGAATTGAGCCAAACTTTGCCCTTGCCACACTTGAAAATGCTCGCCACCGGGCTCTTTTGCAACTTCAACGACACCATTTTTACTTAAGGATTGGACTTCATGCGGATAAAATGTTAGTGAAGAAAATGGTAGAGATTAATAAAAATGTACACCAAAAATATTAACAAACAATTGCGTTCATTAAAGTGGATACCGGTTCAATGTAATCAACGACAAATTTTCTTTTCTACAAAAAAATGGACGACATTGTCGAGCGCTATCGATCTTTGCCATGGATGTTAGAGGGAAGAGGTCTCCGTCCCCTTTGGGAAATGCCTTTCGGCGTAATGACACATTGGCACATCGTATTCCATGAAATTCAATATATAGAGAGATAATGACACACTATTGTACGGATTCTACATTCAATATTATTGGGACAAAGATGTCAATCGTAATGTCCTAACAAAAGTGTCCCCAATGGGACAATCTTAAGCAAACACAATACCTACTCAACTCCCAAGAATGGGAAGTTCATCCATGCCACACATTGGTAGAGAATATTCTGCTACACAAAATGGAATATTTATTGAAAACAAACCACGTGAAATTCCCAGACGGAAGGAAGGGTAATCTCAACTTCGGTGGGGGTGGTAGTTGATGCCACCAAACGCTAGAGGGTAGGCAAAGTGTTCTAAGGTGATTATACTTCGTGTATATATCTCCTCTGTATCTTATATACTTTGTGTGTATATCGCAACTGTATCCCAGTCCGAGGATCTGCACAGAGAAGGCGAAGATGCAGTCTATACATTTGCTTTTGGAGGAGCCCATCAGAATGAGCTCCATTTTGGAGCCATCAAAACCAGTAAGTAATATGAATTGACAAATTCTACCCTAAATCAAATGCGTTAATATTTTACCTTAAGAGAGTGAATTTTGTAAAATCTTCAGTCTTAAACCCTAGTTAAAATTATCCTGCAAATCTATATCATACATTTCAATAAATTTTTACTATGCTAGGTAATCCAATTTGCCTGATTTCAAATTCGTGTGAAGTTCAATTAAACTTGGATCTGCGTTCTACAAGCAGATCGATTTAGGGATAGATTACTGAATCTGGTTCATATTGAACTGGTTTTAGCTGTTCATTTGCCTTTGAAACACTAAAAGTTTACTAAGCCTCTGGTTTGATTAACCTGGATGTTCTATTTACCGGTGCCGTTAGACTTATTTGCTTCAGCTTTTTATTTTTATTTTTTAAATGCCTATAGGTTGAATAACCACCCTCTCATTATAGCTGTAAGCTAAAAAGCCAACTACCTGACCGTGCTGCCGTCAGATAAAGGATTTATTGAAACGAAAGTATTTCATTATTTAATATCTGTGTACCAGCTAGAATACAAACCTAGGACTTTCCATTTGCTTCTGGCGTGCTCTGCCTCTGAGCTACCCGTAATTTTTGTCCAAAGTGTGGATAGTTTCCAACAGCCCCTTCAAACTGCACTTCTGTGCTATGGGCTCCCAGTTTGGCACTGATACTATGCTATTTTCCATGGACCAGTTAGGAATCAAACTTAGGACCTTCCCTTGACTGTACTCAGCATGCTGGGACACTCGGCTGCTTGAACTACCAGACCCTTTGTTCTACTAAGTGTGGTTTGTTTTCTTCCGACATCCATCTCATCCACCTAAACCCCTAAATATTGGGCATTGCTGGTGCGTCTTGAACGTGGTTCATTGTTTCTGCAAATGGGTTTTCCATTAGACCACAACCTGGTGGACATGACCATATGAATGATATTTCAAATTATGGGCAATGGTATGCTGAATGACTAATCTGTTACTTTTTCCCCTTGGTAAATCTCAGGTGAGATTATGGGCCATCTTTAGTACTATGTAGGGTAAACATAGCATGCATTTGGTGTTATAGTTGAAAAAATAAGATTGAAGAGGGTATACAAAAACCAATCCTGGAGGAGTTGCTGACAAAAACTTCTAAACACCTGGAGCAGAAAATAATCGGCAAAAGAATGAAATCTTCTAACAAGTGCTAGATGCTGATCATGTCCTCACAAAAAATTGCCCAAATATGATTATGAAAACCCATGAACCCAATAATGATTTGCTTTTTCTTTGTTGCAACAGTTTCTCTTGCTGTGAGAGCAAAAGATGCAGACGGTCAAGTAGTTGCAACAATAAAAGGAGGAGGCTGTTGGAAGAGCGCACCGTGGATATACAAACCCAAACAACTGCAAAAGGGGCATAAGGCAGGCAGAGGAGTGATGACCATACATTGCAACGAAAGAAAAGGTGTACGATGAACATAACTGTCAATGTGTGTATGATGCATTGTAAGAGGAGGCATACAACTGCGAATGACTAAAGAAGGTGTACGGTTCTGCAGGGTGAATGGACAGTCATGTGCAAGGCGAGCCTTAAGGCTACAAAATGATTAAGGGGGTTGTATGTTGCTGGGTGGGTGGGTTCTATGGTTGTGACTGACTAAGTGGGGCGTATGGTTCTATAGTTCGAGTCTGCTGTTTGTTTTGGGAAGGGCATGCGTTAGAGAGCAAGCAAAAGGGGGCATATGGTGTTGTAGATTGTACTGCCCTTCTAAGGCATAATGAATCTTTCTAGACTTGTGCCATTAGTTTCACAATTGTTCCTCATATTATTATTTTTTATTTTTCATTCCATAACTGTACTTTTCTCACTTTTGTCTTTTTACTTGTTGGGTCCTTTGAGCACTTTTCCATCCACACATATAAGCTTGATATCGATCATATCAATATTCACCAACTTGAACCGATACAATTTTAACTTGGAGTTGGTCATTGTGCCTTTGATTATTGTAGTGCTCAATTTCCACATAACCTATAATATACTGGACTTTATTTCCTGCTGACCATTATTTTTACTAGAAACTAAGCAAAAGTGAAATTCCTTTGTCTTAAGTATTTATCATGCTCATACTTCCTCTGTCATTTTAACACAAGTGCCCTTAATTTAAAATTCATGCACCGCAAATATTGGTGACGAAAACACTTCCTTTTCCTCAAAATGACCTCGGTTAGCCAATCTGCCATGATTCTCTTTTCATCAATGGCGAGCATATTTGAATCCTACCGTACTTCAAAAAAGGTCGTGCTTCAAGAGGTCGCATCTCACCTTCCATCTTAATTTATCCTTACACCGTGTGTTCATGCTCATTGTAGTTGGTTTTACGACCTTTTGCCGATTATAATGTCAAATTGGTGGGTCGGCATATCATCAAATTGTGCATCTCTCG
This sequence comes from Taxus wallichiana var. yunnanensis, assembly GCA_018340775.1. NCBI lineage: Eukaryota > Viridiplantae > Streptophyta > Pinopsida > Cupressales > Taxaceae > Taxus > Taxus wallichiana. The sequence continues at coordinate 507,095,681 of CM031236.1, read as the reverse complement.
ACATTTTATTCTTTAAACTTCGGTAGGTAAGCCGATTGTAATGTTGATGGTTTACGTGTACTTGGCATTGCCAAATTTTGTTTATATCTGGTAGGTAAGCCGATTGTAATGTTGATGGTTTGCGCGTACTTGGCATTGCCAAATTTTCTTTCTATCCATCTCTTTGCAAGCCTTCTTTGTTTATCTCCATAAATTCAATTCTATTGCAATCTGGTTGGAATGCCTCATAGTCTATTTGCCAATGGATTAACCCATTGCGGGATTTCGTCTCATCTTCATAGCATGAATGTAACTCCAAGACCCCTTCATCGTTTGGTTCCATCATACCTCGATTTCCATCTTTCGAGCTCTCTTCTTTGGAATCCAAATTTGATGAGGCTGCTTCCTCAATAATTGCCTGGTTTTCAAGTCTATTATGTTCTTCCAATCATTAATTTTCAATGGAGAGCAGGTTCTTCTTCTAGTTATGGTCGGCTTTTGGTGCCATCAAGCAGCCATGACCAAACATTGTGTTATATGCCTTTTTTTCCAATGAAATGACAACAAAGTTTAGTATAAAGGGTTGGGTTCTGATAATTACATTTTATCCCATCAATACACACAATACCTTTATGTCGTGTCGATCTACTCACACTAATTAGGAAGTCGAAGGCTAGATTTTTAAGTGACCTTTGGATGGACATTAATACCCGAACTGCCATCCACGATGGTGTTTGTCAGGTTTCTTCCAATGATCTCCATATGCACAACTATTGGCCTTCAGGCTTGATTCATGGTTAGGAGCATGGGATCAATCACTTCGTCATTTGAAAATCCGTGGTCTTGACTATTAATTATTTTGGTTCTTTCTCGCCCATCACTTGCGACCACACCATCGACACTAGGTGTGCTGTTGTATGCTATCTTGTACGATAACACCTATAGCATTATTGGGTTTCAAATGCTTTGCAATAGATCGATGACCTTTATAGGTTCAATGGTTTGCAAGGCTTATCTTGCAATAGCTTTGTCGGACTCGAATCTGCTTATCGTTTGGCTTGCATGTTCTGTGACTCTTGTTCTTCAACCATTGCCCTCTCAACTTCCACCCTCGCATCTACCAATCTTCCCTTCTTTGTACATGGTCAGGGTAGGCAATGTATTTTTCGTGTTATGGTGATTTCCATAATCTCGTCCTTAACTACATCAATCATGGTGATGTTCGCTTGCATAGGACAATTGCTGTCATTATTGTCTTTGGGCCCACACTATCCACAAAGAAGTCTGGTAATGTTTTAATTAGTAGGGCAAGCTCTTGGAAAACAACACCAATCATTGTACTTTTGACACTGCACAATTGTTTGTAGAATTCGATTGCCAATCCCACTATTATTCTAATGTCGTGAATTGTTTGGCTTTGGTGGAGTGGTTTGCATTGTCGATTGCTCCCCTTGTGTGTAAATTAATTGGGTGCAATTGTTTTGTTAAGTGTATGAGAAATCCTTAATTGAATGCCTTGTAAATTGAAAAATTCATTGAACATTTTTCTTGGGCAGTTCTCCTTGGTGTGAACTTCTACCTTACAATCAGTATACCAAAGATCGCTGTCTTCATTCTTCGCATCTCCCTCTAGTTCCTTTATCATCTAGAGCAATTCTCGCCAAAGAGGTTGAATCAATCTTGGTTCATTGTCACTGGAGCTAGAGTCACCTTCTTTGTTTACTCTTCTCAAGTGCAAGGATGTTATTCTCATTTTTAATATCCATTGCCGGATTGTATGCATCTTCTCAAGACAAAGGTGAGACCACCTTCATCTTCCTTCACAATGAGGGTACTGGCCCTTCAGTGAACGATCTCTTCTTCAAGCCGTTCTTTTTCAAGATTCCCGTGCAGTTCTTTAAGCCTCATATTACAGGCTCGCACATTTTCACGTTTACCATGTCAGATAGTATAGATTTCTGTGTCAATCCTGTTGTCGTCTCTAAGGATCTTGGATTCCTTTTCAAACGCTTTTCGTAATTCGCCTAGCTTGCCTTATCAGTGCTTGGTACATTTGCGAACCAATCGAAATTTACTCCTCGAAGTGTAGTTAAAAAGCACCACAACCAAAGATGCTCATCTATGTGCCCATTCTGGATCCTAATGCATGTCTTGCAATGCTGTATCAGATTTTTGATCTGTCACCAATGAACCTTGGCAACTTCCTCTTTTTGGGGATGGGAATTAATGGGTTAACCAATGGGTATGGGTGGCTTTTGACGTGGCTCTTTGAATGATTCTCCTCCTCAAGAAGGTCTGCATTGAACATTTCTTTGCTCTCTTGGCACTGTCAGACACATCCCTATGCTTGACTCTTCCTTCGACAACAATCTGTACACTATCTTACACACAATTAGGTTCCTTGTCTATACTACTTCCTCCCACTTGGCATTCAGGTTACCCTGTTGTATTTAACTTTGTATTGTAAATAAATAAATATTCAATTCCACGAATGTTTGTTTTGTATGTGGCCCGCTTTTCTTCCACGAAGAAATTGTTATAGAACTTTTATTTTTGAAAAAGCAACTTTCCTTGAAAGGAGGGGGTTCTATCGATCCTCACTGGAATCCATGAACTTTTCACTTGATTCTTTTGCAGTGCCCTCTAGCCCACTTGGTCAGCAATGTGCACACTTCCTTCAGGGAACAATTCTTTGGCAATCTCTACCTACTCCTTACTCGTGAACTGCTTAGGATCCACGTGTTCTGGCTAAACCCTTTCTTGGTTTTGGCCCCGGATTCGGCTCCTACTACTACTTACGCTTTCGCTTGTGCTTTTGTTATGCATTTCTCTTGATAAGATTTGGCTTCCTGTCATATCCTTTGTCATCTTGCATGTTGTTCCACCAATTGAGTAGATTGTTTGATTTCTTGTTCTATCTTCTTATCCCATCTTTGTTTTGGGTCATTGGCATTAATTATTTCTTGTTCGACGTCGATCTTCTTCTTCTTGACAATGCTTATCTTTCCACTGTTGTAGTTTCTATTGTTGTGTTTCATGGTTACGTTTGTCACAAAGCTCTTATAAGATAATGTATTGCCTTGTCATCAATAAGTATTGTTGACTGATGTTCACTTTAACTTGACCAGATGCCCTTGAAGGAAATGGTGCCAAAATGTTTATTAAACAAACTACACTACAAAGGAACGTTGATTACAGAATATTAAATACATTCTACAATGCAGCATTGAAGAATATTAAAGTAATCACAACAATATTTCTTAGGTAGTGCTCAATTCAAATTGTTTCATGGTTAGGTTTGGCACAAAGATCTTGTATGATAATGTAGTGCCTTGTCATCAATAAGTATTGTTGACTGCTGTTGACCCAATGCTCTTGAAGGCAATGGTGCCAAAATGTTTATTAAACAAACCACACTACAAAGGAACATCAATTACTAAATATTAAATACATTCCACAATGCAGCGTTAAAGAATATTAAAGTAATCACAACAATATTTCTTAGGTAGTGCTCAATTCAAATTGCTTGGCACAGAGAGGACCTGATATGTAGCACCCTTATCCCAACGTACATCATTCTATTTATATTACATGACCGAATGATTGTAGGTTAAACCCATCCATCAACTACTGTATATAATTAAAGAGAGTCATTACATGACTACCAAAATTGACAATAAAATCATCAATAACATTATATTGGCTACTAAATCATATAATTTATAATATGTTATTAAGAATGACAATACTAATCTACAGTCTTGGGATTTGCACCCCAGTTTTTGTAACATGCTCATTGAGGTAGACAAAGTCAACACTTAAACGGTGGCCCTATGTACATAATTCTAGGTTATAGTAATATTTGTCTTCTTGTAAAATCTTAACAGTCATCCTAAAGATGAATTGAACAGTCATCCTGGAGATGAACTGAATGGTCATACATTATATATGTACTTGCATCTCATTTTGATGAATACGATTTTGGGGTTTCCATCAATACAATTTTCAAATTCTTTCATTTTTGACATCCTCCTTTTTCTGCACCATTTGTCTAGGGTTTCCATCAAAATTGTTTATGTTTGCTATTATGTAAATAAATCCACTCATTGGGCATTGTTTTCGAGTTCCTTGGGTATACAGTGAACAAATTAAGAATTCTTCACAGTCAAGTATGTGTGCACTTCTCTGCCATCTGCCATTGCAGAAATCATACCTCAAAATCACATCTGTTTTAGTGTTGTCAAGACTGTTCAAAGCCCTTGTCATGACTATTTGGGCTGGCAAAGAGATACTGAGAAAACACATTACTGATTCTTGCCTCAACATTGTTGGGAGCATTCATTTTGACTGCTACACAAGGCTGCTTGGACATCAGGAATTCCAGAGTTGGCAATTTGGTCCTTTCCACCTACGAAATGCATTCAATGGGACATGCTTGAGTAACGTTGATAGCAGGATCCTTTGAATCGATCCATTATCAAACAACACGTGTGGGCATAGGAGGTCTCAATTGCAAACATCTTTGGGCACCACCAATGTACATTTCAGACACCCCACACATTTCAGACTCTCCTTTGAGTCCTCTCCAAGCAAGTATGTGAGTACACAAAGGAGTCGAAAAACAAAGAAAATGATAATTTACATTCTGTAAGAGTGGATAATACTTTTCCATAGGATCACTTCAGCATGCCATCACCTCAATTAACTACACCATCAAACACACTAATAGAATCCAATTCTCTCTCTGTATATGCTTGTGGTGTAAAATATAATAGGGAGTCCAGGCATAAATAACCTGGAGAGTTTGTTTCACAACAACCAAGTGGTTGGAGTGAACGAACTATTTGTTAGGAGAAACAACTAATTATGCGCTCTTCCAATTTGTACATTCACATAATGATTTGACACTCAACAACACATAACTAAACTGCCTGATTTAAGCTTATCCCTATACTAGTGTGAACTTAAACAAAGCCAAGCTGGTTAGCAAAAGACTACTACCAGCATAGTGTGAACACCAACACACAACACCTTCCCTCAAGTGCATAATCGGGAGAGGAGAAAAGCAAAGAGACATATGGGTCAAAGCAACTAGGCCAAATTAGGTACCCACGTACAAATAGATAGTTTGACACTTAGTGTCCCTATGGTTGCAATCCATCTTATTGAAATACATGGATGTTGAGTCGATGTAACCGCCAAGTCATGTAATTTGTGCTCTATGCAAGTCTCACTCAAAAGAACCTTAATAAAACATCTGGGAAAAAAGTCGCCACAGGAAAAATGTGTCATTGCAAGGTTTCTCAAAAAACCAGTAAAAATAGAAAAGGTGGAGAGAGCTAACATATGCTACGAGGCATCCCAAGAAGCAAATGGATCAATACACAAACACAATGCTGAAGAAGGTGTTTGGTGGATGGAAGGTCACTTAAAGAACTCAATTTTGCACTAGTGGTTTGCGTCCACTGCTCAATCATTGAAAAACAATTGACACTATATTACCTAGAATACCTATGTTCAAGGAGACTACCAACGATGTCGAAAGTGCAAGAGTTTACCAATTTTAATTTGATCAATTGCCGAAAGTAGATGCCATAGGTTTCTAAGGGGCTAGCAAGGAAGCAAGATCTGCACCACAACGCTCCATACTATTGCTCGGGTGGAGTGACACAAAAAGTGTTTGAGTGGATGAAGCCCACTACTCGAACACAAACAAGTTGACATTATAGACGTCAAAATAGCTCCATTATGGAAAGAAGACTGTCAATTTGTTGAAGAAGGGCTGAAGATACAAATAAAAGATTTTTAAGAAGATGGCCTTGGTGGTGATGGGAGAGTCAATCAACTGAGATAGAGTAAAAACACTCAGAATAAAACATACACACATAAAGATGAAATAGGTTGAAACAACAAATAAATTAATAATCCAGAGCTCTTTAGACTCAATGCAACTAAAAAAATGATCTTGTACAACAAACAAACCACTAAATGATGCATGGAACTCCAAAACATTGTCTATATGTAGAAGGCGCCATCAATAACAAGAGAGTTTCTCTTAAGACAACTGCAACTGCTAGAAAAGAGAGCTCAACAAATAAAAATGAGAATCAAAAAGTAGGAGCAATAAGTGGACTAAGAAGCTAAATAGTGGAGGATCCATGCCTGTAGCGTCCTCCAAAGAATTCTTCTAATGCCGCTACAACTGATTAGAGATCCATTCCAGATAAATACATATGGTAAAAGCAGATGCCTGCATATGATTGGGTGCCATGTGCACAACCGGTGCATGTGATGATACATCTAAAAATGTGCGAGGTTGATCATGCTTGATAGTTACAATCTTAGGGTTGTCAAGTATGAGTGAAGGAGCAACGCAATTCGTGTTGCTAAATATTCTCACAAAGAGTAGAGCAAACAAAAATGGAGCTCTGTCATTAAGTGATCCCAAAGAAGATACAACCATTGCTTCATAATCAATGCCATGGCGATAATTCCAATGAGCAAACTAGATAGGAGAAATAATACCTTGTTAGTGTTTGCCTGCCAAGATATCCCATGGAATGGAGCATGTGAGAACTGTAAGCAATAGTATGCTTCTCAAAGGAAGAAAGTAAATAAGTAGGTGGATCTGAAGTGGGATAAACAAAATGTGCATCAACAATAGGCACTAAAGCAAAAAGATAAATAGCAGGAACATCAGATATAGGAGCAAGCTCAAATATTGAGAAATCAGGGTTAGTAGGTGCAAGAGCAGTGACTATAGGTGGACTAGGAGTAGGGAAATGTAATTCCAGTGTATTAATTTGATGGTGTAGGCTAGCAAATTTCTTTTGTAAGGAGTGAATGAGGGCGTTCTTGTCAGAAATGAAAGATAAGAGAAGGGAATTATGCCTTTTGATCTTCCGGTTCTCTTCTACAAATTTTATCATATCTTTCTAAAGAGCACAAACTTTGGAAAAAAACATATCATTTTCCAAATGTAGAGTATGGATGTCAGGGCAAGAATCTATCACCAAAGACAATTAACAAAGGAAAGAATAGAGTTTATCTATGAAGGGGTTTGACTGTCTATTATAGTGGGCCTGACCTTTAGTATTCAACAACACAAAGTGCTTCCATGCACAAAAAGTACACCCTTACAAATAATAAGGCCCTTAAAAGAACTGAACAGGGGGTCTGGGAGCAGGGGTCTGGGGATGAAAACCCCTAGCCAGGTCGAGAGGCAACATACCTCTAGGGGTATAGGAGCAACGCCCTGGGTGTGCTTCCCATTGCATACACAATATCGAACTTGCTTGGCCTTTGAAATGTCCAAAAACACTCCATCGAGAGAAAAAATTTTACTCCTGCTTTACAAAAAAATGAGCCCTTTTGTTACAATATTGTTCAAACTTAAAAAATTTCCCTTTTCAAAAATTTTAAAGCACACCCTTTTAGAAAATTGACCAAAGAAATTTTTAAAGCACCCCCTTTTAAAAGAATGATCCTAGAAAAAATATACCCCCTTCAAAAACTTCTTCGCCTCGAAATAAACTTGTTTTATGGGACTGAAGGGGAGAAGTCTGGACCCTTGTAAAAATGCACTCTTAAAAATTAACCTCGCCTCAAAAACAAAATTGCCTGTCAAAAATAAATTGCCCCTTTAGCCATATAATACCCCCTTAACAAATACTTTGCCCCTTTTAAATTATGCCGCCCCTTATTAAAAAGAAACAATCTCCTTTAAGAGCTATACCATTACTTTACTACACCGAAGGTGCCTTTGCAAACAGAGGAGGGGCGTTTGAACCCTTGACCTCTTAAGTGAAGTACTTTACAAAAATTCAATTGCCATTCCACCACACGATACATTCAAAACATATATAGCAAGAATTGATTTTAAAGTTTAGAATTATTGAAAAGTAAAAACAAAAAGAACCTCCTTGGTAGTCAATGGAAGGGCAAGGTTGATTGCGTGCTCTTCGTCTTTATAACGACCTTTGTGGGATTTTTGGCCCACTTCTCTTTAGCATCTGGTCTTATGCGTCCATTTGACATGGCCCTCCAAAGAGTTGCCCTTGGCTTCGTTTACAAAGATATGCTGGTCACTACGCCATACAATAGCCATACAATACCAGTGGATTGTGCGGGCATAGACAGAACCATGTTGGTCATGAGATGGCTGTCATAGATGCCAAAGACAAGGTCAAGAAAAGATAATGCTGATCCACCAGTCAATGGCTTGGGGTGGTGGCCGGTCGTTGGCAGGGCTATCGCTAGAAGCAGGCACAAGGTGGCAACGTTTAACACCATCAAGGTTTCTATACTGATGCCGAAGTGATCAAAATGTCAATTACCAACATCAGGCCATTGCACTTGCCAATAGATTGCAGCAGTCCGGCACGGTGCTATAGTAAGAGGTCCATGGTGGGCAGTAACCACAAAGCCTTCACCAAATAGCTTTTGATCATGATGATTGTGCAATGGCAATGCCAAGTTTGTTGCCAAAATCTATCTTGATGCTGTGTAAATGGCTGAGTGGTTGGAATGAGCTAGGAAGGGCAGCACGGAGGTCAGTTTGAGCTGTATGCGGGGAATCACTTAAAATATCATTGGTAGCAAGACCATGGTAGGCACATGTGGCTTGAGCATATAAGAGAGGCATCAAAGATCTTGGATTCGGATATGAAGGGCCAAAAGGCTGTTGAAAACTGTAATAGGCCATGTAAATGCAGCCACGTTGGAGGCAGCGGAAGGGTGAAGAAGTTTGCTGGTGACAGAGCATTGAACGCAAATTTTCAACACTTAAGTAAAATGCGACTCCAATGCAATGTATTGCACATACCAACACTTCAGTTATCATGATGTAGATTTCAACATAAAATTTATAGCAGCAGATTGAATTTGAACTCCATACAGGTATCCTCAATTGGCTTATGAAGGATGTTGAGAAGGTTGAAGCCGTGCTCAGCTGCACTCAATGAAAGGATAGAAAGGAGACCGGGAAAAAGTAAAATGCTGGAAAACAGAGTGCAAGCTCTGGAATAAAAAAATGAAAAGTTAGAAAGGATAACAGAGCAATCAAGGAAACTCTCAATAAGATTACCAACTTAAGCAAAGTAACCATCAAGAAGTGCGCAGCAAGCATTACCATCCTCTAAGATATGATCAAGACAAAAAGGATGATACTGGAGGTGGCCCTAGAGCGAGCAAATGCGTAAAGACTTTGCAGCTGGGTAAAAGGTCTGAGGGGAAGGAAGAAAAGATCTTGCCTGAGGATTATCTTGACTTCTTTGCTGAAGAATGGGAGATGGCTAAGGCTCTTGGTGGCCTTGCTGAATGATTTAATGCTGGCTGTTGCTTTGCCGTTCTTTTACTGTTTGCAGGCCGTTGTTTCTGTTTCCCTAGTCTGGTTGAGACTGTTTTTTGTTGGGCTCTTCTTCTAGCTCTGGCATCTTTTTGTTTCTTTCTGAGCGGTCATGTACATTTTTCTTCTGGTTAATGTTGTAAGAGGGTGAGGCCCCTCACAAAACCTCCTATTACCTATAGATCAATTTTTTTTTTTTACAGCAGCAAAAGAATGACAGTACGACCTGGGATGAAAAGGTTGAAATTTTTTTGCAGAGGTAGTGGAAGGATCTGTATGGGCTGACCCAGTTTTGGATCACAGTATCATTTTGATTATTATGCTATATTTTACAATAGGGAATCTAGGCTTAACTAGCCTAGAAAGTTTGTTTCACAACAACAAATTATTGTTGTGAACAAACTTTTATTAGCACGACTCAACTTGCATTTCCAAATGCTCCTGCAAATAATTAGTTGCCACTCAAAAAAAGCTCCTTAAATCGAGCTTAACTCCTCTAGCGTGAACATAGACATAACCGAACTAGTTAGGAAAAAACCACGACTAGCCTAGGGAGAACATGCCAACACCAACACAACACTAACTGGGAAGGACACCTAGGTAGAATAGTCCAAGCAAGTTGAAAATACTCTCATCTTCAACGATTTGTGGTTTGAAATTTGTGATGGAGACACACAACCGACTAAACCAGCAACAAAACCAAAATTATAAATTTGGAGGCATAAATTTCTAAGGCATTGACTTTCATAAGGGCCTTAGTTGATAGAGAAGTCTTTCATTACATGCAAGTGTGCAACACACCATGGGAAGCACTACACAAGTTAAAGGATTTGTATGATTCCCATTCAAAATTGGAATTCATACAATTACAATTGAAGTTGTTCAACCTTGAGTTGAAAAATGTGATGTAATGAGTATGGCTAAGAAATTTGTGCAATCAAGCATGATATTGAAGTTGTTTGTGGGAAAATCGATTTCTTTATGACTGCCTTCATAAAAGCTCTTTTTCTAATATTCTACCGATTTAAAGTCTTTGCAAGCAAGCAATCAATTGAAGTCACTCACTTTTAATCAATTGGTTGAAAAGATGGCTGAAAGTGAAGAGGCCTTTGGAAGAAAGACTAAAACCACCGGTGAGAGTGTTTTCTATGCTCATCAAAGAGGCAAGTATTCCAATAAGGTTTCCTCATCCAATAATGAAGGAAATGATAGAGGTAAAGTAGGAAGTAGAGGATGATGCGAAATTGATAGAAATAATGGTCAACACCACAAGAAGCAAAATGACAAACAAAACTTGTTTTGCAAATGACATGGTATAAAAAGAAGTCGCGAGGCCCATGAATTCAAAACATAAAGGCCTATCAAAAACAAAAGGGAGCAAATAAGGAAAAGAAAAAAAATCTCGGAAGTAGAGTCAACTTAGTTTTCAAGTGATGTGTACTTTCCATAGTAGATGATGTCAATTATGCCAACGAATTCTACTTGGCTTGGTGCTTGGGTCTTAGATGCTGGTGCCACGCAACACATGACTTTCCTATTTGAGGGGTTTCATGAAGAAAGATATGGTCTTGTATAATTGGCTGATAGAACAAGTTTGCAACCTGAAGGAAAATGGTTAATTTGATTCAAGTCGCCATGACTTCTAGATTTCATTCTCCACAATGTTTTATACCTTCCTTAATTGAAATGAAACTTGTTGTCCCTGGTGCTCATTGACAACAAGGCCACTCCATTTTGTTGGATGATGGAGAGGTAAAAATCAAAAGAAAATGTGATAATACAATTATCTTGACTGGATTTGAGGAAGGAAAGTTGAAACTTAGAGGTGAGCCTTCAATTTCAAGAAACTTTGCTCATCTCATTGAAGGAGGAATGTCAGCAAGTCTTTTGTGGCATGCAAGATTCGAGCATACCAACTATGGCAACGTTAGAACAATGCAAAAGAATGGTGTTGTAGGGTCGCCAACTCTACCCAAAATGATTGAAAAATGTGAAGCATGTATCTTGGCCAAAAACAAAGAGAGCCCTTTCAAAAATCAAATTGGAGAGCTGATAGGAGATTTTAGTTGATCCACTTTGATTTGTGTGGTCCACTCCCAGTTCCTTCTATTGGTGGTAATAAGTATTTCATGTTGTTCATTGATGAGTATAACAAAATGACCTAGATCTATCTTTTGAAGCAAAAATCATAAGTTTTTGAATTTGTTTCGCACAATAGGTGAAAATGAAGCACAATCCCATATTGGCACACTGAGGACTGATAATGGTGGTGAATTCACATCAAAGGTGTTTGAAGCCTATCTCAAGAAAAATGGGATCAAGCATCATCTCATAGTTCCTTGCACTCCTCAACAAAATGGAGTAGTTGAGAGGATGAACAAAATTGTGATGAATATGGTTTGAGCAATGTTGTATTTCAAAGGAAGAAACTGTATTTCTAGGCAGAAGCAATTCAAATAACAACTGATCTTTGAACAGGCATCTTTATCAACTGTTTAAATGAAAGACTTCATATGACGTTTGGTGTGGTCATCTTATTTTGGTGTGGTATCTTTGGATTTTGGATCCACATGCTATGCTGAGATTCCCAAGGAGAAAAGGAACAATTTGGACTACAAGAGTCGAAAATGCATCCATCAATCATCAAAGGCCTATAGACTGTATGATGAGCAAAACAAGAAATTTCTCATTGCAAGAGATGTTTTTTGTGAAACCACAACAGACACAACTAACATTGATCAACAATTAAGTCGACTTGAGAAATTTGCAAAATTTGATGTTTTCAAGGAGATTCTAGACACGAAGTAGGGAGACAAATAGTTCGGAATCCTTTGAATCTATTTTGCCTCTAGTAATTGAAAAAGAAACTACGCATGAGGAAAAACTAAATCTTCATCAGAAGATGAGAACATGTTTTTGGAGCAATAACTAGAAGATTAAGGAGATTTAGATCAAGAAAATGAGGCACCAATTGTTCCACAAGAAACACAAAAAAAGTGCCAAGATGGGCCGTATAGACATTGACAAATATCAGACTCAATGAAGTTGGAAAAGCATGTGCTTTAGAAGTGCATATAGAGCTAGATAACAAGTAGACAAGTTCTAGAAGAGATTCAAGATAAGCTAGAAAAGTTTACCTTGGGAGGCCATCCAAAAGAAGAAATCAATATTGCTTTTGATTCAGAACCAACTTCCTTCAAACAAGTTGAAAAGCTTGATGCGTGGAGAAAAGCAATGAAAATTGAATATGATGCCTTGGTCAAGAATGGAACTTGGGAATTGGTTGATCCTTCACTCAATTGTAAACCATTGGTTGCAAGTGGGTCTTTTGAAACAAATACAAAGCAAATGGCTCACTTGACAAACACAAAGCAAGGCTTGTTGCAAAGGGATATGCTCAAAAAGAAGGGGTAGACTACGAGGAGACCTATGCACCAACCACGAAGTGGACCACCATTAAATTCTTATTGGCTTTAGTAGCAGAAAATGGAAGGAAAGTCCATTAGATGGATGTGAAAATTACTTTTTTTGAATGGTGATCTCAAAGAAATAGTTTACATGCACCAGCCAAAGGCCCAAAAGGTTTTGCATTTGAAGTGATTAAAAATCCAAGTATATTTTCATCACACAACATAAGTATATTGGTGAAATTTTGAGCAAATTTGGATCGCTATAAACCACTCAACATGCCCATGGAACAAAATATGAAGTTGACATCAGATGATACTGCAGAGTTTGAAGATGCAACTAAGTATAGACAACTCATTGGAAGTCTAATCTATGTAACCACAACTAGACTAGACATTTCTTTTGTTGTTGGTGTTCTCTCTAGATTCATGCAACAACCAGGGAAAGCCACTATCAATTTAGATGATCCATAGGGATCTAGGAAAACACACCACTTCATTAGTTTCATCAAGCACCAAGAAGGAGAAACAAGAAAAATGAATAAAATGAGGTAAACGGAGGTTTTGGAAGGAACCGTCGCTTTGTACAGAAGCGGCGGTCCTGAGACCGCTTGGTCTACTCAGGACGGCGGTCCTGACACTTTCGAACAGAAAAGAAGAATGGAATGCGAATGGATACGAATTTGAAGCGCCCAACTGTGTCTCTTCCCCTTCCATGCCCTTTCACATCCTCCAAAGGCACGGGAGGACATGGGAAGGCCTATAAATGCATGAAAGGAGCAAGAGAATGGGCATTCGAAGATCCAGAGAGATTGAGAAGCAGAGTTTAATGAGAGCAGTGAGCAAGATCTTCAGTGCTGGAGTGGAATTGTAGGAGCAAGGTGTAGAAACAGAGCAAGCAAGTAATTGGAGAGAAGGTTTACATTGTTGCTTCTTTTCATACTTATTGTAATCTGTAATTGTCTATATTAGACCAATAAAAGTGGGAAGAAAGAGCAGTTTCCCTTCCTGACTGGTTTTCCTCCATTGGAGGTTTCTAGGATAAAATTGTTGGTGTTGAAGTTTTGAATTATTTCCTTCTCTGCAATTTCCTTTCTATAACACTAGATAATCAGTCACGAAGCTCTAATTTTTCAAGCAAATCTGTCATTTTCCAAAGTTGAAAGTAGAACAACATAATTTTGTGATTCGTAGAGTTCCAAAGTAGAAGTTTACGGATCATTAGATGCAAAAGTTACTTCCACAAAATAATAGTATTTAGGCTATGCAGGTGATTTTGAAGATTGAAAATCTACGTCAAGTTTTCCGATGAATTTAAAATCAGCTGTAATCACTTAGAAGTCAAAGAAGTAGGTGGTGCCAATTGTTTTTTCAGCAAGTAGAATATATGGCATCTTTAGAGGCAACCATGGAACTATTATGGCTCATTCTTGTGAATTTGCAGGAAAAACAAGTTTCATCAACACCACTCATGGTTGATAACACTTCTGCAATCCAAATGGCAAGAAATCCAGTATTTCACGATTGAACCAAGCACATCAACACCAAATTCCATTTGATTTGGCATTATGTGAAAGATGGCAGTGTCAAATTGATATATTGTCTAACTGCAGAACAACTAGATATCCTGACAAAAATCACTTGGAAGAGAGAAATTTGAAAAATTTAGAGGCATGCTTGGGTTCACTGTAATACCTGCAGATGAAGGCGGGACGTAACACTATGTACATAATCCTAGGTTATAGTAATATTTGTCTTCTTGTAGAATCTTAGCAGTCATCCTGAAGATGAATTGAATAGTCATCCTAGAGATGAACTTAATGGTCTCACATTATATGTTCATGCATCTCATTTTGATGAATACAATTTTTGGGTTCACATCAATGCAATTTTCAAATTCATTCTTCAGTTCAAATTCCTAGCCCGACAAATGGAACTACTAGCAATTGCAAATGAGTTGCAAATTATGCCAGAGAGAATAGCAATGTTTAGTTTATTGGAGTTGTATTTCATATTGATATTGCCTAGATGTCTATACGCTGTTGCAAAGCTCTTATTTTGCTATTTCCCACATTTTTGTAAGACACAATTATGATAGTCGCCACAATAAATCACGTTTCGTCATTTGGTCAAACACCAAACGTTTATCTACTAAAACTACCTTTTTAACATTTAAATGTTCGCAAGGCATATTCAATAATCTCATTTTGTCAAATTTTGACAATTTCCAACAAAGACAATGTCAAAAGTGGATGCCTACCGGCAAACACATTAAAATTGATACACACCACAAAAGTCAAAAGAACAACCCTTATATTTATTTTTTTTAATCCTATTTGCCACTTTTTCTTGAAATGGCCCACCTAAAATAAATGTCTACCAACTTTAACACAACATTACAGTTTGCATGCCCCACACATTGCTTTTGATAATTTATAGGGCCACAAACTCTCTACATTTCAATTTCATCTTTCAAATGATTTGAATCAAAGATCACTAAAGCTCTTTAAAAAGGCTTTAGATATCTATCAAAAAGAGTGCAGCTGCATGCCCTGAGTAAAGTCAATTTTGAAAACAAAAGCACCAACGATTGGGAAAAAATTACCTTTTTATCATATTTCGCTTGACTTAATAAATTAATCAAAATAGGGTTTTATGCATAGTTTACAGTGTGAATGTATAGGGGTGTCAGTGCCAGAATCAGGTGTTTGAGAAGTATTAAGCCCTTTCTTTAAGCAAAAGCTTCTCTGCGACTGCAGCAACATTGATTTTGCAGCGACAAATTGTTTCCCTCAAAAGCTTTCAAGACAGCGACCTGGTTTCCACAGATGACAAATAAAACAACAAAAACATTCATCCTCATGGAACGACTGGTCTGCAATTTACACACACAAAAATTAGTCAGTGAAGCTCTACGATTTCTATTTCCAATGTCAAAAGGAGAGGGCATGATTTAAATCATCTGACCACACACTTCTCGATAATGGAGGATAATCTGATCAAATCTTGCAGAGAAAACATTTAAAATTGGAAATATGAATTTTTTTGCATATTGTAAAAATTGCAATAACGAACATCCCAAATTTTAATTTAGTAAAAATAAAAAGGAAATTGTACATCGTATGTCGCAGACAATTGTTTTGGAAAAATGTGACGGGGGTCGAGGGAGTTCTGGTGCCGTTGAAAATGTTACCATGTGCATGTTTCTGCGAATTAAGCGAGAGAAAACACTGCAGGAGCTGCTCCAAATCATTTCCAATATAAGTGAAAATACTATTTTCTCCAGGTATCAAAAAACGGTCCACTTCCATCATATAAAGCCCATCTGTAAACAAAAATGTTAAGAAAATCAGTAAATGAATCAAAATAAATAACAACCTAGGGTCCTTTTGTAACTAAAAATGGACATTGAACAAAAATGGACAGCAGACACACCACACTCCAATATGTTCTTATTGTTTTATTATATTGTGCTATTATTTCTAAAAATAATAATATTATGAAAGCACAAATAATAAATAATAAAGTACTAATCAAAAAAGTAATTGTTTTAGAAAGAGTGCGACTTGCCTTAGGAGGCATTTTTTGGAAAATGTGCCATTTGGCCCAAAGAAGAAAAAGGCGACCAGCATAGGGGAATGAAACAAATTGATTGGGCGACTTGGAGGTGGTAGTTGGGCTGAGTTCCCTTTAAATAAACAGGTCGACTTGCATGAGGGTATCCAGATTTTCATTATCATCTTTGCATTGCTAAGAGCTCTGAGCTTTTACCAGAAATTCCAAGGACGAAAACCCTTGTGAATTTATCTCTTGCGGACGAAAACCCCAGGAGATTGAGAGGGGATTTCACTCAGAAATTCCTAGTGTTCTTCATCAGACTTCCAGGTTCAGTTCAGCCATGTGTGAAGAGGGATTTGAAGGTGTTTCCCAGTGATTTGCAACCAGCAGTTGGATCAGTCCATTGTAAACAGTCTGGCAGCGAATTCAGAGGTATTTTCATCTGAAAATATTTGTCAAATAATTGCCATCATTTTGTAATCTGATCGCTGTACTTTTTATCAGTTCTGAAGTATATTTTGAAGATTTTCAAGCTGAATAATAACAGGCTTCAGATCTGATTTTCTGGGCCATTTTGGGACTGTAATAAGTTCAGTTTTTTATATAAATCTGTCCCTAAATATCTGAACAGTCATTAGAAATCAGAAGTATTTTTATTTGGCATGATTTATACCGTTATCTCTCTTCAACCCTAGTCGCATTTTCCAGATCTGCACTAGGAATTTGATATAAAATACACAGAAAACTGTATTTGCTGTTTTTGATTGATTAAAAATCAGTATAGTGTAAGGAGGATCCATCTAGGGATCTTTCAGTGGTATCAGAGCATCAATCCTCCCACCTGGAGGGTTTGTTTTGTATCTGTTTATGCAGCCTACAGAAGTTGGGCCACACCGATATTATACAAGGAGTCAGGCACGTCTGAATATTGAAGGTATCATGGATAGAGCACACACTCCTCCACGACGTGAGCGGCCTGATCCGGATGCCCTTTTTAGCGGAATGATCGATTCCCATCAGGAAATGATTCAGACCATGAGGCAGCTGATGGAGAATTTGACTATGGATAGGGCAAGAAACCGGCATGATAGAAGGGAAAGATCTGCATCCATAGCTAGCAGCCACAGAAGGCACAGCCGGGTTCCTACAGAAGTGGGCAGCGTAAGAGGCTCCCCTCCACGAGATAGGAGATATACAGAAGAAAGGAGACCCACAAGGACTGCGGATCGACCTATGCAGCCTAGATTCCTACCAAGGGAGGAGCCGCCATTAGTTGAGGACCCACTTGAAGACATAGCCTTTCAAGATAATGTAATGGTAGCTCATGATGAGTGGAGAGCATTACCAGAAGAGGTACGGAACGCCTTTCCCCTCCACCAGTATTGCATGCAGAAAAGGGAGAGCTTGAAAGCTAGGCAAACACAGAGGCCTAGGACCCAACAAAATAGAGAATTGAAGCAGGTTACCAATAAGGTGACCCTTTCCACCTTCGATGGCAGTGGAAAGATTAGTGCCAGGGCATGGATTCACAAGCTTGATACATACCTCACTCTCAAACCTATGCAGGAACAGGAGGCTATTCAGTTTGCTACTCTTCACTTGGAGGGAGTGGCATATGATTGGTGGCACCATGGGCTTATCACACAGAGACATGACTTACTACGGTCATATAGGGAGTTTAGTGAGAAGTTGATTGCCAGATTTGACCGCAAAGATGTGGAGCTATATTACAGGGATTTGGCACAGCTACGACAGAGTGGGCACGTTGATTCTTACATCAACGAATTTCAGCGGATTGCAGTAATGGTCCCCGAGATGCCCGAGAGACGTGTGGTAATGCTTTTTATTGAGGGCCTGCATGACAGGTTAAGAGGGTTGGTCAAGGCCCTTAGGCCTACTACGTTACATGATGCTATCCAGACAGCATTGGATTTGGAGACCACTCCCACTTCTTACCAGCCTAGTAAGAAGCCCTTCACAAGCTCCAAGCCGGTTCAGCGTTCCACTACTCAGCAAAGGAGTGTACCCCTCCTAGGATGGATCAGGAGACTCGGAATGAGTTGAGAAGAAAGAAACTTTGTTTCCATTGCAAAGATCACTGGGAGCCTGGACACAACTGCCTTGGGAAAGGCAAGGTGCATCTTATTGAGGTTATCTCGGATGCAGAGGCAGATTCTTCAGCAGATACAGATACAGAGGACAGTGGTCATGGTGCACATGAGGAGCAGCCCCAGGTAGAGCTAGGAGATGGAGATGCATCAGGCTCAGGTACTATTGCTTCACTTTCTGGAGTCCCTAGGTATCATCCATTTCGTGTGAAAGGAGTACTTAAGGGCCAACGAGTTGTTTGCTTGATTGATAGTGGTGCTACGCACAATTTCCTTGATGAGGGATTTGTGATGAAGCGGGGATTACAGGTGGAAGAATTTGAGGGGTTTAGTGTACGAGTGGCAGATGGCTTTGCTCTAAGCTGCACTAGACGAATTCCACAGCTTAGTATCCAGCTAGGAGACTACACACTGACAGATGATTTTTACATAGTTGGACTTGGAGAGATAGACGCAGTTTTGGGGATTCAGTGGCTTCAGTCTCTGGGGAGATATGTGCAGGATTTCAAACGAATGGAGATAGAGTTTATGTCAGAGGGGAAGAAGATTGTGCTACGAGCTCTTTCGGATGGTGGGCCTAGAGTTGTTTCAGCACATAGGATGGAATCTATTATCAGTCATGGAGAGGTTGCATGGGCAGCCCAATGTTTCATTTCATCCAAATCTTCTCCAGATGGTGGACAGCAGTTGCATGCAGATATTCAGACCATAATAGATAGGCACGGGCAGGTTTTTGGTGATATTCCTCCAGGGAGACCACCAGACAGAGGGTTTGAGCATGTCATAGAGTTGGAGGAGGGTGCCAAGCCTGTGATCACTACACCCTACCGTCATCCTAAGAAATTTAAGGATGAGATAGAGAGGACCATCAGAGAGCTTCTTGACATGGGGCATATCCGTCCTAGTTCTAGCCCATTTGCTTCTTCGGTGGTGTTGGTGAAGAAGAAGGACGGGACGATGAGAATGTGTATCGACTACAGGGCCCTCAACAAGAAGACCATCAAAAACAGGTATCCCATCCCCGTATTGATGAGCTTTTGGATGAATTACATGGAGCCATTTATTTTTCGAAGATTGATCTTCGATCGGGATACCATCAGATTCGGGTCCGAGAGGAGGATATCCTCAAGACAAGCATTCAGATGTCATTATGGGCATTATGAGTTCTTGGTGATGCCATTTGGTCTCACTAATGCACCTGCCACTTTTCAGTCATGCATGAACCATCTCTTCAACAAGCAGTTGAGGAAGTTCGTGCTAGTTTTCTTTGATGACATCTTGATCTACAGCAGGTCATGGGAGGATCATTTGAGGCATTTAGATGAGGTACTTGGCATTATGGAGATTCAGTCTCTATTTGCTAAGATGTCCAAATGCGAGTTTGGACTTACTGAGATACTATATCTGGGACATGTCATTGGGGCCAATGGGGTCAAGGTCCATCAGGAGAAGATACAGGCTATGCAGGATTGGCCTCCACCTAGGAACATATCAGAGTTGCGGGGATTCCTAGGGCTATGCGGATATTATCGGAGGTTTGTGAGGGGTTATTCAGATATTGCTGCACCATTGACAGATCTCACAAGGAAGGGCGCATTTAGATGGACAGATGAGGCACAGATAGTATTTGATGAGCTCAAGATGGTGATGAGCACATGTCCAGTCCTTGCTCTTCCGGACTTCTCTAAGCCATTTATCTTAGAGTGTGATGCTTCGGGTTCAGGTATTGGTGCAGTCTTGATGCAGGACCGTCATCCCATTGCCTATGAGAGTAGAAAGTTGAGGGAGAACGAGAGGTTGTATTCCACCTATGACAAGGAGATGCTCGCCATCATGCATGCATTGGCAAAGTTCAGACAGTATCTGGTGGGAGGGAAGTTCGTAGTGAGGACCGACCATAACAGCTTGAGGTACTTCTTAGAGCAGAAGGAACTCAATGAGAGGCAGCAGAAATGGGTCAGCAGGATTCCAGGCCTATGATTTTGACATCGAGTATGTCAAAGGGAAAAAGAATGTTGTGGCGGATGCACTATCGAGGAGACCCCATGTTGCTGTCCTATATTCTATGAGTGAGATTTCTGCAGATTGGAAGTCTCAATTGCTGGTCGAGTATTCAAAGAACACCTTAGCATGTGAGATCATGGACGGCAAAATTCAGGATGGGCGCTACCAGGTAATTTCTGATTTGATTTATTATAAGGGTAGGATTTATTTGGTACCTGAATCTAAGCTTAAGGGGAAGATTCTACATGCACTCCATGATGCACCATTAGCAGGACATCCAGGGTATTTCAAGACATATAGGCAGGTTAGAGAGAGATTCTCTTGGAAGGGTCTCAAGGAGGATGTCCTACAGTATATTCGAGAGTGTGTGACTTGTCAGCAAAACAAGTCCGAGCATACTTTCCCTGCGGGCTTATTACAACCTTTACCGATTCCAGAGCAGAGGTGGGAGAGTATATCTATGGATTTCATTACAGGACTACCAGTTGTGCAGGGCTATGATCGCATTTATGCGATAGTTGACAGGTTGACTAAGTATGGACACTTCTTTGCCATCCCCACGAGTTTTAAGGCACCACAGGTGGCTGATTTATTCTTTAGGGAGGTATTCAGGTTACATGGGCTTCCGAAGAATATTGTTAGCGATAGGGACAGCAGGTTTATGAGCACATTTTGGCAGGAACTCTTCAGGTTGGCAGGCACTGAGTTGACTCCGAGCACTAGCTATCATCCGCAGACAGATGGGCAGACGGAGATTGTGAATAAGTGGATTGAGGGGTACCTGCGCAACTATGTTTCAGGGCAGCAGAGAGCATGGGTCAAGCAACTTTATTTGTGCGAGTATTGTTACAATACTACGTACCACATGTCCATTGGGATGACCCCTTTTCGAGCTTTGTACGGTTATGACGCGAGATCCTTCGTGGATATGGCGTTTGGAGATAGCAGAGCTCCTAAGGCTCGAGAGTGTTTACAGGACAGCCAGGATATCCTTAAAACCCTTAAGGACAATATGCAGCACGCCCAAAATCAGCAAAAGATGTATGCAGACAGGCACAGGATTGAGCGATCATTTGAGGTAGGGGATATGGTCTTTTTACGACTCCAGCCTTACAGACAGAGTACTCTTAAGAAGAGTGGAGCGGAGAAGCTTAAGCCTCGTTTCTATGGTCCATACAGGGTGGTGAGGAGAGTTGGACAGGTAGCTTATGAGTTGGAGTTACCTTCTGAAAGTAAGATACACAATGTTTTTCATGTATCTTGCTTAAAGAAGGCATTGGGACAGCATGTGACCTCTTCAGTAGAGTTACCCCCCTTGGATGATGAGGGAAGACTGGATTTGGTACCTGAGGGACTTCTGGATTGGAGGGAGAGAAGATTGCGGAACAAGGTGATACGGGAGTACCTGGTTCGTTGGAAAGATTTACCCTTGGAGGATGCCACTTGGGAGGGTGAGTCTATTCTTCAGCACCCCGCGTTGCTACAGTTGCTTGTGGGCAAGCAACTCCGGGGAGGGAGGACTGTAATGTCCCCTCTTTCCGCCTAAGCTTGGACGTGGACCTCTTGGCCCTTTATGTCCACCCGACGGCCAAGGGGAATTTTTAGGGTGACATGACTTTATTGTTTTATTATATTGTGCTATTATTTCTAAAAATAATAATATTATGAAAGCACAAATAATAAATAATAAAGTACTAATCAAAAAAGTAATTGTTTTAGAAAGAGTGCGACTTGCCTTAGGAGGCATTTTTTGGAAAATGTGCCATTTGGCCCAAAGAAGAAAAAGGCGACCAGCATAGGGGAATGAAACAAATTGATTGGGCGACTTGGAGGTGGTAGTTGGGCTGAGTTCCCTTTAAATAAACAGGTCGACTTGCATGAGGGTATCCAGATTTTCATTATCATCTTTGCATTGCTAAGAGCTCTGAGCTTTTACCAGAAATTCCAAGGACGAAAACCCTTGTGAATTTATCTCATGGACGAAAACCCCGGGGAGATTGAGAGGGGATTTCACTCAGAAATTCCTAGTGTTCTTCATCAGACTTCCAGGTTCAGTTCAGCCATGTGTGAAGAGGGATTTGAAGGTGTTTCCCAGTGATTTGCAACCAGCAGTTGGATCAGTCCATTGTAAACAGTCTGGCAGCGAATTCAGAGGTATTTTCATCTGAAAATATTTGTCAAATAATTGCCATCATTTTGTAATCTGATCGCTGTACTTTTTATCAGTTCTGAAGTATATTTTGAAGATTTTCAAGCTGAATAATAACAGGCTTCAGATCTGATTTTCTGGGCCATTTTGGGACTGTAATAAGTCAGTTTTTTTATATAAATCTGTCCCTAAATATCTGAACAGTCATTAGAAATCAGAAGTATTTTTATTTGGCATGATTTATACCGTTATCTCTCTTCAACCCTAGTCGCATTTTCCAGATCTGCACTAGGAATTTGATATAAAATACACAGAAAACTGTATTTGCTGTTTTTGATTGATTAAAAATCAGTATAGTGTAAGGAGGATCCATCTATTCAGTGTTTCATTTAATCTAGCATTTCATTCAATGTAGTATTTTAACTCTTGCAGAATTTCTTTCCTGCAATGACTAAGATAGTTGGTACACTTGGGCCAAAATCACGGTCTGTAGAAGTGATTGAGGCATGTCTCAAGGCTGGAATGTCTGGTGAGTTTTATTCAGCAGATTCTTTTTGTTGCTTGAGCTCTGTTTGGTAACAGATGCTATGTTGGATGAATATTTTATCATGTAGCAGCTAGCTACATGTGCTATATTTGATGAATTGCAAATGTGATTTTGTTTAGGCACACTAAATATACAGTGAGGGCATTTTAATTCTTACTTTAGCTGCTATTTGACCATGCAGTTGCTCGTTTTGACTTCTCCTGGGGAAACAATGAATATCATCAAGAAACACTTGAAAATTTAAAGAAAGCTGTGAAGACTGTCAAGAAGCTTTGTGCTGTAAGTTTACCCTTCTCTTCCATCAATCTCCTTTATCTTTAAAATCCCAAGGGTAGGGAAAATTTGAAAATTAGTACAATCAATAACTTAATAAGCATAAAGTTAACCTTTTAAATTATTGGAATATACCATACATTTATATTCATGTTTAGCAAGCAAGTTCACGCATAGCATGCCCACATAACTTTTCAGCTTGGATAAATTTTGAATGGGTATTTATAGGTTTTTGGGTTACATTTCAGTTTTAGCACATTTGTCTGCTTGAATGTTCATCTTTCGGCATTTATTTTTGCAACATTGATTCATATATTGTCAGATCACATGGTCTATATGGAAATTTTTCTAATTATAGGGTTTTGTTATGGTTATGCATGGTGACAATAGACACAAGGTACTGGACCAGTCAACCATAAGCGCAATTCAGTAAAATATTCAATTGGTGCTGTGGGAAAAATGGAAATTTTAGTTGGATTTTTCTGATAAAAATCGCTTTCTTGAAAAATGGACTCATTTATCTTTTCTTGACCATTTGTGGTCTCTTTTCAGTGCCCTATGCAAAAATTGGGATTTTTCCAATTTAATGGTTTGCTGAAAACATTTTTGGGCTTGTTTTGAAGATTAACTAGGCCCCATTGAACTCATATGGCATATTTTATAGGATCTCAATACAGAAAGCAGAAGCTATCAAACAATCGGTAGAGTAGAATCCATCAAAGGTTTAGTATGACTAACACCCTTGAGTCTTCACAGTTAGATCAATTCCAGTGAAGGGCCTTAGTGTGCCATGGCCCATGGGTGATAAGGTTACAACTTAATACAAGATACAAACTGCTCATGCGTTGGCAATAACCATCAAACCCTAGCTTAAAACCGTAAGGACTTTCTTTCTCCTTTGTCTCCAAAATGCCCAACTTGTAAAGACCCAGTTCAAAAGTCTCCTTTAGGTTTGTGTAAATGAGTTCATGTGGGTATTTATAGTATTCCTGTAACCCCTGACCCTACCAGTTCATGCACGAATCTTCCTAGATTCCATCCTAGATCCCTTTGAGGATGCATGGTTATTGCTAAGTTGTCACGCACTTCAAGCCTCTAGAATCTTCCCCATGTTCCCTCGTCAGTCTGCGCGATCGTGGATCATCTACAACGCCTCCTTTTTCTACGTGACAAATGTCATATTCCTTTCCTTCTGTGTTGGTCATCCATAGTGTGTTACGTGTCTCACTCGTGCGTGCTCTGCGTATGTCTTAAGAAGTTGTGCCTTTTCAAGGTCATCATTTTCTCACAGTAGTTATCTTGTCTGTCTCTAGTTGAGCTCTATTAATGCCTCAGTTTTTGTGTAGTGAAAACCTCAAGTACTTTTCCCCAGTTCCTTCTCAAAATCTGCCCACTTAGCTAACATGATTTCTACCTCGTCCTTATAATCTTCAAGCACCTTCTTGGTAATTTCCTCTATTGTCTCCAAGTTTTCATTTCTTGCCAGACTCTTCATCAAGAACTCAAACTCTGTGGTTATCTCATATCCTTCCTCTGCCTTTACTTTTTCTCTAGCACCCTCACTTATGCTGGAAGCTGCTGATTTTCTGATACTCTTTCATGGTAAATGTTGTTGCGTTGAGTTCTTTATTTTCCTTTTCATCTTTGGCCACATGGCTATTTACAAAATCTTGCATGAACTTGATTGCCAAAATACATCCGCAACACTGTTGCATGTCTTTTGGAGGTGTTCATGTTAACTTCAAAAGCTGCATTGTTGGTGTCACATGTAAAAAATTAAACATCAGCCATAATTTACATTACAAAGAGAGCCTAATAAATAGGCAAAGAGATCCAACAACCTAACAATGAGGAAGCTAAACAAGACTAAAGACAAATCTACGTGAAACCTCCTAACTACAAGCCAAGGTTGGCTCAAACAAACTAACAAGATAACCCACGTAACATATTATTGTTACGTTATTACATTCATATTATAAAACTATTCTAACACCCTCCCTTAATGACTAAACCGGAAACAACTCCAAGCTTATCTTGGAATTTTACAAATTTGTCTTTACACAAAGGAGTCATTATATCAACTGGTTGTTCAGAGGTAGGACAATAATAAAGACATGTCTTCATTAGTAACCAACTATCAGATGTAGTGGTGATGAACCTCAATGTGCTTAGTCCTGGCATGGAAAATTGGATTCTTCACCAACTTTAGTACACTCTGGTTGTCATAGAAGATAGGTGTAGGTGCTGATGAATCAAGTTGAAGATCCTCCAATACTGATTGAATCCACATCAACTCTCGACCTGCACTAACCGTTACTTTGTACTCAACCTTAGTAGAAGACAATGCAACTCTACTTTGAAGCTTACTCTGCCATGAAAATGCTCTTGAACCAAGAGTGAAAATGTAACTAGTAGATTTTCTAGAATTAGCTGATCTGCCCAATCATAATCAGTATACCCAGTCAGCTCAAAATTAACAATTTGTTTATATAAAATGCCAAAGTCAAGAGTTCGTTTGAATCCACATCAACTCTTGACCTGCACTAACCGTTACTTTGTACTCAACCTTAGTAGAAGACAATGCAACTGTACTTTGAAGCTTACTCTGCCATGAAAATGCTCTTGAACCAAGAGTGAAAATGTAACTTGTAGATTTTCTAGAATCAACTGATCTGCCCAATCTGAATCAGTATACCCTGTCAGCTCAAAATCAACAATTTGTTTATATAGAATGCCAAAGTCAAGAGTTCCTTTGACATATCTAAGAACTTGTTTTGTAGCTTGTCAATGTTCTTCATGTGGTTTAGCCATGAAGCGAGAAAGATAACTCACTACAAAACACAAATTTGGTCTAGTAGTAGTAAGATAAATCAAACTACCTACTAATTGCTGATACACTGTTTCATTGACCAGTGGTGAATCAATGTTAGTTGAGAGTTTTGTCCCAACTTCCATAGGTGTAGCTGTTGGATTACAATCATACATTCTAAATTTTTCTAACAAAGATTTGACATATTTTGTTTGGGATACAAAAATTGTATAACCAAAATTGTAGCACTGCCAAAACTCTACACCTAGACAATATTGAAGCAGTCCTAGATCAGTCATTTCAAACAGAACATGTGTTGTCATACAAAATGTCTAGCATGCAAAATTGAAAATTTGACCATGACAACTAAGCCCACACTTGAAAATTCCCTCTCGGTCACTGTAAACATATTCTCTAGCCAGCTTGTCATTTGTTTCACCCTCATTCAAGCTCAGAGGTACGTGCTAACAAGATTTTCAAGTGTATTTCATATGCAGGATGTTTGCCTAAGGTGATTTGCAAAGTCACCGAGATTTAAGGAAGAACGACTATCCCCTGAGGCCTTAAAAGGGCCATTTTTGGTCATTTGCAGCATATGAATACCCTCTGGAAGATGACATGGAATACCTAAACCGTTTGGAAGTTGTGTAGGAGGACAATGAAGTCATCCAAGGCAATTTAGGGAAAATTGGTGGAAGAAATTGATGTCGGGAACAACTTGGGCAAAATAGGGTCATTTTGTGTCAGAGTGATCAAAACTCATGAAAATTGAGTTCAATGATCAATGGTTTGCAGACATTTTTCAAGTCGCGGGCAAAAATCTCATGTTTGGGTACTTTTTCTCTTCATGTTGAGCCCCCCCCCAAAAAGGAGCTAGTCATTTTTGCAAGAAATTGGGTTCAAATTGGGAAAATCGGTCTTCTAAGGAACAGGTGCAACAATTCCTTTGTTCCATTTGTCCCCCACTTTGCCGCCTTGACTGAAATGGGCATTGAAATCGGTATATTTAGTGTTGTTGCACTTTTTGAAATGTTCCTCCATTCATTGTGTTCCCCGCTTTACTGTTTTGTTCGACCCCATGGCATTACATTTGTTTCAACAAGGTTGGGTTGTTTTAGCACACACGGAACAATTCTTGAGTTCCAGATGTTCCCGCGAATCTGCATTCACCGAACTCAAAGTGAAACAATGAAAATCGACACAATCAAAATTCTTTAGAACTCTTGGAACAATTCCATGCTTCCTTGCATTCCCCACATGTTGGCAAAAGCCGACAAAAGAGAAAGGGTTGCAAAATCAGTCATGTCGGCTGGTAGTGGAATTGTGGGAAGAGTTTCACCATTCTAGCAGTGCCCAGAAACCCTGCATAACCCGCCAAAGCAAAGAAATATGGTAAGTTGGCCGTGGAGGGAATAGAGGGAATTGTTCCCTTGTCCCGACAGTGCCCCGCATACCCGCAAATGCGCATGAGTGAGGTGTAAAGGTATCGCTTAAGTTGGCCGAATGAGGAACAAAGGGAACTATTCCTCTATTCCCTCTGTTCTCCCGTTAACCTTTCAAGCTGCAAGACAATGAAAAAAACAAGTCGGTGATTGAAGGCCCATAGGGAACGTTCCATTGTTCCTCCAATTCTTTGCATCTCTGCTTGGGCCGACTATTTTGCCAATTTTCTCAATAACTTTCAAATTTTCGCCAAGAAGAGTAATATGAAGGGTCTTAAGCTCGAGTTTTGAAATGTAATATAATATTTGTGCCCAAGTTGAATGTATTAACCCAATTTAGGAGATGAAAGGTCAAGAAAGTGAAAGGTCATGTGAGGGAGATGAAGAGTCATATTATAAATCTATAAATTGTAATGGCCTCTCCATTCCAAAGGGTTGGCAATTGTTGATTGTTGTAAGTTGGATTTCACTACTACTACAAGCAATAAAAGCTACATTTCTTCTATCTCTTTGTTATTGTTCCTCCATTCTCTCTATTTTTCAACTTTGCAAGCATTATGGTCTTGTACAACCAAGAAGGAACTTTGTGTCCTTGATTAATGAATCTATGGAACTTTGTGTCTCTGATTTATTATTCGTGTTGTTGCTTACATTGTTGTGCTCTTCTAATTGAATGTGGACCTACTTTGGTTACTGTTGGTGAGAATCTTCTAGTTCCTACTCACAACATTAACCCTCTCTCTATTTCTCTTACTCCCCTTTACCTCTTCCCAAGCTAATTCCTCCCTTGTACATTGTACAAAGAATTTGCCACAGGTTTAGTGGAGTATTCTGTGTGATCCTCGGCCTAACGGCCACCCCACAACTTTAGTTAGTTTACATTGAATAATGGAAGCCTCCCCATGCCCAAGCAGGAGGGGCTTAGCTCAGTGACCCTTGGTGAAAACCATTAATCTGCAGTGTGAAAAATTATTTCACCAACAATATGTTAGCTTTCACTGTTTAATCAAGTCCTCAACATAGATGGCAAGATCCTCAACATCCTCAACATAGAGAACTAGAACCTCAACATAGACAACTAGAACCACTATGTCATCACCAACCAATTTAACATAGAGAGTAGATTTTGCATCACATCTTTTAAAACCATACTCTCTAAGATATTTATCAATTTTGAAATACCAGGCTCGAGGAGCCTGCTTAAGTCCATACAAGGACTTCACTAACCTGCAAACCAAATGTTCTTTTCTAGGAATCTGAAATCCTGTGGCTGTACCATGTACACCTCTTCCTCTAAGTCTCCGTTCAGAAAGCACTCTTGACATCCATCTGATATACCTGCCAACCAAACTGAGCAACAATAGCAATAATAACAATAACCATTTTGAATGTTACCATTTTTGTTGTAGGAGCAAATGTTTCCTCATAATCTACTCCTTATGCATATCCTTTAGCAACAAGACGAGCTTTATACTTATCTAGAGAACCATCTGACTTACATTTTACTTTGTAAATCCATTTACAACCAATGGCTTTCTTCAATTACCTTCACCCATTCCTTTTTTAATCATACCAAACAATTTGGCTACTTCTTTTGAGTGTGTGCTATATTTCCTTGGGAGTTAGCCTCATTTTCCTTACTTGACTTGCCCCCTCTTTAAAATCTCAACCTTCACTTCTAAATCTAGGCATCTTTGTACGTGATTGGCGGAAAACTTGATGACTACAAAACCCTCTTACAACGTCATAAACTTTGGGGTTACATCTCATTACTTTATTTGTCCCCATCACGCACCATCATTTTCTTCATGCCTTTCGTAGGTACTTGAAAATTTGGATCCGGTCCCAATGCGTTAGAAAGGCTTCCGAATCACCTAGTGTTGGACTCTCCTTTGCTTGTTCTTCCTCACTTTCTGCCGACTGAGGCCTAAATG
The DNA here is from genome assembly GCA_018340775.1 of Taxus wallichiana var. yunnanensis. Classification (NCBI taxonomy): domain Eukaryota; kingdom Viridiplantae; phylum Streptophyta; class Pinopsida; order Cupressales; family Taxaceae; genus Taxus; species Taxus wallichiana. The sequence continues at coordinate 507,066,125 of CM031236.1, read as the reverse complement.
TCTTGTTTTATGCCTGCTTGCTCGGGCTCTCATGAGAAACTTCCTTATAACTATTTGAATCCCGCTTCTTCCGATCCTTGGGCTTCTCAATAGTCGATCTGGTCTTTCCTCTTAGTGATGTATCTAAATTCACCGTGCTTCCAGCCCAACACGTGTGAGATCCCTCATTCGATTTTTGCGAGGATTCCTCTTCACTTACACTTCTTGACTCTTACTACTCTATCTCCTTTCCCATCTTATTCTCCCTTCCCATCTTATTCTCCTTCTAACCTCGGCCTAGATGTTGATGTCATCATCGATGGTGTCGTCATACGTCTTTTCCATGTAATTTCAATTCATGGATGCCACACACCGATGCGCCACATACCTTAACACAATTGGCTTCTCTGCATAGGTATCTCAAACCAAAAACTCTTTTAATGCTTGCTTCTTACAAAATCAACATAAGGTACACTCCAAACGTGAATGTTCCCCCACATTTATGAGCACTCTGCATGGCTCTCACAACTTCCTTTGCCACTTGGTGAAATTAATCTTTAGTTTGTCTCACCCACTTTATATGCAAGGGTATTAAAAACTAAGATGGTCTCTTGTGAGGTGATTAAAATCCTTGATGATAGACTTGTCTAATTTTGTGACCAATTCATCCCTGACGAGAACCTCTTCTAGAAAACTCATATGTGGTGTTGTAAATGTTCCTGTTCTCTGCCTTTTCTTATTCGATTCTAGTTTTTCCTGTGCCACCTTCTTAGTATTTGAGGGAGACAACTTCTCTTTTACAGGCATGGTTTTCTATTGTTTCCCGTTCTTCAGGCCTTGTAATCTTAACACAGTTTCTTCTCAGCTCGAACCTCAAACCTCAATTTGCTATCTAGCTCTACAACCTTTCCAACTATCAACTTTCATGGCTTCCATGATAAACCTTGTTCACAAAAACTTCCTCAGTAGCAGCTAAATCACTTTCTTGCTCTTAGTTGCTTTAAACCTTAAATTGTTTAGAATGCAAATAGGATTTTTCCATGCCCCCCCTCTTATAACATCGGTGCATTTAATTTGTCCACCTACTTTGGCCACTTGCGTAACCCTAATTCCACCTCATCTAATGGTCAATTGACATTATCCTCCGCACTTGAATATTGCTTTTTCGATTTTGGCATTTTATTTGATTTTTCTTTCCCATTTGTATCTTGTGTAGAAGAGCCATTCCCCTTTCTCTTCTCTTTTCTTTGTTGCATGGTTTCCCAAAGATATTCCAATCGAACTGCCCCAAAAACTTAGACGTCTAGCATGAAACCAATTATTTACAAACTCAAGTTGAAACCTCTCCACAGATCTTTTTACCTCCTCTCTCCTTAAACATGCATGACGTTGTCATGCACATTTTTTGAATACATGCAACAATGCTCCATTTACAATTTTTCTGTGGACGAAGCCTATATCAAGCCTCGTTGTGCAGAATTGTGCTCCATATGTCACTATGCGCATAGGCTTTTTAAGTAGTCTCTGTATAAAAATCTCTTCTTGCATATGTACATAGATTGGAGTAAAAACTCTCTTATTTCTGTTAAAGCAAAAGACAAAATAAAATGCATAAATATTTTTGGTTTGGCAATTTCTGGCTGCCAACGTTATGAATTAGAATTCTATGTGATTACTCGTAGTAGGACTTGAGCATATTCCCATTGAAATGGCACGATAGTATGTCTCCATCCAATTTCCTTAGCTTGCATGTCCCACTTTCCAAAATATGGTGGATAATATATGGGCCCATCCACCGATTATGAATTTTACATGGAGTTCTGTGTACTACGAGTCATATAGCAACACTTTGCTACCTGTGCATAATTGTTTTGTCTTAATATGTTTTTCATTCCAAGCCTTTTTGCTGGCTTTTCTCCACACCTTGGCTCCAACAAGATAGTAGTCTCTTCTCGTCCATCTTCATAATTTCTACTAATTGTTCATCTATGGATTGGCAATTGTGCAAATTTCCTGCACAAGCAATAGCAACGATGGCACCAAAATCTCAACTGGTAGCATGACTTTGTGGCTGTACACCAACTAACGAATCTCTCACTAGGTACTGCCATGACGATTCTCTCACTAGGGACTACCAACCATCCCGACCTCGCTTTTGACACGCTCCTTAGGGCATGCACTCAAGGAGGCTAATGCACTGACAAACTGCAAAGGAAATTATTAGTAAGTGTAAAAATAAGGTGTATACACGACCCTTTGACCTTTGTTATCAAAACTCATAAACCTCTGTGTAAACTGCATATCTATGTGATTGTTGTAGCAGCAAGGTCTTCAAGCAGCGCAGAGGCTTTGCGAGCTCTATGACCTCAAGATTAGCAGTATACTTTACATCCATAATATTCATTGCTGCATCCTTCAAGATTGCAACGGGCCTTGCCTTAGTCTTGTTCGTCATCAACAAGACTTGAAGTAGGTCACAATCCAAGACTTCCCATTCTTCTTCACGCATCCCTAGTGAGAATGTTTACTTCCTCACCAATATCTATAGGATAGTCTCCATATCTCAACCATTTATCTTTGCATTAAGAAGTAATTCTTGATCATACCCGATGTGTTCGCTACATGCAAGAAGTATCCCGTCACGCACGGTCTCCACACTTTGTTGAAGACTTAGGCGGTATTCCATCTTGCTTTGTCATGGAGAATATCTTAGCAAGTTTCACTACCTCATTAGAGTTGGGACTTTTTCTTTATTGCTCCGTCTTCACTTCCAATTCACACACGACTTGGACTTCCCCTTGCAATGTTTGAATCATTTCTTGTGTGCAAGTCATCATTGTTTTTCCGAAGAAGTGTCATGTTACTCCGCAAGAGGAACAATCTTTGTTTGTGTGAGGTCTTTATGTTTCTAGCTCTTTACTCGCTAGCTAACCTCACCATTCCCACATCCTTTTGCACCTTGTCGCTTTCTCTGATCTTCGCTAACTCCGAGCATCCGTCAATCTTGTGCCCTTCTCCACAATGCATGCAAGTTGGGAATCTTGGACACTCTGATACTGACATTTTGCCTTGCACTTGTAACGTGAACTACGATAATGATTTCCACTCCTACCTCCCCCTCAATGTCCAAATGATCTTCCACCATATCTCTAACCTTGTGGACAGTACGCAAAAGAATCTCCTTGCCTTGTTTACCAATTCAGAGTCTCACTTATTTTCTCAATGACCCAATAGCCAACTGTATCTTGCACACCAATCTTGCACACCTTACACCATGTAGTTTAAACTCTATTAGCACCTTAAACAACTAGACAATCGTACTTCTCATGGTCCAATTAACAAACATCACAGTGTAGTTTCATAGATCAAATTCTCCGGTGCATACATTCCCTAAGTATGTGTTCGACTACATTACGATCATCATAAAAGAACTTTTCAAATTTATCTGCTTCCTGTACACTTTTTGTTAAGAATTTCTATAACTGCATTGCCATAGTAGACATGTGCTTCTAGAAATGGGCTAATCCCTGATTTGTAACTTCCAACCACTTCCATGTGAAGGGCGGCATGCAAAGCCTCATGCAGCTTCATGAAAGTTGTCATAGGCAATTGTCTCCTGAACAAAGGTAGAAAACCCCTTGCAAACCACTCCACATGCTGTAGTGGAATCTCATACGATATTTATGACAATAAAGTCTTGAGATGCACATCACATGCACGCATGATCTTCGTCACTGCTTGCTCGATTTCTTTTATTGTAGAAATGATTTTTCATTTAAGCTCACATATATGAAATTCTTATAAAAATGCAACCTTCAGTGCGTCAAATACACCGTCATCTGATTGGGGTCAAATTTGTCTTACCCCATTTGTGCCTATATAAAGAAAAGTTGGCATAAATTGATTTGCTTTAGCCTCTGACAAGTAAATGTGCTTTGCAAGCCACACAATTTCACACTTATGGATGTGGTCAGAAACATCCTTGATCTCTTGGTACTCTGGTAGTTTCATCATCATCTCGTATAACATCTGTTGCTGTGGAACCTAGGGTATTTGTGTTTACGCAATATTCTCAGCTGTCCCTCCCAATCCACTTGCTCCAACCTTTCCACTGGATGCCAAAATATTGGTACCTTCCTGCACAACTCCCTGTTCAACAACTGAAGGATTTGTAGGTCCTGTACGTACTCTAATGACAGTCTGACTCCTAGCACCGTGAAGGTTCATTTTTACTTGTGCAGTATCCTCTGATCTCGTGATGCCAAATTTCTACTAAAATTACAATTCTTTACTTGCTTGCAAACCGTAGTCACTTCACAAAATGCTTCTTTCTGGAAAGACGAACACACAAAGGCATCAACTTCCAGTGGGATCAGGTCAGAGACTCCTACGGATTTTGTGCCATCCTCTCCACTCTCAAGCGACTTCCATTCATCCATGCAAAATTGACTCATTACTCAAGGAATCTTCACCGTGCAAATCTTTATTGTTGGAAAGTTTTTCAAAACCACGCAAGCTTGTCACGTGCCTTTCCCATCTTCCTACGGTTCCAACATCTAAATGACTAAACTCCTTCCTCCACAAGTCCATGACAATAACCTTGTCAGTTCCACCTTCCATCTCCTTATGCAGTCATTCCTTCCATTGGACTAAATCTTCTGTTTCGCAGAATAATCTGCACAAATCTGGTCCCACCTCAAACTCCACCTTTTCCTAGCTCTTGCGTGGCAAAAATTAAGCTAGCCATACATAGGGTTTTAACTCACAATTATAAAACATCCACCAAAACTTGAAATCTGATGCGGAGTCTACAACTAGACAATGGCATGTGTCAAATCCTCACAACCAATGCCAACGAGGTCCCAGAAATGGAACCAAAATGTTGTCTCGTTTTTGACATTAGATCATTGAGTCATTCACTGGACAAATATGCACAAGTAGCAAATACTTCACACCACCTTGACATATCAGTCAAGCTTGTGCTTGAAAGTCTCACCCGCGGCAAAGAGAGAACACTAGGGACATCATTGTAAGAGGGAATTACAATTATCTAACACATGCACAGAGTAGTACAAACAAACACCATTCCTCAGCATCAAACAAACAACAGATCATACAGAGTGCACAATAATCATCTTCTATTCAGCATATACAAGAGAACGCATTCCATCAGAGATCCTTTTTGGAAGCATGCACCATAGGCGACAAGATTAGATCTCAGCAGAAGATACAAACTGCTCATTTACCGACAACAACCATCAAACCCCACCTCAAAACCCAAAGGCCTTTCTTGTTCCTTTGCCTCCAAAATGTCCAACCTTTTAAAAGCCATTCCAAACGTTTCCTTCCAGTTTGTGTAAATGAGCTCAAGGGAGTATTTATAGTATTTTGTGGAACCCTGGCCTTGTCAGTTGGTGCACGAATATTCCTAGATCCCTTGGAGGATGCACAATTGTTGCTGAGTTGTCATGCACTCATGTCCCTTGTCAGTATATGCGAATCTTGGATTATCTGCAGCCTCCTTTTATTTTGTGTGATATGTGTTATATCCCTTCCTTATGCACTGACCATCCATAGTTTGCCACTTGTCCCACTCCTACATGCTCTGCGTATGTCTTAAGAAGTTGCACTATTTCGGGATCAACTATAGTACTCTTGAATATATATATATATATATATATATATATGTATATATGTATATGTATGTATGTATGTATGTATAAGTTTTTGATTTCTCCATTTTCTATTAAAAGCAATCACTTAATTTATTTCTATTTTATTCTCATCAACCCGGGATATCCAAATATAAGCTTAAAAAGTTTTTAGTTCTCTTTTTAAAAATAAAAGCAAAGCTTGTATTAATCTCAATGCATGCTTGTGAATTTCCAATTTTCTTTCCTTTCCTATTAAAAAGGTGCCACATGTCATTAAAGTTTTATTGTCTCCATAATTAAATAAGCGGTTTTAATCCCTTATGAATATAGTAGACACTATATATAGTTGGGTGCTCCAATTAATTAAAGTTAAGGCTTTTGGCCTTAAGAGCTATTTGCCTAAAAGGGACAAGAATAATACGATGAGAAATATTCAGAACATAGAAGATAATAGAATTAAACTTAAGTGTGTAGTTTCTCTCGTAGTTTGTTAAAGATATCTTCACGAGGTTAGCATTAAGTGTTTACGTTTTAAAAATCCTTATTTGTTTCAATAGGTAAATGTGGCTTGGCAACGAGATCCTGCCTTGTATAAAACCATACGAAAAATAGTGAAAAACTGTAACACCCTTGTTATGATCAACCAATTTAAGGGATTAAAAAAACATACCCTTAATATACAATCAATGCTACCAATGTTTAACATTATTATTTAGCTTATTGCTAATTAATCCAGCATAATTAAAATATTCATAATCCATTTGATAACATATAATAACCATGTGTAATGTAAGGGTATATCCAGATCTCCACAATCTCCCTTAAGTCACTCTAACCGAGTGTGTACACTTTTGTATACTTGGTTTAACCTTTTACATGTTATGAGAACTATGTGCATCTCCTAAGTGCCTACCTGGAAGACATTCATGTAACTTCCATCCGATATCTCGACATTGTTTATTTAGGGGATTGGTGATTAGACAATGTAGTCAGCTAATACATTACTTTGGCCAAAGTTTCAAGCATTGCTTTGCAAGCTTAGTTCCGAGACCACACACTAGCCTACGAAACTTGTCTTTCGTCACCACACAACCATCTCAATATAGTTATTTGGATTCTTTGTTGTTTAAGAAGGTGAACTAGCTAAGAAGAGGGAGAGTCCATTATTGGCTCATTTCCTATATGAAAAGAATCCCATCCATACCATCTTAGGATTCCTAAGGGAAACATAGGGACCACATAATGATTACCCATCATTACGTCCTCACTACCCTTCCCGTAGCCATCCTAAGTTTGATACTAAGCTAAGATTCTAGCGAGATGACGTAGGAACATTACCCCCACACTCCTTATACTTAGGTTACCTTAGTTGAGTAATGTAACTAAGTCATCCTTAGCAAGTCATTTTAAAAGTATTATTTCACAATACTTAATAGGTTTCCATAAGAGGGTCATAGTAACTCAACGAGTTACTAACTAATATTAGTTCCTCTTGTCGTACTTTTAACAACTTCGCATTTTCGTTAGGTGTAGGTTAATTATTCGTTTTTCATACCAAGTCATTAAAATACATTTACTCGTCATGATTAGTCCATTATTACTATAAAGTACATAAATATCTTTATTTCGTTTCCTATGTTATCCTTTTTGGTTTATCTGTCGATATTCATTTTGCTTTGATTATTCTATTTGAATTAATGAAATCATAAATAATCACATAACTTAAGAAATTATCAGCTTAATTAATAAATCAACTTTATAAGTAAAATATCTACATTTTCAGTTCAATAAGATAAGTCATAAGACCAGATTTCAAATAAGGGACAAATATCCCAATCTTCATTAATAATGATTTACAATAATCAACAAGAATAATACATTGGGCCATAATGCCCTTTTTAAGATGTGATGATATTTCAATCGCATAATCAAATTGATTACAAATAATCCTTTCGGATTTTTCCCAATAAACTTAAAACGTAAAAACAATCATAGAATCTAATCCAATCTGGGTTACTTCATGTATGTCGGCATTTCTGCAAAATCAGAGGTAGAGAGAGAGATAGATATGGGTTAGTTCATATGAATTGGCATGAGTCCGCATACTCTTATTCTATGTTGTAATTATAATGAAATAACAGATTAAGAGATCAACTTAGATCTATTCTTAATCAATGAATTATAATCGCAAATTCCATAGTTCATATTATGAAATTTACATACTAAACATATCTTAATGAAACTTCTTCTTTATATAAAAACATTATGTCCCTTTGTTTTTGTATACAACGAGCCTAATATGACAATCATTTAGACAATAATGAGCCATTTACTACATCACAAACATCAATTAAAGATGTAATAACTCACAATATTTTTTTACAACTTTCCCGCTATTAATAACAACTAGAAAGTTTGTAAACTCAAAGTGTCAATAACAACAACGGTCTATACAACTCATATTTTAGCTGAGTTAAACTTCATAAGGTTGCATCAATTAATCAAAGCCAAATTAGAACCTCAATCAAGTGAAGACCAATGAAGTACTTCTATTTTAGAGACCCTTTTGAGTTGACTATATATATATATATTATCACGTTGTTTACAAGAACATCTACAATTTTGTGTAAGGACTCATTTAATCGTAACATAAGTTAACCAAAATGTCTAGTCCCAAGAAGGGAGAGAGAGTTCATCAATAATAACAAATAGTCATCAACTTTATTACACACGTTCTATGTTGCCGGGATACGGATACGATAGGCGGATACGTCAATTTTAAGAAACCCTTGGATACAATACGTCTTGGATATGTCCGTACATATATATTAAAAATAAAAATATATATATTAAAGTTTTTTATGTACATTTGCTCATTTTACTCATTTTTAGTCCATAAAAACTGAAATAGTAATACAAAACTTGAATCAATGTTCAAAACATTCAATATTCTTAAGACTTTACATTTTTATTGATCATGTGGTTGCCATACATACGATATACGAATATCATGTCAACATGAATACGAACAAAACTTGAAATTTGAAAAATATACTAGGATCCATGTTCAAATTTTCAAAACATACAATATACTTAAGATTTTACATTTCATTGTTCATGTGGCTGCCATACATATGATATAGGAGAGGGTGTATTATTTTATTCATTTAGTGTTTAGGGTTCGGTTTTAGGGAGTAGAAAAGTCAAAAATTAAAAAAATGAAATAAAACTTTAAAAAGATGTATTTACTGCAGGATACGTGCTTGATACGTACGGGATATGTCAGGATACGTCACGGATACGTCTCGTATGTAACCGCGACGTATCCCCGACATATCCCATATGTATCTCGTATCGTATCCGTATCCGATACGTATCAGAGGGGATTCGAGGGGGTCTTGGGCGTATCCATGCAACGTAGCACATGTTAGAATAAATAATAGGAGACATAAACCTATACTCCCTTCCTAATATTTTCCCCAACTAACTCAAAACAGCTTATGCATAGTTATAGCTGAATCGAGACATTGTTCATATATATCAATTGTAACCCAAAACCTGTCCCAAAATGAAACCATAACCATGCGTAATGAAATGGTCGTTTCCTTCACTATTGTTAACAACCAATGGAGTTGAACGCTGTTCCTAAATTTCCATATTTCAAAATTGTTAACAACAATCAACTAAAACGTAAGTCTAGTTTACGTTTTCCATAACCTTCCTCTTTTCAAGTTTCCAAATAGAAAACAAATGTACAACAATAATCCCATAACTCCCAGCTAGTTATTTTCCCAAGTTTTAAACCCACACAAAAAACAAAGTAAATTAACTCCAATACGTCCATGAGGGAGAGGAAAACAATCCATACAATTATAAAACCGGATTTCCCCAAAACCGAACCTGTTTTTAAACAATAACCCAAAATCCATTTAATCCACGCACTCAACAGAGTTTTACCTCTATCATTTACTCATAACAAAAAAAGAATGATAACAATGCTCTAAGGAGCTGAAAAACTTAATCAAGTTTGCTTTTATTTCACACTAACTCCTATTTATTTTTTAGATCTCACATAATAATCTAAACCAAAACGTATTCAATTATTCCTTCTTTCATTTTCCAGATTTCACAAAATAATCCAAAACCAAAATGTATTCAATTATTCCTTACTTCCTTTCCCAGATTTCACAAAATAATCCAAAACCAAAACGTGTTTAGTTATTCCTTATTTCCTTTTCCATTTCACAAAATAATCTAAAACCAAAACGTATTAGTTATTCCTTATTTCCTTTTCTAGATTTCACAAAATAATCCAAAACCAAAACGTATTCGGTTATTCCTTATTTCCTTTACCAGATTTTTCAAAATAATCCAAAACCAAAACGTATTAAGTTATTCCTTATTTTATTTTCCAAATTTCACAAAATAATCCAAAACCAAAACGTATTCAATTATTCCTTATTTTATTTTCCAGATTTCTCAAAATTATCTAAAACCAAAACGTATTTAGTTACATCATTAAAATAACAATAAAGAATAAGAGTAGAAAAACCCATGCTTGCGTATTTTGCTTCAAACTTCTCTCGTAATTGTCCTAGTTGAAAACTTCAAAACCATATGTTTTCCATCAAATCTTTCAATAACATATTTAAACAAAAACACCATAATATCCAGAGATAACAGCAGTGAAACCTCCATGCAACAGTCACCAAACAAGTATTCCCTAAAAACTCCATGCATAGCCCTCAAACAGAGCTCCAAAAACAATCAAATGAAAAATGAACAAAGAGATTGCATGCATGACCTAGCTTCTCAAGGAAGCTAGCGTTTCCCAAGGCGTCCGCATTAAATTCCCACCAAAACTCTTAAATGCCATGCCACTTAGTGGCTTATCAGCACCAACAATGTTTAACAAATGTGCCATGCAACTTAGGTTTTCTCCTAAGTTCTATAACTTTCAAAGCCACATAACTCGCATGGTGGGGTGGGTTTAATTCCACCTCACACAAAATTGTTAGGTTTTAATATCGTAGTGCTCACATATTTGAGCAAATATATATTTGTGATTATTATTATTAAATGTGTAATGTGTAAACCATATATAGTTGGATTGTTATAGATTTGTTATTATAAACAAATCATAACAATATTCTTGTTTTGTGGTCACGTAGAATAGGAGTGTTGTTGAGCAACCTCCATATTTATAGGAAAGCTTACTCCTATATATATGTTATTATGAATGTATGAAAGAAGCTGAAGAAGCCGAATACAATATATCGTAAATTATTTCTTGTGAAAAGTTTGCTGAACAAACAGTTGGTACCAGAGCGATATGAATATTGTGCCTGTTACATGAAAGAATAATATTCTGTGGAGGCAGACATATGCTCAGTGATGGTCGCTCTCCTTATTAGCACATAACTTGGAGACGTTTCTTTGGTTCTTGTCAGATCCACACGTCTATTTGCAGTATTCTGCAGTATTTTGCGCTGCACAATCTATGTTACGGGTTTGGTTGCTAGAACGATTCATTGTATAAACTGCCACGCAACTGCCAATCAAGATGTGATTAGGGTAACATAGATTTATGCTGTGGATATTTGTATCGACTTGGATTTGGTGTTGCATTATTTTGTGCCCTCATGTACACGTTTGCATATATGGTCGGCCCAATTTAAAACAGAGCAGGCCGCATACATAGTTTGCGCAGGATTGACCAAGAGGTTATAGGCCGCATGCATAACTTCGACAGCCAGTATTTATTTGGATATGACGTCAGATCTGTCACAGCCTTGACGTGTGGCTCATTCATGCACAGCCTTTAGAAAATCTGCTTGTTTACATCAGTAAGTTGGTTATCTGTCAAGTTCTAATATATTTTATCTCTGCCAGTATAAAGAAGTTTATTATTATTTGGTTCAAGTTCCCTGATTTAGTGGAGTTTCAAAATGGAAAAGATAAATTTAATTGAAAGGTTTGATGGTAAAGATTTCCACACGTGGCAAGTAAGAACCCAATTACAATTGATTGATAAAGACTTATGGGACATTGTCGAAGGAAAAATTAAAAAACCGAATGATGCAGATGAAGCAGCGAAATGGGAAAGTAAGGATCGGAAAGCAATAGCAATTATCGGCCTTGGTCTTTCTGATGCATATTTGCATCATATTGATCTAACCAAGTCATCTAATAACATTTGGGTGACATTGAACAAGTTATTTGGATCTCAAGGTAGTGCAGCAATGGCGCTAAAGCAAAACTTTTGGGCTAAAGATGGGAGAAAATGACAATATGGTTCAACATATCAGTAAGTTTCGATCCATTTTAAATCAATTAGCAGGAATAAAAGCAGAGGTAGATGGAGAAGATGCTAAAGCAATCTTACTAAATAGTTTGCCAAAAGAATATTCAAGTATTGTTTTTACTCTTAGTAAGATCAATCCTAGTTTGGAAAATTTAATTTCCTCTTTGCTTGATGAGGAAGAAAAAATCAAAAGGTCTGTACTGAACAAGAAAGTGTCATGGTTAAAACAATAAATCATCATTCTATAAAGGTAAAAAAGTTTGTATCGTCAAAGACACGTCTTTTGTGTCATTACTGTAAACAACCAGGACATGGTTTTGTGAATTGTAAGAAAAGAGCTCAAGATCTCTTAGATGATAAGTTGGAACAAAAGGCTTTAGCTGCTGAAGAAGATTGGGATGATTATTCTAATCTTGCAAGTGAAAATGAACCTATTAATTATTCAAGTGATGAAGATTATCTGTTTTGAGCATCTATCCTCATATTGGAGGATGGAGGCAACGGAGGCAGGAGGACAATCAGCGTCCTCGAGTTCGTCACTACCTCAGAGGCCGCAAACTGCTTTAGTGACATCTTGGTGTTTTGTGTGATGAATAAGAACAGATGAGCATCCTTGTTCCTGTGTGCAGTACAGTGCTTGTGTGTCCCCCGTGATGATAAATTGTACCATTGATACTATTGCAGGAAGTGTTCTTGATCAGACTGATTTGATGGTTGATGTGAATTGGTTGAACGGTCCCAATTCATGTATTCATCTAATAGGTTGAACGGTCCCTGGATGATGTAGTTCCCACAGTCAGTGTTGAGGATCGAGACCATGTGCAAGGCTACGGAGCGGCATGCTGCTTGGTTGAAGATGGTGTTTTCCCCGTGTTCGCACTAAGGGGGGGAATGTTAGGTTTTAATATCGTAGTGCTCACATATTTGAGCAAATATATATTTGTGATTATTATTATTAAATGTGTAATGTGTAAACCATATATAGTTGGATTGTTATAGATTTGTTATTATAAACAAATCATAACAATATTCTTGTTTTGTGGTCACGTAGAATAGGAGTGTTGTTGAGCAACCTCCATATTTATAGGAAAGCTTACTCCTATATATATGTTATTCTGAATGTATGAAAGAACTGAAGAAGCCGAATACAATATCAGTAAATTATTTCTTTGAAAAGTTTGCTGAACAAACAAAAATTTCATTAACAATTTAACAATACCACATGACAATCCAAACTTAACTCCATACACACATAGCATAAGTGGTCCAATAATACCAAACATATACATGGACCCGTCCCAACTTAGTCTTGGTTGATAAACTATCGGTTTGTTTTTAAATTTTAGTATAAGGGTAGCTAGTATATTGGCAGGCTTTTAAATGTCAGTTGTATCAGGGCCCAAGTGGGTAGGTAGATTGCTGCCAATTCAGTGTTTTTCATAAAATATTCTTCCTTAAAGTAATATAAAAACTTTTCTTGGTTGTGTTTAGGGTTTACCCACTTTTGTTTTTGTAACATCCCAGATTTAATTAATTCATTTATTGAATTTTTAATATTGTTTTTATAATAGTTAAGGATATTAACAGCCCCCCTTGATAATAAGTATTTTGTGATGATTTGATGAACAAAAGTGGGTAAACCCTAAACACAACCAAAAAAAGTTTTTATATTACTTGAAGGAAGAATATTTTAAAAAAAACGCTGAATTGGCAACAATCTACCTACCCACTTGGCCCCTTGATACAACTGACATTCAAAAGCCTGCCAATATACTAGCTACCCTCATGCTAAAATTGATAAAAATTTAAAACCAAACCGATAGTTTATCAACCAAGACTGAGTTGAGACGGGTCCATGCAGACTATGGGGTTTGAAATGAAATGAAAGATTTTAATGACGTCCACGAGACTGAAGAGTCTATGGGACCAAAAGAAACTGAAACATTAAGCTGATTTCAGACTCTTTGCAATATCAACTCTCCTACTGTGAATCTTGAGCACAAAACCAGCGATCTTTTGAAGTTTTGTTTCTTCAAATAACTCATTTAAGTTGTCCACTTTTAATTCGTTTTCGTATTGGATACAAATATCATCATATGCTGAACACTCCATAATGAAATGCCATTCCATTTCAACAACCCCTTTGCTTCAAAAAGACAAGTTCTCCTTTCCCAATCCTCTTTGGGAATAGTCCATCTACCAGTTTCACAACGAAGATGATGTGATCCGGTCCTCAACTGAGCCACTAGAATCCTTGCCTTACCTTTGATAACTGCCCCTAGGTAAGCTTTTTCATCATGCTCCCAAGCGGTGGCTCTTCTTAGGCTGCAGCTCCTTGAAACTCTTTGTGCCTGTAGCCTCTACTTGTGCTCCCATAACATCTCCTGTTGGTCACATGAGTTCCACTAACGTATAATATTTGGGGTTTTCCCCTGTTGTAGTCACAGATAGCACAGTCTTCTTTAGTTTACTTGTTGGGGGCCTACTCACCGTAGAGTTTGATCATTCTTGTGGCCAGCTATTGCCACCTCCACTGCCATCATCCTCCAATACATGAGCTATGGGTTATTGTGGGGCATTGCTCATCAAAGACAACTGCTCATCAACCACATGTAGGTCCAAGCCGCCCGCAAAATATTTTTAGGCCACATGGTTGGCCTCCAAAGCTGCCAGCTTGGATGGCTGGGCATCAACATGGGCTGAAATGTCCTCTGCTGCTCAGAATGCCACTGATTGGATCCCCTCCTTTGACACCTCTCTGGCCTCATCTTCCTTTTCCCTACAAACCTTATGTATAATTCACCCCTCCAGCACCTCCTCAGACACTAATTTGCCTGCGTTCTCCACTAAAGCTTATGTCGGTGAAGTTAGGTTTGTCTTCCTACCTTGCCTATATTCCAACATCATAGAATATGGGGGCACCTATATTCTCAAGGTCATACTGCACAAATACCCTAACATCATAGAACATGGGGGCACCTGCATTCTCAAGGTCGGACTGCGCTTAGTGTCACACTTGGAAGTCGCGGGTTAGAGAAATCACTCTCTTTCCAAGAGATGTGATGAACGCATAAGATTGAATTTATGTGAAAATGGATATGATTGCATAGAGGGTGTAAACCCTTATTTATAACAAAAACTTGCGTACTCCAAAAACGGTTACTGAATCCTGATTCTGTGTCCTTCCATGAGGCCCTTTGTCGGGAGTTTCAAGCATTCTCAGTAACGTCATGGATTTTATACATATTTTTAGAATCTATGCCTTGTTTCTTGAATGAAAAAATCCTTCAAATTCTTTTTTCATTAGTGTATTAAGAATAATTTAAGCAAGATCATTTAATACGTTCTATTGCACAACTTATGTGAAATGCTTTAGGATGAGTAAATATCTCAGCTGATATATCTACCTCTAATCCAAATAGCGGGTTTGAACATAGCAGTAGGGCAATCAAAGTACTAAATGGCTGCATGCTTGCATGTTAATGTTTTTTATTTATAGGTTACAATTGTTTGAATGAGGGATTTGAACTTGTTTTGCTCCATTTTCTGTATTCTAGCTATGTATATTACATTGAATTTAAGCTTGGAAGTAGGGTCTTTTGAATTGTTATTTCTTATATTGATTGCTAACTTTACAAACTGTGGAAGCAAGGAAATAGGTACTACTGCTGATTCATTTGGAACACGCTTTTTAGAAATAGAAAAGTTGTGAGTGACAAAGTATGGTCAACTAATGCTATAGAAATAGTTGACAATATTGGGAAATGTGTTAAGCTTGACATAAAATTTTGAAGTAAATGATTTTGGTATAATTATGTTTGCTTTGAAAATCTCAATGACTCAAGAATATGAAATTTGACAGTGCAATCAATCTCTAAATTGGCAGCAGTTTAATCCTACTTTGTCCTGTAAATTGCATGGAAAATTCTAAAGAATATCATAACTAAAAAATCGCGTATCAAATACTTATACCCCCTTTTGGAGATTAATTTCTCTTAGATTACTGTACTTCGTTGATAATGGATTAATTTGTCAGAGTATAATAGTATATCAAAATCTATTCCATGAGCTGATCTCTTACTATGAACGAGTTGTTGGCAAGATTAGGTCTGTCAGTGCGATGATATGATTTTGTAATAATTCCTTGTATTTCGTATAGTTGTAAGGGTGTGAATGTACAGTTCAAGCGAGTAAATAATGTGCAAATGTAATTGTGTGTTAAGTTAACTACTAATTGTATTTCCTCTATAAAGGATTGTTCTTGGCATGAAATGGTAGTTAAGGTGGTCAAGTGCGCATTTGCACTTGATAGAGAAATTTGGGGAAGTAAAACAGCTTTTGCATTCTAGTGTGTGCATTGTATGAGAGATTGCAAGAGGAGTTGTAGAAGAAGTGTGTGTTGGCTGCCTGAGTGCTAACGCAGAAATGGAGGCGAGCCATCAGCCCATAATATTCATCTTTCATTTTTGAATAGCAATGGAGGTCTTCATCCTTGGCTGCAAGCATTTATGATTTTTCTCGTGTATTTGCTCTTGTTAGATCAGTGGTAGGGTATTAGAAAAGCAATTTGATTCATTGTTGTATTCCCAGCCACATAATTTCTCACTGATTGCACTCCTCCCACTTATCAGCGCAACAATGGTTTCTTGTGATCCTGACTTGCTGACAAATCAAACAATCTGGTAAAATAGAATTACATTGAAACATACACAGTACGGGAGTCTAGAGAAGGAAATGAAGTAAAATGAAGATTTGAAGGCATGTAATGGAAGGTTGACTGCGCAAATTGAATCTAACTTGTGCAGATTACACAGGAAGTGGATAACACAGGTATGCAATCACCAGACTTGAGAGCCTTATTAGCTGATTGATAAAGAATGCTCAAGATGCACAATGGGGAAAAAAGTTGAAGGCAAGCTTTCAAAGATATGTTATTGAGATTGATCAAGTGGAGCTCAGATTGTGTGCAAAATTACAAAGTTGAATACCACCTCTCTTGTTGCTGATGAGATTCGTTCTCCTTTAGTAATTTAGCCTGGGGTCATTTGGAGAGATTAAATCCTCCATAAGACTATTAAGTCTGCTTTTGATGTGCACACTTCTACCTGAGGGAGTGAGGATGAAGCAGCTCACAACAAACTGGCTGTGGAAGCTTCAAGGGACAATTGCACCATTTTGATGGAGTATCAGCAGCATGTCAGTACGATACCTTGCAATACGGACATGGGCCAACAAATTTGGTGGCATTTAGAGGGACTGGTACAGCCGCCTACTGATTTTTGGTTACCTATTGACACCACCAGGGCATGGATGCATGATCTCTATGCGAATATAAATATGGCTCTACGGGTGCGAAGGGTTTTGTAGTAAAAGTCTGCAAAGACATAGCTAGATTATGCATTGGCAAAGTGGGACTTGCATTGCTGGATTGCGTTTTGCTTACTCCCACAGTATTGCAGCTTGCAAAGGTGAGGCGAGATCTCTGACTTCAATTTTATTGAAGAATCTTCCCCATATCTTTCATGCCATCTTACAATGCAGAAACAGATTATTCCTGTCTTCTGAGTTGCTGTTGCATAAGATACATCTTGAAGGGCCACAAAATCGTCCACTGGTATGAGCATCATACATCAATGCCTTTCCTAAAATTGCTAACCATATAAAAGGAATTTTCCTTTGGAAGTCCATGCTTGAGGTGCACATTCTTGGCTGGAAATTAACTTCCTTCCCTTTGAACATTTCGAAATAAATCCTCATATGCATCTTTAACTGAAATGCTCCCTGATTTAGCCTTGTCCTATATAAGATGATAGCTCCCTCTTACATAAGAAAGGGCTTTTTTTTCATTTTTTTTTTCCAGAATTGCAATTTTATCTCTATCAAAATAATGGGATCATTCCAAATGTTTCTATTTTCTTCTTCCTCCTAAATATAAAAGACAGTTTTTAACCTTGACACCCAAGTCTTTTCTGCATAGACCTTTAGATCAGAAACTCCTCATTTCGAGCCAAAGGAGCAGATCCTGTTCAATTATTGTTCCAAAACAAAGCCTTGTCACGCTCACTTACATTCCATCTCAAGTCCTCTTTAATTAAGGGGATATGATAACCACCTCAAAAATTTACATGCGTAAAAACCATATGGAAGAGGCTCTTAAGTGACTATATTTTTAGCTTCTTAGTTGTCCAAATACTTCCCTCTAACCATAGTGTTCAAAAGTTTGTTTTTTTATGTATATACCGTCCACCCCATCTTTGCTCTCAAAGCTAAATTCATGACCTTCATGGATACCAAGCCAAATGCCCATCTTGTTTTGGGTGGCATATCTTTTCCAGGCTACCAAGGATATATATATATATATATATATATATATATCCTTTTTCTTAGTTACATTCTACAAAAAAATCTTATCAATATTGCAACAACAATTATTCTACTTGGCATTTGGAATAGAGACATTGAATGTATATTGCAATTGCTTCTATACAGTCTTCAATTAATTAAATTCTATTTGTTCGGTGTAAGCCATTCTCCTTTCCATGTTGTCAATTGTGTCTGAATTCGGTCTACCGCTCCTTCCAATAGTCCTTCATCCTTCCCTCCATTACATAAATTGACTATAGATGGATAGCCATTTTACTTTCCATGTTTGACAATTTTGCCCGAATTTGGTCTACCACTCCCTTTCAACAGTCCTTCATCCTTCCCTCCATCACATGCATTCCTAGGTAGATACTTGGTTGCTGAGAACTCTCAAAATCCATAATTGTGCAAATTCTTTCTTGTAATTATCTGGGTACATTTAAAAATAAATTTTTCCTTCTCCTTGCTGATATTTTAACTTGCAAGTGAATCATAAATATTCAAACATTTTAATTTTTTTTTTTTTGCCTCATGATTAGTTGGAGTCCCTGCCATCAAAGTAGTTATGCTTGTATCTTTTATTCTTCTTCCATCTCGTTCCTTCTTTTATCTTCCTGTTAGAGCTTCTCCCACTATAATAAATAGCTAGGGAGAGAGTGGATCTCCACGTCTTAAAAGTTAAACCATTCGATGCATGAAAATATCCAATTGGCAAGTTATTAACAAGGATTGAAAATGTATATGTACTTAGGCAGCCAAATTTCTTTTGTATTTTGATTAAAATTCTCAATTTACTATATCATAAGCTTTGTTCATATCTAGTTTTACTATCATTCTTGCCTTATTACTTCTGTGAAGTGAGCGAGTGGTTTCATGAGTTAATGGGATCCCATATAATAACTGCCTTATTGCTACAAAACCTCCTTTAATGATCTTGTGTAGTATTGTCTTAAAGTTATTTGCCATTACTTTTGCGAAATCTTGAAAATTGTTTTACATAGATAAACTGGTCTAAAGGCATCAATGAATTCTGCATCCTTCTTTTTTGGGATCAAGGATAGGAAAGTACCATGAATGTTTTGTGGAATCATCTGGGCAGTAATTATTTGGTCCACAGGACCCATCATCAGGGAAAAGATTGAAGCCACTTCTTGCCCCATAGGAAAGTTTTATTCAATCCTTACAAAACTGATTTTTCATCCCAGAATCTTCTATTGCATCTGTTACCTTTTAACACCGTAATATGCCAAAATTTGTGAGAGAATCTTGCTGGGTATATGTGTTGATGTGGGCCTCTCTTTGCACCTAGAATGACAATGTTTTCTTACTACTGGATTCACTCCTTGCTCTAACAATTTATTATCCTTTTTTGATATAACGGCTGGAATATTTTCTAGCATTTCATCCTTGCTCCTTTCATTTATCTGTTATTCAGTTAATAGGGTTTATGAAATATTCTCAGCTTCTTTTCTGATTATGATATTGTTTTCTATGGTCTTCTCTTCTGCAGTCTTTAGCTTGCCTATTCTGTTTTTTTCTTTTGACTATTGTAGACAGATAAGAGAATAGTGTTTCTATCACCCTTCTCCAACCATTTTACTCTTGAATTTTGTTCCCAAATAATTTCATCCATTCTTATTTTTCTGTAGCTCTCCATCTTTTTGCTGTAATGCGTCATTCATCCCTTCCTCCTTTTTGTGTCTTTGAACTACTTCTGTTTCTATATTCAGCTCTTATTTCTTTGTAGAGAGATTACCAAAAGCTTTTTTGTTCCATTCTTTGGCCTTCTTCACATTCATCAGTTTCTACATCAATTTATACCATTTTGATCCTTGTATATCTATCCTCCATCATTCTTTTAGCTTAACTTCAAAATTTGGGTTCCTGGTCCATATCATCTCAAATTCAAAGAGATACCTGTTGGTTTTTTTTTCGTCTTCAATGCTTTTAGGGATATTGGCCATTTGATTTGATGAGAATATTTGAATATATCTTTGAGTATCATATTATGGAATTGTTTATTTGAAGTCTATTTCATCACTTTAAACTTGTTGGGATTCTGTAGCTTGGAAAACCTTGGACTGTTGCTTCTGCTACAAGATCTATTATCTTGCTTGTCTTCCATACCAATTTTTAACCTTGATTAATCTTCCACATTAATCTTAGTTTCCTGAAGAAGTGTAATGTCTGATCTTTCTTCTATTTTCTTCCTTGGTAGGTGGCTACTATCATTGGTGTTGAGGTCCATGATATTCCAGCTTATGATTTTCATGGATGGTGTAGGGGAATTTCACCTCACTGTAGCCCTCTTTCACTTTCTTGTGACTTCTCTTAATGATTTCTAATTATGCCTCCATGTTTCTTTTTTCTCCATTGTTTTTTCTTTCTTTTACTACATTTACCCATGTATCTAAAGTTGTTAAACCTCGAGACATAAGCTATCGTAACATTGTAAGAGAACGAAGATGTACAAGGAAGCTTCTAAGATTATAAAGCTATACATAGAGATATAGAAATTTCTGCAATACATAAGAATATACGATAAAGGTTCTGTTTGTGTCATGGTAGTTTCATTAGTGGCTTGAAAGATTAGTTTGTGGCATGGTGGTTGCGTCCTGATACTTGTGTTAGTTTTTTCCATTTTAAACATAGAGGCATTACAACGGCAGAAAGAATGATTTTTCATGTTCCTTGACACCTGCAAGTCCTTTAGTGCATGGAATTACACTTTCAAATATGATATGTGTAAGAAACATGGGCCCATGGAGTCAAAAGAGTGTGAGAGGAAGAGTTAGGAGTTTAGTTGGTTGTAGGAGTGATGCAAGAGCATAAACCAAATTCCAAAGCTCAATGAAAATACATTGCCTATAAGCATTACAAAATTAGGCCAAAGTCAAACAACTTGCACGTGCACTTGCAATACCAACCAATCTTGATTAATTTTGCAAAATTTGTGGTCTTGACAAAAATTTGTCCTTGAGACCTTTGGTTGATGTTTCCAACCAATGGCACATGCTATTGTGTCCTTCTTTGTCTTACTACTCCTTGCACCTGATGACAAATCACATTCAGGAGTAAGAATTCCAAAATTCTTGTTTAAACCAATCACACCTTCACCTTTTATCATGGGATGCTTGGATTATGTCTCCACAACACTCCTTCTCTACATGCTATCGCCACTCACTCCTCATCCTTTCATCAATGCACCATCCACTATGCACTCTCTTCCTTTCCTCTGCCCTACACAGCTTCCAACAATCGTAAGAAACTGAATATGAGAATCATTCTTACTCTGCCCTGTTTTGAACTATGCCTTCCCTAGGCCTAATCACTGGCACCACCATGAAATGAAGGGCTTGATAACCAACAAGCTTATGCTTACCAAGTATCAACCTACATTTAACAATGACATTTACCTTCCAGCTTGGGAAATACACAAAAATGCATCAAAACAATCTTGGGATTGCTTAAGGTATTTAGGTCTAATACACTCCAACTGGTCTCTGACTGAAAGGACCCATTCCAAAGGCTTTCAAATACCAATAAACCACCAAATAAGATGTTTTCCTCTTCTCAAACTTCTACTTTTTGAAACTCAAGAATTTTAGAGAAAACTTTGTTTTAGATCCCCTAACTTGTTCATTCTGCCCACTAGCCCTGAAATCTCTGATTTTCCTTGATAAATATCCATAAACAAAGTTTGTACCTGGACTATCATGCTTTTGGATACCCATTTGGCTCTTTTAAATGATGGTGATGACTCTTAGAGAGGTTCTTAAAGAAAATTGCACAGTTCCCAATTAATCAGGCTCTAATTAGGTCTATAACCAAGCCAAAATAAGACTGTCATCAATTTCACCATCCATACACCTCCAAACACCATGAAACCAAAAAAATATGTTAGATCATCTAAGTCAGTCCTTGTATATCAAATTTTAGCAAATTTCATTGGATAAAATGTGAGATATAAGAAATTTTCCATCCAAACCCTAGATCAGGGTTTTACTAGACCCGAGAGGGATAAAACTCATATCTTGCACACTTTAATACTTCAAGACGTAAAAGTGACCTCTACAGCACTGTACAAACATCCTCTACCTTTGTCCTTTTGGGTCCACCAGGTGATCATGCATGGATTGTTCCCAACAATAAGCTTTGCATTAAAATATGGTTTTAGAACTCTTTTTTGGACTGAGTTTGGACTGTAGCAAACATACTAACATCTGAATCTATGCAAATATGGTTTGCAACTCACAATCATATCAGATACTTAATTGCACAGAAGAGAAAGCATGAAATCCTTTCCTTCATTCATTCAACCTGTCACATGCATTGAGAATCTTCTTCTACCCGAGTCATCCACCACCTATTTATCTCTCTCCCAGCACAAAGGATCATGTATAAGGATACTTACATCCCAAAATAGGTTCATTGACGTCTTACCTTTCACCGACTCTGCTCATGCATTCCTAATTCCAGTCCACCCTGTGTTTCTTAGTTCATGATTGATAGATGGCTTTATGATCTTCTATCAACTCCAATGTACCCTGCATTTTCCTACATCACCAAATCCATAACACTCCCAATGCTGCAACCACTAATATAATGCAGCAATTAGCACTGTTATGACAGAGATCATCTTTAATCCATCAATTCACAAAGACAACATACTCAAGAAAGAACAATTCAAAGATTACACATACCATCTCCACTATTTC
Source organism: Taxus wallichiana var. yunnanensis (assembly GCA_018340775.1). NCBI lineage: Eukaryota > Viridiplantae > Streptophyta > Pinopsida > Cupressales > Taxaceae > Taxus > Taxus wallichiana. Next base: position 507,043,107 of record CM031236.1, on the reverse strand, counting down.
TATTTACAAGAATTGACAACCTCTGCTACAAAAGAGGTTTTACAAAGTTTGATTCTCTTGATGATATCTTAAACCCCTTTACCTCTCTACTCTTCCAATATACACACATATATTCTTCTTTTCTATATTTCAAGACTTATCTCCACATAGAAGACCTCAATCTAGGCTTATTAGTTCCACTTTTGAAGGCAAGAATCCAAGATTCTCTCAACCATATACTAACTTGACCTTCTTCCAACGTAGGATTAGCATCTGGATGGTCTTGAGGTGTTTTGCATTTACAAGAGGGTGAAATCACCTTTGCCATATGTAACTAGGCTTATCAATCTTAAAGACTTTTACAAAACTCTTCAACTCTCTTATTCAAATATTCAAACTCCTAATTTTGGTGGGAAACCAAATATGAGGCCCTAGAAACCAAATCAAACACCCTATAGACTCAAATGACTTTTCTTATCTAAACATGACCATTTCAATGCATAATGGAGCAAGACATGGCTCCTTATTGCTTACAATATGCCTCATTAGGCTTATTAGACAAATATATACAAAATTGATCCTTCTTGACTGATGCTCCTGCATCAAGGAGCAAAACTATTTTGGTGCAGAAAGAATCAAAGCGAGTGCAATAATTGGAAGATTACTGCATATTCTCTTTCAAGAGCTCTTTGTAACTAATGTGGTGGTTGTTTTTGTGTGTTTCATGTTGTTTCCATCTTGTTCATGCAACCGCAATATTTGTTTTCAGCTCAACATCTTGAAGAAAACTAATTCCAACACTTCTTACTTTCAAATCTCTATCAACTTGAAGTTTGATTCAAGTAGGTAGTAATACTATTTACAAATCAACAAGTAGCATTTTATATTTAGAGATTACATATCATATTGGTATCAGAGCAGTTTCATCCTTTTGGGTTTGTGGATTGTTGTTTGTATTGGTTTGTGTGACACTGGACAGTGAAAATATATCAGAAAGAGGAATTCAGCCTTACCAATCAAAGATTTCAAGAAAGAGGAACTAAGAAGGAAGATGACCAAAGAAGGTGAAGAAAATGTTGCAAGAAAAATGCCTCATTGGAAGCAAACTTGAAATTCACAATGAAGACCCAATAAATCCTCACTAAACAACAAGAGCTACCTGCTAAGAATTAAACATCTGTGGATAAGATGGTATGTGCTCTTGCCAATAAACTTGGAGTGGAAGACAAGTAGCTCCTTGAAGAAGATGAAGAAGAAGAAATGAATAAGGATTGGGACATGGATGGCCAAGGTAGACAAAGGAAAAGTGAAGACAAAAGGAATCTGTTGTACCCCCTTTACTTCCCTTTTGAAGTTTGAAAAAGAAGTAAACATGAAAGCCTTTGAAGGACAAGTAGATGCTGAGATTGCTGATAAGTGGGTAATGCAAACAGTGGTGTACTGTAGTGTCCATGAAGTCAGTGAGAGACAAAAGATTTTTTTTTGCATGTCTCAAAATGGAGGGTCATGCTCTGCTTTGATGCAAAATCTATCAAACTACATGAAAGAAGAAGAAAAAGCTATAGTGTCTATTTGGGAAGGGTTTAAAGAATTGTTTAAGAAAAGTTTCTATAATATTGGGCCCAAAACTGACCAAAAGATCAAGTAGCTGTCTTTCGGGAAAGACAAGACCAAATTATGCAAGACTATACCATAGATTTCAGTAGAAGTGCCATGTTGATTAACTTGGACTTGGAGGAAGAAGATATGATAAATACACAGGATAACTGCACCCACACATAAGGAAAACAGTCATCTACAGGAAGCCTGTAGATGTTCATTAAACATGTACACAAACTAGTTGAGGGTGAATAATCAAAGAAAAATGAGTCAGCAATTCAGCTCAAGTAACAACAAAATCAGTCAAATAAATCCTACAAAGGTAAGTTGTAAGGTAAGGAAAATGCCCCACCACTTTATAAATTTGTAAGGATCTGAAAAGTCATTTGGAGTCAGTGTGTTAGAAATGGGCATATTTTTGCAAAGTCGTGGAAGTTGCATCCTGAATCGCATCCAAATAATCATACCAAAGGGGATTCCAAAAAGTCGATGGTCACCTTGGTTGATGGAAAATAGGCAGAGATAGAGATTGGGTTGCACTGCAACTAATGCGGTAAGCAATAAAAGTGAGAAGATGAGCAAGCTCTTTCAAATCAAAATTCAAATAAAAGAGGAAATGTTAACTGCTCTTGTTGATTCTGGCCCACTGTCAAATTTGATTTCGTATGAAGTCGTAAGAATTCTTGGTTGTTTCTAACTTATGACCATTCACATCCACATGTCCATTGGGTTGGGTGAAGAAAGGTTGCAAGAAATGTAAGGTTAATTTTTCTATTAATTCCTATTATATTGACGTGTTTGAAGCAGATTTGATTCTGCTTGATGCATTTGATGTTGTGTTTGGGAGTCCTTACTTGTATCTCAAGTATGCTGTCTTCATGAGAAGGGCAAACAAATGCAGGTGGATTAAGGGGTCAGCTATATTGTTCAGGCACACCAAAGTAGAACTTGGCTTGCCATAGTAAGGGCTAACCAGAAAAAACGTCTCGTTCAAGCAATTTTTTTTTTTTTTTTTTACTTCTTTTGAAGGATAAGAAAGAGGACGGGCTAAAGATTTCAGAGGTTAAGGGTGCTAATAGTGGGTTGAAAGATTTTGATGTGTCATTGAAGCCTTTTTAGTAAGTGTTTCAAGCTCCCAAAGGTCTGCCATCAAAGAGGCAAGTCGGGCATGCGATTTATTTGCTACTTGAATTTCCTATAGCATACATTGGCTTATATAGGCGATCTCTTTTGAAGAGTAATGAAGTGAAGAAACAACTTGAATAGTTGTTGGAGCAAGGGTCATATGCCCAAATATTTCACCACGTGGATCATCTATTGTCATGATACGAAGGAATCCGATTCTTGGAGAATGTGCATTGAACAAAGAGTGTTGAACAAGATCACTATGAAGAACTTGTATCCACTCTGTGCATTGATTATAGAGTGTTGAACAAGGTCACTAACAAGAAAATGTATCACTCTTGTGGATTGATGACTTATTATACCAATCATTTTACGGTGTTGGATATGAAATCAGTGTACCATCAAGTTTGCATGGAGGATGTATGGAAGACAACTTTCAAAACAAAATAAGGTTTATATGAATGGTTGGTATTTCCGTTTGGCTTATGTAATGCACTTGCTGCCACAATTCGAGATTTGTGAATGATGTATTGGTGCCATTCATGGATACAAATCGCATAGTGTATCTAGGTGATATTTTGGTTTCAGTGTTCCGTGGGAAGAACATCTAACTCATTTAAAATAAGTCTTAAGTGTTGAAGGAAAAATAGTTTTGCAATACGAAGAAGTGTAAGTTTGCAAAACAATCACTAGCCTATTTAGGACATGTGGTTGGAGGAGAATCAAGAGTTGATCTAACAAAGTTGAGGCTATTATCAATTGGCCCACAACTAAGAGTGCTATGGAGCTTTGTAGGGGAATTTAAGATACAAGGAAATTACGAGGAAATTCCTTCCACCACTCTACACAATAGTGACACCCTAAGTCACAAGGTTCGGCGAACTTTTGGCTTCAAGTTCGAAATTCGCCGAACTTCTGACACGGGAATAAATTCGCCCAAATTCGTCCAAATTCGCCTTGAAAATCGCGACGGAATTGGTGGGAAAAAACGCGGGTAAAATTAGCGGGAAAGGGGGCAAAACGTCCTATTAAAACCCTACTTCGAGTTTGCAGAACACGCATTCTTCTGCTGTAGATTTCTAGAGTTCGCGAGGGCATAGGCATCGAAAATCTGCGTGAGAGGAAACAAAGCTCCTGCCATAGTCGTGAGGAGAGAGAAACAAATCTGTGTGAGTCTAAGGAAAGAGCTGCATGAGCCTGTGGAGAGCTGTTGCGGCTGCCATAAACGTGTCAGTGTGGAGAGCTGTTGCTGCTGCATCGACCAACATCCACCATCAAACCAGCATCTGCATCATATTTGGAGCTGCTGCATCGACCAACATATTTGGAGTCATCGCCATCGACCAAAGATCGACGGAGAGCACCAGGTAGGGTTCTTTTAAAGTTTCAATGTTTTAATTTTTATTGTGTTTTTTTTATTATATGCTTTTTGTTTTCATTTATGTAAGTTTAGATTTTTTTATTACGATTTGTTTTAATTGTTTTTAAAACTATGTTTTTATATTTACTTCACTACGTGTAATATCATATTACACGTAGTGAAGTAAATATGTAGTTAAAAGTTTTTATTAATTTTTTGTTTTATTAGATTTATTAATATTTTTAAATGTTTTTTTGCTTTATTAGATTTATTAATATTTTTAAATGTTTTTTGTTTAAATATAAACTATTATTATATAATAATTTTGGTAGTTTTGTTTTTTTACTATGTTAAATTTATTAAAATTTGAAATGTCTTTTTTAAATATAAACTATTATTATATTTCTAATAAATTTTAATGATTTTTATTTTTAAGATTTTTTGTTAAATATAATTTTTTACGTTTTTTAAATTTTAAATATAAATTATTAAATATTAATTATATTGTTTTTTGTATAGATATTTGAAATTGATTTTAAGTTTTTTTATTTTAATTATTTTCATTAAATGTTAAGTGTTTAGGATTTTAATGTTTACTTTGTTATTTTTTACTTGCTTATTTATATTTATATTGGTTAATTTTTATTTTTCATGTATGAAAAGTTTATTTTTTATTTTAATAATTTCTTTTATTAAAAAAATATTTTTATTGTTACTTTTTTATAATTATTGAAGACATGTATATATATATATATTTGTTTGTTTATTTTTATATTAATATTTATTTATTTTTGTTTTTCATATATGCAATAGTTTTAAAAAAATAAAATAATTTCTTTTATAAAAATATATTTATTTTTATTGTTTACTTTTTGATAATTGTGAAGCATATAGATATTTGTTTATTTTTATTTTCATGTATAAATAGTTTATTTTTAATATTTTATAATTTCCTTTATAAAAGCATTTTTATTTTTATTATTTTTTTATAATTGTGAAGCATATATATTTGAATTTTGAGCATGTTTTAAAAATATATATTACTTTTGCAGGTGATTTCATGGCTCCTCAAAAGTCGAAAGTTGAGGGATGGAAGCATGTGACACGCACAGGGACTGGGAATGAAATCAAATGTAATTTATGTAGCAAAGTTTTTACCGGCAGTATAACAGGGCAAGTGGACCACCTACTTGGAAGAGCGGGTGGACCTGGTGGCGGTGTTAAAGCTTGTCCAAATGTCACGCCAGAGATCATAGCAAGATTGGAGAGAGAGGAACAACAATCACTTGTTGGAAAACATATAGCAATACAAAAGAAGCAGAGAATTGAAGAAGCTATTTCCAGGAACACATCAAAAGGCTTTTCCTCAAGCATGTCATCATCATGTATGCAATCAAACACATGTGGTAGTGGAACACTTCTTGGCATGTGGAAGCCATACAAAAACAAGATGTAGATGATGCATTAGCAGATTTGTTTTATTCAAGTGCCATTCCATTTAATGTGGCAAGGAGTCCTTTTTTAAAAATGCAATAAAAAAAATATCTGAATTTGGCAAAGGATATACTCCACCTAGTTCGGAGAGGCTTAGAACTACTCTTTTGGAAAGGTCAAAAGAGAGGGTGACTGGAAATATGGTAGGCATCAAGGCCTCTTGGAGTGTAATAGGTTGCAGTATATTGAGTGATGGTTGGTCTGATATGTGTCAAAGACCCTTAATTAATGTCTTGGTGTATTGCCCTCAAGGAATATCTTTTCGAAAGTGGTTGACACCATGAACCACAAGAAGACTTCAGAGTTTATTTTCAAAATCTTGGATGAAGCAATTCAGAAGTGGGTGAGGAAAATGTAGTTCAGATTGTCACTGATAATGCCACTAATTGTGTAGGCGCTGGAAAAATGATAATGGACAAGTATCCTCTAATCTATTGGAGCCCTTGTGCAGCTCATTGCTTGAATTTGCTACTTCAGGACTTGGCCAAATTTCCATGGGTTCATGAAGCAATTCAAAGGGGAGGACAATTGCAAACTTCATAAGGAACCACCGCCTTACATTGAGCATTTATAGACAACATGCATCTAAGGAGTTATTGAGGCCTTGTGAAACAAGGTTTGCCTCTTTTTATATCACTTTAAAAAGAGTAGTTGAAGAGAAAGCTGCAATAAGGTCAGTGATTTGTTGCAATGAGTGGGAAAGATCTACCCTTTCAACAAGCTCTAAGGGAAAGCATGCAGAACAAATTATTCTAAACAGCAATTTTTGGGAAAGTGCAAACAAAGTTCTAAAAGTTTGTGAACCTATTGTGGATGTGCTTCGCATGGTTGATGGTGACACTCCTTGTCTTGGCATGGTTTATGAGGCTATGGACCATTGTAAGGAAACCATTCAGAAGGCATTCAATGATGTGGAGGCAGATTACAAAGAAATATGGGATGTCATTGATGTAAGATGGAAAATGATGCACACACCCTTACATTCAGCAGCTTGTTATCTGGAGCCTAGGCTCTTTCATATAGATAGGGAGAGTGATTCTGAAGTCATGGGTGGGCTTTATGAAGCCATTGACAAACTTGTTCCAGATCCTGAACTTGCAAGGATAATTAGGCACCAAACAAGGGCATTTAGGAGAAGGGGTATTTTCAACACGAGGAGCCAAGGATGATAGGCCACTTCTTGAGGGATACAAATGGTGGAAATATTATGGATCAAGTGCAAAAGAACTACAACGCTTTGCTCTTCGAATTTTGAGTCAAGGAGCAAGTGCATCAACATGTGAAAGGAATTGGAGTTGTTTTGATCACATCCAATCTAAGAAAAGAAACAAGTTATTGTCGGGAAAGTTAGGAGATCTTGTTTATGTTCGTAGCAATTTACGGATGTGCATGAAAAATATGGAAAAAGAATCTTCTTCACAATCCCAACCTGTTGCAGAAGACTTGGAGGATGCAAATGATCTTGACTTCCTTTGTGATGAATCTAGTGATGATGATGATGTTGATGAGCCAAGTGCTCTTGATGATATGGAACTTTTTGATGTAGCAAGTAGCCTATAAGGCTATAGAGTATGTTCGCTCTTTTATGATATGGAACTTTTTTATGTAAGCAGCCTATAAGGCTATAGAGTAGTTTGCTCTTTGATGATATGGAACTTTTTGATGTAAGCAACGTATAAGGCTATAGAGTATGTTCGCTATTTGATGATATGGAACATTTTGATGTAACAAATAGCCTCTAAGGCTATGACATGGTTAGTATGAAGTCTAAAAACTTAATATTACATGTTTAAGATTGTGGTTTGACATAATTTCATATGTTTTTATGTTTTTCTATTTTTCGAACTTAAAGCCAAATTTTTTTCGAACTTTTGCCATTGGTCGAACTTGAACCGAATTTTATCCTTGTCGAACTTGAATGCGAACTCGAACCTGGTGACTTAGGTGACACCTTTGCATGCCATTGCAAAAAAGTGGTAAGTGATTTTGTTGGGGTAAGGAGCATACTAGTGTTTTTGATTCTTTGGAGTACAAAATCAGCCATCCACCTGTACTTGCTCTGCCTAATTTGCTGTAAAGTTTAGATGCAAGTGAATATGTAATGGGGTAGCTTGATTCCCAAGAGGTAAGCCAGTTTGTTATCATTCTAAAGTATAGTTTATGACAAGGAAATGTGTGTACTTGTACAAGCCATTAAGAAATGAAAACATTGTTTGTTGGGCAAGGAAACAATTGTTCGTACTGATCATAAACCTCTTCAATATTTGCAAGTACAAAATATTACGCAACAAGCAAGACACTACAAGTGGATGGGATTTGTTCAACAATTCCATTTGGTGATGCAATAAAAGAAGGAAGCACAAATGCGGTGGTGGATATGCTATCTAGGCCACCAAATGCAAAGGAAATTTCAGTATTGGCAACAGTCTCATAGCTTGAGCCTTTCTCAAAGGAGGATTATGAGAAAGTATATATTCAAGATGTAGATTTTGGGACGTCATGTCATAATTTGAAGATAGAGAGAAGGGCCAAAAACTGTTTTATGCCTCAAAGGTGGGCTACTCTACAAGTTGGATAAACCATGTGCCAAACTAGGAAAGACTTATGCTCACGAGGAAGCAAATACATCCAAATTTTCAGGTCATTTTGGATAACCATGACTCATTTGTAATAGTATGTACATTTGTCTAAAATGCAAGAAGAGGTTTCAAGATTCATTAGAAGATGTAAATTGTGTGTCATAGGCAAGCGTAAAGTTAGGAAATAAGGGTTCTACATGCGTTGACCTCTGCCGATTAGGCAATGAGAGAGCATCTCTATGGGTTTTGTGGGAGGTTTGCCTATTTCAAAACATGGAAATGACTACTTGTATGTTGTAGATGTATTTAGCAGTGTGTGCACTTAATTCAATGTAAGAAGACAATAAAAGGGCATGAAACAAGTGGGTAGAGACATGGCAGTCTCATCCTGCTATTTGGGGTAGTTTTGTGCACTTCAAATGTAACGATAGGGTAATTTTGGAAAGAATGAATTTTAATCCTCCTTGACATGAAAGGACACTCTTTACATATGATATTTGTAAGAAACACAGGCCCATGGAGGCAAAAGAGTGTGAGAGGAAAAGTTAGGAGTTTAGTTGGTTGTAGGGCCAGAACTATTTTTGTGCAGAGAGAATTACAGTTAGCGTAATTGTAGGAAGATTTTTTGTATATGCTTTATCAAAAACTTTTTGTAACCAAAGGAAAGAGCGGAAACTAAGAAATTTCCACTTCCAGCTGGTTTTCCCCACATTGGAGTTTCCAGATTAAAGCTTTTAGTGCCATATTTATTGTGGCTGTTTTTCTTTGTGTTTCATATTGTTTCCATCTTGTTTATGCAACTGCAGCATTTGTTTTCATTCCAGCAACTTGAAGAACACTAATTCCAGCACTCTTTACATTCAATTTTTTTATCAACATGAAGTTCAATTCAACTAGGATGGCAATAACATTTGTGAATTAATAACAAGCATTTCATCTTGAGAGATTGCAGAGCAAAGTGAGGGTTGTTTGGCTAAGGTTGTCAAAAACTGGTTTGGGAGGGATGGACACCTACATGAACCAAGTATTTATTTCAAGGACAGTAATTGGCTTCTCTATGTGTCTAATTGGCAGCATCCTTCTTGACTGAGAAAATGCTTGGTGTAATTATCCAAGATTCAACACAGAGTCTTACCTGTGCCCTTTTTCATGGTTTTGATTTTTATTTAGGGATTGAGTTAATATCCCATTGGCCAATTCATTTGCAAGGGCATTGGTGAAGGAAGACCCTTGTGGATTTTCTTCAGTTCATTTGGATGACTAACATAATATGTTTTGTAAATAGTGTGATGTACTTCCCCTTCTAGTTGAGTTGGTGCAGTTTGGGAGCTTTGGCATTCCTCTTTTCAAAAAGGCCTTTTCCATCATACAGGACTTGCAAATAGTATTATATTTCTAGCCTGGATCCACTGCCAAGAATTTTCTAGCCTTTTGCACTACCAAAAGATATGTGCCACTGTATTGTCTTGCTGACATGTCACTCAAGCAGCACCCCGTTTATGTCGTCTAAATTGCTAAGCTCTAATGAAGAACTAAGTGGTCCAATGTTTTTTTAATCGATTCTAAGGTCCTTTACCCCAGCACTTTCTAATGTAATTGGATGTATTCTCGAGTCTCATTGACCTACTTTTGGTCATGTATGGATATTAATATAATTTCCTTTTTTCTTTCTTGAAGCAATTGTGGACCTACATGTACTATGTCAATTGTCATCTATTCAGCCGTCATTCCTCAGGGTCTTTGTTCCCACTTATTCACTGGGAAGGAAGTATGAAATAGGAAAGTATTAGATATTTTTGGAGCTGGTTGAATATATCCTTCGCATAGAATGTATGCTCTTTTTTCTTTAAATATGAAACTGATTCAGGCACTATAAAGTGATGTTTTTTTCATCGAGTCAGGGTACAAATCTTTGCCACATTTACTATGAACTGGTTTGAAACATTTTGCAAATAAAATCTTAAGGAAATAATATGCTAGGGACATATTGTAGCTCAAGTGAAGAGAATTAAAATGCCCATTTGAGCATAATTAATCTGCTTATTGTCTCCTTTTAGAGTATGAATCCTTTCCTTTTTGCTGCTGTTTCCTGATACATTGCACTTTGAAATTTTAGATTGCTCAAGGCCTTTTAAATTTTTCTAGTGCATTCCTTTTCAACTATCAAATTCAATATAGAAGGGTGGTTTGTTGAGGGACTGATAGTGCATGCTTGCATGCTTGGTAACTTCTATCATGCTGGGTTTCCTTTCTGGTTCTTTCAATCACTGGATTTGAACTCAGAATATTTCTGATTCCTTATATAATTTTGCATTCATTTCCGTGCTTCTGATCTGTGGGTTTTAATGCTTTGCATCTGTCAGGTGATGCTGGATACAGTGGGCCCAGAGTTGCAAGTTTTCAATAAGAATGAGACACCTATTGAGCTGGAGGCTGATGCTTTTGTGACATTGACTCCAGATTCTAGCAAAGAAGCTTCATCCCAACTTCTACCGATAAATTTTGGAGGACTTGCCCAAGTATGTATTTTTAATTCTTTGTACTACTCTTTTACACCTTTTTTCACTCCAAAATTAATGATTACATTGTAATCCACATCAATATGATTTTTTAACTGTGTTTTTATTATGGTAATCAAAATAATAAAGACTAGTTTGTTAGGTCAATATTTAGGACAAAGTACGAAGTCGATGAAAACATTGACGGGTAAAAGGAAAGACTTGTAGCAAACGAATACACACAAAAAGAAGGCATCAACTATGAGGACACTTTTTCTCCATAGCTAGGATAAATGCGATTAAAATAGTCTTTGCGATGGCTGCACAATTTGGTTGGAAAGTGCATCAGATGGACGCAAAAAGTGCCTTTGTGAATGGAGATCAGCTAGAGGAAGTCTACATGACCCAACTAGAGGGTTTAGTCACATTTGGTCAAGAACAAAAGATGTGTAGAGTTATCAAGTCTTTGTATGGTCTCAAGCAGACTCCTTGAGCATTGTACATCAAGATTGAATATCATCTTGTGCACCATGGATTCCAATAGAGTCCATATGATCCAAATCTCTACCTCAAAGAGCAAGGAGGAGGTTGTGATTGTCATTGTGTATTTCGATGATCTAGTCATCATTGGTAACATAGTGAAGATGATTGATTTCACAAAGAATGATCTTAAGCTTTTGTTTGACATTATAGATCTTGGGCTTTTGCACTATTGTCTTGGTTTGTAGGTATGACAAAAGGGACACCGCATCGTTGTGTCTCAAATGAAGTATGACAAGACTATGCTTGAGAAAGTCCTAATGATGATTGTAAGCCTATGTAACACCCATGGAGTCGAGACTTCAATCGTCTCATTCGACCCATCACCTCCGGTAAATTTTTATCATCAGCTGATCAAGAGTCTTGTTTACTTGACCCGCACTAGGCTAAATAATAGCTATGGTGTTAGTTATCTTACATGGTTTATGCAAGAACCGAAGGAAAGTCATTGGAAGGCAACAAAGAAAATATTGAGATATATTCGAGGTACTATGGAGCATGGTTCGCAAACAAGAAGAATGATCAATTCTTCTTGACAAGATACATGAGCAAAAATCATGCAGGTTCTATTGATAATAGGAAATCTACATCTATATTTGTTTTCTTTTTGGGATTTGGTCCTATCTCATACAGAGTAAGAAGCAAAATTTTGTTTCCGATCTTTCATAAGGTAGAATACCATGCAACAAGAGCTGTCGTGAAGTGATATGACTATGACACATACTGCAGTGTTTTGGAATGCGACAAACAATCGATGATCCTCTACTATGACAATCAGGATGTTCTACAACTTATTCGTAATCTAGTGTTCCATGAGTGCACAAAGCTCATTGAGGTTCAAATCCACTTCACACACTAACATGTTTAGAAATACAACATCTAGCTCCATTTTTACCCCACTCAAGATCAATGTTCAAATATCTTTATCAAATACTTGCACGTGAGAAGTTTGAGGCATTCTATAGTTGTCTCTCTTGCACTCTTGAGACCATGATGTATTAAGGGGGGAACGCGTTGGATATATTACTACATCATAGTTATTTCATCCATGCTAGTAAAATATATTATTTAGTTTGTTAGTGGGTTGTTGTCACCTGTAGACCAAACTTATTTAGTAGGCATATATAATAGCTTTGTTAATATCAAGCTATTGTTATATGTAACAAGATTATAATAATCTTTGATTGAGAAAGAGAAAATATAATATTTCCGAGGCTATGTGCCCGTTCTTGTCCTTTGGCTTGGGCTTGATCCTTGCCTCTAGCACTACCTCTAACATCTCTCATCATTAGAGAAATATTTTCGATAAAATTGTGAGAACGTAAAAATATCGCATTTTGGATTAACTCATCTAATTCATCATAATGATAAAATACATATGCAAGAATTACAAAGTGCAAAACTCCTTATACATGTAACTCCGTGAAGTACAAGATATGTGATAGGACCACTTTAGGAAAATTAATGAAGGAATGTAAATATTATAGTCCAGCTCGTATATAGATAACTTTGTGAAGTACAAGATGCCTAATATGACCACTTTAGGAAAATTAATAAATGTGGAACTAGCCATTTCAATTGTTAACTCTGCAACCACTAAACTTTGGTTTTAAGAGAAATGATTACAAAGGGAAACACATTTCTAGGGCTTTCAAACAAGCAAGAGAGTGTCAAGAGAATAGATAGAGTAGGGACTCCAACTATAGGTCACGATGTGTTCCTTCTATACATCAAAAGAGTCTCCAAAATCCTAAGGAGGCACAACATCAACACTAATTTTCTTCCAAAGAACAAATTGAGGAAGGTATTAAGATCGGCAAAGGATCAATTGAAACCAAGTTTGAAAAGCGGTGTTTACAAAATTGAATGTTCTTGTGGGGTCCCTTACGATGTGTTCCTTCTAGAATCTATACATCAAAAGAGTCTCCACAATCCTAAGGAGGCACAACATCAACACTAATTTTCTTCCAAAGAACAAATTGAGGAAGGTATTACGATCGACAAAGGATCAATTGAAACCAAGTTTGAAAAGCGGTGTTTACAAAATTGAATGTTCTTGTGGGGTCCCTTACATTTGGAAACAAGACGGCCTATTTACACGAGGGTCAAAGAGCATGCTATAGACATTTGCTTAGAGAAGAAAGAAAAATTAGTGTTAGTGGAGTACTCCTTTCTAACGAAGCATGCAATTTTCTTTGAGGACATCAAGTCATAGTGGTAGAGAACCATTATTTCAAGTGTCAGTTGAGATGGTTAGAGATTGGTAATGTTCCGTGAAGTTGAATTGGGATGAGGGCTTAGGTTTGAGTTACTCGTGGAGACCTGTCATTAACAAATTGAGAAGGAACCCCACTTTAGGATAGGCACATTTAATGTTTTCATAATAGTGGTTACATTTTAATGATTATAACTAGTTGTGTATTTACTAATTTTCCTCAAATGGTTCTATTAGGCATCTTGTACTTCACAGAGTTATCTATATAAGGAGCCTTGGACCGTAATTCTTGTGTCTGTTTTCTATCTTCATGACGGATCATGAGTTAGTCTAAAACGTTGATATTTCTAAATCCATGTGTTTTTTTCCAAAGATTATTCTAATGTTATGGACTGCAAAAGCGTCAATTCGTTAACCTCACACTATTCTCACACTCAGCGCTTCCTTTTCTCTACATGGCATGGGAGGCTGGTAATCAACCCACAAGCTACATTAATTGCAATAACTGTGTATGGGTGGTTGCAAGATTTGGAATAAATCTGGTTAATCCATGAAATCATGATGTTTGACCAGTTCAAGCCAGTCAAGGTATGATTGGCTCCTAAATTGGCTGCAGCTCCCCAGCATATTAGCCTCTTTATAGACATGATTATAAGAGACATAATTCAAATGATTGGATGCTTGTGCGACCGCCTGTATCATTTGATGTTTATGCCAATTTTCTATACCTTTGTCGACGATTGCCCGTAAGATAGTTTCTTATAGTTTGGATGTTTGTATATTTAATGTAATTTTTAACAATTTTTTAATTTTTTTTTCCAAATTCAACTGAATCTTTTCAGAGATCCTGAGCTTGAAACCTTTTCCCACTTCCCATTCAAACCAGATTTATATACCTGGTAACTGTGGGATGTACATAATATGTACCGTCTTCCGTGATCAAATACTTGGATATCTAATAAATGAAGTTTTGTAGTGTTTGCCTCTACTTTATTATTCCTTGTTGCATGCCTTCCATCATCCTTCTGTCTCTGTATGTCAATTCTCAAGTATTTGCAAGTGTGTTGCAACATTTATTTTTTCTGCGAAATAATAAATAGTTCACTATTGGTCACATGCTTGCGTGTGAATCCATACCACTCAAAAAATATGATCTATTGATTTATGCTTTTGTCTATGTTGTTTCTCTATATTATCCTGTAGGCAGTGAAGCAAGGGGATACAATATTTGTTGGCCATTACCTTTTACTGGAAGTGAGACTACCTCTGTGTGGCTTGAGGTAAAATTCTACTTATGCTGATGGTATTTGTAATTGGTTTTAAGAACATTTTCTTTGATGCAGTGAGTTTTCAAATTGAGTATGTTTCTAATGTACTTGCCTGCAGGTTTCAGAAATCCAAGGTAAAGATGTGGTTTGTCTTGTGAAAAATAGTGCTACACTTACTGGTTCCTTGTTCACAATGCACGCCCCAAGTCCATATTGATCTACCTACATTAAGTGATGCAGACAAGCATGTAAGGTTCTTTCAGCCTTGTTACTAATTAATACACATTAGAAGTTTTTGCAAGGTGGATTTTTGTGCTTACATTTTCTTCCTAATTTTAATTTGAGAGACCTTAAGTGTTAAAATACAAAATCATACGATTTATATGGAAAACCTAAGCTAACATCGATTGGCACCGAATCAAGTTCCACTACTTTATTTTCATTAAGCTTTGAATTTCTGATATATATGTATATATGTGTGTGTGTGTGTGTGTGTGTGTGTGTGTGTGTGTATTTGTCAAACCAAAAACAAAATCGTGTTTTTTCAGCCATATGTATAAAATGCTCGATTTTTGGAGTGGGTCAACATTTATCTTCTCATAGGCTTTAACTTTAATTAACACTAAAGCAAAAATTCTATACGGAGGAGGTTCTATATGATTTGGAATATTTACTTGAAACGAATTCTATATGCCATCTTTTTCTTTTTTCTGCAATTTTTTTTTCATGATGGGATTTTACATTTATTTGAACATCCAGTATTTGTTTTTTATGAACACAGTGATTATGATACATGTATCATTATATGCCTTGTTATCAGTATTAAAGAGTTTTCAGGTATTCTAATTGGACATTACCCATGGACATTTTTTTATAGTATAATAGCAATGATTATCACTGATCGTGAAATAATATGGGTGGGTTGGAAGAATTACTGGTCAGGTTGTCGACTATACATAGCATGGATCTTTAATTGATTTTATTACCCCGATAGGGTTCTTCTTAATGGTATTGTCTTTTGGCAGTTTTTTTTTAAGCAAATGTTTAATTGACACATATGTGGTACTACTATTTTCCAGTTGTACTTTTTCCCTGTTACATTCACTTTCAAAGAAAAGTTTTTTTTTCCAGTTATACTTTTTCCTATTACAGTCACTTTCTGAGCAAAGTTTAATCATTATAAAATTTTTCTAACAAAGTTTAATTATTGTGAACATTATCAATATAATTTTTTAAAACGTTAGATATGGTAAATAAAGAGAGTTATAAGAACTGTAGAGTGAGAGAAGCTTATTACTAGATACCTAAGCATACTCGAGCAAATGGGTTGAACATTTCTTTCCTCACACAAATATGCAATTCAATGTTTTCATAAATATTAGTAATGTAGAACACTTTTTTTTTGGTTTTGGCATGATATTTTACATTGTGACTAACTGTTGATTGTTGGTTTAAGTTGGGCCATTTTTGGTTTCCATTCTAGATCAGAAATTAGATGTGTGAGAATTGAATTTGTCTTATATTTTTGTTTCTTCAGTCTTATATCATTCCACAGGAAATGTGTGGGGCGTTCCCATTAAATATTTTCTTCAATCCCAGTGGCCATTCTTGGCCAAAAGTGGGTCTTAATCTTTGTTCTAAAAATCGCGATTAATCGGACAATAATCGTGATTTATCTTTTTGAACATGCAAAACGATTAATCTTTCAATAAATCGCGTTTTTATTAGTGCCGATAAATCGGCGATTTCCAGTGATAAATGCCCTAACAAATCGTGGAAAATCGTTTAGTTTAGGTATATATGCAAAAAACGCCCAAATCTGACTCATTTTTTCCTGCGTGGCTCGTTTTTCCTCCTGCGACTTATATTTTCTCTTGTGTGGCTCGTTTCTCCTCCTGCGACTCGTTTCTTGCCATTCCAAGGTGGTTTCAATAAATCCTAACTCGTTTCAATAAATCCTAACTCGCAAAAGAAAAAATCCTTGCCCTCGCGATTTCGATTCTTTTATTTACAGTCATTCCCGTGATTTCTCAGTCCAATTTGTAAATTTTAAACTTTACTTGTAACTTGTATTTAATTTTTTAATGTATAAGTAGAATTTAATTGTAACTTTGTAACTAAAATTCTGACTTGTAATATTAACTTACAATGAATTTTCTAATATTAACTCTATGTAGTTAATTGTATAATGTAATGTCCCCTCTTTCCGCATAAGCTTGGACGAAGACCTTTGGCCCTTTTTGTCTACCCGACGGCCAAGGGGGAGTTTCTAGGGTGACGAAGCTTTATTATTTTATTATATTGTGCTATTGTTTTAAAAAAATAATAATATTATGAAAAACACATAATAAATGATAAAGTTTAATAATAAATCAAAATGTCAAATTAAAAGTAATTGTATTAGAAAGGGGAAAGTGCGACTTGCATTGGGAGTCATTTTTGGGAAATTGTGCCACTTAAGCCCAAAAAAGGAAAATGCGACCAGCATAGGGGAGTGAAATAATTTGATTGGCCGACTTGGAGGTGGTAGTTGGGCTGATTTCCCTTTAAATAAACAGGTCGACTTGCATGAGGGTATTCAGATTTTCATTATCATCTTTGCATTGCTTAAGAGCTCGAGCTTTTACCAGAAATTCCAAGGACGAAAACCCTTGTGAGCATTTTCCAGATCTGCATTAGGGAAATTGATATAAAATACATAAATCTGTATTTGTTGTTTGTTTGATATATAAACTTATCAAGTGTAAGAAGGATCCATCTAGGGATCTTTCAGTGGTATTAGAGCATCAATCCTCCCACCTGGAGGGTTTGTTTTGGGTTGTTTATGCGCAGCCTACGAAATTGGGCCACACCGATATTATACAAGGAGTCAGGCACGTAGTCGAACAAATCAAAACCAAGGTAGTCCGGAATCATGGATAGAGGAGCACACACTCCTCCACGGCATGAGCGATTCGACCCGGATGTTCTTTTCAAACAGAGAATGATCGATTCCCATCAGAAATGATTTAGACCATGAGACGGTGATGGAGAATTTGACTATGGATAGGGCAAGAAATCGGCATGATAGAAGGGAAAGATCTCGCATCCATAGCTAAGCAGCCCACGAAGGCACAAATAGGGTACCTACAGAAGTGGGTAGCGTAAGAGGTTCCCCTCCACGAGATAGGAGATATATAGAGGAAAGGAGACCCACGAGGACTGCGGATCGACTTATACAGCCTAGATTCCTACCAAGGGAGGAGCCGCCATTAGTTGAGGACCCACTTGAAGACATAGCCTTTCAGGATAATGTAATGGTAGCTCATGATGAGTGGAGAGCATTACCGGAAGAGGTACGAAACGCCTTTCCCCTCCACCAGTATTGTATGCAGAAAAGGGAAAGCTTGAGAGCCAGGCAAACACAGAGGCCTAGGACCCAACAAAACAAAGAATTGAAGCAGGTTACCAATAAGGTGACCCTTTCCACCTTCGATGGCAGTGGAAAGATTAGTGCCAGGGCATGGATTCACAAGCTTGATACATACCTCACTCTCAAACCTATGCAGGAACAGGAAGCTATTCAGTTTGCTACTCTACACTTGGAGGGAGTGGCATATGATTGGTGGCACCATGGGCTTATTACACAGAGACATGACTTACTACGGTCATATAGGGAGTTTAGTGAGAAGTTGATTGCCAGATTTGACCGCAAAGATGTGGAACTATATTACAGGGATTTGGCACAGCTACGACAGAGTGGGCATGTTGATTCTTTCATCAACGAATTTCAGCGGATTGTAGTAATGGTTCCCGAGATGCCCGAGAGATGTGTGGTAATGCTTTTCATTGAGGGTCTGCATGACAGGTTAAGAGGGTTGGTCAAGGCCCTTAGGCCTACTACATTACATGATGCTATCCAGACAACATTAGATTTGGAGACCACTCCCACTTCTTACCAGCCTAGTAAGAAGCCCTTCACAAGCTCCAAGCCGATTTAGCGTTCCACTACTCAGCAGAAGAGTGTTCCCCCTCCTAGGATGGATCAGGAGACTCGGAATGAGTTGAGAAGGAAGAAACTTTGTTTCCATTGCAAAGATCACTGGCAGCCTGGACACAACTGCCTTGGGAAAGGCAAGGTGCATCTTATTGAAGTTATCTCAGATGTAGAGGCGATTCTTCACAGAGATATAGATATAGAGGACAGTGATCATGGTGCACATGAGGAGCAAGGTAGAGCTAGGAGATGGATCAGGCTCAGGTACTATTGCTTCGCTTTCTGGAGTCCCTAGGTATCATCCCTTTCGTGTGAAAGGAGTGCTTAAGGGCCAGCGAGTTTACTTTATTGATAGTGGTGCTAAAGACAATTTCCTTGATGAAGGATTTATGATGAAGCGGGGATTACAGTTGAAGAATTTGAGGGGTTCAGTGTACGAGTGGCAGATGGCTTTGCTCTAAGCTGCACTAGACGAATCCCACAGCTTAGTATCCAGCTAGGAGACTACACATTGACAGATGATTTTTACATAGTTGGACTTGGAGAGATAGATGCAGTTTTGGGAATTCAGTGGCTTCAGTCTCTGGGGAGGTATGTGCAGGATTTAAGACGTATGGAGATAGAGTTTATGTCAGAGGGGAAGAAGGTTGTGCTACGAGCTCTTTCGGATGGTGGGCCTAGAGTTGTTTCAGCACATAGGATGGAGTCTATTATCAGTCATGGAGAGGTTGCATGGGCAGCCCAATGTTTCATTTCATCCAAATCTTCTCCAGATGGTGGACAGCAACAGTTGCATACAGATATTCAGACCATAATAGATAGGCACGGGCAGGTTTTTGGTGATATTCCTCCAGGAAGACCACCAGACAGAGGGTTTGAGCATGTCATAGAGTTGGAGGAGGGTGCCAAGCCAGTGATCACTACACCCTATCGTCATCCTAAGAAATTTAAGGATGAGATAGAGAGGACCATCAGGGAGCTTCTTGATATGGGGCATATCCGTCCTAGTTCTAGCCCATTTGCTTCTTCGGTGGTGTTGGTGAAGAAGGACGGGATGATGAGAATGTGTATCGACTACCGGGCCCTCAACAAGAAGACAATCAAAAACAGGTATCCCATCCCTCGTATTGATGAGCTTTTGGATGAATTGCATGGGGCCATTTACTTTTCGAAGATTGATCTTCGATCAGGATACCATCAGATTCGGGTTCGAGAGGACATCCTCAAGACAACATTCAGATGACACTACGGGCATTATGAGTTCTTGGTGATGCCATTTGGTCTCACTAATACACCTGCCACTTTTTAGTCATGCATGAACCATCTCTTCAACAAGCAGTTGAGGAAGTTCGTGCTAGTTTTCTTTGATGATATCTTGATCTACAGCAGGGCATGGGAGGATCATTTGAGTCATTTAGACGAGGTACTTGGCATTATGGAGATTCAGTCTCTATTTGCTAAGATGTCCAAATGCGAGTTTGGACTCACCGAGATCTCATGACTCGGGGCATGTCATGGGGCCAATGGGGTCAAGGTCCATCAGAGAAGATACAAAGCATGCAGATTGGCCTTCGCCTAGGAATATATCGAGTCAGGGGATTCCTAGGGCTATGTGGATATTACCGGAGATTTGTGAGGGGTTATTCAGATATTGCTGCACCATTGACAGATCTCACAAGGAAGGGGGCATTTAGATGGACAGATGAGGCACAGATAGTATTTGATGAGCTCAAGGTGGTGATGAGCACATGTCCAGTCCTTGCTCTCCCGGACTTCTCTAAGCCATTCATCTTAGAGTGTGATGCTTCGGGTTCAGGTATTGGTGCAGTTTTGATGCAGGACCGTCATCCCATTGCCTATGAGAGTAGGAAGTTGAGGGAGAACGAGAGGTTGTATTCCACCTATGACAAGGAGATGCTCGCCATCATGCATGCATTGGCAAAGTTCAGACAGTATTTGGTGGGAGGGAAGTTCGTAGTGAGGACCGACCATAACAGCTTGAGGTACTTCTTGGAGCAGAAGGAACTCAATGAGAGGCAGCAGAAATGGGTCAGCAGGATTCAGGCCTATGATTTTGACATCGAGTATGTCAAAGGGAAGAAGAATGTTGTGGCTGATGCACTATCGAGGAGGCCCCATATTGCTGTCCTATATTCTATGAGTGAGATTTCTGCAGATTGGAAGTCTCAATTGCTGGTCGAGTATTCGAAGAACACCTTAGCATGTGAGATCATGGACGGCAAAATTCAGGATGGGCGCTACCAGGTAATTTCTGATTTGATTTATTATAAGGGTAGAATTTATTTGGTACCTGAATCTAAGCTTAAGGGAAAGATTCTACATGCACTCCATGATGCACCATTAGCAGGACATCCAAGTTATTTCAAGACATACAGGCAGGTTAGAGAGAGATTCTCTTGGAAGGGTCTCAAGGAGGATGTTCTACAGTATATTCGAGAGTGTGTGACTTATTAGCAAAACAAGTCCGAGCATACTTTCCCTGCAGGCTTATTACAACCCTTACATATTCCAGAGCAGAGGTGGGAGAGTATATCTATGGATTTCATTACAGGACTACCAGTTGTGCAGGGCTATGATCGCATTTATGCGATAGTTGACAGGTTGACTAAGTATGGGCACTTCTTTGCCATCCCCACGAGTTTTAAGGCACCACAGGTGGCTGATTTATTCTTTAGGGAGGTATTCAGGTTACATGGGCTTCCGAAGAATATTGTCAGTGATAGGGACAGCAGGTTTATGAGCACATTTTGGCAGAACTCTTCAGGTTGGCAAGCACTGAGTTGACTCCGAGCACTAGCTATCATCCGTACAGACAGATGGGCAGACGAAGATTGTGAATAAGTGGATTGAGGGGTACCTGCGCAACTATGTTTCAGGGCAGCAGAGAGCATGGGTCAAGCAACTTTATTTGTGCGAGTATTGTTACAATACTACGTACCACATGTCCATTGGGATGACCCCTTTTCGAGCTTTGTACGGTTATGACGCGAGATCCTTCGTGGATATGGCGTTTGGAGATAGTAGAGCTCCTAAGGCTCGAGAGTGTTTACAGGACAGCCAGGATATCCTTAAAACCCTTAAGGACAATATGCAGCATGCCCAAAATCAGCAGAAGGTGTATGCAGACAGGCACATGATTGAGCGATCATTTGAGGTGGGGGATATGGTCTTTTTACGACTCCAGCCTTACAGACAGAGTACTCTTAAGAAGAGTGGAGCGGAGAAGCTTAAGCCTCGCTTCTATGGTCCATACAGGGTGGTGAGGAGAGTTGGACAGGTAGCTTATGAGTTGGAGTTACCTTCTGAAAGTAAGATACACAATGTTTTTCATGTATCTTGCTTAAAGAAGGCATTGGGGCAGCATGTGACCTCTTCAGTAGAGTTACCACCCTTGGATGATGAGGGAAGACTAGATTTGGTTCCTGAGGGACTTCTGGATTGGAGGGAGAGAAGATTGCGGAACAAGGTGATACGGGAGTACCTGGTTCGTTGGAAAGATTTACCCTTGGAGGATGCCACTTGGGAGGGTGAGTCTATTCTTCAGCACCCCGCGTTGCTACAGTTGCTTGTGGGCAAGCAACTCCGGGGAGGGAGGACTGTAATGTCCCCTCTTTCCGCATAAGCTTGGACGAAGACCTTTGGCCCTTTTTGTCTACCCGACGACCAAGGGGGAGTTTCTAGGGTGACGAAGCTTTATTATTTTATTATATTGTGCTATTGTTTTAAAAAAATAATAATATTATGAAAAGCACATATAATAAATGATAAAGTTTAATAATAAATTAAAATGTCAACATCAAAATACAATTAAAAGTAATTGTATTAGAAAGGGAAAGTGCGACTTGCTTTGGGAGTCATTTTTGGGAAATCGTGCCACTAAGCCCAAAAAGGAAAATGCGACCAGCATAGGGGAGTGAAATAATTTGATTGGCTGGGTTGGAGGTGGTAGTTGGGCTGATTTCCCTTTAAATAAACAAGTCGACTTGTATGGGAGTATCCAGATTTTTATTATCATCTTTTGCATTGTTAAGAGCTCTGAGCTTTTATCAGAAATTCCAAGGACGAAAACCCTTGTGAATTTATCTCTTGCGGACGAAAACCCCAGGGGATTGAGAGGGGATTTCACTCAGAAATTCCCAGCGTTATTCATCAGATTTCCAGGTTCAGTTCAGCCGTGTTTGTGAAGAGATTTGAAGGTGTTTTTCAGTGATTTTCAACCAGCAGTTGGGTCGGCCTGTTGTAAGCAGTTTGGCAGCAATTCTAGAGGTATTTTCATCTAAAAATATTTGTCAAATGTTTGCCATAATACTGTAAACTGATCGCTGTACTTTCTATCATCTTCTGAAGTGTATTTTTGAAGATTTCCAATCTGAATAATAACAGACTTCAGATCTGTTTTTCTGGGCTATTTTGGACTGTAATAAGTTCAGTTTTCTGTGTAATTCAGCCTCCAAATATCTGAGCAGTCATTAGAAATCAAAAGTACTTTTATTTGGTGTGATTTACATTGACATCTCTATTAAACCCTAGTCGCATTTTCCAGATCTGCATTAGGGAAATTGATATAAAATACATAAATCTGTATTTGCTGTTTGTTTGATATATAAACTCATTGGAGTGTAAGGAGGATCCATCTAGGGATCTTTCATATAACTTGTAATATTAATTTAGTTGTATAGTATTTAATAGATTAATATTGTAACTTGTAATATTAATTTAATATTAAGTGACTCTATTAAATACTTAGTTGTTAAATTCTAACTTGTAATAGTGACTTTATGTATTTAATTGTAACTCGTAAGTATTTTTATAGATTAAAAAAATTCATAGAGTCACTTCTCGCATCATTTAACATTGTTTTTACATTTAATTTAAGTTTATTTTATGAATTTAAATGTTTTTAAAAGTAGCGATAAAGTTGCCGATTAATGCTGATAAATTGCCGATTCCCGATTTCTGAGTCAAAATTTGGCCTGCCGATTAATCGCCGATAACGATTTTTTGAACTATGGTCTTAATATATAAATCGGAGCTAAATTAATTCCTCACACCTCCTTTTGATTTCTTATTGAAATAATTTTGAAGGCTACTATTTTACACAGCCACACTAGCACTGAAGAGTATGTGGACTCTTTTTCAATTCAAATATTTTCTTAAAAAATTAACTGAAATTATCATTTTAAGGTGAAGTGTGTCAATCCATTAATGCTCACTTATCAGCAATAGAAAGGTGGTTTAGTTGCTGAAGTCTCCCAATTCTTTAGGTTTTGAGCAAAAGGGCATGCCTGATTTCCAATAATTTTTCACTGAACTTAATTCTAAATTGGGTGATTTACATACTAGCATTTCTAAAGATATCTATAGTTTTAATCTGATTTATGTATTTATGTAAACCATAGATGTATGCAGAGGCTGCTCTGGTTGCAGTGTACAAGGCTGTTGGAGTAGGTATATACTGCATGTTTTAATTTTTTAATGTAAACTTTATTTACAAAGCCTAATTTATGACATACAGTGATTTTGGTATGACATGATTTTAGCCGCAAACACTTTTATCTCCTTAGAAATATTTTTCTTTATTAAGATAAAGACGTGTAGAGTATTTCACACATAAATGGGATTCTGGACAAAGAAAACAGAGGATTTCAGTAGTTCTTACTTTTATATTACTTAATGAATGATGATCTTAGCAATTCTAAGAAAGAGAGAGTTATTAATAGGATGGTCTCAGAATTAGGTATGGCCGAATATAAATGATATGTTTTGTGTTCTACGATTTGATGGTATGATAGAAATTGTAAGAAGGATTCGAGATATATTGGATGTGGGATATTTAGGTTATATTTCCACTTTTTTCTTTCTCTGACTCCTCTGTTTAAAAATTAGTTAGATTTAGTTTACAAAAATATATTATTTAATTAATTTGTTTGAGAAAACCATCAATTTGATACAGATGTAGGTAGTGTAAGTCCTACTTTTTTAATAATTTTGGTGATTATATTTTTATCATACATTTTATATTGAAAAAAATACTTAGTAAAAAATAAAGCATAATAAAAGAAATTAATTATCAACTCATACTCTATCAGGGTTCATTGCACCAACTTTTTCAAAGACACCTCGATAAGGAATAAAAGTAGCATCATATTTATAAAATATACATCTTTTACTACTACAAATCATTTCCTGCAAGTATATAGTATATAGTTATAATTATGTAATTAATATTTCTTACATAAACTTATGTTAGTACTTTGGAATATATTTATATTTTCATTATTTCCATAAGAGTATAAAATAAGAATAAATTTGTAATTAATATTTTATAAATTAACTAATACTAATACTTTCAGTATATTTATTTTAATATGTTAGACAATAACTAATACTATGCTCTTTCTTATAAAAGAAATATGGATAATATTAATTATCATTATAGTTTTCAAAAGTCGTGTAGTTAACAAAAACAATTATTGAATTCGTGAAATAGTTAAATCTGCTAAACAAAAACAGGTACTCAATTGTTGTACTTCATACGGTGACACAAACCGTGTTTTTTTGGGGGTGAAGATGGTTTTATTTGTAAATTCTTTGCAACAAACGTCATGCAGTTGGTTAATATTAATTAATTATAATTTATCTTGTGACATATATTTTCTTCAATAACTTTCTGAGCATAGTATTAGTTATTGTCTAATATATTCAAATAAATATACTGAAAGTATTAGTATTAGTTAATTTATAAAATATTATTTACAAATTTATTCTTATTTTATACTCTTATGGAAATAATGACAATATAAATATATTTCAAAGTACTAACATACGTTAATGTAAGAAATATTAATAACATGATTATAGTTATAATATATAATTACAGCAAATGATTTGTAAAAGTAGTAAAATGTGTATAATTTATAAATATGATGCTACTTTTATTCTCTATCGTGGTGTCTTTGCAACAATTGGTGCAACTTTGTGCAAATGATTGGTCTAAGCATGATGAGCTAATTGGCATCATCATATATTCCATGATGAAACAAGCATTAGTAAAGCAACAATTACTCTAAAATAGTGATATTTACTAGGCATGAGTCAATGAATTTTGAATTTTTGAGTTATGAAGGTAGTCAACACCATGACTGTTGTGTTTAACTGTCACACCTGCCCAATTTACGGTTTTACAAGCTCTACAACATTGAGCCTATTGCCATGTCTGTTGATAGTAGGGCCTTTTGGCATATAATGACTATGATGGTACATGAAGACATTCCTCCCTTCTTTTCTGTTGTGTTTTTATGATGTGACGACTGTTTATAGTGATACTACACTGCCACAGAATATCAATTACAGAATAGTAAATTCATACCACATTACAACATAGAAGAATATGAGAGTAGTCGATGCTTTATTCATAGGTAGTGCTCAATACAAGTTGTTTGGTACAGGGAGGACCTGGTACTCAGAACGCTTCCCCAAGGTGCATCATTTGATTTACGTAACAAGAAGACCCAATGGGTTGTCAGTTAACACAACCGTCAACAACCGAACATACTAACGAGATTCATTACAAAACTACCCAAGGCCGACAATACAGTCATTAACCACACAACATGTTGGCTACTAAAAGATGTAGTTACATTGATAATCATGAGAATACTGATGTGATGGTCTACAATGACTGTTGTGATTACCCTCAGAATAGTTTTTGTTTGTGTATGGTCCTGTTCTGTTTTACAATTTATACCTACATTTCTTGTGTTGTCGCTTCATTCCTCAACAACCTTTCCGACACCATAGTGTCATTGTCACCCACCGTTATCACCATACCCTTGCAATCAACAGCATTAAAGCTGCAGTATAGTCCACAATTCTATCACCAAGCAATGCAAATTGAAAATTAAAAAAATGGAGAAGTCATTTTGATGGGATGCGAAGCCGATCTCAAAGAAGGGAATCAGAGACATAAGGACGAGTTAATAAAGAATACTGTTCTATCTGGGATGTTGCCCTAAACTACTTTCTCCTTCAGTAAGTGAAAGGAACACACATAACTAAATAGGTTATAACCTGCCGTGGAATGGATATTTCATTACTGGGATAGATAAGTTGCCTGAGTTTTGGTACATTAATACTTTGACTTAGAAAATGTCAGAGAGAATAATTAACAAGACACTGAAAGCGAACACTTGGGGTAGTGATACAAAAACTGACTGAAGAAAGAGAACGAGGCAAGCCAAGGTTGGAAGCATTAGCGAGTTTTCTTCAAAATTCATTTGAAAAGTCTGTCATTGATTACGAGAAAGAGTCTGGAGAGAACTTTGACTTTTGGGAGGTCTGTGAGATTGGAAAAGCGAGGGAAGAAACCAAAGAGCTCATATACAAAGATCAGCAGAGAAAGTTTGTGGATGAACATTGGTTACACCAAAAGGGCAGACACTAGGGAAATTGAGTTTGTTGCAGTAAAATTGGAAACAAAATCAAAGGAAACAATACAGAGATGGAGAAAAAGTTGAAGGAGGACATATGACAGATCAAGAAGAAATTTAAGGAAATGAAAACCTGTATATCAAACATGGAAGAGAGAGCAGAAGCACGGAGAAGCAGCATGACACAACCTCAAACAAGTGTTTGCCCCAAGGCTATGGCTTAGAAATGGAAGTGGAGTTCTTGAAAATCATTGAAACAGAAATTGACAAGTAGAAACAATTTGGAGTTGAAGTTGATGAAGATAGAAGATCAATCCACGGGGATTAAGAATGCCACAATAGAGTCAGTGAAGGCTGCTAACACATTCATCAAACTCTACGAGAAATTTGAGGTAGAAATTTAGCAGGTATGGGTGAAGCACTTCAGCCGTAGCTTCACCTTCTACATGGGTGAAAGCATAAAACTGAATCCTATGTTTTGGTGTTTTGGTATCATTGGACTGTCAAAGGTCCTGAAACTAAAACTTAAGTTTAGCAATAAGCATAGTTACCATATTCGCCCGAACATGGGCAAAATTTGGTTCGCAGCGAATTTTTGAGGAAAACCGAACTTGTTCGGTTGGTGCGTTTGACTTTTAGTTTTATATTTATTTTTGCGTTGAAAAATTAAAAAGTATCTACCTAAAAACCAAAAGCTAAACGAAAAAACGTGAATGCCAGCACTTGTAGTTGTCGCAGCTCTTGCAAAAACAGTCGCCGGCACTGGTAAGTGGAAATAGTGAACGCAGCCACTGGAAGTGGAAATAGTGAACGCAGCCACAGTGAAAAACGTAAAACGCGAAAGCCATAGTAACTGGTAAGTACCTTTCGAACCCTGCAAATTTGCAAAAATATATAGTATAACTGCAGTGTTTGGTTAAGGAATAGGTCACGACTCACCATAGTTATGGTTTGCGGTAGATGCCTCGAGAGAATTCAAGGTAGGTGCCATGTCTTCAAAAGATCGATGCAAAGATATTTTATAGGTTACATCATGACATTATAATATTATTTAGCTGTGCAGTCATGGATATATTATGATTATATAATTTGTGATAGAATTGATTACTCTAACAATAAACATGAAAATAATGAAACATTCAAGACATGTCAATATATATTGCACTTCGAAATCACAATTACTATAAATTATAAAGTTATAAACATTGTTAAAATTTTAATTTATTTGGGAATCGTATGCAATATTGAGTATACTGTAATATTTATTTATAAATTAAACCGTATTTATTTATTTATTATTCAGTTTTATATTTTTTGAAAATTTATATTTTTGAAGCATACCGAACTGACCTGAATTTTTGCAAAATTCCAAACTTCCAAACTTTTTTCCATGTCCGAACAACCCGAACTTTTTGAACATGGTAACTATGGTGATAAGAGATTATATGCTTTCACAGTTCATAGATCAACGGCAGAGAACTTTTGGATAGACTGATAAATTTGGTAGAGCCGTGCATAATATTTTAACACAGTAAACACTCTTCACTTCTCTGTTGATATTGAATGATAGTCCTTACAAATATGCAGGTAATATTTCTCCTATAAAGTAGGAGTGCTTCTCTATCTCCTAAAATGACTCTACTAACATACATGGGGTATTCTAACAACTCGTAACAATAAACTCACTCTAATATGAAGCTTATTTATGTGAGTATAACTTACACACAGAATTACATTTACCAATAATCTCACTCGCACATGATTAGAGTGATTATTAAACTAATATTGTGAACACTAATAGATTGCTCCTAACATTCCCTCTCCTTAGTGCGAACATGGGGAGTAACCACACCATAGGAACTGAAACAGAAATTCATGTCCATACATGCTCTAGGTCTGCACTCTGCTACTCGGAATATCTGCTACACATGATCACCTATATACTTGAACTCAACTGTTCTCACTTTCACTTACATATGAGAACTTGACAGTTCCCGCTTTCACTTTTAGTGAGCATTTCACCGGACGATCGCTATAGAAGTACACAACAGAAAATACACAACACTCATCTGCCCTCGTATTCATCTGTTTGCTGTTATCAAACCATATTACACAAAAACAAGAAAACAAAGGTTGACGATCTTGTTCTCATTATCGCGTATGCATCCACTGTTGTAGATCACTGCCACTCTGATCACAAACAATATAAGACAATTACTCTTGCCACCTGGAGACCGATCCTGACATTAGCCAATTTGGTGCAAATGAGTTGCCACTACTTCATTTATGTGGCCTCGTCGTTAGTGGCTGATGAGAGGTCGCTGCGACGCCCTCCGTTGTCCGATGCCTTTGTCCTCCAAAGTAACATGTTGCTTAATTACCAGATTTGGACTTTAAGCTCAAGAGTTTCCACATTTTCTTTATTTTATAAATCAAGCATAGGGGTTGATATATGATCACTGTAGTTGCAATTTCGGTGGAAGAGAACCATGATGACGAAGGGCCTTCCTCACTAGAGCAATACTTACTCAATTGTTTCCACATTGTGGTTATTTTATAAATTGAGCTCAGGGGTCGATATATGATCACTGTAGTTGCAATTTTGGTGGAAGAGAACAAAGATGAGGAAGGGCCTTACTCACTAGAGCAACATGTCCTCTATCTAGGCTCACTCTTTCCTTCAAAGACTTCCTTCACAACCTTAATACCGCATAAACAACACAGTAAACTGAAAGCTTACAAAAGAATTTCAGATCAAAGCAACCAATCAGAAATGCTATCATAATACACACGTGCTGCAGATCCACGAAATGAACTGTAACAAAGCCTGAATATCTCCAATAAAATTCAATACTCACAATCTTAATAAAACAGTTTTTCATCTACAGACTAATATTTTCTTCACAATGAACTACCATTTGCAGGGGCATTGCAGATCAAAATTACTTCCCATAGAAAAATTAAAACCTCCATTACAATCACAAGATTAATCTCTCTCACAATGATCCACTCGATACCAAATGATAAATTTGGTAGAGCCGTGCACAATATTTTAGCACGGTAAACACTCTTCACTTCTTTATTGATATTGAATGACAGTCCTTACATATATAAAGGTAATATTTTTCCTATAAAGTAGGAGTGCTTCTCTATCTCCTAAACAACTCTACTAACATAGACGAGTTGGTCCTAACGACTCGTAACAATAAACACATTCTAATATGAAGTTTATTTATGTGAGTACAACTCATGTACACAATTACATTTACAAATAATCTCACTCACACATTATTATCACAATTATTAAACTAATAATGCGAGCACTAATAAATTACTCCTAACAGACAACTATGTGAAATCTTTTAGCTCTATGTTTTGGGTCACATTCTCGTGAATCATTGTTAGGAGAACTTCAAAAGTAAAAAGAGAAGCAACAAACTAAGATGAAAGAGCAAGAGAGAAAAACATATGGGCTTGGGAAGTTGTTGAATTTTTTTCGCTTGTTAAAATACAAGCTAAATAAATTGTTACCTTTGAAGTTAAATTTTTTTAGCAAGACGACTTTGGATTGGTTATTATTTTAGCATTAAATGCTAAATAAACCATTTAAATTCTTTTTAGTTATGTATATATATTTACAATTTTAATTTCTTTTGAATATCTCAAAAAAATTAAATAAGGTTAACTTATAAATTAATAATTAATTATTAATAGTTCATTATTATTGTTGTCAATAATTTTGTTAAGAGTATAATGATCTTTTAATTTATTATTTCAATTTTGTTTAAGAATTATGCAACTTATATATTAGGAAATTCAATTAATTTTAATTTGCAAACTAATTTTAACTAAGGAGAAAGAAAGATAACAAAAAAGGGAAAAAAGGCCAACATCGCGGATCCCCCAAGCAACAAGATCAAACATGAGGGGGACACGTGGAAGTTCTTAACCCATACACCCATACACGATGGGTCTCAAGCTTGGTTGATCCCTATCCTATCATCTTAGTTTAGCTATCTAAAAATCAATAAATCTGATATGTTTGAGCTTAGATATTTGAAATTGTTGTATTTTTGTTTTTTTTTTTTAAAAAGTTGAGTTTATAAAATATATTCGGGTTAAAATTTTAATTATTTTTTGACCAAGAAGTTGGACATACTATTATGCTTTGACCAACATCCAACTTTTTCCACCTTCGTCGTGCCTTAGGTTACTTCCATCAAGCCTCCATGTAAGTCCACTTTATCATCTGATTTAAGAGCATCCAGATTCACAAGCAATCTTGCATCATCCAAAAAGTAGAATTAATAAGTGTTTGCAACTTTTGTTACTTGCGATCTCTTCCGAGGTGGGGTCTGCGAAGGAGAACTTGCGAAATCTCGTGATTTCAATAGTTTTGCTATATTGCAAGGTACCATGATTTCAATAGTTTTGCTATATCGCAAGGTACCACAGTGTCCGAGAGGTTCTTTGGTGCTATCCAACATGCCATTTGTTTGCAAATCTTTCGACACACATTCCCATGCAATAATTTCTATTCTCGTTAGGTTTTGCGTTGTATTATATAATTGTACTCATAAAGAGCTACGGGTATGCCATGCCTTTGTAATATCCCCTTGGGCCCTTCCCATTCGAAGACCTTTGGCCTATTTTGTCAACCCGACGACCAAAGGAAAAATATAAGGGTGAGTTAAGTTATATTTAATTTTTATAATGTGCCATTAATAAAAGAAAAAAATATATAGAGCACTTATAATAATTTATATAACTTAATAATTATTAAATCTAGGATAGAAAAGGACCAAATATAAATTGTTATCCATCCTAGGTGAAAAGGTGACTTGCCTTGGAAGGAGAATGGGAACATAGAAAGGATAAATGCCCATTTTACTATGTATTTCCCCTAGAAAAATGCGACTTGCATTAGGAGGGAAAAGTTTTTGGGAAAA
The DNA here is from genome assembly GCA_018340775.1 of Taxus wallichiana var. yunnanensis. Classification (NCBI taxonomy): domain Eukaryota; kingdom Viridiplantae; phylum Streptophyta; class Pinopsida; order Cupressales; family Taxaceae; genus Taxus; species Taxus wallichiana. The sequence continues at coordinate 507,011,075 of CM031236.1, read as the reverse complement.
GCATTTAATATGGGAAAATATTAAATGCTTGCATAGGGAAAATCCTTGTGAACTAATTGGATATTGTAGAGGTTGTTTTGGGTCTCTTCTTCCTTTATAAGGAGAAGTCGACTTGAGGGGAAGGTATTCCATAACCATTTGATATTTTCTGATTTGTGTCTTAAGCTTATAGCTTTTGCATACACACTTAGATTTTCTTTAGCTTGTGGAGTAAGATCCCACAGGGACCCTAGCTTCGGTGGTGAGAGATCCATTCCTAGCTAGTAGGGCACTCTTTGGTGGTGAAAGATCCACCCTAGTTTGTCATTATTGGAGTTGATTCAGGGCTGATTTGTAGAGATTAATTTCAGAGGAGTTTTTGGCAGATTTTTGTAGCAAGGATTTAAAGAAATATTGCAACGGTTGTTCTTCTATTAATCTCTAGTGGAGCGACCCACTTGTTGGCTGATTTGTGTGCTTTGGAGGTACTTAAAAATCTGATTTGTATTGTTATATCTTGAGGTGAATGTTGGGAATCAAAGTAGCTTGTTTTCTTAATTTTTGGAGCTGATTTGATGCCCTAAATGTGTTGGGTGACCTACTTTTTAGGGAAAAATTAGGGTTTTGTGTTTGTTGTGCGAAAACTAATTTTGGAATATTATTCTTCATTTTTTTGTGGCCCAAGATCCAAAGTTTCAGTGTAATGTCCCCAATGGACATTATTTTACCCCTAAACGGATTTTAGGCAATCCCAACTTTAAATGCAACTTGTAGACAAAATACCAAACAAGTATCACGCAGATCTGAATTTATAAAGGAAATGCGACTTGGGTTAAGTGGAAAACCCACACCAATCAACCTCTAAATTTATATCTTTCCACTCAAATCTAGTACCACTAATTTATAAAGCCCAAATATGTATAAAATTGCAGATTTCAGATGTAAACAAGGCTGCAATAAATTATTTAAAAACCCTGTCTGCAACATAACTTCAAAAATTCATATCTTTTGCTAGAGAAGTCCAAATGAGCTGAAACTTTGGATCTTGGGCCACAAAAATATGAAGAATAATATTCCAAAATTAGTTTTTGCACAACAAACACAAAACCCTAATTTTGCCTAAAAATTAGGTCGCCCAACACATTTAGGGCATCAAATCAGCTCCAAAAATTAAGAAAACAAGCTACTTTGATTCCCAAACAAATCAGCCTTGAATCAACTCCAATAATGACAAACTAGGGTGGATCTTTCACCACCGAAGAGTGCCCTACTAGCTAGGAATGGATCTCTCACCACCGAAGCTAGGGTCCCTGTGGGATCTTACTCCACAAGCTAAAGAAAATCCAAGCGTATATGCAAAAGCTACAAGCTTAAGACACAAATCAGAAAATATCAAATGGTTATGCAATACCCTCTCTTCAAGTCGACTTCTCCTTATAAAGGAAGAAGAGACCCAAAACAACCTCTACAATATCCATTTAGTTCACAAGGATTTTCCCTATGCAAGCATTTAATATTTTGAATGCTTTTCCCAACAACTTTTTCTCTCCTAATGCAAGTCGCATTTTTCTAGGGGAAATACATAGTAAAATGAGCATTTATCCTTTCTATGTTCCCATTCCCCTTTCTAAGGCAAGTCACCTTTTCACCTAGGATGGATAACAATTTATATTTGAGCCTTTTCCATCCTAGATTTAATAATTATTAAGTCATATAAATTATTATAAGTGCTCTATATATTTTTCTTTTATTAATGGCACTTTATAATAATTAAATATAACTTAAGTCACCCTTATATTTTTCCTTTGGCCGTCGGGTTGACAAAATAGGCCAAAGGTCTTCGAATGGGAAAGGGATATTACATTCAGCTCATTTGGACTTCTCTAGCAAAAGATATGAATTTTTGAAGTTATGTTGCAGACAGGGTTTTTAAATAATTTATTGCAGCCTTGTTTACATCTGAAATCTGCAATTTTATACATATTTGGGCTTTATAAATTAGTGGTACTAGATTTGAGTGGAATGATATAGATTTAGGGGCTGATTTGTGGTGGTATTTAATCCTACCCTAGTCGCAATTTCCTTTATAAATTCAGATCTGCAAAAGTAAATTTAATCTTTGTGTTATAAGTTGTGATATGAGGATTGGGGATTGCCTGAAATCCGTCTAGGGGCAAAAATATGTCCATTGGGGACATTACAACCTTGAAAAATTCTATGAAGCTAGTAGAATCCTGTGTAATGACATAATAATCATTTCGTGCAACTATGAAACACAAAATGACATGCAACGTGTCACAAAGGAATAAGATAATGCACTTGACCACATTGAGAAATAGGCGAAGATTCCTGGAAAGGTCTTGCCATGTCTTATTTGAGATTTTTCTTGAGTGGGCCTACGAGTAAAAGGAATGATCTCATTTTGGAGGAGGTTAGCTCATAGTAGGGAGTTCATGTTGTTGTTTCAAAGAGATTTAGAATAGCTTGCAAGGAGTAACTTGTTGGGAGTGTGCGCATTAGTATGCAGACAAGTCTCTGTAATAGTGATTTGTAATCTCAATTTAGTTGAAGATGTAATAGGAGTAGAAGAGTCTACAAACAATGAAATCTGTATTGAAATCAATATTGAGGAGCTATGTGGTGTTCCATTTATGGGTAAGATGTATTGGGCATGAGTGCAAGTCTTACCTCGCACAATTTAAGGTTGTTGGCTAAGTAACCACATTTGCGAATTTCAAGGGTGAAATTCGAAATTCGGTAGATTTAATAGGGCACAAAGAAATTGGTCTGAAATCATGAATTAAATCGATTTAGGGTTTTCACTTTTCATATTTTAGGATTCTTTGCTTCAAATACCACTGTTTGGGTACATATCCCTTGCTGCGGCTGTGAACTATGCATATCCCTTTCGTTTGAACTCAGAACTGTGTCTAATCGTGTGAAGCTTGAAGAAGCAAAAAGCTCGTACAAGGTTGAGGCGTGCCTTAACTCGAATGCGGTTGAAGTCGAGCATGAAAATTAAGGCTTTGGTCGTGAGTTACAACTCATCGTTCACCCACCACCGCTTGTGCATAGTTTACGATTTCTAACCTTCGCCTTAGATTGGTTTGGATAGATTTAAGCTTAATGAGCAGGGAGGTTGGCAACTGGTTTGGAATAAGGATCAATATGCACAGACATATTGCCAACTATTTGGAATCAATCGATTTGCTCTATCAAGTTTAAAAAATATTTAACTCGATAATTCTATTTTCAATATTGTTAACATTCTAGATTTATAAAACCGTTGATTTTAAGTCTAATTTCTATATTGTTAAGATTTGTAAAACCGTTGATTTTAAGTCTAATTTAGTAAATGAACTACAACGCTTGTGTCTTTGTAGACAATTGAATTCAAATTAAGCCCCAATTGGTGCCAAATTGACTTCAAACTGAAAAGAAGTGAAAACAATGGGACAAAGGGGATGTGTGCATCCTAACTTGGAAGGATCCAAAAGAGAGGCCTTAGAGTGCAAGGGGGCACTGTAGACAATATCCATAGAAACACAAACAGAGAAAGAGAGGAGAGAGAAGGGGGCCAAAAGAAAAAGGAGTACGCGATGAAGCATGAGGAAAGCACAAATAGTGTCGAATTTAAATCGTTGTTGACAAATAGACAAGTTATGCAATTCGACGATTAATAAATGCCACTTGGTCATTTTTAAGTGTCTTCATTGAGAGGACTGAAGTATGTAGTGATTATACTCTGCAACACATGGTGATGTAAAATGTACACCATTAAGGATGTTGCTATAATTATCATTTAATCTCCTCTAGAGTTCCCTACTGTCTCCTTGTAGGGTGAGTTCTACTTAACGATTACCAATACAATTACAAACTGGAGGTAGATCCCTTTATGGCTGTTTGTAGTACATCACAACACCACAGGCACATGCTGGATATTTTTAGTGCCTTAGAGCCTTGCTTATTACTAGGGAAAGCATAGTGTTTCATGCCAATAAAACAAGATTCTTCCCTCCCCTTAGCTGTAATTTTTTAATGATATCCGTCTGCCTCGTTGTGACCAGAAGCTTCGTTTCTGTTGCCTGACTCCACAAACTCTAAGATTGAATGTGAAGGGGATTCTTTTCTACAGAAATAGCGATCAGCATACAGCCATAAGTGACCAATGAATTCCATACAGCCTGTGTCATGGCTATAGCTTTCCATGGCATTTTCTAAGAGGAAATACTTAGATTAGGCTGAATGGATGGTCATTGTTTTTCAAAAATCTTTTCATCATTTCAGTGAGGATGAGCGATACTTGTGTGTTTTGGTTTATTTTTTATTATCATTATCATTTCTCTCTTTCTTTGATGCACAAACTCTGTACAATTGTTTTTTATTTATGCATTCCAGTTTGCTAGAAATTAGTGAGGAATGTTGATTAAAGTTCCTCTTGTATGGAGCTTCTCAGTGCCTTTCATCTGCATGGTTCCGTGGTGTTACTATTGTTTTGTTGTGGGTATTAATAAGTCATCAATAGCAAATCTCTTACCGAGGGCAGTTGCAAGGGAGTGGGTGTCTGCTATTTCGTACCTTTCATGATAGAAAGATTTTAAGTGACAAAGTAGACAGAATTTTTGAAGGTACTAAAGAGAAATCTGTATTGCTCAGACAGGCTAGTTTATCGATTAGCTATGCATTGCATCAACAGTGCTTATGTTGAAATTACTGATACGAAAGTAGGAAGTGTTTCCTTGCTACATGTTGAATATACATGTTTAATGTAATAGGTAAAAGTATCATGAAATTGGAGGTATGCTATTTGTCTCATGTCATACTCATTATGTCTGTTTCATGCCATGCCGCTGTTGACAGGCCATCACAACATGGGGAGTACATAACAGCATTGACTTCCTTTCCTTGTCATATACTCGCCATGCAGAAGACGTTAGACAAGTAATTTTTTTTTTTCATTTTGACCTGTTTCATAGTCTTTTTTGATATAAAGGACTCAAATAATCAGTCCTTGAACATGTGCTGAAGAAAATATTCATGGTGGCCTTTGAAGTGATTCCTATGAGGATTAGAAATTTGTAACTACGATTATTGCTCATATGTCTCAAGCCAGTAAAAATATTTGTGGTTCTTTTCTTATATTAGCTGTTCACTGGTGAATTCTACATATTGGCGAAGGAAGTTCTCTTAATTTTTAGCTTTATGAATGTTTTGTAATCAAATCCAGATCTTTATTGCTATGTTATTACACAGGCTCGTGCATACCTTTCGAAGCTTGGGGATCTTCACCAAACCCAAATATTTGCCAAGATTGAAAATATAGAGGTAGCCCAGTTCATTTTCTGTAAAAACTGAAATTCCTTTAAATTTTATTACATTTAAGCTTTAAACATTAAATTTTATGGTTTTCTATTGTTATTTCATTGCGAAGCAAAGAATAATATAGTTCAATATGGTGAATTGAAAATGATAAAAGGAAATTCTGATTGGTGTTGTATTTTTGTCAGGGTTTGCAACACTTTGATGAGATTTTGCAAGAAGCAGATGGTATCATCCTATCTCGTGGAAATTTGGGAATTGATCTTCCACCAGAGAAGGTCAGATACTTCTGCATTTTATTACTTTTGGTGTACAAGTTAATGGCTTTTATGATTCATTCGAACGTGCTTTTAAAGTGTGTTTCTACACAGATCAAGACATAAAAATTAGGCTTTCCCTCTTTGCAAATTTGATAAAACACTTTTCTACCTGCATGGACTTTGTTCCTATCATTTTGCTCTTGATTGTAGCTATTGGAGATTACATGGACCTGTCATGCTATACTTGCATTTTTCTCTTGGTATTTTGAAAGAAAAAGGTTTGCAGATGCCTCCAGAGGTTAAGGATTTTATTTGTATTGCCAAACAACACTGTTTCAAGTATGTAGGCTAGTGCTATACACGATCTATGAGATGCCATCAAGGCATATTGGAAGTTTCCTTGTATATGCTGTATATATCATAAAGCATGTATATTTGTCTTTGGTTCATATAGTTAGTAACTTGGTATATGTAACAAATATGGTAGCTAAATATTATAGTGGAGTGAAATATTGAACTGGTGGGATATGCCGCTTTGTTTAAAACAAGCAACACAGAAGAATCTCTATGCGATGTTAGTACTGGAGAGGAGAATGCAAACACATCAACTTGGGTACTTGCACCCCAAGTATGCTTCTGGATTGGCACAGCATTTAATGTATGCTGCTCTTTATAAACCTCCTATGATCAATGTCTTAGAAGAACTTTTCACAACTAAACACATCAAACAAGGGATTAAGAAGTTAGCAATTGGTAAGGCTCGGACCATAGCCGGCCTGCAAGCAGAATAACTAAAATGCAGAGCAGAAATCCTAGCACATCACATCAGATAAATATTCATCAAGGCCATTCAAAATGGCTTCTTGATAGAGTGGACAACTAACCCCGTCCATTTGTTCAAGAGTGGAGATGTTAATAATCCTTAAAGCCACCAAACCATCGCAGTCAATCTTCTCTTGCAAAGCTGTTTTGGAGAATGGTAGAAAGTACGATTAGCAATTTGGCTGAGGAAAAAGGGAAGAGAGAAAATGGGCAAGCATGTTTTAGACAAAAACATTCAACAATAGATCATTGTGTCTCACTCATACGCTTAGTCTAAAGGGTTTGGGATTAAAAGTTAAAGCTTATTATTGTTTCATAGATTTCAGTAAACCGAGAAAACTAAGAAAAAATGAAGTAATGGTTCGAGCTCACTATAGGGCAATATTTGATAGACCATATGAGCAAGTTAAGGCCAAAATTAAAATGTGGGGGTAGGGCTGTGCTTAGGGAGTGACATAGTCATCAAACAAGATTGCCCTATAACTCCTGTTTTGGGGTTATATATCAACAAGTTAGAAGAATGGATAGATGAATATAGTGGAGGGGTCCACTTGGCCAAATATGTGGTGAAAATCCTACTGTATGCTGATGATCGAAATTCAATTGCAGAAATTCAAATAACCCAAGGTTTGAGAGATCACTTACAAGACGTATAACTCTTTTGTGAAGAGGTAGGTATACAGGTTAACATTGGCAAATCGAAGATAGTAATCTTCTCCCTAAAAAGAAAAAATAAGCATTTCAACTCCCAGTTTGAAGTAAGTGTAATGCAAGCTCGTAAAGGGGCGGGGAAGGTTGGGCTCCGACAGGTTTCCTGCCTGCTCCAACAACTCTCCAAACTTCTCTCTGTGCCTGCTTTCTCTCTTGATTCTTCTGATGGTCTGTTCTGTGGATCATCCTCTCCCCCTTCTTACCTTCAGCTGGGTACTCTTCGGCTGCGGCGACAACTCCCTTGCCTGTGCAGCATGCGCCACCTTTTTCTCTTGCTGTTTTTTCCTGCTCAGGCCTGGCAGCTTCTTCTGCTTCAGGATTCTTTCTCAATGGTGCCTTGGTTCTCCTGGATCTACCCCCTGAATCTCTTCTTTTTGGCCGTTTTCTATGCGGAAGCTGCTCTGCCTTCCCCTGTCCTTAAGCTTGGGGATGAAGAGACGATACAAGAAGATTTTTTCAAGGCATGTGGTTCTCTTTCACTAGGATGCTCCTGCCCTATTAAGGGTTTTTTTTCTTTCTTGTGCTTAGGGCTTCTCTTTTCTTGAGTTTGAAGCTGCAGCGGTCGGATAATTTTTTTCTCTCATTTGGGCCTTGGTCAGATAACTTTGTCCTTCTTTGGCCCTTGCTTGAGCATGATTCCTCCTTTCGTGATTTTAGTTTCACTTATCTCACAGACTCCTTGCTACTGAATGCTCATGTGACCTGTGGGAAAACTTCTTGTGCAGGTCGTGCATTTTGTTGGGCTGATTGCCTCTTCCTTCTTGATGACACTCATCTTTTGGTGGATTCCTCTCCTTCCTAAATGGTGGAGGCTGCACCTTCCCCATGGGAAAATGTATGTTGCCACTGCTCCTCCTTCTTCTCTGACGACTGTTTTGTCCTCGTGCTTCCTTTGCTTGGAGACCACTCTGTGGCCCATGTTCTGTTAAGGGTTGGGTGGATGTTTAGATGAGATAGATTCTGGGTTTTTCTTGTTCCTTGTGCTTTGGACTTAGTCATTTTGAATGTGAAGCTACAAAGATTAGATTCCTTTTTCTCTCAGCTGGGCCTTAGCTTTGGAAGGATGCTGGGCTGTGTTTGGGGTTTGCTTCTCACATGGGCTCGTTGCTGCTGAATGCGCTTGGCGGCCATCTGGTCTGAGGGTGGGTAAAAATCAATGGCTGATTGCCTCCACATTCCTGGCGGTGCTCTTCATTTGATGGCATTCCCTTCTTCCCCGAGGTGGAGGCTGTGCCCTTACCCTTGGGAAAAAGATATCTGTTCTCCTATTCTCTTGGGCTGATTCAGATTATCCTGTAAGTGGATTTCATTCCTCTAAGTTTGCTGCATCATTTTCCCTTTCTCAAGATGTTGGTTTGAGAATCTATCTGATTCCTTGATTTTGTTGTCTACCTTTTTTTTGAAGTGTTCTCTGATCAGACTTGGGTGGAAGAATCGAAGAGGAAGGTTCTGGGTGTTTCGTCATGACTTGAGACCCATAAAGACTTCTGTTCTGGTCGCCTGTTTATGGGTCTTGTAGCTTTGGCTTTGAAGAATTTTTGATGGCCTGCTAATGGGTTTTGTTGCTGACCAGGTCATGTAGATTTTTCTGCTTCCTTGTTTGTGGGTTTTGTAATTCTTCCTTTTTTCCTCTCTACCTCTTCCACCTCTTTTTATTTTTTATTTTGGGTCTTTCTTTCATTGTTTCCCTCAATTTTTTTTAAAGGTGTGTGCCCCAATAGAATCCCTCAATTTACCAGTCCAAACAAAAAAATGCCTAGTTCAAAAACGACCCTCTTGAAGTTGTATTGAAATAAAAGTATCTCAGTCTAGACTTTCACAAAAACTCAGATCCTCTTTTCCTCCCTCCCTTTTCCTTCCCTCTATTCTTCTTTTGAGTCTTCTTTCATTGATTTCCTCAAAATTTCTTAAGGGTGAGGGTCCTATAGAATCCCTCAATTTATCATTAAAAAAACAACTCCCAGTTTGAATTAGACCCTCTTGAATTGGTATTGGAATACAAGTATCTTGGTCTAGAATTTCACAACAAACTCAGTTGGGATACATGTAGAAAGGTGGATGCATAGCTCTATATGCACTACAAAACTACTTTAAGAATGTAGAGTTATGGGATTGGAAGATCATCAGAGTCTTATTTGGGTTTTGTCACCCTGTGATGTTGTATGGGTGTGAGATAGAGGCACCTTGGGTTTGAAATAAAGGCAAATAGAAAGGATCCAAATGCACGCATAGTTAGAATCAACTTCAAAATCAAGGCTTCAGTCCCCTATGAAATACTCCTTGTAGAAACAAGCTCTTTCCTATTAGAGGCAATTACTATGATTAGGCTACTATGCTACTTGAAGAAACAAAAACATGGAGGCTGATAAGTGGGCTTGAGGACATAAGACAAGTCGAGTAACGAGAAAACATTGATGAGACGAAACCACAAATGGATGAGGAGATGAGTCCAAACCTTAACAAAGAAATTAAAAAAACTATGTGAATGAAAAGTTTAGAATAGTCATGTGGAGAAAGAAAACATGCAATAAATGGCAACCCTATATAACAGAACTCAACTTGACCTATGAGCATTTTGAAAAGGCATACATAGGGGCTGGATTTTTATTGCGTGAAAAGATAATCATAGCTCAATTAAGGAATAATTCATATAGGCTTAGATGTGATACGGGTAAAGGGGTGACCCATAAAGAAGAATGGGAGGAGAAGATATGTGTTTACTACACCACAGGGGCAATAGAAACAAAGAAGCATTTCATCCTTGAACGCCCAACCTAAAAAGGACATTCAAGTCAAGTGTATGTAAACATTGAGTATGTTGGAGCTATTGGAAGGAGATGAGGATAAAAGTGTTAGGGGAGATGATAAATAAGTAGGAGAAGGAACAACCTTCTTCTCGAAACAACTCGGCTGCAATCTTGACATATTTGGGTGGTTGAGGCAACTGCAACAATTTGTGGTCCCATACATTGTTTGGCCTTGCGCATGTTGTTCAAACCATAGTTCAAAAAATCGTTATTGGCAATTAATCGACAAGCCAAATTTTGACTCGGAAATCCGGAATCGTTAATTCATCAGCATTAATCAACAACTTTATCGCTATTTTTTAAAACATTTAAATTCATAAAATAAAATAAAATAAAATGCAAAAGCATTGTTAAATGATGCGAGAAGTGACTATGATTTTTTTAATCTATAAAAATGCTTACAAGTTACAATTAAATACATAGAGTCATTATTACAAGTCAGAATTTAACAACTAAGTATTTAATAGAGTCACTTAATATTAAATACTTACAACTAAATTAATATTACAAGTTACAATATTAATCTATTAAATACTATACAACTAAATTAATATTACAAGTTACAATTAAATACATAGAGTTAATATTAGAAAATTCATTGTAAGTTAATATTACAAGTTATAATTTTAGTTACAAGTTACAATTAAATTCTAGTTATACATTAAAAAATTAAATACAAGTTACAAGTTAAAAGAGCACAAATTTGCAAATGACTGTGAATAAAGATTTACGATTCGAGAGGGCACAAATTTTTGATTCGAGAGGGTCGGGATTTGGAAAATCGTTGCTATTTATTCGATTCAGGCTCCCAGGTTCTTGCTTTTCTCTTGGCGATTGGAGGTCTGTGGAATCCCTGCGACCTCGTTTTCCCCATTCGCGAGCCCCTGGTCGACTTTATTCCCAATGATAATGGAAACTAAACAAGCTGGCAATGATACTATGAGTAAGCCTGGTCTATAGCCATGAAATGCTTCCAAAGGGGCATAATTTTTTCGGTTTGGTCATTATACCTAACTCCGCACGATTTTCCATGATTTTACTAGCGGCTTTCCACATTTTTTTGGGTTTTTCTCGCCGTAAATCGCCGATTTATCGGCAGGTCAAAAATCACAATTTTCTAAAAGATAAATCGTTTGCACAACACAAAACAATAAACCGCGATTTTTTGTACAAGAGGTTCAAACTATTTCACTCATTCATTCACAATCATTGTCACTTTGGAACAAAAACACACTTCCAACACTTATATTGTTTAACATTCATTTTTAATGAATAGATAGATACACAATTACTTGGAAATGGGTACGGGAGAAGGGGACTAATATACTAGTTTTTAGAAAAATATGAGATAGATACTTAGAGACCGAAAATATGTGTATATATGTGTGTGTATAGTATATGTAAAATATATAGGAAGATATCATGCAACTTAATATAGCCTAAGAAAACATTAATAACTTGGCAAAAGATGAGTAATTATATTGATATCTCATCATATTTACGGTCAATAGTACAAAATAAATAAATAAATTTTGAAATGCAAGTCCTCGATACAAGTACTAGTCTTCAAGATACATCTCTTCCAGTTGGAGACAAGTCTCCATGCAATGCTAGGCAGATATCATGGTGGAATGAGTAGATGGATACTATGGTGGAATGAAATCCTTGATTGGTGTGATATGTCACATTACTTATAACTGACTTTTTATTTGAGAGCAACATTTACATTGTTTAGAAGGAGCTTGTTATTTTTAGAGGAACACTTACATTGAGAATAATCACAAGGCAATGGTACTCTGCTAACACCCAAAATTTGCACCCTCTGCATGATCATGAATGAAAATTAGAACTTTTGGTGAACATGGGATTGTCTCCAAGTGTGGGACCTTGCAAAGTGAGACAAACCTCCTAGAGAAGGTTGGTTCCTTCTATCTTAGCCCACTACAAACTAACCTACAACTTCAAAATGCAACTAAACTAAGTCTAAACTACAAATTTGTAGGGACCAGGGTTGAGAAGGGAGAAAATGTTGCAAAATGAAAGAAGGTGATGCACCAAAGCTAAAATAGGGTTCAAATCTGACCTGTAGAGACACAAATGCAACCATATATGCAAGAATCAAAGAGAAACACAAAGTTTGCAAGAGACAAGTGAATAGATTCAAAAGAAAGCAAGAGGGCAAGAGATTCACATCAAATACACAACATTTAAAGGAATGAACCACAATTGCATATCACTTAAAGCATTTTCACTTGCATTTATAAAACAAAGGTTTGCAAAACTTGCAAAAATACAGTTATAGAGGTTTGAAGGTATGAAAATTGCAAAACTCTAAGGCAAATCTCCAAATCCAGAGAGAAGAACCCCTTTTTCGTGCATAAGCACTTACATATATAGAGAATGTGAGAGAGAGAGAGAGGGGGAAGCAGAAAACAACCATAAATGGCCCATTTTCACCTACCAAGGATTTAATGCCATCATTTTTGTAGGACAAAGCATGGGCACTGTCGTCCTTTAACTTACATGCCATTTGGGGCAACAGGACAAGGCATGAGCGTTTTTAAGCAATAGATCTGGGTAGGTGAAGTTGTTGGACGCTTGAAGCCGAGTAAACTGCAATTTTTTCTTGCAATCCCATGTTTCTACGGTTCACCCTTGAAACAAGACCCTTTTCTGTGTTTATTTAGTGTAAAATGTAGCCCTTGGAGAGATGAAGCGAACACAACAATTCTCATGCAATTTGGAGCTCCTAATCGAAAGTTATGGCCAAGAAACCAGTTTCTCTTTGTCCCGTGGGTTTCTATGTTCTTTGATATCTGCGAGAAGAGTAACTTGGTGTTCTGCGGCTTTTAAGTTGTTTTACCATGTTCTGCATGGCTTTTACAACGTTCAACAAGTTCCTTTGTTGCGTGGGTTTTGAACTCAGTAGAACACTAGGATTGGGCAACTTGCGGAACACTAGGATAGTGTTTTGCGGCTTCCAACCTTAGCCACTTTCAAATTTTTACCTTTACTTTGCGACTCTTCATAGCGTCTTCCCCTTGTATCGCGACTTCTCTCAAGGCGGACTTCATCCTTCGTTTTATGGGATTAACAAACCCCGTGGAGCTCCAAACTTCCCAAGTCCGCGTAACACTTTGTATTACTATTTTTCCATCTTTGTGAAGGTCTAACTTCATTGAAATCCGCCTAAGTCCCGAGCTTTAATTCCTTTGTTCTGCAGGTTAGGAGAACCCGCGGAACACTAAGTTCTGGATTCCGTGGAACACTAACATCCAAAGGTGTTCTGCAGCTTTTCACAACAAAAATGCCCAAGTCCCAAAAATGGATTTGTAAGTTGTCAAAATAGCACACAAGCACCTCTAAGAAAGGCTAAAAGAAAACAAAAATAAGGCTGACATTATTTGGAAGGTAAAATATGGCAATATATGTTTAAAAAAATAGAAAATTAGGAATACAATATTAATAAAAAAAGTGGCACCATGAGCACGGAAAATCTAACATTAAAATTGAACCAAAAGCTCTTCGATTGCTAAATAAAGATGACAACATACATAGCGAGAATCCTTATGCAAAATCATATTTGCAATATGCAACAAACACAAATGCAGGAAAATAAGCGGGTGTGTAAAATACAAGAAAATATGCTATTTGCAAGCGCATAAAAAAGAATGCTGTTTCAGTTGCTTCCTGTGCATGCAGACTCATTGAAGGCAAATTGCACCACATATTCTTAATGGATGTGAGGGAATCATGTTTTTGTTGCATAAATTATTTGATGGTGCTGGGAAGAAAGCTGTTTTTAGATAAATCAATTTGGCAGCCAATCACTTTTTCAGTTGACATTATGTACAAGAATATGGGTACTTGCCAAAGGCTCAATGTTAGCAAAACTCTTATTTTGTTGGAAACACATACTGTATCTGCTGTTTTCCCTGAATCGCTTCTGAAGCATTTTGTGGGTCTGAAATTCAACAAAAATGTATCTGAAGTGTTGGAAATGTCCCAAAAATGACATGGCCATTTCTGGGGCATTTCCGGTGCTTCTATTTTGTTTTGAAAAACCCAAAAACTTAGCCAAATAAAAAGAGAAATGAATCATAAAAGTAAACAAAACTACCCTAAACCCTGCTTGCTATCCATGTTTAAACAATACCATATTGTTTTAGTGTTCTATCTTTTATGGAGTAAAAAGGAGTGCTATCCATTTTTTTAATATGTATTTCTATTCTTTATATCCATTTTTTTAATATGTATTTCTATTCTTTAATTAAGTTATTGTACAGAAATGCAGTTTTATTTCCAAGGGTTCTTGGAAAATCAATGTTTCCACATTCTGTTTCCTTTTCCATTTTTGTTTCCTGGTAACATAGGCAAAACTCAATATAAATTCACAAATTGTGATGATTCTATTTTATATTAACATGCAACCACAATCCTTTGGAGAAAAAACTGATAATTTCTTTGTGATCATCAGTAAATGAAATTCTTTCTGGAGAAGGCTATGATTGAGCCGGATAAAAATCTCTAAACATATGCTGTGTGCATCTCAGGTTTTTTTGTTTCAGAAAGCTGCTGTTTACAAGTGTAACATGGCTGGTAAGCCTTCTATTATCACTCGTGTGGTTGACAGTATGACTGATAATCTACGGCCAACACGTGCTGAAGCAACTGATGTGGCAAATGCTGTTCTTGATGGTAAGTATGGGAAAATTTGGTTGCCACAATATTCTATCTTTGAGATATTTTTCAGTTGTGTAATTCAGTTAATTTGTTGTTCTTTTAAACCCTAAAAGATCTGTCATACTACGTTTTTCAGGTAATAAGATTTCTGTTTTTTCTTTATATTTGGCCCTTTGTGTAACTAGCCTGAGAACCTAATTGTCACAGGCACAGATGGAATTCTGTTAGGAGCTGAAACTCTTCGGGATTATATCCTGTCGAGACCATAACAACAGTCGGTAGGATTTGTGCTGAAGTAAGTTGTCACAATCATTAGCTATTTTGTATTCCTCTGGTTAGAAACCATTTAGTTGAGAATGACTTAAAAACCAAGATGTTATCTCAGAGAGTTTGAAATTCAAAAGAAACATGGCTCAAGAATCATATAGACTCTAGAGTAATGGTACGGTTAGAAACCCTTATTTTAAGAAACACTTAGAAGCCAAAATGTTATCTTGGAGAATTTGAATTTTATGACACAAGAATCATATATGAAAGGGGGTGGTGCAGTTTATCATAATGAAAATTTGATCTTGTAGTCTCCTATTACATTATCTCTATCTCTATCTCTATTGTATAGAGTGCACTTCAATTTCTTCTAATCAACTATATACTTATTTGACATATTGAACAAGTACAGGCAGAGAAAGTTTACAACCAAGCAGTCTATTTCAAAAGAACTGTCAAATATGTGGGTGAACCAATGACTCATTTGGAATCCATTGCATCATCAGCGGTAAGAATGTCCTCCATTGTTAGTGAAATTTCCATTATTAAAGTGTAGCGGCGTATACATCACATTTTGCTTTGTGCAAATTATGCTGTGGAGGATTTGTTTTGCCCTCGGTAATTTTTTCTTGAAATCTCAAAGCCATTGACCAGACATCTATGCTGAAATGCATTACTTGCAGGTACGTGCAGCAATCAAAGTGAAGGCCTCTGTTATTGTAGTTTTCACATCATCAGGGCGAGCTGCAAGGTACCATATCATTCCACCTTTTGAATGATCAATGTAAAGTTGTGATGCAAATTGGGTTCAATTTCAACATCAATTCTCTTTTACTATGTATATCAATATGTGACAGAATATTGAATTCAAATCTGCTTTCTATTTTTTCAGGTTGATTGCAAAATACAGGCCATCTATGCCTATTTTGGCTGTTGTCATTCCACGGCTTATGGCTAATTTGTTAAAGTGGACTTTCACTGGGGCATTTCAGGTATAGTTACACAAACTCTTTAATTTTGAATCTTTGCCGACTTCCTTATCACTACGTTAAAGTAAATTCAATATTTGGTGTCAATAAGTACACTAAGGTTACCCTGCATTTGTCTATGTGAAACTCCTGAAAATGCCTTAGAAATACTTCCAAGTCTAGAAAGCCTTCATACATGTATCCACAGTTTCCCATATACTGAGGTGATTCTCTGTACAAAATTGCAAAATTTTGAAAGTTTTTATAGCATGGAGAAACACATCTATAAGAGATAAACACGAAGAAAACAAGAACAACATCATAAAAATGACAATACTAAGGATAATGGTGAATGGGTTTTAGCTCCTACAAACATGCCAAACAGAGGAAAGATAATAACAACACTGAAAGAACAAAGGAAATAGTATTGGAAAATGTAAAGTCATTTTGTAACTCGAAGCAAGATGAACTTCCTAAGGAAAATTTATAGTATCCCATCTGCTTAAATTTTTGTCTTAAATCAACATGCTTTTGATAAATTTAATGCATTTTCATTGTTCAATGCATTCTCAGAAAACTACCTTGTAATATTGGGCCTGAAAATCTGTCTTCTCCTTTGGCTGAGATCCAATTTGGGTTCACTTGACTAGGCTCTATCAAGAGGGTTCCAACTATAATGCTTCAACGTATGATCCAATGCATGGATGCGATTCCTTTGTGCATTCTCCGCATCGAGTCTTCTGCCCAGCCCCGTTGCCTCAAGAGTATCTTCAAGCATACTTGCTACAATCATAGCTTCAGAGCCTTGGGCGATTCAGCCTTAAGTCATGAAATATACCTATATTTGGTACCCTGAGAACCAATTTTCCCCTTCAATCTATCAACATTTCCAGTACAAGAGAAAGAATGAAGAAAAGCGGAAGCCATGTTACACACAACACACTAACACATCGAGTGTGTCCGCCTTTTATTAAGCATTAAAAAAGTTGCATTTCAGGTGAGGTAGTTATATGTGTATAACTAAAGTACATTAACTAATATTTAATTAGTTAATGTTTACATAATAACTTAATAACTTTAACACATTCCCTTAATGACCAAACCGGGAAACACTTCATGTTTTGTCTCAAACTTTTACAAACACTATGGGACCAAAGGATTTTGCCATTAAATCATTTGGCTGCTCCTTAGATATTAATTTGAAATCTGCAGTCCTCTGAGGTTTTGCTGCTGTCCAATATATGAGCCTTGGTCGAGACAAAAGCTAAGAAAGATAGCTAAGCATCAAAACAAAGATCTGGTCCTATAAGCATAAGATATTTCAAGCTGGCCACCAATTGTTTGTAGGTTGACTCTTTGACCGGTGATGAATCATCATTGGCTAGTAACTTCAACATGATGTCTATAGTTTTGAATTCAGAATCTTGGAGATGACAATCGATGTTAAAATATCAAGCTTGTGGAGCCTGATTAAGTTTGTACAAGGAATTGATCAATCTGCAAACCAAATGATCATGACCAAGTACTTGAAAACCTTCAGGTTGCACCAAGTAAACCTTCTCATCCAAATCTCTGGAGAGAAGATACCGAAATGTGACCATCCTCGTACTAAGAGCAATAGCGTCCTCATATAGTACCTCTTGTTGTGAAAAGCCTTTCACAACAAGACGAGCCTTGTACTTGTCCAAAGTACCATTGGATTTACTTTTGACTATATCCACCCATTTGTATCCAATGGGTAATTCCACCAACTCACATGGTGGTAATTCCACCAACTCCTAGGTATGGTTCTTCAACAAGGCATCATATTCTACTTGCACGGTCTCCCACTCAGGTATGCCTTTTGCTTCAAAATATTTCTGCAATAGAGGTACCTTAAAAAGATAAGATGTGATAGCAAACTAAACATGCTTTGTTGGATTAACAACCTTGTTTCCAGTCCTTGGAACAAGTGCCTCTCATTGAGTGGTTGTGCTTGCCATCTCATCATACACCGTTTGCACATCTTGGATAGTGGAGTCTCCCTCACAATTCTTTGAGTGGCTTTTCCTGCCAATCTCACCATGCACCTCCTTCACAACTTGGATGGTGTAGTCTTCCTCCACAACTAACTGCGCATTTGTCAAAGCATTTCTGCCTCCTGCACATCTTGTATGGCACAATATCCCTCCAAACATGCCTTTAAGTTGATTGTAGCAGGGTTAACAAGCCTATGCATGCCACTTTGCCCAATGCCCAGGGAAACTACCCTATCCTGTTCCACATCAGGCACAATACACTTCTGTCCAGAGAAATTTACAACAACATTGAAATTTTTTGTTAACTGACTAATAGGAAAGATATTTTTATTCATGTTAGGAACATATCTAACATTCCTTACTATATTTTTGATCATTATTCAACACTATGCAGGTATCTCCTATTCCCTTTACTGCAAGTGACTCCCAATCAACTAATAAAATTGAATTAGAAATACTTGTATTAAATTTTATATACCAGTCCGCATACGAAACAAAAAATGTCTGGATGCACTGGAATCAATGAATTAACACGTGGTGGCACTATCATTCAAGTGTGATGCCTAGGGGCATATTCTTCCTCATAATCTCAATCATCTTCAACTGCTGCCACATTTTCTTGACCTCACGCCTTTTTGTTGTGTAAAAGATCATATTGTTGCTTTGGACAATCCTTTTTAACATGCCCCACCTTATGACAATAATGAAATTTCAATTGGAATATGGAAGTAGATCCTTCAAGATTACGTTTCCACTTCTCCTTCAACCGAGCAACAAATGCACTGCCTGTTCGTTTAGAACTAGAGTTACTAGTTTGTGTTTTCCTGTGTTCCTTCTACAACAAGTAGGATCTAACATGATAAAAAAATTAGGGTCTAGCTTTCCGCCATGATGTGTAGTGCCACCAAAAATGTTTTATAAGAGGGTGGCAAACTATTTAGAACAAGTTCAGCTAGGGTGTCATCATTCACCTCTTTCTATATGGCAGCGAGCTGAACCAAAGAAGATGTTCTGATAAGGACCCACCCTTGTACATCTTTACTGCAAACAGCAAATTCCTCAGGTTCAAGGCACAAATTTTCTCCAAAGTTTGATACTTATTTTGGAGACTGGTCCGAAGGTCATCTGCCATAGTGGCATTTCAGACCTCAAGGATTAAATCATTTGACACAAATAATTTCGGCAATAGAAGCACCTCCTTATGCCGCTTGCCATAGCAGGAAAAATTCGTAGCTGGTCTCAACTCCTTTTTGAGAATCATTTGATCGCAGTCCCGATACTCCGCACTTGTTAAAATCTTGTGACTCCTGATGTTGTAGTTTTGGCAAAATAACTTCAATTCTTTTGGAAGAACTAAACTTTGACTATTGGCTATTATCTCTAACCTATGATGGACTGAAAAAGAAAATGCAAAGCGTACCAACTATGACATAAAAACACATCAATATTAGTGAGCCAACAATTTCAAGAGTGACTCTATTCATCCATTATTAAATTAAGGTTTATGACATCTTCTCATAAATAAATTCAATATGCTTGAGTGTTGATGAAGTGTCAAGAAAATGCGTGTAGAAGTACTCACATAATGGGTTGATTGTGATTTTCTGCACCAGTTATGACTGTCTGCATTCAAAATCAAATATTTGGAACTTATGCCCTAAATTTCTGCCGTGTCTTTTGTTTTTCTTAACGGACCTTTACTCTTGGTCTACTCATGACTTTTCCTCTACTTCTCATGCTCGTGCCCTAGCATGATTTGATTTACATCTTCAAAACCGTCCTTCACGCCTTCCTTTGCTTTTAGTTTAGTCAAATCGTTCTGCAGATTGTGACTAGAAGCAAGTGATTGTAAATGTAAGGCATTCTTTTGGTCTGTATTTGATCTTCATGAAGGTGTTTCTAGTTTGTATTTGGTTTTCATCTATGCTGCCAGGAAATGCTCCCACCCCGTATCCACCCTGAAACGTTTCTGGTACAGAAATTGGTATGAAACGTCCAAAACGCCTGGGACATTTACAGAAAGTTTCCGACATTTCCAAAAAGTTTCTGGCATTTCTAGGAAGTTTCCGGGTGGCTTATATATTATAAGAAAGAGTTTATTCCAGTTTGTTGTTGTGTTACTCCACTTAATCTTTTCAAATATAGCCTATATTTCTGCTCAGAGAATTTTCCAAACCCAGGAATAAGTTACAGTGTGCTCAGCTGTAAAGTCTTATAACATTAAAACTATACTAACAAGGAGGCACATTAAACAAGCCTAAAGATAGTTTGGGTCAGAATAGTAATCCAAAGAAAGTAGGAAGAATCTAGCAGAAACCAAGAAATGCCAGGCTAGAAAGCAGGTTTTGACTCAGTGTATTACTGCTCCTTAGAATAGAATTTTCCATTGGAATCCTCAATCAAATGAATACAATGAAGCAGGTTACAACAATAATTTTTGAAACATGGATGCATGACAGATGATTATGAAGAAAATCTAGATGATATATTCTAGAATCTAGATTATAATCATGTATATATGAAACATTGAAATTGTAACCATGTTGAATGATGAATCTTTAGAACTTCAATGAATACAAAATATTTTGAGTGCTTTATCTCTTATGGTCCATGGACTAAAATTTTGAAAATGAGTACTATGCATATATATAATATATATATATTTATATTTTAATTTTTTTTATAATATATTGTATGGACGTTTCCGTAACGTTTCGTACCCAAGTTTTTTTGAAAATCAGCGTTTCCGCGTTTTGGACCTGTACCCTGTCAACATAGGTTTTCAAGTATTCCCATGTCCTGTTCTAGTCTTCAACATGAATATAAACTGCCATTCTAGATTCATGCCTTCACATCCACAAAAATTGTGGTTGTTTCTTGCCCTAGCTTCTTATGATTGTGTCATTTTCCTTTCTTCGACCAGAAAATCACATTTTTTCACTCATGATCCACACATCTGGTCTGCTCGAGTTTTGACTTCTCAAGTCTGCACACTGAATGGTGAACACCATTCCTTTGGTTTGTAAATGCCAAAACGTAAATGTTTTTCATGATTTCCTCTCTCAGCTTCTTGTTTGTAAGGGTTTTTCCTTTGTAAAATTGTGAATAAATCAATACAAATTACCTCTGAAGATTTCTTAGTTTGCCATCCTCTTCAAAATCTTCATGATCTTTGCAAATCTTGATTCGAGCCTCTTCTTCTTCCCTTCTGCAGTCCATACCCAATTACTGGGGCTTCTCTGAACCCTACAACTTGTTCTTCATACTCTTCTCCTTGGGCATCCTCAAACATTGCCTTTCATACCAACGTTAATAAGTATGAGAGAAAGAGTGAAGAGAAATGGAAGGCACACGACACACGAACATTCGCTTGTTTCTGTTTCTTATTAAGAATAAAATAAGTTACACTTTAGGTGAGATAGTTATATGTGTATAACTAAAGTACATTAAATAATATTTAATTAGTTAATTCATAATTCGCATACTCGTATTCAACAGACCCAAAAAAATTGACTTAGCAAAAAGTTGGCAAGACTCGACAAATATTCGACAACATAAAAAATATGCAAATTTCTCTAAAAAACATAAATTTTATGCAAAATATATCTACAAAATGTATCAAACGAGTTTGTAAAACGTAGGGGAAGTGTTTTCTACTAGATTTGAATACAAATACAAGATACAAAATCGCATCATCATGCGAATACAACCAATCTGTTATGTGTTATGAATTTATGATGATTGTCATTGAGAATTATCATCGAAAATTATCATAATAAATTGCATATCTATGCAAGATACAATTTATAGTAATTTACCTTTTTCTCTTCCCCGTTCTAGAGAAATATTGGGGAGAGGGTCTATTGCCTCTACTAGTCCCCACACTCAGTTGCGAACTTCTCGCCCCTCCTATGTGGCTGCAGCTCCACCTTGGTAGGAGATGGTAGTGGCTTCTTTGTTGCATGTTCAACATCACCTCCAAAGATGTCATCCAATCCAATATCTCCTACTTGTGCTTCTCCCTCCATAGCGTCCCTCTTGAAAGTAGCAATCTCATCCTCTCGTGAAAGCGGGATTTCCTCATCTTGCCCGGTTTAGTTGTTGTATGGAGTAATCTCATCCAAATCAATAGGCTATCTTTGCGATGTGACCTCCACCCTTCTTGTGTGAAGTTGAAGATTGTATTGTACAAAACCAAGTCATTGAGGCATTTTTGAGTCAACTTGTGCTTCTTCATGTCAATGGCCTCAAACAAACTCCAATTGCACTCACACAAAAAGTGCTACAAGGTTGAGACAAAAATTTGAGGGCTATCTTTCAAGATGGGTATTTCCTCCCAATCCTCGTCACCAAGGACCTACAAACAAGATAATCAAAAGTTTATAAGTAATTAATAATTTTAAATTTGTAACTTGTAACATATAAGTAAACATTCTAGTTTTTGTTACTTGGTGGTTGGGTGGTTCTCCCTCGGATAGCTAACCCCGAAGAAAAGAGCCTCCCCTTAACATGTTTGTAATTTTGCAGTTCTAAAATAATTAGGTCCCTCACCTCAACCTCGACATCATCCTCTCAATGCATGTTGAGAGGCCCTCCATAACCTTCCCATTAACATTTGTGAAGCCATCAGAGAAGAAAATCTTGGGGTTGAGGTAACGCCTCACGCTGCATGAATAGGTTGGTGGTTCCACCTTCGATCATCTATCCCCCAAAAGGGACCAAATTTGGCTATATCCCCTCATAATAGTTTTGGATGGCCTCTCTCTGGACCTATCCATGGCCTCATAAATGTATTCCATCGGGTTTTTCCTCTCCATCAACCAAGCGCAAAACCTTCATCAACGACTATGAAAACCTACACACAAATTAAATTTTAAAGTTACAAACTTACAAAAAATTGAAATAAAGGAATCGCCTTGAAATTTAAATTGAAGTTTGAAGATACCTTGATGATCTCTACAACTCTCTTCGCAAAGACACCATAAAAAATATCTTTGCAGTCCTCTCTCCATTGACTTTCTTTGAATATTGTGAGACTAATTGTGCTTGACTCACAAACATTTGCTTCAACGATGACAACAAACTCGAAATACTTTGCAACATCAAGTAGTTAGTTGCAAACGTCGTGACATCGACTCTTTAAGCTCTTTCCCTTTGGTGTGTTCTTTTATCAAGTTGAGAACCCACGAGTGATTATATTATGTATTTGGTTATATTTCTTGTATCTTCTAGAACTGTTCTCACCCAATCAATTTCAACAATGTCCTTCAAAAGAAGGTCAAGGCAATGGGCCACAAAAGTGGTCCAAAAGAGTGATGGATGCCTTTCCCGTAGTAGTCTTAACCGTCACATATGCTAATGCGTTGTCAATGACAACTTGCACAACATTTTGGATACCCACCTCTAAGACAACCTTCTCCAACATAAAACTCAAATTTTCTGCATTTTTTACTATGTTAGAGGCATCAATTGACTTTAAAAATACCATTTCACCATTTGAAGCCACTAAAAATTGATGAGGGTGTGGTTCCTTCCATTTGTCCACCCATCTGAAAGAATGGTGCATCCGTATTTCTGCCATTGCTTCTTTTGATCTTCCACGATTGACGTTACATATGCAACCACACCCTCGAGCAAATTCTTACTCAAGTCTTTTGGAGAGTATCCCTTGTGCCGTTTCCTACAATCTGCCAATACTATCTCCAAGTACTCCTAGTACAAGCTCTTTTCCATATTGAAGGGAAGGTTCTAGACCCATAAATTCGCACATGCCTAATCTGCTTCCTCATGCACATCCTTATTTCAGCTTGTACCTTATAACGAAGGTTGTGCCCTAGGTATGTTTTTTGGTACAACAAAACTATGTTTCCCTTTGCTTGAACTCGATGAAGCAGATGGGCCTCTTCTGCTTTGTAGCTGTGAACCGCGAATAGAGCCCACAATTGTTGCCTCAATATCCTTTGATTCGTGTGCCATTCTAGAGCTAATGGCTAGTTGCACCCTTGCCCTCTCTAATTTCTTCTCGCTCAACTTTTACAGCTCTGTTGTCATCTCTTGTTTTCCCTCTTTTTTAACATTGGGACATACCACAATGTCATGGGAAACAATAGATGCAAGATGATACTTAGCAATTGATGCCTCCAAAAAAAAATTTACCATAAAAATTGCAAACTACATTCCTCGAACTCGCTTCATGTACGCATATTTCTAAGCAACGACACGAGCATTAGTGGGAATGGTTCTTGCTAGTGATTTTGAGCTTGATGTCGAACCTAATGTTGACCCGGATGCTATTGTGTCCTAGGTTTTAATTTGCAACACAATGCACGTTTAAAAAATTAAAAACCATAAATTTAATTAAAAAACAACTTTATAAAACTGTTTACATAATTAAAACGTTATAAATTTAATTTAAAAACAACATTATAAAATTGTTTGATTTTTTTGGCATTATAACCCTATGTAACCGTAATTGCAAATTTGTAATTGTAAACCTTACAAACAAGAATAAATTCCCAAAAAATAAAAAAGACATTTAAAACAATACATTCCAACAATTTTGTTCATTAATGATGATAAACAAACATAAATAACAATTAAAATTATTTGGAATTGAATGGAATGCATTCAAACTTGCAAATCATATTTGGATACAATATAGAAATAATTTACATTCTTGAAAAGAAGGAAAAAGAAAACTACCTTCGAATGGAATTGTTCAAATTTGCTATAAATTTCTTCAACTCATGCAAATGATGCTCAATAGCCATGTGATTACAAGTGAGGGAGTGTGAAACATTTATAAGACAAAATAGTGTTTTTCCAACATAAAATCTGCGCATTACCAATTTTCCGTGTCTATGACGCATATGGCTTGTTTTGGGGCTAAAACTCTCCGAATATTGGAGAATATTCATTACGAGTTTTGGCGAGTTATTTCCCGACATAGGTCATGAGTTTTCGGGTGAATCTTCACCATGGCAAAAGAATGGCGAGTACTCGCCACCTTGGTGAGTACTCGCCGAATAGGCAAACTTTTAATGTTTACATAATAACTTTAATATTATGAGACTAAATTTGCACCTCCAATTTGTCAACATCTCCATTGATTGGCTTCCCGCATCCACACGCTTCTTCGATGCCCTTTCTTTCCTTCCTTTGAAGGAGATGATCAAATCGATTTGTTTGTGAATACATATATACCAACAGCGCATTCTAGTCACATAGATATCTTCTTTGCAGCCTATCAACCCCAAGATTGCTTTGTATGTTGCGCTTTTATACAAACTATGGATGACATTGTTACTCCACTATCTTCACTATTGTAGGTCACATGGCTTGAGGATGCCCCTTGGTTTGTTGAATGTGTGCTCCCACCATTTTCGAGTTGAGATGGATCAATATATTATTTGTACCAAGAGGATTTGTCATCCCTTTTCTTTGTAAGAGGTGGAGATTCAAGAGCACTTTATCTTAAGTGTCCTAGTCTACCATGAGATCCGGGAGCAATTACTCTATTTAGAGAGTGGTGGTTCCCTTTCCACTTTCTAATGTTACCTTGATCAAAGGTGTCTAACATGGTGTAGGACCTTACAAGAACCTCTAGAACTATTGGGTTGATTATCCCTTCTTCTAGCTTATCTTAAATGGAGGCACTAAGCACCCTTTACATACCGCTGATTCGCACATAGGGGGCAGGTCAGTAAGATGATGTTCATCTTTGTGTATTGGTAGGGTGCCAAACGTGCTCACTCTGCGTCTTAGGTGTCATTGATTTTTGTCTTTTCGACATCAAGGGCCTTCTGGCATGCCTTGCTTGTAACCTAGGTCATGAAGGCATGAGCATATTTTCTTTTCTACCAACTAAAATATCTTAATGTAATGAATGCACTGAATTTGTATTGACCTATGTTGATAATTTGTGGATATAAATAAGGTTTCTTAATTTCTTTATTTTGTAAAGCATATTATATGTAGGTCTATTTCTTTGCAACTTTAGGATGTTTTAAGAAGATAAAGTCCAAGTGTTACGCTGGGGACGCGTCCCGTGTTTTTAACACATCCGGGACGCCCGGGACGGGGGACGTGGGGGCGTGGGGAAACGCGTTTCCCCACGTTTCCTACTTTGCACACGTGGCGTGAAACGCCTTGGGATCAGCTGGAGGGTGGAGGAAACGTCCTGGGGACGTTGGGGATGTGGGGGGGACGACGGGGATGTCTGGACGTCCCCGCCATCCCCTACGACTGTTGCGCATTTTTAAATAAAAAAAGACTTTTAATACACAAAAACAATTTTTTTTTAATTGTAAATGACTAATAGCATAAAAGTAACATTCCTAACCTAACCCTAACCCTAAAAGTGCTATTTTATGTTATAAATTTACAATATGGGCTCATTTCATATTCACACCAAGCAAGAGTAAGAGCAAGAGCAAGAGCAAGAGCAAGAGTGAGAGCAAGAGCAAGAGCAAGAGCAAGAACAAGAGGGAGCAAGAGGTATTTATAATTTTATTTGCTTACAATACATGTTAAAGTTTTTTTTTTTTTTAATTTAGATTATATTTGCATTTGTTAGGGGCTGTTTTTTAGCATTTGCATCTACATTCACAATGTAATCATGCATATAGTTTGTAGGATTTAAAAAATGCATATTGCATAGGGTTTGGTTGTACAAACTACAATGTAAATGGTTATATTTTTTTTTTTTTAATTACATTTTTATTTCTAGTTTAAAATTTATATTATATTTGCATTTTTTAGGGGTTGTTTTTTAGCATTTGCATCTACATTCATAATGCAATCATGCATATAGTTTGTGGGATTTAAAAAAATGCATCTTGCATAGGGTTTGGTTGTAAAATTTAAAATTTAAATGGTTACTTTTTTTTTAATTACATTTTATTTCTAGTTTAAAATTTATATTATATTTTGCATTTTTTAGGGGTTGTTTTTTAGCATTTGCATCTACATTCACAATATAATCACGCATATAGTTTGTACGATTTAAAAAATGCATATTGGCTACTTTTTTTTTTAAAATTAATTCATTACATAATCAATCAATCATATAGTTATGGTTGTTTTTAATTCATTGCAGCAATCATCACCATGAGTTCTTCTTCGAGTATGAGTATGAATCAGAGCATGAATCAGAGCAGGAGAGGGTTGAACGGGAAGTTGAGATAGGTGGCCGTGGAAGAGTTGGTGATGCCACAATGGGGGAGAGTGAAGAAGGGACACAAAATGTAGTGGCAACAACAACTGGTAGTTCAGTTGGTAGTGCTACCAATTGCCCCTCTCAAATGTTGTCCAAATTTGCCATTGGACCATTTGATAAGAAGAAGCCATTGCAACAATTTGCCCAAATAATTGATAACCCCAAGTCTGGAGGGGGGAGCAAAGTATGGAAGTGCAACATATGTGCACTGACTTGGCATGGTAGTATCACTAGGACCAATGCACACTTGTTGCATCTTACAGGAAGGGGGGTTGGCACTTGTAAGGGCCTTTCACTAGAGCAGAGAGCTGAGATGGTGAGAATCTTCAATGGAAATACCACGGACAAAGTGCCAGAAGTTCGTGGTTCTACGGCTAATACTCCATTGAGCACTCATAGGACTGGCAAACATACTAATACTCTGGCTGGTTCTAGTTTTGGAGTGTCAGAAGTGGAAAGCAGAGGGAAGAGAAAGGCCGTGGGGGCAGCCCCAAATTCAGTTATTGACATGTTTGATTCAAAGGCAAGGGAAGAGGCAGATGATGTTATTGAGAAATTTTTCTATGCTGTTGGGATTCCATTTAATGCCGCTCGCTCTCCTTATTACAAGGAGGCTATGGCTAAGGTTGCAAAAGTAGGTACAAGTTATGTGCCTCCTGGAGACACAAAACTCAGGACAACAATCTTGGATAGAAACTATTCCAAGGTTAATCTATTGATGGAGGAGATGAAGGTGACATGGGTGTCACATGGATGTAGCATTATCATGGATGGGTGGACGGATATTAGACACCATCCTCTCATCAATATCATTGTCTCTTGCAAAGATGGACCGTACTTCTTGAGAGTAATTGATTGTTCTAGGAAGCGGAAAGATGTTGAGTTTCAGTATCAGATTTTGAAGGATGCCATTGAGGAGGTTGGACCTTCAAACGTTGTACAGGTTGTCACAGATGCAACTTATGTGTGCAGAGCAGCAGGCAAGCTAGTGGAGCGGGAATATAGGCATATTTATTGGACTCCATGTTGTGTGCATGCCATGAACAATGCACTGAAAGACATAGGGAAGATTCAGTGGGTTAACCAGATAGTGACTGATGCCAGAGATGTGCAGAAGTTCATATGCAATCACCACACATCATTGGCACTTTTTCGAAATTTTTCGAAGAAGGAATTTTTGAAACCAATTGACACCCGCTTTGCATCCTATTTTATTTTGTTGGAGAGGATGTCTGAGTTGCAGGAGCCCCTGCAAATTATGATTATGACACAGGATTGGACTAGGTGGCGTGAGTCCAAGACAGATCAAGGGAAAAGAGTGAAGGAAGTGGTGTTGCGGGAAACATTTTGGGTTGATATGAAATACATCATATCAATTATAGCTCCAATTTTTAGTGTCATCAAATATGGGGATTCTAACAACCCCAATCTTGGTGAGATCTACGAGTGCATTGACAAAGCATGCTTGGGCAAATGAAGGCAGCTATTCGGGTGAGGGACCCCACTTTGGAGTTCTATAATGAACATATACAACCCATTATTCAGCGGAGATGGGAGAAGTTGAACACTCCTCTTCATATGGCTGCGTATGCACTGAATCCCAAATGGTATGTGGAGAGGCTAGGTAGAGTTATCCCATGGATGATAATGAGGTGAAGAGGGGCCTTATGAAGGCCTTTAAAAAATGTACACCCCACAAGAGGCTTCACAAATCAGAATGGAGTGGCTCGACTTCACTGAACTTGATGGGTACAAAACATCAGCAAAGGTAGATAGGGTAACATTAGCACAGGAGAAGCCAGTGAGTTGGTGATGACTGTATGGGCTTCCAGGATTGCTGTGATCACTTGCCATTCGCCTCCTTTCACAGGTTTCTAGCTCCTCTGCCTCTGAGAGGAATTGGTCTACGTATGGTTGGATACACTTTGTTAAGAGGAATAGGCTTACCTCTGCGAGAGCGGAGAAGCTTGTAGATGTGACACACGTGCTTTGCCTTATAGATCGCAAGACACCTGAGTACAAACAGACTCCAACATTACGGTGGGATGTAGATCCCGAGGAGCCGAGGCAGGTTGAAGAGGACAATACTGTGCAACGAGGATTGATTGGGCTTACCTTTGAGGACGAGGATGCTAGTACCAGCGAGGAGGAGTTCATGGATATTGCTTCAGATGCAGATTCTGATTTTTAGGCTGATACTTGTAGTTGTCCTCTTTTTTTGTAATATTGACAATAGACAATTGTTGGTGTATTTGGCTATGAGATTAATGATATGAATATTAGCTATTGTCACTTGATCAATCGTAATTTAGAATGGTTTTACTTTTATATTTTGTAATATTAATATATTTGAAATTTCAAATTTCAGCTTGTCTCATATTCAAAATTCAAATATGTATTATGAATTTTCAATTTATGACATTAACATATTGATATTATAGTATTAAGGAATGTATTTGATGTTTATGAGTTCAAGTTTCACCTTATTTAAATCTCAAATGGTTTTATTTCAGCTTATTTATATAATTTAGTCACTATATCTTTTTATTTTAAATATTTATATATTTTTTAATCAGCCGTCCCCAAAATTTAGAAATTTTTTGCCATCCCCAAAATTTAGAAATTTTTGCCATCCTAGAAACCTCGCCCCCCGTCCCCGCCGTCCCCTATCCCCGTCCCTGGCCCTGTAACTATGAGATAAACTTCTTTGGCATAATGGCATTTGATATAATTTGAGTCAAATATGTAAATATTGTACACAGATGAATATTGTATACCCTAGGGACACGTCCCCAATGTTTCGGGGCATCTCCTATAGGGGATCTTTCAAGGATGCGGGAATGGGTAGGAAACATCCTTTGGATGTACCTAAATTTTTCTTTTTTTGGGAAAATTTTGGGGACGCCGGTTTTTCAATAGGGGACGATAGGAGATAGCTAGCCATCCCTGGTACGGCTAGGGGATGCCTAGAAGTCCCCTTGCTGTACCCGGGACGGCTAGAAGTTCCCTATGTCCCAACACACAAAAACACCCTTTTTTTTAAACTCAAAAATTTGCAAGTTTCGTGAGTTATGACTCCCCTACAGTTGTACAATCTGCCATCAACGTGATGAATGGATTCCAATTGAGTGGAAAGAAGTTGAAGGTCCAACTTAAGTGAGATAACAAATAGAGCAAGCCTTATTGAATAGACATACCCATCATGCAAAGGGGAGGTTGGATGGATTTTTTTTTCTTTACATATTGAGACTGTTCCATTCAGCATGTAGTAGTTATATGCCCCATTTTTGTGGGTTAAAAAATGGCTTGATATATGATATTGAAGGGAGAAAATGAAGATTGTGGATGCTTATATATGTGGCTCCAATGCTGTCATATGAAAAAGGTGGGAAGCAATAGCTCCCTTTGGTGAAGATTGAAGGCTTGAAAATTCATGTCATTTATGTGCATATTGCACAGTAGAACATGTGATCTAGGTGCCCTTGTTCCTTTTTTAAATTGCTTTTTTATTTTTAGTTTTGTTACTACTAAATTAATGTAAGATTATTATTGTTATGCATTGCATTGATGTCTATATTACAATGTTTTATGTAGCAGTGAATTTGAATGTGTTATGGATGCATATGCAATTATTCGCGGCTAATTTTGTAGACCACTGTGTTTTGCACATGTAATTATGTAAATTAGTTGTCTTGAACTCTCTTCTACATAAATGACCGTTTGATTATGATATATATCCACATTGGTATGTTAAATCTCAATTCAGCTCTAATGTTATGTAATAAGGTTCTATAACATATATGATGAATGCCTTATCAATGTTATCATATGAATACTTGAAAGTTCTTATATTTTAAAATTTTTCCCTTTAGGCTATTTTTAATAGCTGTCCCCTGCCATCCCCTAAAAAATGGCTTCCAAAAAAATCTACCACGGAAATGTGCCCCGCTGCCATCCCCGTCCTCCTAGAAACTTGGTGGATCATAGTAAACATATGAAGGAAAATCTTGGTTGTACTCGTATTTTGTATGATCTAATTTCATCCTCTTTGAATAGTTGTATCTCCCAATATTGAAATTTAATAATTAATTTACTTTTTATTTTTAATTATTAGAGAACACACACAAATGCACACCCACCCACACATGCCTATGCACTCACCCGGATGTGCACACACGTGCACATACATACATACATGCATTCATGTGCATGGCTGCACATGCATGCACGCACACACACGAGCACATGCATGCACACATGAGTAAATGCTGTTATTTTGTTTCATAAATTTTTGAAGCAGTCTTTCTGAAACTTGTATCCAGTTCTGAAACCATTATCATTTCCTCAGTCTTATGTGACTTAATTTGGAGGCAAATTACGACTGGTAGGCATTTCATGCTGATGAGTTCAATATGCTTGCAAGGTTCACTGCTGTTGACATGATATATCTACGGTTTCATAGGTGCCTATTATGGACCCAATATTTATTATAATTCATCTTACCTCTGAGACTGAGGTTATATGTAATGCTTTCTGAGTCCAATATTTTCCAAGAATTTTGTTCTATACGGGCAAGGAATATCTTTCAAACCTTGTTGGTTAATCCATATGAGGAACCATGATTGTCCAATTAATTTGCTGTTTTGACTACGAGTGAGATCTATGTTATTAGAAAAATATTGTCGTCATGTTTGGTGATATTAGTTGTTGCCACATTGGATGTTTTGTAGTGTTGTTGAAATGCACAAACCTGATCAAGTTTTGGCCACACCAGATAATCTTCTTGACCCGACGCAGGTGGAGATGGAAAACACATTCTGCACCTCAGGCACACCCAGTGCAGCATAGTGTACCTGCTGTGTTTACCATAATTTGGGATTAATACCATTAAAAAATTAAAAATAAAAATGTCAAAGGTTATTATTTTGTGAAAAACTCTGATGCATATGATATTGTCTATTCCTATTTGCTCCGTAACTATCTACGTCAGTCAACATTCCATTGCAGCAGACGCTTGATTTGTACTTCAGATGACGATGTTTGAGTGTTTTGCAGCTTTCTTCTGTTGTAGAGTTTTAGCATATATATATATATATATGAATCGATTTATATAAGATGATATTCGATTTATGAAGTTTCATGACGATCTAATGTTTCAAGTTCAACATTCATGTTTAGTATTGTAACCTAAAACGTATAAGGTCACAAATGTACTCAAGGTTTTTGAGTCTGCACCCTTTATTCCCCACTCACCATTGCAACTGCATATGCATGTTTTGTGGGATCCACACCTGGTGTTGTGAACACATACCTTGTGTTCCTCCACACACTCATGTAACATTCATATTATATCAGTTGTTTACCTTCAAAAAGCATCAGGAATTATGAAATAGAATGTGTAGGTTTTGTGGCATAGTCGAGGAAATTACAATATAGTATGTTCAATTTAAATTAATTTTGGGTGTTTGCAACAAAGATCAAAATGTCATGTCTTATCATTCTTGTTCATGACTTGGCTAGAAGGCAATAATATGCAGATATTGATGATCACAAGGCTAAGTTTGTGCACTAAAATTCCTTGCAAGGTATAAAGTTTTAGAAATATACGGAAAAAAATAATGCTAGCACTTACAGGAAAAGAGGCTTATAGTCTAGGTTAAATCCTAAACATACTACAAGAATTTTAGGCATGTAACGAAAATTCTCGAGGATCAAAACTTGAACAAACTTGTAGTTTATTTAAGAAACTCGAATATTGATCAGAGAATATATTGACACCACATTGCTTATGTGATGTTTTTGCTGAGGCTAAACACAGGGATTTAAATCTGCTATGTTGAGTGCAACCAAGCTGTAGTTGCATTTTTCTACTCAAGTGAGGTGTCATGACTAATGTTTATTTCTATTGTGGTGTGAATGAGAGATTTGGAATAGTATGAATTGAATGTCTAGATTTCTTTATCGGAACAACTTACCAAGTCCATCCTTTTAAACATCTGTCCCATTGACCTGCTTTTGGTCATTCGTGGACATCAATATCATTTCTTCCTTTCTTTCTATATTAAGCTTACTTGACAGATAATATATAACCTATTACATTGGTGTTTAATAGATATTCAATAGACTAATCATCATATACTAACAGTGTAAGCAAGTATTGCTTGCCCAAAGGAAAAGTTGGTTATTAGTGGACTGCTCAAGCATTCGTTTCTTAAAAGCATTGACAATTTTTGTGTTGCATTCATTTCCAATATTTTGACATCTTGTGCTTGCTCCCCCAATGCATTCCCAACACCATTGGCCATTAGGCATCATAAGAAAGAACAGTTTAAGAGCTTAAGTGGTAGCATATGCAAAGAGAGGAAAGAATTCAGAGAAGGCTGAATGCACACTCAAACAAGCGTGACAACGTTTATTATATAGAAAGAGGTGGTTACAAATTGGTTGAATAGTTACCAACCAAATGACAACTACATAACTGCATTACATGCTATATAATGCTCTATATTTTAACACCCCCTCTTAATGACTAAACCGGAAACAATACCAAGTTTGTCTCGAAACTTTACAAATGTCCTAAAGCCCATATGTTTAGTCATTAGATCTATAGACTGTGCCATAGGTTGTACTTCGAAATCAGCAGTCCATTGTTGTGTTGCGGTTGTCGAATGAAAAGAACCACAAAACAAAAATCTGGTCGTGTGAACAAAGGATATGGCAAGTGGTCCATTGATTCTTTGTTACGTGATTCATTGACCAATGATGAATCATCAATGGCTGAGAGTGTCAACCCCATCTCCAGAGTGTTGGAATCAGAAACTCGGAGAGGTGGATTGAAAAATTTGTTTAGGCTTGTGTAGCCTGCTGGAGTCTATAGAGACTTAGTTATCTTGCAATCGAAGTCACCTCGATCATGTCCTTGCAACACCATGTAGTGCTCATCCAACCTTTTCAAGAAGAAAATGTGACCATCTGTGTAGTAGGAGTTAGAACCAACTCCACAATAATAGGAGAAATAACCATCTTTGTCTCAAAGCAGTGGGAGAAATAACCATCTCTCCGCAGTAGGAGTGAGAACCAACTCCTCCGTCTCATCTATTTGCTCATTTATCCCCCTCTGTTGGGAAAGATCTTTCACAACACAATGAGCAAACTGTTCATGCTCTACTGTCCTTCGAGCAAGTACCTCTGAGTGAGTGGCTTGGCATGCCATCTCACCATGCACCGTTAGTGCATTTGGAATAGTGGAGTCTCCATCCACAACAAATTGTTCTTCAGAATGAGGAAATCCATCCTCCCAAGGCATGTCCGCCTCCCGTACATCTGGTATAGTGGATACTCCCTCCATAATAAGTGCATGTAGGTTGATTGTATCCAAGTCAACAGATCTGTGAGGAATGGCTTCCTCCCAAGGCATTGCAACCTCTTGCACATCTTGTATGGTGGAGTTGTCCTCCACACATGCATTCATGTTGATCGTAGCAGGATCAACAAGCCGATATTGGCCACCTTGCCCAATACCAAGGGCAATCATCCGTCTTTGTTTCACATTAGAAACAACACACTTCTTCCCACAGAAATCCACATAATATTGGGATTTTTAGTTAATTGATGAATAGATAGAAGATTTTTTTGTAAAGAAGGTACATATCTAACATTCCGTACCAACAATTTATGAGCATTATTCAATACAATGCATATATCTCCTATCCCTTCTACTGCAAGTGATTCTCCATCAACTAGTACTATTGATTCAAAACAAATATTTGCAATAAATGAAACATACCAATCCCTGTGACATGAAAAGTGTGCGAGACGCACTAGAGTCAATGATCCAACAACTAGTACCATTGTCATGCGAGCATGATGTCGTAAGACAATAAAGAGCATGCCCGTCATTTGAATCCGTTCTTCTACAACTGCTGCCACATGTTCCTCATCACATGGCTTTTTGTTCTGTTGCGAAAGATCATACTTCCGCTTCCGACAATCCTTCTTAAGGTGCCCAACCTTGTGACAATAATAACATGTGACCTAATACCGAGTGGAAGACTCACCAGAATGACGTCTCCACTTTCCTTTTGACTGTGTGACAAGAGCACTCTCTGATTGGTCACAATTAGATTCTGCCTGAATTTGTCTCCGCTCCTTTTGCAACAAGTAGGAACTCACCTTGTCAAATGTGAGTGTTTGACTTTCAACCATTAAATGGAGTGCCTCCACAAATGACTCATATGAAGAAGGTAAGTTGTTAAAACAGAGCCACCATATAATCGTCGTCCACCTTTTTGTTGATGGAAGATAACTGGTCTTGGAGGTCTTTCATCCGAAGTAGGTGCCCAGACAACGATCCACCTTGCAACTTTATGGAAAAGAGCATATTCTTGGTGATAAAACCCGACTCTATTCTAACGTCGATATTTATCCTTCAGACTGATCCACAACGTACTAGCTACAATAGCATTCCGCACTTCCGGTATCATATCATCGGACATTGACAACTTGAGAAGTAATAATGCTTTCTTATGACGTTTGTCATAATCCGCAAAATTTTTAGCTGGTCTGCTTTTGCTGACCGTGATTATCTTATCACAATCACAAAATTCTGCAAGCGTTAAAATCTTATGGCTCTATACATTGAAATTAGTGCCCGTTAATTTTTGCGTCTCTGGCAGAGTCAAGTGTGAAATATTTGCCATTTTATTATTCCAAAGTAACAGAAATAATAAAATAATATTTGCCCACACTAATAAAACAATACATTACTTATTCTAGCAAATAGTCCGAAATTGATTATTCAAATGCAAGTGAATACCTTTGTTGAAAAAGTGAATATTAATTCAGCGACCTTCTTTCAAAAGGAAGAACTGGAATCAAACTGCCCTCGAACTTCTGCTATCCTCACGAATGGAGAAAGAAAACAAGCTTTTGTCTTTATTTTTGCCTTGCCGTGCTCTAGTGACTTTTGGAAATTCTAAGGCACACAACTGGTCACGTTTTTCTTTCCACAACTCTGCTTCTGGCGAACTGGTACGTTTTTCTGCCCTCGTGAACAGGAACCCACAATTTCCGGCAGCAACAACGAACTACGACTTCATACAGACATGAACCACGACTTTATGCCCTCGAACTGCCCACGTTTGACTCTGCCGCCATCGACTGGATCGACTTTGCCCACGACAGATAACACAGTCTTCTCTGCCCTCGAAAATCCGTCTTCTCTGTCCTCGAAAATGCGAATACGCCAGACTTCGACTTTGTAACAGTCGTTCTTCCCTACACGACTGTAGACGCAAGTAGTTTGTGCCCTATCAAACTGCGACTGGGCTTCCTCAAACCATTTGCACTCTCCCGTACCCTTCAAGGGCTTCCTCGGGCTGCGAACCTTTGACGCTTTGATACCAATGTTAGCATATGCAAAGAGAAGAAAGAATTCAGAGAAGGCTGAATGCACACTCAAACAAGTGTGACAACGTTTATTATATAGAAAGAGGTGGTTACAGATTGGTTGAACAGTTACCAACTACATAATTGCATTACATGCTATATAATGCTCTATATTTTAACATTAAGTGCTGTGAATTTACGAGAATACTTGATTTTCCTTTAAGTACAATTTGTCAAGGTGTTTATTTCTACCTTATGAGCGATTAAATGGGTTATTAAAAGTGTCATTCTCATTTTCATCCTGAAAACAGTTTGGATTACATGTTTTTAGCCGATTGTTGATGTAATTTTTGGTAGGCAAAGAAGAAAATGAAATAATATTATATAATTATACAAAATTGTGAGCATGCAAACTGACGCCAGAATCTTTAAGCTTATATATTGAACTCTGTATTGTAGGGTTATGTTATCTTTTATTCAATATCATTTATTTGCATGATATTTCAGTGTTCAAATTTGTTGTATGCGGTTGGTTTTGGACGTAGTTATAAAGTCTGAAAATCCAGATATGTCAGAGGAGGTTGAAATTTTTGGAAATCAGGTTCTGAAAATCCAGTCCAAAAATATATATATATATATATATATATATTGTAATTATGCCGAGAGGTGTTCTACAATGGCAGTAAGGGGTGAGATGTGATGGTGTGACCGTGTAAACTTTTATTTTGACATTAAATTTGATGTTCATTTGACTGTCGCAGGGCAATTGTAGCCTTACATTTGACATTCATTTGGCTTTCACTTAAAAGATTTTTCTTTTTGTTGGGAGAAGTCAATTGGAAAATTCAAAATAGTAATATCTTGGCCATAATGTAGAATTTGGGGCCCATTTTTCCCAAAAGGATTTATTTGGGACCAAGACAATAGTGCAGCTAGATTGATGCCATTTGTCACCAGTCAGTGGAATCATAGCAGAGAAAGTAATGGAGTTATTAATCAATGTGGTATGCAAAAATTTAAGATAAGAACCTTGAAATTTATCTCTTGGCACATTTCAGATAGATATATTTAAGAAATTCATACTAGTATTGTGATAATTATACTATATAACTTTAAACATGTTATATACAAAAAAATTGAACTACAAAATGTTAATTTAAATTTCTAATATTTGTATACTAAAAATTATAATTTATTAAAAACAATTAAAAAACAGGACCAACTTGGACTGAATTTATTTGGGCTGGCAAAAAAATCGAATGTGACCAATTTTGTGCAGATCCAGCCAGATTTGGTAACTATGGTTTTCGAAAGTACACTTTGGATGGAGGGTGAATGCAATTGAGGGTATACATAACTTTGTTTTTGGTATATCTATCTTGAAACAATTGTGCAAATTTAAAATTCCTCTTTTCTTACCAGATACATATACCAAAAAGAGGAATTCACATTGTTTTTTTCAGATAGATATACCAATATTATTTACTGGTGGAAATGTCAAACGTATATTTTCCTCTTCACATATATGTTTAAGTATCATGTGTTGCTGAAGCCCTGGGAAACTGTAAATTTGAAGCAAAAGGAATAATTTATGTTATCATTTCTTATATTTTTCTTTTGAATTTCCTTTTTAAAAAGTTCAATTTGTTTTAAATTGGAAAATTTTAATTGAGAAGAATAAATTTGTTGCAGGCAAGGCAGTGTCTTTCTGTGAGAGGAATTTTCCCAATGTTAGCAGATCCTCGACATGCGGTAAGATCCTTGAGTACTGTCACAGGGAAATTATGTTTCATTGAGAAGTACTATGACTATGTTCTACTGGAAAATTCGTAGCTTTTAAATATGCCCATAAATCATGTTCATAACTTCTTTCTACGTCATTTGAACAATCCTTTTTGAGAACTTATAAATTGCATGTACAGTGTCGAAACATGCATATTCTGTCATTGATTGCAAGAACTGTTAGAAGATGATCATTTATTTACAACTGTTTTCTCATTCCCATGTGTTTTCCATTAGGAACTTTTATTTTGCATAACCTGATTACTCTTTACAACCTTCTTGTTACAGCAAGTCTGCCATGGTGAAGAAAATCCTTTTACTTGCCTTTTTACGTCTATTTCAGAACTGTTCTGATCTTCCTGATTAATTAGCAAATTCCCATTAAGATTCCTCAATGCCTTCTACTTTTTGATAATTTTCTCGGATTTTATGTAAACTTTGTTTAAGTTCCAGCCTTTTATGTTGATGGCCTATGTTAAGTAGATTCTTTTGCTGCCATATCTCTATGCAGAGTTGGTACCATCACGTCCGGATTAAATGACTGGACAATAACTGAAACCAAGTGCCATTTTGTAGATATTTTTCCATATGATATTTCGAGTAAGCCGTTTTGAGTAATTTGTATGAACATTAATGTGCCCGGGAATATAATATATGATGTGTGAGACAGGAGACTGTCATATCAGTGTACCTTTCATGGGCACAAGGGGTGATGATCCTATAATACCTTCATTTCTCATCACAAATTTATAAGAGCAGGTTGATTTTTTAGGGGTTTAAGCACTGTTTTGCATACATATCTTCAGACTAACTGGACGGATGGACAATTGATTTTAGTTTCTCTAATGGTTATCCTCAACAGGCGGAGTCTACCAGTGCTACAAATGAGTCTATATTGAAAATAGCCTTGGATCATGGAAAAGCAGCAGGAATAATCAAGCCTCATGATCGTATTGTTGTTTTCCAAAAAGTAGGCGACTCATCAGTTGTAAAGATAATTGAACTTGAAGAGTAAATTCCAAAAATAAGTGACTCATCAGTTGTAAAGATAATGGAGCTCAAAGTGTAATTTGGATGAAGACAATGATGTGAAGTTCTTGTTTCTGCTAGGAGAAATAATTTGCATTTAATTCGAAGAATAGTTGGTTTTCTTGCTCATATATTCTTGTGGGAAGTCTACTAGAATTTTTGCCGAATTTTAATAATTTACACTCTAATTCCAGCAACGAACCTGGAATTGGAATCTTTTATATCTCAATCCTATTTTTCATCCCTCTCAGTAGTGTTCTACACGTGGGAGTCGGTTACACTTTTCCTTTTTAAAAATGACTGATCTAGAAACAGAACCTACTGCAGACTTGTAATTTCGTAATGCTTTTAGATGAATTTTGCTTTTATATTGTCTACAAAGTTATCTGGTGCATCTCATAAGTGTTTGGAAAAATCACAAATGAGTTGTAGGCAGCATTATTTAACTAGTAATGTGTTCTGAGCAAATTGTTTCAAGAACGGAGAACTTGTTGAGAGTTAAAATTTTTCTTCTAAAGGACATGCTTTGTATTATTCAATCACCAATTATCTATAATTTTGTAACGAGTGTACTATGTTTAGACCATAGTATTGAGACCTGGATTTGGATTAGACTTGGCCAACACGTTTTAAATTCAGATTCAGACCAGGTAAAAACTCTAGATGATGTGCCAAAATAAAAACTCTTAAATTTAACATTAATTTACTATCAAATACGACTCTTATACATTCTAAAGAAGAACATCAATAATATAGAAATTAAATTTTTTTTTATCATATATTATTAAACTTGTCCTCACTATCGCCAAACTTTACTCTTCACTAATCCTTCCAATTTTTATTAAGTTACTTGAATATATAACTCAGTAAAAATTAAGAGAGATGATTTATAATATTGAATAAATTGAATTTATGAGTTAGCTAGTTTAGAGACTAGACAATCCAATAATTAGCATTTAGACTTATATTAAATCTCCAAGTTCTATTTGATTTTCCCATACCCGCTTCATATTTTTTTTGCTGAGGGTAACTGGGAAGATCACCAGGCCCCAGGCTGGCCATGGCACCATACTAAGGATGAGAGTTTAAGCACAGGTTTATTCACGCCTATGGATTATAATTTATGATCACATTATTGCAGAGCTCCATTAATGGGGTGTCCATCAGGTGTAGGCAGCATTATCAAGGAGAGTGGCGTTTGAACCTGGGTCTCTCATTATCGAAAGCACCCGTTTATATTTTTATGTATGATAGTCTAATATTTGTTTTTATATGACTAATTTCGTAACTTTTTGATATGTGCTTTATTGTTGTTTTAATCCACTCTATACAAACATAATACCTTGCCTTCTATCATTCGTTTGGGACACAATTAATCTCTGTTTAATGCTGATCAAGAATTCTATAATTTGTTTGGGCTGCAATTAATTAATAACTGGCCTTCTAATGAATCGTTCTCCGCAAATATACCTGCGAAAAAGAACTGCACCTGGATTCTCCTTTTGATACCTTCTATTCTTGATCAATCATGAATGATACTACACTGCTGAGACTTGTCAAACACGCAGCCCCTGGTTTAAAGAAGACATGTCAATTGTTTGTACATATGACAGCCAATATGCTCTTTATTTACAGTCGGGCGTGCCGCGTAAATATTCTTGGAAAAAATCGTCATGCATTTCTGCTGGGAGATGTGTATGGCTCCCAAACTTTTCACTGCTCCATATAATCCTTGTGAGTCGAGGCCGCAAGATTTGTGGGCCCCAACTCAGCTGGGGACTCTGCGAGTTTTAGAGGGACTCACAGTCACGCTACTATGGTTTAGATGCACTTTAATCATTAGTTTTTGCCTTATTTCCTTTTAAATTGAAGGCCTTTTATTCTGTCAGTCAAATTGTAGTTCCATTTTTGCTTTAGGAATTCCAACTCTCCAGATTTAATTTCAAGACTGGAAATTACAGAATGCTTTTAGGCAAGTTGGCTTAAGAAAGGTTTTCCCATGTTTTAAAATTTTGTTGTTATGTGAAACAGTCTTTAGCTTTATTGATTGTGTGGTAGGACTGTAATTTTGAATTGCAATTATGGATTAAGAAAGGCAAACATCTATCACCTTTGTTGGTTCGTGTATTTTTGGGATCTCTTAGCTACTTAAGGTTTTTCCACAGCCTCTGATGGAAATAAAATAAAGTGATCCATGATAGATATGCCTGTGAATGCATCTCATTTCATCTCAAGTTTGCTTCATATTCCTATTAACATTTTTCTGTGTTGGTGTTGATGTTGCTACGGGTAACTTTTTCTAAAGTCAAAATATTTCTAAAAGATTAATGACATGCTATTGAAACTCGGTGAGTACAATGCCAAAAAGTCAGAAGCTAAAAGTAAACAGGAACACTTTAGTGAGTAGAAGCAAAAATATGCTATGTACAACATGATTTTTACATCATTAATGACTCCATGTTCTCCCCATGTTAATGATGAAATTTAGAAAACCAGATGCGACACTTCCACCACTATCATGACACTTAAAATGACATGACAAAAGACCCTCATATGCTATTTACTAATGTGATTCTCCCAACTTATACATATTATAAGTAGGTACTCCAAACCGTTAGTGAGTATGCCATAATAGGAGCCAAGACTGCTTTTATCTTGAAAAGGGGATTTTACAAGTCAACTAAAAATGTAGTTTGTTCTATAGTTTCAAGTTGTAAAGAAGAGAATCATCAAGCCATGATCAGCTTCAGCAATTAATCTATAATAGATCTTGACAAGTTTGTTTGACAAGTTTGCTTGACAAGTTTGTTAGACAAGCTTTGGGAGAATTTGCATGGGAGATGGAAGTGAATTGGTGTTTGGGGCCCATCATTAGGATGATTGATTAAAGAGTATAGATGGCGCTCTCCTTGTATAAGAGAAATTCAGATATATCATGGGGTGGGATTCCTTATAAGCACTAAGGTTAGATATAACTAATGCATATAGGATATAATTAATAACGTTCAATGCATTATTTATTTACGCATAACTCATTAAGCTCATTTAATTTTGTACGCTTGTGAATAACAGGCTTCTTGGGGTCACTTAACTGCACCCCATTATCTTTGTTTAGATTTTTAAGATGTTTTTGGAGCTCTATTGCCCCCATCCGTTTTACGTTGCATGAAATGGTCTCTTTGTCTAAAAACTTTGCCTCTGTACAAATGTGTAGATGTGTGCAAATGTTCTTCTAAATCCGAGTTCTCTATTTGGCCGTGGTGCATGCTTGCATAGTATTATTTGATTCTTATTTCACCCCATTTCTATGATGCATGGGTGATCACAAGAGTAAGAAATGAAATAAACTCTGCTGCAAGTCACGGCTCAAGAGGATCTTTTGTCGCTTTTTCTGCATATTTCCAAATTTTTATACGTATTTTTTCAAACTTTATTCTGTGTTTCATGAGCTT
This sequence comes from Taxus wallichiana var. yunnanensis, assembly GCA_018340775.1. Classification (NCBI taxonomy): domain Eukaryota; kingdom Viridiplantae; phylum Streptophyta; class Pinopsida; order Cupressales; family Taxaceae; genus Taxus; species Taxus wallichiana. Next base: position 506,968,374 of record CM031236.1, on the reverse strand, counting down.
AAATTCTTTGAACTAAATGTATATTCCTCCATTTTGGCAACCTCGGAGATAAGATTGTTAAAAGCACCTTGTTGGCGCCAACAACCAACTATATTGTTTTCGATATAGTTTTGTATATACATGGTCTTGCTGATGTCATATTTTCTTGAAATACACTTGTATGGTTCGATATTTTGTTGATCTAATCTTTGCTTGTAAAACTAGTTTCTAATTTTCTAAGCCTTGAGGGTCCATAGTAACCAGATTGTGTGCCTTGGGTGAGCAACTTCTTTGGAGCTGATATGCCGTTACTGAGTGGTGTTTGTTTGCTGGCTCAAGGTCTTAATCACACAATGCTAATTTAAGTCAACACATCTGCAACTATCTTTGTAAAGCACAAATATATGATTCCTAGAGGTGATTTCAATGTTATGAAATCAATAGGAGAGAAGGACAACTTATCAGCGCAAAGTCCTTGAAGAGACACATGGTTTCATTGACCGGGTTTATTTCTAGGTATGCATTTTTCTTGAGGATTATTTACATGGTGTAATAGGATAAAAGATATGATGTGCCGAATTAGCAGGGACTTGACAAGGTTATAACTTGAGCTCCGGGTGTTCGTTTGAGTCCGTTTTTTTAAACCACATGTTTTGATGAGATGAACACAACGGCAACCCACCCTACCGGTTGGGACAAGTTTTCGACACGTTTTCGGGCCCTAAATCCCCATGAGGCCGAAAATTAGGATTTAAGTTATAGTTCAGTTTTTTCCTATTTTTGGGCATCGTTAATTTTAGTCTATTAGTTGCATTATGAGTTACAAAGTTGGCAATTCCTTTAATTTAGGGATGTAGAAGATGCATGGCAATTTTTGTGCCCGTATGAATAAGCATGCGAACTTACTAAGAATAGCAAGTTCTAGTAAACTGCTAAAAATAGTAATTTCTGCCACCTAGAGTAGATTTAGTCAGAGTTAGTTAGAGTTTGCTTGGCAACTTGAGTTGGGAGTTGTTTTCCTATTTAGGAAACATTGTAATTCATTATTCTAGTAACAAAGAAGGAGATCTATTTTCTTTTGGAGTTCATATTATTTGCAGTATATCAAGTTTGTTCATAATTTGGCTACATTAAGATACCAAAAACATAGCCGAAAACATATACCGATTTTTGATGTCATTCTTAGAAATAGCCAATGGAATGTTTGCACCTTTGTATAGGATAAGATTCTTGTAAATCATTGAGTCACCTGATTTTCACTTACATTATAGGGATCAAAGGCTGCAATTTAGTTTTGAAAACATGGAGATCCAACACCCTCATGGTTTGAGATAAACTTTGAGGTTGGTAGCAAGAAGGAAATCATATCCAAGAGTCCAATTTACCTTTTTGTATGGAAGCTTTGAATGCAAAGATTGGATGAGTGCAATCAATGTTTTTAAGGGATACATCTACCCCAATATTCTAATGCATTCTTGAGTGAAGTTTAGGTTGTTATAGACTATAATAATAAAATTGGCACATATCTTGGTGCGGACTACATGTGCTAATGTTTATCTAAAAGACTTTAATGTGATAATATATGTTTGGTTACTCGAAAAATTGGGTATGTAAAAATAAAGATTAGTAGATCTTGGAGGCACTCAGAGTGTCTTAGTCAAGTGTTAGCATTCAATGTGACTATGTAGTTACATCCAACCCGAGCAATAAAAGAACAAGTATATATAAAATATTATTTGATTGAAGGAGCTAGCCTCGCTTGTTGACCAATTCGAGTCTATTCAGACTATGAGCATTGAAGGAACAAGTATTTATTGAATATATTATTAATTGACTTTAGGTACTGCCACTTTCGTTGGTCAACTCAAAATGCAAGTATCAAGTATATAGGTATAGGTATAGAATATTCAATACGACTTTTGTCAATGCGAGCGGGAACAAGTACGTAATATTCATTTCAAACTTGGGCCGACATCTTGATCAACTGCGAATACTTCACTAAGGGCCTCAATAAAATACTCGGAATCTTGGTTGGAACAAAATATTGGTTATCAAAATATAGTAAAGAGATTGATAAAAAATGAATTCATGGAGAAATGGAAATACTTGATTGGAATAGAAGCAACTCCAAATCCTCCCAACAGACCAGCGCTTGAGCATGACACTTAAGGACATCCATGATGGAACATCTAGAGTGTCAACTTCAGAAATTTTATACACTTAGAAGGCCAAGCGATGAAAAGTTTTAACGTGATCTCTTTGTTTTCATTAGAGATACTCTAATAGTGCTCCAAGGCGGGTTTAACCTCTATTTTCATCTATCACAACAGCCATATTTACATTGCTTGTACAAACCTAGTCAAATAATGCAATTTTTTTCTTTGCAGTTCTACTTTTTGTGATTAGGAGTTTATATCTTGATTTGTTTCTCATTGTTAATACGCCCTTCTTCCTATTCACAAGTAATAATATTAAACAATTATGCCATTAACAGATTGGAATTCTACATTGTTACCCCCATATTACTCTTGGGATCTTGAACAATGGAATCATAGCACACAGTTCTAACTTTTTCTATTTTCTATCTCCACCTAAAAGATCATGCGTCCAAAGATGTAAGATCTAGTCATGTTAAAAGATTATCAAGATTGCACTTCGTGGGGGAAAATAACTCGATAATTGATTTCTAAAAAAGAAAATCATATATTGTATTTCCCAACTTCTTCAATGGGTTATAACTTTATTTTCAAAAGACTAGTTGTCCACGTCCAAGATACTAGTTGCTAGTGATATATGCCAATCTTGATCTTGTTTGTAATATATATATATATATATATATATATATATATATATATATATATATATATATATGGTTGTTGAGTTTAGCATTCTTTTTCCTCGTTGAAAGTAGTTTTGGTGGTTAAACATTAATGGTAGACATTACAAAAGCATGCATACAATGATAGATGGTTATAGGGGAGAAAATAACACGATAAATGGTTTCCAAAAAGAAAATCATAGATTGTATTTCCCAACTTCTTGGTGGGTGATAGCTATAATTTCAAAAGACTAGTCGTCCACGTCCAAGATACTAGTTAGTGATATATGCCAATCTTGACCTTGTTTGTACAATATATATATTTCAAATATTTGGTTGAGTCTAGTGTTATTTTTCCTCGTAGAAAGTAGTTTGGGTTGTTAAACATTAACGGTAGACAATACCAAAAGCATGCATACAATGATGAATTGTTATAAGTGTGGATGAGTTTTGTTGCTACACTAAAGAAATATATTACAAAAATAATTAGAAAGTCTAATTCATCAAGTTACAACACTTTTATAAAGGATGTGATCAATTTGTCTACAAACACCCTAATTTCTTCAATATTTTGAAGACCAATCTAGACATAAATGACACTAAAAGAATCAAATCCTGAAGTGTAGAGCATATTTGTGCCCGATGGTGCGATACGTTAGAGTATTTAATTAAAACGACCTTTGATCACACAACCCTTCAACGTTAACTTGTGGGACAAATACAATATAGATGGAATCATCTCCTCTCTCGCCCTATGTAGTCTCAAGATAGTTCATATACTGTCCTCCCAAGGTCTCTTTTGCAATGGGTGAAGGTTGGTACAACCTACATTTTGTGATCTTCTATTGGCCAACTACCATACTCGACATTCCTACACAATTTTGCACACATCCGTACTTATTCTTAGCCATATATAAGTCTTAGCTAATTTTGCTAGAGTCTCATCCACTCCAAACTGTTGCACTAATCCTTCATTATGCTTCTCTTTCACCAATTTTCCCCACATCGACCCTTTGGGAATGGAAAATTCCCGTTGTTGAACAATAAACCTTTGCGAGACAATACACCAAGGTGTCCTATCAACACTCAATGTTTCCATGCACGACTTTTAGGCTTCGCTTGGATCTTCATCTCATGCATATAGCTCCTTAATAGATTTAAAACCAAAAACTTTTAGTCTCATTTCTTTCAACATAACTTTACACCTATTCAATGCATTAATCTTGTTAGATATGCCACTCTCGTATCACAAGAAAAATGTATATCATTGTAGATATTTACCCACTTCATGTGCTTATGATTCAATCTACAATAGTGCTTGATGAATAATATACAACAAAACTTATTTTGGCACATGGGAATGCCTCCACTTTCTAAGTGTTTGCATAGTTGCATAGAAATCCGTATCATACACAATATACTTCCTCTTTGCGTCATTTTGTTTCTCATTCCTTCTTGTTTCCACTATGCCAATGGATATGACACTAACATCACAATCCACTTGAAATATCTTCACAAAATCTGGTATGGCCAATACTAGCTATTTAATTACCTTCTTCTTCAACTCTTGAATTTTTCATTTTGCAGATAGGATCCAAACAAAAACCTTCATATCTCTTTACACAACCTTTGTGATAGGCACAAACATTATGCTGAATTTGTGGTAAAAACTTGCTAATCTATGAAAGCTTCGTGCTTCAAAAACACTCCTTGGTGATGGCAATTCCAATATCACTTGAACCTTTTTGGATCCATCTTTAGGCCTACATGAGAATTACAAAAACCAAATACACAAGGTCTTCTTACATGAAAACTACACTTTTTCAAAATGATCAAGAACTTCTCTTCTTGCACTTGTCAGAAACTTGTCTCAAATGCTTCAAATTATCTTCCCATGTCCTACTGATTATCAAAATGTCATCTAGGTACACAATAACAAACATCCCTAGAAATGATTGTATGACTTCTTTCATCAACCTCATCAAGGTACTCGGTGCATTACTAAACCCAAACGACATCACAAGCCACTCATATAGTCCTTGCATCTTGAGGCTTGTATTTTGTTTGCTCCCTTCTCCTATGAAAATTTGATGATATCCACTCTTAAAATTAATCTTGGTGAAGTATCTCGCTCCCTTAAATAATGCACAAGGTCATCCATGCATGATAATAGATAACTATACTTAAATGTGATCTTATTGATCGCTCTTGAATCTATGCACATGTGCCACTCTCTATCCTTCATAAGTGTTAGAAATGTTGGGACTGTGCACAAGATCAAATGCTTTCGATCAAAACCTTAGCAAAAAAATATTGGATTTGTCTCGCACCTTTGCATTTTATTTCGGTGTCATATGATATGCCACATTGTACAAAAATCTTTACCCTAAAATTTGATCCATGCCGTAACTTATCTCTCTCATGGGTGGAAATACATCTAGTAGATTACTTAATACTATCTCCTTATAATCCTTTAATACATCCTTCACCTCGAGCGAAAGCAATTCTATCTTCTCTGCTACTATACCCACACTTTCCATTTGTACTAGTTTCACTAATAATGTGAAACATGTATCCTTATGTTTTAGTCTTTGTTCAACTTCTTCACTTCATTTGACATACAATTCAAAGTGTACTTTTGTTCATCCTCTACTACCTTCTAGACATTTGCATGTACACCATGTTCCTCCTTTCAATTAAACTACCATGAACTCCTAAGTAACACATGGCAAACATCCATGGACATTAGATCACACATGACTTTGTCTTCATATCTCCATATTTAAAACTTAACTAAACATTGTCTAGTCACTAGGTTGACATCGCCGCAACCATGAGACTTTATAGGGATTAAGATGAAGAATCTTATTCAACCGCAACTTGTCCACCATCTTTTGCTACCAAGTTGTTGTTGTTGCCACTATTTACTCTTAACTTGTAAACCTTACCTAACGACTTGCATGCGGTCCTAAACAAGGTCTTCCTCTTTGTTGGGCAAGCTTATTTTTAGCTAACTTCAACAAAATATGCTTTATCATAGCTCACTCTCCAATATAGGGTCTTCTCTACAATTTGTTGAATCATTTCTCTCTTATGCATGCACGATTTTCACATTGCAATAGTGAACTTTCTCCGCCATCATTTTGTGTGTGCGGGAACTTGAAAGCTTTACACCCCTTTTATTTTTACGTAACATGCACTATTAAGTCCATGAATCTTTGTCATATCCAAAGGATCCTCTTTCCTTGGAAGAATTTCCTCATCTTCTCCATGTGCCATCACTGCATAGTGAAGTGCCAAGCTCTCCTTGCACAAAACTTCCTCTCCGCCACTTTGTCCATGGATTTTCCGGGTTGTTCCTTGCCTTGTCCCACACTTTGTTATTTTTGTAATAACTTCTCCTCTACCCTCAAGACATACTAATATAATTCCTCCATAGATAGTGCTCAAATCATCTCAAACTCGTCTTGAATCGATATATGTAACTAATCCATATAACACATGTTCTTCTCCATATCATCCTCCACATAACCCACTCTAATGGCATGTCTATTAAATTCCTCAAGTGTATTCCTTCATAGTGAGTTATTTTTATTGTTGATTCTTCAAATTCTTGAACAATTTAAGTTGGTAGTCTATAAGTAAGAACTTCACCTTCAATTTTACCACTAGCATTTCCCAAGTCTAGATCTTCTATTTGCCTCTCCACACTCTCTCTGTCTACACATTCCCACAGTAGTCTAAAATTAGAACTTCTAACACTACTTAGTGGACATCTTTGGCACATTACTTAGACAAATTTCCAAGTGCTGACCTGAAGCACACATAACCTACTAGGTCCCTCCTTGTTACGATTGATCAAGATGTATATTGAGCACTTATCTTTGTGCAACACAATATATAAAACATTATAATAACAGATCATAACAAAGAAAAATTGATAATAAGGAGCTTGTTAATTCATTCATCAACATATACAATCAATAAAAAAAATATGAATGCCAATAACACCATGTTCATCCTAAAATTGGCAATTCATACTAGATTATTCATTATAGACATAGTAAGCTCGACAAAACATTACATACTCTTACTCAAAGCATAGCACACATACAATAAGATCTCACACACTTGTCTCTTCGATCCCTCTATTACAAAGAAATTACTACTATATATAAGGTGGGAATCTTATCCTTCACCACTTACATGCTTTAATCTATTATTAGTCCATCCTATACTTAGCCTACATGCATCTTTAATATGTGCTTTAGTCTTCAATGAGTAGTTCTATCTCTATACCATGCTATTAATAGTTTGCATCATTCCCATGCCATGCTATATTTAGTTGCACTCATCCATGCACAATCTATATTTATCCAAGCCTTACATGTGATTTATCCTGTTTTGGAATTGCCTTATCCACGCTTCACATTTTTATAACTCTTCCCGTGTTGTCCACATCAACCTGTGCTTTTTCCTATTTTTAGCGGGTTTACGTAATTCGGCTATCTCCGATTTTGTTGTTCGTGCATGCTAACCTCCATGGATTCTTTCTTCATGCCTTCACGTGCACCTTCACGCACTTTGCCTTATCCTTGTGATACTCTTCCTCTTTTTCCTTGGCGCGTGCCTCTACACGTACCCTTTTGACTTGCAAGTATCTTCAAGTAGCTCCTATAAACCCTTGTTCTTAGTATTCAACCTTTGCGCGTGGCTTGTACTTAGCCACATCCTCAACCTAACATTACCCCACACTAGGGATATTGTCCATCCTCGACAACACAAATAATTGTCTGATGAAATAATCACATACGAAAGAATGTGGGTAGTACCCATAATGAATTCAAAGAATAAATAACGGCATTCCTCCTTGCACTATCAAAAATCAAGGTCATAGTGTTGGTAGAATCTTGGGAACACTAGGCTAATGTCCTTCTCTAACTAACTCCACTCCTTAAGTGCAATATCCATCTTATTTGGTGCTGATTCAATAATCTTTGGTATCTTTTCCAGGGTCAATTCACGGGTTTTCTACTACAAGTGCTTCAAAATGACATCCCATTCGAGTAGCCATGCCCTCCAGGGATATCTACTCTCCTCAATACCATGGTCCACATTTGTCATAGCCTTGCCTCGACCCTATCGCGCTTAGCTTTTATTAGATATTTATTTTCCCTACTATGACACTTTCTCGTGTGTAACCATGTCTTTCAGTAAACAATGAGGCCTCCACGCTTCTCAACTATGCCTCATCCTCTATAATGCTCACATTTATTATCATCGAGGCATCTTGAAATTTTGCAAAGATTTTCTTAGCCTTCTGCGTGACTTCCTTCAATTTCACGCCAATATTTGCATACTTTTCAGTTTTGGTCAACCTTGGCCTTGTTTGTTATGACTATCTCCTATGTTGTAGGCTCCCACCCCTTATTTAATTTTACTAGCGGAAACTTTGCCATCTCCTCTAGGTATTCCATCTCGTACTATGTAGTGCGGCACGGCTCGCATTACAATTCCTAGACATGAGCTCACAATGTTATCGATTAGGTAGACTTCCTTATTATGCACATCCGATAACCTTTTCTTTGTATCATTTTGCTCTATTGCAATATTTAATTCTTTCTATTCATGTTTTCCATATCTTCCTACACATTTGCATGCTACACAATGCAACTCCTTTATTAATATTTCTTTTCCCTACCTTAGCAGTCATCTTGATCAAAGCATTGCTTGCATGCTCATCCAAGAGTCGAGTAGAGTCCATTTTTGAAAAACCTTTAATTGATCATTTTCCCCATGTAACTCAAAAATGGACTCTTTCCTTACCTTGAACTCTGGTTCCTCAATGTATGTTTACAACGCCAAGAAAGCATCTTACGCACGTGAGTATGGGCTTCGACATTGTTAAACATATCCCAACAATATAGTTTCTTGGGATTCACTGAGTTCTGAAATTTCGCTCGAAAGATCTTTGTCATATTATCTATGTAGGAGATGCTTGGGTGAGAAGGTGATTGTGGCAAAGCATAGCGCTGCCTTGGCCTTTTTCCTCTTGATGATGACTCAGATCTTGGCCATGCCGCGTGCTGACCACGTAATGTTTCTTGTGCAACATCATGATACGTGGGACCTGTGTCCTCGTCTGTGCCTTGGTTTTCTCCTCCAAGTCCCTACTTCTATTGCTCTTCCTCTTCGTGCTCCTCATCACGCTCCTCATCGTGCATGCGCTCCTCATACTAAAGTTCCTCTTCATGCTCTTGTTATTTTTACAACTCTTGTTCTTGTCACTCTTGTTCTTGTTCATGCTTAGGTTGTTATATCTCTTCCTCCTCATGCCCCAAATCATGTATAATATGAGGTTATTCTTCTTCTCGGATACCTCACTTGTGTCGAGAGTTTCTTGACCAATTATTCTTCCTCTACGGGGCTAGGCATGAGTGCTCTCCTAGTCGGGCCAATTGGGAAACTTGAGGGTGCACGATGTTCCTACTTTTTGCCTTTACGTCCGTCTCCTCTCCCTCACACTTTGTGATCTAGCGCACCCTCTATTTCATCATCTTCTTCTTCCTCCGTGTTGGATCATGCCTTCACTTTGGTGTCCTTGACTATTTTATTTGATGGTGGTAGTGTAAGTGTGGTGTCGTGCACATTCACCACCTTTCTATCTTGAAGTTTTGGCCATAGGTAAAAATAAACCCTACACGCCTCTTCGCCTCTCTGCTAAGGTCATGATGGGATTTAGGCCCATCCCATATGACTCCATTGTTTCCTCACGAGGATTCCTTTTTGTATACCCATAGATTTTGTGCGGTGTATGGTATTCATAGTCAATTTTCTCTACATTGAACTTGAGTGGTTGCACATCCTTTATCCCATTGACTACACTCTTAAAGTATTTTGCTCTAAAATTAAATGGTAGTTTGTACTAAGGGTCCATGTCTCCATTTAGTAGAAGAAACTTTGCTAAGGTAGAAATCTTGCCGGGATGCAAACTCTACTTAACCATCCAACTCTTTGGGAAGCTTTCTCGGTATACCATTCATTCTTGAATGCATCATGCATTCTCTTGTACCATTTCTCCAGACGTGCCTTGTACACTTGTTATTGCATCGTTGCAAGTATACTTTGCAAAACATTGAGTCTAGGATTTATTTTCAATTGTATGCTCCCACTTATTGTCTGCTTTGGTCCATCTAGAACCCCAATCTCCCAAAATACTATCGAAGCAAGATATACACCCATGTAATTTTATCTCCCTTTTTTATGCCGGGTTTTTTCCTACTCTACAATACCTTCTACTATAAATAAGGAAATGCTTTATTTACTTCCATGTGCCATTTTGTGTGTAATGTGTAGGTAATTATTATTAAATTATGACCATCTCTCTCAAGCACCCAACTTGTAGCTCACCAAGCACACAACCGCTCGACGACACGCAGTCAAATGGTAATTCAAACAATTACATGGCTCTCGATACCCTCGAGGTTTTGCACACCTTGGCATCAAAGACTATCTTCGACCATAGTCTACTAGCTCATCCCCTTTGGGATATCATTCGTGATATTGGTATCATGCCCCGCACGCAGTGGTTATACTCACTTATCTTGCATCTCCATAGCCATGAAACTCATGGATTCCAAACATAAACCTATTCTAGATATTGAATTTATGAGAACTATTAAATGCAGGCGTGTCCTCCGTTGCTTTGTTACCCTTGGGTAATTTCTTTTCTAGTGTCATTATCTAAAGGTGTAATTTTCTTCTTGCAAACTTTGATTTTTTTAAAAAAGTACGTGCCCTAGATTAAGAATCTCGAATTGCTTAGTCTTAATTGCTTTTTGAGTGTCTCCCGATCTTAGCGCTTACTACAATCATTAATTCAAACCCTCAAACCTTTCCTTCAACTAGTGTGCCCTAACTCCAGAAATTTCTTTCCACTTGATGTTTCACTTCTCCAAACCCTACTATAATTTCCACTCCACTATTTGATTGTTGCCTCCCCAAAACTAAAGGAGCTCAGTTCGGACATTGTTTCTGGTTTCTTGATTGCCTTTGTTATTTCCTTGATCACTATTCACACTAGTTTGTAAGAATTCTAGTTCATATAAACCGCCAAAGCTCTCAATTCGCAAGGTGAGAATGATAACTAAACTTACCCATTTTATATATTTCCACTTTTCAAATGCATTAAATGCTCCCACCTTTTATACTTTTAATGTGATTTTAGCATTTTCCCACCTTTTTCTAGTATGGGGTCGTCACTATCTTCTTCTCGTGCGGAAATCCATAACCTGCTGGCACACTACTATTTCCTAGAGCTACGAGAATCTCATGCTCGCACCTTTCTATGTTGCACCTATTCTTCATCTGCACCTTTTACCAAGTAATTTTTCTCATGAATTTCCTACTCGCATTATCTTTGCATGATTCACCAAGATCTTCTTCATATTTCTCCTTCAAGATTCCATACATTTGAGCAAGTTCACCATTCTGCACATCCTTGCGGTTTCCATATTTGAGAAAACCGATAATGATCAAGAACATATTCACTTGTTTTCTAATCCTAGCATGATGTGCTAATTATTTTCCCCTCACGGTCCTTTCTCCTACCCCACACCATACGCATGCAGTCCGCATCAATCTTAAACAAAGTACATTAGTTCCTAAACGCGAATGCACTTATTACAACAAAACAAAACAACAATGCATAAAGTGAAAGTATATTCTAGAAGACAATATTACTTTAATACAAACATAATGAAAGAAGATTATTTATATTAGGGATTCAACCTACTCCCATTAAAGTAATCGGAAACATAGTTCCATCCAACACTGCAGTGACATACACTTGAATCTAATATCTTTCTTAATTTAAATGGCCCTAATTAATGTAATTTGAGCTTCCTTGGATGTCACGTGAACTGGAATCATATACGAGCACCGTCCCACCAACTACAAAAGACTTGTTCATGATATGTCTGTCATGTCAAGCCTTTTGTCGCGCTTTTCAATTTTTGGCTCCATCATGTAATTGCGTGCCTTTCATCCAATTTCATTAACTTGTCAATGCACTTTGCTCTTGCTGATCATCTGCGCGAGGATTTACTGTGCATGCAATACACAAGGAGGGTAAAATAAATTCCACAAGAAATACTGCCTCTGTGCCAAACACCAATTGAAAAGGTGTCGCTTTGTTCACGACTTCTTACAGGTAGTTCTGTTCACCCATAGTACAATTGACACTTTATCATCCCAATATTTCCTTCCAAATCACTAATTTTTATTAATGTGTGTCCCAATATCTTATTGAAAGCCTCTAGAGTGCCATTGGCTGTGGGTGATAGGGGTTATCTTATGATGAGCTACCATGAACTCTGCCAACAATATTCTAATTGTCTCATTCAAGAAACGAGTTCCCCTATCAATGGTAAGGCTTAATGGGAAGCCATACTTTCTGATGATATTTTCCCACAAGAAGTGCACAACCTGTGATTCTTTGTACAATATTTAGTGGGTGTAAATTCTACCCATTGTGTCGAATAATAAGTGCAAGTGATGATGTATAGTTCCCTGTCCTCCACGAAATCAATTTCCCATTTTTAAAAGGGTTCTATGCTTGGTATGACGTGCAATGACTAACTACTTTTCTAGTGTCTTCATTCCTTTAGGTGCAATACCTATGCAAAAGAATAATACAATGTCCTCCAAATCGGTCGGTGTGTGATGTTACCTAAATAATTGTGCATCTATCATTATATCCTCTTTCTTTATCGTTTCCTCATCATAATTAATTCTTGAGAGATGATCGGTCCAAGATTACTCTTTTCGGGCTTGACTATGACCGAAAAATTGAATTCCCAAAATAAGTGAATCCATCTACATATGTGCCCCTATAATCTTGGCTTATCAACTAGATACTTAAGTTCCATGTGATCGGTGTAGAAGAAGAATGGTGTCACCAATAGATACCGTCTAAACTTAGAAAGCGTGTATACTGATGGATAATGCCTCATGCTCCATAAGCTGTATAGTTTTGTTCTTCTAGAATTAGCTTTCTACTTACAAAACAGATAGGATGGTCCACATTACCTTCCCAGGATGAGGTAACATCACCCCGATTGGTGTTCAGAGGCATCCACATGTACATGAAATAATATATTCCGTGAAGGAAAACATAGGATGGGCACAATAGTTAAATTTTCCTTCAATGCTTCAAATGCATGCCGCTTATGGATCCTCTCAGAGAAATTCCCCTTGGCCTTCAACAACTCCTCTAGTGGCGCAACAATCTTGGCATACCTCGTAATGAACTTCCTATAGTATCTGTATGACCAAGAAATCTGCACACCTCACTTTGATTAGTTGGTTCTTCAAATCCCAAGATGATTACTATCTTTACTAGACCAACTAACATGCCTTCCTTATAGATTATATGTCCCAACAATGTACTAAATGATGCGAGAAATATGCATTTCTTAATGTTCATGGATATATTAAGCTACCCGCACCTTTGAAATATGATCCTTAAACAATCACAATGGTCCTTTACCAACCCATACCTTTGTCTAGTCATCCAAATATACTTGAAGAAACTTATGAATAAAGTATTGTCCAATGCCTCCATATTGATGCTTAAAAAAACCACTAGCGCATTCGAAATCTAAAGGGCATGATTTGTGTATGCGAAGAATCCCCATTTCATTGCAAACATTGCCTTTTCTTGGTCCTTGCACACAATCCAAACACTGATGATTGAATTTGGGAAATGATCAATTACACATCAAGAATTAACACTCTGCAGTCTACACAAATCCTGGTCTTTCCATTTTTCTTTATGTTTATGACCATAGGGATAATCCACTCATATTACTCAATGGGTTTAATGAGGGTTGCTTTCAATTTTTTTTTCAATCTTATCTTTTACCTTTATAGGCGGGTTGGGATTCATTACAGTAATGTCACTTGCAAACCGGTCACACGCCATCCTTAAACTTTATCTTCATCTCCCGAGTGATGTATGGAAACCCTTCAACTCATGGCACCCCCTTCGAAATATATCTTTAAAGTTACGTAGCAATTTGACTATTTTTGCAGCTTATACCTCAAACCAATAGTCACCAATTTCCATTTCCTTTGGCACATCCTTGGTCCCAATGTTCACCTTATTTGTCTTTGTGAGAAAATGATATGCTCATGCCTGTTCATTGGCCGTACCTAGAAAATCACACTCACCTTCTCGTGTAATCTATATTCAAATCCTTAACCTCGTCATCATCTATCAGGTATATAAGCTTTCCTTTCTCCTTTTCTCTCTAGGCACACTACAAAAGGTGCTCATCGGTTTCCAATCATACGAGGTCATTTTCTTGCTCTTCCAGGGAAGTCTCACCATACATATCATTTAAGAGTTATTCTGTCCTTATCTCCCAACATGATGTGCTTCATTATATGCAACACTTCATGGACATGCGGTTTAGTGAAAAAGTAATTAAATGTATGCATGATACCTAAAGTTAAGTCATGCACTGGTTGTGGGATTGCTCAAGGAGATGACAATGATTAATGCGAACCCAATGAAGAATGGAGACAACGATATCGGGTCGGGCAGGGGCAATGGCTCCATGGTTGGAAAATATTCGGAGAAGCATGGAGAATCCGCCAATGATCCCACTTCATTCGGGTCAAGAAGAAGATTGCAGGGAGGATGCGATAGGGAGAAGAAGAAGGGCCCTTCTAACCCTAATCCGAATTCATACAGATCGATAGGGTTGCGGATGGGTCAGAGGTGGGAAGGAAAATATTTGAACCGCACAGAAAAGCTAGGGCAGATGTTGTTGCTTCCAGACTGACCTCCTTTAAGGATATCCTTGGCACTCATGGTGGATCTACACCTGGAAACCAGGCTTACCTAGTCGATCTGGTTGAAGAAATTCCTGCCCTAGAGATCAAAAACCCCGAGGTGGAGGAGTACTATCACTCTCTTACTCATGATGTTGTGATCAAGCAATTATATGGCCATTGTCCTTCTGTACAAAATTATACCAATGGGTATTTTAAAATTGGTCCAACAAATGTGAAATATCACTTTGTTCGAGGATTCTTTATTGTGCATTTCAGAGAAACCGAGGATTATCAGCATTGCTTATCTGAAGGACCTTGGTTCTAGGGAAATGTTGGCTGTATTTGACTCCTTGGTTTCCAGAATTTGATCTGAACTCTCACTCAATTACCAAAATGCCTGTTTGGGTAAGGCTCCCTAACCTCCCACTCCATCTCTGGTATGCCCTGGATGATATCGGTAATGGCTTGGGAAAGTTTATTAAGGAATATTTGGATAGAACTCACTCAGGGTTGTGCACTTATGCTCACATTTGTGTTGAAATTGATTTGAGTAAAGGATTACCAGATCGTATATTATTAAAATTTGAAATATTTCAGAATTCACTGATTTTGGATTATGAAAGCACTGCCTTTAGATGCAGATTATGTAAAAATCCAGGACATTTGCAAGCTTCTTGTCCGTTAAATAAAAATGGTGCTAAAAAACGGAGCTCAATAAGTTCTAGCGAATGGGGCTCGGTGAATCCAGATCTGGTATCTGCATCGCCATTCAAAGTGGGCACTAAACATAGGACTAAAGAAACAACAGAAAATAAGAAGCAGGTTTCAGAAATGGGAAATCGGGAGAATGTAGAGATAGTTGGAGGTTTGAAAAGAGGGCACATTTCTGACAAATTGGATTCAGATCAGGAGTCTTTGCCTGATAATAGGGAAGTCCCAGGAAACCCTAATGATCTGATGATAATTGTTCCATCGACACTGGAAAATGGCAAGAAGTAAGGAACAAGAAAAATAAAAAAGGTCGAATGGGTAATATTGATGACTTCTTCACATCCCAGGTGGGGAAATAGATGGTAATTTTTAATGTCGTATCGTAGGCTTGTAATCTGGGTTTTTGGCCCAGCTACTTTGGTCTATTGGTTTGGGTTTTCAGGCCCACTTTTTAATAGGGAATAGGTCCCTTCTACCCACCTTATCAATAAAAAAGTCAAGTCATGCCAACTCATTTGTCTCTTGCTTTAATTATGCACGTGTGTACCATGTGCATGCACATCCGTGTAGTGTAGAGTAAAACTTATGAACCCATACTGATGGTCTTAGTGTGTTGGAACCTTACAACCAACTCTTCTCACATGTTTATATGTGATTCTTATGAGACATCCTTCCATCATAAGTTGGTACTTGTGAAGGAAGTTTATTCCTAACAACCTTGTTAAGAAGACAACTTTTATCTCGCACCATCCGAGAATATTATCTATGTGCATAGCCCACCAACAGGAAATTGTTCCTCTTAAGGATTAGACCAACGTGTTCCACTGAACTCCTTAGTTATGTAAATTTCCCTCTATTGTGCATAAGAATGACTCGGGATTTTCTTCCTTAATGTACCTTGGTAGTGCACTTCTTCCCATCCACCTAAGCTGGTTTGTGGTTTGATCACTCGTGTTACTCTTCCATGACACTTATGATCAATGATTTCATACATGCCATGAGCCCAATTATCACAAGCAACACTAGTAGTGTCAATGATAGAATACACATCTCCCCACTTGAGCATTCCCTCATTTTTTGGCTCAACATATTTTAGAGCTGCGTGCCATATGTGCATATATCGACTAAGGTCTTCTTCATTCACGAGATCAATGTATGGTGTAATATTAATACCATCCATGAGGATAACCACTTGTTTTTCATCATTATCAAAGCTGGCATAACACTTGTTAAAACACAAATCTATGTTATTTGTATAGCACCAAGGATGACCTAGTAGTGCGGGGAAGTTATCCACTTGACTAGATCCAAAACCTCAAAATCCTCCTTGAATTTTCCTCCTTGTATAGTGATGATAACACCCTTTAAAACCCCAATGGGTATGACCCTTGTCTTATTGTCCATGTACAACACACTAGAGGATGACTGCAATGATGGCCTTCCCATTCCACTCCAAACATCAAGGGCAAGCACATTAACTTCCGTGCTGAATAAATCAAAATATTGCTTACTATCTAACCATCGATAACCACATCCAAGGTTATTTCTTTGTCATACTCATGATTCTGAGGTGGTAGATTTACATGGAGGATCTAGCGCTCCCTCTCTGTATCTGTGCACGATAGATTTTGTCTTATCCATTTCCCTAATAGAGGTATGATATTTTCTTTCCTGAGCATCCTGCAGACTTCCTTGAGGTCATCAACATGCTTATCAGGTACCTCATTATGCCTTGTGCGCTCTCTACCCAATGCTTATTCTTTCAGGAAAAATATCTCTCCCAGTAGTTCTCGATTAAGCCATGGTCTCTTAGAAAATTTCTTTTTCTACCTCACGCATGGATACTTCGTTGGTGCACAACCTCTTCCTATCTAATGAGCTTATTTTCTTTACCCTTCTAGCACATGTTCGTGAATATTATGCACGCGTAGTGACTAATAATGGTTAGTGCTCTTCCTCATTTAAAGTCTTGGGATGCCATTTACCTTGCTTAGAGCGCTCAATCCTAACCATTGTTGCACCCTTATCATTCTTATTATTACACATGAGTGCGTACAAAGTCGTGTAATCTTCAATCTTATGCCCCTTTCCATAGTATGCGCAAGATTGGGTCTTCGAGAACTCACCTTGGTAATGGTCGATGACCCACATATATAACATGTTCCTCGATTAAATCTTCCTTTATGGTCACCATAACCTCTTCTATGATATCCTCCCCCATAGCCTCCATTTCCATTATTACCTATACCATTATTTTTTCCTTCACATGCTTATGGTCAATTAGATGAAAATTGGTTGTATCATGAGTATGCGCATCACAAATTTGATAATATAGAAACACATTCTTCGTGTGTGGTATGTTGTAACAGTGGACAATCCTGAACATCATGATTTTTACGGAAAACCTCACAAGATGAGAGTAGTGTGCATACATTCCTATGCAAATAGCTATCCTCAGTGTGCCATTCTAAATCATAATTTGTACACTATAGTCCATTTGGTGCATCATGTCCTAAATTATCATAAAATTCTCTAAGCTGGGTAGCCATAGCTACAATTTGAGCTTCAAGGAATGAGCTCACTCTAGTATCAATGCTTCCTATTGCCTCTACGCGCGAGTGTTGTCTCTTAAGCCTCGCTTGGATTTGTGAATGTTTTGTGAGATAATGCTTTATAGAAGGGTTTCATCAACCCTCCATCAAACCATTGCACATGTTGACTCTAATGGATGTCATATGATAGCTTGGATAACAAAGTCTTGAATCACGCTTCATATTCCTTGACGCTTCCAGAAAAACCTTATTTAATATCCTTGAGCATTTTGATGCTCTGTTGCACAAATTCAGGGATATGGAATTCAGCCAAGAAGACTCTTCACAAAGCATCTATAGACACCCTAAAATCATTGACTGTTCCCAATGTTATTCCAAAGTACATCTTATTATTCACCCATTTTTGATTACTTAATTAAATTGTTTAATCTGTGCTTTGTACCCCTTTGGATTAATTAAATTAATCCCTAATACCCCTTTAGCTAAGTTAATTATCATTTATTAATTAAATGATTAATTAATTAAGTGTGCACATTCAACAACCACTTTGGACCCCACATGGACTCCACATCCTCATCTCAGTCAACTCCACCTAGACTCCACTTCACCAGTCCAGTCAACTGCACTTCTAGAATCCTAGAAAGGTGGGGGAAATTGAATTGCACGTACAACCACCTTCTGGATGAAAGGTGCAATTAATTCCATTACTACCCCTAAATGGCCCGAAACTGCTACAACCTCCTCTAATGCTATTTTTAGTATGTGCATTCACCCGTTTGCAACCAAATTTCAACTACTTTTGCCTCTATAAAATGATGGCTTACTCTCTATCAAAATCTCTTGGATTTAAGCACAATTACTTTGTCAAATTTTCTCCAACTTCTATGTTTTGGAAGCAATAATTCAAGCCAAAATCATTGTGTTAAGTAGCAATTACATCCACGTCGGAGGTAATTCAAAATCACCCAAAAATCCACAAGGTTACACAACTTCTAAGCTCTTACAACCTACTTGAGGTTTTGCATTGGAGGTTTTAGGGAGCTTTGCAAGTTTTTTTACTTTCCCTTTACTGTTACTTTTCCCTATTTACAACATCATAGTCCACTATTATTTTATGTGGATAATACTTCATGTACCAGCTATGTGTGCACCCTTGCAATGTGGTAACAAATTGACTCGCCTTCTTGTCTAAGGTTGTTATTGCCTTGGATATCCACAAGAGTTTGCACTTATGCACATGTTCTTCTACATCTTCCACTTTTTGGTATTCTAGTAGATGAAGAGACATATCATAATAAATCTATGGTTCTTTGAGGAGGGATGTTCCTCTTTCCTATGTTTGAACTAGGATTTGGTCTGAGCCTATTACATCACCTCCTTGCGGTGGAGGACTGAAGCTCCCGAGCCTCCCGAGCCCTCTCGAGCCTCTTGAACACGGTGTTCTAATATGTGCCTCCATGGTCGAACTCATCTATGCTCCCTATGTGGAATTGGTCTATGCGCCCACATTTTGTGCTTAGTTCACACCTATAGTACCGCTTCCTAAGAATAACATGCCAAAAATATATGCTAGTGTTGTACTTGCAACATTTTCCAAATAAAAACTGCTATTCAAATGTCAAATCCTGCTAAGCGGAGGAGGATGTTGTCATGTGTGCTTCCTTTATCTATTGTGCCTCTTGATCTATTAAAAGCACACACCTTCCTATGTCTTCATCCCAAAGTGGAGATCCTTGATTTCCTCTCTACTTTCCGTCGAGTATGATGATCCTCTTTAAGAACTTTCAAATTCTAAACACTAAATGAAAGAGTTAGGGATCCAATTTGGGTTAGATGCACACTAATGGTTCTCAATCCTTCATGAGAATCCATTTCATTTGGTGCCGAGGGTCCTTCTACCGTGTTTCTCAAATATCGGAGGGACATGGTCTTGCGGTCCCTCGCCTTTCGCAAGGTTCTCTTCACTTCCACTTGGCCCTATTCCTCTCGTCACAACACCTCTTCAATTTCCCTTTCTCATGCATCATTATATCGTGCAATATCTCTTGTCTATCTATTACTCCATACGGTCCAACGCAATCCTTCCCAATCCTTTTCCTTTCCCTAGATGTGGTGGGGTTTTAGCTTGCCATAAGTAGTTTCTCCAATAAAATTTTAACCACCTTTGAGATCTTTATAGATAATTGTAGCGCATGTAATGATGATCCTGCGGGATAATGCAAGACCTATATTTCTACATCCTCACGGGCATGAATATGTTGATATCATGTACTCCAAAGTGTAATCCTGCAAGACACCTTCCCACCGATGATCTACTATGCACATCCAATGTTCATACAATTTAGAAAGTGCTTGATACTTATCCTAGCTCCACATGTGCTTCTTTCCTAGTCGATCACTTTACCATGAGAATATCTTGGAAACCACTCATAACATTCACTTAGAAATAAATGAAGAAGGTCTCGTACAATGCATGATACAAGTTGTCTTATACCCATTTCTTGTGATTAAAATTTCTACCACTGCTATATCGTTGCACAAACTTATCCTGGCTTTTGTGTATCCAGTGCTCAATATTATCCAATGATATTTGGAACTCCATGCAAACACCACATCTTGATAGCCAAGTTTAAAGAAGGTCCCAAAAATGGAACCAAAATATAGAACTTAGTCGGTAGCACCGACACATCACTCAAATAGATGTCTATGTGATCACCTGAAGTGCACATAACCTACCAGGTCCCTCATTTTTCTGATTGATCAAGATTTATATTCAACACTTTGTTTTGTGCAACACAATGTAGAAGACATTGTAATAACATATCATAATAAATAAAAATCGATAATAAGGATCTTGTTCATTCATTCATCGACATATATAATTAGTAACAAAATCTAAATGCCAATAACACCACGTTCATCCCCCTCGACATTAACAATCCATCTTTGGATTATACATTATAGACACAATAAGCTACGAAAAAACTACATACTCATACTCAACATAGTGCACATACAAAAACTCTCACAGACTTGTCTCTTCGGTCCCTCTATTGCATAGACATTATTTTTATATATAAGGTGGGAATCTTATCCTTCACCACTTACATGCTTTAATCTATTATTAGTCCATCCTATACTTAGCCTACATGTATCTTTAATCTATGCTTTAGTCTTCAAATGGTAGTTCTATCTCTGTACCATGCTATTAATAGTTTACTTCATCCCTACGCCATGCTATATTTAACTTCACCTATGCCTACAAAATCTATATTTATCCAAGCCTTACATGAGATTTATCCTATTTTGATGGTGCCTTATCCATGCTTCCTATTTATAACTCTTCCCGTGTTGTCCATGTCAACCCGTGATTTTTCCTATTTTGATCCAGTCTGTAATTTTGGCTATCTCCCAATATTTTTGTTCTTACGCGCTAACCTTCACACATTATTTCTTCATACCTAAGTGCGCACCTTCACGCACCGCCTTATCCTTGTTATAATATTTCCCTTCTTCCTTAGCATTCACCTCCATGTGTACCCTTTTGAAATGTAATTATCTTCAAGTAGCTTCCTATGCGCCCTTGTGCTTAGTCTTCAACTTCCGTGTGTGGCTTGCAATTATCCACTTCCTCAGCCCCACACCCACCAAAGAGATGTAACACCCCCGATGTTTGCTATTTTTCTTTGAAAAGAATGCCGATATTATGACATAATTTTACAGTAGGCCTACATACTGGATTGGTTACTGTTCTTGGTATAAATGTATGTACATTGATGTTTCATGCTTGAGACGATGAGATTAGAGCACTCAAGATTGAACATGTTTGTGTATCATTGTTACTGTGATTTTGTTTCTACACTTTGATGTTACATTGTTGGTCTAAGCCTAACAAGTTCCTAATTCTAACCCCCACCTGTTCAAGTGTCACAATATGTGCTTTACCATATTTACTGGATGACTGTGAACATTTAGGATATCAAGCTTCTTACACCGAGGTATGTGGACAATGAATATATTTCTACTGTTACTAACCTTGAATTTTGATGATCACAATTTGATAGGCGAATTTGAATTCATATGCCTAGGAAATCTGACCCTGATGCATGAGCTAAATAATAAGGACATTAGTATGATGAACATGCTAATATAAAGGTGTATAAACTTAGAATAAGCATATGATAAAATGCAAGTCTTATTGATCACCATTGATTATAGCTTTATACAACTTGGGCATAATGATGTAAGGGCCTAAGTTAAGAATTAAGGTTATTCATATTATTGTTTTGAAACTTATGTTTATTAGGCATGACATAATGCCAAGGGGGTCTTAACCTAATGCAAAGCTAAGTTGTTATAATTCAAGCCTTAATGAACTTATCTATGTTGAAGATCCTAATGATTTTGGCCATGAATATCACCTTATAAAACCTTGGGATCAAATAGTAAGGGACCTAACCTTACACCAAACTAAGGTCGATGTTTTAAAATTTATTAAGGCTATGGTTATATTGATAAAGCTTGGGCATAAATTTTGATGGGCTTAAATTAATACTAAGCTATAGTATATGTTATCCGAGTTAATCAAGGCCTATTTGAGGGGGATTGAGCTTGAAACCAACTTTTGTAGCTTGTACGAGTTGTAAATATTAATGAAGGGTGCATTTAAGGAGCACTGCCAACCGTTCATTATGAAGGTAAACAATAGAAAAGTCTTGCTATCTTTCACTTTGCTAAAATTTAGTGATTTTCATTATGATTTTAAATGTCTCACTTTGCTAAAATGGAAAGGGAAAAGTCAGTGGCATGAATTAGAGGGAAATTTTGAATGTCCCTGCATGCATTGATTATCTCAAAGTTCACCCCACCACCTCAGGAAACAACAAAGTGGTTTTGGGGAAAAATTGGAAAGTTGTTTGGTTATTGTTGTTTTGATTTGGGGAAGTTCTGTTGAGCTCTACATGCTCAAGGGTTTCCTATTTTTGTGCTTCTTGTTTAATCACTTGAACTATTGCATGCATCATTTTAACTATGAGTTGAGAGATTTTGAGGATGCATTAATATCATTTCAATAAATAAGCATGGAGAATATTGGAAGTTTTGGATTCCTTTGGAATTGATTATGAGTCGGTGCTTCGCAAAGAAGAGCTTGGAAAAGAAGGAAAATAAGAGGGTCACATTATTAGACATGATGATTTCTATCCCTCTCTTAATGGATTACTCCATTTATTAGTTGTGTAAATAAAATCTCTGTAGTTCTTGTGTTTGATTCGAGTGGAATGGGTTCTTGGAAATAATGCCATTCGGGTGTTAGGTTGTGGAGCCTGTTTTCATGTGAGAAAGTGTTGAAGATTGTACACTAAGAGTCGTACACTTTCCACAGATTGTCTCGTCGGGGGTTCGGGGCGGGCCGGGCCACGAGTGAGGGTCTCGAGGGGCGGCCCCTAGTAGCGAGGCTTCGGGGCGCAGACCCCAAATTTTTTTGGCCTTAAAATGTCCCGATATATTGGGAAATGTGCTTTTCTCATATGGGTGGTATTTTTGACCCATAGGTTTATGGGATGGTTTTGCCCATGGTTTTAATACCCACGGTTTTGTAAAACTACTTAAGTAGTTGTCTACTTATATGGTTTTATGCATATGGTAGGTATTATGTAACATTATAGATGTGTTTTGAATTCGGGTGTGAATTCTGTAGAGTTTGTTGAGCATAGCTCCAAACAGATCTGGTTATTGTATTGAGAGATCGGTGGCTTGTAATAAAAATCGAGCAAGTGATTCTTGGTGACGTAGCCCAAATTGGGTGAACCACGTTAAATCTTTGTCTCTTTGTGTTGTGTTATTTTATTCTACAATTTTATTTAAGATCTGTAATATTTTATGCATATTAGTTTCTCTTGTTGTGATTCTATGTGGGGGATTATTCCGCATATTTTATCCCTTATTTCCTAACTTTGGGTTTTATTTTTTTATTTCATTGATGAATCTAGGTTGAAAACACAATGTCCTGGAAATTATCGAGTTTTATATTTATTACTTTTGTGTGTTTTAATGGACATGGGTTTATGGAAGCAATGTCTTTCTGTTTTTTCTAACATTATTGATTCTTGGTAGGATTGAAACCCCTGAAAAGTTTAAGTGATTATCATTACTATTTCTTGTGTTATTTTTCAATGGGTGAATGCTTGCTTGGTTTATAAGCATCTTTAGATGTATCCAAGACTTGTGTTTGATAGGGGAATAACCCAAAAAATATGGGTGTCATTTGATATATATATATATATATATATATATATATATATATATATATATATATATATATATATATAATGAATCCTCATATTCATGCTTGAGTATTCTATGGTTTCATTCATTAAATATTATTTGCATTTTTTTGACTAGTTTAGGTCATCTTTCGGTTATATTGGGTATTCTGAGGTTGTAATAGTTGATTCCTCTCTCTCTCTCTCTCTCTCTCTCGAGTTTGGGTTCAAACTAACTAATATTTGTTTCAATATGGATTTGTGGTTGAATCCTTGAGCTCTTTTTGTTCGTTCTGAGTCACTATTAGTATAAAGCAGTCCACGAGAGATAGTATATGGGTGTCATTGAGCGATTTAATTTTTAAGTGACATGAAGCCACACTGTAAGTCATTGTATCTTATTCTTGTGATTTGGGCTCTCAAGCTTTAACGCTTATTTGTGAGAAACCCTTAGTTAGCGGTTATACATTGATGTGATCTGTTAGTATCTTGTGGAAAGTGTGTTTTGGTTTTGTTGAGTTGGAATTTTTGTGGGCCTTAGCACTTTCGTAACTTTTAAGGTAAATGAAATTTACCTTGTTATTGTCGAACTTGGTTACCTTCTGCTTTGTGATGTTATCAATAATTTATTATTATTTAGCTTGATGTTTTCGTGTTGGTCAATGGCTTTGGGTTAGTCATCTTTGATGGATTTGGAATCATGAATTAGTTTTCTTTGAATGTAACCCTTTTAAGAATGCGGAATTTATTATCTTTGTTATGAGATATATGAATATGTGATATGGAGTTAAACTTAAGGTTATCTATAAGATATATTTACTCTGTTAATGGGTGTATTCTTTGTTATTATGAACAATTGTTTATATTTGAGTGATGGAATACTATTGATACATGTATTTAATGAGAAGACTAAATGCTATTTGTTATTCATATAAGTTACGTGGATTATATAGTATTGATATAGTTATGTACATATGATCTAAGTCAATAATGAATGGTTGATGGTAAGTTGAATTGTAAACTGTCACTTGCAATTCTGTCCTTAAGTAAATAAAGTTGAAGGAAGTGAATAGTATGTGAATGCAAAGTAAATATCTTGATATGTTACAAATGTTGTCCTACATTCTAGTAAGTCATTTTGATGATTTAATTAATTGCAACATTTCATTTATACAAATACTAAAAGGCATAAACTATTAAGTGGGAAATAGATCTTATCATGCTAGTTCTTTCGAATTGACCATTGCTAACATTTTGCAGATGGAGTACTTTAAGTATGAAAGGCGAGTGAAGTTGAAAGAATTTATTTGTTCAATTTGATTGATTAATTGCTGCAGTGTATTGAATAATGAATTTGTAATTAAGAGAAATATCATTGTATTGTTTAAATGATTAAAAGGAAAAATTAGCCTATTCTACTTTATTCTTATTTTAGATTGGAAATAAATAAGATGTATTCTTTATTAGATTGAGTCTTGAATTGCACTATAAAATTAGATGGAAGGTTTCTTAATCTTATTGGATTTACAATGATTGGAAACTTATATGGAATAATATTATGTATTATTAAATGAATAAATATGATGTACTTAAAGAATGATACATGCATATTTGCATTATTAATGGTTCTAAGTGGATTATGAAAATACTTCTTTGTATAGAAAATGAATACAATACATATATTACATGATGTATGTGAAATTGAAGTTATATATGATTGAATTATATGAATTATGGATTGTTGTTTAATAATTATAATTGATCCTAGTAATGTACTACTCAAACTTAGAACATTACTAGTGTACATTGGATTAAATATGATATATGGAATTAATGCAGTAGGATGATTTTAATCTATAACTAGTAAATATAATGATCATGTGAGATGAATATAAGCATGTAATTGATATTCATGAATTCCTCGTTTAGATCCTTAGGTACGAAATCTATCGTATTGCTAAAACTGGAATTGACATGTCGTAATACTTTTCAAATCTAATGAAATAAGTATACCATTTATAATGTATGGGTCGCGACAAGCCAACTTTGGATGGCTACTGTAGAGCGGGATTCATTGAATGACACATGTATTTATTTGAACACTGTCATCAACAGGTATCCCAAGTTGTCCCTCATGCTCCATTTATTACGTATGTCATAATCTATAAGAATTAGAGTTATGCTAAGTTGCGAAGGTTGTTTTCCTATCGAATGAATACCTCAGTACAAAATTATGTTAGCTAAGGGGAGAAATAGATTACATGATGATGTAAGTCATCGCGTGAACTCTTTCTATCCCATAGGAAACCTAAGTTGGCATAGACGTGTCCAACGTACATGGTGAACAAGTTTGCACCTTTGTATAACTTGGAATTAAATTAATTTTAATTAACTGATTCAATTATGATAACGAAACCAAGTGACATGGTGATGGGACATGTTTTAGAGACTTTGTGCAGTCTAGAAACAGAGCATGCAATGCATGACTCATAAACTTTGGCTGAAGTAGTGTATGGTAGTACACTTTCAGGTTCACCTAGTTCTAACTAAGTGTGTGATGTTAGATGGGATTCGATTGACTGAACCCCAGGTAGACAATTTGAACAAACACTTGAAAATAAATGCGAGAAGGGCACTAATAAGTATACTTTGTGTACTGGCTTCAAAGAGTACCTTATAGGGGATCGAGTAGAATCTAGTTGACCCATACATATGCACATGTTTAATTGATTTTTATCTAAAGAATTGTAATTATTTGATGCTATATTTAAATGTTAGTTTGTACATTTAAATCATTAAAGGCATATGTTTGATTGGGAGAATTTTTTTCCTAGTTGATAACTATAATAAAGAGGTTGTTATAGAGATGCAAAGTCCTTGATTTGGTGCGGGAAAAATTGAATCTTTCGGGATCTTCTATATCTTCATACAAAAAATAATTATTGAGCTATGTTATTCAATCAACGAGTATCTTCGGCTTCAAACTTTAAAAATAACTTGGGGTATCAATATAGGCTTACTCCCCATTTTTCCAATTACACTTATGAGTTAGCATTTAGGCCCATCAAATTACACTTCTTATTATTCTTGTGCGGCTTCTACCCTTGGTTTTGTGAGATTTTTGCCTCTTCATCATCATGGTTTTATTTTATAATGACACCTTTGCATTGTGTTGTATCCATAGCCATTAAATGAGATTGCATAGTTCTATCAATTTTACCAATTCATCAAGTCTTGTGCCCCGGTCTACTCAACCTCTCCCATTATTCCTTCCTTAGTGTACCGATAGTGTTTTCTTGAGTCAAGAGATCCTCATTATCTAAAAACTTCACACCTTTTACCCAATAATTTCCCATATGAGATATGTCTACATTGTTTTTCTAACCACACTCAAAAATGTGGAAAAATGTAAAATTTCTAACATGCCTCACTTGCGAGGAAAAAAACCTTTGCATGCGTATGAAAATGAAGCGAGACATTGTTATGGAAAAAAATTAAGAGAAACCTTTGACCACACAACCCTTCAAATTTAATGTGTGGGAAAAATAAAAGATATATAACATAACACATAAAACAAATGTGTGGAAAAGGAGCTCAGACTTTGCACTGCAAAAAAGAACATGAGCTTCAAAAGATGATTTCAGGAGCTTGAGAATGAGTTATAGGTAAAAAAATATACCATTGGAAATATAACTCAATGCTATAAATGATGGTTCTTTCATAGTTTTCTCAAGGCCAAGGCATTTCTTTTCACAATCCAATTTTGGCGGAGAACACTTTGCGGTCTCGATAAAAATTCTATTTATTAGGGGTTTGCATACAAAATTAGATCATGAGATCCATCCCTATCTTCTCCAAATGCCATTTTTAGTCAAAACCATATAAATAAGTTCCCAAAAAGACCTTGGGAGCTCCAACAACTTCATTTTCAAGCACTCACAAGGACGTTCTCATAATTTGAAGATTTTTTCAGTGCCATGTGTCAACATGGGGTTGAAGCACACTTTTGTGTACCTCCTCTCCTTATTCCAAGGGGAAAAATGGGACAATTTTTTTCCCCTCCCCATTTATCTCAGGACCCACCACATGACCTTGGGAGGCCTTTATAATCTCCTTTCGCAAGTTTTCTAGCCCTCGACTCATGCCTTTGCGCATGTCTGTCACTTGTGACCATGAGGCTAGGGTGAATTTTGTGTCCCTTTTTATCCCTTTCCAAGGTTGACAAGGTGGATAGTAAAAATTTCTCCCCACCTTGCTCCCACATGATTCCTCACATGATCGAAACTCAGCCCCGGGTGCTAAAAATAAGCTCATTTCTCTCTCTCCTCCACTAGTGCATGTTTGCCACTTGTCCTCCTAGGGCTAGGGAACACTTTTATGTTCCATTTTACCCTTTCCAAGGGGACAAGGAGGAAAAAAATTCACCCCCAAGGCATAAAAACCAAGGAGATAGTGCATTTTTCCATTTCCCTCCATTTTCTTGAAATCTACCGAAATCTTGGCAAAATTTTTCTAGAAATTTTTATCTCCATTGATTCTCTTCCATTCCTCCCTCCATGATTCCATGATTACATTGAAGGGATTTTCATTAAATTTGAAAATTTTAAAAGTATCCAAGTGAATTTTTGTGCTTGAATGACTCTGTACTGGAGAAAGTGAAATGTTCATATCTCACAAACTAGTGAACAAATCAAGGTGTGGTTTTCTAAAATATTCTCATTTACAAATTCCTTAAAGAAGCAAGTGATAACATATTGAATGATTATCTAGATTTTTAATTGGTGACAAAACCATCATTTTTTCCCTATATTTCATTCCTTGATTTCCGATCATTTTGTCTAACGTATTGAGATAAAAACTTGAACACAATGTCCAGATGAAAAACCTATCCCGGTGAAGTTGATTTCGTCACAATCCAAGTTGGCAATTGGTTTTTGCAAAAAATGTAGGGAGGCCATTAATGGCTGCCAAGACTCATCGGTGAAAAGGTAGCGGGGTAATTCTTCCCTTCCCAGGGTTCTAGTGGGCAGAATCATGCAAAAATTGGATCAGAGCTTCAAAACGAATTATGTAAACTTCTACAAGTGGTTTCATTAGAATCCAATACTGGGAAGACCAATTTATATTTTTAGTAAGTCTATATGGGAGCACCTACTATAAATATTAAGTTCAATAAAAATGTGCATTCATACTCCTTATTTCACCCCCTCATGATCGAGACACTCCAAAATTGACAAGATTGACAAAAATGGCAAAAATTGGCTAAATGAGACCATAATGGTAAATATTATAAAAATGGAAAATGTGTGAAAGGAGCCAAAGCTGATAAAATTTTAGGCATTCACTCATCCTACAATGGTCTCAATACTCATGGGATGTCCTCTCTCTTTTCAAGTAAATTTCCACATCCCGATGTGGTGAGCGAAAAAGTGCCAAAATGAGAAAATTGTCAATTTTGTACTGATGACCCTTTCAATTATTTTCACATGTGATGCATGATTAAGCGATAGATAAAATTGATTTTTTTATCATTCTCCTTTCCTCACCACAAAATCGGAAGGATTTTTCACATGCCTCATTCATCATCGATGCATCGTGTAGTCGCAGGATCAAGAGATCATGGTGAGTAAAAAAAGTACATCCAATTTCTCCCACGTGAATGGTTGATCATGAAGATTTGATAGTGTATCAAAGGTCAAAAGGATTTTATCAATGAGGGGAGTCGTCTTCCAATGTTGTAAGTGGTTTTATTCTCAAGTGTTCATTATTCCTCTTCTCGGTGTATCTAGGAAATGTGTAGAAGTGTATTATTTCAAAGAGTTTTTAAAAGGGGCAAAGTGTTCAAAAGTGTCCAAAAGAGTAACCTTCATCAATGGAGCATGGCAGTGTTGTAGAGGGCCATCTTGGGACAAGTTTCAATCTTCAACATCAGCAAAGATAATATTCATCAAGGCGGGGCATCCTAATCTAGGATGCGGGGTATTCCTTCTCTTATCTCTCCATTCTTTCTCCTCTTCTATACTCCCTTTCTATTTCTCCGTTATAAAATTCAAGAATTTCATCCTATTTAGTTAATGTTACCAAAATATTGTGCAACATTATTAAATAAAATGTAATATTATTAATAATGAGTTTATAGAACTCATATTAATAATATAGTTGTAATAGTTTTATTATTAGTGAGTCGTGAGAGCAACTCACGTAAATATTTTAGTGTGAGAGATATCTTAGGGATAAGTTTGAGAGATTTCAGGAATTGGAGAGAGATACAAGGGTTTAAAGATGAGTGTTGAATCCACCTTTGTAGGAGATCAAACACTATAAATTGTATTCTCCATCTATGTAATGAGATCCTGAATGAATTTAGTTTCTATATTATAATATTTGGTGTTTATTTTTAATATTATAGTGCAGTGTTTAACAGTGGTATCAGAGCGGGTTGTATTAATGAGAGTCTCAAAAATTCCTTTTTGACTGTGTTAGACAATGTAACAAGATTTGATGGATCCATATGCATCGTGTTTGTGTATTTGTTTTTGTTCTGTCGCTGATTGATAGTCAATCTTCCAATATTCCCGTGCATCGATCTTGTGTTGGGTTCCTGCATTTTTTTGTAATGATCAGTGAATTATTTGTAATGAGATTGGAATTATCGTCAACTATATACGCTTCACACTATGCATGGTTTATTTTGGCTCAAGATATCAATGCATCTCTGATTTGGTAAATGCTTAGTGCGCAGTCCATTCTGATCTCTCGAAAATGGCAGAATACATGAAGCTCATGTTCAAGGATACATATGTGAGAAAGAAGTGATTAGATCCTCATTTGAAAAAAGCTGGAACGCCTTGAAGCCAGACATAATCACCTTGAACAAAAGACTCAGGTGTGTCTCATTTCAACATCCCTGGGATCTGCAAGACGTCTGTAGAAGAAATAACAACTCAGTGGATTTCTTACTACCTGAACGTAACATCATTACAATCTAGGTGGCACATATCACGAACTATTTACATGCAAGGATTCAAGACGTCATTGCAAACGCTGAAGGAAACATTTTAATGAGAAAAAGGATACAATTTTCCAATATAAAAATAATTATCTATATCAAGCTCGACTTCAGCGCATCAGCCTGTTTAAGCATCATTCAAAGATCTTATCCTTAGTTTTTCAAAGTACATGCAGGCTGCAACAAAGGTAAAGAAGCACATAATATTTTTTTGTGTTTGAGTTGATTGATGGTCCAATCGTGATATAGCTTTGACTAAGGCGTTAAGATTGCAGTGGTCGACATGTCCAATCAACACCTTCAAATATATAAAGGTTAAGGGTTCAAATCATTTTATTCAAAAAATAATGATTTCACTGTATATTAAGGAATACATGGAATGGTGGGGAGACAAATTGGTAGAGGGGTGGTAACAATTTTATCATAGTCAACTTTGAAGTGTCATTTTTTTGTCATTGTTAATATATTGGTCTTTTTATTTATGTAAAAGTAATGTCTTTATTTGTCATTTTATTGTAGAGTCAAGGTCTCACAATTGTCAAAAACATCTATAATTTTCATGCCAAAGTCACATGATAAAGTTTTCATTAAGTATTGTCATTGCATCTTTCTCCTCAATTTTTTTATTCAAAGTCTTTGTGTTTTAATTCATGCCTCAATTTAAATATTGTCGTGTCATTATAGTTAAAGTTATCTTCTATGTCTTCGTTGTGTCATAGTCGTTCAACATCCAAAGTGAAATTATTTTAGTATCATCTATTGTCGAAATACTTCATTTATTGTAAAGTGTTTATTGTCATATGTATTAAAATATTACCACCTTTGTGAGTCAAAGTAAATAAGTTGTTATCTCCGTTGTTCCAAAATTTAATTATATTGTCATTTTGTAATTGTAATAGTGTCATTTATAATAAGTGTCTTGCTAGAGTAAAAATTTAAGAAAAAATAAAAATAAAAATAAAAAATATTTTCCTTACGAACGCATTTTCGGTGGAATCGACATTCGGATAAGGTATATAATTATTGAGCTCATGATCATATTGGTGAGTTAGAGGCATGTTCACATGGAGGAAGGAGGCAATGGAGACTAAAGTTCAATTAAGGACCTCTCGTCGAGTCACCAATGCGGGGCTGCCAGGCTGATGGTGTGTGTGTGTGTGTGTGTGTGTGTGTGTGTGTGTGTGTGTGTGTGTGTGTTTTCTTTTATTTCAAATTTGTAGTATGATTTCAGAGTTCCTGTTTGAATAAGTGAAATTTTCACATTGAGGGGGAACTGGAACATGGTCTCCATGTTTAATTTTCCCTCTATTCAATTTTTATTCAGCAAGTAGTGGTTCCTACATGATTCCTTGAAGGAAAGACATAGTGGACAAACAAAAGCACAAAGGAAAAGCAACAATGTGATATTTGGGTTGTTGGTTGTCCTATAAAACCATCCTTTGTTTTAGGTTGTTGGTTGTCTTGTAAAACCATCCTTTGTTTCAGGTTGTTGGTTGTCCTATAAAACCATCCTTGTTGAGGTTGTTGGCTGTCCTACAAAACCATCCAGATCATGAGCACACATGGGCGAAAGTTGCAGAAGGAAGTGTGATTATTTTTTCTACCTTGTCAACATTAGGGGAGTGTATATTGGGAATTAATAATGTTAACAATAGGGGAGTGAATGTTACCAAAATATTATGTAACATTATTAAATAAATTGTAATATTATTAATAATGAGTTTATAGAACTCATATTAATAATATAGTTGTAATAGTTTTATTATTAGTGAGTTGTGAGAACAACTCACGTAACTATTTTAGTGTGAGAGATATCTTAGGGATAAGTTTGAGAGATTGTATGGATTACGAGAGAGATATGAGAGTTAGAAGATGAGTGTTGAATCCACATTTGTAGGAGATCAAACACTATATATTGTATGCTCCCGAATGAGTTCATTTTCTATATTATAATATTCGGTGTTTGTTTTTATATTATAGTGCAATGTTTAACAATTAATGTGACTATAAGTAATATTACAATAAGTCACCCTCAATTAATAAAAAGGGGACTTAATTTCATCCCTAGGGAATCAAAGAGTCACATGTTGTGGAGGAAATCAAAAATTCATGTGGGGGTAGGTGAAGAGTCCTCTTGAAATCTATAAATTGTAATGACTTCCCCATTCTTAAGGGTTGTCAATTTTGTATGTTCAAGAGTAGATAACTACTTGTGATAAGAAAAAGAGATAGCTAATTTCCTCTATTCTCCTTCTCACATGTTCTTCCATTCCTCTCAATGTACAACTTTTCCAAAATGTCAATAAAGAAGAAAGGAGTTTATATTTCTGATGAGGGAATAAATGAAACTTTGTTGTTCATAATTCCATCTTGTCTTGTTGTTATTAGTAAGGTTGTTTTCTTCCTAATTTTGTATGATGATATAATATAATTAATATTTTTAAGCATCTAACTTTTCTACCTCGATATTAATCCCCCTCCTTAATTTACCACTCCATTTTCCCACCTACTCAAAAAATTCCTCCCTCACAAGAGATTGCAAGCATTTTCCATAGGTTTAGTGGAGTGTCCCTATTGGATCCTCGGCCTCTAGCACATAATAAATGTATCGCCCCATTCACGAAGAGGAACCTAGTCCTAGAGTGTTGGAAAAAATCCACCAATTTGTCGATTGAATTTTTTTCTCTCCAATGATTTTGAGTGCCTGAGTGGGGCATATTTAACACTTATGCACCCAACATATGGATCAAAAATCCAAAAAAGTATATATCCAAAAATCCAAAAAAATGAAAAATTAAAAAACCCATTGCTTCATGTGAGTAACCATTCATATTCCACAATTTCCTTTCATATTCCCAATACAATATTTTCCCAAATATGGCTAAAAGAATATATACCGGGATGACTAGGTTAAGAGGAGTTGATCATGCTTTTAAGACTTTGCAAAATCTGTGAGAAAAAATTAGAGATATCCCTTACTACTTATCTCAATATTCATCTCCATTTGATTATTCAAGTGGTTCACTTGATAATTCTATCCAAACTCCTACGATAATCCCTTAAAAATCCTCTTGTTCCTCCTTCCTTCTACCCACCATTGAACATTGAATTCCCTAGTCAAGGAGAACAAGAACCAAAAGAAGAATTGGGAGAAGAATTTGTAGAAGCGAAGTAGAAGTAATAATGGAAAATGAAGAAGAAAGATCCCAACCCATTGTTCCATTGGGAATGAATATAGGTCCACTCACTCCTGCACTCCTTTTCATGATCTTGATAAGTTTCAATAAGAAATTCATGAAATTCAAAGGTGACAACACACAACTTCCCAAAGAACACATCTCTTCTTTCATCACATTGTGAATAATTATTGTAATCGAACACAAGGATGTTGTAGTAATATTGTTCATGGAATATCCTCAAGAAATTATAGCCAAGTGGTTTTATCTCCTGCCATCTTGTTCATAACATGTTAGGAAAAATTCAACCAAAATTCATATCAAGATTCAAGTTAGCCAAATATTTCCAAGACCTCCTTGTTCAATTGGTACAAATGAGGAAATAATCAAATGAAACTATGAGATACTTTGTGGCCAGTTTCAACTAGTTACTCCACAAAATATTAGAAGATGTTTCACCATTTGAAGATAATGTCAAGAGATTTTTCATCAATGCACAACCCCCTTAAATTGGATTAATCTTACAAAGAGTTCAATCTCATACTCTTGAGCTTGCCCAAGATGATGCAGTTAAGATTGAAGATGATCTAATTTTGTCTAGAAAAATGAAGAATCTAACTTGAAAAAAGGGGTCAATTTTCCAAGGAATGTGTTTGTTGTCGAAATAACCACCCTAGTTATTTAGACAATGTACAATTCCGTTATGGATTTGACATCAAGTTATAGGTTACATATGCCCTTGATTTAATACTTTGGCACATTGGCATGGATGTAGTTCTTCGCATGCATCCTTCCTACCCCTTGCACTCACATTCTTGTGTGCTCGTATTTACTCCATGTGCCCCCTTCCTTCTTATATCTACACACTCATTTGATTAAATTCTTGTGTCCATTGGTATATTTATATACCTTTACAAATATGCACCTTTTTCTTCCCACTCCTCATGCATCCTCTTGTGCATGCTCATAGATCTTTGTATTCTTCCTCCTTGCACCTCTATCCCTTGCACATGTACCAAGTGTAACCTCCTACGCTATTCATGGAATGCCATGTGTCAATTTCTAAGACAAAGTGTATACCACGCAACCTATCGGGACATGCAAGTTGCACACCGAATCATCACATCAAATGAATCCATGACACATGGTAGAAAAGACAAAAAAATGAAAAGTCGGTTGAATTCTTTATTTGATCGGAGCGTCTCATGTTTCTTGCATGTTTAGCTGACGTGGGATACAATTTAGGCTATACAAAATCAGATTTTGCGGGATTTGGTAGGAAGAAATCATGGAAACATGTCTCAAGACTTGAATACATAGATCTAGTTAGCTCAAACACCAAAATTTGATCAAATTTGGTCTTCTTCCTTCTTCCACAAGAAAAAAAGACATGGGGAGGTATATCGATAGTGATGTAGGTGTATTCACGGGTGTTTATTGCTTTCTATTGGTTGTTAGAATCTTGAATATGAGTTTTCCTCTCTTTCTCCCCTTCCTTCTCTCCCATTATTTTATATATTATAGAGCAATGCTCATTGTAAATGGTTGGAATGCCTTGGTTTGCAAGAGTATTATTCAAAGTAGTGCCTTTTGCATTTTGAGTTGCAGGCCTCAGATATGGTTTTCTACATGTGGATACCTACCTCTTCCACCATTATAATCGATTGTGCATCCTTTGGAAGTAATAAAAGCTTTTTTTGTGGGTCTTCTCTTCCCTAGGTCATTTTCATTACATATTATTTCCTTTACTAT
Source organism: Taxus wallichiana var. yunnanensis (assembly GCA_018340775.1). Classification (NCBI taxonomy): domain Eukaryota; kingdom Viridiplantae; phylum Streptophyta; class Pinopsida; order Cupressales; family Taxaceae; genus Taxus; species Taxus wallichiana. The sequence continues at coordinate 506,932,273 of CM031236.1, read as the reverse complement.
TACGTTGCTGGTTTGTTGTGTATTTTCATGTCTCTTACGGGTTCTTTTTCCATTATGATCCATGAAAATGAATGCGTGAGCACTGTTCTAGTCTATGAGACATAGGTTTACCCTCTAGTGCACATTTCCCCTCATTTTCACTCGGTGAGAGTGTTCATCCCCCTCTCTTTTTAGTCTATCACATGCCGTTAGCTTAAGTTTCCCTTTTATGCATCTCCTTCTCACCTTGGTCCCTTTAAATTATAGATTAGTGATAGATAGTTGTATTTCCCTTCATAGGAGTGGTTTTAGAAGTAGAAATAGGTAGAAGAATCCAAACTTCTTGAGGTATGTTTTAAGTGAAATTCCCACAACTTGGAGACCGTCTCATGTTTCCTCAAAGCACGAGTTCATCATGAACTAAGATGGGTGCAATTTTGAGCTCCAACGAGTATCCTTTCTCTCTCATCCAAAAATTGGAAAATAAATTAAATGTAATAAATAAATTAATAGCCCAAAATATTCCTCTTCAAAAGTAAGATAGGAATCATATTTCTAGAGTACCCCAAAGGTTTTCCTTGGAAGCTTCATCTTCCAATGCAATCCATAAAACTCGAGAAGATGAAGAAGGGCTTAAACAAGAAAGTGAAGGCAATGATTTCCTAGAGATTGATGAAGTAGAGAATGGTGCACAAATCAGATTCTTTGAATATTCTAGAGGTGATGAAGATGATGAAAAATATGCACCTAGTTTCTCATGTGTAGTATTCACCTATTATTAGTCTAAAAAAGGAGCTTCTTTCTCTGTTGCTATAAAGAAGAAGGACAAAGATCCTTCTGTAGAGACTCTACAAATTAAAATAGTCAATCGATGATATTCACTTCCACCCTCCATGGAGTCTACATTGGAGAAACTGATCTTATGGAAAGAAAGAGGTCACTCTTTAGGATAATTATGTCTTCAATGCCCCTTCCAATTCTAATTATGCTTCTATAAAACCTAGTCCTTAAGAGTCTCTACGGGGTACCTACAAAATCAACCTCTTTTCCCAAACATCCACTCCCACTCCCAAGTCTCTCCTAACTCTAAAATCAATGCTTTCACGCCCTTATCGATGTATCTACTCCTTTTGATATCATGGAACATGTGAAAAAATCCAAAGAGAAAATTTCGATTCTAAGTATTTGCAAACTCATCCCGAGTAATTCGAGAAGCTCTTCCATCATATTAAGGTTAGGAGTTCAAAGCCCAATATTGTGACTCCTAGTTCTAAAGGACTACTACCAACCCCACCTACACCTCAATCACAGAGCATGCTTGCCATGAATACATCAAATAAGGATAAGATTGATCCTTTCTATATCTCCCTTCTTATTGGAAGATACCAATTGAGTAATTACATAATAGATTAAGGTGCTTCTAACAATGTAATTCCTATAAAGGTATCCAATGGTCTTGGAATCACCTTGACACTGGTCAGTGGTTTGTGTTACTCCATGGAATCAAAGGAGGTCCCAATTTTGGTATAGATCAATGATGCAAAGGTGACTATTGCTAAATTCTCAGACAATAAGTTATCAATGACTATCTTGCTAGCGAGACATTCTAGATTCATTTAGAAGTTGTTAAGTAGAAGCTTTTACCAAAATTTGGGAGGAAAAATAGAGATGAATTAGTATTTTGTAACCATTCGATTAAAGTAGATATGAAGGAGTTAATTCCTTTAAAAAATATGAGATCTATAGTAAAAAAGTTAGGAAATTGAGGATCTAACATTCGTACTAATATAGCGAGAAGATGAATCATTTCATAACATCCGAAGAGGAGAATGAGATTGCCACCTTGATAGGACCAAGCATTCCTTTCTAAGGAAATATTGATCATGAAAAATGTTGAGAAGTCTTGAGCTGCAAGAGGGTCGCCCTGAGTTGTTGGATTATGTGAGCCATGAAGAAGAGGAAATGGTTTGTTATCCATTTTTTCCCCTTGGGGAAAAATTCAACAACGAGCCAATTGTACTCTAGGATTGGAAAAATTCCTTCCTAAAGAATTCCAAGACATTACAAGTCAAATCTTGTGTTTAGGGAGCATTCATGGTGTTCAGAGTAGTTTCAAAGTCATCTCGAGTGATTATTCCCTTTTCGGGTCTTGAAGGTTTTGAGTTTAACTAAGTTGAAAATTGGCCCTAGTGGGCCCACTTCTAGTAGTCACGGGAAAAAATGATCAAATTGATAAATTATGTTTAAAGGGTCTTATTATCACCTTTAGGAGGCCCTAAGGTTTCAAGGAAAATCCCAAGACAATATACATCGGGAAAAAAATTAGTTTATATGAACAAAGTGGGCATGAGCTTAAAACAACTTGCCAAGCAGCTCAGCGAGCTCCTTGGAGAACCAAAGGGTGAGATGTGATTATCAAGTTGCTTTATAGGGTATCAAGTTGTTTTGTAAAGATTTGAGTTTTACGGTAACATGACATATGTCTGTAAGACCAGAGGGGTGTCATTGGAGTGCTCCTTTGGGAATGTTTGGCATATCGAGCTCACATGTGCACAAATAGATGATGAATTAGTTCGAGTTCACAAGCTAGCAAGGAAGTGTATCGGTTGTAAAGCTAAGAAGGTGTTGGATGGATAAAACTTAGTGGGTAATAGCTCAAATGGTAGATGCAAAGGTGTGGGATCGAGCTAGGGATTTGGGCTCAAGGGGTTCGGTTGCTGGTTATAGTGTAAACATGGATGGCTCACTGAGTTCCTCGGCGAGCCAATCAAGGTTTTCATAGAGAGATGTAACAAATGATGGTAGGAGTTCATGTCGAGATCAATGTATAGCTCAACATAAAGATGGAAGGATAACACGAGAGCTTCTCAGATGAAAATAGTGTAAGGAAAATGAAGGTAAACTTGCCAAACATGGTAATAAAGCCAAATCAATTCGAGAAGAACTCAGAAAGCCGAGTTAAGGTGCGCATGGAAGTAGTTAGTGAGGTGTTTCTGTGGTGTGTGACGTGCTCAGGGTTAGCTCAAGACCGAGATAAAATGGTCATGTCAATTTGTAGATCGAGCCGTTTGAGTTGCAGGTGAGGAAGAATGTCGAACCACGGTGGGGTTTTAGAAACTTTAGAGTCAACATTTCGAAGGATAGTGTCAAAGACCAAGTTGTTTCATTATGTAGAGATAGATGCAGGTTTGAAAATGGACTCGGAGAGGTGAGTTGATAAGGAATCGGCCATGGTGAGGCACGCAAAATGAAAATGGCTCGGTCGGAAAATGGATGAATGTGGCCGAGGTGCTCATGGCAGATTACAAAGTGTGAAGTTCTGTGCATGTGAGAAGAGCATCGAAAAAGGAATCCGATCTCGAGACAAATACAGTTTAGTGAGATTCAGTTGTTCAAAAGAATGAACTCGACGCACAAGATTGTGAAAGGAGTTGATTCAAAGCCCAAAAACATGCAAGTTGATAGAATCTCAGAAATTGCTTGAATGTGAGATGAACTCGGAAGAAGAGGTTCAAGTCAGCAAGGGCCTCGTCAAAGTAATAGGTCTAGGGAGCCGAGCTCACAACTCAAAAAAATGCACACAAGAGAAGGGGATGGTTTTTGGAAGTATAAGCAAGCTCAAAAATGGTTAGCACATAGGATGAAGTCCAAAAATTCAATTAGTGGGCATGTCGAGCCATGTTTAAAGTGGATCTATGAACAGAAGTTTGAGCTCGAGGAGCTTGTTTCAGAGATAGTCATTTTGGGTTGTCAGAGAAAACACGTCGGAGATTGCCTCGGTGAGTTGATTGAAAGAGAAGGCCCAGGATTCGAAATTCTGAAGTCTGAATTTCAGACTTCGGGTTTCAGACTGGAAGAACTTCAGAACATTGGATAGACGAGTCGATGAAAGCATGGGGAGTCTGAAAGTCCGAACTCTAAAATTTTGGGGTTCGAAACTCAAGTGGTTTCATAGATGGGAGTTGGTGTGAGCTAGGATAATGCCGCATGGAATTCGGAGTAGGTGAAGACTAATCAATAGGTCACTTGGTGGAATAATAATGTGTAAAGTGCTCATTAATGAATGGCTGGTGTATTTTGAAGATCGCCCATCAATGCATACGTTGAACGAGAAATATGGATAGCTCGGTTAATGCCAAGTGAAGCAAATAAAGGATGATGACGAGTAGAGAATGATACGTAGTGCAAATTTGAAGGGCTAGCTGGACCAAAACTATGAAAAAAGTTAAAGCATTGGCGGCTAATGCGGAAAACATTGGCACAAATAAATATCCGCCATTCAATGTAGATTGGTTGGCGATATGGAGAGGAGAGCTTATCATGTGGATTTCGGTAAGGCATTTGGGAAATACGCCACGTTAAACTTGGGAACCGACAAACAAAAAGGAAAGGTGAAGTCAATATAAAATGTGGAGTGTTCAATGATACAACGTAGAATCAGCGAAGGTTCACTATGCAATGCATATTTTATAGAAAGCGATCACCTCTATTTGCCAGCCAGCTCGGTGAGCTGGTTGGCGAACCATTCAATGAGCCAACACACTAAAGCCCCAAAATGCATATTTTGACTAATAGGAGTCCCACCAAAAGGCCGAGGTGCCTTCATAAAAATGTTTAAATATTATTTTAATAAAACTTAAGGGAAAAATATTTATGAAGGCATGGCATGGAGAGGATTTTCCTCATCATGCTATAATGATGCAATAAGTATGGAGTGCCATAAAGCAAGCATGACCAACAACATGGTTAGCTCATGTGCTACATTGATGCCTAGTTTTTAGGAGTTCTTCCTTCTTTCTCTCACACACTCAATAATCGTATAAAATGTAAAGGGTGCATTATTTTAAAGATTTAGATTATCCTTTATTTCAAGGAGTCGTATAAATTTTGTTACACATCGACCTTTTTTTGTTTCCCCTCTCTTTATAAGATGAGTTGTTTTGAATTTAGATGCTTTTCAAGCCTTCCTTCGGAAATTTTTAATGGCAAGCTCTTGCCTCATCCTACTATAATGATGCCTTTGTGCAAATGCTTGGACTAATAAAATTATGTTTTGTGAATAATTATCTATCCTTGCATCACTTTTTTGCCTCCTGGAAATCTTGTATTTCTCATGTTTAGGTTTCTTTGAGTGTTCCTCTTCCCCCAAGTCTGCTCCATCATGTGTAACTTTGATTTCCGTAGAATGCAAGTTTTGAAAATTATTGTGCTTATTTTGGAATGAAGTATCATATGTAAGTGGATTTGTGATGAATGTTCATCCTCCCCATGTTCATCCTTCTTCATTGGAAGACCTAAAATTTGTCTAAAAATCTTTTCTTGGTGCATCACCATTCCTCTGTAGGTTTTTTCTTGCAAATCTCTCTCCCTAATCCCCTGGAAATGTTAGTATAGGTCTAGTCATCTTTTTTCTCACATTAGGAGTAGTGTAGTGCTTAGTTTTGAAAGAGAAAGCCGGCCTTCTCAGGAGGTTCACCTCAAGCCCGCAAGTCCCATAGCTTGAGAGGTGATCCCATGTTACCCAAATCAAGCCACACATTAAATGTCATTAGAATGCCCCATTCATCACTTGGTCATTCGAAGGGTGTGGTGATTTAGCGATAACAATTTTTGGCATGCCCTATGGGACCACAAGAGTCATATCTTTCACAAGTGTGTATATTTGTGTTCAATTTATTTTTATTAAGTTGTTGTGCTCTTAGTGAAATTTCAACCTTAGGAGGTATACCCAAGAATAACTGGTGACTCAATTGGTCTAAGTAACCAATCTCTCTCGAGTTGCATATTGTCGTTTTTCCACCCATTTCCATCCATTTTTCTTCGACATATTTTCATTTTTTCTCCCATTCATGAATTTGTGCAATCATGACTTCATTCCCATAGTGTAATTCTCACTTGTAGAAACAATACCAGTTGAAAATTCCTCCAAAATTGCAAAATACATCTTGATTACTCTGATCCACCTCCGAGTTCAATATAATGATGGAAATCAATTGGAAGACCTACAACATGCATATCCCTATAAGAAGAGTCATTAATCGGTTTGGTTATTCACATAACTATGCAGCTTTTCAAGAAAGCAAGGATATGGAGATGCCATTTGGAGGATTTTCCACATATGAAGATGCTGAGTTGCAACTTAAGATACAAAACGTGTGAGGCGGGTATGGTGCGAGCCTAGAGCCACAATGAAATACAAGCATTCAAAATTGGCTTCAAGGTACCTTGTCTCCATGGATTGGCCCTATGCCAAATTTTTATAGCCTGTAGGAAAAGATTACTTTTATGGCTGAAATGTTGCCTCAACTGAAAGTTGGATCGAAGAGATAGAGGCCTATGAGTTTGATGCAAGGCATCCTTGTCAATGGGTAAGTCCTACACCACCACCTCAAAGTCCTCTTTCCATTTCCCAACCAATATCATTTCAATCTAAACCTCAAATCCCAATATTTTCACTGTTTCCCATGTTGAGAATTCCATTTCTTCATCTCCTATCTTCCCATCCCACCATGAATCTTCTACCCCTCTTTCTTCTAAAATTCCTTCTTTTCTACAAAGATCACAAATACAAGAAGTTTGCACCTCTTTCAACACCTCAAGCAATAAAGGAAATAGTTGAATCCTAACTCACCATTCCTCCTACATTACATAATCATTTTTAGGAGGAAAAACTTATGATATTAGTGAAGAAGAGGAGGATATGGTTCAGGAATCTAGCCAAGATGAGCTTGTAGAAAACTTGAAGGAGTGGGCTGTAAGACTTGACATCAAGAAAGTTCCACTCATGAATAAGCCTCTAGCCAGTGTTGAAGTTAAGGAACATGTGGCAAAGGCTGTGTTTGTAGTAGAAAAAGAAATGAAAGATGAGGATCAAAAATATTTTTATTCATAGTGTAATATCCATACTGGTTATGTATCCTCGAAACTGGTTAATTCATCACAGATTGAAAAGTCCATTGTAGATCCATCACCTGATTATGTGGCCCTCAGGAAAGAATTGGCTTCAAGTCCACAAGAAAAGGAGCATGCACAAGTAAATGAAGAAAATATCTCCAATGTGCATGATGTTCCAAGTGAATGCAGTGATCCTAACTATCATGCATGCCAAAAACTTGCAACATTTTGAAAGGTTACATTATTCCATTGAGGTCACCATCGCATGCTATAGATAGTCACTAAGAGTTTCATGTTGTGGAAGAAAATGAGGAAGAATCAATGGTTTTGAATGCAGAGAAAATCATTCAAGAGGTCTCAAATTTTTCTCCCTCTTCACCTATTCAAAAATCTAAATTTTTAGAAGAATTTGAGCTTTCTAATTTCTTATTTGAGGATGAAGATGACTATGATGAACAATTTGCCGGTCTAGAGGAGTACGGGAGAGGCGAGTTAGATTCAAAAGATTTCAAAGGAGATGATATCATTGAAATTTTCTTGCTCCCAATTGTGGAGGTTGATTCAGTTAATGAACTTGTGATGGAAGAAGGTATTCTTAAAGGTCTTTGTCCTAGTAGTTCTCAAGAGAAACGGATGAAGGAGTTCGACCTTGTAGGTTTTATGGTGGATGAGAAGGTTAAAAATGTAGGAGAATTTTGTCTCCAATTGGAAGAAGAGGAACTCTTACATGAACAACAAGCTTCAAGCACTTGTAGCGGTCCACCAATGACTCAATTAGAGGCTCCAAGAAATCTAAAGGAGTTACACATTGTAGAGGAACTCTTTGTTGTCAAGGTAGAAAAGGGGAATGAAAAGGCCATCAATTCAATACTATTCATCTAGGTGGAAGATCAGTTGTTTGTAAATGGGAAACATAAGGAAAATCAGCTTATGAACAACCATATTTTTAGGAATGTCTTCAAGTAAACTTCCTTGTTAAAGTTGAAGCTCAGAGTAATGGGCATATTCAAAGGATTAGACCTTGTCCCATAAGGTATTTGAATTCGTTGGAACCAAAGGATGAGTCAAAACTAGTCACATTGACTTTGAATTGTGAGGATGAGTTTCACAACCCCAAGGATTAGTTATAATGCCTCTACAAAACAAATACAAAGCAACTAAGAAAGGAATTCTTTCTCTTTCGGTTAATGTCTTAGTGAACCAAGTGGATAAATGGGCTTGTTTCAGTTTTTCATTCTTAGTCTCAACCATTTTCATTGTCAAATCATTCGCATGGCTATCCATTTTAAGGAAAGGAAGCTATTTGCATAACTAGTTCTGAGTTTTTTTTTAACTTACATGAGCTTCCAGTTAGTGTAGAGTAGGAATCAATTTTTTTTTTCAGTAGAATAAGTGCCTTGCACACTCTACATGTTTCATTTGAAGCATGTATGGTTTTCATTTCAGTGTGTGTGTTGCGTTTTGTTGTTGCTCTTACACAATGTGTTGAAGGTGAAGTGTTTGAAGAAGGAAAGATTCAAGTTTTAATAGACTTCAATGATGTCCAAAATAAACAAGTGTTTTACTCCAAATTTTGCAATGTGTTATTTGTGCTCGGAAATCATCAGATTAGGTGTCCTTCATACTTAGCATTACATGAAGGTATATGATCGATAGTGTTTGAGGGGATTTCAAGATCCAATACAGAGAATCAGATTAGTTTCAGGATGCCAAAAATGACTCCATGCCCAATGGTTTTTAAGGATCTTGGACTAGTGCTTAGCAGGCAAGCACCTCGAGAGGTCGCCAAAAATGTTATCCAAATTTTCCCCTTGGGGTGAAATTGGACAACGAGATCCAATTGTACCACAGGACCTAAAATGTCCTTTTTGAAGCATTCCCGGACATTACTGAGGTCAATTTTTTTAGGGAGCGTTCATGGCATTACAGGGAGTTTTAGAGTCATCTCGAGCTATTCTTCCCCTTTAAGGTCTTGAAGGTTCCGATTTTTCCTAAGTTAAAATTTAGCCGGTGGAGGCCCACTTCTAGTCGTCATGGAAAAAATGATCAAATTGATAAATTATGTTTAAAGGGTCTTATTATCACCTTTAGGAGGTCTCCAAGTTTCAAGGAAAATCCCATGACAATTAACATGAGGGAAAAAAATCAGTTTGTAGGAACAAAGTGGGCATGAGCTTAAAATAGCTCACCGAGAAGCTCAATGAGTTAAAGGGTGAGATGTGGATTATTGAGCCATTTTATAGGGTATCAAGTTGTTTTGTCAAAAATTGAGTTATTATAGTAACATGAAACATGCAGTAAGACCTGATAGACTATCGTTGGAGTGCTCGCTTGGAATGTCTAGCATATCAATCTCACGTGTGCACAGATGATTGATGACTCGGTTTGAGTTTGCAAACTAGCAAGGAAGCGTGTCATTGTGAATCCAAGTAGGTGTTGGACAACTCAAAATTAGTGGGTAATAGTTCAATCTGGTGGATGAAAATGGCAAGGTATCGAGCCGGGGCTTTGGGCTCAAGGGGTTTGGTTTTGGTTATAGTGCAAAAGGGATGGCTCGTGAGTTCCTCGGCGAGCCGATCAAGTTTTTCACGAGAGGGATGTAACAAATGATGGTAGGATTTCACGTTGAGCTCAATGTATAGCTTGACATCGAGATGGCATGAAAACATGGAAACCGCTCGAGGTGAAAATAATGTAAGGACAACAAAGGTCAACTCACCAAACATGGTGATAAAGCCAAATCAATTCGAGAAGAACTCGGTAAGCCCGGTTAAGGTGCACATGGAAGTAGTTAGTGAGGTGTTTTTACGACATGTGATGAGCTTAGGGATAACTCGGGGATGAGATAAAATGGTCACATCAATTTGGAGGTTGAGCCATTTGAGTTGTAGGTGAGGAAGAATTTTAGACCATGGTGGGGTTTTGGAAACTTTTGAGTCGGCATTTGAGGAGGAAAATATTGAATACTAAGCCGTTTCATTATGCGAGAGATAGATGCGGGTTAAAAATGGACGTGAAGAGGTGAGTTGATAAAAAATTGGTCATTGTGAGGCACGCAGAAGGAAAACAACTCGGTTGGAAAATGGATGAACATGACCAAGGTGCTCGTGGTATATTACAGAGTGTGAATTTTAGTACGTGTGAGAAGAGTATCACAAAAATATGTGGAGCTCTAGACAAATACAATTTAGTGAGAGTCAGTTGTTCGAAATAATGAACTTGATGCACAAGCATGCGAAAGGATTTGATTCAAATCCCGAGAGACATGTAAGTTGATGGAATCTCAGAAGTTGCTTGAATGTGAGCTCAACTCGGAAGAAGAGGTTCAAGTTAGCGAGGGCCTCATCAAGGAAATAGGTCGGCGAGCTGATCTCGTAGCTCAAAAAATGCACATAGGAGAGTAGCTTGGGAAAAGTGAAGGGGATGGTTTTGGACGTATAAGCGAGCTCGAAATGGTTTGAACACGGGATGAAGTCCACAGAGTTATTTAGTGGGCATGATGATCCATGTCTGAATTGGCTCATTGAATGGAAGGTCAAGCTTGGGAGCTCGTTTGAGAGGCAGTCATTTCAGGTTGTCGGAGAAAACAACTTAAAACTCACCCGACGATTTGATTGAAAGAGAAGGCTTAGGATTCAAAATTCGAAGTCGATTTTGGACTTCGGGTTTGAACCCAAGGTACTTTGGAACATTGGATGGGTGAGGTGATGAAAACATGGGGGAGTCAAAATTCGAACTCCGAAGTTTGAGTTCGGAACTCAAAGCGGTTTCATGCAGATGGGAGTTAGTGTGAGTTAGGGTAATGCCATGTGGAATTTGGAGTAGGTGAAGACTAATAAATAGGCTAGTTGGTGGAATAAGATGTGGAAAAATGCTCACTAATGAATGGTTTGTGTATTTTGAAGCTCACTCATCAATGCGTGCATTTAACGAGAAATATGGATAGCTCGGTCAATGCTAAGTGGAGAAAATAAAGGATGATGCCGAGTGGAGAATGATACATAGCAAGTTAAACGAGTTAAAGCATTGGCAAATAATGTGGAAATAGTTGGCATGAAAAAATATCCACCATTCAATATAGGTTGGTCGGTAATATGGAGGGAGAGCTCACCATGTGGATTTCGGTAAGGCATTTGGGGAAGTTCGCCATGTTAAACTCAGGAACCAACAAACAAAAAGGCGTGGTGAATTCAATGTAAAATATTGAGCGTTCAATGTACAATGTAGACTTGGCAAAGGGTTCACTATGTAATGTAAGCGATAAGCTCACCGACCATCTCGGCGAGTGGTGGCGAGCCATTCACCGAGCCTTGACACATTAAAGCCCCAAAATGCATTTTTTTTACTAAATAGGGTCCCATCAAAAGGACAAGGTGCCTTCATAATTTTTTAAAATATTATTTTTATAAAAATTAAGGGAAAAATATTTATGAAGGCATGACATGGAGATAATTTTGCCTCATCTGTTATAATGATGCAATCAAGTATGGGGTGCCACAAGCAAGCATGGCCAATAACATGGTTAACTCATCTGCTACATTCATGCCTAGTTTTTAGGAGTTCTTCCTTCTTTCTATCACACATTCAAAAATGCTATAAAATGTAAAGGGATGCATTATTTCAAAGAGTTAGATTTTTTCTAAGTTTCCCCTCTCTTCACAAGTTGAGTTGTGAATTTAGAGGTTTTCAAGTCTTCCTTCGAAAGTTATAATGGAAGATCTTACCTCATCTGGCCTTATTTGGAGGTTCACATTAGGAGTAGTGTAGTGCTTAGTTTAGGAAGAGGAATCCGGCCTTATCTGGAGGTTCACCTCAACCTTGCAAGTCCCACAACTTGAGAGGTGATCCCATGTTACCCAATCACATCGAATTCCCCATTCATCACTTGGTCATCCAGGGTGCGATGATTTGGTGATAACATGGTTCTCGATGAATTATAAACTAAGAGATCAATTAATGTGTTTACCCATGATGAGGAGGTGTTCTCATTCCCATTTGAAGATGAATATTGTCTTGATATTTTCATCCACGAAGAAGAAAATCCAAACGGCGAGCCTTTGGGGTTTGAAGGAAGAATATTTGGAATAAATGCTAATAATTATAGAAGAAACAAAAGATCCTCATCTCAATATTGAACTCCTAATGCAAGTGATGGATTTGTAAGACACGTGTGAATATAATTATGAATTTTCAACTAATTTGAATTTTTTCATAATGAAATAAAGTGGGGAGAAAAATTCGGTGTCTCTCTAGAGTAAATGATTGATGGATGGGTTGGTGAAATTGAAGTCTTCTCTTTCCCATTTGAGGAGGAAGATTCTCTCTATGATGAAAAAGTTGAAACAAAGAGTTTTGAGCCCTTGAGTTGAAACTTCCCACAACAAATAAGTAGTGGAATACAACATGATTTGGAATAATGAAGAAATTCCTCCAAATGGTTTCCTTGGATTTCAAAATGAAGATTCTTTGAATGAGTATAAAGTTGATGTTTTGGCAATTTCAAAAGAGGAGTCAATGAAATAAATCCTTAAATCTACGAAGGTGCGAGGATCCCAAGCTAAGTCTCGACCTCTTGACTCATGTTATGGCCATGCAAGATAGGTATGAGGTTATGTATGACTCTTCACTTAATTTCCAAACACCTCATAATAAAATATAATGAAAAGATGAATTTGAGGTATATGATGAAAATGTTTTCAATAAACACAAATATGGGAAAGAAGAAAACTTAGGCTATTCAAGCAATTCAAATGAAAATCATCCCTGTGGAAATAATCGGATGCTAGATGATATATCAACAATGTGGGTGAACATGGAAGGAAATTTGCACTCCGAAATTGATTTCGAAGATAATAAGAGCAATGGAATTTTTGAGAAAATCTCTAAGAATAAAAAAGCTCATGTAGGATCACTCCTCCCAAGTATATAGGTAGTCATGAAAGCACTTAGATTTCATAAGTAGTTAAGGAAGGGAGGCTACTTTCTCAAACTAGTCAATGGCTTTGCCGAACATTATCACTCAATGTTACCCCTTCAAAGATAAATTTTGAAAAGAAAATTCCCTCTGATGAAAGGGGTTGCCCCTTGTATTGTACCATAGGTGATTTAGTTTTGTGTTTCCCTTTCCTAGTTTTTTTGTGTTTTCCTTTATTTCATCGTGTGTTTTCCTTTTTCATGTGTTTGTACTCCTTTTAGTCTATATGTTGCTTATTATGAATTTGTAAAGCCCAATAGATAAGACACTAGTATGCATTGTAAATTGAGATTCTAGAGTTCATTCTCATCTTGAAACCACTTTTCTCAATCCAAAATGAGTCCCTACGTGAGATCAATTGTTTCCTTGAGTTTTTTCAAGGGGAAAATTCATACTTGAAAGCATGACAACTATACCTTAATGTAAAAATTTTGGATTGTAAACCTTCCCGACCACTCTCCCAGATCTGTTCATCCATTGTGTTAGGCCTATCCCCATCTATTTAGTGGTCATTTTTATGGTCTTAACCTTTCCCATGTGTTGGAGAGATGAAAACAAGTTCATGATATTCTTTCAAGATAGTGTCTTTTAAGGAAGATCTTTCAGTAGGCTTAGGAATGGATATTTAGAACCTTTCTAAGGTGGGTGCATATTATTTGGAGTGGATTTGAAGACCAAAATTCATTAGGTAGTTGTTTTAATGAGCCAAAACATTTTACAAATAATTTAGGAATATTTAGGAAATATTTGTAGGTTTAGGAACAACCTCAACAAAAGTAAGTTTTGAGGGAAAAGAAGATTACAAAAAAAATCACCTAATATTTAGAAGATGATTCCAAGAACCATGAAATGAGTTATAGGTAAAACAAGATACCATTGGAAATATAATTCAATTCTATAAATGATGGTTATTTCATAGTTTTCTCAAGGCCAAGACACTTCTCTCCAAAATCCATTTTTTGGGAACACCTTGCAGTTTTGAGAAAAAAGGCTATTTTTATGGTGTTTCAGAATCATTAGATCATGGGATCCATTCCATTATTTTTATTTTTTCAGTCAAAATCATATAAAGAAGTTCCCAAAAAGACCTCCAGGAGCTCCAACAACTTTGTTTTCAATCTCTCTCTCTCAAGGATGCTCTCGCAGTTAGAAGATTTTTTTGAGTGCTATGTCAAGATGAGGCTAAGACACACTTTTGTGTCCCTATTGTCCATTTTATAAGGGGAAAAATGGGAAAAAATTTGAGATCATGGACCCACCACATGACCTTGGGAGGCCTCCATAAGCACCTTTTGGAAGTTTTCTAGCCCCCGCCTCGTGCACCGCATGTCCGCCACTTGTCACCATGAGGCTAGGGTTTTTGTTTCCCTTTTTCAATTTTCAAGGGTAAAATAAAATTCATCCCCCTACCTTTCTCCTATATTATTCCTCACATAACCGAGACTCAGCCCTGAATGTTGAATATAAGCTCCTTTCTCTATCTCCTTCGTCGGTGCATGTCCACTACTTGTCCTTCTAGGGCTAGGGCGCAATTTTTGTCCCCTTCATCCCTTTTGAAGGGGACAACGGGATAAGAAATGTTCCCTGAAAAGGCATGAAAACCAAGGAGATAGTGCATTTTTTTCCATTTTCCTCCATTTTTGTCGAAATTTGCTTGTAACCACGACAAAAATTTTCCAGAAAATTTTACCTCTATTGATCCTCTTCCATTCCTTCCTCCATGCTTTCATGATCACAACAAAGAGAATTTCATAAAATTTTCAAATTTTTAAAGGCTCTAAGTGAATTTTTGGGCCTGAATGACTTTGTACCTAAGAAAGTGAAATTTTCATATCTCACAAAATGGTGCACGGATCGAGGTATAGTTTTTTGAAATATTTTCCATTTCCAAATGCATTTAAGGAGAAATTAATAACATATTAAATGATGCCCTATATTTTTAATGGTGAAAAAAACCTCATTGTTTTCCTAGCTTTTATTCCTTCAATTTCCCATCATTCCGGTGGACAAATCGAGAAAAAAAATTGAACTCAAAGTTTAGATGAAAAACCTATCTAGGTGAAGTTGATTTCATCGCAATATAAGGAGGAAAGAAAATTTTCAAAAAAAATTAGGAACTTGATTAATGGCTTCCATGACTCAGTAGTGAAAAGGCAACGAGGTACTTCTTCACTTCTCAAGGTTCTAGTAAGGAGAATCATAAGAAAATTAGATCGAACTTGAAATGAATTATGTAAATTTTTGAAAGTGGTTTCATTCAAATCGACCTTTGGGAAGACCAATTTATAATGTTAATAAGTCTCTATGGGATAACTTACTATAATTAGTAATTTCAAGAAACATTTGGATTCATACTCCTTATTTGACCCCTCATGATTGGGACACTCCGGAATTGACAAGTTGACAAAAATGGATTTTTAGCTAAATGAGACCATAATGGTTAATATTCTAAAAATAGAAAATGAGTGAAAGGAGCTAAAGGTGATAAAATTTCAGTCATTCACTCATCCTATAATGGTATTGGCACTCACGGGAGCTCCTCTCTCTATTTTCAAGTCAATTCCCACATCCCCCGATGCGGTGAGTCCAGAGTGCCAAAATGAGAAAAATGCCAATTTTGTACTAAAGAACCTTTTAGTTATTTTCGCATGTGATGCATGATCAATTGGTAGATGAAATTTATTTTGGTCTCATTATCCTTTCCTCACTCTGGAATCAGAAGGATTTTGTCACATGCCTCATTCATCATCAATGCATCCACAATGGTAAAATCAAGATAATGGATGAGTGAACAAAGTGCGTTGAATTTCCCCATGTGAATGATTGATTATGAATATTTGATAGTGTCTAAAATATCGAATGATTTTTTAATGAGCGAGTCATCTTCTAATGTTCTCAGTGGTCTTCTTCTCAAGTTTTCATCATCCCTCTTCTCGGTGTATCCAGGAAATGTGTAGAAGTGCATTATTTCAAAGAGTTTTTAAAAGGGGAAAAGTGTTCAAAGGTGTCCAAAAGAGCAAATTTCATCAACGAAGCATGCCAATGTTACATAGGGCCATCTTGGGAAAAGTTTCAATCTTTAACATTAGTGAAGATTATCTTCATCGAAGGGCATCCTCATTACTGGCTACGGGCATTCCTTCTCTTCTCTCTCCATTATTTCTCCTCTTCTCTACCCCCTTTCTATTTCTCTGTTATAAGCAATCATGACTTTCATCCTATTCAATTAAATGTGACTATAATCAATATTGTAATAAGTCACCCTCAATTAATAAAAAGGGACTTAATTTCATCCCTAGGGAATCAAAGAGTCAAATGTTGTGGAGGGAAATCAAAAATTCATGTGGGGGTAGGTGAAGAGTCCTCTTGAAATATATACATTGTAATGACTTCCCCATTCTTAAGGGTTTTAAATTTTGTATGTTCAAGAGTAGATAACTACTTGTGATAAGTAAAAGAGATAGTTGATTTCCTCTATTCTCCTTCTCATATGTTCTTCTATTCCTCTCAATGTACAAATTTTCCAAAATGTCAATAAAGAAGAAAAAAGTTTATGCTTTTCTAATGAAGGAATCAATGAAACTTTTTGTTCATAATTCCATTTTGTCTTAGTGTTAATAGAAAGGTTATTTTCCTCCTAATTATGTGTGATGATATGCTCTAATTAATATTTGTAGGCATCTAAATTTTCTACCTGTAATATTAATCTCCCCTCTTTAATTTCCCACTCCCTTTTCCCACCTACTCAACAAATTCCTCCCTTGTAAGAAATTGCAAGAATTTTCCATAGGCCTAGTGGAGTGTCCCTATTTGATCTTTAACCTCTAGGCCAACCACAAAATTTCATTTTCATTCACACACAATAAATGGATTTTCACCATTAAATCAGAGGGACCTAGTCCTAGATCATTGGCGAAATCCACCAATTTTTCCAATTGACAAATTTTCTCACCAACACATACTTGGAAGTGGGTGCTTCTATGCAAGTTATAACTTGAAAAATTGTCAAGTAGGTGCTTGATCAGATTTTGGAGTTGGTGCTTTATGTTGAGTGGGTTCTCAACAAGTTTGAGATCCTTGTAGTCTTTCATTGGAAAATATTTCCAGCTTAGTGCATTATCTTTAGTGGGTTTTTCTCCCTTCAAGGGTTTACCACATTAAATATTGTCTTGTTATGTGGTCTATTGTTGATTGGTTATAAATGGTGTTGTTTTTTCTTCATAACAAAGTAAAGAAAATTGAATTATATTTCAAATTTTGAATTTACACTGATTCACCCCCTCTCAGTGCCTATATTTTCCAATAATTGGTATTAGAGCAACGTCCTTTTAAATATATTTTAAAATATCAAATGATATCTAGATAAAACAAGCATGGCGGTAGTCAAGCATAAAGTGGTTTCTCTACTTCCAAGGAACCTCTCTTCAATGGATCCAATTATGCATTTTGGAGTATCAGGATGAAGACTTATCTCATGTCCTTAGGATTTGACATATGGAAATCAATAGTTGATGGTTACACCATTCCAACTACACCTCCAACTGATGTAACAGATAAGAGAGCTAGTGAGAATAACTCAAAATCCATGAATGTAATCTTGTGTGGTATGTGAGAGGTAGAATTTGTGAAAGTTATGCATTGTAATACAACTAAATAAATTTGGGAGAAGATAAATACCATTTATGAAGGAGATGACAAGGTTAAACAAGAAAAATTGCAGACCTACCATAGTCAATTTGAGAGCATGAAAATGAAAGAAGATGAAAGTGTTGCATCCTACTTACAAAGAATTGATGAAGTCATCAATCTCATCAGAGGACTAGGGGAAAAGGTGGAAGAAACAATGGTTGTTCAAAAGGTGTTAAGATCCTTAACTCCTAGGTATGACTCCAAAGTCTCAGTTGTGGAAGAAGAAAAAGACTTAACCACTCTAAAGGTAGATGAAATTCATGGCACTCTAACTACCTATGAAATGAGAGAGAAAGAAATAAAATCATGAAATAAAGAGGCTACATTCAAAGCTAAAAAGGAATCTCAAGAAAAGAAAAGAAAATATGAATTTGACATGGAGGAGGATGATGAGAAGGTGAAGCTATGTTTTTTAGGAAACTGAAAAGAGAATCAAGAAAGTACAATGGAAAGATACCATTCAAGTGCTTTAATAGTGTAAAAGTACGTCATTTTCATCCAAGTGTCCTAACAAGAACAAGGGAGATAAATATGAGCATGATGAAGAAACATCTCATAAGCACAAGAATAAATTCAATAAACATGAAGGTAAGAAAAATTATTTCAAGAATATAAGAAATTTCTACGCCAAAGAAGAATCAAGTTCATCTAAATGTAGTGATTCCAGAAATTATGAAAATGAAGATGAAGGTACTCAAGCAGAGACTCTATTCATGGCTATGGAGGTGACCTCTATAAGCAACTAAAAAGGTAAAAATAAGTTCGAAGATGAAAGCTCATATGAGGAGGATGGAATATTACATCTTGAAGCTGAAATAGTTAGTACTCTTGAGGAATTAAAGAAACAAAGGAATATGAATAAAAAAATGAATTCAATACTTAAGAATTATGAAGAGAATATTAGTCTTCATGAAAAATTCTCAACAAGAAGGACCTAAAAGAACTCCTAAATAATCAAATATCATTCAATGAAAAAGGTGGTATAGGTTTCAAGGAAGACCACAAGGATGATACGAAAACTAGTAAAGATGAAGTGAATATCACTCAAAGACCACCTAAAGAAAAGAACGATGCTATTAAGAATGTCAAGAAGAAGTATAGTTCAAGCAAACCATCTCATGTAATAAAGTATGCTCATTATTTCTATGGGTACTATTTTCCTGCAATATGTTTGGACATAAAGCCTCAAGGTGTAAGAGACATGTAAAAGGTCATGGAATACATCTATCATATAACATGAGAAACAATAATGAACTAATCTTCTACAACTGTCAAAAATCTAGTCACATAGAAAAATTTTGCTATCATAAAACTCCAAAGAAAGATATGAAGGTGTACATAGTGAAATTAGACCCTACAAGTAATAAGGAACAAGGATTAATAGATAAAAATTCTTTTCGTTCTTAAAGTGAAGAGATGGAATGATACATAAATAGTGTATTCTCAACTCATATGACAGGGAACAAGGGAAAGTTCGTATGTATAGAAGAAAATACATCAAGAACAATGATATTTGGTGATAATAAATCAACTAACATTGTAGGAAAGGGAAAATTAAGTCTTGATAATGGAAAAAAAGTCACTGAAAATGTTTTGTATGTAAAAGGTCTAAAACACTACCTTTTGAGTGTTAGTCAGATGTGAAAGGGTATATTGTGATGTTTCATGAAAGGGATGTGATATAAAGAAAAATAATTAAGGAAAGGTAGTTGGAAAAGGCTAAAAGAACCAAGAATAACATGTATGTACTATAAGGAAATTAACAAAGAGAAATTATTTACTAGCAATGTGGATGATAGTTGGCTTTGGCACAAGAGGTTAGGACATCTTAATTTTGAAAATCTTGTTAAGATTATCTCTAAGGGATGTGTAAGAAACATGCCTAAGATCACTAAACCTACTGATTTAATTTGTAAAACATGTCTACATGTAAATAAAACTAGAAGAAGCTTTAAATCCAAGGAGTACTCTACCAAAGGACCTCTAGAGATGATTCATACTGACCTTGTTGGATCAAAAAGGACTAAGAACATTCAAGAAGAAAGCTATTTCATGCTACTCATTAATGATTTCACTAGAATGACTTGGCTTTCTTTTCTTAATGAGAAATAATAAGCACTAGAAAGATTCAAGATATTTAAAACTCTAGTTGAGAATGAGAAAAACACAAAAATCAAGAGTTTGAAATCTGATAGAGGAGGTGAATTTTGGTCAAATGATTTCTTTTTAAAATTCAAGGGATAAGAAGGCGATTCCTAACAACAAGAACACCTAAAAAATGGAATAGTGGAGAGAAATAATATAATAGTGTAAGAAATGGAAAGAACCATGTTGAATGAGTCAAAGTTATCAGATGGATATTAGAGGGAGGAATTTAACACAACAGTATACATCTTGAATAGGACCAAAATTAGAATGAAAAACAAGAAGATTCCTTATGAGTTCGAAGAGGAATACTGCAAGTTTGAAGCACCTAAGAGTGTTTGGAAGTAAGTGCTTTATCAAAAGAGATGAAGATAACCTTGGAAAGTTTGATTCAAGATGTGATGAAGAAATATTATTGGGTTACTCAACAATAAGCTTATCATATAGGTGCTATGATAAAAGACAACAAAAGATAGTAGAGAGTACAAATTTCATAGTTGATGAGTCATATCCAATCAAGGCTAAAACTCAACACAAAGAGACCCCCAAAGAATAGAAATTTAGGATGATGATGAAATTACATAAGGTGATCAAGAAGAAGAGAATGAAGATGAAGAAAGACCAGATACAAGAGATCCTTCAAGAAAGGTTAAGAGAGATCATCCTCCAAATCAGATCATAGGGAATAAGGAAGCAAGCATACAAACAAGAATAAGGTTGAAGAACATTCAAGATCAAGATAACATTGTCATCCTATCCAAGATAGAACAAAATAATGTTACAAAATCTAGTAAAGAAAATATTGGATTAATGAAATGAATGAATAACTAGATGAAATAGAGAAAAAAGAGCCCTGGGAACTTGTCCCTAGGCTCAAGAACAAGAACATCATTAGAACCAAGTGGGTATTTAGAAACAAGCTAAATGAAAAAGGTGAAGTTACAAGAAATAAGGAAAGGTTGGTTTGCAAAGGGTATTCTTAGGTTGAAGGAGTGGATTTTGATGAAACATTTACTCCTGTGGCTAGAATGGAGGCTATTAGACTCTTCTTAGCATATGCAACATACAAAGGATTCAAAGTATACCAAATGGATGTAAAGTCAACATTCTTGAATGGGAACTTGAATGAGGAAGTATACATTGAACAACCTGATGGATTTTCTCTCACTAAGGACAAAGATTATGTTTGTAGGTTGAAGAAATCATTATATGGTCTCAAGAAATCCCCTAGGGCTTGGTATAGTATATTGGATAAGTACTTAGTAGAAAAAGGTTTCAGGAAAGGAGTAGATGATAGAAATATTTACATAAAATATGAAGAAGGTCATCTATTACTTGTTGTATATATTGATGATATAATATTTTTAAGTGATAGTGAGACCATGTCATATGGATTTTCAGAGGTCATGAAGAAGGAGTTTGAAATGTCAATGCTTGGAGAAATTTCATTCTTCCTAGGACTACAAATCAGTCAATCCAAAGAAGGTATCTTCATATCACAAAAAAATTACATCAAGGAAATGCTCAAGAGGTTTCAAATGGATAATTACAAGCTAGTAAGTACTCCAATGATTGTAGGATGCAAACTCAACAAGGATGACAACTCACCAAAAGTAAATAAGACCTCATAGGATCTATGATAGACATCCTATTGTATTTAATCGCATCTAGGTCTAATATCTTACAAGTAGTTGGTTTATTTGGAATGTTTCAAGAGGATCCTAGGGAAAACCATATTCAATATGTCAAGAGAATCTTCAGATATCTCATGGGAACCATAGAATATGGGCTGTGGTATTTAAAAATCAATGAGTTTGAAATCAAAGCCTTCACATTTGCAGATGGGTGGGTAACATTGATGACAATAAAAACAAAAGTGGTGGATATTTCTTTATAGGTAAGTGCCTTGTTTCTTGGCTAAGTAAGAAACAATCTCTTGTAGCACTATCCATGTGTGAAGCTAAGTATGTAGCAATAGCCTTATGTTGTGCTCAAGTGATGTGGATGAAGAAAACTCTTGAAGACTATAAAGTTGAAAATGATGGTCCTATACCTTTGTATTGTGATAGAACAAGTGTTATAAGTGTGTCCAAGAATCCAGTGTTGCACTCCAAGACAAAATATATACCAATCAAGTACCATTTCTTGAGGGAGCAAGTGAGTGAGAAAAGGATCAAGCTTGAACATGTGTTAAAAAAGGAGGAGGTAGTAAATATCATGACCAAACATATACCAAAAGAAGATTTTGAGTATTTAAGACAAAAAATTGGGGTTATCGCTTCCATAAGAAATCAATAAATTCTTCAAGTCATCAAGGGGAGTAACTCAAGTGCCATATCTACTCCAAGAAGGTTCAAGAAGTGTCAAAATAGGGGGCTCGATAGTTCACTAGTTCAAGGTACAAGTTGAGAAGACCAAAGAAAGGCATGTGCAAAGATTGAAAAGTATGAGTTTGAAGATAATAGGTTTAGGGGAGCATTGAGGTTGATTGGTGAAGAAATCCATGCATATTTTCAAGCCATAAATGACAAGATAACAAGCCTAATCCAAGGGGGAGCTTGAATAGGAAAGTTTATGCCTTGCTATTGATTATGCATGTCATTTTTATAATGAACCTTTGTCATAGATGCCAAAGGGGAGATTGTTTTTAGAAATAAGGAAAGGGAGATTGGAAGGTATTGACATGAATGCTTGCCATTAAAGTTTTCGGTTTTTTTGCCATCAATGATAAAGGGGGATATTGTTAAACCCTCGCCTTGATTTTGTATTCATTGATGAAATGGTAGATTTATGGAAAATAGTGAATTATGAGGTGTCAAATCTTTAGGGGCATGAAGGTTTATTGGTAGTGCATTCACAAGGTGGTTTTAATGTGTTCTCTTGAGAAGTCATGGTCGTTTTAAGGTGTTTAGTGCTTGGTTGGTTTCCACTTTGGGTATTTGGAGGTTCTTGGCGTGTACTTAAAAATGTCCTACATGTATGTAATGCTGATTGAAGAATGTGTAAGGGTCTATATGATGTAAAAAGATTAGGTTTTATGGCTCATTCAGGCCTAGTTCAAAGGTCTAGTAAAGTGTATGAAGTAAAATAAGGTCATGAAAAGACAATGCAAGCATGATAGGTGTATAGGTGCCTTTCTTAGAGTCCTTATATGAAGCTACATGCTATACATAAACTTTTGGAGGCATATTTGGGGTTTTCCTTATGATTTTCCTTGAGAACAAACAATGTAGACATGGAAAAATGAATTATGTCATAATGTTACATGACAATTTATTAGAAAACAAGGTTTGGGACATATAGAGGGAGTGGTCATAGTGACGTGGACCAAGTTTATTGAAAAAGTGAAGAGGATTTCTCAAGTTAGAAGGTTTTGGCTCTATCGAGCTTCTATAAAGCTATGTTCCAGATCTAGGGTAATCTTTAAAGAATTGAAAGGCACATGAAACTTATGCATGGTACCATAATCTCTTCATCATGGTTATGGAATGGAGTCAAGAACATTTAATAGTTAGAATGAGGAAGAATGAGGTCTTATCCTTTATGAATGAACTCTAAGAATCCAAGTTGCTATAAACCCTCCTAAAACCCTAACACTGTAGTGATGGAGGAAAAACTATTTTTGGGTCATTAAATCACAAGTGAAAGATAATGTAACCAATCATGGTTGTAGAGAATTCATTCTAGCCTAAATTGGTGGCATTTTGGTACTGCATATATATGACTCTACAATATATAATTAACCCTATTTTACAAGATTTTGATTATATATTATTTTATAGAAGGTTTCTAGTTGAAAGAAGTGATTTTGAACATTTTATGGGACATGTCCTTAAATGTCCACGAAAATATTTAGGTGAGATATGGGAAAAATTTGAGTGATACTTGTCAATCTTGTCACCTACCGTTAAGGGCTAAGCATGCCAAAACCAATCAGTCATGTTAATGTGAATTTTGATGAAACAACATGATTTTATGGGATATTTGAGTAGGTACAAGTGGTATAGGTTCAAGAAACTTGTTTAAACCCATGATATATTGAGGTGAAGTGCTTTCATGAACTAGTCCTAATGATGCAAAACTGTCATTTTGGGACAGTCAAAGAGGCTTGTAGTCTAGGCACTCAAAATAGTTTTTTCTTTTCAAAATTTGTAAAAGAGTGTTGAGTCATGGAGTAGAGGTCATGTTTAATGTGTCCATGCAACATTTTTTCATAAAAGTGAGTGTTGATGTGTTAAATGCAAGATGAAGCAAGACTTCTTTTTGAAGTCTAATAACTAGTTTGAGTTGTGTTTAAAAACCAAGCTTGTTTGATCTTCATGGTCTGAAGGGAAGAAATGTATGAACCTAGTAAGTTTCTTAAGGCATAGAGATTTCCAAAAATGTGGCCTTGGAGCCTTGAAGAAGTGTTTAAGTGCATAAAATTTCTCATTCTTGGAGACTGTTTCTCTTGTGCTTGCAAATCTGTCAAGATATTTGTTCAAGTCTGTGCTACATGAAGAAAATAAGAATGCAATGCCACTCCAAGTCTTTGAAGATGATATAGGGATCATTCATCTCTATATCCAAGCCTTGAGAAGTGCTGAAGACTTATTCCTTGTGGTTGTTCAAGCATTTGTATGAATTGTGTATTTATCCTCCATGACTGTGCATAAGAGAGTTTGATGAAGAGTTGAAAAGAAGTCTTCAAGCTGAAACATTAAGTTATAGATTATTCTAATTCCCTGACTTAACTAGTCTTATGATTATTTTAGAACAATAGTAAACATGCTATTAAACCAAATGGTTATCATGGAAATAATAGTATGGATCACTAATACATTTATAAAGTAAATGTATATTGATTGTAAATGGTAACAATATTATCTTTATTTCATAATATGAAGATATTATGATAATGAATGTGGATAATAAACTCCTAGTTGAGATTAAAATGGGCATGATTAACACGAAATGATTATTCATAAATCATTATTTCCTTATGAAATATTAAGTTAACTTTTGTAGGTAAATGATATTATCATCTCTAAAATAAGAAAGTGGTTAGTAAACTAAACCTATCTTTGACTTGGTAACTTATAACTTCAACAAGATGACCTTATAAGAGGGTAATTAATATTTTACTCCATAACATGAATAAATTATGAAGTTGTGGGAAACACAATCGAAGGACTTTAGGATGTCTTAAATAATAATTATAGTGGATGTAATATCACGTCATCATATAAATAGCTTTACATAGTACTAACTAGGGGTAGTTACTTAAAAGAGGATGTAAAGAAGTAATTTCATTACGTGGTCTCTCCATGTTCTATAAGAACCCAAAGTAAATTTTGAATTTTTTCATTTACAAAGATGGTCCTGTAAAGAATAAACTACCTCTTTCTTAACATGTTCACCTTCATAAACAACAAGATCAAGATAAATTTGTAGAGATAATTTTTTGGTGAAGACTATATCCTTAGGATTTAGTGTGGTCTCGGGATAATTTGTTTATGAATGATGGGAAACTTTGGTGAAACTAATGAAAGTAGTTGAATACATTGTCTATTCATCATATCCGTATATTATATATGTCGATACCAGATTACAAAGTTAATAAATTGACTTTGGTGATAGGCATTTAAAGATGGAAAACATAGTTGTCTTAACCTTGAAAAAGGTAAACCTGAACATACTAAATATTGTATCATTACTCATGTATATTATACTTTGAAGGGAGAAAATTATAAACCCTTATCACTTGCACAAGGTTTATACAAGGAAGAGTTATCAGATGGATCGAACTTAACTAATAAATAGTTGTTTAAAATTGTTAAAAATTTGTTTTGAGTTAACTCTATCTCGTACTTGTGATTGAATTCGAAGATTTTATTTTTAATTTTCTTCCTTTTTTTCAGAAATATTTGAGGTGCTACACCTAGACCATACAATGTAATCTAGTAAGAATCAAAATCAAGACTTGGGTGACCTAGTTCATCAGTCCCATCCATCCAAGCCAACCTTGGGGCATCAAGATCATGGAATTATGTTTGGATCCTTCAAAACATTCCATCATTTCATTTTGGCTCAATGGTAGGGATAATTACTATATACTTGATTTAGGACTAAAAACTCACACACAATAAATGTATAGACAAGCATTATCATGGATTGTCTTACGAATTTTGTATTCTAATGTTTTTGTAACGTTTTTCCGTATGGAAGATAATGTCATCCTACATAGTCTAAATTTAAATACACTTATATTTAAAGGACCTATTTACCCATAAAATTATTTTCAATTCATATTGGATCAACTTACATTGTATCAAATAGTTCATATGCCTTCATAAATATTTCACATTTTACTTACATGTCTACGAGGGCATTCAAAACTATAACATGGTCAATGTTTATCCTCTATTGGATGGAATAAGGATATTCCATGTGAAAATTTATTTTTAATCATTTGGTCCAATAATATTTCTACACCCATTAAAATTATGCACTTGTATTACATGTGCGTATAATTTTATTTTGTAAATTTTCTTATGGAAAATTTAAAAGTACCTCTCATTAATATGAGATGAATTTCATACCCTCTAGAAGGGATTTATTTTAAATGCAATCACATAATAGTTGAATAAATGTATAAGTGTTTCTTGGGGTTTTGTGTGTGAAATGGAAATGACATTGACGGTGGATGATGACGGAGTTGGCATTAAATGTATAATTGTTACTTTATATTCAATCTACATTTACCACAATGTCAATATATTTGTTTTCAAAAATGGTTTTATGCTTTCTTCTTTAACCATGACCTATCCTAGCTTTTACCGAGAATGTAGATCATACTAGGTAAAAATAATGAACCAAATGATGATTAATTACACCTTTTTATTGGCTTCTCGTTGGCGGGTTGTCATGTAGCTTTGTTCTTCATTATCTTATCTATCTTCTAGGCCTTATTTTTTGGGGTGTGGCCCCACTTTTCAAAAAACCACTTTGGTTGTATTGTCTTATTTGGCTTTTGATCCCTCCTTTGTTCTACAGGGGTATGGTCCCATTCAAAACCATTTTCCAATAGGAAAAAAATTACACCTTTTTATTTTTCATATAAAGGAGGTAATGGTACATGTGCTAAAGTAAAAAAAGAGCCAATTATCATCTCATAACATGCCAAAAGAAGGGTTGGAGTAAGAATAATCATCTTATCTTCATGTGCACATAAGGACAAACCCAAACCTTGCATATGAGACACATTATCATTATGGCCATGAAGATAAGACAAATTCATATTTTTACTTTAATTGCTACAAAACTAGCTTAATAGTTGCAAACAAATCCGTACACATACTTTATTTCATGCAAAAAGAGGTTAGACTAGTCAACAACAAGTTGACGGATGAGTTGGAGAACATGCAAGCTAATTTAAGAATTTTTTATATTATTATATTCAATCAAAATTATGGATGTTGAGAGATATTTTGGATTTTCTTGCAAGCATCCAAGTAGTCTATTTTTGGCATGAGATATTTTTAGCCTTGGTGGGTGGATTTTTGTATTTATACCTTGCTTTTCTAAGTGTATGACGACTTGATTATTTTCCACATACTTGATGCATAATATTATATTGATGCACCTCGCTAATCAATAAAGAGTTTTTTTCCTACAATTTTAAGCTTTCAGAAGTGTATTACAATAGTTTTTTTGCATGTGTAAGATAATGTTTGTTTTCTTTTTCATGCTAATAATTTCCCAATACCTTCAATAAGTTGTTTATTGATTTTTTAGTTCATTCAATTATGTCTTTACACCTTTTGCAAGTGTAATTTCTGTTGAAAAATGATTGTAATGAAGTTTATCAGCCTTTTACCAGTTAATACGTGTGTTGTTGTGCATCACGAGTCCCTAAAAATTTGGTGTATCACCCCTTTTCCGCTTTCAATTTTTTTCAGTTCAATCCTAACCCTCAACCCCATCAGTTTTAGTAGTTTTTAGGTGATCCATCAAGGGAACCACCCCGCTGGAGGTTCTCCTCGATTCGAGGCACCCAGAGGATATCCCATTGATCGATTGAAGTTAGAGTCGATAACCATCCATATCAAGGTGTACTTTGGACCAACAACAAGTACAAATATACAAGGTTAACTCGGGAAAAAGTGGAAGGTGACACAAAATAAATATAGCAAAAGGGTCAATGACACAAAAATGTAATTAAAAGTATGATGAAAAAGAAACATGTACCATCAAAATCTAAACTTATATTAAAATTCAGTATTAAGGACATGAAAAACTAACAAAAATAAATTCACTAGTCTAATTGTTAATAAATATCTACATATCAAAGTAATGAAAAAATGACTTATTATTAGTAGTGTTCGAGCATTCGAGAATGGGGAGAGAAACATCATCGAATGTGGGAGTAATGTTTAGAAACAACTAAAAGTGAACAACAAGGATCATGAACAATGAATGGGCATGTGGCTTCATTTGTGGCTATGAAGACGTGACTAGCGAGACTATTTTTGCGAGAGCAACGGGATCATGTTAATCTCTCCCTACATGGAAAAAATGACACCCCACATTTAGAAATTATAGAGTTGGTTATTGATATGATCCAAAGATATATTTAAACATACATATATAGGAAGTTTTACGAGCCTCGGGCGTAACATAGATTTGATTAACTAAAAATAGAAAAAGGAGGAATTGCTACTATAAATAGAAACAAAGTGCTATATAGGAATACAAGAACCAATTTTAGTTTTAATATTTGAAATATGTATCAAAGTAAAAGGGAAATAAAAGGACATATTACTAACCTATAAATAACTTACCTCACGTGTCTTGGACTATAGCATATTGGTATGTGAACCTGAACAATCTATGAAAGAATGGCCTCGAGAAGGGTAAAATATAGATGTATTCCCATATTGAGGAACTTGGGATGGTACTTGGGTGCCCTGGGGCATCCTGGTCTCGTATTCGGGCGCCTGAAACCGCAAAAATGCTCAAAATCTTAAACTAGTAGTGTCGCACTATCTTTGTGTTGTCTTTTCTCCTGTCACACAATTTTCGCTTATGTCATTATAATTTTTGTATGAAGATCTACCTGCAAAACCCTATCCAAAGCATCAATTCCTAAAAATAAAAATTCATATGAATAGGTCAGACTAACCTCAGATACCAAACTAGTGGTCTTATGAATGAGCATTGGACTTTGCATTTCGGACCCATTGTAGTTCTATGTGTGTGTGTGTGTAATTTTATGCCTAGGATTCCCTAAGCGCCAATAAGGCGGTAGTAGGGGTAATAACTAGATCTAAACGAAAAATGGTGGATGGAATGGAACTAATACAACCCTTTCCCCCTATGCTTGTGTGATGCATATGTAGAAGAAGCCCAAATATAGTCCCTTTCCTTAGTATATAGCTTCCCTTGATGTGTAATATGTCCACCCATAATGTAGTGAGTATGCTTTGTTTATATAGGGATCTCTTGCTCAAATTTCAACACTAGTGACCCGAAACTGCCGACTACGACCTAGGGGAATACACGGGGTAATTGTTAGGACTGACCTCGAACAAAGAAATTAAGACCACAAATTACGACAACATGTGCACCTAAAATCATACCCTAGTACAACCCTAGGCACCCTAACATAGACCTAAATATGACAACTAAGAAAATTATGACATTTGAGACACCTAAAAGATGGCCAAAACTACAAATACAAATGATGATTGAACTAGACAAAATACAATGACACCGAGTAACTAAAAATAAGACCAGGATGGGTCTCAGTGAATACTTCAATTACGCAAGATCCATATACAAATTAACATACCGGGGTATAAATGTAATAATAAGTGTGTGATTTTGTGACTACATTTTCCCCCACTTTATGTTAGTGAGAGGAAATCTCGGTAACATAAACTATATAAATACACGTGCATCACGAGAAAAAGACGAAGAAGCCCATGTTATAGGAAAATAAATAGATGTGTAGTATAAACATGCCAAATGATGGATCAGTGAGTCGATCCATGTAACGTAATGAAATAGTGTAAATGTCGCAGTAAATGAAAATGATGATTAGAGTATAGGATGATTTCAAATGCATTTTTAATAAAGGATAGGTGGGTAGGGAGTGATCAGTTCCCAACCCAAATGCTTTGTATAAGGATGGAATAATTGGAGGATTTGGGCATCCTTCCACCAGAGGAAGAGTGTAGGGAGAAAAGTGTATTATTCTCCAAACTTTAACTACATCCTCAAGATCTAGCCGTATGCGAACGAACTCAGATCAAAATGTTGTGATTTTTGGATCCAAATTATTTTGATTAAACAATTGACCCATATAGGAGTGGTAAAAGGAAAGGCACTCTTTCCCCCACTCCATGGGTGTTGCCATAATGTAGAGTATAAATATTTAATCATGGGCTTGCAAACCACCTTTCTCTTAGGTGTCCAAGACTTGGAGATGGATGGAGATTCACAACTTGTCATTAGCCAAGTCAAAGGGGAATTTCAATGTAAAAATGAAATACTTCAAAAATATAAAGTTGTTGCTGATTTTCTCCTTGGTGCGTTTGATCGCTATAACATTCAAGCCATCCCATGATCCTCTAATAGATTCATTGATACCATGGCTTCCTTAGGATCCCTTGTGCCTTTCGAAATGGAGAAATCAAAGGATAAAACTAAAATGTATGTAGTCATCCAATGCCTGGATCATCCTTCACATCAAAATGAGCTACCTTCCATCCACAATATCAATGCAAATTCATCATACCTATGGTATACTCAAATATTTGACTACCTCATGGAATCTAAAATCCCCCATACCTATTACAAGGCACCAAACACTCTTTTCTTGCAACATGTCACTCAATTTGTTATCATAGGAGGTGTCCTTTATAAATGTATCTTTGACTGTATATTATTACATTATCTTAAGTCACATGAGCCAATCAGTGCAATTGAAGAATTCCACATTGTATTTGTGGTGGTCATTTCATTGGAAATGCTATTTCCAAACATATCATATGGCTAGTGTACTATTTATTGACAATCACCAAGGACTCATTGTATGCGTATGTAAAGAATTGCATCAAATGTCAACTCCATTATGATATTATCCATATTCCTAGTCAAGCATTATAACTTGCTCAAGACTTATGGCCTTTCTCTCAATGGGGATTAGACCTCATTAGTGCAATCAATCCAAAATCATCTCAACAACATCATTCAATTATCACCACAATCGAATACTTCACTAAATGGGTTAAAGCAATTCCTTTGACCTTGACAAAATCTGGGCCTATCATTAATTTTATATACCAAAATATCATTTGTCATTTTGGAATCCCACACAAGCTTGTCACAGACAATGAAAGTCCTTAAAAAACAAGGAGGTTAAGAAACTCTGTAATACATTCAACATTAAACTAAGATTCTCATCACCATATTACCCCAAAGAAAATGGACATGCTAAAGATTCCAACAAAAAACTGAATAAAATCCTTATGAAAATTGTAAAAATGACGAGAGGCAAAAATTGACACACTTAGACCTCGTTTGCTCTGTGGGCTTATCGAACTAGTATCCGTAAACCCACGGTGATATGCCCTACTCACTCATTTATGGTTCTGAAGACATCATACCCTAGAAATTCAAATTCCATCACTTTGCGTATCTCCAAAAGAATTCATTCTTGATGAGGAGTAACGTCAAAATCAACTCACACAACTTCACTTATTAGATGAAAAACATCTAACCAATCTTGAACATCACTAGGTTTATCAACAACACATTAATAAAGCATACAACAAGCATATCAAGGAGCGTGAATTTAATATTGGTGATCTTATACTTAAGGAAAATCAAAATGTAACTACATTAGAACAAAGTAACCGTGGAAAATTTTCCCCAACTGGATTGGTCCATATATTATCACTCATAAGTATGGGTCAGGGGCATATCATCTCGCTTCTCTTGAAGGGGAACCTAAGGTAGAACCCCTAAATGCTTTGCACTTGTGGCCTTTCTACTATTAAATGATTAATTATCATGACAAAATTTTTGATTGAACATTCTCCCTTGACCACACAAAGCTCAGAATCCATTCCATCACTCCTTCCCATCATTATTACATAGGGCATATGGATGTAGGTCTCCTATGAAGTTATCCCCTCCTTAGTAAGTGGTTTATTAGGGTCTTGCCCTCAACTCAAAGAAAATTCAAAAATATCTATGGATGCTTCATATCAAAGTCAAAATAAAATAGACTGATTCCTTGAAGGACAACTATTGAAATGTCATATTATCAAAAATAAAAAGTAGACTGACCCCTCGAAGGAAAACTACGTGGTAAAATCATGAAAGATCCCATGATGGATGACCTTTCCAATCAAATAAAAAATGTAGATCATACCCTTGAAAGATGACTACTTATATATATAAGGCTTCCCACATTGATCAACCTTTGAAATATAAAGCATCGAAGAAATCTTCCCGCATTGATCATTTTGTTTTACCAAAAATATTATTGTAAAAGTTGGGACATTGATTCTTATGAACTAGTAAAAAAGAGAACCTTCCTCCCCTACAATGGCATACATCCATATGTTTCCTATCATTATCACAAAAGTGATTTCTTTTCAATCCATCATAATCCCTAAACTGCCCAATGACAGTCTCATTTAGCTTTTTGAAAGGCTACAAGTGAAAATCCTATCAAGACCCCTAATATGCGATGAAGAAATTTAGAGGGATGTTCTTTCCACTTGTTCTCCATTTTTATCTTGATTACATTTTGTATTTTTAATATACTTAGTATGGCTATAGTCCTTTACAAAAACATGATTAGAGCATGCATCTATATACCAAAATAAATTAGAAAAATTGTATATCATCATCAAAGATATAAATGATCTTGAATCCATCCATACAAAGTCAACATCACTATATAAGATGAACAAAATCACAAAATCATATATATATATATAAAATATCTCATAAAAGTCTCATAAAAGTCTCATAAACATATATCCAATAGGCTTCTATGAGCTTGTCAATATAGATCAACAACACCATCATATATAAAATGTCTCAAAATATACATCAAATGTGATTCTATGAGCCTGTCAATATAAAATCAACAATACCATCATATATAAAATATATCATAAGTATCTCATACATATAAAAGGGATTTCATAAGCCTACAATATCGTATCGTGAACTCCACACCTCCAAGAAATGTACTATCACCTATTCCTCCTCCTGGGGAAAGAGCACCACCCTCTGTACCACCTGCGGCTCCACCCCATCATCACATCTACCTCGGGAAGTCACCGAGGTGGATGACCTATACTCACCACACTATCCCTAGGTCTCACGCCGCCGTGGCACCTCCTTAGCCTTCTACATGATCAACGTAAGGAGTGGCATCTAGATAGTCCCTGATGATCATGTTCACATAAAAATATCGCTTTGCTCTCACAACCTCAAAATGAGAAGCAAAAACCATCCCACATGTTGAGGATCCCGCTCTCTAACGAGCCATTGCAATAACTATGTGCCCAATATTGAAGGCCCGGTAATCCCCAAGGCCTTCCTCAATGTCTCCCTTTTGGCTATTTTACTTGTCTCTATCATTAGAGACAAGTACAAGCTGGGCCTGGAAACTGTCACACTCTGTAATCAAGCCATCGTGGTCGGCGATGAGCGCATCTCAAACACCAACAAGGTCATCCCTCTCTCGCCAAGTAGCATCTCTCTTAGCTTGATCACTTGCTCCCACTAGTGTAGCTACACCATCACCACCCATATCTTTCCTCCTCTCCCTCAGGCTCCTTATCTCCTCCCTAAGCCCAAGAATGCATAGGATGAATTGTGCATGCAACCTCTCTCACTCTACCGTGGTCCTCTCAAAGGCTCTCAAATAATGATCCCACCATGCACCAAAATCTGCACTAACTAATGCATTTTCAAGGGAGAAAAATCACTATCCTCATCAAGAACCATAGCCCCCACTTGATCAATGATAGCAGAAAGCCCTACTACAATGGCCTATGGGGTTTCGTATCTCCCTTCTCCCATATGTAAACAACATGATCCTCGGTATATACTAAATAAGGCCAAACTACCACCTGTCTGACTAAACCTCATCAGCTCATCCTCTCTCGAATCTCCTACCCTACACCCACACATCCTATTGTAAACTTTGCAAATCCTATGGGAACTTAAGCCAATCAAAGAATCCAACATATGGCCACTAGATAACATCTCTAACCTGCAATCTTAATATCAATTCTTGGTAGCGGGTAGGCCCCTTGGCCTTCCTGGCCCTCCCAAGACTAGCACTCCATCTCATAAAACCTAGGTGCCTCGTGTCAATGAAACCTAATAACCTTAGTGGTGAACAATAGCAATATGCTCATGGGCCCAACACTGTAACAAGAAACCAACATCAATGCCATATCTCTTGTGGGTTGTCCAAGACCACAACTCTTTGTATGTCTATGCAAGTAAAGTGGGGCCCCACTTGAATATAGTATGATGATCCATCATCTCTACAACCACCTCTGTCATCATCCACGGGAGCCTTCCTTCTCCTTAACCCAAAAAGGAAAAAAAAATACCCATCATCATCATGGTCATCCGAGGACAACCAGCTCTCAAGCATTGTACAAAGCCTAATAACCAAAGGCTCCCGATGCGTATCACACACCCTGAGAGTCATCCCCATACAACCTCTGCATGATATCATCCCTCTATGTATTTGAAATGCAATAAATGGGCTATCCCCTAACTGGCAACCTTGTGATCCAATGAGCCTCTAAAGTAATGTTCATCTCTCCAGTGGAAAAAAAAAAGTGTTGGTGGAAGGATTTTACCTCTCAAGCAGAGCAAGAATAAGATTGTGGTATTTGTGAATCCACCTATATTACCTCATCCCCAAAACCCACTACCTCTAAGTGCTCCCAATCATCATCGACCAAATCCTCCTTGACCTCATCTAACATCGAAGGGATGCGCCTCTAGTAGAGAGCTTCGCATCCACCTACAAAGCGTAAATACACAAATCAAGCATTCATATCATCATGGTGATACCATAAATGAAGAAAAATCATTACATAAGCTAGAATATTTAGCAAAATAATAAATAGGAACATAATTATAACAAAACACTTGAATCGACAAATGATTCAAATGAATCTCTAGCGCTCCACATGAATCTCTAGTGATCTCGCATCAATCACCGAAATTCCTTCTAAACATTCAAACCACCCTCAAAAGAAGTCCAAATTATAAAAAAATAACAAAAGAATTACAACATGACTAAACAAGTTTGAAGTTTGGAATTTACCTCCGCTACACACGGGCTTCCTCTTCCTACTCACGGTCGCCATCTCTCTTGATCAATCACTCAAAACACTACTCAGACAAGTTTTTTTTTTCACAACTTTTCTAAAATGTAATAATAATAAATGAAAAACATTGGGTTATATATAACCCATTTTTATAGCAAGACAATCACCGACGATTGTCTCAATTGCCAATGATTGACTTTAATCACTAGCGATTACCCTATATGAGGATCCTCATCCAAAATTTCCTACAAAAATATACCATTTTTCAATTTTTTGTTGGGGTTAGCACATTGGTGCCTGAGATAATATATTAGATCTAAACATACATACAAATAAAAGTAGATATTCTACCAGAAGAAATATACAAAACAAGAGACATAAATCAACACCAAATTTAACATGGTTCACCCAGTGTGGGCTACGTCCACCAAGAAACAAGCCAATATATTATCCAAATATTTGACAAGATATACAATGAAGATTTACAATCTTCCACACCTCTCAGATGTACAATACTTTCTTTCTCTCAAGATTTTGCTTCATCACCAAGAATTCTCTCTCTCACCAACTTTTGCAAGTTCTTTCTAATTCTTGTTAATTCTCTTACTTATAAACCCTAGCTTTTATGCTTATATAGTCGTTTATAGACTTAGGGCACTTAGCCATGCAATTACAATCAATAGATATACTTTAATGCTAAAAATAAATATAATTCTCGAGAGTTAATTAAAACATCCTCGCACAAGTAACCGATACCGGTTAGCCCTAACCGATGCCGATTGCTTCCTTTCCGACCGATGTTGGTTCCCCCTTAATCGATGATGGTTATTGTATTTTCTAGCAAGTTTCCATTGCATGCTAAAATGAAGTAATTGAGCTCCACAACTCAACAATCTCCCACTTGGAGATTAATTACTGCACCATACCTATACATCATCATTCTTGGATCCTTCCTTAGCTTTGTTTCTTCCTCTTCAAGTCTCAAACTCGAATACCAATAGAAGTGGAGTGTAGCTCTAACTTCTCCTTTGCTAATGGCTTCGTTAGCATATCTGCAAGGTTCTTGCTTGTATGAATCTTTTCCAAATTCAATTTTCCATCCTCCAATACCTGTCATATGAAGTGATACCTCAACTGAATGTGTTTCGTTCTCGAATGAAACACTGAGTTCTTTGCCAAATGAATTACACTATGACTATCACTGAATAGTTTACAATTACTTTTCTCCTTTCCTAACTCTTCCATGAACCTACTCATCCATATCATCTCCTTGCTAGCCTTTGTAGCTGCAACATACTCTACCTCTATAGTAGACAAAGCCACAACCTTCTGCAATCTCAAAATCCAACTAACTGCCATCCCACCTACTATGAAAATATATCTAGTAGTGCTCCTTCTACCATCCAGATCTCCAGCCATATCCAAATCAACATAGGCACGTAATGAAATATCCGAACCTCCATAGCATAACTACATGCTAGATGTTCCTTTCAAATACCTGAGTATTCATTGGATTGCTTTCCAATGCTCTTTACCTGGATTGTCCATATATCTACTCACAACTCCCACCGCTATGCAATGTCTAGTCTAGTACAAACCAAGCATCATGAGACTCCCAACTGCTGAAGCATATGACACTCATGTCATGTATTTTACCTCCTCATGTGATGATGGAAAATTATATTTGCTCAATTTGAAGTGTTCAGCCATAGGTGTGCTAATAGCTTTTGCATTCTGCATGTTGAACCTTTCTAACACCTTGTAGATATAATCCTTCTGAGACAAATACAATTTCTTATTTTTCCTGTCTCTATGTATTTGCATGCCAAGGATTCTTTTGCAGCTCCTAAATCCTTAATAGAAAATGTGTGAAATAGCTTTCTATTAAGCTCACCAATGTCCTGCATACTAGATCCTGCAATAAACATATCATCCACATACAGTGACAAAATAATATAGCTCCCATTTTCAAGCCTTTTCAAATAAACAAAATGGTCATATTCACATCTCAAGTAACCATGCTCTTGCATAAAACTATCAAATCTCATGTACCATTGCCTTGGAGCTTGCTTGAGCCCATATAAACTCTTTATCAACCTGCACACTAATTTATCCTTACCCTTGTCTTCATACCTAAGTGATTGCTGCATATAAATCTCTTCATCCAAATCACAATGAAGGAAAGACGTCTTCACATCTAGTTTCTCTAAATGAAAGTCTTCTACTACAACTAAGCTCAATACAAGATCGCAGTAGAAGTCATCTTAACAACAGGAGAAAATATTTTAACAAAGTCAATACTGCTTTTCGTGCAAATCCCTTTACTACAAGACTTGCCTTGTACCTTTTCTGTCCACCCTCTTCTTCCTTGATCCTATAATCCCACTTGTTCTGCAATGTTCTCTTACTTGCTGGCAACTTAACCAAATCCCATGTCTAGTTCTGTTCCATTGAGTCCATCTCCTCATCCATGCCATGCCCCCAATGGACGTGAGTCTTATCCTACATTGCTTCTTCAAAGCTCTTTGGTTTACCATTATCAGTCAATAATAAATAAAATAGAGAAGGTGTAAATCTTTCTAGAGGTTTACTTATGTTAGGAAATAAGAGATAAAATATGCGGAATAATCCCTTAAAGAATCGTAACAGTAGAAACTAATATGCAAAAAATATTACAGATCTCAAATAAAAGTGTAGAATAAATAACACAACACAAAGAGATAAGATTTAACATAGTTCACCCAATTTGGGCTACGCCCACCAAGAATCACTTGCTCGATTTTATTACAAGCCTTCACTCTCTCAATATAATACCCAGATCCGTTTGGAGCTATGATAAAAAAACTCTATAGAATTCACACCAATTCAAAGCACATCTGCAATACATTTGCTTGTCTATCTATCATATGCATAAGACCATATAAATAGACAATTGCTTAAGCAGTTTGATACAAAACCATGGGTATCAAAACCATGGGCAAAAAACCATGGGTATCAAAACAAGGCAACAACCATGGGTATCAAATCAATGAGTACCGAAAAACCATGGGCCCAAAAACAGCCCATAATGGTTACCCATTACTCATGGGTTAATAAACCACCCATGAAAATTTGCTTCGGGGGCTTCACCCCGAACCCCCTTGACCTGCTCACCGGTGAGCGGGACCACCGTAAAAATACCCGAGTGTAACACATAGAAGGTGTACCACACTCTAACATGAAAACAGGCTCCACAAACATAACAATCTCCCACTTAGGGAATGATTTCCACTAAGCAAGCTTCTCAACCCTTCACTGTCATCTGCGAAGGCCAACCAAAGCTGAACATAGCTTTAGTTTATCCCTTGTGACCACCTTGGTCATCATGTCTGCAGGATTCTGATTGGTATGAATCTTCTCCAACTTCAACTTATCTTCTTCCAAAGTTGTCCTGATGAAGTGATATCTCAACTGTATATGCTTTGTCTTGGAGTAGAAAGCGAGTTCTTAGTTAGGTGTATAACACTCGACTATCACTATACAACTTACATTCCTTCCGCTTATGCCCCAACTCCTCAATCAATTGTTGTAACCAAATCATCTCTTTGCTTGCCTCGTGGAAGTAACAAACTCATCCTCCGTGGTTGATAAAGAAACCAGCTTCACGTAGTCATGAAATCCAGCTCATCGCTGTCCCACCTACGGTGTAAATATAACTGTCGTGCTCCTCCTACATCAACATCTCTAGCCATGTTTGAATCTACATAACCATGTAAAGTGGTGTCTGATCCATTGTAGCACAAAACTGTCCCCATGGTCCCTCTCAAATACCGAAGGATCCACTTTACTACTTGCTAGTGCTCTTTACCTGGATCACTCATAAATCTACTCACTGCTCCTACTACATGGGCAATATCAGGCCTAGTGCACACCATAGCATACATCAAACTGCCAACCGTTGATGAGTAAGGTACCTTGGACATTTGGTTTTTTTCTGCTCTGTTTTGGGACAGTACTCCTTTGATAACTTAAAATGGCCTACCAAATGAGTCCCAACCAGTTTAGCATCCTGCATGTTAAACCTATCCAATACCTTCTTAATGTACTCTTCCTGAGGTAAAGTCAACTTCCTTCCTATCCCGAGTTATCCTCATACCAAGGATTTGTCTGGCTACCCCCAAATCCTTCATATCAAAGGATTCACTTAGTTGTTTCTTGAGTACTTTTATTTCATGCATGTTTTTACCGAAACAACATGTCATCAACATACAAACACAGGATAATATAACTTCCATCCTCAAATTTTTTTGTATACACGTAATGTTTAGAATGACATCTAATATAACCTTGATCCATCATAAAGCTATCAAACTTCTTATACCATTGACGTGGAGCTTGTTTCGAGCCATATAAGCTCTTCTTCGGTTTGCACACCATCTCCTCTTTACCTTTGGCTTCATATCCTTCTAGCTCCCGCATATATAGCTCCTCCTCCAAATCACCATGGAGAAATGCGTCTTTACATCTAACTGTTCTAAGTGCAAGTCTTCTACTACCACTATTCCAAGAATAGTTCGATAGAAGTCCTTTTTAATATAGGAGAAAAATCTCATCAAAATCTATAACTTTTTTGTGCAAACCCCTTGACCACTAACCGGGCCTTATATCTTTTCTTTCCTCCTTCATCTTTAACTCTGTACACCCACTTGTTTTGTAATGCTCTTTTGCCTTCCGGTAGCTTCACTAAATCCCAAGTCCGGTTCTCCATGAGAGACTTATGCTCCTCATCCATGGCTTGCTCCCACTTCTTACTAACATCTACCTGCATTGCTTCATCAAAGCTCTCTGGCTCTCCACTATCAATGAGTAATAAATAATAAAGAGAAGGAGAAAAATGTTCAGGTTATTTTCTTACCCTATAAGACCTCATCACTATAGGAGTTTGGGGTTCCTATTGAGTAGGTTCATGAACTGATTCATGGGTCACTATCCCATCCGAAAGATCCTCTACCACTGCATATTATTTCTTGGATTCTTCCTGTTTTCCTACAACTGTTGCTTATACATGACTTTCTCATTAAAGACCACATCCCTAGACCAAATTATTTTCTTGTCCTTAATACTCCAACATTTAAATCCAAAGTCATCACCACCATAACCAATACAAGTGAATTTTTCTGATTTATCCTCTAGCTTAGTCCTATCATCCTTATCAATATGAACAAACACCTCACATCCAAAGACTCTAAGAAATGAGTAATCAACTTTCTTACCGTACCAAGCCTCCTCAGGTATGCCTCCATCCAAGGCACTTGAGGGTCCTTTGTTTATCAAGTACACAGTTGTGCTCACCGCTTCTACCCAAAAATAAAGAGGCAGTCCTGCATGTATCCTCATGCTCCTAGCATGTTCCATTATTGTTCTGTTCATCCTTTCTGACACCCCATTCTGCTGCGGGGTTCTTGGAACCGTATTTTTCCTATGGATTCCATTCTTAGAACAATAATCATCAAATTCATTGCTGCAATACTCCCCTCCATTATCTGACCTGAGACATTTTAACTTAAGACCTGTTTCATTCTCTACCAAGGCTTTCCATTTAACAAAAGTATCAAATACATCAGATTTGTTTCTAATACAATAAACCCAAACTTTCCTTGTTACATCATCAATAAAAGTAACATAATAACTTGAGCCCCCAAGAGATGATACAGAGCCCCCCACACATCAGAATGTACCAGCTCTAAATTACTCTCTTTCTTCGTAGGTACAACCTTGAGAAACCTTACTCGCTTCTGTTTCCCATATATGCAGTTCTCACGAAATCTAAATCTATTTCGTATATCCAGGAAAATTCTTCTTTATTATGTTCATGCCCTTATGGATCATATGGCCAAGTCTATAGTTCCATAATGTTGTATCTGCATCTCAAGCCACAAGATTACAATCATTAGTACTATCGGTGGTTAAATAGAAGGTTCCAACCTTCTTACCTCTTGCCACCACATAACACCCTTGGTAACCTTCCAAGAGTCAGCTGTAAATATCACAGTACAACCATCACTTCCCAATTGCCTTGCCGATATCAAATTTCTCCTTAATGTAGGCACATGTCTAACATCCTTCAATAGCCATGTATTCCCATTTTACATCTTAACTTGAACAGAACCTTTTCCAACTATATTGTAAGGCTCATCATCACCAAGAAAAACATGCCCAAAATCCCCTTGAACATAATCAAAAAAATAATGCCTATGTGGAGTAGCATGAAAAGAAGCCCCTGAATCTAAAACCCAAGATTCAATAATATTATGCAAAGAAAGAATCAAAGAATCCTGACATACATTACCCGATGCCACATTTTCCTCCTTATTTTCTTCTTGTTGTTTCTTCTTGTCCCGAAGCTCCCAACAGTCCTTCTTTGCATGCCCAGACTTTCCACAGTGCCAACATACTATCTTGCTTTTAGATTTTGACCTTGCCCGATCCTTTGATTTTCCATGGTTTCCTCTATTCTTCTGTCTCCCTCTAGTTTCCACTGTCAAAGCATTCCCTAAAGTAGAAGATTCACTAGAGATTTTTCTTCGCATTTCCTCACTTAGAATCACCCCTACAACATCCTCAAACTTCAACTTTGAGTTAGCAGGAACCAAGTTGCTTACCGCCATTACCAAGTTATTCCAACTCTCAGGTAAAGAGCACAGAACTAATAAAGCCCTAACTTCTTCATCAAATTCTATTGTAACCGAAGCTAGCATATTTACAACCATATTAAAATCATTTAGATGATCTACTATTGAACCATTCTTAGACATCTTCATATTAAACAAATTTTTCATTAAAAATATCTTATTAAAGGTAGAGGGTTTTTCATATAACTTCCCTAATGCATCCATCAATTCTTTTGTAGTCTTTTCCTTTGAAACATTAAATAATACCAAAGATGCAAGACACAGCTAGATCGTTCCAAGTGCCTTCCGATCCAATAAATCCCATTCCACATCTGTCATACTCGAGGGTTTGTTCACCTTCTCAGACAATGGAGTATAAAGATCCTTCTGATAAAGGTAATCTTCCATCTGCACATTCCAAAGATTGGAATTCTACCCGTTGAATTTATCAACCCTAGATCTTCCATCATCTGCCATATCTCCCACTCAAGCTAAAAATTTCCCTGTGATTCAAAGACTCAACAAACCAAACTAGGCTCGATACCAATTGTTAGGAAATAAGAGATAAAATATGTGGAATAATCCCTTACAGAATCGCAACAGTAGAAACTAATATGTAGAAAATATTACAGATCTCAAATAAAAGTGTAGAATAAATAACACAACACAGAGAGACAAGATTTAACGTGGTTCACCCAATTTGGGCTACGTCCACTAAGAATCACTTGCTCAGATTTTATTACAAGCCTCCACTCTCTCAATACAATACCCAGATCCGTTTGGAGCTATGCTCAAAAAAATCTACAGAATTCACACCCGAATTCAAAGCACATCTGCAATACATTTGTTTTTCTATCTATCATATGCATAAGACCATATAAATAGACAATTGCTTAAGCAGTTTGATACAAAACCGTGGGTATCAAAACCATGGGAAAAAAACCGTGGGTATCAAAATAGCGGGCAAAAACTGTGGGTATCAAATCAATGGGTACCGAAAAATCATGGGCCCAAAAACATCCCATAACGGTTACCCATTACTCATGGGTTAATAAATCACCCATGAAAATTTGCTTCGGGGCTTCGCCCCGAACCCCCTGACCCACTCACCAAAGGAGCGGGACCACGTAAAAATACTCGAGTGTAACACATAGAAGGTGTACCACACTCTAACATGAAAACAAGCTCCATAAACATAACAACTTACCCTTTGTGACCTTCTCACAGGAGTTTGGGGTACTGGAGGCTCAATCTGGACCTCTTGGACATTCCTATCCAAATCTGATAGTGACCGACACCGGTCACCTCTAACCGATGCCAATTCTTCTAACCGATGTCGGTTTGGATCCTCTGTAACCGATACCGGTTCATCTGACCGGTGCCGGTCAGGGGTCAACCGACACCGGTTAGTGTGTAACCCTGTCGATAATTATTTTGAATTCGAGAGTTCATTTTCGTTCACAAACTTCTCATTGGTTCATCCTTGTGTTATACAGAAACTTCGTTCTCAAGCGGGGTGAAGGCCGATACTTGGAGCCACGAAACTTTGAATGATGGAGGTCTTAGGACCTCGAGATGCGAGATGTGGATCTATAGGCACAAAGAAGATAGATATATGATATAAAGAAGCTAGATCTCAAAACTAAAACATATAATATTAGATAACAATATGCGGGGTTTCTTGGAAAGTTCTAGTTCTAAGATGATATTAACTCCTTGGAGGATGTCAACCCCGTGTCGACAAGATAATAATAGAATACAAGATAAATAGATAACATGCAAGTAAATGAACAAAGGAACTGACGTTGTAGGTGTGTAGATGGTATTGTTGATCCGATTTGAACACAACGTGCAATAAGAACCACACCATGTGAACTAACGAATCATGAGTAGAGTATGATGGGAATTACAATGTTGTCACAAGGACATCATGAGGACCTAATAATAAATAAGGAGCTTAGAATTCAAAACATCATTTTCCCAAATTTTCTAAATTTTTCTTCCTCCAGTCTGGTCGGTCCAGGTCTAGGTGTCTTGAAATATGGGGGAAAACCCATATTTATAGCTTAAAGGTGAGGTTAGATTGGGGTTAACAAGTAACCAGGGGTTGGGTAGAGTAACCCGAGTTAAGAGATATGATGTGATCACGTGGGGACCACGGTTTGAATTATTAGATGGAGTGGGGAGCATGATTGACATGGTAGGTGAGATGATAGATTCCATTTATAAAGGGGTGTCATATGGGTATATTAATACCCATGGATTGAATAATTTGTGAGAGATGGGGATAATGCCAAAATTTGAATTATCAAATGGGTCTACATGGAGCCCATTTGATAATTAATTAAATAAGGTGAGCAAATGGATGGGATTTCATTTAATTTAAGAAAAATAAAAGTGAGAATGGAAATTGAATGAATGTGAGATGATGGAGGAGTGCTATACCAAAAATTGGTGTTTATATTTGCCCCTTTTTGTTTAGTGGTTTGCGATAGCAAGCCATGAGACAAAAACAAAAGGGTTAGATGAGATATGTGTCTAAGGATGGATGAAGACATGACCAAAGGCAATATTCCTCAGGCAAAAAAGGATTACAATAACAATGAAAAAAAAGGTATGGCAGTGACTCCAATATCACATCGGTAGAGGACATTTACGGTCTCAACGGATATAGATGACAATGTTCTATAGACTAGTGAGTGGGTGAAGACCACTGCAGTATGGATGTAAACCATGATGACCAACGGGTCATAGGAAAACATCAAAATATGTGTAATTAAAAGCAAAAATATCTACAAAATCTTTTACTGCGAGGAATTGTATGAAAAATTATGGATCCACAAAAGGGATGTGGATGAAGATAATGATGCCCCAACACAGGGCACGAGAAGGATACAAAGTGAGTTATATGTGTTGACAAGTACAAGGATGAAAAGGTGCCCCAACATAAGACATAGATGGATGTTGAAATAAGATATCCCAAGGGAATAATCATAAATGTGCACATGATGAGTAGATATGATAGAAAGGTGAGATAAAATGCCCTAAAAGGGTGATAAATATGATGGCAATCATGTTTCATAGGAAATATGCATAAGTGTTAGCAAATTAGAAGGTAAAAGCAGTCCTACTTGTTTGATAAGTAGGATAAGAAGTCAAGATACTTTTGTGACAACAAAAGTAGAGAAAATATTCATGGAAGAGAACAAGATTAGATAGGTGATGGCC
Source organism: Taxus wallichiana var. yunnanensis (assembly GCA_018340775.1). Classification (NCBI taxonomy): domain Eukaryota; kingdom Viridiplantae; phylum Streptophyta; class Pinopsida; order Cupressales; family Taxaceae; genus Taxus; species Taxus wallichiana. The sequence continues at coordinate 506,887,349 of CM031236.1, read as the reverse complement.
GTTATGGTATCTTCCAAGACAAAAATGTCAAAGGAAGATGGGAAGATATTCTTAGAAATGGATATGATGATGTCCCTGTGAGGGTGATGAAGATAAAAGATGTGACAGGGTTCTCAAAAAGAGAAGAGGTCAATGTTGCAGAGAGAAGAACAAGAACAGTAATGAAATGGATCGATGGTGGTACATAAACAGAGAAACATTGGCATTGACCATGAATGCCAGATGTGAGGGATGTTGAGCAAGAAAAGAGGGAATAGACACAAGGATTGGTTGAGAGCAAGAAAGATTGAATGTGAAGGTGATAGGGGTATGGAATAGAGGGACGGAGATGGAGGAGGAGAAAAGAAGGAATGAAAGGGGAGGAAGAAGATAACAAAGAAGGATTATAGAGAAAGGGGGAAATGAAGAAGGACAAGCAAAGAGAAGACAAGAAAAGGACAGAGCAGAGGGTGAAATTATGAAAAAGAGAGAGAGTTATTTAAAATGAAAGGTGTGAAGGAGGATGAAGCAGAGGAAAGCAGAGAGGTAATGGAAAATGAAAGAGATGATAGAGAAAATAAAATTGAAGGAAACAGAGATCATAGTGAGGAAATCCAAGGCAAAGAATATGGAACTGACCGCATGGAAATGCATGTGGATGATGAGATGATAAAGGATATGGGATAATGCTGAAGAGTCGAGTTATCGACGAGGAAGTAAGGAGGAAGTGTGAGGTAAAATGGGGAGAAGGATGATGTAGAGGAAGTGAAATAAGATGAAGATTAGAAAGGAGGAGAAGACAACGAAGAAAATTATGTAGAAGGAAGGGAACCAAGAGTAGAGATATTTGATAAAGAGTAAGAAGCAAAAGGAGCGTAAAGAGAAGCTTTAGGGGAGGAATGACATCAATTGGAAAATAAGCAGAGATGCATGAGATGAGGATAAGTTGATGATGAGAAAATAGAGAGAGGGTGTATGATGAAGACAATGAAGAAATTGGCAAGGAAGAATGGAAGATGGAGAAGTGGCGAGGAAAAAGAAAGGATGGGATAGGAGAGGCAATTCCAGTGAATGGATGTTAGGAGAAATCCACCGATAATGATCAGTAGGAAAATATGGGACAAAAGATGAGACAAGGCAAAAGTAAACGTAGAAGCGGAGGGGGAACACCAATGAAGGAATGTTAGGAGAATTCCCCGATAATGATCTAGAGGGCACAAAGGAAGAAAAGAATGAAGATAGAATGGAGGAGGTCAAAGAAAAGGATTCAAGCTATGTAGAATGGGGATGATTGATTTTAAGAGAAGTCCACTGATAATTATTAGCATAGAAATAGAAGATGATGATGAAAGAATGTTAGGGGAAGATCAATGTAAATGACGAGTAATTATGGGGGTAGATATGTGGGAGAACTCTAGAAGATGGAGTGGAGGAGAGGATTTAGTGGATGAGAATGAATGAGAGAAAAATGAAGAAACAAGACACAAAATGAATGGAGAAGCAACGGTTAAGTAAGATTACCTAGCGATGGATGATGGAGATGAAAAAGGGACTAGTAGGAAGTGGTGTTTACAAGAATGAAAGAGGAGGTGAGAGGATGTGATGATGGGGAATGATGAGAAAATGTAGATGGAGAGAATGTGGGGTAGTGGGCGAGTGTAGGATGATGATCATGCTTAAGAGGGACTCTTAAGTAATATCTTCATGCCACAGGAGGATTTAAGTAAGATCACCAAACCGGCAGTGATGATATGGAAGGAGAAAGACAACATTGTATTGGATACAGGTGTGGAAGGGTTGGTTGGAGTGGATGAGTATGATGAGAGGCGAGAGATAGAAGATGAGGAAGATATGATGGGAGGTGGAAGGGTTAGATGACAAACCATTCTTAAGAGGAACTCTTAAGTAAGATTGCCCTGCGATGAGGGCAATTAAGTAGTATCGCCAAGCCGAAGAAGAAGAAGGGTGATGAAAAGATTGAGCAGCATCTATCAAAATGGAATAAGAGATGAAAGGAGCTGATATCAAGGTGATAACAAGGAAACAAAGGAGTGTGACATGAATAGATGGAGGAACATATGTAGTATAGATGGAGAGTGTAAGGATAATCCTTTATTGGGATGCCTACGTTGTGGGAGTGATGATGCAAGAGTGTTAAGTGGAAAAGGAGGAGTGGAAAGGTGTTTGTGGTGGTGATTATTGTCTGTTGAAAGAGGAAATGGTGGAGAATATTATATAGCAAGAGGATCCAAGGAAGAAGATATACCTTAACTAAGATTCTCTGGCTGTATGGATGGTTAAGTAAGATTGTCAAACTGAAAGTGGAAGAGTGAAAGGGAAACTCAAGAGGAAAGACAAGTAAGATATCTGACGTGGTGAAAGGGGACATAAAGGTGAGAAGGATGATATGGAGACAAATGGTGATGAGTGGAAATGGGGAGCGAAGAGCAATGGATCAAAGATGTTGTTGAACATGTTGAGAGATAAGGAGCTACAGGATAATGAACTTGCCTTGAGAAGGATCCTCAAGTAGGATTCACAAACTGTATGTAATGCGATCAAGTAGAATTTGTAAACCGAAAAGTGTATTTACAATGAGATGATGGATAAATATAAAATTTATAGTGTGGAATTTGATGTGATTTTTATAAAAGATGCTTGGGATGAGATGAATGGAACATAGTTGTAGCAAGGGCATACATGGAAACTATGTTTCAAACTATATTGGAGATAAACAAGAAAGGTTACCACTCAAGGCATTGCATTTGCAACCCATAGCAGTGTTAACACGAGTAAGTGCACAAAGTTGGTGGACAATTCCGTGGACATAAAAACTTGAAATTCAGGAACCACGATCGCAGAGCTATTTTTAGCAGTTTAGTAATAACCGAACCTAAAACCACGATCGTGGAACTTTGAGACAAAAAAAGCAGTCCCGTGAGTCCTCATTTTCCCCATTTTTCATTTCAAACCATGATTTCTCCTAGATGTTTTTCACTGGAGCTTTGAATACCACCTCAAAATTGCTCATCGTACTTCTGGATTGCGATAGATTCAACCATATCGCCAAGATGAGGAGGTAAGCCCCCGATTTTAATCATTTTTTTGCATTTTAGGTTTTTTTACATTTCATGGGTTTTTGAAATGTTTGTTTATGTATACAATTTTCTTGTTTTGTTAGTTGGTTGCAAGCTCAAAATTGTGCAAACCATCAAAACATTCCTCAAAACCCTCCGAACATTCCTCAAAACCCTCCTCCAAACATAGATCCGCCTCCTGTGGCTCCTTCTATCCCCACTGAACTAGTAAGAACACAAGATAATATCGTTGGAAGAATCGAGAAAATAAAATTTTCATTGAGAACCTTATTCAGACTATAAGACAAAATCATGCCACAAATCCGTCCCGCATGACTTTAGCCAACACATTGCAAACATTGATTGGTGAAGTCGACTCATGACCAACCAAATACATAGATGGAATACCTTTAGAGGTGATTGTAGGTGGTGGTATGTGGATAAATTATCCCATGTGGCCGTAAAAGACAAAAAAATTGGAAAAGACCTCATTTGTGCATTATTTACTGACCCGAGAACCAATGCCCCCCAGTTACTTACAAACGGTTCCCAATCCATTGGTGCCACGATGACCAAATCAAAAAATTTTTTTTTTGGGACCGATGGTGGATGGTTTTTGATTATCCACCATGCAACAACAATGAGGTTCCTCTCTATTTTTTGAAGAAATTATATTGTGAGTTCATGCTTAATGAGGTCCCAAATTATTTTGACTTTTCTAACTTTTTTGGGTGAGGAGGTGGCTCTGCACAGAGTAGACCTAGTGCACGTAGGTCAACCAAGGATCCCCCATGCCCCAAAACCCCACTACCTTCATTATCCCTCCTACTGATGAAGGAGGTTGTGGAGATTGACACACTGCATGCATTAAGGAGCTCAGCGACACTCGACCCAACATAGTGACCATATTGCATCTGGTGATGTTGGTGGGAGGCACCGGTTCTAGGCACCACACCCTTTGTGGATCATGTGGTGCCATATGCCTCTGGGTGAGACATCATTTGCTAGTTCACATGATTTATTTTCTATAGATGAGATGATGGGGATGTTTTTGGAACTGGTGCCACACTTGATATTGGTCTTTCACGAGTAAATTTCAAATAAATAATATATAATATATATATATATATATATACAATAGTTTAATTCATGTTTGAGATTTTAATATATATGTATTTGATTGTACGTCATGTACATACATGTAAAAACTAATTTTTTATTTTATTTTAAATAGCAAGAGTTGGTGAAGGAAACACCCAAGGCGTCGACATGCTAGCTCTGTTTATTTGGCGTGTTTCAAACGTAAGTTTCAAGTTGTAAAACTTACATTTTTAATTTCATTTGATTGCACTCTTATTATTATAATGTTTCACGTGTATGTTGTACATATTAATATGTTTTTCTTTTATACATAGGAGCTGTGGGTCATCATATACTCTGGGAACTAAGGCTACTGGCATGCCTCACATGAGTTTTACGTAGGTTAGTTTCTCTTTACACTTTGTTTCTAATTGTGGAAGTTCACGTGGATTACATGCTTTGGACCTCTGTTATGTGGTGCAGTCATGTAGATTAATATTGATTTGTACATGTTTTTGTATAGCTTATGACTGCCAGAGAGACTCCTCCATATATGCAGACTATGGAGGTTGCTATAGATACTGCCATAGCATCTGCAAATCCACTAACTGAGGTACAATTTTTCAAATTTATTAAATTTTGGAGGTTCATTATTTCTTATTACTTAAATCTATAATATCAAATTTTGTATGTATGTGAAATATTTAATTTGAAAATTAATTATTTGTATGTAGCTTACCCCTCGTGAGTCTACTATTGTCCCTGTGATGCGTCAACGACAAATTGATAGGGATCATGACATTGCGGTAAGATTTCACATGCATTTTAACTAAATTGTACAAGTTTCTAAATTTTGAATGTATTTTAAAATTTTGGGTGTTAAAAACTTGTTGTTTATGAATGTGCAGAGTTAGGTTGCGACCTACTTAGAGACACCTAGGACCACACGGATGAAATCCGTAGTGGCATCTCCCTCCACTACATCCCCAAGTTGTGGACGTGCTACTTCTAGTCAGGGCAAAGAGAGGGAAGATGTTTCATGATTAGATTCATAGTCCACCTGGATGTACATAGATATATATATGGGCCATCTGGTCCTAGTGAACATGTTTCTTCATATAGTCCATTGTATATATATAGCCTTTTGTGACCACATGTGGTCCTATATGTATGACACACTTAGTTCGAGATGTACACATGTTATGAACTTACATATTTTCAAAGACGTGCGTCTGGAGCACACTTTGTTTGATTCTTATATATCCATGTGTGTTGGTTTTCATAACGATATTACTTCTATATGTTTGATTCGATTTCATTGCATGTATGATATCCTTCTATGTATGTTTTCATAACCATTTATTAGTTCTAGATATGTATGTTTGATTTAAAATTAAAAAACCATGTCCCGGAGCACTACATGGTACAATTGTTAAGCAAACCTATTCCATTAAGCAAAACCATGCTAGGTGAACTACAAAAGGGCAATACGTAATTACTTTTTTTTTCTTTTAAAGCTAACACTCATCTGTTGCATATCAACTAATGCGAACATTGATAGAAATAAGCGAGGTAGAGTTCATCTTGAACTATATGAATATAACGTTACTTATGGTGCAACATTGCATGGTACAATTGTTAAGAAATTAAGGGAAGCATTTACATTATTTTAGAGAAATTAAGGGAATCAATAGATGTACACACCTTATCTCTTTATAATTTGGTGTTATATGCCAATCAACTAAGAAGTTAAACATTCAATTTGATTATCGTTTAAAGTAGATTCACTTCTCTCTTTCATTTTCATTGTTTGTCTCTTTCTTCTTGGACTTACCATCCTCTCTTTCCTTTTATTTTCTTGTACATTCAAGACTTCTTTCTTTCTCCTTCTTATTCTGCCATTGTTCACTCTTTTTTCTCTTGACTTGTCTCTTGTTGCTTTGAATATCCTGTCATAAATATCTCCTCAAGCCTTTGTATTTCCTCATGTACAACAAGTATTCACTCTCTCCTTCACTTTCTTCATTTATTGATCACAACCATTACATGCTTGCCTCAAACTGAAATTTGACCTTTTCTCACCACTTTCCTCTTGTTTCCCATTTCATATTGAATGAGTACCTATTTATTCTCTAAGCATTTCATTTTGCACTTCCTTTCTCCTCCATTATTCTTCTTTCGTGCTATGTTCTCCATTATGAGAATTATTTTCTCTTCTTCATGTTTCTCGTGCATGGAAACTATTTTCCTCTTATTCCTTCATAGGCTCTCACTTATTTGTTTCCTTCACTTCTTTTAGCATGCTTCATAAGTGACTTGATTGGCCACTTCACTCTCCTTCTAAAATTCCATCCAAATATGCAAACTTGAAGCTACTTGCCTTAGCATTTTATTGATAATCTTATTCATATGTTCACATTCTCACCATACTATTAGAAACAATGAATAAATGCATTTCATTCCTTTAACATGACTTACCTTTACTCACCACTTTTCACTAGTTATTGCTTCACTAGTAGATTATGGCTCATTTAATTTCAACTCCATTTAGTATTCTTGACCTATATTCAAATACTTAATCCACTATTAGAATAACAAGGGAATGATTTATTCTTGTGAATCTTCAAAGCATGATAATTAGGGTATTAGATACCCATTAAGGGATGAAAAGTATGTAAAAATTTTCAAGGTAGCCAAGAGCATGACCATATTACAATGCAAACATAATGAGCATGTAAGCACATAGCTGGGGCAGCAGAGGATGGAGAGAGATCACCACAACAACATAGCTCAAGAGAGAAAAGAAAGGATAGTGATGAAGCACCTAAGAGGACAGAGGCAAGTCCAAAGAGAACAAGAGAGATGGAAGGTAAACAAGTGACATTGAATGTTTTGAGTCCTAGGAAATGAACGGAGGCGAGGAGTGAGAAGTCATGCCTTAGGACGTTGTGGCACTAAATCGACTACGTTGACACATTTGGGTGGCAGGTGAATGCTAGAGGAGGCATTGTTTTGGTGCGTGACAAAGTCATTGCTTCCGGGCTACTTTGTTTGGGTGTAGTCCCTTAAGAGCCCTGAGACCAAAATATCATTCAACTTCGATGGGTGATTACTCAGAACTCCGTGGAACCTAGAGATGTCTCGTATGATCTAAAACCTTGGCGTAGGGACCCTCTACAATATCCTCTCTCAGTTTTTTCCTTCTCAGATTGGTGCTCTCGTTGCCTTATTGTTTGCAAACACACAAAATAGTGTAGTTTGAGCCAGTGTAAGGTTGTCAAATGCTATATTTTGCAAATGGTGGGTCATGCCACCAAACCGACTACGTCAACATGTCCGAGTGGCTAGGTGAATGCTAGAGGAGGTGTTGTTTTTGTGTGTGATAAGGTCATTGCTTTAGAAGGCTACTTCGTTTGGGCGTAGTCCCTTAAGAGCCCTGAGACCAAAATATCATTCAACTTCGATGGGTGACTACTCGGACTCTGTGGCACCTAGAGATGTCTTGTCTAATCTGAAACCTTGGTTCAAGGACCCTATATAATAGTCTATTAGTTTTTTCTTTCTCAAATCAGTGCTCTTGCTGCCTTATTGTTTATAAACGTACGAAATAGTGCAGTTTGAGCCAGTGTAAGGTTGTCAAATGCTATATTTTGCAAACGGTGGGTTGTGTCACCAAACCAACTATACTGACACATCTAAGTGGCTAGGTGAATGCTAGAGGAGGCATTGTTTCAGTGCACTAGAAGGTCGTTGCTTTCGGGCTACTTTGTTCGGGTGTAGTCCCTTAAGAGCCCTGAGACCAAAATATCGTTCAACTTCGACGGGTGACTACACGGACTCCGTGGCACCTAGAGACATCTCGTCTGATCCAAAACCTCAATGTAGGGACCCTCTAAAAAGTCTCTCTCAATTTTTCCTTCTTAGATCGGTGCTCTCGCTGCCCTATTGTTTGCAAACGCACGAAATAGTGCAGTTTGAGCCAGTGTAAGGCTGTCAAACGTTATATTTTGCAAACGGTGGGTCATGTCACCAAAATAACTGAGCTGACACATCCGAGTGGCTAGGTGAACACTATAGGAGGTGTTTTTTGGTGTGTGACAAGGTCGTTGCTTCTAAGCTACTTCGTTTGGGCATAGTCCCTTAAGAGCCTTAAGACTAAAATATTGTTCAACTTCGACAGGTGATTACTCGGACTCGTGGCACCTAGATACATCTCGTCAAATCCCAAACTTTAGCATAGGGACCCTCTACAATAACCTCTCTTATTTTTTTCCTTCTCATATCGGTGCTCTTGCTGTCCTATTTTTTGTAAACACGCGAAATAGTGTAGTTTAAGCCAGTGTAAGGTTGTCAAACGCTATATTTTTCAAATGGTGGGTCGTGCCACCGAACCGACTACACCGAACATGTCGGGTGGATATGTGAATGCTATAGGATATATTTTTTTGGTGTGTGACAAGGTCATTGCTTCCAGGCTACTTCGTTTGGGCGTAGTCCCTTAAGAGCCCTGAGACCAAAATATTGTTCAACTTCGATGGGTGACTACTCGAACTCCATGGCACCTAGAGATGTCTCATCTAATCCGACACCTCAGTGTAGGGACCCTCTACAATATCCTCTCTCGGTTTTCCTTCTCATATCGGTGCTCTCGCTGCCCTATTGTTTGTAAACACGTGAAATAGTGCAGTTTGAGCCAGTGTAAGGCTATCAAACACTATATTTTACAAATGGTGGGTCATGGCACCAAACCGATTATGCACACACATAGGTATGGTCTTGTAAACACTTGGGAGGAGTCGTTTTGGTTCTCTAAGCTCTAGGTGCTTCTGGGCTACCTCCTCAGAGCCAAGAACCCCCTCCACGGGTACATAAATCGTTGTTAATTGCTTCTCTTTTCTTGTAAAACAATGAAAGCTTCTCTTAGCTTGAGAATTTAAAATTCTCTACTAACAGTGCCAACCACGTGAAGGTGGAAGCTTTTCTGGCACCACTAACCTAAACATAAAAGTGTTAGTCAAAGAAATTTAAGTTTCAAATCAAAACCATACTAGATATATACAAAATACACAAATTTAAAATAAAATATATGAACTTAAATCTATCTAACTAACAAATTTATATATATCAAAGAAATTATATATACTAGACATGAGCATTGTAAATTCATTCCAATGAACCATCAGGATCGGATCTACTCTGAATAGCGGACAAGATTGCTTCATGATCTGACTCTCGAACCTTCCAAAGAATCTTGTTATTAGGCCTTCCTTGATATCTATACAACTGAATATTTGTCGCTAGAACTAGATGCGAATATAAGAGTATTTTCTGTGTGTCTCAAAGTCTTCAAACACCTAAACAGAGGAGTTTTTTAATGGATACCATCGAAGCCAAGTTCCAGTAACTACCATTGACCTGTAGGATACTCAATATCTTCGCCATCTATAATAGGAGAAGTCAACTTCTTTCTTTCCTTGATGCAATGACATAAGAAATAGTATGTTCCTTCTTCATTGTCTTCATTCACATGATAGCTATGCAAACACATGTCCTATAAAAAACAAAGGTTGAACAACTCAAATTTAAATTACATATTAAAATTTCAATGGACATAACTCAATACAAAAATTAAATAAATAACCATAAATACCTTGTCACACCAAAATCAAAATTTCGTCAAAGTCCTTGGATGTTGCAACTTCATCTGCAGAAACAAGTCATAATGCTTGTGGAGGTTGATAACTAGGAAGCAGAGTTAGAGGCCTACAAATCCATCCATCCACCCATTCTTGTGAATCACACTCAGTAGTGAAAATTTGATACAAGATGCACAAAAACATGTCAAATTTCTTGTCCATGTGGCCCACAAAGTAGCGTCTGAGCTACAAAATGAGTGCATATCACTTGGACCCAGTGAGTGTTATATAATCCTCGTAGTTAGCAATTTGTTGTTCCTCTATCAACCAAAAATATCTATGAACTGTGGAATTTTCTTGAGAACCTTGGGCCATGTTGTCAATACACCATTCCACTATGCTCTTTGCATCTTTTAATTTAGCACCATCTTTGTACTTCAACTCTTCTCTTGCAAGAGCTCTTTTCACACATGCCCCTGCACCGTCATGCTCTCCTTTTCCATGTCCAACCTCAGTGAAACTCCAAATATGTTGCACACCCATCTTGACATGCATTTTGCTCATCCAATAAAACATTCGTGCATTCTTAAACTGAGACGTGCAATTATCTGACCATATATAATGTTGTTTGAAGTGGATGTCCCTATCAGACAAGTTTCCATAAAATAACTGGAAACACCCTTGCACAAATTCAATAGAATGAGTACGATCATCACTGATATAAAATTGGTACTCTCTTAAAAAATTTCAATCATTATCTCTGTCAGGAGAATGTATAAATGCTATATGCATAAAAATGCAACTTGTATTGAGTTGTAATATTGCGATTGAACCTCCATTTGTGGTTGCAATGTGTAATTCTCTGTAAAATCGACCACTGAAACAATAGTACCAATAGGAAATGTGTCCTTTCATATCTTGAACTATTCATCCAACCATCGAGCTCTATGTGTATGCCTAGCATACTCATAAACAATTTCATCCTTAAATTTTCTCAAAAATTGAAAAATAGGCATTTGTTTTGTAACTAGCTCACACCATTTAGACTCTTTTCCATCTTTCAACTAGTATGTAACTGATTTATATTTATCAAACTCAACTAAATTATGTCCTATTGTACCTTCAATTTTCTCATGGATGTAACTTTCCAATTTAGGTAATCCATTGCATGTACTACAACTTCCATCTAAACAATCTTGACTATAAAAAAATTGTCCAACTTCTTTTCACAAAATATAGTAGGAATGAAATCCTGGAAGATATTGGTGGAACTTGAACACCACATTCGATAACATAGTTTCAGAATGAAAATTAGAACGAATACGTAAAAATTTAGCATAATGCATCACAAATTCAACATGTTGCCTACAACAACAAGTGGTGTGAGCGTGGTTGATTTTCACATAGAATGGTTTCAACATTTCAAAAAAATGTTGACTAATTTTAATTTCTAGATTCTCTTGTTCAAACTTACGAAAAAATTGAGTTTGAGTCATATCTAAGAAATGCTTTGGATGTGGTTCACGATTAGTAGAACCAACTCTGTTTTATAACATCTCTTGTATTAGGTGAAACTCTAGTGTTATCATGCCAAAATTGAATAACAACTTCTCTTATAACATTAGAATTATTTTTGTCCTTATGCGGTGCTCTAGCAGAAAATGCCCAAAAATCGGTGTTATTGAGTGATTGAAGGATATTATGTCTTTCAATTGCTTTCATTAGATTTTTTGATTAACTTGCAACATTCGACTTGTTTGTGTAATCAAACGTTGTTTTTTATTGATTCACTTACAACACTAGTAGCAAGTACACGACGCACAATATTACTATCCCTAGTGCATCTCTTGACACCAACAATGTGATATGCATCATGAAGGTTTTCAACAATTGTAGAGGTTTGACCACGTATATTAGATGTTATCAATCTAAGGTGTTTAATGTAGGTCTCATTTTAATCAATTTCATCAAACTAACCAACAAATGATCATCTTTGGGAATCATTTAAAATTTAAAATGATTATCCCAAATTTTAGATGGCTTTTCTTTTTGATTTGTCATTAGAAAGTTTGTCGGACATTGGTTTCAAAAATTTTCATCAATTTCAATAAAAAAATTAGGTTTCTTACGTAAAATCCTAGGAGGTGTTTTTGTCAAATTTTGCTTGTCTCTGAGTTTCAACATGAATTTTCTTATTCACATTTTCATTAGTGTCTCCTTGATTTCAACATTTTCTACATCATGAGTATTTAATTCTTCTTCAACATTGACAAGTAAAAACATCTTCATCACGAGTATTTAATTCAACTTCAACATTGATGGTAGAAACATTACCTGGTTCTTCATTGCTTACAATAGTTGGGGTTGAAGATGAACCTCTTCTTGATTCACGAAGATTCCGCATTCACTCAACATTTTGAATTTTGTTGGTCTTAATTCGTTTGGTATTTTTTTACTTAATGACTTCCTTTTTTGACTTTATTTCTTGTCTCCCATGATGTTTCACTTCCGGTGATAAGAAAAACGTGTAGAAAAAGACATAATTTCATGAGTAATTCATACGGTAAGGTCAGAGAGTAAAAATCACATGGTAATTTAGACATTGGGATGTGTGTAAATATGATTTAAGAACCATGAGCACGCTTTATAAACCGTGATCGTGGTTCATAAAGCAAGCTCACGGTTTATGTTATAAAAACCGTGATCGTGCTTTAGAAACCATGATCGCAGATCTATCTTTCGACCCTAAGCCTCGGGAAATCTTTGTTTTTCCCCAACCAAAGCTATGGAAGGTCATTATGAAGTGTAAAAGGTCAAAAAACCTCAAATTTACTCTTCTAAAGACTTGAACCATGCTAAAAACTGAAAACATTTCACAAAAATGGTGTCATCACATAGGGGAGACTGTTAGCTTCGTAGAAATATTGATTTTAAAGTGAATAGAATAAGATAAATATCATTTTATAATTTTTACTAACAATAGGTTTTTAAGACATATTTTCCGTGAATGTTCATGTCTACATTTAAGACTGTAACTTTTGTTTCGCTTATCAAAATGTGATAAAACTTATACCATCCCAAGCATGGAAAAATTCTATACACGTTAAAAAAATAAAATAAATTATTTCGATATTTTTGATATAGTTATGGCGGGAAAACGGAAAGCACTCCATTTTCTAAATTTTTCAGACCACTTTCACGGAAAAAATCATTAAAAAAATATTTCTCAAAAAAATACAAAATAAAATCCATCCCAAGATAGAAAACTACATCTAACTTTTCACCAAATGAAAAAAAAAAACAAGATTTGGTCATCAAATCATGCAAGCAAACGGACTCTACAATCTTATAAGTTTAAAAAAAAAAAAAACCAAGTCATATAATTTTAAGTGTTTAATATAGCTAAACTTGTCCATTTTTTTAAAAAATTAGTATTTTATAAACTAGATTCGGATGCTACGATTCATATTTATATATTTTTTTCTAATTTTGAATGCGTGTATTGCTAATAATCCCTACAAGTTGAGATTTCATTGTTTTTTGCAATATGATGTCCATGGATGACCCCATTTTTTTCCATCAACTTCTTGCACTCAACCACACATAACCAATGATAGTTAGTTATACCAAAAGACCATGAGGGAAATATGGATGAAAGATGATCATAATCCTAATGTTGACATGACAAAGGGATTGATATGTAACTTGTATGCGGGAAGAGGGATCTCTAAAGGTGGTGTTCCTTAAGTCTATGCCCTAGCTCTAGGAAAGGGAAAGAACAATAGCAGAAAGTTGATTAATGCGGGAAGATTTTAGAAAATGTTGATAAAGGAAGGTTGATCAATGCGGAAAACCTTCCAGATGCCATAATAACAGAGTAGCCATCCTTCGAGGGTATGGTATACTTTATACATAATATGGATGGAAAGAATAATAATGATAGCCATCCTTGAGGGATCGGTCTATTTCTTTTGATTTTATTTTGATTTTGATTTGTATACTTTTATTTTTCCTTTTTTTTTTGCATGAACAATTGTCCTTCGAGGGATCAGTCTATTTTTGATAACTTTGATTTAGCCTTTGACATGCGTGAATTTGATATTCACATGGGGAGAGCTGGGAATAGTTAAGTAAACCACTTAGGAGGGGATAAATAATGTACAAGAGACACCTTGGACCCTTTGCATGGCTGTAATAGGAGAATGAGAAGGTGACAGATGTAATGGTTACAGGGTCACATCAAAGTAGTGAAGGCGAGACCACATAATTTAGATCATTATAATGACAAATGGAAGGGGCTAAGGATGGAGGAATAATCTAAGGATATAACTAAGTGCTCATTAGTAGATATGCTAACAGTAGACTGGTTGCAAGTGTAATGCATTAAGAGGTTCCATCTCTGGTTTACCACCATGAGAGGGAAGACAGTGAAGTTGTAATAAGATGAGATGATAGCCAAGCAAGAAATAAAACTATGTCCTAAAGGAAACAAACATATGACCACAATGGTGGATTTAGATGAAAATAAATGATGCCCCAAGAGAGACATAAACATAGAAGGACAATCATGGCCTCAAAGGAGGACTTGATGAAATAAATAGTGTCCCAAAAGAGACACAAATATAGCCATAATGGTAGACTTTGAAATAGATGGTGCCCCAAAAGAGACACAAATATAGAAGGACAATCATGGTCTCAAAGGAGGACTTGATGAAATAAACGGTGTCCCAAAAGAGACACAAATATAGCCACAATATTGAACTTAAAAATAGATGGTGCCCCAAAGAGACACAAATATAGCCACAATGGTGGACTTTGGTAAAAAGGTCCCTCAATGGAGAGACAAACATGGCCTCAAAAGAGGACTTTGATGAAAAATATGGTGCCCCAAAAGAGGCATAAACATGGCCACAATGGTGGACTTAAAATGAGTTAGGATTTGGGCAGAAATATTTTAGATTGGATGAATATGAAGGAGGTAGACAAAACAATGTCAAAGAGCAAAGTCCCCTAGTAATAAGGGAGTTTTACGGATGAGATACTCAAGGGCGAGGGGAGATTATTCCCCAATGAATTAAATGTGAAGGATTTAAAGGATTTCAAAGAGTTTCGATGAGATTATTTTAGATTTAGACGGGGTAAACGATTGGAGACCACAAGTGTGCTTAGTAAGATAAGTGGTATTGATGAACAATGGAGGACCTTTCTTAGGAGGAATGTCATGTACGAGGGAGGGATGTTAAGGGATGATGTGGATGGAGAGATCATGGGAGATCCAACAAATGGTATACAGATTGGATTCAAGGTAGATGGAGAAGGAACCTTCCCCTGAATGAGGAAATTATCTTTCTCTATAAGATTGTGGACGATTGACCGAAATGCCTTATAATGTTCAATGTCATGGCCCGAGGTATGATGATAAGCACAACTGCAATTAGGATTGAACCATGATGGCTTGGGACCATAGGGATTGAATGATTTAATGGGAGGAAGTGTGATGGCAAATATTCAAGTTAAATGTCGAAGGATATCTGCGTAAGACCCCATTGAAGTGTCATGGGGAAGGTAACTCTTGTGGGTTTTGATAGGATATCTCAACTTGGAGTTAGGAGAAAAAGTGGATGTAGATTGGATAGGTGAATTTCATGTTTTGGAGGACAAATCAAATTTGTTTGAAGGATTGTATTGTTTGAATGTGGATTGATTGTTGCAAGATGTCATAGATGGAGAGACTGATCCTAACATAGATGTTGTGGCATTGGATTGTTGAGAAGAGGGAAAACTTGAATGTTTTTGAGGATGCGTAGGGGACTGTCGGGGATGTTTTCCCCAAGCCTTAGACTTCAACCGAGAATATTTACCTCTAGCAAGGATGATTATAATTTCAACTAGAGGATCTGATAGTGGTGGTGTGGTTATTAATGGAGAAAATGTCCTAAAACAAGACGAGGACATTAATGGAGAGATAGGTGTTTGTATGATGTGATTAATGATATCTATATGAGATGTGGATTATTTTGGTTTTGGTGAGGAAAGAGTTTATTTTGTAGAGAGAGAACGTAAACCATATTTCTTTGATTTAGGTGTATAGTTTGGTTCAAGTAGATGTTTCAAAGGGTATCTTTGATAAGGTTACTGATTGAGAGGATTTAGTTTGTGTGTGATGACAAATTAGGCAAGGAGTATTGGGGTAGACTGGGTGATGTGGCCACGGGAAAAGATATAAGTAAAGATTTCAAGGTAGGGATAGGTGTATTTTTTGGTATGATAGATATAGGGGTAGTTGGGATAGATAGGGATGTAGGAATATTTGGAATATGTGGGGATGTGAGTGATGTGATGACCGATGGAGTAGACCTTATGGGTAATGTAACAAATGCAGGTGTATTCTCAGGTGTAGAAGTAGATAGGACTGGTTGTTTCATAAATGTTTGAGGGGTAAGAATGATATGTTTGATAAAGGGGTTGATGTCGAAGGTGGGGTTGTAAGGGTGCATGTAGTAGAACTAAGTTTAGTTGGGATGGTTGTGAGTAATGTAGGTGTAGTAACATGTGTATTTGAGGCAGATGTGGGTGAAGAAATAGATGGGAGAGATGTAGGGATATGTGTGGATATGAGTGGGGCCGAAATAAGTGCTAAGGATGAATCTAATGTGGTAGATTGGGGTATGTTTGAAGTGGCAAAAGTGGATGGTATAGTCAAATTTGATATGGAGGTGACAAGGATAGGAGAAGGTGTAGGTTTAAGACATGTAGTGCAAGTTGATGTAGGCATGATAGGTTCTGAATAAGAGGTGGGAATAATGTCGAATGTGGGAACATGCGGTGTTGGTGATAAGATAAGATATTTACCGACAATGTTAATCATATAAGCATTTGACAGTTGAGATGTAAAGAGTGTGGCTTGATTTGTTGGTGGTTGATTAGTTTACGAAGTGGAGCTATTGATTTGGATATCCCCTTAATTCAAGAGTTGTTGGACATGATCTTTGAAGGAATGACATCTCTCAATGTCGTGACCTTTAACTCGATGATATTTACAATAGTGGGCTTCGTGATACCAAATAGGATTTACTTGCAAGTTGTCCATGAGTCGAATGGGAGGAAGTTGGATGGATTTTACGCTCATTAACTTATCGAATACAAAACAGTATGATTCTCCTAAAGGAGTGTAGTTGGTTATTGATTGAGGAGATCATTGTTGAGACCATGTGCTTGATGTAGATGGGGATGAGGGTTCAATGACCATAGTGTTGGCCACAACCTTAAACTCTTCATTATGTGTGAATGGTTTAGTGGATTCAACTTTAGGTTTAATTGAACTTAGTTTAAGATGACCCGCTCAATGGCATGGGTTTCAAGTTTGTGAGCCATTGTGAAAGCTTCATCAAAGGTTCGGAATGATTGGATTTGTAAAGTATATTATATATGTTTTGATTAGTTTGCGACGTGGAGCTATCGATTTGGATATCCCCTTGATTTAAGAGTTGTTAGACACGATCTTTGAAGGAATGACATCTCTCAATGTCATGACCTTTGACTCGATGATATTTACAATAGTGGGCTTCATGATACCAAATAGGATTTACTTGCAAGTTGTCCATGAGTCGAATGGGAGGAAGTTGGATGGATTTTACACTCATTAACTTATCAAATACAGAACTGTATGATTCTCCTAAAGGAGTGTAGTTGGCTATTGATTGAGGAGATTGTTGTTGAGACCATGTGCTTGATGTAGATGGGGATGAGGGTTCAATGACCATAGTGTTGGCCGTAGCCTTGAACTCTTCATTATGTGTGAATGGTTTAGTGGATTCAACTTTAGGTTTAATTGAACTTAGTTTAAGATGACCCTGCTCAATGGCATGGGTTTCAAGTTTGTGAGCCATTGTGAAAGCTTCATCAAAGGTTTGGAATGATTGGATATGTAAATTAGATGATATAAGTTTTGTATAGGAATGCGAGAATAATTCGATGAGTTCGGTTTGCGGGATAGTGAAGGATAGTTGATTTATAACATCATGCCATTGTGTGACGAAGTCGGCGATGGGCTCATTTTCAAACTATCAAATGGTATATAGATCAGCGATAGTGGTTTTGCATGTGATATTGATAGAAAAGTGTTCTAAGAACAACTGTGCAAGTTGGGTGAAGGAGAATATGGAATGTCATGGGATATTGTTGTACCAGTCCAACCTGGGACAGACAAAGACATAGGGAAAGTGCGAAGAAGTAGATCATGATCATGCACAATAAGAAAACATGTGTGTTTAAATGTGAGGAGATGTTGTTGGGGATATTCCTTGTTGTTGAACTTATTAAATGCGGAAGTTTCCAATGAGGAGGGTAGGGTTTAATTAGAACCGATGGATGAATTGGTTCGTTATAGATTTGTTCATAGGATAAGGTGTTTTTGGGTGCTACGGTAAGGGTTTCTAAACTGGTCAACTGATTCATTAAGGCGTGAATTGGATCACTCAAGGTGTTGTAAGGTTGAGATTGGATCGGCTGTGTGGTTTGAAAAGTAGATAGATAAGGTGAATGATGTGTTTGTGGATGTGTGGGTAATTGGGGAAGCATTTGATAAAGTGGTTGATAAGTTTGTGAATAGGATGTTTGCAGAATGGTTTCATAAGATAGTTGATTAATTTGTGGATATGTAGGTGTTTGGGGAGCTTCTTGGTAAGGAATAAGATGTGTCACGGGTTGGGATTTATGTATAGGCTGATGTTGAGAAATAAGGGCATGAAAATAAGCGGGGATATGTGTGTTAAGAGTTTGAGATGGTTGGAGCATACGATGGGAAGGAATGTAAGTGTGAAGAGGTTGAGATGGCTGGATAGGCATATTAATGGAATTGTCAAAATGGGATGTGGGTGGAATGTGATCCACTAATTTTGGAGATTGGGAGGATTGAGAGATTATAGGATATTTTTGGAGTAAGAAGTCATATATGGGGTTAGGAGGAGGCCCAAGTGTCTCTAGAGGAGTGAGAGATGGTGGTGCAATCGGTTTAGGAAGACTGGCTTGACGAGGGATATGAGGGTTGGTGTCAAAGTGGGGATAATTTTGGATGACACGGTTCTCATGAGGTGAGACCATGTAGACTAGAGTTTAGGTGACTAACGACGTGGTTTTGAGTTTAGTATCTTATTGGGTGAGATTGTTAGGAGTAGTAATGTCATTGGATGGAGCAAATTATTTGTTTGTCTCGATTTGAGAGAGAGCAAAAATAGGTGTGAAATAGAGAAACATCTGTTTATGTATGTTGTTGACAAACAAATCAAGTAGAATATTTTTTATCATCACGATTAATTTGAGATGTAAGGTAAAATGAATAATGAAGGTTCCTAAAGGAGTCTAAGGATGGTTTCAGGTAGTTCTAGATTGGGATATATCTGAGGCGGTTTCTGTTGGGTGTTTAAGTCCCAATCAGTTAACCAAGTGAGAGGAATGTTTTGATGTGTTAATTATGTTTGTGCAGTCTCAGGCAGTGTGTGATAAGTGAAATGCAAAGAGTTAAATCCTTTACTTAAGCTATGTAAGCAAGCAGGATGCAGAAGGTTCATTTTAGACAAAAATGAAATATGACATTCGATGTGGAAAATCACTCAGAAAAAGGAAAATTCAATGCAGAAAAGAGAAAATAGAGAAAAATGAGGAATACCTAGAGAATCACTTTTCGTGGTTATTTAAGTGTGTGTGATAGTGATGTATTTTGAAAGTGCAATTAGTGTCCAGAATCGTCGGGTACCCTGAAATTAGATGATTCACGTTCATAGATGGGGTTGATAAGAGATGACTTGCGGTGTGTTTTGGTTTCAATGGTTGTCTTTGACAACATAATGTTGTTGTCGTGAGGTCATAGACATTATCCTGCAAGAAGATAATAAATGCTATTAGTTAAGGTAGTTAAAAAAATGACTTTATAAATTTTACAAATGGTGTCGTCGTAAATAAATAAAAATAAAATAATTAATTAATCTAATTAATTAACAAAATTGTAGTTTAATGTTCCTATTTCATTCGAGTAAATAAGTGACGAAAATTAAACGATAGACTATAAAATAATATAAAGGAAGCAATTGAGTCGAAAAGATAAACTAGATTAATGAAATAATAGCTTATATAAAAGCTAAACTAATGAAGTGATATGACTTATAAAAGCTCAACTAATAAAATGACATGACTATAAAATCCCAACTAATAAAATGATATGACTATAAAATCCCAACTAATAAAATGACATGACTATAAAATCCCAACTAATAAAATGATAGATTCGTCAAACCTACCTAAAGGATGAGTGGATTAAAATTGGTGGGTCATACTGCACATGGATATGGCTCTTCACATGTTTGAGAATCACATAAAATCTAAATGAGAAATATATAATTGGTTATGGTGCTCAAGAAGCGCTTGTAGACATGCTACAAGAGACTTTACAATCAATATCCAATCGCTACAAAAGACTTTACAGATTAATAGACACTCTCTAAACCAATTTAAAAAAACTTATCCACCAAACTGCGCGTGAATTTGAAACTAAACAGAAACAATTGAAATCATCATTCAACATAATCTTTCGAGTTTGCGTAGACATATGCTTTGTTTGTTTGTTTTTATATGGAATCCTTCGTGGAGCTCGGCGTGAGGAAGGCTCAGGATAGAGGGATGAAATTAGGTGATGAGTTGTGGCATTAGGAATGAAGCGTTGATGTGGGAGAGGATATCGGTGAAAGGAAATTGATGCTTTGAGTTGAGGTGTAGTAAAGGTTGATCAAGTTAGATGGAGAGTTTGAGGGGTACGTGAGGTGAGGTGGCTAGCAGAGGTAGGATGGATGTTCAAGGAGGGGAGATGCTAGCTTACGGGTGTGAAAATGGTGAGTGGCAGGAGGTAGCTCAATGGAGAGGTAATAGCTCGGTGTGGGTGGATAGGGAATCGAGTGACCGGATAAGTATCGGGGAGAGGGCTTGGTGAGTTAGAGAGTTGAGGAGGAGTGGTGAGGATAGGGGAGTCAGGATCGACCAAGTTGGAAATTGGGTAGAGATCAAGTCGTAGCGAGCTCAGCTTGGGTAGAAGGGAGATAGGTGGAATGGAGTCGGTGGGTAGATGGGTAGATGGAGAGTGGAGTATGCGTGGTGAGCAGAGGGAAAGAGTTGTGTGGGAGAAAGGGATCGGGAGGTGAATGGGTTGGAAGGAAGAGCCAATTGGCTCGGTTAAGGAGTTGTGTGAAGTAGAGTTGGTGAGGATGGGTGGTTGCGTTGGATGTAGAGAGAGCTTGAAGGGGTGGAGAGACACTTTGGGATTCGTGAAGGGTAGTTGGGTGAAGTGACTGAGTAGAAGGGAGACTCTGAGATGGGTAATAGGGAGTGTAGAGGATGTGGAGATCGGTGGAAAGGGGAGTGAGTCGAGGACAGATCGTGGATGGAAGCGCCGAGTGGCTCGGTCAAAAGGAGTTGTGGGGGTGAGAACGGAGAGAGGTGGTAAGAAGAGAACGTGTGGAGAAGGGGAAGAAGCTGGATGTGGGAGATGAGAGTGAGGAGATGAGTTGGGTAGAGGGTCGAGTTGGTAGATAGGTTGGGTCGGGTAATTTAGGATAGTTAGGATTAAATTTTTTTTTTATATTTCTTTTTTATAATTTTAATTCCAATTTATTTCATAATTTTTTTTATTAATTGTTATTTTTAATATTAATTGTCTTTTTTAAATTATTTAAATAATAAAAATTAACTCTATACTACTTGTAAAACCAAAAACAAAACTTCAATTTTTATGTTGTTGCAAAAAAATGATAAAACTACTTACCTCAAGGTGGAGAAAAATTACAAAAGTAAGTGACATGCCAAATAGAGAAAGATAATACTAAATCCCGTGAACAGGTGAGTCGGAAAAACAAAAGATGCAAAATATAAGATGTGATGACAACTAGAAGAATAAGGTTAATTTCCATATTCATATCCCATGCGGGTAGATGTCAATAGAAAAAAAGCAGAGCACGTACCTCTTGGTGATTTCAACGAGTGACCGTACTGAACTGAAATCGACAAATACTAAGATATTGCAAACAAGAAAGTTAGAAAAGATGAATAAAATAACAAACAAAACAACCAGATCTAGGATCTGGTCCCACCAAGCGTGCCAAAATGTTGTACAGGAAACTTCGTTCTCGAGTGGGGTGAAGGCCGATACTGGGAGCCACCAACAACTTTGAATGATGGAGGGCTTAGGACCTCAGATGTAGATGTGGATCTATAGGTGCAAAATAAGATAGATATATGATATAAAGAAGCTACATCTACAAAGCTCGAAACAAAAATATTAGATAACAATATGTGGGGGTTTCTTGGACAGTGTCGGTTCCAAGAGGATATTAACTCCCTTAGAGGATGTCAACCCCTGTGTCAGACAATATAATAATAGAATACAATATAAACATATAACATGCAAGTAAATGAACAAAGGAACCCGATGATGCGGTGTGTAGATGGTATTATTGATCTCGATTCGAACACAACGTGCAACAAGAACCACACCACGTGAACTAACTAATCATGAGCAGAGTATGACGGGAATTATAGTGTCGTCATAAGGACATCACGAGGACCTAATAATAAAAAAGAAGCTTAGAATTCAAAACATCATTTTCCCATATTTTTTAACTTTTTCTTCCTCCGATTACGGGTCGGTCTAGGTCTAGGTCTCTTGAAATATGGGGGAAAACCCATATTTATTGCTTAATGGTGAGGTTAGACTGGGGTTAACAAGTAACCGAGGTTTAGTAGAGTACCCTGAGTTAAGAGATATGATGTGATCACATGGGGACCACGGCTTGAATTATTAGATGGAGTGGGGAGCATGATTGACATGGTAGGTGAGATGATAGATTCCATTTAGAAAGGGGTGTCGGATGGGTATATTAATACCCATGGATTGAATAATTTGTGAGAGATGGGGATAATACCAAAATTTGAATTATCAAATGGGTCTACATGGATCCCATTTGATAATTAATTAAATAAGGTGAGAAAATGGATAGGATTTCATTTAATTTAAGAAAAAGAGAAGCGAGAATGGAAATTGCATGAATGTGAGATGACGGAGGGGCGCTATACCAAAAATTGGTGTTTACACCTTGGGTACCAAAATTTGATCCTTGTACATTCTCTTGTCATTCCATTCAACATCATGACTCCTAATAATCTTAGAATTCTCTAAATCCCCAAAAAGAAATGAATCCATAACCAATGAAAGTGCATCTCTTGGATTTTACATCCAACTTTTTTCTATTTTCCTTATCAACATGCAAAAAATATTCTAAACCAAAAAAATTAAGAAAATAAAGATCTACCTCTTTTCCGGTCCAAGCTTCCTCTGGTATTCCTCCATCTAGTGAACTTGAAGGCCCACGGTTAATCAAATAAACCGTTGTATCAACTGCTTCTGCCCAAAACTGCAAGGGCAATCCAAAATTTATCCTCATACTTTTAGCACGTTCCATGATTATCCTATTTATTCTTTCTACAACACCATTATCCTGTGGTGTTCTTAGAATTGTTCTTTCTCTACGTATCCCATTCACTGAACAATAATCATTAAAAGCATTGCTACAGTATTCACCACCATTGTCAGATCTAAGGCACTTTAACTTAGAATTTGATTCATTCTCAACAAGGGATTTCTATCTTTTAAAAGTCTCAAAAATATCAGATTTACGTTTAATACAATAAACCCATACCTTTCTTGTAGTATCATCAATGAAAGTAACATAATACTAGGATTCTCCATGAGAAGCTACCTGAGTTGGTCCCCACACATCTGAGTGTACAAGCTCCAATTTTTTCTCCTTCTTAGTTGCCCCAACTTTGAGAAATATCACTCTCTTTTTCTTTCCAAAGATACAATGCTCACATAAATCAAGATCTAAATCTTTCAAATTTGATAACTTACCCTTAGACTTTAAGATCTGCATTCCTTTTTGACTCATATGGCCCAACCGGTTATGCCACATGTATTCATATGAATCTAAAGTAGATAATGCAAAAAATGAATCAGTAATACTGGGTAGATAAATATAACGTTCCTACCTTATTACTTCTTGCCACAACAAAATCATCCTTTGTGACTTTCCAAGAGTCTCCTATAAAAGTAACCATGCAACCAGATTCACCTAGTTGCTCTGGCAGAAATAAGATTTCTCCGAGGCTTGACACATGCCTCACATCTTTCAATACCCATGTATTTCCATTCTACAATTTTAGATGAACTTCCCCTTTACCAGTAATACTACTAAGTTCATCATCACCTAAATAAACATGCCCAAAATTTCCCTGGACATAATTTCTGAAATAACCCTTATTAGGGGTTGCATGGAAAGAAGCTCCTGAACCTAAAACCCATTATTAAATTAAATTATCTAAAGAAAGAATAAGAACATCTTGCATTTTCTCTGATGTAGAAAATTTTTCTTCTTTACCTTTTTTTGCTTGTTGGTTCTTTTTATCCTTTGACCAACAATATTTCTTTGCATGTCCTTTCTTTCCACATTTCCAACAAATAATTCCCTTACTTCTAGATTTAGATCTACTATCCCTTGAATTTGATTTCCCATTACTCTTACTCTTGGATCTCTCCTTCTTCTTGCCCCTGCTTTCTACATTCAAAGCATTTCCAGATGATGATTCCTCTGTACTCTTCCTATGAATTTCTTCATTCAAGATTATACTAACCACATCATCAAACTTCAAAATATTATTAGTAGATGTTGTGTTACTAACAACCATTACCAAGTTATCCCAACTATCAGGAAAAGAACATAAGAATAAAATTTCTCTTACTTCATCATCAAATGGTATTGCAACTGATTTTAACTGATTTACAATAGATTAGAAATCATTCAAATGAATAGATGCAGATCCACTTTCATGCATCTTAGAATTAAATAGTTTCTTCATCAAATAAACTTTATTTGAAGCACTAGGTTTTTCATATAAATTAGAAAGAGATTTCATTAACTCTACCGTAGAAGCCACTTCTATAATATTGGAAGCCACGAGATGCTGCCAAGCTCAATCTTATAGATCCCAAAGCCTTTTTGTCAAGAATCTTCCATTCTTCATCAGTCATCTTCGTAGGTCTAGACTTTTCATCCAATGGTAAATACAAATCTCTTTGATACAGATAATCCTTAATCTGCATCTTCCATAATTGATAATTTTGGCTGTCAAATTTCTCTACCTTGTATTTGTTTTTTCTTCTTTCATTGTTGTAGCTCCCACTCAATCAGAAAACCCTTTGTGAGTAAATATTTCAACACACAAAACCCTCAAACAAAGATCTGATACCAGTTGTTGGGGTTAGCACACCATTGTACAGATAATATATCAGATCTAAACATACATACAAATGAAAGTCGATATTCTACCGTAAGAAATATACAAAAAAAGAGACATAAATCAACACCATATTTAATGTGGTTCACCCATTGTGGGCTACTTCCACCAAGAAACAAGTCAATATATTATCCAAAGCTTTGACAAGATATAAAATCTTCCACACCTCTCAGATGTACAATACTTTCTTTCTCTCAAGATTTTCTTCATCACCAAGAATTCTCTCTCTCACCAACTTTTACAAGTTTTTTCTAATTCTTGTTAATTATATTACTTCTAAACCCTAGCTTTTATGCTTATATAGTCGTTTATAGACTTAGGGAACTTAGCCATGTAATTACAATTAATAGATATACTTTAATGCTAAAAATAGATCTAATTCCTGAGAGTTAATTAAAACATCCTTGCATTGTGCAATCGATGCCAGGTTACTTCCTTGCCTCGACCGATGTCGGTCCTTCTTGACCGATGACGGTTACTATATTTTACAGTAAGTTTTCATTGCATTCTAAACTGAAGTAATTGAGCTCTACAACTCAACTTTTTACACAAACGTGCCATGTTTTCAAAGGACTTTAGCCTTCAAAACTATTAAACAAACCAACACATTCAAAATTTAGGAATTACCATTCATCTATGGGAGATGAGCCCTTTAACCCCCATCACTTGGTTCCTCCCTACACTACTTGATAAGAATCATATGTTTACAAGTGTTTAGCCCTTTGGCCACCCTAACAATTGATTCCCTAGAATTCCATCTTGTACCCTCCATGATTTGGGCAATCCCTTTTGAAACAAAAACACACTAGTGCTTTCGTATTGTGCTACAGTGAATTCACCCATGATGACACAAATATTCCAAATTATTTTTGTTGAGCAATTTGTTGAAAAATCGTTAGACAAAAAGGGAAAAATGTAGATTCCAAAATCTACACCTCCCCTCAAGCTCAAACACACTCATGACTAAAGGAAACATATTTGAGACATCCCAATATCTCACCCCTTTTTAATTAATTAATTCATTTAAGGCCCATTGAATATAAAAGGATTATTCAACTAAAATAATTAAATTAACTATTATCCCCTCACACCTCACTCTCACACCTCATTGAGTTAACTTGGACACCTCACTAACTACCCAAACTGCTTCTAAAACCACTTCCTAAAAAGCACTAACCTATTCCCTAACTAACTAGCCTTTTAACTAGCTAAATCATCCAAAAAGTGAGTCCCCTCATCCTAACAAACTTAGTTCGTGATTTTTTAACCATCCCCCATCCTCATCACTTCAAAATCCATCATTTTGAGTTGAAAATGGAAGGAAATCATTTGTCAGCGATGATTTACCCGATCACCAATGATCTATATATACTTGGTTTGCAAACCTCATTTGGAGGATGAATTCGAAGCTCTACAAGTCTACTTTGTCAAAATTGCAATAGATCAAGCATCCAGAACTCCATCATGACATTAGCCAACATCACACCGCTCCATTAACGTCAAGTTTATCATCGATTGATCATTTTCTTCCTCCAACACACTCCACAAGGTAAAACATTCATTTGGATTTATCTAAGGCACTAGTAAACAAGTGTATTCTTTCTTGTATATCATTTATATGGTTAATAGTCTTCTATTTTGCTAGAATAATGTTTGATTCATTAGTTTAGACTCTGTTTTTAAAAATTCTACGTTTTCACAATAATGGCCAGTGATTCCCTCAAACACCAGCGATTGCTATATTTTTAGTGTTTTTTCATCATCTTTGGCTAAAATATTAACTAAAATTCATTATTTCTTATTATATACAGATCCTTTGTCCAACATGATGACTTTAGATGGCTTTAGGAGGATCTAACTTTCCCACAACTGATCCTTTTCCTATTGTTCACCATCCATTGTATTCGGAGAAATACAACTTGATTCATGATCTCAAAATTTTTGTATTCCAAGAATCTTTGTTTGATCACTGGAGGCCATTTTTTCTACAACACAATGCATTCGGGAAGCTACTGATGCCTTTTGGGAGGCATATGATGAAGCACTAAGGCTCTAGGAGGTTCTCATCTAGTATGAATGATAATATGAGACCTGTCCAGAACATCCGGAGGAGGATTACTTGTATCGCTCTTATTCTAATTCTATCAAGCAACATCAACATATCTAGTTCAGAGTCCACATTCACCCACATGTACGACACTCAGGAAGAAGATTCTGATTTCTTCGCTGAAGACTACATTTCAATTCTTGATTTTGACTTCACTGAGGAAGAGGAGGACACTGTTGGTTCCATATCCTCTAACACATATGAGAATCTCTATACAGATCAAGAATTTTACTTATGGTTGTAAATCATGAATCCATGCTAATCATGTATGTACTTAACTAAATAAGTGATAATCACACTTTATTATATCACTTTTGTAAGCATGATCTTAAGTACTAATAAGAGTTTGAATATTTCTTAAGCTGTAATATTATCTTAATGTGATTCATAGCTTTGTTACAAGAATTTGTTTGCAGGTAAAGAAGCCTTCTGATCCATTGTATTAGACAAGAGCGCAAAATAAAACATAATCAACATCCGCGAGTACCCCAAAACCCTACCATACTAAGGTCGAGGATCTATCATTACCCCTTGAATTCATCAATAAAACCAAGGTAAAAACCATGCTAGATAGTTGGGTTTTGTTGGATTGAATTTCTTGGTCACATCTGTCACAATCCTTTTACCACCGATAATATGGGCCATTGATCTTTAACTCAGCCGGGCAGTGTAGTCGATTGGAGTTAGCATATTGCATCGTTGGATCTTGACCGTGAGATATTGGCCGTTGATAAACAAGCTCATGGTGAATTAGGTTTTTTGGATGGTTATCAAGCTAAAACACAAATCAAACCTGGTCATTTTCATTTCCATGCTCGTTTCGAGAAAGCAAAGCCCTCTCGGATTTTGTATTTACCGCCATTAACTTGATTTTTCGAGCTCATTCAAGCTTTTCATATAGGTTCAAGCATGAGTTCGGTCATTCTTTGGGATTTCTCTATGAATGCTTGGCCCGAAGCTGTGTGGAATCTGAAATCTACTTTGGCTGCCATTGATGTCTTGTTGAAGCTTTCGTGAACCATTTTATTTTTGAGCTCTTTATCATTTACGTCATCATTTGCGGTTTCTTTGAGATTTTGTAAAAGTTTCGCACAAAACTTGTCTCGGACTCGACCATTTTCGTTGAAGGCAAGCTTTCAAGTTATTTGCACCTTGTAACTTGTTTCATTTTTCTCTTAACTTTAACGTTATCGATATTTCAAAAACCTTCGGCTTTTGTATTGTGTTTCGGTGTATTTCGAGCTTGAATGGGTTACAGGTGTCATCGTATTTTTCTTAGCACTTGAATTTTGAGGGTTTCTTGAGTCTTTCTCAAAAAATAATAAGTTCTAAATACTCGTAAAAATATTTCATGACCATGCGTTAGTTGGATTTTCTGAATCGTTTATCGATTTGAGCTCGTTTCTTGCATTTCACAAACTTTATGAGGCTCTGTGAATGGATTGTTTCAATATTTGAAATCTCTTGGCTGCTATTCTTAGAGTTTTGAAGCTCGCTACTTGAGTGTCATTGTTTTTGAAGCTTCATCTCTTGGTCACCATTGTACAAAATAGGTGAGCTCAGAATTGAGTTTTATTTGAATTATTGGCTCTATAATAGGCCACACTTTGAAACACTTGTATTTTTCTATATTCTCATGCATGGATTCGATCTTTGGGCTCGTGAAAGTTTTTGTGTGCTATTTCTTTTGTCTCTTGACTCACTATTTTGAAGGTTTGAAAATTTCAATCTAAAATTGGTAAGTTTTGAGCTTATCTCCCTACTTTTCATCCGACAAGAGATATTCATCTCTATGTTGTAATCTATTTTTTGGGTTTTGATAAAATACGAGAATGCTCTGAAACCTACCATGGTGCTATAATTTTTTTTGGTTTCACCGTTATACTTTTAATGTGACGCAATTTGGGATTTTGTAATTTCTAGGATGAATTTGATCCTCAGTTACGGATCGTTGGGGTTTCACTTCACATTGTTTCCATCAAATTGAAAATAAATCTTCATTTCACTTTAGATGGGTCGTTGTTTTACTTTCTGGGATATTTGAAAAATGAGCCATTGTTGAGTTGTTACCATTGTTCTATCATTTTGATTGGGCTTGACCTTAGACTTGTATTATTTTTCGATCTTCAAAGTATACCATGTTGTCTATATTACTTGTTCCATATAACTTACTTTAGTATGGAAATAATGAATCTTATGTATTTTTTTGTTTCCTGCATGCGAGGATGTAGTTGTAAATTTGTACTTCTTGAAGACAACTTACCTTGATCAAAATGTATCATTTGTACCTATTGAATCTAACAGATTGACTCAATAAACCCTACTTAAATAAGCTCATGATTGTACTTTGATTTTATTATATATCCTAGAAATCCATATGCTAGAAATATGAACTTCATACCATTCGTAATGTTGGAAAATTATTTGATTAGTGATCATATACAATTTTTGGCATTCTCCAAACTTAATAACCCCGATCTTGATTGATTTAAATGAACATCTTGATTCTACTTATGATTCATGTTTCACACTTTTTGAAAAATGAAGAATTATATTTCTTAGATTTGTGCTTGTACATGCTTTGGGCTATACTATGTTTCTTTCTTAACTCAAAACTGAATACATGAAGATGAGTGCACTGTTTTCCTATTTTGAGTTTTGTTCTATAACTTTACCTTCCTTCGAAACATGTTGTACTTTTCCATGAATGCTATGAAAATTGAAAAATTATTCGTGAAGTGTACAACCTGTCTTTATCGAAGTGAATCCAGCTAAAAATCAATTATAAACTATGGAAAAGATGTCTAAAGTTGAATAATTATTTGTCTCCTTACATGAGTGATGATCTCTTCCTTGTGTAAATGTTTTTGATTGAGAGCTATTTATTCCTTTTGTTTTATTGGTACTTTGAAGATATATAGTCTCTACTTTGCATTGTGACTACATACTGTTTCTTTTGAGCTTGAATAGTTGTATTTACTTATTGCCCACAATGGCTTCAAATTTCCGGTTTTAGACATTAAAGTGCCAATGATGGATCCGTAGTACTTGCACTCATGATTCTTCCGATGCTTGATGATTACGTAACTTGCATTTCTTTTATTTCTTGCTCATGTCATATTTTTAAAGACCAAGGTTCCCTTTCATGAGATTGGAAATATCATCTTTTTTAGAGCACTTTTATCTCTTGAAAGTGCACCCTATTGAGAGATGATTGTAGGGGTTCTAAGATTTCTCTGGATCTCTCTCTTTCGTAGATATAATGGAAACACCTCAAGTCTGTGGGTATACCTATTGTTGAGGTGAGTCTCGGTATCAAGGCCGGTTCCTTTTTGATGTATCCTAAACTAATTTTTAGGGGTTTTGAGGGTAAAAAGATGACTGTAAATGAATTGAAAATAAAGGGTGATACACCAAACTTATTGAGGGATTTGACTGAGTACATGAAAAATTAATTTGAGAATGAATTTTGGATGCACAAACCAATAGTTTTAGTAGAATATTAAGGCAAAACACTTTGTGTATTGAGGGAATGAATCACAACAACACAATAAGATAAACATGCACACTAATATTATGCAGAAATTACTAAATTTTCAAGCAAGGTAAGATGATTAATCAAGGAATTTGACATTCACAAGAATTAATGAGATATACACACCACTAAAAATAATTGGAAAGGAAGAAATCAATTCTCATTCAAGGGGAAAAACTAGCAAAATTTGCTTTAGCACTCCTATGTCCAAAAAGTCCTCCTTGTGCCTTGTAATTGCACACAATATATAAAAGATTTTTCACCCAACCCATCCTAAAAATAGACTAAAATTTGTACTCGCCCATGCATGCTAATTTTACCCTTTATCATGAATAAATAAAGGAATAAAAATAGACATGCTAATTATAAAGAGGCATTAATAGCCTTGAGTTACAAAAATAAATTTAGTCAAGTATAGTTTGACTGATCTATTTTTAATAAAATAGGATGAATAATTTGGCTAATAATAGCCCTTGCTTGTTGTGTAAGTCTCCTCCAATGTGCATGCAATCTCTATCTTCTAGTGCTTGATGTGACACTTGCAATTTGATCCACTTGCAATGATATTCTAGGCATTCTTTAATTCTGCCCCTTAATGCACATGCAAAAATTTAATCTCCTATGTGAACAAAAATAATTATTTTATTTGCAATACTTTTGCAAAATATTCACCCATGTATTCCATCTACTATGGGGACCACCTACAAGTTATGATGTTGACATCTATGCACATACTCCATTTTGCATGTGCACATACTCCATTTTTCATGCTAATAATGACATCTTTATCTTTTGTGACTACATACAATATTATCTTCCGTAAAGTATAATGTATTTGTCTCCAAACTCCCATGTAGGGACCACCTTTTGTGTGTGCACATTTTTATTTTTAGAATGGCCACATGTCATTTTTAAACTTTATTCATTCATGAAATTCTTCTTGATCCATAGTCTTGATCATTCCATATATGCAAGTAATAACCTTTTTGACCTAACCTTAATTATTCGAAAGATATTATTGGGGTCTTTTTTAATCATCATACATGCATAATGATTTAGTCACCTTTTTTTAATAATTTATCGGGCATTATAAATTAATCATGACATAATTTTTGGACCTTGAATAAATCAAAGGTAATATTCATTTTAGGTAATCATTAGGCATTTGATATATGGTTACTTATTAATGGTCTAAGGTAATCTTAATTTTGTTTTAACCATTGATTTTTCATCAGCAATGCACTTAAACCAAGGTAATGTTTATGGAATTTTTGATAATAATAATGATGGGGTGTAAAGTATGTTCCCCTCCTCATGTTGCAATGATCATTTGTTTTTATCGTGGCATCTAACTGAACCAAGGTTGCAATGGTTTTACATTGATTGTTTAGACACGAGTTGGCAAAATTTGTTGACTTAGTTAGGTTTTTGGGTATGCTTCATTTTGATCTAGTACTTTTAAGTCTCCATTAGATTTGTACCTTGTTTTGATTGTGGTAAACATGAAGTTTGCATTGATTCTGGTGTTCGATCTTTATCCATTGATTAGTTCTTTTGCAGGATTTGAACCATTGATTTTTAACCGAGCATTTGAGTTTGATTATGGATTGGTTACATGAATCTTGTGACTAATGCTTTCATTTCATTTGATTTCATTTTCGACTTGATCTACACCATCAAAGTTTAGTTTGGTAGTTGGCCTATGGTTTTGATCTTTTTCTTAGATATTTTTATTCGATCTCTTAGTTGATTTGTTACTTAGGTCGAGTTTTAGATTGTTTCATGAGATTGCGTTTAGGGTTGGATAAAATCAATTCAACCCTAATCATTTGATCCACTTGCATTTTTGAGTCATGGGAAAAGCCCTAGAAAATTTGTTACATACCGCCATTAATTTGCACTTTGAGCTCTATTTCGATTCTCTCTTGACTCAAGAGGTTCTACATCTATGTAAATACTATGCATTTTTATCATTTATGCTCCTTTTGAGATCTCTTAGAGTTATTGGATGCCATTGTTGGAGCTCTTTTGTGGTTCATTTTTTGTTTAACATTGAATTTATTTTTTGATGAGGACCATCGAGCATGATTTTATGGTTTCTCTTTATGGTTTTTTTTTTTTTAGAGCTTTGAAAGATTTTATCATTGTTTAGATGACTATGTATAACACTTTTGTTGATTTATGGAGAAAATTTCAACTACCTTTTGATTTAAAAGGCTCAATCTTCATATGGTTTGATGCTTTTTATGTGAATGAATTTGTGATATAAATTTGCTTGATTGTACCAAATCTCTCTGTAACTACTTCAAATTTATGCTTGAATTTTTGAAATTTGTACTCATCTTCGAGGTGATCTTGGAACTTTATTTGTTTGTTTGAATGACATTTAGAGGAATTCTAGTTAATTCATTGAATTTGAGAAGATCCTTTCCCATTATGTAATTGTTACGATGAACTTTGTAATGTGGTTGAAAAGTTCAATTTAAAATTTTTGCAATTTTTCTTTCATTTGCAATCATAAAATTTGTGAAAGATCATAGTTCATTTCTTTTTAGATTATATCCTTTAATTGTTCATTGATGTCATTGAGTTCTTTAGAGATGACATCCTTTATTCCATTTCATGCTTTGAAGAATTTTTATTTTACTTCTTGTAATATATCTTGTACTTTGTTTTCCTTTTTTGCAAATGAATAGTTTACTCTTTTCTTTTCAAATCCAAGACCCACATGAGTTGGGTGCTTTGTCTCCATTCTAGGAATAGTGTAATTTACATTGTTCTGGGACCAAAAACTATACATGTTCACTTTCATCTCTTTTCTTGCTCAGGTGTTGATATTTGGTCAAAAATCACTTATATGTCATGAGTTCTTTTGAGAACTCCTTTTTTCAGTAACTTGAATGTTTCTCATGGTACTTGTTATTTCTTGAAAAGTTATAGAAATCAAATCAAGATGGACAACCTCATTCTGAAATTTGGTTGATGCTTGTTTCATTTGACAAGAAAGTTCTTTCAATAGTCATATTTGTCTTGTTAATTTATATTCTTCAATATGTACTTTACTCCTGGATGTAATGTGATGAAAACTGATCTCTTTTTCCCCTGCATGGATTCTAATTCTTGATTATGGTATAACCTTGGTTGAGACTACAATTTTCTTTGTCTTTTTATACTTTGCAAATTGTGCACCTTAAACTTAACTTCTTTTCTTGTATTCATACTTATAAGTTATGGAGCTAGTTCATTTTCAACTCTTATTGCTCCATTAATTATAAATATATTTGTTTCATTCTTTTGAATATGCCTTCTTCATCTTGTACTTTATCGAACTTTTGTTTAACCTTTCTATTTGATTTTTTGAAGCTTGGTCATATGTAAGTGTTTTTGAATTGAAAAGCTTGAACATGTGCTTTCACTTTTATCTCTTCAATTTGAACTTTTTTTGAGTTTGTACTTTATTTATAAGTTATTTGAAGCTATTTTTTTTGATTCTATCATGATGTCCTTCATAATAGATTTTGTTCTCATGAATTTTTACTTTACTATATTATAATGAGAGTTTACATTGATATACTAGTAACATGATTAGAAACGAAAACTATTAAGTTCTTAAAGCAATATTTATTTATTTTAAAATCATGATTTTGATGGCATCTTAAGATACGTAGTTCCAAACTTGTATTTCATTTATGGATGTAAAAAATCTTTATTTACTTTTAGTTACACTTGAAGTATTATATTTCATGATGAAAATTGTTTCATATCTTCCTTTTGCAAATATTGAATCATCTACCTTTGTATTTACATTGAGTCCATACCTTAAATGAATTTTAGCACAATTTTTTTCATTTACTTACTTGCTGATATATCATATTATCTTTTTTTTTGCACATACTTGATCTTTTTTTATTTCTTTTAAAATTATACTTTTTCATCTAAAACCTTAGAGTTTTATCATTTGTGGTATCTCTATAACTATCATTTCTTCATGGGTTCTTGTAGAGGTTTAATTTTATTGAAAGATGGAATTGGATACATCATTATATTCACTTTTTGTGTTTGATGAACAATTTGTTAGAATCTCATTGTAGTACTTATACTTTTACTTCCTTTTATGATTTAGTGTCCCAATGCTATTTCTTTATACATTTTATGTTTGCATTTTCCTTTTCTTAAAACAACTCATTATGCACATTTAGATTTATTTAGAAGTATTTTCTTTTTATATAGTAATACATTTATGCAAAAAAGTTTTACTTTCTTCATCTTACATGTACCTACACACTTAAAAAAATAGTTAGAAAATATTAGGATTTTTGGCCTCTCTTATGTTCCATAGTTTTTTCTTTTCTCTTTCTTTCTGAAATGATTTGGGAATCATATGTATATCTGTGTAGAATACTGCTCTTATCAATTGTGTATTGTATTTGATGTACCTTATGCTTCTATTTTTTAGAAATCCATGCATGTAGTTAGATAGTACATGGGTACAGATCAAACCTTGAGCTCAATATTGATGCCCTTTTCTTTTCATTTTTAGGTACAGTGTGACTGCTAGGAGAGATGGATGAAAGATGGAGCTGGAGCTGAAGTGAAGAGACTCTTAAAAGAAAAGCCCAAGGAAATGATGGGTTTCTTCTATACTCTTTTACTTTTAACTTTCATGCACATGTACTTCTTTCTTCAATAGTTATGAGTTACATCCCACGGCTTGTGTGGGAAATATTGTACTTCTTCATGAATAAATAACATTTAATTTATGTACTTGAGTTGTATACTTCTTTATGATTTCAGCTTTATGACATGGATATTGATTGTATAATGAAATAAAAATCAATCACATAATTAAATGTATTTAACATGCAGAAATAATGAGATTTAATGTACTTGTAACTTAAAATGAATATGTTGCATGAAAACTTGTAAACTGCAACTTTGTTTGTTGTTCCCAAATTTAGCATTTCACCTAAAATGATTTCCTTCATCAAGGAAATGCATTAGTCCTTGGGTATTTTGTGTTTCTTTGTTGAAGACAAACATGGAATGACAGTCTATGTGAGGTGTTACATTTTGTAACAACACACATACTAAAGTATTACATGTAGTTAATCAATTACTGCAATTGAAAACATAATAAAATTGTAATGCATTCCCTAGTTAGGTCCATTTCATCAATGCCATCCATCGTAATGAAGTTTGAGTTTCCATTTTTGCACAAGTGTAAAAATTGTCAACATTTCTAGCGATCCTATGGGGAAAGATGTTTGTTAGCTTGTAGACCAGTGCCTTGCTCTTGTCCATTGGGCATGGAGTTAAAGCATATAACCAAAACTACCTTTCTAAAAAAAAAAACTAAAGTGGGAAAGGATCTAGAAACCAGATCACGTGCACGAATGCACTTTATTGAATTGAAAAACATTGCAATGTGCATGAAATGCACTTATTGAAAGGGAAATCCTACTCTAACCAAACATTGTAGGATTTTCAATAACAATGTTTAAGAAACATACCATTCATAGGAATGGGAAGTTCTCTCCATTCAACCTTGAAATCTGAAATGCATTGTGTTCTTTGCAAGCTGAAATCATGTAAGGACCACTCAGATTGTATCAAACTTTGTGTGGTTTCTGGCTTTACACGATCAACATCCCATTTTAACACAATGTCTCCTTCATTGAAGACTCTGAACTTAGCCTTCTTATCAAATGTTTTCTTTATCTATTTTTTATTCTTTTCCATGTTCAGATGAGCTTGATCTCTTAGCTCTTGCAACTCCATTAATTCTACATAACGAACCTGCAATGGTTCATTCTCAAGTAATTCCATTTGATGCAAGTAAATCCAATGCATGAAACTCAATTGAGATGGGCATTCTTGCCTCTCTTCCATAAACAAGCTTGTATGGTGAATTGCCAACTAATCTTTTAGGAGTCACTCTGTCAGCCCAAAGTGTTGAATTCAACATTAGATGCCAAGCTCTTTGGTTGTCCTTGAGTGTTCTTTTGATGATCCTCAAAATATTTTTGTTAGTACTTTCAGCTAATCCATTACCTTGTGGGTAATAATTAGATGATGTAATTAAATAAATTCCATGCTTAATAGCCAATATGTTACCTTTGCACCAAGAAACGCTAAGGCATTATCTGAAATGATAGTTGTTGGAACACCAAATCTGCAAACTATACCTTCGTAAAAGGATAGGATTGAAGTTTCGTTAGCTTCTTTTAAGGCTATTGCTTAGTCCAACATGTAAAGTAATATGTAGCAGTCAAGATCCACTTGTGTCCTTGTGATGAAGGTGGATTTATCATGCCAATGAAGTCAAGACCCCACTACATGAATGGTTGATCTATTGAAATAGGCTGCAAGGGCAATGAAGCTAAACATTCCTTTCCAACAAAGAAAGCACATTTCTTACACTTTCTAATCCATTCAAAGCAGTCCTTGAATATGTTGGGCCAATAGTAACCAAATTTCATAATTTTTAAGGTTGTAGTATGTGTTGAAAAGTGACCTCCTGTAGGTCCTTCATGAAATTTGGATAATAGTTTTTGAATTCTATCATAATCAATACATCTAAAAAAATTCCATTTATATCTCTTTTAAACAACACACCATCAATGAAAACATAAGGTATAACTTGTATCTTGAATACCTTCATTTATTCTTGTCCATACCTTCCGGATAAGTATCATGTTGTAAGTAGTTAACCAAATTAGTCATCCATCTTGATTCTTGAACTTCTTGACTAAGTTCGGGTTGCTGATTTTCTAGTTGTACCATGATATCTATCTGCTGATACGTAATTTCAGCATGTTGTTCTGGATCTTGATTCTGCAGCATGTTATTTTTCCATATCAGCAATTATATGTTCACAAAAACCTTTTCCTTGAACTATTTTCACAACAACATGGATGTCAACATCATACTCCATAACCTTCGTAATCAACCTATTCTCTTCTCATTTAGCTCTTTGTTCAACAAGAACGCTTTAACACTTGGATGAGAGACTAAGACATGTATCTTATTATTGGAAAGCATGTACTTGAAGATTTTCAATCCTCTAACTACTATGAAAGTACTTGTTTCTCAAGAAAGGTGTACCTTGTCTTGTAGTCATGCAAAATCTGTCTAAAGAAAGCAATTGGCTACTTAGTGTTTTCATCATTAACCTGAGTTAATATAGCTGAAATAGTTCTCAAGCTACGTAAGTGCATACATTGTAAAATATTTATCAAAATTTGGATTTGCAAGAGTAGGAGCTTGTGAAATGGCTGACTTGATGGCCTCAAATCCTTTTCTCCTTCGCTGGTCCAAGAGAAAGTCTTATCTTTCTTTAACATGGTTGTTAATGGCTTAACTAATGCTACAAAATCTGGAACAAATCTTCTAACAAAGTTGATTTTTTCAAGAAAAATTTGTAATGCTTTCTTATGATGAGGTAAGGATAACTATGAAATAGCTTTGATTCTGAAAGGATCAATAGCTAAACCTTGTTTAGAAACAATATGACCAAGCAATTTACCTTGATGTACTGAAAAAATGGACTTTTTGGGATTCAAAGATATTCCAAACTGTCTACAAAGCTGAAAAGTCTTCCTTAAATGCATTAGATGTTCATCAAAATTCTTTGAAAATACGGTGACATCATCTAAATAAACCAATATGCATTTATTTAATAAGCTATGAAAATCCATGTCCATTGCATGTTGAAATGTTACACGGAATTTGAAAGTCCAAAAGGCATTCTTTTGTAAGCATAAGTACCCCATTTTGTGGTGAAGGTTGTTTTGTATCTGTCTTCTTCACGCACAAGGATATGATTGTATCCCTTGTAACCATCCAAAAGAGACAATATGTCTGAACCTGAAACTATTCTTAAAATATGATCCATATTGGGCAGCGGATAATGATCTTTTAATGAAGCTTTATTAAGATCTCTAAAATCCACACATAGCCTAATTTCTCCATTCTTTTTCCAAACAGGAACAAGATTAGCTACCCAACTTGAATTCTTAACTAAAAAGATAATACCTGATTTGATCCGTTTAGACAACTCTTTTCTCATTAATGGCTTAA
The DNA here is from genome assembly GCA_018340775.1 of Taxus wallichiana var. yunnanensis. Lineage (NCBI taxonomy): Eukaryota > Viridiplantae > Streptophyta > Pinopsida > Cupressales > Taxaceae > Taxus > Taxus wallichiana. The sequence continues at coordinate 506,848,463 of CM031236.1, read as the reverse complement.
TATTTTGATTTACAAACCTTTGCTTCTACCTAACTAGCTTGGAATTTGGCTGTAATTTTATTGTATGTTGAGCTAAACTAGGATCAAAACCTCTCAGATCTTGGTATTTCCAAGCAAAAAAATCTTTGTATTATTTACATAAATTAACAAATGACTATTTTTTCAAGCTGAGGAACATACCTTTATGATAAATAGTTTCTTTTCATCACCCACCAAGATCTCCTCATGTTATCTACGTGGGTTGAAATCTTGCCTTTTTCTTTTCTTAACTGCTCATAAGAACTGAAAATGTATTATAGTGTGACCAATCCTTGAGGAAACTTGTTTTTCTTCATTTGAATTGAAATATCCCTTATGCGATACTACTTAAAAATGCACAAGATATTGAAAATTTGTAGCCAAATAAAATACCGATTTTTGTAGATTTTACAATAAGGACAAGACTAAAGAAAATTAAAATCTCCCAAAATATCCACTCAAATTACATTAAAATTTAAAGAGGGCTTGCTAATATTATGAAGGACATAATAAAACCATTTTTGGAATTTTACACAAATTAAAATGCTGCCAGAAAAAGCACACGTGCCCTAAGCAAACCTGCAAACTAGAAAAATTGAGAGGTTCGTAACTCTCCAAATATAAGAGCAAAAATTAAGGGTCTTTAGAAATAACATTAACAGGTATAGGAAATGACATTTCAACCTTCAAATCTAAAGGGGACCAACCGGAAAACCTCTCAAATAAGGTGTAAGTCTCCTCGCTTAGAAAGGGGTTGGAAGCGATGGAGGCACCTTCAAAGTGATGCTAAGCCCACCCAAATGGCTTCCGTAAGTCTAATCGGAAGCCCTCGATTATCCTCCCCAAATGCCCCAAAATCCTCAAAACCCTTCCTCTAAACCCTATGATAATATCTCGGTAACATAGCCCTGAAAGTGGCTCCAAAAATGACATACTAGGGTAGATCTCTCACTACCGAAGAATTCTCTGCTAGCTAGGGATGAGTCTCTCACCACCGAAGCTAGGGTCCCTGTGGGATTTGACTCCACAAGTTGTAGATGCGCAAACAATAGTTGCACATGAAGGGTCGATAAAATGTATGCCAAAAAGTTTTTTTCCTTTCTCTCCCAGCTCCTTATATACTTCTCCACGGAAAAAGAGCCCCAATAACCCTAGATGCATTTCATTCCATGGAGGGGCCAATAAAATAAAAGTAACTAAAGTTACTTTTTCCCTTTTAAGTCGTCATGGTCCAAAAGTTACCCCAAATGCAAAACTAGAATATTATAACCACGTGGCCCCTTCCCAATAGCTCCCAGCGTCCACTAACCCCTTGGATATGACCACGACTTGGACATGACTTGGCCCTTAGGCCTTTGGCATAGGAAAGGGGACATTACATATGACCAATGCCTGGACTCCAATTGGACCTTAGGCCTTGGGCATTGGAAAAGGGGACATTACATGAAAAATATAGGTCACCATATAAGTATTGCAGTTTTTCCTAATTTATTACAGAAAATTCAGCTTCTTGCTACAAAAATCTGTAGATTTGTTCGTCATCTTTGAAAACTTGCCAATTTTCTTCATTATTAGGTATTGAAGGTCTGATAATTAACTTTATATGTGGCTGTACTTTGTTGTTTTCAATCTTTTCTAGTACATCAAAGCTAGCACCAATTGCTGCAAGTCTGTTTGCATGCTTGTTTTCAGCTCTTGGGACAAGATTGTATGTTAATAACATCAAAATCATCCATTAAGTCTGAAACTCTATGTTTGTAAGATTTCAACAATGAATTCTTACACACATTAAAGTTTTTCACTTGATTAATAACTAACTTTGAATCACCAAAAACTTGCAAAAAAGTAATGATACCTCTCTTTTTGGCCCATTGCAAGCCATGAATTAATGCTTTGTATTCAACTATATTACAAATGAAAGAGAACTGCAGACTTAAAGCTGAAAAGTACCTTTCATTTGAAGGGGAAGTAAGCATCAAACCTACACCTTGTCCTTTTTTGTTTTTTGGTCCATCAAAGTGAAGCTTCCATAGCCCGTCTGCAGTTTTTTCTATTTTGGACAAGCAAGGGGATTTGTGCATTTTCTTCATGCAAGCAATAGACACCAAAAAAATATTCTTTTGCTTCTTTGAAAGGATCATAAGCATGTTCTTCTTAAGTCTTTTCATCCATAAATAGATTAGAAACACTGTCTAGTGTAGAAACATGTGTTGTAACATCAAAATCAGATTGATCTAAAGCTACATAATTTGCTGCAACGTTTGAAGCATGAGGCTCAATATGAAATCTAGCCAAAGGCTCAATTTCTGATAACTTTAGGTACATTTCTTGTAGTGAAGAATTAAAATGACCAACCGAAGAGTGATAACCTCCTATCTTTGCTATAAAATATCTTGATAAACATAAGGAAAAGTAGGGAGGTAAATCTACAATAGTAACATCTTGTAAAATAGTAACATTAGGACAAGCATGTAAGGTTACCTCCGATTTCTTATAATGCCAATTCTGTGTTGGTTGCTATACCATCTAGCAGAAATACACTTTTCTCGTAGGCTCATATTGTAGGCCCAATTTTTCTACAATTGCTTGGCATAATTGTGCTACTTGTACCATTGTCAACCATGCAGTTATGAATTAAATGATCTCCAATAATCAAAGATAAATAAAATGGTGGTGGCTTCTTGATATCATGAGTGTTTAAGACCTTTTGAACCATCCATTTAAATTATTTAATGCGAGTCTTTCTCCATTGTTCCAAGGACCATGTCTGCTTTCTAGGCTTCCTTTTCCACTGATTTTGATGAAATCTACAGCTTAGAAAGCTCATGAGAAAGTAACTTTTGTTGTTTTGGAATACTCAGAGCATCCCATAGTGAAATATTAATATTATGCTTTTTCATTACATCAACAATATTAAAAGAAGAAACTATTTTTGAAATAACTTCTACCATTTTAGCATAATATTTAACAAAAACTGACTGCTTCAACAACTTTTGAAATTTGAGGTATGAAGAGTCTTTTGGGATCAGGCTGTAATTGTTTTTACTTCTCTTTTTGAGTTGAACTGCTTACTATTGTTTGAGGAACAACATAATTGTTAGTTGTTTTTGACATGCACTTGTTTTATAGTATTGTGGGAAGAACAAGTTTGTTTTGTTATTTTTCTCTCTCTTAAGCCTTTTCCTAGACCTAGTTGTCTCACCGCAATAAAATCTTCCTCTCCAAAGATGACTAGATTATGTTATGGTGGTTTCTGACTATGAGATTCTTGTTGCCCATCCTCCATTTGAGGAATGAATAATGGTTTAGGTCGAGGTTGTGCAACAAGGCATATATTTAGGAATGCATTTGGATAATTGGCAGTTGAATGAGGTTGATTACAAGGTTGACACCATTCTTTTGAAACCATATTAACTGGAACAAGGGAGCTAGATGAACTAATGGATTTTGGGTCAAACTACCTCAATTGATATGGTTGTTTATAATTTTGATTTTACTGATAAGGTTACCTATTATGTTGATTTTGCTGATAAGGAGCTTGATAAGGCCTACTAGGCTGAGCTAATTTGTTTTCAATTGATGTCAATTTATTACCCATAGTCTACAAAGCCTTGAATACATCATCTGATGGAGCAAAAACAATAGGCTCTATAATGGTAATAGGTTGTGGAATAGGTGAAAAATATGCTATAAGAGGCATTGAAGGCCTTGGTGCCAATTTCCTAGCTTGAATAAGGTTGTTTTCAGCCCTAATGGAAATGTCATAAGCTCTTTGGGAGAGTCTCTCCTCCCATAGATCGAATCATGGTTAAAATATCACTTTTTAAGGCTCTGAGATAATATATAAAAGCATGATTAGCTTGAGGCTTAACACTAGCTGGAATTCTTTCCCAAGTTCTAGCAAAATAGATATTGAAACTAGCCATAAATTCATGAGGGGCTCTTTTAATTGTAGACAACTACTCTATGAGGGATAAATGATCAGAATTGTCTTGAAATTTTTTAAGTAATTTCTCTCCTAACTCATCCCAAGTTCTTATGTAGCTTTAAAGGATAGAAGTCTTAAGGCTACATCTTCATGAGTTATATTATGGACAACACAAAGGGATGCAACATCTTTAATGTGATATGTAGGAGTAATTTGATTTTCACCAGTGAATGAAGGTAAAATTTTCATGGCAGCATTGGGAATATCATGATAAACTATAATTACTAAAGGGCTATCATTAGTAAAGGTCAACAAATTCCTAGGTCGTTGAATAGCCATTGGAATAATTGGGATTTGAATAACAAGATTAATATGTGGTGAAGGAAGATTAGGAGGAGGGTTGCCAAAACTAGGACTATTATAAGGTAAGGTATTGCCAACTCTTCTTCTTCTTGCATAATTCAAAGGTAAAGAAATAAAATCAGTAGGAATTCTTCTTATCGATGATATTGTAGTCACTTTAGACATGGAACATGATGAAAAACTAGTCTGAAATCAGCCTTACGGAGTGTCCAAATAAATATTTTGATCTTTAGAACAAATTTCTGCAGCTTGTTGCTCCAAAAGTGACTTTCTTTCATTATAAATCTGTTGTAAATTGCTATAATCTGATGTAAATCTGATTCGTGGTCAACCTAGGCATGCCAAAATCTGTTATCTCTCGAAAGTGCACCTTATTGAGAGATGATTGCAAGGGTTATAAGATTTCTTTGGATCTCTCACTTTCATAGATACAATGGAAACATCTCAGGTTTGTGGGTATACCTATTGTTGAGGTGAGTCTCTGGTATCAAGACCGATTCCTTTTTGATGTATCCTAAACTATTTTTTTTTAGGGTAAAAGATGACTGTAAATGAGTTTAAAATGGGGTGATACACCAAAATTGTTGAGGGATTTGATTGAGTACATGCACAATCAATTTGAGAATGAATTTTGGATGCACAAACCAATAGTTTTCAACAGAATATTAAGGCAAAAAATTTGTGTAATTAAGGAATGAGTCACAACAATACAATAAGATAAATATGCACACTAATATTATGTAGAAATTACTAAATTTGCAGCAAGGTAAGATGATTAATCAGGGAATTTGACATTAACAAGAATTAATGAGATATATACACCACTGCAAATAATTGGAAAGATAAAAATCAGTTCTCATTCAAGGGGAAAACTGGAAAAAATTATTCAACAATCCTATGTCCAAAAAGTCCTCCTTGTGCCTTGTAATTGAACACAAAATATAGCAAGATTATTCACCCAACCCATCCTAATAATAGACTAAAATTTGTACTCGCCCATGCATGCTAATTTTACCCCTTTATCAAGAATAAATAAAGGAATAAAAATAGACATGCTAATTACAAAGAGGCATTAATAACCTTGGTTATAAAAATAAAACTTATTCAAGTGCAGTTGACTAATCTATTTTTAATAAAATAGGATGAATAATTTGGCTAATAATAGCCCTTGCTTTTTGTGTAAGTCTCCTCCAATGTACATGAAATCTCTGTCTTCTAGTGCTTGATGTGACACTTACAACTTGATCCACTTGCAATGATATTCTATGCATTCTTTAATTCTACCCCTTAATGCACATGCAAAAATTTAATCTCCTGTGTGAACAAAAATAATTCTTTTATTTGCAATACTTTGCAAAATATTCACCCATGTATTCCATCTACTATGGGGACCACCTTGTAGATTCTAATGTTGACATCTATGCACATACTCCATTTTATATGCTGATAATGACATCTTTATCTTTTGTGACTACATGCATAATATTATTCTTGTAAGAAAAATAATGTATTTGTCTTGAACTCCCATGTGGGGACCACTTTTGGTGTGCACATGTTTTAATTTGTCCTCTGGCAGTCTAAAGGGCCACCTTTGTTTGACTTGATTTGACTTGATCATTGTGAAATTGCTTCTTGGTCTCTTTTGATTAGACCCCTTAGTAAGTAATAAGGATTTGAGACCTTAATCATTCGAAATAATTATGGGGTTCCTTTGATTAATCATCAACATGCATAAAGCTTTAACCTTTTTCACTTGGTCGGCATATATGATTATTTCATGGCATAATGTTTTAGACCTTGACCTAAATCAAAGGTAATAATCATTGTTACAATTTCTCTGATTTTGGCATACTTTTAATATACTAAGGTCTTAACCCTAATCGTTGGTCGGCCCCACTGATTTTTCATGCATAGACTAAGGTAATGTCTACCCCTTTTGATAATCATCATTGCACATAATTTGTGAATTTGATTCAAAGTCAACAATAATGATGGGGTGTAAAGTATGTTCCCCTCCTCATGTTGCATTGACCCTTTGTAATTTGTCGGTGGCAACTTGAACCATGGTCGAGTTAGGGTTTTACATTGTGAAGAAACATGGCATTTTTGACTATGGTTGGGTTTTGTGGGCATGCTTGATCGTTGATATGGTACTTTTAAGTCTCCACTATTAGATTTGTAGCTTGTTCTGACTATGGTAAACATGAAGTTTGCATTGATTCCGGTGTTCAATATTTATTCAATGATTGAAGTACCTACAAGATATGAACCGTCGATTCTCTGAGCATTTGAGTTTATATTGATTGCGGGTTACATGAAATGTGGTGATGCTTGGCCATTTGATCCTGGTACCGACTTGATCTACAATGTCAAAGTTTAGTTAGGTAGTTGGCTTGTGGTTTTGATTTGTGCCATAGATCTTTGGTACTTTTATCTCTCGACCTTTGATATTTTACTCAGGTTGAGTTAGGTGGAGGAGATTAAGATTAGGGTTGGGTAAAAGTAGTTCAACCCTGATCATTTGATCCATTTACATTTTTGAGTCATGGGCGAAGCCTTGGCAAATTTGTTCCAAACCTCTATTAATTTGCACTTTAAGCTCGATTTTGATTCTCTCTTGACTCAAGAGGTTATGTATCTATAAATACTATGCCTTTTTTGTCATTTATGCTACTTTTGAGATCTCTTGGAGTTATGTGGATGCCATTGTTGGAGCTCTTTTGCTCTCTGTTTAACTTGTATTTTCTCTTGATGAGGACCATCTGAGCATGATTTTTGGTTTTTCTTTTTTTTAGGTGAGCTCGAAATTAGTTTGAGGTTTTGCATTTGAAGCTAAAAGGACTCATGATAAAATATTATTGAGCATCGTGAAGTTCGTAGATTTGTAGAGTTTGTTTTCTTTCCATCCATTTCTATGATCTTATATTCTGAGAGGGTTAGAACTTTGTCATTTTTAGTGTTGGTTCAAACTCTTCAAGATGTTGATCACCGTTGATTATCTATATTTTATGTGATTTTTAACCTCTTTTGAAGGAAATTTTTGTCATTTGCGAGATTGATATTTTGTTTCCTTGAAACCCCTTTACTGTAAAAAATGAAAATGGATGAAGTCTCTATTTTGTATGCACTGATATTTAGTATTCTTCGTTTTATATGTGTTTTCTTGGCTTCTGTGAACTTTATGAAAATGGAATGAATTCTAAGTAGTCGTATCTTCGATTTATTTATCATTCTGCACTGAAGTTGAGTTTCTCGTGAGGTCTTATGGTCATTGTTATTCTGATAAGTTGAGCTTATCATTCCATTTCCATCTGGGCATTTTTCAATTTCTTCTTTAGAAGGGTCTTGGCATTACTATAACTTTATATGAACTTGTGTCATGGTCATGTCACTATTTGAACTTTGTTTATTCAAAGCAAATTTACAATTTCGAGACTAGACATGCATCTCGTTGAACTATTCATGGCCATGCATTAATTTTCCTAACTTGAGTTCGGTATATCATGTATGAATTTTATAGCTCGAAAGATTATGGTTTTCTGGTTTGATTTCCGTTGCAAGAACTTCATTTTTTTATGGATTTTGATTTCTTAGATCTACTCTAATGGATTTCATTATTGTACCATAGGAGGTTACGGTTCCATTTCTTTGGCTGCGTAAGTGCAAAGCTTTGAGATCCTTGTTTAGCTGTTTCTTTCCACATTCTTTGATACAAGATCCCTTGAAAATATATGTATTCTTTCCCTGATGTTTTAGCTTTGCAATTTTAGAGATCTATGTAGGCTTTCAAAGTGTCACACAACTGGAATATATCATTGTTATTTCTCATTTGGGTGCATGACTTACTCACTAGTAGTCATATATTATCATTTTTAGATGACTATGTATAACACTTTTGTTTATTTATGGAGAAAATTTCCAATTACCCTTTTGATTTAAAAGGATGAGTCTTCATATGGTTTGATGCTAAGTCAATATTTGTGATATATCTTTGCCTGATTGTACCAAATATCTATGTAATCGCTTCAAATTTATGCTTGAAAATTTAAAAGTTGTACTCCTGCCTGATTTGTTTGGAATTATGTTTGTTTGAATGACATCTGAGGAATTCGATTGATTGTGAAGTTGGAGATGATCCTTTCCCATTCTATAATTTTTACAATGAACTTTGTAATATGGTTGAAAATTCCAACTTAGAAATATTTGCAATTATTTCTTTCATTTACAATCATAAAATTTGCAAGATCATATTTCATTTCTTTTCAAATTATCTCCTTCATTGTTCATTGATGTCATTGACTTACAGGAGATGACACTCCTTTATTCCATTTCCTATGTAACTAAAGTACCCTTATTTTACTTCTTGTAATATATCTTGTACTTTGTTTCCTTTCCAAATGAATACTTTACTCTTTTCTTATTCAAATCCAAGACCCACAGTATGGGCGCTTTGTCTACATTTTGGGAATAGTGCAATTTACATTGTTCTGGGACCGAAAACTATACATGTTCACTTTCATCTCTTTGCTTGCTCAGGTGTTGATATTTGGTCAAAAATATCTTATATGTCATAGGTTCTTTTGAGAACTCCTTTTCTTGTAACTTGAATGTTTCTCATGGTACTTGTTATTTCTTGAAAATTTATAAAAATCACATCAAGATTACAACCTCATTCTACTTGGTTGATGCTTATTGCATTGATAAGAAATTTCTTTCATTAGTCAGACTGTGTCTTTGTTACATATATTCTACAATCTGTACTTTATTCCTGACTATAATGTGATGAAAAATGATCTCTTTTTCATGCATGGCTTCTAATTCTTGATCAATATGATATAAATGTGGTTGAGATTACAATTTTGTTTATCTTTAATACTTTACAAAAGTGTGCATCTGAAACTTAACTTCCTTTTCTTGTATTCATTTTCAACTCTTGTTGCTCCATTAATTTTGAATTTGTTTCATTCTTTCAATATTATGTACTTTATCTGAACTTGTTTAACCTTTACTGATATCTAAAGCTTGGTAAGTACTTTTGAATTGAAAATATTGAACATGTGCTTTCACTTTTATCTCTTCATTTTGAACTTGTATCTGAGTTTGTACTCATACTTATAAGTTCTAGAGCTAAGCTGGAAATGTCATCATGTCCTTCATAATAGATTTTGTTCTCATGAATTTTTACTTGACTATATTATAATCAAGAGTTTACTTTGAATAGTAACATGATTAGAGCCCTGAAAACTATTAAGTGCTAAAAGAAATATGTACTTTGTTTTTGCATCATGATTTTGATGGCATATTAGATCTGTAGTTCCAAACTTGTATTTCCTTTATGGATTGGTAAAGCTATATCTTTATTTACTTTGAGTTGAACCTTGAAGTATTTATATTTCATGACCAAAACTATCTCATATCTTCCTTTTGCAAATATTGACTCATCTACCTTTGTATTACTACATTCAGTCCATACCTTAAAAGACCACCAGTTGTAACACAAGGTTTTCATTTGTACTTGTTGATATATCATATTACTTGCTACACATACTTGATCTCTTTTTAACTATTCTTTTAAACTTATACTTTTTCATCTAAAACCTTAGAGTTTTCTCATTTGTGGTATCTCCGTAACTATCCTCTTCATGGGTTCTTGTAGAGGTTTGTTAATGAAAGATGGAAGATACCCTTGCTTATTTTCTATGCTTTGATGAAAACTTTGTTCCAAAAGAACTATTACTTGTATCCTACTTCCTCACTTCTGATTCAGTGTCCCAATGCCTTTCTTCTATACATTTTCTGTTTGCATTTTTATTTTCTTAAAACAACTCATAACTTGTATCATCTAGATTTCTTCAGTAAGTATTTCCTTTTTGTACAATAATCATTTATGTAAAATATTTATGCTTTCTTCATCAACTACTTTACTGTACTGCACACTTAAGAAAATAGTTAGAAAATATTTAGGATTTTTGGCCTCTCTTATGTTCCATAGTTTTTTTCCTTTTCTCTTTCTTCCTCTATAATGATTCTGGGAATCATATCTTTTTAATATTATGCTTCTTATAAATTGTGTATTTTTATTTGATGTACCTTATTCTTCTTCTTTTTAGAAGTTCATCTGCATGTAGTTATATAGTACATGGGTATAGATCAAACCCTGAGCTTAATATTGATTCCTATTTCTTGTCATTTTTCAGGTACATTGTGACTGCTAGGAGAGCTAGATGAAAGATGGAGCTAGAGCTAAAGTGAAGGAGACTCGAAAGAAAATCCCAAGGTAATGATGGGTTTATTCTATACTCTTTTACTTTTAACTTCATGCACATGTACTTCTTTCTTCAGTAGTTATGAGTTACATCCCATGGCTTGTGTGGGAAAATTGTACTTATTCATGAATAAATAACATTTAATTTATGTACTTGAGTTGTATACTTCTTTCTAATTTAAGATTTATGACATGGATATTGATTTTATAATGAAATAAACAACTCAATCACATAATTCAATAAATTTAACTTGCAAAGATAATGATATTTAATGTACTTGTAACTTAAAATGAATATGTTACATGAAAACTGCAACTCTGCTTGTATCGGTTTGTTGATGCACCTTATGATTTTGATATCAAATGGTTCATTTCCCTTATGTTAGATAGCACATGAGTACAAATTAAAGACTGAGGTCTTAACTAATATTGGCCTTTTCCCCTTTTTAGGTACACTAAAGCGGTTAGATGCGAGAAGATGATGATAGATAAAATGAAACTAAAACAATGAAGAATGAAAGAAAACCCAAGGCAATGATGGGTTTTTTCTATACTCCTTTTCTTTTAATTTCATGCACATGTACCATTTATTTTGATAATCATAAGTTACATCCCACAGCTTGTGTGGGAAACATTGAATTTCCTTAATGAGTAAATGATATTATTTATATAATTGAGTTGTGTACTTCCTTTTACTTTCAACTTTTATGATATGTAATGATTGTACAATGAATTAAATCACTCAATAACACTTAATCATAAGAAATGATCAAATCAAAAATACCTGTAACATAAAAATGAACTCTTAGCAATGCAAACAATAACTACGTTTTACTTTTTTGATTCCAAATCCTTAGGTTTGCCTCTATCTCCACCTACCTCAAGGTTGTTCTTTAGTTCTTTGGAGCTTATGTGCATCTTTGATGAAGGTGATCATGGGATAGCAGCATACGTGAGGTGTTGCATTCTGCAACAACACACATAGCTATAATTTTCCTTGTTGATTCTCCTAACTAGAAATACAATTTAACTATAAATGCCCCCCTAGTTAGGTTCATTCATAAATTCCTTCCATCAAAAACAAAGTTTTGAGTTGCCAATTTTGCACAAGTGTAAAAATTTCAACAGTTACTCATGGAGAGGTTTTTGCTAATTTCCCCTAGGTTAGGTCATTAGGGGGAAACCACTTGAAATTTGATGAAATGCCACACAAGAAGATTTTTAGTTTCTTGTTTCCCCCAAGTTAGGTCTTTAGGGGGAATTGATAAGTTACGACGTGTGAAGGTGTTTATAAAACGTTAAATGGTTGTTGCCCCTATATTAGGTCATTAGGGTAGATTGATGGTGAGATATCGAGGTATAAATTGTGAGGTGTTGGATTCACAATATTGGAATGTGTAGTGACAATAGGAGGATTATAAGAAAACCCCAATAATATGCCTCCCTTCCGCGAAAGGAGTGGTGAAAGGAACTAACTCTAAGCCAACAATAACGACAAAAGGTTAAACCACGGTTGTAAAGAATATTAAATAACGGTAAGGCATATAATGTGTGGAAAAATGTATATTACAGTGGGAGGTGTAATTCTAAAAGAATTCAGTAAACGGGGTGTAAATTAGAGTAAAAGCGATGAAGATATGAGTAAAATGGTACATGGTGCATTAGTGGGATAATAGATGTGAAATGTAGACCATAGTAAAGGTGGAAATTGTAATGTGATTATAAATAGTAAAGTGAAAAGGTAACTTATCACTTCATTTGTTTCTAGTGCAAGTGTAAGAGTGTATACAAAGTGAGTAGGGATGCCTCAAGCGAGACCATTACGTTCAACCTTTCCCGAGAGAGTAACGAATGCGGTAGCGTCACATACTACTATGGAGTTGGTAAGTGCATTATTTTTGCTAAAATGTAGGGTGTAATAGGCTATTGAGTTGAATTTTTGAAAATTTGATATTTTTAACTTTCTCAGTCATTGGGACCTAGACAAGAGTGGTGAGGGCGCTAATGGCCCCTAGGAGCTGGAGCGCCTAGATCCGTGCGCTAGTGTCTACTACTGGGAGCCCGGTCTAGAAATTTTAGGTTTGTGGATATTGCTATGGAATGTGTTTCTAACATGTTGAGTAGTTTTTTTATCATGTAAAGTTTTCTAATCGTTGCGTTTGTTCTTGTTTTGTGTTATGCAGAGGGATATCCACTTGAGGGAGTTTCACGATGGTTGGAAATTGAGTACATTACAGGATTAGGCTTTTCGGATGATGAGTGAGACGTGATGGACTATTTCGGCCTGTAACATATAAAATAGATGGGGATGTGCTCCATAATATTCCCATGTTGACCACATTGTGTGAGAGGTGGTGTGCAAACACATGCACATTTTGGTTGCATACCAAATAGATGAAAATGACTCTAGAGGATGTATATCACATATTGTGGTTGCTAGTGGTTGGGGAGAGAGTACATGTGATGGTGGTAGTGGATATGGAGCGGAAGATGTGCTCGGCTAGATGATATTTTTCTAGGGCACAAGTTCCTATGGAGGCCCATATTAGTTTGGATGTGATATTATAGTCAAGGGTTTCACAATCGGGGAATTTCATCGCAGTGGTGATAACATCATGTATAGCAAGGAGGGAGGAGGAGTCGTCATCTTGGATAAGATGCATGACATATGTCAATGGATAAAGAAAAATGAGACTAGGTTTTCCTGGGTATGATGTGCATTGGCCCATTTATAAAGAGACTTGTATCGGTTTACATAGGAAGAGAATGGTGGAGGTATAAGAGCCACCAAACTACTACATGTATGGGCTTATGAGCATATAACCATTGTAAGACCAATTACGGGGCCATGAGGAGAGTGGGCATGAATTGAGATATATGCTCGATGTTGGGTGGATATTTCGTGGTATGAATATGGACACATATAGCTTTAGGGAACTGATAGATAGGATGGGGCCTGAGTCGGTGATATGGAGGCCATCTCATTATTACGTGGGATAGCTCGACAATGTGTGAGTTGTAATGTATTCAGATGACCATGTGGTTAGATGACCACTTTCTAGGTGTAGCAGAGCTATTTTAGGTGTAGAGAGTATTGCGGAAGTTCGGGATGACACAAGATGTGCCCCTAGAGCCATATATATGGTTAGGAATTGTCAGATCCCATAGGAGGGCGGGTGTGAGGCCAGGACCTACATCAGAGTAGTCGATGCCACCTAGGTTGGTTGAGGTAGATCCAGCGATAGCGATTGTAAAGGGAGATGATGCAAGATGTATAAAGGATTATCGAGCATGGTTGGAAGCACATCGAAGGGTGTTTCTATACCTAGTATTTGTGGGTGATATGGAGCTAGTGGTATGAGGAATGGGTGAGGGAGGTGTCCCGACCCTATAGTAAAGCAAATGTTGACAGAGAGTAAGTATTTTTGTGTGTTAATTTTGTGGCTTATTGAAGTGATGATGTTATTGTGTACATGTTTAACTAACAAGGGGTTACATGTTGTGTATGTAGGGGATTCCTACAGGTCATTGATAGTAGACACATCTATCTCGCACATTGTAGTGGAATGTGCTTTGAACGATTATACTATGTGGAGGGATACTAGAGTGTGTGGATGACATCGCGGGTGAACATGCCCATTTTTTTGAGCAGTGGCCCTAGAAGCAAAGTGCGACATGTATGGTGCTTTTGCTCGGCGAGAGGGATGAGGCACGTGAGAAAACTCGATGTTCCCGAGAGGTGGTAGGTGGCGGTCCCTTGGCCTAGGACGTGTTTGCATGATATGTGGATTTACAACATCAATTCTCTAACAGAGTATAATAATGATGCATTACATAATATAGGTGGAGAATTCTTGGGGACACGAAATACAACGTTGTGTGTTGGGAGAGTCATCTAGTTCTAGTGATCTCATGGTACATGAGAGGGACGATGATGATGAGGTGTGAGGTGTGATGATTGTATATGATGTAGGGGGCCTTACCCTCAATGATGAAACATGTTTTTGGGATGATGGTTGTATGATCAATGTATGTATGGATGCCTATTTTTTATATACATGAGATTGATATTTGAGATGTGTTTCCATTTTTACGTAATTGATATTGTATGGTTCTATGGTTATTGTTCTAGCATGTGTATTGTATTGTATGTGATGAATATAAATGTGTATGATGATGTATTAGTAGTGGTAGATAAAAATCTCTATGGTAAATGATGTTGTACATAACTAATGAAATGTGATAGGTGAATTATTGGATGAATAAAATATGTGGTGCATAGGTAATGAAATGATGATAATAGAATAAATATAAAAATACATGTTAGGAATGAATGTATCCTAATGAATATGTGAGAATGTAATGTAATTGTAATGGTGATGAAACTAATAGGTGGTGGGGATAAACGATGTCCCTCGGTGTGTGAATGAATAGGCTCATGTTAATAAAACCCCTCAACAATCAAGTATGAGCTACGGAAGCAAGAGTTTATCACCGGGAAATTATTAGGGTGCGCTAAATAAATGACACAACGCGTGATGAAAATATTCTTAGAACTAATCTCTCAACAATTGTGTAAGAACACAAGTGCGCCATCGAGTGGTAAGGTGATAAGAACCACCTACTAAAGACCAAGATGATGGGTGGTGGTGGATACATGTGGTATGGATAGAACATGAGTGTATGAAGCAAATGGAGTGTCATGTGTACTAAACTTGAGATATGAAAAAACCATTGGAGAACCATGAGGTGCAGCAAAGATGAAGTGGTGGATAATTTTGATAGAGTGGATGTAATGAGTGTGGTGGTGAAAATGATGGATGAGGTAGATAATGAATATTTGGTGGTGTAATGACGACCAAACAAAACATCCGATGGTGAAGAAAAAGTGGTGTATGGCGACATTGATGAGGAGAAGGAGATAATGAGCGTTGACAAGGAGTAAAGGAAATGATGCCGAGTCCACTTATTGTGGTATATTTTCATGTAGGGAAAGGTAATCATTGTCCCTATGGCAAAAAAATATGATGGTAGTTACAATAGTGTTGGTCACGCTGATGGTGCAAGTAATGTAGAGGGTGATGTGTGTTGGAGGGTAACTAAATAAACCATTCATTAAGTAAGCTATGAAGGATATCATGCAATCGAGCGTGAGGGGAGAAGTACAAAGGCTCATGTGAAGGAGGGGGAGAGGTTGAAATGGGAGATTTTGATGGATTTGGATAAGGATGTGGTTGCGGTGGGGGATGGATTGAGTTGGTGGGAAGATATATCGAGAGGGAGGTAGAACATGATGTGACTATTTAGCTAGTGGTGGGAGGAGGAGTAGGAGATGGAGATTATGGAGGAGCATGTGGGGCTTCAATCATAGGTGAGGTGAGAGATCTTGTTCTAGATTAATAACCTTATACACAAAAGAATTAAGGAATCATAGGTATCATATTGGAGACATTGTTTGATTGGGGGAATAAGACCATGACAAAAGATGAATTGTTTCTTTAAGTCACTAGGCTATAAGATGAGCTAATGGATACAATCATTGAATCGTAAAAATATAATCCTTGATGGATTTAGAGGATCCTTTGTGTAAGGTGGGGATATGATCATACGTGACCCTAGGGCCATTGTTAAGGATAAAGCGATGGAGGAAAGCATCCTCCATGTAATAAAATATACTAATGGACCCAAAGGGTAAGTGGGTGTACCACTGGAGTGCTTCATTAGTAAGACTATGACAGAAGGGCTTAAGAAATAATCGATCATTAGAGTAATCAGCCATGAGTGTACGGTAATGTAGGCATGAGGATCACCAATACCATTGAATCATGTGAAATTAGGAATGAAAAAAGTGTTTGGGAAAGTAGAATTGTGAATTTTCTTCAGAATAGGATTGTCATGTAAGGAGTTGTTATCAAGATAGGCATAATATGCTCGGACTTCTAAATTGAGAGTATGAACTTATGGCTGGAGTTGTCCTACAACATGCATGAGGGAGATAATATCTTAATAAGTAATAATAGGAGACGGTAATAATGTATTAAGCGGTTGAAGTTTTCCAAAGATACATGATTATAGGAATTTCAAGAGGTGAAATAGTAGAGGTAGAGGTGATAGGTGTATTGAAAGGAGAAGGTGTGAAATAGTAGAGGTAGAGGTGATCCTTTGAGAATGGCATGTTCTGAACTTGAAGGCTTTAGATTTACACTCTTTCTCTTCTGTATGCATGTTATTTTGTATCATCATTAACTTTGAAGAAGTTTTTCATGATTCTCTCGAATGATTGATAAGCTTTGACATGTTGTTAATTTTTGTACCTTAATCTAAATCTTGATCAATATGAATTGGTATGAATTACTTGATTCATCTTTTAGATAGTAGCTCTTATGACTTTGAATAAACTCCTTATTCCTATAGCATAGTTCTTGAAACATTGCATCCTATAGATGAGTGTTTTTAAAGCAATGAATGCATAACCTTTCTGGATACTTGATGTTTTTTTCAACTTGTTGTTGCTTGAAAAATTATCCAAGTATTCTGCAATCTGTTCTTTATAATTGACTGTAATTTGATCAAAACTGATATCTTTTGCTTGTATGGCTGCAATATCTTTATTCAAGATCTTGATAATAGTGACTTCATACTGTATTTAATGACATTTGTTTGAAGAATTCATTTTGATCTTGTACTTCCAAAGCATCTTTGACTTGTACTTTTGTATCTTGAACATTATGAAAGTCATGCATGAATCTTCTTTATAGCCCTTGAATTATGCTTATGTCATTAAAATGTAATTTGTACTTGATAATACATAAGTTTAAAAACAAGAATTTTGTTCTCGTTTGCTACAACCTATACCTACACACTTAAGAAAATAGTTAGAAAATAATTAGGATTTTTGGCCTCTCTTATGTTCCTATATGACGGGGGAAAGCGACAAGTGAGCACGGGAGTCTACAAGTAACTCTTCCTCGCACCCGACCTCCCGAGGTCGTGCCAGACAGCCGACCGGTGGGGATGGGATATGCGTGGGATGTAGACAAACTAGTTGGGAAATCTAATGTCTTCAATACGCACTAGTGGAATTTGTGAATCTAAGGCAAAGGAGGCCCTTCTAACCTAAACTGGTGTGATAGATCGATCGGCAAGGATGACTGCTCAAAGGCTCCAATCAATATCGAGCTTTGGTGTGATTCGATCTATGGGTTGTGGAATACGCGAAAAATGACACAGGATAGTTTCGTGTATGTCTCCAGATAAGGTCATATGGTGGGTGGTAAATGTAGCCAATCCTATGGACGGTTCTCTGGCCTAGTCCAGAACTCTCTAGCTTTGGTTAGCTGTTGTATCTAGTAAGGATAATTGTTTGATGATGATAGGTGGAAGTGGAGTAGACTGGAATACTAGTGCGTGTAGGCTAGTGTCTATGTCTAATTCTCCTGTGGATTCGTTGGGCTGTAGGATTTGTGGGTCACAACCGTAGACTCTTAGTCGTTGTGGACCTGTTATGGTCATGCGTGAAATCAAGTCCTAATCCCTAATATCCAGTAATCGTATGCTTTCTTAGCTTCTATGTTTAGGATCAACAACTATGTGATTTTCTCAGAATACCCTACAGGTGTTTGTGCAACCTGGATTCTTAGGCTGGTATCTATATCTAGAAGAGTGTCTCCTGCATCTAGCTGTGGGACCAAAGGATCACAACCAAAGGTTTGTTCTCTTTCGAACCCTTCTACAGTCATATGAATGTTTTCCTAGGGTAATCTATAGTTTAGTTGATTTGACCAAAACGTGTGTGCTTGGTCGTCTTCTATGTTTAGTCCACTCAACTGAGAATTGATTTGTTGCAAGCTTACCGTTGTTCGGAAGACTTGAATCCTAAGATTTTGATCTATATCAGTTATTTCCGTGATGAGATTGGGTTGGGCATGATTGGCTCGAATATGTATTCCCTGGGCTCTCTAGGTCCCGTGATTGTCATACAAAAGTAACAAAGTAAATTAACTGTAACAAAATGAAACTTAACTATGTGAAGTGTATCTATAGCATATATGTTTTCTCTATCTTTTTGTGTTTTTTGATGAACTTTACGAATTTAAGAAAATAACTATTTAAGATATCTAGAAAGACAACTAAAATAATACTTTAAAACAAACAAGATAACCGAGTGTAGCTATTTGTCTGTGCAATTTGTAGATCTATTCTAAACAATAAAATAGCTCATCTAATCTATTTGCAAGATTCTCGATCCTACCTCAGAAGTGAGGAGTGAATCATAGTTTCTCAGAAACTATCAATCCCCACAGCTTCCCTGGCAATATCGAGAATAGAATCTACTGAAATAAAGCAATTAACTACTCTATTTGATATGATTCTAACTAGAACTTTGAAAGCTAGAACCTGGATTCTACGAGCAGTGGCAAATCCGATGGTGTGTGTGATCTTGTCCCCTCAGTGTGATCTTCTCGTTCCTTCGTGTTCACATGGATCCTAGAAAAGCATGTAATGCTAGCATCAGCAAGTAGATATTGGGATAAAGGCAGCTCAAGAATACGGACCGAATACTATGCGAGTAGGAGAGGGATGGCGCAAGAGTAAGTGCTTGGCCTATGCAATTCCTAGCGGGATCTATTGCGAGTCATGCAACATGAAGCGTCCAGAACCTGAAACTATCCTGTTTGAGGAGCAAAACCTGCAACTTTAATGGCTTCCTAAGCTATTCTACTCCAATGGATTGGATGAAATAACAACACTTCCTGCACAAGATGGATTTGTGGCTTACCACAAGTAAAACAATGCTAACAAAGCATACGCAATGAACTAAAATATGAATCCTAAGCAAAATAAAACACTAAATTACTAAAATGAGAAGATGAGAAGTGAAAAATGAGGGCCATTTGCTTGAGCACAAGCCATCTATTTATAGCATTTGCATTTACCCAAGGTAAAAGCCAAATAGAACTCTTAAACTATAAACAATGGCCAAACACTATTCCAGGGAACCAGAATCATAAATGCAAGCTTATGGCGGTGAAAGAAAGTTGGTAAAACGTTGAATTTACGTGAGTCGTGTTAAAAGAGCTTACGGAAAGCGCGTAAAGGACCGCCGCCCTGGAGGGCAGCGGGCAGGACCGCGCCTTGTTCGGGCGGCGGTCACGGACCGCCGCCAGGGTGGCGGCGGTTTCGTCACTGAAGAGAAAAAGGCTAAGAAAAGAGGGGAAAAGGAAAAATAAAGCACGCGGGGGCTAAGCGGGGCATGTGGGATGTTAACACACACTTGGAGAGCTTTTCCGGATCCCGAACACCTTGCGAGGAGACCTGTATCATCATTGGGGCACTTGTTACGTTGTTCCGGCAGTACAGTACCTTACAATTTTGGGTACGTACATATTGCCCCCTCGGAGAAGCATTTTAGCCATGAAGAGGCGTAAAATGGTGGGTCCGAGTATGGTGGTCCCGAAATGGGAAGTTAGAAGTTATACCTGATACATCCGTGTGTTGAAATGACGCCATCCAAAATTCCCATTACCTGCAAAATGAAAAGAGAACTCAAGTGCAGATAGACACAATAGTTTGAAAAATAAACGCTAAAATAACAGGGAATGAGAACGTACCATTTGTGCGGGGATAGGAACTTACCTCCATCAGTGCTCCAAACCTGTGAAAAAGTCATTTTAAAATGAATCAGAGTGCTATATATATGAAAGTGGGCCCATTTTCCTATTCATTTGCGTGAGTCGATTTGATTGATTTTGAGCTCTGGGACCCACGGTGATGGTTTCTTGCGTGAGTAGAGTCAAAACGTCCGCGACGAGATAGCGATCATGCCTCCACGTGCGGCACATCGACCCATGAGATCACAGGTTAGTTTTCTTCAGTTTCTCCTTTTTATCACCTTAAATTTGAAATGCTAAATACTTTGTCATGGGGGGGTAATTTTTGAAAATGTTAGTGTTGAAAGGTCCACCTAGGGGGGGCGCCTACTGGGTAGGCTTTGTTTTTAGGTAAAATGGTCATTTTTTACGTTTTTTAGGCTTTTTAAATTTAAAAACCCGCGTGGGTTTTCGGACCATGACCGCCGCCTGCCCAGGGCGGTGGTTACATGACCACCGCCCTGTTCAGGGTGGCGGTTACACGACCGCCGCCCTTAAGGCGGCGGTTACAAAACCGCCCCCTGCTTAGGGTGGCGGTTTTGCACAGAATGCAAAAGGAACCTCTTTTTGAGATTGTGTTTGTATTTTTAGCATTTCTACGTGCTTTCATGATTTTTCTAGTATTACTTGGATGCTAACTTGCTTTGTTTTGTGTGTTTTTGGGTGTATGCAGGCGAGAGGAGTATATCCGGTGGAGTCGAGAGAGGGAGTGTGATTGGCTCCCAGGGGTACTAGATGCCCTCTCACAGGATGAGGAGGACACTCTTCAGCGGGCTGGGATACTACGCATCTCACGCGTGCCCCATGTTACACCATCCAGTCACATTCTTTGTGACCTGTTCTCATATTGGGATGCAGATCGGAACACCTTCCGATTTCTAGGGGTCTGTGGTGAGTGGACTATCACATTGGAGGATGTCTATCGTGGGGGTCCCGATCATCGGGAGACGACTCACCCTAGAGACAGCAGGCTCACGGGCACAGATTGCACAGTGGGCCACATATATGGGAGATGCAGTCATCTCCACGGGGTCGAAGAAGGGGGTGAGAGTTCGATCTATTCCTTCTTTGCCCATCCCCCTACTTCACCAGGCCATCATGGGGATCCTTGCCTCGAGACTGATCGGGGACAAGGGAGGAGATACATTATTATACTGCTGGTCCCCCATTATTGCACAGATAGAGGGGCACGGTCGGATATATGCCTGGGGAGTAGACATTCTTGGGACCACCTACCATGACTTATACAGGGTGGTCCGTTTACAGGGGCAGTCATTGAGCCACCCGACTCTAGTCATGAGTTGGGTCTATGAGCATTTCATCCCTTATGGCAGGGGTGTGGAGGTGGCAGATCCTGGAGCTGTGAGGGTAGCCAGATGGACATAGACATGTCGGTGCTTAGAGCACCTCATCAGCCAGTTGCCTCCCTGACTACTGCCGACATGGAGGCCACACCATACCGAGGACTATGGGCGGCATATGGGGCGAGAAGCTCTTACCTTGATCTCCCTGCTCCATGCAGGGCAACTTATTGACAGAGTGGGGTATGTGGAGATGCACCCCTTTGGCTGAGTTCCTCAGCAGTTTGGCCTACCATACATGGGTATGCTTCCCCCAGTGGCGCCAGTATATAGATCAGTCCGAGAGGCTAGAGGGGGGCCTAGAGGCCGGGGTTGGACAGTGGTTACTCCTGGCATTCCTATTGCAGCCAGGAGGATAGTTCGTGCCAGAGGGAGAGCCGGTGCGCCTCAGGCACCTTTACTTCGGATTGCCGCGGGTCCTGCCCACAACAGCGATGACCCTATTGAGGTAGACTCCAGAGTCTGAGGAGTTTACGGGGGAGACAGAGGAGGAGCCCGAGGACAGTGATCCTGAGTGGCACGATACCCAGGATATTATGCAGGCGGAGAGGGCTGAGCAGAGTGCAGAGAGAGTGACTCTGGTTTCAGAGGAGCCACTCTCCTAGGGCCATGGGGAGGATGAGTCTATTGCGGGGTGTTACGTTGCTCCAGCTACAGGAGCAGCCCCTCAGTCGGTAGCGGCATCCGTGGCGGGCGCTGACCCCATAGATCCATCTTGGAGGCCGGGTGATCCGAGTAAGTTACCCTCTCTCCCTTCTAGTGTTTGTTTCTTTGTTAGGACCTCCTTAGTTGCTATCTTGTATCTTTTAATTCCTTGTTTGGTTTCTAATTTGTTTTCTCCTTTGTTTGCAGAGACCGCCGATGAGTGGCGAGATTTGATTCACAGGGTATGCACTGATTCCCTGATGATCCCCATGGATAGGACCCGTGTAGAGTTATCCGTGGACGCTGGGGAGCCTTCAGCAGCCGGTAGGCATACTGATGTCTTTGCTCCAGTTTGGCATGTGGCCAGGATGGTATCGACCCTTCGCACCGAGCTAGCGGGGTACAGGACGGCTGAGCGTCTGATGAGGAGCCATTCTCGTGGTGAGGCTGCGGCTGCCCCTCGGGATCCTGAGCCCTCCGTGCATTCAGAGCACCGGCGTAGCCGGAGTCCTAGGCGTGGGCGTGCACCTTCAGAGGGGTCCCGTAGAGATTGAGAAGCCGCTTGGCTCTCGTAGATTTTTGTATGATACATTCTTTTGTATATCCCGGGCTCTTTGAGCGTTTTGACCATGCTTAGTGCATGATGGCATTGTACATAAATGTTGATCATTTATATATATATGTATATTCTTTTTGGATCAAGCTTTTGGCATTGATGGCTTTGTTTCCTTTTCCAGTTTCCTTATGTATACTACGATGTATGTTTATATGCTTCTTCTAGAATATATGCAATGGTGAACAAATGATGCAAGTGTTTTACTTTCCCTTTTGTGTTTCATGATGCTGACATATGATGATGTAGATATAATGTGATTTTGAATCTTAGTTTCTGTAAGCAATTTTGGATACTTCATGTTTGTTTTGGCGAAGTGATGAAAACAAACCGGTATGATGAGCAGATAAACCTGCCCCTACCCCCAACTCCACGCAACTAGTAAGATGCGAGGGCTTATCACCAAGAGTTGGGAAGGGCACAAGTTATGAGGTGTAGTGAAATGATAGTGATGAAAGATAGACAAAGCTTTGGTGGAACCAAATTAGGACACTACAAGCTTACTCTACCCGAGTGACTTCATAGTTTAGAATGCAACTTACTTTGCGGTTTATCTAGACTTAGATCCGTAGATGGCCACATAGTAGACAAAATCTGGGTTTTTAGGATTTTAACTCTCTTGGAATTTTGAACATCTGATTCATTTATCTTTGATTTAAGACCTCAAGATTTGAATTGTTTGCTTATGACCTTTAATGTTTGCTTGTCAAGAGGACCCCCTATACTTTGCCCCATGCTACTAGTAAGAAGCGTGGGTTTATCACCATGGACAAGGTATAGGTGAGTAAGGGCATTTCCATCCTTTCCCAACCCTACGTCACTAGTAAGAGACGCAAGCTCATCACCGAAGGTTGGTGGGGCAAGGAAATGTGTAAAATTAAAATTTTCTGTTTGATCACTTTTTGACTCATTTTCTTGAGTAAAATGTCAGTATGTGCTTATTTCCAAAGAGACATATATATGGGATAGATGTGACACCATGAAGCTTCTAGAACAGACCATAGGCAAGACACCTATCCTAAGAAGAAACTAAAAGTGAGAACAAGCCCGCAGATCTTGGTATGGTTACCGTTAAGACTTTGCCATGTCTAGCTTTATTTGATAAAATGATTCCGAGATAATTTGATGATATCATGAAAATGGAGAGGTATGATTAGAAAGTTTATGCCAACAACATCATGAGTTTGTAATGAATTGCTTTGAGAATAAAATTCCTTGATCACAATTTGTGTATGAAACAAGCGGACAATATGATCCTAATCTATATGAAGATGCAATGTAGATAGATATATAAGTAGTGCTAGTTGCTTATGCATAGAACCACTTGAGGTGCAGGGAATTGACTGTTTCACCAAATTCCTCACCTTCTAGCGTACATAAGAGGTATGCACCATTTCCATAGTCCTTCATGACTCGGTATGGGCCCAACCATTTAGGCTAGAATTTCCTTCCTTCGCCGGTCTTCTTGTCGATCCGGCTATCTAGCCTTAGAACTAGATCACCTTCATATATGTCGCGTTCATAGACTTTCTTGTTATATTGCCGGCACATCCGGTCAAGTATAGGCTCTGTGTCGCTGTTCAACATCTAACCTAGTTTCATCTAGGCTTTCTAGTTGGGAAAGACGTGCTTCTCTATAAGCGTCTTCATCCAGAATCCCTTGTAATGAAATGCGAAGACTGGGTATTTCAACCTCAAGTGGGAGAACTGCCTCTGCCCCAAATACTAGTGAGAAAGGAGTTGCTCCCGTTGGTGTTTTTATTGAGGTTCGGTGGGCCCATAAGGCCGGATATAACTTCAAATGCCAATCTTGTTTGTTTTCTTTCATAGTTTTAAGGAGAATGGCTTTCAGTGTTTTGTTTGTTGCTTCAGCCTGTCCGTTGGCTTGAGGGTAATACAAGGAAGCCGTATGATGGCTTATTTTAAATTTATTGCATAGTTTGCGAACTTCATCATTTTTAAAAGAAGTTCCATTATCTGAGATAATGACTTGTGGGATACCGTATCTGCAAATGATTTGGTTCAAAATGAACTTGGCGATTACAGAACCCGGTACAGTAGTAAGAGGCATAGCCTCTACCCACTTGGTGAAATATTCGGTGGCCGTGATTATAAAATTATGGCCATCTGTAGATGAGGGAGAGAATTTCCCTATCAAATCAAGACCCCATGTAGAAAAGGGCCATGGAGTAGCAATTGGTTGTAGAGTTTGTGCTGGCATATGAATCTCGTGGGAGAATTCTTGACACTTATGACACCTGCGTACAAACTCTACTGCATCATGTTCTAGAGTGGGCCAAAAATAGCCCATTCGATGTATTTTGCGAGCGGTGGCATGGCCACCGAAGTGGCCTCCACATATTCCACTGTGAGATTCATGGAGAATCTTCTTAGATTCTTCTGTGTCGATACATCTCAGGAGCATTCCATCGAATGCTTTTCGGTAGAGCACTTGCTCTATGATGACATATTTGGCTGCGATAATACGTAATCGCCTTCTTTGTTGCGGTGTAGCTCCTTCTAGATACGTATGGTCCATGATATAATTAATGATATCAGTGTACCAGGGACACTCAGAGATAGAGGGTCGGGTTTCGATGTAGTATACGCACTCATCTGGAAAATCTAAATCTACTAAATCACCTCCATCTAATGGGTTATCAGCTAACCAATCTGCGATGATTTGTCCTTTAACCAACTTCTGATTTACAAATGTTAATTCGAATTCCCCCATTAAGGTTATAAAACATCCAGCCTTTTTAGACAAGGATCCTTGTGTGAGGAAAGTTCGTAAATGGTCCATTTTTACCATGACCCTTGTTTCTTGATTCAGCATATAGTGTCTTAAGCGTTTAGTAGCAAAGACTATGGCAAGGCATTCTCATTCTGCCTGTGTATAACGTGTTTCATAGTCAAGTAATGTTCGACTAATGAAATAAATCACGTGTTCCCTCTTGTCATCGTCTTCTTGGGCCAACATACAGGCCAGCGAGACATCGGTAGCTCGTGAATACAAAATTAATGGGCGGTCTAGCTTAGGTGGCATTAGCGTAGGTGGTGATAACAAGAAACGCTTAACTGCATCAAAGGCTTCATTGCAGTCTTTGGTCCAATCAATGCTATAATCCTTCTTGAGTAAATTGTTGATTGGATGAATGGTGAAACTTAAGTCGGGATGAATCTCCGGATTGCACCAAGTTTTCCGAGAAATGACCTGATTCTAGATTCATTCGAAGGTGGGACCATTTCGAGGACAGCCGAATTTTGGTTGGATCAACATCTATCCCTCGTGATGATATGATGTAACCTAGGAGCTTTCCTCCTGTTACACCAAAGACGCATTTCTCTGGATTTAGCGTGACTCCGTATTCTATTAGGCGTGAAAGAATGACGGAGTACTTCCGGATGGTCACAACGCTTCTTGGCCTTAGCCAACAAGTCATCTACGTAGGATTCCACGATTTTATGAATTAGATCGTGGAATATATATGTCATAGCTCAGCTAGTACGTAGCACCAGCGTTCTTGAGACCAAATGGCATAACAACATAACAATAGGTTCCCCAAGGAGTTATAAACGTGGTTTTAGCTTGGTCTTGTTCAGATATTCTGATTTGATTGTATCCCGAGAATCCATCCATGAGAGACAAGAGTTCAAATCCAGTTGTTGCATCAACAATGACATCTATGGATGGTAATGGGAAGTCGTCCTTAGGACATGCTTTGTTAATGTCTCGGAAATCTATGCAGATGCGTATCTTCCCATTTTTTGAGAACAGGAACGATGTTAGATACCCATTGAGAGTAATCGACTGGTTTGATGAATCCTACTTGTAGGAGTTTTATTATTTCCTCTTTCACCATGAGAGCCACCTTAGGTTTCATAGGTCTTGATTTTTTTTTAACCGGTTTTCCATCATTTAGTGACGAGGTTATGCACCATAATGTGTGGTGCAACACTGTCATTTCCTTATAATTAAATGCAAAATCTTCTCGATGTTCCTTGAGGATCTGAGTGTGTATTTCTACTTCTTCCGGGGTTAATGAGGACCCTAATTTTAAGATTTTTGGTTCATCCTCCGTTCCGATGTTAACATCAATTGTTTCTTCGATTAAAGAGGCATTACCCTCTTCAAACTCAGGTGGGGCTAGAGGTAAATCCAAATCGTCCCCACTTTCTACTGTGTATACGCTAGGTTCCATCATGGGATTTCCGAAGTAGGAAGATGAATGTGGAATTAAGGACAAATCTATCATATGATAGGAGAGATGTAATGCCGCATAGGCGTTTAAGTAATTCAGAGTGGTCATATCACTATCAATGTGATCTAGGATAATAGACTTGTTTTCATTTCCGTTTAAAAGAGAATTTGTCGTTGCTTTTATCAATGGTTCATCACGAAGGGATACCATGAAACAGGTATCTTCTAACTTACTGTTTGGAGTAAAACGTGATGTTGAAGTTGCTATTAGAATCGGTGAGAAGATTTTTCTCTCGTGGGATTTCTTCAATTGATATGAAGTCAAACTCCTTGCTTAAATCTAATACAACTTTTTTGTAAAGTTGTAAGTGCTCGGCTTTGGTTTCATATACCTCAGAGACTTGGTTTGCTACTAATTGTGAGTCTCCTAAGACTCTGATGTTATCAACACCAATTCTTTTAGCTAAGATGAGGCCAAGGAGGAGGGCTTCGTACTCAGCGCCATTGTTTGTGCACTTGAAATTTAGTTTAAAGGCAAAAGGTAAGACTTTTCCTTCAGGGGAAGTGAAGATTACACCTGCCCCCGCTCCATAACGACATCTAGCTCCATCAAAATGGAGTGTCCAATATTTGACTGGGAATATGGATGCTGGGATATTTGTTGTGTTTGCGCATTCTACTTCCACCATACAGAGATCCTCTGCTAGAAGAGAACCAACACCTAGGGAATTTCCCATGCCCACAGAATCAAATGGTAAGAACATTGGTAGATCCTGTTCCAGTAATTCAATGATTTTTGCAGTAGTTCCTAATGATACCGTTTCTACAATGTTAGCCTCATCTTTTGAGGCTAGGATTGTCTTGACTAGATTCATAGTCTCAAGATCCGTTGTAGGTACCAACTTCTCCTCTGGTTTTGTGTCAGTGGGTTTATTAAGTTGGTTTGTTGGAAGTTCAAATTCGAGTGCACACCTGGTCTTTTCTTTAAGTCAGCTAGGTGTATATCGAATGGCTTTGGATCACCTTTGGCTACAAACACCTTTCCTAGATGCAAGAATCTTACTTCTTGGAATAACGTAGAAGGGATTGCCTTCATGCGGTGTATCCAAGGTCAGCCGAGGATCATATTATAGTTAGTTTCCCGATCTATGATATAAAACTCAGTCAAGATGGTTTTGGGTCCTAAGGTGACCGGTAATATTATAGTTCCAACCGAGGTGGCTTTAAGACTATCATAGCCCCTTAGTGTATTTCGAGTTGTGGAGCAATTGGTTTCTCCATACCCTAGCTTTTGGAGGAAAGAGAAGGGGACTATGTTAACTGCCACCCCATCGTCAACCATTGCACACTTTACATAGTTGTTATAAACCCATACTTGCAAATGTAAGGCTGGATCACCTCGGCGTGCGATCTCAGCATCTGTCGGCATTTTGTTTATCTCGAATATGAATTCGACATCCCTATCTGCCTGCCCTGGAGGATGAACATCAAAGTCCACATGATTTACCTATGTTTCAGGTGGTGGAGTGATGTTAATTAGATGACCTAAACCTAATGCTTCTAAAAGAGCAGCCCTGTGGGTAGGAGAGTTCTTTAGTAAGTCTAAGAATGAAATGTGCGAGAAGGTTTTTGTTAGGTCGTTAATCAAATCATAGGCTCCCACAGGTTTTACTACGATTTGTTGGATGTCATCTGCCTCTGGTAGGTGGCTTGGACTTGGTTGAGAGAAATAATCTCACGTCCTTGTTATAGCTTCGATGGGCAGCTTGGCGTCTAACTCCACTAAATCGACTACCTTAGGTCGTGGCTGACTTCCTAGTTGTGGCGCAACTAATGGATTTAGCGAGGTCAAGGCTTCATAATCATTGTTTCTGTCATTACACCCTTGTTTGTCCCAGTTAGATTTAGCCTGTTGTTATCATGATTTGGGAGTGGATCATTAAAGATCTTCAGGGGTGCGTTTTGAGGGGAAACTACCCCTGAAAAGGTATTTGACGTTGGTGACGTAGGATTTGCTAAGAACATATCCATAAAAAGTTGTTTTTGTTCATCTAGAAAGCGTTGCATGAATTTATTGTAGTCACGGCACATTCTAGTGTCATGGCCTCGAATTTTGTGGAAACCACAATATGAATTGGGATTGTAATTCTTGGTTTGTTGGTTTGGTGTATATTGTGGCCTAAAATTTTGATCAAAATGTTGCCTATTAGGATTAAATTTTTGCATTTGTTGTCTTTGGTTTGAATTCTGGTTTTGGTACCTAGTTAAATTTTGGCTTGGGCCCTGTATGGTATTTTGCCGTTGTTGTTGTTGTGGATGATTAAAATCCATTGCATTGATTGTCGGGGTAAAGCTATTATTTCGTTGGTTGTTTATTTGTGATGGAGTATTGACAACATTTACCTTTTTAGCTGACTGATCGGTTACTCCATCTGTTGTTACACCCCAATTTTTGTTAAGGATTTTAGGTCCTTGATTGACGTTCGTGGTAGTGGGATAAGTTGTAGTGTTCTGATTGGGGGCGATTAACCTCCCGTTTGCTCCATATGTTTTGTGACCACTATCAATTGCTGCTTGATCTATTCGAAGAGCACTCTCTAGTACTTCATCGTAAGTTCATAATGGGAACTTCTGGACTTCTTCCTTCACTTCTCTGCTAAGCGAATGAAGGAATAAATCACATAGTTCCATTTGATCCATGTTTGGAGCACTTGCCGAGGAATAAAGGACTGTACGCCACCTTTGGATGAAATGGGTGACAGATTCGTTGTGTTCTTGTTTGATGTGTAAGAACTCCCTGATTCCTGTTCTTAATAGTTTGTTCATGTCGAAGGCCTTGATGAACTCTGAAACGAGTTGTTTGAATGAATGGATGGAAGCCTCAGGTATTCTATAATACCAATCGAGAGCGATGCCTTCCAAGGTTTTTGGGAATATTTTAGCAACAACCCCATCCCATGGGAGTAGTTCTCGAATGGCTGTAGCGTAAGCTTTGATATGCGCATTTGGATCTCCCTCTCCTTTGTATTTGGGAAAATCGGGAAGAGGTCTTGGAAGCATGACGCTTCGTATGGTGAAATCCAAGGGTTCTTTCAAATATTACGATGGGCTCTTGAGGGAGCGGTGGTGGGATGGGTTGTTGATATGGCGCAGCGTATGCGTTGGCAGGGGCATAAGGAAGCCCCTGTGTTTGAGAAAAAATGCCGGGAGAGGAGAACATATCCCCTTGTGGTGATTTGGAGTATATGTTTAAGTATGACGGGGTACTATCCAGGAATGGATTGTTCTGTACTAGACCGGGAGGAACAGTGCTAGAGATGGTGGGTCTAGTTGGCATTTGTTGTGAATACTGAGGAGTCATGCCTAACGTGCCTACTCCTGTGAGGAGATCTACTTGGCTAGGATGGTGTGGAGGATTGGAACTCCCTGCTTGCATGAATTGTGAATTTTGACTTGCTTGGGCAAGTTCTAACCCTCTAACCTTTTCTATTAGAGTTGAAATGACTTCATTTGGTGAAGTTACGATATTCTACCTTGGTGGCATTTGTTGTATACCATGGTTTTGTATAGGCATGTGATATCCTGCTATGAACTGATCACTATCTTGCCAAGTTTCTCCAAGAGTATTTCCTATATGCAGTGGCATAGAGGTATTTTCTTGAAAAGAGACCTCGGGTTGTGGTTGTAAACCTCCTACAGGTGGGTACATACCCCGAGAGTGTTGTTCACTCCTAGGATAACGTATTGACTGTTCATCATCTAAGACTGTAGGTATGGGTCTGATTGTCTACTAATTTGTGGTCTAAGTAGTACCTGAGGAGATGAACCAGATTCTCCGGTGAACGTCATATTGTTCGAGCCTGAAGGCTCTGTTTGTTACGTTTGAGTGAGTTGTTCCAACTCCTCTGTTTGGAAGGGTGAGCTATATCTGATCCTTGGAGTTTGTGTTGACAACTGACTAGTTGAATAGTTGTTGCCCCACACTGAGAGCGAGGGTGATGATTGTCTATTTTGTTGGGCGTAGTATGCCTCAAGACCCAAGAGGGGTCTGCCATATGCATCGAATCCCGACATATTCGGGGGGTATATGAATACCCGCAGAATAATGGGAAGGAGCGAAGGTGAAAGCCAATGAGGCGGAGAAGATGAAAAGTATACTAAACTTGGAAGAACACGTGATCGGGGTTCATTTTAAGACACCCCTATAAAATTGAAGGTGGAAAATACCTGGTGAATATCCCCGTAACCAGTTTCAGTGAAAGGTGAATTTGACAGTATTCAAAAACAAAATTTTCACCTGGTTTTTCATGGCTCCATCAGTGACGTGCGACAACACTAGTTCGTAATGACGCAGCGTCACTGGCGCGACACTAGTATGTAATGACGTGCGACATTGGCGCGACACTAGTTCGTAATGACGCGCGACATTGGCGCGACACTAGATCGTAATGACGCGCTACATTGTCACCCTGCCATCTTGCGTCGGTGTTCATTAATGACGCGTGACACTACTACCTTGTTGTCACAGCGTCGCATCGCCCTCGATGATGCGCGTCATTTGCTCCTCATCGACGCGTCGTCGTGTCTCCTATTGGACGGCGTCGGCTGGGATTTGTTGCGGCGCGTGCGTCGGCTATGACCTTTGGACGCGCGACGCAAGCTTTATTGATGCGCGCGACATGCACTAATGACGCGTCACCGGAACTGTTGGCGCGTCCGAGGTAATTTGATGCGCGACAATAGGAGGAAGTGACGCGCGTCAGTAGGGGACAGTGTCGCGTGTCACTAGGTGCCAGTGTCGCGCGTCAAATGTCCTAGATGACGTGCGACAAAAGTTAGAGCTGACGCGTCAATAGGAGACAGTGACGCGCGTCAGTAGGAGCAAATGACGCGCGTCATCAGGGGCCAGTGACGCCCTATTTAGCTTATAAATACCCTTGTGCCGCTCATTTTCTCGTTTTCGTTTTCCCGTTCTTGAATTTTTGCAGGTCTAAATCATCGTCAAAGACGCAATTACAGCTATAATGTCGACTTCACATGCTTCCCAATTGCAAGTTCAGCAAGAAAATCAAGAGAATCCAACTCAATCGATTTCGAAGATCAACTACAGGAATCCCTTATGCCCTCACATCCATACGGCTTTAAAGATGTCTTCAGAATATCAAGCTTTGATGGAAGAGTGTGAATTTCTGAGGGCTAGTGAATATGCCCCATTTCTAAATAGATCAGATATTTTGAATTACCTTACGTCATGCTACAATTGAGAGGATGGTATTTTTATGTGACTCGAACGATGGCCAAATGTTCCAATTCACTATGAAGCAAATGACATACATCGTTTACGGGCCTTCCTTTGTAAATTTACCAATTATTACAACCAAGGAAACACTACTGGAAGAAGACAAGAAATTTCTCGAATCAACGTACGGTTTCCATGTTGATTGTAAGTATAATTCGTTTTAATTCATATTTTTTATTATTTTTTATTCTGATACAATTTGTTGTTATAAATTTATAGTAATTATCACTATTTCGCATTTGTAGCCCATGTCAATAAATCCAGGCGTGGTGTAGATACACAATCAATTGCACACCACTTTCTTGCTGCACTTATTTCATTTTTTCAAGCGAGAATTGTTTTGCAAGGTCACCAAACAGATATACCAAATTGGGCCATTGCATACATTTGTGCCACTATCTCAAAATGACAATTCGATTGGTGCACATATCTATCCAAAAAAATAAGAACTGACATAATAAATTCAAAACTCTCAGATAAACCTTTCATTTATTCAACAAACTATCTCCTCGGCTTCTACTATGAGGCAGTTTTAAATTTAAAAGATAAAGAAATTCCTACTTGCTCTGATGAGGCTTTGAAGAAATTCTCAATTCCATTTGAAGAACAACAGGTATAAACTATTTAGTTTGTAATTGTATTTCAATTTTCGACATTACAGTGCAGTAATTAAAACTTAAATTTAAATGTTTTGCAGAGAAGATATCTTGAAGCCCTTCCCCGAAAAAAGAAATTATCGAGAGGAAGAGGCCAACAACATGCGGAGGCTTCGGGGGACTCCCAATCTAAAATGGAAGCTCACTCCTCTCCAAACCCTCAACAGTTTGAACTCGTTAAATGCCAGAGAAGTAATACATTCTCATATATTATTTACAAATTCCAAAGTTGCATATTTATTTTTCAATTTAAATTTTAACCAAAAGAATTGACATTATTTAATATTGATGAATTGCAGGGACTTTGGAACCTTCTTCCCCAACTCACTCCATACAGTCACATGCATTCATATCTTCTGAACAACCACTGAGTACAACTCCTACAAGGCCACCCGTAGCACCGAGAAAAACAACCCCTCGACAACAAGGTACAACTTTTCTATAGTACGTTTAATTTCGTAGTTTTGACTTTATGAATTGTTTTAATATTTTTCATTTTTTCTTGTACTTTTCAGCACATGTCAGTCATGATCAAACCACGGCACCGACACCCACTCAACCATTAATTTTTAAAATGCCAACCAGAGGAACAGTGAAAAAGAACATTGGTAAACGCATGCCTTTTGCTCCGGCCCCTAGTGGGACACTAAACCTTGCCTCCTCGTTTCGAATTCCAACTCTATCACTTGGTGGCTTGCCCAGTGCAACGGGCATATCTGTTTTGAACAATATAAATTTAGATGAAGATTATTTGGGCATTGATAGCAATGACCCAACTGGTTTTTTCGATACCCGCGAGATGATTCAAGGCCAGCAGGTATACTTCAAATTTCAATTTTAATATGCTTTACAATTTTGAATTACATTCTGATTTAAATTTATTTATCTAAATCTTGATTAATTTTTTCAAAAACAGGATCAGCCCACCCAAAGGCAGAAACAAGGAGCAGTTGATCTTGGTGAAAGCCCCCATTCTTCTCCAGCAAGATCGTCTGCATCAGATTCAGATAGTGAACAGTTGCCACGTTTTCCTTTGGAGAACTTAATTGGTAATGATTGTCAATCCCATATCAGTGAGTTTATTATTCCTCATATCCAACAGCTTATAGAATGGGAGAAAAGGGCTAAAGTTCTTATCAATGAAATTATTAGTCGTTATGAAAATTATTGGCAACGGGATAGTTTATACGCTGCAGTCCAGAATCAACCTGCGAAGATGGATTCCTTACTTACCCAAGTAAGATGTGGGACTGTCACATTTAACAACAACTATAAAGACGACATTTTAGATAAGGCACTAAACAAATTGGAAAATATTAGTGCCGAGGCCCAGGCATATTTTAACAAATGGTCCAAGGACAAGGATTTGGTATCAATCGCAAATGCCGAAAGAGATAGAGCTGTTGTAAGTACTATTACATTTAAACAATCATTTTTGTTATTTTGAAATTTTGAATTTACATTAATATTTTATATTGACATTACTCTTTTTGTGCAGTTGAAATATGAAAATTTGAAGAGTCAGGCGAAGGTTTTGCAAGTTCACTTGGAAATAGCAAAGAACAGCTTATCCGCAGCAAAAAATTTGAAGCAAAATATTGTTTTGGTTAACAAACAAAACAATACACTAAAGCGGATAATTAAAGAGCATGGTCTCAACCCTGACATATTATTCAAAGCCAAAGCGACGATCCAAATTTCTTTGTGTCGCATGGAGATGCAACAAATCAAGAAGAAAGAATTATAAAAAATCTGGACAGTGCTGCAGAAGATCTTATAAGTTCAGGGGTTATTTCTGGTGTTGGGGAAAGAGGTACATCCACAGTGGAAGAAGCCGTTGGGGAAGAGAGCAGAGTTGAATTGTATAAAGAAAAAGAGGGTTTTGAAAATTAGAAACTTTTATTATTGAGGAAACTTTATATATTGAATTTGAAAACTTCTACTATTGAGTATCTACTATGGTATTTGAATTTAATAATATGGATTTATATAGTCTTTAATTTTAATTGCATTAGATGGTGATTATCATGAATTATATGTATGTTTCTTGTTTACTTGCATTGTCATGAATTGTATGTGGACGTAGATGATGAATGATGATAACTGATAATTAATGATAGATGATGATGAAAGACGATGATCAATTTAATGTGTATAATGTAAAATGTAGTGCCTAAATATCTTGTGGGACTTTAATTATCTTGAAAATTATGTTTTTGGGAAAAAATAGCAACTAAGATTTGAAGCGAGATCTTTAGGATTTCTCCTTAATAGATTGATGGTGTAGGAAAATTCTATTTTAAAGAGATTCACCTCTATATAAGTGCATAATCTCTCATTAGAGAGGTTGTTTGACATCCAAAATGGTCAAGACCATTTGTCAGAAAATAACGTTTTGCTGCAAACAATCAAGACCATGGTTTAAAAGATATGGTTTTGTTATCATGGATATTGTTTTGTGTAGAGTAGATTGACAAGTTGCTCTAAATAGTCAAGGTTATGGAATCTAGATTAACCAAAGTTGGAATAACCATGTGATTAAAAGATAGGTCAAGCTCGATATAGAACTTTGAAGTTTAATGTAAAACATATAAGGTTGAAGAATCCTATCATTTTTTAATATTTGATAAGGGTGAAGAATAATTGTGGATTAGAACTGGGAGGCTATAAGTTGGAATAATTTTGAGTGTGTAAGAAAATATTGAAGGTTGTAAACTAGATCATAACAAACTATGTGTGTAGATTTTTATTAGATAAAGACTCTGTCAAGTTGATTTAAATAGTTGTGATTAGTGTAGATTTGGGTGGGTGACTATAGGATATGGAAGATAGCATTAGAATTGAGTTTGAATAACTTCGTGTTAGAGGATGATCATTATAAGTCTAAAAATAGATCTATTTCTTCATGGAGAAATCTGAAGAAGTGATGGATCTATGACAAAGCAGGGAATTTTAGGAAGAGTGTCAGGACTTATATTTATAATAGTATAATGTATTGTTTAATAGTTTATCCCATGAGTTAAAAAAATATATCAAAGGATTTTGCACATATAAAAATAAATTAAATATAATTCTAAGAAATCAAGAAAGAATCATCACTGGTAAGAAATTAAACATAATTGCAAATATGATAGGGTTTAGCTTACCTCTTGCGTATTAGATTGCTGTGAAATCATCAAGGGTAACGTGCTAGATCTTTGTTTTACCTGACATTGTAGATAGAGGGGTGAGTTGCCTGACATTGTCAGTCCTGAGAAGTGCCAACAACATCTTTAAATATATAGACCAACAATATCTTTAAATAAATGATAACAAGAGCTGAAAAAATGTAAAGTAACAAACAATAAGATTATGTTGAAGAAGATACCTATTTAAAATTGAAATCATCCCCGGTAATGTGCTAGATCTTTGTCTTAAAAAAATTCAACACAAAAAATGGATTAGTAGATAGATGGGTGAGTTGCCTGACATTGTCAGTCCCGAGAAGTAACAGCTTCCTCGGACGGATGTCAACCCACGTTTTCAAAAAATAAAATATTGTATTTAACTAAATGTAAATACATAGACATCTTTAATGATAACCAGAGCTGAAAAAAATGAATAGTAACAAACAATAAGATTAAGGGGAAAAAGATACCTCCTTAAAGTTGAAATCATCACTGCCACTGGTAATGAGCTATATCTGTGTTTCAAAAAAACCCAACACGAGAAATGGATTAGTAGATAGATGGGTGAATTGCCTGACATTTTTAGTATATAGACCTGTAACATCTTTAATGAAAACCAGAGCTGAAAAAATGAATAGTAATAAACAATAAGATTAAGGGGAAAAAGATACCTGCTTAAAGTTGAAATCATCACTGCCATTGGTAATGAGCTAGATCTGTGTTTTAAAAAAACCCAATAGGAGAAATGGATTAGTAGATAGATGGGTGAATTGCCTGACATTTTTAGTATATAGACCTGTAACATCTTTAGGAAAACCCATGGTTAACCAAAACATGAAATGTGTATAGGAGTGTCTTTTAGTGCTTCATGCCAAATTTAATTAGATTTTGAAATGAGTATTTAAACTTATTCAAGTTTTTATAAAACTCGATCGCTTAGAAATGCAGACTAAACAACCTGTCTTCTTAGCATCCAAGAAGTTAATTTTGTATAGGATTCACATCTCGAGATATTGTAAAATGTTTTGGGGAAAATGGATCAGTATCAAAATATGTTGTATAGGATTCACATCTTGAGATTCTCTCTTCAGGACTGCTTCTTGGAGTGGTTGAATTAAAATATGTCTCTTTTTTTTTCAAAATTTTAAGGTGGTGCATATGATCATAGCTCAATAATGTTGTTTACATATCATGTTACAAGAATGAGGTTTGAAAGATACAATAAGGGTAAAGTGATCAAAATTGTTGTGTAACGGAAAGTTGTTTTTACTTTCTTCTAATTATCATCATTGTTGGTGATGAAATACTTGGTTGACCATTGCAAGGAGTATCAAAGTATAAAATTCCTGCTACCACCTTGTTTTGTTTTCCTTTGCTGAAGATACAATGTTGAAGTGTATGTTTGAAGACAATTTTTTTGAAGCTCCCCCATTTCTATGCCTTGAATTGATTAATCATGATCTTCTTGAAGTACAATTGATAAAATCAAGTGTCTCAAATATTGAAATTTTTTTACAGCTCAACATAAAGTTCTCTGTGCAAGGTTGGATCATCTTAAAAAGGTAACATTGTGTAAATTTTGTCAACAGTGCCCTTACTGGTACCTCATCTCAAACTCAGTCTTAGCATATATCATGAAGTTTCTTTTTGAACTTATCAAACAAGACCCTATATCATCATCAAGTACACACCAAACACTGTTTCTTTGGTCTGGGGATAAATTTGAAGGCTTCATCTCAATTGGCTGCATTGCAAACATGAAGGGAATTTCCTCTAGAGAAAAAGAGGTGAAAACTTTGAATTCCATTAAATTTTGGATAAGAAATCAATTATTTGGTAGTCTCAGGCTTTCTCAATGGAACGTCAATGGTCTTGACCGACGCGCGTCAATGGAACGTCAATGGTCTTGACCGACGCGCGACACTCCCCGCTAATGACGCGCGTCACTGGCACCTAATGACGCGCGTCACTGCCAACTAATGACGCGCGTCACTGGCACCTAATGACGCGCGTCACTGGCTCCTAATGACGCGCGTCACTGGCACCTAATGACGCGCGTCACTGGCACCTAATGACGCGCGTCACTGGCACCTAATGACGCGCGCGTCGCGCTTAGTGACGCGTCACTGGATCCTAGTGACGCGTCACTTTCTACTTTTGACGCGCGTCGCTCACTCCTATTGTCGCGCGTCGCTTAGACTATTGTCGCGCGTCAGCTAGAACCTTTGACGCACGTCAAGTGAAGCCATTGACGCCCAATTTAGCCTATAAATACCCTTCAACCGGTCATTTTCTCATTTTCACCTTCCAGCTCTAGATTTTTTGCAGGTCTCGATGCTTCCCAACTCCAAGTTCAGTAACAAAAATCAAGAGAATCCAATTCAATCGATTTCCAAGATCAACTACAGGAATCCCTTATGCCCTCACATCCATACTATTAATATGCCCCATTTCGAAACAGATCCGGATATTTTGAATTACTTTCTGTCATCCTACAATTCAGAGGACGGCATTTTTTATGTGACTCTGAACGATGGCCGAATTTTTCAATTCAGTATCGAAGCAAATGACATCCATCGGTTTACGGGCCTTTCGTTCAAAAATTTACCAATTGTTACAACCAAGGCAACACTCATGGAAGAAAAGAATTTTCTCGAATCAACGTTCGGTTTCCATGTTGATTGTAAGTATAATTCCTTTTAATTCATATTTTTTATTCTGATACAATTTGCTGTTATAAATTTATAGTAATTTTCACTGTTTCGCATTTGCAGCCCATGTCAATAAATAAAAGGCGTGGTGTCTAATATGTAACATTTCTGAGTACATGTAATTTTTGCAATGCTAGTGTCTAAGATGAGCTTTGTAACTTTGATTGACCTGATGAGTGCAGTGGAAAAGTTTAAACAAAAAAAAGATCTTAAGAAAACTGATGGAACCAAGAAGGGGAAATTAATTGATGTTCCCAAACTTGATGATGCAAATCAATCAAGGGGGAAGAATTCTGATCAATGTACTTTAATATTAACAGAGGGTGACTCAGCCAAGGCTCTTGCTGTAAGTGTTTGTGCCTTGAATCAGGGAAATGTGAATACTGAATTTGGTAGTATTGTGACATGTTTCGACATCACTTTCCAATTTAATTTTTTGTTATTTTAGTTATCTTTATTCTATCAGGTGGCAGGAATATCTATTGTTGGTCAATATTATTATGGCGTGTTTCCTCTCAGAGGTAAGCTGCTCAATGTCAGGGAAGCTACCACTCACCAAAAAATGGAGAATAAAGAGATAGTAAATATAAAAAAAATCCTTGGTCTACAGGAAGATAAAATATATGACAGCATTAAATCTTTAAGATATGGCCATCTGATGATAATGACTTTGAGACTGTACATGATCTTTATATATACTGTTTAGTTTCGCTTAATTCGATCAATTTCATACACCATACCGGCCATCACCGCTTAAAATTCCTTCATTTGTTGTGGAATTTATCACTCCTATTATCGGGTAATCATTACCCCTGTATATTTTGTTGAGTGTATTGAGACTCTTTATATTTGTTTTTAAGCCTCCAGATGTTATTTATCTCCATGTCTAATTTTGGCACATGTTGATGTAGGCAACTCACAAAAATGGAAATGTGTTATCTTTTTACACAATTCCTGAGTATGAAGCTTGGAGAGAATCATTGAGTGGATCGATAACTGGCTGGACCATATAGTACTACAAAGTAATGCTAGTTTGTTTTCTCTTTATATGTTTTCAAGTTCTGGTTTTGTTCACTTGCTGATTAGGTATCACTTGTTGCTTGGACCATACAGGGTTTTGGCACAAGTACTTCTAAAGAGGGCAAGGAGTATTTCATACAACTAGACAAGCACAAAAAAGATAGATTCAGCTTATAGAATGGGAGAGAAGGGCTAAGGTTCTTATCAATGAGATTATTAGTCGTTATGAAAATTATTGGCAACGGGATAGTTTGAACGCTGCAGCTGATCCAAATTTGTTGTCGCATGGAGATTTCTTGTTTTGGGGAAGGAGGTACAGCCACAGTGGAAGAAGCCGTTGGGGAAGAGTGCAGAGTAGAATTGGATAAAGAAAGAGAGGGTTTTGAAAACTAGAAACTTTTATTATTGAGGAAACTTTAAATATTGAATTTGAAAACTTCTACAATTGAGTATGTACTATGGTTTTTGAATTTAATTATATGGATTTATATACAATCTTTAATTTTAATTGCATTAGATGGTGATTATCATGAATTATATGTATGTTTCTTGTTTTCTTGAGTTGTCATGAATTGTATGTGGACATAGATGATGAATGATGATAATTGATAATTAATGATAGATGATGATGAAAGACAATGATCAATTTAATGTGGACGTAGATTTATCATCAAGCACAGTAATTCTTCTCCTCTAGACTTTTGAACTTGTTTTAAGATAATTATTCTCTACACTTGTAACGATATGATTAGAATGGATAGAATTGTAATGATATAATTATGAATTATTTTAAAAATGAAGTTGTTTTAATAAATTTAAAATTAGATAAATAATTGTATTAATAATAATTGTAGTGTCAGGACTCAGGATATGATAATGATATGGTGATGATATGATATAGGGGTGAGTTGCCTGACATTGTCAGTCCTGTCTCCTGAGAAGTGCCAGCAACATCTTTAAATATATAGACCAACAATATCTTTAAATAAATGTAAATATATAGAATTAGACTTGTAACGTCTTTAATGATAACAAGAGCTGAAAAAATGTAAAGTAACAATCGATAAGATTATGTTGAAGAAGATACCTATTTAAAATTGAAATCATCACCGGTAATGTGCTAGATCTTTGTCTTTAAAAAATTCAACACAAAAATGGATTAGTAGATAGATGGGTGAGTTTCGACATGTCGACCCAGAAAGTGACTTCTTCTGGACGGATGTCAACCCACGTTTTCAAAAAGTAAAAATGTTGTATTTAACTAAATGTAAATACATACACCTGTAACATCTTTAATGATAACCAGAGCTGAAAAAATGAATAGTAACAAACAATAAAATTATGTTGAAGAAGATACCTATTTAAAATTGAAATCATCACCGGTAATGTGCTAGATCTTTGTCTTAAAAAAAATTCAACACAAAAAATGGATTAGTAGATAAGTGGGTGAGTTGCCTGACATTGTCAGTCCCGAGAAGTAACAGCTTCCTCGGACGGATGTCAACCCACATTTTCAAAAAGTAAAAATATTGTATTTAACTAAATGTAAATACATACACCTGTAACATCTTTAATGATAACCAGAGCTGAATAAATGAATAGTAACAAACAATAAGATTAAGGGGAAAAAGATACCTCCTTAAAGTTGAAATCATCATTGCCACTGGTAATGAGCTAGATCTGTGTTTTAAAAAAACCCAACACGAGAAATGTATTAGTAGATAGATGGGTGAATTGCCTGACATTTTTAGTATATAGACCTATAACATCTTTAATGATAAAGATAAAAGATAGATAAAGAAGATACCTGTTTAAAGTTGAAACAATCCATTATCAATAGCTTCATCAAAGTCGATGTTGTCTTCTGTAGAATGTGACGAAGAGCCAATTACACTCTCAAGGTTGGGAATATTTGTACTTGTAGCTGTATTATTCACACCTCTTCTTTCGCAAAGGGAATTCCAGTGTGCAATTGCTCTGTCGAACGGAAAGGTTTCGATGGAGTATCGAGAAACATAACACCTCATGCAGCTTTCCAGATTTTTATCCAACCTGTTTCTCAGTTTTGATTTTATAAATGACAATGCACTGAAAACCCTTTCATCCTCCACAGACCCCAAAATCATTGTTTGGCATAACTCATATAATCTGAAGTATTCACTGATATCTTCTTGTAAAATAGAACTTTGATAGATTCCTCGCCACAGCCTTGTAATAGCTCCACTTTCAGAAGGTTGATCTAAATTCTTATATTGGTTCCTCATTGTTGTTGCAAAATTTGTTGACTGAGACTTTAATAAATCGGCATTCAGTATACCTTTGATTTCCACACCCTTGAGCTCTGACGTCTTTGTAAATTGTTCCATTATTGTACCCATTGATTTATGGAGATGCTTATTGACAAAGTCTGCACGGCCACCTTCAGTATTCCAAAAATTAGGATTCATCACACCCATGGCTTCCAGAATTTTATCTTTACAGAAACATTCCCTAATTTCTGATGACAAGGTTTCTGAAATTTTTTTAAGCTTTATTCTTGTTTCAACTATAATAGACTCAAACAAATTACGTGTCACGGGAACATCTTCTCGTTCCGATCCTGTAATAGCTTGACGTTTTTGCAAAATGTGCACAGGTATTTCCCTCCCATTAACAGTGATGCAGAGGTGATCGTGGATATTAAATCTCAAAAAGGTGTTAGGATTTTTAAGATCTAATAAATCTCTCCAATTTTCAAAAACAGGTGCATCAAAACTATCATTGGAACAGTACAATATATCAAGACTTTGACATACCATTTTCCTCATCCGTATAAAATCCACAATATAGATTAATCTGCCCTGTGCATGCTTCATCAGTGTATTGATCTCCTTTAACATTGGAAGAATACCAACCAATGTAAGCAATGTCTCCAAATCAGTTAAACGGAACAACAAGTCCCTCGCCCTATCAACTTCATGACGGTATTTGTGCATGAAACCAACCAATGAAGGATACTCCTCACGAACTCTGCATGCAGGTTCATACAAAGAGATCCATCTAGTCTCCACATCCTTCAGAAGTTTTTTGCCATCTGTAATTCCAATTGCAAATTTTTGGAACTCGAGAAAACGCTTTGGGCTGCTTGACATATAGGCATGAAGTTCTCTTATAAGGTCTTCTAATTTAGCAACATTTTCGTGGTTGCTTACCATTTTATACGCTAAATTCATTCTGTGAGCCATACAGTGAATTGGTAGCATATATGGGGCCACTGTTGTTTGTAATCTAACACAGAGCCCTGTTCGGTGACCCTGCATGATAGATGCACCATCTGCTCCAACGCATACCAACTTCGTAGCAATTTCATAATCAGTCATACCAGCAACATCTTTCAAATGAGAAACAACTATTTTATATAGGTTTTCGGCATTGCAGTTTTCAACCATTTTCATAACACCCAATAGATGAGGTGTCCTTATATGATTTTCTAAAGTATAGATGTGGATACATACCCATGCGGTGTTGTTGATCATTGTCACTTCATCAATTGAAAGAGAGATAAAGTTTGCTTTTTTTACATTCTCTTTCAAATCTTCCTTCTCTATCATCGAGAGGCATTTTGCCATTTCCCATCCACTACTCTCAGACCAATGAGACTGAGGTACATTCAGCATTCCGTTAAATTGATACAAAACTTTGAAATCGAGGAAATCTGAAATTGCTCTTCCTTTTTTAAGTATTTGAAAAAGAGTAGAGAATTGTATGAATTTTGCATGTAGATTTGTTTCTTTCATCTTACCAATATGCGATGTGATCGTTCCTCCCTTTTCCAACAGATGTCTGTGTTTTTTCTGCTCTGCCTCATATTCCATCGCGCGTATCTAACATGCATGCATTTTTTTCAGTTTTCCACCTATGTGTTTTGATTTTCGGCCATCCACCCCAAGTTATGATTAAATATTGTTTTCCACAATGTTTTTCTATAGTGTCCAGCTTCAGTTGCATTTTTTGTTGCTTTCCCAATTTCCACGTACATATTTTACATGTACATTCAGATGGGATTTCTTCAGAATTAGATGATTGTACAGGTTCAATAAACAGAAATTTAGCTGCCCAATCAAACTTGTATGTCCTACCAATGGTCCACATATTCTTGTTCGTTTTTAATGCTTTACTTTTTTGAGTAGAATTTTGAGCAATATCACAATCACCTGGTTTCCTCTTTCTTGGACCGGAGTTTGATTTTGATTTCTATCTTCCATTTTGTTGAGTGTTTGTATCTGTGATATCTAGCTGCACTTCTGGTTGCAC
The DNA here is from genome assembly GCA_018340775.1 of Taxus wallichiana var. yunnanensis. Classification (NCBI taxonomy): domain Eukaryota; kingdom Viridiplantae; phylum Streptophyta; class Pinopsida; order Cupressales; family Taxaceae; genus Taxus; species Taxus wallichiana. Next base: position 506,804,273 of record CM031236.1, on the reverse strand, counting down.
CCCAACAGGAACAATATCTTCAAGATCTGGCATATTATCGTAGGTTTCATTTGTTTGACTTTGATACTGTGCAGAATGCATGTCCACCTCAATAATTCCTTCCACACAGTCAGTATTCTGATTCTCTGTGGTGGCATCTATATGATTGGTATTTACAATATCTGTATCCACAGAGTTTCCAAAATACTTGAAGAGTGATTTCTGAGATTTCTTACTTACTTTTAGGTTATTCGTATTCTTTGAGCTGGCACCTTCCATTATTCTGAAAAGAGTCCTGCGTCAGCAAAAGAACCAAGTAGCGACTCTGTCCAGTCTGAGGTCTTGTCACGCGTCCACTGTCTGAGGTCGCGCGTCCACTCTCTTAATATACTGTCATGGCGTCAACACTGCCCAAGTCGCGCGTCAATACTTCCTCTGTCGCGCGTCACTTCTTTGCCCAAGTCACGCGTCAACACTTCCTTGGTCGCGCGTCAGAACACCTTTTCATGCGTCAAGACAGATTCTTGTCGTGCGCGCAAGATAGCTCTTATCGCGCGCATCAATCTGGCTCTTGTCGGCGCGTCAAGATAGCTCTTGTCGTGCTTCAAGATGCTCTCTTGTCGCGCGTCAACAATCATAGGCTAACAGTAATATGAATCTCTGGTGCTCAAGGGTATGCGAGTTCAAATTTCACAGTATTGGTAATTTGGTAAGCTACTTGAGGTATACTACGTGGCGAATCACCTAGGTTTTTATAGGAGATGTTTTCAAATGAAGGCGAAGCCAACCCCCCAAAAAAAATATACTATATATTTTAGGCGAACAGGACACCGACCCACTCCGAATAATTCACCTTTTCAAATTTTCCTAAAATGAAATTTTCGCCATATTACGAATATTTACCGCTAAAATTATCCCCGCACGTGATACTATGACTCCGAATTAGAAAGTAGGAAGTTCACGTCGCCTTCACTAATTTTGTTTGTTTCACGTTGGGTTCACCAATTTTGTATGATGGGAAAGCGACAAGCGAGCTTGGGAATCTACAAGTAACTCTTCTCGCACCCGACCTCCCGAGGTCGTGCAAGAGACAACAGCCGGTGGGGATGGGATATGCGTGGGATGCAAACAAACTAGTGTGACAGATCGATCGAAAGGATGACCGCTCGAAGGCTCCAATCAATATTGAGCTCGGCGTGATTCGATCTATGGGTTGTGGAATACGCAGAAAATGACCCGGGATAGTTTCATGTATGTCTCTAGATAAGGTCATATGGTGGATGGTAAATGTAGCCAATCCTATGGACGGTTCTCTGGCCTAGTCCAGAACTCTCTAGCTTTGTTAGTTGTTGTGTCTAGCAAGGATAATTGTTCGATGATGATAGGTGGAAGTGGAGTAGACTGGAATACTAGTGTGCATAGGCCAGTGTCTATGTCTAATTCTCCTGTGGATTCGTTGGGCTGTGGGATTTGTGGGTCACAACCGTAGACTCTTAGTCGTTGTGGACCTGTTATGGTCATGCGTGAAATCAAGTCCTAATCCCTAATATCCAGTAATCGTATGCTTTCTCAGCTTCTATGTTTAGGATCAACAACTGTGTGATTTTCTCATAATACCCTACAGGTGTTCGTGCAACCTAGATTCTTAGGCTGGTATCTATATCTAGAAGAGTGTCTCCTGCATCTGGCTATGGGACCAAAGGATCACAACCAAAGGTTTGTTCTCTTTCGAACCCTTCTACAGTCATATGAATGTTTTCCTAGGGTAATCTGTAGTTCGGTTGATTTGACCAAAACGTGTGTGCTTGGTCGTCTTCTATGTTTAGTCCGCTCAACTGAGAATTGATTTGTTGCAAGCTTACCGTTGTTCGGAAGACTTGAATCCTAAGATTTTGATCTATATCAGTTATTTCCGTGATGAGATTGGGCTGGGGCACGATTGGCTCGAATATGTATTCCCTGGGCTCTCTAGGTCCCGTGATTGTCATACAAAAGTAACAAAGTAAATTAACTGTAACAAAATGAAACTTAACTATGTGAAGTGTATCTATAGCATATATGTTTTCTCTATCTTTTTGTGTTTTTCTGATGAACTTTACGAATTTAAGAAAACAGCTATTTAAAATATCTAGAAAGACAACTAAAATAATACTTTAAAACAAACAAGATAACCGAGTGTAGCTATTTGTCTGTGCAATTTGTAGATCTATTCTAAACAATAAAATAGCTCATCTAATCTATTTGCAAGATTCTCGATCCTACCTCAGAAGTGAGGAGTGAATCATAGTTTCTCAGAAACTATCAATCCCCACAACTTCCCTGGCAATATCGAGAATAGAATCTACTGAAATAAAGCAATTAACTACTCTACTTGGCATGATTCTAACTAGAACTTTGAAATCTAGAACCCGGATTCTCGCAAAACAAAGTGGCGAATCCGATGGTGTGTGTGATCTTTTCCCTCAAAGTGTGATCTCCTCGCTCCTTCATGTTCACGTGGATCAAAAAAGCGTGTAATGCTAGCATCAACAGAAGTAGATATTGGGACAAAGGTAGCTCAGAATACATACCAAATACAATGCGAGTAGGAGAGGGATAGCGTAAGAGTACAGGGCTTGGCTTATGCAATTCCTAGCGGGATCTATTGTGAGTCATGCAACATGAAGCATCCAGAACCTGAAACTATCCTGTTTGAGGAGCAAAACCTGCAACTTTAATGGCTTCCTAAGCTATTCTACTCCAATGGATTGGATGAAATAACAACACTGCCTGCACAAGATGGATTTGTGGCTTACCAATAGTAAAACAATGCTAACAAAGCATGCAATGAACTAAACTATGAATCCTAAGCAAAATAAAAGACTGAATTACTGAAATGAGAAGATGAGAAGTGAATGAGGGGCCATTTTCTTGAGCACAAGCCATCTATTTATAGCATTTGCATTTACCCAAGGTAAAAGCCAAATAGAACTCTTAAACTATAAACAATGGCAAAACACTATTCCAGGGAACCAGAATCATAAATGCAAGCTTATGGCGGTGAAAGAAAGCTGGTAAAATGTTGAATTTACGTGAGTCGTGTTAAAAGAGCTTTCTGGAAAATGCGTAAAGGACCGCCGCCTGTTTAGGCGGCGATCACGAGACCACCACCAGTGAGCGGTAATGTGATTTCATCACTGAAGAGAAAAAGGCTAAGAAAAGAGGGGAAAAGGAAAAATAAAGCACGCGGGGGCTAAGCGGGGCATGCGGGATGCTAATGCACACCTGGAGAGATTTTCCGGATCTTGAACACCTTGCAAGGAGACCTGTATCATCATTGGGGCACTTGTTACGTTGTTACGGCAGTACAGTACCTTACAATTTTGGGTACGCATAGCCCATAGTGACTTTCTTTCTCTTTCTTTTCTATCTCGTCATGATTCCGGTGAATGCCATGAACATTTTCCAGATGGCTCTTTTCATTTCTCGTATTAGTTCATTGATGTACCTTATGATTTTGATCTCAAAGGTTTCATTTCACTGAAGTTAGATAGCACATGAGTACATATTAAACCCTAAGGTCTTAACTAATATTGTCCTTTTTCCTGTTTCAAGTACATCAGTAGTTGTTGGATGCAAAATATTACGAAGAAGCTAAAATCGAAATGGAGAAGAATGAAAGAAAACCCAAGGCAATGATGGGTTTTTCTCTATACTCGCTTTTAATTTAATGCACAAGTACCATTTATTTCAATAATCATAACTTATATCCACAACTTGTGTGGGAAACATTGAATTTCCTTAATGAATAAATGATATTATTTCGTAATTGAGTTGTGTACTTCCTTTTACTTTCTTTTATGATATGTAATGATTGTACAATGAATTAAACAACTCAATAACATACTTAATAACAATTAATAATAGGAAATGATCAAATTGAAAATACCTGTAACTTAAAAATGAACTCTCAACAATGCAAACAACAACTACGTTTGTTGTTTTTGAGTCCAACTCCTTAGGTCTACCTCTATCTCCGCCTTCCTCAAGGTTGTGCTTTAGTTCTTCAGAGCTTCTGTGCATCTTTGATGAAGGTGATCATGGGATAGCAGCATACGTGAGGTGTTGCATTCTGCAACAACACACATAGCTGTAATTTTCCTTGTTGATTCTCCTAATCGGAAATACAATTTAACTATAAATGCCCCCTTGTTAGGTTCATTCGACGTGTGAAGGTCTTTATAAAACATAAAATGGTTATTGCCCCTAGATTAGGTCAATAGGGGGGATTGATGGTGAAATGTCATGGTATGATTTGTGAGGTGTTGAATTCATGAAATTTGAACATGCAGTTACATAATGAGGATTATAGGGGGACCCCTGATGATATGCTCCCCCTTTCAACGAAAGAGGGAGTGGTAAGAGGAATGAACTCTAAGCTGAAAGTAACGACAAAAGGATAAAACATGGTTGTAAGGAATATAAAATAATGGTAAGGTGTATAATGCGTGTAAAATGTGTATAGTATGGTGGGAGGCAAAATTATGAAAATAATGCCGCAAACACAGTGTAAATCGGAGTAAAAACACTCAAGATATGAGTGAAACAGTGTAGCGTGCATTAGTTGGGATAATAGATGTGAAATATAGACCGTAGTAAATGTGGGAATGGTAATGTGATTATAAATAGGAAAGTGAAAAGGTAATTTATCACTTCAATTGTTATTGGCATGAGTGTGAGAGTGTATACAAAGTGAGTAGGGATGCCTCAAGCGAGAACGTTACATCCGACCCCGTTTGAGAGAGTAACGATTGTAGTAGAGTCACTTACTACTGTGGAGTTGGTAAGTATGTTATTTTTTCTAAAATGTAGGGTGTATTAGACTATTGAGTTGATTTTTTTGAATTTGAGATTTTTGAATTTCTCGGTGTTTAGGACCCAGGAAAGAGTGGTGAGGGCACTAGTGACCCTTGGGACTGGAGCGCCCAGATCCGGGTGCTAGTGTCCTGCTTTGGGGCACCCCAGACCTGTTGCTGGGTGCCCTAGTCCAGAATTTTTTTATTTTGTGGAGACTGCTAGGGAATGTGTTTCTAACATTTTAAGGAGTTGTATTTGATCATGCAAAGTGTTCTAATCATTGCGTTTGTTTGTTATTTTGTGTTTTGTAGAGGGATATCCACTCGAGGGAGTTTTTCGGTAGTCGACACTTGAGTACACTACTGGGATTGGGTTTTTCGGATGGTGAGTGGGACGTGATGGACCGTGCCGGCCTGCAACATATAGTACGGATGGGGGATGTGCCCCATAATATACCCATGTTGACTACACTATGTGAGAGGTGGTGTGCAAGCACATCCACATTTTGGTTGCCTACTGGAGAGATGACTGTGACTCTAGAGGATGTGTATCGCATATTGCGATTACTATTGATTAGGGATAGAGTTCAGGTGATGGCGGTAGTGGATATGGAGCGAAAGATGCGCTTGGCTAGATGATATTTTTCTGGGGCACTTGTTGCTACTGAGGCCCATATCAATCTGGATGCGATATTGCAGTCTAGGGTTCTGCGATTGCGGAAGTTCATCGCAGTAGTGATAGTTTCATGTATAACATTGGAGGGAGGATTCAACATCTTGTATAAGATGCACGACATATATCAACAGATAGAGGGGGATAGGACTAGGTATGACTGGGCATGATGTGTATTGGCCCATTTATATAGGGAATTATATCGGTTTACATATGATGAGCATGATGGAGGTATAGGAGCCACCAAACTACTAAATGTATGGGTTTATGAGCATATAGCCGTTGTGAGACCAGTTGCGGGGCCATGAGGAGAGTGGGTGTGACTTGAGATATATGCTTGACGTTGGGTGAATATTCACAGTAGGAAGATGGACACAAATAGCTTCAAGGTACTAATAGACAAAATAGGGCCGTAGTCGGTGACATGGAGGCCATATCGTGATTATGGGGGATTTCCCGAGGATGTGACAGAGTTACAACACATTAGGAGGACCATGTGGTTAGAGGACCGCTTTCCAGGTGTAGAGGAGATTTTTCAGGTGGAAAGAGTATTGCAGAAGTTTGGGATGACACAGGATGTGCCCTCAGAGCCATACATATGGTTACGAACTGTCAGTGCCCCTAGGAGGGTTTGTGCGAGGCCGAGACCTATAGCAGAGCAGTTGATGCCACCTAGGCCGACTGAGGCAGACCTAGTAATAATGGTTGTGGATGGAGATGATGCAGGATGTATAGAGAATTATCAAGCATGGTGGGAAACACATAAGTGGGTGTTGCTATACCCAGTATTTGTGGGTGTTATGGAGCTACCGATAGGAGGAACGGGTGAGGGAGGTGTCCCTGGCCCTGTAGCAGTGGTGATGGCAGAGCATAAGTATTTGGTGTGCGTTAATTTTGTGTCTTAGTGAAGTGATGATGTGGTTGTGTAGAAGTTTGAATAACATGGGGTTATATGTTGTGTATGTAGGGGATTTCTATTGGTCATTGATAGTAGACACATCTATCCACACATTGACGTAGAATGTGCCAAGTGATGTACTATGTGGAGGGATACTAGAGCACATGGGTGACATCACAGGCAAGAATGCCCATTTATTTGAGCCAGTGGCCATACTAGCTGTGACATGTACAATGTTGCTTGGCGAGAGGGATGAGGCATGTGAGGAGACTCAAAGTGCTCGAGAGGCGGTAGGTGGCGGTCCCTTGGCCCAAGACGTGTCCACACGATATATAGATTTACAATGTCAGTTCTTAGAGAAGAGTATGGAGGATACTAAATTACATAGATAGGTGGAGAAGTTTCAAGGCCGCAAAATGTGGCGTTGCATGGGTGGAGAGGCATCCAATTTAGGGTTCTCACGGTACATGGTAGTGATAGTGATGATGAGGTGTGATAGTGATGATTGTATATGATGTAGGGCGCCTTGGCCCCTAGTGATGAAACATGTTTTTGATTATATGAATGATGTAGGGACACCTATTTTTTATATACATGAGATAAATATTTGAGATGTGTTGCCATTGTGATGTGGTGAATATCATATGGTTCTATGTTGATTATTCTAGCATGTGTATTGTATGTGATGAATATAAATGTGTATGACGATGTATTAGTAGTGGTAAATAAAACATGGAGGGTAAATGATTATGTAGATAACTAATGTAATGATGTAGTTAAAAGATTGGATGAATAAAATAAGTGGCATGTAGGTAATGGAATGATAATAATAGAATAAATGTGAAAATGGACAAATATATGATAGCAGAATGAATGTATCCTAATGAATATGCGAGAATGTAATGTAATCATAATGGTGATGAAAATAATAGGGGTATTAACGATACCCCCAAACGTGTGAATGAATATGTCGATGTAATAAATACCCCTGAGTAGTCAAATATGATCTGCGTAAGCAAGAGTGTGTCATCAGGAAATGATTGAGGTATGCTAGATGAATGAAGAAGCACGTGATGAAAGGTTTTTAGAACTAATCCCTTAATAGTCATGTAAGAACCGTAAGAACACACGTGCGTCATTAGGGGGTAGGATGATAAGAATCACATACCAAAGACCAAGTCGATGGGTAGAGTTAGATGCATGTGGTATGTATGGAACATGAGCGTATGAGGCAGATGTAGTGTCATGTGTAGTGAAGATGGGATATGCAGAAACCGGTGGGAAACCATGAGCTGTAGCAGTATGAAGAGGTGGATAATGTGGATGGAGTGGATGTAATGAGTGTGGTGGTGTAAATGATGGATGGCATGGAGAATGAATATGTTGTGATGGATCATGACGACTAAATGAAGTGTCTCATGGTGAAGATAGAAGTGAAGTACGTCGACACCGATAAGGGGAAGGAGATAACAAGCGCTCACAAGGAGTGAAGGAAATGATGTCAGAGTCCACTAATTGTTGTATCTTTTCACATAGGGAAAGGAAATCATTGTCCTACGATGGTAATTGCAATAGTATTAGTCACGTTGATGATGTAAGAGTTGTGGAGGGTGATGTTGGTTGGAGGATCACTGAATCAACCACTCATTGAGTAAGCTACAAAGGATATCACGTGGTCGAGCGTGAGAGGAGAATAAAAAATGCTCGTGTGAAGGAGGGGGAATGGTTTAAATAGAAGCTTTTGATGGAAGTGTAGAAGGATGTGGTTGTAGGGGTGGAATGGATTGAGTTGGTGGGGAAGATATATCAGAGGGAGGTAGAATGTGTTGTGAGTGTTCAACTTATGGTAGGAGGGGAATATTAAACTATTGGAGGAATAGTTGGGGGTTCAATTGTAGGCGAGGCTGAGAGATATTGTTCTAGATCAATAACCTTGTAGCACAAAATATTGAAGGACTTACAATTCTCATATTGAAGCCTTTGTTTGAGTGGGGGAATAAGACCACAACAAAAGATGAATTGCTTCTCTAAGTCACTAGGCTAAAAGATGAGCTGATGTATACAAGCATTGAATCATAAAATATAATCCTTGATGGGTTCAGAGGAGCCTTGGTGTAAGGAGTGGATATGATCATACGTAACCCTAGGGACATTGTTAAGGATAAAGCAACAAAGGAAAGCATCCTCCATGCCATAAAAGGTATTAATGGACCTAAAGGGTAAGTGGGTGTACCACTAGAGTGCTTCATCAGTAAGACTATAACAGAAGGTCTTAAGAAATTATCGATCATTAGAGTAGTCAGCCAGGAGTGTGAGGTAATGTAGGATATGAGCATGAGGATCACCAGTACCATCAAAGCATGTGAAATTAGGCATGAAAAATGTTTTTGGGAAAACGGAATTGTGAATTTTCTTAGGAAAATGATTGTCATGTAAGGAGTTGTTATCAATAGAGGCACAATAGGCCCGAATTTCTAAAGTTAGAGTATGAACTTTTGACTGGCATTTTCCTACAATGTACATGAGGGAGAGAATATCTTAGGAAGGAATACTAGGAGATAGCAATAATGTGTTAAGTGGTTGAATTTTGACATTATACATGATCATAAGAATGTCAAGAGGTGATATAGTAGAGGTAGAGGCAATAGGTGTAATAAAAAAGAAGGTGGAGGAGTAATAACATTACTAGTATCAACACAAGACCAAGTAAATGTGGGGAGGAAGGTAGAAACCTCAATAGATGAAGATGTAGAAGGAAACATAGGGGATGTAGGAGTAGAAGAGGAAGAGTTAATGGTGGGGGTGGCTCGTGTATAACAATAGACTCAACCTCTGGAGAAGATAACAATGGAGCCGGAGATTCACTTGCATCTGTATGAGAAGAAGGGGATGCTTGATTTGGAGTAGGAGAAGATAGAGTTGTAGAAATAATGTTATGGTCATCATAAGAATCAAGGGGATCATCAAGGTAATATGAAGGGGAATGAGTTCTAGAAAGGGGTGTGGGAGGAGAACTATTGGAAGCGGTAGGAGTCATAGGAGTGGCTATAGAAGTGTCCGTGGTAGAAGGAGGAAGCGTACTAGAGGGAAAATCAATGCCTACTAAATAATCAATGATTTAGGGGTCATCGGGTGGCATATCAGAAGAAGAATAATAAGGATCAAATACTACCGAATGGCATGGCGTACAACGAGTGAAAGTAATAGGTCCATCAGCAAGGTATATACCTATAGGGGAATCAATAGGATTAGTTGGCACATGTTTTTGACGTTCTAAGAGGTGTTGTTGAGTAGCGTCAGGTAAGGTCATATGAGCATGATATAAATATTTAAGTTCAACTATGGTAGCCTCATCATAAATAGGGTTGACACTAAAATGAGACATGATGAGAAAAGAATAGCTATGCTAATCACTAGTGTTTGAAAGAGGATCCACAATCAACAATGTTCGAAACATGGGTCTCACCAAAATCATTAACTAAAAATAGATAGATGGGGAATTGGTACTATAAATAGTTAATCTTAATAAACACTAAGTGTTATGTTGGAATGCAAGAACCTATTTTAGTTTTAATATTTGAAATATATATAAAAGTAAAAAGGAAATAAGAGGATATGTTACTGACCTATAAATAACTTACCTCACTATATACTGGACTGTAACAGATTAGTATGTGGAATGGGAAATATGTGACAAAATGACATCGTGAAGGGTAAAAGCTGAATGTATGCCAATATTGAGGTGCCTGAGATGGTACTGGGGCACCCCGGGGCGCCCTGGTCTGTGTTCTGGGCACTGTAGACTTTGGAAATGCTCGAAAACTGAAACTGGTAGTGTCGTAATATCTCTGTGTTCTCTTCGCTCCTGTCGCACATGTGTCACAATAATTTCACCTATGACACTGTAATTGTTGTATGAAGATCTACCTACAAAAACCTATCTAAAGCATCAATCCCTAAAAAATAAAAATGCATATGAATAGGTCAGAATGACCTTAGCTACCAAAATTTTCATCCTACAACTGAACACTGAACTACATTTTGGACCCAATGTAGTTCTATGTGCATGTGTGTATATTGTTTTTCCTCGAATGCCCTAGTGCCAATGATGTGATAGTAGGGGGCAATAACTAGATGTAAAATGCAAAATGGTGGATGGAATGGAAAGAATACAACCCTTTCCCCTATGCTTGTGTGATACAGATTTAGAAGAAGCCCAAATGTAGTGCCTTGCCTTAGTAGATAGTTGCCCTTGATAGTAAGATGTCCACCCATACTGTAGTGAGTATGCTTTCTTTATATAGTGATTGCTTGTTCAAATTTTGACACTAGTGATTCGAAACTGCTGACTACGACCAAAAGGAATGCATGGGCTAGCCGTTAGGACTGACCTCGAATAAAGAAATTAAGACCAAAAATCACGATGACATGAGTGCCTAAAATCATGGACTAGGGCGCCTCGGGGCACCCCAGTACAACCCTAGGCACCCCAACATAGACCTAAAGATGACAATTGAGAAAATTACGACATCTGAGACATGATGAAAGATGTCCAAAACTACAGATACTAATGACGTCTGAACTACATAAAACACAATGACACCCGACTAACTGAAATCAAGACCTAGAGATGGGTAACTAGTGAATACTTTAATTAAATCATGCTTTAATGCCGCAGGTTATGTTTTGAATCCCAAGTCTGCTCCATGCCACATGTTGGTTGATGGGAATAGATACGATGTTTGCAGTCCTTTTTTGAATAGAAGGGGAAATGATTCTACTGATATTAATTAAATTTTCTCTCTTTGTCTTGGGTTAAGTCTCTTTGACCTTGACGTGGGTGTAGATTACATTAGTTGTCTTTCGGTTTTCTTTCTTGGTTTCTTTTTCAGACTCTTAATGACATTGCTCCTCATCTTAGAAAGGTTTGTTTGATCCCTTAAAATTCAAATTATAAATTAATAAAAAATTATAGTATTTGGATTTTCCTTTACATTTTTAGTGATCTCGAAGTTAATAAGAGAATAAAAATGATGTGAAATTTAAAAGGAAATAGAGATAACATTATCACTCTAGTGGAGGGTTACAAATATTTTGTAGTTATTACCCACACTCCTACATCAAAAAACTTCCTAAACACATATATAACACCATGTGTAAGCCAAAATGTGTCCATATATTTAATTGTGTAATTAAGGAATTGTTTAAATGTAGAAAGTATTAGATAGGATTGAATATACCGGTTGTTCTCAAATTTATAGGAATATCATTCGAATTAGTATTGAATCTAGTAGGAATTCCGTTAGATTTTATGTTGAATTTAAAATTTATTGAAATTATCTTGTCACGGGAAAAAGTAATCTCATATTGATATAGCTACACTACTGATTATTACGATGAGGAAGTGAATAACAATTCCTAGATCTAGTATAAGCTGTAAAGATAACACAATATGAAAATATGGAAACATTTTCAATTTTGGTGAAACAAAGAATCACATATCTCATCATAAGATATTGATTATATCTAATGATATTTAGATATGAAAGGAAAAATAAATCTACGATGCTAACATATTGGAATTTAAAAATCGGTTGAAAAACATTTTCACTTTTTTACATAACACCAAAAGTGTGAACCATCTTCAAATATAAAACCTCCTAGGATTCTAGGTATTTGAACTATATAAATTCTAATATTTTTATTTAAGCAATATTCAAATGATTCTACAATAATTGATCATTGAAAGAGAATTATTTGTGCCCATATCAAAACCGATATATTTTTTTCCATAGCAATACACACAATATTCGAAAATTCCTGCAAAATAATACTTACATAAGAACTATCTGAAACTCTTCAATAGGTTACTTGATAACCAATAAAAGTATGTGTGTGTGTATGTATGCATGCATGCATGTATGTGTGTATATATGTATGCATGTATGCATATGTATGTATGTATGTATGTATATATATATGGTAAATATGGTTTGCTTTTAACAGGGACAAAAACCCCAAATACAAAGGGAGAAAAGATATAGTAAGGAAGCGTAAAAGATGAGGCCTCTACCATTGGCAAAAACCCAAGAACAAACAAAAAGAAGAGGCCGTCAAAACAAGCCCAAGAAACATAAAACACAGACAACCAAGGCTCAGCCCAAGAGGGGACCATGAAGAAAATTAAGATCCAAGATGACTTCGGAGAACATGCTCTGAACGCATAACATTAGACTTATTCAAGAGGACCTTGGTCCACCCTTCCCCAACGGATGAATCCGAGCCTATGTCCACAAAATGTCTGCCATCATTCCACATTGGTTTAAGGGTTGAAACATCCAAACAATCACCGTCAAGTCTTCCATCAAAACAGTTGTTTACCAATACATCATCCACATTTGTGTTAGATTCAAATTTCCTCGTATTTTGAATAATCCTGCCATTCCTCAAGCTTTCAACGCACCCTGACCCCATTCGCATGTGAATAATACATCATCCACATGACATGACCCCATTGGCATTAAGTATTTTTGAATTTGAAATTGCTGGTCATTCCACCCTGCCAACATGGCCTGACACCATTTCCATGCGTGTTGCCAAGTAATCCTACATCTCATCCTCCACTTGACCCCCTTCCTCTGAGGATCGATCCTGGTGAAGACGAGGTATGTGATTCAAAATGCAAGCAAACAACCTCCTCACCACCTTCCTTCTCCATCGTATCCTTCTCACTCTTGTCAACTTTAGGAAACTCACTGGTTTCCTGCAGATTGGGGGTACCCACATAAATATCCTGACCAGTCTGAGAAACACGATTTACACTGCCCTCCCCTGGAAGGACCTTCGCAAAAGGTGACCCCTGACCGTCTCTAAATTCTTCCAGCGGATCAATAGGACATTCCAACACAGAGGCATAACCATTGCAGCTACAAGACATAGCCTCACACCCCGTACGCCAACACTTCTCAAAGATGACTTGAGATTGCTCTATAACGATTTATTCCTCGTATTTGTATTTTGATGTGTTCAGAAAGATTCTTTCCGGCAACTATGCACAACCATGGACATTAATACAAAACTTAGAAAACACCAGGTGAGAACGAACCTTCGTCACCAGATCCACAATGATGAGCACCCCCATAGACCTGGTGATGCCAAGGAAGACATTTGGATCCCAGAACTCCAAAGGTGACCCAGGCAAGTGAATACATACAGGAAGAAAAGAGAAATTATTTGATTTCATCTCGGGGCTCCACCAAGAAATACTGAGAGCCACGTTTTCGAAAACCATGATCCTTCTATAAGTACCTTTTGTAAGCTTCGTCGCTTTGGAAATAGAAAAGGAAGTTGTTCACTCCTAGGGCCCGCACCTCCAGTCTATAAGACCATTTCCACTTCCACCAGTCCCTGACAAGGTCGATATTCAGTCTCAGACCTCCAAATATGCCCACCCTGCACTCTTAAAACTATTCCTTGCTTTGTTTACCACGTCCTCAGGGATTGCAAGTTGTGGATCTCCCCACCCAACAGCGGATAATATTTAGAGGTTCCCTAGCGTTTCCCGCAAACAATCGTGAGGTCTAAGGTCTAGCCATATCTTCAGGAGTCGGGCTTGGAGAGAGCCTCACATGAGAGACTGCCGATAGAGTATATTTTCCTATGTTCTTACATAAAGGGGCGTGCACGCACACACACACACACATATAGATACACAAATACATACATATACATACATACATACATATATATACATATACATATACATATATCACTACAACAAACAAGCCACACACACACACACACAATAGATTTAAAAATATCATATTTCAAATATTAAGTTATATTGAAAATATTATATACATTTATGGAGCTTTGCTATCTATATATTTTTAGTATTGACAAATAGTTTTTGAAAGGGACTATACCCTTGTACTAGTGCAAACTCTCATTAATGTTTTCTTGTGTTCCTTATACTTTTATATATTGTTCTTTTAGAAGTAGTAATATTATACTTACAATCTTTCATATTTTATTTTATTTTGGGCATGGTAAAATATTAAATACAATCTTTTGAAACTAATTTCTTAATCAAAACTACAACTCTACAAAGTGATTTTTTCCAAAATGATGCATGCATTGAAGAGAATAGGGAAGTTTTTACGTAAAGTCTTCCATGAGATAATATATTTCTTACTTCAATATTATTTTACCTATTTCTTATTTTAATATTGCATTTAATTGACTTGATATTTTTTGATATGATATGTTATTATAAGGATTCTCTTGGAAAGTATGTAGACAATATGGGTTCATAATATATGGAATCAACATGGTATCATCAATGATACTATAAAAATATCATCAAAGTGTTATTTCTTTTCGTTTCATCGAGTTGATCCATGTTTCTCTTATCTTGTAAAAATATTTCAATTGTTTCTTATCTAGACCAAACACCAACTTGGTCATAATACTATGATCTAATTTAAAGGAATTTTACGAAATTTTTTATTTGTGTTTCCGCTAGAGAAATGAGTTTGTATAGAATTTAATCATTCTTGTGGACTTAATGATTTAATTATGATCTAAGTAAGGAAAAATCATTACATTCAAAGAGTTTTTACATTGATTTTCATTGTAATTATCATTGTATCAATCCTTGTAATATATTTATCAAATATGAATCTTTCTTTGCCTCTTACAATAAAACCATGTCAAAAATATCAATTGAAATTGTTCAATCTTTATTGATTGACTATGGGACCAATTTTCATAGTCATTAGATGATAGAGACAAATATGGTAAAAAACCCTTATACGATGATTGTCAATTTCAATGTTACCAAAAAAATGATTAAGACACTTATCCATAAGAGTGATTATAAACAATGATAAATTCCCTCCCACTATTAGAGAATGTTAAGAATTGTAACGCCCACAAAATCGACGTTCTAAAACTACATTAATACTTAAACCATTATTCGAGAAAGGTTGCGGTAATTTTTGTTTTGTTTTAAGTTAAAAGGATGTCAAAACCTAATATACGTTTAATTAATCCCTACCAACATTTACTACCCTACAAACGATGGACCAGTCTAAGTTAAATAATCACATATTCTTAATTAGTGCTAAAGTCAATTTAATTCTTATCACTAGATAAGTGTTCAATAATTCCTTTCACTAGGTTAAAAAGTTTCTCTCTTAGGAATTAACATTCAATACACATCTAACAAATCCTTACCCTTAGTTACCTTAGTGCACTTAGATTAGTTTCTTTAATGTCCATTGAATTAATTTCTAAAACATACTAGGAAGTAAATAAATAAATTAACATACAAAGGTATTAAATGGCCCCATTCACCCATTTACACATATTTTTAAATTATCTAAAATCCATAATATGAATATTATCACCTAACAATTATAGGGTTGATTCCTAACCATTGAATCAAACCATCTGTGGCCACTAGATCTTAGGGTTCCATACTAACCCTAACTATCCTTATGAAAACTTATTAAACCTTTTCCTTGCCCTAGCCTCCTCATTTGGTCTCTTTTCTTTTGTTTAATTTACAGGTTGGAGAAATAGAAGCCATGGGAGAAAGGAAGAAAAAACCATGAAGGAATTCAAAATATGAAGCTTAGTTTAGTTTATGTTGAGGATTTATTATTGTAATGTCTTTCATTTGAAGATTGTAGAGGTTTCCACTCCAAATCTAGAGTTGTTATAAAGAAAATTCCATTTTTTGTCTTCTATTTGGGCAAAAACCCTACTTCATTTTTAATCCATGAGATTGAATGCCTTTGAATACCCATTTAAAGATTTACAAGTTTAGAACAATGAATTTATGCCCTTATAGCTTGTTGGTGATTTCCTCTTCAAATTTGTAGGCTTAAATTTTTAATAAAACAAGTTTTAAATTTCCTCAATCGCGGTTTTTTTTTTTTTTCACCGCCGTCGGTGATGAAATAGCCACCCAAAGCATGTCGGTGGTCTAAGAACCACTTCCTACCTCGGGTGATGATTTGCAAACCGCCGCCTTTCTGAGCAAAATGGTTCAAAGACCGCCGCTCTACATAGGGCATCAGTCTTGTTCTTTGAAAAAAAAACCTTCAATTACGTAATTTTTCCAAAAACAAGTTTTACTGGAGTATTTTACAGTTTATCCTTAGTTGAATTTATGTTCCTAAAGTCTCTAGTTGAAGGGTTTAACCATTTATTCATTCCATGCTTAAAATTACTACATTTAAATATTTTTATTTCTATAGTAACAAGAAACACAACTACAAGATCATTTTTATTTTCTTTCAAATTCAAGAGTAAGAAAGAAGCTTAACCTATTCCTAATATTATTGTTTTCCTTTCCACAACAAAATGCAATATTTCAACATAATAACTTACTTAAAATTTATTGCATCTTTCCATTTCTACTACAACCATTTGTTCAAGTAACTACAAACAACTTTATTCCACATTCAGATTTGCTAAGAATACATTATTAATGTTTTACACTTCTATGTTCTTCCTTAATTTTTACAAAAATACAAACACTTACAATAACAATGAACTTTCCTTTTTCTTTTGAGCATGACTCATTCTCTTACAATGCAAAGAGTTTCCTTTTCAACAATGTATTACAACTTAATAAACTAAAATATACAATACAACTAGTCTTCCAGTTAAGTTGGAATTACAAGAAAGGTTTTCTCACAAAGAAGGATTTATTTTGGGACTTCAACAAATGCTCCAAATTTCAAATCTCCAATAAGAGCTCCACCATGTCTTCACTTGATCACAACAACAAAAATGGGGGAGATGCAACACTCTCCACTCAACCAATAATCCAATGAGGAGAAGAAGATATCCTCCTCATTGGCCCCGAGCCCCAATCACAATTCAATAAAAGATGGATCCAACTCATGGAAACAATACAATGCTTCAGAATCAAAACACAAAATTTCACAATCACACAACACACATTCAACACAAGATTCAATCACAAGAATGCACCATATCAAAATACACAAGGCTTGAAATGCAAAGCCAATGGAGCAAGGATCTATGGGGAGATCACTTATGCCTCCCAATGGGATTAGATGCCCACCTTAAAACCCTCCAATATACATCTCAAAACCCCTACACAACTCTTATGCCTCCCTGAAGATCCTCTAATGCCTCCCACATTCTCTTATGCCTCCCTACAATCTCTTATGTCTCCTCAAAAGAATCAAGTATAAAATGTAAGCATTTTCTTATCCAAGGTGGGGCACCCATCCCAACTCCCTCCCAAACATAAAATAAACTCTTATGCCTCCCTACATATAAGATTCCCATAGCCTTCTCCCACACCATACTTAGGCATTCTACCCAAGAACCCAACAAGCATACCAAAACATTCAACAACATACAAATATACACATTTAAGGGGAAACCAAATAAAACAAGGGTGTAGCTCATACCTTTCCATGGTAGATCTTGATCAAGGAGTCACACACCGAGCTCCTTCAAGCTTAATCCAACTCCAACAATCTCCAAAAATATAACAAGCACTCCAAAATCCTCTAACTCTAAAAATATAAGAGCACAAATTAAATGAAGTAACCCCAAACAAACAATTAAAACCTGCATATATAGAAAAAGGAAAGAGGATGGTGAGGTGGCTCTATGTAGGATGCCACATCACTCATCCTCAACTCCACATCAAAAGTCAAACCTCAACTTAATGAAAAATAAATTGGTGGTTGAGAGGAATGAAAAGTCTCTTACACACACAATCCAAACCCACACCCTCTAAGGAAAAAATTAAAACCCATGTAAGAAAAGTGTAATAAATGTCACTTTTTGTCTTACAAAACACATAATGGGGTCTATTTTTGACCCCCAATCCATAGGTATGGTTGGTATAAGAAATTAAGAGGTGTGGGACAAATTTAGCTTGTCCCACAAGCCTCCAAAAATGCCCTTAAGCCCAAATCCGAAATTCCAAGGTAAGGTAGAGTGTACAACACTCAAAGTCACTTACACTCAATCAAAATCACATAGTCCAAAATACCAACAACTCTAATAAATGACTCCATTTGTCACATCCCCAAATAACTTAATAACATGATTTATTTACTTAATAAAATCACATTAATCAACAATGATAAAATAAATTACATCACAATTAAATCACATACTCTACAATAAAATAAAAAGGGGAAAGAATTGCACACAAGCCCATGGTCACAATTGGAGGTCATCCCTCCCATGGGGACCCCTAACAATCTAAACAAACAATAAACAAAACAACAACATTACACAAGTTGCCATGGTGACCTTCATTGTATCCATCTAGTATTCCGTTGTGGTTGGTCTCCAATCCCCCTTTTGATTGTTGTGATATAATTACCTATAAAAATACACAATACCTCCTTTGGCCTTGTGGCCACATCAAAACATCAAGGATAAAATATACGCATATCAATCAATAAACATCCACATATAGCTAAATCATCATCTCAACTAAACAATGCTATCATTTGTCTAAAATTTCCACAACATCTCAATTCTATCTTTTATCAATATCCACAAGATTAGTTCAAAAGTTAAATCCTACCCAACATGATGAGAATTTCGAATGTCAGTAATACATATATCAACAACACATCATCATCATCAAATATAACATGTCTCTCTATGTATCTAAGAATCCACACAATCATACTATGAATCAAAATCCATCAAAATCAGAATATCTCTATCATCTAACATCATGCTAAACCAAAATGATACAATAATATCCATGTCTATAGTCGACAGTTAATCGAAATCAAAATATAAGAAGTGTTGAAGAGGAGTGAGCAATACAAGAATCAAGCACAAACATCCTTTATAGCTAGAGAAAAATTAAAATAAAGTAAAAACATTAAATGATCTAATAAAATATGATTTGTATCCCACCCTTAATATCAAATGTTCTCTCTATTCATTAAATTATATCTTGAGTGAGCTTGTAAGATCTAAAATCATATTTGAAGTTTCTTATCCATGCATGGAATCATACAAAATTGCTTAGGAATCATTTGTCAACACTTACATTTGTAAGTAATTATATGTATTATGGGTGAACATAAATTTGTGAGTTGTAAAAGTAATATGAGAGTTGTGAATAATGTATGTGAGTGAGTTGTTTAAAACAAACATGTGGATAATATTATGAGGGAATATAAGATGCATTTTAGAGATACACGAGAGATCTACGGGATTCTTGTTAAATTTATTATATCATATCTCCATTTGTTAAATTTATTATATCACATCTCCACGTATCTAGAATGATAGAATACTTGTTTTAAGTATGAATTCATATTGGAATATAATAACGAAGGAGGAATTAAGGTTTTTATGTTATCCTAAACAAAAATTATCATTTGGTATTATAGTTGTTTTATTTTTATTGAAGGTTGTTAAAACTTTTAGGGGTTACACTCTTGCTACCCCTATAAATGACATACATGATTTACAAACATTATGTATTAGTTAAGATATTGTAGCATTTTGCATGTATTATGTGTATTCCAAAATACATTATTGAGTTATGAAATATGGACACATTTTCCTCAAACCTTTCTACGATTAAACCTTGACCATTGATACATTGTCCATGAGTCATAATTTCATGTAGACACATGATCTCTCAAGCCTTCCTTGTAAATATTGCTAGAATTATATCTCATTTGTTAATCTCTAGCAATGTGTCAATATCCTATGCTTTTTTGGCTCCATAGTCTCTTGTGTTAGTCTTCCTTTACATTGAAAATTTTCAACATGTTTCCAAAAGGTGTTTGATGAAGTCTTTCCTCCACTATGCTAAGAGATACACACACACACACACACACACACACACACACACACACACACACACACACACACACACACACACACGATCTTCACTTCTTGGAAAATGTGGGATAGTCTCAAAAGGAAAATTTATTGAAGCATCGATTGTCAGGGCTCCAAATAGTTAAACCAATTAAAACAAAGATGAAAACAATATGTGTTGATGACCTAAATGGTCCTAGGAATTACTTAATTAAAACATATAACATAAAATACAATCCAAATTCTATGTTTAATCTTACATAATGGAGCCAATAGTGGAGCATGGAAAAATAATGGTGAGGGTATTTCTTTGATGTGATTTGATGTGACACATTTGTACAAGAGTCATCACTCACATAAGTACCTACCCAAGAGTCATATGGGTACTAAGATGACATAGCATCCTTCATTCAAGCTTAGAATGGGATACCTAACATGGTGTCTTTCTTTCTTTGGTCACATATGGAAAAAGTAATCTTTTAACCAAACAACTTTTTATGGGAAAGCATCAAAGGAGGCCCCACTAATAATGTTTGTTCCACAATAAAAATGAAAAAAACATTAAAATAGGCAGGACAAGAAATCAAAGAAAATGATGGCAAATTCGTAAGTGAAAAAATACCTAAGTAATTCTTCTTTTTCTTTTCAATGGCATGGGAAGATTCATACTTTCCTCATAGCCAATTCATAACACTAGAACAATTAAATATTGTGTGTGTGTGTGTGTTTTATATATATATATATATATATATATATATATATATATATATATATATATATATATATATATGTTGTAAATAATGTAAAGATGACCCAAACAACTATGAAAAAGAAAATGTTAGCCCTAAGGTGCAAGAGAGAAGAGGAAAGAACTCAATCTGAATATAATACGCTCGTAAGACTATGTTGCAGAGGTGACAAGAGAATCTTGAAGTAGGAATGACCATCGTAGATTCATACATCCCCATGAAAGTTGGAATAACATAACATGGAATAAGTTGTACTTGTTATAGATGGATGGTGCTAAAAATATGGTTATTTCTTCTCAACTTGGAATAACATGGACCCAAGAGTTTAACCCATAGTAAATTAGATGTACTTATTGAGGAGGAGGAAATTTTCATAAAAAGAGTAAATCCAATTTTGAAGGTAACATATGTAAGGAACATGCTTAATAGAAAATAGTGGCGACACTATTTTATATCTCGTAGGATGTTTCCTCCAAATGAAGCCATCCACCTTTCCCATTTTGGGAATTGGACATCTTAGTTATTGGGATAATTGAGTCTAACATAAACTCTTTCAACTAATTCATTAGAATATCTCATATATTTTGGTCACATTACAATTCAAAAGAAGCTCATTCAGAATATTCTAAATTACCATTAAGGAAAAGAGTGGTGTTGTAATGTTGTAGTTATATAAATACGACATCATAATCCCAAAAAAATATTATCTTCAAATGCTTCTAAATATAATGCCTCTTTTGTTAGATAGGTTAAATTTTTGGATTTGATTGAACCAAAAACCCCGCTTACAAAGGGAGAAAAGATATAGCATTGAAGCTCACATGAAGAGGCCTCTCCCAGGCGGCCAAACCAAAACAATAACAATAGAACACCTTATCCATTATACCCCCATCGTGAAATGTTAAATTCATTTTGAGTGGGCCTATAACAGTTTTTCTTTTCTTTTTTCCTTTCACAACCATCCAATCCCCTTCCCTATTAGGATCCTCATTTTCATCATTGTGGATTGGTAAAACTATTTCAATAGTCTCTTTGTTGCCAGATGTCGTCCCCAAAGAATATAATTCCTTATTATGGATAACTCTCTTGATTTATTTCTATAATTCTAAAATCTTCATTCATTCAAAATGTTAATCTCATATCGAATCGTATTCCAATGGGGATGATGTCATAATAGATGTGGCCCCTCTTACTAAGTTAATGGGTGATTTAGTTGGGAATGAATATATCATTTACTAGTCTTGAAAATGCTTCTTATCTATAAAATCTATGTTTTCTAGCTCATCTTGAAATTGTAGTTAGAGTAAAAAAAATGCTTTCTTTCTTATCTTATAATTTCTTCTAGACTCTAAAATCTTTGTTCGCTCAATTGTTTTATGGGCACCATGAAGGATTTTAATATTCATTCATTGTACTATGGGCAATATTAATGTGTTCATTTCAATACAACATGAAATATTGGATATGACATGATGGATTGGAAATGATTGGTTTAGAGATCAAAACTAAGGGGTTAATTAGAGATAGAAATTCTCTTATGATTTTTCTTAGGGTAAACTATTTTTCTGGTTTATACCGAATATCTATAATCATTGACATTCTTTCACAAATAGTATGAAAAATACAAAAATAAAAATTTGTAGGCAATTATATATTTAAGTGTGAGTTACTTTTCAATATCATAAAAATTAGTTTCTTGAGAAGAATATAATGTTGCAATAATTTTCATTGATGTCAAAGGATACTAAGGATTTAGTAGAGAAAGCTGATTATTGGAAGAGTTGTCATTTATCAATGTCTATTGTAATTTGTTGCTTTGGAGTATCCTACTGTTGCTTCAAAGACTCCCACTATAGCTTCATAGTCATCTATTGTAGTTTCAGAGTTTCTTCCTATAGCTTTAGAGTCTCTTTATGTAGCTTCAGAGTCTCGTATATAGTTTCATAATCTTTAATCTTAGCATCGATTCTCCTACTATGGCTTTGGAGTCTCTTTCGTAGCTTCACAGTTTCCTCATGTGGCTTCAAAGTTGTCTTTTATATCAAAGGATCAAGAAGCTTGAAGTATAAGTGATTTGATACATGGAGATTTCTCGATTCACCTGTTACTCCTAAAAATCAAAAGTCACTTGTTTGTGTTCTATTCATGAGGAAATCACTTTAATCATTATTTCATTACAATAATCTTTGTACAAACATAATCATTACATATATTCCATGTTTTGGTATTTTGGCCGACCTCTTCGTTATGAAATTAATCGTATCTAAACATCAATAAGTTTATAGATGTAATGCCTCCTTTAATTATTAATAAAATGAAATGAATTGTTTTTTTAAAGGTGAGTGTGAACTGACAAGGAGGAGTTGTGTCAGTGCATAGCAAGTGGAGAGGCACATTCCCACGTATTTTAAAACACGTCGTTTCTATTTTACAATAATTCAAGCACCTTATTAAGGCCTTCAGCTATGACTACAATGTAATGAAGGATGTCAGTGAAGGAGTAAGTGGGTTTGGAAAAATGTTTTAAAATAATATTTTAAAAAAACAATGAAAGTTTTGTGGAATGTGTCTTTGGCGAGTGGGGTTGGTAGGGTGTGTGGGATTGGAGACAAGATGGAGTAAGTGACCCCTCCCCCCACTTGAAATCACATGGGATCACTCCAAACCCATAGACATGTCATGTTCCTTGCTCAACGATTCAAACACTTTAATTTTTGCTCTCCAGTTGTCAACCTGCCTCCTAGCTTGTGCGCCAAAGTTGAGGGTTTTGTCAGATGTTGTAGTTGGAAGTGCTCTAGTCGATGGATAATAAAGAATGTGGAATCATGAACATGAACGTGAAATGTTAGCCAAAATTCCTGAAAGAAACATGTCTTGTGGATTGCAATCTCCTCTCAACGTGATCCAAAAAAAGGGTAAGCTCTAGAATAGGTTGCAGGTTCCCTGGTAGATATGGATGCAAACAAAAAATGTGCTCGCCAAATAGCATAGACTACAAGATATACACAAAATGAGTTTGTTGAAAAGCATTAGAATCTCTCAAGAAAATATGATGGGTAGGTGCATATCTATATTTCTAAAACTTTTGCCAAAGACCTTCCTAGTTTGCACTAAAATGAGGATTTTCTCTTATGTTTTGTTGTAAGTTCTCCAATAGATATGTATGAAATGGTGGAAGCATGCAGTTGGCATGTGAAATGTTCAACTAAACACCTGAAATAAATGTGGCATCATAGACTGCAACGATAGAATTTTTTACACAAAATGGGTTTGTTGAAAAGGCTATAGAAACTTCTGAGGAGATGTAACTAGAAGATTTAAAGCCATATTCGATAACCTCTGCTAGCGTCTATTGTTTTGTGCCAAATGCGAGCTATGGAATAGAGTATGGAAATCCATCAAAGCATATAAGATAGAGGAATTTTGTTAGATGACAAGTATAAACGAGCTTCACATATTTGGGTAAGTGCATAAAGTTTGGGGGCCAAAAAGGGGACAAAAACCTAAAAAAAAAAAGAAAAACGCGCACGCGCGTTTATTATAACGCGATCACATTTTAAATTCTTAGGTTTGGGATTTACCAAAGCATAACATGTACATGTTATGTCTTCTATAAATAAAAAAATATGCCCAAGCCTCTATCATTTTATCTCCCTCAAACGCAAGTTTAAGAGCTTAACTATGCCCTCGCGTTTTTTCATTCAGCTAGATCTCAAGTTCAAAGGAATGTTTCTAGATCGCTGGGAAGATCTAAATCGATGATGGTGCCATGGAGAAGAGGTAGGTACAATTCATTTCTCAAAATTACATTAAAATATGATAATTATAGATTAAAATTTGAATTGAATACATTTTTTATATTGCTTTAGAGTTTGAGGTCAAGAGGATCAACCACAACCAAACCCTGTTATTCCTGTCATTCCTCCTAACCCTCCCACAATTGCTCAACATCCCCGAGTAGTCAAGAATACTTAGCAACCCACATAGTTGAAAACAAAATTGAAATTGAGGATTTAATCAAAATAATGAGGGATTCACAATCTACAAACCCCCACCGCGCCTCTCTTGCAAACACATTGGAGGAATTACTTGCTCAAGTTGACGCGGCAACGGGGAAAATTGATCATTGGACAACTTACAGAGAGGGTTGTAGGGTTTATTATTCCAACAAATTGTCATATGTGGATGTAAAGAAAAAAGAAATTACAAAAGACCTCATATGTGCCTTATTCACGGACCCCCACACTAATTTTCTGTTCCGTTGTCATGTAAATAGTTTCCCATCCATTGGTGCAATAATAATTTGATTAAAAATAATTTTTGGGACCGATGGTGGTCGGTGTTTGATTTTTCACCTTGTAATAACAACGAGGTGCCACTATACTTTATGAGGAAACTCTATTACAAGTTTATCCTCAACGAGATCCCAAATTATTTTGATTTCCGAGATTTCGGGGCCGAGGAAAAATATATGTGCAAGATTGACTAGGTGCACAACGTGTACCTATTCAGTAGGGTAGAGTCCCCACACAAAATCTCCCTCACCCTGAGATTGTCCCTCAAGTAGTGAAGGAGACAGTAGAGATTGATACACTCCACACACTTCGGGGCTACCGCAACCCTTGTTCAACATACAAGGGAGATTTTTGAGCCATATGCTCATAGAGGTACCACAGAGTATTCCCTCAGGGAGTACTACCATGAGGCCACATCTTTTCTTGTCATGTGGTAGCATATGTTTGGGGCCCGAGGAGGACGATACTTTCATGTGTACTGATTTTGGTGGAGTTGGTGCTAGGGGTGCACACGATAATGTCACTATGTCAGATGCCTTTTGAGTGAGACATTTGGATTACAGTCATTGGTGTCACCTTCGCAGGTATTTGTTATGTTTTATTATGTGTGCTAAAAAAGTTTGGAGTACTTTATTTATTTATATATATGTTAAATTTTGAAATAATTGTATTTGTACATATACATGCATTGATATTATAGTGCGAGGAGGCGCATCTTCATCTTGACCATAGGTGGCGCAAGCACCATGCATACACATACATTCATAGAGGTAATTTCAAATGTTTTTTTTTATTATTGGCAAATAGTTTTTTGAAAGGGACTATACCCTTGTACACCAAGGCTCAGAAGCCAGAATTGACAGTTAAAGCACAAGAGATGGATCAAAATCCAAATAGAATAATAAAGTCCGACAGTAGAAAACAGACTGCAAAGTAAAAACCAACAACCGACAAAGCAGTAGTAAAAAAATAACAGAAGTACAACAAACAAACAACAATGGCATATCAACACCATTGGAAGAAACCTGCTATCCGGCTAAGAAAAATGAGACCAATGAAACCCAGCCAACCAATAGCAGAGATGAAAATCATCAAGGCAAAGTGTTACCCTTCAGAGTGGTAGATTTTTCTTTTTGTTGACCGTAACCCACCTTGATGGAGCCTTGGCGGTTGGAGAAGAAGACAAAGGAGGAGTATTTTCCTTAGGCGCATTTGTCCCATTTAGAACCGCCATGTTGTTATCTGAGAGAGACATTTATCATTTTCCATGCGCCCTCAACAACTTGTTTATTTTTCATGTTCTTAACAATCGAGTTTCGGGTAAAGGGGTTTTCATTTACTCTGGTTCATCTCTCTTGCATTAGATTCAAGATCCTTTCTATCCACAAAAATTAGGTGCTCGGGAGTGCATCTTTCCACCAGTTGTGCTTCTCATGTTGACGTTTTTCCATCCCACAAGCAGTAGAGGTGTGTCCTAATCCAAAACACCTTCTACATCGGAAAGGTAGACCTTCATAATCAAGAGTTTGTGACCAAGTTCTATTTTGCACTCGAAGGTCTATGGTAGCAGGAAGATTTTTATCAGTGTCAAGTTCCACCAGGATCCGGGCATAGGTAGTATGGGTGTAATTAGTTGTTTGAGAATCAATGTGGAGTGTAGTACCCAAGGTATTGCCAATGGTTGTCAGACATTCATGACTCCAGAATTGGAGAGGTAAATGGGGCAGCCTGATCCAAACAGGTTTCCATGAGAATGACTCTGTGTGTGGGTTAAAGGATGGGAACCAAGGTTTCATGATCAGATATTTTGACTCGCAGGTCCAAAGCTTGGAAGCAATGATGTCTTTATCAGCTATTGAAGAGAAAACCATAATGAAAATGCCTTTAGCACATGGATATAATTCTATCTTACCAGTTAAAGATGGAGTCCAATGCTTGGAGATCCACGCGTGAAGAACAGGAAGGGTGGGCCATAAACCCCGAATCTACAAATCAGAGCATGCTCTTTGTAGTAGATCTCAGATGAAATGACATCTTCCCCAAATGTAATACATGGGGTGATGTCTGCAGGTTTCATGGAGGATTCCTTACTTTTTAAGACGTCTTTGAAGGAGGTTTCAAGAGATCCATGCCTAAACTCTTTATCCAGCAATGGAAGAACAGGTAGATCTCCCTGTTCCAGCTCACCACGAACCTCACCTTTCCCAGGAACACCCCCAGATGGTGATTGAATATGGCTAGGGTTTGCAGGACCATCCAAGCGTACAGTCGCAACATTGGTAAAGGCGAGGTCAATCCATGACCAAGGAACCCCTGAAGCTAGATTCGAGCCCCCACCGTCTGGCTGAAGAGCTCCAGTCTGAACTCGTGGATCAACAGGGTTCACAGGCTTGCATGTAGTGAGAGCAAGGGCGCGCGTAGACACCATTAGGGCAAGGCGGGGTAGGGTGCGAGGGCAGGCTTGCTATTCTCTTATCAAGATTCTCTTAGCAGGTAATTTAGAATGTTAATTGTGTAAAATTTTCACATACATGCAAATATATATATATATATATATATATATATATATATATATATATTAGTTTTGAAGTCAAATATATGTATGTTCTTGTATGTCCATCTAACTCAAGTGATACATGTTTGATAAAGATGTTGACTTCACTAGACACCCCACCATCTCTGCGACAAGTAGAGAAAGGTGTTGCCACTACGATTTCATATGTGCAACAACTCACTGAGGTATTCAAACAACATGTAAATTTTGTTAAATTTCTCATGTAACAAATTCTCTAATCACAAGTGCCAACCATGTGAAGGTGGAATATTTTTGGCACCACTAACCTACATAAACATGTTAGTAAGCAATTAAATAGAATTTTAAATCATACATAATTTAAACAAAATCATTTAAGTAAATATTCAAATTAAATTCATGAAGAACATACCTTTGAAAATTCAATCCAATGAACCACAAGGATAAACTCTACTCTTGATAGTAGAAAAAATTGCTTCATGATCGATTCATGAACCTTCCATGATTCTTGTTTAATGTCCAACCTCGATATTTGATCAATTTAATATTTTTTGCAAGGACTAAATGTGAATACTAAAGGATGAACCGAAAAGTCTTCAAACAACCAAATTTTTGAGTTTTTAATAGGATATCGTTGAGGCCAAGTTCCGGTGACTACCACCGACCCAAAGTGGGATACTCAAGGTCTTCACCATCAATGATTGTAGAAGTCAAAAAAATTCCCCTCTACACAACGAGAGAAGAAGTAGTTTGTTCCATCTTTGTTAAATTTCATCGCAATAAGCTGAAAAACATGCCCTACATCACAAAGTAAAATTGTTTAGTCAAATTTAAAATACATTAAGAGTTGACCATTTAATAATTTATAAATCTAAAAATCACGTTTAGATATATGTGTGTACCTTGTTGCACTAAATCAGAGACTTGGTCAAAGTCTGGTGATGTTGTCATTTGATCTGAAGACCTTGCAAGTTGTAATGCTAATAGAACTTGATGTGTGTCGAGTGGAATTAGAGGTCTACAATTCCATTCATCCACCCACTATTGTGAATCACATTCGTTCCACACAAAATCAATGCATGATATGCAAAAACATGTCATGCACCTAGTGTAAATAGTCCAAGCATTTGCATATGAGCTGTGGAATGAGTGCATATCACTTGATCCTACAACTGTCATACAATCTTCAAAGTTTTCCAGATGTTGTTCCTCTATCAACCAAAAATATCTATGAACCGTTGATCTCTCTTGAGATTCATGGTCCATATTCTTGACACACCAATCAAAAATGTTTTTTCATCTGTAAATTTAGCACCATCTTTGAACTTTAACTCTTCTCTTGCAAGTGCTCTTTTCACACATGCTTCTGCACCATCATGCTCTCCTTTTCCATGCCCTACCTCAGTAAAAATCCATATATGTTGTACATTTGTTTCTTTGTGCATCCTTCTTAGCCAATAAAACATCCATGCATTCTTGAATTGTGATGTGCAATTGTTTGACCAAATGTAATGTTGATCGAAACTAATGTTCCTCTCATTCAAGTTCACATAAAACACTGGAAACACCATTGTACATATTATGTAGAATGTGTCTGATCATCAATGATGTAGAAATGATACTCTCTTAATATTTTTTTATTTTTCTCAGTGCTTTCTGGAGAGTGCATGAATGTTATATGCACGAAAATAGCAACTTGCACTAAGTTATAATATTGAGACTAAACCTCCATTTGTGGCTGTAATGTGTAATTCTCTGCGAAGTCAACTACTAAAATAATAGTACCAAGTGGGAATGTGTCCTTGCTTAACTTGAATTGTTCATCCAACCATCAAGCTCTATGTGTGTGCCTTGTATACTCATAAAAAAATTCTCTCTTGAATTTGACCATATATTCTAATACAGGTAATTGTTTTATAACAAGCTCACACCTCTTAGATTCTTTTCCATATTTTAATTGATATGCCACCGATTTATATTTGGTGAAACCAACCAATTCTTTTCCTATTGAATCTGTACTCTCCTTATGGATACAAATTTCTAGATTTGGTAAGCCACCACATACATTGCATGTTATTGGTGACTCAAGAAATTTACATCTCTCTATTGCTTTCATCATTGTTTTTCTATTTAGCTTCAAAGCACTACTTGTTTTTCTAATCAAACATTTATTAATTGTTTTATCACTTACTATATAATTAGTAAGTGCACTCGTGTAGCATTACTATCTTTGGTGTGTCTTTTGCCACCTACAGTTTGGTATGCTTTATGTATGTTTTTAACAATTGACACATTTTGATCAACAACATTAGATGTTCTTAACCCTAGGTCTTCATTATAGGTATCATCTTAATTAATTTCATCAATGTAACAAATAATTGACATCTTTGTGTGTCATTTAAATTCTCAAAGTAATTATCCCAAATTCCACTAGCTTTTCTTCTTGCATTTCTTTTAGACATTTTGTTAGGCATTGGTTTTATAATGTTTTCATCAATTTCAATTAAGTGAATTGGTTTTCTTCGCAAAATGGAAGGAGGTGTTCTTAGAGGTGAAGATTCGTTTACAAGGTTACTTTCTTCATTCAGTGTTTTCATACAAATTTCGGGGTTAACATTTGGATTCTCAGGTAAGGGTTCAACAATTGGATTCATATCAATTTCTTCATCCATACCAACATTGTCATTCAATTTAATATCATTATTCATTGCAAAATCATTATTATCTACATTTTCATTATGTATTTCATCCCCATATTCTAATACATTAGATATATTTGATATATCAAATGTACCTTTCCCTGCATGAAGTTTTTGCATTCTCTTCAATTTCTTTATTCTCATCTCTTCCAATTGTTTGGTGTCTTGTTCTTGACTTTCCTCTTATCCTTAGCTCAAATTTTATCACCCATGATTAGAAAAAATCAACTAGTGGGGTAGGGGACAAAATGAACTACTAAAAATCATGCAAGAATGTACGAGAAAATTGTAGACCAAACAAAATGTATGTAAAATTCCCATGAAAGAGATGAAAGGGACGTTGGGGGGCCACAATATATAAACAAATAATAACGCGTACGTGTTATGATTTTTACCTTTTCCAACACATGCCTCAAGGCTTGGGATTTGGTTTGGATCCCCAAGCTTGAGGCATGGACCTGCACAAACACAACAAACCGCGTGTTTTTGCAAGAAAAACACAAAAATCAACTTCCGTCATGATAAATCAACATCAAATGATCGATTTGTTTAAAAAAATTATACCATGACGTAAAGCAAAGTTTCTTCTTTGTATAAATATTTTTTTCTAACAAATATAAGGTTTCCATATTATTTATTTTCTTAACTATGCCTTTTTATAGCTATTTTTTGAAGTTTAAACATGTCTATCTTTTTTCGTGTATTTTTTTTTGACTCATCAAAATTGAATAAAAAAATTTAGGCACAAACTAGGCATAATTCTATACATATTAAAAAAA
Source organism: Taxus wallichiana var. yunnanensis (assembly GCA_018340775.1). NCBI lineage: Eukaryota > Viridiplantae > Streptophyta > Pinopsida > Cupressales > Taxaceae > Taxus > Taxus wallichiana. Next base: position 506,772,973 of record CM031236.1, on the reverse strand, counting down.
TCTAATTTTTGATATTTTTGAGGTAGTTAGGGGGCATGGTCGAGCTCCGTTATTTTTCAAAACATAAAATTTTTGTACTAGAAAAATCATAAATAAAAAAATATTCGCTAAAAAAATCTAAAATAAATTCTAACACAAACTAGATGCTCCTAGCTATCTTTCTACCAAAGGGTTTTCAAAAATACTAAATGGTGCTCAAAAATGGTCAGGGGCATGAAAGTCACTCTATTATGTTTTTAAACAAAAACAGAGCACATGTTAGTATCTTAGTTTTTGACCCACTTAAACTTATTTGTTTTTAATAAAATTTAGTAGCTTAGAAACTAGACTCAAAATGCTACGATTCATATTTATACAACATCTTCCAATTTTGAGTGTAACTATTTCAAAAAACTCATACAAGTTGAATTTTTTTATTTTTTAGAAAAATGTGTCCACTTAAGACCCCCTTTTGGCCCCCAACTTGGTGCACTTACCCATTTTCCGGTGCTCTACTCGACCCTGATTCGCCACTAAGGTTCATCCACTCATACATGAATAAGAATGATCTGTTTCAAAATACAACTCGATCCTGCCTTTTTTTTTTCCAGTGGATTCACAAAGATCTTGCTCAGTGGAGGGTGTCTGGAATAGGAGAAAACAACATCGAGCTGCCAAAGAATTTGTTTCCTTTTGGGTGGTCATTGTGGGTGGTCTACTGTATGTGGATCTCTACTATGCATACATGCAAAGTAGAATGATGTTCACAATTTGGGGATTATTGTAGCTCTTGGAACATTATCTTGGCTTGATGCCTGATGTGCACCTAATGTTTGATTGTATGGATAGGTTGAGGATTGAAAGATCAAAATACAGATGATCCAACCTATCACCACCTCTTTTTTTTTATACTACAGCAAAAGAGATCATCTTGACATTCCTTTTTCCAATTTGGTCCTTCTGGGGATGGATTACAAAAGATATACGAGGTGGGCTTTGTTAAAAAGGCTTGAAACCCCTCTAACAACTTCAATCGGTTCTTAGATCCCCAAAACCGCGTGGATTACCTCATACCCGCTTCGCTCATCATTTCCAGGCATGGTTCATCTCCCCTCATCTCTCATAATTTCTATTATTTAGTTTTTCTTTTGCAACGGATTAAAATTTTAAACCAAAGGTTTTTGTACATTTGATTGTATTAAATAAACTAGTTTTAAAACAATAAAACATTATAACGTAACTTACAGGACCTATTATTCCTTGGTAAACAACAAACTTAAACCCTCACTTCAAGATGATCTAACAACGTCCCAACCAAACTAGATAGCTACAATACCTCTTTTATTGATGAGTTGAAGTTGACTTCTTGGTAAATATGTTGACCATCTCCTGGTTTAAATAGATAAATTGTGACTTCCGAAGACTCGCAAAGTAACCTTCGTAACTCTGAAAGGGGAAGGTTAATCTTCCTTCATGTACCTTGTTTTGTGAGGTATCACTTAAATATTTAGATCGACCTTGAATGAACATTTGTGACCTTTTTGATGCCCTTATAGGAGCCTTGTCACATTGTTTTGCAGCGGTAGGAAGCTGCTAAATCTAAAAAGTTGGCTTTCATTTTGAACCGCCATTTGAAACCTGGATAGAGAAATTATTATCCGTCTTGAAAACCTCTAGTGTTTTTACTAGACAATTGCATGGAACCTTTAGTTCAGGGAAAAAAATTTTATAGTTTGGAAAATCCATTTTGTAGGCCTCTAGTCGTAGTTTGACTAGGTCAAACTGGACCAATTAGGACCGGTGGCTTCAGAAATCATGTCGCCATTTGAAAACAGTTTTCTAGTTCTGAGTTCCATCGACTCTGATGAATTATCCATATATGGGGGAACTTGTAGGAATTTTATCATGGCACGTACATCCATCAAACGTTAGTTTTGGATGTGGTTTATTGATCCTTGAGCTAACTTTTAATCATTTGCAACTAGGCCAATTACGACTGATGGCCCTAGAAAACTAGCCGCCAATTGTAAATCGTTCGCTAGTTCTGAATTCCGTCAGTTCTATGAACTCTTGGTATATAAATGGACACGTAGAAATTTAATTGTGGTGTGTTTTCTCATCGGAAGACAACATTTGAAAGTGGTTTCTTAGCCTTTGAGCTTGATTTGAACATTTTTGTAGCTAGCAGGAAAATGTAAAAAGAAAGTTGTAGGACCTCTGTCGGGTTGTCAATCCACATGAAAACTTTTGACACTTGTAAATAATTGTTTGAAACTCTATAGTTTAACTTTTTGTGTGAAATAGAACCTTTAACAAAATGGTGTTTCTCTCTCTTCCTTTCTCTTTCTCTCCTTGGTTACGAAAGGAAGTGAAATGAAATGAAATGAATACATGTTTTTAAACCTTTTATTTCGAATGCAAATTATAATTATGATTATATGTAAATGGGAAACTAAATACATTAATTATGTTATATTATGGTGGATTCCATGCCAATGATTTATCATTGATTTCATGCTCACATGGTTTTGCAGGATGCAAGAATGATGGTGAAAAGGTGATGTGTAATTCATTATTTATTATTATAATTTATATAGGTCATTGTAAAATGAATATATGTATAATGTAGTCTCATGTTACAGAAAATTTATATTTGAAATTTGCTAATATGTATGAGATGCTAGTTTTAGGGATATCTTAGGAAATGTGCATTTAATCATAGGTTCAATTTGATTCATAGTTACGTATGGTAAAAGGTTTGATATATATATATATATATATATATATATATATATATATATATATATATATATGGTAAATGAATTTGAAGTTAATATCTTGTAGTGCATTTCTAGTGTTTGATAAATGATTAATTAATTAGCATGTTGTATTCTTACCTTGTAAATGTAATAAAGAGATTTAATCGAAACACTCAACCCTAGTATAAGATTCATGCATAACATGTCTTCATGTGTGATCCTTCTTACCATAGAAGAGATTGAAACCATAGAATGAACTTAAACTTTGCACTCGATGGAACCTCCTATTTTAGGTAAATAAAACCCTAGTTTGAGTTTACCGTCATAGTCATTATGTTTAGCGACATTTTCGTGAACCCATATTTTAAGAACGACATGGTCCAACTTTATCCGAGTATGTGGTTTCCTTCTAGGTTTGGTAACTGTAAGGATAATGTCTTCTCTTCAAGTCCGACACTGTGTTGAGTGGTGAAGACCACCTTGGAAGTCACCTTAAGAGTCCTTGTTCAAAGAAATGACTATGTGGTGTAACCTTACCATTTATGGAGTAAGTAGAGCTATTAATCCTTAGTATCCTAGTGGACTAATAAGTCTTACAAAGTTAGATCTAGAATTTTCTTGTCATCGAATGAATTCCTTGTGGAACCCCTAGACGACACAAATGGAGAGAGTGAAATAGTTGTTCTATGACTTAAACTCTTGTTAATAAACTCTTTAGTTCCTCTCATCTAGATGTGTTACCTTGGTTACTAACAACATAACACCTTGGTCTTTCATGAAGGTTGTTTAGCATAAATATGTCCTCTCACCTTAAAATCATATATAGTTGAGGCGTAGATCCTTAGGTGCAATTGGAATTAAACTAAACCTCAGTTGATTAGGAGGTTAACTTGGGGTTCGTGTGTAGTTATAGTGCTTCCAATCATATACTTCTTCAAGATGTTAGACAAGTACTTTTGTAACTCTTCATGTCTTAAAGTGATGCAAAAAAGAGAGACCTAAGAAACAATGTAAATGAAATGAGAAACAAGAGTATATGTGATAATGGTTTAGGAACAAATTTTCTCTTGAAGTCCTTATGGTAGATTTAAGCTTTGACCTTTTGTTAAGAATGGATAAATTTGTTCTTGGTGGGACTAGGCATTTGAGCCAATATAGAGTCCACTAAAAATAAAATAAAATAAAATTATGTCATGTAAATGCTTAATTGAATCAAACTAAATTTGGAACTAAAACAACCATAGTACGAGAACAATTGTGCTTCTAATGGAAGGAAGTTTATAGGAAAGGGAAACTTGAACCTTCACCTCCTTTGATGTGTATTATTTTCCCCGACAACTTCTGGTTGGTCCCCTTGCATAATGAGGGTAAAATTAAACATCAACTAAACATATTTTGAGAAAAAACCTTTAGCATAAGAACGAGAGAATTAGGAACTTTGTATGTAATTGGAAATATGGAATTTAATTATGTAAGTTATGGAGATTGTCATAAGGGATAAAGAGAAAACTTAAATGGTCGAACAATAAGTTGAATGTGAAATGAATTTAAGAACTTGTAGGTGGAAAAAGGAAAAAATTATCCTTGCATAATAATGTTCCTGGAATGTTAATCATAATTAAGATGTAATCATGGTAATGATGTGTGTGGGTTTTCCAATCTTTGGGTTCCTTTTCTTGTTGTTGGGTCATTGCTAGCATTCATTCATTGGGAAAAGTGTGGCATCGACATGTATATGGTGTTGTCATGTGTCTATGTGAGTTGATGACTTATGTAAGTGTCGTATGCATTGTCGAGTTTCTGTATTTGGAGCCCTTGCGGTGTTGTGTAGTGAGAAATGTAAGTCAAAAAAATATCCTGGTATTTTACTATTATATTTTTGTGTGTAAAATGTGGGCGTTACATTTGGTATCAGAGCAAGGTTCATGCTCTCGAACCTCTAGGACAGATTGGAGTTGTGATGTTTTTGCATGGTGGTGGTAGAGATTGGAAGAGTAATGTGATATAAGCGTGATGTGAACTATGTCATAATTGTGATATTGTGAATGCACATGTTTTGTATGTCACTTAGTGTATATTGTTATCATGTTGATGTGCTTGTGATGAGAGTATTCTCTCTTCTTTTTGTGGATTCTATGAAGAATTCATGTGTGATGTACCACCTTGTTGTGTGTGAAAGGAATGTTATTGTGGATTGCAGAGTGTTGGAACATTTTGGCATTATGTGATATGAAGGTGTATTGATGTATTGCATGACAAAATTGTTGTAAAGTGAATTGGATTTTATCGTGATGTCATCACCGTGTTGTGATGAATCGTGTGTGTCACCATGTAGTAATTGCAATTGACAATATGTTGTAATGTTAGATATTGTGTTCCTCATAAGTATAATTTATGTAATATGTGATGGATCATGTTGTGATTTAGGGGCATATGGTGATGGTATGAACCCTATTGTACAATGACTACACTTTGGGTGCAGTATGTGCTAATGTGATGTATCGTAACCCGTGAAAGTAATGATTGTGTTATACCATGTATATATATAATGTGTAAGACACTATGGTTAACGTGCGTGAACCACCATTGTGTTAGTGATGTAGTTATGTGTTATGTTGTGAACCTTACGCTAATCGACCCTAAGGGAATCGATAAAATGTGTATGTTTGGAGTGAGGAAATATGTACCGTTGACTAGTCACTCGAGCTGAGTACGAGATAGGAAGTGGAGCCTTACATAGGTTGAAAACCCACGTTTGTTTGTTTGGTATGTGTGAAGCTTGCTCAATGGGTGTCATACATATTGTGTTTCATGCGGACACCTTAGGCTCAATAGATGGTGACTTGTACTCCTTTCTCTCTCCTTATATGGTTATCATATGGATTAAACCTAAGTGTAATTATGACTATGTTGAGCCTTGTTAAAGTGGTGGTGGGATGATTCAGATAGAGATGATGACAGTTGTATTATTTGATATTTTATTTTATGAGCTGAGGCTCGATGTCCGAGTGCCAACAACTTGTTGAGTACCCCTTGGTGAATGTATAAGGACACATAGTTATTGTAATTTGCTATTCCTATATACATATTTTATTTGTAAATTGAAAAATTTCCCTTTTCTTGCTAGAACCAACAATTTTCTTGATTAACATGTTCTTATATTTTGGGAATTTATTTGGTTGTTGCACTAACATGTAGATTTTTGCACTAACTATGACTATTTGGCCATTTGTTTTGCTTAGATTTAAATTTTATTTTTAAGTTTAAAATTTTATAGCCTAGCCCAAGGCTTGGTATTGTTGCCACTTGGAATTTGAAATGGATTGTTATGTTGGTTCTAATGTCATAATGTGTTGGAATAGGGTCATGGGATTCACCATGGAGTGGTGGAACCTATGGACCCGCTTCATTGTATAGGGGTATGCCCCAAGGAGTTACAAATAACTAGCGGGTTTTTGAACCACGAGTTATTATGTCACTTGGGTTAGGGGTGTCTGGACTCTATGTGCCTAGGGCCATAGGGAAACCGACCTCTTTGGGGAGCAAAAAGGAAAATTTATTTTATTTATTACTAATTGAGGGAGGCATAAGACACTTGAGGGAGACATAAGAGACTTGAGGGAGGCATCAAAGATTGAGGGAGGCATAAGAGATTTGGGAGGCATAAGAGATTTGTGTGGGTGTGGTTGATTCTTTGGGAGGTATATGAAGTTGTTCTATGATTCTTTCTATTGGGAGGTATATGGAGATTTTTGGTGATGCTTTGGGGAGGTGTATGGAGTTGTATTTTGTTGCTTTTGGAGATTATTTCGTGATGTTTTGTGATGTGTGGAGTTGGTATAGTGAGTTATGTGTACTCTTGTGAGTCTTGTTACACATTGTTATGATTGAGGCTTGACTCTCCCCTTGGTTGGTATGGACTATTGGATATTGTCTTAGCACTATGTTGGTACAGTCATGAATTTTGGGTCATGTGATACCCATTGTATATGTATTAGCGTGATGATTTTTTTTTTAGTCACATGTGTGTACTAGATCTATGTCCATGACATAATTTTTGGAAATTCTTTGTTGTGGACTACTTGTCATTCCATGGAGGAATTAAAGACCTTGTGATGTGATACAATCATGAAATTATGTAGCAAGATGTCTCGTGGGCTTTTGTGTTGTGTTAAGTTTTGTGTGACATCTTGATGTTAGTTACCATTAGGCACCCATGAATAATAGACAATTGAAAATTCTAAACAATGAGTATTAATATTTGAGATTAAAAGTATTGTAAATGAAAATATTAACTAAGTAAAAGCTAAACTAGAACTATCAATCTTCACATAACATTAAAATTTAAGATATTTTCAAAATTATTTTGCTTCGTGTGGTCGTATTGCACCGACCAGTTCCTTTGTTAAGAGACATGTGTCCTTATTGACTTTCTTGCCTACATACCCTTCAAACTTTGGTGTTGTGTCATATCGAGGAAAATGCTCTTTAAAGGGGAGGTAAATGTAATGCCTCCTTTAAATATTAATAAAATGGAATGAATTTTTTTTTAAAGGGGAGTGTGAACTAACAAGGGAGTCGTGTCAGTGCGCAACAAGTGGAGAGGCACATTCCCATGTATTTTAAAATCTATCGTTTCCTTTTCAAAGTAATTCAAGCACCTTATTAAGGCCTCCAACTATGAGTGCAATGTAATGAAGGATGTCAATGGAGGAGTAAGTGGGTTTGGCAAAATGTTTTAAAATAATATTAATAAAAAACAATGAAAGTTTGATGGAATGTGTGCTAGCAGTGGGGTTGGTAGGGTGCATGGGATTGGAGACAAGATGGAGTAAGTGACCCCTCCCCCCACATGAAATCATGTGGGCTCACTCCCAACTCATAGACATGGCATGTTCCTTGCTCAACAGGTTCAAACACTTTAAATTTTTCTCTCCACTATCAACCGCCTCCACTTTGTGTGCCAAAGTTGTGGGTTTTGTCGGATGCTATATATGGAACTGCTTTGGTAGATGGATCAACAAGAATGTGGAAGCATGGACATGCATGCAAACTGTTAGCAAAAATTATTGAAATAAACGTGCCTCATGGACTACAATCTCCTCTCATCCCGTGCCGAAAAAAAGGGGAAGCTCCGAGAATAGGTTACAAGTTCCCTGGTCGATATGGATGCAAACAAAAAAATCATGCTCTATTGAATAACATAGATTGCAAGATATACACAAAATGAGTTTGTTGAAAAGTCTTAGAATCTCTCAAGAAAATATGACGGGAAGGTGCAGATCTATATTTCTACAACTTTTCGAGCACCTATATTTTCTCTTATGTTTTGTTGCAAGTTCTCAAGTAGATATGTATGCAATGGTGGAAGCATGCATTTGGCATGTGAAATGTTTGATTGAATGCCTAAAATAAATGTGGCATCATAGACGCAATGTAGAGAAGGTTTTGTACAAAATGAATATATGTAAATAATTGTTTGAAACTCTATAGTGTAACTTGTGTGAAATAGAACTTTTGACAAAATGGTGTTTCTCTCTCTTCCTTTCTCTTTCTCTCTCCTTGGTTACGAAATGAAGTGAAATGAATACATGATTCTAAACATTTTATTTCAAATGCAAATTATAATTATTATTATATGTAAATGGGAAACTAAAGACATTAATTATGTTATATTAGGGTGGATTCCATGCCAACGATTTATCATTTATTTCATGCTCACATGGTTTTGTAGGATGCAAGAATGATGGCGAAAAGGCAATGTGTAATTCATTATTTATTATTATAATTTATATAGGTCATTGTAAAATGAATATATGTATAATGTAGTCTCATGTTATAGAAAATTTATATTTGAAATTTGCTAATATGTATGAGATGCTAGTTTTAGGGATATCTTAGGAAATGTGCATCTAATCATAGGTTCAATTTGATACATAGTTACGTATGGTAAAAGGTTTGATATATATATGGTAAATGAATTTGAAGTTAATATCTTGTAGTGCATTTTAAGTGTTCAATAAATGATTAATTAATTAGCGTGTTGTATTCTTACCTTGTAAATGTAATAAAGAGATTTAATCGAAAGACTGAATCCTAGTATAATATTCGTGGATAACATGTCTTCATGTGTGATCCTTATTACCATAGAAGAGATTGAAACCATAGAATGAACATAAACTTTACACTCGATGGAACCTCCTAATTTAGGTAAATAAAACCCTAATTTGAGTTTACCTTCATAGTCGTTATGTTTAGTGACATTGTCGTGAACCCATCTTTTAAGAACGATATGATCCAACTTTATCCGAAGTATGTGGTTCGGGGATAATTTTAGCGGTGAATATTCATAATATGGTGAAAATTTCATTTTAGGAAATTTTGAAAAGGTGAATTATTCGGAGTGGGTCGGTGTCTTGTTCGCCTAAAATATATAGTATTTTTTTGGGGGTCGGCTTCGCCTTCATTTGAAAACATCTCCTATAAAAACCTAGCTGATTCGCCGGGTAGTATACCTCAAGTAGCTTAACAAATTACCAATACTGTGAAATTTGAACTCGCATACCCTTAAGGGCATTGTTGACGCACAACAGATAAACTGATCGACGCACGACGCGAGAAAGTGTTGACGCGACATGGACAAGGGTAGTGTTGACGTGAGACAATATATTCGGGAAGATAAAGTGGACGCGCAACAAGAAATGGGTTGTTGATGCGCGACAAGTGCAGAGTTGACACGTGACAAAGACCTCAGACAGGGGACACGCGACAAGACCTCAGACACTGGATAGAGTCGCTACTTGGTTCTTTTGCTGACGCAGGACTCTTTTTAGAATAATGGAAGGTGCCAGCTCAAAGAATACGAATAACCTAAAAGTAAGTAAGAAATCTCATAAATCACTCTTCAAGTATTTTGGAAACTCTATGGATACAGATATTGTAAATACCAATCATATAGATGCCACCACAAAGAATCAGAATACTGACTGTGTGGAAGGTATTATTGAGGTGGACATGCATTCTGCACAGTATCAAAGTCAAACAAATGAAACCTACGATAATATGCCAGATCTTGAAGATATTGTTCTTGTTGGGGTGCAACCAGAAGTGCAGCTAGATATCACAGATACAAACACTCAGAAAAATGGAAGACAGAAATCAAAATCAAACTCCGGTCCAAGAAAGAGGAAACCAGGTGATTGTGATATTGCTCAAAATTCTACTCAAAAAAGTAAAGCATTGAAAACGAACAAGAATATGTGGACCATTGGCAGGACATACAAGTTTGATTGGGCAGCTAAATTTCTTTTTATGAACCCGTACAATCATCTAATTCTGAAGAAATCCCATCTGGAATGTACATGTACAATATGTACGTGGAAATTGGGAAAGCAACAAAGAATGCAATGAAGTTGGACACTATAGAAAAACATTGTGGAAAACAATATTTAATCAGTAATGGGGCGGATGGCCGTAAAATCAAAACACATAGGTGGAAAACGAAAAGAATGCATGCATGTTAGATACGCAGTGGAATATGAGGCAGAGAGTAAAAACATGACATCCTGTTGAAAAGGGAGGAACGATCACATCGCATATTGGTAAGATGAAAGAAACAAATCTACATGCAAAATTCATACAATTCTCTACTCTTTTTCAAATACTAAAAAAAGGAAGAGCGATTTTGGATTTCCTTGATTTCAAAGTTTTGTATCAATTTAACGGAATGTTGAATGTACCTCAGTCTCATTGGTCTGAAAGTAGTGGATGGGAAATGGAAAAATGCCTCTCGATGATAGAGAAGGAAGATTTGAAAGAGAATGTAAAAAAAGCAAACTTTATCTCTCTTTCAATTGATGAAGTGACAGCAGTCGACAACACCGCATGGGTATGTATCCACATCTATACTTTAGAAAATCATATAAGGACACCTCATCTGTTGGGTGTTATGAAAATGGTTGAAAATTGCAATGCCGAAAACCTATATAAAATAGTTGTTTCTCATTTGAAAGATGTTGCTGGAATGACTGATTATGAAATTGCTACGAAGTTGGTATGCGTTGGAGTAGATGGTGCATCTATCATGCAGGGTCACCGAACAGGGCTCGTGTTAGATTACAAACAACAGTGGCCCCATATATGCTACCAATTCACTGTATGGCTCATATAATGAATTTAGCGTATAAAATGGTAAGCAACCACGAAAATGTTGCTAAATTAGAATACCTTATAAGAGAACTTCATGCCTATATGTCAAGCAGCCCAAAGCGTTTTCTCGAGTTCCAAAAATTTGCAATTGGAATTACAGATGGCAAAAAACTTCTGAAGGATGTGGAGACTAGATGGATCTCTTTGTATGAACCTGCATGCAGAGTTCGTGAGGAGTATCCTTCATTGGTTGGTTTCATGCACAAATACCGTCATGAAGTTGATAGGGCAAGGGACTTGTTGTTCCATTTAACTGATTTGGAGACATTGCTTACATTGGTTGGTATTCTTCCAATGTTAAAGGAGATCAATACACTGATGAAGCATGCACAGGGCAGATTAATCTATATTGTGGATTTTATACGGATGAGAAAAATGGTATGTCAAAGTCTTGATATATTGTATTGTTCCCAGGATAGTTTTGATGCACCTGTTTTTGAAAATTGGAAAGATTTATTAGATCTTAAAAATCCTAACACCTTTTTGAGATTTAATATCCACGATCACCTCTGCATCACTGTTAATGGGAGGGAAATACCAATGCACATTTTGCAAAAACGTCAAGATATTACAGGATCGGAACGAGAAGATGTTCCCATGACACGTAATTTGTTTGAGTCTGTTATAGTTGAAACAAGAATAAAGCTTAAAAATTTTAGAAACCTTGTCATCAGAAATTAGGGAACGTTTCTGTAAAGATAAAATTCTGGAAGCCATGGGTGTGATGAATCCTAATTTTTGGAATACTGAAGGTGGCCATGTAGACTTTGTCAGAAAGCATTTCCATAAATCAATGGGTACAATAATGGAACAATTTACAAAGACGTCAGAGCTCAAGGGTATGGAAATCAAAGGTATACTGAATGCCGATTTATTAAAGTTTCAGTCAACAAATTTTGCAACAACAATGAGGAACCAATATAAGAATTTAGATCAACCTTCTGAAAGTGGTGCTATTACAAGGCTGTGGCGAGGAATCTATCAAAGTTCTATCTTACAAGAAGATATCAGTGAATATTTCAGATTATATGAGTTATGCCAAACAATGATTTTGGGGTCTGTGGAGGATGAAAGGGTTTTCAGTGCATTGTCATTTATAAAATCAAAACTGAGAAACAGGTTGGATAAAAATCTGGAAAGTTGCATGAGGTGTTATGTTTCTCGATACTCCATCGAAACCTTTCCGTTCGACAGAGCAATTATGCACTGGAATTCCCTTTGTGAAAGAAGAGGTGTGAATAATACAGCTACAAGTACAAATATTCCCAACCTTGAGAGTGTAATTGGGTCTTCGTCACATTCTACGTGAAGACAACATCGAGTTTGATGAAATTTATTGATAATGGATTGTTTCAACTTTAAATAGGTATCTTCTTTATCTATCTTTTATCTTTATCATTAAAGATGTTACAGGTCTATATACTAAAAATGTCAGGCAATTCACCCATCTATCTACTAATCCATTTCTCGTGTTGGGTTTTTTTAAAACACAGATCTAGCTCATTACCAGTGGCAGTGATGATTTCAACTTTAAGGAGGTATCTTTTTCCCCTTAATCTTATTGTTTGTTACTATTCATTTTTTTCTCTCAAGTTATCATTAAAGATGTTACAGGTCTATGTATTTACATTTAGTTAAATACAATCTTTTTATTTTTTGAAAACGTGGGTTGACATCCGTCCGAGGAAGCTGTTACTTCTCGGGACTGACAATGTCAGGCAACTCACCCATCTATCTACTAATCCATTTTTTGTGTTGAATTTTTTTAAGACAAAGATCTAGCACATTACCGGTGATGATTTCAATTTTAAATAGGTATCTTCTTCAACATAATCTTATTGTTTGTTACTTTACATTTTTTCAGCTCTTGTTATCATTAAAGATGTTACAGGTCTAATTCTATATATTTACATTTATTTAAAGATATTGTTGGTCTCAGTTAGTTGTAAACCAAGTCAATGGTATATACCAGTGTCTTAATGAAATAATTCAAAAGTATAAGTATCATGTGGACATAATTTTGACTACCTTTAACCGTTATGAGCTTCAAACCACCCCACGTTCTACTAACAAATTTACAGATACCATGGCCTACCTGGATTCTTAGATACCCACTTTTCTTGCCGACTCCAAAATATTTGTCACATACAAAGGTTACAATCAATGTAGGAAACATTCCGAGGGAATGGGCCCTTAGAGGTTAGCTCGGCCACTCTTTACCCTAATCAATCTTCCCCAATTTCTCCATTTTACATTTTTACTATTAGTCAGTTTCCATTTTTTACACTACATGGAAAGTGACACAAACATACAATCAACCAACATACATACCTACCATTTTTTTTACAACATCTTACCATACACGTTCATCATCATTTATTTTTCCATGTTATCAATAACTTGAAAATTAAATTAAGACCAACACACTTAAACTCAACCATGCCTAACTGACATAGACTACACCATGCCTAACTAACCTAACTCAACCATGCCTAACTGACCTAACTCCACCATGCCTAACTGACCTAACTCCACCATGCCTAACTGACCTAACTACACCATGCCTACATGACCTAGACTCCACCATGCCTAACTGACCTAACTCCACCATGCCTCACTGACCTAACTCAATCATGCCTACATGACCTAGACTCCATCATGCCTAACTGACCTAACTCCACCATGCCTAATTCATCTAGTTTCCATCCATACACAAATAACAATGGAAATTAAAACACAAGTACATCATCTATATCATAAATCTCATCATCTATAACAATAAAAGTATTTGTATCAATACAAATATAGAGAATAATTATCTTAAAACAAGTTCACATACATCATCTATCATTAATTATCAATTATCATCATTCATCATCTACGTCCACATACAATTCATGACAATGCAAGTAAACAAGAAACATACATATAATTCATGATAATCACCATCTAATGCAATTAAAATTAAAGATTGTATATAAATCCATATAATTAAATTCAAATACCATAGTACATACTCAATAGTAGAAGTTTTCAAATTCAATATTTAAAGTTTCCTCAATAATAAAAGTTTCTAGTTTTCAAAACCCTCTTTTTCTTTATCCAATTCTACTCCTCTGCTCTCTTCCCCAACGGCTTCTTCCACTGTGGCTGTACCTCTTTCCCCAACACCAGAAATAACCCCTGAACTTATAAGATCTTCCGCAGCACTGTCCAGATTTTTTAAAATTCTTTCTTCTTGATTTGTCGCATCTCCATGCGACAACAAATTTGGATCAGCTGCTGCTTTAGCTTTGAATAATATGTCAGGGTCGAAACCATGCTCTTTAATTATCCGCTTTAGTGTATTGTTTTGTTTGTTAACCAAAACAATATTTTGCTTCAAATTTTTTGCTGCGGATAAACTGTTCTTTGTTGTTTCCAAGTGAACTTGCAAAACCTTCACCTGACTCTTCAAATTTTCATATTTCAACTGCACAAAAAGAGTAATGTCAATTCAAAATATTACTAAAAAATGAAAATTTCAAATTAACAAGAATGATTGTTTGAATGTAATAGTACTTACAACCGCTCTATCTCTTTCGGCATTTGCGATTGCTACCAAATCCTTGTCCTTGGACCATTTGTTAAAATATGCCTGGGCCTCGGCACTAATATTTTCCAATTTGTTTAATGACTTATCTAAAATGTCGTCTTTATAGTTGTTGTTATACGTGACAGTCCCACTTCTTACTTGGGTAAGTAAGGAATCCATCTTCGCAGGTTGATTCTGGACTGCAGCGTATAAACTATCTCGTTGCCAATAATTTTCATAACGACTAATAATTTCATTGATAAGAACTTTAGCCCTTCTCTCCCATTCTATAAGCTGATTGATATGAGGAAGAATAAACTCACTCACATGGGATTGACAATCATAACCAATTAAGTTCTCCAAAGGAAAAGGTGGCAACTGTTCACTATCTGAATCTGATGAAGACGATCTTGCTGGAGAAGTATGGGGGCTTTCAGCAAGATCAATCGCTACTTGTTTTTTCTACCTTTGGGTGGGCTGATCCTATTTGTGAAAAAATTAATCAAGATTTAGATAAATAAATTTAAATCGAAATGTAATTCAAAATTGTAAAGCATATTTAAATTGAAATTTGAAGTATACCTGCTGGCCTTGAATCATCTCGTGGGTATTGAAAAAACCAGTTGGGTCATTGCTATCAATGCCCAAATAATCTTCATCTAAATTTATATTGTTCAAAACAGATATGCCCGTTGCACTGGGCAAGCCACCAAGTGAGAGAGTTGGAATTCGAAAGGAGGAGGCAATGTTTAGTGTCCCACTAGGGGCCGGAGCAAAAGGCATGCATTTACCAATGTTCTTTTTCACTGTTCCTCTGGTTGGCATTTTAAAAATTATTGGTTGAGTGGGTGTCGGTGCCGCGGTTTGATCAGGACTGACATGTGCTGAAAAGTACAAGAAAAAAATGAAAAATAGGAAAACAATTCATAAAGTCAAAAATTTGAAATTAAACGTACTATCGAAAAGTTGTACCTTGTTGTCGAGGGGTTGTTTTTCTCGGTGCTACGGGTGGCCTTGTAGGAGTTGTACTCATTGTCTGTTCAGAAGATATGAATGCATGCGACTGTATGGAGTGAGTTGGGGAAGAAGGTTGAGTTTGTGAAACAGGTGTATGTTCCAAAGTCCCTGCAATTCATCAATATTAAATGTTGTCAATTCATTTGGTTAAAATTTAAATTGAAAAATAAATATGCAAATTTGGAATTTGTAAATAATATATGAGAAGGTATTACTTCTCTGGCGTTTAACGAGTTCAAACTGTTGAGGGTTTGGAGAGGAGTGAGCTTCCATTTCAGATTGTGAGTCCCCCGAAGCCTCAGCGTGTTGTTGGCCTCTTCCTCTCGATAACGCCTTTTTTCGGGGGAGGGCTTCAATAAATCTTCTCTGCAAAACATTAAAATTTAAGTTTTAATAACTGTGCACTGTAATTTCGAAAATTGAAATACAATTACAAACTAAATAGTTTATACCTGTTGTTCTTCAAATGGAATTGACAACTTCATCAACTCCTCATCAGTGCAAGTAGGAATTTTTTTATCTTTTAAATTTAAAAGTGCCTCATAATAAAGGCCGAGGAGATAGTTTGTTGAATAAATGAAAGGTTTTTCTGAAAGTTTTGAATTTGTTAGGTCAGTTCTTATTTTTTTGGATAGATATGTGCACCAATCGAATTTTTGTTTTGAGATAGTGGCAACAATGTATGCAATGGCCCAATTTGGTATATCTGTTTGGCGACCCTGCAAAACAATTCTGGATTGAAAAAATGAAATAAGTGCAGCAAGAAAGTGGTGTGCAATTGATTGTGTATCCACACCACGCCTGGATTTATTGACATGGGCTGCAAATGCGAAACAGTGAAAATTACTATAAATTTATAACAACAAATTGTATCAGAATAAAAAACAGAATAAAAATATGAATTAAAACGAATTATACTTACAATCAACATGGAAACCGAACGTTGATTCGAGAAATTTCTTGTCTTCTTCCAGGAGTGTTGCCTTGGTTGTAACAATTGGTAAATTTTTGAACGGAAGGCCCGTAAACCGATGGATGTCATTTGCTTCGATACTGAATTGGAACATTCGCCATCGTTCGAGTCACATAAAAAGGCCATCCTCTCAATTGTAGGATGACAAGGTAATTCAAAATATCCGGATCTGTTTCAAATGGGGCATATTAACGAGCCTCAGTAAATTCACACGCATCCATCAAATCTTTATATTCTGAAGACATCTTTAAAACAGTATGTATGTGAGGGCATAAGGGATTCCTGTAGTTGATCTTGGAAATCGATTGAATTGGATTCTCTTGATTTTTTTGCTGAACTTGCAGTTGGGAAGCATGTGAAGTCGACATTATAGTTGTACTTGCGTCTTTGACAATGATTGAGACCTACAAAAATTCAAGAGCGGGAAGGTGAAAACGAGAAAATGACCGGTTGAAGGGTATTTATAGGCTAAATCAGGCGTCAATGGCTTCAATTGACGCGCGTCAATGGTCTTAGCTGACGCGTGACAATAGTCTTAGCTGACGCGCATCAATAGGAGCCAGAGATGCGCGTCAATAGGATTTAGTGACGCGCGTCAATAGGATCCAGTGACGCGCATCAATAGGAGCCAGTGACGCACGTCAATAGGAGCCAGTGATGCGCATCAACAAGGATTTAGTGACGCGTCAACAGGATTTAGCGACACGCGTCAATAGGATCAAGTGATGCGTGCATCAATAGGATCCGATGGCGTGCATCAATAGGATCCGGTGGCGTCGCGTTAATAGCATCCGGTGGCGCGCATCAATAGCATCCGATCGCGCATCGATCTGATCAATCGATCATGTATATCGACGCGCAATGATCAAGACCATTGACGTTCCATTGATGCACGTCAGGAGTGATTATTGACGTCTTGTTGTCACACGTCAATGATGGAGCCATGAAAAACCAGGTGAAATTTTTGTTTTGGAATCGATCGAATTCACCTTCATTTGAAACTAGTTCCAAGTATTTTCCACCTACAATTTTATAGAGGTGTCTTAAAATGAACCACGATGTGGTTTCCTTCTAGGTTTTCTAATCGCGAGAGAATTTCTTCTCTTATCGACACTATGTTGAGTGGTGAAGACCACCTTGGAAGTCACCTTAAGGAAGAAGCCTATGTGGTGTAAAACCATTTATGGAGTAAGAAAACTATTAATTTAGTATCCTAGTGGAATAATAAGTCTTACAAGTTAGATCTAGAATTTTCATTTCATCAAATGAATTCCTTATGGGACCCTTAGATGACACAAATGGAGAGAGTGAAATATTCTATGACTTAAAATTTTATAAACTCAGTTCCTCTCATCTAGATGTTTTACCTAGAGGTTCTAACAACATAACACCTTGGTCTTTCATTAAGGTTGTTTAGCATAAATATTCCATCTCACCTTAAACTCATATATAGTTGAGGCGTAGATCCTTGGGTGCAATTGGAATTAATATAATCCACAGTTGATTAAGAGGTTAACTTGGGGTTTGTGTGTAGTTATAGTGCTTCCAATCATATACTTCTACAAGATGTTAGGAAAGTACTTTCGTAACTCTTCATGTCTTAAAGTGACGCCAAAAAAAAGATACCTAAGAAACAATGTAAATGAAATGAGAAACAAGAGTATATGTGATAATGGTTTAGGAAAAAAATTCTCTTGAAGTCCTTATGGTAGATTTAAGCTTTGACTTTTTGTTAAGAATGGATACAAATTGTTCTTGGTGGGACTAGGCATTTGAGCTAGTATAGATTCCACTAAAAATAAAATAAAATAAAATTATGTCATGTAAATGCTTAATTGAATCAAACTAAATTTGGAACTAAAACAACCATAGTATGAGAACAAATGTGCTTCTAATGGAAGTTTATAGGAAAGGGAAACTTGAACCTTCACCTCCTTTGAATCGTATTATTTTTCCCCCAACAACTTCTGGTTGGTCCCCTTACATAATGAGGGTAAAATTAAACATCAACTAAACATATTTTGAGAAACAAATCTTTAGCATAAGAAAGAGAGAATTAGGAAATTTTTATGTAAATGGGAAATATGTAATTTAATTATGTAAGTTATGGAGATCGTCATAAGAGATAAAAGAGCAAACTGAAATGGTCAAACAATAAGTTGAATGTGAAACGAATTTAAGAACTCAGTAGATGGAAAAAGGATAAAATTATCCTTGCATAATATAATGTTCTAGAAATCTAATCCTAATCGTAATGTAATCATGGTCATGATGTGTGTGAGTTTGCAATCCTTGGGTTCCTTTTCTTGTTGTTGGGTCATTGCATAGCATTCGTTCATTGGAAAAAGTGTGGCATCGACATGTATATGGTGTTTTCATGTGTCTATGTGATTTGATGACTTATGTAAGTGTCGTATGTGTTTTTGAGTTTCTTTATTTGGAGCCCTTGCAATGTTGTGTAGTAAGCAATGTAAGTCGAAAAAAAAATTATCTGGTATTTTCTTGTTATATTTTCGTATGTAAAATGTGGGCATGACAATAGATCAAAGTAAGGTATAAAATAAGACAAAGTTAAAAATAATTAAATGAGCTTGAGTAAGAATAAAATGAAAATGCGGTTGTAAGAAGTATGTGCAAATTACTAAAGATATGTATGGAGAGACTAATGTGAAGGAAATTATATATGTAGTGTGAGTTACTTCTTAAAATCATATAAAACTAGTTTCTTGAGAAGAAAATAAAATTGGATAACTTATATTAAGCCATGAAACCTATAGAAATCTAGGCCAATCTTAGAGGTTGAGAAATCCTTGAGATTTACTATAGTAGAAACGTTAACATTGATAGTGCACATTGACAACAGAAGAAATAAATAGGTTGGAAAGCGATTAGAGTAATAAGAAGCTTCAACATGAAGTTGATAAATTTTTGGAAACCCAAGATATTTTATGATATTATCATGTTTTTGTCTCTATGATTTTGAAATGCATGTTGAAGAGTCCAAGCAAGTTATTTGGTTGATCTACCTTTTTACTAGGGATAATTTTCCTAGGTTATGTGATCCTCAATAAAGTTCATGCACGTGTTGCAAACATTCTTATGGAAGCTTAAAATTTTTATTGGGTGTTCGAAAAATCCTTGTGGGTGCTCAATATTTTTGTTGGATTCAAAAGCATTCATGTGGGTGTGGTCACAAAATGAAGGTTTTACATGTGGGCATGCCATAAAAGTGGAAAAAATTGGATATTTTCCGAATTTTCCTTGATGCATGCATTCCAAAGAACTGCGTAGGGCCTCACTCAAGGTTTTCAATTCGCCTTATTTTAAAAAAATCCAATTTTATCGGTTGCACCTAAAATCCGATTCTTTTAAGCCTATCTTAGCCAAAAATTGTCATAAATCCGGCTAAAAAAATTACTACAAGAGAAACTTATTTCCAAAACCCTAAATTCAATATAGCATTCCACACAAGAGAGGACACATTAAAAGTTGAGCACCCACCGCAACAATGCAATTGCTATTCCAAAACTAGCCACCAACATTTCCGTCATCATTTCGATGAGCAGAGGACCCACCATTGCCAAAACCTCAAAGATTTTATGCACATCCTCTCTGCAACTTCAACCGAGGTCTATCGGATCCCAAAAAAATGTTTATTATAAAGGTCTCTCCTTGTTGCAGATTCAAAGCATGCAAAATTTTGTTCAAATGCCTGTCAAATTGAACTTGTCTCACTTGCCCATCAAAACACCCGTAAAATTGAGGACATTGGCGTGAAAAACCGATGGCCATTTACAATAGGGAGAATGCCTTTGGCATAAAAAGAAATTATTCAATAATATTGTAGAAAAGGGTTTTCCTTTTTTCTTATTGGCTATAACAATTTCTTAGCCTTCTCTCAATTATCAATTAGTTAAAATTTCGTATTTTTTATAACCAATCAAAACATATCATATAGAAATAAATTTTAGTAAACCATAATGTCAATCCAAATAAATAAAAGACTATGTGTAATCAATACTTATAATAGCTCTACTTCCATGCCTCTGAATTGTTTTTGAAATGGCGAGAAAAAATTAATACAAAATACTTACATATTAATTACAAATAAATTCACATTGAATATTATTTTCATGAATTGAATAGATTTGCAATGCATAAATTTGTATTGAATAGAGATCGCTACTCAACATTTAACTACTAAATGTGATTTCATTATACGATTACTCCATTTCAATTATGATAATAAATTTTAATTTTGTTTAATATTTGATAGTTTCTTAGGATGGAGAAGAGACATACATTCGATCCTCTAATAAGTGTAAGAAGACAATGATCTAGGTGAAAAACTTATTGAAGTCTCGATTTCTTTAAAATATCTTTTAAGCTTTTGTTTTTTTAGAAATAAAATTTAGTTGTTCAAACATTTTGATGTCTATTTCAATTTTTTTATTTGTATGTGCTCTGATAATTAGATGGATCAGTATACAAATTACATGACACAAAAGACAACTATATTTTGAAGAAATATTTTTCATGTGGCACCCGGTTCTTCTAATAGTGGTCATGTATTTTTACAAAATTTCTATTTTTTTAGTGAGCACAAAACCTACTTGACGACCTCCATTTCCAAAAATGAGTATATAATGTTACCCAAAAATACCGGTAGATTTTTAATTTTAGGTCCGGAAGGCAACTTCAAAGTGATGAACTCTTTATATATATATAATGTATTCCAATGTTTCAACATCACAACAACATAGACAAATAATTAACTTAGAACCTTTTTAAGAAATAAATCCTTTCTTTTGGATGGATTAAAATAATTAAAAAATTGTGAATAGAAAGAACAATCCTAAAAATAAAATAAAGACAAAACATGAAAGGAGTAAAAAAAAGCTATCTTACTCATTTATGTTTGAATATTTATCTCCTATATTGATATGTTTTTATTTTGGTTTAGATTTTTTCCTTTCACATATCATTGTGCCTACTGAGACTAATGTATGTTGAATATAATTTTTCAAAGTAGATTAATAATTACTTGTTAAATTATCAAATTTATCTTAATCTATTTTTTATTATTTTCCTTTCTTCTTAGTGCTCCTCTTCCCTACCAAAATTGGAACATAAAAAACAAATCAAGTAAAATGATTTGTAAATACGCAACACAAATTAAATATGTTACCCAAACATCATAAATATAAATTCAAATGAAAAATATGAAATCATTTGAAAATACACAACAAAGACTAAAAATATAAAGAAAATAAAAAACGAAATTTAATAGAAAAATTAAAAAGGGCGAGAGAATCACACACAAAAATCAAGCACAAGAAAACAAATCAAATAAAATTATTTGTAAATACGTAGCAAAGACTTAATATGTTAGCCAAACATCATAAATAGAAATTCAAGAGAAAATATGAAATGATTTGAAAATAAAGAAAAAACTTGAGATATAAAATAAAATCACAAACAAAAACAACAAAGCATGGCCATGCATCAACACACCACAAACAAACCCCGGACCATACCATAATGAACAAATGAAGAAATAATTCGGACCTATGTGATGTGCTCAATAAAATATTCCACCTGTAACCTTCCCGATGTTGTTGTTTGTTTTGGAAAATCCCACATAAAATATTCAATCTGTTATGAGAAGCATAAGCATGAATCCTAGACTTCCAAAAGGTTCTTCACCAAGTAGTTTCATGATATAGCTCACCATGTAAGATCCTTCCTTTGGGAATTAGTTAACGCACTCATGCTATATTGTTAACTCCATTGATTTCCTACACCAAGCATCAAATTTTCATTAACTAATTAGGCATGGGAAAATTCTCATAACAAACATTTGACCAAGACTATATTATAACAATTTGCATCTAAGCATTCTTGAATAATAGAACCATTACTTGTTTTTAGTCTTGGGCACAGGACCGCCGTCACTACTATCAACATTTTATTTCAACTTGTCTTCTAACTCTTTCCTTCAACTTATCCAATTTGTTTAGATCCAACATTTTCATGGTATTTCTCATATCGATGAATGATTCTCAAGGGAGTTCATAGATTCAAATTTTTTTCTTCAAGGGATTTCTTAGCTTCAAATGTTGGGTTTGAAACTCTCCTTGAATTAACCAATGTGCATTTTGTAGGCTTCGTGGAGACATGTTTTTAAGTAGGATTGCTGAGAAGGGTGTGGTATTATAGACCTCACCAGATGTTGACAATATTTCCTTAACTAATTCGATTCACTGACCCCTAAAAACAAGAATTCAAAACCCTTAAATAAGACTTGAAACCCTTAACTATAATTCAAAACCCAATTACAATATACCTTTCTTCTGGAAGACCACTCCAAAATCAGAATTCAAAGCTCTTTTTAAAAAGACACATTCTTAGTTCCTCCATAATTCTTTTCAAGCTCATAATACTGAAAGAAGGGGAAAAATCCATTTTTTTATTGTTTTCAGGTTCATAAATTATCCTTTTTAACAAAAAAATGCTCTTACCTCTTTCTAAACGGCTTTAGGAGATTTGTCATTTTTAACTTGCTAACAAGAAATCATTGTACCTGTAAATACAAGATTTCAGATCTTAGAAAATACACTCAATAGTTCCTATATAACTGCAAATACACTCATTACTTCCTCCATAACCGCCTTAAATACAGTTTTCTGAGCTTTTATACTTGTGAACACCATATTTCTATACAAAAGTCTTATAGAGCAAACAACATAAAAGAAATAAACATAAAAATTAAATAACTTGCATAAACAAAAGAATATTCAAACCATAACTATATGCATAATCTCCATTAATTAACTCATACTCGAGCTTTGGCTCAAATTACAATGAATTTTGTGCATGCAAACACTTCTCTAATTCGCATGTGCAAATTTCACACTTCGTGTGTGCATAAAGCAATTACAATTGTTGTTATTTAAATAGAATAACTCACCCACTAACAGCTCTTCAAGTGAGCATTCTAAATTTAAAATCTTGCTTTAAAATAGTTGATGTTGTGCAATAAAGTAGATTTATTCGAATTAAATCTAATCCTAAAAATAGGACTTTAACTAAAGCAGGACTCATGCTAAACTAAAGAAAATTAAATCTATTTTTAATCCTTCTAAAAATCTATGGTTGAAATTTAGCAATGCATAGTGCATGCATATTTCCAACACTCCCCCTTAATTTTAAACTATAGCTTTCACTCTTTTAGAGCTTTGTTTGCTTTTCAGATCATATCCGTCATGCGCATGATCACAAACTCCCAAACAATCTCTCAAATATTCAAAAACTTCATTTGCCAAAGCCTTTGTAAAAATGTCTGCAAATTGATCTTTGGATCTGCAAAATTCAAGATGAATTTCCTTATTGTTTACTAGCTCCCTGATGAAATGATACCTCGTATCAATATGATTTCTTCTCTTATGAAAAACATGATTTTTGAACAATGTTATGGCTAAGTTGTCACAAAAATTCTGTGTAGCTTCCTCTTGTTTATGTTGTAAATCTTTCAACACTCTTCTCATCCAAACAACTTGACATGCTTCTTGTTACATACTCTTCTTGCTTTAAAGATAATGTGACAATGGGCTACTTCTTTGATGCCCATGAAACCACTCCTGTTCCAAAGTGAAAAGTATAGTTGGATGTGTTTTTCCGATCATCTATACTTCAAACACTCTTATATCTATATCGTATACCTAATTAATTTGAACTCATCTGAACTTGAATAAATAATTCCATGATTCCTTGTTCCATGTACATACCTCAAAATTCTTTTTCCAACTTGCCAATGTGAATCTTTTGGAGATTCCATGAACCTTGATATGAGGCTCACACCATACATGATATTAGGTTTTGCCGTCAAATACATAAGACTTCCAACCAACTTTTTAAACAATGTTGGATCCAAAAACGATCCTTCATCCTCTTTGCTCAACTTCAAACCTACTACAACTGGTGTTGGCACTAGCTTACAATTCAACATGTTAAACCTTTTCAAAACATCATTTGCATACTTTTCTTGTGAGATAAAAACTTCACCTTCTGATTGTTGAACTCAATGCCCAAAAATAATGCATAAGACCAAGATCTGTCATCTCAAACTCCTTCTTCATGGCTGATTTGAATGACTCTGTAGATAGATTTCCAATAATGATCAAATCATCTACGTATAAACAAACAATTAAAATTTTACCTTGCTCATTTATCTTGGTGTATAAGGTAGGCTCATTCTACTCCTACTGAAACCATTCTCAATCAAATAAGAATCTATTATGTTGTACCAAGCTCTAGGTGTTTGCTTGAGACCATAGAGTACTTTCTTCAATCTGTATACTTTTCCTTCATGACCTTCAATCTCATAACCTTTTGGCTGATTTAAATAAACTTCCTCTTCAAGGAATCCATTTAAGAATGTTGATTTAACATCCATCTGATAAATAGGCCATTTTTTTAGTTCAATTGCTAAAACCATTCTTACAGTGTCCAAACATGCTATTGGTGAAAATGTTTCATTGTATTCAACTCCATATTGTTGTGTAAAACCTCTTGCAACCAGCCTTGCTTTGTGTTTTTGTACTTTTCCATCAGCATTGTATTTTGTCTTGTAGACCCACTTGACTCCTATCACGTCCTTTCCTTTTGGAAGATCCATCAGCTCCCATGTCTAATTCTTCTCTATAGCATCGATCTCATCATCCATGGATTTTTCCCAAACTTCATTCTTTATAGCCTCTTCGTAATATATTGGATCTGTAGCCTAAGAAAATAATGCAAAAATTGAAAATGAATTAGTTGTATCAACATTATAAATCTCACTTAGACTTCTTGTTTTCCACTTCTCGGCAGACTATTCAATACAGGACTACTTTGTGGTGATGGAGTAGCTACTGGTGTTCTCTGTGGTGTCTCTTGCATGGCTGAAGATGGCTGAAATATTGGTGACCTCTTGACTATAGATGGAGGTGTAGCTTGTGCTACAACTTGTGGTGCATGTCAAGATTTGTAGATACAATACCTTATTGCTCTAAAGTTTCATCTACCATATCATCATGTGGAATAGTTGTTACTATACTCATTGTTTTCTCTATACTTCCATATCATGTTTCATTCTCAATAAATTATACATCCCTATTGATCACAACCTTTCTAGTGACTAGATTTTATAACTTGTATGCTTTTTATTCTCTGAATACCCAACAAAAATACACTTTTCTCCTTTATTGTCTAACTTCTTCTTAGCTCATCAGGTACATGTGCATACGCTACACAACCAAAAATGTTGAAATGTGAAACAATTTGTTTCTGTTAGTCCATGCTTGTTGAGGAACCATGTTCCTAACAAGTTTTGTTGGACACTGTTCAAAATATAAAAAAATAAGTCACTACTTCTACCCAATAATCATTGGAAGATGTTTTTCCTTCAACATGCTTATCATCTCCGTGATGGTTCTATTTTTCATCTCTACCACACCATTTTGTTGTGGTGTATACCTGGTAGTAAATTGTTTGTGTATACCATGATATCTGTAAAAATTCATAAACTCATTAGAAACATACTCACCTCCTCTGTCTATTATGAGAACTTTGATGTAGTATCCACTTTGCTTCTCCACTAATGCCTTGAACTGTTGAAATGTATCAAAGGAATTTGATTTATTTCTCAGAAAATAAACCCATGTCTTCCTTGTGTAATCATCAATGAATGTCATAAAATAAATACAACCTCCAATAGAATTTGTCTGCATAGGTCCACATAAATCTGAGTGTACAATCTCATGTGGTGCACTTTCTCTTATTGCTATTTTGCCAACGGGAATGAATCTTGTGTTGCTTCCCAAAATACAACCTTCACCATACCCTTTTCTAGAATCAATGGAAAACTTTAACCATATTCTTTTTATGTAATAAATTCAAACCTCCAAAATTTAAATGTCCATACCTTAGATTCCAAAGCCATGATTCATCCTTCATGACTGAATGAAAAGTTAATTGTGTTCCTTCAAAGACAGAATCAACGCTTGAGAACTCACTTGTCAATGTAGCAGCTGCTAGTAGCAAACCTGATTTGCATTGGTGTTGGACTCTATTACACTAGTGCAGGACTCTTTTACCTTAGGCACATGACTCATCTATTTGAGCGCAGGACTCAATAAAAGGCTAATTTGTCTTAGCGCAGACTTTGCTGCAAACTGAGTTGTTGATTTTGCTACAAACGGATTTCGATTTATTATTTTTTCTAGTTTTAAAATCAATGGAAACATCCTATTTTTTCTCATCTTCACTTTTGCAATCAATTGAGTGCTAGGAGATTTGTCCACAATCACGCACTCATTGTCTTCCATATAGATTATGTATCCTTTTTGTACCAATTGTCAATACTCATAAGGTTATGTTTCAAACCTACAACATAGTAAACATCTTGCATACTTTTTTTCTCCCCTATCTTCTTAGAATACTAACATGTCTTTTCCTTTCATAGACACAATATTGTTATTTCAAGAGTTACATCACTCTTGACAAAGCTTTGAATCATCCAAACTGGAAAAACAAATCTAGATTCCTTCAAAGATATGTCATGTGATTTTATAGGAACCTCAATCCAAATACCATACATCACATAGACTCTCTTTTGAAAAATTACTTTCAATAGGGGATAAAGAAGGTATTTTTTAGCGAAGGACTAATCTGTCAGGCATGAAATAAACATGGTTTATAAATATAACTTCCAACATGATTTTTATTTTGCCTCTCCGATCATATTGATTTTTTTTTTACAATCATAAACATAGTGCCCATAATTTTTGTAATAATCACTTTTGAACATGAACTTGTTAGAGTAGGTATTTACCTTAGTTCATGTTCACCTAGGTACTTTATCTACCTTTATTTTTTTTATTCATCCTCACCCACTTATATGTGTGGATATTTTTTTATCTTATTTATATATTAGGAGATATTATCTAGTTGTTAGTATAGTTATTTCCTTGATCTATGGTATTGACTAGATCCTTGATGTCTAGTTCTCTCCTAAATCTATGATCTTGACTAATTATTTGATGACTAGTTATTTCCTCTTGATTTATGGATCATGATCTAGAAAACAAACCTTGATCGGTTCTTAGATTACATTATTCCTTTCCTATATAAGCAAGGCCCATCTCTCATTGTATTTCATTAAGTTCCATAATAATTAATGATATTGTTGCTCATTTGTTTAAACAAGGTTTATGAAAAGTTATTCTAGTGAATTTTTTTCATCTTATTGATCATGGTGTTTGATTAGCAAATCATAAGTTCTTGGCCCATAATTATTTCAAGTATCATTCCTTTTAAGACTTATCTTGTCTCTGACCATAACTCTATTCTTGATTTTGTCCTCTTCCACCTGAGCTTGATGAACCGTTGTCGCGTCCTCTAGATGGACTTCTTCCTCTGCCTCTTGGGCTGAAACTACCTCTTCTTTTGCCATGACTACCTGATGTCTGAGATGTAAAATCTTGATCTACACTTGCATGTGATCTATTCATCCTCTGTTCATGATTTATTAGTGATGCATGCAACTCATCAATATAAATTTGACTCAGATCTTTAGTTTCTTCAATAGCAACAACTAAAGGATCAAATTTCATAGGCAAACTCCTAAGCAATTTTTCAATAATCCTTCTGTCTTCAAGAGTCTCACCATGGGATTTGATTTGATTGACTAAGCCAACTACATAAGTAAAAAACAATTCTATGGAATCTGAATCTTTCATTGCTAAATTCTCAAAATCTCTATGAAGTAATTGTAGTTTGGTGGTTTTTACTTTCTCCTTACCTTGATATGTAACGTGTAAAGTATGCCATGTGGTCTTTTCTTGACTTGTTTCTCCCACTCTTGGAAGAATGCTTTCGTGCATCACCTGATGAATATAGAAAAGATATTTTCCATCCTTCTTTCGTAACTCCTTCAAAATATCTTTCTCTACCTAAGAAAGTGCAAGTATATGTTGTTGCATCTGTAGGCTCTGTGTACCCATCTTCAATGATCTCCCACATGTCTTGAGATTTGAATAACACCTTCATGGTCAATGACCAGTATTCATAATTATTTCCATTAAATTTTGGCATCTACATGCTGGATGTAGAAGCCATAGCTTGCTACCAATTTAATAAGCTACTAGAATAACCTACTCTGATACCAATTTGTAGAAAATCTAATCTTATACAACAAACAACATAAAAGAAATAAACAGAACAATTAAATAACTTGCATAAACAAAAGAATATTCAAACCAACACTGTTGTGCGTAATCTCCATTAATTAACTCATACTCAGAGCTTCGGCTCAAATTACAATGAAGTTTGTGCATGCAACACTTCTCTAATTCTTCCTGTGCAGATTTCACACTTTTGTGTGTGCATACAAAGCAATTACAATTGTTGTTATTTAAATAGAATAACTCACCCACTAACAACTCTTCAACTGAGCATTCTAAATTTAAACTCTTTCTTTAAAACAGTTGCATGTTGTGCAATAAAGCAAATTTATTTGAATTAAATCTAATCCTAAAAATAGGACTTTAACTAAAGCAGGACTCATGTTAAACTAAAGAAAATTATATCTATTTTTAATCCTTCTAAAAATCTACGGTTGGAATTTAACAATGCATGGTGCATGCATATTTCCAACAATTTCATCAAAATTTATATAAATTCTCTTTGCTTCCCCAAAAACCGAAGCTGAACTATAAAATAAAAAAATGAAGGAAAAACACGGCCATTATAACTCCTTCAAGTTGCGAATATTTTTTATTTATTATCATAACACAATTTACATATTTATTTTGTCCCTACAAAAACTGTCTATCTCTTTAAAACCGCTTTTCCTTGAATTCTTTGTTTCTTAAATTTCGTTACACTAAACATGGCTTGAAGCATATAATTGTTCATAAACTATTTATGAAGTTGTTATCATGTTTTATAGCTTCAAGACTAAACTTTTTTAGTAGGAATTGGAAAGATGGAAAGCTCCGAGAAAATATTTTACTACCTTAATTTTGAGGTAATTTCATTAAATTGGGGGTATACGGTGAAAATATTAGAAGACAGTCCGTTAAAATATGTAGTTTTAAAGAAAGAAGATATTGCAACAATGAAGATATTTTGTGTAAAAATAAATAAAAATATAAAAAAGGGATGTCAATAAAATCACAATTACAAAGAAAGTTAACTTTTTTGATGAAAAGAGATCTTCTAGTATATTAATTCAATAAGATACAAGATGAATTTTAACTAAAAAGGAGGTGGTATGAAAGCACACCCCACATTGACCTATTGATCATTGATAGTAGTCACATCTATCCGCACATTGACTGGAATGTGTCAAGCGATAATACTATGTGGAGGGATACTAGAGTGTGTGGATCACATCGAGGGTGAACATGCCCATTTGTTTGAGCCAATGGCCCTAGCAGTGGTGACATGTATGGTGTTGTTTGGCAAGAGGGATGAGGAACACGAGGAAACTCGATGTTCGCGAGAGGTGGTAGGTGGCGGTCCCTTGGCCCAGGACATGTTTGCATGATATGTGGATTTAAAATGTCGAGTTCTCAAAGAGAGTATGGAGAATGTTGCATTAGAGATATAGGTGGACAATATTCGGGGCCGTGAAATGTGACATTGTGTGGGGGAGAGGCATCAGGTCTAGGGCTCTCTCAGATACCAGAGCGACGTGATGATGATGACGTGTGAGGTGTAATGATTGTATATGATGTAGGGGCTGTTCCCAAGTGATGAAATATTTTTGGGATGATGGTTGTATGACCAATGTATGTATGGATGCCTATTTTTGATATACATGAGATCGATATTTGAGATGTGTTGCCATTATGATGTAATTGATATTGTATGGTTCTATGGTTATTGTTCTAGCATGTGTATTGTATTGTATGTGATGAATATAAATGTGCATGATGATGTATTAATAGTAGTAAATAAAAATATCTATGGTAAATGATGTTGTAGATAACTAATGCAATGTGATAGGTGAAATATTGGATGAATAACATATGTGGTACGTAGGTAATGAAATAATGATAATAGAATAAATATAAAAATGGATAAATAGATGCTAGAAGAATGAATGTATCTATACGTACCCAAAATTGTAAGGTATTGTACTGCCAGAACAATGTGACACGTGCCCCAATGATGATACAAGTCTCCTCGCAAGGTGTTCGGGATCCGGAAAAGCTCTCCAAGTGTGCGTTAACATCCCGCATGCCCCGCTTAGCCCCGCGTGCTTTTTTTTTCCCTTTTCCCCTCTTTTCTTGGCCTTTCGCTCTTCAGTGACGAAACCGCCGCCCCTGCCTGGGCGGCGGTCTCGTGACCGCCGCCTGCTCAGAGTGGCGGTCCTTTACGCATTTTCCAGAAAGATCTTTTAACATGACTCACGTAAATTCAATGTTTTACCAGCTTTCTTTCACTGCCATAAGCTTGCATTTATGATTCTAGTTCCCTGGAATAGTGTTTTGCCATTGTTTATAGTTTAAGAGTTCTATTTGGTTTTTACCTTGGGTAAATGTAAATGCTATAAATAGATGGCTTGTGCTCAAGCAAATGGCCCCTCAAATTTGCCTCTGATTTCTCTTTGCAATAGATTTAGTTTTCCTTTTGCTTAGAATGTTTAGTCTCTTTCATTGCATGCTTAGTTAGCATTGTTTTACTGTTAGTAAGCCACATATCCATCTTGTGCAAGAACCTGCGTTATTTCATCTAAAACATTGGAGTAGAATAGCTTAGAAACCATTAAAGTTGCAGGTTTTGCTCCTTAAATAGGATAGTTTCGGGTTCGGACGCTTTATCTTACATGACTCGCAATAGATCCCGCTAGGAATTACATAAGCCAAGCTCGTACTCTTGCGCTATCCCTCTCCTACTCGCATTGTATTGATCGGTGTTCGAGCTGCCTTTATCCCAATATCTACTGTTGATGCTAGCATTACACGCTTTTCTAGATCCACGTGAACATGAAGGAATGAGGAGATCACACGCATCATCGATTCGCCAGCATTCTGCGAGAATCCGGGTTCTAGCTTTCAAAGTTCTAGTTAGAACCATATCAAATAGAGTAGTTAATTGCTTTATTTGATTAATCCTACTCTCGATATTGCCGAGGGAAGTGTGGGGATTGATAGTTTCTGAGAAACTATGATTCACTCCTCACTTTTGAGGTAGGATCGAGAGTCTTGAAAATAGATTAGATAAGCTATTTTATTGTTTAGAATAGATCTACAAATTGCACAGATAGATAGCTACACTCGGTTATTTTGTTTGTTTTAAAATTATTATATTAATTTGTCAATCCAAGATATTTTAAATATTTTGCTTTCTTAAATTCATAAAATTAAATGGAAAACACAAAAATAGAGAAATCATAGATATTATAGATATATTTCACATAGTTAAATTTCATTTTACTGTAGTTTTGTTTACTTTGTTGCTTTTGTATGACAATCATGGGACCTAGAGAGCCCAGGGAATACGTATTCGAGCCAATCGTGCCTCAGCCCAATCTCATCACAGCGATAACTGATATAGATCAAAATCTTAGGATTCAAGTCTTCGAACAACGGTAAGCTTGCAACAAATCAATTCCCAATTGAGTGGGTTAAACGTAGAAGACAACCAAGCACACACGTTTTGGTCAAATCAACCGAACTATAGATTACACTAGACAACATTCATATGACTGTAGAAGGGTTCGAAAGAGAACAAACCTTTGGTTGTGATCCTTTGGTCCCACAGCCAGATGAAGGAGACACTCTTCTAGATATAGATACCAGCCTAAGAATCCAGGTTACACGAATGCCTGTAGGGTATTATGAGAAAATCACACAGTTATTGATCCTAAATATAGAAGCTGAGAAAGCAAACGATTACTGGATACTAGGGATTAGGACTTGATTTAACACATGACCATAACAGGTCCACAACAACTAAGAATCTATGGTTGTGACCCAAAATCCCGCAGCCTAACGAATCCACAGGAGAATTAGACATAGACACTGGCCTATGCACACTAGTATTCCGGTCTACTCCACTTCCACCTATCATCATCGAACAATTATCCTTGCTAGACACAACAGCTAACAGAGCTAGGGAATTCTAGACTAGGCCAGAGAATCGTCCATAGAATTGGCTATATTTACCATCCACTATATAACCCTGCCCAGGAGAAATACACGAAACTATCCTGGGTCATTTTCCACGTATTCCACAACCTATAGATCGAATCACGCCAGAGCTCGATATTGATTGGAGCCTTCGAGCAGTCATCCTTGCTGACCGATCTATCACACCAATTCAAGTTAGGAGGGCCTTCTTTGCCTTAGACTCGCAAATTCCGCTAGTGCATATTGAAGACATTAGATTGCCTAACTAGTTTGTCTGCATCTCACACATATTCCATACCCACCGGCTGTCTCGGCATGACCTCGGGAGGTCGGGTGCGAGGAAGAAGTTGCTTCAGAGATTCCCATGCTCGCATGTCACTTTTCTCGTAAATACAGTATCCTAATGAATATGTGAGAATGTAATGTAATCTTAATGGTGATGAAAATAATATGGGGGATGAACGATGCCCCGGTGTATGAATGAATAGGCTCATGTTAATAAAGACCCCTCGAAGTCAAGTATGAACC
Organism: Taxus wallichiana var. yunnanensis; assembly: GCA_018340775.1. Taxonomy (NCBI): domain Eukaryota; kingdom Viridiplantae; phylum Streptophyta; class Pinopsida; order Cupressales; family Taxaceae; genus Taxus; species Taxus wallichiana. Next base: position 506,739,754 of record CM031236.1, on the reverse strand, counting down.
ACGGAATCAAAATTTCATAATCGGGAAATGATTGGGGTGTGTTAAACAAACAACAAAGTGCATGATGAAAAGGTTCTTAGAACTAATCCCTCAACAATTGTTTGATAACTGTAATAACACAAGTGTGTCATTGGGTGGTAAGATGATAAGAACCACCTACCAAAGACCAAGACAATGGGTGGAGGTGGATGCATGTGGTATGGATGGAGCATGAGTGTATGAAGAAAGTGAAGTGTCATGTGTAGTGAACTTGGGATATGCAAAACCGTTGAGAATCCATGAGGTATAGCAAGTATGAAGTGGTGGATAATGTGGATGGAGTAGATGTAATGAGTGTGGTGACAGAAATGATAGATGAGGTGGAGAATGAATATGTGGTGGTGGAGGATGACATCCAAATAGAGCATCGATGATGAAGATAGAACTGGTGTATGCCAACACCGATGAGGAGAAGGATATCTTGAGCATTGACGAGGAGTAAAGGAAATGATGCTAGAGTCCACTAATTATTGTATCTTTTCACGCAGGAAAGAAATCATTTTCACTATGGCGAAATACGATGGTAATCGCATGATAGTGTTGGTCATTCATTACGGTGTAAGTGACGTGGAGGGTGATGTTGGTTGGAGGGTAACCGAATCTAGATCGTTCATTGAGTAATCTATGAATAATATCATGTGGTTGAGCATGAGGGGAGAAGTACAAAGGCTCATGTGAAGGAGGGGGAGTGGTTGAAATGGGAGTTTTCGATGGAATTCGAAAAGGATGTGGTTGCATTCGAGGGATGGATTGAGTTGGTGGGGAAGATATATCGGAGGGAGGTAGAACGTGATGTGACTGTTCAATTTATGGTGGGAGGAGGAGTATGAGATGGAACTTATGGAGAAAAAGGTTGGGATTCAATCATAGGTGAGGCTGAGATATCTTGTTCTAGATTAATAACCTTATAGCATAAAAGAATGAAGGAATTGCAAGTATCATATTGGAGGTGTTTTTGAGTGGGGGAATAAGACCATGAAAAATATGAATTATTTCTCTAAGTCACTAGACTGAAATATGAGTTGATGGATACAAGCATTGAATCGTAAAATATAATTCTTGATGGGTTCAGAGGAGCCTTAGTGTAAGGTGGGGATATGACCATACATAACCCTAGGGCCATTGTTAAGGATAAAGTGATGGAGGAAATCATCCTCAATGTCCTAAAAGGTACCAATGGACCCAAAGGTAAGTGGGTGTACCACTATAGTGTTTCATCAGTAAGACTATAACGGAATGCCTTAAACAATAATTGATCATTATAGTAATCAGCCATGAGTGTATGGTAATGTAGGATATGAGCATGAGGATAACTAGTACCATCGAATCATGTAAAATTAGGCATGACAAAGAGTGTGGGAAAGTGGAATTGTGAATTTTCTTAGGAATAGGATTGCCATGTAAGGAGTTGTTATCAATATAGGCATAACATGCCCAAATTTCTAAATTTAGAGTATGAACTTGTGACTGGAGTTGTCCAACAACATACATGAGGGAGAGAATATCTTGATAATTAATAGTAGGAGATGTTAATAATGTATTAAGCGGTTGAAATTTTCCATTATACGTGATTATAGGAATGTCAAGAGGTGAAATAGTAGAGGTAGAGGTGATAGGTGTTGTGAAAGGAGAAGGTGTAGGAGTGATAACATGACAAGTATCAACACAAGACTGAGTGAATGTGGGGAGCAAGGAAGGAACCTCAATTGATGAATATGTAGAAGGAAAATTAGGGGATGTGGGGGTAGAGGAAGAAGAGGTAATGGTGGGGGTTGACTCATGTATAACAATAGATTCGACCTCTGGAAAAGATAATGATGGAGCCGGAGAGTCACATGCGGTTGTATGGAAAGAAGGAGATGCCTGATGTGGATTAGCAGAAGATGGAGTTTTAGAAATAATGTTATGTTCATCATAAGAATCAATAGGAGCATCAACGTAATATGAAGGGGAATGCGTGATGTAAAGAGGTGTGGGAGAAAAACTAGTGGAAGTGGCGGGTGTCACATGAGTGACTATAGAAGTGACCGAAGTAGAAATAGGAAGCGTACCATAGGGAGAATAAATGCCTAAAAAATAATAAATGATGGAAGGGTCCAAAACATCAGGTGGTGTATCAGAAGAAGAATAAGAAGGGTCACATGCAACTGGATGGCATTGCGTACAATGAGTGAATCAACATGGTCATCAACAACACATATACCTATAGGGGAATAAACAAGATTAATTAGCACATGTTTTGGCCCTTTAAAAGGAGTTGTTGAGTAGTGTTAAGTAAGATCATAGGAACACTATATAAATATTTAAGTTCGGATGTGGTAGCCTTGTCATAAATAGCGTTGACACTAAAATGAGACATGATGAGAAAACAAGAGCTATGCTAATCAATATGGTATGAACAAGGATCCAAAAACAAAAATGTTCGAAACATGGGGTTCACTAATAATTAACTAAAAATTGAAAAATGAGGAATTGCTACTATAAATAGTTAATCTTAATAGAAGCTAAGTGTTATATTGGAATGCAAGAGCCTATTTTAGTTTTAATATTTAAAATATGTATCAAAGTAAAAGGAAAATATAAGGATATGTTAATAACATGTAAATATCTTATCTCACTTGTGTATTGGTATGTGTGATTGGTATGGATTGGGAAAGTTGTGACAGAATGGCCTCGAGAATGGTAAAAAATTTATGTCACCTCATAATGAGGCACACTGGGATGGTATTGGGGCACCCGGTCTTTGTTCTAGGTGTTGCACTATGGAAATCCTCAAAGACTTAAACAGGTAGTGTCATAGTGTATCTATGTTGTCTTTTCTCCTGTCACCTAAGTGTCGCAATAATGTCACCTATGTCACTATAATTTTTGTATGAATATCTACCTGCAAACCCCTATCCAAAGCATCAATTCCTAAAAATAAAAATGCATCGAATAGGTTAGGCTAACCTCAACTACCAAACTTGTGGTCTTTATTGGCGTTGCACTACATTTTAAACCTAATGTAGTTCTATGTGTGTGTGTGTGTGTGTGTGTGTGTGTGTGTGTGTGTGTGTGTGTGTGTGTGTGTGTGTGTGTGTGTGTGTGTGTGTGTGTAATTTTGTGCTTAGGATGCCCTAGCGCTTGATGGCGTGGTAGTAGGGGCAATAACTAGATGTAAAATGAAAAACGGTAGTTGGAATCAAAAGAATACAACCCTTTCCCGCTATGCTTGTGTGATTTAGATGTAGAATAAGCCCAAATGGATTCCCTTGCCTTAGCCCTTGATGGTAAGATGTCCACCTATAATGTAGTGAGTATTATTTTTTTATATAGGGATCCCTTGTTCAAATTTCGACACTTTTTTATTCCATGGATGTATGACTTTGTTGTATATGAATCAATCAATCTTAACGTCTTGGAATAGGTTTAATTTCCATGTCTTCCCAAGCCATATTAGCACTATCTAGACCAAACACCAACTTGTTCATAATAGTATGATCTAATTTTAAGGAATTTTACGATAATTTTTTTATTTTTGTTTCCCCTAGAGAAATGAGTTTGTATAGAATTTAATCATTTTTGTGGACTTAATGATTTAATTATCATCTAAGTAAATAAAAATAATTTCATTCAAAGAGTTTTTTACATTAATTTTTATTATAATTATCATTGTATCAATCCTTATACTATATTTATTAAATATGAATCTTTCTTTGCCTCTTACAATAAAACCATGTCAAAAATATCAATTGAAATTGTTCAATATGCTATTGATTGGCTATGGGACCAATTTTCATAGTCATTAGATGATAGAGATAAATATGGTAAAAACCCTTATACGATGATTGCCAATTTACACATTACCAAAAATTAATTATTTAGACACTTATCCATAAGAGTGATTATAAACAATGATAAATTCTTTTCCACTAGTAGATAATGTTACGAATTAGGTACACACATCCTCCATAGCTAGAGAAAAATTAAAATAAAGTAAAAACATTAAAGGATCTAAAAAATATGATTTTTATCCCACCATTATTAACAAATGTTATCTCTATTTCTTAAATTATATCTTGAGTGAGCTTGTAATATCCAAAATCATATTTGAAGTTTCTTCTCCATGCATGGAATCATACAAAAATTGCTTAGGAATAATTTGTCAACACTTACATTTTCTAAGTAACTATGTGTATTATGGGTGAACATAAATTTGTGAGTTATAAAAGTAATATGAGAGTTGTGAATAATGTATGTGAGTGAGTTGTGAGAAAAAAATCATGTAGATAATATTATGAGGGAATATAGGATGCATTTTATAGATACACGAGAGATTTAAGGGATTCTTGTTAAATTTATTATATCATATCTCCATTTGATAAATTTATTATATCACATCTCCACGTATCTATAATAATAGAAGACTTGTTTTCAGTATGAATTCATATTGTAATATAATAACGAAGGAGGAATTAACGTTTTAATGTTATCCTAAACAAAATTTATCATTTGGTATTATAGCAATTTTATTCTAATTGAAGGTTGTTAAGAATTTTAGGGGTTACACTCTTGCTACCCGTATAGGCGACGTACATGATTTGCAAACATTGTGTATTAGTTAAGATATTGTAGCATTTAGCATGCATTATACGTATTCTAAAATACATTATTGAGTTATGAAATATGGACGCAATTTCCTTTAAACCTTTATATGATTAAACTTTGAACATTGATACATTGTACACGTGTCATAATTTCATGCGAGACCCATGATGTAACGCCCACTAATTCACAACACAAAGACCAACATAGAAAAGTACAGGATAATTTTTTTGACTTGTTTGATGTACAAAACAACGCAACAAGTGGTCACAAAGGTTACGACTAACTCTTCAAACAACTTGACTCAATGATGACCTTATGGATAACACGGAAACAACTAACACCCATCAAGGACAAGTTCACTTTACTCTTTGACAAGGCACCATGAAAACAGCTCAACCACAATACACAGTCACAGTTGGATACACTCCACGGTTTACAATCCCTTAAGGTTATGCATTTACCAAAAAAAAATAGACCTGCCTTAACAATCTACAAGATTCATGTTTGGTTCGAGCATTCTTCTCACAAAGGTGAACTTATTACTTTGGTAATCTAGACTAACTAGCCGAAACACAAGATTTCTAAAAGAGGTTCAACTAAAGATTGGAAAAGCTAACAAAATTCATTTGACCAAAAGGGACACCTTTCATCTCTCACAAGGTTGCATAAACATGCCCGAGCTGAAAATCTTGATCCGGACCTCCATTGCACAAGCGATGAGTGTAAGCTCTAACTGAAGTGGAGTGCCATTACAACAGTTATCAAAACATCCTACAAAACATAAAGAGAGATAAATTCATCCTTAGCACATATATATTATCTTCTTGCGGGGCGCATGGAAGAAATTTCCCGGGCGTGGAAGAGAGGCGCGGAAGGAAACTTTTCTTCAGGGCACAGAAGAGAGGCGTGGGAGAAAATATTTTTCTTCCGAGTGTGCAAGACGGGCACAGAAGAGACTCTTATTTTTCAAGCACACAAGATGGGCACGGAAGAGACTCATTCTCTCCCGGACACGCAATATGGGCACGGAAGAGACTCAGTTTCTCATGGGCACATAAGATGGGCATGCAAGGGGATTTTCCTCTTCTACGAACTTCAAAAGGCCATAAATTTTGATAGGGAACTTGTTTTTGGAAAATGAGGACTTTTCATAAAGCTCTCGACATCCTCTTTGCACAAAAACCTTAAGAATTTAATTTGGATAAATTTTTAAGGGTCAATTTTGAGAAAATGCTCTGCGGAGCTTATAAAATGAAAACTGGTAACATTCGACTTATAAAAAATTCAATTCGACCTCCCTCCTTTCTCAACATGCCAAACAGACATAGAGGGTTGCTCTTAGAGGAATTTAGGATGGATTGCAAGGTATAATTTTTTTATTGAAGATCAATTCGAAATTTCTCAATTTTGACAAAATAAAAGCATCATGCATTTTGCCTTTGTTCGATTTGAAAGGATCCTTAACCATTTCTTAAGTGGTTTAGTTTGTTTGGGGGTACCTTAATCATATTAAGTTCAATTCAATGTTTCATTTTATTTTTCATTGTTGTAGGGGTCGTTCTATGCATTTTGAATAAAATAATTACCAGTTTGATAAGTTGTCTAATGAGCTCTACAACTTCAAATTCGAATTGATCTATTTGCATTTACTAAGCTTAAACCATGAATTCATTCCAAACAGATCTAACATACTAAGTTGATTTAAATCAAAATGCACAAAAATCCAAAAGATACAGTTCTGATTTCCAAATCATACTTTTCAAAAGAACAAAGTAATGTATTTTCTTCATCCGTATTTCACTTTTCAACTTTCCAAACAGAGATTTCAAAATACATTCAACAATCATATTTCAATACCTAATAATTCCATTTGAGTAAAGTAATACAATCTTTTATTGATTAAAAAAGATACCTTTACAACTTCTTCTTTCATTTCATTCCCAAGGACAGAATACAAATATTTCTTTTCTTTCATTCAAAAATAGAAAACAGAGTGCATCTCTTTCACATTTCAAATTATAACTTTCATAGCCAATACAAAACATCTTTCCATCACAAAATATATTACATTGTCATCCACTTCTAGTGGGAAAAAGGTTTTACAAATAGAACTCTCACAAGGGACTGTCAAAACTATCTTTTCCTTTACTCAGAAGAATAGCAACATGAAGATCCTCCATTTATTTCAATTTGATCACAACAAAGGTAGGGGAAAGGCAACGCTCTCCACCCAACCAAGACATCCAATGAAAGGAGAATCCATCCTTCTTCATTGGCCCCCGAGCCCCAACCACAATGTAATAAGAAATGTGTTTCAACACATGGCAATAACAGGCTTCCACAACACAAAGGCAATATTTCAACATGCACATTTCATATTAAAACATAGTCCAAAACAAAACAACAATTTTACAACCACCTGAAAGACAACAAACAAAACTCAGGCTTCTTCATGCAAGCCAAAGGAGCAAGAAACTATGGGGGATGCTACTTATGCCTCCCAAAGGGGAAATGGGTATCACCACCTGAGAACAAACCACTAAAATATAACATTTCAAATCCCTGACATACCCTTATGCCTCCCCAAGCACCCCGTATTTCTCACATTTCCTTATGCCTCCCCAACCTCTTATGGCACCCCATAACAAGTAAAGAAATGCAAGCTATTTCTTTGTAAGGTGGAACCCAAATCCCAACTCCCTCCACACTTATACCTCCCCAAAACACTTATGCCTCCCACAAAATAAACCCCATAGCCTTCTCCTACACCATTCCTAGGCCATCTACCCAACATCCCACAAACAATAAAAACATACAAGCATTTACATATTCATAAAAGGGAAAAGAAGAGAATTTCCAAGAGCCAAGCTCTTACCTCTCCATGATGGAGTTTGTTCCAAGTTAAAAACAACAAGCTTTCTAATGCAAAATAGTCCAAGAGATCAACAATCTACAAGCATGCAACAATCTCTAGTCTTCTCCAAAAGTAAGAGCTCTTCAAAACCCCAAAATAAGTCTCCCAAAATGAAGTGATAAAAGTGGAGCAACCCAAAAACAAGCTAAGGAATTCCAATAAATAGAAGAGGGAAGAGAAGAGGATGAGGTGGATCCATGTAGGATGCCACATCACACATCCTCAACCCCAAAACAAAATTCAACTTCATTCTCCAATGCATAATCAATAAGTAGGTGAATAATATGATAGTTTTACTTACACACTCAAATCAAACCCACACCCCAAAGGACTAAAATTAAAACATGTAAGAAAAGTGCAATAAAACAATCAACATGACTTACAAAAATGCATAAAGAAAGTATAAATTTAACTCTCCAACCATAGGTAAGGTTGGTATACAAATTTAAGAGGCATGGGACAAGTTTAACTTGTCCCACAAGCCTCCAAAATCAACCTCCAAGGACAAATTCAAATTTCAAAGAAGATGAAGTGTTTCTTACTCCAAAATCAACTTACATATCTCTTACACATTTCTTACAAAATTTTAATTCAAGGCCAACAACTCTATTAATTACTTTCTTATGACATATTTTAATTAATTAACTTAACAACATGATTACTCACAAATATTACACACCATTTAATAAATAATGAAAGGGTCAATGCACCACAAAATAAACATATGCAAACATTAACAAAGGAACCAAATAAAAGAAAAATACATAAAATACCTTGGTCACATTTAAAGGTGATCCCCCATGGGAATCCCTAACACAAAAAAACACACAAACAAATACAGTTGTCATGGTGACCTTGTTGAATTCATCTAGAATTCCAAAGTGGTTGGTCCCCAATCCCCGATGTGTGTTGTGATATTTTAACCTGCAAAACACAAATACCTCCTTCGGCCTCGTGGCCACATCAGAACATCCAAATGAATATAATATACTTCCAAAGTCATCAATATATATGTGAATCATAACAATCATCAAGCCAATCAACAATGTCACTTAAAATTTCATCAACAACTATATCATCATCAATTTTAATTCAATTTTCATTTTCTAGGTCTACTCGAACAATATTTATAATGTAACCATGTTAGACAGTATATCAACATCAATATATAAAATGTCTCTAATAATCATCATGCATCATATATGAATCAGAGTCAAAGCAATAATCCATGCTCTAACATCTAATCATCATACTAAATCAAAACTATAATAATGTCCATGATACAGTCAATAGTGTCATGATCAATATCAAAAGGTTTCAAAGGGAAGTGGGCACTACATCCCCCTCCCCTTAGACTCGAATTCCTCCTGGAAGTCACAAGAAAGAGAGATAGGAACAAATGCAACAGAAAAGGATCACTCCCATTATGGGATTTCTTGCTTCAAACAAGTGTGGGTCCACAGAATCCCAAGTTTGGTCCAATGTAATTCAGCAAGAAGAAGGGAGATTGTAAGGGATGAGTTCTAAACTTTTTGCATGCAAGGCTACAAACATTTAAATCTAGAGAGTAACTTTACACTATCAACCTAGATACAACACATAGCAATATAACATGAAGAGTTCTAAAGAGTCTTAAGAGTAACCACCAAGTAGAGGAATAATAAGGAGAATTCCATGAGTTGATAAAGACCACATAGTTTCCCAAGGAATACAACATACTACAGTAACAAAAATTAAGGTTTCCACTAGGGTTAAATTATGCTTTCATAGTTTGTTGTTTAGGCAAGGCTAGCAGAATCAACCAAGGCCAAAATTTTGTACAAGAGACATGTTTACTCAAGTTCCCACAATTTGAGGTCACACAAGATGAGGTTAATCAACAAGGAAGGACACCTAAATCAGTAAAGCATTTACAATCGAGGAACTATTTATGGAAAACACTTCTATAACTCGAGAGGGTACAAGTCAAATTTTTATGGTAATATTAAGAAATTTCATGACCACAAGGTTTCCTATAGTCTGATTTTTACACTTTTGTTTTAAGAATCGAACACACCACACCAACCAAATCTAGAGATGTCAACCATTTAGCAAAAATAAAAATATATATATATCCCTAGCAACTAACATAACAATACAAGAAGTACCATTCTCAATAACACAATGGGATTCATTTATCTTATTTCCTGATCAAGCTCGGAATAACCACAAAGAGAGCACAAGCATACATCGTAACACTAGAGAGCACTCAAGGTCTCTAGGGAGAAGAACAAGTAACACGGGTCCGACTACAATCAAGGGTGCATCATATCAAAAGTGAGTAATAGCTTACAAAAACATCTTGTACTTTCCTTCCCAACGACAAGAGAGGCAGAAACAACAACGTGTCTCAAGAAGAACAAGAAGAAAAGAATACTTCCCAAAGTTATGTCATATCCTTAACATATGTTTCCTTAAAATTACAATAACTTAGGTCTCCAAGGACAAGACAACATGCAAGGAGGTTGCTTCTCAAACAAGAGATAATTCTCAAACCAAAAGACCACAACTCACACTCATTCGAGCTACGGGATGATAAGGGTATGATGACCCAAAACTCTCACAAAGAAAGGCACATACATCTATGAACAAGAAAGTACTAAGCAACTAGAACACATTACTATCCACCAGGTGTTTCACAATTTTAGGTAGGTGACAGAACTACATGTTCAACTATACATTACACTCAATACACATAAATCTTACCTATTTTATAACTCAATTAATTAAGTCAAAAGTGGTAGTTTCATTTTCTAATCACATTCCTTTACGAGTTTTCTTAATTAAACTTCCTCCTATTATGACATCACAAGTTTTTGTTATAAGGACCACTAAGGGGGCATGATATCTCACCATTCTGTAAAGGCGTAAAAGAGAAAAAAGTATTTTCTTTACTCCTAGGGGAGGTATATGGAAAAAAAAATTCCCTTTATGTTCTTCTACATGGTTTTTATTCTTCTATTAATCTACCAAGTTAAAGCAAGGACCATTTTCTCTTTCTATGTTCCTAGTTTATTTGTTAAGCTTCAAGGCCAAATATCCTCAATTATAGTTTTATGATGTTTGGGTGAGTCAATTTGTCAACAAAATTTAATGAGAAGGAAGGGTAAACATATCACACTATTACTTTTATGGGAGAGAGAGGTAAATCAACACACCACATTTTTAATTCTAAGGAAACAAGGGACATTCAACATAGAAAACACATTATTAATTTGTAAGAACTAGGAAACAATCAACCAACATGGATCACAACAATATTTTGAGATTTTTCCACTAATTACAAGTATCATAAAACATTCCTAGTGGGTTTCTACAAGTTCTCAAAAGAAGTTACAAGGAAGACCCATTAAGGAAGCATAATTACTTTTACTGATCTACTAGGGTTTAACAATGTTTGTTGTTTTGGCGAAAACATTTTTACTCACATGATAAGACAAGGAAATTTTTCAAATCTACACCCATATTACCATAGGATACCACCAACCAAGAAATCAAAATGACAAGGAAATATTTTAACTATAAGAACACCACATACTCACTAGAAAACATCAATTGTAAGCAACCAATCATTATCTATTCAACACGGCTTTACGACCAAGAGTTACAGTTTTGCAAGAAGAATCCCATTATAAAATACCATTGAGATTAATTCATCAAGGTCTAATTACACTAACATCACTAGTGGCATGGTCCAAAAGACTCAAGGCATCCATAAGTGTCTCCACGTAATTCAAAATTAATAGGTCATAGAGTGTTATTCATAGTAACTTAAAAAGTTTAAGGAAAGGGTAGACTTATTTATAGGTCAAGAGGGCAACCAAACACACTTAATTTACACACACAATACTCGAATGGGATTAATTCTAACCATAATTACCAAGATGCATACAATCCTCAAGTCACTACTTTATATAATGAAATAAGGAAATCCTGATAAAACTTAGCATGCCATCGAAAAGAAGCCACTACCAGACACACACTTTTCCACTAACATCCAGAGCTAGCCAAAATCAATCCGATCCTAACATAATTCATCAGCACACAATAAAACACCTCTACTCTGATGAGGTTCAAGCTCTTACCAGATTGTAAGATAATCACCACCACCACTAATAGATTGCCAACTAGAACACACAACACAATGAGCTCTCTATCTAGTGAAGGTCAAGAAATGAAAAATTCACCCTAAGATCCTAGATATCCTCAGGGTTCCGTGCATCCAAAACCAAGGCATAACTTTAAGAACCTAAGAAGACATTCAAGACACCAAGGTGTACCCCCATATGATGAAATGTCACAATACAAAAAGCATAGAACCAGCTCATCATCATGCAAGAAGGAACCATGTAATGTTTAGCTAAGTAGCCAACAACATAATGAGCTCTGAGTCACCAATCAAAATAAAATCCAAGAAATGTCGACAATCAAGGAAAGTGGCTAAGTAGCTGCATTGCAAAGTCTGAAAATTCTCGTAAAAAATAAATAAAAAGAGTCGAAGCTTCTCAAATCAATCATAAAATAAGATGTTGGTCTTTGATAAAATAACACAAGATTACAAATGTAAAACACAAAAGTTAACACCACATTCACTCGCAGCCCTTCATGGCTGCCAATAGGGGTACTCTACCTCGAGGTCAGTTCCAAGGACACATACATAGGATTGGGTCCTAAACGACACCCAAACTTAATGTCCACTCTCCCATACGGGTAACAAAATGGAAAACTGACAACCAGACCATCTTTCCTAACCATCGAAGAAAGGAAGCTCTAAACAACTTATAATTAACTCTTCCCGACCCCAGAACAAAACCACTATTGTCCAACCACAAGAATCACACCATAAAACTTATCATTCAAACAACTTCAATAAAGAAGGATCTCGAAAGGGCTTAACGCATCATACAATTAAATCAAGATTTAGGACTTGTAAAACAACACATTTTCAAAGGGGAACCAAGTTTCCACTACACTAGAAGTTCACAAAAATCAATTTAATTTGACCTTCTTAGTTACCCAAGTTTAGACAAAATGCTGCTAAGCAAGTACAACAATTCAAACAACTTATTATTTTATTATTATTTTAATTTTGGTAGTTCAAATGAATAGAGTAATGTAATATTTCTTCACACGTATATATATATATATATATATATATATATATATATATATATATATATATATATATATATATATATATATATTCAATTTTCAAACAAGGTTGTTTTCTAGATTTAAAAGTGTGCTAGGTTTATAGTTCATGTCTCAAGTTTTTAGTGTGCCCAAGGGTCCAAGATTTTGAACCCACGGCTCTGATACCAAGTGTAATGCCCACTAATTCACGACACAAAGACCAACATAGCAAAGTATAGGATAAATTTTTTTTTGACTTGTTTGATGTACAAAACGACGCAACAGGTGGTCACAAAGGTTACAACTAACTCTTCAAACAACTTGACTCAATGATGACCTTATGGACAGCACGGAAACAACTAACACCCATCAAGGATAGTTCACTTTACTCTTTGACAAGGCACCATGAAACAACTCAACCACAATACACAGTCACAGTTGGATACACTCCACGGTTTACAATCCCTTAAGGTTATGCATTTACCAAAAATGATGTTTTTCAAGACCTACCTTAACAATCTACAAGATTCATGTTTGGTTCGAGCATTCTTCTCACAAAGGTGAACTTATTACTTTGGTAATCTAGACTAACTAGCTGAAACACAAGATTTCTAAAAGAGGTTCAACTAAAGACTGGAAAAGCTAACAAAATTCATTTGACCAAAAGGGACACCTTTCATCTCTCACAAGGTTGCATAAACATGCCCGAGCTGAAAATCTTGATCCGGACCTCCATTGCACAAGTGATGAGCGTAAGCTCTAACTAAAGTGGAGTGTCATTACAATAGTTATCAAAACATCCTACAAAACACCAAGAGAGAGAAATTCATCCTTAGTGCAGATAGATTATCTTCTTGTAGGGTGCATGGAAGAAATTTCCCCAGCGCGGAAGGAAACTTTTCTTCTCGGGCGGAAGAGAGGCATGGGAGAAACTCTTTTTCTCCCGGGCGCGCAAGGGGCTTTTCCTCTTCTGCAAACTTCAGAAGGCCATAACTTTTGATAGGGAACTTCGTTTTGGAAAATGAGGACTTTTCATAAATATCTCGATGTCCTCTTTGCACAAGAAACCTTAAGAATTTAATTTGGATAAATTTTTAAGGGTCAATTTTAGAAAACTCTGCAGGATTATAAAATGAAAACTGGTAACATTTGACTTATAAAATTTTGTTCAATTCGACCTCCCTCCTTTCTCAACATGCCAAAAAAACATAGAGGGTTTCTCTTAGAGGAATTTAGGATGGATTGTAAGGTATAATTTTGTTGATTGAAGATCAATTCGAAATTTCTCAATTTTGACAGCGAAACGACTGCAGTTTTGCCTTTGTTCGATTTGAAAGGATCCTTAACCATTTCTTAAGTGGTTTATTTTGTTTGGGGTACCTTAATCATATTAAGTTCAATTCAATGTTTCATTTTATTGTTCATTGTTGTAGGGTTTGATTCTGTGCATTTTGAATAAAATAATTACCAGTTTGATAAGTTGTCTAACAGAGCTCTACAACTTCAAATTCAAATTGATCTATTTGCATTTACTAAGCTTAAACCATGAATTCATTCCAAACAGATCTAACATACTAAGTTGATTTAAATAAAAATGTGCAAAAACCAAAAGATACAGTTCTGATTTCCAAATCATACTTTTCAAAAGAATAGAGTAATGTATTTTCTTCATCCGTATTTCACTTTTCAACTTTCCAAACAGAGATTTCAAAATACATTCAACAATCATATTTCAATACCTAATAATGCCATTTGAGTAAAGTAATACAATCTTTTACTGATTCAAAAAGATACCTTTACAACTTCTTCTTTCATTTCATTCACAAGGACAGAATACAAATATTTCTTTTCTTTCATTCAAAAATAGAAAACAGAGTGCATCTCTTTACGTTTGAATTATAAATTTCATAGCCAATACAAAACATCTTTCCATCACAAAACATATTAAATTTTCATCCACTTCTAGTGGAGAAAAAGGTTTTACAAATAGAAATCTCACAAGGGACTATCAAAACTATCTTTTCCTTTGTTTGTAATAGAACATGAAGATCCTGACGTACCCAAAATTATACAAGATCGCACTAATCGCCGAACAATGTTACACGTGCCCCAATGATGATACAGGTCTCCTCGCAAGGTGTTCAGAATCTAGAAAAGCTCTCCAAGCATGCGTTAACATCCCGCATGCCCCACTTAGCCCCTGCGTGCTTTTTTTCTCTTCTCCCCTCCTTTTCTTTGTGTTTTGGTCTTCAGTGATGAAACCGCCACCCTGCCTGGGCGGCGGTCTCATGACTCGCCACCTAGGCAGGCGGCGGTCCTTCACGCATTTTCTAGAATGCTCTTTTTAACGTGACTCATGTAAATTTTCAACATTTACCAACTTTTTTCACCACCTTTTCTTGTATTTATGATTTTGGTTCCCTGGAATAGTGTTTTGGCATTGTTTATGGTTTAAGAGATCAAATTGGTTCTCACCTTTGGGTAAATGGGATTCTATAAATAGCTGGCTTGTGCTCAAGCAAATGGCCCTCAAAATTTGCCTCTGAATTTCTCATTTCAATAGCTTATCCTTTCAATTTTTGTAGGATTCATAGTTTCATTTGTTGTATGCATGGTTAGTATTGTTTAGTGTTAGGAATCCACATATTCTCCTTGTGCAAATGTTGTTATTATTTCATCCAATCAATTAGAGTGGGATAGTTTGATTTTTCAAAGAGGAAGCCATTAAAGTTGCAGGTTCTTCTCATCAAATAGGATAGTTTCGTGTTACGGACATTTCATGTTGCATGACTCGCAATAAATCCCGCTAGGAATTGCATAAGCCAAGCTCTGTTCTCTTGCGCTATCCCTCTCCTACTCGCATTATATTCGGTCTACATCCAAGGCTGCCATTGTTCCAATACCTACTCATGTTGATGCTAGCATTACACACTTTTCTGGATTCATGTGAGCACAAAGGAACGAGGAGACCACACTGAGGGGACAAAGCCACACACAACCGGATTTGCCACTGTTCTACAAAATCCAGGTTCAAGCTATAAAAATTTCTAGTTAAAGCATATCAAATAGAGTACCCAATCATTTCATTTTAGTTAATTTTACTTTCGATATTGCAGGGAAGCTATGGGGATTGATAGTTTCTAAGAAACTATGATTCACTCCTCACTTCTGAGGTAGGATCAAGAGTCTTTCAAATAGAGTAGATCAGTTATCTGTTTATTTAGAGTAGATCTACAAACTGCATGACAAGTAGCTATACTCAGTTGCTTTGTCTATTTTAATTGTGTTATTAGTTTAGTTGTCAATTGCCAGATATATTAGATAATTGCTCTTTTAAATTGTTCAGTAGCTTATCAATAAAATCAGATTTAGGAATATACATAGATATATCTTGCGTAGTTAATTTATTCTGTCATTAGTTAGATTTATATCATTTCCTTCTTGCATGACAATCATGGGACCTAGAGAGCCCAGAGAATACATATTTAAGCCAATCGTGCCTCAACCCAATCTCATTACGGCAATAACTGATATAGATCAGAACCTTAGAATCCAAGTCTTCCAAACAACAACAGACTTACAACAAATCAGCTCACAGTTAAGAGGATTAAACGTAGAAGACGAAAAAGCATATACGTTTTGGTCAAACCGGTCAGACTACAGGTTAACCTAGATAAATATCCACATGACTGTAGAAGGGCTTGAAAGAGAGCAAACATTCGGTTGTGATCCTTTAGTCCCACAATGACCAGGACGTAGGAGACACTCTCACAGAGACATAGATACTAGCTTAAGAATTCGGGTTGCAGAAGAACACTGTAAGATACTCTGAAAAGATTACACAACTGTTAATTTTGAACATAGAGGCTGAAAAGGCATACGACTATTGGATACTAGGGATTAGGGACTGATTCCACACATGACCATAGCAGGTCCACAACAACCATGAATCTACGGTTTTGATCCATAAATCCCACAACCCAATGAGTCCACAGGTCAATCCGACGTTGACATTGGCTTACGCACATTAGTATTCATATCTACTCCACTTCTGCCTATCATCATCACACAGTTATCCTTGTTAGACGTAGCAACTAACGAAGCTAGGGATTTCTGGACTAGACCAGAGAATCGACCGTAGAGTCCACTATACCCATCATCTATTTTCATGACCCTATCTGGAGACATACACGAAACAATCCCAGGTCATTTTCCACGTATCCCACAACCCATAGATCAAATCATGCCAGAGCTCAATATTGATTGGAGCCTTCGAGCAGTCATCCTCGCTGATCGATCTATCATGCCAGTTCAGGTTAGGAGGGCCTTCTTTGCCTTAGATTCACAGATTCCACTAGTGCGCGTCGAAGACATGAGATTTCCTAACTAGTTTGTCTGCATCCCACGTGTATTTAATCCCCACTGGCTGTCTCGGCACGACCTTGAGAGGTCGGGTGTGAGGAAGAGTTACTTGTAGATTCCCATGCTCGCTTGTCACTTTTCCATCATACAAAATTGGTGAACCCAACGTGAACAACACAGTGCTTCCCCTTTTCTTTATTACCTCTTTCTTCCACCTTCACTCTTTCCCATTATTCTGTGGGTATTCATATACCCCGAATATGTTGGGATTCGATGCATATGGCAGACCTCTCCTAGGTCTTGAGGCATACTACGCTCAACTGAATAGACAGTCATCACCCTCGCTCTCAGTATGGGGTGACAACTATTCAAATAACCAATTATCAACACAAGCTCCACCTCCAAGGACTAGATATAGTTCGTCTTTCCAAATAGAGGAGTTGGATCAACTCGCACAAACGCAACAAACAGAGCCTTCAGGCTCGAACAATATGACGTTCACAGGAGAATCTAGTTCATCTCCTCAGGTGTTGTTTAGACCACAAATTAGTAGACAATCAGATCCATACCTGGTTTTAGATGATGAACATTCAGTGTGTTACGCCAGGAATGAACAACGCTCTGGGAGTATGTACCCACCTATAGGAAGTTTACAAACATGACCCAAGGTCTCTTTTCAAGAAAACACCTCCATGCCACTACCTATAGGAAATGCCCTCGGTGAAACTTGGCAGGGCAACGATCAATTCATAGCGGGGTATCACATGCCTATACAACCTTAGAATATACAACAAACACCACCAAGGCAAAATACTGTGACTTCACCAAATGAAGTCATTTCGACTTTAGTAGAAAGAGTTAGAGGGTTAGAACTTTCTCAAGCGAGTCAAACATCTCAATTCATGCAGGCAGGAAATTCCAATCCTCCACATCATCCTAGCCAAGTAGACCTCCTCACAGGAATAGGCATGTTGGGCATGCCTCCTCAGTATTCACAACAAACACCAACTAGAACCGCCATTTCTAACACCGTTTGGGTGGAGAATATGATACCTCCCGGTCTTGTACAACACAATCCACTCTTGGGGAATACTCCTTCATACTTAAACATGTACTCCAAGTCACCACAAGGAGATATGTTCTCCTCTCCCGGCATGCTTTCTCAACCACAGGGGTTTCCTTATGCCCCTGCAAATGCATACGCTATGCCGTATCAACAACCCATTCCACCTCCACCCCCTCAACAGGCACCATCAATGGTCGAAACCTACGCGATAGGGACTTATTCAGAGTATTTGAAAGAGCCCTTAGACTTCACCATATGAAGCATCATGCTTCGAGACCTCTTCCGATTTGCCCAAATACAAAGGGGAGGGAGACCCGAATACACACATTAAGGCCTATGCCACAGCCATTCGAGAACTACTTCCTTGGGATGGGGTTGTTGCCAAAATATTCCCCAAAACCTTGGAGGGAATCACCCTCGATTGGTATTATAGAATACCTAAAGCTTCCATCCATTCGTTTAAAAACTCGTTTGATTTCATTAAGGCATTTGACATGAACAAAGCTGTTAAGAACAGGAATCGGGAATTCTTGCACATTAAACAAGAGCATAGTGAATCTGTCACTCATTTCATCCGAGAAATGGCGTACGAGTCCTTTATTCTTGACCGAGTGCTCCAAACATGGACCAAATGGAACTATGTGATTTATTCCTTCATTCTCTAAGCGAGAGAGGTGAAGGAAGAATTCAGAAGTTCCCACTAAGGAATTACGATGAATTACTTGAGAGCTCTCTCCGAATAGATCAAGCAATAGATAGCGGTCGCAAAACGTATGGAGCAAAGCGGAGGTTAATCACCCCAACCGAGAATACTACGACTTATCCTCTTGCGCACAAACGTAAATCAAGGACCTAAAATCCTTAACAAAAATCATGGTGCAACAACCAATGGAGTAACTGACCAAGCTAAAAAGGCCAATGTTCTAAATACTCCACCACTGGTTAACAATCAACGAAACAACAATTTTACCCCAATAATCAATATAGTGGATTTTAATCATCCACAACAACAACAACAACGGCGGATCCAGACATAGGGTCCAAGCCAAAACTCAACTGGATATCAAAACCAAAACCAAAACCAAAAACAACAAATACAAAACCTTAATCCTAATAGGCAACGGTTTGATCAGAGTTTTGGACCACAATATATGCCAAACCAGCAACCTAGAAATTACAATCCTAACTCGTATTGTGGTTTCCACAAGATTCGAGGCCATGACACTAGAACATGTCGTGACTACAATAAATTCATGCAACGTTTGCCAGAGGAGAAAAGACAACTTTTCATAGATATGTTCTTGGCAGATCCTGCATCACCAGCACCAAATACTTTTACAGGGGCAGTTTCCCCTCAAAATGCTCCCCTCAAGATCTTCAACGATCCGCTCCCAAGTCACAATAAAAATAAATTAAATCCATGGGACAAACAAAGGTGTAATGGTAGGAAATAATGATTATGAAGCCTCGACTTCACTAAATCCACCTGTTGCACCACAATTAGGAAGTCAACCACGACCCAAGATAGTCGGTTTAGTAGAATTAGATACCAAACTACCCATGGAAGCCGTAACAAGGACATGAGAGTATTCCTCTCAGCCAAGTCCAAGTTACCCACTAGAGATAGATAACATCCAACAAATATTAGTGAAACCCGTAGGTGCCTATGATCTAATTAATGACCTAACAAAAACCTTCTCTCACATCTCCTTTTTGGATTTGCTGAGGAACTCTCCTGCCCACAGGGCTGCTCTTTTAGAGGCATTAGGTTTAGGTCATTTAATTAACATCACTCCACCTCCCGAAACACAGGTAAACCATATAGACTTTGATATCCACCCTCCAGGACAGCCAGATAGGGATACCGAGTTTATTTTTGAAATAAACAAAATGCCAACAGATGTTGAGATTACACGCAGAGGTGATCCGGCCTTACATTTGCAAGTGTGGGTTTATAACAATTACGTTAAACACGCAATGGTTGACGATGGGGCAAGTTAACATAGTCCCCTTCTCTTTCCTTCAAAAGCTAGGGTATGGAGAAACAAATTGTTCCACAACTCGGAATACGCTAAGAGGCTATGATAGCCTTAAGGCCACTTCGATTGGAACTATAATACTACCAGTTACCTTAGGACCTAAAACAATTTCGACTAAGTTTTATATTAGGATCGGGAAACCAATTATAATATGATCCTCGGCCGATCATGGATGCACCGTATGAAGGAAATCCCTTCTACGTTATTTCAAGAAATAAGGTTCTTGTACTTAGGGAAGATATTCATAGCCAAAGGTGATCCAAAACCATTCAATATACACCTAGCTGACTTAAAGAAAAGACCAGGCATTCACTCTGAGTTTGAACTCCCAACAAACCAACTTAATAAACCGACCGACGTGAAACCAGAAGAAAAGTTGGTACCTACAATAGATCTTGAGACTATGAGCCTAATCAAGACTATCCCAGCCCTCAAGGATGAGACTAACATTGTAGAAACAGTATCATTAGGAACTACTGTGAAGATTGTCGACTTACTAGAACAGGATCTACCAATTTTCCTACCATTTGATTCTGTAGGTATGGGATATACCCTAGGTGTTGGTGCTCTTCCAGCAGAGGATCTCTACATGGTAGAAGTAACCGAAGTAGAAGAAATTGACATAGCAAATGTCCCAACGTCCATCTTCCCAACTAAATATTGGACTCTCCATTTCGATGGAGCAAGATGTCGTTATGGGGTTGGGGCAGGTGTGATCTTTACTTCTCCCGAGGGAAAGATCCTACCGTTCGCCTTTAAACTAAATTTTGAATGTACAAACAATGGCATGGAGTATGAAGCCCTCCTCCTTGGCCTCATCATAGCTAAAAGGCTCGGTGTTAACAACATCAGGGTGTTAGGAGACTCTCAATTAGTAGCAAACCAAGTCTCTAAGGTGTATGAGACCAGAGCTGAACACTTACAACTCTACAAAATAGCAGTATTAACTTTGAGAAAATAATTTGACTTCATATCCATTGAAGCAATCCCGCGAGAACAAAATATTTCTTGCGGATTCTATAGCAACCTCAATGTCACACTTCACCCCAAACAGTGAGTTAGAAGATACCCGTTTCATGGTATCCCTTCGTACTAAACCATTAGTGAAAAAATGGCAAACCCTCTTTTAACGAACATAGATGAGAACAAATCTACTATCCTAGACCACGTTGATAGTGATAGAGCCACTCTGGATTACTTAAACACCTATGTAGCGTTACATCTCACCCATCACATGGTAGATTTGTCCTTAATCCCACATTCATCTTCCTACTTCGGAAATCCCATGATAGAGCTTCCCCCACAAAAGGAACTCAGCATATACATAGTAGAGAATGGAGACAATCTGGAATTACCTCCAGCCCCGCCTGAGTTTGAAGAAGGTAACACTTCTTTAATCAAAGAAACAATTGATATTAACATTGGAACGGAGGAAGAACCAAAGATATTGAAATTAGGATTCTCATTAACTCCAGAATAAATAGAAATACACACTTGAATCCTCAAAGAATATCATAAGGCTTTTACATTTAATTATAAAGAAATGATGGGGGTCGCACCTCACATTGCGGTACACAACCTCGTCACCAAATCAGATGCAAATCTAGTTAAACAAAAATCGAGGCCAATGAAACCCAAGGTAGCTCTCATGGTGAAGGAAGAAGTAATGAAACTCCTCCAAGTAGGATTCATCAAGCCGGTCAATTACTCTCAGTGGGTATCTAATATCGTTCCCATTCTCAAAAATAATGGGAAGATATGCATCTGCATAGACTTCGAGACATTAACAAAGCATGCCCTAAGGATGACTTCCCATTACCATCCATAGACGTCATCATTGACGCAACAACCGGATTCGAGCTTTTGTCTCTCATGGATGGATTCTTAGGATACAATCAAATCAGAATATCTAAACAAGACCAAGCCAAAACCACATTTATAATCGCTTGGGAACCTATTGCTACGTTGTTATGCCATTCGGTCTCAAGAACTGGCGCTACATACCAGCAGGCAATGACATACATATTTCACGATCTTATTCACAAGATCATGGAATCCTATGTAGATGACTTGTTGGCCAAGGCCAGGAAGCGTTGCGATCACCCGGAAGTACTCCACATCATTCTTTCACGTCTAATAGAATACGAAGTTACACTAAACCCAGAAAAATGTGTTTTTGGTGTGACAGAAGGAAGCTCCTTGGTTATATTATATCGTCACGAGGGATCGATGTAGACCCGACCAAAAACGAGTTGTTCTTGAAATGATCCCACCGTCGGATGAATGCGGAATCGGTCATTTCTTTGGAAACTCAGTGCAATCGAAGATTCATCCTAGATTTAAGCTTTTCCATTCATCCAATCAACAATCTACTCAAGAAAGATTATAGTATCGATTGGACTAATGACTGCAATGACGCTTTTGAAGTAGTTAAGTGTTTCCTGTTGTCACCACCCACGCTAATGCCACCTAAACCAGACCACCCTTTAATCTTATATTCATGAGCTACCAATGTCTCGCTAGCCTGTATGCTGGCTCAAGAAGACGATGACAAGAGAGAATGCGCGATCTATTTTATAAGCCGCACGTTACTCGATTATGAAACACGCTATACGCAAGCAGAATGAGAGTGCCTTTCCATAGTCTTCGCAACCAAACGCTTAAGACATTACATGCTAAATCAAGAAACGAGGGTCATTGTAAAAATAAACCATTTACGAACCTTCCTCACGTAAGGGTCCTTGTCTAAGAAGGTTGGACGCTTTATAACCTTAATGGGTGAATTTGAATTAACTTTTTTAAATCAAAAGTCCGTCAAGGGACAAGTCATAGCCGATTGGTTAGCTGACAACCCATTAGATGGAGGCGATCTAGTCAATTTGGACTTTCCGATGAATGCATATATTACATCGAAACTAGACCTCCCATCTCTGAATGTCCTTGGTATACTGATATTGTTATTTATATCATGAACCATACATATCCAGAAGGTGCTACTCCGCAACAAAGAAGGCGGTTACTCATTATCGTAGCTAAATATGTTATTATAGAACAAGTGCTCTATCGTAAGGCTTTCTATGGAATGCTTCTAACGTGTGTTGACATAGAAGAATCCAAGAAGATCCTCCACAAATCTCACGGTTGGAGGCCACTTCGGTGGTCATGCCACCACTCGCAAAATACATCGGATGGGCTATTTCGCCTGAGAAATAGAGTTTGTACGTAGGTGTCATAAATGCCAAGAATTCTCCCACGAGATTCACATGCAGCACAAGCTCTACAACCAATCACTACTCCATGGCCCTTTTCTACATGGGGGCTAGATTTGATAGGGAAATTCTCTCCCTCATCTACAGATGGCCATAACTTCATAATCACGGCCACCAAGTATTTTACCAAATGGGTAGAGGCTATGCCTCTCACCACTGTACCAGGTTCCGTGATCACCAAGTTCATTTTGAACTAGATCATTTGTAGGTACGGTGTCCCACAAATCATTATCACAGATAATGGGACTTCTTTTAAGAATGACGAGGTTCATGAACTATGCAATAAATTTAAGATAAATCATCATACAACCTCCCTGTATTACCCTCAAGCTAATGGATAGGCTGAAGCAACAAATAAAACATTAAAATCCATTCTCCTTAAAATGGTGAAAGAAAACAAAAAGATTGGCATTTAAAGTTATACCCAGCCTTGTGGGCCCACCGAACCTCAATAAGAACACCAACAGGAGCAACTCCTTTCTCACTGGTATTCGGAGCGGAAGCAGTTCTCCCACTTGAGGTTGAAATACCCAGTCTCCGCATCTCATTACAAGGGATTCTGGATGAAGACGCTTATAGAGAAGCACGTCTCTCCCAACTAGAAAGCCTAGATAAATCCAGGTTAGATGCTGAACAGTGGCACAGAGTCTATGCTTGACCGGATGTGCCGGCAGTATAATAAAAAGGTCTATGAATGAGATATATATGAAGGAGATCTAGTTCTAAGGCTAGACAACCAAATTGATAAAAAGACCGGCGAAGGAAGGAAATTCCGGCCCAAATGGTTGGGCCCATACCGAGTCACAAAAGACTATGGAAATGGTGCATATCTCTTATGTACACCTGGAAGGTGAGGAATTTGGTGAAATTGTCAATTCCCTACACCTTAAACGATTATATGCATAAGTGACAAAGACTATCTCGTATAATTATATCGCATTGCATCTTCATGTAGCTAGGTTCATTTTGTCCGCTTGTTTTGTACAATTTTGTGATCAAGGAACTTATTCTCAAAGCAATTTATTACAAACTTCGATCGTTGTGACATTAGCTTTCAAATCATACTTCTTCACTTTCATAGTCACATCACCCGTTTCTGAATAATTTCATCAGATAAAGCTAGATATGACAAAGTCTTAACGGTAACCATACCAAGATCTGCAGGCTTGTTCTCACTTTGGTTTCTTCCTAGGATAGGTATCTTTCCTATGGTCTGTTCTAGAAGCTTCATTGTGTCACATCTATCCCGTATGCATATCTCTTTGGAAGTAAGAACATACTGACATTTTTCTCAAATAAACAAGTCAAATATAGATCAAACAAAAAATTTATTTTTACACATTTCCTTGCCTCTACCAACCTCAAAGTGTTGAGCTTGCGTCTCTTACTAGTGACATAGGGTTGGGAAAGGATGGGAATGCCCTTACTCACCTGTACCTTGTCCATTGTGATAAGCCCACACTTATGAATATTAGCATGGGGCGGGGGTATGGGGGTCCTCTTAACAATAAACGTTGAAGGTAGTCAAAAACAATTCAAATGAACCTTTGAAATCTTGAGTCAAAAACAAATGAATCGATGTCCAAATTTCCAAGAGAGTTCAAAACCCTAAAAACCTAGATTTTATTAACCATGTGGCCATCTACAGATCTAAGTCTAGATAAACCGCAAAGCAAGTAGCATTCTAAACTATGGAGTCACTGGAGTAGAGTAGGTTTGTAGCATCCTAATTTGGTTCCACCAAATCTTTGTCTATCTCTCATCACTACCATTCAAAAATTTCATAACTTGTGCCCTTTCTAGCTCTCGGTGATGAGCCCTTGCATCTTACTAGTTGCGTGGAGATAGGAGTGGGGAAAGTTCATCTGCTCATCGTACCGAGTTTATCATCACATTTTGTCAAAAACAAATATGAAGTATCAAAAATTGCTTGTAGAAACTAAAGTTCAAAATCACATTGTGTCTACATTATCATACATCAGCATCACGAAATACAAAAAGAAAGAAAACATTTGTATCATTTGTTCTCCATTGCATACATTTTGAAAGGCATATAAAAACAACATTATAATTTACATATGAAAGCAAATCACAAGAACATTGATGCGAAGCATCTGATCAAGAAAGAATATATATATATAGTCAAATTTTCTGTACAATGCCATCATGTGCTAAGCAAGGTCAAAATGCTCAAAGAGCCCGGAAGATACAAATACATCATACAAACAGTCTAAGAGAGCCAAATGGCCTCTCAACCCCTATGAGATCCCTCTGAGGGTGCACGCCCACGTCTAGGACTCTCGGCTACGCCGGCGCTCTAAGTGCACGGAGGGCTCATGGTCCCGAGGAGCAGCTACGGCCTCACCATGAGAGTGACTCCTCATCAGGTGCTCTGCTCCCTGTACCCTACCAGCTTGGTACGGAGGGAAGTCACCATCCTGGCCACATGCCAGATAGGGGAAAAAATGTCGGTATGCCTACCGATCGCTAAAGGCTCCCCTGCATCCACGGACAGCTCTACGTGGGTCTTCTCCATAGGGATGATCAGTGGTATCAAGTGCATACCCGTAAAATTAGGTCTCGCCAATCATTAGCAATCTCTCAAACAAAGGAAAAAAACCCAATTAGAAATAATCAAGAGATAGAAACAAATGTAAACAAAATAAGAGATAGAACTAAGGTAATCCTAACTAGAAACAAATATTAAAAGGAAGGATGATAACTCACTCAAATCTCTGGGCCTCCAAGATGGATCTCTAGGGTCGGCACTCGCCATGATGCCACCACTAAGCCGGTGTGCTCCTCCTGTGCCTGGGGCCACATAACGTCCTACTACGGACTCATCCTCTCTCGCCCAAGCCCTGAGAGAGTGGCTCCTCTGAAACTAGAGTCACCCTCTCCGCACTCTGCTCCGCCCTCTCTGCCTGTAAGATATCCTGAGTGTCATGCCACTCAGGATCACTGTCCTCCTCTCCGCCCGACTCACTGACCTCAGCCTCGGTCTCCTCCTCCGTCTCCCCGTGAACTCCTCGGACTCAGAGTCTATATCAATGGGGTCGTCACTGCTGTGGGTGGGACCGGTGGCATCTGAAGTAAGGGTGCCTGAGGAGCACCGGCTCTCCCTCGAGCTCGTACTACCCGCCTAGCTGCAATGGGGACACCAGGAGTAACAACTATCCAACCCTAGCCTCTAGGACCTCCCCTAGCCTCTCAAACTGATCTGTATACCGGTACCACTAGGGGAAGCATACCCACGTAAGGCAGGCCAAACTGCTGAGGCACTTGACCAAAAGGATGTATCTCCACCCTCCCCATCCTGTCAACAAGTTGCCCTATGGTGGAGCAAGAAATCAAAGTAAGAGCCTCCTCAGCCCCATAAACCTACCATGGCCTAATAAGGTGTGGCCTCCATGTCATCAGTGGTCAAGGAGGCGACTGGCTGATGAGGTGCTCTGAGCACCGACATGTCTCCGTCCATTGGCTACCCTCACAACTCTAGTATCTCGCCACCTCTACACCTCTCCCATAGGGGATGAAGCGCTTATAGACCTAGCTCATAACCAAGGTTGGATGGCTCAATGATCGCCCGTAAATGGACCACCCCGTATAAATCATGATAGGAGGTCCCAAGAATTTCAGCTCCCCAAGCGTAAATCCGGCCATGCCCCTCAATTTGTGCAATGATGGGGTACCAAAGAATGAGAAAGTGTCTCCTCCCTTGTCCCCGATCGATCTCGAGGCAAGGATCCCCATAATGGCCTCGACGAATCAAGGGGATAGGCAGTGCTAGGAATAGATCGGACTCTCACCCCCTTCTTCGAACCGGTGGAGATAATCGCATCTCCCATATATGAGGCCCACCTTGTGGCTGCCTCGAGCCCGTGACCCTCTTGTCTCAAGAGTGAGCTATCTCCCAATAATCGGGACCCCAAGATACGGTAAACGTCCTCCGAAGTAATGGTCCACTCACCCTGCACTTCAGTAATTGGAAAGTGTTCCAATCAAGCATCCCAATATGAAAATAAGTCACAAAGTATGTGACTAGACAAAGGCAACATGTGGGATCCATGATATGTGCAAGATATCCGGCCCTCTAAAGAGTGTCTTGTTCATTCCGAGAAAGGGCATCCAATACTTCCTAAGTCAATCACACTCCTCTCCCGACTCCATCGGATATACTCCTCCTTCGCCCTGCATACACCCAAAAACACACAAAACAGAGTAAGTTAGTATCCAAATGACATTAGAAAAATCATGAAAGGTAAGGATGCTAAAAATGTAAAAACAAATTCAAATAAGTGTTATTTGTACATTCTGTGTAGGACCGCCGCCCTGAGTAGGGCGGCGGTTTACCCATAATCAGCTGCCTTAAAGGCAAGATCTTGTAACGCTGCCCGATCGGGGCGGCGGTCTCGTAACCACCGCCCTACTCAAGGTGGCGGTCATGTCCCAAAACCCACGCGGGTCATATGCCCTAAAAACGGATACAAAAGAAAAATAAAGACCATTTTGATTCAAACAAGGCCTACCCAGTAGGCACCCCCTAGTTGACCCTATTAAAACTGACATTTTCAAAAATAACCCCCCCATGACAAAGATTTCACCATTTTAACATTTTGAGGACAAAAGCGGTAAATCAAGAAAAACTAACCTATGATCTCGTGGGTCGGTGTTCCGCTCACGGAGGCATGATCACGATCTTGCCCCGAACGTTTTGACTATACTCTCGTGAGAAACTATCACCATGGGTCCCAGAGCTCAAAATCAACCAAATCAACACGCGCAAATGAATAGGAAAATGGGCCCACTTTTACATATATAGCAACTTGACTTGTTTTGAATGCCCTTTTCACAGGTTTGGAGCACCGACGGAGGTAAGTTCTTATCCCCGCACAAATGGTACATCCTCATTTCATATTATTTTAGTATTTATTTTCCGATCTATTTTGTCTATCTGCACTTGAGTCCTCTTTTCATTTTGCAGGTGGCAGGAATTTTGGATGGTATCATTCCGACACATGACGTATCAGGTATAACTTCTAACTTCCCATTTCGGGACCGCCATACTTGGACCCACTGTTTTATGCCTCTTCATGGCTAAAACGCTTCTCGAGGGGGCAATATGTATGTACCCAAAATTATAGGGTACTACACCACCGAAACAACATTACACGTGCCCCAATGATGATACAGGTCTCCTCACAAGGTGTTCAGAATCTAGAAAAGCTCTCCAAGCATGCGTTAACATCCCACATGCCCCACTTAGCCCCTGCGTGCTTTGTTTTCTCTTCTCCCCTCCTTTTCTTTGTGTTTTGGTCTTCAGTGACGAAACTGCCGCCCTTCCTGGGTGACGGTCTCGTGACCTTGCCGCCCGCTGTGGCGGTCCTTCACGCATTTTCCAAAATGCTCTTTTAACATGACTCGTGTAAATTTTCAACGTTTACCATCTTTTTTCACCGCCTTTTCTTGTATTTATGATTCTGGTTCCCTGGAATAGTGTTTTGGCATTGTTTATGGTTTAAGAGATCAAATTGGTTTTCACCTTTGGGTAAATGGGATTCTATAAATAGTTGGCTTGTGCTCAAGCAAATGGCCCCTCAAAATTTTCCTCTGAATTTCTCATTTCAATAGCTTAGCCTTTCAATTTTATTTAGGATTCATAGTTTCATTTGGTGTATGCATGGTTAGTATTGTTTAGCTGTTAGGAAGCCACATATTCTCCTTGTGCAAATGTTGTTATTATTTCATCCAATCAATCGAGTAGGATAGTTTGATTTTCAGAGGAATCCATTAAAGTTACAGTGAGTTTTTCTCATCAAATAGGATAGTTTCGTGTTATGGACATTTCATGTTGCATGAATCGCAATAAATCCCGCTAGGAATTACATAAGCCAAGCTCTGTTTTCTTGCGCTATCCCTCTCCTACTCGCATTATATTCGGTCTACATCCAAGGTTTCCATTGCTCCAATACTTACTCCCGTGATGCTAGCATTACACACTTTTTTGGATTCACGTGAGCACGAAGGAACGAGGAGACCACACTGAGGGGACAAACACACACACAACATCGGATTCACCACTATTTTGCAAAATCCAGGTTCAAGCTATCAAAATTTCTAGTTAAAGCATATAAAATAGAGTAGCCAATCATTTCATTTTAGTTAATTTTACTTTCGATATTTCCAGGGAAGCTGTGGGGATTGATAGTTTTTGAGAAACTATGATTCACTCCTCACTTCTGAGGTAAGATCGAGAGTCTTTCAAATAGAGTAGATCAGTTATCTGTTTATTTAGAGTAGATCTACAAACCGCACGCACAAACATCTATACTCGCTTGCTTTGTATGTTTTAATTGTGTTATTAGTTTAGTTTTCAATTGCCAGATATATTAGATAATTTCGCTTTTAAATTTTGTGCAATATTTTATCAATAAAATCAGATTTAGGAATATACATAGATATATCTTGCATAGTTAATTTATTCTCGTCATTAGTTAGATTTATATCATTTCATTCTTCGCATGACAATCACGGGACCTAGAGAACCCGTGAGAATACATATTCGAGCCACTCGTGCCTCAACCCAATCTCATCACGGCAATAATCGATATAGATCGAATCTTAGAATCCAAGTCTTCCAAACAACAAAACAGACTTACAACAAATCAACTCACAAGCTTAAGAGGATTAAACGTAGAAGACAATAAAGCGTATACGTATTGGTCAAACCGGTCGACTATATAGGTTAACCTAGATAAATATCCACATTTCGTAGAAGGGCTTGAATGAGAGCAACGCTCGGTTGTGATCCTTGGTCCCACATCCGCATACAGGAGACACTCTCACGGACATAGATACTAGCTTAAGAATTCAAGTTGCAAGAATGCCTCGTAAGATACTCAAAATATTACACAACCGTTAATTCGAACATGAGGCCGAAAAGGCATACGACTATTGGATACTAGGGATTAGGGACGATTCCACACATGACCATAGCAGTCCACAACAACCACAAATCTACGGTTGTGATCCATAAATCCCACAACCCAACGAGTCCACAAAGTCAATTCAACGATTGACGCGGATTACGCACATTAGTATTCGAGATCTACTCCACTTCCGCTTATCATCATCACATAGTTATCCTTGTTAGACGTAGCAGCTAATGAAGCAAGGGATTTGACGGAGACCAGAATCGATCATAGAGTCCACTATACCCATTATCCATTTTCATGACCCTATCTGGAGACGTACACGAAAAAATCCCAGGTCATTTTCCACGTATCCCATAACCCATAGATCAAATCAGGCCAGAGCTCGATATTGATTGGAGCCTTCGAGCAATCATCCTCACCAATTGATCTATCATGCCAGTTCAGATAGAGGGCCTTCTTTGCCTTAGATTCACAGATTCCACTAGTGCGCGTCAAAGACATAAGATTGCCTAACTAGTTTTTCTGCATCCCATGCGTATTCCATCCCCACCGGCTGTCTCGGCATGACCTCGGGAGGTCGGGTGCGAGGAAGAGTTACTTGTAGATTCCCACACTCGCTTGTCACTTTTCCATCGTACAATCCTCCATTTATTTAGATTTGATCACAACAAACGTAGGGGAAAGACAACGCTCTCCACCCAACCAAGACATCCAATGAAAGGAGAATCCATCCTTCTTCATTGGCCCCGAGCCCCAACCACAATGCAATAAGAAACATGTTTCAACACATAGTAACAACAAAGCTTTCACAACACAAAGGCAATCTTTCAACATAGACATTTCATATTAAAACGCAGCATCTAAAAACAAAATAGCGCTTTTACAACCACCGAAAGATAGCAAACACAACTCAAACTTCCTCATGCAAGCCAAAGGAGCAAGAAACTATGGGGGATGTTACTTATGTCTCCCAAAGGGGGAATGGGTATCACCAACTCGATAACAAACCTCTAAAATATAACATTTCAAATCCTTGACATGCCCTTATGCCTCCCCCAAGTACCCCTTATTCCTCACATTTCCTTATTCCTCCCCAACCTCTTATGGCACCCCATAATGAGTAAAGAAATGCAAGCTATTTCTTTATAAGGTGGAACCCAAATCCCAACTCCCTCCACACTTATACCTCCCAAAAACACTTATGCCTCCCACAAAATAAACCCCATAGCCTTCTCCTACACCATTCCTAGGCCATCTACCCAACATCCCACAAACAATAACAAACATACAAGCATTTACATATTCATAAAAGGGAAAAGAAGAGAATTTCCAAGAGCCAAGCTCTTACCTCTCCATGATGGAGTTTGTTCCAAGTTCAAAACAACAAGCTTTCCAATGCAAAATAGTCCAAGAGATCAACAATCTACAAGCATGCAACAATCTCTAGTCTTCTCCAAAAGCAAGAGCTCTCCAAAACCCCAAAATAAGTCTCCTAAAATGAAGTGATAAAAGTGGAGCAACCCAAAAACAAGCTAAGGAATTCCAATAAATAGAAGAGGGAAGAGAAGAGGATGAGGTGGATCCATGTAGGATGCCACATCACACATCCTCAACCCCAACACAAAATTCAACTTCATTCTCCAATGCATAATCAATAAGTAGGTGAATAATATGACAGTTTTACTTACACACTCAAATCAAACCCACACCCCAAAGGACTGAAATTAAAACATGTAAGAAAAGTGCAATAAAACAATCAACATGACTTACAAAAATGCATAAAGAAAGTCTAAATTTAACTCTCCAACCATAGGTAAGGTTGGTATACAAATTTAAGAGGCATGGGACAAGTTTAACTTGTCCCACAAGCCTCCAAAATCAGCCTCCAAGGACAAATTTGAATTTCAAAGAAGATGAAGTGTTTCTTACTCCAAAATCAACTTACATATCTCTTACACATTACTTACACATTTCTTACAACATTTTAATTCAAGGCCAACAACTCTATTAATTACTTTCTTATGACATATTTTAATTAATTAACTTAACAACATGATTACTCACAATATTACACACCATTTAATAAATAATGAAAGGGGTCAATGCACCACAAAATAAACATATGCAAACATTAACAAAGGAACCAAATAAAAGAAAAATACATAAAATCCCTTGGTCACATTTAAAGGTGATCCCCCCCATGGGAATCCCTAACACAAAAAAACACACACAAACAAATACAGTTGCCATGGTGACCTTGTTGAATTCATCTAGAATTCCAAAGTGGTTGGTCCCCAATCCCCGATGTGTGTTGTGATATTTTAACTTGCAAAACACAAATACCTCCTTTAGCGTTGCAGGCCACATCGAACATCCAAATCAATATAACATACTTCCAAAGTCATCAATATATATATGTGAATCACAACAACCATCAAGCCAATCAACAATGTCACTTAAAATTTCATCAACTATATCATCATCAATTTTAATTCAATTTTCATTTTCTAGGTCTACTCAAAATATCCAAATATCACATGTCCAAACAATATTTATAATGTAACCATGTCAAATATTATATCAACATCAATATATAAAATGTCTCTAATAATCATCATGCATCATATATGAATCATAGTCAGCAATAATCCATGCTCTAACATCTAATCATCATACTAAATCAAACTATAACGCCCGCAAAAATGACATTCTAAGAACACGCTTCAACCTAACACTTAACCCAAAAGTGTGACTATTTTTTTTTTTTTAGGTTAAAAGAGAAGGTTACGATACAAGGATGTAGCAAGGGTACATTAATTGATAGTTCTATAGGAAGACAACAAGGATTAATTAACTTGATTAAATGTTTTCGTCCCTTCAATTTAGTTCGAACCTAACAAGGTTAACCCTATGCTAAAATTATTAAATTCATTACTTTAATAGCTTAAAGGATCCTTTAATAAATTTCTACACACACTAAGGGTTTTAAAAGGGACATCACACCCCTAGGAAATTAAATGGCCCCACTCACCCATCTACACATACCCTTAAGGATTTTAAACATTAAACATTTAAAAATACATTTCTTCTTTAAAAGGTAGGGTCAATTCTCCACCCTTGGATTAAATCCATCTTAGCCACTAGATCCTAGGGTTCTCAACAAAGCCCTAAAAATCCTTATGAAATTCTATTAAAACCTTTTCTCATTCTAATCTTCTCATTTGGTTCATTTTCTTTTGTTAGATTTGTAGGTTGAGGAGGAGGAAGCCATGGGAGCAAAGAGGAAGAAGCCATGAAGGATTTTACAAGAAGATTTAGTCTAGGATTAGTTTAGATTTAGTTTATTTATGTAATCTATTTCATTTAAATATTGGGAGGGATTTCCTCCTCCAATATGGTTTTTATTCCAAGATTTTGGTGTATTGGGTTTAAATTTGGGGCAAACCCTACCCCCTTTGTTATAAATGAAAGAATGCTTTTAGTTTCATCAATTTGTGTGTTTTGTTATCCCAATCTAAGCATTTCTCTTTATTTTACTTGCTGGTAGTAATAGGTTAAATTTTACAACTTAGGATTTAGTGAAACAGGTTAAATTTCACGCACAAAGGGTCCGTGGAATTCTATCATAAGTTAAAAACGCCGCCTAGAGTAGCTCGGTGGTCATGGGACCACCACCCTACCGGGGGTGACAAACAATGGACCACCACCTTATAGAGTGGCAGTTGCGAAACCGCCTGCCTTATCGGGCGGTGGTTTTGATACCACCGCCACCGCCCGAGTGGTGGTTATGGGACCGCCATTCTGCACAGGGCGGTGGTCCTGTTTCAGAAAAACAGAACCTTAATGCCAAGAATTTTACAAAAAGCTAAAGTTGCTAAAGGGTGTAAAAATAAATTTTAAGTTGTCTTTGTTCATTTCAAAGTTCTGCACTGAGATTTATTACTCATTTACTCATTTCTTAGTTAAATCTATTCATTTTAAAGTGTTTCCATTTCAAATAAAATTCATCTACTTACAAGAATAACTCCTATTTGTTTAACTAGATTCTTTCTTCCATTACAAGGGCAAGAAGGGAAATTAAATCTATTTCATTACTTGTCATTTCCTTATATAAAATCAACTTTCCAATTGAAACAAAATCTAACTTATTTTCCTATTTCATTTTACTACAATGTTCATTCATTCAAAAAAAAACCATATTAACTTACTTTTCCTTCCAATGATATTTTATAGACAAATTCATCTTCTAACAATCTCTACATTTTCTTCTTTCTCATATTTACAATACAATAACTACTCAATGAAAATATACTTTCTTTTCCATTGTAAAATAGATTAATCTTTCAATACAAGCACTATTTTTCTCACAATACATTCAAGATTTCAACAAGGAGAAAATACTTTCTTTTCTATTTGCAAACTAACTTTACAATGACATTCTTTCTTCTTTCTTTTCTCATTTGTTTCTTTCCACATGCAATACAATAACAATAACAACAATAGGATTACAAATTTCTTTTACAAAGTCATTACAATTTCCTCCACTTGAAGTGGGAATCCATACAAAATGTAAATACAAGAATGAATACATTATTACAATTTCTTCCACTCTAAGTGGGTAAAATACTAAGGAAATTTCACATGGTCATCAACAAGACTCCAATGCTCCAAACACCAACAAGGTAGCCTTTCCAATAATTTTCTTGATTCACAACAAAATAGGGGAAGAGGCAATGCTCTCCACCCAACCAAGATACCCAATGGAGAGGAGAAGTCATCCTCCCCATTGGCCCCCTAGCCCCAACCACATCACAATGGGATAAGACCTCAACTCAAGGCAACTACTAGCTTCCACAATACTTTAAAAATAATTTCACATTCATTCCATTTTCATAAATACATAATAACAACTCAACAAGAAGAAAACAATCAAAACAACAATATAACAAGGCTTATCAAGAAAGCCAAAAGAGTAAGACCTATGGGGAGGCCACTTATGCCTCCCAATGGGAATGGGTGCCCACCTAAAAGGCCTCCAATACAAACATAATTTTCCCTATCAACTCTTATGCCTCCCTCAAGTACCCCTTATACCTCCATACACTCTTATGCCTCAATAAAAACTCCTATGGCTCCCTCATAATAAGAACAAGAAGAAATGCAATCATTCTTCATACTAGATGGGGCACCCAACCCAATCTCCCTCCACAAAAATTGATTTCTTATGCCTCCTAAAAGAAAACTCCCTATAGTCTCCTCCCACTCTCAACTTAGGCATTCTACCCACACCCAACAAACATTTCAAAGAGATAACAATATGCAACACAACATATACGCACATACAATAAAACAAATAACATAATTTAACTAAGGTGAAGCTCATACCTCTCCATGGTAGAGTTTGTTCCAAGTATGAAGTTCCAACCTTCTCCAAAGATCAAGCAAGCATCCAAAAGCTCCAAAATCCACAACTCTCTCAAATTCCTCACATTCTCCAAAAATTCAAGAGACTAAAAATGATCATCCAACCCCAAAACAAGCAACAAGAATTCAATAAATAGAGAAAGAAGAGGGAGGGGTGATGTGGCTCCAAGTAGGATGCCACCTCATTTCCTCTCCACTCCACATCACTTGGTCAACCTCCTAATCCAATGCACAATTAATAAGTGGTTGGAGGAATGACAAGAACCTTACACACTCCATCTAAGCCCACTCCCCCAAAGGACAAAATTAAATATTTGAAAGAAAGTGCAATTAACATTTTACCTTTTTATCCCCCCAAAACACCTAAAAGAGCCTAAATTTGACCCCCCAACCCATAGGTAGGGTTGGCATAGGAATTTAAGAGGTGCGGGATAAGTTTGACTTGTCCCAAAGCTTCCAAATTTGGCCTCTAAGGCCAAATTCGAGTTTCCCATGAAGGGTAGAGTGTGCTACACTCAAAACTCAAACACACTTCACACAACACAAAATCCAAGAGTAAATCAAGTCTAATAAATGAACTCCTTTTAGTCACATCTTTTAATTAGTTTAGGAAAAATTCAATTAACTTAATTAAGACACTACAACCCATGACTAATAAAGGGGTAAACACAAATCCAAAATCTAAATAATAAAACAAATAATTTTCATTACTAAAGAAAAACACATCCTAACATAATAGAAAGGGAAAATTAAAACAAAACAACACATGACCCCTAGGTCATAATTTTCCCCTAACCAAATAATTCTAACACACACAATTACACGTTGTCATGGTGACCCTAGTTGGATTCTTCTCGAATCCCCATGTGCTTGGTCTCTACTCCCCGATGTTGTTGTAAATATAATATACCCGTAAGATAGAAGATACCTCCTTCGACCTCGTGGCTGCATTAAAACATTCATGTCAAATATGTAATATAAATCTGAAATCAACTATATACGAATTAATATCATCTATGCAAGATACGATATCACTGAAGTTTCTAGCACATTTCCATTCCACATTTTATCCACGTCAAAATGATCACAACATTAATTCAATTATCAAAGGTCTACTAAACATGATTAAATAAATCACATGTCGAAATACGGATAAATAATCATGTCAAGCGGATATCAATATCAACATCAAATGTCTCTAGTAGTCCATATGCATCATATACAAATCAAATCAATAACAATTCAAGTATCTACGATATCTACTAGCATGCTAAATCAAAACTATAATATAACCATAAGTGCGCAATGATGTATCAAAAACAATAATAATAAAAAGTGTCAAAGGGAAGTGGGCACTACAAAAACTATAATAATGTCCATGATACGATCAACAGTGTCATGATCAGATCAAAAGGTTTCAAAGGGAAGTGGGAACTACACATGATCTCTCAAGCCTTCCTCATAAATACTACTAGAATTATATCTCATTTGTTAATCTCTAGCAATGTGTCAATATCCTATGTTTTTTTGGCTCCGAGTCTCTTGTGTTAGTCTTCCTTTACATTGAAAATCTTCAAGCTTTTTTCAAAAGGTGTTTGATGAAGTCTTTCCTCCACTGTGCTAAGAGATATGACACACACAAACAGATGCTCTTCACTTCTTGGGAAATGTGGGGTAGTCTCAAAAGGAAAATTTATTGAAGCATCGATTGATAGGGCTCCAAATGACTATTAGTTGAACCAATTAAAACAAAGATGAAAACAATATGTGTTGATAGCCTAAATGGTCCTAGAATTACTTAATTAAAGCCTATAACCTAAAATATAATCCAAATTCTATGTTTAATCTCACACAATCGTTTTATAAAATGAGAATTACTTGAATTGGTGTCTTTATGATATTTAAACAATATAAACACACATACATTACCTACACACATATGTTTGTGTATACATACATACATATCTATTCCTACATGTGTGTGTGATCCATGCATCCATGCATGTATGTATGTATGAATATATGTATGTAGACACACGTAGTGGTGAATTTAAAAATAAAATTCCCTTCTAAAATGTTGTGATAAATGTGATTTAATGTGTGGCGATCCAAATGTGTTTTAAAATATTGATCCACGATTTAAAAGCTATCAATTAAAATAACATATTTATATTAGAAATTATGTAGGTATGTGAAGAGGAAGTAGTAACATTTGTAATTATTTTTAGTGGATCTTGAACGGGAGAGTGTCTCAATAGCCAAATAAAACTTTTGAAATCTCTAGACTAATACTTCCACTAAAAGTTTCCAAGAATACATTCAATTATTTGTTGTGGATTTTATTTGATTATATTTGCTTCAATTTGTCAGGACCAAATTGTAGGATCTACCAAAATTTAGTTTTCAATAATCGCATAATATTTTACAAATAAAAATTCTCTATTTAATAAAATATAGAAATACAATTTATCCCAACATTTATAAAATAAAGAACAAATTTATAAAATAAAAATATTAAACTTGTCCCAAAATATGAACCATCCATGTTTGTTGTTGTTGCTTAGCTCCATGTTTGGAGTTTTTCTAGTTCTCGGCTTTTCTGTTTTAAGCTTTTTTGATTGGAAATGTGTCTTTTGACATGACACTTTGCTACTCGTAGCCTTTATGGCTACTTTGATCCTGCATACGGGGTGTGATCTTTTCCACCCGTTTTTGTATGATTAGCATTGTACTTCATTATTTTTAATACATGGTTATGCTTTTCAATCAAAAAAGAAATATGAACCATAGTATTTCCATTCCTAACATGTGAATCGATATAAGATTTGAAATATCTTTCTCAATTCTATTTGATATGTAGGTCTTCCACTACAAAACAATGAAAACTAATTCGAATTTTATATTTATTTACAAGTGTATGTAAACGTGCATGATGGTTTTCAGTAGGCTTTCAAATTAAAAGTATATTGATTTTCATAACATAAAGAGATATAGAGTTATTTATTTTATCCTTAAGAAAAGTAGATGTATATTCATTCACACCATATTTCAAAACCATTTGAAAAACATTATCAGTTTGACTTGTATATTTAAAATCTGATTTTTGTATCAATCTATAGACAAAGTGTATTAATATTTATATCATATAAACTCTTCAAATAAAAGAATATTACTTTTCTATTTTAACCAATATTTTATTAATAATTACTCTTTTGCACAATTTCAATGGCAATTATAAAAGTTATTGTCACTAGAAAATTGTTTGATAAACATATAAGATTATTTTCAAATTAAAACTTTCAATTGTAGTAAGAAAACCATAATTTGATGAACAAAAGTAAACTTAGAAAATAATAATTCTTAATGATTTAAATTTGGTGCTCATTTACATGTTTTTCACATTTTAGTCACAATAAAGTCTATTTTAACTTGTAGATTTAATATATAACTATCATTTTATAATATACATTTATATAGATTTGATACATCTATTTATAAATTATATCAATATATGTGTAGGTTTATATTTATGCTAATAAGTGTTCCCTCAATGAGAGAGAACACACTACCCCTATACAAAGACAATAGATAATTAAGGGTATGTCTTCCTCATATATGTCATAATGCATATTTATTGATACATATTTGGAAAAGACATAGTGATTAACAAGAAATGTAATATAGCTACTAGTTAATCTAAGATATGAAAAATATAAATAACGTAAATATATGTTGTAAATAAATGTAAAGATGACCCAAACAACTATGAAAAGAAAATGTTAGTCCTAATGTGCATGCAGAGAGAAGAGGAAAGAACTCAGTTGAATACAAGATGATCGCATGACTATGTTGTATGGGTGATAGGAGAATCTTGAAGTAGGAGTGAAAATGCAGGAGCCCCGAAAAGGATTTATTTGGGTTGATTCTCTCGACTAGGGTTCCTAGAGAAGGACTGGAGCACCTATGGGTGCTCTAGTCTTCAAAATGGGTTCCCTGGTCTATGCAAAAGCTTTAGAAATGATCTTAGAAGTTTGCTCGCAGGTGCTCTAAAACCCTCGTTGTGTGTCACATCAAATTATGTGTACTTCGGCAGTGCCACCACAAATCTAATATGAAATGAAGACCTGCAAAACCCTAAACAAGCATCAATCCCTTAAAAATGCATATAATAGGGTTGGATTGACCTCACTGCCACAATGGTGGTCTTACTAACTGAGTGCTACACTACATTCTAGACCCAAATGTAGTTCTTTGTGTGTGTGTGTGTGAAACATGCCCTAGGTTGCTCTTGTGTCAATCACACTTTGTGATGTAGTGAGCTAACTATGTGTAGAAAAATGTAATAAATGGTGCATGGAATAGAATAAAATCATCCCCTATGTTGTGTGTGATGCAGATGTCCCAAGCCTTGTCCCTTGTGATGGAGCTATGTGAATGCAAATGATCTCCAATGTAATAGATAACGCAACTCTAGGTGGATGATAGTAGTGAATAATGCTTGGTCCCTCATTGTGGTCTCATAATTTTATATTTATAGGGTTCTCTTGATCTAATGTCATAATTAAAACTGAAATTTCACCACCAAAAAGATAAAGACATCAAATGGCTAGGATCCCAAATAGTGGCAGTGAATGTTTAAGAATGATTGGGGTGCCCATGGTGGGACCAAGATACCCATGGGTGGCCCAAGATGCTATCCTAGGCACCTCTCATCGCTGGCTAAAATAATGGAAGATGATGAAAATTGACTGGGCATGTGTGTGGTGGAGATCAAAATGATGATAGAAATCAAATTAAAATGGCCAAGAGACAGGGGTTAATTATTACTTTCTTCACTCAAAACCCCTATAAATAGTAGTCTGAGATCGGGATTAAATAATGTCTAAAGTGCATGATTTTGTGTCTCAGTAAATAGAATGAAAATGGAATTGATGTAGGCCATTGATTGATTTATTTATTTTAGATACTACTCGAGTTAATGCCCATGACTGACACATTGCCATTGATATATGTATTATTCAATACAATTATATTAGGGTTGTCAGTTATTTTTATTATTATTATTCTCATTTTTTGAACCATTCATTATTTAAAAATTCTCACTTAAAATGTTTGACATTAAAAAAAAAAAAGAAAATATATTTAATATTATTTGTATTGAATCTCATTTATTTGTCCTCGAACCGACACAATGTCAGTAATCTCTAGTGAATGAGTTGTGAGAAAGAGGTGGATGTTCCCTGTTGAGTTGAGTGGAGACATAAATTTGATGTTATCCATCTTGCTCTTGTTATGGTAATATTTTGAGTAGAATGAAACAAATTTGACATCTTGTGCTTCTTTCTCTTATTGCTCTCATGTGCTTACATGAATTTGAATTTTTTTGTTCTAACATCAATGAAATACACCACATTGCCCATGATATTTGTGCAAAAATAAAATGTTGTTAGAGTAGGTATTTACCTTAGCTCATGTTCACCTAGGTACTTTATTTACCTTTATTGTATTTATCCTCACCCACTTATGTGTGTGGATATTTCTTTTATCTTATTTAGATATTAGGAGATATTATCTAGTTGTTAGGTATAGTTCTTTCCTTGATCTATGGTATTGACTAGATCCTTGATGTCTAGTTCTCTCCTAAATCTATGGTCTTGAGTAGTTCTTTGATGACTAGTTATTTCCTTGATTCATGGCTTGATCTACGACCTTGACTGGTTCTTAGATTGTTATTCCTTGTCTATTTAAGCAAGGCCCATTCTCAATGTATTGCATTGAGTTCCATAATAATATATGATATTGTTGCTCATTTGTTTGCAAAGGTTTTATGTAAATCTATTTTGGTGAATTGCTTTCATCTTATTGATCGTGGTGTTTGATTAACATCTGTGTTCTTAGCTTGGTACGATCTGGTTATTGTTCCTTTCATGGTATCAGAGCTACACGACTTGCCATCACACCAAAAGCTTGAACTTATGGTGGAGAGGGATCTCATCGTGTTAATCAGCTGCTACGCCAACACCCTCCCACATGATGGAGCCGGGTATACACCCAATCAGGCCCAACAACATTAGGAGGTAGTGACACCGGGATTTCTGAGGTCACCCATCCCAAAGACTACTCCGGGCTTAGCGTGGTTAAGCGCCTCCGGTATCGAGATGCATGACTTGTCATAACACCAAAAGCTCAAACTTTTGGTGTGACGACAAGTCGTGTAAGCTCGATACCATAAAAGCAATGATAACTAGATCATACCAAACCAAGAACACAGATGTTAATCAAACACCACGATCAATAAGATGATATTGTTACTCATTTGTTCGCAAAGGTTTTATATAAAGCTATTCGCAATTGGTCACGCTCATTTTTTTTGCAAAGGTTTTATGTAAAGTTATTCGCGAATTGCTTTCATCTTATTAATCATGGTGTTTTATTAGCATCTGTGTTCTTGGCTTAGTATGATATGGTTATCGTTCCTTTCATGGTATCAAAGCAGGAGATTGCTATTGACATCCGTCTGTAAGTTTTATTTTGTAAATAAATTATTTGTGTATTCATATATTTGGGATTTGGTCGTATTTTGTTGTTGCGTGCATTTTTATGCAAAATGAGGCTTCCATTAGATCCGGAAGGTGTGAAAACCTAAGATCGACTATAAACTCGGCCAATTCTGGAGGCAGTCATTTTTGTGGTTTTTTTATTTTTGCAGAGAAGCACACAAGCGCACCTCGGGATTCAAGCAAAGGAAAAATGTGATTTTATTTATTCGGTTTTTGGATTTCTCGAGATCTATACTAGGGTTTTTTTAGTTACTGTTTATTTATCTCGGTTTACGTGTAAGAAATTTTTCGAGATCTTTCCTTTTCGAGAAAATATGCAAGTTCTTATTCGGCATGCAAAGAAAGGTCACTATCTAAACAGTTAGATGAGACTTTCTAGAAAACACGTGACACACCCCAAAATAGTAAGTTGGGCGGGAAACACCCATTAAAATCCTTAGCCTTTGGTCATATGAGGGCTTAAAGTTTTTGAGTGCTTAACTTCAACCCCCTTTAATTTTATTTGTGTGGTGAAAGCAACAACAATTTATTTTGTTTTAGGGCAACTAAAATAAATAACATAAAGAAACTATTAAAAAGCTTGTAACTTTTGATCAAGAACTCGAGTTTTGAGTGTTGTTTTTGTGAAAGTGCTTGTTTTTTCGTGCTCTTTCCATTGGAAATATTTATTTTGAGACTTGCAATATAATTATAAAGTGCCAAATATGGAGGAGTCACTGACGACATCCTAAATTTTGGGAGAGGGTTTGTACCTATCATGGATTCTAAGAATGATATGCTTTTCTCTGAAGTGTGTGGACTTCAAGAGGATATTGTAAAATTTGTGGAAGAAAATAGATCACTCAAGAAGTGAAATTCTCTTCTACAATCACTCATTCATGATAAGGATACAATAATACACTCCCGCAAAACAAATTTTCTAGCCTATAAAGATCACCATCATATTGTGGACAACCACAACTATGCTCTTAGTCCACTTGCAGTTATTGCTCCCGAACCCACCGACATTGATCTATCGGCCTTTGAGTTTGTTCCTACTCTTGATACTCATACGCTATGAAGCTTATTCGCATGCTCTTCCACATCTATACCTATTACAATGCCACATATTGTGTATCCTATTTTACGCTCAACTACATGGCCTTTTTGAGAAATTTACCACCGCTTGATTCTTGCATGCTCCATTTTATGGGTTTCACTTTGGTGGAGGTATCGAAGACACTCACAAGGTATTATTTCCCCTCTTCCACATGTTAAATGGAATTCTCGCCATGACATTGGTTTTGAGCGAGTATACTTCATGGGATCACACATTGACAAAGTTCCTTTTTTGTTCACTCGACTCTTTCGAGGATCATGAGCAACACATGAATTATGCACCTTCACTCAAGCTTGAGAAATCTGAGATTTCAACCGCCGTCAGACATGATCAACCCGACACACATTCTCGATGTTCTTTTGCATGCACCCATTGTGCATTTTGCACCAAGTCATATGCAGCATCTTCTTCATCCATCTCGTGTTGATTTGGGGTGGATATCTCGATCACTCGTGGTGGTGACATATGCATTCATTGAGAGGATTCTATAGGCATGGTTCCTCTACCATTCGGCCTCTTGCTCCACTTTTATACCTTCGCATTATGATGCTTCTTGTTTTGAGCATTTTTTTAGAAGGTGTAGTGTATCTCTTATTTGTTGAGAGATTTTGTATCTGTATTTTCGACACTTTTGACATGTGATGACAAGATTCTTATGGGATCTATTCTAGTGAAGTCCAGTGTTATTTTGTCAGTATTCGAGTAGTTGATTTTGGGCAACTCATACATATTTGTAGCATCACTCCACCCATTTAGCAGTATGGGAGGGTGTGGTGTTGATCATGCTTCTTCGGGTTTCATGTCCTTGCCTTGTTACCTTGGCTTTTCTTGGATTGTGACACTCTGGATTTTGTGTCCTTGCCTTGTTGCTTTGGTTTTGTTCTTGGATTGTGGCACACCTATTTGCAGTAGTTGATCGAATTATGTTTGGTGTTTCTTTTTTACACTTTGACATCACTCCATTGACATCTCCTTATATGGAGCTATTTTGGTGAAACCCAGTGTCAGTTGTTTTTGAGTTTTGTGATCGAGCAGTGGATTTAGACCACAATGCACACCAAACTTCTTCAGCATTGTACGAGTTTTTTGAGCCGAGCTTCTTGGGATGCCTTGGAGCAGATTTTTACTCTCTTTACTTTGTTGTTACTGGTTTTGGGTACCTTACGGTGTCCCTTTTTCCCAGTTATTGTACATGAGTACCTCATCAGGCCTAGTTGTCAAGACTCATACTGTGGACATGCCACTTCTATTTTGGCCCCTAGCTTCACTTGAGGGGGGGTGTTAGAGTAGGTATTTACCTTAGCTC
The DNA here is from genome assembly GCA_018340775.1 of Taxus wallichiana var. yunnanensis. Taxonomy (NCBI): domain Eukaryota; kingdom Viridiplantae; phylum Streptophyta; class Pinopsida; order Cupressales; family Taxaceae; genus Taxus; species Taxus wallichiana. The sequence goes on along the minus strand of CM031236.1, from coordinate 506,694,982 downwards.
ATGTTCACCTAGGTACTTTATTTACCTTTATTGTATTTATCCTCACCCACTTATGTGTGTGGATATTTCTTTTATCTTATTTAGATATTAGGAGATATTATCTAGTTATTAGATATAGTTCTTTCCTCGATCTATGGTATTGACTAGTTCTTTCCTTGATCTATGGTATTGACTAGATCCTTGATGTCTAGTTATCTCCTAAATCTATGGTCTTGAGTAGTTCTTTGATGACTAGTTATTTCCTTGATTCATGGCTTGATCTACGACCTTGACCGGGTTCTTAGATTGTTATTCCTTTCCTATTTAAGAAAGACCCATTCTCAATGTATTGCATTGAGTTCCATAATAATATATGATATTCATTGCTCATTTGTTTCGCAAAGGTTTTATGTAAAGCTATTCTCGCGAATTACTTTCATCTTATTGATCGTGGTGTTTGATTAGCATCCGTGTTCTTGGCTTGGTACAACTGGTTATCATTCCTTTCAAATGCCATACTTAGAGGAAATAAGTGGGCTAGAGAATTTTCGTAAGGTATTAAATTTTGTTAATCTATCTACACATTTGAATGGAAAAGTTTTTATATGTAAAAATACAACTTATAGTAAATATTATAATGGGGAAAATACACATGTATATAATGAACTAATAAGGCTATAATTACAAGCTCTTCTAAACAAAAGGGAATATTTTCTCATTGGTACACCTATACTAATAGAAGAATATGAAACTATAGATTTGTTTGGAGTTAGATATGTAGGGAATGTTAACTATTACTTGGATCTATAAATGAATGAAATGTAATTCAATAGGTTATGTAATTGAGAGGGAGTTTACAATACACACACAAACACTAAGAATTAAATATATAATTCGTTATAATTATAAAAAGTTGTAAAAGAGAAAATTACGAAGTATCTTCATCTTCCATGGAAAATGTGATATGACACATGGCATGTTGGTGAAATACTATACTAGGAAGATAACATGGAGTGCATTGAATGACATACCACTTGGAAAACAAGAGTATGATAAGTGAGTACAAAGTTATTGAGGTCCTACAAAAATTCATAAGAGAAATTGGTATGCAAAGAATGAAGGTGTAATCTTGTGAGGGTGCCACAAGGTGTAATCATGTGAGTGTGCCACAAAGTGTAAGAATGTGAGAGTTTCACAATGAGCAAGAGTGTGAGAGCACCACAAGGTTACCACGTGTTGATCTCCATGGCTATGAGTGCTATGTGGTGGTGCTCAATATTAAATAAATTGTAAATGATATTAGATAAGATGATGCAAGGCTCCAATATTTGTGAGTGTTAATAATTGTGCAAGGTTACATAAGTTGTGGGTGTTTTGAACCACTAATGCAAAATTATAAAAAATCAATAATTCTAAGGTGGAAGTGTTGTATGCATGGTACTTTTTAAATAAATGTACCAAGGTGTCATGAGACTTCACAAAGGCCAAAAAGTGTTTCACGAGCTTTGTGATATTGTTGGTTTATGTAAAAGTTGTAGGGATTTGCACTAGTGTTGTGAGATACCACGAGTTTGTATGCATGTTGCAACACACTATGAGGCTAAGAATCATAAGAATTTCATTAAAAGTGAGGATATTTAAGCATATCTGATATGATTAGATGGATGCTAACATGATTTACATAAATCTCTCTTATCTCTTTTCTCCATATTCTGCTTGTATTTGGTTCCCTATAACCATAAAGTCATTGTTCTATGGACCCAAGAATTGTGTATGTCTCTGTTGATTTACTGTGTTTAGAATTGTTAGTATATAATTTTAGATTTTTTTGTATGGTCTCTTCTAACCCTTGTTATGTGTCTAATGGTTTTCTAGTCTACTTTGTTAGTTTTATAATCCATCATTTTTCAACTTGTAAATATTATGTGGTTATTGTTAGACTTAACATTGGATAAGAACAAAATGAGGAATATAGTGGTCAAGGTACATCCATGCCAAGTACCTACATCAACAACATGTTATTTATTATCATTAAAAATTCTCCGTATTTACCTAATTAGGGTCCCTAATTCATCATTGGGGATCTAATTCCTTGGTTTGTTTTTCAAAAAAATCTTGGACTCTAAAATTCAATGTTTCATTTACGCACAAAAGTCCACCTCAGCATAGTTTTCACTTAGAAAGGCATAGCTATAAATACATGAAATGCATGAATGTGTAACAAACTATGGCTCAAAGACCACCATGAGAAAGTATTAGTGTCTCGAAATTATGTATTGTGATTTACGTTGACACTTTTTGTTAAAATTGTGCATTGTTAAAGGGTATGATAAATATCATGTTCTATTTTTCTTTGGTGTAATGCAAGACTAAAAAAACTTTTCTTATCCAATGTATAGACCTAGCTTCCCTATTACGGTTTTGAGGAAGGATATATCAATTGTAGAGATATCTCAAAGGATTTTATGAATGCAATCAAGTTTTTCAAATACCGAAACATGATTAAAAAAAAATTATCGAATCACATTTTTGTGTAAATTTTCAAAGTTATTAGTACTGCCCATGGTAGTGTATACTATAGTTTTCAATTTTAATTAACTAGTTATTATTATGCACACTTTTCAACCAATCAAGGTTTGTTATCATTTTCATAAACTAATAAACACTTTTCACATCCATGACAAATATTAGTAAAGTTGCATATTTCTTAACAAAACAATTACAAAATTTCATTTATTTGCAACTTGGCTTACACATTGAGATGTTATTGTGGCCTTTAGCAATTTCAAGAAAATAGTGATGTCATGATATTTATTATACTGGCAACATTTAGTGAGAGACAGATCTGCAAATGGCCGAGTTGGGCCAACGAAAATACAATCTACTTCCATAGACGTGCTCCAGATGGGTTTTGGAGCATCTACAGACTCAACCTCCTGGATGCAGAAGTACCCATTCGAGCAGAACGGATAACTCCACCATCCGTTCACGCCTTCACTCCATGCGCTTCCCTCACGGTGAGCTGGATCGCAGTCGCCACTCGCAGAGCGGAGACCAAGTTCAGGCATATCGAGATTTTCGACCTGCAGTCGAAATCGTTTATTCCTGTCACGGCCGCGATGAATCCGGAGATTCATCACTATAATCCTTTCATCTCAGCGGACTCTCTGAAGCTCGGGTTCCACAGATTCAGAGGAGAAGATGCCCCGGACGCCGATACGGTGGTTCCTTTCCTCGAACGGGTGGAATCTCCGATACCCACGCTCGCGTTGCAGAGAATAAACGGGTATTTCCCGGCGTTTTCTCCGGATGCATCACTCGTAGCCTTCAATCCCCTTCTCGGCCAAAACGGCGGGGTTCATGTCGTGAAAGCGGATGGATCAAAGAGATGGAAATTGTTCAACGGGCCTGCATTTGCTGTTGCCTGGAACGGAAAACAGAGCGGGCTCGTCTACGCTTCCGTTGGTCCGATCTTTGCTCCGGATAAAACTACAGTTCACGTAATCTCCATCCGCTTTAATCCGGACGAATTGGGAGAAAAGACTGAGGTCGATGCAGAAGTGAGAATTCTCACCAAAGATGACACCAACAACAATGTGTTTCCTTGTTTGTCTCCGGATGGGAAAGAAGTGGTATTCAGATCGGTGCGGTCCGGGCACAAGAATTTGTACATAATGGATGCAGAGGAAGGTGAGGAGGGCGGGATTCGAGCTCTAACAGAAGGTCCATGGATCGACACCATGCCGTACTAGTCACCAGATGGGCAGTGGATTGCCTTTTCTTCCAACAGGTATGATCCGCAGTAGGCTAAGTATTTTAGTGTCTACTTAGTTCATCCGGACGGGACGGGGCTACACAGAGTGACGTCTACCGAGAAGGAAAGAATAAACCACGTATGCTTCAGCCCCGACTCCAAGAGTCTCATGTATGCTACGAATTTCGGCGGCGTATCGGCAGATCCAGTTTCTGTTCCCAACGGATACCAACCTTTTGGAGAAGTATTTGTGTCAGCGTTGGATGGGAGTGATATGCAGAGGTTGACATTCAATGCGGTCGAAGATGGCGTTTGTACCTGGCACGACGGAAATGGTATTGATTTCGAGTCTCTCACTTTGGCTGGTAACAAAATTACAGGGGACAAGTTGAAAGGTGAATTTGAAGAACCTGTCTGGCTCGCAAAACCATAGAACTATATTACTCTAGATATAAGGTTTCCACACTCAATACCTAATAATCTACAAATATATGCATAAATAAAACACAATGTACCCACTTCTAGTTATTAGTACTTCCCATGGCAGTATATACTATAGTTTTCAATTTTAATTAACTAGTTATTATTATGCACACTTTTCAACCAATCAAGGTTTGTTATCATTTTCATAAACTAATAAACACTTTTCACATCCATAATAAATATTAGTAAAGTTGCATATTTCTTAACAAAATAATTACAAAATTTCATTTATCTACAATTTGATTGGCTTACACATTGAGATGTTATTGTGGCCTTCAAAGCAATTTCAAGAAAATAGTGATGTCATGATATTTATTATACTGGCAACATTTAGTGAGAGACAGATATGCAAATGGCTAATACGGAAAAAATAGTTTAGTGGTTTGCCAAGTCATCGGTCAAAGGCCCGGTTAATGGATTTGGATGTTGGATATTTTCCAAGATTGTAGATAATTCTCACGTGTGCATTTTACATAATTGATGATGCGAAGAGAAATTTGGAGTCTGTGTGTTCTCAAACTTTTTTTCGTGCGGACATTATCGCCATTGCCATCAGGGATGTTGTTGTGTAGTCTAGAGGTGCTCACTGGGAAGTTCTCAAGGGACGAATGGATGGAGTCATATCCACTGCAAATGAGACCAAGCCTTTTCCTGCACCCACTTTCAATGTTTTTCAGCTCTTGCAAAGCTTCATCCTTCGCAGACTCTCCATACACAATATGGTGGCATTGTCTAGTATAATAACTATACTACTAGTGAATCATCATCCATTGTTTGTTTGTTTTGTTTAATGTCTAATGATGATAATGAAATTTAACAGGTGGGAACACGTTGGGTTTCTCTCATTGTTCTTCATTCGCGAGCAGAGTGTAGAGCTTCAATGCAATGCATAAGGTGGACCTTGCCATGCAGATGTAATTCGCACAGATCCTACTCGCTCTGTGTCCCAAGATCAACACCAACTTCAGCGTGCGAGAATTTTTGATTCCTCTGTCACTCACTTGATAACACTTATTATAAACATTTAGTGGAAGGCAAAAAGGAATAGTTGACTCATACCATGCACACCGATTGTTTGTGTCCCGATTGAACCTTCTTCCGTACACCAAGCACCCTCGGTGTTGTGTTAAACTCCACTATTGCAGATGTCAAGCTTATGATGTGGGAATCAAATAGTGAAAACTTTTGGTTTGCAAGAACAATCCTACCAAGTTTAGAGCCTTTAAGAGCTTCTCCTCACTCACCGACAAATCGGGTAGAAGGACACCATCGGTAATGTTGATAATTTCCTGGTTCTCGAGTATCACACAATCGAACGCCTCGAACAAGTCCATCACACCGCCTGTGGCTACTCCTTCCCAAAAAGATTTATAACCTTTAAGAATCACCATATTCTTCTCATTCTCCATGTCCTTTAACTAACACCTAGTAAAATACCAATGTGGATTTAATGTGGAGAAATACTTATTTCTATCGAGAACAAAGTGTTTTGTTCCCCTCTTTTTCTTTCCAGATCGAAAACACCACCCAAGTAAGATAATTGAATCTTATTCTCGGATGTGTCGGATTTTGTTGAACTTGGGATGATTCCCCGCCTAATCTCATCAATTGAAATGGGCCTTCTTAAAAACCAATGAGAACCTCCTTATCTCCAAACAGCTCCCCCTCTTCCTCCCAATTCACCATAACCACAACCAAAAGCACCATCACATTGTACTTGAGATTTCCCATTTTACAAACACTGGACATTAAGTTAAATAGAAAATAACACCCATGAAAATAAAAACACAGAGCACCGCACAACATGCTTTTGCACTATAGCAATGGGTTAATGGTGGCCCTCTACTCAACATGAAGTTAAACAAACAAGCCACATTGTAAAGACTAATACTCACGTATATGTTGTTAACTAATTACAATTGATTTTTATTTTGAGCTCAAAGGTCAATGTCGGCCCATTTGCATGATTCCATGGTAGCCCCACAAACATAGCTCACAAAGCAATTTCCACTTGAACCTTTTCACCAACATCATCAATATTATAATTAATATTAAGAAGGCACTAAGTTTGTAGTCAAAATTTTGACATAACCTCTATTAGTTTCATTTTTGACACATAATTTTTCAGGAGTTTTCAAAATCTAATTCTATTCTTACGTGAAGCATTTGTCATTGTGGAACTTTGGGCAAGTTTAGCAACATTGTTGCTCTTGTTATTTCGATGGTGTTAGAAGAGTGCATTAATTATCATAGAATAGATTCTAATCTAGCAAGGTCCTCCATTTGATATGATTTTTATTAGCTCTAAATATTTGACTTTCAAAATCCGAATTTTTGTATATTTATAATGATGGATTACATATTTTTCTATGATTAAATATTTATCTTAAACCCTCTCTTAGTAATTATCATGCTCAAAACACTTAAGAAATCAATTCTAACTTTTTAATTATAAGATTAAATATATTTTATTTTATTTTATGGGATGATGTATTGTATTTTAATGGAAAAGTCATTTTCAATAAAATAGTATGTCACGCCTATCTCAAAATTCTTACCACTATGGGGATAAACCCAACTACAACTTAATAATGAAGTTAGTAACAATTTAGTTAGATTATCATTATTTGGTCTTTTATTTGTGCCCGATTAAACCATCTTAAGATGATCTCCATCACCGATAATTATTCTAATCGTGATTCTAATTACCTTCACCAAATAGGATCAACCACATTAAAATCCAAGTTCATATTATTATAAATAATTTAATTACTTTTTTTTAAAATATGTTGGATGATAGATATACTTGTAATGATAATGTAGCCAAATTCTAAACAAACTCAATATTCTTAGGAATAATATGAACTCCAAAAGAAAATAGATCTCCTTCTTCATTTTCAATCATCAATTACAATGTTTCTAAATAGGAGAACAACTCCCAACTCGAGATGCCAAGAAAAATCTAACTAACTTTGACTAAATCTATTCTAGGTGGCGGAAATTACTATTTTTAGCAGTTTACTAGAAATCGCTATTCTTAGTAAGTTCGCATGCTTATTCATAAGCTCACATAGAAATTACCACGTATCTTCTACATGCCTAAATTAGAGGAATCGCCAACTTTCCAACTCATAATGCAACTAATAGACTAAAATTAACTAATGCCCTAAAATATGCCACTGTGGCCATTTATAATTTTTTGGTTTAAGGAAAAAAGAAAAAACTAAAGTTTAATAAGGGTAAAAATTAGTTACATTAGTCAAATCATTATTTCTCACCAATCAAAATAAGTATAAATTAATTTATGAAAAATTATATTTATGCAAATATGTCACTTCAAAATTTAAACATTAGAAATCTTGACATGCATAAAAAACATTCTTGCATATGATTGGCTCAAAGTAATATTATTATTTAGATGAGCTGAAAGGTATAAAAAGTCTCATAATTCATTAAAAAAGTTGGTCTCGTGTACCTAGGGTCAAAAAGTTGTCCATCCCAAGCGTAATTATTTGTAAGTTCCTCCTTGCTTTAATATTTTTCAAAAATTTCTTATGACTTATAGGATAAAAGTCAAAAACTAATTAGTCCATCAATATCAATTATTAGGCCCCGGCTTACGCATGGTTACTATATCTTTCAACTCAATTTTAACAAGTTATCAAAAAGAGGTTTTCCAACTAATAAGAAATCAATATTATTTTTTTATATTGATTAATAAACAAGTTTTCAACTAATAAGAAATCAATATTATTTTTTTATATTGATTTTTAAATGTTTTGAAATCTGGGCATGCTCATTTTTATGCAAAAAAATCTTTAAAATGTATTTATTTAGTTTGTGAAAGGGCATGATAAAATTTTACACCTTATTCCCGCCGATGTCACCTTTCCTACCACTTCAATGCTTTTTGGCACTCAACTGGAATATCCCCTAATTAAGCATTTTTCTAATTTATTGTTTTTTAATGCTAAACCTAGATAAAAGCTTCCACACAAATTACTAATCCAACTAAGATTTTTCTGACTTAGGTTTAGGGAAATATCCTATCACGTGTTAAATGTATTAAACAATTGTATGGATAGTCATAGATTGAAGAACATTAAGAGAACTTGCTAGAATTTGATCAAATCTAATTCTTTTGTCATCCATTAAAACCTTATGAAATACTACAAGAAAATCATTGTGTCAAGCAAGGTTTATTGATCCTTCAAATATATTTTTGGCTGACATATATAAGCCACCAAATTTGCAGACTCTGATTATAGCTACGAGTGTTTTGGCTGGAATTTTATTTTCTTTGTATTTTGATACATCCAAGGTATGGAAACATTTCTTAGCCAAATGTACATCGTGGGAACACCGTGATTTTGCTTTCAATTTTATCTCATTAGAGTAATATGAATACCTCAAACCATGCCATGATCTTGTTATTTGTGAAAGGAACGTGCAGATGAGAAGTTGAATTGATAAGCTTCCTCAAGGTACAATAAAACACCTTCTCTTGCACAAACATGTATATCCAAGTATTTATTTTTTACTTTATCAAAAAAAAGTGAAAACCACGAGAAAGCAATTTATAAGTTATTACTATAATTATAACTATAAAATAGACCCAGATAACGTATAACAGGAATGCAAATTTCAACTTATGAAAAACTGATAAGATCCTCTCAAGAACATCATCTATAAGCACTTAATCACTCTAGCCAAGCCCTCGTGAGATAAAGAACCTTACTTCACTCGATCTTCTTGACCCATTTCTTCATTTCAAAGAAGAAAATAATGGTACATGTGGTGGATTCCTTTGATAGGAAATTAAGAGTAAGTGGAACAACTTCCTACACTAATCTTAAGGAGAGATATTATGCAAAACTTTCAACATAGTAAAATAATTACTGAAATATTAGCAACATATTCATAACAAGAACACAAACACTAGATATACGTGGGGAAAATCCTTTGGATAAAAAAACCCCACACTCCAAAAGCTCACTCAATGTATTTCAAATCTAATAACAAGATTACATACACTTGCAGAGAAAGTTTCTTACAGGAGTATCACCAGAAACAATTCTAGGAGGATTCCAATTAAAACTGCAAAGCTCACCACATCAATTGCTTCTCCAAGCCTTCAATTTATAGACCTCCGGTTATACAAGAAACCATCTATGGTTTACAAAACCATGTGTCAAACCTCTCATGAGGTGGATAGCATTAAAGAGAAAGATTTTGGTCTAAAATTAGGCTCTCACGTCCACAATATTCTCCCTATTTTTGACCCTTATAGATGTCATAAAATATATCATAATATCTCTAAAAATAGTCCTTCCATGATATACTATCATATGGGAATATTTTGACAACTCCTATTTCTATTTTTAGAGCACTGACAATGCGAAACGATTGTAAGAAAATCTTGACTGAATAAACCAAACAAGGTTGAGACACCTTATTTCCAACAATCTCCCACTTGTCGAATACCTTGTAAGGGTCAAGGGAAAGATACCATCATGGATCAACTGCTAGGGGCCAAGAGGCCCATAGACTCGAAACACCACCTAAATTTCATTGTGCTCATGGGCTTAGTTAATGCATCTACAACATTCGCAACTATCTCTACCTTTTCCAGCTTCACCCTGCCATCCTCGACCATATCTCTCACAAAGTGATACTAAACATCAATGTGTTTGGTCCTGGCATGAAAATTCGGGTTCTTCGCAAGGCAGATTGCACTCTGACTATCACAATACATTGTAACTGCACCCTATTTCAATCCAATATCTGAACACAAACGCTTTAGCCAAATGGCTTCTTTACAGGCATGAGTAGCTGCCATGTACTCTACCTCAGTAGTGGACAAAGCGACCACATCCTATCGCTTGCTCATCCAACTAATTGCACCACCATTAAGAGTAAACACATATGCACTAGTGGATCTTCTGCTATCGACATCACCGGCCCAATCTGAATCCACAAAACCATGAATATGTAGGGAATGTTGATCTCCTCTTCCATGAAAACATATAGAGTACTCTGATGTACCCTGCAAATATCTGAAGACCCTCTTAACTGCATCCCAATGCACTCTTCCAGGATTAGACATAAAACGAGAAAGAACTCCCACTGCTTGGGAAATGTCTAGTCTTCAGCACATACCATAAGATACATTAAGCTTCCAACCGCACTGGTAAGGCACTCGCTCATTTCTTCCATCTCGATGGGGATGAAGGACATTGTGAAATAGAGAGCTTCATTCCCAAAGTAACAAGAACACAAATTGGTTTACAATCCCGCATGTTGAACCTTTGCAAAATAGAACAAACATACTTACTCCGCCAAGCCATAGCTTCTCTCACGATCTCTTCTAATCTCCATCCCAAGTATGTGTTTTTCACGCACCAAGATCTTTCATTTCAAATTTTGTAGAGAGCTGAGATTTCAATTCTGTAATCAAACCTTTTCCTTTCCCAATAAACAACATGTCATCAACATATAAAGTAATTACCAGGAAACAATCACCATCAAATTTAAAATATACACAGTGATCATATTTAGACCGCACAAACCCCAAACTCAACACATATGAATCAAACTTTACCACATCCTAGGACTTTGTTTAAGGCCATATAGGGATTTCTTTAACTTACAAACCATCTTGCTTTTACCTTTCACCATGTAGCACTTTGGTTGTGTCATATAGATTTCTTCCTCCAAATCACCATGAAGGAAAGCAAGTTTTCACATCCATTTGTTCAACCTCTAGGTCATAAGCTACTACAATAGATAATAAAAACTAAATGGATGTCATTTTAGCAATAGGAGAGAATATCTCACCATGATCAATACCCTCAACTTGAGAGTAACCCTTCGCAACCAATCGTGCCTTATACTTTTCAACATTTCCATCTAAACCAATCTTTTTCTTAAACACCCATTTACATCCAACATGTTTCCAACCTTCAGAAATGGTACAAGGTCCCATGTATCATTCTTTTTAGGGATTCCATCTCTTTATCCATGGCTATTTCCAATACTTTGCATCATTCATACCCAAAGCCTCTTAATGTACAGATCTCGGTTCATCAATGTTAGTACTCAAAGCAAATATACACTTCCAATCATCAGGAGAATACCCATACCTTTTAGGTGGTTGCCTTTGCCTTGTAGACTTTCGAATAAGATGAGGTGGAGATTCTTCCACTTCTTCCTCTTCTTCTTCCTCTTCTGAAGATTTAGAGCTTGGTGAGCTCTCCTCAACTTCTTGTCTATTTTGGGGTCTCGATTCAACTTTCTCAGGTGTAGAAGGAAGTTGAACCACATCCTTTTTTATTCATTTTCTTTATGTTGTTCTGGCTAAAAATTAACAAGGAAAGATTTAATCTCTCTAAAAATAACACTTCTAGAGTATATTACCTTTTGTACAATAGGATCCCAAATCTTGTATCCTTTCACACCATAGCCATATCCGATGAAGATACATTTGACAGCCTTAGAATCCAACTTTGTTCTCTTCTCCTTAGGCACATGTGCATATGCCTCACAACCAAAAACTCTTAGATGTCTAATTGAAGGATTTTTCCCGACCACGCCTCCATTAGTGTTTTATCAACAAGCATTGATGTAGGAGATCTATTTATCAAATAGCAAGTAGTGGTAATAGCTTCATCCCAAAACCTATTTTCTAGACCAACTCCAATCAAAGCATGCTCCTAGCCTTCTCCATCAACATTCTATTCATTCTTTCTACAACTTCATTCTGCTCCGGAGAATACGAAGTTGTCTTTTGTCTTTTAATCTCGTAATCTATACAAAATCTGTCAAAGTCTGCATAACAATACTCACCGCCATTATCAAATCTCAAACACTTAATTTTCTTCCCAGTTTGAGTTTCAACCATAGCCTTAAATTCCTTAAAACAACTAAAAACTTCAGATTTACTCTTTAAAAAATATACCCATGTTCTCCTACTAAAATCATCAATGAAAGTAACATAATAAACTAATTTAGCAATAGAAGCAACCTTAACAGGACCAAATACATCCAAATAGATTAGATCTAAGATACATGAAGACTTATGAGTAGACGAGTAAAATTGAACGCAGTTTTGTTTGCCATAAATACAATGCTCACAGAAATCAAACTCCAAATTGAAATCATTCAACCCCTCAACGAGGTTCTTATTTTTCAAAGCTTTTAAACCCTTCTCTCCAATGTGGCCAAGCCTTTAGTGCCATAAGGCAGAGACTAGTCGCATTACGACTCTTGTTAAAGAAGGTATGTCATATTTACATACGGAATAGACTTTTTATGTGGTTGGGAAAAGAGTCTCATTGCAGGGATAACTTTTTTAAAAAATTAGCAATCGTGCATCGAGATGTGCAATGGAGACAACAATAAGGGTGTACGCAGTTGTTCAAATATTACTTGTGTAAAATGACACAACGATATACAGAGAAAGAGACAAAGAAATGTATATGCAAATAAAGCATATTCTCTAATTTTATGTTTTCTTATCTCACGGTTGTAAGAAAATGTTGTTCTCTAATATTATTTATAAGACTGAAATTTTAAATGTAAAAATTAGTGTATATATACACATCTTTGACCCCAATACATAAATTACAATCTATACATAAATGACATTCATTTCATCCAAAAAGGATGTATACAACATATTTTTGCATTATGTTTTTTTTTCCCACCAATATAAGGATAGGGAAAGATGCCGCATAACAATCCAATTTACTTCTTATAGGGAATAGATTATTAATTTAGCTTCTTTCCCGCTTGTTTTCTTTTGACAAGAGAGTTATACTTAAACCAACAAGGAAATTAATATTCCATTGTTGGTGTCCGTGTCCTGCTCCACCAAAGTTTTGCAAAGCCAAGTACACCCAAATTTTTGTTGTTCATTTAAACAAGTAGAGGCAATGAAATATTTTATGATTTCTATCTTTGTAAGAACAACCCTAGCAAGTTGCCTACACATACAAGAAAAAACAAATAAAAAATACAACTAGCAGTTGGTATAGCAAGGCATTTCATTTCAAATAGAGGAGGAATACAAATATAATACCAATTTACAATGTATTAAGACAATCATATGTATTGTCATCCCGAGCCTCTTGAGATTTCATCATCTGTGTAATCAACAAAATATAAGCATAAATATATATAAATATTTGAAATGTTTAGATTGTGTTAATGTAGTCAATAGATTGAAAAACATTTGTAAACCTAAGAAACATAGATTTAATGCCAACATCTATATACACCTAATTTTTCACTTTGCGTCTTTGATTTAACAAATATTGAAATAAATAAATGCTAAATCTAATTATGTAGCAATGTGTGTATATATATACATACATACATACATATATATATGTATGTATGTATGTATACATATATACATATGTATATATATATGTATACATATACATATATATACATATGTATATATGTATACATACATACATATGTATATATATACATACATACATACATACATACATACATACATACATACATACATACATACATACATACATACATATATATATGTATGTATGTATGTATGTATGTATGTATGTATGTATGTATGTATGTATGTATGTATGTATGTATGTATGTATGTATGTATGTATGTATGTATGTCTATACATATACTTGTGAACCTCAAAACACATCAAATGTTAAAAAGAAAAAGATAAAAATGGGCATTCAAACTGACCACGGTGGTCACCCGACCGAGTGAACTTACGATCCGAAGGCGTTGTACTAAATTTTAGAATCCATGTGTAGACACTAAATCACGCACTTTGGGTATTATTTAGTCTTGGTCTCATACTATTATTCATATGGTTTTTGAGTGAAGAAAGTACTAACTAACCCATGTCCTTTGGCATTTTTACTTTTATTTTTGTGATTACTTTCGACCCTTTGATCATGCTTTCCCAATTTGTTTTTGTCACTTTGCGTTATCTACTCTTGATGGGATCTCAACAAGCATGGGGTGCTCGATCCTCTCCGTATTACTCTCTTATCTTTTAGGAACTTTCTATCCATTTGAGATTTCTATATTTCTAGTGGTCAGCCTTTTTGGGGTTAATTACAAAATTAGAACAAGAGAACCATATAAATATAAAGTTATGAGACCATAATGAGGGACCAAGCACTAAGCAATAGTATCTCCACCTAAGGTTGCATCCATCCAAGGAATATAAAGCTCCATTTGCATCCACCTAGCTCCATCACAAGGGACAAGGTTGGTTCATCTACATCACATTGCATAGGACAGGATTTTATTATATTCAATCCACCATCTACTTACATTTTTATATCTAGTTATTTCTCGCTACTCACAAAGTGTGACTATCACAAGAGAAGTTAGGCACAATTTTCACACACACATGACACACCTATAACTACATTGGGTTTGAGATGTAGTGCGGTGCTCGATTAGTAAGTCCACCACTATGACAAATGAGGACAATCGACCCCTTCATATGCATCTTTCTTTTTTAGGGTTTTGATGCTTTATCTAGGGTTTTGTTGGTGTTTCCTCATCTCTGATTTACAGCGACATCTAGCGTAGTCTAGAAAAATTGAAATGACAAGAAGAAAAGGAAAATAATCATCTAATGACACTTTGGAGGAGGTTTCGATCATTTCTACGCACTACCATGGCGTCACGTGCACCCCCATCCCTTTCCAAGCACCCCGCTTTTCTTAGATAGATTGGATCCGCATTTTCAGAGGTTACGTGTGTTAGTTTCTTCATTATGTTCATGTGGTTTTTACAACGACACAATACCAATAAGTGTACTAATCAGCTAAGTTTTTTCTAAACCTCTTTGCACATTAGGGTTTCACATTTTCATCTACTTAGTTGCTTGGGTCATTTCCTATATTTATTTAGCTATTATTTACTGTTGTTCATAACATTAGATTTAACTAAATTAGATCTCTATTTTTCATTTTGATGAACCCGTATTTGATCTTCACACTTATAGGATCCTTTTTCTTTTCTTATCATCCTAGATTTTAATCATCATGAGTATCTCAATCAATGATTATTTACTTGCAAATCCTTATTTAAGGCATAAAATTCAACATTTTCTCGCTACTTATGTGCATTTGCATTGATATGCATCCCGACTAGCCTATCGAACATTTTTGATGCCTTTTCTCACCACATAACATTCAAATCTAATCCTCCTACTGATCTTAACATTTTTTACAATGACCCACCTTTGCATATCATGTGTCACATTCACAATATGGGTATTAAGTGCACCTTAATTGACAATGGATTTGAACTCAACTTATGTCCCATGTCATTCCTTGAGAAGCTAGGTCTTTCCACTCGTAATGTTAGTCCATCTTGTCTTTCACTACGTGCATATGATGGTTCTGTTCATCCATGTGTTGGTCACATTACATTACCTATCACTGTAGGGCCAAAAACTGTCAACACTGTGTTCTTTGTCATTGACTTAAGCGCTTTCCTACAATTATTTGTTTCAAGTAGGCCATGGCTTCATGCCATGCAAGTTGTCACTTCTACTGTACATCATTGTGTTAAATTCCTACATGAAGGCATTGAATATACTATTTTTGTGACCGCGATCCATTCCAATATTGTGACTAAGATCCTAATACTAGTCTTCCTATTCCACACACATATACTATAGATGATCCTCAACCTATAGAAGAACCACCTCATTTTCCACCACTTGAAGGTGTTATTTGTGTGATAGATGTTATTTCTTCTACTCCATCACCTCCACATGCTACTACTATTGTTATGATTCCTCATCGGGGCTTGTCTAATCTACGAGACATCGCTTATCTTCTACACCTTCACATGTGTCTCCTTCATTAGCATGCCCACTATTTACATGCACACTTTTCATGAATGACCCATATTTGGAGCATACTCCATTTGATCATATATGTGATTTTACTATATGTTCACATGATGGTCTAGCTTGACTTAGTTTTGATTTTAAGGATGGCCTCTATCCTCCCGCTCATGATCCTCATATATATTATGAATTCATCACTATTACCATTGCTTATGGTTTGCATGTATTTTATCTTATTGTATATCATCACACTCTCCTCACTCTTCTCTACTTATATTAGGGGATTCTTGGATTACTTATATAGGGGCACACTGGATCTTGATCATATTGATATTTTATTAAATTTATGCCCTTTAGTCGTATATTCATTTGTAACATGTCTTTCCTCAACTATACACAAAATATCACTCGTTGGTATGTGAAGGGTTATCCATTTCCTCCATTCATTCGATGAGGAATATTTTATGGTCATGTATCATTTACACCTTAATGGTTCATTACATGATTAACCCGACACAATATCTTATCATGTCTAAAATGCTTATCCATTCAACTTTGACCCCAAAAATGACAACCTTCTAGATGATATTACATGATGTATTTTTCGTCTTACACGCATGAGGGGCATAATATTCACACATCCATCCCATATTAGCATCAACACATCTCCATTCTTTGCATTAGCCTCCTAGCATATGCATATTCATCTCTACGTTAGTATCGACTATTACCCGATGACACACTCTTGTGTTTTGGTTCACACTTGATCGTTGAGGGTATACTACACATGAACCTCACAAATTGCACATAAAACACTACATATTATGTATCATCACATGTTCTACATCTCGCATCTTGCATTTATTCTACATCATTCGATTTTTGACCTTTGTGCATCTCCATATTCTACAAACCGTACTATTAGTCAGTCATTGCACCTATATCATCTACACATCTTACATTACATACTACTCATATTATATACTACATGGCATACACTCTACCCATCTTGCATTACATTCTACAGATCGCATATTTATACATTTTTCTCATCACATTGTTGTCTCATATAATCGCACAAACTACATTATCTTCTATGCATTTCACTCACTACCATATGACGTACTCTAATTCCTTGGTCTATACTCATTTGAAGAGGGTTTATAAATAAAATGTACCTTTTCATACTCACATGGTCATTATTTATCCCTCTATCATGCGACATTCCTAGGTTAATGACATACGTTATAGTCTAAATGGTCGATATCCCATCATCTTGTAGTGTTATAACTTTTAGTGATATACACTTTAGGATAAATCATCACTCCTTCGATCATCTTGTCGTGATATATGCTTCAGATATAGGGTCATGCACAAATCATCTCTAGGTCACATATCATGAACGTACATACATATTCATCACAAGTGTGTTAAACACAACATACACTTCGACCATTTCCTATGACGTGTGCTCTTGTTTTTGTTTCATTCTTGACTGCGAGGAGCAAACCAAATGAACCTCACCGCATGCAACTCAATTCACTTGGGTGGGCATGTGGCTCTTATCATCCATTTTGCATTCTATTTAACCCATCCACAACATATTTGCATGTTTTAGTTTCTTTTACTCTTACTTGCATTTACTTGTATATGGCCACCTTATTACACATGCTAGATATATCTTTCGTATGTCTTTAACTTTACCATACACACATGTGCGTTCACGTCCTTCTCTAGTTTTGATTATAGATACAAGTCTCTTGACGCAACATGGATGCCCGCCTTACTACTAGTCCCACAACGGTTGTTGGGGGTATCCACATTGTACACTACAAGTGTTCTTTGTTTCATTTTGGACTTATCACTTTACATTACTTGGTTATACACGCTTTTGACATACTAGTTATATTTATAATATGCTAATGGGTGCTTCACGTGCAACATTTGTTTCGAGATTAGTTCTTTACCATAGCTATCTATTGTTTGTACTTGCTTATTTTTTTATAATGTATATGGGCCTTGCCTTAGGTTTAGTGTGCACACTTGTTTGTTTGCATGTGACCATTGCGACCTTAAGTGTCTTGTGACATCATGAGTGATGTCCCATGTTTTTAACCTGCTTTTCATGGTCTATGATTGGATTTTTGTTTGTTTACTTTCATCTTAGCTTACACATTGTCTGTGTAGTTTACACTTATCTTCTACATGCATTTTTGTTTATACTAATACTTGTTTTCTAGCCACTTGTTTTTATGTGCCTTAGTTTCTACCAAGCGCATTCCTTTCCCCTGCAGGTACAATTTATATGGTCGGTCCTCTTTTAGGGCCACATCCTCCTATCCATGACATTGCATGCGCCCTAAAAGAGGGGGCATCATTTGGGTTTACATACTACACAACAATATACACTGGTACAATTCACTTTAGTTTTTCATCCTTGACATAGTGGGTTATACAGTGAGTGGGTTCTCACCATTCACTATAGAACTATGATACAAAACATATTTTACAGGACATGGTTATCCTTAGTAGTCTCAAGGAAGTAGTTATAGGTTAGAGGAACATCATACTTTCCTCCCTACACTTATTTATCCACAATGGCGCTCGGATCACAAAAAAACCAGGAAGTGCAAAGATCTCTTCACATTCTCAAAGAAGAATTTACAAGTTGGAGAATAATACCGCTTTCTCCCTACACTTCTTCAACCATAGTGGCATGAGATAACCAAAAAAACTCACACTTCACCAACATCTATAGGATATCCTTTCTACACTCTTTCTCTCATCATGGATTAGGTGCACATATTCCTTTTTCTTTTTCATTTCATGTTTGTTTACATATATACATGTGTTTTTACACATATACATGTGTATTTAAATAATTGATCATATTCTCTATTGCAAGTTTGTCTCGTATGGGAATAAAGTAATCAACAAAAATAATAAAAACAATGATAATATTATGCAAAGAACACACACCTCATACTAACATGCGATTAATGTTATCCCGAATTCGCCTCAATAAATTTGGTCAGAACAAACCCCGCACATAGAGAAAATATGAAGGGAAAAAGTTAGCATTCAAGCCCGAGTCAAAGGAAAGTGGGGAATTGGAGGAAAATTGAAATTTTTCCTTTTGTCAAAAGGTAAAAAGATAAATATGGAAGTGCATCCCCCAACCAATCGAAGGGTGCCACGTGTCCAAGCAGAGCTTTGGGGCTGTAGGAGTTTTTGAGTTTTGTGTTTCACAAAAAGGGGAAAAGGTAAATTACGGACCCACAAACCCAATTTTTTCTCTAATCTGGCTGCCACGTGTCCCATCTCAAAAGGGGGACCCATTTTCAAACTGTTTTCCCCGTCCATTCGTACAGACCCGATACAAACTTTGAAGGGGCATATCTTTCGACTTAGGGCTTGAAATATTACAAATCTGATGCCATTGGAAAGATCTCGGCCTCACCTACGCCATGGAGGTATGAGACTTTAATTTTGAGGAGGTTAGGTAAGGGAAAATGGAGGAAATGTCTTTGGGCCTTCAATGCAAGATCCATCTGTCTCAACAACCAGATCGGATTCGATCTGTTTCCGCCATTCCCTCTTCTTTCAAGGTGCCGAATCAAGGAACCATGTAGTAAAGATGGATTTGGGGGATTTTATCGAAAGCATTTGATTTTCAGTGGTTGAGCTTTCGAAATGGGATTCAATGTGTATCTTAGAGTGGTTGGAGCAGGATTCAATTCTTTCCTTCTTCTCTCTCCCATTCTTCTATATATTGTAACAGAGGCATCATTTCGAGAGGTTAATTAGTTGTTGTTCATTCTTCTTCCCTGCCCCCTCTCTCTTTCTTCTCCAGGGTCGAATGTGGAGTTTAAGCCTCCTCCTTGGATTTTTAATGGCATTTTCTTGCCTCTTTCCCATTAATGGTGTACCATGTGAAATCCTAGAGCAATAAAAAAATTTCATGATGTGTTTTTTCCATCCTTTGCTCATTTTGTTGTCTCTTCTCGCCTCTCACCATTACAGGGTATATTGTGCATATCTCTGATGTCCATTACAAGTTTTGGGAGATGTGTTTAAGGGGTTTGAAATGGTGTTCTATGTGAACTTTATCCTTTGTCCGTGATGCATCTATCCATCCTCTTCATTGCTCACCTCTCTCCATTTCGTGTAATTGGGTTTGTGATCAGCAGTTCCCTTTTTCAAGTCTGCTATCACCTTTATAGTGTGGGATTTCTTTATTTTCATGCTTTCTCTCTCTCTTTGGTACCTTGGAATTGTTATATTAGGGAGTAGATAACCACATTTCCTTCCTTAGAAGTAGTTTAGTGCTAGGATTAGGAAGGGGAACCAGCCTCTCTCCGGAGGATCATTCCCATTTGCAAGTCCCGAGCTTGGGAATGATCCAATGTTATGCAAATCCCACCAAATGACCCTGCCTTAGAAAAGTAGATCCATAACTCATTTGGGGGTGATGTGATTTCGCATTAACAGTTTTGGCACACCTGGTGGGACAGGTCTAAAGCACCTTACCACTTCACTTCATCAGGTTTGATGTGCTCTTGGTGAATATTTCATCCTTTGGAGGCACTTTCAAGCACATCTGGCGACTCCATCCTGGTCAAAACCCATTCTCTGAGTTGTAGACCTTTTCCATCCATTTCCACTCATTTCATCCATTTTCTTCTTCCATCTCTTTCATTTTCTCCCATTCCATGAAGTTGTGCAATCATGAATTCATTCCCTTCATGGAACTCACACTTACAGCAGCAATACAATCCACCTCCAATGTATTTCCCAACTCCTCCAGATCAGCATTATAATCAAATCCAGGATCATTATGCTTACCCATATGAGCAGTGTCAAAACCAGTTTGACTATGAAGCTTACCAAGGATAAGGGGACACATATGATGGTGATAGTTATGTAGAGGATGTTGGTCTACTAGAGAAGATTCAAAAAATGGAGGCTAAGCATGGTTCAATCAAGGGCAACAAATCAAATGAAGGCTTTTAGAATTGATTGCGTGCCACCTTGTCCATGGGAAGGCCCTTTTCCAAGACACTACTGACCCTCGAGAAGAAGCTAGACTTCATGGTTGAAATGTTGCCCCAACTTGTACAATGGACTGAGGAGATCGAGCTTATGAGCAAAGTGTTACACAACCTTGTCAATGGGTAAGTACACCACCTCATAGTTTTTCTTTTCCTCATTCTCATCCAATATCATTTCAGCAGTATCAAGTTCCAAGCTTCCCATCTACTTCCCAAGTGTTAATTCCTTTTCTCCATCTTCTAGTCTTCCATCTCATTTCCTTTCCTCTTCCCTTTTCCCTTCCGAATCTGTGTCCCCCACAAGAGCCAAAAGAAATGCCTTCCCCTCCACCACAAACAAGGAAAAAACTAGTGGAGACCCCACCCACCACTCCTCTTTCCTTCCCAAGTCCATGTTGGGAAGAGACTCCAAAAACTAGCCAAGGAGAACATCAAACAGAGGAACCCAACAGAGAAGAAATGATAGAAAATCAAGAGTTGGGCTACTAAATTTGAGTTTTCAAAGGTTCCCTTATTGGTTAAGCCTATGGAGGAGGCTGAGGTCAAGCCACAAGTGGTGGAAGCTCTAGCTACAACACAAGCAGGGGAAGAAGGAGCTACTCCTAATCCAAAATAAGAGGAGTACATTCCAGCTGTGGAGGAGGACCATATAGTTTCAGAGGCTCCAAGTGCGGAGCAGCCACGAAGAACCTTCAGCTTCTTCCACCCACTTCACCCCCTTCAAGCTATGATGTCAAGGAATAGTTTGAGCTTTCAAATGTCATGTTTGAGGATGAAGGGAACCATGGTGAGTCAATTATAGATCAAGAGGACACCATGAAGGAGGTTGAGCACCTGTAGCAGACAGCAAGGAGGCATATTACCTATCTAACTTGGAGGATTGTCTTGATGAAGGGAAACCCATGGAGATCACATCATTTTTTCCTCCATCTCTCACATCCCAAGCACATGAGCCTACTGCCATGGAGGAGAAAATTTTGGAACAGCATCATGCACTTCATAACAGCCCTCTAGAACCAAGATTGGAAGACATGACTCTCCCATGTTCTTCACAGGAGAAGGAAGAGAAAAAGCAGGAAGATGTTGTCATCCTCTCACACCATCCATCCAAGAAGGTCCACAAGAAAACTCCATTCTTGGAGTTGAAAATTAGAAAAGGGGCACATTCAAAGGATTAGACTATGCCCAATCAAGTACTTGGCTTCATTGGAGCCAAAGGAGAAGCAAAACTAGTCATGCCTACTCAAGGCATGAGGATGAGCATCAAAGTACCAAGGGTCATCATCAACACCTCCAGAAGTCCGATGCAAGTCAGCTTGAGGAGGTATTTTCCATTAATGCTTATACATTGATGATTTGGGTGGAGGACCAGCTTATTGTCAGTTTTTCACACATCCATCGGCCAGCCATGTTCAAGGTGCCAAATCAGTTTGCATGGCTTCCATTTTTTAAGAAGGAGTCTATTTCTCCTGCCAATTGTAGGCTTTGTTTGAGCTCCCGTTGCTCTTGGTTAGAGTAGTGTAGGTAGGTTTGTTTTCATCAGAAGAAGTGCTTTTACACACTCTGCATGTTTCATTTGGAGCATGTATGATTTTCATTTTGTACATATTTTTTGGTGTTATTGCTCTTGCATAGTGCATTCAGTTGGCATTTGGTGAAGTCCAACTTCAAGTTTCAGCGGGTTTCCAAGAGGCTTAGAGATCAAAATTTCAGAGTTCAAATCAAAATCAATTTATAAGGCTAGACTCCATGCCCAATGGATGCTTCAAGGCCACTGGTCTCTTCATCTAGTAGGTAGATGTCCTTGTAAGTCATCAATTGTTATCCCAAATTCACCCCCGGAAAATTTGGTTAGAACAAACCCTACACATAGAGAAAATATGAAGAGAAAAAGTTAGCATTCAAGCCTGAGTCAAAGGAAAGTGGGGAATCGGAGGAAAAGGTGAAATTTTTCCTTTTGTCAAAAGGCACAAAGATAAAGATGGAAGCGCATCCCCCAGCCAATCAAAGGGTGCCATGTGTCCAAAGGAGCAGTGGGGGCTGCAGGAGTTTTCTAAGTTTTACGTTTCACAAAAAGAGGAAAAGGTAAATTACGGACCCATAAACCCATTTTTTCTCTAATATGACTTCCACGTGTCCCATCTCAAAAGGGGGCCCATTTTCAAACCAAGTTTTCCCCATCCATTTGTACAAACCCGATATAAACTTCGAAGGGGCATATCTTTCGACTCAGGGCTCGAAATATTGCAACTCGATGTCGTTGGAAAGATATCGGCCTCACCTACACCATGAAGGTATGAGACTTTAATTTTGAGGAGGTTAGGTAAGGTAAAATAGAAGAAATGTCTTCAGGCCTTCAATGTAAGATCCATCTGTCTTAACAACCAAATCGGATTCGATATGTTTCCACCGTTCCTTCTTCTTTCAAGAGGTTAATTAGTTGTTGTTCATTCTTCTTCCCTGCCCCCTCTCTCTTTCTTCTCTAGGGTCGAATATGGAGTTTAAGTCTCCTCCCTTAGCTTTGTAATGGCATTTTCTTGCCTCTTTCTTGTTAATGGTGTACTATGTGAACTCCTGGAGCAATAAAATATGTTTCGTGATGCGTTTTGTCCATCCTTTGCTCATTTTGTTGTCTCTTCTCACCTCTCACCATTACAAGGTATACTGTGCATATCTCTGATGTCCATTACAAGTTTTGGGAGCTGTGTTTAAGGGGTTTGAAATGGTGTTCTATGTGAACTTTATCCTTGGTCTATGATGCATCTATCCATCCTCTCCATTGCTCACCTCTCTCCATTTCAGGCAGTTGGGTTTGTGATCAGCAGTTCCCTTTTCTCAGTGCTATCACCTCTGTAGTGTAGGATTTCTTTATTTTCATGCTCTCTCTCTCTCTCTCTCTCTCTCTCTCTCTCTTGGTCCCTTGGAATTGTTAGATTAGGAGTAAATATCCGCATTTCATTCCTTAGAAGTAGTTTAGTGCTAGGATTAGGAAGAGGAACCACTCTACTGGAGGATCATTCTCATTTACAAGTCCCACAGCTTGGGAATGATCCAATGTTATGTAAATCACACCAAATGACCCTACCTTAGAAAATTAAATTCATAACTCATTTGGGGGTACTTGTGATTTCGCATTAACAGCTTACATTGCACACGTTAGCATCTACACATGTGTTTCTTCCCTAGGTTCACTCACATCACTTTTTACACACTTTTGCATATTTAGTCTCCACACTCCATTGTTTTCTGCTCCACGCTTTGTCTAGTCTCTCGACATGCTTTCTACATGAACATCAAGTACACATCTCTATCTACTTTATGTTACCAAGAATTCCTCTTACCAACATAAAGTGGGGGCAAATGTAGTCACTAAATCATGTACTTTGGGTATTATTTAGTCTCGGTCCCATACTACTTATATGGTTTTTGAGTGAATAAATTACTAATTAACCCATTTTCTTTGGCTTTTTTACTTTTCTTTTTATCTTCACTTCGACCCTTCGACCATTCTTGTCTAGTATCTTTTTCTCACTCTGCGTTATTCTACTCCTTATTGGGGTGCCTAGCCAAGACTTGGGTACCCTAGGCACCATGGTCCCCTCTGGGTGCCTTGATCCTCTTCATAATTTGCTCTTATATTTTGGGCACTTTCTATTCATTTTAGCTTTCCATATTTCTAGTGGTCATCCTTTTCGGGGTTAATAACAAAATTAGAACAAGAGAACCATATAAATATAAAGTTATGAGACCATAATGAGGGACTAAACACTAATCAATAGTATCTCCACCTAAGGTTGCATCCATCCAAGGCATCTAAAGCTCCATTTGCATCCATCTAGATCCATCACAAGGGATAAGGTTGGTTCATCTACATCACACCGCATGAGGAGGGTGTTTATTATATTCCATATACCATCTACTTACATTTTTATATCTAGTTATTGATTGCTACTCACAAAGTGTGACTGGCACAAGAGCACCTAAGGAATGATTTTCACATACACACATAGAACTACATTGGGTCTGAGATGTAGTACAACGCTTAGTTAGTAATTCCACCATTTGGTCACTGAGGATAGTCTAAACCCTTCATATGCATCTTTATTTTTTAGATTTTTGATGCTTTTACTAGGGTTTTGCAGTTATTTCCTCCATGTCTAATTTAAGGAAATATCCAAAGCATAGTCTAGAAACATTCACGTGATAAGAATAAAATGTAGATGATCATCCAGTGACACTTCGGGGGAGGTTCCCTGGTCATTTCTACATACCGGAACACTCGGATCTCACACCTGGGTGCCCCAAGTGCCCCATCCCTTTCCAAGAACCCCGATTCTACTAAGACAACTCATATCTATATTTTTAGAGCTCTGTCAAGGTCGTTTCTTCATTCTATTCATTTGGTTATCACTGTGACATGGTCTTGATAATTCTATGGATCAACTAAGCTATTTCTAACACCCTTCGCATATTAGGGTTTCACGTTTTCATCCGCTTAGTTCCTTAGGTCATTTCTATATTTATTTAGCTATTATTTACTATTGTTCATAGCATTAGACTAGAATAAATTAGATCTCTATTTTCCATTTTAGTTTAATCACTATGTAGTTCTACATGTGTGTGTATAGAATCGTGCCCACACAGGTGGCTCTTGTGTAAGTTATACTGATAGCGAGAAATAGTTAAATGTAGAAACATGAACTTCCTCCTATGGAAACATGAACTTCCCCTCCTATGAAGTGTATGCATAAAAATGCAAGACATTGTCCCTTCAATGGATGCTTTGATGCTCTTGTAATGCCTTTGATACAACCTTAGGTGATGATAGTAGATGCTTAGTGCTTGGTCCTTTATTATGGTCACATAGCTTTGTATTTATATGATTCCCTTGTTTGAATTTCATAATTAACCACTAAAAGGCCGACCACAAAGAAAATAAGATGCCCAATAACTAGAATGGACCCAAAGTATGCAAGCAAGATACAAAGAGACTCGGGGCTTCTCAAAGGGGATGGGGATGCCTAGGTGCTAGTGTCCACACTCGTAAAAGTTAAGTGGCAAAGGTATGACAAGGTAAGAAGTTTTGTGAGACCAAGAAGGCAAATAGAAAGAAAGAAAAGAGGCCAAAGAAAATGGTCAATTAATACTTTTTCTTTCTTAGGAATAAAAACCTTTTCAATTAGTATACAAAATTGAAATAGTCGTGCCTATGTAATTTTTAGTCCAAAGCTTACGTATCACAATGATAACAAGTTTAAGTGACATGGAATCAATTGATAATAGGTTGATCAAATGGAACTGGATGGAGGAAACTCAAATGATAGTAGTTTGGAACCAGAAAACACATAAAGCACAATAACAAATTTTTGCATGAGAGAAATTTGTGCACCGAGGAGTTAAAATGATAATAAATGGTGTTTTTATATGAAAGTGGGTTCAAATAAAACCCAAATAATCTAAACATAAGGTGGAAAGGACCCTATATCATTCATCATATTACTCTACAAGGTACAATTGTGTTATATGACTTATAAGTAAGTATCCAACCATGAAGGATAAAAGAGTGTAGGATTAAATCCTACCATACATAATTGTGAACACATAATACATAAATAATTTCTCTAGGGCATAAACCTTAGGTTATGAATTTCCCTTCAAATGATGGTGTGAGTAGATATAGGTAGATAAAAGAAAAATATTTTTGTAGCTTATCGGTAGTTCTGTGTTTCAAGTGTGTAGTAGAAGTAGGAAGTAGAAACAACCAAACCATAAAGTTTTGGGATCTACAACTACAGGTGCAAGTTGGATCATATCCATAAGAAAGATTTGAGAGGCCTTGTAAAAATAAATAATTGTGAGAGAATTACACACTAGGATAATCTATGATACCCATGAAAAGCAAGTCAGCTCAAAAAGATGATTTCACATGAATTGGAAACTCCAAAAACTCTAAAAGATCATGTCTTATGGGTTTAATGGCAAGAAACATGACTTAACACATACACAATGTTGAAAATAAATCATATCTAATGGATAAAATCATTTTATAAGGTGAATCGGGTCTTTAAAACTACAAATATTGTGAAATTAAATTGAGGTAAGGGGCTATAAGAAGGATTGAGGGGGATGAAAATGACATTTTAGAAAACTTTGAAATAGGAAAAGTGAAAGAGTGACTGAGAGAAAAAGTAGTTATATGATATTTCAAGAGTAATAAATAGTGTGAGATCTAGTAAATCTATGCAAGTAACCATGACCAATCCATTCACCCGACTCATAGACCTATATTATAAAACATAATGGAAGAAAAACGATGACATTACTTGAGCTCACTCTAGATGAGAAGGAGGATATGTGAATCAATGTAATGATGAGGCAAACAAAGTGGATTGATCTCATAGATCATAAGCTACTCAAAAATTAAAAAGTACTTGAAATTTCGTAAGGACAAGCTAGCACGTGGAATCCAATTGGGTTGAGCTAGTTGAGAAGGGTGAGCCGAGGGGGTGGATATGGAAATATTGGAAAGACTACGATCATACGAGACAACCTAGAAGTAATGAATACTCTCATGATTTTATAATACCAATATGTGATTTGGTTCATTATGTAATATGTAGTCCCCATAAATGTAGCCATTTTCACTAAATAAATTGACCTACTAACATGGCAACCTTAATATTGGTACATGAATCTACAATCTTTCCTATTCAATTAGATATAAAAACTACATATGTCACAGAAAAACAAGGAAGAGGTATACTTATAAATGTTATACATAATAAATATGTGTGTGTGTTGGTATATTTGATATCAAAACACCTTTTGCCAAAGATCTTGAGGCAAAAATGTCTTCTTTTTGGATTTTTAGACATATGAATACACATGTAGAACCAAGGTAAAAGATTCAAATACCTTAAGTTCCTCATTTTGGGCTGAAGAAATTTCATAAGTATTGAAATGGCATGTAAAGGGGGCACGTAGGCATGTGCAAGTGTCGGTTGGAGTAGGGCACACCCAGAAGACAAGTTTGGGACTTAGTCAATTTTACATGACACGGCTAAAAATAGGAAAAGTAGGTTGGAGTGTGGATTATGTAATGGATTAAAGAAGAATACTTCAGGTTGAAGCAAGATCTATTTTGGGAATAAAGAGAAGATCAAAGGTCATGCATCGACCATGCTAATAATAGGATTAAAGTAGAGTTTAATTATAGATTAATCTATTATTAGCCTTCTTGTAAAAGCATGCATTTATTTCGCATATGGCTATTTTGAGCATGCAGTCTATTTGAGATGCATGGGAGGTGAAGGGAAAGTCTCCACCCCTATATATATTAGTTAATTTACATATTTTTGGACACCACGTATTAGACATCATATGTATTATAGAGTTATATTGCCTCGATGTTCTAGAACACATGACTCTTTAGTGGTCAGAGTATGTATTCAGCTTTTATTACTTGATGAATTAATGAAATGGACAATTGTGGATGGATTCTAGTAATAGATGTATCTGATCATGGTACTTGTATGGTGAATCTGATATTAATCCTTATATGATCTATATGTTTCCTTATTATATGTGTTTCCAATTTGAGCTCATATATCTCGATGTCTATGATGAAATATATGTTAGATAATGGCTTATATGAACATGCATGCTAACATCTTGACAAGATTTCATAAAATAGGGATCTGATATGCTTCGTGCACTTTGGGTGAGCATTCAAGTCTATCTAAATGAAGTGTCAACACACCTAAGCAATTGAGTGGGAAAACAAGACTACATTTTGGTCTCGTGGAGCAGAGAGAAAAGGTGAGACAAAAGTCCCTGGCATGATAGACATATAAGGGACAAAATATTTAAGGTGGGAAATATGTTTCTTCTATATGATTTAAAGTTTACATGCCACTCAAGGAAATTGAAAGTACATTTTTTGGTACCTTTTGTTGTAACAAAGATACTTGATTAAGGTGATTATCGGTTGTAGTTGTTGGATGGCACTTTATTACCCAGTTACTTCAATAGGAGTAGGTTAAAGCCCTAATATAAATAAGGCTTCTTGGTGTTTGTAATAAGGTAGTATTTCCACTTATATTATATTTCCCTTTAATGCATTTCTTTTAATGTGTTTCATTTCATTGTTGTTATGCTTTGTCAATTTATTTCAATGTTTTGTTGTAATAAGCGTGTTTGCGCACCGAAAGGTTAATAATAAATTTTGAGTACATGCGCAAAGGACCATGCATAATTTTAGTATGGGGTGGGTTAGATACAAGTAAAATGGGTTTATTTAAAATTAAATTCAAAGTTCAACTTGTTATATAGGGTAATTTTCTCATATTGAATACCATGCAAAGAATGATGATCGCACAGTGTAAAGTGAGGTAGGAAGCAACATGGGAAACTACTTGGTATGAGGCACAAATTTTTGTGTACTTTGGTGCATGGAGGCATGCATAAAGAGGTTTGTGTTTGAGAAGTAGTAGGTTAGCCATAAGGTTACAACTGGGGTGTGAAAAAATTAGCGAAAAAGCACAGAAAAAGTAAGAAAGTGTTATTAATGTTGAGTACGGTGGTAGGTGAGGAGCAATTATTGCATAGATAAATTTGTAAAATTTCTAAAAGGGGTGCTTGTGAGTTCATTTTTACCTTGCATACTTTGAGTTTTCAATTTGTGAAGTGTAATTTTAAGAGAGATCAAGTGCAAGTGTGTGAGAGATTATGTAAAATCGGTGAACCAATTGATATTTGGACACGACCATAATGGGTAGATCCATTAGAAGGGTGTTTGAGCCAATAGAAGGAATGTGGAAGGAAGGTTTGTGGAGCTATGGTTTGAATAAAACATAATTTTAACTAGGGCACATAGATTGGGAGTTATAAAGGTCAAATGAGTGAAAATAAGCATCAGTAAAGATAGCAATGGCACCCAAGAGAGCACCTAGAGCTACCATCAAGCGTGAATAAGGATGAACCAAATGTGGAGGTTGAGGATGCTACGAAAGAAAAATTTTAGAGATGCAATACCCTGAAGGCATAATTGTGAGATGAGATTGGGAGTCACATATCATAAAAAGTAAAGTGAGTGAATACAATCACCACACCAACGTGAAAAAGGATGAAATGGACAAGGAACTAGTAAAGAAGACAAATTTGTGAACAACGGATGAAAAACCTATTTATGATTATTCTGAGCGAGTTAAGATTTTGGAGAAATTTGGAATTTTTCAAGTATATGATTTTCCATACTTTTGAAATCCAAAGAAACTTTACCAGTGGCTAATGTTTATATTCCATTAGGACTTGTTCTACTTTGTTGGAAGGCGAAAGTGCGCCACACAAAGACCCATGATAGGAAAATTTACTGTGGCTAAGGAGTTCAAGAACTTAAATTTCCAAAGTGACCTTAATGATGATGAGGGTGGAGGAAACTTCTATTGAGTTGGCATATGCAAAATGAGGGCACGCAATGGACATTGAAAATTTGGAAGATCATCTTGTGATCAAAATTGTTACACATCTCCTCACCAAGTTTAATAACCAGGAGTGTTGGGGTTAGGTAAATAGGAAGTGGCTCCATATTGCCAAGAAAATGGAAGAAGAAACTATTTATAATTTGTTTACATTTATAGCTTTAACCAATATTGACGACGCTGCATAAAGGTGTTAAGATCATCTTTGGAGCCATCCTATTATCTATTGTGTTTCAGGAGATTGAGGTGCCCGATCGGGCCTAAAGGATAAAATATGGTAGTTCCCAAAAGAAAATAAGTCACTTGTAGAGAGATTTGCAAAGTATACTTGTGAGGGAACTATGAGTGGCCCTTACAAGAAAAGGCTATAAATTTTGTATAGGTGCATGCACAAGGATTTTGAGCATGAATGGAGGATACCAAAGGATCTACTTGCCGCTTTGGGCAAAGCAGATGTTGTTTGCAATCTTTCAAGACTACTACATTGGTCGATTCAGAATGAAGGATGGTAATTGGATCCCTTAGTGTAAGCTCCTTATTCTTTCACCACGCTGTTATTTTCAAGCCTCTCGTGAATATATTTTTTAACACACATAAAATAAGATTTTATGCGAGATAAGGTGGATTTCGGATGTCACACACTTTGGAAGACATATGTTTATTCAGTAAGTCTACGTATATTGAAAAATTGATATCTGATGAAATTAATATCAACTCCATGATTTTGGTGGTTGGGAATCTTGGCATAGTTAAGGTATATATTTACCTTAAGCCTAAATTGGTTGATGGAAAGTATATTGAGAACAAGTTTAAGCCCTGAATTACCCTAGGGGAAGCATATAGTTGGGACTCTATTGGATGATGACCACACTCTTCCTTGCACATATGAGGAAGAAATTCGGGATGAAGAGGAGAAGGAAGATAGTGGTGGGTTAGGCCATGGTTCAAGGAGATAGCCAATTGTAGGTCGAAAAGGATGTGTGAGAGTACCCTCCAAGGTAGAGAGAATAATAAGTGAAATATGATATGGTGCCGAGGAGGTAGAGAAGGAGGAAGGTAGTGCAAATGACTGTGGTTTTATAAGAGTGTTGAGAAGAACTAGAACACAAATCATTGACTTAGGATCTTTATATCCCCTTAGAATATCCTCAAGGACATCTCCTATGAAGTCAAGTCTAATAAAGAAAATGAAGAAGAGGCACAAGTATGTGTTCACAAAATACATGGAGGAGGAAGTATTAGGTGATACCATGCACATTGTATAGGATGTACTAGTTTTGATGTAGAAGGTGAAGAAGATCCTAGACAAGAATAAACTCAATGTGATACAGAGGGTGCATTGTGAGTGTGAGAAAGAAAAGGAACCACATGGGTGAATAGGAGGAGAAAGAGAATAATATAGCTGAACCGTCGGATGAGCCTACCGGGGATCATAAGGGTGTGACTGGTGAAGGCCCCTGTTCATGATGCAAAGGTACATATTCCTAAAGGAAGGTGATCTCAGGAGAAATAGGGGAGAAGAAATTTTGAATACGTCTAACTTATGATATGTCAATGACCCTTCAAAGATCATTTGTGTCATATTTTAAAGTACAATTGACCCTAAGAAATTATATGGATGGAATTTGATGGATCCTCAGGGTGTGAACATGTGCACAAGGAAGAAACTATCTTGGAGCATGTAGAAACATATCGATGATCCCTAATTTTATGTTAAGGAGAAGCATGTGTTAGGAGGAAAATGAATAAGAGATCCCATGTAGCACACATAATAGTGAAGTTGACCAAGTTTATAGATGAACAAGCAAGTAATGCCTTAACAAAGATGGTAACCGATTTGGCATATAGGAACTTAGACAAGGTAGTTGTACTCGTAAAGATTTAGAGGATAA
The DNA here is from genome assembly GCA_018340775.1 of Taxus wallichiana var. yunnanensis. Taxonomy (NCBI): domain Eukaryota; kingdom Viridiplantae; phylum Streptophyta; class Pinopsida; order Cupressales; family Taxaceae; genus Taxus; species Taxus wallichiana. Next base: position 506,662,471 of record CM031236.1, on the reverse strand, counting down.
TAAAATATGAAGGAACAAATTGAGCATGTGACCAAGCACACTAGAAGGATAAGGAGTGGAGACAACAAATTCTGGACTTTGCAAATGTAACTTGGGGGAGAAATTTTGAAGCACATCCTAAGTTTGATGAGAAGACAAATCATACCTACCCCTCATCCTTACACTTTTTACAGGATTGTGTTCACCTTTTTCTTGAGAAGAATTCAGCCTGTGTGTGGGAAGAGACGTAAGAAACTATTGAGGCCAAGAAGAAGAGGACCAATAAATTGATTTCGCACAGAATTTTTGAGTATGATGCCATACTCTATAATTTGAAGAATGAGTTATAAAAATCAAGATGGAAATTGAAGATATGTGTGGATCCTAAAAATTTCTCTGGATATATACAATCAGTAGAAGAGAATGAGGTCTTTGTGGTTAAGAAAGATGAAACCCGGGTCGAGAGGAAAGGTTAGATGCATTAGCAAGAAGTGTGATGCACTTAAGGTAGCCAGGATCCCCATGAATAAATAATAAAGGCTTTGGGGATGTTATTCATGTGAAGGATATATTTCATGGAGGGCATGATTTCAGGGTTGGCTAGAGTGATAAGGGAATTGAAGCACAAGAGGGAAGACATGACCCTAGAGGAGATGGAGAAAGTTCTGGTGATGTCCCCTGAAAAATCCAAGAAATATCTAGGTGAATGGAATGATTTAGAAGCTGATATCAAGAAGGAATACCTCGAACTTCTACCGATAGCTGAGTGAGTGCACCAGTTATTCTTCCATTCCTTTTATTCTTTCTTATTCATTCTTTATTATTCTTATTCTTTGGAGAGATAAGTTAAGAAACCATATTAATGAGGGTAGAAATATTATCGGTGTGGGGTAATATTAGGTGAATAAATTTCCTAAGCATTGAAAGGGCGCACAAAGGCCCCTACAAGTGTCAATTGGAGTAGGGTGCACCAGAAGACAAGTTTTGGACTTAGATGATTTTGCATGGCGAGTGGCTAAAAATAGGAAAAGCAGGTTGGATTGTGGATCATGTAATGGATTAAAGCAAAAGACTTTGTGACGATGCAAGAGCTATTTTGGGAATAAATTAGAATATCAAATTTCATTATGCGCCAATCATGTTAATAATAGGATTAAACTAGAATTTAATTATAGATTAATTTATTATTAGCCTTCTTGTAAAAATATGTAGTTGTTGGCGCATGGCTATTTTGATCATGCAATATATTTGAGATGCATGGGCAATGAAGAGTAAGTCCCTACCCCTATATATACTAGTCAATCTATATAGTTTTGACACCATGTATTAGGGGACTTGTATGTATTGTAGAGTTATGCTCCCGATGTTTTAGCACGCATTACTCTTTAGTGGTTATGATTATGTATTCACTTCTTCACATTTACTTGGTGAATTAATGCAATGGACAATTGTGGATGGATTCAAGTAATATATGTCTCTAATCATGGTACTTGTATGGTGAATCTAATATTAATACTTATGTGATATGTATGTTTCCTTATTACATTTGTTTCAATTTGAGCTCATATATATGATGTTTATAATGGAATATATGCTTTATAATGGCTTATATGAACATGCATGCTAACATCTTGACAATCTTTCATAAAAGAGGGACCTAGTAGTCTTCACGTGCTTTGGGTTAGCATTTAGGTCTATCAAAATGAAGTGTCAAGCACCTAGGTAATTGAGTGGGAAAACAAGACTACACTCATAAATGGGCTCAAAACCAACATGTAAAAGATTGTAGAAATAATATGTAAATAATTTATGTATTAATAGAGTATTCTTCTGTTATGATTCACATAATAGATATCATTATAGGGGGTGATTGAGATAAAGGAGTTGTATTACCCACACAATTTCACTTTGCATTACCATGTCACCTAAGCCTTACACCACATTTAATGATCGACAAAAGTTGGGAAGCTAGTTGATTAATATAAAATAGAAGATGAGGGAAAATCTAAGGATTCCAAAGGATATGCATTTATATATGGCACCATGGGAAAAAAATACAATAGTACATGATGTCACAATAGTGTGATTTGAGGAGATAAGGAAAATAAATTTCTCAAATTACCATTCTTTGTTATCATGGACATTGTGAAGGCTTAATTAATTAGGAAACATGGGATGATTCCCACAAATGTCCCTCCTTGAGAAGGTTAATCCTACCTCATATAATTGGTCTAAGGTCATAAGCTACACAAGTACAAAGAGATAAAGAGTTGGGGGATGTTATAGAACCACCAACCAAGAAATACAAGGGGGAAATAAAGATAAGTAAAATGGTGTTATGTGAGCACCGGGAGAAAAATCTAAATCTAAAAAGATCACTAATTCCCTAGTTTATTTGTGTATGTAGGATTAGTGAAAGTAAATATTCGTAGGGATAAGGTGTGAAAGGTGGCATTGAAATAAATTGGATTCCATGCATACACATTCAATGAACAAGAGTGGTTCACTTAAAAGGTCAAATAGATAGGTACAAGTTAAGCTTCCGATAAAAACTATTTAAACTACCTCTTTCCTCAATTATTTTTAGTGTAAGTAGAAATGGAATGCATAACATAGGAGGATCGCTCATAAATAATTGATAAGGATCTTGGGAGGTGGGAATAAAACCCCAAGTGCAACCACATTTTTCACCCATCAATATTGAAGAAGAATCAAGAGATCCTTGTCACTCAACTAAAGAGAATAAGGGTATAAAGGGTAGAGAGCCTATAAGGTTAAGGAGTCCCTTTCATGTCGATGTACATAGAAATAAGATTAGAGGAGGCATTAACACCCATACAAATATGGCGAGTGTAAGCAAGGTGTCACTCCTTACAAACTTTTGAGGAAGAAAAGGGGAAGAAGAGAAAAGGCAAGCCGAGTATAAAGTATCTTTGGAGAGAGAGGAAGGAGCAATAAAATGGGAAAAGATAAAGGTGCCGAGAGGGGGTGAAGGATGCAATATCAAATCATAATTTTTTATGGTTGTAGGTATTCCATCTCCTTCATAAGTTGACACATATGCAATTAGGTTCCCAAAAGATAAAGAGAAATAACCACCGCAAGAATAAGCATAAGGAATATACCGCCCCCAAAAGACAATCTTACACACCCTCAATGGCGTATGAGAAATATATAATTCATGAAGTTACTAAGAAATTTACTCACTAAGGAAGCTACAAAGGAAGAATGTGCAAGCTCTCAAGGATCAAGTAAAGCAATGTGTAAAATAATAATAACAAAATAAGGAGGAATAATATATTATCAATAGAAGGAGGCAAGAAGAGGAGAAAGAATCACGAGTGGAAAGAATCCTAGGAATCCAAGTAAAAATTTGAAGTAGAAGAGTACACAAAATTTAGAAAATAAGAAGTGTAAGGAAGATGTAGAAACAATTGTGCAAAAATGGAGGAAGAGCAGCGGAAAGGAAAAGAAGAAAATATATGTATATTTTATTATGTATGTATTAGGAATAGGATGTTGTTAAGTATGATTAGTAGTGGCGTCTGATAGAAGATAACGGTGTTGTCAGTACAGTGCCACCAATAAAGTAGAGTACGGTAACAATCAAAGTACAATAGGAATGTTGTGGTAAAAAGTAAATATTTGTCGTAAGTGGTCCGAGAATGTTAAAATGTCAAAGTTGGGGTAAGTAGAGAAGTAGGGTCTACATGATTAGGAATTAGAAATATTATATTTGTAATAAGGACAAAGAGTGATGTCATAAATATTTTGTGTATTTTATTTGTGGAAAATTCTAAAAAGGTGGAACCCATGTGAGATGATAAGGTTTATCTTATCTTAGAAGATAAGCCTACATGTAAAGGCAAGAGTTTAGGCATGGAATATGATTGGTCGGAAGAGATTTCCTATCCTATCTTAGAGATAGGGTGGATAAGCCTGAATTCCTATAAATAAAGAGGCCACCCCCCTCATTTAGCATAGAAGGAAGTAGTGAGAAATATTATATGAGTAAGTGTGTAAAGGAAGCCATCATTTTGAAGGTGTGTTAAAGAAGCCATTGAGGTGTCATTGTGAAGTTTCTCCCATAGTTATCATTGGAAGGCAAGTGAAGTTAGAACACTTCAAGTACCTCATGGGTGAGATTCAGAACAATTTCATGTTGATATTATAATTTACACTTATATTTCAGATTTGTCATCATTCCTTCGTATCATAGTCTATGGTATTCTTGTGTTATGTTTGTTGTTGTGTTTCAGATTACATCCACCAAACTAAAGGTTGGCATTAGTAAATAATCATAAGACGAGGAGTTCCTGTGGAGAATTATCATAGTGCCGGATTGGTGATGACATTTTGGTTCCGTTTTTGACCATTCCTCGTTGGTGGATTTTCGGAGAGATATTCCCACTTAGTCGAAATCATTGGAGGGTAACCTTGTTTTTACTATGCATAGTAGTTACCATGGTAAAGTCACTTTTTACCATGAATAGTATTTACCATAGTAACTTTACTTTTTACCGTGAATAGTATTTACCACAAGTAACTTCACTTTTTATCGTGAATAGTGTTTACCACAAGAAAGTTTTTACCGCAGTAAGTCAAGTTTTACCATAGTTTACCGTGGTCATTCCTATTTTACTGTAGAAAGGTGTAAAGTCACTTTCTATTATAGTGATTCCAATTATTTGTGCACATAAGTCTTGTTGATTGTACTTGTGGGTTGGTATTTCACTGTGGTTACTTTTAAAAATGGGGAAGATTCCTATTTTTTCAGCCCAATCTAATGAAGATGCTTCCTCTTTCATTCAAGAGTTTAAATGATCTTGCATTTGTAATGGCCTCATAAGAAGGGAACAATGGACTAAATTTTTCCTACCTTTTTGGATGGTTCAAGCCCTTAGGTGGTTTTAAACACTAGGTGATAATGTGAAAACTCATGGGATTTATTAACTCGAAAGTTTTTTCAAGAATTTGGTGAACAAAAAAATATGCAGATCTCATGATCGATATCACAAAGCTATCCCAAGGAGAGAAGGAGAAGATAAGGATTATCATGCTCGTGTTCTAGAGCTAAGGAGGAAGCTCGATGCCCAGATCCGGAAGGAAGGATTAGCGGATGGGTTGATGAATGGCGTGGATAATCTCCTCTGTAAGCACTTCATTCTTGGGATGAAGCCAGAGATCAGACAACGAGTGAAGTATGACCACCCAACTACCATTGAACAAGCAAAGGAGATTGTAAGAAGGCAAGAAGAAAGCATGGAAGAGGAGCCCAAAGAAATTGCTGCTAAGGTAGAGCCTACACCAACACCTTTGGTCCAAAATCCACAACCACTCTCGGTGAGCACAAATATTTTCCCTAGTACATCTACTGAGTATGAAGATCTGCTCAAGAAGATGGGTCAGTTAACTATTAATCTTCTTCAAGGAAAGGAATTTAGTTCTCAGGGAGGAGATAGAGGTCCAAAAAGAAATATTTGAAGTCAGTATGTTATGGTTGTCATAAAAAGGGTCATTATAAGTATAATTGTCCAGATAGAGCTTCTACATCTGGTACAAGAGATAATGATAAAGGAAAAGCACCTGTGAATTCTTTTGATGTAATAGATAGGAGCATAAATAATGAAGCAGATGTGTTTGTAACAAAAAGAAAGAAAGAAAAAGATAACCAAGATGGAAATGATCCTAAGAAGATGAAAGGAGAAACTAGTAAGAAACATAGGAGAAGAAAGTTGGGTGTGCAGGATTTTCTAATTTCACAGGGACAAGGACCATACTCCATCTTAGAAGATCTGTCCAAAAGGCCTACAAATATTACATATGGTCAACTTTGGCTATGTCTTCTGAGAAGAGGCGGAGCTGCGAAGTGGACTCAATGCTCGACGAAGTAAGGAGGTTGAGGTCCCTATTTTGGAGGCAGAGGCGGATCCTTACGCTCCACAAGATGAGGTATTATGTAATGGTATTTCAATTCATGATGTCTTAGTTGATGGAGGTGTTGCAGTTAATGTAATGACCGAGTCTGTAATGAATATGTTGGGTTTAAAATTGATCGCCCTCAACACTTATGTTAAGGTCATTAAATAAGGGAAAACTAAACCAAGGTGTTGTTTCAAATGTGGCAATATCTCGTTATGGGTGTCAGATGTGTGGTAGACTTTCAGTGATGAAAATGGTATCATTGCACCCAATGTTGTTGGGAAGGCCATGGCTAAGGAGAGTTCATGCAAGAAACTACTGGAATGAAGGCTTCATGACACTTGGACGTGGCAGAGAGAGGGTGAAGATAAATGTGATCCCTCGGCATCATAAGGTAGAACCTGTGGATTCAAGTGATGAAACTGATGATTGGACATCCTCTGATTACTCTAGTACCAGTGAAGTGGACACAAAAGATGAAGAAAGTGAGGTTGATGTTTCGGTCATGGATATCCTTCCAGTCACACCGACTCATGAACCCATAAGATTATCTAAAGAAGAAATTGATGATCATCTCCAACAAATAAAGATTGGTGATGCTGTGATGGAGAGTGAGAAGGAATCCTACCTCCATCTCTTTCAAAGGTACATACACCTATTCACTTTTGATTACAAGGAACTCCGTCAAGTAAGTTGGGTAGAACATTCTATTGAGTTGGTAGATGGTGCTAAGCCCATAAAGTAAATGCCATATAGAATGAATCCTAATTTTTCCAAGACTGTAAAAGAAGAAATAGATAAGTTGCTTGATGCAAGATTCATATTTGCTGTGGAGAATTTAATGGGTTTCTCCCATTGTGATCTCAATAAAAAGAATGGGAAACTATGCATTTGTGTTGATTATAGGAAGCTCAACAAGGCAACAAAGAAGGATCATTACCCTCTTCCATTCTCATATCAGATCTTGGACGAAGTAGCTGGCCAGGAGTGCTATAGTTTTGCTGATGGATATAGTGGATACAACCAAGTTCGTATAGAAGAGAAAGATCAGCTGAAGACCACGTTCACCACTCCTTGGGGAATGTTTTCTTATAGAGTTATGCCTTTTGGGTTGTGTAATGCTCCGGCAACATTCCAACACTTGATGAATAGGGTGTTTGAACCCTACATTGGAAACTTCATCAGAGTATTTTTGGATGATTTTTGCATCTATGGGAGCAAGATGGACCACCTGCACTAGATGGAGACAACATTTCAAAGGTTAGATGAAGCACAAGCCTCACTAAACCCTACAAAGTGTGTCTTTGGATGTTCTAAAGGCATTTTGTTAGGCATGTTATATCCAGAGATGGTATTGGTACTGATCCTGATAAAGTTTCAAAAATCAAAGAGTTACCATTTCCTATGAATATAAGTAAGTTGAGATCATTTTTAGGCCATGTGGGTTACTATAGAAGGTTCATCAAGAATTTCTCAAAGATCGCATACCACTAACCCAGCTTCTGAAGAAGGATGTTACTTATGAACCAGGAAATAAGGCGCATGAAGCTTTTGAACAACTAAAGGAAGCTTTGGTGTCTTCACCTATTTTAAAGAATCCAGATTGGAGCAAGCCATTCATTGTGTATATTGATGCCTCAGATGCAACACTAGGAAGTACTCTGAGCCAAAAGGATGAAAATGGGAATGATCATCTAGTTTACTTTGGGAGCGCATAAAAATGAGCAAAGTGTTGAGGTAAATTATATCAGAATCGAAAAGAGGCTCTAGCTATCATTTTTTTGCTATAAAGAAGTTTAGAAATTACTTGCTAGGGCAGAAATTTATAGTCAGAATGATCATCATGCTCTAAAATATATTGTAAATAAGCCTAACCCATCAGGAGGATAAGCAAGATGGATAATTTTGCTACAAGAATTTGAATTTGATATTATAGATAGGCCAAGAAAGAAGCATGTCAATGCAGATGCACTCTCTCGAGCCTATGATGGTTTAGGTTCATCTTGTGATGATGATGATTTCCTAGATGCAACATTGTTATCCCTTGACACAATCCCTAGTGAATACATAGATATTTGGAATTATCTGAATGAATTCAAGTTTCTTGATGGTGCCAATGCAAAGACTAAGAGGAAGATTACTCAAGCCAATCATCCATATTCTATTCTGCATGGAGTATTATTTCGAATAGGACCTGATGGATAGTACAAGAGGGCAAGTTGGACGTGATCAAGGGAAGGAGCGATAGAAGAATTCCACAATGGTACATGTGGAGGACACTTCTCTGGACAACTTACAACAAGAAGGATCTTGATGACAAAGTTATCACCGCCCACTCTTTTTAGAGATTGTTATAATTATTGTAAGACATGTGATATTTGTCAAACACATGGTAACCGTAAGACTTCATCACTCCATTATGCCCTATTCTTCCACTTGGTCCCTTTGAAAAGTGGGGAATAGATATTTGTAGGTCCACTTCCAACTACCCCATGCCAAAATAAGTATATTGTAGTTGCCACAGATTATTTAACCAAGTGGGTTGAAGCTAGGCCATTGAAAACAACTTCCATGGATGAAGTGGCAAGGTTCATATATGAACGCATTGTCACCAGATTTGGTTGCCCATTAGAAATTGTAATAGATCAAGGAAGCCACTTCATTAATGAGGTGGTAGAAGCCCTAGTCAACAAGTTTTCTATTAAGCACAGGAAGGCAACAACATACAAGCCAAACACAAATGGACAGGTGGAACGAACAAATTTTGTGTTGTGTCAAATTCTAGCAAAAGATGCAGCCTTGTAGGTACATAAGTGGGATAAAAGGATTCATGCAACATTGTGGGCATATAGGGCAACATCAAAGTCAGCAACAGGATACTCCCCATTTCAGTTGGCTTATGGCATTGATCCAGTTCTTCCTATTGAGTTTGATATTCCCATTGTGAGAGTTATGAAAATGAAAGGATGGATGAAAGTGATTCAGTAAAAGAAAGGTTGGTGCATCTTCATTTGCTAGAGGAAATGAGGGAAATAGCGAAGGATACAAGCTATAAGAAGAAAATGAAGCAGAAGGAATACTTTGATCAAAAGATCCATTGGTCTCCATTTCATGTGAATGACTTGGTTCTAGTATATGATTCCAGATACAAAAAAAGAAGCAAAGAGAAAATTTCTTCCCAAATGGATGGGGCCCTACAAAATAGCAGGCATGAAAATGGTACATATCGACTGGAGGAATTGGATGGCACTCCCATTATGAAATGGGTCAACCACGACAAGTTAAATATTTTCCAAGCACTAGAATAGTCTACTCGAGGATGGAGTAGAAGCTAGGAAGGGGGAAAATGTCGACATTAAAATTTTCCTCCGTAATTTCTATTTTATTATGTATGTATTAGGAATAGGATGTTGTTAAGTATGATTAGTAGTGGCGTCTGATAGAAGATAACGCACGCCACAATATGGTGCCACCAATAAAGTAGAGTACGGTAATAATCAAAGTACAATAGGAATGTTGTGGTAAAAAGTAAATATTTGTCGTAAGTGGTCCGGTAATGTTAAAATGTCAAAGTTGGGGTAAGTAGAGAAGTAGGGTCTACATGATTAGGAATTAGAAATATTATATTTGTAATAAGGACAAAGAGTGATGTCATAAATATTTTGTGTATTTTATTTGTGGAAAAGTCTAAAAAGGTGGAACCCATGTGAGATGATAAGGTTTATCTTATCTTAGAAGATAAGCCTACATGTAAAGGCAAGAGTTTAGGCATGGAATATGATTGGCCAGAAGAGATTTCCTATCCTATCTTAGAGATAGGGTGGATAAGCCTGAATTCCTATAAATAAAGAGGCCACCCCCTCATTTAGCATAGAAGGAAGTAGTGAGAAATATTGTATGAGTAAGTGTGTAAAGGAAGCCATCATTTAGAAGGTGTGTTAAAGAAGCCATTGTGAAGTTTCTCCCATAGTTATTGTTGGAAGGCAAGTGAAGTTAGTAACACTTGAAGTACCTCATGGGTGAGATTGTAACAATTTCATGTTGATATTATAATTTACACTTATATTTCAGATTTGTCATCATTCCTTCGTATCATAGTCTATGGTATTCTTGTGTTATGTTTGTTGTTGTGTTTCCAGATTACATCCACCAAACTAAAGGTTGTGCATTAGTAAATAATCATAGCACAAGGAGTTCCCAGTGGAGAATTATCATAGTGCCGATTGGTGATGACAATACCCGAAGGGGAAAGGTAAAGAAGTTGTGCAGTGGGGTATAAATTTCCACTTTATAACCTTATGTAGTAAAATCTAGTAAAGAAGGTGAAGGGAGAGACATGCAGACATGTTGGTTCTAGGAAAAATCAGAAGTAAAGAAGAGATGAAATAAAATTATCCTTCCTCACATGTGTGTACTAAGGTACATCAATTTGTGCAAACCTTGGTAGAGGAATTAACAACATAGATCATCAAGTTAAGGTTGACATGTAGCGAATTCCACTCTAAACGTAGATGGAAGGTGTAATTATTCTACATACAAACATAAGTTTGGATGTGATACAACTATCCAAAAAATGTCACCTAAAACAAACATCGTGACACATGAATTAGGAGTTGAAGATTTGAAGAAAAATGTGTACAACATCGGTGATAGGGCTATCTGGAAAACAAGTGATGAGTGAACAAGATCAACTAACCTAGTTACATAAAAATATTATTGATAATTAGTGCCAAAAAGATATTATAGAGAAAGTAAAGGAATTTCATACATGAGAAGTTTAGATGTTAGAGAAATGATTTTGGTATTGTGTGAATATATCAATATATTATAGGAGGTCATGGAGAAATTAAATAGGATCGTGTTTGAATTCACACATACCGATGGTCACCATGGAGGATGAAAAAGAAGCTAAGACAATATTAAACTTGTCTCTATAATATAGAGACAATGTGATGGATCGTCTATGGGATTGAGAAAGAAACTTGTCACATGATACATGATTATTTGTGGATGCATGGAGATCGAGGGAGCAGATAGGACTAATCAATGTAGTAAATTCTATATCCTTATATGTGTTGATCATCAAATTCATAAGTTATGATTCCCTCCCTTGAGGTAATGTAGGCTATATGTAGTCGAAAGCATTATGTTGTCCAAAATTATACCCCATGTAATTTTGAACAACTCATCAAAGATGGACTTAGCCTTATGTTTCTCAAGAAAATTTTTAGGACACTAGGTCAATCTTCCACAGGGTGTGAAAATGTAGTGTTCTGTGTGTTATCCTAACCGAAAATAAGTGAATGAGAAGCTCTACCTTAGGCATTTTTGGCATAAGTGTGTTCGCGGAGTCCTGTTAGACTCCTTTGTAGTATTAAGGGAAGTCAAATCATAGCATCATGCGGACTTGCATGACTACAAAAATGGATAAATCAGCTAAGGGCATGATTTGCGGCGGAGTAAATTAAGTGGGAAATAAGTTAGTGCTTCGTGACATGGAAACACAATGTCACATGGACTCGTAAGACAAAATCTTGTGGATTTTTTCAATTCTACAAAACCAAATACAAAGTCCACCCAAGTTAAAAGATGCAATGCACAAATAAGTTTGAAAAACTTTGCATTATAGAAAAGAAAAGTTTTAACAAACTCGAGGTCCTGGAAGTGCGAAACACTATCCTAGTGTTCCACAATGGGAGTGTTTCCTAAATCGTAGTGTTTTGCATGTTGTCAATTCCATAGAACAAATGAACATATCCATGGGTAAATCACCATGCTTAGAAAAGGAAAAAGGACTTCACAACATAAGATGAACATTTAAAGGAAGAGCATAGAAACACTCAAGAACCACTAAGAAAAGGAAGCTCTTGCTCATTATTCAGAAACATTAAAACTGTAGTAAACCATGGGTCAAAGTAAATCCAAGGAGCACATCAAAACATTATAATTTTGAGGAATATATCAAAGTGGCACTTGAAATAGACAACCAAATACCTTAAACATTGGAATATGATTCCTACATGGTCTGATGGCGTGTGATAGAATCAAGACATCGTGATGTGGTTTTTATTTCTCTTCTAATGGCGCCCATGTATGCACTATAAGTTAATACTGCAATAAATCATGGTGCCCATGCTTGTTTATCACATTTTAAAAAGATTGGTACTCCAAAGCATGGTGATCCTTTCTTATTTCTTCCCTTTCTCCCTCCCTTCCACAATTTGTATAACTACAAGTTTTTACACCCATTTTAAGTTTTTTTCTTCTCTTATTTTATTTTTTAGCATGTTTCGTAGACTCACATCTGAGACCCCAAACTTTATTCTTTCAGCCTCTGTGAACTCACAAATGGAGATTTCCTTGCATCACCTTTATATAAACTATAAATGATTTATTAATACAAGCGTAGATTCTTTATTTCCTTTAAATATTATGTGTTTGGTGTGGATATCTCTCGCATCTTGCATATTTTGTATTCTTTCACTTTACACTAGAAATGTGTGCATTTTCATAATCCAAATTTTATGAACTTGCATTTATGTCACTAGAAATTTGTGCATCAAAAAGGAGAGGCACCACCTTATTTATGGTTCTCTCTCTCTCTCTCTCTCTCTCTCTCTCTCTCTCTCTCTCTCTCTCTCTCTCTCTCTCTCTCTCTCTCACTCCCCTTTTAGCTTATGTTCTCTCTAATCCATGGAACATAAGAGGTTGGCCTTCTCTAGATATCCTGTCTCAAGATGCAAGTCCCACACTTGGAGATAATCCCATGTTGCCTCAAAATTTTGATCTCCCATGATTCAGAGCAAGGTGAAATTTTAAGCTCCAATATGTTTAGCATGCCCGATGAGATAGATTCAATGAGCTTTAGATCATTTCTATTCATGTTGACGTGCAACTTAGTATTTTTATCCTTCATATGCCTTCATTCAACACATCTGGTGACTCCCAAACATTAAGTCCTCTAGTTTCAAATATTTCATTCCTCCCCATTTCATGAGAAGAGTGCAGAGATAAGGTTAATTATATCTAAAGGTGATCCATTTGATTATCTACAACTCTCTCCACAAAGAATAAAAAGAGGAAGAAATTTGTGGAGATCCATGGCATCTATAACTAGAATTTTTTTAACTCCACCTCCAAGTAGACTATTTTCACATCTTATCAAAAGTATCATACCCATTCTTTTCATGGTGCATCAAATAAATTTTCCATTTGTTAGTTTTAGTGGTGGTATCTCATTTCTCTTAGCCATATAATATTATATCCCAATCGCCTCCTTAAAGAGTATTCCCTTCTTCACATGTGAAAACTCTAGCACCCTTCGCGAATTACACTCGTGTGATGTTTCAAACATTTGTTCCATACACATAGTCATGAAACATGATGTTATGGTGAGGCTTTTGGCATCGTCCCTCAAAGGAAAATCTGCAATGGTATGGAATTCTTCCAATTGCTTCAATTTACACTTGGGATGAACTTGAGACTGCTTCGTGTTAGTAATTTGATGAGAAGGAAGATAACATTTCACTTTTTGAATAAGTGACCGTAATCAAGCGGCTCCAAATGAACTCACAAATGATTTCAACTTCGTGTTCCGAAAGAAAACATGGGATAGAATTCTAGTCCCGAGATTGACTCCTCAAGATGGATTCTCATATTTTCTTATATATTTAAATTCTTATATAGTAGTAATAATTTAATATATGGGTGTTATCAAACTACCAAATGCTTATGCAATAGCCATTATGGTTGAAAAATGTTTTAATCCAAATAGGAAAACTTACTCCTAGATCGCATGTGCCTATTTACCTTAAATTTATGCATAATACCCAAACCGTCATTACTCTTATTCCTTAACCATCTTCTTTTTCATCCACATCCACATTGAGTTCCTCTATCAAGAAAGAATAAATTAAAATCCTTAGTTTTCAATTGAATAATTTAACAAATGATATTGTCTCCCTAAGAGAAAGCAAGCTCAAGCTATAAAAACTTATCATAACCCTACTCGGTTATATCTACAACAAGGCTCTCAAAGACCAATCGAGATTTCAATTACATCATTCGTCGAAAAGACTTCCTAATCCAAACCCACAACCCTTACCAAGCTTTAGCAAATCCATTATTCTAGTCTAGAATAATATGGCCCAGAGTTTTGAATGGTGTTATCCTTATGATCAACCTCATAACCAATATGCATGTGAGGCTTGTTGGTTGAAAATTGGGTTATTGAGAACAATCAATAGTTTAAGGGGATAGTATTCCCTCCTCTCTAATGGGGAGGTTCCCTTATTCAAATTCCAAAACCCTAAGTATATATAAATGTAAAAACAAATTAATTTCATATGAGGATATTAGTAACCATAGAATTTGAATCATTATTTCCAATACAAAAGATAAACTAGAGAAAGGCATGGAGGAATTACAACAACATGACTAGGGTAAGACAAGTTAGTTAGGGAAACATAGTTACAACTAACCAATTGATCAAAGATAAACAAATCCTCTGGTTCTCCAAGATTACCAATTGACTGTAAAAGAGAGGAAAGAAGAAGCAACACTTTCAAATAAAGAGATTGCATATTTTTATTCTACTTATGCATGCAAATAGAACTAAAGAACATGTGTGTTTGCATAAATGAAAAACCCATAACACATAGAATGCAGATTGAAACAAAGTTCAACACATTTTACTCCATGGATTTGAACACAAAGTTTCATATTTCAGATAAGACAAACCATCACATTAATCAGATTGAAGGAGAGAAATGGAAAGAACTTGAATGGGAAATGGAAGGTTTTTCCATATTGATGAAAGCTTTGTATATTACATCCAAATGCACCAATATCCAACCCCTTTACAAATGAAAATGAGGCCTTATATAGGCTAAGGGAGGATGTAACTACCTTTCCTAACTAATTATCCTTAATTAAGTGTTAAGCACTTAATTAATTAATTACATAAGTTGGCTTTATTTTACAATTTTTTTTTAGAATAATAAAGCCAACTTCAAAATAGAACAATTAGAAAACATTATGAGCCGGAAGAGGAAGGGGCAGTGGGAACAACTGAGGCTAGAATTTTAACTTGAGCACTTGTATTCTAAATTTTGTTAGAATAGTTGAAATCTCCATGCTCTTAGGGATAATGTTGTTTACAAGAGAAACTAACCAACTTCCAAGAGAGTACTCCATCTCTTTGAAATTCCACCATTCTGCACAAGTCCCTTTTTTATCTACCACGACATTGTGCGCTTTTTGAGAGATCCTCCATTTTGTCCTTATTAGCTAAGTCTTCAAAAGCTTCTCTTTTGATCAAAGTGATATACATTTTCCTTTATTTTATCAACTAGATTCCTCTCTACCGAATTATCCTCAGTAGAATTGGAAATGGAGGGCTTCTAAATCAGTGAAGATCTCATCCAAGTCGTGATTCACCTTTTGTACCATGGCTCTTAACTTAGTTATAGCTTCCTCTAATACCTTAATTCTCCATTATACACCGTAGGTCTAGGTCTTGATATGATTCTTTTGAATAATCAAAAATATTGTGAGAAAGGAAAATCTTTTCATCAGATTGAGTTCATGATTTGAAGATCCTGAATGAAATTTGCCAAAATCTTGAGCTCTTTATCAATGGTATCAAATCCTAAATTGATATTCTGTTAGGATAAGGATATATTGTCATACACTTTTTATGCTACATCAATGAATTTTAGTCTACAGACTAAAATTCATTCAACCAAAGCATTTGATTCTCTACCAAATGCAGAATGCTTGTGAATCTCAGTGATGACTTTGACATCTAACCCAATAGTGGCAACAATGTGTTGGCATGTTGCTACATAGGTGTTTTCATTAATGAAAAACCTCTTTAATGAAGAAGTGTATGATTTAGTAAGGTCATATGATACTCAATGTGATGATAACATGGATATTCGGGTATGTTCATGGTTGCACATGTACATTCAAGAAGGATTGTTTGTTCTTACAAGCCTATTCAAGTGACCTAGCTAGCCTGTGTGATGGTGTATGGTGGTATGATATTTTTCATTGCTTGAGATGAATGTTAGCATGATGTATATCATCTTTATAGAATTCTTGGGAACTGATATGGGCTTTAGGGCATGAGATACGGAGTTGGTGACTATGTTACAGTGTTCATTTAGACCAAGTAAGGGCCGCTTAGATTGCATGAGAGTGAGTTTGGAGCCATGTGAGCTCATGTATGTATGTAGGTAGTTTTATCATGATGTATCATGTATTTTAGGACCATTTGGAGTGTTTTCATGATGATTTATGATGTAATTTCAATTGACCCTAGCCTTTTACAAAGGCAAAACCATAAGGGCTAGCTACGCAAGTCTTAGTGGCTGGAATAATTGAGATGTTATTATGAAATTATGATGATTAAATATTTTATTAGGGTGTTTCTTTTTATTGGGAAAATTTTCATCTTTCCATGATCAATATTTTACATGATACATCGCTTTTGGTGAGGCAAGGTATTTTGCAAAGGTGTATTCTAGCTCAATTTGGACCTTCTAATGCTTAACTTGAATTACGTGATTTACATGGGGCCTTTGGATTTTAGGGATGTTTTTATATTAATTTTATAAGGTTTAACAAAAATAATAAGGTACTTTGATATTTTGGTTTTATGAGCAATTGTTAAATGTTGGTTTTAAACCATAGTAAAACCCTATTCAAGAGCATTTTTCATAAAATTGTGTATACTAAACCTATTTTTATTTATAGTGGAATTGTGACGATTGGATATTGTAGATTAATCTTACAAGGTGTTTCTAGAAAGGTGTAGTATAGGTCATGGTGATGAGTGGGCCCCACTCAAATAGTTCAGCTTTTGAGACAAGGTTGTTCAATGGAGTAACAAAATAAATAATAATTGTTGGATATATGTGGTTTTTATTGATGTCCAAAGAGGTGTTAGGTCATGGTAATGTAATTATATGGTCAAGTGTGCCATATGAAGGTTGCCTGGTCAAAGCACGCTTTGGGGTAGTAAAAGTAGTCTCGCAGTAAAATGGACATTGCAGGAGCTATAGATGGAGTTAGGAGGTGATTAAAGTTGTGTTGGAAAGAGGATTCAGAGAAATTCCCATTGATATAAATTTATCTCATGATGATGAGTATTGATTTGTTTTATAGGTCATTTTGTAGACAAGAATAATGTTGGCTTTTCAAGACAAAATTGTTTTTGATGAAATATTGAGTTGGTTGGAGCATGAGATGAATTAGGTGATGCTTTATATCACCTGAAATGTGAATAGGGATGAATTTGGAATATAATTAATCCATTTGGAGGTATTTAAATTGTTAGGAAGAGTGCTAACTAGTTGCTTTTTGAAAATGGATTTTTAGGCAACTTGATTTGGTGAAGGAAAAAGTTTATGTAGTTTGAACCAGTGGATGTTTCATGAGATCTAACTTGTTTAGAAGTGTTCTAAAGTTTATATAATTTTGATCAATTATTCACATGCCATAGTTGAGGTGTTATTTGGTGACCTTGAGGTCAAAAGGTGAAGACAAAGTGTTGAAACAAGTGTTTAGTGAAGGTAATGAGCCAATGGGCCCATTAAATGAAATAATTTGATTGGTTCATGATAATTGCAACCATGTATGATGTTTAAATGTTATTTTAAACACATGTAGTGATTTTTGGAGGTTTCCTAAAAATAGTTTTGGGATTAGGATATTTTTTCATTCCAATGCATGGGTTTTTAGAATTTTTGGTGCATGGAAGAAGGGTTTTAGCTAGGCTAACCTATATGGGTCACTTGTAGTTGTTATGAAAAGTATTTGGGATGTTTTAAGATAAATTGGTCATGAAAATAGAGGTAAAATGTTTGATTTTGAATTTTAATTATGGAGAGGCTATAAAAGTGATGTTATGGGCACATTGTTGTTAATCTTTTGGAACCCATTTTATCTTCTTTTAAAGAAACCTTTTGTAAATAAAAACCCCTTGGGCCTAGCCAAAAACCCCTAGAATTTAATTCTAGGTCAGTAGCTAGTTTTGTTTTCATGAGGAGGATTTGAGCGAAGTAAATATGGTTTTTTTATGGCGAGTTGAAGAAGGAGGGAATATTTGATGTATTGTGTTTGAATGCTAGTTTCATAGCATGATTGATGTCATTGCAGGTTTCTAAATTATTTTGAGGTATGATATTGAGTTGAAGATATTTTCAAAGTAGTATATATTAATATATATTCATGATACAAGGTTGCTCTCTATTATATCATGTTTGGTATTTTAGAGACAACAATTCATTGAGATTTGATTTGAATATCAATAAAGTGTGGTGATCTGATTTGAATATCAATATAAGTGTTTTTGTGTATATCTTGTGATTCTTACTTTGAGTATGTTTATAGTGAAGTGTTCTTTCTTGTGATAATACATCGATACTTGTGTTTCATAAGGTTTTATGTTTGTTGTTTTGAAGTATAGAGTGAAATTTTTATTGGGGACTGATTCATCCCCCTCTTAGTCCTTGTCACTTCCAAAAATTGGTATCAGATTAATCCCTTGAAAGTAGCCTAACAAGCTAGAGGGAGATATTTGGTGACAATTATGGGGGATATCTATGAAATGAGGTAGTCTATCAGAGGCTATGAAGTTCAATTGGAGAAATTGGTTGCAACTCATGAGGAAGAACTCAATATTTTTAAGACTCAACTTGAGGAGGCCCAAGTTGAGTTGAAGATCAAGATGGAAGAATGTCTCAAACATGAGGCTGAGAAAGAGGAACTGAATAAAGAGTTAAGCACCATGAAAAGAAAGGTATTATATTTTCAAGAGAGTTCAAAAATCTAAATAAGATGTTAGGAAAATAAAAGGTTTATGGTGATAGAATATTCCTAGGATTTAAGGAGAACTCATCCAAATCATAGGATAATGAATAATCAATTCAAGGATCTAATGAAATAAGGCATCCAAGCATGGGAAAGTTCAAATATTCCATATCATGGAAGATCATCTATCAGACAACCAAATGCATATAGGTATGGTGTTTTCATGGTAATTGCTATAAGTATGGTGTTTATCGACATAGAGCTAGTATGTACAACCCTAACGTTGAGAAGAAAGATGATTGTAAAGCAAAATTTGAGAAGCATCATTGTGAAGGAAATAATGAAGAATAATGTCAAGGCAAGAAGGAAAAAAATTTTGGTTAGAGATATGGTGTTGTATGCTACATCTATCATGAAAAAGGACATCTTAAAAATTATTGCAAGAATAAATAATTAAACACCAAAAGGTATGTAAGAAACTTCAATGGTTGTTTCTATACTTGCAATCATTATAGACATAGGGATTTTGAGTGCAAAAGAGTATAAGTGGAATGCTTTAGGTACCACAATATAGGGCACATTGTAAGGTGTTGTGATGTAGGGAAATTGAAGAAAGAAATTCATGGTCCCAAGCAAATAGTCAAGGAGTAAAAAAAGAAGAAGGAAGAGGATAGCCAAGGTGTTCAAGAGGATTCTAAAGGTATGATTGATCAAAAGGAGGAGTTTGTTGTTACAATTAAGAATTAGAAAATAATGAATCACTCAAGGAGAGGGAAGAAATCTTGAGGCCTTCTTAGGTCTCTCTTATCCGGCCCTCCATGGTGATATATGCCTCTATTAGGATTCATAGAGGTGTATAGGTGCAAATGAAGCATTGGAGTGAAGGGGAGTTGTCTTGATCGAGTGTGTCTTCTTCATGGTATTGAGGTATGTTATCTCAAGTCATTTAACATGTTTTTATGGTTCAAAATGGTTGGTCATGTTGAGAATGTCAAGTTTCAAGTCTTGTTGTTCATCAAATGTATGAGTTTATTTCCTTAAAGTCTAAGATTACTTAGTCGTAATGTATGTCAATTTGAGTTGTCTTAGTGAGATCATATATGAGTCATGATGTGTCTTATGGGAAGGTTGTTGTGTCTTTTATATCATGGAAAGGTCATTCTTGGTCTAAGTCAATGATTAGAGTTGGTGGGAGATTCCATGGTCTGTGGTATATCATAAAGTCAATTTGAGTCAAATGGTGTATAATGAGGTTTTGTCATATGCTTGAAATGAATTTTTCTTATGAGTCTAAAGGTGTAAAAAGTGTGAGATATTGTATTGAGGTCTCAAAGAGTAAGTCAATGTCCGAAGAGTCCTTATGTGCTTTCAAGTCATTAAATGATGTGTCACATTCATATAGTCAAGTTTGAGCTAGTAGAGTATTTGAGTTTGTCATGGGTTTTAGAGGCAAGTGAAAAGTATGTATAAGATGCCATGATGGATATGTAGCTATGTTCTCATCTTATAAAGTTAGTTGAGAAGGTCATGATTCATAAGAGATAATTCACATTAAGATGTATGTGTTGATCATTATGAGTGGTCTTGATATGCATAGTAGTCTATGTGTCTGAGAGTCATGTGTCAAGTGTGTCAAGGTATGTTAGTACATCTCGTAAGAAAGGTTGGATATGTGATATGTCATCAAGCATGATGTTTCAATCAATCACTATGAAGAGCTTGGTCTATGCAATGCTCATGAAGGATTGGGAAGAGAAAACTAAGTTGGATCCAAGTATGCAAATGGTACTCCTGATTCTCAAATCATGTCAATAGTACTCGTGGTGGTAAAAGGTGTTATCATAGTGATATGGGTCAAGATTGAGTTCATAAAATCAAATTTTGTGAATTTTAGGTTTCTCTCTACCATGACTAGGTATGATCTTAGGTATTTTGAGTGGTATAGATGGAATGTGGAATTTGAAGGACAAAATGGTGGAGTATAAGGCTAAAATTCTCAGTACAAATCATCTAGACAAGTAGGTCTCATACATTCAAGATTTTTGAGATCATACAGTTACTTAAATTCCTAGGAATCATGACAAGTTGTTCAGTTTGACCATATTGGTGCTAAAAGGGCCAATTTTAGAAGGTGTATCTTACAAACTAGGCAAATTGTCTTCATGGGCCTGATTCAAGGATTAAGATGATGATTATTTTGGGCTAAATGGGTATGCAAATTAGTTAAAATATCCTCATAAATTCTTGTGTAAAAAAAATTATTTGAGTTTCTTCAAGTGGCAAGGGCTAGTAGGTAGTATGAGTGTAACTTGATGATATAAAGTCAAAATGTGTGTTGGTTTGTTGTGTATGCTATCTTGTAAGCTTCAATACATAATGGTTGATGTATCATAGGCATGTGTGTTGCTAGTTAGTGTACTCCAAGTCTTCCAAATGGTAATGAATGAGTATAATGAACCTAAAATGGTGTACTTATTCTAATATGGTTGATTCCCTTGATCCATCTCTTTCAAACTTGGAAAATCTTAGTGAAATTTTGTATGTATACTCCATAACTATGATAGTGGAGTGGTAATGAATGCTACATGTATGATTGACTAATTTTATTCATTCTGACAAATATGAGGTCTTAATAAACATAAGTATGCAGTGGTGAGTATTTCATCAGTGGATCTTGAGTTGAAAAATATGTTTTCATGTGCATCCATATGATTATCCCTTGGCAAATGATGAGCAAAGTTAGTAAAGACCATGTCACAATGACCTCAAAAGCTAATATATGCATCTACAGGGAAGAAGTGGTAGTCTACATCTTTTCTCGATGGGTTTGAAAATTCATGATGAAGTTAGTTTATGCAATTTTGAAAATATAATAGGACTTGAGTTCATGTAAAGGTGATAATCTCATGCATTGATATAGAAAAAGATTTGCCTTAAAATTGATGTATGAACTACTACAAGTATTGTATATACAAGAGGTAGAGTATCATAGTTTCTTAGGTATGTAGTGATGTTCAATATTATCCATGTCATGTTAAGATGCTTTCAAGATGATCAATAAAGAATAGATGGTGAATGTGACCTCAGAAGTAGGAAATTATGTGTTATGATGGTTTATGATCATATTTTTTTAAAAGTGCACCCTACATGCCTATAAAGTGCTTAATGAGGTATGGTAGAAGAAAATTCAAGGAAATATAGTGTTTTTTCATTATTTATAAAATTTGAGCAAGGTATGTGTTTTGGATAGAGGAGAAGATAATAAGGTGGTATTTAAGTCATAGTTGAGTCAAGTGTGATAAATCAAGGTCTCGATGGTTTTCCATACCGACAAGAAAATATGCTTCTACATGTGTATATGTTGCTTAGGTGTGTAATTTGTCTTCATGACAGGGGAACATTTGGTTCTCTCTTTGAAGGTCATCTCAAGTACATTCATGCACTAGAAGTGTATGTATCTTGTCAAAGTTGAAGGTTAAGTTGATGTTCTATTTGTTGCTAGTATACAAAGACTTGAAAAGATATTGTCACATGTGGATAAGGTGTATATGTACCAACTAAAGTCACGGGAGCATGAATGTAAGTTCTTGAAGATGGCTTGATGTTTCCAAGGAAAAAAAGGTATGATATGGGTTTTTTTCTTCTTAGTTATTTGACTTTGGTCCTTTATTGCATTATTTCATCGAATATGATTGTCAATGTCTTTGAAAAGAGCTTTAGGGTAGTGTGTCTAAGGGACTGAGGTGGTCTATCGACAATCAAAGCAAGGTTAGCTTGCTCATATCTATACTTGTTTACTAGATATGGTGGTGCTTGAGTCTAGAAGTGGTATGATCTATCATGATAGATATGATGCTTGAAAGTTTTTCAAATTTTTTCCTAAAACCACTAATGAGTTCATTCGAGGATCTATGTCTTCAAGATTGGGTAATAATAAGAAACATGTAACTAGTCATGTTCATGTGTGCCTAGTCAAGCAATGTAAGCTCATGAATGAAGGTATGGTGGATTTATAAGCTCATATATGAAATTATTGGCATGATCTTGATATGTATATTATATGATATAGGTCTGCTTTAAGTGGATCTCGAAATGGAAAAAACAAATTTTGAGGTGAGACATGACAATTTTTGCATACCTACAAGGTGAATGATGGTGCTCTTACTCAAATAAAATGTATGATGTTACTTTCTTCATGATTTATTGACATTCGAAATGATGTATGTTATTCCCAAGGGAGCTTAGTGTCTCTATGCTTGAAAAGAGGCTAAAATTAGTTTTTGAGTGAAATTTCAAGATTTTGAGCTTATTTAAGACCTTTGGTTGATGTTTCTAACTAATAAGTGATTATATGTTGATAAATATGAAGAACATGTAGATATAGATATCCTTTGTCATTAATGTAAAAATGGGGAGAAGTTCATGTGGTTTTCCATTAATGACAAAGGGGAGATTGTTGGCATGTTGCACATGCATAGATGTTGTCATTAATGAAAAATTGGGTGATGGAGTAGGGTCAGATGATGCTTAATGTGACGATGATGTGGAGATTCAGGTATGTTCATGGTTGCACAAGTTGATTCAGTGAGGATTGTTTGTTCTTGCTAGCCTATTCAGGTGACCTAACTAGCCTAAGTGATGGTGCATGGTGGTATAGTCTTCTTAGTTTCTTAAGAATCATGTTATCATGATGGAGAGAATGTTTAGATAGTTCTTGGGAACTCATACGACTTTCTTGTGGTATAAATACATGTTGATGACTATGTTTAGGTGCTCATTTGGACCAGGTAATGCTACTAGATTTCATGAGAATGAGTTTTGGAGCCATACGATATCATGGATACATGTATACAGCTGTTTGTATCATGATGTATCAAGTATTGTAGGACCATTTGGATTTTTTTATGATTGGTTATGATGTTCTTTCAATTGACCCTATCCTTTACATGGTTGCAAAACCTAAAGGCTAGCTATGCAATTCTCAATGGCTAGAAATATTGAGAGATTATTATGAAATTTTGATAATTGGAGATCTTTCTAGGGTATTTCCTTGTATCTGTGGACAAAATTTCAGGTTTCCATGATGAATATTTCATGATACATCGTTTTTGGTGAAGTAGGATATTTGGTAGTGTGTTATCTAACTCAATTTGGACCTCTCGATGCTCACCCTTAATTATTCAATTTACATGGGACCTTGCGGCTTTCAAGGATGTTTCTATATTTAGTTTTAAGGTTTCATAAAAATAATAAGGTAGTTTGATTGTCTCGGTTTTTTATGAACAACCGTTATGAAGGTAACCACGGTTTTAAACCCTAGTCAAAGAAGTTTGCAGAAAAGTAAGTATACTAAAAAAAAATTATTTATAGTGGAAAATATATCATTTTATGGTGTATATGACTCCTCCAGGTGTTTCTAGAAAGGTATGGTAAAGGTCATGGTGATGAGTGGGGCCCACTCAAATGGGTTAGTTTTTGAAGAAGTTTAGTTTGATATAAGGTTGTCAAAGGAGTCGTAAACTACATAACCATTATGTGAGTTTTTTGTTGATTTCCAAAGAGGTTCCATGTCATGGTAATTTATTTACATGGTGAAGTGTGCCCTATGAAGTTTGAATGGTCAAAGGGTAGTTTTGAGGTAGTCAAAAGTAGTCTTGATAAAATGGACATCGAAGCAAGAGCTACATGTGGAGTTAGGAGGTGATTCAAGTTTTTTTGGGAAGAGGGTTTAGAGATATTTACAGTAATATAATGTTTATCTCATTATGATGAGTTTTTATGTGGTTTATAGGTTAGTTTGTAGACAAAATTAATTTTGGCTTTTTAGGACAAAACTATTTTTTCTAAAATATTAAGTTGGTTGGAGCATGAGATGGATTGGTTGATGCTTTCTATCACTAGTAATGTGAAGAGGGATTCATATGGCATATGATTCATCAATTTTTAGGTCTTGAAAGTATCAAGAAGGGTGTTAACCAGTTGCTTTTTGAAAACTACTTTTTAGGCAACTTGATTTGGTGAAGGTAAAAGTTTATGTTGTTTGAGCCGGTGGATGTTTTATGAGATATAACCTATTTAGATGTTGTATAAAAGTTATATAATTTACATCAAGTGGTATCCTTCTATATTTGAGGTGTTCTTGGGTGACTTTTAGGTCAAAAGGTGAAGATAGGGTGCTCAAAACAGGTGTTTATTGATGGCAATGAGCCACTAGGCCCATTAAACGAAATAATTTGATTGTTTCATGATAATTGAGACCATGTATGATTTTTAAATTTAATTGTAAACATGTTTGGTGATTTTTTGAGGTTTCATAAAATATTTTTGGTATTAGGATATTTTTAATTCCAATGCATGGTTTTTAAGAATTTTTGGTGCATGGATGAAAGCTTTTATCTAGGCTGGCCTATATGGGTCACTTGTATCTATTATGAAAATTATTTTAGATGTCTTTAAAATGAATTGGTAGTGCAAATGGAGGGAAAATGTTTGAATTTGAATTTGAATCATGGAGAGGCTATAAAATTGATTTTATGGGCACATTATTGTTAATCTTTTGGAACCCCTTTTATCTTCTTTTGAAGAGCCCTTTCCTGTGAAGAAAAACCCATTGGGCCTAGTAAAAGACCCTAGAAATTATAGGTTAGTATCTTTTTGTCTTTTCATGCGGAGGACTTGAAAGAAGTAAATATGGTGATGCTTCTTTGATGGTGAGTTGAAGAAGGAGGGTAGATTTGATGTATTGTCTTTGTATGCTAGTTTGATAGTGTGATTAATGTCATGGCGTGTTTCTAAAGTATTTTAGAGGTTTGATATGTATTTGAAGACATTTATAAAGTAGTATATCTTCATATGTATTCATGAGACAAGGTTTTTTATCTTGATAGCTCTTTATTGTATCATGTTAACTATTGTTGGAGACATCCATTCATGGTGATATGATTTGAATATCAATAAAGTGTGGTGATCTGGTTTGAATATCAATAAAATTAGTTTTGTGTATATCTTATGATTCTTGCTTTGAGTATGTTTCATGGTGAAGTGTACTTGCTTGTTATAATACATTAATACTTGTGTTTTATAAGGTTGTGTGCTTGTTGTTTTGAAGTATAGAGTGAAATTTTTATTGGGGACGGATTCACCCCCTCTCGATCCTTTTAACTTCTAGCATAGCGGGTGGAAGTGAGGAGAGGGGAATGGTATCAAGAGGATTATTTTCTAATGAGTGGAAATACTTGATAATTTTGAAATAAATTGCATTTGTTCCTTAATCTAGTCTTGATTTTTATTTCCTTTTCCACTCTCTCAATGAATTTAGAGATAGTCTCCTAAGATTGTACACATCGCATTCAATGGTTGATCCTCTTAGTGAAGTTATAGTGAGGTCCAGGTCAAAAATAGATATTTATTTATCACTTTTGTCTCCTTTTGGTTTAGTATTTTCTAATAATTGTTGTCCTTTAGAATCTAAAACCAGATGAGAATTTATCTTGGATTTCTTAGGAGGAAGACTTGTACCAAGAAGGGATGTCACTGCATCAAACCTTGGAACTTCAATCTGAGATTGATCTTTCCTTTTTCTACTGTCAATCATGGGTTGGATCCATGTGAAGTAATCTCTACAAGAAGGGTTTGGAGGAGGAAATGCAAGGAAATTCTGAGAACTATGAAGTTGAGAAGTAGATACATCAAGAGTGGAAGTCACAATGAAGAAGAGGGTGGTCTTATAACCTCCAATTCAGGCCAAGAGACATTAGTTTTCCATGTATCTGGCTCAATGATTTTAAC
Organism: Taxus wallichiana var. yunnanensis; assembly: GCA_018340775.1. Lineage (NCBI taxonomy): Eukaryota > Viridiplantae > Streptophyta > Pinopsida > Cupressales > Taxaceae > Taxus > Taxus wallichiana. The sequence continues at coordinate 506,635,966 of CM031236.1, read as the reverse complement.
TTCATCCTCTTATTCTTCACCTCCTTCACCTTCCTTTTATTCTTCTTAATCTTGTTATTCTTGATATACTTTTTATTCCTCCTTAGAAGGTTGTGGTACTTGTTTAGGGGTAGAGGTAGGTTCACCAGTTTAAATGTTTTCTTGTTCAACTCCTTGTCCATGCATTTCTTCCTTCTTCTTTACCTCATTTGATTTTTCTTTCTTCGTGTACACCTTTTTCTTGAGTCCAAGAGTGAGGAGGAAGGAGTTTTTGATTCAAAATCTCCTTTCGTGAGGTGGAAGCCTCTTGCAAAGAAGATGTATTTATTGATTCTTTGAACTCTTTTGAATTCATGTTATAACTTTGCCTTATTATAAAGAGCACCTTTGCGTTGTTCAACTCATTAGGTTGTCCTCCTTATAAGACCAATTGATGGTATGAAGGTGATTGTACTAAATAGACCTCATATGCTCCATGATGTAAAATTTAGAATCATCATCTTTAATTCCCTAAGGAACCTTCTGATTTATATCCTTGATTGATTGCAATGATAGTCTTCCAAAGAATTTTTTTACCTCGTACTCATCAAAGACAGTCTTCGCAATAATCTTTAAATGTTGGCACATGATAATAGATCATCCTTAAATTATTTGAAATTTAAAATTTACTTTCAAAGGAAGACCTTTTCTTGTATGTATGAAACTTGAGCTCAAATGGTCCTCTCAACATTCCGAGCATCAAGGCAGACTCTACAAATGTAATTTCTCAATGAGATGGGGAATTGAATTTTGAAATATTTTTGTCCTTGTAGGTTCTATGCAATACATCCAAATTTCTATAGAGTTCAACCAAATTTAATTGGTCATTGCAATATATTGGTAGCTTATCCGGTACTCCTTCAAATCTAGCTATCTCGGATATGTGAAAACTTTCTAAATTGAATGAAGAGGCTATCATATGTAGAAATCATCTACCTAGCCTCTAAAGAAACCCTTTCGATAGCATTTCCTTTAAGTAGTCTGACCAATAACATTGTTAAAGCATCATTCACTCTCCTATGATGAGTTTTGTTATTTTAATAGGTGATTTTGTTGTTTTAATGGGTAAGTTGAGTGTAGAACTTATACACCGGTGCATTCGCTTGTTTTCCTACCCTCATAATCCTATCCATACCCTGTAGGATTATATAATGTACATCAAGTATGAGGTTATATGAAATGTTTTACTTTGTTACACATTAACCAGCTTTTGAGTCGAGTCTCACAAATTATTTCCCCTAGTTCAACCATTGTGTTCTTCGCATATCACATTTATATATACACACATCCAGTATTGGAACTCATTAGTGGATGGCATACCCATAATTATGGCAAGTAATGTGATCATATTTTAAATTTCTTCTTTGAATTCACTTATGTAGATAACTTTGGGCAATTTGGAAGGCCATTTCTTTTTATTTTTAAACCAGGATTTAGCAATCATGGTTTTGTAGTTATCTTGATTTTGGTCAGTGAAAAGTTGTTGGGCTTCAATCCTAGTTAAGATTTTGGAATCTTCAAAGTTGGTGAATCCAAGGTGACATTAATAGAATGGGCATCTAATTTAGAAATAATTTAATTTTGAGGGTATTTCAATTCTTTATTTTTAGATCAAAGTTTAAGGAATAGGCCAGAATGTTTCATTGCATCAAGACCGAGGTGGGGAAGCCAACAACATAAGAAATTCCACTATTTTTAATACATTGAGCAATTACAATGGGACTATCATCTAAGATTCAGGACCATATGTCATTCAGGTTCGTGTGTCTAACATCATTGTCTCATGTGTCGGAATAGAGGTTTATAAAGATGAAATGTTTTCATACCATAAAAATTGGAACTTCATGGTACAAATATTGGGGAGAACTCATATAAAATAGAGGCTAATCAATGGATTATAAGAGGTATTTAAAGGGGAGAGATGGAAACACAAATAACTGTCAAACTAGACAAAAGAAGGATAAAACCACTCACCTTTGGCATGAAAATAAAGTTTCCTTCACAACAGTCCCAACACAACTTGAATTTTTGAATTTGGATAAAAATGACAAAGTTAAAAGAAAAATTCCTCTTTTGGTGCATGGGAGAAAGGAAATGGGCAAGACATGATAAACCGAATTTGTAAATGGTAAAAATGACTAAGTTTAGAGTGTTTATATAGAAATTTGGATCAAAAGGATCAATTTAGGGTTAGGACGGTGTAATGGGGACATTGGCATACCCATGGAATTCATTTTCCTTTCCCTTTATAAATTAGTTATGAAGGGGGTTTAAGGCACTCGAGGAATAACCTTCAATGCAGGATATCGAGGATGTGAGGAACTAAGGACACAAAGGAACAAGCTCCAACTATTTCACAAATACCCGCAAAGGCCACAATAAAGAGGGGGAGAAATCATGTTGAAGCAATAGGATTGTGGGGAATCGATGCGAAGATGGAACTATTTCATTTGTTCCAAAACCTCCGCAATTTCTATAATGGAGGGTAAAGGGTTGTGGAGAAAATGGGATTTTGGGGAATAAAGGAAGGGCGTAACAAGTTCCTCCACTTCCAAAAATTTTTCGACAAAGTCGATGCGAAGGAAGGTTTGCGGAGATGTGGACAAATTAGGGAATTAGGGAACAAGTGGAATGATGGAACAAGTTCCACCAAACCATTCAAAAGTTGATTAACTCTATGAATAATGCATTGTAGATAAATCGATAATGTGGGGAATAGGAGGAATGGAGGAATTGTTCCTCATGTTCCTTCAAAGTATACATTGACCGATTTAAGCCCAAAATTGCTCAAAATTGGCTAAAAACTTATATTTTTAACATTATTTTACATCAACAAGCTAGATACAACCATGTAAAATGGGTCATTTGACCAAAAACTCAAATATTTTCATAAATTCCACATTTTTCGAGTTAGTGATAACAAGGCTAGAATGAATTTTCTATTACAAAAATCTATCATGGTCTAAACTCTATTATACCAAAGTAAGAAAAAACTATGGATCCATTAAAATCAATGCAAAAGATATACAAGAGACCTCCCCAGAGACTAATTTTATACTTTTTAGACTTGAAAACTTGTGTGTAGTTAATCAATCCACGTGACACTTTGAACATGTCGAAACTTCATGTAGTAGACAATATAAGGTCCAAAAATACATAGATGGATGCAATATCTCCTCTTATTTCTTCGAATCCAAATAATAGCTCTAGTCATTCTACGACTTAGGTAGAAATTCAAATTTATCAAGTCTATTGTGGGTCACTCAAAGATCCATGGAACAAATAAGTTTCGTGGTGGATTACGTAAAATCTACAAAATACTATAGATCTCAGTAAAATATATGAATTCCACCATCCAAAGAGCTTCCACAAATAGAGTAGACAAGGAAATAACATGTCGATCCTGTCAACATTAAAATTTTCCTCTATAATTTCTATTTTATTATGTATGTATTAGAATAGGATGTTGTTAAGTATGATTAGTAGTGGCGTCGATAGAAGATAACAAAGATTGTCGCAAGATGGTGCCGCCAATAAAGTAGAGTATAGTAATACCAAAGTACAATAGAAATGTTGTGCTAAAAAGTAAATATTTGTCGTAAGTGGTCCGGTAATGTTAAAATGTCAAAGTTGGAGTAAGTAGAGAAGTAGGGTCTACATGATTAGGAATTAGAAATATTATATTTGTAATAAGGACAAAGAGTGATGTCATAAATATTTTGTGTATTTTATTTGTGGAAAAGTCTAAAAAGGTGGAACCCATGTGAGATGATAAGGTTTATCTTATCTTAGAAGATAAGCCTACATGTAAAGGCAAGAGTTTAGGCATGGAATATGATTGGCCGGAAGAAATTTCCTATCCTATCTTAGAGATAGGTGGATAAGTTTGAATTCCTATAAATAAAGAGGCCACCCCGCATTTAGCATAGAAGGAAGTAGTGAAAAATAGTGTATGATGAGTAAGTGTGTAAAAGAAGCCATCATTTAGAAGGTGTGTTAAAGAAGCCATTGTGAAGTTTCTCCCATAGTTATTGTTGGAAGGCAAGTGAAGTTAGTAACACTTGAAGTACCTCATGGGTGAGATTGTAACAATTTCATGTTGATATTATAATTTACACTTATATTTCAAATTTGTCATCATTCCTTCGTATCATAGTCTATGGTATTCTTGTGTTATGTTTTTTTGTTGTGTTTCCAGATTACATCCACCAAACTAAAGGTTGTGCATTAGTAAATAATCATAGCACGAGGAGTTCCTGGTGGAGAATTATCATAGTGCCGGATTGGTGATGACATTTTGGTTCCGTTGCCAAGACCATTCCTCGTTGGTGGATTTTCTGGAGAGATATTCCCACTTAGTCAAAAATCATTTGGAGGGTAACCTTGTTTTTACTGTGCATAGTAGTTACCATGGTAAAGTCACTTTTACCATGAATAGTATTTACCACAGTAACTTTACTTTTTACCATGAATAGTATTTACCACAATAACTTCACTTTTTATCATAAATAGTGTTTACCACAATAAAGTCAGTTTTTACCACAGTAAGTCAAGTTTTACCATAGTTTACCGTGGTCATTCCTATTTTACTATAGAAAGGTGTAAAGTCACTTTCTATTGTAGTGATTCCAATTATTTGTGCACATAAGTCTTGTTGATTGTACTTGTGGGTTGGTATTTCACTGTGGTTACTTTTGAAAATGGGGAAGATTCCTATTTTTTCATCCCAATCTAATGAAGATGCTTCCTCTTTCATTCAAGAGTTTAAACAATCTTGTATTTGTAATGGCCTCATAAGAAGGGAACAATGGACTGAATTTTTTCCTACCTTTTTGGATGGTTCAGCCCTTGTGGTTTGAAACACTAGGTGATAATGTGAAAACTCATGGGATTTATTAATCGAAAGTTTTCTTGAAGAATTTGGTGAACAACAAAAATATGCAGATCTCATGATCGATATCACAAAGCTATCCCAAGGAGAGAAGGAGAAGATAAGGGATTATCATGCTCATATTCTAGAGCTAAGGAGGAAGCTCGATGCCCAAATCCGGAAGGAAGGATTAGTGGATGGGTTGATGAATGGTGTGGATAATCTCCCTCGTAAGCACTTCATTCTTGGGATGAAGCCAAAGATCGACAACAAGTGAAGTATGACCACCCAGTGACCCTCGAACAAGCAAAGGAGATGCTAGAAGGCAAGAAGAAAGCATGAAAGAAGAGCCCAAAGAAATTGTTGCTAAGGTAGAGCCTACACCAAAACCTTTGGTCCGGAATCCACAACCACTCTCGGTGAGCACAAATATTTCTCCTAGTACATCTACTGAGTATGAAGATCTGCTCAGAAGATGGGCTAGTTAACTATTAATCTTCTTCAAGGAAAATAATTTAGTTCTCAGGGAGGAGATAGAGGTCCAAAAATAAATATTTCTGAAGTTATATGTTATGGTTGTCATAAAAAGGGTCATTATAAGTATAATTGTCCAAATAGAGCTTCTACATCTAGTACAAGAGATAATGATAAAGGAAAAGCACCTATGAATTCTTTTGATGTAGTAGATAGGAGCATAAATAATGAAGCATATGTGTTTGAATAAAAATAAAGAAATAAAAAGATAACCAAGATGGAAATGATCCTAAGAAGATGAAAGGAGAAACTAGTAAGAAACATAGAGAAGAAAGTTGGGTGTGCAGGATTTTCTCGATTTCATTGTGGACAAGGACCATACTCCATCTTAGAAGATCTATCCAAAAGGCCTACAAATATTACATATGGTCAACTTATGGCTATGTCTTCTAAGAAGAGGTGAGATTTACAAAGTGGACTCAATGCTCGACGAAGGAAGGAGGTTCGAGGTCCTTTTTGGAGGCAAAGAGGCGGATCCCTACGCTCCACAAGCCGAGGTATTATGTAATGGTATTTCAATTCATGATGTCTTAGTTGATGGAGGTGCTGCAGTTAATGTAATGACCGAGTCTCTAATGAATATGTTGGGTTTAAAATTGATCACCCTCAACACTTATGTTAAGGTCATTAAATAAGAAAAAAACTAAACCGTAAGGTGTTGTTTCAAATGTGGCAATATCTGTTATGGGTGTCAGTATGTGTGGTAGACTTTAGGTGATGAAAATGGTATTGTTGTGTACCCAATGTTATTGGGAAGGCCATGGCTAAGGAGAGTTCATGCAAGAAACTACTAGAATGAAGGCTTTCATGACACTTGGATGTGGCAGAGAGAGGGTGAAGATAAACGTGATCCCTTGGCATCATAAGGTAGAACCTGTGGATTCAAGTGATGAAACTGATGATTGGACATCTTCTAATTACTCTAGTACCAGTGAAGTGGACACAAGATGAAGAAAGTGAGGTTGATGTTTCGGTCATGGATATCCTTCCAGTCACACCGAATCATGAACCCATAAGATTATCTGAAGAAGAAATTGTTGATCATCTCCAACAAATAAAGATTGGTGATGTTGTGATGGAGAATGAGAAGGAATCCTACCTCCAGCTCTTTTGAAGGTACATACACCTATTCACTTTTGATTACAAGGAACTCCATCAAGTAAGTTAGGTAGAACATTCTATTGAGTCTGGTAGATGGTGCTAAGCCCATAAAGAAAATGCCATATAGAATGAATCCTAATTTTTCCAAGACTTGTAAAAGAAGAAATAGATAAGTTCTTGATGTAGGATTCATATTTGTTGTGGAGAATTTAGAATGGGTTTCTCCCATTGTGATCTCAATAAAAATAATGGGAAACTATGCATTTTGTTGATTATAGGAAGCTCAACAAGGCAACAAAGAAGGATCATTACCTCTTCCATTCTCAAATAAGATCTTGGATGAAGTAGTGGTCAGAGTGTTATAGTTTTCATTGATGGATATAGTGGATACAACCAAGTTTGTATAGCAGAGAAAGATCATTCAAGACCACGCTCACCACTCCTTGGGGACGCGTTTTCTTATAAAGTTATGCCTTTTTGGGTTGTGTAATGCTCCGTGCAATGTTCCAAAGTGCTTGATGAATAGGGTGTTTGAACCCTACATTGGAAACTTCATCAGAGTATTTTTGGATGATTTTTACATCTATGGGAGCAATATGGACCACCTGCACTAGATGGAGATAGCATTTCAAAGTTTAGATGAAGCACAAGCCTCACTAAACCCTACAAAGTGCATCTTTGGATGTTCTAAAGGTGTTTTTAAGGGCATGTCAGATCCAGAGATGGTATTGGTATCGATCCTAATAAAGTTTCAAAATCAAAGAGTTACCATTTCCTATGAATAGAAGTAAGTTGAGATCATTTTTAGGCCATGTGGGTTACTATAGAAGGTTCATCAAGAATTTCTCAAAGATTGTATAGCCACTAACCTAGTTCTCAAGAAGTATGTTATTTATGAACTAGAAATAATGAAGCACATGAAGATTTTGAACAATCAAGGAAGCTTTGGTGTCTTCACCTATTTTAAAGAATCCAAATTGGAGCAAAAGCCATTCATTGTGTATATTGATGCCTCAAATGCAAAGACTAGGAATTATATCGAGCCAAAAGGATGAAAATTGGAATGATAATCCAGTTTATTTTGGGATAAATTTATAGTTTTAAAATAAACAAATGAACATTGCTCTGTAAATTATATTGTGGAGATAGGCTACAAGAAGAAAGAATATTATGTCAAAGAAAGAAGCATGTCAACGCAGATGCACTCTCTCGAGCCTATGATGGTTTAAGTTCATCTTGTGATGATGATGATTTCCCAGATGCAACATTGTTATCCTCGACACAATCCCTAGTGAATACATAGATATTTAGAATTATCTAAATGAATTCAAGTTTCCCGATGGTGCCAATGTAAAGATTAAGAGGAAGATTACTCAAGTCGGGTCATCCATATTCTATTCTTCATGGAGTATTATTTCGAATAGGACCGATGGATAAGACAAGAGGGCAAATGAACGTGATCAAGGGAAGGAGCTAATAGAATAATTTCACAATGGTACATGTGGAGGACACTTCTCTCTGGACAACTTACAACAATAAGGATCTTGGATGTAGGTTATCACCTGCCCACTCTTTTTAGAGATTGTTATAATTATTGTAAGACATGTGATATTTGTCAAACACATGGTAATCGTAAGACTTCATCACTCCATTATGACCTATTCTTTCCACTGGTCCCTTTGAAAAGTGGGGAATAGATATCAGAGGTCCACTTCAACTACCCCACGCCAAAATAATTATATCAGAGTAGCTACGCATTATTTAACCAAGTGGGTCAAGCTAGGCCATCAAAACAACTTCTATGGATGAAGTGGCAAGGTTCATATATGAATGCATTATCACAGATTTTGTTGCCCATTAGAAATTGTAATAGATCAAGGAAGCCACTTCATTAATGAGGTGGTAGAATCCCTAGTCAACAAGTTTTCTATTAAGCACATAAGAAGGAAACAACATACAAGCCAAGCATAAATGGACAGTGGAATGAACAAATTTTGTGATATGTCAAATTCTAGCAAAAGATGCAAAGCCTTGCAGTACATAAGTGGGATAAAAGGATTCATGCAACATTGTGGTCATATAGGGCAACATCAAAGTCAACAGGATACTCCCCATTTCAGTTGGCTTATGACATTGATCCAATTCTTCCTATTGATTTTGATATTTCACCGTGGAGAGTTATGAAAATGAAAGGATGGATGAAAGTGATTTAGTAAAAAAAGGTTGGTGCATCTTCATTTGCTAGAGGAAATGAGGGAAATAGCGAATCATACAAGCTATAAGAAGAAAATGAAGCAAAATGAATACTTTGATCAAAAGATCCATTGGTCTCCATTTCATGTGAATGACTTGGTTCTAGTATATGATTCCAGATACAAAAAAAGAAGGTAGAGAAAATTTCTTCCCAAATGGATGGGGCCCTACAAAATAAAAGAAGGCATGAAAATGGTACATATCGATGGAGGAATTTGATGGCACACCCATTACGAAATGGGTCAACCACAACAAGTTAAAGATTTTCCAAGCACGAATAGTCTACTCCGAGGATGGAGTAGAAGTAGGAAGGGGAAAAATGTCGACATTAAAATTTTCCTCCAGTAATTTCTATTTTATTATGTATGTATTAGGAATAGGATGTTGTTAAGTATGATTAGTAGTGGCATCGATAGAAGATAACGACCACAAGACGGTGCGTCACAATAAAGTAGAGTACGGTAATAAATCAAAGTACAAAAGGAATGTTGTGGTAAAAATTAAATATTTGCAATAAGTGGTCCGGTAATATTAAAATTGGGGTAAGTAGAGAAGTAGGGTCTACATGATTAGGAATTAGAAATATTATATTTGTAATAAGGACAAAGAGTGATGTCATAAATATTTTGTGTATTTTATTTGTGGAAAAGTCTAAAAAGGTGGAACCCATGTGAGATGATAAGGTTTATCTTATCTTAGAAGATAAGCCTACATGTAAAGGCAAGAGTTTAGGCATGGAATATGATTGGCCGGAAAAGATTTCCTATCATATCTTAGAGATAGGGTGGATAAGCCTAAATTCCTATAAATAAAGAGGCCACCCCCTCATTTAGCATAGAAGGAAGTAGTGAGAAATATTCAGCGTAAGTGTGTAAAAGAAGCCATCATTTAGAAGGTGTGTTAAAGAAGCCATTGTGAAGTTTCTCCCATAGTTATTGTTGGAAGGTAAGTGAAGTTAGTAACACTTGAAGTACCTCATGGGTAAGATTGTAACAATTTCATGTTGATATTATAATTTACACTTATATTTCAGATTTGTCATCATTCCTTCATATCATAGTCTATGGTTTTCTTGTGTTATGTTTGTTGTTATGTTTCCATATTACATCCACCAAACTAAAGGTTGTGCATTAGTAAATAATCATAGCACGAGGAATTCCCAATTGAGAATTATCATAGTGCCGAATTGGTGATGAAAATCCTCGTTGCAAAAGGTAGTGGGTATTACCCTCAACATTATGGAACAGATGAAAAGGACATTTAAATGTAATGATTTTGGATGCCTTGTCTATTCCATCTTACATGGATGTCTTGTAAGAAGCATTAAAGTAGCTTCTACCTATAAAACCCACCATGCATGATGCATACTCACACTGTTCAATATTTTTCATCCCAAGGAGGAACAACTAAGTTTAATTGTCCAACCTCCTCCTTTCTACATGTCTCTCATTATTGGAAAGCATCTTGTACATAAATCGCATGATAGATTTTGGTGCTAAAACTTCAAAAATGTGAAAGAAAATAGAAAATATCCTAGGAATTGACTATATCCCAACTTCAAAAGGTGTTTTGTAACTTGATGGATCAAGAATGTAGGTATTGAGTGTAATAAAGGATCTAGATTTTACTCTTCATGCTTACCCAAGCCTAACCATAACACAAGATATCTTCATGATTGATTTTCCACCGTTGTTTACCCTCTACCTATCAAGAGAATTCACATCCAAAGTGGTTAAATATATTTCTTCATATTGGACTCGTATGTTATTAAGAACAAGATACATAATTAGGTTCATAATTAAAGTTGAGTCTATCTCATCTTATCATGTTGAAGCTCATGATCCTATTCTTATCAATGCAAACTACATAGTCCAAGGAGAAGTAAGCATTTATCCTAAATCCACTAAGATAGTGTATTCATCATTTTCAGCTTCCTAATCTCATGTTAGATGAATCGCCAGTTAAAGAGAAGTATGAATTTGATCCATATGATATGAGTGAGGAGAATGGTCTAGGTACTTAATGTGTCCATGAAGAAGATTTCACTATCCCCATGTCGCTCAAAGAAGAAAAGGCTACTTCGGTTAATATAAAATGTTCCTTAACAGCTTCTAAAAGCATAATTGGAGATGGGGCAAATGCATTTCTTGTCTCCCAATGGAAAAAATAGTATTTACTCACATACCACATTTTTCATGCTTAAATAATGTGGTGGAGTATGAGGCGTTAGTTCATGGTGTATTCTTTGTTTACCCACTTTATAGCTATGTGCAATGGCACTTCATTCAAACAAGTGTGAACACTCACCTAAAGTGTGTGCAGCTACCAAGTCCCTCCTTTGTTATGCTTAGCAAAATGTTAACATGCATATTTACCATATTATTGGCAAAAACCCATTCATGTCCAGATAGTAACTCTAACCATGGTAATTTGGAAACACATATAATAAGGAAAAATTTCATAATTCATTCAAGAAGAAAATAACACTAACATTCCAAAACATCATCATGGGTATAATTGTATTACATAACATAGAGCTGATTTCATTAACATTAGTACATACGTACACATGACCTACGTACTTTCATACATATTCCAAAACTCATGACTACACAATCATCAACAACCTTAAGAATCTTTATCTCACACACATGTTGCATAGGTCAACCAAGACCCTAATGTAGATGTATTACCTATATATAAGGGTGGGGACTTTCCCTTCACCACTTCATGCATCTTTCTAATAATTGAAGTGTGTATAAAAATAGCTTGCATGTTTTTTACATTCTCTTCTAATAATAAATTAACCTAAGTATAATACTTGTTTTAATCCTTTTATTCACTTGGCACATGCATGATATTCTTTGGTATTTATATGTGCTTTTATCAATTATAAATTCCTTTGTATGCATCCCAAGCTATCATTATTTTGTCTAAATATAAACATTTTTCGACACCATGCCTCCTCTGCTTTTCTATTTTAAGCCATGTCTTTAGAAAATCAGCTAAATTCCCCGACTTTGTTTACCCATGTACAAACCTCCACACGTTTACCCTTCTTGTACGCATGTGCCCCTTTGCGAGATGGCTCCAAACCTTTCAAAGTGGCTAAGTACTTAGTTATTTATTCTACTCAACATTACCCCATACTAAATTCATTGCTCATCCTCATCAATGTGTTTCCCAACTTATCTCTCCAAGGAATGAATAAATCAAATAATGTTTAAAGAATAAAAAATAATAAGGCCAAGAACACCATGAATCCAAATAATGACTTCTAACTTATGCACCAACCACATCAACTGCTTCAAGTTACTGGAGGAGCTCTAGAAACTATGCATTTAATGCATCTTAAAAAAATTCCACACCGCGAGCTTCTCTGTGGCCTTTCTGGGCACCACCTCTATAATGCCTAGAATTTGGTCACTCACTAATTCATCCACTCTCCCCTTCAGCTCCTTGATGACCATGTTGAATTCAAAAACCAAGAGCTAGATCTACCTTGGATCAGGAGCTCCAATGTATCCCTCATGGCCTTTATTAATTCCTTTTACGCCGATACTTCTACCATGACTTTTGTGTGCTCAATCTTATTGGTTAGTTTCTTCGATCGTATTAGCATGAGCTATACTTATTTTTGGTGAGGTGCACAAATATGATAGGGTCACTCTTATGACACCTATAGAATGCCAATTCTACCTTACTATTGACCTCCCTAACTTACATGAATACAACTTCGAGATCAACTATCTTGGGCTCCACGAACACTTTATTCTTTTCCTTTTCTTTAGCCAATTATTCAAATAATGGCCATATGCCACTCTTGACATTCAAAATCAGCATTCGACTAATTCCTCAAGATATTCCATTTCATCATTATAATTAGGTAAGGATTTTCGCCAAGGTGGGGCACGCACCAATAATTTGTTTCACCAAATCTCCTACCCACTCATATGCCTCCTTGGTGTGCTTCTACTCCCCTTGATGTCATTTTTTAAACCTTCAATCTCATGCTCCTTAATATTTTTCTTCTACCATGAGTCTCATGGTATCCCCTTGTTAATATTTTGGCACGTTATTTCTACCATAATGTTGTTCAAGGAATCGCATGTATCCTCATCTGTTATCCTCATGGGGTCAATAATCTTGTACTCTTTCCTCGAATTCTTATGCTATTCTAGCATAGAGTAGGACATGCTTGTTAATTTCAAACTCTCACTCTTTTACATGTGTATACATACTCCAAGATAGCCTCTTCTTAGTGTATGAGAGCCCTTCTTCCTTGTCCATCAATTCCCATCTATACAATCTCTAAAGGGACGTGCTTTGAAACTTCACCTCAAAACTTTGTGGGATCATCTATGAAAGGAATATGTGGTGATTTAGGGGCCTTCATCTCCTTTATGATTTTTCCTTGGTCTATGGATTCATTGGTGTGAATGACCTGTACTCATCTCTCCTCTCGTCACCCTTTTCTTCCCCGATAACATATGTATAACTCGGCCTCCTTGTTTCCCCTTGGGTGCCTCCTTATATGTCGGTGTTTACTCCATGTGTGGGCTACTATTTAGTTTACCTCATTCTCCATTCTCTCGGGCTAGACTCCACATCTATTAGCGGCCGTCTCATGCACGTACTTCTCACACCCTAATTATTATGCAACCTTATCCTCTATGTCTTCATCATAAAAAAATTACTTGGACCTCGCACGCCCCTTCTTAGTCCTTAATGGACTTACCTTGGCTGGATGAGAGGGTTCTTCACCCTTGTTGTACTTCCTTATTTTATATTGCATCTTTTTCTCTCCGCCTTGATCTAGCACAACATATTCTTCTTATTCTATCAGTGGAATCCTCTCGCATTCTCTTAGGATATCCTTTATACACTTCTTTGAGTTATGGCAGGAAAATATCACATACTTCTACCTTTACGCGACCTTGTGTCTTCGTACAAAACCATAAAGACCCAAGACCATACCCCAATTGTAACATTCACCATGGGGTTCGGATGTAAGGTATCCGGCTCGATGTCTCTAAGCATGTGGGCCTCGGGAATCATATCCAAAGGTGGTGTGCAATATATGTCGGTCCTGAATTCACCTTTTCTACATCGAAAGTTGAATTTTATGCATCCTTAATCCTATTCACTATGTACTTGAAATTATTTTTTTGTGATTGCAAACGGAATTTTGCACCATAGTCCCATTTCTCCATTAGCCAACATAAATCGTGCAAGTCTAAAGTGTTGCATTACTGCAAAATTTTCTTAATCCCCAACTTCTCTAGGTAACTCTTGAGGTATGTGTCATTCATTCTCAAATGTTGTGTGCAACCTTTATACCACTTTTCCAAGCATTCCTTATATTGATTATTGAACACACATTCGCATGTAAACTCTACAAATTAAATTGTGGGGACTGATCTTCAGTAGGGTGGACCCACATATCTTATTCTTTCTTGTTTGGAACACCAACTTCCTAGAATACAATTGTTGGGGTTAGCACACTAGTTGTACATGTATATATTAAACAAATCTAAACATACAAGCAATAAATACGGAAATAATCAAGAAGAAACAATACACGAAATTTAATGTGGTTTACCCAAAGGTGGGCTACATCCACCAAGAAATATCTAATTTATTATCACAGAGAAAATACAATGAAGATCTGCAAGCTTCCACACCTTCTGGATGTCCTATACTTTCTTCTCCATAAGCTTTTTTTCTTTTCTCTACAAAAGGAAACTTCTTTACAATTATTGTAAATATTTCTTAATTCTCTTTTAACCCTAGTTTTCTAGCTTATATAGGCATATAAAAACTTAGGGAAATTTGCCTGTCTCAATCACAACCATTAGATTCACTTTACAAATAAAGATAGATCTTTTCCCGTGACTTAAATAAATGATCACGCATAGGTAACCGATGTCGGTTCCTTCTTTTTACCTCGATAGAGCATCTGGTCCATGGGTGACTGACTATGGTTCATCAACCGAAATTGGTTACTATGTATTCTAGTAAGTCTATAAAATCATGTCAGTGAAGAAATTAAGCTCCATAACTCAATAATCTCCCACTTAGAGATAAATTGTTGCATTGTATAGTACAAATCTTTCCTTTGATCCTTTCCTTAGCATGTTTCTCCTTCTTCAAGTCTCAAACTCAAAGACCAACAAGTGGAGTGTAGCTCCAACTTCTCCTTTTCCAATGGCTTTGTTAGCATATCCGCAAGATTCTCCTTTGTATGAATTTTCTCCAACTTCAGTTGCCCATCCTTCAATACCCGTGCATGAAGTGATATCTCAACTGAATGTGTTTCGTTCTAGAATGAAACATTGATTTATTTTCCATATGAATTACACTTTAACTATCACCGCATAATCAGTAATCCTCTTGCTCCTTTCCCAACTCTTCCATGAACCTTATCACACATATCATCTCCTTGCTAGATTTTGTAGTCAGTAATATACTCAACCTCTATAGTAGACAAGGCCACAACTTTCTACAATCTATAAATCCAGCTAACTGTCATGCCACCTACTGTGAAAACATATCCAATGGTGTTCCTCCTACCATCCAAATCACCAACCATGTATGAATCCACATAGCCATGTAAAGAATTATCTGACCCTCCATAGCATAACTGCATGTTGGATGTCCCTCTCAAATACCTAAGAATCCATTGGACTGCTTTCTAATGCTCTTTACCTGGATTAGCCATAAATCTTCTCACAACTCCCACTACATGTGCAATGTCTAGTCTGGTATAAACCATAAGCATACATCAAGCTCCCAATTTCTAAATCATACGAAACTTGTGCCATGTACTCAACCTCCTCATGTGATGTAGGACACTGATCTTTGCTTAATTTGAAGTGTCCATCCATAGGTGTACTTACAAGTTTTTAATTTTGTAAATTAAACCTTTCCAACACCTTATTGATATAATGCTCCCGAGCCAAATATAACTTCTTTCTTCTGTCTCTAAGAATTTGCATGCCAAGGAATTTATTTGCAACTTTCAAATCCTTCATTACAAATGTGTGAGCTAGCTTTCCCTTAAGCTCACTAATCTCCTACATACTATATCCTGCAATAAGCATATCATCCACATACAATAACAAAATAATATAGCTCCCATTTCCAATCTTCTTGAAATAAACACAATGGTCAGATTCACATCTCAAATAACCATGCTCATGCATGAAACTATCAAACCTCATATACCATTACCTTGGGGCTTGCTTGAGCCCATATAGGCTCTTTTTCAATCTGTACAAAAATTTCTCCTTACCCTTGACTTCATACCCAAGCAATTGTTGCATATAAATCTCTTCCTCCAAATCACCATGAAGGAATGTCGTCTTGACATCAAGTTGCTCCAAATTAAAATCCTCTACCGCAACTAAACTCACTACAAGATGAATCTAAGTCATCTTAACAACGGAGAAAATATTTCACCAAAATAAATACTTGCTTTACGTGTGTAAATCCCTTTACTATATGCCTTGTCTTGTATCTCTTCTTTCCACCCTCTTCTTCCTTGATCATGTAAACCTACTTGTTCGCAATGCTCTCTTCCCTACTAGAAACTTAACCAAATACCATGTTTGGTTCTATTCCAAGGATTCCATATCCTCATTCATGCCATGTTCACCGTTGCTATGGATTTATCCCCTGCATTACTTCTTCAAACCTTTCTCGGTTCACCACTATCGATTAATAATAAATAAGATAAGGAAGATTAAAATCTTTATGGGGTCTACTTACCCTTTGTGACCTTCTCACTGAGATTTGGGGTGCCAAAGGCTCAATCTACTCATCCTATAGATTTGTATCTACTTATGACAAGAATCGACACCAATCACCTTACGTCGATATTGTTTCCTCTATAGTTAGCATCAGTACACCTAACCGACATCGGTCCCGCTCTCGATCGACACCGGTGTCTGTGGATTTTGTTTTAAATCCAAGAATTCACTTTTCTTAACAAACTCTTCACCTGGTTCATTCTTGCATACCAAAACCTGATCCTTGTACATTCTCTTTTAATTCCAATCAATGTCATGACTCCTAACAATCTTAGCATCCTCTAAATCCCAAGACCGAGAATCCAAAATCACCATAGCCATAACCAATGAAAGTACATCTTTTGGATTTAGCATCCAATTTATTTCTATTTTCCTTATCAACATGCAAAAATATTTTGAGCCAAATATTTTAAGAAAAGAAATATCTACTTATTTTCCAGTCCATGCTTCTTCTGGTATTCCACCATTCAATGCACTTGAGGGGCCACGGTTGATCAAATATATCGATGTATCTACTACTTTTGCCCAAAACTACAAGGGTAATCCAAGCATGTATCCTCATGCTTCTAACACATTCCATGATTTTCCTATTCATTCTCTATGGAACACCATTCTCCGTGGTGTTCTAAGAACCATCATTTCTCTACGTATTCCATTTACTGAACAATAATCATTGAAAGCCTTACTAGAGTACTCACCACCATTTTCAGATCCAAGGAAATTTATCTTTGAACTTGATTCATTTTCCACAAGGTATTTCTATCTTTTAAAAGTTTCAAAAACATTAGATTTATGTTTAATACAAGAAACTTATACCGTTCTTGTGACATCATCAATGAAAATAACATCGTATCGGGATCCTCTATGAGAATCTACCTAGGCTAGTCCCCACACATCTGAGTGTACAAGCTCCAATTTATGCTTCTTCTTTGTTGCCCCAACTTTGAGAAATATCACTCTCTTCTACTTTCCAAAAATACAATGCTCACAGTAAATCAAGATCTACACGTTTCAGATTTGATAACTTACCCTTTGCCTTTAAGATTTGCATTCCCTTTTCACTCATATGGCCTATTGATTGTGCCACATGCTTGTATCTGAATCTGAAGTAGATAGAATAGAAAAGGAATCAGTAATATGTCTAGATAAATATAATGATCCTACCTTCTTGCCTCTTGCTACAAGAAGAGATCCCTTGGTAACTTTCCAATATTCGGCTGTGAGTGTAACCATGCAACCAGTTTCACATAATTGTTTCGCATAAATTAGATTTCTCTTGAGGCTTGGTGAGTGTTTCATATCTTTCAATATCCATGTATTTCCATTCTATAATTTAAGATTAACTTCACCTTTACCAGTAATATTTCATGGTTTATCATTTCCTAAATAAACATGCCCAAAATTACCTCGACATAATTTTGAAATAACACTTATTAGGGGTCAGCATGGAAAGAGGCTCTTGAATCTAAAACCCATGATTCAATTTTATTATTTAAGGAGATAATTATGGAATCTTGCATTGCCTCTTTTTCAGCAACATTTTCCTCTTTACCTTTGTCGGTAAGTTCTCTTTGTTTTCCTTGAACCAATAATCCTTCTTTGCATGACATTTCTTTCCACAATTCTAGCAGATTATACATCTAACTGGATTTAGATATGCCTTTCCTAGACTTTGATTTCCCATTATTTTTTCTCTTAGATCTCTCCTTTTTCCTTCCCTTGCTTTCTATATTCAAATCATTCCTAGATGATGATTCCCCTTTACTTTTCCCTGTATATTTCTTCATTCGGGATTATACTCATCAAACTTTAAAACATTAGTATTAGGCGTTGTATTACTAATGACCATTACCAAGTTATCCCAACTATTTGGAAAAGATCATAATAATAAAATGTCTTTCACTTCATCCTCAAATGGAATACTAACTCATTTTATTTGATTTACAATAGACCGAAATCGTCAAATGACTTTATGTAGATCCACCTTCTCGCATCTTTAAATTAAACAATTTTTTCATCAAATAAAATTTATTTGAAGAACTAGGTTTTTCATATAGATTTTCTAAATATTTCATTAACTCTACCATAGATCTTGCCTCGGTAATATTCAAAGCCATAGATGTTGTCAGCTCAATCTTATATATCCCAGAGCCTTTCTATCAATAATTTTCCATTCTTCATCAGTCATCTTTGCAGGTCTTGCCTTCTCATCCAATGGTAAGTATAAATATTTCTGATACAAATAATCCTCCACCTACATCTTCCATAATAGATAATCATGGCTATCAAATTTTTCTACACTTAATTTGATTTCTTCTCCCATTACTTTGCTCTAACTCAATAAGAAATCCCTCTGTGAGTAAATCTTTCAACACACACAACCCTCAAACAAAAAATCTTGGATACCAGTTGTTGGGGTTAGCACACTTTGGTTGTATAGATATATTAAATAGATCTAAGCATACAAGTAATAAATGTGGAAATAATCAAGAATAAGCATTAATGGTTACACCAGCCATCGTGTATTCCAACAAGTCTTTAAAAGCATGCCTGAAGAAATTAATCTTTGTAACTCAACAAAAATTAATAATAGAATCGAGCCCCATGTTATGTTGGATCCTTCTTAATTCTATTCCTTTGCCTCCTCAATGATTCCATCGATGATGAAGCGCACAATGTTATTTTGTGTTTTATGTGCCATTTTTGTGCAATGTAGATGATTTTTCTATTCACCTCTCTCCATCTTTTTGAGGTGCCACATTTGTAACTTACCAATTTGGTCGCTACCCTAGTCACTGGGTCTACAAGTTTGTCCACATTCATGGCTCTACCTCCCATTTTAAACTACAACTTGGTCACCAACTTTTCAAGCCTCATCTCATAAGTCCAATTCCACGTATACTCTTGTCTCTCACAACCCTAGAACTCACCCAAACAAACGATTTGTAATCCTCATCCTTCAACCTCGCAAAGTAGAAGTAGTCTTCATGCACCCTTGACATTAACCATTGAAATAGATGTGTAGGTATTCTAAAGTACGACATCTCAAACATTTGCGGCAGACCCTACCTTCTTAACACTCTTCTTTATTGAGTCATCTATCAACAGCTTGTCTCTCTCGCATTCTAGGTTGGCAATTCCATTAAAGATTTCCTTGTTCAAAGATGGCCTTATTCCTCGTGCCCTATGATCAACTCCATATTTTTCACTTTTCAAGCTATGAGGTCCATTGTTGTGCCACAATTACTTCAGGAGGATACTATATTTTTGAAAATAACTCCTTTTATAGGTCCTCAACTTTGTTCTTATTAGTTTGGCCCTTGCCCTTTCCCTTTGGTGATGTCAAGTAGCCTTCTGGGTGTCATTATCTTTACTTCAACCCGTGCCCTAGGTATTCTTGTTCACCGACCCCGTATGCAAAATTTGTGGCCTTCCTTCATGATTCTTGAGCCCTATGAACCCTATCTCGATTAATCTTGAATCTCATTAAACCCCAACCAATCGTGCCCTAACTTCTTGCTCAAACTTCTCACTCAACCTTTCACTTTTCCCACAAAGGAGCTCCACAAGAATAACCTTTGGATGTTACTCTCGTTTTCTCATTTGGTCAATTCACCTTATCAGTGGTTTCTCGTTGTTCAACTTTCTCGAATGCAAGGTAGAAAATAATTTGATTTTCCCTTGTTATAGATTGCTCACACTCTACCAACTTACCTTTTAGCTTTTAAAAAACTTTTAAGTTTAAAATTACTTTTTCCAATTTAGAACACCTTTTCCTCCTAAGGCACTTTTTTTTAATTACATTCCTTTCTTTTGCATGCATGGTAGTCATAACCTTCTGGGAACGCTTACTACTTCCCAAGCCTATAGACATTCATAAAAGCATTTCCTTGTGTCATAAACCATCTTCCTCTGTACAGTTCCCAGGTTGTATATCCTTCTATGGCCTCCCTCATGTTGCACTACATGGCCTATTATTTACATGGATTCCTCCTAAGTAACTCCTACCATGAAAATCATACTTAGGAACCTATAATACCTTCTTCTTCGCTTTGCATGTTCTTAATTCTTATTCAACCATCACCAATATTTCTTCAAATTTCTCACACACCTCTATACTAACTTCAGTGGCATGAACCATCATCTAATATTTCCTATTTAATATTCATACATGCTTCCACCCCACACTAAAATTATGCACATTATCTGCCCATGAACTCAATGGATATTAATCATCTCCTATGTGTGAACGTACTTGTTATAATAAAACAAGAAAAATAAAAACAAAACATGAAATAAAATCTAATTTAAGTGGCAATACTACCTTATTACAAACACAAAGAAGCTTATTTATAGTAGGGCTTCAACCTAATTGCATTATCAAGTAACCGAGAAACATGGTCTCATCTAGTGCATGTAATTGACATGTGCGTCGAGTCAAGTATCTTGGTTACTACAAAGGGTCTAAGCTAATGGACTTTCAACATCCCCCGGTGGCATGTAAATTTGTATTCATAGAGAAGGAGCATCTTCCTAACTATAAAAGACTTATTCTTAATGTGACTGTCATGTCAAGGATTTTTTTCATGCCTTTTATGTCTTATGGATCCAAGGCACAATTTCATGTTGTTCATTTAATTGTATCATCTTCTCAATATGCTCTTCCATGGCCTGTTCATTATACAATCCACCTAGGCATGTAATATGCAGGGATGGTAATAAAAACTCCATAAGTAAAAAAACCTCCACACCAAACACTAGATGAAAGGGTGTAACCTTTTTCAACCATTTATAGGTTGTTCTATATGCCTAAAGAATGGTTGACTCCTTTTCATCTCAATCATTTCTTCCAACATCTTATATCTTCGTAAGTGTTTTTCCCAATATCTTATTGAAAGCTTCAAGAATGTCATTTCTCGAGGGTGATAAAGAGTAGTTTTATGGTGTAGCACAATAAATTCTCTCGATAGTAAAATTTTGATTATCTTATTCAAGAAATGAGTTCTTCTATCATTGGTTAAGCTTTTAATGGGCATCCATACCGCCTGATAATATTCTCCCAAAGGAACCTTGTTGTTGTGGCTACCGTGTGATATTTTTTTAGGTGCAAACTCGCCCACCTTTTCAAGTAGTTAGTACAAGTGATGATGTAGTGTGCCCATGTCTTACCTGTGGTGGTGCACTAGTTCCTACAAAATCAACATCCCACTTCTCAAAATGCTTTGTTCTCACTTTGGGTTGTAAAGGAATTTCATCTCTACTTCTAGGTTTTCCAAGTCTGTTAACAATGATCACATGATTTGACATAATCCTTGGTATCCTTGTATAATGTCTCCCACCATAAACTAGCTAGAAGGATCTTGTGTACACTTGCATCCTGCATAGTGTCCTCCTGCAATACCTCTATGAGATTCCTCCATAATGGATTCACACTCATACTCCAAAACACACTTGCACAAAACCTCATCTCTACCCATTTTATACATGTATCCTCCAATGAGATGGTATGGCACACCCAAATAGTAACTTGCTTCTTCTCTAGATTTTTCATCTCCTTCTCGCACAAGGCCCTGCACAAAAATAATGCAATGTCCTCTAAATTTGCTAGTTCGTAGTTAAGCTTGAACAATTGTGCATCAGGCATAGTTTCTTTAATATTATGTGCATCCTCGTCAAAATCAATACTTGATAAGTGATTAGGTGCCAAATTTCACTTTCCTAGATTTACAATAAATATCAAATCAAATTCCTAAAACATGAGTATCCATCTTGTGCAGATGTACCCTTGCAAAGCGGGTTTGTTGACCAAGTACTTCAGTGTCAATTGATTTGTATAGAAAATGAACGGTGTGGACAATAATTATCTGTTGAAACTTGTGAAGCACGTAAATCATGGACAATTCCTTGTGCTATTTTGTATTATATTTCTACTTTTCTAGTTTCAAATTCCTTCTTGTAAATCATATGGGATGATCCACATTCTACTCTCCCCGCTTCCCCAAAACTATGCCAATTTCCATGCTAGAGGGATTAACATGTACATGAAACGGTTTGTTTTAGGAAGGAAAGCACAAGATAGGAAAAATGGTCAATCTTTCCTTTTAAGTTCTCAAATTCCTATATATGTGTGTCACCCCAATAAAATTTCCCTTTGGCCTTAAGAAATTATTCTAAGGGTGTAGCAATCTTTACGTATCCTTTTACAAATTTTCTATAGTAGTCGGTGTTCCCCAAGAATCTGTACCTCACTTTGATTGGTAAGTTCTTATAATCCCAAAATCACCATTATCCTTGCTAGGTCTACCAACAATCCATCCTTACAAATGGTGTGCCCTAGAAAAATAACAAAAGGTGTAGTAAAGATACACTTCTTAATGTTAAGAGAGATGCTTAACTCCTACACCATTCAAACATGAGCCTCGATTATCATGGTGATCTTTGACAAGCCCATAGATGTCTCTGTCATCCACATAAACCTACAAGAATTTCTGGATTAATTCATGAAAACCCTATACAACTATGTGCAAGAATACTACTAGCACATTTTTTATCCAAAAGGTATTACTTATATAAGCAAAAATTCCCCACTCATAATGGTGAAAGTATTCTTTTCCCCTGTCCTTTACACATGATGTACACCTACCTAGTTATAGCCTGAGAACCCATCTATGAAAGAATAGATTTCACAGCCCTGCAACTCCTTCAAGGATCTCCTCAGTGAATAGTGTCGAAAAGGATCTATGACACATGAGGCATTAAGTTCCCTTTAATCCACTTAAATACTAATCCACCTATCCTTCTTGATGTTAATAACCATGGGGATAACCCACTCATGCTCTTCAATTGGCTCAATGATGATAGACTTAAGCATCTTATTAATCTCTTCTTTCACCTTCATGTGCAGGATCAGGTTCATATTGTAAGGCCTCTTCTAAGAGGTCATGAGTTCTCTTTATCTTAATCTTCATCTCGCCCAATGAAGAGTGCACTCCTTTCTCCATCATGATAGCCTCTTAGAAACAAGTCCTTAAAGTCACGTAAGAGCTTAATGATTTTTAATACCTTCTATTCTGACCAATAATCCCTAATGATGGCCTCCTTTGGTATATCTTCAATGCCAATGTTAACCTTCTTTGTCTTCATAGGAACATGGTACATGCATGCCTTTTCATCCAGAGAGTCCAAAACCTATGTGCACCCTATGTATGGTTAATATCTAGGTTCTCCATTTCTTCATCATCAATGAGGTATATTAGTTTCCCTTTTTCTTTTTCTTTCTAGGTGTAGCGTGATTAAATATCTTCTATATTCAATGTATCTTTATGCACCTCAAAATAAGGTTCCCAAGTAACTAAAGTATGAGCTCTTAAAATTTTTTGTTATCCCCCAGTGTGATGTGCTTCATGATCTGTAAAGCCTCATGTACATGTGATTTATTAGAAAAATAATCAAAGGTATGAACAATACCTTTAATCAGCTCATAGTCTCCCTTATTAATCCAGCATGGACATACCATGTGCACATGCATCCATGCAGCAGTGGAATAGAAATTATGTACCCACTGAGGGATAGTGGTAGTGTCTCCCAACCTTGCACCCACTACCTCTCACAGTTATGGATGTGTACCAAAGTAGGATTCTTTCCATCATACTCATGTATAAGTGTATGTAAATTTCTCCAAGTGAACCTTGTTGAAAAGGTGATTCTCACTTCTTACTAACCCAACAATTTATCTCTATGTGTTTTCCACTAGCTCGTTGTTATCCCACATAAATTATAGATCATCATGTTCTTTCGATCACCTTCATTCAGCCACTGGTTTTCCATGGCATGCAAGAATGAATCGAATTCTCTTCACCAATATATTTTGGTAGCAATGTCAAACCCATATGCCTAACCATATGTGGCTTGATCATCCTATTAAATCTCCATTTCATCTTTTTCCCAACCATTTCATACATGCCATGAGCCTAGTTCACACAGAAACACTAGTAGTTTCACCGACACATTGCACATCTTCACACTAAAGCACACCTTCTTTAGTCGGGTTCCATGTTCTCAGGGTAATGTATTGGCTTTATATATATTGGTTAACCTCTTCTTCACTCAAGGGCTCAACGTATGGTGCACCCTTTACATCATCTAAAGGTATGATCATGCACTCGCCTTGATCTAAAAATTGATGTATCTCTCTTTGAAAAACATGTTAGCATTATTTGCGTAGCACCAATAACGTCCAAGTAATACTAGAAAGTTATCTTTCTCAAAGATGTTCTAATACTTCAAAATCTCTAGTAAACTTGGCACCTTGAATGGTAATTGAATCATCCTTTAATACCTAATAGGCATAACCCTTGTCTTTTTTTCCATATATAGCACATTGGAAGATGGATGCAATGGTGGCCTATCCATCTATTTCCATGCATCTAAAGTCAAAAAATTCACCTCAACTTATGTGTCAATTAAAATATTACTTACCAATGAGACATCAATCACCACATCCAATTTGATTTCCTTTTCATATTTAGGGTTCTCGTAGTGGTAATTTTGCATGAAGTATCCGACACTCAATCTCAACCCCTATGCGTGGCACCTTCGCATGCTTATTCCCCTAATAATGGGATGATAGTCTTTATTCGTAACATCCTATGTACCTCCTTTATATAATCTATATCCTTCTCGTGGAAGTTCAACATTCTTCGCACGTTCCTCTCACGTGTTTGTTCCTTTAGACATTGGATCTCTTCTTGAAAATCTCTTATCACCCCTATAGTCTCCCAATAGACCTTTTCTCGGTGATAATCATTTGGGTACTTGATATGCATAAAGTCCTCTCTCCTAATAATTGGATTGTCTTTAAGAGGTTCACACACATGTGTTTCTTCCACATGTGTGGTCACTAGCATGAGTGTAAATCTAGATCAAGATTCTTTGGTAACCACTAGTCATTCTTTGCACGTTGAACCTTGATCATTCATATGCCTCTATCCTTTTTTATTTAACACATATTCTCATACAAAGTTAGGTAAATCCTCAACCTTATGTTTTTTCCACAATATGCACATGCATGGTTCTGGGAAACTCATACTGGTAATGATCTGGGGATCCCCAAGTGTAGCAAGTCTCATATTTGAATCTACCTCTTCCACCATGGCCTATGCTCTGGTATCTCGCCTCAAAATCTTCCTTCTCCATGATTACGCCCTTTAGTAGGTTGACCCTCCCGCACCTAAGAGCTACTTGTCGCAGTTGGTTTGTTTTAATTCAATCTCGCATGACTCATGAATTTGGTCTATCAGTAAGAAATACTTGGTATCATGAGTGTGTGCGTCATAGATCTCGTAATACATGGATACATTCTTCATCGTCACACACTAAAAGAGATGACAATTTTAGGGATTGTGATTCTTTTGATAGATCTCACAATATTGTAATAATGTGCACATAGTTTTGCACAAACAATTATCCTTCATATGTCCTTCAACATCGCAATCAGTGCACCACAACCCACTTTGTGCATCTTATGCATTGAATATGTAGAAATATTCTCTAAATGTTTAGCCATTTTTGTTATTTGTGCTTTTAGAAATGGGTTCACTCTAGTTTTAAAACTTTTAACCATTTCAAAGACACATATCTTCTTTCAATGCCTCACACAGATCTAAATACATCTTATATGATAAATCTTTGTGGAACAAGATGAATAGGCCTCCAACAAACCATTGCACATGTTGGATCTGATCAATATCATAAGACATTTTATACAAAAGAGTTTTAAAACACATGTCATACTCCCTTACACTTTTGCATGCACCTACTTGATATCTTTCAAAGATGTTGATACTTTGTTTCTCAAACGGAATATGAAATTCAATAAGAATGATGCATGCAATGCATCATAATCCATTTCACTCTAGTGGGGATCATACTTTATGTACCAGCTGTGTGTGTGCCCTTGAAGTGTGGTAGAAAATTGACTTGCCTTTCTATCAGGGGTTGTAATGCCCTTTCCTCTCCATAGCAATTCACACTTATGAACATGCTCAATTGTATCTTTGACACTCCTATATTATGATAAATGAAGATGCATCTCAAATTAGACTTAAGGCATCTAGTGTAGTGGTTGTTGAGGTAGTGTTTGCTGAGGATGATTTGGTGGTGGTTTTTGTAGACCCTACCCTAGGGTAGGACTAGACCCGTAACCTCCACCATAATTTCACCTAGGCGGTGGTGAATTGCTCCTCCTAAGCCTCTTACACCACTGTTGTCAGAACCCACGCCCCTATAGAGGAACTTATCTTTGTCCCAGCTTGTTTTTGAACTATACACCTATTATCTATGTTGTTGTACTACCTATAAGATTACTTCTAATGGTGTGCGTGCCAAAACTTTGTCCCGACGATGCACCTATAAAAATCCTCCAAATGTACTTCGAATAGTGGTGCTTGCATGCATGTGCGACCCATGTGTGCATATCTAATTTTTGTGCTTCCTAAACTAAACCTAAAAGGTGCCTACCGATATATCATTTCCAACATGGATATGTTGTTTTCTCACCCTCACTAAGATGCTCTTCAATGAATACTACTTTTGGATGCGGAATAGCTTGCACAAGAGCTAGGTAGTCATGATGGATTAGGCGTATGCCTACCTTGTTTTTTCCATAAATTCTCTCTCATCAAAATCTGATGGGGTATCTCTATTGTGATTTCCCAATGTTGGGAGGGCATGATACTACAGCTTCTCATCTTCCATGGGGCTCTCATTACTTTTGTTAGTCATCATTCTCCTCGACAAAAATGTTGCATCAACTATCCTCTACAGTGCTTCATTATACTTGAGTCATCTTTCCTCTCTCTACCTTTCTTCCACTTGGTCTTCCGTCATCCTCCTCCATACCTACTCTAACCCTTGTGTGTAGTGGGGATTTAGCTATCCATAGGTATTATCTCTAGTCCCAATTTTACCATCAATATCTTAATAGCTAACAAGTAATATACACAAATAATATCCCCTAGGCTCACGCAAAAACCAGAACTCGACTTCCTTAGGGAATGAATACATAGAAATTATATACTCTAAAGTATAATTACACAATACACCTTCCCACCAATGATCTATAGCTCTATTCCACACCTCGTCGAATCAAAAAGCATCTAATAATATTCGTGCATCCAGGATCTCGCCCTTAGGGAAAAAAATGTTTTCGCGTACATTTCTAGCCACCGATATAACTCTATTGGGAAGAAGCTAAAGATCGTCTCATATAGGTAATCATAAATATTATTCTCTACCCACTTTTATGCATCAAAGTCAGGTCTAGTGTTGTATCTTTGTGAAAACACATCTTGGTTTTCTTCTACCTAGCTCTCAATTCTCTTCAACACATTTGATATGCCATTTTCATGCAACATCCTGGTAGAAAAAGTGAAAAGAGGTCTTGGAAATGGAACCATAATGTAGCCTTTGTTTTCCCACTCTATAACTATATATACTTGCACTTCATTCATATAGTTCGAACACTCACACAAATCACACAGCCACTGAGTCCTTCCTTTGTTATGCTTAACAGATCGTTAGCATGCATTTTTACCATATTATTAGCTAAGAACCATTCATGTCTGGATAGTCACTTTAACCATGGACATTTGGAAACACATAATAAGAAAAAATCATAATTCATTCAAGAAGAACACTGAAATTCCAAAACACCATCATGGGAATAATTGTATTACATAACATACAGCTTGTTGATTTCATTAACCTTAATATGTATATACATATACATGACATGCGTACTTTCATACAAATTCCGTAACTCGTGACTACACAATCA
The DNA here is from genome assembly GCA_018340775.1 of Taxus wallichiana var. yunnanensis. Lineage (NCBI taxonomy): Eukaryota > Viridiplantae > Streptophyta > Pinopsida > Cupressales > Taxaceae > Taxus > Taxus wallichiana. Next base: position 506,607,543 of record CM031236.1, on the reverse strand, counting down.
TCAAAACCCTCAAGAAGCCCTATCTTGCACACATGCTACAAAATTCAACTAGACGCCTAACATAGATGTACTACCTATATATAAGGGTGGGGACTTTCCTTTCATCACTTCATGCATCTTTCTAATAATAGGATTGCATACAAAAATAGCCTACATGCTTTTTTACATTCTCTATTAATAAAAGATTAACATAAATAAAAGACATGTTTTAATCATATTATTAGCTTGGCTCAGTGCATGATCTTCTTTCATCTCTCCATGTACTTTATTCAATTATAACTTCCTTTTGTGTGCATCCCAAGCTATCCTTATTTTTTTAAAATATAAAAAATTACTCGACACCACTCTTATATTTTTCTATTTTTAGCCATGTCTATGGAAAATTAGCTAAGTTCATTAATTTTTCTTCCCATGTGCAAGCCTCCATGCAATGACCCTTCCTATATGTACAGATCCCTTCATGCACCCCTTTCACATGGCTCCAAACCTCTACACATGGCTAGTAATTAATTCTTTCTTTTGCTTAACACATGGCCTACTCATTGCAAAAAAGAGGCAAATCAAAACCCTATAATTGGGGACACTTAATTGGTCATTCACTGTGTCGAGAAAAATGAGCCACCAAGAATAATCTTTTGAGAGCTTATAGATATTGAGTTTGGGGCCTTCTTGAGAGTTTTGAAGTTCCAACCTTCGTGTGGTGCCACAAATTAGAATAAGGAAGAAGATCAAGTGAAAACTATTTGCTCTCATTTTTCTCCAACTAAGACCTTATACAAGGTAAGAAACATGTAAAAATGGTTGTAAGGACATCCATTTCAGATAATGAAGTCAACCAAAAAAATTTAGAGAACGATGAAAAAATTGTGTAATTCATCCATAGTGAGGTTGATTTCTCTTCTATCTTCCAATCTGGTTTGTAGGAAATTTATGGTGATTAGATCATTCATCTATGAACTAAAAATTTACCTAAAGGATTGGTTACCCTCAAAATCATATCCACTTCTCGATGATGAGGTCAAATGCTGAAATTAAAGTATGTTTGTGGGTGAATAATATTTCAAGTTAGCCACCACTACATAAGGTAAGTAGCTACTACTTAGAAAGGTGTGTTATCAAGTTAAAGAACAAGCTTTTATTTCCTTGTGTCATAAGTATAACGATATCTTACCATATAATTATTAGGATCTTAATGTTTTTGACCAAAAATTACTCAACACACCATTGATCTTGATCCTAGTGCCAATCTAGTTAGACAAAAACAAAGACCTATTAACCCCAAGATTGAGCCTCTCGTGAGAAAAGAGTATTGAATCAAAAATTATAATCCTTGTCAAATACTCCTCTTGGGTGGTGAATCTAGTCCTACTTTGGAATAAAATTGGAGAAATAAGGCTCTATGTGGACCTCATATATTTGAATAGGGCTTCATTAAAGGATCATTTTCCACTTCCCTTCATGGAACAAATTCTTCAAACCGTGGTAGGAGCTAAAACATTCTCTATGCTTGATGGCCAATATTTCAATCAGACTAAGACCAAAGATGAGGATCAATATAAAACTACATTTACAACCAAATGGGGGACATATGCATACCAAAAAATTCCTTTTGGTTTATCAAATGCGGGTGCCACTTTTCAAAGGGAAATGGACATTACTTTCCACAGACTCATCAATCAGTTTGTCCTTATCTATTTAGATGACATCACAATATACTCAAAGCAAGGCCAACATCACATGAAGCCTCGGAGAAATTTTTTGAGAGATGTAGAGAGTTTGAAGTGTTTTTGAACCCCAAAAAATGCATTTTTTTAGTTTTACAGTTGTAAATTGTTGGGTCACATTGTTTCAATGGATGGAATTATAATTGACCCAGAAAGAGTTTTTGTCATTCTCTCTCTTTCAATTCCAACTCACAAGAAGGTCCTTCATTTCTTTCTATACAAAATCAATTTCATTAGGAATTTCATTCCTAGCTTTTTAGGATTAGTCAAGCCCACCACCTTGATGTTGAGCAAGGATGTGACTTTCAAATAGACCACGAAGGAAGAGAAATCTTCCACGGGAATAGGGAGAACCTTTGATTCTATCTCGGTGGAACCAAAGATTTTTGTAAAAAAATCACTAAAACTATTTCTCCATTCGTGTAGAATGGATCGTAATAGATGCAAAGAAGGAGCATCTCGGATCCAGCGACGAAAAGTCCGAACCAAAATTTCCGGATGAATCGAGTAGGGTACTCGTATATCTGATACATAATTGGAAGAGTAAAAAGGAGATTATTCCCATTTGTATCAAAAAATAACTTATCTTATATATTAACAACTAACTTATGTTATAACAACCAAATAATAATTCATTATTTCATAAATGAAGTCTAATAATACCAATTCTGCACTCCAAAAGATCTTATCATATGCATATGTAAAAGTGATTCAAGATCAAATTTGGGATTTCCCAAGCGCAAAACACTCATCAATCCAAATTTTATAAAGTATTTTATCATTTATCCTTGTGGTGCTAATATTAGTGTCACCACAATTCTCATTCGGAGAATAATGGAGATTTGGAGCAGCATGTGGCCTTCTTCAACCAAACATTGAAATCTTTTGAGCTCAAGTATAATCATTTAGAAAAGTAATTTTTCTCCATCCCTGCGAGTAATCCCAAAACTCAAGCCAATGCTAGCCGCTAACCACAAAAAAATTTTGGTCTCACATCCCATTGTGAGATAATTTATCATGGGAGAAGAAATCAGTGAGAAGAGATCCAGATGGGTAATTAAAATCATGGATTTCAACATGACCATCAAAGCCACCAAATTGGTGAGAGGCAGAGCACTTTATGAGAAACTTTCTCTAGATGCTCGGGATGATAAAGAAGCCTCTTTCTTCATGGAGGATGGACAAGGAAAACTCGTGGAGGATCAAGAAGAGGACTTAGAGGATTTTTAAAAAGAGGATCCGTTGAGTGTACAAATCCATAGGACAATGGAAATATGCACAACACATAATTTCTGCAGAATGAAGGAGACAAGTTTTAGCCACGTATATTTGATTAATGATATGGAAAATTATTAACAACTAGTAGCTACCCTCTTGGTTTGAGTAAAACAAATAGAATACATCTCAAGTTACAATCAATGGCTTGTGTGTTAATAGGCGGGATTCTTTTTAAAAGGAATCTAGATGGTGTCATGATGACTTGTATTGAAGGAGAACAAGTAAATAAATTATTGTCGAATTCCATGATGGTTTCTCCGGAAGAAATTTCTCAACCAAGGCCATGACAATGAAGATTATCAAAGCATGATAGTTATTTCCCACACTATTCGTGAATAAACATCAATAGGTTAGAAAATCCAAAATATGTTCTTATTCAATGGTAAGAAGAAGATGACGTCCCTCCCCATTCATCCTATTCAGAAGATTAACCCTTTTCTAAGTGGGAAGTTGATTTCATATGTATGATTAATCCTCCATAAAGTGTGGGTCATAAATGGATCTTGGCAGCAAAAAATTACTTCACCAGATGGAAAAAGGCCATGTTGCTCAAAGAGGTTATTGAACCAAACATCTTTGATTTCCTCCAAGATATTAGGTTAAGGATTCCCCAAACCATTATTTTAGATAATAATAAATCATTTTTAGGTTCTAACATCTCTGATTGGGCTCTTAAACATGGAATTTATTTGAATACTTCCTCCAATTACTACCTATAAGGTAATGGTTTGGTAGAATCAACTAACAAGAACTTGATCAAGATCATGAAGATAACTATGGAGCTCAATCAAAGGTAGTGGCATACTAAAGTAAAGAGTGCTCTTTGGGCTGATATAATTAATCCACAAAAGAGAAATTGGTAATTCCTTATTTTTATTTGTATATGGAAGAGAAGTTAGGATCCCATTGTTTCTTGAATTACCTTCAAATGGAGTTGACTCGATAATTTGAGTTTGAAGGTGAGGATCAAAAAACTATCAGAATGGTAGAGTTGATTGAGCTTGAAGAACTAAGTCAATTTTCCATAATCTAGTTAGAGAATCACTTGTTGTCAACCAAAAAAATTTAACAATAAATCCATGGCACGGTCCTTCAAATAAGGTGATCTAGTCCTTAAATGGGACACGGATAGAGATAAACTAGGGTGGCACTCTAAGTTTGATGCACTTTTGAGTGGGCCATACATTATCACTACTTACAAAGAGGCTAGTTCATTCAAGTTGTCCAACCTTGATGGAGAAGTATTATAAATCCCAGTCAATGGATTTATCTTAAAAATTACCATTAAGTTATCTCATTGCATCTTGTAAATAGTTGTGTTTTTGTTTTTGTTAGAGGTTCCCTCCTTTTTTGTGTGTTGATCATCAATTGAGTTCCTTTTCCTCAATCCTTGTAGTGATCATATTTTTTAATATGTGTATATGTACTCTCTGTATGTTTCACTTGAAACATGTATGATATTCCCTTTTGTACATAAGTTTTGGAATCCCCTTGTAGTCATACATAGATCATCTCATAGCATGTTCAATGGCGTAAATCAAATAGTTGGATAGCATTCAATATTTTATTGAGCTCCACAAGATCAACTTTAGTGTAGTGCTAATTTCATGTGGATTCAGGAGGTGGATTATAAAAGATGAGATCATCTTTCAATATTATGCTTGACTCTATACCCAATAGATGCTTCAAGGATAATGGTCTCCATCATTTAATAGGCAGATGTCCCGTGAGGTTGCCAAAATGTTATCCAAAATTATACTCCATGTAATTTTGAACAACTCATTAAACATGGACAGCCATATTTTTCTCAGAAAAATCCTCAAGACACTAGGGTAGTCTTCTACGAGTGTAAAAATGTAGTTTTTTGTGGGTTCTCCTAACCCATTGAACAAAGGAATGAGAAGCTCAGGACTTAGGTAGTTAAGGTAGAAGTGTGCTCCAAGGAGTCTATTAGAACTTTTAGTACTAAGGGAAGTCAAGTCAAAGCACCATGGAGTTGCATGGTCATGGAAAGATGAATAAATTGGATAAGGGTAGGATCCACGGAGAAAAGGAAGTGGGAAAGCAGTTGGTGCTTCGTTGTATGGAAATACAATGTCATGTGGACTCGAAAGACATAAAATCTCACGAAGTTTTATAATTCTACGGAAGCAAATAAAAATTCCACCCAAGTTAGAATTTGTAGTACATGGAGAATTTTGAAGACCTGTGTGGTATGGAAAAGAAAAATTGGAACAACTAAGGTTGGAAGTTGTGAAACACTAACCTATTGTTTTGTGTGTTTCATAAATTGTATTATTCCACGAGTTGTCAATTTTTCATAATAAAGGAGCATATTCATGGGTAAATCACCATGTAGAAAAGGAAAAATACCTTCACAAAGATAAGAGGAACATCTAAAAGAAGAGTATAGAAACACTCAAGCACCACCAAGCAAAGGAGCCTCCACTCGATCATTTGGGAAACATAAAAATATGCGATAAACTATGGGTCGAGTAAATCCGTAGACCACATCAAAACATTATACTTCAATGGAATATCTCAAAGTTTCTCCCGAACCAAATAACCAACTACCCCAACCACCATAATTTAATGAAGTATGACACCCTCCTTCATGTTCTAATGGCGTGTAATAAAATCAAGGAATCATGTTTTGGTTGGTATCCCCTTTAATTGTGCCCATTTATGTACTACAAGTTAATATTGCACTAAATCATAGCACCCATGTCTCCTTTAGCACATTTTTTAGAAGATTGGTACTCCAAAGTGTGGCAATCCTTTCTTCTTTTTCCTTTCTCTTTCTCACTTCCACGAGTTGTATAAATACAAGTTCTTGCACACATTTTAAGGGTTGTTATTCTCCCATTTTCTTCATTAGAATATTTCAAGAATCACATATGAGACACGAACTTCATGCTTTCATCTTTTGTAACTAGTGAATAAATGTTTTATTACCTCGATCTTTATGTAAATTATAAAGGATCGATTAATTTAAGTGTGGATAATTCCTATCCTTAAAATACTCTATGTTTGGTGTGGATATCTCTTCCCTCTTGTGTATTTTTTATTCTTTCGCTTGTTTACACCACAATTATGTGCATCTTCATAATCCCAACTTTTTGAACTTACATCTCGTGTCACTTGGAAAAGGAGAGGTACCACCTTATTTCAAATACTATCACTACCCATTTTAGCTTAGGTTTTTATTTCAAACATATCTCTCCCCTGGTTCCTTGGATGTGATAGTGTAGGATAACTTAGGAGTAGTTTTAACGTTAGAATAGGTTGTGTTATGTGGTTTTCTTAACTTGTGAAGCGTATGAAGTCGGCCTTCTCCATAGGCATATCTCAAGATGCAAGTCCCACACTTGGAGATAGTCATATATTGCCTCAAAATTCTAGATCTCTAGTGATTCAAAGCATGGTGTAATTTTGAGCTCCAATAGGTTCCTTGAGTAGATCGATGAAGCAACTACAAATTAGGGTAGTTATAAGGAATAATTGGAGTTATTTCTTCCAATCTCAAATAACATGAAATTTTTCCTAAAGTATTTAGTTACGTATAATGCTATAAAATATTAAAGAAGTAACCAAGGTACTACCAACTCCGTAAGCTCCACCTCACTAGTAAGTCCGTAAGGATCAAATTTTTCTAACAAATTTTTGGATAATTGTGCAAGAAATCAACATCATATGAAAGCATGACCGCATAGGATGAAACCCCTAAAGAGTGAAATATGAGGTATTTTCATAGATTAAAAACCCGAAAGGGTGGTCTATTCAAAATATTACTTAATTAAAACCCACAAGAACATGTTAAGTAATGTGGAGGGGATAAAAATGGTACATAATGTTACATGCATGATCAAAAAAAACATTTAGAACATGTAGAATAAAGTTAGACATCACATCGCTAGAAAATTTAGAATATCACATAATATAGTTCAATAGCTTCTTTTATCTTAGGATGAGACAACTATTTAATTTTGGGAAAGTATTGGAGGACTATTAAGGCCTAAAAGTCATCTTTAGTTTATTTTATCTATTGTAATATCTTTACATAATACTTAATGTACATGTATATAATAGATAGAAAAAATAGGAATATGTAAACCTCCTTTAGTATAGAGAAAGGAATGTGAAGATATTGGGAGGCCAACAATCGCCTCAAAGTTGTATAAATCATGTAAGAATTGTGCATAAAAGGCTAGTTCAAACCGTAATAGAAGTTGAAGTCAAATCTTAAGTTGTTATGCAGCCTCTCTCTAGATTTTATGTTTATATTTATAATTTTTTCATTTTGTATCTTAGTACATAGTATCAAGATGTAATATTAGTTCAAATTTATCCTTATTGTGAAATGTTTAAAGGTATGTAAATGAATTGATTTTATAAAATCCTTACACTACAACTTTAGCATGTCCTTATGAGATATTCCAAGGACCATTGTTACCACATTTTACAGCAACAATATCCTCTTAGGAGATAGACATTCTCTCCCAATGTAGTTTACTTAAATTTGGCATGCTTTCAAAGTGGAAATTTTGTTTCTCATTTGTAAAGAGAGAAATGTATCTATTTTTCCCATGCATTAGTTGATTGCAATCTCTTCACTTATAATATAGTTATGATTGTTTCCAATGTCTTTTTATAGATTCATGAACATGCACGAAATTTGGCTCTATAAGTGGCTCATCTCTAGACCCTTATTGATCATTGGGGTAATGCTCCTTATACCATGGCTTAGGTCTTACCCCACCTACCTCTTAAAATTTATCTCTTAATAGCATGGGTCATTTCCAAAAACTCCCTTCCGCTCACACAACCACTCTAGGTTGGGTTTTATGCCTCACAAAAACTCTCATCCACTACCTCCGCATGGGGGTAAGGTTTACCATAATTGATTTTTACTAGTTGGGCTCCTCTATCTCCAACAAATAAGGTTCCCTACTTATCTTTAGCCATATCGCCAACCCCAAACCAAGGAAATGACGAATTTGTAGATGCCACCAAGAACACACCAACTAATTAGGATCCCATTATAGATGGGACCAAACTTTTATATGGTGGTTGGTGTTAGGAAAATATGTGTTTAATGAACACATTATTATGTTTGGGTAGATATTATTTGTGATAATAATAAATGTATAAATGATTAGTTAAACAGCAACACGTAGAGATGATTTTTAGTAGTTTAAGTTTTTATTTGAGGTTGTCTACAATAACTCATATAAATATAAAAGTAAGAATGATTATCGGGATCTTTTTATAGTTGTTAACTTCATATTCATAGGATATTTTCATCTATATGTATGGGTTATTCAAATTTTAAACTAGAATGAAGAAGATTTGTGTGTTTATTTTATACAAATTATGATATAGATTAACATTTGGCATCGAACATGGTTTCCCTCTAAGATAAATTTTACATTATCCATGAGATTCTTCTATAGTGTAATCTAATTGATCGCTTTTATCTATGATAGTGTATCAAGCTTTATGGCATGTCAATATAATTTTGTTTTTCCTCACACTTGAATTATATCAAAACTCTTCTTATAACCTTTACACATTCACTTTAACTTAGTTTTCAAATATTAGAATATTTTTAAACATCACTTGTGCCTATTATACCATTATGCCAACATATATTATAATAATATTTGTCTCATCAAATACCAATTGTTCAATGATTACTAGTTGTTCAATCAATCATAATATTTGCTTTATACATGGTATGGATATGAAGTCTCTATAACCATGTCATACATCTTTGTCATCCATATGCTTGTTGGTTAGTGAGTATAATCATTTATTGCTAGAATTTATAACATGTCCATAGGTCAAACCCCAAAAATAGCTATATATTGGGTTATTATTCAAAGAGGGTTTAAAATGATAAGTGAATATAGTTTATAGTAGTTTGTCTTCCATTTGACAAGTATATTTTTTGAGTCAACAAGTAAGTCCTTCATATACTACATCAATATTATAAATGTTAGTGTTTATGTATGTCTTTATGCAATTATGATATAAATTTATTAAATATTATAAATGTTAGTGTTTATGTATGTCTTTATGCAATTATGATATAAATTAATTCAATATTAATTTTTAATTGTCATCGTCATCAAAAGTGTAAAAATAAAAATAAAATCCTTATTTGTAACGATTGCATTATCAATTTTATCCAACATCCATTGAGTTAAAAAAATGTGGGGTCAATATGGATAAGGTGAATTGAATCTTTAAAAATTAAGGAAAATATTTCCACACCTAGCAAGTTTGAACCAAATTACTATTAATTAATAAATATTTTTGGGAAATTATTGGTGGTAAATTACTAAAACCAAAAGATGTAGATGAAACAAATAAGTGGGAATATAAAGATCGAAAAGTAACAACAATGATTAGCCTAGGTTTTTTGATGCCTAATTACATCATATAAACCTTTAAAAGACTTAAAAATAATCTAGATGACATTATATAAATTTTTTAGGTCATGAGTAGGAAGCGCGATTGTGGTCCTCAAGAAAAATTTATTCACGCTCAAGATGGAAGAAGGTAACAAGATGGTTTGACACATCATTAAGTTTCATTCTATTTTAAATTAGCTAGCTAGAATGAAATTTTATGTACATGATGATGATGTAAAATCTATTAGTATGCCACCAAACTATTGTAACATGGTTGTCACATTAAGTAAAATAAATTCTAGTTTAGAAAATCTAATTTCTTCTTTGATGGAGGAAGAAAATAGAACTAGGAAAACTAATCCAAATGAAAGTGTGATGTATAGAAAATAAGATAGATCATATGTTAAAAGTAGATCCGAATCTTTTTCGATAATGGATCAAATTCTAAAGTACAGAGAAATCATTCCTTTATTACTATTGTAAAAAATTTGTTCACTTTTTAATTAACTGCAAGAAAAAGCGTGAGATTTAATTGATGGAAAACTACAATAAAATGTTATGGCTCTGATGAAGAAGACAATAATGGAGAGGAAATAAATATTGCTAAAAAATCCAAGTGATGAATACCACCTATATTAGATGATATTTTACTAGAGGATGCGAGATATCAAAGGCTAAAGGACAACCAACGCCCTCTCACAATCTTCTAACGATAGGACCGAACAACATATTAGTGGAAAATAAATTGTACATAATGAATATGCTGATGGTAATTTCTAGTGGTAGTGGCACCATCAATATTGTATGAAATAAAGAAACAATGATCGTGTGCAAAGGCTACAGGAGATGATGAGGAATTAGTCTTCATTTTTTTATTTTTTCATGTTTTTAGTATTTTGGTGTGATATTGAGAATAAGAATAAAGGTACATTCCTATTAAAATTTGTAATAAGTGAGCATAATTTTGATGTAATCCCCTGATGGAAAAACATAGTGGATAACTTAGAGCACATTGTATTCCAACATTATGATACTTGAAGAGGATGAACATATGTGTGTGTACATGTTCATACCTAGGTTAGCAATTATCCTCTATAAAACCATTTGTGAGGGCTAAATAGATGTAGAATTCTTGTGCATGGTTCCCACATTGGTTTGTTTAGATGATTTCCTAGAAGTGAATGGTCAATATGAGGTTGATGAGTTCTTTCTCCACCTTCAATTCAAGTTGTGGACAGATATCATGAGTAGGTAGAGGTGACATCCCGTAGTTAAAGAGTGTGATTGTTTTTCTACCATGTTCGCATTATGGGGGGATGTTAGGAAAATATGTATTTAGTGATCACATTATTATGTTTGAGTAGAGAATATTTGTGAGAATAATAAAGCATAAATCCATTGTTAAACAACTCATAGATATATTTTTGTTAGTAGTTTAAGTTTATATGTGAGGTTATTTACAACTCACATAAGTAGGAAAGTATGAGTGATTATAGGGATCTGTCTATTAGTTGTTGACTCCCTATTCATAGGATATCATCATCTATATGTATAGCATACTCAATAAACTACAATGAAGAAGATTTTTGTGTTTATTTTATGCAAATTTTGATCAAGATTAATAGTTAGGGCAAGCCAAATGATCAAAACCCACCTTATGTTGCCTCTACATGTTTTTTGCTCAATGTACTTGTGTATTTGATTATTATATTGTTTTAGTACAAAAAGGTTATTGTCTTAGTGTGAGTTTCATGGTGTATTTCTATACTACCAACCTTTTTATGAATAATTGTAGTATTTTTTGGTAATATAACTAATGTTTCATAAAAATATCTCCGCTAAAATTGTTTACGGCCCAAGAAAAATCATCACATCATTGATAAAAAAATTACACCAAGATGTGTTATTAAAAAGGAAAAGGCTCCTACGTTTAAATGACTCAAATTTTGAATTCAAGATCATTGATGGATGGATTAATCTAAGTTGTTGAAAGGGGGATTACCTAATTTGAAACCCTATTTTCCAAAGATCAACTAAGTATCATACTTTTACATTGATTTTTTTAATGAGGTGGTTATCAAGCACCACCATGATCAACACATAGGGCATGTGTGTTCTAATTCTATCTATGACATATAGATTTTTGTATAGTTTCCACCAAGTAGAAAGTAGAAGCACCAATTTCCTTTATATTTTTCATAATCACATGACTATGTGGAGCTATAATATTTTATGTCAATATTTATCTACCTAGGCTAAAGAAGCCCAAGACATATTTGAATCTCACACTATTCATGGAATGGAGCTCCTTATGCTTAGATCCCTCTAATGGTAAAAGACTATCACAACCATGTCCTTCATTGAAATTACCAACTACATACTTGTCTTGGATAATCTCCACAACTATATTTTCACAAGGCATTGTAATGATCTATCAATAACTACTCTAAAAGGTATTCGATGCAATGTTTTTTATCTATTTCAATTCATAACTTCATTTGGGTATGCTCTCATGGTGGTATTGGAAAATACAGTATACAAGTGTTTTGGGTTTCTACCATCATTTGTATTTGTTGCTATCATGGTGCATCTCGATCAAGGAAATTAATAAGAATGAGAATGGCCTACTTGTTCTAAACTTTAACAAGGTGAGAATATGACATTAAATTTCCTATCCCTACCTGTGTTTCATATTCCATTTTTATGGTATTGATTTATATAATATGGCCTTCTAATCCTTGTTTTAGGAGACATTTGAAAGGTTCATCACCCCAAAAAAATCCATGGAGAATAGTTTTAATTTTTCTATTGGCATAAAAAAATTGAAGTAGCATCCCTAACCAAGTATAGATGTTTCCTTTAACTACAACATGTTGGTTTTTCATTTGTGAGTTTTTTTGTGATGTTTTTATACAACTATAAATTCTATGGTGATCAAGGGAGTTGTGTATAGTTTATGGTTGTTTTAAATTTTAGTGGCATGCAAGATCACACATACAAGTATCCCTAATTGTAAGTGGTAGTGAAGGATATTTTTACGCTTACACCCGGTCCCCTCATGTCACCAATCGGCCTCTCTACCAGAAAGTAATAGGTCTTAGGTTTTACTTGAAGACTAATTAGTGTTATCTTTTTTTTATTTAGGTTTTTCATTTATCACTATATTTTTTGTTTAGGTTTCATTTTTATGACTTTTTATCTTCGTTTTGTTTTCATGGGTGTTGAATTTTTATGGGTTGTTATAATATAAAATTTATTTTTCTTCCTCGTAGATTTGGGATCCACACTAGCAGTTTCAAGAAAAGAGGTTCATCTTATCGATTAGTCTAATGTTCTTAAGATGTCTTGTGAGATGACTATACATAGGAAAAATGAGACGGGATTCTTGTGTACTCAACTTCCCGAGGTCGTGTCAAGACACCTGAAATGTGGAAGATGAGATGGATATGGATAGGTAGTCAAAATATAATCAGATGTTATGAAATGGTAGTGTGAATTCCTAATGACTAGGTTTATTGATTTGGTTGGATCCTTAAACTACTCTAAATCTTAATACAAAATAAATAACATAAAGAAATATAATCTAAATAAAAGACAAGTGTATTTAATCCTTTAATTTATTAAATTCCTTCCTAGTTAATTAAATAAAATAAATACAAATACTTATTCTATTTGTTTGTATTTTAACAAGCTTTTAAAAGAAATGAAATTAAAATAAACTAATTAAATAACTATTTTTATGTTTTCTAGAATATTTAAAAGAAATTAAATCCACCGATACACACACGGGAAATAATTTAAACTAAATCTACTACTTCTAATTAAAAATAAAACTAAGACAATTAAAATAAATCTAAAACAAGAATAGCTAGATGTGGTTATTCTTTTGTTGCAAGGTTGTTTGACAATACTACTCTAAAGAGGAAGTATTTAAAATGTTTTTAAATAAAATAATACTTCCTCTAACATGACTTTCTACCTCAACTTTTTCGAAAAGGAAAGATTCTCATAAGCATTTTCCTCTTTTTCAAATAAACCTTCCCTAGAAAAATTACCTCTAAACTAATCAAAAGAAATGAATAATAAAAGAAATGCAAGGATTTATTCACTTCTTCCTCTAACCAATTTCCCGAGAAAATCCACAGGGATAAGCCTGGAAAATTTTATCAAGGGAAGAATATTTATGTAAGAAATATTTTGAAAATAAATACTATAATTAAAACTTGTATGGGAAGTGATGAAATATTCCACTTTTAATAAATTAAATAAATTCTTTATTTTGATTATAACATACAAATGCATGTATTCAATGCTTAAAATAATTAAATACAACTCTAACCTTGTCCCTACAAAGTATTTTGGTAGTTGGTTCCATTGTTTTGATGCATCCAATGTCTCCTCAACTTCAATCTCCTTCCAAAATATGAGCTCTAGTTGATCCAAGTGAGAAAGGCATTGAATATTAGCAGATCAAGAAAATAGAAGGTTGGATTTGTATAGGGAAGGTAATTGGAATATGAGTAGTAGTGAAATGAAGTATAGAATTGTCTATCCATGTAGACCCTCTCCAAAATCTAGTAACATAACACTTTAAAAAACTACAAATTACCCCACTAAGCATTTGGTTTTTCTAAACCACTTCTGTAGACAAATCACGGTCTGTTTCCCTCACTATCTCCTGAACTCTCTTGAATGCTCCATCTGGGAGTTCCAGAAGCATACATGGGATACCCCTTTGCATCAAGGGCTTATTCTCTTGTTGCACAAGCTTTGCATTTCCAAATACCCTAGCCTCCCTTCCTCCCCCAGCACGACTCCTCTCCCTCCCTCCACCGACACCACCCCCACTCACATCCCTTCCACCACAACCCCCACTCTCATCACTGCCACCACCCCCACCCACATCCCTTCCACCATGACCCCCACTCTCATCACTGCCACCACCCCCAAGCCTAATACCAGAAAACGAAGAAGCTCAAGCTGGAAACCCCAATTTCGAGCAGAATCCTTCACAGTAGCAAGGATATGGAAGTTACACAAAACTTGCTACACATAAGCAGTGTTGGCCATGAAGAGGCCTCACAAAATGAAGCAAATAGCACTATACAAAGACTGAATGACCTTGAAAAGGAGATGATGAAGCTGAAGGAGGAAGTGACGCAACTTACCAAGCAAAAAGGGAAAAGGAAGATTGATGAGGGTACTGAGATAGATAACCAGCAAGTGGAGGACATCTATAAAAAGTTGAATTCCTTGGACAATCAAGTGGGAAGAGCCAAGGATCGCCATGAGCATAGTATGGCAATTTTTAATGCTATCAGTGATTTTCTGGAACAACATGTTCGCAGCATCACTGTGTTGAGTGGGATTCAGAGACTTTGTGGGGAACGGCCAAGGAGAGCAGCCAAACCTTGGCTAAGCTTGATACTAAGGACCCCACCCATATGACTATGGTGGCCCTCTTCACTTCTCTACAAACCATAAAATCTAAAATCACCAGAGCAGCTAAGAAGTAAGGTTGTTTTTCACTGCAGGCGCCGATCTTTTCCGTCATTTTTGTTGTTTTTTTGTTGTTTTCTAGCTGCATGGTTGCAGCACTTGTTCTGTTTTGCTCCTGATGTAACTTTTTGGTTACGGTTGATTTCAAACGCCTATTCTGGATGTTGATCCTTTTTTTGCTGATACTTTGATTGCTATATCTGGCTTTTTGGCCTTCTTTGTAAACAGGGTATAGTCCCTTCAAAACTATTTGCCATCAATAAAAAAACTACAAATTACCCAACCCATGATACGAATAAAAGTGTCATTTTTATAAATTATTAGAGGAGAAGATGTCAATAATACATGTCAATCAAGAAACATTGACTCAACTTGAGGAGAATAAATCAACATACTATATTTAGCAAGAAGGGAAGAGGAACTCAAGACCAATCCAACAAGCCTAAATTTAGCCAATTTGACCCAAAAATGTGAGAGAAAATCATGTCAAAATCAAAACATGTGTTCAAAAATGTGTTTTTTAATTTTTCTTCAGATGGTGACAAAATTGCCCCTATTTCTAGAGGGGTGGTTGCACAACCGCTCTACGAAATATAAGGCGAGTAAAGGCTAAAAAATTAGTTTGTGAGAAAAATGAAGTCCACAACTTGGAGTGAAAGGTTAAAGGGAGAGAAGGAGGGATCTTTGTAGACATAAAATCATGCAAGTACTATTATTTAATTATATCACCAAGTAGGTTGTTATATACATGGATCTTAAGTAAGAAGAGCATTAACTTCCGACACGCCCATCCCTATATATACACAACATACATACCATTATAAGGGTAGAAAATTCTAAAGGGAAAGCATATCTACATACTATCAAAGGGACTACATTTTTGGGCTGATTACTCTACATACACTACATAGGAAGGGGAAGTTTTGAATTCCATCCCACACATTTACATTTTATCTAGCTTTATCCCACTATCTTGGCGTCATTGGCATGAGGGATGAGGGAAACCTAAGGACACTATTTCACACACATAAGCACACATAGAACTACATGGAGTTTGAGATGTAGTGTAGTGCTCGGTCATAAGTTCATCCTTTGGATGACCGTCGAGGTCATAGTCCTGACTTCACATATTGCATTTTTATTCCAATTTGATGTGTTTGTGAGCTTGTGTAGGTAGCTAGGGTTTGTGTTACAGATTACAAGTACCTCAAGTGATCCAAGTGTGACATATAGGTGATCAACAATGAACAAGTGTGAAACCCTAACAACACATAAAAAATTAGATTTCGAGCATTTGCACATAGTCACAAACTGCCTAGGAGTGGTCTCTTGGTGCCTGCCCAGAACCCTCCCTATCCCAGGCAGCCATGTGTCCACTCTTTCCATAACTTCAAATAATTTATATGAGCATTTCTGACATTCTTCCTAACCTTATTCATCAGTTGTTCCAATTCATCTTTTCGAGATAAGTGAAAATTAGATAAGTGCCCTATCTCTCTCATTTTCTTACATGGTTTACATCTTTAGAGTGCTTAGCATTTTATATTTTGTTGTATATTATCATAGTGACTCTGAAATTAGATTTAATATTCATATTTTATTAAATCATTTGGTGAACCCCTCTCTTAGAACTCCTTGCCCTAGGATCCATAAAACCCTCATGGCTAAAAATAGATCCTCCTCTCCTAGGAAAGCTATGCATCATGTTAGTGTGAATCCTATCCTTGATGATGTTGTTGAGGCTGAACTTAATGCCCTTTATCACAATGCTTGATTTGATGATGAAGTTCAAAGACAACTTATTGCTCATGAAAAAATATTCCTACTAGTTTTACAACTCTAGTGTGAGCATCATTTCACCTGACCAAAACTTCACTTCATTCTCCTTGTTCTTCTATAGTCACCAAGGCTTTCTCCACCTTCTTCTATTCCTATTATAACACATGATGATGCTCTTATAGATTATATGTTTGGTCTTGATTGTGCCATACTGTAGATAAAAATAATGTTATTTCCAATGTTGAAAATGTACATGTGCATGATGATGTTTCTCATACTAGTCAAGATGAATGTAAAGTTATATCTCATGTTTCTTCTATTTCTGAAAATATTTCCAATGATTGTAAAGATATATCTTATGATAGTTCTCCTCCTACTTCTCTATATGTTGATGACTCTCTTGATGAAATACTTGCATGTGAAACTTTGTTCTGATAGTGATGTTGATTATATTTTTGATCATGAACATGTTAGTGAGGATGTTACTTCTCTTAAGACTATTGAATGTGAATTTTTTCCACTTGCTTTCTTCTACTTTGAGGTTGTTTCCAATGTCATTCATGATGATTCTACCACTCCTACTAGTTCACCTCTTATCATTTCTTTTGATTCTACTCCTAGCATTTTATGTTGATATTCCATGTTCCTCTCCTCCTCTTCCACCTCTTTCTTCTTCTCTCTTAGATGTTATTCATGTTGATTCTCCTCATTCCTACTAGTACACCTCCTCTTATTTTCATTCTACATCTAGCATTCCCATAGAGCCTTCATCTTCTTCTTCTTCTCACATTCCCATGATCACTCACAATGGAAAACTTCAACCTCTTCATGTGCCTCTCACTTCTTCTACAATTCCTTCACATGATATTTTATCACTCATGCATGTTGTTGGCCATTTGCAATCTCAAGTTCAATCTCTTACTCTCAAAGAAAAAATCCTACTATGCTTCCATTGATAATAACTCTCTTCATGGAAATCCTATTCCAAAGAAAATTCACAATTCAACTTTTCCTAAGGATTTTATCATGCCTACCTTTTCATGTTTTAATGGCACTGAAATCCATATTTGCATCTTAAGCATTATCATTTAGCTATGGATTCTTATTCTAATGATCGATTATTACTAAAATATTTTCATCATAGTCTTGTTGATGATGCTCTTCAATGGTATACCCATTTTCCTTATGGATCTATTAGTACATATTGTGAAATGGAAGATGTTTTTCTTAGATGCTTTATACTTAACAATGGTCCTAGAGTTACACATGATCACTTACCTAGCTTGCATCAAGGAAAGAAAGAACCCATTCTAGATTACATTTTATGCTTCAATTCTTGCATGCATCAGTTATTATTTTCAGCCTATTGATCTAGAAAATAAATTTATTTTTTCATGGCTTGATTCCTGCATTAAAAAAAAATTACAATATGATACATGTGAATCATTTATGCTTTTATGCTATAAAGTCATTGATCTAGAACAAGATTTAATTATTGCACATGTTATAGAACCCCCTTCTATTCCTTCTACTACTTCATCATCTTCTACTTCTTCTCCTCTTCCATCTATTAAGCATCCTCCAAGGTCTCCATCTCCTCCACCTCGTAAAGAAAGTTCCATCCCCTCCACCACATAAGCATCCTCCATCTCCTCCACCACATCAGTCTCCACCTAAGTCTTCTCCATCTCCTACTCGAGAGCCATTACATTTCTCACATGTTATTAAGCCTCATGATGTTTTTGTGTTTTTCTTGATAAGTGCTTAATTTCTTACCCTCTAATCAACATCATCCTCCTCATCACTTGCATCACCAGTGTGATCACCCTTATTGCAATTTTCACCACATCAATGGCCATTGTGATAATGATTATTGTGCCCTTCATGAAAAGTTACAACAATTAGAAGATAAGGGTGTCATTTCCTTTGGCTCTCTCTCGTGAGTGATCTCTTTCTCCCATTCCACATAAGTGTGCTTCCATCTTTGTTCACTTGTCCTCCACCCACTTCTAAGGTTTCATTCATCCACCTCCTAAAATCATTATCCATCCACATCCTCCACCTAGCTCATCCATCACCACATCATCTCATCCACCTCATAATGCTACTACATCTCATTGGCTTCCTAAGTCATGGCATTTTCTTCCTACCACTACATCTCCCATCATTGGCACCATTTCATCGACATTTCAGTTTGGCTCTTACACTCATGTTGCTACCACTTCACATGCTTCCACCATTCCTCACAGGCCTCTCCATCTTTGGTAGGTGATTTTATATGATCACCTCATTACCCGATGATGCACTCATGTTCTTAAGGTTCTTACATGATTGTTGAGGGATCTATTACAATAAGAACCTCACTCATTCTTCACTCTATGCTTCATGATCTATCTATCTATACATACACTATCAAGCCATTTCCCATGATGACACACTCTTGTTCTATGGTTCATTCTTGATTTTGAGGGGTCTTATATAAATGAACCTCATTTTTTTCTACACACACATTGGGGCATCACTTTTCTTCCCCCTCTTCATTATACTTACACATGCTTACATACATCATTTACATCTCTTACATACTTATTAATGTAATATATCTATTATATATATCATCTCATTCATTTTATTATTATTACATTACATCACATACATTATTTTATTTATACATATTATCTTCATTCATACATACAATCAATTTCATCAACAATCATACATACATCATACATTCATCAACATCATCATCATTTCAAATCAAAATATCATCATTTATAATCAAATCAAACATCACAAACCAACAAACAACATCATCATCACACATCATATATCAACACAAACATCAATATAATATATATATATATATATATATATATATATATATATATATCAAAAATCATAGTTACAAAAATACAATCATTGGGGAAAGCCCCCATCATACATCACTACATCCATATACATCATATCATCATCATCACTATCACTATATATAAATCATGGGAGCTCTAGAACTAGATGTTTCACCACTCAATCTATGTCATCATTGGTCGTGACCCCTATATCTCTCCACCTTCCTACGTATATATAGGCTACCCTCTGACTATCAATACTCCATGAATCAACCCTGTAACTCCACATATTTTGTGAATACATCTGAGCTAGGGATCCTCCTCCTCCTATGACCTCCTATCTCATTGAGTCTCACACATGAGCCTCATCATGCTCACTCAATAATATATAGTACATGTGGCTTGCTATATCACCACTAGCTCAAAAAAATGGGCATGCTCACCTACAATAACATCCACTCACTCTAACATCCCACCTCCCATGAGCACATCTCGGGCACACATTCCGTGTCAATGTGTGGATCGATGAATCAATGATCAATGACCAATAAGCATCACCTGCAACCATCCAATACCACATTAGTTATCACACATGTTTACCAATATACAACAACCATGTAACAATCAAAAATACAACAAATAATACTTACGCTAACTAATGTCATATTAGGCCATCTCCATCGGGGAAAGTGTTCCTGCCCCTCTGCTCCTCCAACCAATGGTCCACCCACCACACATATCTATGACATTGGGAAATAATAACACCCATCGATGCATTTTCCCACCACTCATTATAGGCCTAGGTACATCCTACATCATCCACATATATTGGCTCTATGGCCGCATCCACCTCATCTAGACCAAGATGCACTAGTTGTGCTCCTGTGGGACTCTGGCCTCACTCTGGGCCTCCTAGTGCTCTAGTATCTCTCACCCATACATATGGCTCTGGGGGCACATCTGAGCCATACCAAACTACCTTGATACACTCTCTCTCCTGAAATAACTCGGTCACTCCTAGGAAATTAGTCCTCTAACCACATGGTGCATCGAATGCACCACAACTCTACTCCATCCTCTAACCACCCACCATAGTCTCTATATGGCCTCCATATGATGGCCCCTAGTCCCATCATGATCAAGCATAGATCTATAAGTAGTAGTATCTAACTCTCCTACTACGTGCCTACCCTATCCATCTCGTTGTAAATATATTAGGTCTCTCCCTAATCAACACATGGCCCACTAAGTGGCCTCAATATAGCAATATGCTCATAGGCCCATACATGTAATAATGTGGTGGCTCCAAGTCCACCCCCATGGTCCTCTATGTGTGAAAATATATATAGATCTCTATATAAATGGGCCAACACACACCTCACCCATGCAAATCTAGTCCCATGCTCCTCCTCTATATGCTGACAATATCATGCATCTTATACAAGATGCCCACTCCACCACCCTCTACTACCACAGATGAAGCAATAACAACTATAATAAACTTCCACAACCATGAAACACTTGATCTCAATATGGCATCTAGACTAATATGGGTCTCTTTCTGTACCCATGTGTCCCTATAAAGTATCATCTACTCTCTCTCATCTCCTTTGAGCATCCACACTATGACCCATCACCTAGACTACTCTCTCTCCCACACAATTGGTAGTCATAATATATGATATACATCCTCTAGGGTCATTATCATCTCCCTAGTAGGAAACCAAAAAAGTACATGTATCACACACCTCACTCACACAATGTAGTCACCATAGGCATATTATGGGGTACCTCCCCAATCTCGCTATGTGTCATAAGAGGCACACGTCTAGTATGTCCCACTCACATCGATAATCCCAAAGTCAATAATGTGCTCAAATGCCAACCTCCATGGAAAACTCCTCGAGTGTATATCTCTCTACAACACAAACACCAAAAAAATATTGACATTAGTACCTCATATATATACAAAAAACAACCACTCATACTACAAAAAGTCATCAAAATCCCCATATTTCACATTATGTTATCAAAACACTCTCTCTGGGTCACTAGTGCCCTAAGAGAGAGGACGGTGCACCTAGAAGTCAGTCACCAACACTGGAACTAGGTGTGCTGGCATCCCAAAAGACATCAATGCCTTGGCCACTCCCACCCAAGTTAAAAATGCCCAAAAATTAAAATTTCAAATTTTACAAAAAAATGACAAAATCGAACAAATTTCACCAAATTTTTCAAAAATAATCATACTTACCAACTCATCATCATGTCATGATGCCATGGCCACCACTACTCTCTCAAACCTAGTCAACCTCACTTCCCTAATCTATGGCATCCTCACAAGCTCAGAGCTCAAATTCTAACTCAATCATGGTTCAAATGAAGTTACTATTCACTTTTTTACTATCACTATATATAGCAATTTTCAATTTTTCATTTACTATAGTTACTATTTCACACTCATTCTTCCAATTAATACATGACACACATTTTTCACTCATATCTTGAGCTTCACTTACTCTTTTTTTCCCCATTTTATGCCATTGGTTCAAAATTTTCTCTACCATACCATATTATTACACATTCACAATGTTATATTCCAATCTCACACATATATTATTCAACATATACACATAATCTTGCAACATCTTCTATACTACCTCTTGGTCATCATTACATCTTTTCACCTCTACTTTTGCTCAGTGCTCATTATCTCCACCCCTCACCCTTTCACCAAAAAGGGGGCATACAATCGGATCACCCTATGATCCCTCTCAAGCTACTATACAATCATTCGATACTCCTAATACATCATTATCAAAAAATTTTTCTTTCACACTATTCAAACAAAGGAACAAATCAATCTATTCAAATACTTTCTATCTATTCCCCTAATGACCTAATATGGGGAAAAAATGTGAAAATATCTCCATGAGTAATCTATCACATACATCCAATTTCAAAGCAATATTTTACTATTTGAATCAAATCAATCAATCGATACAACATAACATACTTTACTATCTCTCCCAGATGACCTAACTTGGGAGCTACATCACTTTATTATCTTTCCCAGATGACCTAACATGGGAATCACTTTACATTTTCTATCACTTCCAGATGACCTAACATGGAATCCCATCTAGCACTATAAATTGTGGAACACCCATGGGAGTGGGGGAAATGAGACGTCATTTCCTTTCCTATACTTGCTCTTATATGGGTTATTCAATCATGGATCAAAATGGAACTAAATTTGGTTTATCATCTAGTGGTTGGACCTTTTGAGGATGTAGTCATGGATGGAGAGTAAAACTAGACCTCTCTCCCCAACACTCTTCCTCTGGTGACAGGATGCCCAAATCCTCCCTTGATCAAAATTTTACAAAATCGGGTTGGGAATTGATCACTCCCTACCCCTTCAAATCTCCATTGACAACAATTCAAAATCTCCAAATTCTCCAAATCAAATCATCAATTTCTCCAAAGTTCTCCTTACAATGGTTTT
The DNA here is from genome assembly GCA_018340775.1 of Taxus wallichiana var. yunnanensis. Taxonomy (NCBI): domain Eukaryota; kingdom Viridiplantae; phylum Streptophyta; class Pinopsida; order Cupressales; family Taxaceae; genus Taxus; species Taxus wallichiana. The sequence goes on along the minus strand of CM031236.1, from coordinate 506,584,490 downwards.
TTATCTCTATTTATGCCACATGGATCGACATGTTGATCCATGGTTCACCACATGTTATATGTTCTTATATTTATGCACGTACTTCTACAACAGGGCTTCTCAGACTTCTCATATGTATGTTCCTTACTTCCTTTACACTACTTGAATTTCATTCAAATAGCATAAGGGGGAAAATGTAGACACAAAATCATGCACATATTACTATTTTACTATACCACCAAGTATGTTGTTATATGCATGGATCTTAAGTAAGAAAAGTATTCATTGGTGACACATTCCCTAGTCCATCTACTTGCTTTGGTTATTTCTATTTTTATCTCTCACATTTGTCACTTCTACACCTAGTTTTGGTCAGGTCACAGGATCCCCATGTCTTTAGTATTCTCACATTTTTCATTCATTTATCCTAGGACACCAACACCCATTCTGGACACTAGTGCCTAGGCGCTCCTATCCACCTTGGGTGCTCTCTGTCCTCTTTGTTCTTGTTCACATTTTTGACATTTGTGGTTGGCATTTTCAGTTTTCTTACTCCTATCCCGAGGTCCTAGTCAGCATGTCATGTCACTAGTGTCAAAATTCAAACAAGAGATCCCTATATATACACAACATACATACCATTATATGGGGGGAAATTCTAAAGGGAAATCATATCTACATACTATCAAAGGGACTGCATTTTTGGGCTGATTACTCTACATACACTACATAGGAAGGGGAAGTTTGAATTCCATCCCACACATTTGCATTTTATCTAGCTTTAGCCCACTATCTTGGCATCATCATTGGTGAGGGAAACCTAAGGACACTATTTCACACACAAGCACACAATAACTACATGGAGTCTGGAATGTAGTGCAATGCTCGGTCATAAGTTCATCCTTTAGATTTTGATGTGTTTATGAGCTTATTTGTAGTAAGCTAGGGTTTGTGTTGTAGATTACAAGTACCTTGGTGATCCAAGTGTGGCCGTGAATGGGCTAAAATGTGGTTTATGAGAATGGCACTTCCCAAAATGCAAGGTTTAAAAATTACCTTATTTGACTCCACATTGGTGCGAAGCTAGCCAATAATTATTCTATTAGAGATCACAAACACTGAGAGGGGGGTGAATCAGTGCAGATTAAAATTTTCACTTTAGTAATGTTGATTCAAAATTTCTTAATAAGTGCATAAATATATCATAAACATTCAAACAAGCACATGCAAGACAGAAGAATGTTGAACAAAGAATTTATAGTGGGAAACCCTTTCGGGAGAAAACCCCACTTGAAACCACAAACTTTATTAGGAACACAAATTCCAAATCTTACAATGGTTTTGGTTGAGTACCCACTCAACCTATAAAGCACCCACTTCATAACTTCAAACACCCACTCGAAGATTTTCGAACGAGCACCCACTCGACGACTTTTATCAAGAAAAAAACTTGCAAGGAGCACCAACCCCTAATTTAATTAGCTACAACTAATATTTTACAGGCACCCACCCACAAGGAGGTTACAACCCCTTGAAAATACTAAGCTACAACTTAGACTTATTTTACATACAATTTTTTATCATCTAGTTACAAATAATTGCTTACACAATAGATCATGATCACTTTTCTGTATTTGTATGTGTTCTCTATGTCACTCTCTTCTTCTCATCTGAATCGATCTATCTTTCTCAAATAATCTTCCACATCGATGATGCTCTTCTCATCTAGTTCATCACGGCTTCATTTTTTCTCGCTCTTCTCTTCCTCTTCTTTCTTTTCTCTCTCTCTCTCTCTCTCTCTCTCCTCTCTCTCTCTCTCTCTCTCTCTCTCTCTCTCTCTCTCTCTCTCTCTCTCTCTGAATCTCTCTCTCTCTCTCTCTCTCTCTCTCTCTCTCTCTCTCTCTCTCTCTCTCTCTCTCCTCTCTCTCTCTCTCTCTCTCTCTCTCTCTCTCTCTCTCTCTCTCTCTCTCTCTCTCTCTCTCTCTCTCTCCTCTCTCTCTCTCTCTCTCTCTCTCTCTCTCTCTCTCTCTCTCTCTCTCTCTCTCTCTCTCAGCTCGATACAAATTAATTTTTTAGAGGCTCAGTAATATTTGAGTTACCTCTATATAGACAATCAACCCATTCCCTTGCTTTGATTAATGTGCATACATCCTCTCCTCCTTTTCTGCTTGAGAATCTGGTTCATTAAATGAAGTTAGTTTCTAGATTTTTTCCTTCTATTTTCGGATTGATTTTGCATTTTCTATGCATTAATTCGAGAACTCCCTATTTATAAATGATCGATGTGAAAAATAGATTTCCCTAACTTTTTATAATTTACTGATCACGTGACCAAGACACAGCTAGCCATTTTATTTTTTGGCATTAATTTCACCTTGAAATTAGGAAACACATAGAGAATGTAACTAGCCAACAAACATTAAATATTGGAAGCTACGGAATAGTAGATTTCATTTTATTTGTGGAGCTCAATTCTTGTACTTAGTTGTAATCATCTAATATTCAAAATCACCATCGATATTGGAGAACAACATCTTTCTTAATCATGTCCAACTCAATTGATTGTCCTTGAGACCTATCAAGTTCTTATTTGTTTGATCTGTAGCTTCTAAAAGCTTCTTTGACATTTTCCTTTATATCTTGGATCTATCCTTTGTTTTGCGGATTTTCTCCTTTCATGAGCGGCTTTATGTTATCTACGGATTTTTCTACTTTTCGTGGCTTTTGATTGCTTTAGCACACAGCTTTCTCACCTGTTTGTTTCCTTCACGTGGCTTTAGTCCATGTCTACGGTAAACTCTATCCCTTTACCTTACGGCTTTCATAGTTTTTTACTAGCTGTCTTGAGTCCTTCACGGCTTTTCTAGTTCTTGTGGATTTTGTTTTACTTGCAAAGCTTTGTTTTTAAACTATCCTTTCTTATGTGGATCTTCCTTCACATCACTTGTACTTCATCTTTCTCTCACATGGCTTTTCCTTTAACTCCTTTCACTTTAGTGACTTTGTTCCTTATCTACAGCCTTCACTAAGCTTTTGTGGATTCTTCTTGAGTTTAAGTGGCATTTTTCAATAGTTTCGTAACTCCTCACAAATTTCTTTGGAACTATTTCCTATGTCATGTGTATGCCTTGCTCGAAAAGTTGATTAAGTCCTTTAGAAATCATCTTTGATCATCTGAAGTCTCCACACATGAGATGACATTTTAGACTACCAATCAATCTTCAAATTTCTTGCTTGATCACTTTACCAATTCACTCTATTTTCCATCAATGTAGCTTGACATCAATTATAACATATATGATGATGAAAAAGTTCCAACATCTTCCATTGACAGTTCGAAAAGGGAAGGTAATCAAGTGTAGTAATAAAATAAAATCTGCAAAAAAATTTGAAATGAAAAGACAAAATTACTTACCATTTGTGTGGGGGTGAGAAATCTACCTACTCCACCATTTCTAGTGTTGCACGATCTTACATACTCTTTTGGAAATAAAATACTATTATCACACTATATACTATTTTTAGAAATCATTTATTATGCATACTCTTTTGTTATTTTTGGGACTATGGGTGTTAGGTGTCCATTTCATGTATGAGTACATTCAAAATGACAAGAACTTAGATACAATCAGCTATGTAGAATCCGTCGAGATCATCGCACTCAGGATCAAGTGAATTATAAGCATTTTTGTCTTTTTCCCTAAATTTAGATTTTCGTTTGAAATGAGATCTAGGGGGATTTTTAGAAAATTTATAGCCAATGCGTGATTGTTAAGGGGTCTCGAAAGGGATGGATACTGAAAAACATATTTATTGTTTGGTATGTTTCAGTGTGTGTGTGTGTGTGTGTGTATTTTTAGATTTTTGTGTGCTGTGATTGAGCATTTTGACCACATTTGTCCTTTGGTGTGATGGTATTGTCTTAAAACATATGTGTGTGTGTGTGTACATATATATATATATATATATACACACACACACACACACACACACACACACACACACACACATATAACTATCTTTTTGGTGACACTCCTTTGTACATTTGTTTCTTTTCATTCTACTTCATTTGTGCACTTTGGATAATTAGGAATGTTTAATGTTTTTGTAACTTTAAAATGAATTATAAGGATGATATTGTAATATGGTAAGTAAAATGAGATATATAAACACACATAGTTATGAGTCATACTTAAGGAACTAATTTTTCAAATATTCCTTAAGCGTTAGATTTCATTGGAAAAATATGTTGTAGATGATGTAATGATGAGATGTCTCACTCCGCTCTTAACTCCACGCTGACCAATAAGATACTGAAGGGCTCAACTCGACAGCCCGAAGAACGTGAAATATATGAATGAATAAAGTGTAGATGAGAATGATGAATGGGGAGACATGAGTTTTAATAATGAGCTATTTGGGAATTTGTGGATCATTTCTAATCAAGATTATCTAACCAAATTCAAGATGATTTACACTTTTTAAGTATTAGTAGAGTTAGACCATGGTGGCCTATTGATTGGCAAGATCCGGTTAGGAAATAATTGTCTCTCATAACATAGGCATCTAAATTATTTGTTTGGAGTTTTACATATTTCATCACTTTCATTCCACATTACTTTAAGGATTTTTTTCTTTTTTTAATGACCCTTACATTTTCACCATCTAGTAAAATATGACTAGTAAAGTGTGGGTTACACAACTACTTGGAAGGAAGAAAGGTATAGTTATTTGTAGCATGAGTGTGTGTGTGTGTGTGTGTGTATATTTTTTCATTCCACCTTATTCTTGTCTTGTGATTGTTGGGAGGTAATTTTTTCCCAATCTCATCCCCTGCAAACTAGTAAAATTTTAGGATCATCATTGAAAATACTGAGATAGGTGAACATAAGATTCGAGTGAAGAGTTTAAAGATTTCTTGTTATGGAGAGATCTTCTTTAAGAGGAGGATTTGACATCAAGAAGCTTCTAGACAACACCATATGTGAAAAAGATCTGAATTGGGAGAAATTGTAAGAGGGATGAATCCTACGAGGTATTATAGGATCAATTTTAAATCTTGTATCATTGACTGAAATTGGTAATACGGATTGTATAGTTTTAAAGAATGTCGATGCATTATAGAGATATCATGATTGAAACATCTTCCAAAGTATGAGAGTTTTAAAATCATTTTAAAAATAAGTAGATCTATAGTATAATCTAAACATGGTGATAATGTCACGAATGACACATAAGGTGAATATGTAACAAAGACGGTGTGGAGGCATAATAATTATATATATAAAAAATTAAGTGAAGTGAGTTGACAAATTTGTCGAACTCCTCACCCTATAAAATACACAAACAGTAGGCACTATTTTTGAAATCCTCGGTCATTTCATAAGGGACTAGCCATTTTAGTCTAAACTTATGACCTTTTCCCACTTTCTATCATCCCGACTATCTAATATTATCACAAGATCGGCCACTGAATGGGACATTCGTAAACCTTTTTTATATTGTCGACACATTTTTTTTACATAAACTTGATGATATTGTTCACCTCTAAGCCTCATCCAAGTTTTCTAGATTTTCTAACTATGCATTTCTATACTTTTCCTCATCTAATATACCTTGTAAGTGCGTAAAGGCCGGGGAGCTCTACCTCTAAATGTAGGACTAATTTTGAACCAAAAAATAGGGAGAGAAATGTTGCTCATGCTAGTGTACGGATGGAAGTATTGTATGTCTATAAAGTCAAGAACAACTTCAAATGCCACTCCCTTTTATTTTCCTTGATGATTTTGAAGATGGATTTTATTTTTTATTCATAGCCTTACCTTAACCATTGGCTTGAGGATAATATAGAGAGGAAATGTGATGAGATATTTTGAACCTTTCACACAGTTTTTCGTACCTTTTCATTTTTAAATGAAGAGTCATTATCGAGAGATAATGACTTGGCAAGATGCCATACTAAAAATCATTTGATTTAACATAAATTTTTCTATGATAAAGTCAAGCACCATGGTTATAGGCATGGCCCTTAACTCATCTTGTAAAATATTCGATCACCATAATAATGTTGTGGAAATCGGTGGAGGTGGGAGATAATTTTCCTATTAAATATAGGTCTCATGTAGAAAATGGCCTGGAAGGTGTGATTATAGGTTACAAATATTGAGCCAAGATATGTATGGCGTGTGAAAATTCTTGACATTTTGAAACCTTCACACATATTCCATGCCATCATGCTCGAGAGCTAGGTGAAAAATATCCCATTTGATGAATCTTTCAGAGTAGTTGAATGTCTGCTGAAATTCCCAAGTATAATCCATTATGGGCTTGAAAAGGATATTTTCCACTTCATCTTCATCCACGCATCTAAGAAATAGGACATAAAATTTCTTAGATATAGGACTTCTTCTATGATGACATATTTAGTGGTTATAATACGAAGTCTTTTCCTTTTTTATGAGTTAGCCCCTTCTGGGTAAGTTCGGTCCACAATATAGTTCACTATGTCATAATACCATGGGAGCGATGAGCTGGTCGGGTTTCTCGATCTAACAAATACACTCATCAAGGAATTCTAGGTTGACCGGTTCTTTAGAGTCAAAGGATTTTCAGCCATCTATTCGGAAATAATTTTCCCCTTGAATGACTTTCGGTTAACATAAGTAAATTCAAACTCAATCATGAGTGTTATGAACCTACTGATATTTCTTACATAAGTTTTTACGAGTTAAGAAAGTCTATGACTACTCATATTTGACAATTAATCTTGTCATTAGTTGAGCATATAATGCCTCAATCATTTATTTTCAAAGACAATGTCTCTCACGAGTTTGTCGGGTTTTATAATCAATAAGTACATGACTAGTGAAATAGATAGCACATTCGTCAGCCCATGCATCATCTTCTTACTGACAACATATATGCAATTGACACATTTGTGACCCTAGAATAAAGTTAGAGGAAAATCAGACTTAGGTAAAATGAGATTTGGTGGAGAAAGGAGAAACCATTTCACTAATTCAAAGGTGTTGTGACATTCTTCCATCTAGGTCTTCTGATAGGTCTTCTTTAATAGACCTTTGATGGGATGTATAGCGTATAGGTAAGATCAAGAAACAATCTTTGGATTCTCCAAGCTTTCCTCGGAATGATCGATGTTAGACTCATCACTAGGTGGAGTCATCTCAAGGATTGCACAATTTTTGGCGTGAGTCTACATCAATTCCTTGAGAGGAAATGATACACCTAAGATATTTCCTCTCGTGACTCTAAAAACACATTTATTAGGATTCAAGGTAACATTGTATTCAATTAAGCATGAGAGAATGATACGTAGGACATTAAAGTGATACCCTCTCTTTCTATCCTTTAGTAGAAGGTCACCTACATAACTTTCAATGATCTTGTGGATGAGGTCATGAAATATATAAGTCATCTTCCTCACGATAAGTAGCACATTGACATTCTATAGGCGAAGCACATGAGAGGATAATGAAGGCCCCAAGTTGTGGTGAAGGTTGTCTTCATCCAATCTTCCTCAAATATTCTTATTTAATTGTACGTTGAAAGTCCATCCAAGAGGGAAAAAATGCATAACTAGTAGTTATGTCAACAATGACATCTATAGATGGTAACATGAAATCGTCCTTAAGGAAAGCTTTATCAATATCCTAAAATCAATAGATATTTTGATTTTCACATTTTTCTTAAGAACCGAGGATGATATTGGACATCCACAAATTATTCCCACTGGATTTATAAACCCTATAAATAGGAGTTTAATTACCTCCTCCTTGATCATTAAAGTGACCTTAGGATTCATTTATCTTAATTTTTGCTTGATTATTTTAGCATCAGATTTGGTTACCAAGTTATGAACTACTACGTTGGGATCAAACTCAATTCATGTCCTTATAGCTGAATATGAAAGCTCAAGAATGATCTTTAAGGACCTTTATATGCTTCTCTACTTCTTCTAAAAATAGTGAAGAACCAAGCCTCAAAATATTAGGATATGATACCATTCTAATGTTTATATCGATCATCTATTCTAACAAAGAGGAATTTCCTTCTTTGAATTCAGAGGAGGAGGAGAAAATTCAAGAGGTTCTTCCTCTACCTCAGAGACTTCAAGGTCTTGAGAGAGTGGAATGGAAAAATCTTATCTCTAAAATAGGAGAGGGATGTGGAATAAGAGTAAATCCCCTCTTGTGGTACATAAGAGGTAGATTATTATATGAATGCAAGAAACCCAATATTTCCTCGTCATTTTTAGTGAAGTCTATGGTGCCAAGTTCATCCTTGTTTTCTATGTATGGAAATATTGTTACATTTTGCATTCTTTTAACTAGGGGTTCGGTTCTCATGGATATAAAAACTTGATCTCTGTCAAATTTTCATCACAGGTAGAATCAAGTAGAGGAAAATTCCATCTGACTAATTCTTCTCCTAGTGATTGCTTTGATGGAGAAAAATTCAAAATCCTTACTTATCTCATATAGAGTGGCTTTGTAAAGTTTGAGATGTTCCCTCTAATTTCATAAACTTGATTGGTTACCGATTATGAATCTCTAAGACACTAATTTTTTTTAGTCCCATTATCTTGTATGCAATAATGAGGCCTAAAAGCAAAGCTTAAATACTCTACCCCATTTTTGGTGCATTCAAAGTCTAATTTGAAAGAAAATGGCATGATCTTCCCTTCCAGAGAAGTTAATATCACCCTTCACTATGCCATACCAGCATTTGGCTCTCTTGTAATGGAGTTTCCAATGATTAGTGGGAAAATGGAGCCTAAATTATTTTTAGGGTTTCCTCTCACACCTATGATACTTCTACCATGCATATATCTATGAGATCCTCATCGAGAAGAGAAGCTAGATTGAAAATATTTTGATTCCTTGTGGGTCGAAAAGGGAGAGTGATGGGTGAGTCATTCTTGAAGAGCTTTACAATTTACGTTATTGTTTTTGTGGACATAGTTTCTACCATAGTGGCCTTATTATCATTATTTTACGAAACTTCACATTTTTTGTTTATCACTTTTAGATTTTAGAACCCACTTTGTAGTCACTGACAAATTCATTTGAAGGAGGTGGTTTATTTAATTGGTTTGTGGGAATTTTAAATTAAGAATGAAATTTGGGTTTCTTCTTGAGGTTTGCTAAATGTATGTTGAAGGGTTTAAGATCCCCTTAAGTGACAAAGACCTTATCTAAATGGAGGAATCTAATCTCTTGGAATAAAGTAGAAGGAATGGATTTCATCCTATGAATCACAGTCTTCCTAGAAGCATGTTATAGTTTGTTTCCTATCTATAATATATAACTTTTAGAATGGTCTTTGGTCTGAGGGAAACTAGGAGGACTATGGTTCCAATCGAAGTGTCCTTAAGACTATCATATCCTCACAATGTGTTCCTAGTTGAAGAGAAATTGGTCTCCCCATATCCTAATTTTCATAAAAGGAAAAGGGGACTATGTTCACCTCAACCCCATCATCAATCATGGATCTCTTGACATAATTATTATAGACCCACATTTGTAAGTATAATATAAAATCTCCTGCAGGAAGTAACTAATGACCCTTCTTTACCCAAATATTGCTTCATCCTCTTCCTGTATTCTTCCCCTTTTCCTTCCCAATCTGGTTCTGTGCTTTTCCTTTGACATCTTCTCACGTAGGATGTGTCTTTGTTCCCTGGTGGCATGGTTGAGGGCAGAAGTGATTCGGGTCTATCTCTCCCTAAAGGGTGGCTCAGAACAGCCTACTACCATAATTGAAGGTGTGTTACATGATGTGGTTACGACATATGTTTCTACATCCTCTAAACCACTCACCACTACTGAAGATCTCTCCATGATTTCTTTTTGGGAGTCGATGTTCAAAAAACATTTTTTTCTCCCGGCTAGGGTTGATCTATCATTTTGATGGCCTTTGGCTTGGACTTCTTCTTCCTCACTCTTGGATTTCCTCAAGCTAGTGTCCTCTCTTGAAAGGTAAAGTTGACATTTCCCCTATTAGGGGTTTCTTATTGTGGTTTTGATATTGTTGAAGATAGAGATGTTATCATTTCCAAGCTTTGGTAACTATAGAATAACCACTTGTTGATGAAATTGTGGTTTTCATCCTTGATCCACTCATCACTACATTCGATTCCAAGCTTGTATGGGTTTGTTTACCTCATCTCCCACTACATTTTTGAAAGTCTGAGATTTTGATGGCTATTGGTAATGCATTTTGAAGATGTTTTCCATTGATTCTAAATGGAACTTTACACCCATTCTACCTATGCTCGTATCTTGGTGGATCTGGATACCTATCTTGACCACCCACCTCCATTGAACTCAAATTTTTAGATATGATTTAGATAGAACCTCTTGATTATGAGCGCTTGACCTTCATATGTAAGAAATGTTTTCCTCGAATCATCTTGCTTGAGTTTCAAAAGTGAACCAAAAGTTGAAGGAAAAATTTTCTTGGTGGAAGGATTCCCAACCTCAGCTTATTGGTTATTCGGTATGATTTAGATTCCTCCTTAGAAGATTGACGAGAGGTTCATTAAGAGCCTAATTTAAATGAAAGGTATATTGACTACCGGTTGAGACTTCGTTTTTTCGGACAAAGTAGGTGTTGACACTCCCATCGAGGATGGATTATGGTTTTTATAAAAATAGAATCCTAAAGAAGGATTCAAATGTTGGATCAATGGAGATCTCTAAATTTAGCTTGATACATCCGGATGAAAATGTGGATCCTAATAGGTGCGATGGTGGACGATCGTAAATAGAAAAAAGAAAGGAAATTCTTTTCCTAAAATGAGATTACAATATCATGGTTGGGATCCTCGAGGGTAAATTTTTAAGTATGTTGTTACATTTTTGAGAGCTTTAGCTTTTATTTATTCTCATCTTGATTTTTGCTTTCTTTAGTTTGTGCCTTTATGGCCTCTTGTCTTTTATTTGCATGCGAGCTTATTTTCTATTTTACTTCATTTGCTTTTTCCCACCTTAGGGGCCTTTTGTACAAGGATGTGGGTCCTTTCAAAACCCTCACTTTTACCCTTTTCCAAAAAAATCATACGGAATCTCCTCTTGAGCTATCTCAACGTCAAAATTCATCTTACTTATGTCAAACACAAATCTATTATCCCTATCATTTTGCCTTAAAGAGATGTATTTCAAAATAAATATGGTTGATTTGAGCCTTAGGATGAGGCATGACATAGATCAAATGGAAAATTCCTAATGCAACTAACAATGTGAGATGGTGGGCTAGAGAATTCTTCAACAATCTAGAAGCAGAAATGTGAGAAAATGTCTTATTAAGATATGTAATCAAGTCATATTCCTCCACAATATTGGATATTATAGGGGCATCATTTGGTAAAAGGGAGTGAATGGGGAGATGTTTTGAATTATGTTCTCTTATCTAAGTCATCACATTGATTTATAACTCATTTTTTAATTCAATAAGTCCCATAATATTTATCTTGTTTCTTTGGTCTACATTAGGAGAAACTTTGAGAATTCTTAAAGTTCGGTGTTTCATGGTCATGGGTCCCATGGGAATACCCTTGTTCATATTTTAAGGATTTACTTTTTCATTTTTAGGACTCTTAGGGAGTAGATCTGATAGATTCCCAAGTTTGCATTTTGAGGTGTAACAGGTCTTGTATAACTAGGTTGTGGGGATCCCTAAGTGTTTCTTAAGAACATATCTATGAATAATTGTCTTTGATTTTTTAGGAGCCTCTAAAAGGATTTTTATAATATCTACAAGTGTGTGAATCATGACCAATGACACGGTGAAAACCATAGTATAAATTGGGATTGTAATCCCTTGGCCTTTGGTTTAGGTTTTGTCATTAGTTGAACCTTGATTATTCTTCTAGGGTTGATTGTTGTAGGTGTCATTTGGTTCTCCTTGGCTAGGGTTTTGGTATCGGTTCTAACCTTGTTCTTAGTTTTGTTAAGGGAGGATGATTGAAATCAATTGTGTTAATAGAGGGGAAAGGGTTATTATTTCTTTGATTCCCTTTGTTTGTTATTATTGTTATGTGTGTTGTCAGTGTTTGTAACATTAGGCTTCTTTGGTTAGTCGGTAATACCATCTATGATAACACCATATTTTCAGTTCAATACTTTGGGCTCTTGGTTATTATTCATGGTGTTTTGATAATTCATGTTGTTTTGGTTGGAATTTACCAACTTCCCATTAAGACCGTAAGTTTTATTTACATTGTCAATAGATGTTTGATCAATGTAAAGCACACATTCTAAAACTTCCTCATAACTACAAAAAGGAAACTTATACACTTCTTCCTTGGTCTATTAATTAAGCAAGTGAAGAAAAAGTCACTAAGTTCCATTTATTCTATATTAGGTGTGCTCGGGGAAGATTAGAGAGGACTTTGGTGCCATCTTTGTATGAAGTGGGTGGCATTTTGGTCTTGTTTAATGTGTAGGATTTCCATGATTCCTGTGCATAAAATCTTATTCATGTCAAAGGATTCAATTCATTTGAAACAAGTTATCTAGAAGAATGTATGGAATCCTTAGGGATTCAATATTACCAATCTAGAGAAATCCCTTTGAGGATCTTTGAGGATATTTTAGCTACTACGAAATCCCATGGGAGAATTTATTTGATTGTAGTGGCATAAGATTTGATATGGGTATTGGGGTCTCCTTCTCCTTTAAAGTTATGAAGATCTGCAGGTGGGAATGGAAGCATAACACCCTATATACTAAAGTCGAGGGTTCTTTAGGTATTCGACATAAGTACCCATTACAGGATTCTACCATTAAGGTTCCCTGATGAAAAGGGGGAGGAGGGATAGTTTGATAGGTTATGGCGTAGGCATTAGCTAGGCATATGGAGTTCCTTGGAATTGTGTGAATGAACTAGGGAACACATATACATCAAGTTGTGGAAATTTTGAATATATATACATGTAGGGAGAAGTAACACTAGATAATACATTCTGAGCCTTGTGTTATGAAAAATAACATTTTGTAGGTAGCATATGGAAAAAAAATCCCAATAGGTCCTTAAATAGGGTAAGTGTAAGAGGAGTGAGGGCCCATCCTAGTGTGTCAAACCCTGTAAGAAGGTCACTCGAGCTAGAATTGGCTAGATAACCTTACTATGATGGTTGTTACATTGGTTATGTGTTGGTAAAATGTATAACTTTGATTATGTACATGATGAATGGTGTTTTTCCTATTACGTGAGTCATTTGTGGGGTTTGAGCACTCATTGACTATTTAATCCTTCCCACTAATGTGGAAATAACATCGTTTGGTGAAATTTGAGCCTTGTTTAGGCATACATTGTGTTTGATTCTGTAGATGATATGTGTGATATTATTTTATGATTTTTCACTTTTTGCCCCCTTTTTAGGCAAGTTTTCTAATTTTAGTAGGGTATAATAGGCATTATTTTGAATAAGAATGTTAGTGTAAGTTTGTAACCTATCTAAAGACCCATCTATGTTTGTAATTCAGTCATTGTTTTGGAAAAACCATGTCAAAATATCCTCATTAGGTCGTAAATAAGATGGGGTAGAATCATATTTCATGCTAATCTACATCCTTATCAAGACTCACGGGTATAGTCCTTGCTCCCTTATAAATTTCATGTTGTTGGAGCTAGAAATTTCCACTTGTGGGCCTTGATAGGTTGATGGTTGGTCGATCTCTTCAATCCTCACATTGGAGGAAGGATTTGATATTTGGATAGAAGAGACATGTAGTGAAGGGGAGTTTTGGGAATAATTATCAACCCACCTAGACAATGAGGGTGATTTTGAGCACTCATGTGAGTATAATAAGATTTAAGGCCTAGAATGGGCCTATTATAATCCCGATCCAACATATTTGAGGGGTGTATAAACACCCATAAAATAATGGGAGAGGGAGAAGATAAACAACAAAAAGGACACAAAAATTTAAATGAGAAGAAACTAGTCCTTCATGTTCGGTTCACCAAAATTTGTACATAGGAAAAATGATATGAGATTTTCTATGCTCTCGACTTCCCAGAAGTCATACTAAGACAAACAAAATGTGGAAGATGATATGGCTATGGATATGTAGTCGAAAAGGATAATTAGAGGCTATGAATTGGTAGCATGAATTCCTAATAACTAAGTTGGTCAAAGGATAATTAGAGGCTATGAACTAGTAGCGTGAATTCCTAATGACTAGGTTTGTTGTTTTGGTTTGGATCTTTAAACTACTCTAAGTCTTAATCAAAGAAAATAACATAAAGAAATATAATATAAATAAATTATAAAGACATATTCTATTTGTTTGTATTTTACAAAGCTTTTAAAAGAAATAAAATTAAAAGAAACTAATTAAATAACTATTTTTGTGTTTTACGGAATATTTAAAGGAAATTAAATATACTTCTATAGACATAGGAAATAATTTAGACTAAATATACTACTTTTCTAATTGAAAATAGAACTAAGACAATTAAAAGGAATCAAAAACAGAGAACAACTATTTGTGGTTATTCTTACATTACAGATTAATTTGTTTTAAATTACTACTCTAAAGAGGAAATCTTCGAAAATGTTTTTAAATAAAATGTAACTTCCTATGACAGATCTTTTGCCTCAAGTTTTTCAAAAACGGAAATCTTCTCAAAATCAATTTCCTCTTTGCCATATAAACTTTCCTAGAAAGCAATTACCTCTAAACTAATCAAAATAAATAAATGATAAACGAAATGCAAGGATTTATGTACTTCTTCCTCCAACTAATTTCTCAAGAAGATCCATAGGGATAAGCCTATAAAAATTTATCAAGGGAAGAATATTTATGTAAGAAATATTTTGAAAAGAAATAGTGAAATTAAAACAGTAATAAATAAATGTTTGTATTTAAAGCTTAAATAATTGAATACAACTCCAACCTAGTCACTATAGTATTGTGGTACCTTTTTGAGTTTTCTGGTACATCGATGTCTCCTCATCTTCATTATCCTTAAAAATATGATCTCTACTTGATCTAGGTGGGAAATGCATTGAATATTAACATAAGATAAAGAAAATTGATAGTTGGATTTGTGTTGGGAAGGTAGATGGAATGTGAGTAGTAGAGAAAAAAGTAGAGAACTATCTATTTGTGTAGAAGTGGAGTGTGGGCGAAGACACTGGAAGGAATTCATGTGCATTGAATAGTTACAGCTTCAAGTGTAGGAGTTATGAGATTAAAGCAAGCAAGCTTTGTAAAAAGCAATGTGCATGCGTATGAGAGCTCAAGATTCGAAAAGTGGAGTGGAATGGAAGCCTTAGCTTAGCTTGTATTGGCTTATCATAGATCAAAAGAGGTGGTGTACATATAGGGGAGTGAATGTGTAACTCCCATGTAAGATGAGATTCCTCCATAATGGAGAAGAGGAGTTACTTTCCCAAATGGGAATGTAACTCCTAAACACACTTACACATATAGCATGATTTTGTAAGAGAATCTATCATAACTAAGATGACACCTAAATCCATGTCCACCTAAGTGAGATGACTCACTGGTGAGGTGGAATAACACTAAATAAGTGAATAAATATACCACCTGCACACCAACACCCCCTTCATCGTAACTTAGGATGAGGCGGCAAGTCGAAAGCGAGAAATGGGTCTAGCACAAAGCGATGAGGTACCCATGTACGAAGAAGATCCCAAGCGGTGAAGGAAAACCCAGTGGGAAAAACATCCACTACAAGAGAACAACACACTCTCTAATCTAAAAAATATGCCAAATATGGGTCCCGCCATGAGAAGCGAGCCTGAAAGGTTACCCATGCTCTACAAAGAGGCAATCTCTCAGAAAGAAGAAGAAGAAGAGAAGAGAGAGGAGGAGAGGAATGCGAAAGATGCCATGGACGGATGCGGGAACTCTGCTGACTCTAGGAATTCTCCCGAGAAGAATGTTGATGATGAGATCCTCTGCCTCTGGGTGAAGAAGAGCCACCACAACAAGCGTATGTGCACTGCCCTTATGAAGGATAGAAATAACGTGTTGGAAGTCTTCCCACTCCAAAGGCGAAGGTAGTAGCATGAAGAACTGCGAGTGCAGTGCGAAAAAGTGTGACATAGGTCTAGCGAGTGAGTGCCGAGGAACCGAAGGTAATGCCACGTGTGTGAGAATGGCCATCGAGTGAAGAGGAACACTGTGGAAAATATTTCAAGTGATGTGAAGGAACAAAACATCTCCACAATAGAAAAGGGATCCACTGGTGAGGGTGGATCGTGAAGGTCTCTGGAAATGTGGAAGTGACATGATTCCAGAAGGGGCACTCCCAACAACAAAGATGATGAACTCCTCTGAAACACCTATAGATGGATGAGGGACTCTGTAGAGCATCACAAGTGGAATATGTGAAAAGAGCTGACTAAGGTCGGGTAGATACTCGTCCCAATGAGGGGGCTCAATAAATAGAAGAGCGATGTCAGATAGGTATGAGTCATCCAATGAAGGTAGAGGAGTGAAATGGGCCTCACACACTAGAAGTGGAAAGGAGGTTTGGTGTAATGATGGTGTGAGGTGAGTAGGAGGCGCTCGATATCGATGAGATGTGGGGGTGGCAATGATATGCGGAATAGTGAGAGAAAGAGGAGAAGAGTCCTCTGTAGTACTCTTGACATCAGAACTAGATGCACAATCCTCGTCATCAGAAGTAGAACCAAGTGAGCTATGTCAGTGGAACTGTCATCACACATGAAGAAATGGAGGAGACAATTGAATCAAAGAGTGCAAGCAATGGTGGCGTATGTGAAGGTCTCATCTGAGGGATCGAAGACCGAGACACGGTGAGGTGGATGCGAGTGCGCCACGTGAAACCGAGAGAGATCGAGAGACATGCATCATCATGTGACCAAAGATGTGGTCATGCAAGTGTCGAGGAATTCCTCTAGATGATGATGATCAGTGGGTGCAGGAACTAGCCCAAGTAAGAAGGTTGAAAGACCCTCGTGGGTGAAGTAATGTTCCATGGAAGCACGCTAGGCTGAATAGTTCTCTCTCCCGGTGAGAAGTGGCGGAGGCTGTAAAGCAATCCTATGACACTCACATCTGGAAAGAGCACTCTCCATGATGAAAAATGTAAGATGCACAAAGCAAGACGTCGGACTCGGGCCGATAATGTAAATGCATGTGTGTAGGCCAAGAGTTACAAGTAACCCCGAGAATGTGGCACTTTATAAAAGTAGTGAATTACAAAATTGGCAATGCCATCACCTAAAGTGCAGAAAATCATGCAACTTTGACTAAAGAAGCGCTAAAAAGAAAGCGGCGAGTTAAAAGTTATAGCATTAAAATGATTCCCAAGAACTGATGGAAAAATGCACTAGAATAATGCAAACGCATTAAAAAAGTGCACGAAATGGAGTGCAAAGGGTATCGTGTGGGTACTCATTGGAAACGGAACAAAATTTTAACGGGGGGTTTGTTTTGACTGTGAGGGGGGTTAGCCTCTTGTCAACCCTGACCTCGCCCTCCGTCTTGACACTCGTAAGAAGGGATTGATTACAAGCAAAAACAGCCTAAAACCTAAATTTTAAAATGTTACAATGCCGTGAAAATGTTTTTGCCTTAAAACATTAAAAAAGTGGGATTGTTTTGACCTCCAAACAATTCTAAAAGGAATGAGGTGCTAAGACCGAGCTGTTTTGATGGCTCTCCATGGCGAGTTGAAGAGTGGACTCCAAGTTTGAGCGCATTGGAGTTCAAGATGCAAGTCTGCTTGTTTTGCGAGGGTGATGTGTATTCGTGTAAATGAAGCCACGTGTTGTGCAGAGATTGAAGGTGGCTATGCCCAGAACCGTAGAGAGAGAGCCACATGTGGTGCAAGGACTAGATGCTGAGTGGTTGAAATGGCTGTTGACCAAACTGTTGGTGAGAGTGTGGCAAAGTCGCTGCAAGAGTGGAGACCCACGAGGAGCACAGGAAACCACCTAGAGCTCGAGTCAGCTGGATTGGCCATTATCCACGTCTTTGGAGAGGCTGTGGATCAGGATTGAAGACCCCAAAAACACCAAAGCAAAAGGCGTTAAAAACACCAAAGCGAGTGGTGAGCTATTAGGAATGGAGCTCGTCTTTGGTAAAGTGTGCAATTTGAATGCACAGTTAGGCAGAGTTTAAATGGCTGGAGCTTGAATGAAACGTGTTGGAGCTTGAGTTGTTACTTCCAGAAGTGCGAGTAAGAACCTGTAACCACCGTTTGGATCGCAACATACGTAAAAGCGTGGAGCGATGTATACATGAGCAGGCATAGCGAAACACAAAAAAAAATGTTGTAGGTAGACACAATGAACTGCAAGGTAGTAAAAGCATGCAAAGCGCACGAGACTAGTGAATGAGGTATGCAAGCCAAATCAAAGAGGTTTGAATGACATGCACCAACATTTCTGAGCACGGTGAAGCACGAGCAGATCAAATGAAGAGCGAGCTATCAACCTTCAAACCTATAATATGCTTTGAAACCTGAACACCATGCAAAAATGCCTCCAAAGCACACATGCAAGGCCATTGAACACTTGAAGAGCACAAACACCTAAAAAATACACCAAAAGAATCTCAAAATATGCAAGTAGAGCACATGCAAAAGCAAGAGCTTGCACAAGCAACTACACGGTGGAGCAACGATGGTGAGCAACGTGATTCCGGTCCCCACACTCTAATACCATGAAGGAGTGTAGGATGAAGACCTGGAAGGAATTCACATGCATCGAATAGTTGCACTTCACCAAAGTGTAGGAGTTACGAGATTAAAGCAAGCAAGATTTGTAAAGCAATGTGCATGCATATGAGAGCTCAAGATTCGAAAAGTGGAGTGGAATGGAAGCCTTAGCTTAGCTTGTATTGGCTTATCATAGATCAAAAGAGGTGGTGTACATATAGGGGAGTGAATGTGTAACTCCCATGTAAGAGAAGATTCCTCCATAATGGAGAAGAGGAGTTACTTTCCCAAATGGGAATGTAACTCCTATGACACACTTACACATATGATGATTCATAAGAGAATTTGTCATAACTAAAGATGACACCTAGATCCATGTCCACCTAAGTGAGATGACTCACTGGTGAGGTGGAATAACACTAAATAAGTGAATAAATATACCACCTACACCAACATAGAGTCTCTCAAAATATTGTAGCATAACACTTCACAAAATTACAAATTTCCCAACCCATGATATGAATAAAAGTGCCATTTTTATAATTTTTTGGAGAAGAAGATGTCAAGAACACATGTCGATCAAGAAATGGATTATATTAAGGAGAATAAATCAACATACTATATTTAGCAAGAAGGGAAGATGAACTCAAGACCAATCAACAAGCCTAAATTTAGACAATTCGACCCAAAGATGCGAGAGAGAATCACGTCAAAATCAAAACATGCTTTAAAAAACATGTGTTTTAATTTTTGCTTCAGATGGTGACAAAATTGTCACACTGTTACCAAAGTAGTGGTTGCCTTGTGACAACCCGTTGCTCTACAAGCAAGGAAGTTCTGTGACCAACGCGTTAAAATGCAAGGCAAAAAGGCTAGAAAATGAGTTTGTGAGAAAAAGTGAAGTCAGTTTTGAAGTAAAGGTTGAATTAAGTTAAAGGGAATATAAGGGAGAGAGGGAGGGATATGGATCTCATTTTTATCTTGGAATGAGTTTTTTCATCATCAGAGATCTATCATGTTTCAATGTTACACATGTGTAATTTTTGGGTACATATAATGACATCTTCACTTTATATTGTTTTCTTCTTAAGGATTCCATTCGAGCTAATTAGTGTTATCCTCTATTTTTTGTTTGTATGGGAAGAGGCGATGGCGAGCACTATAAAATGTAATAACCACAACAAGAAAAACTTTTGGTCACCAAGTCAACATCTACTAATATTTCTTGATATATGGTAGTAAACTTCTAGGAAAAAAATTTCCTTTCCATGCCTATTGCTCTAAAATTTGATTAATGTTTTAAGAGTGTTTGGGTTCTTTAAATTTCTACACTTAAATTTCTCTCTTATCTTTTTATGTTTTGAAAAAAAAACAATCATATAAGAGTGGTTGGATCAATCATAAATCTACGGTCCATGGAGTGGGTCCCCGAGGGCCACCTAAAATTTATCATATATAATTTAGAATTATTTCCCAACTAAGAGTATTATGGACTCCCTAATATTTCTTTGTGGCATGAAATTTTCAAGGAATAGTTTACAAAAAGAAGGACATGTTTATTATGTCTGACAAAAATAATTTACATTTTAAAACTCTCTCTAATTTTTTTGCTAAGAGACTTGTCTCGATCTATACATTTTCTTTATTAAACTATAACATGTTCTTGAGGGTAATATCAATGAAAGATCAACTAAGCATTTTCCAACTATGTATTGAGATTTCTTATAAGAACATTGTGATATGGGAAAT
The DNA here is from genome assembly GCA_018340775.1 of Taxus wallichiana var. yunnanensis. Classification (NCBI taxonomy): domain Eukaryota; kingdom Viridiplantae; phylum Streptophyta; class Pinopsida; order Cupressales; family Taxaceae; genus Taxus; species Taxus wallichiana. Next base: position 506,564,075 of record CM031236.1, on the reverse strand, counting down.
ATTTATATTTCCTTCCCTTCTTCTTTTGTATTATGGATGTTCAAAAGATATGTTATTTATGTTAGGAAATATTTAATTAGTGCTCCATTAGTAAATTATAATTACGTGAAGTAATTATAATGTTATTTGATGTTAGTTAATATGTTAGTAATTTGTTATATAGTTGTTAAATAAAACAACTTATAACAAATATGAGTGTGTGAGCTTGGACAACTCACGTAGATTGGTTGGAGAATTGTTATAGCTACTTCCTATTATTTAGGAATTCTATTTCCTATATATACGAGATGTATACGTATCAAAATATATTGAATATTAAGAAGAAATCGAGAATTATTATTGTGTAAATCTGATCTTGTGCTTTATTATTTGGTATCGAGTGAGGTTATCTTGTGCTCTGTAATGGATGTTTAGTGTACTTGCGAGGGAAAACATCTAATTTTACGGTGCCCCTATTAATGGGAATTTTGTTTCTTAGCTTTTCAAATTTGCATCGGATCAAGTATTTCCTTTGGTGAGATGATACCAATCTTGGTGGCTCCAAAATCTGCGTCCACATTTGTTCGAGGTTTTTTGATCTATTGAAGGACACAATTCCGGTTCTACAAAGCCGCTGTTACTCTTTGTTAAATCCCTCATATTTGACGGCTCCTCCAACCACAACGCTGTTTTTTTTATACATGCATTTAATATTCAAATTTTTTGGTGGAGTTACAAGTGATATCATTGGATATCTGTGGCATTGCTGTGTATCATTGTTCGACATCATGGTTTGTTAGCTGCATGCATGGTATGTATTGGGCGTTTTGTATACTCCAGATAGAACATCCCAACACGAGACTTTGTGAGATATATGCAATATTAATGTGGCAATAATCGAGAAATCGGTGTGGAGTGTGGGGTTTTTAATGTACAGTTTGTTGTAACCCAATGAGATCCAATTTTCTATTGAAAAGAATAGATTTAAAGACTCGAGCAAAGAACCTATGTCCGGGCGTGTATGTGCGAAATATATGTGAAGAATATTATTCTATGTGCAATTAATTATCTGGTCTTTCTGTACATTCCTCTCTCAGCAAAGAAATGCGCATTACAAGCAATGCACAACTATCTGTGCATTTGTTTCCATGTCATTCAGGTTGACAGTGAATATCATCGCATGTGTTCATGGCTCGATTCAAAGTTGTCATCAATTTTGTGCGCAGAATTTTTTTTTCATTCCTTAACAAAGGGAATTGTTGAGATTTCACCTCGAGCGAGCACAAATTCCTTTCACAGATCTTGGCAATAAATTTGATCCTCAATATGGTGTACAGCTCAGTGATTTAGCCTTCATTACGGGTCAACAATACAAAAACCTACGAGATCGTAAGAAGTCTCCTTCGTAGCATATACTGATCAATGAGCACTAAAAGTTGTAGTAATTTTGTTTTTAGGTCTTCATTAATTATTTTCTATTTTGCTTGAAGCATCGTTGTATCATATGGTTTAATAGAGTCATTTTGTAGAGCTTAATAAGTCACATAATTGTCAAAATCATCTAGTTGTTCGTGCAGTGCATACTCATTTAGTATCTCTCGGATCAATTAAAAGTTGCATGGGTCTATTCTTGTTTTTGGTCCACTAAAGTTGATGGTAGTCGTTTATATAATACACACATTTTATTTAGTCTAGTCTCTCTAAAGTGTGTAAAAGTAAAAGTTGGTCAATTCTACAAACTCGATTAGGTGGTCCCAGAATAAGTAGTATTGTCTCGTGTGGGTCTTCAAAATTGAATGAGTCATGTCATATTATTAATGTTTGTGCCTTTATATTGTTAAGTGTCAAATGCTCCTTTTTATTGTCTAGTCATTCCATTAAAAATAAAGAAGAGTGTGTCATTGTTAGATGTCCTGTTATGTACAGAATCATTAAAGTCATTGTGTTGTCAAGTTAGTCAAATAGGTGATTTTAGGATATTTGTTTACTCTCATTTTGTAAGTCAAAGTCGTATAATTGTAAAAATATTGAAAAAAAAAAAAATATTCACGAGATGCATTTTCGGTGTTACAGCGTCTGGAAATAAAGTATTTCACATTGCGGGAAGGAAGAAAGAATAATCTCAATGTGGAAACAGAGCTTCAAATTCACATTCCACATTTGAACTAGCAGTGTCACTTTGGAGGCAAGAGGCATCGGAGGTTGGAGGTCATTCAGCGACCTCTCATCAATCGCCAACGACGGGGCCGCATGAGATGGTTTGGTGACATGTTTGTGGTGTATTTGCTTTGAACTTGTGTCATGTGCTTCTTGTCATGTTTTTTTCAGAGTTCCGAGTATCGAGTTCCTATTTGCAGTGTTCGTGATTGAATAAGTGGAAATTTCACATTGAGGGGGGGAACATGATTCCAATGTTCCATTTCCAGTATGTCAGTTTTTTCTATGTATGTATGAGCAACAGATGTCAGCAGAATTTCCTATGTTATTCCCTACAGTGAAATGTGATGAGGGCCGATGATAGTACTTGGCACATCATGATGTGGTTGTAGGTAAACCACTTGAAAACCTTCATTTGTGGTTTGTGGTAAACCAATAGCAAAACCACCATTCTTGGTTGTTGGTAATCCATTTGCAAAACCATCACTTTGTGGTTTGTGGTAAACCAATTGCAAAACCACCATTCTCGGTTTGTGGTCAACCGTTTGTAAAACCATCCACGAGGTTTGTGATCATCTGTGAAAATCACCGGATCATGAGCGGGTGCAAGTACAAAGCGAGTTTTCCCATGTTCACACTAAGGGGGAATGTTAGGAAATATTTAATTAGTGCTCCATTAGTAAATTATAATTACGTGAAGTAATTATAATGTTATTTGATGTTAGTAAATGTGTTAGTAATTTGTTATATAGTTGTTAAATAAAACAACTTATAACAAATATAGTGTGTGAGTTTGGACAACTCACGTAGATTGGTTGGAGAGTTGTTATAGCTACTTCCTATTATTTAGGAAGTCTATTTCCTATATATACAGATGTATCGTATCAAAATATATTGAATATTAAGAAGAAATCGAGAATTATTATTGTGTAAATCTGATAATTTGTCTTTATTAATTTATTGTATTTTCAATTTTCATACTCAAAATGATGGTCTATGACCATCTTCATAAGTGATAACCTATGTGTAATGTTGTTGGTATCCCATTTTTTTACAACATTTTTTTGATGTGATGTTCAATTAGAAATTGTTTTTACAGGCCTCAAAACAACTTTGTGTTTGCTAAATACACCATGCATTCCCATTAGAGTTCGAACTTATTACTATAATCCATCACTTTCTTATAAATAGCTTTGCATTAATTTTTTACCACCTAAAAATATCATTTGTAATAAATATAAATTATTTTTGATTTATTCTCATTCCTAATGTTGTTTTCTATGTATTGTGTATATGTCATCAATAATTCAAAATGGCAAGTGGTGTATCGACATATCAAAATAATGTCATGCCAATAATTATAAAATTTGCGGATTTAAATTTGCCAAAAATATTATAATGTTTTTATGGGAAGGATTTGAACTCGAAACCTCTTCAGTTTTATCTAGTTTATGACACAAAGTTTAGGTATTAAGAAACATGATATTTAAGTCAATTTAGCTTTTTTTAAGACTAAAAAAATGTTGCTCTTTTTCTCTATATTCCTATAAAAAAACATAATATTAACATGTTGTTGAACAATGACATTTATAAGATTATTTAAAATGGCTTCACTCTTAGGTGTTCAGACTACTCTAGTGTTTCCACTAGATTCCACATCCTGACATCTTATTGATCTATTTGAGGTCCTCTATCCGGCTTGTGATATAGAATCTCCACTTAATGTTATTCTCTTCTTAAGGGTATGATTCAGTTGTTATCATCATTTTTACTTTATTTAAAACATATTTTACAATTTAGGAAAGGTTTAACCCCTCCTCTATGATATTTGTAAACTCGTTCATGACATCATTTTTGTAAATTTTAGATATTATTTAATAAATATTTTCCTTCATTTGTATCAACTATAACTAATTTTGTAACTCTTAAGCATATAGAAATTTCAATATATATAACTTTTAATTGAAATATTTTGAATTTAAAATAAGTATAGAATTATTAAGAGGAGTTTTCTAAAATGTGCGGGCTTCCTTCAAATTTCTTGGCAAGGTGGGCCATCAAATCTCTAGTTGGCTTGTGAGATGACATCTCCACTCCATATTATTCCCTTCAGGGGTGCCACTCAGTTTTATCCTCATAGTGTGTTTATTAAAACATATTTTACATTTTAGGAGAGGTTTAATCCTCCTATGAGATTTGTAAATTCATTCATGACATCAATATTTGTGAATACTACATATTATCTAATAAAGAATTTCATTGATTTATATACAATTATTCCTAATTTTGTAATTGTTATCATATAGAAATGTCAATACATAAAAGTTTTTATTACAATGCTTTGAATTTAAAGTAAGCATAAAACTAGTAACAAGGGCTTTCTAAAATGTCCAAGTTGCTTTCAAATTTCCTATGATGGGTAAAGTGCACTATGACATTGCCTTAGCAAGAACCCTTAATAGCATAAATTCATCACATCTAATAAAATAGAAATTGGAGGGTTGATGTCATCTAAATAATGTCGCTAGATTAATTATATAGGTCTAATGCATTTAAATTTGGCAACAAAATTTTAATGTTTTATGGGAAGGAGTATAAAAATATGTTTGTAATATTATAAAATAGCATTTAATCAATCAACAATTAGTGCTTTTACTTTTGATAAATTCCTCACAATATTTATGTAAACACCCATACCCTTGGTCCTCTTTCATCTTTTTCACCACTCCCTCATACCTGCAAATCCATGTGATGAAAAAAATTTAAAATAGTAGGGTATGTGTAAACACTACAATTTGGTAACTTATCTTCTTACAATATCAAGTTTGACTATGATCCTCATTAAGATAAATGCTCACATTCAGAATCTAACTAGTTCATCTCTCTAGCTCTTTCATGACTTGTTTATCTTTACACTTTGATTTATCATCAATTTAAAGAATATTATCAAATCAATATCGTAAACGCTTTTATGTACTTTACGTTACAACTTCATGTTTTACTTTTCATATTTTTGTCCAACACCATATAAAGGGTCAGGATGTGGAGTTCAATCTTTTCCAACCTATATTATTTTCCCCTTTTTCTCTAACTATGTTTTTGATGTTATTATCTTTATTGGGTCTCTTCATTTTCTATGGATCGGCCTTATCAAAATATTTCACTTACAAAAGGTTATATAAACATGTCAATGTCATTTTATAACTCACCTGACACTTTACAAGCTCCTATTGCAAATATCATTCCAAAATCACTCGATGGATTCCTAAAGCTACCCAAATTAGCTACACATTAGTTAGAGTAGTCCCTACTACATGCGTTGAGCACTCAAATAGGTCAATAGTCTAGTTTCCTCCATTTCCAATAATGAAAAGGTCACGGATCCATGTCTTAACAAGGAAAAAGTCACTACAATCATTATTTGAGGGTTTCAAAGAACAAAGGGTTAGGTAATATATTTGAGGCACATCACATCAAACTATTACCACATTGTGTACATTTCATATTATACAATTATCTTGGTATATGGTGTCGATATACATAAGGCACCTAAACATAAGTGTTTAGACAGACGAGGAACACCTAAGTGCTAGTGTCTCATTTAGGTGCTCCCGTCCGAGGGTAGAAATAATTACAAAAAGTTTCAACAATTACATAGTTACTTATTCTCTAGTTTCAGCAGTTACACAACCAATTTCAAATTACAATCAGTTACTAACAGGAACTAACTACTAATTCAAGAACCAAAGAAAGAACTAAATAAGGGAATGACACCTAGGGCATATGTAGGACAACGATATGCCTAGATCCTTTGTGTCACTTGAGGAAATTTAAAAATTAGGTTTTTGATCATCTGCTAGTGGCACTTATCCATGGGGAATCAATACGATTGGAGGGAAAAATAGACCGCTCTCCCAATACACTTTCCCTTAAAGATTGACAGGAGGTGCTGAATCTGATTTTTAGCATTGGGATGGTCAAATCCCTAGTGTGGGGACACAACACCTAAATCCTTCATGTTATTCCAACCAACTCCTAAGCATCAATTCTACGAGGCATAAACAAATTTCTAACCCTTTTTCCTTAAAACACTCCAAGTGTACTCTAACCCTTTGGTTTAGCTTTTCCAATATCCATTTCCATTTCTATATATTTTCTAAGTTAAATTTCAATAGTATTTACCTAGAGCATTGATTACATTTGAAATTCATATCTTATCTCAATGAAGAAAAAACACATGCAATCATGAAGCAAATCTAAAGCACACTCGACAAAGACAACATTCCAAGGAACCATGCCAACACATCATTATCACTCCACACACATAAAAATCACCATTAGGATCCTTATCCTTCCCTCTTAATAGAGTTTCATAGTACACATTTTTGCACTATTCTATTTGGTATCCGCAACACTCATTTGGTACACTATTGGGCACAATCTTCATTCGATTCTCCAAGATATGCTTTTTTGTTATCCTTTATGCTACTGAATCCTTATTCACCAACATAAAGTGGGGGTAAATGTAGTCACTAAATCACACACTTATTGTGTACATCTAACCTCTAAATATTTTATTTATATACATGATTCCTAAGCAAGAGAATTAGTCATTAACACCCCTTTACTTTTCTTTGACATTACTTTTATTATTTTCATCTTCATTGCTCACTATTTCTGATTGACAACTTATAGTTTTACATACTATATGACATCTTACTTAGCTTTTATTCACTTTTTTATCCTTTTGACTCTTTATATAGGACCTCTACTATCCCCTCTAGGCATTTTTGTCCTCTTTTTATCTTTTCCTATCTTTCAGGTCTTGCTTCTTTATTGTCTTCTTTTATCACCCTTGGTCAGCCTTTCACTTGTTAATGAAAAAACTTAAGCAAAGGAATCATATATACATGTCTTATTTAACCTCATTAGAGAGGGGCAAGCATTCAAGAGGCATATACATCTACAAAGAGCTAATATTTTATATCTACTACACTAAGGACTACATTTTAGACTACATAATTCACTGCATAGGAGGGTTTATTCTAAATTCCATACCACATATTTGCATTTGGGAAAAGTAGTTATATCCCATTATCTCTTTTGTGCTGTTGACACTAGGACATTATATCTCAAGGACATTATTTCAATCACACACACACACACACACACACACACACACACACACACACACACACACACACACACACACACACACACACACACACACACACACACACACACACACACACACACAAGAACCACATAAATTTTGAAATGTAGTGCAACACTCGGTGATAATCACATTGGGGGTATTTCACAAGGTCATTTTGAATTAATCATATGCATATTTTTATCCATATAATGTGTGGTTGATTACTGTGAAGGTATATTTTTACAACGTGAATGAAATGGGTGCATGAAATCTTGAGATATTCCTTAATTTTAATAAATTTTCCATTATCCATAAGTATCCCATCCTATAATGCATATGGGTGAGAGGGAAAAAGGAAAATCGAATCACATAAATAATTTATTGCTTATCATTTTGTAAAGGGAAAAGTGTAAATAAATTTAACTTCAACTACAAATTGCCATTAAAAATTTCTAATCATGTTCCCTTTCATTTTATTATGATCTGAAGTGTTTGAAATACACTTCTCTTTTATTCATTTAAGAATTTTCCTGAATTTCTTATTCCTAACCCTTGATGAATTAAAGACAAACACAACATTAGTCATATTGAATATTTTCAAAAAGTTATTAAACATCCACTTTTTTAGGGACAAAAAGACCTTAATAATGTAGTATTATATAATATGATTGGAAGATTCATATAGGGGAAGGAATATGCCCAATTAATTTTTATTTTAACTATCTCTAATCCTAATAGTTGATGTGGTAATGAATTAGAAAACATTAGTATTTGTAGACATCCGAAAATTACATGCTTGTTCGAGTACTATCCGATTTGCATCCTAAATCATACCCTCTTATGATTGATTAATCATGCACAATATACTATTTTTAAAATTAATTAAATTAATTTTATTACCTAACTCATATTCCTACACTTTAGAATTAAATAATTTAATTTTAATGTGTCTTTGGAGATTATTAAATTAATTCCTACACCCTTCTAGCTAATATAATTAAACAAATGGTTAATTATTCCCTCACAATTAAATACTAATTAATTTAGTTATTTAATTAATTCATTTATCTACTCACACTCCACTTCACTCTACTTCTAGAAGCCTACAATGGTGGGGGTAGCAATAATGTACATGCAACCACTTCTTGGATGAATTCAAAGATAATGATTGCCCTACAAAGCTGCAACTACACAGACATGGTCATCTTACTATTTTAGGTAATTATAATTATTACCTATGGAGCCAATTCAACCCAAGATCCACTTCTCATGGCCTCACCCTCAGCTATAAAATCTTTCCAATTCCTTTGAAAATTATATTAGAGGTGATAAGGACTGAGAGGGGGTGAATCAATCCCCAATAAAACTTTTCACACTTGTGCTTCAAACCCTAACCACACATGCTCATGTACAACACATCAAAGTAGATATTTTTCACAAAGAAATTAACACAATGCAAGGATCACAATATAGACTCAAACAAACTTATATTTATGCTCAAAATCAGATCAACATGATTCAATTTGATATTCAAATCAGATTACAATATGTAGTGTCTTCAACAATGATGATCAACAAGATCTAACCAATTTCTCTTGAGACAATCAACTATGTCTCATGAATACATATGAAGATATAGAACTATAAGAATGAAACTCAATATCAGATCTAAAAAAACCTTTGAAACCTGAAAATAACATCAACATGCTATGAAGATAGCATCCAAATCTACCCTCCTTATCCAACTTGCTCTCAAAAAACAACACCAATTTTACACTTGCTCAAATTCTCCTCATGAAAACTCAACCAGCTTCTATCCTACAATAGAATTCCAAGTGTTTTGGGCTAGTCCCAAATGGTTTTTATTTGCAGCAAAAGGGTTTTCAAAATAAGATAAAAGGGGTTTCAAAAAGCTAGAAACTGATTGATAAAAATAAAGGATTCCTAGATGGCCTAAAGGGATATCTAGGGTATTAATGTTAATCTAGTTAGGAGGACTAAAATGTTCTAATAAACTGAAGAAATATAAAATAAATGTAAATAAATTATTCTAGATGAAATGAAACCTAATGTGAGAGAAAAGTAAGGAAAAGACTCTTAATACCATAATACTATCGCATAGTGTCGTAGATTTGAAAAGAAAATGCGGAAGTGCAAAGCGAACCCTCAGAGACCCTACGAAGGGCAAATTTGGACTGTCTAAGATGACATAGGTTCTGAGGAGTGTATTGGGGCACCTTAGGGTGCCCAGTCTGCAATTTGGGCATTCAAAACCTCAATCTTGTATGGTCGCTAAATTTACGAGTACTTCCCCTCTGTCACATTGGATTCTTCGGATGAACTGGAGAATGACCCATAATGCAAGGAGAAGTATCCAACCCTAGAAAAATGAAAGATGTATATGAATGGTTCGGACTAACCACGATCACCAAACTAGTTGTCTAATTACTTAGGATTGTACTACATTTTGGACATGGATGTAGTTTACGTGTGTGTGTTATGTGTGTTGTGCCTTAGGTGCTCTCGTGTCAGTCACAATTTGTGAAGTAGCAAGCAATAGTATCTATAGAAATGTAAGTACCATGTGTGCATGGAATATAATGGAATCCCTCCACCTATGAAGTGTGTGTAATGCAAATATCCTAGCTTGAATGCATAGCACTATGTAGATGCATCGATGTAATGGATGCAACCCTAGATGGAGTGATAGTAATGATAAGATGCAATGACCTAGGACACTCATTATGGTCTTATAATTTTATATTTATAGGGATCTCAAGCTTAATTTCATAATTAATCCTGACAAGGAAAAGTGAGAAGAAAATGAGGATGACCAACAAGCTAGAAGTGACCTAAAAAGAAGTGGAAGAGGTTTTACATAGACCGGGGTGCACCAGAATGGTACCAAGGCGCCTCGGAGTGTCCCAAGATGAGGATGGGGCACCCCGATTTCAGGTTAGAATGTTGGGAAGGTATCGGGAAATACCTAGGTATCGGGAAATACATCGGAAAGAAGAAATAAAAGATAAGAAAAACGAAGCCAAAAGGTGGGATTAATTAGTAATTTGTACACTTGAGAACCTTCTAAATAGTAGTATAAGACCGGGCTAAATATTATCTAATGTGTAATATTTGTGTCTACATTTACCCCCACTTTATGTTGGTGAGCGAAAAGCTCGATAACATAAATTAGATAGAGATGCGTACCTGATAACCATGTAAGTGTGTACAAGAAGACGTGTCGATGGACTAGACTCAGCGTGGAATGAAAAAAGAAAAATGTAGGGGAGCGTGGATTTTAAAGTTGAAAAATGTGTATAAAAAGTGATGAGAGAGAACCTAGGGTAGAAACGCGTGTGTAGTTATTCTTGTGTGTAGTGTATCTACATGGTTAGTAAAGGCAAATGCCTATAACGGTGTGTTGTTATTGTCATTGTCATCATTCTTGTTGTTGTTGCCCTAATTTGACTACTTGTTTCTCATACGGTGGACTGTAAGGAAAATGATCAAGTAGTCAAATATGTATGTATGTAAAAATATTGTGTAAAAATACACAAATGTAAAATACACTAGAATAGAAAGTGTAAATGGAAAAATGGAACATGTGCACCTGATCCATGTTGAGAAAAAGGGTGTAGAAGGATATCATGTAGTGTCATGATTTTTTTGGGTGATCTCACACCACCCTGGTTGAAGAAGTATAAGGAGGAACCATGTTGTATCCTCCAACCTTTAACCACTTATGCTAGAATGTAGAATGTTGGAAGAGATCTATGTATTGTTGTGGTTTTTTGGAAAATGCTACGCCACTAGATGGAGAAGTGTAGAGAGGCACACCCACTGTAACCCCCAAGCCTATAACTACTTTGTAGAATTGTCAAAGGACACTAAGTCTGTTGAGGCCATTGTGTATGGAGTTCGTAGATTGGTCTGAACTCACTCATTGTGTGTGAATCGGTGTAGATATGTTGTGTTAGTAGAAACCCTTAATGATGCCCCCTTTTTGAGGGCACATGCGATGACCCTAGAAGGAGAATGCGGCCCCAAAAGAGACCAACCACACTACTCGACCTATATAACTTTTCCCTGCAGGGGGAAAGGGAAACACTTGGTAGATACCAAGGTGCACACAAAAGGGGATGGCTAGCCAATACAAGTGTTAGTTCGAACACATGCATGCAATAAGATAATTGTAAAATACACAAACAATGTAAAACTACCAAGCAAAGTAGTGTAAACACGCAAGAAAACAAGCAAACCGCACAAAGTGGGTTTCAAACATGGGACATCACTCACGATGTCACAAGACATACAAGATCATCATGGCCATAAACAACAATCAAGTATGCACACAAGCAAATGGAAAATCCCGCATATAATGGCAAATAAAGTAGACAAGTAAAAAAAAACAAATATGTAGTCATGGAAACATGTAGTCTGTAAAACAAGTGTTGCACATGGAACACCCATTAGCATGTTAGAGTGATAACCAATATGTCAAAGCATGTGTATAAACAAGTAGTATAAGATGTTAAGTACAAAATGAAACAATAGCACTTGGATAAGATGAATGTGGATGCCCCAATGACCAGTATAGTAAGGGTAGAAGGCGAGCATCTAAGCCGCGTGTAAATGTCATGTATTTGCGATCACACTAGACAAAGGCGTGAACGTGCATGTGTGTATGATAATGATATATAAGAAAGAAATCTAACATGTGTAGTAGAATGAGCATGCAAAACACTAGTAAGCAAGAGTAAATGCTACTAAGACAATGTAGTATGTTGTGGATGGATGGAATGGAATGCAATATGGAATGATAGGAGTAACATGCCCCCGAGTGGATGGAATGTGTATGTAGTGAGGTTAATTTGGTTTTCCCCCTTAATCAAGAATGAACCGTAAATGAGAGTGCATCATCGGGAAATGGTCGAATAGTGTTGGTTGTATCTAGCGCATCGTGATGATGAGTGTGTATATGTAATAGTCATGAAATTCAAAATGGGAGATGATGTGCATGGACCTTATAGTGTAAGTGTATACCACGACTTTTTTGAATGGATGAGTGATGATTTAGCCCTAGGTGTATATCACTATAAGATGAATGAATGGGAGTGGGTTATATTAAAAATACGCATAAGCGTATACCATGACTTGTTGAACGTATGAGTGATGATTTATCCTTAAGCATATATCATTATAGAAGGAGTGGATGGGAATGAGACAGATGGGAAAATGTGTGTGGACCCTATAGCCTAAGTGTATACCACAACTTGGTTGAATGGGAGAGTGATGATTTATCCCTAAGTGTATATCACTACATGATGGAAGAAGAAGGTGACGATTTTTTTTGTATAGCGTATGTCACTATGAGAGAGGAGTGATGAGGTGTATGAAGCATGGATGAGTATGCGATGGATAACAGATGGTGGTGATTTAACACTAAGCATAGATCACTACGTGATGAATAAGAATGAGGTGGTGATTTATCCTAAAGCATATACCACTACGTGATGAAGAAGGCAAGGGTGGTGATTTAGCCTAAAGTGTATACCACTAAGTGATGAGTATGATAAAGGATGATGTAATAGAATGACTTAGAATAGGATACTAGAATATGTGATGATAGGATGTAAGAGGATAATGAGACATCAATGAAGGGAGTGGTGATTTAACCTAAGGTGTATACCACTACAAGATGATTGAAGGTGTGATAATGCAATGGAATAATTTGGAATTGTCAAAAAGGTATATGATGATATAATAGGAGATGAGAATGTCATAGGATGATGTAGAAGTGATGAAAAGAGTGGTGATTTAACCTAAGATGTATACCACTATGTGATGATGGGTGTGGGTGATGATATAGCCTAGAGTGTTGGTCATTGGTTCGATGAATGTGGTATGATGACATGTTACATGTAAGTAAGGTCCATTTGATTGGTAAACCCTCGGCAGTCGAGTATGGACCGAGGAACTAGAGTGCGTCATAGGGTAGTAAGTGCAGCGTGTAGAATGACGTAGTGTAGGTGACTAAATGGTGGATAGGATGTGTAAATGTGCACGAAAAATGTAGAAAGTGTGATGATAGGTGTAGATTGAAATAGGAATGAAATGTAGATTTGGGCTCATATATAAAGGTAACATAATGTAATGTAGAATGTATAATGTATATAGTAATGAAATGATGATAAAACTAGACCGAATATAATGGAATCTAGTGTAGCATGTAGAATGTAGATGATAGATAGATGGGCTATGCTAATAAGACCATAATGTAAGAATATTCAGTGGTGATAAAAAAGCTAGACCCATGGAAAATATGACCTAGCGTAAATATGGAATGTGTGGATGTAATGTAAAACAAGACTCATATATGATGATGACTAGTGTAACGTATATGAAATAGATGATGTAGAAATAATTAGTAGATGAGCTATGGATAGGATAATGTATAGGATGTGTAGTGTGTGGTGTTGGGGTTGATGTAATGGTAATCCCTCAATAGTCTAGTGTGAACCGAAGCACTAGGGTGCGTCATCGGTAACAATGGTGTGATAACAAATGATGAAAATGTCGATATGTGAAGAAATGAAAATGTATGAATGCAAGAGGTAGTGATGTGGGAGTGTAGAAGGGGGTGGGAGTGTCTAATGGTTATTCCCCCTCAACTGTTTAGGTAAGAGGAATCATCTAATAAGGTTGACAAATGGATGTCCATTGACAGTACACATGAGAGGAGGAAGACATAGAAGGATTCTTTAATAATGGTGGTATAGGAGATAAGCATTGTGTAGGGGAATGAAGCCAATATGCATGTGAGGGGTGGATATAAGATGAACGTCATGGCATAGTAAACTACATAGGTGAGGGAGATTAAGGAGATGTCATACATAAAGAGGATGATGATCGATGTGGAATAAAGCGAGGCGGTGAGTGGTGGTGAGATGTTATAGTGGTCTGAGTAGGAGGCCTATGTCGATGTGTAGGACTAACGGGATGGATGGGTGGAAAGAAGATGGAAGAGGCATAGGAGGTAATGTAGATAACCTCGTAGTAGCTATGTGGGGAAGAGGAGAGGATGTACAAGTAGCTGGACTGGAAAGTGAGGATGAGGGAAGTGAAGAGTGTAGGAAAGGTTGTTGTTGAGGTGAGACACGGGTAGCGCGAGTTTTCCCCTATGATGTGGAAAAACTGGGTGAGCGAAGAGTGAGTGTAGAAGAAGGGCGTGTGTCAAATGAAAGGATACCTAACTATTGGATCTCTATAATAATATATCTCAACGCATGGCAAGAGTCAATATGATACCCTCAAATGTGTGGTAGCGGTAGAATGATGGATCACGATAGTGGATTGGTTGAGGTGGTGGATAGTGGCGATTAGATGGTAGATCAATGAGTTTATGATGAAGCAGGTGGCCAAGAATGTCTTGTGGTGTAGTAGTGGAAGGAAGAATAAGGGGTGAAGGTAATGGTATAGTTGTTGGGGTGCTTAAGGGGGAGGAAGGGATGAAGATTGTACAGGTTGTAGTAGTACTAGTGGGATTATGCGAGTTAGTGACATCTTTAATATGGTCGATCTCAGCAGAGGAGAGACACAATTGTTGCCTCCATGGACTAACATTGTGTTTGTAGTAATTGTATAATGTCAAAGAAGTGGGTGGGAGATGGAGGATGATTAGGGTGAGATTCATCAATTGTGGTGGTGGATATAGAAGAGGGTGTAGGTGGAGGTGGACCACATGAAGGTATGGGGTAGGGAAAGATCATCAGAGGGATCATCAAGAGAAGTGTCAAATTCATACTGGACCGCTCGAGATACATGATAGGAAAGTGTATGTGGGAGGTCATCTAGATAACCATGAATGCATAAAATGTACATGACCATGGCATATTGCTCATCTGTAAAGGTGGGTAATGGGCATCCCTGAGCATACCAAACAGTAAGGTTGGGTGTATAGCAATCAAAAGAACTACTACAAATGCTAGTAGTGTTGAATGGCATGGGAAGGTGATATCAATATGATCAAGATCAAGGGTGCCCCCAATATAATCTAACCAAGATTGGCCTAGTGTAAGTGGATAGGTAGTAGGATGGCATGCGAGATGAACCACAAGGTGAAAAACATGCAAACCATAAGCGAGTGAGAAAATAACAGAACCATGATACAAATGCGGATTGCTCAAAGGAGTATGAAGGTCATCAAGGTGAAACCCTAGTCGATGGAGACCGTCATATGAACATACGGTGGTAGGACATGAGGTGTCGAGTGGTATGTGCTCCCAATAGGAATTTTTTATGAAGAGAGTGCAAGTGAATGATGGGCATATTAAGGAGGTGGGGAATGGTGGTGAGAATGGGATGATATCAAGAGGTGGTGAGAAATCTTGGTATGGCATAATAGCAGTAGTAGTGATATGTGGTGGGAAAAACAATACTAAGCATGCGAAGAGTGGTGTGAATGGCATGTCATATAGAAAAGGGGACAAGGAGGAATAGGAAAAGTAACTGAATAGTGTGGGGTGGGTGTAGTGGATGGTGTCGAAGTAATAACATAAGTGGAAGGACTAGATCAACCATGCAAACAACAAGGACTAGGATAGGTGGAGTTGGTTGATGTGGAGACTCAATCATGGGAGGAGAAGAAGGACATGTAGGGCTAGAATCATGTATGCCCAAGGTGGGAGAGAGAATGATAGGATCAGAGGAAGAGCTTGGACTTTGGTGACGAGTTGAGCTAAGGTAGCAGGATTAATAGTGCATAAGTAAGAGGTAATAACATCCGTAATAGCCTGAGGATCCATCCCAGAAGATGGAAGTTCAATAAA
Source organism: Taxus wallichiana var. yunnanensis (assembly GCA_018340775.1). NCBI lineage: Eukaryota > Viridiplantae > Streptophyta > Pinopsida > Cupressales > Taxaceae > Taxus > Taxus wallichiana. The sequence goes on along the minus strand of CM031236.1, from coordinate 506,547,956 downwards.
TGAAGGACAAGGGTTATAACCAGAAGAAGTAGTGGGGTGTTGGTGAAAGCGTGGCCACAACTATCAAATTGCAAAGTAACTAGAGACTTAGAAGAAGAGGACTTTCTATGGTGCTTTCCCATGGTGAAAAGGTGGACTCAAAACCTAAAAGGGGAAATAAAAGATGTCGGGTTCACCAAAATGATTAACAAAAATAAAGGATTCCTAGATGGCCTAAAGGGATATCTAGGGTATTAATGTTAATCTAGTTAGGAGGAATAAAACATTGTAAATGAACTAAAGTAGTATGAAATAAATGTAAATAAATTATTCTAGATGAAATGAAACCCTAATGTGTAAGAGAAGAGTAAGGAAAAGACTTAGCTGATAACATAAGACTATCGCACACAATGTCACAAACCTGGAAAAAAAATATGGAAGTGCAAATGAACCCTCAGAGACCCTACAAAGGGTAGATCTAAACTATCTGAGATGACACGGGCATACGAGAATGTATTAGGGCACCCAGAGATGCCCTAGTCTGCAATGGGAACTTGAAAAAGTGTAAATGCTCAAAACCTCAATATGGTATGGTCATTAAATGTCTCTGAGTACTTCTATCTGTCATGTTGGATTCGTTGGATGAACTAGAGAATGACCTGTAATGCAAGGAGAAGTATCCAACCCTAGAAAAATGAAAGATGCATATGAATGGATCATACGACCTCATCCTCCAAACTAACGGTCTTATTGTTGATCATTGCTCTACATTTCAGACCCGGATGTAGTTCTAGTGTGGGTGAGTGTGTTGTGCCCTAGGTGCTCTCATGTCGGTTGCACTTTGTGAAAGTGAGCAAGTAATAGTAGCTATAAATGTAAGTAGCACGTGTGCATGGAATAGAATGGAATCCTTCCCTCTATGAAGTGTGTGTGATGAAAAACTCCTAGCTTGAATGCATGGCATTATGTGGATGCAAGTTATGTAATGGATGCAACACTAGATGGAGTGATAGTAATGATAAGAAAGCAATGAACTAGGACCTTCATTATGTTCTTATAACTTTATATTTATAGGGCTCTCAAGCTTAATTTTGTAATTAATCCCAACAAGGCCGACTGAGAAGAAGATAAGGATGACCAACAGCTAGAAGTGACCCAAAAAGAAGTGGAAGAGGTTGTGCATATACCATCGGGGAACATGGAATTACACTAGGGCACCTCGGGACACCCAAAGATACAGCTAGGATGCCCTAATTTAAGGCTAGAATGTCGGAAAGGTCATGAAATTGGCTAATAGGTATCAAGAAATACGCGGGAAAGATGAAATAAAATATTAAAAAAGGGTGGCCAAAAGGTGGGATTAATTAGTACTTTGTACACTTGAGAACCTTCTAAATATTAGTATAGGACTCGAGCTAAATATTGTCTAATTTGCAATATTTGTGTCTATAGAAACAATATGCCCATAACTTCACTTGTATAGCCTCTCCAAGGATCGAATTAAAAGTCAAAAATTTTCCCTCCTTAATCTCAACTCATGCATCATAGAAGCATTATAAATTCAAATCATAACAGCCACAAGTTACCCAAGTAGGTTGACGTATCCTAAACCATCATTTCATGTGCCAAAAATGTCTCAAAACCACTGTGGGTACAAAGATAAAAATTCCCTTTATTCAAAACAATCCTTAATCATGACCCTTAAATCATGACACATGTTTAAATTAACATTTAAACATTGTGCATAGTCACAATTAATATTAACAATCAAATTATTTCGTTTAATGGGCCCAGTGTTGTTTATATTTCTCAAAATTCTTGTTTCCTACACCCTTCAAAACCCTGGAAACTTCATATTGCCACCAAATTACTTATTATGAACCAAACCATGCCATGTGACCAATTAATGGAAACATAAAAACCTTTAGAACACTTTTAAGTAATTTATAAGTTAGGAAACATCCTTCACTTCAAACCACAACTATTTTTTCCTTCACATGATCAACCTACCAAAACATTTATTTTAAAAGATTAGCTCATAAAATAATTTCTAAATACATTAAAGACATAAAAATGGATTAATTTGATTAATAAGTAAACTCTATTCACATTACATGTGATAGGAAGCATCACCAAATCCATCTCATTCTTCAAATAACACCAAACTTTCACTAGAACACATCATGTCTTGAACTACCAAAAATATTTCTTCTCAAAGAAAACCATATAAACCCTGTCAAATGACTCATCATGAGGAAAAATATTATAAATAGAAATATATCTGAATATAATTTCCAACACAACTTTAATTATCTCAAAACTCCACCTGTAGCTCAAGTTATGCTCATTTTATTGGACCCTGCTATTTGAGACCCCAAAACTACCCTTTGACTAGTCAACCTGTTTGGACCTCAAAACACTATGAACTTGCATGAACATGTCCTAAAACCTCAATAGAAATCAAGAAAAACTCCCAAACATCATGCACCATCAATTTTTCATGCTAATCCTTTAGACCATCTTATCCTAAAACTTATTTTCCAGAAACTGTTATTTTTAGGTGGGGCCCACTCATTGCATAATGACCTCAACCATACATTTTTGGAAATATTGAGGAGTTATAAAAATTTCCAATCATCACTTTTTATGAACTAATAAAAACTAAGTCATAATACTTCACTTTCTTCCAATTGTTCCTAGCTAGGGTTTAACTAGGGTTTTAGACCACTTTACCTTATTAACATTCATTCATAAAAACTTGACAATCAAATGACCTAATTATTTTTTTAAAACGTTATAAGCTCACCATATAAGCTTCCTTGAAATCTATAAGGTCCCATGCAAAGCACACTATTCACAATGAGCATCTGAAGTTGCACTTCGAGTTGGAAATTGACTTGATTTTCACCATGTCTCACACAATCAATCATATCTAGAAAAATACACGTCATGGGAGACTCATTTTTTTCTTAGATCATCATGACTCATCCCTCTAACATGAAAAATCATCAGAATGACAATCCCATACATTAATCTCTCAAGTCACTAGGACTTACCTATGGTTGCATGTTTGATCCTCACTGTAGAAGCTAGGACCAACTGAAATAATGTAATAATTGAACAAGGGACCTCTAAAAATGACCCAAACATACCTCATATGTCATGATACACCTGATTTCATGATTCTAAAATCTCATATAGCTCTAAACCACTCTATCACACCTTCTAGATATTATACCGCTTTCTAATGAGCACCTATAGCAAGTGAACTACATGTACATTCACTATGCCATTGTTGTGAGTGTTGTGAGTTCCCAAATACCCTTAAAACATGTTATCCATCATGTCAACATGCTTCCAAAACATCCAGAATCTCATACTACCATGTTGCATCTCCTAGGCACTTTGTATGGGCTTCTTGCAGCAAGCAAGCAATTCTCTTGAATCCCATTGTCAGTTTCAAACTCAAACACATCTAAACCAGTATATTAGCATCATATACATCATCATATAACCATCATAAAACATTCAATTTTTCATTAATGTGGTTTTACATCAATGACAACACCTATTAGAACCACATGCCAACAATCTTCCCCTTTGTCATTGATGGAAAACACCCTTAACTTCTCCCTTTTTACATTAATGACAAAGGCATACTTGTAGCTCAAATTATTCATCTATCTCATCTTCATCCCATCATAATTTGGTTGGAAACATCAACCAAAGGTCTCAAAGTAACTGCATCTCTTGATTTTTGCTCAAAATCTGAATTTTAGCCTCATTTCAAGCATCAAACACATAGTGTTCCCCTGGAATAAGCATCTTAAACCTCTAAACATCATTAATTAATAACTAAAGAACCATAGTATTACCTTATTTGGAGTTAAACCACCTTATTTCACCTCTTAGGCATGTAAAACAAGCACCTTACATATTTACCCTTGTTTTGCCTTCATGGTGACATTGTAAAGAACTAAGATCTGAAGCATACACTCTTTGAATCATGCCAACAATGTTAGTTCTAAGCATATCCAATCATTACTCACCTTTCTTGACCAAAAATCCATCATCTCTAGGCATAAGACAATCCTTACTAAGCACATTCTTGCTTTTCACCTTACACAAGGACTCATGTCACTGAACAGGACTTCTCATAGCATTTAGCATCAACTTTGACAAGCTATAATATGTTATTCATGCCTCATCATGACAAACAGTACTCCCCCTAGACTAAATACAACCATCTCAAGTAAACAAGTTCAATTTCAAGCATTTTACTCTTGATTCGTGGCTAGTAGAACACACTTCAAACACTTTTGCTAGAGTCTAAACAAATCTCATCCCATCGGTCATATTTGATTTGAGATAAATAAATTTAGATCTTGACTTTGTATAATTGATTAAAATCATACCTTATGAGTCATGAGGAGATCATATTCACCTTCTAGAGTGTCTAATCAAGATCCCCTATCATAAAGGTCTTAAATATACGAGCAACTTCTTACACTGTAGGAATAACTTTTTCATGCCACAGTAGCATTGTGTTTATTTGTTCTTCATTTTTCCCCTATAGCTGACTTGACCATGATTGATTTCAAGTTAACAAGACACTTTTCATTCATTCACATTTTGATAGTTCTAACAAGCAATGACAATATCTGAAAAACACGTCACATAATCTCGGATACTTACTGCATGATACATTACACCATTGCCCTTTATATATATATAGACTTATATCTCCACAAACCTATGGACAACATTTTCTCATGACCAAATTTCAAGATGACCAACATCATATACTATCACATATCCTTATTGGCCCTTAACTCATCATTTGACCATTTTCTCATACTTAGTTGATGCTTACTTAGTCTCCTTCATCAAGGAGGACCCAAACCTCTTAGCATTTCACAAACTTGAACTCCTTTTCATGTAGCAATAGTGTTCTTGATACATTGCACATTCATCTTTCAAGTATTCCTTGTAACATTTTATACCAACTAAGAGACCTAAAGCGGTGATATCTCGGGCATGACAAACTCTGCATATTTCATTGCAACATACTACTTGTGCACTATACACTTGCTTTTAGGACCTATAGTATTGTTTCAAGCCATTAAGACTCTTACAACAATCATGGATATCTGACTTACTTCTTTATAGCATACTTTAGCTCCATCACAAAGGTAAACAACCAAGTGTAGGACATCCTTATACCACTTTGTAACTTTCTGAAAATTTTTGGTGGTACTCACAAACTCAAAAAAAAAAATCTACCTCTACCACTAGAAGTGCATCTCAGACCTTGATTTTATTCTCTTCCTCTTTTTACCTTCTACAAAATCTTCTTGATGAGACAAGTGCAAAATGATATACTGATAATGAAAGAGTTTTGAAAACTTATGTGACAATAAGCTTGCACCTTATATGACACATGTAGCAAGCTATTACAAACTATTGTACCACAACACACCTTTTAGGTCATAGTAAGGTTTTGAATACAAATCCTTTCACTTGTGATCATGTCTTAGTTTCTTCACACCTTAGTCGGATTAGTTGTAGCATAGCATTTTTTGTTACGAGAAACATGTAGGACTTCATTTGTGACTCATAATCCTTGAAGTTATTGAAGAAACACTCTCGGGAGAGTCTTGAGAATGCTTTATTTTGTGTTAACCTGTACAGTCCCCTTCATGCTTGTAGAAACACATATTATGCCTTTGAGCTTTTAGCTCATCACTTCTACTCATGAGAACTCCAAAACTCCACTTACAGATACTAATGCATATCTTCATTTTGAAACCAAGGCTCTACACGTGTAGCAAGATTTTCACGGTCCCTTATTATTAACTTCACGACACTCACGTACTTTGTCTCGAGACATCATGAAGCATTTAAGATGGCACTTTACGGTGATATCATAAATACCCCATCTCATATTTGTTTACTCTTGTTCTTTGTACTTATTGTTCTACGAGAGGAATATGGATTTGATCACAAAAATCTTGAAATTTTTACCCAAATAGCACCACGCGTATACCATAGTAACCTCTCACCATTCAAGAAATTTTCACAATCCTTTCTTTGTCGATAGCTTACTTAAAGCACCTTTAAACATACCTTGAGAGCTTCAAATGACTCTAATGCTCGACCTATGATATATGTAGATTGAAACACTCAATTCTGAAGAACTCTTGAAAATCCTAACATTGCACTCATAAACCTTTGAAGTTCCTCTAACATACATGGTTTTGTCATGGAAGAACCATTTAGGCCCATAATTGCTCTTTTCATGTCTTAACACTAAATTGACACTGATATACCCCGATATCATCTTAATCAAGCACCGTATCTCTTTTAGATGAATTTTACATGTCCGTCTTGCTTGAAACTATAGCATAATATCTTATGTATAGTCAACTAGTGAGCATGTAGTTTTCACCTCTCAAAAACTTAGCATAAACATGAAATTTCTTGTACTCCTTGTATCATAGACCCTCCTTGTTATCACTTCTTGAACCCTTTATACCATCATCACAAATGCAAAGGATCACTTCTTGGCCTTCATGTGACTTGTCACAAGCTTATACACTTATCTGATTTCAAACTTACTTAGTATAGGATTACAACTTTCAAACCCTTGAGCATACTTGTAACCTTCACTTTTGGGTGCAATAAGCAACTTCATACAGTTTTATACACTTGTCTTTGAGTTTCATGGAAATTAGAATATCTATAGATTTTTTAAAGCTTAAAATATACTCATCAACTACATAATCATGTTCTTGAGTATTTTCTTCATCACGAGTGAGATAGATTACTCAAATGTGACTAAAGATGTCATGCAAAGCATTGTACTCCTTCATGAACATACCACATACACTCTTCAAAGTCATAAAGTATTATTGTAACAACTTGTTTCTCTTTTATAGTTACTTTAATCAAACCATTGGTAACCTTACACACCGTGTTTATTTCTCCAAGTCTTGTGAGATGACATTTCTATGCTTGAATATTCTGTTATAGCCCACTAGAACACTTTCTGACAAACCTTTTTGTAGATTAGCTCTTTGGAGTGAATTGAATCAATGAATACTTATACAAGATACTTTCCCTTGGCAATAATAAAGACTTATTAATGATCAACAAACTAACATACACCTTGATTACATCATGAATGGCTTCTTGATGACCTTGATAGGAGAATACAACAAGAACTCACATATTCGGACTTGTTGATTTAGATCATAGTGACATGACAAGCCCCCATTGGAATTTGATGCACTTACATCCTTAAGACATACTTATAACCTCAAGTATTGACAGAGATACAAGAACACATAAGCTAAACAACATTGCAGATGATCAACATAGACAACTTGATGCACTATTTTTAGCAAGAACTTGAAATGGTCATAACTTGTGCTCGGGTGTCCATTTGAGTTTGTTTTTTTAAACCACCTGTTTCGATGAGAAAAATGCACTATTCAATCTTCCCGCCAATTAGAGCATGTTTTGGCACATTTTTGGGCCCTAATTCCACCATCTGAAGGCTAAAAATTAGGATCTAAGTTATAATTTAGTTTTTTCCTATTTTAGGGCATTAGTAAATTTTAGTCTCTTGAATGCATAGTAGGTTAGAAAGTTGGAAATTCCTCTAATTTAGGCATGTAGAAGATGCATGGAAATTTCTATTCCCGTACGAATAAGCATGCGAACTTACTAAGAATAACATGTTCTAGTAAACTGCTAAAAATAGTAAATTTTGCCATCTAGAGTAGATTTAGTCAAAGTTAAAGTTTTCTTGGCAACTTGAGTTGGGAATTTTTCCTTTTATGAAGAATTTTAATTCATGATTCAATAATGAAGAAGAATATTTATTCTTTTGAGTTCAAGATATTTACAGAGTAATGAGTATGTGTTAAGTTTGGCCACATTACAACTTAGGGAGAATGATCCATTTAAGACTTATGATCTTCTTTATATAGAATATTGAGACACAAACCCATCACTTACTAACATCATTGACACTTTTTCATACTTGACACAATTCACACAAATGTAACTCTATCATGATAATGCAAGACATATGATTTGACAAGAAGCTTCAAGTACACAAACTAATTTTGACAAGGACTATCACATTCTTATGAGAACACGAGGAGACAACAGAGCTAGGCATAGACTTAGACAATAACAATATACTTCATATGAATGATATGATAGTATGAGCCTCTTATAGGACTTCCTTATAGTCTATACACAAATTATTTCACCATGAAAAAATAAACTCAGACCTCATTAGCTCAGAAAACTATATATATCACTGACTTATATGCTTTGAAGACCAACAAGACATAACACATTACAAATTGATCATGAATAACTAGTAAGAGAACCATGAACATACTGAATGACTTGAAATTACATACCATACATCATAAATAAGACACTCACTTGATAAAGACAGTTCCCCCTCACTCCAATGCTTCTTTTGCACCTATACACCTCTAAGAAGCCTAGTAGAGGCATATGTCACCATGGAGGAGCTTGATGAGATACCTAAGAAGGTCTCAAACCCTCTTCTTGCACCTTGATTGATTCCTATTTATCTAATTCTACATTTGTTGTAGTAGATCCCTCATTTTTCTCAGTCACATCCTTGGAAACATCTTGACCATTTTGACTAGCTTCTTCCTTCTTTTTGTATGCTTGAGCTTGTGGCTTAGGTCTTTGATTCTGCTTCTTTAGATAACCTTCATTAAAAAACCTTACAATGTGCCCTATCTTGCGATACCTAAATCATTCCACGTATCTCCATTTTCACTCAAAATCCCTATGTCCATATCCATTGCAAGCATAACAATACCCATTGAATTTGCTTACATACCTTCTTGTGTTTGATGGTCCATTTGTGTAATACTTTGCAATATGTCCTCTTTCATGACAGTAATAACATTTAGCTCCGTATCTTTTACCTACTTTTTTCTCCTTCTTTTCTTGACATTCTTCTTCCTTATTTTCTTCACAATGTTCCTTTCCTTTTCCATCATCCTTCTTTTCAACCTTAGGACTGCAAAAACTAGCCCTATGTCCATAATCACCACATTTGTAATAATTACCATGAAAGACACCATACCTATATGCACTTGGCTTCCTAATAGGTGATCTTCTAGGAGGTGGAATCCTTGAACTCTCTCCCTTGCTTGGCTTCCTTCTTTCATTTGATCCTTGACTTGACTCTTCTTCATTATTTTCTGATTTGAATGAGCCCTCATTAAATCCTAGGCCTGTTCTATCACCATAGGCCTTTTGATTTTCCAACATCTTACTTAGATTTTCTGAACTTCCTTGAAAATATAGTACTTTTCTTGTCATGGTGCCTAGATATTTCTTCAAATCATCTATTTCTTTCCTCTTGATCTTCAACTCATCTTGTGTCTCCTCAAGTTGCTTCGTTAGAACCTTGACTATTTATTCTCTTTTAGCTTCATGTTTGAGACATTCTTCTCTCTTGATCTTCAACTCAGATAATGCCTCCTCAAATTAAGTTTGTAAGACTTTAAAAATATCGTCATGACTATACATCTTGTAGATATGATCACCATGCTCAACTACCCATTGCATTGTCCTGCTAGTATTATATTGAATTGTTTCCAATGATGGAGGTGTCATCTTATCACCAAAGATATCCCTCTAGATTTTTAGGCTACTTCCAAGGGCCTACTCTGATACCAATTTTTGGAGGTGACAAATACTAAAAGGGGGTGAATCATTCCCCAATAAAACTTTTCACACTTGTGCTTCAAACCCTAACCACACATGCTCATGTACAACACATCAAAGTAGATATTTTTCACAAATAAATTAACACAATGCAAGGATCACAATATAGAATCAAACAAACTTATATTGATTCTCAAAATCATATCAACACACTTCAATTTTATATTCAAATCAGATTACAATATATAGTGTCTTCAACAATGATCAACAAGATACAACCAATAGCTCTTGAGACAATCAACTATGTCTCATGAATACATATGAAGATATGGAACTATGAGAATTTATTCAACTCAATATCAGATCTGAAAGCACCTTAGAAACCTAAAAATAACATCAACATGCTATGAAGATAGCATCCAAATTTGTCCTCCTCCAACTCACTCTCAAAGAAACAACACCAATTTTACACTTGCTCAAATTATCCTCATGAAAACTCAACCAATTTTTGTTATAAAATATAATTCCATTTTTTTCAGCTATACCCAAAGGGTTTTTATTTTCAACAAAATGTTTCTTCAAAAGAAGATAAAAGGGGTTTTAAAAAGCTAGAAACAATATGCCCATAACTTCACTTTTATAGCCTCTCCAAGGCTCAAATTCAAACTCAAACATTTTACCTCCTTTATCTCAACCCATGCATCATAGAATAATTCTAAATTAAAATAATAACAGCTACAAGTGACCCAAGTATGTCGGCCTAGCCTAAACCATCATTTCATGTGCCAAAAACGGTTCAAACCCCATGGGCACAAAGATAAAAACACCCTTACTTCAAAACAATCCTTATTCATGACCCATAAATCACCAAACATGTTTAAATTAACATTTAAACATCATACATGGTCACAATTAATATCAACCAATCAAATTATTTTGTTTAATGGGCCTAGTGCTCTTTGTATTTCTCAAAACTGTTGTTTCTTATATACCCTTGAACCCTAGAAACTTCATAATGCCACCAAATCACTTCTACTGAACCAAAACATTCCATGTGACCACTAAATATAAATGGAATAACCTTTATAACACTTATAAGCAAGTTATAATTCATGAAACATCCTTCACTTCAAACCACAACTACTTTTCCTTCACCAGATCAACCTGCCAAAAAATATGTTTCCAAATGTTAGCTCATAAAATTATTTATACATACATTAAATACCTCAAAATAGATTCATTAGATGAAAAATTCATCTCTATTCACATTAAATTTAATATTAATCATCACCAAATCCATCTCATGCTTCAAATAACACCCACCTTTCATTGAACGCATCCACGTCTTGAAGCGCCAAAAATATTTCTACTCAAAGAATGCCCTAGAAACCCTATCAAATGACATCATCATAAGGTAAAACTTATATAAATATAAATATATCTGAATATAATTTATAACACAACTTGAATTATTTCAAAACTCCGGGGTTGCAATTCAAGTTATGCTCATTTTACTGGACCCTACTATTTGAGACCCCAAACGCCCTTTCACCAGTCAACCTATTTGAACCTCAAAACACCATGAACCTGCATGAACATGTAATTAAAACTCCATTTGCATCAATAAAAACTCCCAAAAATAATGCGCCATCAATTTTTCATGTTAATCCTTTGGATCAACTTGTCCTAAAACCTTCTTTTCCATAAACTACTCTTTTTCCCACTCATCACCATGACCTAAACCATACATTTCTTGAAATATTTAGTAGTTTTCTATAACATTAAATCATCACTTTTTTATGAAACAATCAAAAATTGGTCACAATACTTCACTTTCTATCAACTACTCCTAGCTAGGGTTTAACTAGGGTTTTAGAATATTTTGCCTTCTTAACATTCGTTCATAAAAACATGTCAATCAAATGACCTCATTATTTTTTAAAACCTTCTAAGCTCACCATATAATCTTCCTTGAAATCCACAAGGTCCCATGTAAATCACACTATTCACAACAAGCATCTAAAGTTGCACTTCGAGCTGGAAATTAGCTTGATTTTCACCCTATCTCACACAATCAATCATATCTGGCACCTAAATTTTTTCTAGGAGCATCATTAATCATCCCTATAACATCTCCAATAATCATAATGACAATTTCATACCTCAATCTCTCCAGTCACTAAGACTTACTTATGGTTGCATGTTTGATCCTCACTGTAGAAGGTAGGGTGAACTGAAATAATGTAATAACTAAACAAAGAACCTCTAAAAATGACCCAAGCATATGTCATATGTCATGATACACCTGATTTCATGCTTCCATAATCTCATATAGCTCCAAACCACTCGGTCACACCTTTCAGCTACTATACTGCTCCCAATGAGCGCTCAGTAACCAAGTGAACTACATGTATCCGCACTATCCATCATGTCAACATGCTTCCCAAACATCCAAGAATCTCATACTACCATGTTGCATCTCCTAGGCACTGTATGGGCTTGCACAGAGATGCAAGCAATTCTCATGAATCCCATTGTATCACCTCAAACACATCGAGCTATTATGTTACAATCATATACATCATCATAGGACCATCATATAACATTCACTTTGTAATTAATTTGGTTTTACATCAACCCATAAACACCTTATTAGAACCATATGCCAAGAAATCCATCCCTATAGCTTTGAACAAATTACATCCAATGCACGTCAATTTGACATCAAATTCCTTGTGAAAATCTACTTGTAGCATCTACAAACACATTTGGATAACATTCTTAAAAGAATCCACAATCCAAATCTTTAACAATACCAAACAAGTCCAAGTGCTTCTGCGGTATTATCTTGAGGTTTGCAAGAAGTATACAGTGAAGGTAATATCTGCATTTTTTTACTTTTTTTTATGATTTTTTCTTGTTTACATTTAAGCACGCCTAGTGGGACTCCCCACATTCACTATTTTTATTTTAGTTTATTATTTTATGATTTAACTTCATTTGTGTGTTTCTTGTCTTCATTTAACCTTGATGTTGAATTTTTAGGTTCTCAAGTGAAGCACAGAAGCCAAAAAACCAAAAAAAAAATAGTTTACGAGTCATTTTTCTCATGTTTAAACATTTCCAGAAGTGTATGCATTAGCATTCCTGATCTCAGCGCTAGCATACATGTGTGTGCATTAGCGTTCATTTGCATGCATTTTTGTCATCTTTGTATACACGATCATTACAAAAAAATAGTTGTATTCACACTAGCGCACACACTTGAACATTAGTGCACCAAGTTGAATGCTAGTGCATGCAATAAAAATCATTTGTTGCACTAGTGTGTTCAATTGCACATGTTAGTGTTTTGTTGTGTGCACTAGCATAACCTATCTTTTGAAAGCTATAAATTTTTCTCCCAAACTCGAAACGAATCCGTTTTTTTTTATGGAAAGGTCTTGAGATGAACTATGCAATGGAAAAATAATTTTTGATTTAAATTTATAGAAAATTTATGATTTAATTTCTCCTAACACTTATCTTTTTTTGCATGTTAGATTCATCTTTTTGCTCCAAATTGCTAAATCTTGTGTGTAGGTTTCCATATTTGTTTTCTAAAGGAAAATTGATAAAAATAGTGCTTAAATTTGAAATATTTTACAAAGTTTTATTTGTTTTTGTCTAAACATAACAACCTCATGTGTATGCTTTTTCCTTGCACTTTTATAAGTGATCTTAGAAATCATAAATGTGAGCTTCATTTTTCAAGTATTTGTTTAAGGAATTAACCTTTTTCTTTTATTAATCAAAGTGAGTTTCACGCGTATGCTCTTTCCTCACACTTTCTAAGTGATCTTGGAAATTAGAAACATGGGCTTACTTATTTTTCTTTCCCTCTACCTACCTCAAGAAAAAATTTTAATCTTTGTTTACATGACCGAATCTTAAAGGAGGCCATAAAACATTAAACTACTAACTACAGGGTTTCCTCAATCATGTGCTAAGAAAACTACTAATACTTTATGTGCAGGGAACCTCTTTAATCAAGATAAAATAAACCATTCACATTGTATTTGTAGGTACAATTGACAAGGTTATTGCCCAACTTCTATAACTGTGGGAAGTGCTTTGGATTAAGCCATAAAACTCATTTGAGGAGTACCACAGGAACCCCAAAATAGTCAACACATTGACGGAATTTGGTGATTGAAATGGGTGTTCCTATCATATCTAACTAGTACACCTATGAGATTAGAGTCACGAGATATCCTTAGTGGTGACCCGGTGTGATTCATTTTGAGAAATATCTTTGCTCATGGTTTCAAAGGGGGTAAAGTAAAGCTAGTAACTAGTAATAGAACCACACTTGCTCGGGTATACTATTGACACCTAGTTGAGAGAGCCACCCAGGAATCCACACATTATCCAAGCCAATATAAAGTAGACCCCAGAAACATTTTTAACAAAACTTTATTTTCACGCTCTCTTTTCATTTTCATGAGTTTTTCCCACACTTGTCTCTCACATTCTCACTTTCATCTTGTTTTCTATCTCTCCCAAATACTCATTATTTGGGTGCATTCACATCTCTTTCATGTTTCCAAATACTCCTTATTTAGATCCATTTTGTTTTTTTCATCTCTTTGTACACGAGTCTAAGTCTTGAGTCGTGGACATCTGTATCCACACTTGAGCACTATCATCCTTCATCTAAGTCTTGACATTGTGATATTTTCTTTATCAAGGAGAAACACCATCATGATCACCTTGATATTTCATCTTTCTAAGTCTTAAGTTTGACATCACATTATTGAATCTTAAGCATTTCCTTCAACTTACGCCATCACATTTCACATTCACTTTTTTGAATTGTCAGAAATTTTCAAGCCTCTTCAGTCATCTATTTTAAAGCATTCACTTTTATCTAGATCGAGATCTGAATCAATCCTTATCTCTGTGTCTCTCGCATTCACTTTGTCAAGATTCAATCTTTTCATCATTCACCTCTATCTTTTGACATTCACATTGTCATCATTTGAGTATTATCCTTCCTTTGTGTAGTCTCCTCTCTTAACATTCATCTTGTTAAGATTTGAGCACTCTTACCATCTTTCTAGTCTCTATCTTAACATTGATCTTATTAAGTGGTTAGAACCTTCCATTTTGTCTCTAAGTCTCCTCTTGTAGCACTCATTTGGTCACAAGTTGAGCAAACCAACCTCTTTCCCCTCTTTCCTCTTTACATTCACTTTGTAAAGGATCAAGAAACCTTTCCAACCTTTTTATCTCTCTTATCACTTATTTTTTAAGAGTAATATTTTCTTAACATTTCAATCCCTTCTTCTTCTTTAACAATACTCATTTTGTTAAGTGTTATGACGACATACCCTTTTGTTTCTCTTAACACTCACCTTGTTAAGGGTTTTCATTTCAAATCTTTGTCTCTCTTACACTTCTTTGGTTAAGAGTTGACCATGTTTTTAAGTCTCTTCTCTTCTAAACATCCATTTTAGAAGTTGAGCAAACTAACATTTTCGAAGTTTTGTCCTTTGTACATTCACTTTATCCAAAGTTTGAGCACATCACTTAATTTGTACAATCATCCTCATATATTAGCATTTATTTTTCTAAGGTTTCCATACTTGTAATTTAACTTTCAAAGCTTCTGATCTTCATTCACCTTGGCGTTCATGTTGTTAATGGTCAAATCTAGCATCTTTCCAATACATCATTCATCTTGACATTCACATTGTTAAGGGTCAATTTCTTTCAAACCTTTTCCACTCCTCTTTTCTTACATTCACTTTGTAAATAATCAAGTAACCTTTTGTCATTTCTAATCATCTACCACCTTGACATTATATTTGTTAAGGGTCGAGCAACTTCAATTTTCAAACTCTTCCATATTTACATTCATGTTGTAAAAGGTTGAGTAGTCTATCATCATTTCACACTTTTTCCATATTAACATTCACATTTTGCTTCCTTTTTAGCATTCACGTTCTAAGGGTTACATCGTTCATGATTTTCATCCCCTCTTCTTTATAGCATGCACTTCATTAGAGGTTGAGTACGTTTCTAACCTTTTCACCTCTTCCATCTTAGCATTCACTTTGCTTAAGGTTGGAGTTATTCATCACACCTTTCTTCATTTTCCATCTCTTTCAAACATGGTGGATTTCCACAATTCATTATTTTCTTAGGAATGGAAAGTGATGAAAGACACCTATCATGGTATGTAAAAACAACAAAAACAATTCAAATTTGATTAATTGTTTCCCTACCCTTTCGGCATGGACATATTATGCACACCATTTCCAAAATATTTTGAGATGCCCAAATTCAACAAATACAAGAGGAAAAACTGATCCTAGATAGCATATCAAAGCATTTTCCATAACATGCCACAAAGTGGTATATAATGATATCTTTCCCTTGTTCTTTTTACCTAAAAGTCTAGGAGACAAGCTTTGGACTAGTTCTTACATCTTCCAAAGGAATCTATCACCACCTTCACGGACCTCTCGGATAAGTTTGTCAAACATTTCTCTTTCAATCTCAATCATAACAATACTAACAATCACAACACTAGCACTCATTACAATAACTCTTGGTACGTCAACCACATGACCACAAATTAAAGTCGATGATAGTGTCACGAATAATCAAAACATGCACATTATGCATGCCCGATCAACCAAGAATGCAATCATACAAACTAGTGAAGACACTTTACTTTGTGTAAATTTAAACGTAAGTTTACACCTCTCAAAGAAAGTATCTCTAGTGTCTTTCATTTGAAAGATGCTTAGGATAATAAAATATTTTCTTTCTTACAAGACCTTGGGTTGAAGGAGAACCTAATCCATATTGGTAAAAACCTCATAAATATTTTGATTTTCAATGCGTTGATGGCCACCCAACAAATAAATGTGTGCATTTTAAGAATTATGTCCAAGACTTAATTAATGATGGAGAGATCTTTATAGAGATCAATGACAAAGCTATCGCACATGAAAACACATCAACTACCACAACTTCTCACGAAGAGTTGAATGTTTTCCAAAACCCTCTACATACTAACACTCAATGAGATCACTGATGAGGAAATTAAATTATCTCTCCTCTAAACCACTCAATCTCTTCTCCATATTTTCTTCTTATAGTTCAAACATACATTGAACCTATTTCGAACAACAACCTTGTAGCACTAAACGAGAGCTTGACCTTTCTTCAAGACTCCCTTCCAACCCTTGATATAATTGTAGGCACTACGAAAGAGGTTCCATCATCAAGCACCATTGAGCTTGATTCTATTCTTTCACTATCGAATCATATGCCTAACATCTCTATTCTTGTTGTCAAAACACAACCACAACATGTTTAGACACTTATAACAACACATCCTTGTGTGTCTGCGATCCCTCAAATGATCACTCTTGCAGGTGTCTCATCAATGATGGTTCCTACGCTTCATGAAATCTACATGTGTGCACTCCATGAGTTGCGTATACCCAAGAATATATTTATACAACATTCTTAAGCTTTAATTATAAATCCATCATAAAATCAATTAATCCACAACCTCGATGGAGCAACATTGAATATTTTCTCTCTACAACCTATAAGGAGCCTTAGGTGTACATCTAGGGATCAATCCTTCTTTCCTCGCACTCTTTTACTCACGAGATGAATATGAATCTCAACATATTCCTTGCCTTGATAATCTTCCTCTAACATCACATAGGTCTTCGATCCCATCAAAGACTTATCCAAATATTCATCCTTTGACTTGGACCTTGTCTAACCAAGTCTCTACTTGAGGACTCATCGAATCTTCAAATTCTCTCCTTTGACTTGCACCTTGTCCATCGAGTCTCGTATCTCATGACTCCTCAAATATTAGGATTATATCTTTTGACTTGAATCTCTTCCACCCCGATTCTTGTAAATCAAGACTACTACAATCATGGATACATTGAAAATATTTTGATCCTCTCTTTTGACTTGGATATCGTCTACCTAATTCTTATAAGTTAGGACCATTTTATTTTAATAAACATGGACCTCTCTCTCGATGTGTCTATTGTTAATCCAAAACTCAAGGGTGTTTTGGAATTAAAAGGATAAATAACAATTATGCTAGATGTAAACAAAAAAGGTATCCTTGAGAAGAGATGTAAATTCTCAAAATTATCTATGAGAAGAGATGTTGATTAAACTAAAATGGAAATATAGGGAGAGATAAATTATTTTAATCTAAAATACACAACAATAAATAAGAGCTAACTAAATAAGGAAAGTGACCCAAGCAACCGAGAATGTAGGAATGATCCTTTTTGTTTTGGTCCTCATTCTATTAAACGGCTTCAGGCCCTCTTTTATACACAAGGGTATAGTCCCTTTCAAAAACTATTTATCAATAATAATAAAAAACCAAGAATGTAGGAATGTAAAACCCTAATTTTTAAGGATAATTAGAAAGAATAGATTGATTCAACGGACTTGTTGGGTACTGTGTCACAAAGATGAATGAAGAAACATGAAGAGGAAAGGACTATGCTAAGGTATAGAAAAGTGCGAGATCGAGTAGTCTAAGTGGATGGGGGTGCTTAGATAGGCATGGGGGCA
Source organism: Taxus wallichiana var. yunnanensis (assembly GCA_018340775.1). NCBI lineage: Eukaryota > Viridiplantae > Streptophyta > Pinopsida > Cupressales > Taxaceae > Taxus > Taxus wallichiana. The sequence continues at coordinate 506,529,629 of CM031236.1, read as the reverse complement.
CCCTAGTCTAAGTTCAAGCACCTTGGTCTATGCGGGAGGTCAGAAACCAAACTTACGGGGTCACTAGATGATTCGAGGTCTTATTTACATATTGCGTGTATTTCGTTCCACTCTGCCGGATGTTGCTAGTAATCGGTGATGAATAAGAGACGAGAAAAACCCCAAGTCAAGCATCAAAACCCTCAAATAAAGATGCAAATGAAGGGGTCAAATGGTCCTCGGTGGCAAAATGGTGGAGTTACTAGCCTGAGCATTACATTACATTTCAAACCTAAATGTAGTTTTGAGTGTGTGTGTGAGAGAGAAAATTATGCCCTATGTGCTCTTGTGCAGTCACACTTTTGAAGTAGGAAACAATAAGTAGATGTAAATAAATGTAAATAAATGGTGGATAGAATATAATAAAATTCCCTCCTATGATGTGTGATGCAGATGAATCAACCATGTCCCTTTTGATAGAGCTAGATGAATGCAACCTTAGGTGATGATAGTAGTGACTAGTGTTTGGTCCCTCATTATGGTCTCATAACTTTAGATTTATATGGTTCTCTTGTTCTAATTTCATAATTAACCTTGAAAATGCCAACCACCAAAAAGATAGAAAGCTCAAACACCTAGAAAGTGCCCATAAGATGTGTGTAAAGTAGAGAAAGGATCAAGGTGCCCCAATTGGGACCAAGGTGTTTAGGGCGCCCTAGTCAGGGATAGAATAATACAAAATGATAAAAATAGAATGAGAAAGTATTCCCTGAAGGTCAGGAATGACAACATAAAGCAAAGGAAAATGGTCAAAGGACGTGGATTAATTAGTACTTTCTTCACTTAAAAACTATATGAATAGTAGTGTGAGACTGGGACTAAATAATACCCAAAGTGTGTGATTTTGTATCTAGATTTACCCCCACTTTATATCAGTGAGAAGAACACTTGGTAACATAAAATCGATAGAGATGCATACCTAATGTCCTTGTAGAGTGATGTAGAAAATGGGTGAAGGACCAGACAAAGCATGGAATGAAAAAGATGATGAAGCACGGAGACTACGGATGTAAAAGAGCAAAAAGTGATGAGAGTGAACCTAGGCGGAAACACGTATGTGGTTTGATGATGTGTGTTGTTGAGTTGTGGAGCTCAATTACTTCAGATTAGCATGTAATGTAAAACTTGCTGGAAAACACAATAACTATCATCGGTTAGGAGGGACTGGCATCGGTCACCTAGGACCGACATCGGTCGACGAGAAGCGCATCGGTTAGGGCGACAGACATCGGTTACATGTGCGGGAGTGTTTTAATTAACTCTTGGGAATTAGATCTATTTTTAGCATTAAAGTATATCTATTGATTGTAATTACATGGCTAAGTGCCCTAAGTTTATAAATGCTTATATAAGCATAAAAGCTAGGGTTTAGAAGTAGAGAATTAACAAGAATTAAGAATAATTGTGAGAGAGAGAATTCTTGGAGAAGAAGCAAAATCTTGAGAGAAAGAAATTCATTTGTACATCGACGAGAGGTGTGGAAGATTTTATATCTTGTCAAAGCTTTGGATAATAGATTGGCTTGTTTCTTGGTGGACGTAACCCACATTGGGTGAACCATGTTAAATCTAGTGTTGATTTATATCTCTTGTTTTGTATATTTCTTCTAGTAGAATATCCACTTTTATTTGCATGTATGCTTAGATCGATATATTATGCATGCAATACAACGGTGTGCTAACCCAAACATGTGTGATGTACCTACATGTTAGTATGAGGTGTGTTCTTCCATAAAAATTTGTTGTTGTTGACCTTGTTTGTTGTTATTTGCTTGCTTCCCATACGAGAGGGACTTGCGAAAGGAAAAGACAATAAATAGTTAAAACACATGTATATATGTGTAAAAATACATGTATATAGTGATAAAGAGACTGAAATGAAAGTATAAAAATTGTAAAAGGAACATGTACACCTGATCCATGTTGAGAGAAAAAGGTGTAGAAAGGATATCATGTACTGTGAGTTTTTTTGGGTGATCTCACGCTACTGTGGCCAAAGACGTGTAGGGAGGAATTTTGTTGTATCCTCCAAAATATAACTTCTCCCCTAAGAATGTGTGAAGAGATATTTATATTTCCTCATTTTTGGGCAATCTGATCTTATTAGTCGAAGAAGTGTAGGGAGGAATTCCGCTGTATCCTCCAACATGTAACTACTCCCAAGAATGCTGGGACTGACCCTGTCCTGTAAAATCCATTGTGTATGGGGTTTGTAGACTGGTCTGAACCCACTCGTTGTATGACCCACAATTCCAAGGGTGGCTCAGAATTGAAATATACCAATAGAGAGCATTTTATACTATATAAAACCCCAAATGATGCCCCCCTCTTTGGGGGTGCATGTGACATCGTGGATAGGAGGATGCGGCCCCAAAAGAGGACCAACTACATAAACTATGTCCTACAGGGGAAAGGTAATGTGATTGGTAGAAACTAAGGTGCACACAAACAAGTAGCTAGAAAACAAGTGTTAGTACAAACAAGCATACATATAAAAATAAGTGTAAGCTACCAAACAATATGTAAGCTAGAGTACAAGTAAACACACAGACATACCATTAAGCTAAAGTGGTTACAAACATGGGACATCACTCACGATGTCGCAAGACACTCAAGGCCATAATGGTTGTATATAACAAACAAGTGTGCACACAAAACAAAGGGCAAAGCACACATACAATATCAGGCAACGGAAAACAAGTACAAACAACATATATCCATGAAAGCAAATAGTCCTACAAAAAAATGTTGCACATGAAGCACCCATTAACATGTTAGAAAGATAACAAGTATGTCAAAAGCATGTATAATCAAGAAATTAGTGTGCTAAGTACAAAATGAAACAATAACACCTATGAGAGAGAAATGTGGATGCCCCAAAGCTGACCATTGGAGTAGTAGAAGACAAGCATCCATGTTGCATGTAAAATGCATGTATCTGCGATCACAACTAGATAAAATCGTGAATGCACATGTGTCTATGGTATAGATAAATGACATATAAGAGACATATCTAGCATGTGTAGTAAAGTGAACATGAAAAAGTAAATGCAAGAAAGAGTAAGAGCAACCAATATATGCAACATGTTGTGGATGGGTGGGATGGAATGCAAAATGGATGATAGGATCCGTGTGCCCCCTGAGTGAATGGATTTTTATGCAATGAGGTTCATTTGGTTTGCCCCCTCAACAATCAATAATGAACCATAAACGAGAGTATGTCATCGGGAAATAGTGAAAGCGTGTGTTAGGTCTAGCACGTTGTGATGAGTGTGTATGTGTAGTGGTGATGATATGCGACTTAGAGATGATGTGTGTGCATGACCCTCTAGCCGAAGCATATATCATGGCAATATGAGCGTAGGAATGATGATTTGGCCTAAAGCGTATATCACTACAAGATAAATAGAGGGAGTGGTTATTTATCCTAAAGTGTGTACCACTATAAGATGTTGGGATAGGTGACCAATCGTAAGTCAAAATCCTCTTCCAAACAAACAATTAGCGATTATTAGCTAATTAAGCCTATTTTACCCTTGTTTTGGTCAATATACCCTATTATTGGCTCAAACCCCTCTTCCAACCACTCAAAATCACCCCACTTCCTCCACAACATCTCTCAACAAGCTTAAAAGCTTATCCTAGCCTCCTAATTGACCCTAAGTGGTTGATTAAGGCTCCTCACATCTAATCACTTGTTAATTCACTAATTGTGATTAGCAAGCCTTAATCATGATTAAAATTCTTAATCTACTTTGTGCTTTTAGTCCCACATGCACCAAGATGCAAGTTTTCCTCAAAGGAAAAACTATAAAAAGGACTAACCACATACCTTTAAACTTTACACCATGCTTTGATTTGCATATCATATAAGAAATATGATTAATAGCCAAGCTCAATCCTTGCCTAAAGTCTTCAATGGGGTTAGTAGATGGGTATCCAATATGATCTTGTAGTCATTTTTAGAGAGACCATCTCACCTTCCTTGGAGTAGCAACAAACCCCAATTTGATTGCTCCTAGATCTATTTAGGTCTATGTTAGTTAATTAAACATACTAGTAGGCATGCTTTAGCTAGGTTTTGAATTATATTCATGTTAGTTTTCAAGCATTCCATTAAGCTTTTATCATTGATGTAACTCATTCCTTAGATTATAAAGCATTTAGCTTAATTAGACTATGTGGTGTTAGTCTTTGTTAGTCTTAGCTTTGCTTAGAATTTTTTAAAAGTTTTAGTGTTATCATTTGGCACGCCGGTGGGACCATACCCCATTGCATTCATTTTTAAATTTTTAACTTAGTTTCAAAGTTTTTTTTCAAAGATTAGTTTCTAGATTAGTTTCAAGTTTTCTAGATTAGTTTCAAGTTTTCTAGATTAGTTTCAAGTTTTCTAGATTAATTTCAAGCTTTCTAGATTACTTTCAAGCTTTTTAGATTAGTTTTTCAAGATTTTTAGATTAATTTCAAGTTTTTAGAGTAATTTTCAAAGTTTTGTAGATCAATTTTCAAGCTAGATAGTTGTTTCAACTAGATTAGTAGTAGATGTTGCATTTTCATGTTCTTTGTAGGATATAAGGAGGTGAAGTGCTGTCAAAATTTCCTCAAAAGGCCAAAGTTTTGATCTTTTTCAAATTTTCCTTGTCAAAAGTCATATTTTGACCACCTACAGAAGGTGTGTGTGTGCTTGCACATGTGTGTGCTCAAAGGGTGTGCCCTAATGTGTGTTCTGTGTGCAATCATGCATGTGCTCTAATGTGCTGTGTGCTATTCTCGTGTGTGTGTTCTTAAGTGTGCACCATGCCTCTCTGCATGCATGCATCATTGTATTTTTGGTCTCTAAGTGTGCTTGCACCATGTGTGCTTCAAAGTTTGTGTGCCATGCCTCTCATGCACTTGTGCAAGTTGACTATGTAAATTTGATAGAGGTGTGCCTATGCACAATTATGTGTGCATGTGCATCAAAGTTTTGCCATGCTATAAAGTGTGAACTTACATGCACAAAGATGTGTGTTTTCAAGTGCACTAGAGTAAAGTTTTCTCAAACTTTAAAATTTCAACTTTTGGTTTTTAGGGTTTCTATCATTTTTTAAAGGGTTTTTAGTTTTTTTTTATCAAATTTTATGATTTTAGAGCAATATTTCTAACAAAATTACCTTAGGGTTTGATAAGGATTTTTTAAAATTATCTTAGGGTTTGATGAGTGATTTTGTTTTCATGCTTTGTATGAGTTTGGAATAGGGTTGTGTATGCTCTTCTCTTGCACTTTGTGTGATCTTGAGAATCAAAAGCACCTCTAAACCACTTTTTGCTAATTTAGAGTAAGTAGGAAAAATCATCATTCATTTTATGCTTAAGGGAATAAACTTTCATTTTTGGCATGTACATGATCTTTTAGTTTAAGAGCTTTTTCACTTGATAAATAACCAAGGCTAAAATTTGTGTATGCTCTTCCCTTGCACCTAGTGTGATCTTGGGAACCAAAAGCAATTTTAGTCTTTCATTAAGAAGCACTTGGATTAATTGGGAATAAACCTTGATTTTTGCAAAATTTTTATGGTAGTTAATTGATTTACAAGCTTTTCATCTAGTTGGGTTACTTGTTGTGTATGCTCTTCTCTTGCACCTAGTGTGATCTTGAGAACCAAAAGCAACATTTAATCCTCTTTCTATAATATTGTAGATATTTTTGAACTACTAACCATTTGTGTGAAGGACCTAACGCTAGTCAAAGAAAGGAGGGCTCTCTTCAAACCAAATTCTAACATTCACGTGTGTTGTAGGTTGCCAATGGTGGTCTAAACCAAATTGCTTAATCCAAAAGATAAAAAAACACCAACACACCATTCAAAACACTATATTGCAAGTTTTGGTTAAGAGCTATGGCTCATCCACTTTAAACTAGGACATAACCCCTTTGGCATAAGCCTTAAGCTACAACAATGGGGGTGGTCCTAGGAACCCCAAAGTAGTTCACGCAAGAGGGAACCTTGTGAATGAAAAATGGGAAAGTGCTCCAACTACCCAATTGATTAGTACCTTGGTGAGATTAGAGTCAAATTTATTTCCATTGTGACCCCAGTGAAAGTATAAATGAATGCACTTTTGCTCATTCATTATATTAGGGGTAAGGGGGTAAAGTAAGATACTCAAGATACTCCTTGGAATTTCTTGGTAAATCGAGCTCGTAGAGATATCTTGTGACACATAGAGAGAGAACCCTAGGAAAGCTTTTTGGCTGGAGCCAATTTTGTCTTAGTTATTATACTTGAGAGCTCTCACAAAGTGACAACTTTTTTGGATTCAAACTCTTGTTTTTGAACAAGGGAAAGAATCTCTTAAAGTTGAAACCATGTGATATTTCATCATGAAATCTATTTAGTGTTACTTTGTCCTAGTTTTTCACTTGTCCTAAGACAAGGTGAAACTCTGCCAAAGTTACACCAAGTATTTTTCATCACCACTTGGTCTACTCCTTTGTTTTCTTGTTGCTCATTTTGAGACAAAAGAAGAACAAACATATATGGATACCTACTAGAAATAATCATGTCCACCACTTTTGTAGTCTACTTGCATGACTAGGTTGTAATGTCGGAATGCAAGTGTTGAAAGTGTGAATGGTACGTCATCAAGTTCTAGTAGCCCCTTTGTCTCAAACCCATATTGAGACTTATTATCATTGTAGTTAGGTGTCTTATCATCATTGACTTCTTTTGAGTTGTTATGTTGCCCGCATTATAGCCATACAATTGTGATATTTACGTCTTGTTTCCATTGTGAAACTTGGCCTAAATCTCTAGATTGTATTGTTACGTTACTTTCACATGCATAATAATTCCTTGATATACTTAGGCATAGTTTTTACATCCTAGCCTTGTCTTGAGTTTTGTGAGTGTTGAGGTTACTTTGTTAGCATCGCTATAACGCCATTTTGATACTAAAATCTTGCTTTCTTACAAAGCTTGATTAACGTGTCCAAATAGTGTTGTTACACTGCTCACATTTGTATCTTCCATTTTACAAGACTTAGACTTTGTTAGTGTTTAGAAACTGGTTTTTAGTATACCTTGTTAGAGGATCATGTCAACACTCTCTTAGCATTTAGGTCTTGTTTGTTTCAAACTTGGCCTAACTGGTGATATTGTGTTGTCACTATTTTTTTTCAAACCTATCTCAAAAAATCATAGGGAGTAAACTTTTTTTTGTTGTGACTGGATTTGAGTTTTATACATCATTATATTGTCCTAGATATCTCTTGTCATATATTACCTTGTTAGGGTAGGTCATTCTTTATTCTTTGGTGTCCTTAGGTTCATATTGATCCTTTGGATTCGTGACCATTTATTGTTTGGTATTCTTTGTAATGATTTGACGTCGTTACGCCATTGCTTGGTTTGTCCTAGGGCCCATGTTTTCCAAATGTCTAGTTGGTTTCATTGTGCTTTACCCAAATCGACACAGGACTTCCTTCCAATTGAAGGAGTTCAATCGCACTATCTCGGTCTAGACATTTGTATCCCACAAATGCCAACAATGACCAACTATCGTGAGGTTCCTTATATACATATGACACTAAGGAATCAAAGTTTTGGCATTCCCATCAAAGGATGCCCATCATGGCTAAGCCTCGTTTGGTTCTTTGCGCTAGAGAACCCATTGAGTACCTGTTCCCCACCTTCATCTCATAGTTGGTGGTATGGTTTGGACACTTCTGATCCAAATTATTATTGGGTTCCCCCCACTCTTCTTCTAATTCCAATCCAAATTGTTCTTCTGATTCTTTAGATTCACCTCGGATCTTCTAAAAATTCTCATCAAAGCTATTCACCTCATTCGACTCTTAAGTCACAGTTCCTCCCTCTCTTCGCAGGACTCCCCTTATCAATCACCTAAATGACATCTTCCTTTAAAGATCCATGTGGCTCCAAGATCCATCAATCAAACATCTAATTTGGTTCTTGAGTCATGGTCCTCCCTTGCTTTACAGGACCTCCCTTATTCACCACCTCGACAACCTCTTCCTCCGTTGAAGATCTAGGTGAATCCAAATTCTTCTAAGTCAACACCCATGTCATAATTCTATCAACTCCCATGTCACAATCATCTAAATTGACTCCCATGTCGCAATCATCTAAGTCGACACCCATGTCACAATCATCTTAATTGACACTCTATGTCACAATCATCTAAGTCGAATCCTATGTCACAATCATCTAAGTCGACTCCTATGATCATCTCTGATATCCATATCACCTATGATTTTCTATGTGATGATCTATTGTCTACCCACAATATGTCATCTTATAGGAAAACCAATGCCAATCAGTTCTAAATCTACATCTTCTTCTACTCGTGAGACATCTAGATCCAAATCTACTTCATCTTGAGTCATCATCTTCTCAATCTTCCACACAGTTGGACCCATTTCTTCTAGTCAACCTCCCATGGTCAAAGAAAAATACCCATGTCGATCGATTCATTTTAGAATGAAGAAGTGATCACAAAATCATGGGGTCACATGATGACATTCCCTAGAGGATCACATGCAAGAATTCTCTTTAGACCTCGATACATTCACATATTGTGGGGAAGAGGTTGATTCCATTTTTCAGACCATAGAGGAAGACCCTAGGATCATCAAAATTGATCCTCCTCTTATTATTCTTTCATCTTCACATTCTTCATTGTGTGATGAAATTCCTAGGTTTGGCATTGATCCATGACCTATCTTCTCATTACCCAATCATTCTTTATCTATCATGATTCCTCCATCACAATCTCACCTTGGGTCACCACCTGGTAGCCCATCATCTTCTTTTATATGTGGGCCACCTCCAAGTAGCCCCATCATCTATATGTGGCTCACCTCTGGTATCCCATCTTCTTCTATTCTTGGGCCACGTCCTAGTAGCTCTCATCATCTTCTACATATGGGACACCTCTAGTAGCCCCCATCCTTCATCTTATTCTATGGGACACCTCTGGTAGCCCATCCTCTTCTATCCTTGGGCCACCTCCAAGAAGCCCTTCATCATCTTTATGTGGCTCACCTACTAGTAACCCATTTTCTTTTTGTTTGTGGACACATCTCAGTAGCCCCTCTTCTCTATATCTATTGGGGCACATCCTATAACCCCCTCATCTTGATTCTTGGGCCACATCCTAGTAGCCCATCATCTTCTTCTATATATGGGACACCACTAGGTAGTCCTTCATCTTCAATCTTAGGGCCACATCCTAGTAGTCCTTTATCTTCAATCTATGGGACACCTCCTGGTAGCCCATCCTCTTCAATTCTTGGACCATACCCTTCGTGTCCATCACATTTTCTTCTATCAATGATTGTGGCAAGCCCACCATCATTTCTCACATCAATTCTATTCATCCACTTTCTTCTCCCACTTCTCGGGATCAGACAAGTCACGTAATAGCTTATAAGAAACCCAAACAATTTCTTCATTCAGACTAAGATAAAAATTCCAAGAGCTCCAAAGCTCCCAACAATTTAAATGATCTTAAAGTTTAGAATCAAACATGATTCAAAAATGCACATCAACGCACCCATCAAGTATGGCACAAAGTGCATAAACCTCTAGATAGGGAACTCAATCTCCCACATACAAAATCCATGTTTCATGATAAAACATAGTCATCTATTGAGTATGAGCTCACCACGATCATTGAGATCGGGGATAATATGAATCTTGATAAGAAAAAACATGCCTAGTCTTCCTTATCAAGGAAATCACTAACATTGTTGTTGGATCTTATCACATGCCAAGTGACCTTATTCGGTCCCACTTTTCAAAAAAGAAAAAAAAACAAAAAAAAAAAAATGAGAAAACATTTCAAAAATCATCAAAAGGTAAAAATCAAACATTGCAAATTAGTGTATTGAATACACATGGATGTTCTTTTTCTTTTCTTTCTCTTCTTCTTCGCAAGTCTTCCTACCATTTTCATCCCTTCGATGATATTTTGGTTAGCCAATTCACATGCATTTTGTGACATTTATCTCTATGGTATCCATTTGGCCTTGGTCTTTCATCACCTTGGTAAATTAAAGAATGACTGACCTCATAGAGATCTATCACAATCAACATCTAAAAACTTGTTGTGAAGAAATTTTGGACATATTTGTTGACACTAGCCAATGTCATCATCACAAGCACTTCCACCTCCTTCCATCAAGCCATCAGTGGTTCTTAACCCCTTGTCAAACAAGAGAGCTGAAATAATTTTTAGAAAGAAAAAAAAAATCAATCAAATCAAAAATCAAAGCTAAAAGCAAAAGCAAATTGATATATAACTCTCTCTTGGGGTATTTCCAATAATCTCTACCGGGCTATGGATGCCTGACTGGAAAGTAGAGAAATGTTGTGATTAGAATCAAATGCATCTCATTGGGGCTATGGATGCCTAGCTGGCAAGGAGCAATGTATGACTCTCCTTCCACAATCCATTCAAAAAAAAAATCAACTTTGAAAAATAAATCATTCCTACACATTGGCTAGGTGTCTTCACTTGTTGTCTATCAAATCTTCCCTCCAAGAGGTAATAAATTTCCATGTGCACACACACATTGGATCTCTATGAGAAAACAAGATTAGTATGTTACCAAGTGTTTTTTTTGGACCTTGTTTAGACTCTTACTCTAGTTTGTATCTTGTCTCATGATTTGTGCCTTTGGCTAATCACTTCTTCATCATGTGAGGCTTCTAAGCTACATTCACAACATTCATGTTGTTCTTCTACTTCATTTAGAACATCCATGTGTATAATATTTCCTTTTTTCCATGTTTGTGGGAACCTTTGTCCCCTTTCTCAAAATAATCTTCCACTTCTTTCTATCATGTGCTTCTTGGCCAGCTTACGTTGGGGGCATCCTTGCTCCTTCCTAGCACGTCATTGGGTTACGTTCATCATCATGTTGAACCTATCTATATTGGCCTTGATCCAACTTTACACGCATGAAGAGTTTTCCTTTGAATATTCCCATCTAATGTTGGGGGAAATTTCACATCTTCACTTTTTTTGCATGCACACGTGGCATTTTGCCCTTGTACATCCCATCATGTTGGGGCATCCACGTTTCTTCATTTTCTTATACATAGCTTTCAAAAAACTTCAAAAAAAAAAAAATTCAAATATGTTTCAAAAATAAAAACATTCAAATATGTTAAAAAAATCAAAAATTCAAAAAACAAAAAAAAGAAAAAAAAAAAAACCCAAAAAAATTTAAAAAACAATAAAAAAACCCAAAAAATTGGTAAAATCATTAAAAAAAAAAAAATTGCAAAAAAAAAAAAATTTTTTTCAAAAATTGGTAAATGCATGCACACGCAGTTAAAGCTTGTATCAAATGCATTGTCCTCGAACATCAAAATTTGTCCTACAAAAACATATTTCTTAGGTTCTTGCTTGTTCTTGTCTCAAATGACTTGTGGATCATCGTGATCTACCTCCATTAACAAAGTTGGCTTGCTTACTATGTCGGTACTCCCATGCAACAGTGAGTTGCCAAAGATATGTGTCATAGTGCATGAATGCTTTCCATGGGACTACTTGTGTCCTTGTTATTCCCCTCGCATGTATCCTTGCTTGGGGCACCATTTTTAACCCTTTTCGTTACAACACGAACATTTGGGAACTGAAGCTTGATAACAAAAACATTGGTGCAATTGTCTTGAAATGTTGTTTGTTTGAGTATGTGTGATTGTACTTGTTTCTCTGTTAGGTTAGTTGGTTTACTTTCTCGTATTGCATTGCATTATGTATGTTGCATGGAGTTAAGCATCATTTTACTTTCTTGTATTGCATTGCATTATGTATGTTGCATGGAGTTACGTATTTTTAGCAATGAACAAATGTTAGTAATTTAGCTTTTCATGTTATTTTACACTTTTGTTTATTTTAATAAAGGTCGATGATGTAGATCATAGGGGAAAATGATGAAATAAAAGTTTCTTATTGAAGATTGGATGCAAAGAGCTGGTCCTATATTCTCCATTATCATTTCTTATCACTACTAATTTTTCTTCCAAATCACTGGGCAATAAACAACCATGTTTATCCCTATCCTTATTTCTTCTATCATTTCGATCATATTTTTTCGATCATCGATTGACTTCTTCTATCACCCCATCGACACTCGAGGGGGCATCCTTCATTCTACTAATTTTTCTTCAAAAATTTACTTGTTTATGCTTTTCTACTATATTTGAAGTGAAGTTACTTACTTCACCTCAAACAGGGCAAATGTAGACACCTAAATTCCACTTTTGCAATCTTATTGCCAAAAGCACACAAATCACTCTCATTCTTACCATTTCCATTATAATTAGTGATTTCCACTAATTAACTAATGTTTCTTACCATTTTGGTCAATTAACAACACATTTTTTGATTACCTAACCTCTTTCGCATTCAAGATGCCACTTTACGACAAATCGTAAGTCAAAATCCTCTTCCAAAACAAACAATTAATTAGTGATTATTAGCTAATTAAGCCTATTTTACCCTTGTTTTGGTCAATATACCCTATTATTGGCTCAAACCCCTCTTCCAACCACTCAAAATCACCCCACTTCCTCCACAACATCTCAACAAGCTTCAAAAGCTTATCCTAGCCTCCTAATTGACCCTAAGTGGTTGATTAAGGCTCCTCACATCTTAATCACTTGTTAATTCACTAATTGTGATTAAAAACCTTAATCATGATTAGAAATTCTTAATCTACTTTGTGCTTTTAGTCCCACATGCACCAAGATGCTAGTTTTCCTCAAAGGAAAAACTATAAAAAGGACTAACCACATACCTTTAAACTTTACACCATGCTTTGATTTGCATATCATATAAGAAATATGATTAATAGCCAAGCTCAATCCTTGCCTCAAGTCTTCAATGGGGTTAGTAGATGGGTATCCAATATGATCTTGTAGTCATTGTTGGAGAGACCATCTCACCTTCCTTGGAGTAGCAACAAACCCCCAATTTGATTGCTCCTAGATCTATTTGTATGTAAGTGAATGAACTAACTAATGAAAGTGAAGGACAAAAGTCCTCCATCTCGATGCATGTGGTGATGAAATCATATGACCATGGTCTAGTATTGATGGTATAGTAGATAAATGTTGTGCGGGTGATTGAATTCTATGAGTATGTGATGGATGAATATATGATGAATACCACGGTGTGATAAAATGTGTCGATGATGAAGATCTACGTGAAGTTGAATGCGAAGGTGAAGGAAACTGTGTGGAATGAAACAAGGTGATTACCTATGTCAAGATATAGTAATTGTCCTAGGAATGGGATTATATCTATGTATAGGGCTAGCAGAGTGGTGAGGTCATGTAGATAATGTGTGAGCATGTGAACTAGATGTAGATTGTGCTTTTAGTAAAATAGAGTGTGATGTCGTAGATGACGTAGCACATACAATAGTTGATACTTGAGGAGATGACAACCATGGAGTAGATGGGGGTACATTGTCGATAGAGATAACTTGATTATTATTAATAAATTTGAGCTGCGAGTGATTCATAGAGATGATAAATTGAGACCTACGAATCCAATTGAGACCAAGAAGCATGTCGCAATTGTCAACTATGTTTCTAATGAGGAAAGGCACAAGCATAGTAAGGGGACCAACTGTAATGTGTAGTTTGACAACACTTTGTGTGGCTTGTTCATAGGGTATGTGATTTGCGATGGAGGGTAACTAATGGCATGAATAAGTGGAATACAACATGCACTAATGGGCAAGATGGGTCAACCTTGGTATTATTGATGGAGACCAAACCGATAGATGCATTAATACGTAAGTGATTCAATGCGAAATTCACATGGTAATCATGGTCAGAAAAGTAGATGACTAGCTAAGAAGTGTCAATATGTGAAATTAAAAATTCAAGAGTCCCTGATGCAAGAGGAGGAACTGTGTGGTATGCATGATTAGTAGAAGAGTTAAATGCTTTCTTGTCACATTGTTGGTGATGGTTATTAAAGAGTTTGAGTTTACCCTTGTCAGTGTTCGGTGTAGAGTCTATAGGTTCTGGAAACTCAAGTTTGTTGTTATCAATAAGATCTTGGATGATTATGTGGAGTTTGAAACATCAATTTGTAGAATAGGCCACACATCTGTGATAGTCACATCTAAAATTTTTGTTATAATTCTGCCTTTTAAATGATGGATCTAATTCAAGTGGTGGAGGAAGTGTAATAAGATTACTCTCAAGAAGTTGTTGCAATATAAGATGTGGAGCCATATGAAGGTTAGTAAGTGTGTGACAAGGTGGTGTGACTATCTCTCTTGAATAGGAGTGACTTTGTTAATGAGTGATTTTGGTATTGGTTGGTTTGGTTGTAGACAATTTGAATGGTGTCTTGTTTTGAAAATGAGTGGAGGACAATGTTTGCTCTTGATACTTAAGCTTTCCTATGGATAGGAGTTTGGTCTCATGAAGCTTAAGAGTATGACAAAGCTGATCGAATGAAGGAGAGGTCTCAAAGAGAACACTCTCTGGAGAGGTGGTAAGAGACTCTGAATGAACAAGTCCTGAATCTTGGAGTCTGCATGAGCACATTGGGCATATTAGCTAGATTGTTTTTATATCTAAAAACATGATTGGCTAGGTCTTCATTGGATCCCTTTTTAAGTTGTGTTAGTTGAGCGTAAGAGATCTTTAAGCCAATATTGATGGAGAAAAGAGTAAGAAAAGCATCACCAAATGCATGAATAAAGTTCTTGAATGAACAGGTAGGTCATACAACTAATGCATTGCATAATCATAGAGACTACGAGGAAATATTTTAGCTAAAATAATATGATCATCAACAAAATCAAGACAAGCAACATGAAATTCCCTAAGATGTTCTGCGGGTCACCATGCCCATTGAAAATGGGAAGCTTAGGAGTGAAAAACTAGGAGGAAGCGAATAAGTGGATATGGCAGGTACGAATAGAGTATGTAATAATAAGGTGGAGTTTAAAGATGGAGATGCGTGCGAAGTGACCTATTGTAACTTACAAATTTGAGCTTAAAGGTCTTGATAAAGAGAAGTTAAATCTTGAGTACTAACAGATGAAACTTGTCGTATATGAGAAACTAAGGGTGGTGTAAAGTGATTGGTAGGAGTATTGACAGAAACAAGAATGGTAGAAATAGGTGGGAGAGTATAAGTGAGTGATTGAGTGGAAACAAAAGTTGGTATGGCCCGCGGAAGCGGTGAGCTCGCCAAATTAGTAGTTTCTTCATGAGTAACATGTAAAATCAAGTCTAGATCTTGGGGATGTTCAAAGCAATATGATCATTAATGGCCTTAAGATGTGCTTCAGTAAAATCATCATGAGATTGAGCCATGGTGAAAGGAGAATAAACCCTAGACAGAAAGTGGATTCGAAGGATGGGTTCACCAAAATGATTAAACTAAAATAGAAATATAGGGGAGAGAACTAAATTAGTTTAATCTAAAATGAACAACAATAAATAAGAGCTAACTAAAGTGACCCAAACAACTAAGAAAGTAGAAATGTAAAACCCTAATGTGCAAGGAGAGTTAGAAAGAGCTTAGTTGATTAAATGATAGGCTTGTTGGAATGTGTAGCAAAGATGACTAAAGAAACAAGAGGATGAAACAATTGTGCTGAGGTCCAGAAAAGTGCATATTTGAGTAGTCGGAGTGGGACTGGGGTACCAGAGGAATGGGGGCGCTTGGGGCACCCTAGTCTGAATTCTAAGCACCTGGTTTGTGTAGGAGGTCCGAAACCAAACTTGTAGGGTCGTTAGATGATCTAAGGTATTTGCTTCATGTCACATGTATTTTACCGCACTCCACCTTTGGATGTCATTGTAATCGGTGATGAATAAGAGACTGTAAAACCCAAGACAAACATCAAAACCCTAAAAAAGAAAAATGTAAATGAAGGGGTCGATTGTCCTCGGTGGCCACAATGGTGGACTTTAAGCGAAGCGTTGCACTATATTTTAGACCCAAATATAGTTTTGAGTGTGTGTTTGAGAATTGTGCCTTAGGTGCTCTTGTGTCGGTCACACATTGTGAAGTAATGAGCAATAAGTATATGTAAAAATGTAAATAAATGGTGGATGGAATAGAATAAACTTCCATTTTATGATGTGTGATGCAGATGAACTATCCTTGTCCCTTGTGATGGAGCTAGATGGATGCAAATGGAGCCTTGGATGGATGTAACCTTAGGTGATGATAGTAGTGACTAGTTTTTGGTCCCTCATTATGGTCTCATAACTTTATATTTATATGGTTATTTTGTTCTAATTTCGTAATCAACCCCGAAAAGGTCGACCACTAAAAAGATAGAAAGCTCAAACAACTAGAAAGTGCCCAAAATATGTGTGTAAAGTAGAGAGGATCAGGGCACTTGATCTTGGGACCAGGTGCTCGGGGTGCCCCAATACTAGACTAGGCGCCACAATAAGGGGTAAAATAACGTAAAATGACAAAACAGACTAGGAAAGTATGTATCGAAGGTTGGGAATGACGATAAAAAGCAAAGGAAAATAACCAAAGGACATGGGTTAATTAGTACTTTCTTCACCCAAAAACTATATAAATAGTAGTATGAGACAGGGACTAAACAATACCCAAAGTGCGTGATTTTTTGTCTACATATGTATATAAATTGCTCAAATACTATGATTACAAGAGCTACCTCCGTGAGGAGATATATATCTTTCCATTTGGGTTACATATATTTATATACTAATTTTAGAAATATGAAGAGGCACCTAGAAGAATGTGGAAGGTCACCAATCTCGAGGGAGATGAGGTGGTTCATCTTCATGAATTTCATAGGTGATCATTTCACAAATTTACTATATTTAGGATTTACTAATTTTAGAAAATGCTACAAAAATTTCATTTAAGGCCTTTAGATGTAAATTTAGAGGGGAAAACTTTTCAAACATAGTTTAGCACCCTTCCATCATATTCTACACATTCCAAGCTTTTCGTTGTATATTAAATGGAGTCAATAAGAGCTACAGTGCAAAAGTTATGGTTCCCAAAAGTTGCTCCACTATAATTGCCACCACTTGGGTTGTTATCGGATCAATTACAATATCTCATCCATTAAAATTCAGAAAAATTCAAAAGCATAAAAAGAAAATAAAACTTTGTATTAAACCTTTGCTTAAAGCATTGTTTGAAAATAAAAAGTGGAAAAGAAAGTGTAAATAACGTTAAGCATTCTATCTTGTGGAGATATTGTAGACACCTAAATCTAACAACCCATTTTTAATATTAAAATTACACTTCTTATCTTATTTTCTATTTCTCACTAATTAGCTAACATTCCCCTTCATTTCAGTCAATTAATGACACTTCGTTAATTAACTAGCCTTCCCCCCATCCGGATGCCAATTAACGACACTTTGTTAGTTATAATCCTCTTTTAATTAATTAATTAACCATTATTAATTAATTAAGCCTTTTAATCTTCTATTTAATCAATAAACCTTCTTATTGGTTAAATCCCCTTTCAAACCCTTCAAATTCTACTAATTTCCTTCTAAATCACCTCCAAATGGCTTTTTAAGCTTATCTTGGTCTATTAATTAATCCTAGTTGATTAATTAAATAATCTCCAACTCCCATGAGTTGCTAATCCTTTATTAATACCTTCTAATCATACTTATCCCTTTCTAATTATACTTTACCTTTATCCCACATTCACTAGGTTGCAAGCTTCTCCAAAACTAGAAAGTTATATAAAGAACCTAGTACACCTTATCCAAATTTACACCATGTCCTTGTAAGACATTATGCATATGATAAGAGCATTTTAATCTTGAAAAGCTTATTAATCAAGAAACCATTTCTATCTTCTACTTGGCAAAGGGTAGTAAGAGAAGAACCAAACATGGCAATCAATCCATATTGGTGAGATATCTTCCTCTTCCATGGATAATTTCCTTTGATTGCACGTAGCTACATTTGGCTCACTAAAGAAGTACCTACAATCTAAACCCATAAAAAACATCAAAGTATGGTTTGCATTTCATGTTTTTAATATGAGATGCACTAGTAAAGATTTTCCTTTTAATGGCTTTATCTATCTTGATGTTTGTTAGATTAGCTTTTTATGAGACCACTTGGTGTTAGTTTATATTGATCAATATAGCATCTTTATCATGCATACATATGGCACGCCCGATGAAACACTCCTTTGTCTCATGTGCATTCTTTAGTTTTTAGTATTAAGTTTATTTTTGTGCATTGTTGGTGCTCAATTTGATATCACCCCGTTTGTCCTTGAAATTCTTTAGTTTGGGCTCACGTGTTTTCTATCTCCCGTATTGATGCATGAAAGCTTTTCCTTCATTTGGTTGCCATGATTAGTCCCTTCCTTTGGTCGAGGATCACTTTAAGTCCAGAATTTTTTTCCATTCCTCTGTCCATGTGGAAGAATTTGTAACTTGGGTGTAAAATCAGGTTTTTTCCCTTCCTTCCATTTTTCCACAGTCACGTTTTGTTTTCCTTGTCAATCTTTGTCCCAATACCATGGAAAAGTGGTCCTTTCTGATTGGATGTGGCTCGGTGGATCACATTTGGGCCTTATATCATTTCCAAATTCTTTTTCCTGAAAGAAATATTAATTTCAAAGCGCCAATGGTGATTTCCCTACATTTTGACGGTTTGTGGGTGTGATTTCCCGTCAATTTATATCTCAAGCTCACGGAAACGTGGCCCTTTCTTATTAGATGCGGCTCGGTGGGACACTTTGAAACTCTAAGGCCTGCTTCAACTCAAGTCTTGTCCACATGGAGGGCCGACGCTCATCTGAAAATTCACCTCTTGGTTTGACCTTTGGAGTTACGTCGGGGAGACACGTGGAGGTTTCCGTTGGCCTTTCCCTGACTTAGACATTTTTCATGCGGTCGGTGCAACTTTTCAGACCATGGACACGTGGAGGGTCGGCGCTCATTTGAGGATCTACCTTAGGGTCCCACATTAGCAGTTGCACCAAGGGGACAGGTGGTGAGCCCGTGCTTGTTCAGGGTCTCCACTTTTGGGCACCATCTCAAAATTGTGCCAGGGAGACACGTGGAGGCTTCACGTCGGCTCCTCTCTTTGCTTAAACTTTTCAAGCAACTTTCTAAAGGCCTGGGACATGTGGAGGGACCGCCTGTTTGGGGACATGCCCCTAAATTTTATTTTGAAGAAGCGTCAGGAGGACACTTGGAGGTTTCCACTCACTCTACCCTTGCTTGGACTTTTCAACGGCCAGATGAAACTTTCTCGGACCCTAGACACATGGCACCTTCCGCTAGTCCTTAAACTTTTCAACAACTCTGCTGGGATCGAGACATGTGGTGATCCCACACTTATTTGGGGTCTCTGCTTTTGGGCACCATACCAAAGGTACGCTTAAAGAAACACGTGGAGGCTTTCGCTGGCTCCTTTTATACTAACTTTTCAAAGGCCAAAAGGTGTTTTTCTTGGGGTAGGGGCACATGGAAGGCCCAGGCTTGTTTGGAAACCTACCTGCATACTTCTCCTTTGCAGTTTCTCCAAAGAAACAAATGGATGACTCTAATCTAAAGTTAAGAAGGGGCATAATCAACAATTGTTGTGCATTGCATGCTTTTTTACGCCATTTTTCTCCAAGACTCGGAGATGCAAATACGCATTACTTTTCATCATTTTTGATGAAATTCCTTGTCATTTTTGTCTGCAAAGTGCAATTAAATGGATTAAGAGCTTAATTTGTGAGTCCAAATATTGTTAAGGTTGATATTTTGAAGTTGGAATTGCTCGGGCACTTGAAAAACACGAATTACGAGAGAAGCTAGATGCGGGGCAAAGTTGCAGAGGAAAGAATGGGAAAAGGATGAAATGATGAAGGTTGCAGGTGAAAAGGATGAAAAAGGTGTTGCCTCGAGGGTGAAAAGGATTGCCTGTCAGATCTAGCTGTACAGGGCCACCAGAAAATGATTAAAACGAGGATTTCTCGCATGACAGAATAAGAATGATTAAAAGGACTATCAAAAAGTTGTGGCATGACATCCTAGTCATTAGTCGAGGGTCGAGAAAACGTGATCAGTTCATAATTTGTCCACTGGTAGCTTTCGGGTATGAATTTGTTAAACGTCACTTTTTGAGGCAAATTGGTAACAAGAAAATGTTCCTCAAATATTCTTCTTTTTGGGGGGAAATTTTGGGATGAGTGAGCGAGTGAAATGTATAAATGCAATGAGAATACTCTTGTAAAAGGTCGGGGGTTGAATTCTTAAGAGAAAATTTTAGAGAGCCCATCTTCTTGAGAGACCAATCTGAGAAACCTATTAATTTCATGTGTTTTAGATTTCAATCACATCAAGTTGGTTATGAGTGTATAGCCATTGAAAAGCTTTGAGACTGTTCAAAGAAACTTTCCCTTGCTGATGAATTTAATCAATTTTGAATTAATTTGTGTCAATCTTGGACCAATTTGTGTTTGCTTTATTTCAGAATGTCTGCAAGTAGTTTTTCTTATTCCTATTGCAATCTTGTGTTAAAGTCCCTCGAATCACACAAGATCTCATCCTTGTGATAGTTTAGTGGCATTTGTAATTTCATTTCAAGAAGAGCCTTCATCCTACAATGAGATAAACAATTTAAAATCATTTTACTGTCATTTGTTGATAAAGATTGTCTATAAGCCTTTGAGTGTATCTTAGGCGTGAGGAACTAAAGGTCTTTGATGCTTAATTGAGTCTTTGGCTCGAGATTTTGTGTCAAATTCTCGGAGATTGTGTGAAAATGTGCAAATCTGGGCCTCCAATGATGCACACCTTCTAGTTAGAGGAATATTTTAGCTATTTTGAAGTATTATATCATTTAGTTTTCCAAATGTTGTGAAGGTTCTCAAAGATCTGGCATAATCAATTTTATCCTGCTTAATCTCCCACCAAAATTATTCAAAACAATGAATCCTACCGAACTACCCTGTTTGCCTGTGTATGTCCACAAATGTATAAATTCTACTACCAAAATATGCGGTATAATCAGATCCCATAATGTCTCTAGTAACCTTAACCTTGTCTAGTAAATATCACCATTATTTAGAAGTGACAACTCGTGAGAGTTAAATTGTGGTGCATTAATCATATTTTCTCGTGGTCCCCCTTAAAATTTATGTAAAGAGGATATCTTCATTCTCCTTCACCAACAAAGGTTACAAAATGGGTCCTCTCACCCCTGGTCGAAAGGCACGACCTAGAAGCGGTGAGGATAGATCAAATCCTTAATGAAGGTGCTTTATCCATTTCTTCAATGCCCGAGTGACAAAGAGTTAGAAAATCCCCTCCGGTACCTACAAAATGACTCATAATATGATATGTCTGTCTCTTAGTGTCTTGCTAAATAAGTGATGTTGCTCGATTTCAAGGGAGAATCAATTTGGATACCAACACATATTAACCTCTTTTGACACATCTTGAAATAACTTGTCTTTCTTAACTTGTTTTGTTGAATTTACATGTCTTGAGTCTTCCTTGTAGGTATAAAGGAGGAAAAGTGTTCTAAAAATTAGATCTTGATGTGAAAAAATTAAGCTTTCTTTATGTTTTCATTTCTAGAGTTTCATTTTTCATCATTTTACATGATAGTTTTGTCAATTTGATGAAAATGTTAAATTTTTGAGCATGTATATTAATGTTTGATAGTGTTGAGTATTATTTATGCATATTAAGAAGGTGGGTTGGTGTCAAAATGGGATCTTGGCGAGAAAAAATCAAGTTTTTTCCATGTTTACATTTTCAGAGCTTTATGTTTTTATCATTTTATATGTTAGTTTTGTCAATTTGTTGAAAATGTAAGTTTTGAGCATGTATGTTAATATTTGAAAATGTTGAGTCTTCTTTACGCATATTAAAGAGATGGGTTGATGTAAAAATTGAATATTGGTGGAAAAAATTAATCTTTTTGTAGATTAAGGGACGTTTTTTGATATTTTTGTGTACGGAGTTAAGTGTGCACCCGTGAGTATAAGAGCATATTCGTAACCAATCTTCTAGAGGCCATAATTTTTTCTCCCGAACTTGAAATGACTGCATTTTTTTGTGATGGAAAGGTCTATGGGTAAACTATGCAATGAACACATAAATTTGGGATTTAGACTTATAAAAAGTATAGGGTTTTTCTTTAATATAAAACTATTCATTTTCTTTGCATGTTAGATTAATTTTAATTTGATCAACACCACATATGCTCTTCTCTTGCGATTTCAAGCGACCTTGAGAATCATAAATGGATATGCTTATGGATATTATTCTAAAATTATGGTTATCATTTGTTTATAAATTGTGATAGCATTTTAAATATTTGTTGGAAATATCATTTTTATTATGAATTGATCAAGACCACGTATGCTCTTCTCTTGCAGTTTTGAGTGATCTTGAGAATCAGAAATGGAAACGATTTTAGATGTTTTTCTAACATTTTGATTGTCATTTGAAAATATGGCTAACACTTGATATTTTGATAGTTTTCATGGAAAAACTAATAATTTGAATTGTTATTTAAAAATCAGTTTCTAACACTTAAATGCTTTGCTTACGCTTGTTTTTCCATTTGCTTAAGTTAGATCAAGTGTCATGTATGCTCTTCTCTCGCGCTTTCGAGTGATCTTGAGAATCAAAAATTATTTTGATATTTATTTCTAACATTTTGGTTTACTTGGAAAAATTCATCATTTAAGTTGTTTAAAAAAATGTTTTTCAAAGCACTTAATGGTCATTGATTTAAATTTTTATATTTCTACTTAGTTGGATCAAACATTGTGTATGCTCTTCTCTTGCACTTTTGAGTGATCTTGATAATAAAAAACAACCTTGATCCTCTTTCTAAACATTGTGGTTTGCATGGAAAACTAATAATCTTTTGAATACATGACCTTTTCACTTGTCAAAGAATAAAATCAAGACAGTTACTTACTACCTTGTGTGCATCTTGTCAAAGGTATGCAAAAACACATTAAGATCAAAGATTAAAAAACACACCATTCACTCACTATATTTGAAGGTTCTAGATAAGGGCTTAAACCCATCTGCTTTAAACTGTGGGAAGTGTCGTGACATAATCCATAAAAATCATTAGGAGGATTACCATAGGAAAGCCAAAGTATTCAACACATTAAAGGAACTAATTAACGAAGTGGGAACCACCCCATCACCTACTTGACTAGAAAAACCTGTGAGGAGTGCTAAATGTTGTCTTGTATGAGGCTTCATTCATTAAATTGATTGTGGGGTAATGGTTCTTTATCTAGTATTTATTCTAGAAAAGCATACCTCTCTTAGACAAGTTATTGGTAAGTGTTGATAAAAAAATCCTAGGGAGCCATTTAGCATTGGGGCCAACTTTACCATTATCCAAATCAAGATTTTCAAAGATCCATTACAAAGCAAGAATTCTTGAGTTAAAACCTTTTTTTCAAACAAGGAAAAATCCCATTAAAGTTGCGCCATGTATATTTTATCACAAATCTTACAAAGTGTAGTCATTTTTACACCCACCAAAGAGCAAGGGAATCCCAAGCGTGTGCCTATCACCCGGTGGCGTTGGGTGCTCACCGAGGCATGCGTGGCTGCCGAGTCTCTATTTTATGTGAGCTGAGTGGGAAAACATCATCTATGATCCAAACTTTAAAGGAAGTGAGTGGGAATGAAACATGCGAACATCATAGAGCTCAGAAGCGACTCTAGATCTTGCAATCATTACGAAAGAGATACTTTAATGAGACTTAAAGAATCGAATCAAGACAGAAAGGAAAATGCATATGAATTCATATTCATCTTATAAATAAACATGAAATGGAACTATGAAGAATCATGTATGAATATGAACCAAGAAGGATCATATTCAATTAACTTGGTAACCTCATTACATTCATTAGACTTACTACAAAACATTATGGCAGGACTAAAGTCATGCATCACAATTGGATCCATATAATTTAGCTCTCAAAAAGAAATTTTATAACCCCAAGCCCTTGATACATCCTTCTCCGTATTTCATCTACCCAACCCAATATGACTCCTTGCGGTATTTTAGTAGAGCTCTTCTCTCTATTGATCTCTCTATATATCTATCTCTTTTTTTTGTGGCGACTTGTATATATAAGCATCCCAAAGTGCAAATCATCCTTCTACGGCCTCGATCGGGTGCAAGTGTCTGAATGTGGTCCTCCATGGGCGCATGCCCCTCCAGGCCTGAGCTCTCCACTCCTTGTCATGATGGTCTTCTAGGAGCTTCCATCGCATGGCATATTCCTTCCTAGGCCAACTCACGCTGCCCGGCATCTTATCCACTCTCGCGTGCGCGATCAAAGTCACTCTTTTCTCATGTCCTACCCGATACACCAAATACGGCTAAGTCCCGAGACCTTTTCCTATGGGTGCGCATCACAAGTTCTACTAAGATCCTCCTAGAACCTTGCCTTGCACGCCTTCTCCTTGCGCACCCATTTCTTAACTTTAGTCTCTTGCGTGCCCATGTCCCTTTTGGACTTAGTCAATATTTTAGGGGCCCAACATCACCCCACACTTTACATGTTCTCCGCTGTGGGAACACTTCTCCAATGAATAAAGAATCACAATAGACTTGTCATCTTGGGAAAATAATAAGGGAATGAAGAATTTGGGAAAGAAGAAAGAATGGGGAAGTGATGGCATTATTGCAACAAGATAGGAAAATCTTTTTACAAGTCAGCCTCCAACTTGTTCCAGGCATTGACTTCATTTTGCACTCTTTAGCAAAGGTCACCGACTAGGGTGCTTACCTCCCTAAAGCTCAGTCCATCTCCTCGAGTATTCATAGTGTTAACAATTTTTTCCAACTCCTTACCCACGTCCTCAAGTGCGCCCATCCTTCTAGTAATACGTGGGTATAGCTCCTTTAGATGGTTCTTGATTATACCCCTTAGGGTCTCAATGGCTTCGACTTCTTTTCAACCTCGGCCAGAATTCTATCCCACTCTTCTCTGTTCCCTTTGTTCTTTTCTTAGAACTCTTTAAGCTCTGCTTCATAGTTGGTGACCAGAATACTCGCCACTTTATCTCTGTCTCACGTAGTTGTCATATGCGGCCTCAGTGGTATGGGCAACAATCTTTACATCAACAAGGACTTTTTGTATTTAGCCATGATTTCTACTACTTTTAATTTGTCCACCTTAGGGCGTGTTGCTACTTCTTCCATGGATTCTAAAGCCGAGGTTGCCTCTCCATGGTGAGGATGTGCATTAAGTCTTCAAGGCACTCAAGGGAAGATCCATACTTTTGCACGGGCGGCGTTAGGTCTAGATGCTTCAAAACAATGGCATCTGTGATGGATTCTACCTTCTTATGTACTTCGTGCACCCTTTCCTTTTCTTCCCTTAGTTCACACTTTAGCTGAGCACTAATTAACTCCTCCTGCTTTAAATCCTTGGCCTTCTCTTCTAGCTCTTCCTCCTTCTTTTCTAGTTCTGCTTCTAGAAATTTTACCCTGTCATTCCGTCCAAAGAGCCTAGCTTCAACCTCAACTAAGACCTTATTGAGCGCATTGCATAATTGCTCATCTGAAAGCTACTGAGCATTTACTAAGGGGTTGTCTCCTTTTGACCCTGGACATTTCCATTAGTGCCCCTAGCTTACCTCGAACTCTAGCTCGTTGATGTGGGACTCAATTGCCTAAGAGAGCATCTTCCTCATCTAAGGGTATGCACCTTCTTCATCAAATGACTTCATTTCCAAGAGTTGATTTGTTGGGACTATGCTTTGGAAGCGTGCGCACAACACCTTGTTGGGATCATCAATGTAGCTCATTCCTTGCCTTTGGATCTCCATGCGCTTTCCCCCTGTGCGTGTGCACTTAAGGCGATTCATTGATAGACCTGGGACCTCCGCGCTACCATGATCTTTCCCTACACTTTCTTCCTTATCTTCTTTCATGATAATTTTAATGTTGCGCTCAACCTCTTACTCCACCAAGGCCTCGATGATTATCGTTGCTTCTCTTTCTTCCGCCTCGTTTATTTTCCGCTTCGTGAGGCTTGGAGTTCTCTGATCCTACGTGCTAACCTCTTCACTTCTTCCCATGTTTTGGGCGCCTTCTGCTCCTAGTTACCCTTGCGCCACACGAAAAGGAACTCGTTGTCTTCTTCTTTGCCCTCTTCTTTTGAATCATGCACGCTTTGAAAACAAGTGGTTCCCCGGCCTCCTCCGGAGTTCATCTTATTCATCGTCATCCCTCTAACCCATGTATTTCTCCAAGCTCTATGTGTCTTCTAAATCACCCTCCTCCATCACCCATTGTTTCTTCCTAACTAGGGATTCCAGTATAGGAGATTCGCTTTCTCTTGTTCTTCCTCCGATGATTTCTCCTCTGTGATAAGATTTCCTTGTTCGGCACTCCTCTCGACTAGTGACCTCTTCCCCGCACGTGTAAGTACTTTTTCTAGCACTTGTTCTAGGGCGCCTATTGTCTATGTAACTCGGGCACTGGTGCCTTTTTCTACATTTCTTTTTCCTTGATCCAGGCACGAGGCTTCTTCCGCCTGTTGGGTCCTCAGGTATAGATACTTCGCTTTTAAGATAAATGCCCTTCTCAAACTTGGGCCTTATGCGAAGGTATACTCACGCTGCAGACCTCCCCACAATGGGCGATTCGGGGTTTCACCATTTAGACTTCATGCAACGCATACTTTTCCATGTACGCACACTTGTTGGGGTAGACCAACGTCCTGAGCATCTCCCTGTGGTCCGGTCCACCTCACTAAGGTCAAACTTTAACTTCTTGGACTCCTTCAATCATAACTCCCACCCGAAGTATTGGGTTGTGAAGGTGAATGGCAACTTATACCATCGGCTCATGGTTTCATCATCAACTTGAACCTACTAATACAAAAGTGTTGGTATATAGTGAAATTAGCTTCTCCTACTATAAGCACTTGGTAGTTGTTCCAAAGATTCTCCATTCTACCCCGAACTCATTCCTTAAATGTGTATACCATTTGTCAAGATGCGCCTTGTGAACAAAGGCGTCATGCTATCATAAGTGTATTTCTCAAATCTTTTACAAGCGAGGGTCTTCCTCGGGTACTCCCAAATGAACTTGTCTCTGCGCATATGGTACTTCGATCTCCGAGAACACAATAGTTAAGAGGACATTACCAAAGAGAATCTTGTCTCCTTCCTGTGCGCTAGTGATAATTTCATCTACAATGTATGTGAATATATTGTAGATGGTGCCCTCTGATATTCTTCTATAAACATTCAACCAGGACTTGTTTAGTTGCATCCATCTTTCTTGCGTATTGAGTTTTGTTATCAAGTGTGTGGCCATTCTCATCACTGGGTCTTCGATATCCGTGATATCAAAGTACCTTGACCCCTTCTTATACGCATACGCAGCCACTGTTTCCTTAATTGCTTCCTTGTTGCATAGGTCATCCTCTAAGATTTCTCCCTCACATATAAGGTATGTGAATCTTGAAATTAGCTGAGTGGTTATGCACATCTTGCACCCTACGAAGTGAAGTGGTCTTCATGTACGCGTGACATTAGCCACTAATAAAGGCACTATGGCTTTTCAAGTAGGGTACCTCACAGAGTTGTAATAATCCCTCCTTCTCTAACTTCACCTTGACTTCATCACTATAAATTGGTAACCCTCAAGCTGCTTTCTCTGTTTAGTCAGCGCACTAACTCAAAGACCATTTCCTTTTCAATTGCATTTGTGCAATGATTGATAGTCACTTACTGTCATTTTTCTTAAGTGGGATTCCCATTCCATCCTGAGAAAAACCCCATCTGGGTACTGCATTTCTACATACCATTCCTTGTTGATACTTGTGGTAATCTCTTGTTGTTTTCCCTTTCCCTTGCCCTTCTTAGGTGTTATTGTTGGTTTCTTAGGTGTCATTGTGTAGGTTATCTTTGCACTTCAAATTTTCTTCCTAGCTCTACTCTTCTATCTTTTCCAAGTTCAAATCTCCAACCTGCGAAGAATTTGTGCCCTAGTTGTCAAACCCTAACTTGGAATATCCCCTTCACAAGATGGTGCTTCTCCAAAACTCTCTCCACGCCGTGAATTATTTCCCCGGTTTGCAGATCCAAACTAGTCACTCACTAAATTCCTCCAATTTTTCTTCACATGGATCAACTCTAGAAACCCTAGTTAGCAAAAGCTCTTCCTCTTTGTATTCGCAAATTAAATAATGAAGTGCCCAACCTTCTATTTATATTTTTTTCCCACTTTTAACATTAAATTCCACTTCACCTACCACCGTATTTTTAACACTTAACGTGTTTTTTCAAATAAACCGTCTTTTAACACATTAACTCGCACACCCAACTCAACCTTGCATGAGACAATTCTCAACCTTCTGAAGACACGCAACCAATCCATCTTGATAGGAGACTCTTGCGTGCACGTAACCAATGCCGAAGGTACTTCTATCATGATTTTTTTCTCTCACCTACCCCATGTTGTGTTTGCGCTTCTTCCTCTCTTGTACGTGGATCCACAATGTAGCCTTACCCTGACACCAACCATACTTTTTCACATTTCCTTTCCTGCACTTCCTTCACATGGCCATTTAACTGGGCTTTCCAATGCAATCCTTCCTAGTGCTTAACACTTTGCATTTTCTTCCACCTTACTCTACCCCACACTAAAATGATGCGCGGTCCTCTGCGCATTCACAACCTTCAAAAAGTAACGAGGTTACCGGCGCCAAGGCACAAAACAAAACAACAACGAGAAAGGGAAACACAAGAAAAGGAACATGCAATAAAGGAAATCCTGAACTATCTGGAAATACTACCTTATTACAAACACCAAGAAGACTTATTTATAGTAGGGCTTTACTTACTCCATTCAAGTGTCCTAAAATCTCATCCCATCCAACGCTCAGAATCGGCATGCGCTGAATCAAGGATGTACGAGATGATGTAGGGGCCCAACCAATGGACTTTTAACTTCCTATGATGAAGCAGAAACTTTGAATCATATAACAAGACCATCTGCCTAACCTAAAACTTCTTGTTTTTAATGTGATGATCATGTCATGCCTTTTGTTTTGCTTTTTCATCATCTGGCTCCACCTGGCAAGTGATCGTCTTTCATCCAATTGCATTAACTTGTCAATTCTTTCTTCCAGTGCTTGTTCATCATATAATCATCTGCGCAGCGCGTGCTATACGCAAAGAGGGTAACACGAATTCAACTAGTAGACACGGTCTACATGCTCCAAACACCAATTGAAATGGTGTGGCCTTATTCAACCTCTTGTAGGTTTTCCTATATGCCCAAAGAACGGCTGATACTTTGTCATCCCAATCCTATTTACCAACATCACAGATCTTAATCAACGTGTGACTAAGTATTTTTTAAACGCTTCAACAGTTCCATTTTCTTGAGGGTGATAGGGAGTAGTTTTGTGATGGGTCACCATGAATTCTGATAGCATAATCCTAACCATTTCATTAAGGAAGTGCGTACCTCTATCACTTTTCAAACTCAATGGGCATCCATATCTACTGATTATGTTTTCCCATAAAAATCTAGCAGCAGTAGCCACTGTACATCCTTTGTAGGTGTTGCCTCTACCCACCTTGTCAAATAATTAGTGCAAGTGAGGATATACCGCGAACCAGTCCTTCGCACCACTAGCGAGATTAGTCCGACAAAGTCGATAGTCCACTTCTCAAATAGTTTCGTGTTGGTTATTGGTCACAAGGGAATTTCATCCCTTTTTTTAGGTTTTCACAGGCACTGGCAATGGTCACAGGCCTTGCAAAACTCAATACAATCTTGATAAATAGTCTCTTACCAAAGCCCCGCAAGTAGAATCTTCCATGCACGGTTGCATTTCCCACATAGTATCCTCCTACAATCCCACCATGCGCCTCTTCCATAATTCTGCAATGCACTTATGTTCTAGTAGCATGCACGGCACGTAACCTCGCCATAACCCATTTTTGTACAGATCTCCACTAATTAACATGTAGGGTGCGGCACGTATGGCCAACTTCTTCTTCTCCAAGGCCTTCATTCCGATCGGTGCCACTCCCATTTTGAGAAATACTTTGCGATGTCCTCCTCAAAACTGATGGCACGTGCCACAACCTAAATAGTTGTGCATCTAACATGGTGTCTTTAATGCTTTGCGCATCCTCCCCTAAATTAATCCTAGATAAATGATCAGTTTGGAATTACTTTTTCCTGGTTTGACAACCACCGTGAACTCAAATTCTTGGAACAATAGTACCCACCAACATATGCGCCCTTGTAGAATGAGGCTTGTTCACCAAGTATTTCAATGCCATATGGTCAATGTAAAATAAAAAGGGGTTTCCAAAAATACTATCTCGAATTTATGAAGCATGTAGATCATCGACAATGCCTCGCACTCGGTTGTAGTATATGCTGCTCTGTTGGTGTCAATTTCCTACTTGCAAAGAACAAAGGATGATCAACAATCCCCTCACCAAGTTTGTAAGTCTTTGCTCCAAAGGCGGTCCTTGAGGCATCCACATGAACATGGAAAGGCTTATCCTAAGAAGGAAACGAGGATAGGCATGGTGACAAGCCTATCCTTCAAAGTTTCAAATACCTTTTTTGTGCCTCTCCCAATGAAAGGCACTCTTATGTCTAAGTAACTCTTCTAAAGGGTGCGGCGATCTTGGCATATCCCCTAATGAGCTTCCCTGTAGTACCCCGTATTCCCAAGAAATCCATGCATCATCCTTTGACTAGTAGGATCCTTCAATCCCATAATTATCGCAACTTTTACGAGATCTACTAAGCGGGACCTCCTTACATATGATGTGTCCCAATAATATTCCAAACAGGTAGTAAAGACACATTTCTTAATGTTGAGGGATATCCTTAATTGTCGAAACCTTTCAAACATTAGCCTTAAATTGTCACAATGGTCCTTTACTAACCAATATATTGTCTAATCATCTAGGTAGACTTGAAGATATTTATGGATAAAGTCATGGAAAGCTTATGACATAATGTGTGAGAACACAACAGGTGCATTTTTAAACCCAAAAGGCATGACTCTATAAGCAAAACTTTCCCACTCAGTGGTGAAAGTTTTCTTCCTTTGGTCCTCCTTCGCGATCCTTACCTAGTGATATCCCGAGAATCCATCTGTGAAAGAATAGACCTCATGCCCTACCACTCCTTCTAATATTTCTTCAGTAAATGGGGTTGGGAAAGGATCAATGATACATACTACATTTAGGTCCCTGTAATCAACACAGATCCTTATCCTTTCGTCCTTCTTAATACTAATCACCATTGGACTTATCCATTCTAACTCTTCAACAACTTCAATAATGCCCGACGCTATCATCTTATCTATTTCTTCCTTGACCTTCACACGCAAGTTAGGATTCATTCGGTATGGTCTCTTCCAGACTAGGTGCGCACCTTCCTTCAACTTAATTCTCATTTCCCCAAGGAATGGTGAACACCTTTGAGTTCATGATACCCTGTGGGAATAAATCCTCAAACTCACATAAAAGATCAATGATCTTAGAGACTTCCTTCTCCGACCAATAGTCTCCGATGATAGCCTCTTTAGGCTCTTCATCTGAGCTGATGTTAACCTTCTTTGTCTTTAAAGGTTCATGATAGGCACACGCCCATTCATCAGAACTGTCTAACACCTCGTGTGTCCCTACAAAATGGTCAACATCCAAGTTTTCTGCTTCTTCCCCATCAATAACATACACCATCTTCCCTTTTCCATACATGCGTGCTCAAATTGTATTTCTTCTATTTCTTCTTCCTTAAAGTGCGCCTCAGGGCGGGTTCACCTAATAAGTCCAAAGAGCCTATCTTCACCATGGTGCTATCTCCAATGGTGAGGTGCTTGATATCCTGCAATGCCTTATCCACCAAGGGTTTTGTGCTCCGATACTCAAATGTTTGAATGAGATCAGCCACTAACTCTTGCCAATTCCTTATCGGTAGCAATGTCTCAACATGGATGTACCATGCGTGCACATAACCTTGTAGGGTTGAATACAACTTGTGAACCCATAATGAAGGTGGCAATGCTTCTGCGCTTCCCATCCAAGTTGTCTCACATGCTTGGATATGGAAGGAAGCGGTCTCTTTACCATGGTACTCTTTTATAGCCATGGGCATGTTGCCAAAGAGTAAAACCTTATAGAGAAGGCAATTATCACCTCCCACCATTCCAAGAGATTATCCCGATGTGTTACCCACCAGCGTGCAACATTTTTGAGTAGGACATAACTTAACATCCCTCTTTGTTTGTTCTCCTTCTTCCATTGAGCTTCCATCTCCTACAAAAAGACCTCAGGGAAGGCTCCTCCTGAGTACTTAGGTAGCTCCTTTCCCCTCGATGTCGATCGCATGCACCTTTATCACCTTTGTTACCGATCCCCTCAAATGTCATCCGATTAACTCATAGGTCCCATGCGCCCAATTATCACACGCTATATTGGTGGTGTCACTTAAGGACTAAGCATCCTCAAACTGGATAACTCCCTCTGTGGGATGAATTATCTCTGGATCCTTGATTGAGTGCACATATATTCTATCCAGGACCTCTTCTCCCAAAGGTTTAGTATAGGGTGTTGATTTTCCATCGCCTGTGGATATGATGACTCGCATTCCTCATCATTCTCAAAGCTTATGTATCCTTTGTTAAACCGAAGATCCACATTGTTCTTATAAAGCACGATGGCTGCCCAAGTAATGTTGGGAAATTGTTCGCCTTCGGCGAGCGCTAAGACTTTGAAGTCCCCAAAGAAACTTAGCCCCGAATGGTGATAGTTGCATCCTTTAAGACACCGATGGGCATTGCTTTGTTTTGTTTTCCATATACAACACATTTGAAGATGGTTGTAATGCAGGTCTTCCCATCTAATGCCATGCATCCAAGGTGAGAACATTGACCTCCACGCTTGTGTCAATGAGGATATTACTAAGGATCCATCCATCCACGACCACATTTAACGTGATCTCCCTATCATAGTCAAGGTTGTGAGGGGGAAGGTTTGCATGTAAGACCTTCCTCTCGTGCTCTTCTCGGTGTGTGGTACCTTCTCTCTCAACCATGCTCCTAGAAAGGGAATAATATTCTCTTGCCTTAGCATTTTACATACTTCCTTGACCTCATCCAGGTCATCTTTTGGCACCTCGACCTTCCTTCGTTGCTCCTCCTCCTCTTGGAATGCTCATTTAGATCTTGGATTTCTCCTTGTAAACTCTGAATGACGTCCATGGTTTCTAGATATACCTCCTTCGATGCGCAGGGTCTAGGTACTTCCCATGTACCACTTCTTCCCTTAAAACCAGGTTCTTCTGTCATGGCATTTCCTTTCGCGACGTGACCTCTACTCTTGTTGTTACCATAACAAGTTCCAAACCTACATCACGTGTCACCTGTGGCATCCATTGTGTGTTAGCCTTCTTAATGCTTACCATTACAGTGCCCTTGTCTTTCCAGTGTTGTTGATTCATATGCTCAAACAACTCAGGGCACTCCTCATACTTGTGCTTCTTCCCACACCATGAACACTACAACAAATCTAGGCACTCGCACTTGTAGTGGTCCGTAGACCCACAATTAAAATAGGTTCCACGTGGGAACTCACTTCTTCCTCCTCCGCGTTACCATGACCACAAAATCCTCTCGTGAAATCCCCTTCCGTGCACACCTCCATCTGCGCACTCCTCATAATGGTGATCATCACCCTTAGAACTATTGACAATGTTGGTCTGGTGCACACCATGATTAATGGCCTCATGGATCTGGTCAATAAGCCTACAATCCTTAGTATCATGGGTTGTAGAGGTGTATATTTTACAATAGCAAGATACATTCTTCCGAATTACGTGTTGTAATAAGGGACATCTACTCGCATCATGGTCCCCATGACAAATCTCACACTCTACTGCTATAAGCGCGTGCATCTGCCTTCCGAGGGCAACTATCTTTGGCATGGCCTTCTACTTCACAATCATGTACACCACATTCCATTGTGATTCTCATGAGCTGATTTCTCAAATAACTTTTCCAATCTTAGCCATAAAAGCGATTTGAGCTTTGAAACAAAGCAACCCCATGTATCAACATGCCCAACGGCTTCAGCGCGTAGGGTGGCTTCTAACGCCTCACGCAGTTCGTGAAAATTTTATGAGATAAATCTCTTCTAAATGGAGTTATCAACCTCCAACAAACCATTGAGCATGTTGTGAAGGGTGAATGTCAAATGACAATTTTGATAGGAGAGTCTTAAATCGCACGTCATACTTTCGCACACTCTGCCATTCCTATTGTTGAATCTCCTTAAGGGTGTTGATGCTCTTCTGTTCAAACTCAAGGATGTGGAATTCTGCTAGGAAAGCATTTTTCAACATTGTGTAATCTACCACCGTCTGATGGGGGTCATACTTCCTATACCAGCTATGTGTGCACCTTGCAATGTCATCTGCAAACCGATCGGCCTTCCGCTCCCGGGTTGTGATCCGTGATGTGCCAAAATCCCGATATGATATTGGTTTTAAAAAAAATTATTAAATTAAAATATATATTTATCATGAGTACTTTGGAATATTGATGTGTAAATTTAAAATTAAAAAAATGAGAAGGTTTAATTAGAGAGGAACTTGTCGGGACATTATTATTTACATTAAACTAATTGTAAATTTGTAATTTGGAAGTTACCGTTGTAACCTTTGGTAATGAAACCGAATTGGAAAAAGTAATATTTAAATGGCTTGTAAGACTTAGGATCCGGGAGGGAAAAGGAAAGGAAAAAAATCTTTGAAAATTTCAAAGAATTTGTGCAAATTTTCCGGAAAGCTAGGTTTTTGTAAAGCGGGGTTGTGGGGCGGGAGGGAGGGGCTCCCGAGGAGTCCTAATCTGGGGCAGTCAGAGTACAACCCGGATGGTTCTGGCCAGGCATCGGCTTGTGCTTTTAAACATATTTTCTTCCCCTCATTAATGCGCTGCCTAGATTCAGGGTGCTTACATCCAAGTGGACCAGGAATTAAGCATAACAAAGTCCATTGCCAAATTGAGATAAGTTCCTTCTCTGTAAATTTTGGAAAGAAATTAAATAAAAGAGTAAATTATTATGGTTCTTTTATTTATTTATGTTGAATATATATATTTAATTTAATTATGATATGAAACTATATTAATTGATTTCCAAAATAAATTTACACAAGTGTTTTGTGGTTGGTTGATTTAAAACAAATAAAATTTTATATTAAAATCAAACATTTACTTGAGTGGAAAATTATTAACTCTTGTTTTATTTAATTTTACTAAGTCGGAAAATTATTAACTCTTGTTTTGTTTATTTTTACTTGTATAGTAAAATTAAATAAAATTCATGCATTTTAATAGTTTCCGAGAAAAATAATATGGTTTTATTAATAAATGTCTTTGGAAAAGGTTTAATATTTTTATTTTTAAAAAATATGTATATTAAAATACTATTATCAAATAGTTGAAGAGAATTTATTTAATATTTAATACTTGTGTTTATTATATTCATATTTATATGTAAATAGTTTGTTTTAGTGCTGGAAACACCTAGGAAAACATCAAGTGAATTTAATTTACATATTGTTTCTACTGGGAGACAACTCTCCTTGAGAATAGTAAATCAATTTTTCCTATTAGTTTGTAATTTACTCTTGTTCCCGTTTAAAATTCTAAGTGTGTATTTTCATTTTTATTATTCAAAAATAATAATAATAATTTACCATGTCTTGAAAATACCCCTTTAAATAAACTTGATTTGATTTATGTTGGAATAAAGTATTCTTATGTCTAACCTATGCCCCCTTCTAATTTTCTATTGTAAATCCTAAAAACTATATGTTTTAATGGTACTACCCTATGTGTATTATTGGCCCCATTTATTCTTACATTTCTTTTATGCATATTAAATTATATATTTAAATATTAATACTTATGTGTTATACCATATTAATTCCTAACTTAAATTTATAACCTAAGTAGTTAATTAAATTAGAATAAACTACCACATACTTTCTAAATGTTTTAAAAGACATGTTTTATTAAATACTATAGTTATAAAACTATACCTAAAACCCTATCACATTTCCCTTCTCATATTATAATATTTAATTAAAAAAATTCTAACATATACCATGTCATGTTCTAAACCTCAACTTATGTATATACTATACTATATACTATAACTTAAGATAGTAATGAATTATATAATGTTTTAATATGGTTTGTCTATCATTGTGATGGCTAGTTTGACTCGCATATGTAATTATATAAATTAAAAACTATAACCTATATATGTGTGTGTGTGTGTTTGGGTTGGTGGCTTAAGTACTAAACCTTACAAAGTTTAAACTGAATTTTAACTACCTAATCCTAACTACTATACAAATTTAAACATTATCCTTACTCATATTTAAGACCTATACATGGTTAAATAAATTAAAACTTCAACTTTTAAAACTAAAGTACTTACGTTGGAGTTATTTAAACATATTATGTTTTATTTATTATTATTAAAAAAAGTAGTCTTTATCTTTTAGTTTAGCATTATATAAATATAAAAATATTGTTTTAATGTTTTTATATTTATAAAGATAATGGATATAATTTGAGGAATATGTGTAGTAGATATAAATATAATTAAACAGGTAGTTAATGCAAGTGTTATAATACATTAGTAGGATTTGTTATATGGTAATATGTCATCGTTTATTTTATGTGGAAAATCTTTTTACCTTGTATAATTTGGTGTAGGAAGTATTGTTTTGTGTATGATTGTTTGTCGATATGATAAATGGTGTCGCCGGCCCTTTTCTCGGGTGCGAGGAAAGGGGTGTTTACAGATCCCTTTCGCACGTCATAGTAATTCACACTTGTGAACATGCTCCCAAAGCATCTTTAATACCTCGTAATGTGGCAAATGTAAAGACATCTCAAAGGAAACTTGAGGAGGTGGTCGAGGCCCTATCCTCCCGGTCCATACCCTTGGTTTCCTTTGGTGTTTCCTCCTTCGCCGGATCCACTAGATCCACTGGGTCCCGTGCCTCAGTTCACAGGCCGCGCCGCCAAACTCACGCGCCAACTGTCGTGTGGTGAGATTGTCTTTAGTGCCGGATGTGTGTCCCACGCCACTCCCCGATGTGTTACCCACGCCTTGTGTACTTGCTCCTTATCCAAAAATTCCTCCAAATATTGGAATAGTTTGCGTAACCATAGAATTAGGAAATGAAAATTTTAATCTCCCAGCACGATCTATCACTTCCACTTCGATACCAAATGGATCAACGATACTCCTCCTTGATCGGAAAACCAAGCACCGAGTGGTTGGTCACTAGGTGGGTTTAGATGCGTGTCAATGACTCTTCTCTCCGTGCGATGAACTCTCATTAGAATTCGAAGGGGTCTCTCTTATGCACTTACAAGATGGGGTAAGCATGATCGCTCAGTTCCACGTCCTCTTTCAGGAACCTCAAATATTTCCTGCAACGTCGCCTTCATACATCCATCACACTTGCAACCTCAGCGTTGTCTAACAATCTCCTTTTCATGTGCTTCACTATACTTGAGCCGTCTCTCCTCCCTTTCTTTCTTCGTCGAAATGTCCGCCATCTTCCTCCACTTTAGCTTCCTCGCTCAACACTCTTAGAACGGTTTAGCCGGCCATTAGGAATGCCTCTAAACACAAGGTAACAATCAAGATCATTCATTGCAGAGGGATAACATGTAGAAACAATCCTCTCTGGCCCACAAAACTCGAACTCAACAACTTCCAAACAAGAATATGTAGAAATAGCGTACTCCAAAGTGTAGCTAGCCAACACACCTTTCCACCAATGATCCACAACATGAGTCCATGTCAGATCTGCATCTTGCAGCCTCTAGTATTCTTCTTGGGTCCATGTGCGTGATCTATAATACCAACTTGATCTAGATGCATATGTCGAGAGCCATTCATACAGCTCTATTGGGAAGTAACGAAATTTTTTTTATACAAGTCATGGTAGAGGTTCTCTTTTACCCATCTACGTGCATCAAAATCAGGTCCAATGTTGAATCTCTGAGCAAATTCTTCCTCCATGCTTTTGAACCATGATTCAACACTTTCCAAAGTTAGGTGTTCTATCATCACTTATTACACAGATCATGATGTATGCCATTTCCCACTACAACTTCAAAAGAGGTCTCAGTAAACGGAACCAAGATGTAGTCATTTTTACACCCACCAAAGAACAAGGGAATCCCATGCGCGTCGGCCTATCACCTGCGTGGCGTTGGGCGCTCACCCAAGGCATGCATGGTGTCGAGTCTCTCTTTTATGTGAGTTGAGTGGGAAAACATCATCTATGATCCAAACTTTAAAGGAAGTGAGTGGGAATGAAACATGTGAACATCATAGAGCTCAAAACGGCTCTAGATCATCACATAGCGGTCATTACTGAGCATAGAGATACTTTAATAGACTTAAAGAACTGAATCAAGATAGAAAGGAAAATGCATAGGAATTCATATTCATCTTATAAACATACATGAAAAGGAACTATGAAGAATCATGTATGAATCCGAACCAAGAAGGATCATATTCAATTATCTTGGTAAGCTCATTACATTCATTATACTTACTACAAAACACCACATTATGGGAGACCAAAGTCATGCATCATAACTAGATCCATATCATTTAGCTCTCAAAAATAAATTTTATAACCCCAAGCCCTCGATACATCCTTCTCCTATATTTCATCTACCAACCCAATATGAGCTCTCCTGCATGGCATTTCTGCAGAGCTCACTCTCTATTGATCTCTATATATCTATATATTTTCTTTTCATGGGCACTTGTATTTATAGGCATCCCAAGTGCTAACTCATCCTTCTACGGCCTCAAATCCAACACTAAGTGTCCGAATGTGGTCCTCCAGTGGGCGCATGCCCCTCCGTGCCTAAGCTCTCCACTCCTTATTATGATGGTCTTCAGAGCTTCCATCGCATGGCATATTCCTTCCTAGCCAACTTGTCGCTGTGTTGTTATCTTATCCACTTCACATGCCCAGTTGGGTCAAGATTTTCTCATGTCCTACGTGTAAAATATGGCTAAGTCCCGAGACTTGTCCTGCAGGCGCACATCACGGGGTTCTACTAAGATCCTCCTAGAACCTTACTCGTGCGCTTCTCCTTGCGCGCCCATTTCTTAACTTTAGTCTTGCAGACACCCATGCGCCTTTTGGACTTAGTCAATATTTTAGGGGCCCAACATTCTAAAATTTTGCCGTAGTTTCTACCTTGTTATGAATAAGGAGAAACTTTGCAAAAGTTACACAGGTATTATTCATCACCAATCATAAATTCCCTTTTTTTTAGCATTATTGATCAAAGGAAAACAACTTGAATTGCTGCAAAAATTGTGTTGACCTTTTTTCTATATATAGACACTAAATCATGCAATTTGGGTATTATTTAGTCTCAGTCTCATACTACTATTCATATGGTTTTTGAGTGAATAAAGTACTAATTAACCCATGTCCTTTGGCCATTTTACTTTGCTTTATGTCAGTCGCTCCCTACCTTTTGCATATACTTGCCCACCATTTTTTCCATTTCGCGTTATTTTACCCCTAATTGGGGCACCCTAAATGCCCTAGTCCCATTTAAGGAACCTTGATCCTTTTAAACTTTTCACGCATCTTTTGGGCACTTTCTAGCAATTTGAGTTTTCTATCTTTTTGTTGGTCAGCCTTTTTGGGGTTAATTATGAAATTAGAATAAGAGAACCATATAAATATAAAGTTATGAGACCATAATGAGGGACCCAAGCACTAGTAACTACTATCATCCATCTAAGGTTTCATCCATCCAAGGCATCTAAAGCTCATTTGCATCTATCTAGCTCCATCATAAGGGACAAGATTGGTTCATCTACATCACACTGCATAGGAGGGAAGTTTATTCTATTTCATCCACCATCTATTTACATCTCTACATCTAGTTATTGCTCACTACTTCACAAAGTGCGACTGACACAAGAGCACCTAGGGCACAATTTGCACACACACATCTAAAACTACATTTGAGTTTGAAATGTAGTGAAGGGCTCAGTTAGTAAATCCACCATTATGGCAGCTGAGGACAATTTGAGCCCTTCATATGCATTTTTCCTTTTGGGGTTTTGATGTTTGGCTTGGGGTTTTACAGGTCTTTTCTTCATCACTGATTACCATTGACATCCAGCGTAGCTCAACGACATACACATGACAGATAGAGAAGACTTCATAACACCAAACAACCCTACAAAGTTGATTTTGGACCTTCCGCACAAACCAGTGGAACCCAAAACTCATACTAGGGCACCCTGCACCCTATCCTCTCTATACACCCCACCAGTTAGATAGCTCAAATCGCACTTTCTAGAGATCTTGTGTGGTTGCATATGTATTCTATTCATTCTCGTGACATAGTCTTGAATGGGCGAATACAGCTAATCAACTAAGTTATTTCTAACCCTATTTTCTTATAAGGGTTTCACATTTATGTTTACTTAGTTTCTTGGGTCACTTCCTTTATTTAGTTAGTTGTTATTTACTATTGTGCATTGTATTATATTAAACTAAATTAGGCCCCCATATTTCCATTTTAGTTTAGTCATTTTGTGAACTCGACCACTTTCTACGCTTAGGATCCTCATTTTTCCTCTATCATGGCTCCAAAATTCCTAAAATTTCTTTGTCTTGATTTTCTTAAGATACATCCTAATTTCCAAGTTGTTCTTAAAAATCCCTAAACACAATGTATCTCCTAGTGATACACCACCACATTAAGTGAGTGTTATTTTTATCATTTATTTGATGACCACAATCTTCGTGATCCTCCATATAATCAACCCATGTTGACTCAATTCAAGATTTGCATTCTTTATTTCAAAACAAGTTTAAGGCTGGAATCGATGATTACATCTCTCAAATTGAAATCCAACAGCTTAAGGATGCTTCTCAATCACATGTTTGGTCTCCTTCTACATCTCATTTTATGTCTTCTACATGTGCCCATGTTAGTGAACCTCAAATCTCGCCGCTCCCAACACCGCTTAAGTTTCCAATCAATGCTAAGCAACAAGATATCCTCCCAAAGCTCATAACTCATTAGTTAATCAACTTGTTATCTACTCATGGTTATCCTCCTTATCGGCTTGCAAAATATCAAGGTCTTCCATATTGTAATTATCATCAAATCAATGGACATAATGACAATGATTTCTATGCTTTACAATGAAGAATAAAGCATCTTGAGTGTCAAGGTTTCATCTCATTCATCGCACAACATTATGTTACATGGTCCTCTCCACTTGTTACATCTCAATGGATTCTTAAAATTGATTCGTCTAATAAGGAAATTCATAATCTGCCTAAACAACCACCTATGGTATCACCAATTCAACATAAGCAATCACTTTTAACAATCAATCCCACAACTCTTCCTCTCAAGTCATCCACAACATTGCCAATTCAAATTACACACACTCCTCTTAAGGTTAAGCTCACTCCTCCTCCATTAAAGGTATCTACAACATCACCAGGTCATGCTCAGTAACCACCTCCTATATTTAAACTTGTAATTCTTCCATTTGTTATAGACCATACTTATGTTGATGATTGGGATCTGGATGAAGCTTACTATGACGATGAACCATTTGATGGTCACACTCCTCTATCACCTCAGCATCCCATCACTTTTGTTAAGGCAACTACTCCTTACATTGATCCACTTAGTGTCTTTTGACTAGAATTACATCGCTTACTTACTGGGTACGCATAACATCCAACACACCCCCTAACATCAACACATCTCCCATACTTGCATAGTCATACACCAATCTCCTAGATTATGTATATTCTTCGTAGGCATCGACCATTTCCCGATGACACACTCTTGTGCTTTGGTTCACACTCAACTATTGAGGGCATAAAACACATGAAGACCACACACTACCCAATAAGAATTACACATCTCATGTCATATGTCTTACATCCTACATTATGCATTTAGTCTATGTCATTTCGACCATTACGTTGCCTATACATCATACTTGTTCTACACACCATACTATTATTCATCATACATGTGTCACACTCCTTTGTCTACGTCTCTAGCATTACATAATATTCATCCTATATATTACATAAAGACACACTAAGTCTATCTACACATATCAGACACGTACTATACACTACATATCTACACATCTTACACATCACATGGTCGCTCTTATCACCACATCTACTACATTCATTTCTTCACATGTGTTGCACTCTACTTCCCTATGACGCACTTTAGTTCCTTGGTCAATACTCAACTGTCGAGGGTTTATAAATCAAATGGACCTTATCATCATTACACATTCATCATTCATTCCTCCATCATGTGACATCTCTAGGTTAGTGACATACGTTATAGGCTAAATGGTTACCCATCCCATCATCTTCAGAGTGGTCCACGCTTTAGAATACATCACTACTCCCCTATTCATCTTCAGTAGTGATATATGCTTTAGGATAAATCATCACCCCTATGCTAGTGGTTTACGCACACATCACCTCTAGGTATATCATCATTACACATACACACTTCTTATAATGCACTAGAAACAA
Source organism: Taxus wallichiana var. yunnanensis (assembly GCA_018340775.1). Lineage (NCBI taxonomy): Eukaryota > Viridiplantae > Streptophyta > Pinopsida > Cupressales > Taxaceae > Taxus > Taxus wallichiana. The sequence goes on along the minus strand of CM031236.1, from coordinate 506,486,907 downwards.
CACACACTTAGACCATTTCTCGATGACGCACTCTGCTTACGATTCATTCTTGATCGCGAGGGGTAAAACTAAATGAACCTCATTGCTATAACTCCATTCACTCGAGGGGCATGTAACTCCTACCATCCATCTTGCATATCATTCCATCCATCCACAACATGTTGCATATCTTGTCGTATATACTTTTGCTTACATTTTCTTGTTCATGTTGGCTTTACTACACATGCTAGATAAATCTCTTATATTTCATTTATCTATACCATACACACAAGCATATTCACGTTCTTTTCTATTTGTGATCGTAGATACAGGTATCTTACACGCAACATGGATACTAGCCTCCTACCCATCCTAGAATGGTTATCTGGGGCATCCACATTCGTACACTAGATGTGTTATTGTTTCATTTTATATTTAGCACTTTGCATTACTTTCTTATACATGCTTTGACATATGGTTATCCTTCTAACATACTAACAAGTGCTTCATGTATAACATTTGTTTTCAAGATAACTATTTACTTCCATGACTATCTATTGTTTGTACTTGTTTGCTATTGATTGTTATCAGATGTGTTTTTCCTTTGTTTGGTGTGTGTACATATGTTTGTTGATGCGGCCATTATGGCATTGAGTGTCTTGTGACATCGTGAGTGATGTCTAATGTTTCGCAGCCCATTTTGGTTATTTATGATATGCTTCTTGATGTTTACTTGCTTTATAGCTTCTACATTGTTTGATAGCTTACGATTTGTCTTCTACATACATGTTTGTTCGTACTAACACTTGTTTATAGCCACTTTTTGTGTGCACTTGGTTTCTACCAAGCGCATTCCCTTCCCCTGGCATAGGTACTATAGTTTACGTCGGTCCTCTCTTTGGGGTCGCATCCTCCTATCTCGCAACATTGCATGTGCCCCCAAAGAGGGGGCATCATTTGGGGTTTACACACTACACATTGCTCTCTTCCAATATAGTTCGGGCCAATTTTCCATCCTTAACATTGTAGGTTATACAAGGAGTGGTTCACCAATCTACGAACCCCATACACACTGTATTTTATAAGATAGGTTGTCCTTGGCATTTTGGGGAGCAAGCACAGGTTGGAGGATACAACGAATTTCTCCCCGCACTACTTCGCCAACAACGTTAAATCACCCAAAAACTAGGTAGTATAAAAGTCTCTTCACGCATTCTCGGGAAGCAATTACATGTTGGAGAATAATGCACTTTCTCCTACACTTTTCAACCATAATGGCGTGAGATCACCCAAAACTCAAGGTTATAAGACATCCTTTTCTCTCATCACTTGATCGATCAGTTCACATGTTCCTTTTACATTTTTCATATTTCCATTTCAGTCTTTTCATCTAAGCTACATACATGTGGTTTTTTACATATATACGTGTCTATTTGACTACTTGATTGTCTTCTCCTTTTCAGAGGTATGTCGATGAGAAGCAATCAATCAATAACTACAACAAAGATGCCAACAAACAACAACAACAACTTTTTGTGATAGCATACACCTCATACTAACATGCAAGTACATCACACACATCGACAACTACACACGCATTTCCACCCTAGGTTCACTCTCATCAGCTTTTGCTCTTTTGCATCTTTAGTCACAATGCTCCATCTTTTTGTCATTCCACGCTTTATCTACTCCTTCGACACGCTTTCTACATCACTCTACATGGACATCAGTACGCATCTTCTATTTACTTTATGTTACCGAGCATTCCGCCTCACCAACATAAAGTAGTAAGGGCAAATGTAGACACTAAATCACACACTTGGGTATTATTTAGTCTCTCACGTCTCATACTACTATTCATATGGTTTTTGAGTGAAAAAGTACTTAATTAACCCATGTCCTTTGGCCATTTTACTTTACTTTCTTCATCATCATTCTACCTTCCGCATATACTTTCCCAAATTGCTTTTGTTTTCCACATTTTTACCCCGATTGGGGTGCTCAAAGCAAGATTGGGGTGCCCTGTGCCATGATCCCATTCAGTGGCACCTCGATCATTTTTACACTTTCCACACATCTTTTAGGCGCTTTATAGTCATTTGAGATTTCTATCTTTTTTTGGTGGTCGCCTTTTCTGTGGGTTGATTATGAAATTAAAACAAGAGAACCATATAAATATAAAGTTATGAGAACATAATGAGGGATCCAAGCACTAATCACTACTATCATCAACCTAAGGTCAGATCCATCTAAGGCATCTAGAGCTCATTTTAATCTATCTAGCTCTCGTCACAAGGGACAAGGCTGGTTCATCTACATCACACTGCATAGGAGGGAAGTTTATTCTATTCCATCCACCATCTATTTACATTTCTACATCTAGTTATTGCTCACTACCTCACAAAGTGTGATCTGACACAAGAGCACCTAAGGCACAATTTACACACACACACACATCTAGAACTATGTTTGGGTTTGAAATGTAGTACAATGCTCAATTAGTAATTCCACCATTGTGGCTGCTGAGGACAGTTCAACCCTTCATATGTGTCTTTCTTTTTTTGGTTTTTTGATGTTTGGCTTTGGGTTTTACAATTCTTCATCATTGATTACAAGTGACATCCAAACAACTCAAGAATATACACGTGACAAGAAGTGAAGGATTTGTACCACCAACCAACCTCTAAAGTTGGTTTGGGACTCTCCCGCAAAGACCAGGAACCTAAAACTCGCATGCTAAGGCACCCCAAGTGACCCCCATCCTCTCCAAGTGCCCCGGCCTAGTTAGATAGCCTGATCTACACTTTTGAGCTCTTGCTTGTGTAGTTCAATCTGTATTTTATTCATCCGGTTTATTTTTCGGACATAGTCTTGAACAAATCACAAATCAACTAGGTTATTTCTAACCCTATTTTCTTATTAGGTTTCACATTTCTGCTTACTTTGTCTTGGGTCACTTCCTTTATTTAGTTAGTTGTTATTTATTACCATGCATTATATTAGATTAAACTAAATTAGGCCTCCATATTTCTATTTTAGTTTAATCACTACCCGCTTTAAATCTATTTCTCTTTGTAAAGTTGATGTAAGTCTCTGAAAGAGTGTCTAAATTGTATTGTTATGTTGTTTGCATCAGATCGACTCATTGTTATACTTAAATCTTGTTTTTTTCAAACTTGAGTTGAGTTTTGAAAGTGCCTTATCACGTTGTTCGCTTGTCAGGTCAATCTCTTTTTAATACTTACATCCTATTGTCTTAGACTTGATACAAGTATTGAAATTGTATTGCTACGCTACTCACATTCAGATCATCCATTTCTAGGACTTAAACCTTGTTTTTATTAAAATTGATTTAAGTGTATACGTTATGTTGTTATGCTATCAAAATCACTTCAACCCCTTTTTAATACTTAAATATTATTTTCTCAACTCGATTTAAATATTGAAATTGTATTGTTACATTATCAAACAACTTTTGAGACAACTTTACAATAAGAAACAATTTCCTTTACTATTGCCTTTTTTGAGGACTTCATAGATTTTCCATGGCGACCTTCATCATACACTTCACATCTAGGAAAATTTTCCTTTACAACCATTACACTATCAAATTTTCATCAACCACTTTGACATTTACACTTGTAATTTTTTTGTCCAAACCTTATTGGATTCACAAAATTGTGTCATCATTTTTTCTGTTTTACTTAGATCCCCTTCAAAATCACATAAAGATCCCCGTATTTACAAAATGTGTTTGGTCATTGTTATGTTGTCCAAATTGACATGGAACTTCCTTCCATTTGAAAGAGTTCAATCATATAATCTAGGTCTAGGAATTTAGCCCAACAATTCCAACCATGACTAACTATCACATGGTTACTCAAACTTACGACAATAGGGAACCTAGGTTTCGAATTCACATCAAAAGATTCCCATCATGATTAAACCTCGATCAAGTTCTTCATGAGGGAATCCATTCTATTATCCCTTTCCCCACCTTCATCTCATAGTCAGTGGTATGATTTTGATGCTTCTAGTACGTGGTATGATTCTAATTCTCCTAATCATTTGTATCCTTCTAATACTCCATGTCATCCCTATTCTCCTAATTATTCTAATCCATGATATTCTTCTGATTCCCCTTAGTCTCTTGGGCCTCATTCAATCGACATTATTCTAAGGAATAATCACCTCTCGAACAACATTTTCCTCCTCTAAGGATTTATGTCACCAAAAATTCTCCCATCATTCCTCTAATTCGACTATTGAGTCATGGTCCTCCCTTTCTCCACAAGACCCCATTTATTAGTCGCCCCAACGATGTCTTCCTCCTCTAAAGATCTCTGCGTGACTCAAAATTCTTCTAATAAATCATCCAAGTTTCTAACCCCCCTATGTTGCAATCCATCGACTTTCTACGCGATCCTCTTTCATTTCACCTACATTATGTCATCTTCTACACAAACCAATACCAATTTATCCAAAATCAACATCTTTTTCAACACTTGAGACACTAAATCCAAATCTACATCATCTTGAGTCATCTTTTTCTATAAATAAAATCCAATCTCTTCGCCCCGATCCCTTTCAACCATATCTTACCATATCCTTATCGATCTTCTAAAGACCAATGTTTCGCCCATGTTTAACAATTCACAAGAAACAATGTACTAAGATATCTTTTTCAAGCACTATAAAATTCCTTCGGGAGTAATAAATAAAAATATTCCCTCATCTACATTATCAAACATCTTCTCAATCATCAACACTTGTTGACCCATTTCTTCCAATCAACCTACTATCATCAACCAACAATGACCCATGTTGATTAATTTATTTCAGAATGCAAAAGTGATCGTGAGAGTTCATGGGCTACTCGATGACATTCCTTTAGTGGATCACGAACAAGGATCCTATTTTGACCTCGATGCTTCCATATTCATGGGGGAAGAGTTTGAGTCCTTTGGTTAACAAACAAAGGAAGAGCCTAAAATCATCAAATTTGATCCTCCTCTTGTTCTTTCATATTCTCATTTCCCATTACACGACAAAATGACAAGATTTATTCTTGATTTCCCTCATATATTTTCATCACCTAATCATTCCTTACATGTCACAATTCTTCAATCATATTCTATACTTGGGACGTGTCCTTATAGATCCTCATATTCTATCTATATGGCACCTCTAGTAGCCCTTTATCTTCTATACTTAGGCCACACCATAAGTATCCCTTCATCTTCTATCTATGGGACACCTCCAGTAGCCCATCGTCTTCTATCTATAGACACCTCCTAGTACCCCATCATATTCTATTCTTGGTCCACCTCCTACTCGACACCATTAATTCTTGGGCCACCTCCACTGGACTATTTCCTTCAATCCTTGGACATTATCCTCTTCATCATCTTTTTTATATCATCCCTCTATTAACAACTATGGTAAGCCCACCATCATTCGTAACATTCCTATCATCAATCCTAAACACCCACTTTCTTCTCTCACTTCTCGGGATCAACAAAATCACACATTAGCTCATATGAAAACTAAACAGCTTCCTTCATCAAGCTAATATCAATAATTCAAAGAGCTCCAAAGCTCCCCTGCAAATCCAACACTCATAAGTCCAAAATCAAGATAATTCAAAAATGGACACCACTATCAATGTAAAGTATGGTGCAAAGTGCATAAATCTATGGATAGGGAACTCAAGCTCCCACATAAAAAAATCATATTCCAATATAAGTCGAATAGTCACTTATCAAGTATGCTCTCACAACGATCATCGAGATTGGAGATAATATCACTCTTGATAAACAAAAGTTCCTAGTGTCCTCGTCAAATAAATCAAAAATTATTTTAGGATCCTATCACGTGGAGTGACATTGTTAGTCCCAAATTCCCAATCATTAATCTTCATCTTCTTCTCTCTTCACATTTTTCTCTTCGCAAAATTGACAAAAACCTAAAAAAATAAAAATTCCCTAAAAAAAAGTGAAAAAACATTAAAACATTAAAAAAATCAAATATACAAAGATCAAACATTGTAATCAAGTATTATACACATGGATGTTATTTCTTTCCTTCTTCATATTCCTATACAAGTCTCACATATCATGTTCATCCCTTCAATGATATTTTGGTTAGTCTATTGTGCTCATCAGAAACATTAATCTCTATTGTATATGTTCGACCTTGGTCTTTCATTACCTTGGTAAATTAAAAAAACATGACCTCTTCGAGAGATCATATCGAATATCTTCATTTAATAATTTTTTTGCAAAGATCTTTGGGTGTATTTCACACTACTAGCTAATATCGTCATCACAATCACTTCACGCCCTTCCATCAAGCTATCAATGGTTATTAACCCCTTATCAAAATAATCGAGAGCTGAAATTATTTTCAGAAAGAAAAAATCAATCAAAAGCAAAAAAAGCAAAAGCAAAACAAATACAACTCTCTCTTAGGGTATTTCTAGAATAAAATTATGGGGCTATGGACATCTAGTTTGTACAAGCAAATGTATGGCTCTCCTTCCACCCTCAATTCATCAATCACATTTTAAAATAAATCATTCCTACACATTGGTTAGTTTGTCCTCATTTGTTACCCATAAAATATTCACTTCAAGAAGTAATTAATTACCACGTGCACACATGGATTCGATGAGCAAACATGACTAGTATGTTATAGTGTCCCGCTTTGGAACTTGTTCAAACTCTTACTTTTTTCCTTATTTTATCTCACGATTTGTGCTTTGCTAATCAATTTTTCATCACAATCTTCTAGCTACATTTTTATATATTTTTCATAATATTTGTTGTTCTTTTGATTTATTCGTAAGATCCATGTGTATAATATTTCCTTTTTACCATGTTTGAGGGAAAAATTTCACTTCTTTCAATAAAAATCTTTTCTTCTATCTATTTCTATCATTTTTTTTCTATCTTACACTGGGGGCACACTTGCTCCTTCTTAGCTCTTCATTGGCTTGAGTTCATCATCTTGTTGAACCTATCCATCTTGGCCTTAAACCCGCTTATCTTCTTCTTCATATATACATGTGGAATTTTCCTCAGTAAATTCTCACCTCTCATCAGCATCATCTGCATCTTTGCTTTCATGTATATAACTTCATAAAACTTTCAAATAAACTTCTAAAAATTTATAAAATCCTTCAAAAATCTAAAAATATTCAAAATCCAAAAACATTGGTAAAACCTTCAAAATCCAAAAACATTGGTAAAACCTCAAAAATCCAAAACATTGGTAAAACCTTCAAAAATCAAAAACATTGGTAAAACCTTCAAAAATCCAAAAAAATCTAAAACATCAAAACGGGTAAAACATCAATACATCCTAAACATTCACAAAACATAACATCCTCAAACTAAAAATTATCCTACAAAATACATCCTTACTTAGTGCTTGCTTGTTCTAGTGCATGACATGTGGATCATCTTTTGATCTTCCTTCATTAACAAAGTTAGTTTTCTTGTTATATTTGTCTTCCTTGCATATATCATTGTTTCATAGGGGGTTTCATACAAGACACTATTAATTTTTCATAGGACCTTTATGTCCTCTATTTATTCCCCTAGCATGTATCCTTGCTTGGGGCATCATTTTAACCCTTGTCATATAACTGAACATTTGGGAATCAAGTCGATAACAAAAACATTGGTGCAACTTTCTTAACGTTGTTTGTTTATGTTTGTTTTTGCTTGTTTGTTTTTGGTTTGCTTGTTTACTTTCTTGTAATGCATTGATTTATATATTTTACTTTAAGTCACCATTTAGCATGGAATAATAATCAATATTATGGATTTTCATGTCATTCTACACTTTTTTGTATGTTTATATCAAATAAAAAGTTACTTTTGAGCCAAATGGTACATCAACTACATTGTGTTCTTCCTATTCCCATCCGGCTTATCTTCCATTCCAATTTAGTTTCTCCCTATAATATTCCATTTCTTCCCCCTCCATTGCTTCTTCCACTTAAGGCATGGGCTCCTACTTAATCAATCAATTTGAATAATGGCCTACCAAGCTCACTTGAATCTCATCGGCTAAATTCGCAGTTGTTTTATTCTTTTTTCAGCATGATCTTTCCTCTTCTTTTTTAGCTTTAATCGACCTCTTTTATCACCCCATCGACACTCTAGGGGGCATCCTCCATCCTACTAATTTTCTTCCACTATTACCAAATTTAATTGTTTGTAATTATCTACCATCTTTCAAATGGCATCGCTTGCATTACACCACATCAAAGAGGGGGAAATATAGACACCCAAATATGAATACACAATTTTAAATATTAAAATTGTACTTATTATCCTATTTTCTATCATTTCATTATAATTATAAATTTCCCGCTAATTAGCTAGCATTCCCCTTCATTTTGGTCAATTAATGAAAGTTTGTTAATTAACTAGCCTTTCCCCATCCTGGATGTCAATTAACGACATTTCGTTAGTTATAATCCTCTTTTAATTAATCAATTAACCATTATAAATTAATTATGTCTTTTAATCATCTATTTAATCAATAAACCCTATTATTGGTTAAATCCCCTTTAAACCCTTCAACTTCGCTATTTTTCTTCTAAATCATCTCTAAATGGATTTTTTAAGTTTATCTTGGTCTATTAATTAATTCTAATTGATAAATTAAATAATATTCAACTCCCATGAGTTTCTAATCCTTTATTAATCTCTTCTAATCATACTTATCCCTTTCTAATTCTACTTTACTTTTATCCTATATTCACTAGGTCAGTAAGCTTCTCCAAAACTAGAAAGCTATATAAAAACTTCATACACCTTGTCCAATTAACACCATGTCCTTATAATACATTTATACATATGATAAGGGCATTTCAATCTTGAAATTCTTATTGATCAAACAACCATTTCTATCTTCTATTTGGCAAAAGAGTAGTAAGAGAAGAACCAAACATGACAATCAAGCCATATTGGTGAGATCTCTTCCTCTTCTATGGAAAATTTCCTTCGATCACACGTAGCTTAATTCGCTCACTAAAAGAGTACCTACAATCTAAAGCCCATCGAAAACATCGAGGATGGCTTATATTTCATGTTTTTAATATTATATGCATTAGTTAAGCTTTTCCTTTTAATGGCTTTATCATGATGTTTGTTAGATTAACTTTGTTATTGAGACTACTGGGTGTTAGTTTCTATGGATTAGTTTAACTTATTTATCATACATACAAATTTCTTAATCATACCATTATCATATGTTTCCATTCTTCACCTATCACGACACAAGTTAACCTCATTCCTATTGGTATCAGGTGTCTCATCCTTATTATGGTTTTTGCCATTTCGCAGATCTTTTTTACCTACGGTTTTGTCTCAAAGCTTACTAATGGAAAATCCCCTTTCAAATAAGCTCTCTCACAATGTAAAACACTAAAATTCTTTACCTATACCTTTTGATAGGCCATCTCGCCACAAAGTTGTTAAACCCTCGATCCTACTAGTCACACGCGGGCCGAGACTTGGGGTGGGGTAGAATGTTTCTTCCTGTGAAGTGCACTACCAACGTACAAGGCAAAATAATTCTAAAATACTATATATATATATCGGCAATCATTACACCTTTTTTTCCGTCACAGTTTTGGTGATAATCCCATACTTCTCACCGGTAGTATGAGACCGAAATAGAGGGTGTGCCCTTACTCACCTACATTTTGTCTTCTTGAATCCTTGTCTCTTCCCGGTGACATGGGGCAACATGTAGGGGCCTCCATAAAAACAATTAATCATTAAAGCCTTTATCATATCTCGAATCAAACGTGATGAATCAAAAACATCCCAAGAAGTAATTTAGCTTGCTCATGTTAAAGAGAGAGACAACAATTCCTTCACCGGATCTTGCCAATCAAGAGCCATTTATGGATCTAAGTCAAATCAAAACCTATAAAGCGGAATCATCTTGGAATCATTTAGATATTCTTAACTAGAGATGAGTTACATATTTCTCATATGAATCATTTTTACACTCTTGGTCTTAAAGATCCGTTATCTTCACCTTCATATCACTATTCACTTAGTTTTCATGTCCTTCGCCTCTCGGTGATGAGCCCTCACATCTTCCTAGTTAGTGTGGAGTCATGAATGGAGTGAGACATCTTATCATTACATCATCTACATTTCTGCCAATGGAATGGAATGCTTCTAATTGTTTGCACTTGCGCTCCAACTATGTAACCCTTTACCGAGTCAAAAATACAAAAGAAAAACATTTAAAAATGTTCAAAAACTTAAAAAAATTCAAATATGTTTTCAAAATTACAAAAACATTTAAATATGTTTTCAAAACTTCAAAAACAATATAAATTGTTCTAAACTCCAAAAACAATATAAAATTGTTCCAAAAATAAAAATAATGTAAAACTGGTAAAAGCAAAACATTCATAAAATGTTTGACAAAACTTAGCAACTAGATAACACAGTTCAACAATTTCATCATTTGACAACGCTCCTCATGATCATTCTAAATCATCTTTCGAAAATCAATTACCCTTTCACAATATAACTTTTCTTAGGGCACACTTGGATTAAATCCAATACAAATAAACCTTCAATGGGATATGACAAGAGTTGTTTGAGTATCTAAGCATCACTTCGCTCTTCATCCCGATCCAATCCTCTCGCATTCTAAGCTATCACTTAGGGGCATTCATATTTGTCTAGTTCTTCAATGTGGAACACATTCAGAGTGTCATTAGACGTCATTTTTACAAATTGTGTTGTATTGTTGCGGTTTGTCAACATCATGATGATGTTTTTCTTCTTTCAATTTGTTATTTTATTGCACTTTGTTTACTTGCATTGTAGACCAATTGTAGGAAAATTCTCTGCATCCTAGTTCACATATAAATTTGGTGTGGTTCCTTCCTATTCATATTGGGTTTGTTTGACATGCTTATTTTATGCTTTCAATATCATCTTTTATCCATAATAAATTCGAGTGTAACAAAAACACCGCTCCTCTTCTTTGCATCGAGGTTTTCTATAAAACTTTGTAAAACCATAAAAAATCAAATATTTCAAAAATCAAAAAAATTAGAAAAAATTCGAACAAGCATTCACTTATCACAAAAATCCTACAATTGGAAAACCCTCGAGGGGAACCTTTCAACATTTTAACACAATATCGATATATTCATACCTTTATCTATTACCCGGTGATCATTCCAATCTTACAACTATCACTTTCTTCCCTTTGCATGATCACTAACTCTGCTTGGGGCAAGTCACAAAATTGTTTTTCCTTCACAATATAACTTTACCTAGGGAAATTTCTCTCTAGATCATTTGCACAACGGATCCGATAAGAGTGTCATGAGGAGTACCTTTACTCGCTCTTCAATTTGATCTTATTCCCACCTTGGGAGCATTTGTGATCTACTTAATCATCATTGTGGCACACATTAGGGGCATAACTAATTGTCTTCTTTTTCAAAGTTGTGTTGCATTATTAATGTTTACTTCTTGGACCAATTGTAAGTAGTGTGATAACATCTTGGTTCCTTTATAACCCGATGATTGCACCTATTGTTCATATTGGGCTTGTTTTCCTTTTTCTCTTTTCTTTGTTGTGTGTGTGTTTGTTTATGCACATATGGGTTACCCATCTTGATTCTTTCATAATCATGGTGATAATCATATTGTGCAACAACAAAATAAAGGTTGCTCTTATATTCACACTCTCCAAATGGTGCTCATGCTAAGAGCACAATTTCTTCCTATCCTTGTTAAAACTCTTGCTTACTTCCTATCAAGCATTCATTCACCGTAACATTGCTACATCATCCACCTATCTGAGGGGGCATTCCCTTAACATCCTATCTCACCTACACATCCAAATACTTTACCACTTTCTCGCTCGCTTAATCTTCACATGCATACTATCTTTAAAGCACTATTACTTCACAATAACACTTTAAAGAGGGGAAAATGTAGACACCCCAAAATTACATACTTGTTCCCGCCTCGCATCCTAGTTCATACCATCCATGCTTGATTAATTAAATTAATTAATCATGCATAATGCACACTTTCTAAAATGAATTAAATTAATTCTATTATCTAAGTCATGTTCCTCCCTTTAGAATTAAATAATTTAATTTAATGTGCTCTGGGAATTAATTAAATTAATTCCTACACCCTTCTAGCTAATATAATAAAACATTTAATTAAATAAATGGTTAATTATTCCCTCACAATTAAATACTAATTAATTTAGTTATTTAATTAATTCTTTTATCTACTCACACTCCACTTCACTCTACTTCTAAAAGCCTACAATAGTGGGGGCAACAATAATGTACGTGCAACCACTTCTCAGATGAATTCAAAGATAATGATTTCCCCTGTAAAGTTGCAATCGCATGACATGGTCATCTTATTATTTCAGGTAATTATAATTATTACATATGGAGCCAATTCAACCCAAGATCCACTTCTCATGGCCTCACCCTCAACTATAAAAGCTTGCCAATTCCTTTGCAAATCCATCCCTGGAGCTTTGAGAAAATTGCATCCAATGCCGCCAATTTGACATATGCTTCTTGTGAAAATCTATTTGTAGATCTCGAAACACATTTGGAGAACATTATTAAGAGCATCCACAATCCAAATCTTTAACAAGACCAAACAAGTCCAAGTGCTTCTACAGTCTTATCTTGAGGTTTGCAAGAGGTCTATAGTGAAGGTAATATCTACATTTGTTTGTTTACTTTCTTTGTCTGCGATTTTTACTTGTTTACAACATTGAGCCTAGACGAAACCCTTATCCATGTCATCTCTGAGCCTCCCAAGTTAAAGTAGTAAATTTTTCATGGAGTATAAAGACCGAATATGATTAGAAGAGCTCTACTTATAGTGTCTCAAAAAGGCTTGGAAAAGAGTCTGTTTTTTTCATGAAATACCCCTTTATACGAACCAATATTGTTCACCAAGTCTACCAAGGATTACACTCGACATCATCCTTCCAAAGATCGGTCCTAATTAGCATATTGTGATGACATGTCGATGTGATAACCAACATTGCACCACTATTACGGGGCTTCAAAACTAGCCCAAGGAAATTTCCCTCTTGGCTCGGGACTTCAACAATGTTATCTTCCTCGATGACATGGATGATTCCTTTTATTTCTAAAGATCTCGAATAAGGTACTTATTAATATGTGTAGGGGTGACGTGGATGAAAATGTGGGGTAATGAATATGTGTATCCATGTTTTTCTTCCTCAAAATTTGAACATCATCGAAGATTTAATCAATAATATTTCATGTTCACAATATGTGTAGTTAAATTTTTTTAATACTATTTAAAAATATCAAGTTACTACGACCCTTACGCCAAAATTTGTTCTCTTTTTAGTCTTTAACATTTTCTATTTCAGATTGCATTTATAGATTTTATTTGTTGTATTATTTCAAAACTTATGCATAATGTAGTTGTACTCATCTCAAAAAGTTTCAAATCCATTAAAAGTAGGGCTTTCTAAAGTTGCCGACAACAAAGAAAAATTTAATACTCAACAAATGCAATTAAGACAAATTTAATAATTAACAAGCATCGTATAAATTTTATTAACATGTAATGTTCTAATTGTTCTAAAATGTTTTTTTGACAATATTCAATACTTTTGGTCGAAAGTGGCTATTAAAATAAAATTATGATGATGCAATAATGACATTTCAACCGAATTGACTATTCCCTAGCTTTGTTTACTTAGATCCCTTTCTAATTCGCTGAATGTGCATGCCTTGTACTATTCATGGGAGGTTTTCCTTGGAGATATAATATAAAAGAAAATTCTCAAGCCCTGTGCCAACACTTCACTGTTGGATCCCTTTTGACTTCACTCATATTGTTCAAACTTCGTTATACAGGTGAGAGCCTTCATTATACATATAATGCAGTGGTGCAAATTCTCATATTCGCGCCATCTATTTTTGTTGTTGTTTAGTGTCAAATGCCTCAAACATTTTTGGTTCTTTCTTCACCGGATCAACAAACTTATGTGAAGCCAAAAATGCGTCCAATACACTATTGTGTTCTTGCATAACCTAAGAAGTTAAAAAACATTCTCTTGAGGATTATGTGTGTACTTGAAATTCAATAAATAGTGGCGGGATTTAGGTGCACCTCATTCTCGCATGTGAGGACCTTCATTAGGAATATATCAGTAGGGCACAAATTCATAAATCTTGTGTCATCAAATATGCCATTTTTTACCTGTCACATTTAAAAGACAACAAGGTCCATGAATAACCACAAATGGTCTATACCCGATCTAGCCTATTTTGTGGTTATCAAATTCAATAACTACATCGACTCAACATGGGATATCGAGTCCCCTCGACATGTCCTTAACTCTAAATTATCCTCCAACACATGCACGTGAATTCCCTCAAAATTGTCGTGGTGCTCTAACTATCTACAAAACACAAGGACTAACATCAGTAAAACAACCATCAACATTGGGAGCATTGATCGACAAGAGCTTTCTTTCTAAGATATCTCCAAAATATGTTGCCTCAACGATCTATGTACCAAACACCCCTCTCCTTCAAACAATTGACAAAAATGACACGCGGTTCATATGTACCTTGTCGAAGAGAAAAAGAGTTTTCCATATGTTCCCTAAACATTTTTCCCATCTATAAGCTTCTCATTCCTCAATCCCTTTTCAACTACACCTCTTCTTTTTGCAATATTTCACTCTTTCAAGTTTTACTTTTTTACATGTGCAATTGCTAGTATTTTCCGAAATTAACACACACATAAACTTCTACACGGCACTAAATTCAATACAAAAATTGGAAAAGGGGCAAAAACTAAAGATATTTTGTAGGCAGACAGGTACTACCTAGGTAAATACAAAGAGAAACGAGCGAGGAAATAATATACATAGGTAGGTACTTATCCGTTCTATCCTTCGTATAATCGGATTCGAAATGTATCGCAGTTAAACCCTTGAAACCCTTCCCAGCTTACGGCGTAGGAATGTGAATTGAGGTTAACATGGCAGGCGAGAAACGTCATAGAAGTCCAACTACAAGCAGATCTACTTCCAGTTCCCCTGTTCGAAACTCATCCCATTCCAAACACCATGGTGATCACGCCCAAAAAGTGCCTCTACAAAAAGCGGCAAGAATATGAGTGTAGATGTGTGCAAGGATTTCACTAAGGGCCGCTGTAAACGGTCGCCTCTTGAATGCAAATACGCCCACCCTGCCCCTACTGTTGCAATTGAAGAGTAAATATAATTTTTTTCTTTCCATACGTCTGTCCTTTTTGTGCTCAGTGCAATTATTATCTTTAATTCAATGGACCGCACGTTATGTCTGCTACTGAAAATGATAAATCAATTAGATCGGCTTGAATGAAGTTGAATCAGGTTAATGGCCAGTTTTTAACTGGTAGATGAATTTAGATCAGAAGTCCACAATTATTGAACACAAACCATTTCCTAGAAAAGACCAGTATTAAGATTTTGGGATCGAAATTACGGGTCGCGTGTAGCAATTTATGTCCAAGATGAAAGATGAATATCGGCTACAAATTAAAGGTTCCTATATAGATAACTCTCGAAAATCCCGAGACGTTTGGGTAAATTCTGTCCGTGGAAGCCAAAAAGTGGATTTCTTTCCATGAATGCTAAATCTTAATCCCTATTCAAATTAACGTCCCTGGCCTTCTCCTAAGTTTATGGATGACAGGTTTTGAAGAGTGCTCAAGTCCAAGCCCTTATCCCCATTCAATTTGAGGATATGTTCTTGCAATTTCAACTTTTTCAAATTACTTTTGTTTTGGTTTAAGGGGTTTATGTGGAATGGTAACGGGGAGCACTTGTAAGAGTGTAATCCAAGTTCAAATACCCCTCACTGCAATAAGGTGGTCCATCAGACCAGCATACATATGCCAATGTTATGTTCTAACGATTCAACGGGGTCAATGCTTACATAGCATAAGAATGTTGTCCAAGCTTAGTCCACACCTCTTTAAATGGTGCCCCTAATCTCGCCTGGGATTTACTAAGCAAAAAAAGGTTTTTTATTCATTTTGTGCAGGATGTTAAAGTGAGCTGTGGTTAGCCAAATTTCGGATTTATTGCTAAAGAAATTAAGTGTACTTAGGACCATTTTGTAATCTCTTTTTGAGGATGAATTGAAGTATAAACACTAATTTTCTTAAAGGTTCGTGGAAAATTCTGAGTTCATTTATCTTTAACAGAGAAGCTGAACAGCAAACTGTGCAAAGGAATAAACAAGATCCTGTTTTGCTTGAAAAGGATCTAGAAGTTAGACCTGAAATGCTGGAAAGAATATAGGACTCCAGAAAAAGGGACCTAACTCAGTTGTATCTAGATAGATGTATCAAAAAGAAATAAATAAATCAATTAAATTCGAGTTCAAAACTAACCAAGCAGGTCAGTGGGACTTGAAAGTAAAATACGTTACAATAACCAGTCAGGAACTCGTACAATTATAAATAATTAAATAATGTATCGAACTAAATCTAGTAGGAGATAGTATTAAACAAGAGGGACTGAACCCACCCTTGCAAGCCAAAATGTATAAAATTAATAGAATACAAATTAATCCTGTGTAGTCTGCTTGGTTGCAATTGATAATCTCTTTCTGATGATGAATGTTAGTACAACCATTTGTCATTATTTAGAGAATGTTTCGGGCCAGAAACTAAAATAATTCAAGAAACTAAGGTATTTAGAATATTGAAGAAGTTTACTTTATTCTTGTCAGCTGTTCTTAATCACGTGCAAAGCAAAATAATCACAACAAGGAATTGTAATGTAATGCCTGGGAAAACAGCTCATTTTTTTCCACGGGTCTGTAGCCTACTGGTAGGTGGAGACAGCACAAATGTTGAATATGCGGGCATAAAACCTCCGTTAATGTGGTCACTGGTGGTATAAAAAGTGTTCCATTCCTTCTCCAGATCAAAAAGGTGTTTTTCAGATGAGAAAAAAACAGCCCTTATATCAATTTATGAAGCTTTAGTGATATAGAATTACATGCGATTTTATCTGAAACATCAGTTTGCTAAATTTTAAAATTAGTTGTAAATAAAATACTTCTTCCACACTACTTATGAATATGGTTAGTGCTAATGTTTTTAGCAGACTGTATGTGAGTTGCAGGAAATTGTGATCCAGTTGTTGTTAATTGTATGTATACTGAATGTTCTAAATAAAAATGTAAACCACTCCAAAACTTGCCTTGCTTGACCTCTGCATGCAAATTGGCAATACTTTAGTCTTTCTGCTGAAACAAGTGCGCCTTATTTTTTTATAAGTGTGTTCAATATTACCATACAGTGATTCTTTAGCTCACCAACCCATGTTGGTTATTCTGAACTAGTTGGTTTTTGCCATTGAGTTAAATTTTCAATGATCATGTTTCTTTCCAACGTTAATCATTGTGTGGCTGGAGGTCCGGATAGGCAATTGGTTTATTAGAGCTAGTAGTCTGTAGTGGGATTTGATACCCATGTTGCATGGCACTGGCAGTAAACATATGCTGGTCCAGAATAAAAACTACCCACATAGCTGAAGGCTTGATAAGTTAGATGGTTGGTACTCAAGTTGTGCTTGATTGGTAAGGTTCAGTCTACTCCTGAGCTTGGTCACGAGGTTGAAATCCAGGGGTACAAAATTCGAACAATGTATAAGGTAAATGGAAAAGAACTCACCTTGCAAGCTTCTAGAATCCACAAGGCCCCCTCATTTGTTATATTGGTGTCTGATCTGCCCGTGACCTAAAACATAACCTTTATCTTTAGTAGGCAGAACCATCTAGCCGCTGAATATTAAAAAAGCACTAAGTTATTGGATACTCTGGGTTACTACTGTTGGATCGACTTCCGACACATATCTTGTTACAGATACTTCATGTGTATGCATTTGATACACCTACATTTTTCTGCTGCATCTGAATACACCTTACACGCCCTTTCCAGGTCATATCTGGACAAGTCTTTCTCAGTTGGTGACAGTGAATGCAAAGCTGCAAAATGTTGTACTTATTATGTACAAACAAGACTTACTCCCAAAGGTGAAAAACTTGTTCAGATAAATCCCTTATCCAATATCTTCCATTCCATCAGCTACATGATTGGCATCTGATATGGTATTGCAGATTTTAGCTTAGCACCAAATACAAATCCATTGCATTTCCACATTTTACTAAGTTGGAAATCTACGCAACATATTTGGAAACACATCAGGAAAATCCCTTACCACTGGAAAGTTTTTTATAGCTCCTTGTTGGCACTTGGGCCAATAAAATGGTTGGCTTTCAATTTACTTGAACCAAACATCCTTTTTGCATTGGTGACGTTCATATAAAAAATAGTAGTCTAGGTATGTCTGTTGTTGTTGTGTGGTTCCCTTCACCAAATGCATCGGAGTTCTTTTAGTAATTGCTCACATGTGCTCTTTATTGTGCTAGGTCATAAGCCAATCCGTTTTGACAACCATATCAAAGGACGCAAGACATGTTACATGAAGGTGAACTTGGGTAATCCAAAACAAAGTTTGTCATTGCCTCCATAACACTCTCGCTCAACCAAGGTAGTGATCTCTACACGTAAGTCTTTGAAATTTTTTGTGGATGGAGCTCAGCTAAGGGGAAAATAAAATTGGTGGTAGCTCCAAGACCTATTAAAACTGAAAGTGCTTGATTCGCTATTTTACCTAGTACTCCAATGGCTGATGCTTCACAATCAACTTGTCGATTGTTCAATGCAATTTAGGTTCTTCTTGGTGCGCTGTCCATATCGGGATTGCTCCCAACTATTCACTTCTTCCAGAATGGGAATTGTTGGAGCTCAAAATTGCACCCTGCCCTGAGTCATGGACAACCCAAGATTTTGAGGCAACATGGGATTGTATCCAAGTTCAGGACTTGACACGAGATGCAGATCTTTGGAGAAGGCTGAATTCTTGTTCTATTCCTAATGCTAAAACTGGAAATGCAACTAACTAATTGTAAACTAACAATCCAAGGGATAGGGGTTAGAAAGAGATGCATGGAAAGGGAAATCCTAAGCTAAAAGAGGTGATAGCACCAAGAAAAGGGGGATGAACACTCTATGAGGGAAAATGGGCAGAGAGAGGGCAAACATAAGTGCCACAACTCAAAACAACATTTAACTTGCCACTTTCACATGAAACACAATCAAAATGGAGCTTGCAAATGAGAGAGATATGCACAACACATCACAATAGTAAAAGAGAGGCAAAATGCAAATAAAACACAAGTATAGGGTAGAAGAGAGCCACAAACACCAGATTTTATTGCTTAAAAGTGTGCACAGTCCATTACAATTGAAACAAAAGGCAAGAACACATCTACAGAGGCCAAAATGAAGGTTCGGCTCATAGCTGCTTGGGAGACCATTTTGACATGGTTCCTTTGTAGATTAGAATGTCCATCCTTTGAAATAAGCATCATTTTACAATATATAGAGAATGAGAGAGAGAAAAGAGGGAAAAGAGAGGGAAAGAGATTGGATTTTATATTGTCATTAAAGAAAATCTGTGTCTTTCCTTGCAACACAGATTTCAAGTTTCAACCACCATCAATCATGCATTAAGTCTTTGGGAAACAACATGGGCACCCTTGCAAGACCATTCCCAATGTCCTTTTTCTTGTAGGAGAAGGTAAGAGCCCCATATTTCATCAATTCGGGTGGTTGAGCCTTTTCAGAATTCACACATTAATGCCTGAACTGTTTTTCCTCTTTTCCTCCCACCAAATGCCATCAATTTTTGATTCTCGATGATGCCAAATTGAAGGGCTCGAGGAGACCTTTCCAACGGTACTAATTTTGTGTGATTTGGGGTCAGTAAAGCTAAATATATGGCCATTTGAAAATTTGTAGGTCGGGATGAATAGGAGAATGACACGTGGCATCGCCTAATTGGCTACGGGGATCGCCAACTTGTTTGCAGCTTGCTTGGGTGTCACTTCCTCTGCGTGTTGCCTTGTGATAAGTCATGGGATCGGTTTGCATATCGCATGTTGACCTCGCGAACTACCTTTTTGCTTTTAACTCCGTGGACCGAAATGCTATCAACCTTGGTTGATTCCGCTGACCTCACGTCCGTCGGCGCATATGCTTGAAGTTTGCTAGAATGGTGACACGTATCCCACTCCGACCGCCTCATTTGCGCCACGTGTCCTCGTGTCCACTCTCTTACTTTGACCCACCGCGTACAGGAAACTTCATCCTCCTTGGTTTATTCTCGGGGACTTGGAGTCTCGAGACGCATCTCGCTTGAGAAACCCCCGAATGTTACCGCGTGGCCCCTCCCTTTCGTAGACATTTTTAAATGTTTAAACGATTGAGGCGTTGGCAGTGTTTTTGAATTGCTTGCAGTTAGACATTTGATAGTCATCTAAACGTCACGCGGCCTTTATAATGTGCCAAGTGCATTTTAAAAGTAAGTCATCCAAATTAGCCTAGGGGTTAATTTGGGATAACGGTTTGGTGACCTCTAGGGTAATTTGCTCGCTAAATTGAGAGACTAGAGCTTGGAGTCAAGCCTGCAATTGATCAAAAACATTGAAATTCTTACCCGGAGCCCACTTGGACTTCATACAAAAGTGCAACCGCGTGAAGTTGATCTCGTGAAGCTTTGAATGAAGCTTGAAAATTGCTCCAACCATCCGATTCCGCCATGAAACTTGCTCAAATTGGAGATGACCCGAAAACAACCTTGGTCTTGCTCTTAAAGTTGATTGTTTGGGAATTTTTGATTCCCTTTATAACTGTCCCAAAACATTGCATTTTTAACCGTGAAGAGGCACGAGGGCTCGAACTGAAATGATATGTCAGGGGCCAAAAATGCACTTTGAAAGCTGCCCCAAAATCTTATTTTGCCAAGGAATTTGCTCCAAAACTGCACTCGAATCGTGCAACAACAACAAGGGCCACAAAACTATGTACAAAATTTGGAAATTATACATGTTCGAAATGGAGGCATGCAGAGTGTGCACAAGCACTTTTTTTGCAAAAAACAAACCTAACCCACCCTACTCTAACCAAACAAAAAGGAAGCTAAACAAAACCTGCAATAGGATGAGAGAAATAGCTTCCTCTCCTTACAAAATGTATCCGTGCAAATAATTTAACACTAGACATGGCCTTTAATGAGAGTGGGAAATCTGTCTTCAAACCGGCTTTCCACCCCATTGCCCAAAGTATAAACTGAATACCTCATTTAATTGCTCTGTATTTGGATTTGAGAGGCATTGAAATGAGCATGACTAGTTGCAACTCTGTTCTTGGCTCCAAATTGGCCCCAAATTGGCCAGGTACCTTATTGGACAAATGGCCATGGGAACTAATGGACCGATCCTTGTGATCTGCCCATCTTCTTGAAGCTTATCCCCAACAATGGGGTCTTCATGCAGACTTTCCTGAAGGAGTCTATTTGCAGCTGGATAATGCTTTGTTCTGCCTCAACAAACAACTTTGCCTCCTCCAAATCTGCATCCTCCGAGTCTAATTGACTTCCCTTTGAAGTAGATACCCTCCTTTGTTCACTCTGCACAATTTCATCTTCCCAAACAAAGTCATACCATTCTTTAATTGTTCTACAATCATCATACATGGTAAGACTAGTTGGAGATGATACATAAACAAGGGGCTGCTGATTACTTACCGTTGTCGTGCAAATGTGCAATAGGGAAATTGACAATTTTCAAGCACGACAACTATACCCCTGTGCCAAAATTTTAAAGCCTATCATTCCAAGACACTGCGGGTCCTGCATCCAAGAAGTCCGAATAACCTCCCAATTAATGTTATCCCTAGGTGATTTAGGAAAGTCTATTCATTCCCTCTAGGTGATTTTAGGAGTTCATTCGCAAAGCTATAGCCGATTGTGGGAAGGGCTATCACCGGCCTTCTTAGAGGCTGGAACAACCTCACGGAGTGGAGCGAGAAGAGCCTAAGTGGATGTGAAGGTGATCCAAAGGTATTGGGACATCATAGAGATGATTTAGGAAGATTTTGGAAGGTCTTGGAGAATTTAGGGCAATTTCGCCAGAATTAGGGTTCACAAGCCTAGCAAAGCGGATGGAGCCTAAAACAAGCTATTTGGGCTTCGAAGATGATTAGGAGAGCTCCGAATGGAGTTAGGAGTAAAACGAAACATCGTCGGAAAGATAATTCCAAGCCCTACAAGATGGTGAAATCAGATTTCTCACAACACTTTGGCGCATTAGGTCTGCAGACAGATTTTTCTCGCACAGGTGGAGTACCAAATCACAATTCCGATTTTCCAGGGATCAAATGGATGAATCAAGACATGAGACCCCCACCATTGGATTCAAAATGCCATTTCTAGTCAGAATCATATAAATTTTGCCAAGAAATTCCATCGGGAGCTCAAGTTATCATCGTTCCAAGTCACCCTCTTGGAGATAGTCTAGGAGTTAGTCAATTTTTAGGAGGACACGTGTCAACACTAGGAGCTTGACAAGATTTTATGTCCCCGATGTCCCTGAGGTCAGGTACATCAACCCTTGAAAAATGCGCCAACCCCTATGGGGAGTCTTTTGGTCACCCACGTGACCAACTTTCAGCCCCCAAGTGCATTTTTGGAGCTCAAACTCCCTGCCGTCAGATCGAGGACACATGTCAGCTCCAGGACCACCGTGGAATTTGATGTCCCTCATGTCCCTTTGAGGTGAGGGACACCAAACATGGAAAAATGCGCCCAACCCTCTAGGAGAGTGTTTTGGTCACCTATATGACCAGTGGCCCATTGCAAGCTTGTTGTTAGGCCCTTTTGCTCAAATCTCCTACCGTCGGATTAAGTGTCACGTGTCGCCTCCAGGATCACCGTGGAAATTGATGTCCCTCACGTCCCTTTGAAGTGAGGGACGTCAAGGACACAAAAATGTGTCCAGTCCCTCCATGTGCATTTTTTGAATATTCAAATCCGACACTTAGCCGTTTCTTCCCCCTCATTTCTCCTTCACCACTCCTCACCATGCCATGGCTTTGCTCAAGCTTGTCCAGACACTCGATCCACCATTGTTGCTCGAACCCAAGACCGCCATAGCCACATAAACACCCAATCCATGAAAATACACAGGTTTTAGGGGAAGGAATGATCAAAAGTGTTGAAGAAACGAAGAAAGGAAGAAAATGAAGGTTTTTTGCCAAATAACCGTGAAGTCACCCAATCGAGAAATCTTCATATCTCACAAGATACAAGTCGGATCGAGGTGTTGTCTTCTGTAGAATTCCACATTTTTCAAGACGATCACGATGCAACAAATGGGAGGTCAAATGGTGCTTTGAATCATTTGCTCCAACAAAATCCCACTTCACGCCCTGATCACGTTTGTTGGATTTCCCAACAATCTGATGATTCGATTGAGCTAAAAACTTGCCCTCAAACTCCAAATGAAAAACCTATCACAATGGAGTTGTTTTTTTCATGCGAATGGAGACAAAAACCAGACCTGCAAATTTCAAGCTCCATTAATGGCCGCCATGGTAGCTCCGTGCTCAAAGCCACTGCCAGGTGAAAAATTCAAAATTTATTTCCAGGCATTCTAGTGGGCAAAACTATGTGAAATTCGGAGGGTGTGATCGTAACGACAAGACAAGTCTAAAAAGTTTGTTCCATCGCAAATCAAACTTCGAAACACACTTTCTAAAAATAGAAAGTTTTCCTACATAGACTTTGCTACGTTTGGAAAGTCATCATTAAAAGCGGTGAGACAAAGGCAACATGCATCAAGATCATAAGGAAGCCAAAATGAGTGTTCAGAGCAGAAAATAGTGAAAATGACCACTTACTAAAAATAGTAAGTCCCTTATATGGGTGCTTACTAAAAATAAGTAAGTCACCCCAAGAAGTGGTTAAAGCAAAGGCAGTGTGCGTAGGATTGAATGAATATTTTCATCACATCAAGATGATCATGAAGAGGCAAAAATCACCTCTCACTAAAAATAGTAAGCCTTCCATCTGGACACTTACTATTAATAGCAGGTTGTTCTCAAAGGGAAAGTTTGACACAATGAGACATAGAGGGATGATCATCTCAGGGAACTGGACAATGTTTTTGACACTCACTACATAGTTCGGTCCACTGTATATCATACGCAGCTAAGAGTTGCGGTTATCGGCGAACAGCAGTTCACCCAATGACTTGGCAAGCATTCATGAGCTGATTTGAAGGAGTTTCACAGTGTGTAAGGAGTTAGAAGATTTAGAGTTTCACCGCATTTGGATCTTGCCATTGACGAGGATCAACGAAGTTCATCGGGAATGACATCTCCTCTTCTTCTTCTCTCTTTTTTTCTCTCTCCTCTCCCCCCAACTTTCTCTCACTTTCGAATGTTCTAATTCTTCATTGGGGTTTGCACTTTTTGATATGCCTTTAAGTCACTTAAAAGTGACTTTAGAAACATAATGTAAATTAAGTCGCCTTGATTTTATAAAAGGGACTTAAATATTTGGTAGGAATATGAATAGTCTAAAATTAGAAATAAGGCATATGGAAGGTCATGAGGAAGATGAGGAGCCGTGTCTATTCTATAAATTGTCAAAGCCATTCTATAAATTGTAAAGCCATTCCCATTTCAAAGGGTTGGCGAAGGGTTGGCGATTGATCTTGTAAACTCAAGAGTGCATTGTACCTAGAGAAAGCAAAGGAGATAGCCATTTTCTTCCACTCTCCTCCACTCTCAAATTTCTTCCATTCCCACATTATGTACAACTTTGATTTGAGCAATCAATACAAGGAGTTTATAGCTTTCTTTGACTAAGGGGTTTCTTGATATTTGGTGATCAATAAATTCTATTTGGTCTTGTTGCTATTCGTAGAGTTGTTTCTTCCCATAAATGCATGTGTTGAAGTTTCTAACTAGTGTGTGTGCAAGAATATGATTTTCTACCTACAGCATTAGTTCTCCTACCTCTTTTCTCACTCCCTTTCCCACTTCCAGACAAAGTCATCCCTAGCAAGAGATTGCTAGCTTTGCCATGCAGGTCGGTGGAGTGCCTTTGTTGGATCCCCCTGGTCGAAAGACCACCTGAGAAAACTCACTTTCACTCGCGCATGCACATACGACACCTGCTTTGGTTAAGTAAAGGGACTTAAACTCGTAGAGCGTTGGCAAGAAATCCACAAGTTTGTCCATTCGACAAATTTTCTCGCCAACACTTACATTGTTAGACAGAGAGGGTTTGGAAGAATATGGAAGAATGGGAGCAATAGGGATGGGTTTTCTTTTCCCGGCCGAGAATGAGCACCTTCTCAACTTGTATAACAACATCAATTGTTCTACAATCATCATACATGGTAAGACTGGTTGGAGATGATACATAAGTAAGGGGTCATTGATTACTTACATTGTTAGACAGAGAGGATTTGGAAGAAGATGGAAGAATGGGAGCAACAGGGATGGGTTTCCTTTTGCCACGGAATGAGCACCTTTTCAACTTGTATAACAACATCAAAAGCTTGAGGAAGAGTGTTGCCTCCTAGAGCTTGGATCAATACAGCCAAATCAAAATCAAAGGCCCTCAAATAATACAAGAATGCCATACCTTGTGAGGGTTTGAATTCTTGAGGAATTCTATGCAAGTCCTTGTGAATTTGATGTTGAAATTTGAGATGAACTCCATGAAGCCCACCATATTTTGTTGAGATGTTCCATGAGAAGAATGACATCTGCATTCTCCTTGAACTGGCATTGTGAAGTTCTCCCAGTTGATCCCAAGTGGAAATGGATTGTGGATCCAAACTGTTGTACCAATCTTTTGTTTTTCCTCTAAATGATAAAACAAGAAGCCCGAGGCAAACATTTTCTTCTTTGGCATTGTGAATGGCACAGTGGTTGACTATGTCTTGGATGTGATCAATAGGAGATTGATCTCCATTTCCATGGAAGAAAGGCAAGTTTATCAAGGCTGTTTTGGGGATATTATTCCACTTTGTTGCAAATGGAGGGGGGAAGAACTAAAATGAGAGAATGGAAGAGCTCTTTGAGAGCCATGAATGAAGTGGAATCATGAAAATGAATGGAAGGGTGAAGGGAAAGGAAGAAATGAATGAAAGAATGAAGGGAAAGGTCTACAGATGAGATAATGGGTTTGTTGGATCAGTGGAGTCACCGGTTGTGCTTAGAATCGCCTCTAAACACTAGATTTCACCAAGAACACATCAAAAATGGTGAAATGAAGATGTAAAGCTCTTCAAACTTTTTCCCACTAGGCATGCCAAAACTGTTGGAGCTCAAAATTGCACCCTTCCCCGAGTCATGGACAACCCAGGATTTTGAGGCAACATGGGATTGTCTCCAAGTTGTGGGACTTGCACTGTGAGACAGATCTCCGGAGAAGGCTGGCTTCCTCTACATATTCCTAATGCTAAAACTACTCCTAAAATTGGAAATGCAACTAACTAATCCTAAACTAACAATCCAAGGGACTAGAGTTAGAAAGAGATGCATGGAAAGGGAAATCCTAAGCTAAAAGAGGTGATAGCACCAAGAAAAGGGGGATGGACACTCTATGAGTGAAAATGGGTAGAGAGAGGGTAGACAATAGTGCCACAACTCAAAACAACATTTAACTTGCCACTTTCACATGAAGCACAATTAAAATGGAGCTCGAGAATCAAAGAGATATGCACAACACATCACAACAGTAAAAGAGAGGCAAGATGCAAATAAAACACAAGTATAGGGTAGAAGAGAGCCACAAACACCAAATTTTATTGCTTAAAAGTGTGCACAGTCCATTACAACTGAAACAAGAAGGCAAGAACACATCTACAAAGGCCAAAATGAAGGTTCGCGGCTCATAGCTGCTTGGGAGACCATTTTGACATGGTTCCTTTGCAGATTAGAATGTCCATCCTTTGAAATAAGCATCATTTTACAATATATAGAGAATGAGAGAGAGAAGAGAAGGAAAAGAGAGGGAAAGAGATTGGATTTGATCTTGTCATTAATGAAAATCTGTCTTTCCTTGCAACACGGATTTCAAGATTCAACCACCATCAATCATGCATTAAATCTCTGGGAAACA
Source organism: Taxus wallichiana var. yunnanensis (assembly GCA_018340775.1). Lineage (NCBI taxonomy): Eukaryota > Viridiplantae > Streptophyta > Pinopsida > Cupressales > Taxaceae > Taxus > Taxus wallichiana. Next base: position 506,459,793 of record CM031236.1, on the reverse strand, counting down.
ACATGGGTACCCTGCAAGACCATTCCCAATGTCCTTTTGCTTGTAGGAGAAGGTAAGAGCTCCATACTTCATCAATTCGGGTGGTTGAGCCGTCTAGAATTGCACAATAATGCCCAAACTATTTTTCCTCTTTTTCTCCCACCAAACGCCATCAATTTTTGATTTTGATGATGCCAAATTGAAGGGCTCGAGGAGACCTTTCCAACAATACCAATTTTGTGTGATTTGGAGTTGTAGAGCGAAAGATATGGCCATTTGAAAATGTGTAGGTCAGGATGAACAACATAATGACATGTGGCATCGTCTCGATTGGCTACGGGGATTGCTGATGTGTTTGCTGAACTTACTGCGTGTCACTTTCTCCACGTGTCGCCTTATGATAAGTTGCATGGGGTTGGGGATCGGTTTGCATATGTGCATGTTGACTTGTGTAGTGCCTTTTTGCTTTTAACTCCCCGGACCCGAAATGCTAACAACCTTGGTTGATTTTGCGGACCTCATGTCCGTCGGGCGCATTTGCCTTGAAGTTCATCAGAATGGCGACAAGTGTCTCACTCTGACTACTTCGATCTGCGCTACGTGTCCTCCTTGTACATCACGTGTCCGCTCTCTTACTTTGACCCACTGCGGACCGAAACTTCATCCTCGGTTTATTTCGGGGGACTTGGAGTCCGTGGGACGATCTCGCTTGAGAAACCCCGGAATGTTGCCACGTGGCCCCTCCCTTTGGTGGGCATTTTTTAAATGTTTAAACGGCTGAGGCGTTGGTGGGTTTTTGAATTGCTTGGCGGTTAGACATTTGACAATCATCTAAACATCATGCGGCCTTTATAAAGTGCTATGTGTATTTTAAAGGTAAGTTATCCAAATTAGCTTGGGGTTAATTTGGGATAACAGGAACTTAAATCCTTTTCTGTAAGGGAAAATCTGGCTGGTCTTCACACAGCGCAACCAATGTTTGGCTCTTAGAGTCCTCCTTGCCTTTGGCGCACTCAGTTCTACGTCTTTCAATGGTTGATATTCTTTCTAGCCAAGATCCTTCCTCCTTGCCCTAGGTGCACTCACTTCTACGTCTTTTAATGGTTTATATTCTGACTAGCCAGCATCCTACTTTGATTGATGTGTAGACTGGGACAAGCTATTGGCATATTTTACATATCCATAGGGCTAACAATGTCCTTCATACTACTTGAGACATGCTCGAATACATGTACAACTATTTGGACCCATTCACCTATTATAGAAATCCTTATTGGTTCACATTCATTTATCTCTTTTGACCAGATGGTCTATTGATTTTAGCATCCTCATGAATGCCTTTTATTATGAGGATTCTTTCTTATTTTGCTGTTGCATTATGAGCTTTCCACTTGCAAAATCCATTAGCGTTTTAGCTTTCTAATCTTCTGTCTCCTCAGTCACTTTGCCTGCTTGTTCTTCTTTTGTCAGGGTGCTTATGGTTTCTTAGGGACTTAATTACAAGGTTATATTTTTGTATTATCTTAAGTTGAAGACTTGGGAGCTTTACAACACATCAAATTTACATCAAATGCATAGAACAAGGAGTGTGCCGGCTCATAAAGAAATACAGCCCTCAAAACAAATGAATATTTATTCAAAATACATGAACACAATATGAAGAAAACAAAATCATGTTGAACAAAGGTTATTTAGTTGAAAATCTAGATATTTTATCCTTTGATATGTTCAAACTTCCTAGAGAAGTGGAAGGATTCCAGAGAGTTGTAAGCTATATCAGCCTATTACATTTTATCAGCATAGTTAACAGGAGGCAGGGACGGGTCTTGGAGATGTGGGTGCAAATGTCTAGACATAGGGTACCAGACTTGGTAACTATGGAGCCTATAACATCTTATTAGCATAGTCAACAGGAGATGAGGACAGGTTTTGGAGATGGGGATGCTAATTTTTTAGACGGGATGGGGATACTTGGAGACGGCAAAAGAAATAATATAAATTTATGAAAACAAATAAAATAACATACATCATATATTGATTACATATACATTAACACCAAAATAGAATTCAGAAATATACAAAATACACATAGCTACCTAAGTCTCGGGATGGGGTTTCTGGGACAGCAAAAAAATTCCCAAATTTTGGGGACGACAGGGGGATGACTTTTAAAGTAATACATAAAAATTAATATTTCAATATTTTAACTTTTTCCAATGACATTTAGGGATTTAAACTGTATTTAATGCATTTTAGCTACTTTCAAGATTGTAATTTGATGTTCTTGGTAAAAATAACATCTTTTAAAAGTAAAAACATCATAAAACTTTTGAAAGATTTAAAAAAAATTGGGGATGTCCCCTCCAAGTCCCCAAAACGTTCGGGACGCCACCAAAATCTAGGGGATGCGTCCCTGTGTAACACTGAAAATACATTAAGAAGTTCTAGTGCACTACATGAAATTCTGAAATAAACAAAAATTATAATCGTCGCAACTCATAAACTTTAGTCATTTAAGATCATAAAACATGAGCGCCAAGAGTCCATACTGATATATGTGCCAACAAATTGGAGTGCAAAATAAAATAAATCGTGAAACATATTAAAAGTATGAACAAATCCGAATTCAATCATCTATAGAATCAAGTTCTTCAGGGACTATCCCCCATTTGTGTCCTTTGCTAGGATACATTATAGTAGTCATCACTGTCAAGCTCCAAAATCTTCAAGCCCTCTGCTAGGATCCTTTGGTAGGAGATGTGTTTTTATGAGATTTAGGGACAAGACGTGTTTTTAGGAGACTTTAAATGAAGTCTACAAGACTTGGGGAAGTCTCCAACTGTGTCTCATGTCTCCGAGATGCGTCTTAGGTACCCGGAGACATGTCTCCACGTCACTATGCTTATTAGCTATTATCATTATAGAAGAAACACACTAGGTACTTCAAATATTGTACTGAGAATAGTCTAATTCTGATTGTAAAGTCCCATAATATAAGGGATACATGTGGTATGTTATCACTTGTTTGCATCAACAATTTCTGATGGGAATCTATGCATCTTTTACAAACATATTAACAACTTGGAATGTCATGTCTACCACTGCCTATTCTGTCATGCCAAATGTGATTAAGCATAAAATTCAAATGTGGTTAGAGAGCAGAGCATTTCAACAGGGGAGAGCTTTTTATTAGCCTAGTTATTTTACTATGACCTAGTTACCTAAATGAACAAGCATAATCCAGTGACAAATAGTCACATCTTCTAGAAATAATAACCTAAACCTAATATAAATTGTAATGCGTCATTTAACATGTTCTAAAATATTATATCATTATTTGGATTTTCCCTACGAGTAGTCACCTCCAACACAAATGTGTCCTATTGCTATTTCAAGTTCTTTCCAATCCAAACTCTCTATATGAAATCTTCATGTCCATTTTAGAGTTACAAAGCACTTGTCTGCAGGAACACACATGAAAAGCCTGTCTCTCATAGAATTCTGTAGTGTTAACACTTTTGTGTATATTGTATGGGCAAATGTTGTAATTTTAAAACAAATGCTTGCCATGTTAGCAGTGTAAGAATCCGATCTACATTTCTATTCAGGATTAGTTGCAATTCAAACCAATTGTTTTTGATACAAGGGAAATCGGTAAGTGAGTCCGCTCATGAAGCCTTGTCATTGGGGGTCATAGGTTTGAATTGGCAAGCGAGTCCGCTCATGAAGCCTCGTCATTGGGGGTCATAGGTTTGAATTGGCCCGACACTATAACCCTGGCGCTGGTGCAAATGCCCCACTCCACCCAGTGCGTTTAAATCAGGGAACTTGAACCTGAGATTTCGCAATCGGGTGCTTTAATGCTTCATCCCACAACCGGTTGGGCCAGCCCCTAGCACTGGTGCAGACTCCCACTCCACCCAGCGTGTTTAAATTGGGGACTTGAGCCCAAGACCTCTCAATCAGGGTGCTTGAATGCTGCTTCCCACCACTGGTTGGGCCAGCCCCCAGGTGCTACAATTCAAACTATATTTTTAGTCATGATATTTATTTAGATGCATGAATATGTCACTTGAAAGCTGGTATCCAATAAAAAATGATTGTAGGTCAAATTCATGCTAATTTAATGGACATGTATAATTGCCTGGTGTTTCAGATATATAATTATGTATTTTGTTTGATCTCATGTATAATATGATGCTTGTCATGTAGTATATTGGCAACCTATTATATGCCGCTTCAAAAATATGATAAACAGTTTTAGACTTTTACGAATTGAGTTTTAAGTTTTAAGTACTTGATACATTGTTTTTATGCTCTTCGAGTATGAGCAGATTACTGGACACATATTTATAAACAAAATGCTTAATAACATCATACATTCTCTTTAAGGCCTTTGAGATTACTCACATTACAAGGGTTAAAGAGTTATATGCTACCTTAAGCACCGCGAGATTGATCAAACATAATAATTTGGCTTCAGAAGTGTATTAAGTATTCTGAAGTCCGAAATGTAGTGGTAAAAATGGATAACCAATATTAGACTGTAGTCATTATTGCTTGAAATTGAAAGATCCCCAAATGGATCTCTTTATACCCCAAAGAGTTTTAACTCAAACAGAACAGCAAATCTAATAATTTTGTATGCAGACCAGGATTTAACCTTAAAATTGCGACTAAGGTATTGGTATTATACTCACAAAAAGCACCCCTCTATTTCATGTTTCCACTTCAAATGTTTGCAGAAATTATGGAGACCATTTAGATCGTAATACATATACAAAATCATACAAAGATCATAGTTATTGACTGCTGTAATTAATTACTGGAAGTTGACTTGAACCATAGAAGACTGGTATCATTAGAGACATCAAACAGGACTGTATTCAGATCTGTTAAAACTGCAATAAATTTAAGAAGTAAAAGCCAAGAGAATACCATTAAAAGCATCCAAGGAAGTCTGAATTTTAATGCCTGACTGCTGCATTTTATTTAAATAAGTCTGCAGACCCAGACGTAAAGTTACAGCAGATCCTGAAGGTGGACTCACAAACAGCTCCAAAAAGTACAGATATGTTTGGAAAAACAACTCAGAACAGCAGATACACAAATCTGATAATCATTATGCCCTCCAAATGTGCCAAAATCTGTCCCAAAAAGGTCGCTCCAGCAGTACCAAAATTAATGGTTCAATAACACTGATTGTCCCTGAATTTCCAATGCCAAATAGGAGTGCAAAAGAGAGTTTTCGTTCTCTTTACACTAAGCTTCTTTTTTAAGCCTCAGAAGTTACAGCCACAAGAAGCTTTATTTGCAAAATATAAAATGACATAGTATGCCTCTTCTAAGTCGACCTCTCCTTTAAATAGGCAAATGACTCATATTTAACCTCCAATCAGCTTGCAGCACAGTCTCTATCCAACAATGGGGCCTAGAACCCTCATTCCTAGGGAAATACAAAATGGGGTCTTTTTTTTTCCTAGGTAGCTAATATATTCTAATCCTAGGCAAGTCGTACTTTTGCCTAGAGGGGATCATAAGGAATGGGCCTTTTTACTTTTATTTTTCATGATCACTTCCCTAGGGCCTATTTCCTTGGAAGGATATAAATAATATTAGACCCCTTCTGCACTTTTAGATATTACAACATTAATTTATAAGTGCATGTTTATATTAAGTCAAATAAATAATTATAAGCTTTAATATTTTTCTTTTATTTTTTTCTTTTAGCACTTATAAAAAGGTTGTGACTTAAGTTACCCTTATATTTTTCCTTTTCGGGTCAACAAAATGGGCCAAAGGTCTTCGATTCGGAAAAGGGGACATTACAGAAATTAAATAGCTGTAAACTCTCATATGTGATGAGGTGACACTTCACATCCCTCAATTTGGCAGTAGAGTTTCACAACTTCAAATTATTGAAATGGACTTGCAAACAAGTTATTGTCGAAGGCAATAGAGGAAGATATGATGCAACATAACACGTTCAATAAAGTGACATAGCAAAACATATACTGGTCAAGTTGAGATCTAATTGACAGCAACATGATAATTCAATCCTACAGTACCATCTAAATGAAGAAACATGCTGGTTGACAGAAAACATCTTTTAAGCCTAGTGAAAGAGATTTTTGCTGCTATACCATATTTAATTGAAAACAGTCTCTATCCAATGTCAGTGAACCCTCATTCACAAAGGGATTTACGAGGACATTGAAATTTGTCATCATGCCATTTATGACACGAGGGCCATAGTTTTTTCCTTTTAGATACCTGAACATTGCTTGCTCTAAACACAAGCTGAATTTTCAGAAGGTTGCGGGTAAATTATAACTCAAAGCATTGTCTAATGGGACCCTTTTCTTACCTTATGTGTATATTGGCAAGTGGAAGTGAAGGGAAAGCTGATGAATTATACATACAGCCTAACTTTTGAATTTAATTGACTATTCAACCAACTCTAAAAGAAAGAATGAAACTCATAGATTTTCTAATGAGCAATCAATATTACAAAGTTCTTCATCATCAATTGCTGAAACGTTAGTCATTGTGAATGATATAGAATAAGCTGGTTATAGGAGCCTTAGTCAGTATTTAACATCAAATGATATTCTTTAGAGTTAGTCAGGAACTACATCTTTGCATATGTCCCCTGAATAATCTTTTATTTATATTTATGGGACCTCAGCAGTTTACACTATATCCTCATCGAGCTCCACTACATCAAGGCTTGGGAAAGCCAAATATGTAAAGGTGTGAACAAGAGTCATAGGTCATGGTTGCAAGTGGAAAAAATATTTTTATTTTACCTCTTGCATTCTCCAAAACAATATTTACATCATTTAAATCCCCATATTTCGTGATAAAAATGTACTTGATGTTATTTTTGTCTGTTTCAAAAATTACAATTACTCTTGGTAGAATTATAATTACATACCATGAAAGTAAAACATCCGAACAGGAGAGAACAAATATCTTTATTGCATAGGTGACGTAAAATGCAATACTTGGTACAGGAGGACATATCACATCAGCATCCTTACCCTCGCTTTCAGCTTACTGTTTATAAGACAAATGGTACCAACAGTTGTCAGTTGAGGGACAACTATTGATCCACCCATTCATAACTAATGATTAACTAATACACTACCAAAGCTGACAAGAAAATAATTAACAAAATAACAAAGTCAGTTGTCAAAACACTGAATTTATTAATATCAACGGTCTACGTTTTACTTGCCCCAAGTAAACTGGTTGGAGTCCCTTCTGAAACAACCCAAAGAAAATATTATGAAGAATGAGAGAAGAATACGTTATTGGAGAAGCAGCTGCAGAGAAAAAATGGAATTTCATTAAAAATGATTTCTGACTGGTCTGAATGTTAGTAAAACTTTCCCCGACGGTATTTCTTTGTACAAACCCTCATGCTGCAAGTTTTGAGGAGCTGGTATCAGTTCTTGAATGTGAAAGTTTGCCCAAAACTCTCTAGAAAGGGCTTTTTAGTACCCTGATTATGGATTTAACCTTCTGTAGTTGAAGGTTAAAACAACCGTCTACGCAACTGTTCGTAACTTAGGATTAACTAAAACACATTGAAAACTGACAATAGAAAAATTAACAACATTACAAAGTTGGCTGCCAAAACAGCGCATTTTTTTTGATAGGTAAATGCTTTTGACCGGAGCTATGAACCGGAGTACAATCACCAAGAAAAAGCCTACCAACCAAATCCAATACGCAAAAAACAAAGCCGAACTAACAAAGGAAAGGCAAGATGGACCCCTGACTGTTACCGCTCTTCATTCGAAGAGTAGTAGTCAAGCAGATTTGCATATTGCCCCTTTTTGCCCTTTTTCTTTCTGACCTCATGCCATTTATATTGATCAGAAGCCACCACCAGCATGTGATTGTTGGATGGGTCCAAACTTTGTTCCTGATCTGAATCCGATTTGTCTGATTTATCGGATTCATGACCCCTCTTCACACCACCTATTACTATCCTGTTTTCTTCTGCCCTGTTTGAGGGGGCCATGTTAACCTGATTCTTAGAACCATTCCCAGAATTCGCTGGATGAGCTGCTCCGAAATCCTCCTTATGATCTGATTTGCGTGCCGTGTTCGGAGAAGGATTGTTCCAGCCTCCTTTGTTCGACGAACTCATTTGCTGTTCATTCTTCTTAGCTTGCGGGTACACTGCCTGCAAGTGACCTGGAGTTCGACAAATGTGGCACCTAAATGCTGTGTTCTCATAGTCTAGGATTTGGAAATGCTGAATATTCCCCAATTTCAGAATAATCTTATCAGGCAGTCCCTTGCTTAAGTTGATCTCTGTGTAGAATCTGGCAAATGAACGAAGGCCCGCTGCCTCCTTGGCTTGATCCGCCTTCAAGAATTTGCCTAGAACATTACCGATGTCCTCAAGAGCTTGCCAAAAATGCAGCGAAAGGCGAACCCACACAGACATTTTGGTGATGGAAAATGTATTTGGATCGAATTCTAGGAACCAAGGCGAGAGAAATAATCCCATGTTGCCCTAAAACCATGGACCATTCGATAATCATTTTTGTACTCTTCTGCCTCCTTAAACTGCACCACAAAGAAACCCTTGGAGCAGAAGGAAACTTCATAGTTTTTAGACCAATTTTGGAAATCCAGAGTGAAAGGGCAGAAGAAGACGGCCACAACCCGTTGAATCTTCCAATGACTGTAGGCTGGGACAGGGATTGGAGATGGGCCAATACCTGAGGATTATCCAAGCTCGAGAGAGGAGCCTCTTTTGCCAGGTCCACGATGTATGCCGGTGAGGCAGAAGGACTGTGAACTTTTTGCTGCACGGCTTCCTTAAAGGAAGCAAAACTGGGCGCGGCTGTTTTGGTGGATTCTACACCCCTGCCTAGCTTTCCATGTACAGCTTCGCCCCCAGCCGTGTGAGCCGTATTCTGTCTACCCTTCAAGACCAAGGGGTCTCTTTGTTTGCGCTAACAAAAGGACAGTAGGGTTGCGAGGCCCCTGAATGGGTTTTAATAGTCCTTCGGCATCCATAAGTTTAATATATTCAAAACGGTCCTCTTGGCTCAAAGAGAGAAAATCCTGAATGACAACCAAATCCTTTCTGCCATCGGAGAAAAGCCCATTACCTTGTTTCGCCGCTGGTATTTCCTTGCTGTGACCGCTTCCTCCATTGTGCCAATTATCTCCTCCACAGCCTGGACTGATGCCAGAACCATGAGTGGCGCCCTTCCCTGTGCAGGGGCCTCCATTAGGGTTTCGCGCAGCTTCTGTCCGATATTCCATCCGTTTTTTTTAATAGACCATAAAAAAAACAGTGCATTTATTAATAACAATGGTCTACAGTTCTATTCCAAAATATATGATACTAGATTAAGCCTTGTTAGGAGTAGACACTTCAAGTTTGAAACTGTTTGCAGGTTAGCATGCAAATAATTTGCAGACTTTGTATAAGTAAATATTGTTTTCATTTTTGACGTGCAACTGTGGTTGGCATTAATGTCTAGGATATTCAATCTTTATATATGTTTCTTTGTGTTGTATTATATTGTTTAAATTTTTTTGCTGGATGGTTTCTTTTTTTCTTTTTAACAACAGTGACAAAATTTGATTCAATGATAGAACTGCTTCAACCAAGTAACTGTTTTCCTTTCAGGAATAAAGTGACTGTATGCTTTGATTCTCTCCGTGATCGTTGTGTACGAGGCATTACTTGTCGCTACTATCATCCTTCCCCACGGATTTGTGTGTAAGTTGATTTGTTTGTGATCTTTCTGAATTTACGTTATAATTCCTCTCCAGCATTGTTTCTTTTCACGTGACACTTCCAACTAGGTAATCTGATGGTAGGATGATTAATAGATACCATACAAAAAGATGTGGAGTAAGCGAGATGATAAGGGGAGAACTAAATGTTATTGAAATCACATGAGACTTACTTTTTCGTAGGTGGCCCTTTGCAGATTTCTGCAAAGAAACATAATAAACAAACCTTTTACATATTCCACTTCAGGTCATTGCAGGAAGCAGCTGGCATCCAACCAACAACTGTTCCTTTAGGCCACCAAGTTGATGCGGTAAAACTTGTTTTCTTCTGTTTTGTGTTGAAGTCCAATTGGAACAGAAATGAAATCAATGCTAATGGAATGCTCAATAATATATTACTCAACCAACATTAGAAGAAGTATGGATGATAAATTCTGTTTTTATTTTTCAGATTAGGTCAGCAAATTTGTTCTATGGGCCTACTGGAGTGCGTCATCCAATGCAAGTTTTGACACCCCAATCTTCTGTGAAGACTACGAGCAGGCCTTCACTTGAGGTACATTTCACTTGCTAAGGTACATTTTATGCTTATTAGCTTCTTGAAGTTATGGACAGTGAAACCAATTGTTTTAAACCATAACTGCACTGCATGGATATTTTCATGAACCATGTAGCATGCAGGGATTAACCCATAAGGTTCAAATTACCGATAAAAGGAAAAAAACATAAATCATACTTAATGGGGGTCGTACTATAAAAAATCATTCAAACAGCTAAACATGTAATAATTTGCATTCTGTTGAAGGTTCTTAAATCATGTAGGATTGGATCTCATTCCAAGTAATCTAAATTGCCAACAATTCTCGTTATAATCATTATTCATTATATTTGTGACCTACAAATCGGTCCCCAACTCCTTACAGAATTGCTTTTCTGTCATGTCTTCTCAAAGGTGTTGTTTTTAGTTAGAATAAAATTTCTGTTGGTCAGTCTTCATATTGGTTGTCTGTAGGAAGTAATAATTAATTCGCTGTATGTTCTTTAGATTTTCTATCTTAGACACATTATTACAACATAGTAATGATGGATTAAGTAGTAGTTGATATTTAATTTTATTAATTAAACTCTGTAGTTGTTCTCATTTCGTACAAGCTTTAGAGCAGAGTTGCATGGATACAGATACATTATCAGATATGTCCCTCTAATAAGGATACAGTTGGATACGGCATATATATTATGTATATACATAATATTTAGAATATTATAATAATCTATATGATAAGCTAAATATTATCAATTTAATTATAAAGAAATTTGTACGTTACATTAAAAGTGCATGCAAATTACAAATTCCCAGTCCACAGAAAAAGTAGGAAGTCAGATATTCAATGGATAAAACAAAATTTGCAGGCTGTGTAGGACATCAAAAATAGACAAAATGAAAGAAAAGACATAGAGTAGGCAAAAGCAAATAGATCAAAAGAATTGCAGGTTGAACAGAGCCAATGTAAAATTTAAAACTAAAAGATTGAATCAACAGTCTTGCCTTCATGTCCTCTAATGCTGCTGCTAAAATGCATTATAGAAGGTCATTTGGAGGTTTTTAGTATCATTTTAGCTGTTTGAAGGGATTTTTTGTTAAATTTCTAGACTTTTAAATCAGATAGGCTATAGTTGCCCTGCATACTATATGCAACTGTGTCTGTTACAAACCAATTACAGGTTTGTATCTGGACATGAATGGGTTCAGTATCCAAACTGTATGCGATTCCCTAGTCATATCCGTATCTGGCATGCAAATATGGACGCCCTAACAGTAGGGGTGCTGTATCCTGCAATCTTTGCTTTAGAAATAATTTATTTATTCTCTCCTATGTGGGTTTTTCTTGTTCTTTTTTTTTTGTCAAACATCAAGTCCTCCATACTTGAATACATACATGTAATGAGAAACAAGAAAACTACATTCGTACTTATTTAATTTAGTGTGCAATGCAGTCATACTCAAGAATGAAAGGGGCATATAAATGCATAAATCGTCCTTCTAAACCTCCACGATGATGATTGGAGTGTGACCGTCACCAAACCTATTGTTACAATCCTTAATAGACACTAGTTGACTTACATCTCCATGCTCCTCTTGGGATTGTGGCATACTTATTCATGGTGCCAAATAAATCCACATACTTAACGTAATGGCTGGCCTTTTTAAGGCTGCTTGTACTTTATCTTTGCTTTATTCCTAGGAAACATGTTGCTGCATCACAGGAGATCAGTTCACACTGAACCAAACTTGGCCATGAAATAACAACTTAGATTGTATGCGAATGAATGAGGACATGTTCACGAAATATCCCCAAATAGTTCAGGGCATTACCCGTTTAAAATTTAATGTTACCCGTTTAAAATTTAATGTATCATCCTTTGTATGCATCTAGGTGTTGCGTGCATATATATACCACAAATAAATTAGGCAATATTGATATAGCATATTCATTTTACAAAAATTGATAAGATCTAGTTAGAACTTAAAACAACCTTTTACTCTTTTTCAGCAATAGGATATAGTTAAATCCATTGGATAAACTTCTCAAATTTATCTTAAATAGTTAAAAGATAAAAAATCCTTAAAATTGGGAGTTCCCTTTTATTCAGTGTTCTCCATGAATTCAAAATAGAACTAGCTTACTAGTACAACTTAAGCTGCACCGCATCTCAGTCTTTTTAAGCAATAGGGGTTGCTTCTTTCTGCCAGAGAAATCCCGCAATTTCATATTAAAATATTGACAATCCATAGAATTGGGAATTCCCTTGTAATTTATGTTCTCCATGAACTTGAAATAGAACTAGTTCAGTAGTATGGCTCAAGTTACACCTTTCTTACATACTGCTAGAATTGATGTCTGTTACAGAATACATTTTAATGTGGGTTAAAACTCAATGTTGTGAACCTAAGGTGCTTTTGAGGGTCTTGTACCTATTTCCCTTGATGCATGGAGAACAAGTGTCAGTCATGTATGAGGACTAATCATGTATACACATGTACCATGCACTATTCGTTGATACCTTGAAAGGTAGACTAATTCTACCGCTAATCGTGTGTTCATTTATAGTGAATATTTTCTCTTATCTGCTATTTTGTTTACAAGTACATGTGAAATTTTTCCCTGAATCAATTTTCATTATTTTCCCGTTTTTGTCATTTTAAATATTAATAGTGGGCACATTCAAACATTGTAATATGCCTATATACTTATAAATGGATTAAATCCTTTATTTAGTATATATGTGCATGTATATAAAAGGACACTATAAATAAAAAAGGGCCCAAGTAAACTCGCTTGGAGTAGGAGTTGCATTTAAAAAGATTAAAACTAAAACTTAAATATTTTATTTAGGGTGAGTTTAAATGTAATATATTTTATTGATATTTTTGAAACTCTTCTTATAGCCATCATGTGCTTATATGAGAAGGTCCTTGGCCACCTTCGCACCTCTGCAGCTGCCCGACTTTATCAGAGTACTATTGGGGTCAAACAGGGCTGCCCCCTCTCTCCTACCCTGTTTGGTATCTACATCGATGAGCTTGAGGATTTTCTCAGGGATCACATCCGGAAGGGGATGGCTGTCTTTTGCACCATGTTTTGATCTACATCCTCCTTTTTGCAGATGACGTAGTTCTCCTTGCCTCCTCTGCGGAGGGACTCCAGAGGCAGCTGGATGCCTTAGCCCTCTTTTGTGATCACAGGCAGCTGACAATGAATCTTGGGAAAACCAAAGTTATGGTTTTCAATTGTCTGAAGACTTCGGACTTCCACTTCTTCTTTCGGGGTGAGGAGATTGAGATCACTGTGATCACATACCTGGGGATTCTGTTCTCTGGACCACGTTTTAGCCTCCGTCTTACTCTCTAACCCCGAGTCAATAAGGGATATGGTTCCTTGGTGATTCTTGAGAGACAGTGCTTCCGCCATCACTTTCAGGACATCCCTTCCAAGATGTCTCTCTCCGACTCCTTGGTTAGGCCCACAGTTCTGTATGGTTCGGAAGTTTGGGGTCCCTCCCTTCTTGATTCGATTGGGCTACTATTGAGCATGTCCAGATCCTCATGCTTAGATGTATCATTAGGTGCAAAGAGACCGTTCCTCATAACATTATTCTTGCTGAGTTTGGGGCTCGCCCTTTTAGATTGGAGACTATCTTCACCTTGTGTTGATGTTGCACTGTATCCGAGGTTTATTTGGTTCTTCCGTAGACAAGAACAGGTACATCTACCTTGCCTATTGTTCCTCTGAAGCTATTGCCTCCTCTCGATCATAGCAGCCCGATCTTGCTGCTTGGTATGCCTGTGTTTCACACCTTCTTGGGTCCATTGGCATCCAATTGGACCGCCTCCCACCTTTTAGCTACTCCCTGGATGCCCTTGCCCATCTCCTCCTGAACCAACAGGACCTTCACAGGATTATCAGAGATGATATCTACAGACAGTTCGTTCAGCACACTTGGACCAATCCTCCGGGGGTTTATGTCCGAAGATGTCCTCTGTTGCACACTTCCTTGAGATTTGCTGGCGGGGTCATTATCAGACCCATGTACATCTCTCGGCATTGGTTATAGGTCCTTCGTATCTCCCTTGGCCGGCTCTGAGTGGGCTCACATCGTCTCCGTGTGGAGACTGACCATTAGTTAGACCGCTCGGAGCGGACTTGCCTGCTTTGCTCTCTCAGGAGGTTGAAACTGAAGAACACTTCATTTTTGGTGTCCTGTTTACTACGAAATTAGAGGAGATTCCATTGCCTATTCCGTGAACTTCCATCCTTTGCAGCTTTCTTCAGATACCATGATCAGAGATGTCTTGCTCTTTATCTGCAGGAGGCCCTCGGGCTTCGGGATAGGCTCCTTCACCCTCCTCCCAGACGGATGGATACTAGATAGATCACCTCTTTCTTCTCGGTGCTCTCCCCAGCGAGAGGCCCAAGCGCGCACCTTGACACAGTATGGACCCCGATTCGGATCTATTAGGACTCAGAACTCCACTTCTTCCATCGAGGCTCCCTCGCCACATGAGCGTTTCGGCCCCCACATAGAGAGAGATCCACCAGGTTTACGCGAGTTACCGTCTCCCCAGAGACATCGGCCTTCTAGCCATTCCTGATTTAGTTCTTGGACATTGACGGATCGCAAGTTACTTCTAGCCGGTCTTGAGTGTTAGGTGATACTTTGTTGGGGTGTTGCTCCTTCCGCTCCCCCCCACACCGTCATCCTCTTCTTCTTCTTTTCTGGACTCTTGGCACTTGTTGCTTCCTTCTCTTCTTCTCCTTTCTTTCCTTGTGTTTCGGGCGACCCGTTTGGGTCCTCTTGCTGGTTTCTTTGGCTTTGTACTCTGCAGTCCCATTGACCTACTTTTGTGGTCATTTGTTGGACATTAATAAAATTATCTTATCTTGATTCTTATATATTTGAAATAAAAAAATTCTAGCTTTTATGAGATGCAATTCATAGGTGATAAATTAAAATCTTTTGAAAGGTTCAACATTGAAAGGTGATAAATTATAGTTGAGCTATGGAGAGAGCGAGTTGTGAGGTGGGAAATGGAGATTTTGAATTTGGAAGTGGGTGGGAAGGTGTTGGGGACCAGGAGGATGCGAATCGGGAGTAAGAGGATCTGGAAGATCAAGTCAAAGGGAAGAAGGATGCAACTTTTTCGGTCGAGAGGGACAAACCAACAAACCTTGGGCCTCTCACGTGGGCAGCCAGGGTACTGGGAGAGAAACCTGTGGTCTGCCAAGAGGTTGTTATTTTGCCAAAGGTAAGCAATAAGGGTATTTCCCTTGCAATACACGATTTAATTGCTGAATGGGCTAAGGCAAAGATGGAACATACCATTCTAGTCAAGATTCCTGGTGGAAGGCCCAACATCGATGACTTTTGGAAATGGGCCATCAGAAGATGGATGCCTAGAAAAGCTATGGAGGTGGTGGCTTACTCTAATGCCTTATTCATTATCACCTTGGCCTTAAAGAGGATGCCACGAACATCCTGGTTGGAGGTCCGTGGTTTATGGGGAGAGCCTTGGTTCTTGTCCAAAGCTGGAAGCCTGGCTTCAATCCTCTGGATTTGCAGATGAGAGAGTGCCCAAGTTGGGTACGCTTACTGGGCTTGCCACTCGAATATTGGGAGCCAAAATTATTGAAGGCATAGCCAAGGCAGTGGGGGATCTCATCATTGTTGATCCACGACTAGGGCTAAATCGAGGTTGCTGCATGCCAGATTCTATGCTAATGTGGTTATGGATAGGGAACTACCAAGAAGTATTACGCTCACCTCTAAATGGGGAGAGTATCAACAGAAAATAGACTGAGTCTAGCCCATTATTATTTTTTTGTTGCCTTAAGGCTAGTGACAATGCTAAATCTTGTACGAAACATAGAGAATAAAGGGAACATGGTGTACCAAGTCAAGGAAGGCTCAGGAAAGCAAGCTAATGAGGATAAGTTAGAGGTTAGATCTTCTAAGTGTCTCCATATGAAATGCTGAAGAAACTTTTGGACCGGTCATTGAAGAGATTTTGCAAACCAAAGAGTAGGGTAAAGAGCAGGAAGTCAAGGAAGCTAGCCTGACGAGAAGCTTGAGGAGGCTCATGAAAAGATTGAAGAAATAGTGGACACCGAAGAAGAGTACCATGTCAAATCTCTGGTAGTGGAAGATACGTATGGTAGCCCGGTTTATTTTTCCTAGGACTCTGAACTTGTTTTGGTCAGCAATATGTTTGAAGCCATTGGGCTAGAAGAGATCGAAACAGTGGAGGCCATAGGATTGGAAGTGACAGAACCTATAGAAGCTAGACTTAGTTTGGCTTCCACACTTCAATCGCAGCCCTCAAAGAACTCAAAAAAGCCCACTCCAAAAGCGGATGTGGGTGGGACCAAGCAGGGAGTAGGAAGACCACCTCGAGAGTGACCAGAGAAAGAATTAGAGTGAAGGAAGTGGCTGAAGGAAGCCAGAGATCCCTGACTTCAGGTAAGAGAGGATCTAAACCCAAATGATAATTACATCATGGAATATTAGAGGGTTGAATAACCCGGTAAACATAGAATTCTGTATGATATTAGGATAAATAACCATGTAGATATCCTCATGATCCAAGAAACCAAAATGAAGGGGGATAAGTTTATTGAAATTAAAAAGTTCTGGAAAGAAGCTGTGTGCAGTTGTGTGGACTCTGTTGGGGTTTCAGGTGAACTAGCTTGCCTGTGTAATGGGAATAGTGTAGAAGGAGAAGTTTTAATTCAAAGTAAGCATCATTTGGCCATCTGCTTCACAAATCTGGCCTCAAAAGGAAATGGATACTTTCAAATGTTTATGCTTTGAACTCTGTTTTGGATAGGAAAGAGTTATGGAATGAAATGTTGACTTTCAGGAATTGCTTTAGGGAATGGGATTGGATGATAGGAGTGGACCTAAATACTCTCCTTCTACCGTTTGATAAAAAAGGAGTCCCTACATTCTCTGAAAGCATGGAAGACCTTGCTGATTTCCTTCGTAATAATGGGTTGTTTGATTTGGAACTTAGAGGATCCAAGTTCACCTAGTCAAATTGAAGAGCTGACACAGACCTGATTCAAATCAAACTTGATAGATTCATGGTTATTTTTAAATGGGTACAAAGTCATGTGTACTCACTATCATCTCTTGTGAGGACAAGTTCTGATCACAACCCATTGTTACTAAACTTAGATGAAGCCCAAACGGTAAAAGGGAGGCCATTTAGATTCAAAAAGATGTGGACTTTGCACCCTGAATTAAGTAAAAGGATTGAAGAATGGTGGAATCTGCCCACCTATGGCAATAAAATGTTCAAGCTGGTCTCAAAGCTGAAGAATGTTAAAAATAACATTAAAAAATGGAATAAGGAGGTCTTTGGGGATATTTTTCTCCAAAAAAGCAAAGTCAGGAGGATTTAAGAATTCTTGAGGAGCTTATGGAGGAAGGGGGATGGAGTATTCAGGATAAGGAACAAGAGAAAATGTTGCTCTCAGAATTTCATAACTTGCTGGCCAAAGAAGAAATTTATTGGAGACAAAAATCCAGAATAAACTGGCTCAAGGATGGTGATAGGAACACCAAGTTCTTTCACGTTTCAGCTACCATCAAAGCAAACAAAACAAGAATTCTTGAAGTAGCTAAGTCGGATGGGACTTTGGCCACGAAGGAAGATGATGTAGCAAGAACTATTATTTGTTATTTTCAGAACCTATATGCTAAAGCAAATCAGGGTGATGGGAGGAAGATGGCAAATACCTTAACACTCTTTGATACTGTTATCAATGAGGAGAATAGAGGGATCATGTCAATTTCAAAGGAGGAAATAAGAGCCATTATCTTCCTCATGGAGGGGGATAAGGCCCTAGGATCGGATGGATTCCCGACCTTCTTCCAAATGTACATGGATATTATTAAGAAAGATGTGGTGCAAGAAGTGCAAGATTTCTTTGCTTGGGGAATGATGCTAAAATAGGTCAATCACACCTTCTTAGTGTTGATTCCCAAGGTGAATGGAGCTAAGGATCTTAAGGATTTCAGACCAATAAGTTTCTGCAACATTGTCTACAAGATATGCTCCAAAATTTTGGCCTTGAGACTTAGGGAGGTCCTGCAAAAGTTTATATCGCCTAATCGGGGGCCTTTGTCCCTGTAGACAAATATTGGACAATATCATTGCCATCCATGAAATGGTGCACTCAAAGTGGAAAAATGCAACAGGAAGCTATGATAGTTAAACTTGATATGCATAAAGCATATGACAAAGTGTCTAGGGAGTTCTTAAGCCCGATTTTAGAAAAGCTAGGATTCAATCCAAAAGTCATACAACTGGTCAAGGAGTGTACTTCTACACCTAGCTTTTTGTTTTGATCAATGGTAAGCCTCATGGTTATTTTAAATCTGAAAGGGGTCTTTGCCAAATCCTCTTTCCCCCTTCCTATATATCATTATGGCCAAAACTCTAAGCATATTATGTCAGAGAGCTACGAGGTTAGAAGAATTAAAGGTATCCAAGTTACCAATGGAGTTGATCTTATTAGTCTGCAACAATTTGTGGATGATACATTCCTCCTTGGGCAAGCAACGATGAATGAAGCCGAGTGTTTAAGGAAATAACTAATGGGGAAGTATCGGGACAACTAATCAACTTTCATAAGAGCTCTTGTTTTTTCATTAATGTTCAACCATAGCAACAGAGAAGATTGGCTGCCATTATGGGGTGCAGAATCAAATCCTTACTGGATAGCTACTTGTGAATGCCTTTGTGTGGTAGTAAGATAACTATGGATACCTGGAATCCTCTCATTGAAAGGTTTCAAAGGAAATTAGCTTCATGGAAAGGTGCTCTAACTCACACAAGCAGGCAAAGATCAACTCCTCCAGAGCTCCTTGTAGGGGGTGGCCACCTACATCATGTCGATTTTCAAGATCCCGAGCAAGGTTAGGAATATCATTGAAAAAATCCAAAGAAGGTTTCTTTGGTCTGGAACAGAAGATAAAGCTATAATACCATTGGTGGCATGGGAGAATGTGACAAAACCAAAGGTAAGGGGAATAGGGTTAAAAAACTTAAAAATCACGAATAAAGCCCTTATTGCTAAGATAGGGTGGAGAATCTACAAGGAGCAGGGATTTTGGGTGGAAATTCTACAGGTGAAATATCTGCTGACTGTTGGCGGAAGAAAAGCTCTACTAAATCCTACTGAGATGCCAAGAGGATCCATCTTTTGGAATAATCTTTGTCAGTGTAAACACCTTCTTCTTCAAGGGATAAGGTGGAATATTGGAAAAGGAAATGAAATAAGGTTTTGGGAGGATTCTTGGGTGGATAAGAAACCATTGGGGGAGAGTGAGCCATGGAACAATCTCAAATACCACTTTAGTCAGATTTTTGGGGAGAAAGTTCAAAATTATTGGGTCCCTGATCCTCGAGAGACAAAGTGGGTTACTATTCAACCTCCTGCTAGCTACAGTGGGCCAATCAGACCTTTTGAAGAGCTCAACAACAGATTAAGGAGAACTCTTATCCCTAATAGACTGTTGGAGGATGAAATAATTTGGAGTAACACGAATTTAGGTGAGTATGAAGTTAAATCTGGATATGAAATTTCTTTTGAAGATGAGGAGGAGAACAAGGACTGTGTAAGAGTTTGGAACAAATATCTCACTCCTAAAATCAATTTTTTCATGTGGGAATCTGTTCTGAACAAAATACTGACAGTGGACAATCGAAGAAAATGAGGTATGATCCTTATCATCAAATACTGTCTTTGTGAGGAGAATGCTGAGTCTGCTCATCATCTTTTTATAGAATGCAAGTTTACTTTCCAGGTTATTACCGAAATATTGAATATCTTCAATGTCCAACTCCCCTACTGGGAAGCTTAAATAATCTATTGGAACAATGGCAAGTGGCCTTCAAACCTAGGATTATCAATCTAATATGGAAATGTTCGCTGCTCCACACCCTTTGGAGTATATGGATCGAGCGAAACAACGGGGTTTTCCAAAATAAGACAGCTAACACAACTAAGGTTGTCAACAGGATAAAGCAAAATCTCAAAGACAACATTGAAATCCATAAACATAAGTGGGAAGACCCCTTGTTTAAGGAAGACATTAGAATTCTTCAAGCTTTAAGGATTAGTCCGACCAAAGCTGGAGGGAAGTGTGGGAAAAGGACCAAACCAATTCTAAATGGAAACCACCTTCCAAGGAATGGGTTAAACTTAACTTTGATGGGTCGGTGAAGCTAAGTGAAGGCAAGGCTGGGGGTGGCCTGATAAGGGACCATTTAGGAGACTGCCTAATATCATATGTTGGTCCGTTAGGGAACAATTCTAACAATTATGCTGAAGCGTATGCGGCTGTGAAGGGAATTAGGATAGCTAAGAGACTCGAGTACAAGAAAATCATTATAGAAGGAGACTCCTGTTAATCATTAAGGCCATTGAAGGAAAATGCAAGTTTGGCTGGAACATTAAAAACATGATACTTGAAGCCCGAAGTATGATGGAGGCCTTTGATGATGTGGCCTTGTGCCATGTGTTTAGAAAAGCAATTCCAACATAGACGGGCTGGCAAATCAAGGTAATGATTTGGCGGATTGGGGGAATGGAAGGGTCAGGTTCCTTGGAGCCACGTCAACCGATTAATTAATGATGAAAAGCACAACCAAGGAAGCTCGTATGAGCCACGAGAGAATATAGAGGTATCACGCGGGTTGGTTTGGGAAAGGTTAAGTGTTCCACTTGGACGATGGGAAAGGGTAAATGTGGTTGTGAGTGGAACAAAATCAATAAGTAGAGGAGTAATTTGAACAACCAGTCAGAGCACACCATGGGAGTGGAAAGGCTGAGGACCGAGCCTACTTAGTTCCAATTGGTGAAACATGATGCTATCATTTGGAGGTTGCTGCAGAAGGGTAGCTTCACTGAGCATATCAAGTGCATCAAAGGTAACGATCCCGACTTAGCCATTGATTTTGCCAAAGCTTGGGATCATGGGAGGGTTAAATTTATGGGGGTAGAGATGCATGTCACAAAGCAGTATATAGCGCATGTCATGGGGATGTCAGTGGAGGGTCTTAAGTTGTTCAAGGACAAGAAACATAGAAATCATGAAATCTCCTCATTTTTGGCCTTGATGAAAGAGTGCATTTGTAGGGACGACGACATGGCCAAGACTTTTCTCACGAGAAATGGGCCGATGTCTGTAAGGTGGTTATAAAATATCTGACCCTAGAGGGCAAATTTTACAAAATTTACACCCACCACCTATCTATCTTGAACTATTTTTGCCGCAACCGGCAGACCACGAGCTTTCCGTTTTTTTTTTTTTTTAAGTCCCTATCTGTCTCCATTTTGGATTTTAAGGAGGAGAAGGTGGAATCCTCCTTGCATCACGGTTTGATCCTGCTGCTTTTTTTTTTAGAGTGGCAAACCTTGCCTGCCCCTATCCCCAGCCTACTAACTTGGATGACGAGACCTTGATCAACAACCTGAAAAGGAAGAAACAGAAGGAACCGGAGGAGAATGACAACAAAGGTGTGGCCGTGGAGGTGCTTTCTGACTTGAAAAAGGGGGAGACTTCGAAGGAAGGGCATTATGGAGGATCCCGGAGAATCCATCAGTGATACTAGGAAGGCCAACATGGAGGTTGCTATAGACACATTGCTCAAGATAACCAAACACCTGATTCAGGATATGAGGGAATGGCACATCAAATCTGCTGTCCAAGAAAAAATTATTAATGGCCTCAAAGTGGACATCATAATGCAAGAACATAGGATCTCTATTTTGCAGGACCAATTAGCCAAACAAGACAAGCAAAAGAGGAGTGCCAGGCTGGATTTTAGTAGCACGGATGATGAAGAAGAGGCGACAGGTATCAAGAATGACAAGCAGGAGAAGCACCAGACTCCTAGGCAGGAACATGACAGTCTCGATCAAGGACCCAACTCCTGCACTAGGAACAACAAGAAAAAGAAACTTTAGCTGACCCTTGGCGGACTGGTTTGTTGGTCTATGTGTTTTTTGTCCTCCGTGTCTTCTTTTTTTGGGTTTTTAATAAAAAACAAAAAATATATTGTATGTATCTGAGGCTGTATCTGCCTTGCCCTTTGTTGGGCCTGTGTGCTTGTCAAGATGTTATGCCCTATCTGGGCCCTAGCTGGTTTATGGGTTGTTGTTTAGCCTAGTTTCTTTTGTCCTGCTATGTACTGTGGGTTTTTGCTCCCCCAAAACCAAATTATTACCTAATCTAAAATAAACATTGGCCTCTTTTACGGTAGGAGCTTTTACTTGCGAATTCGGCTAGGATTTGATTATTGGACCATGAGAAGGTTGAACATAGGGATGATGGCCATTTATTGTTGCAGGCTTTAATGGAGCAGATTTTGGCAGAGAATATTGCGGCATTTATGAACATTCAAATTTGATTTCCCTCTTCTCTCATCTGATTGTAATTAAATAGAGATTTTCCTCTATTTTTCAGGCTCCTTCTGGCCCATGAATTTTTCTGGGGTTTCCATCAGAGCTTTTCACTGTGATGTTCATATCCTTGGCATTTGTCTGATTTTAGTCATTTCCAGAATATTTGTGCAACCATGTAGTTTGAACTTTGAAGCATGTAAGAAAGATCTTGTGGCTCTATGGCTGCCCTTGGTTTGAATATATGTGGAAAAAAACTTGTTTGATGTATTTGGATGTTTGTCTCCAGCATTTAGATATTTGTTGTTGCACTTGTTCTGTGCCATCATTTAATTTGAATGGGCAGTGGATCAACTACTTGGCACATGGCCTTTATTGGTTTTGTTGTATTTTGCTTTCCTCTCACCCCTTTTCAGCCCCAACCTATTAGTTTAGCACTAGAGTAGGAGGTGGCCTCTCAATCCCAGAGTTTGTTCCAGTGTTAAGTTCCACATGCAGAAACTTCCCATTGTTGTTTTCATGCAACAGGTGTAATCAGCAGTGCAAATCCAAGCGTTAACAATACGGTAAGTGAATTTTGAAGTATCTGAAACAGGTATAACAATCTTCTGGAATTTAGGATATGATATGCGAATAAATATATATGTATATATAATTTATATGCAAAATGTAAAAATTTCAGAATTTAGGAGAAATTTAAACAAAATAAACAAATCGAATACTTTTGAACAGCTGTACTCCAAACATTAAAGACAAATACAATCCATTGTCAATGGTCATACATATGTAGTACAAAATAGGGCAAATATGATAGATTTATCATTTCACCACTCGAACTGCTGAGAACATCAATACATATATAAAGTTTTAGTTCCTCTCCAGGGTATCACGGCCCTAACCTATGGTCGATTAAGTATATAGTATAAAAATAAGAGATTCTCACTATCATAGCCAGAGACACTACAGGATGAACACTGAACTACAGGTATATTCAAATTTGTGGTAAACAATGCTATAAGTAAACAGTTATTGCTACGAGTATGTATGGATGGTTATACACTTTCCACACTGGTAGGACTGCCCTCCTGCCACTAGCAAATGCCATCTTGCTTATTCACCAGTGGACACTTTTAATCTTTTCCCACATCACCTCCTACAAACTAAATTCAGAACTGTTCAACACAACTCCAATTAATAATATAATATCAATCCCTTCGCTCTATGTCCAACATCCTGAAAATTGATTAAGCTTCCTTGTTTGATTACCTTATTAACCTTCAATAGGAGATAATTTTGTTATTGGCACCATTTTTAATTCAAATATAACTAAGCGACATTATTCAAAAAAGTGTTTTGCAGTGATCTTGCTGCATCTAGCATAAGCTGCGCTTGCTTGATAAGTAAGATGTTTGTTGCATTTAGTGATGCTTGTGTGCTTTGTGGGTCCCTTGTCTTGTGATTATTTAGCATGTATATGAGTTAAAGAGTGATCCGCATGTACCTTGAAGATGGATCCGGACCTTTCCAAGGTCAGTTCGCATCCTTTTGGGACTTTGCAAGATGCAGACAAGCGTTTTGTGCACCTACCACAAAATACTTTGCTGTGAAGCTCAGCTGAGCTTTTTGTTGCAGAGCTCAATTCTTTTTTTGAACAAGTCCTTTGCAAAGTTAATTTCTTTGTTCCGTAGCAAGTCCTTTGTGAAGCTTGTTTTTTTGTCGGTAAGCAATTTCTTCTTTGCGAAGCTCTGTTTTGTGAATCTCATATGTTGCATCACAAAAAATTTCTTTGTTGCAAAACTCCGTGTCACACCGCCAGCAAAACAAAACTGCTCTCTCCACTACTAACAGGGTGGAGCTCCAACGTTGAGACCAATTAGATCAACTGTTGGAAGGTGTAAATTCGCACATGGAACTGCAGCCTTTACAGCTTACACAATAGTTTTTCAGTCTTCACATCTTCGTAAAACCATGCATATGTATCTGTATGAGTAGTTAGCATTGCATAGCATCATTTGGTAGAATGTAATCAGTCATACATCTTCCTCAAGAGTATGGCATGCACAGAACACACAAATTATCAAAGCTTTCTGTTTCAGGTTTCTTATTTTCTCAATTCTGAATGTTATTTGCTATTGTTTCTGCACACACATATAATACATCTAAATCCTCATTTAGAGTGCTGTTCCCTGAATACCTTATGAGTTCAAAAAATCTCAGAGAAATAACTGCTCATGGAAAATAGTCATCAAAGTGATGACTTGAGTTTTAAAAATATTCCAACTTATTGAAACTGCTGATTTACAAAACATTTTCTCTCAAACGCTTGACAGTTTATTTAATTTCACTTTTTTTTCATCATGCGTACTCTTAGTAAGATAGTGTGCATTAAGTGAAAAAGAAGTCGAGATACAAAAGTGTAGTCTTAAAATAATGTGTCTCTGATTGAGGCTTCAAACAGAAGTGCAGGCTACCTCTGATATCAAATATAGAGTTGTTTTCCTGTAAGTGGAAAAATGATTTCTTTGTTGAAACTTATCAGAGTTTTTCTCCTTACTATGTTAGTTTCAGGTGTTAAAGTGCTTATAATCTTCTTTTCATAGCTTTTTATCGTCACAAATTGCCACTTCTTCAGATGTAAGTGGCTTATGCCATCGCCCTGGTAGTTGATAAACTGTGATAAACATTGATCCTGCACAACCATTAGAGCATAAAAATATGTTTTGCGAAATAAGATCATGTAATATTGAATTCGTGAACAGGTAGTGATTAACATCAATTTGCTATTGATGTTGGTGTCCATTAGAAAGCAATACAGTATCAATCATTGCTATTATGGATACTTTCATGTCTTGTCCTATCATTAATTAGCATAATGTTTTGACATATTTACCTTAGAATTGTACTATCTTTATCTTTCTTCAATGTAATTTTATATAGGTGTACCCTAAGTTTCACTTCTTGAGGCTGTTTGTTGCTATTCTTTCCATACTGATGCTGGCCAACGTTAAAGTAGCCTTGCTGATGCGGCTGCTGTTAAACTTCACTTGCTGATGCAGCTGCCATTAAACTTTGCTTGCTAACATTGGTTGACATTAAACTACGGGTTTTATAGTCATAATTTTGTTTCTAGAAAATACAGCCAAATTTCTTAAATTTGAAATGACATTTCCACACCAATGGTATTATTCTGTTAACTGGAGCGCTGCCAGTATACTCCTGTCCAGGTTTATATAGTCTCTGTCGGCTGTGCGGAAAACAACTCAGAAATCCCTGCTGCTGTGCACCAAATAAATGAAAGCAGGCCTTTCATGCCTTTCTCTAGAACTTGTACAGAACCCTGGATTTCAGAAACTGTTGTTTCTACCTTCGGATGATTCCAGGACAGACAAACTCTTGATCTGTTTCTGCAATTGTTCAGAATCCAAAAAATCAGATTCAGTATACTTAAGGCTGCTTATATCATCGCTGTCTTTTGCCCAGATTTAAGACTGTTGGTATCTCTCTCTCCCCATCGCCTCTCACTCTACGGATGCCTAAATCCTTGGCTCGGTGCAACTTTTTGCCTCTCCCAGATATTCTTTCGTGGATTCAGACATTCAACCTTTAAACTCAGCGAGCCATTGTTTTGGGCGCCGATACCATATTGGAAGAACAAAACAGAAATACTAGACTTTATAGATAGTAGAGGGAATGATACTTCTTTTCATTATTCTCAGTTCTACATTACATTTATAGTGTTCTCCTTCAATTGAATTATGTAACTGTCAACTACCTTGTAATGGTTAATGAACTCATTACTTCCAACTCATAGCTAGTGCTTAATTCATTACTGTTAATACCAAGTATTATATAGTTGTTACATATATTCTACAAGTGCCATCAGCTTCGTTAATTATTAGGACTGTGTTGAAAAACATCAACAAGGTAGTATGTTAACCCAGGGGCTAAGACCACCCTCTTTAATGGGCCAGTCTTGCACCGAGATACGCCCCCCTTTATGATGATTTTTCTTTGGGAGTGTGGATTGCCACCTATAAAATTCTCCTTCAGGTCAGTTTTCCCTCCGTAATCGCCACAAGAACTTGGATATAATACGATATCCAAATACATACCAAAAAACATGTAAGATACCCTACTAGTCTTCAATTGAAAGCTATGCTGTATTGACTGTGAAATCACATACTTATCAGCTAGAGTAAATCTTCAACTGGATCATATTATATTTCACTTTTGTACTTGATTTACATGCAAGCAATATGTATGCACATGCAATCCACCTATTATTGATAGATGGCTGTACCCAAAGATTCCCTCATAGCTACCATCAATGATTGAATGTCCACAACATCTAGGTGACTTCTGTGAATTTGGAAGTTATCATGAGGGGGATTTTGTTAACATATTCTTTCATAGACTCTGAACTAAAGAACTTCATCTCCACTTTCTCTTCATCAACCTTCGCTCTAATGATATTATGTTGTATACCGACCAATAAAGAAATGATGATGGACATAAACGTGCATTATTTTAGCATGGGATCGTGGATTATTTGCTCTTGCAATATATTTTAGCTATCACATTTCAATACAATTGGATTAAACTTGAATTCTCCAACTTCTGCTGGAAGCTACTTAACTCACATGGGTTCTTTGTGGCATCCTCACGTTCCAAGAAATTGACTTTGATAGTGCATTAGAAACATTGAAAAGCTTGTGGGATTCCCTACCTCTGATCTACTGTCCTTTAATGACTGCTTCTACTAGAAATTTGAACTGCCACTTCCACTGCTATGTTCTCTCAAACTGTTCTTTTACTTGAATTTAAGTCTCAATTACAAAACAATGGCCTCCAATTTGTAGGCTAGGCTGGTTGAATTATAATTCTCCCATGTCTCTTTTAAGTTCAAAAATGCGTGGAGAGCAGAATATAATTTCTTCCTAATTTGATCTCTTCACATTACCTTCCTAAGAGATTTGTCACCAACACATTATTACTACATCATGACCACTTCATATTTGTCCCATAATTTTATCCTGAAGTCTCTACTAACCATTATTGCCAAATATTGGAAATATGGATCTGTTCGGAAGGGTAAAAATCCAGTGGAATTTTCAAAAAGATATTTAAACTCTGATTATATATACACGTGTGTGTGTGATAAGGTATGCCAAATTGTATGGAAAAAGTTTGAACTTCCTCGAACTTTATCCTCGTTGAACATGAACTCAAACTTTATCCGCCATTTTTTTTTTTTACATGGAAGTTTTGACATGCTTTTGCATTATTTTATAAATATGTGTGTATAGACATAAACTAACTGAAAGCAGAGGACGAGAAGCTCTCTCTACTCTGACATATTTATGCATTTTAAAGAAATAAATGATTAAAAAAATCTTTTGTTTGAAGTTAGTAGGCATTTTTTTTTGAACTTTATCCTTTGGCGACTTTGAACTGAACTTTATCCACTTTGAACATGAACTCGACCTTGTGACTTAGTTTTTTAATATATATATATATATATATAATATATATTGAATTTGAATTTATACCTAATATAAACATATGTACAAGACAGTGAAACATTCAAAATATGAATAAACATACAAAATTTTCTACAAATACAGATTTGTATACAAAATATATACAAATACATATCTGTTGTTTAGTTCTATTTTTTTGTATTATTATTTATAGTTACAAAACCAATACTCAAATCTGGATCAGACTGATCTGATCAGGCAAAAATACATTCTGAATTGGATTTGATAACTGTGCTGCTAAGAAAGTGTCTGGTACCGTCAGGTCTTGCCAAAATCAAATCGGCTAGGAAGTTTTTATTTAATTGCAGTAATTTTCATGTACCATTTGCAATTTTGCTTGTTGCCAGTTCCATCCACAGTTGGAATCAACTCTGCTCCATTTTTTTGTAATAACAAATTCCCACTGCTGCATAACCAGATCCATTATGTACAAACACACTAAAGTTAACATGTTAATGATGTTTAGGAAAATGATTGATACTATCTTTACAATCAGTGTATCAGACTGCTTTTTGGGAGAATCAGGTCAAAATGGAATGCTTCAGTAAGTCTGTCAGATGAGGGTAATATGATTCACTGATAAAACCTGAAAATATTATCGATTTTCTGGTACGCGGGGATTGTTGATCCGAATTATTTTGGAATTCGGTGAACAAAACACCAACGTTGGCGTTTGATTTGTTATGGCAATACACTATGAAATCACTGAAATTGTAGAATTAAAGAACTGTATTGCAAAATTAAAATAGAATTGCATTGCAGAAATGAAATTGTAATTGTAGAAGTAAAATAATTTTATTGAATATGTATACAATTGGGAAAACTCTATAGGAGAGATGTATGTCGAATATATTTGCAATCAAGAATGTGTGCAAAATAGACAAACTCTGTAGGAGAGATGTATGCCTTGCAATTCCCTGCAAATGAAAATGTATACAAATGAGCAAACTCTATAGGAGAGATGTGTGCCTTGCAATTCCCTGCAAATGAAGATGTATACAAATGGGCAAACTCTATAGGAGAGATTTATGCCTCAAAACTTGCAAATCTGTAACCTACAACTTATGTCTACAAAAACTTTCCACTTACAAACTTATGTCTCCATTCAAAACCATCTTCTTTATAGTGAAACAATGCAGAAGATGGAAGGTTGCTAGGAATAGTAAATGAAGGGTTTCGAATGGGAACCGAAAGGTCATCCTACATGGAGATGACATGCATCCACCTTGGGGTGAATTCGAATGGGTAGAAAAGGACAAAATTTGAAGATTATATATATATATATATATAGTGCTTCTTGTCAGGGTCATATCTCCTACCTTGTTGACCCGATTTGCGAACTGCAGGACCCATTGGAAAATGATAAAATGAACTTGAAAAAAGCTAATACGACCATAACACTTCTACTATCATTGTATAGTCTAAAGCCTAGAAATTTTCCGAAGACCTAAAAATGCAAAATAACAAAAGTTGTCAAAAACCTGTTAAAAATAGATTTCAGGACTTATTACAAATAGACTTCTAAAATCCCTGCTCTGATTGCTGATATTGCTTTGAATACTCATTTCGATCATTCACTACTAAAAATAGACTTTCATACATCCTTTTCTAAATGTAGACATGGGCCAATCTTGTTCGAATGCTCATGTGGAGCTTTTGCCCTTCCTTGAGAAGCAATGAGCCCCATTGCTTGTAGGATTGACCTCTGATGTACATAAGAAATTCTGAGTGCTGAAGTGATTTCCTTCCACTTGAGTGGGGTGGCCCACTCGAAATTCCTATTCATTGTTTTGCGATACCTATGTGTAGGGATATCAACTAACCAACATGTAGAGATGCCATGATTGCATACCCGTAAGTATCACAGGATGGAGATTCCAACAATGATCAAAATTGTGACCTTTTCTCTCGCGATGATTGCAAATGAGGTGATTAATCAAATGCCACCCGTATGCACGAATAGAAGGTTCACACTAATGTTGTGCAGAGTGTTCTGGATGCATGCTCATTTTAATAAATGTGGGACCCATAGCGGGTATGATTCCCGAGTGTACCTGAGACCAAAATTATTTGGGCCTCTTTTTCATTTTGAGAGGTTCCTGAATTCCATGTCCCTCATTTTCTGGGCCTTCTCCATTATACCCCATTTTAGTCAATAGCTTGAAACCAATACTTTGTGTTTTACAAAACTGCCAATCACATATGGAGGATTATCAGAATGTGCAGAACAAGAAAAACATACCATGCTTTCCTTTGTTTCTGTTTGTGCATCTGCAACACTTTTCTTCTTTCCTTTCATCTCTTTAAATTCATCTTGTAGGATGGCTAGGTCTTGTTGAATTTCTTCACAAAATGCTTCTTTTTCTCCAAGTTGATTCTGTAGATTGTGTATAACTTCATTGCACCTCGCCTCTGCTTGGAGCAATCCGTCCACAACGGGCTTCCAAAATGGTACAATTTTTGTGCATATTCATCATTTGCTCCATGATCATGTTTACATGTTTACATTGGTTTCTAACTGTTGGCTCGCTTCCCTCTAGATATTAGTTTTTTGCAAGGATTGATTCGTGCTCATTTCGGAATATGCTAGAAATGGCTCAACATCTCAAATTTGGCCCTCTTCTCATTTTTTCTAGCTGGATTTTCCCATCATTTTCAAAACCTATAAAATTTTGAAAAATTCGTTTTCCTACTTTGATACCACTGATCCAAATTATTTTTGGAATTCGGTGGACAACACACTAATGGTGGCATTTAATGTGTTATGGCAATACATTCATAATGAAATCACTGAAATTGCAAAACTAAAGAATTGTATTACAGAATTAAAAGAGAATTGTATTGCAAAAATAAAACTGTAATTGTAGAAGTAAAATAACTTTATTGAATATGTATACAAATTGGGCAAACTCTATAGGAGAGATGTATGCCAAATATATTTGCAATCGAGAATGTATGCAGAATAGGAAAACTCTGTAGGAGAGATGTATGCCTCACAATTCTCTGCAAATGAAGATGTATACAAATGGACAAACTCTATAGGAGAGATGTATGCCTCAAAACTTGCAAACCTGCAACTTGCAACTTATGTCTTCATTCGAAACCATCTTCTTTATAGTGAAACAATGTAGAAGATGGAAGGTTGCTAGGAATAGTAAATGAAGGGTTCTAAATGGGAACCGAAAGGTCATCCTACATGGAGATGACATGCATCCACCTTGGGGTGAATTCGAATGGGCAAAAAGGACAAAATATGAAAATAATAATATTATTATATTATTATTTTTTAGTGCTCCTTGTCGGGGTCATATCTCCTATCCCATTGACCCAATTTGCGAACTGCAGGGCCCGTTGGAGAGATTATGGAACAAATTTAGAAAAAGCCAATGCGACAATAGCACTTAGGCTATAGTTGTATAGTCCAAAGACTAGAAATTCTCGAGGACCCTTAAAAATGCAAAATACCAAAAACTGTCAAAAACCTGCTAAAAATGGATTTCAGGACTTATTAAAAAAAAAAATGGACTTCTAGAAATCTTGCTTAGATTGCTGATATTGCTCTGAAGACTCATCTTAATCATTCACTGCTCAAATAGATGTCAGTACTTTCTAAAAATAGACTTCCGTACATCCTTCTTCTAATGCTGACATGGGCCAGTCTTGCTCCAAACGCTCATTCGGATCAATTGTTTTGGCCCTTTGGGAATGGCAGATCCCAACAATTTAATGGATGACATAGGGGATGGTGTGGGGCTAAAAAATATTAAAAACGTTTTTTAGAAAGTAAGTTTTCTGATAATTCTATGGTAAAACATGGGACTGTGGGATCTTTGCACGCCACCGGTCATTTGTGTGTAATTTTTCTACTGCAGTCGTGTGTTGTTTTCAAACAAGAATTCTTTTGTGGGATCGCAACTTACAACAATTATCTGACCTCAAATATACATCATTAGAATGAGTTCTTTCAACTGTTTTACACAATTCATTTCATAAAAAATGCGAAATGGGTCTCTTAACTATCTGTTATAAGTTATCTTTTGTGATTTCCTGCAGTTTTAAATGTTTTTGAAGTCTTAAATGTCTTTGCAAATCTTCTCCTGTTATCTTTTGTAATTTCTTGCAGTCTTAAATTCTTTTGTATGAGTTCTTAATTAGTGGCACAGTTAAGAACTGGATCACATCATCTTCGATGCGAAACTGGTAGATGGACTATTCCAAAGGAAGATTGGGAAAGGAGAATTTGTCTTTTCTGCAGCAAAGGGGTCGTCGAGACAGAATGGCATTTCGTCATGGAGTGTTCAGCATATGATGATATTCGTATTCAGTATGAAAACAACTTGAGGGTGGACAGACTAGAGGAACTCTTCGAAGGAACAAAGCTTCAAGTGACCACGGGTTTCATCCTCAAGATTCACAGCCGAAGAGCAGATATTGAAAGGAGTCTGAAATCTGATTAAAATCTCAGTTTTTGTGGTCCCATAGACTCTTCAGTCTCGTGGACGTCATTAAAATCTTTCATTTCATTTCATTTCTGTAATATGGATATAACGACTTCTCCAAGAGTTAACTCTGAACAATATGAATGACTCAGGCCAGCCTTATACCTAAGGACCTCTTAATTTGTTTCATTTTAACTGTCATTAATGAAAGATTAGTCTATTTCTGACCCATACCCATCCCTGAAATGCAGGGGATGCAGGATCACAACTGCACCTGCTGGGACACATCCCCTGTGAAACACTGCCAAACATCTAAGTGAAAGAAGGATGTATTCTAAATGGCTATTGATCGTTGGATAAACAGTTGAATCGAGTAGGCTACACAATAGACAAGTTGATTTTTTTGTTTAAGAAGCATGGAAGTGATAAACCTGGGATCAAGAGTATCTGATCTGCTGCTATATCATGCTAAATACATATTCCATTTAGCTGACTATTTATGATATGAAAAATCATCTATATCAAAGGGATATGTTATTCTTGCAGGTTGCCCTTTTTTCATTTTTACTATAGCTTATAAGATCTGTTGTCAGCTTCGATTTGTGCTTTGGCCTGATCTTTAGGTGTATAATTTTATCTTTCAGGTCTGTAGGGATTATGTACGGGGTCGCTGTTCAAGAGAAGCAGATGAATGCCGTTATGCTCATCATGCCCCAACTGCTGGTCAAGGAGATTATGTAACTGTGGGTTTTTCAATCGACAATCCTATATTTTGTAACATACTCGAGAGTATTGTAGATTTTGCAATATCTGTGTATGCTGTCGTGGTGCTTTCATTTTCTCTTGTCGTTACTGCATTGATCAACTCAAAATACCAGCGTATCAACGTAATCTAAATGTTGATTTACTTTTCAAAAAGTTGCTGTTGGATTGCTAGGATGTTACAGGCATTTGGCATGCAAATGTTAATAATGGGCATTACATTTTGATAGCTAGATCAATGCTTTCTATTTGAAGAGGTATATAAAACTTGGGCTAGTAATATTTACTATTTTGTAGTTATGAAATGTTGGACTTAGGTGGGCTGTTTCTCATCTTCTTTCATACATTGTCATATTCACATGTAATACACCATTGATCTTCTTTTTCTATGATGGCTTATGTTTTGCCACGCCGCTGGATTAGAACTTACGAGTGTCATGGTTAGTGTTCTCCATCTTTTCTGTTGGAGGATGTTTTCTATTCTATTTTTTTTTGGAGGAAAGCAGTGAGAATACAGTTTGAAGTTGATAAGTGGCTTATTTTTATATTGTAATATTGCATTCATATGCTGCAAGCACTACCAGAGTAATTACTATTTACTTCTACTACAAAGAAGCTTAGAGTGGTATTTGGCTGAGTTGCAAGTGATAAAGAAAATACAATCTCTAATTTTTGTATGAGAGCTTAACTTCATATTGTACCTTATTAAATCTTATTTAAATGCTGTCCTGTGTTTCCAGAAAATGTAATTGCATTCAGAAGGTATAGAAATGAAATTGCTAAAATAATTAGAGGGACTCTGTGGTAAACTAGGACTTGGGACTGAAGCTCTAATGGTCCTATATGAACCTGTTAAGGATGGAATGACATCCAAGTGCTATGAACAATTTGTGGGTTATCTTGACTGCCAATGAGATGGAAGTCTCAGGGGCATTTACATTTTACATGGTAGGAACTGTTTCATTATTAAGTTGGCAGAAGTGTTCCCTCATTCAATCATCATACATTTTGAAGGTCTGTGCTGATTATGTACGTGGAAAGTGTGAGCGGGATTCTTGTCGATACTTCCATGCTCCAGCACATTTAAGATCTCGCATTAAAGATGTAAGTACTATGTTTCATTGTTCTTTTGCTCCAAATATGTCCCGAATTGTACATGTTTTAAAACTCAACATACATGAAAATGGTATTCTAGGTACACATGTTTTGAGATTTGCTTTTGATTTTCTAAGGGGATTATATTCAGGTGCCTGCTGAACCTTCAGCTACATTCAACCCTGTCAGTTATAATTTGGGGTTAGATGCTGCTTATGCATTCCGTCCAAGTGCTTATGATCAGCAGGTTTAGTTGAATTTTCTATCAATTAAAGCTTAAATGAACTTGTATTTATATAAGGATGTAACGATTTTGATGGGAAGAATCTGAAAGGTGTGGATTTCTGACAATCTGTTATGCTAAAGTAAAAATTGAAGAATTTTGACAGAACCTTATGATAATTTGCAGGATATAATGAACAGTATTGATTAAACTAGAAAATAAGATTTAGGACAGTGTTGTGTGGTTGTTTTGACGGTGAATGGCAAAAGACTGAGTTATTTTTGTACTTTAAATCAATCCAGACCGTGAGGTGGCTTGGTTGAATTTGAAACAATGATTAAATTGTTGGATAGGAAATGTTCTATTAGGTGTTTTTTTTCTTGTTTTTAATGCTGCTGATGACATGCAACTTCCATCTTTTAATTATCTATAGCCTGTGAAACGTATGAGGATCAGAGACAATGCTGATGAGTATCCCTCAAGAGGACTGGCATCTCAGGTATTAAATTTCCAGTTTTTAGTCTCCTATAAGTTTTTGAATTCCCAATTTTGAATTCGTTTCTGCAGTTTTCATTGGCTTGCTGAGATTCTGTGTATGACATACAGGTATTTGCTAGTTTTAGTTTTGGATTTTATCAAACTGGGTTTTGATTTTTCAAGTCTTTATTTGGCATTTGCAGCAATATGGGGCCCAAATATTTCAAGTTCCAGCAGTTGGTGGTCCACAATTGGTGTCACCTCCAGTTTTGCAGTCTTCAGAAGCAGCTGGTAAATTAATTGTTCTTCCTAATAATGAGCATTGAGAAGCATGGTTACAATGTTGGCCGAACCATGGCAATGTTTGGTTCAGACTGAACTTTTGGATCCACTGAACCAAACATGTCTGGTTCGGTCTGAGTGTTGACTTATAAAAATAAAAAATCATATAATATAAATGAAAAAAAAACTGTTTTTATTCTTGCTGCAAATGAAATATATATTTGTTTTCTTTTTGTATGGCCATGACAAGGTTGTTCTAGGGTTCAGAGGCTGAGGAGGAATTTATGCAAACAAGAAACACCTGTTTTTTTGGAGGTCCTCAAGGGTAGAGGGGGTGAAAAGAGCTCCATGGAGCCTGAGTAGAGTGTGATGGGCCTTGAACCTTGTGGAAGTATGAAGGGCTATAGGCCGAAGTGGCTTGGAGATGCCCTTAGGGCTATGAAGGGAGGGCATGAATCCTCCATATGCTTTCAAGCACACATTTAGACCAACAAAGCAAATAATGTATATTTGGAAAATAGATATAAAACAAATAGAAACCTCTTACATATGGTTGAAGCCTTATGGGCTTTTACTCTTCAAATGAAACTAACTCTACACTAAAGTTATGAAGCCTCCACCTCCATGGCAAGCTTGAGAGTCCATGGAGGCTTTGTTGGTGTTTGAGGGGGAGGTTCATGGCTTGGACATGCCTTTCTCTATCCCTCTCCTTCTCCTACCTTTGCTCATATTGCAAATGAGTCTCAAAGCCTAAGTTGACCTTTATGAGACATCCTTATGAATCAGGGAAACTTTTAGGGTTTGCTTAAATTTAACAGTGGTGATAGAAGTTAGAACCTAATTTAAGGGGGGAGATTGTTTGCATTACATTTGGAAGGATGTGTCTTTATAAACTGAAGTTACTCTCTTAAGGTGTTTTAAGTTTCCTTAAACTTTATTTAGTTGTGCACCTTATGTTTTCATGTTGAGCTACTTTTCTCTAAGTCGTAGGAAATAGAAGCAGAAAGTTGAAATGCAGATTTTCAATAACCCCTTGGATACAAAATGATATGAAAATGTCTGTACAGTTATTATAAAAAAATTTTATATAAAAATGAATAATGCTCATTTTTAGTCTGTAAAGATTAAACACTTGAATTCATTGATGCGTGTAGTATTTATATAGCTTTAAGGTAGTGTGTTCTGGAAGTTGAGTTTTTTTCAAGTATTAGCTTTTCAAAATTTATTTTTGGCATGTTAAAGTGCATGCGTAATTGGAAATGTGCTAGAAACAACCATAAATGACACAGAAACGACACTGATGTTTCCGTGGCATTTCTGGCACGTGCTCACAAAAACAATGCATTTTGGGTACATTTCAGAGCCATTTCATATCTGCATACTGTTTTCGATATGTCTCTAGGCAGAAATGGCAGTGGGGGCATTCAGCATAATGTAGATTTTTCTGATTAGTGGGGTCACTTAAATGTAACTTTATGACAAACTTTTTGTTTGTTTGTTAAGTCGAGTTGATTTGTTATAAAGTGAAATTGAAATTATAACCTAAAGTTTTCAATAATAGTTTTGAACTTGGTATTTTTTTTTTATTTTTATAGATTTAAAGCATATTTTATTTTTTAAATTTCCGAACTGAACTGAACTTTTGTCAAAAATCTGAACTTTTTAACTTTTAAGCCCCTCCAAACGAACGAATTTTCTCGAATATGGTAACTCTGATGAGAAGTGATGTTTAGAAAACTTAATTAGATGTTTTTTTAATTTGATGCTTTTCATCGTCTCAAACGTAATTTTAAACGTTATGTCAAGATCTTTTTATTTTACTTAGAACTTTACTGGTGGTATCATGAGGTAACCATGGAGATCAGGGCTGTTCTATCTAAGTGGGAACAGGATTGTAGCAACTCAAGCACATACAAGATAGATGCAAGGGGCTTGCTTAAGAGTGATGGGTGTTTAAAATAGTCTCATATATATTCAACTCATATAAATTGAGATCGACTCAAGCTAGTAGCAATTTGTTTGAACAGAGAGCCTCGTGGATGTGTAGTTTAATACCCTTTCTTGAAAAATTCCCTGACTTCTGTTTCGTACACCTGAATGGAGTTGTAAGGTATTGTATGCCTATGATTGAATTGAGCTATATTGGAGATCAAAGTTTTATTTTTAATGTTATGTTGATAGTGGGAATGGGATTGGAGCAATGCTTGGACATTCAAAATAGATGCAAGGGCTTCGTCTACAATGGGGGAGTGTCCAAAATAGTCTCATAGCTTCAATTCATTCAAATTGAAATAGAATCAAGGCATATTGTTAGTAGAAAAAGGCGCATGAATGTGCATATTGGATGTAATTTCTTTAAAGACACCCAAGTTTTGTATGAGATAAATATGTCTACGTCCTAATCACGTTCTTTTGCTGTTACATCAATTTATTGGATGTTTTAATTGACTTCAATTGTTACAACCCCCTTTTCCATTACCTATAATTGTTTCATGGTCAAACATTAGCAGATTGTTATCACTTAATCTATGAAGGATATATATTATATATCAACTTGCATGCATTGGGAGGTTTGTAGATGCAATTCTGTTAGACTGTCTTTGTTATGAAGAATTTCATTAAAGAATTAAAGCACAATCATTTAAGTATAGTATAGATTTGCAACAATTCACTGACCTAATGGGAAAGATTGATCTAGGAAGCAAGGAAGAGAGAGCTTGATCCTAGAGGATCCATCGACAACGGACCTCGTGGTATTGCCAGGCTTATTCTCATAGCTTGCAGTTCATGCGGTTCCACTTTAATGGATTGCGGTATACCAAAACTTCATCCATAGGTTTGTTGTACTTCTAGGACAATCAATCCACCTTCCACAAATGCTGCACACATTCCTTTAATGGCATGATGCAATCAGTGTGTGGGTCAACTTGGCGCCACCCATGCATGTACCCAACCTTCTGCAACATCTTCCACTGGATTTGATAGAGTCTAACGCACCTCAAGCCATATCATGAAGGCTAATTCAAACCGTGCCAAACTCACCTATTTTGTGCGTTGCCTTGAACACCTTAGACTATACAATCTTTATCTCATCCTAGGTGGCACCCTTGAGGCTTGCATTATGTTAGTATTGCACACATGTTAGCCATATTGCATAATGGCCAAAATATGAAGTGGCTTAACCACCGTAATTGATCTTCACACCTTCTCGTCTTGTAATCTATATATGTGTTTGTACTTTAGATAGATAGCAAGATTTAGCAATTAGATTAGAAGATAAGAGTAATACATCTTTCTCAACAATGTAATGCACTGGAAGAACAAATGAATAAACCACATTTGTTGTTTCATTTCTATCTCTCCCCCTCTTTGTTTATGCTATTCTTCTCACAAAGCTTTCAAAACTCACATAACACCTAAATTTTCATTTAAGGCATTGTCCACCAAGTAATCTAATGGGCCCCAAATCAATGGTATCAGAGCGGTTCATAACCTTATATGACGCATTAAACACGATTAGAGTGTCCGAGCCTCGACGACAAGCCTAGACATCCATTAGACTACCTCTCGAGCTGTCCGACAAAATTCTAATGGCACCAATGCAACCGAGATTCATGCAATGATCAATAATGAAATCACATAAGCACTCGCATAACAACATAAATTTCTATTTAGCTAGTTTAAAAGGCCTTGAACGAGTGGCTCCATCGACTTCTTCATTAGGTAAAGCTTTTGTTGGTGAGTCCCTTTGGGTTTCAAGCAAATCTAGACGTTCTTGTATTCGATGGAAATATAAATATACATGTAATAAATAACTGGTTAGATTCTTACTTTTCTACGAATGACTTTTTTGATAAGAGAAGATTAATATTGTTCTTTTGAAGATTTCTTCACCATTAAGTTTGATAATTAGGAAATCCGATGCAAGCACACAACATGGGGGACGAAGACTTGACAATAAGGAAATTTGATGCAAAACTGACTCATTCGAGATGGAGGAGCATAGAGTTCTTAAGTACCGTAGTGAACTACAACCATCTATCTCGTCCAAATTAAAGTTGGCCAAGGTGAAGACAATGGGAGAAGCTTATCACTATGCAACAATCATTAAAGAGTTCGAGCGAAGGGCAAGCGTGGAACAACCTTCGCACCTAATAGCACACCTTTAGACACGATTGAATCGCCTAAGAGTGGTAAATGGTGCGACAAACACAAATGCAAAAGCCACTCCATTGTTGAGCTCCATGCTCACAAGACTTTGCTTTTGTAGATAGAAATAGAGGATAATAGAGTCAAGACACCGAGACCCCATTTACCTAAGACTTTGGGATGACAGGATGGGTTTTCAAGATGGCAAAATTTTGTGTAGATTTTGGGTACGGTGTGGTAATGATTGGTAAAATAATTTATAAAATTTGTACATATTATGAATATAACATAAGTAAACTAAGACTTAAAGCTCAAAGCTTGAAGGTTGAAACCATTAGTCAATCATTCATTACACAAGCAAATGATGTGAAAATGGGTTCAACAAATTTACTCATTTTTCTCCAAATTCTAGATACTTATTCAATTCTCAATTTTCCTATTATTTGCGCTAAAGATTGGCATTTATTTATCCATTTCTCAATTTCCGTAAAAAAATGGCATAGTTAAAATCAACAATAAAAATCTGAATTTTAACACAATGGGCAAGTAGTGAGAACAAAGAACAATGCAACAACTGATAATGGAGTTCACCTTGATGGGCTACGTCTCCAGGTTCGGAAAAACTTCTGAACGAAAGTATTAAAAACATAAGTATGCTTTTAGTATATTTTTTACATCAATAATGCATTTAGTTTGCAAAACAAAAATACCTTTGTTACGCCTCTAAGAAAGTTCGCTCTGTTGATGATGGCTTTTGTGCAATCTCGCACCTTTGTAATGATGACGGGCGATCAATTCTTTGTAATAACGACGAACTATAATCTCCACAATCATGGGCAATGATCTCGAATGACGGGCACAATCTTCGTAATGATGAGCTATCAAATCGTCAAATCGACAACGAGCAACAATCTTCGCAATAACAATGGGCAATTACAATATCTTTTGAGTGAAAGTATCTTCATTACAAACGAGCACAATCTCCATAATGATTAACTATCAAATCTCCGTCTTTAGACGACGAGCAACAATCTCCGCAATAACAATGGCCAATTTCAAAATTTCTGTAATGACATGACGCACAATAACAATATCTCTATTACAAATGAGCACAATCTCCATATATGATGAACAATATATCGAACAATAATGAGCATATAATATTCTTTTCAAAACAGGGTCTCCAAGCGATTATAATCTCCGTAATAATAATGGGCATCGAAATCTCCATCTCCGTAAAAAATGGGCTATTACTTTCTTGCAGAAAAAGGGTTGTTTTCTCACCCATCTCTCACCAACTCCTACTCGAACTCCTCCACAAGTTTGAGTCTTTGAGCTCGAGAGGCTCAAACTCGTGGAGAGGTGTTCAATGTACGAGTTGGTGAGGAGATGGGTGAGAAACGACCCTTTTACGCAAATGAGAGTAATGGCCCATTTTTAGAGAGATAGGAGATTTCGAGAGTGTATTATTGAGAGATTATAATTTCTTGGAGACCTGTTTTGAGGAGAATATTATATGCTCGTTAGTGTTCAATATGGAGATTGTGCTCATTGTCAATCTGAAGATTGTGCCCGTTTGTAATCAGATAATGTTATTGCTTGTCATTATGGAGATTTTGGGATTACTGTTATTGCAGAGATTGTTGCCCGTTGTTAGTACAGAGATTTGATAGCCCGTCATTATGGAGATTGTGCTCGTTTGTAACAGAGATACTGTTATTACAGAGATATTGTAACTTGTTGCTATTATTGTTGAGATTGTTGCCCGTCGTCAATATAAAGATTTGATAGCCTATCATTACGGAGATTGTGCCTGTCATTTCGGAGATTGTTGACCGTCACTGTGGAGATTATACCCTGTTGTCACTACGGAGAATCGACCGCGGCCGTGCGTCATTATGGTGCGAGATTGCGGGAAGACCATTGTCAATAGAGCCAAAGTTTTCCCAGAGGCAGAACAAAAGTATTTTTGTTTTGTAAACCAAATGTATTATTGATGTAAAAATTGTATTGAATGCATATTTACGTCGTAATAAAAATGGTTCAAGAGTTTTTCCGAACCGGAGATGTGGCCCATTAGGGGTGAACTCCGTAATCAATTGGTGTTGCATTGTTCTCTATTCTCACTTTGCTTGCCCATTGTGTTAAAATTTAGTTTTTTATTGTTGATTTTAATTATGTCATTGGTTTACGGGAAATTGATAAATGGGTAAATAAATGCCAATTTTTAATGTGAAATAGTGGGAAAATTGAGAATTGAATAAGTATCCAAAATTTGGAGAAAATTGTGTCGCTTTGTTGAGCGTGGACGTACCCAAGGCCTGCAGGTACATATCCACAGAGTACCCACATGTTTTTTTAAGTGCAAAAAAATAAATAAAACTTGAGGGCTTTGACTGGAATTGAACCTTGGAAAGTTTGTGTGAGATTCAATATTGCCAATAGGCTCCGAAGGGTCAAGAGAGATGAAAAGGACTTCATTTGGTTGACTTACTATTTGGGTGCTTTCTTGTTGCTCCTCATGGGTCCTTTATTCTTCAGTCAATTTGGAAGGCATGGGAACAAGTGAAGCACTTGGTGGTTGGGCAGCCTATCTTCTCTTCCTTTGACACTAGGTGCCAAGCCTACAAATCGATTTTGTCGAATCTGAAATATAATGACAAGAGGCTGCTCTGCCCTCCTTTGGTTTGAGAAAGGAATTAAAATATTTCATGACTTGTACAGATTTGGGAAGTGGATGGAATGGACAGACCTTAAAGCTTTCTATAAGCTTCCTCAATCTCAGTTTAGAATGTATACAATGCTCAGAAATGCTTTCACAACTCCCTCTATTGGACTAATTATGGAGGATGAGAATGATTTTTGGGATACTATGGGCCCCTTCTCCAAGAGGCTACCTCCAAACAACTCTATGAAAAGATTGCCTTCTCCCCAAACCTTTCCTGGGCCTTAACAATAAGTGGAATGTTTGTGAGCCCATTAGTAGATGGACTCATAGATTTAATGTTTTGTGGTCTTCTTGTATTCAGTCAAATAAATCTTGCTTTAGATGGCTTCTGATTCATAATAAGCTTGTTGTTGGCTTCTAATATTTTATAGGTTGTTGAGACTATAAGCTTGTTGTTTTCTTTAAATTTTTATATATATTTATATTTTTTACTTTTTAAAAATATATTGTATGAACGTACCATATCTGAGGTTTTAAAAAATTTGCTGTTTCAGCGTAATACCCACTTCGCCGAAACAGTCTAGCTTTAAGAGCTAAGGCACATCCATCCTTCACCAACAAAGCTTGAACCTTTAGCTTCCACAAAGCGAAATTAGAACCATCAAATTTCTGGACCTCGTATCTGGTAACTGTGCCTCCTGTCATCCTTCACTTCTCACAAGAACAAATCCCTTCTGCACTAACCTTGCTCTGATACCAACTGTTAGAAAAATAAGCAGTGTAGAGAGAAACAATCACAGTGAAAGCAATAAGAAATAAACAAATCCAAAACACATACACAAATATTACGTGGAAAACCCGGTAATGTACCAGATAAAAAACCACGGGAAAAGGTCTCTCAGTATTTTATTACTTAGGA
The DNA here is from genome assembly GCA_018340775.1 of Taxus wallichiana var. yunnanensis. Classification (NCBI taxonomy): domain Eukaryota; kingdom Viridiplantae; phylum Streptophyta; class Pinopsida; order Cupressales; family Taxaceae; genus Taxus; species Taxus wallichiana. Next base: position 506,416,515 of record CM031236.1, on the reverse strand, counting down.
ATAAATCTGCTGTTACATCAATGGCAGTCACCATGCACTAGCTCTAATGATTACAATCTTGTACAATCGTACAACTTTACCATTCATGGGTTGCTTTTATAGAAAGAACACATAGTACAATATTGTGTGCAGTACAAACCATGCGTAGTACAAATCGCATACTGTATTGTATGGACTCCCTAAAAACGTGTTGTACCAATGCCAAAATTTCTCTGGTTCGGCCACTCAATTCTGACTTCACATACCAACAGTAGCATACATTTTTTTGGACTCCATAGGCCATTTAGAGCCTCATTGTTCATGTATTCTGTTTTGGATAAGTAGTGCACTTGGTGCCATTTTGGTATATTTACCCTTACATGGTATATACATGAGCAATTTTTGCATATTTTGTGAAATGTCCCTCTTTCTCGAATAATGGCATCGAAGACCTTTGGCCCATTCTGTCTACCCGACGGCCAAAGGGAGTGTGCAAGGGTGACTTAAGTCACAATAAATTTTTATAAGTGCCTAAAAGAAAATAAAAGAAAAATATTAAAGCACTTATAATTATTTATTTGGCTTAATAAAGAAATGCACCTATAAACAATTGTTGTAATCTCTAGGTGAGTGCATAGGGTCTAATATTATATTTGTATCCTCCCTAGGAGGATTGGTGACTTGTATTGGGATAAATATATGGGCTGCCTAGAGGGAAATAGACCCAAAACTATTTTTGTATTCCCCTAGGTAAAAGTACGACTTGGATAGATGTGTGTTGTGGGACTTTAGTTTAGAGATAATCACCAATTGTGATTGGTGATTTTGGAGGTTCCTTTTGAGCCATTTCTCCTATTTAAGGGAGAGGTCGACTTGAAGAGAGATATCTCATTCTCATTTTATAAAAATCTGACTTTTGTCTAAGCTTTGAGCTTTGCAAAATTACTCTAGAGGACGAAAACCCTCATAGAGAAGAAGAGAGATTTCCATACAGGGAATCTTATTGTGCTTCAAAGGAACTTCAGCTGTTATGTTGAATTTTGGCAATAAAGGACTGGAGGATTTATGACAGCAGTGTTATTGCATTTTATTTATGTGGAGCGACCCAATTTTTGGTGAGACCATGGGGTTTGAGGACCATTTCCAGGTCTGATTTTAATTGTCTTCACTCATTCTGTATTTTGGGCTTCAAATGTATTATTTTCAGAATTTTATTGAAGGAAATACAGGGCTGTTTAGACCCTAAATCTCTGCAGCATTCTGGGCAAATATTCAGGTGTATTAGTGGCTACAATTTCTGTTTTCTCCATCCTGAGATTGCTAAAATTTATACTACACAATTATAAGGGAAAAATGTTTATTAACTGATGTTTTGCAAGGGTTTTGCTTCATACCCCTAGTCGCCATTTCTGGAAATAAATGCAGCAGTTTCAAACTGAGTTATACTATCTCTCCATCACTTGTTAGAGTCATTTACAAACCTCCTGAAATCTGTTAGAGTTATGGCGTATCTTGTTGTCATGCATAATTGTATGGGTCTCTCTATAAACTAGTCGTTGGGCCTGATTAAAATTCAGATCTGCAGACATTAACATTGGACTATTTCTCTACTGACTTGCATTTAGTGTTGGAATTGATTCTAATCCACTCAGAATTCAAAGAGCCCCAATAGGGGACATTACATTTGTCTCTTGTTTGTAATTTTTGAAATATATTGTTTTCATTTAAATTGTAATATTTTATGTATTTTTTTAGTAAAAAGGTTTATAAATTTTTAAACCAGTCCAGGTCTGGTCGATTTTGGTTCTGTCCGGTCTGAACCTTGCCTGGTTCTGAGTCTAGTTCCGATTTTTAAAACATAGGTTATGACTCCTCTCTTATTTAAGAAGGGCTCTTTTTATTATAGGGGTGGTTGGTAATTTTCAGAAAACATATACAGAAGTGAACTTTCTTTTCTTTCCACTCTAATTCTTTGTCACCAACTATACATTTTATGCAATGGAATATTAAACTTTGTGTTCATTTTTGCCTTCAGTAAAGTGCTGAACTTTGTGTCTGCATATATCTGGATCAAATTTATTCATTTATTAAATTATTTGATCTGTGGGTGATTATTTTCTGTATAAAATGTTGCAGTTTTCCTTTATTATTGACATGCATGAGTAGTTAAAGATCTGAATCTGCTTTTTCAAAAGTGTTGTCACCTTTCCTTTCATTCAGGAATTCTACTTTCTGATTTCTGTTCTCATCCTTATTCCCTTTTTCAGAAACATCAGCAAACAGGATTAAAATCCCCACATTAGGATAATTTTAGTGTAAATTTATGTGAATGACCTTTTGTTTCCATTTTTGGTTTTCAATAAGGGAACCTCTCAGAACAATAGAGGAGGGAGTTTCCGTCCCGTAACTGTTGTGGAACTCTCATTTTCTTGAACAAAATATTCTGTCAACACCCCTGAAACATCCCAGACGACTTGGAGATGGTAGGTGTGTGTTACCACTGAACAGTGCTTCAGATGGAATCATTGACATAGATTCTATCTTTTGGTTTGCACTACACAAGCAACCTCAATAGCATTAGATGCTGAAGTAATGTGACCACTCTCATAGATGTGGGTGCAAGGGTAGCCACTGGATTTTTTGATCGATGGCGGTAGAATGAAGAACTGGATTTCTGAAGCGCAATTGAATTTTCCAACCATACCTCACCTGCAACCTTACAAATTGGGTATGTTCAGTTCCTAATAAACCAAAGGTATACATGTCACACAACAATACCATTTCACATACACTATTTATCCATTCATAGACTAAATAGTCTATGTACTCCTTAGCATTCTTACATGCATAGTCACCAATGTATGTGTACAACGCCAATCCTCACACATAGTTGTATCCGTGAGTAGTAAGAGATACTGGATTCTTGAAATGTTGAAGCGATTCAATGCTCGATACATGTCACACCAAGCTCAAGAAGATTGTGCATACAACTATGCATATTTAACATTCAAAACGTCTCCTACTAATGCAAGCCCTCAACTGGAAAAGACAAATCAGATTCTAGAAACCTTATTTAAACAAAATTGTTCTTTGCCTGTGTATAGAGTCATCAGAGCGGGTTAGTTCCTAGAGCAAACCAAACGTTTCTTTGAGCAACTACTAGCAACAATCTAGATGTTTCTATGTTTGATGGAAAGATAGATGTAAATGTAGTAGATAACGGTTAGATTCTAACTTTTCTACGAATAAATTTTCTAACAAAGAGAAGATGAAGATTGTACTTTTGAAAGTTTCTTCACCCATTAGTAGGTGGTGGCAAGCATACACCATGGGGGAGGATGGAGACTCAAGAGCAAGAAAATCTGATCCAAATTGGGATTCATACTTGGAAGCCTTCATGGATGAATATTATTCTGAAGATATCTATGATTATTGCTACATTTAGTAGTCACAACTTTGGCAAGGACTTCAATAGTCAATCCAAGCCTACATTGATGCCTTCCTAGACTTTTATGCAAGATTGGGCTCATTTGAGACAAAAGAGCATAGAGTTCTCAAGTATTGAAGCAACCTATCTATCTAGTCCAAACAAAAGTTGGACAAGGTGAAGATGATGGGAGAAGCCTATTACCATGCATCAATCATTGAGGAGTTCATGTAGAAGGGCAAGGGGGAAACAACTTTCGCACCAAAGAGCACACCTTCAAGCATGACCAAACCGTCTTAAGAGTGGTCAAAAATTTTTTGACAAACTCAAAATTAGTAGTCGACAATGCTGAATGCCATGCACAAAAGACTTTGCTTTCATGGATAGAAACAAAGGATGATGTAGTCAAGACCTTAGATGGAATCATTGACATAGATCCTAGCATTTTGATAAGGCACTATTCAATTGTCAAACACAAAGTGTCAGATGTTGAAGTTGAGTGAGTATTCCATTCACAAATGTGGGTGCAATGGCATCCATTGCAACTTTTAATTGATGGTGGTAGCATGAAGCACTTGATTTCTAAGGTAGTTGTCGAGCAATTGAATCTTCCAAGCATTGCTCATCTGCAGGCTTACAAATTGGGTCGATTCAGTTCCTAATACATTGAAGGTTTACACGTCACACAACAATGTTGCTTCATATACATTATTTATCCATTCATAGAGAAAATAGTTGTGATGTTGTGTGAATTGATGTACTCCTTGGGCATCCTTACATGCATGGTTGCCATTGTATGTAATGTCCCCTTCTCGAAATTAGTCCAGAGAAGACCTTTAGCCTACTTTTTATTTCCCATAGGCGTAAAGGGTGTGGTAAGGGAAATAATTTAATAGTTTAACTTAAGTTGTCGAAAAAGTAACTTTATGTTATATTCATAAAGTGACTTAAGTTGTTGAAAAAGTAACTTTAAGTTATAGTTATAAAAAGGCAACTTATGTTTTATTGTTAAAAGGTGACTTTCTAATAAAGCAAAGTCAAACATCAAAATAGAAGTGGGACATCCCATTTGGGGACCTTTCCTCGTGAAATGTACCATGAAAAGTTATAAAAGAACATGAGGGGTCATTTGGAGCTCACTTTTGACTACATCTCTCTTTCATTTTGATGAGTTTGAGCTTTGTGCTTCAACTTCTGCATTTGAGGATGAAAACCCTCCTTTGCAATCTACATTTGAGGATGAAAACCCTCTGATGTATTCAGATTTGAGGACGAAAAACCCTCTAATCTTTAAGGGCGACTCCATACAAGAGTTGCAATTGAGCATCCATTCAGAGTTTTGCAATCCTAGATCTGATTCAACAGCTAGGGCATCAGTTAGGGCATGTTTCAAATCAATTTCCGGGATTTACAGCTAAGGCATTACATTCCAAGTCAGATTTCATGATTATACAACTAGGGCATCAAAGACACCAATTGGGACAATGAGTTTTGGGGGTTTTACCCTTATTTTGGGCAAATTTTAGGGCTGGACCAACTCCCTTCTAGGGCTGTTGCAGCTTGTGATTCAAAGTGGGTTGGGTGCTAGGGTTTGCACATAGCCATATTCTGCCCCAGAGCTAAATCACAAGGTTCGTGTTTGGTGAGTGTAAAATTCGAACAAATTTTACAGTCAATAAAAATCGGGAAAAAAATCGTGATTAAATTCAAGGAATGTAAATCTATTTTTTAATTTTTAAAATAAAAAAATAAATACATAAAAATATTAAAATAGTTATTATATTACTAATTTTTGTGATATTTTACCCATGTGAAATACAATTATATAATATTAAATATAATCAATTACTTAGCATTAATAAATATTATTAAATAGCTTTAAAAATATAAAGAATATTTAATTAACATTTATTAGAATATTTACTTGTATTCTTTTCTAAAAATTCGTAGGATATTTATAAGAATATACGTGTAGAAAGGTAAACATTTATTTATTAGGAAATTTGTTAACTCGTTCATAATTATACACAGTTTTTAAAAATAAAAAAAACACCTTAATAATGAATCATTGGCTCTATTTATTACCTTTTTATATTCATTCTGAAGTTATATCAGCTATTGCGATTCTCATTTATTATGAGACTACTTTTATTAAACGTTGAAATATATTCATGAGATGGAGTCGTCTTTTATTGTAGTCGCTACTCGCAGCTGTGGTATCAACAAGCTTGGAAAATGGAAAATTAAGCTTGAAAGGCCCTTTCCGCTGGTCCATGCCCTCTCAAAGCTTTGAGACAAGGGAAAATGGAACAGAAAACAGAATGGGCAGCAATAAAAGATTCACGACTGCAAATACACAGACTTCAACTGTAACAAAAGGATTTCTTGTGCCCTACTTTCAAACACAGACTGCTCAATAATCAATTAGAAAGAAACCAAAAATCTCACACAATAAAACCCTGGAAGACAGCACGATTTCAATGATTTTACTCTGATTTTTGACCATTTTGGGATTTTTATTAAATTCTAAGAATTTTGATCTACACGATTTTTCCATCGATTTGAATGAATTTTATGGCCTTTGTTTAAATTTGTTGTATTCTGAATCTATCCAATGGAATTTGGTGAATCCTGTGACATAGCCCTAGAGCACCATTTTTAGTCAGCTGGAGCCATTCATTTGCAATATTTTTCCAATAATGGTCAGCTGTACTTTTTATTTTATTTCAGTTTGAAAATAAAAGAAAAATTCAGTTTTGATGTAAATCTGATCTTTTCAATCAAATCCATATTTTTGGAGGTGTTATCAATGTTTTTCAATATCTAGGTAATTTTATTTTGAGGGTTTGTGTTAATAAATCAAAGAAATCAGACTGCTGTCTTTTTATTACAAGGGTTTATTGAAGAAAATCAGATTGTTATTTTGTCATAAGGGTTTCCTAGGAAATCCAAATTTCATTAATTTATGCCCTTAAGGGACATTAAATTGTATGTACAACGCCAATCCTCGCAACATAATTATATTTGTGAGCAGTAAGAGATTGAATTCTTGAAGTGATTCCGTTCTTGATGCATGCCATGCCAATCTGAAGAAGATTGTGCCATGCAACTATGCCTACTCAACATTCAAAACGTCAACTACTGACCCACTCCTTGACCAGAAACGACATCAAATTCTGGAAACCATGTTTAAACAAAATTATTCTGAAGAAGACTGTGCCATGCAACTATGCATACTCAACATTCTATATTTGGTGTCAGCTCTGAAGCTGTTTAACCTCCGTAATTGATCTTCATACTATATATACATATCCTTTACCAATCAGATTAGAAGACAATAGTCATACATCTTTCTCAAGAATATTTCAGGTATAGAATGGACAAATGAATAAAACACATCTAGTGTTTCAGTTTTGTATCTCTCTCCCGTGTTACTCTTCTCACAAAGCTTCTGCACATGCATATAACACATCTAACTTCCCATGTATGGTGTTGTCCACTGGGTACTCTCCTTGACCATAGATTAAAGCTGGTAAATTACAAAAAAACCCGAACAAGAGGAAGAAGTTTGAATTGGCGGGATTGACACCCATAACGTATAGAGTTCCTCAACCTAATCAATCAACGAACACGGTAAGACCACATGAGGAGGCATGTTGAAATTGGGATTTAACAATTTGGAGAGGATGTACCTCTCCATGCATAGCAACCAAGAATATCTCAAATCAATTTAGGTCAGAAAGTAAAGAGGAAATTACCTCAAGCAAAACTTGCGGTGCTTTCCACAAATAAGTGTGGTGCTTGAGGTCATATGAGTACTCTAGAATGGGTTGGGAAATAGACATAAGTGAGCATAACCTGTTGTGAAGGCAATACCTACCACATAATTGTCTGAAGCTTCAACTTTTTATCCTTTCTATTTGAAACAAATACACCTAGGAAGCTGGAGCACCAATTGATTGATGCCCGTTCGAATTAGAGAAAATCGAAGTCTCCTTTGAGGAATCTCAAGGAGGCAATTTATTAAAGCTTGAGGTCAATGGTAGGGGATTGGGCCATACTTCTTCGAAAAACAAGAAGCAAATCTGACAAATGCAGTTTTGATCATAGTTATGAGACTTGACAAGTCTTGGTGAGGGCTTGTTGACCTGAGTCAAAGTCACACTTGCTGAGGAATTGCCAAATCTGCAGAGAAATTACCAAGTCTGAGGAATCTGCCAAAGCCACGGCTCCCGCGCCTGGATTCGGTGACTTTAAAGTATTTTTATATAAAAAACAGAAAGAAAAACACAATGAAGTTTAAGAAAATGAAAAGACACAATCCTAAATCTAAAAGCTGCTCTAACACACTCAAAATTCTCATTCACTCATTAAAATCTAGATTTCATGAGGCCATTCAATATTACTTTCCTCACTCTCTCACACCATTGTGATTGAATCATTTTGATTTTTACTTTTTGCTTCAAATGTGCTGCTTGTTTGTGTGCAAGGCTTGATTTGACTTGGAGAAGAACTGACTAGCAAAATGTGTGTGCATCGGTGCAACTGATTCAAAGGATTGGCTGTTTTTAACACTTTTCAAGACTTCAAGCATTGATAAGACTAAAATTACATGAGGTAAATAGCACAAGCACTTCTCTCTTCTTTCTCACAACCTATGCCTCTGCCTCAAGAAAATTGTAGTGGATGAGGAAGATTTATCCCACATTGAGCTAGAGGATGATCAATGGGTCGATGACAACCCTATGTTTATAGAGGATGATCATCAATGGGGCAATCAGGCTGATTGCGAGGCAGAGCTTGTGGCATCGGGGAGGAGGAGCGAGCCTCGACATCTAGGAATAAAGATGCTGTGGAGGATAATCTTCTTGAGATCTCAAGGGCGGGTAGAATGCTGCAGTTGCTTCCTTGATGTTTGCAAAAATGTTGCTGGCTCCAATGTGGTGCATCTCGTGTTGGGACGAGTGATGCAGGCTCTTCTCAACCTTAATTGTATTTTTCTTATGTTTTTTGTTGATGCCATAGGCTGGATTTCTAAATCCATATTTTGTGTACAAGGAAACAATTTAATGACTATAAAAATAACTCTTATTTAATATTAGCTCTCAAGTTTCAAGCTCAATTGTTCAACTTCAAACATTCAATATTGCATTATTTACTCACTTCTTTGTGTATACATGTGTATGTTAGATATGATTGACTAGTTTTGAGTGTGTTTTAAGTGGATTTGATATGGAATGCATTTTAGTGCCCTCCCGGCCCCCTAAAATTCACTATTTTTTATATGATTATTTTTAAATTTGCCGAGTCGTGGTTGAGTCTTGTGGCAGAGTTCTGAACCCGAGTCAAAAATATGCTTGGGAGTTTTTGCGTAGTCCAAGTCTCATTTCTTTGATTCAAACTTCTAAAAAATCACAATTAGTTTGTCTTTCTTTGGTGCGATTATCACTAGGAATGGCCAATTGCTGGTTGCTCTTTTAAATATAATCCCACCTCCTAGCATTCTCTCAATTTCCTGTGTAATCTTGCGGCATAGTGAAGATTCATTTACAGTCTTCACCTCACTGTGATAGCTCCTAACAATGTATTGAAATCTTTATAAGTACATACAAAAATATCTTTCATGTTTTGTGAAAATATTTATTGCAACTTGTTCCTATTCTACATCCAAATCTTCTCCCACCTTTATTATCTCAGGATCCTTGGCTGTTCCCAAATTCAACTCTTTTATTTGAGGTCCAATAGACTTTATAATTTCCTCCCTCATATCATAGGCTGGATTCCCTTGGAATTGAGCCTCTTGTAGCATAGTTAACATTTGTATGGAAATTACGATGACCAATATATGGTATTGGTTCATTTGTCTTTCCTTTCAATTCAATGAGACTTGGCCTTCTGTATGAATTCATCTTGAAGAATGTTAATTCTTAATTTTGCTGGACCAATATTCATGAGAATAGTTTTATGTTCCCAGTCATGTAGAGCTTTAACTTGTTCTAACTGTTGTCCCAAAATAACATCATAGTGCTGAACTACACTCTCCATTTTGATTATTTCAAAGGTTAGACTTAACAAATTGTCTGCTATCACGATTTCTTAGCTTGGTGACATAGTTGCTCTTCATCTGATTTGCCTTTTTTTATCTGAAATCAGTTGGTATCAATGCATGTTTCCCATTTTTTTCCATATATTCTCTGGAAGTATATTCACTCCCCAGCCACCTTTAAAAAGAGCATTTCTTAAAACCCGAGCCACCTTTAAAAGGAGCATTTCTTAAAACCAAATCTATGTTCCAGAGTTATTTTTGGTACACCATTCTTACCCAGCATCATAGACAACAACCCTCTTTGGCTGTATCTGCTGCTTGTGCTTAGCTTGCATTTGTATAAGCTGAGGTAAACAATTGTTTAACAACTTGACTGGCACTATCCCCATCATGCCATGTACTAGAGGCAACAGTTTTTGTCCGGGACTCCATTCTTTCTTCACTTGTTTCTGTGAGTTTACTTCTACTTTAGGCATATTCAGCTTATCTACAGTTCAAGGTCTTCCCTTCTAATCTCAAGTAATGGTGGTGTCGAGTTGTTTAAACTTTATTTCACCCGAGTAATGCCATTTAATTGCTGGTTCAGGTCTTGAACTGCTTGGATAACGTCTTTCATAATTTACTTTTACACAAGCATGTCAAGTTCTTTTCTCTTCTTTACTGCCCTCCTGACAGCCAATATATATCTGTCCTCTTCTTTCCCCTCAATCTCAACCATGTTGGCTGATTTGATTTTTTAGAAAATCCTCGCCATTGTGATCCCTACGACTATATTCTGTACAAAGTTTTTGACACTGATTCTGATTCTGATTGTTAGGACAGTCTCTAGCAAAATGCCTCCACTCATTGCATCTCCCACATTTGATTTTTGTTTAGTTAATAAACATGGACGGATTTCAGCTTAAAAGGACACTCTGTGATGTCATGGGTCTTTACCTTGCGTGTATGTACATAAGTTATAACCGGACAATCTTTTTCTGTATGTTTTTTTGGTTCGACTCTTTAGACGCCAAATGCTTGGATTATCTGATTTATGCTGTCTTCTGTTAAAGTTTGTAATAACCTGGTAATTGCTTTCACACTTACCAAGTAATTGCATTTTTATCATCGTCTTCTTCTGTCTTTCCCCTTGAATACGGCTGCTGTTCCAATTCAAACATATGATTTTATGCATTGTTGCAACTCTCGTGAATTCCATTTGTAAACTTTCTTCAAACAGATTCTTTAACCCATTGACAAAGTATTGTTGCTTTAGCTCATGAGAAATTTGTTTTCTTTTGTGTTTTACAACATTCAAGCCAGATTCAACATTTTTCTTTTGCGGTTCTTCATTGATTCCCATTTTTTTGCTTTGAAATTTCAAGTTCGTCATATACTTGGGGATTTGTATGCCATTTCATGTATATTTTAAATAGCATAACCTTGCAAGGCTCTCAGCAAATAGTAGATCTGCATTTTTTATCAGTAATTTCATTTGCATCCATGTAGTATTCCCAATTAAAGCAAGAGTCATTTGTTTCTCCTTTCTCACCAGAAAATCTGTACTGCCTGAGTGGGTGTAAGGGTGAGTACAGATTGACCCATTGACAAAGTATTGTTGCTTTAGCTCATCACAAATATGTTTTCGAACATTCAAGCTAGATGCCACATTTTCCTTTTACGATTATTTTTGATTCCCATTTTTTGCTTCAAAATTTCAAGTTTGTCATATACTTGGGATTAAGTATGCCATTTCTTAATTTTTTTCTTAAATAGCATAACCTTGCAAGGCACTCAGAAAAATAGTGGATTTGCATTTTGTTATTAATAATTTCATTTGCATCCCAGTAGTATTCACAATTTAAGTCAACGGGTTCATTTATCCTTTCTCACTAGAAAATCTGTACTGCCTGAGTGTGTATAATGGTGAATATAGCCTGAGTGGGCATAATGGTGAGTACATCCTTATTGGGTGTAATGGTGAAGGATTGTGTACTTCATAGAGGAGGCACATGTTCAAATCTGGAGGGCACGGGTTATGATGCCCGATATAGATAAATATATGACGATCCCCTTGTGGAAGCCCGTAAGGGGACCTCATACACCAAGTGGGCATAACTGTGAGTATATCCTGATCAGGCATAATGGGTAAGGATCACATATTCTATAGAGAAAGCACAAATTCAAATCTGGAGGGGGTAGGGTATGTATGCCGAGAATGAATAATGTATAATGTAAATTGAAAACAATTCTCTCGTGGAAGCGCACAAGGGTGCCTCATACACCAAAATAGTGTCTCACTTGGCAGTAACGTAAGAAACTACCCATGCAACCTGAGTGGGTCTGATGGTAAAGACGTGGATACATCATAGTCGAGGTCACAGGCTTGAATGTGGAGGGGAGAAGGATTGTACACCTCTTGAACAATATATAAGATAAATCGAAAAAACAATAAAGAGGGGTCTCATACACCATATTGGTGTTTTGGTTTGAAGTGACCTTAAAAACTACCTTTATCTTTTACCTTTTTAGCATCCATTGTGTTTCTTTAATGGTTACAACTGATTTCAACAGTTCTCTCTTTTGGCAAATTTATGCCAAGGGAAGTTCTTTTTATTCATTTGGTATAGACAATCAGCCTCAAATCTTCCTTGGTTGCTGAAGTTGCCTTGGAACCTGTAAATGTCTTTCTTCTGATACCTGAGGTGTCCGAATTGAGTGGAGACCACATCCACTTCAATTGCAGAAACTGGAATTTGACACATGTTTATATCTGCTGCATGTCCTTTGCCAGTATCAGCCTCCCTTTTGTTTGCTGTGTCCGCCACTTATGGCCTGATGATGTCAAATCACTTGATTGAAATTTGAAATGCTGCTGCTATCAGTTATATAAATTGATTCTCAAGCTGAAATGTTGGCTTCGTCATGTTCACATGCTTTGTTTTTGAAGTGTTGTTTTACGCAATGTGATTACTTATTCAGCATACTGTAAGTATAAAACAACAATATAACATCAGATATAAAGCTATACATTGCAACAGAAATGGATGTTTGTTTGATTCTAAAGTTCAATCATAAATACAACCCAAAGTAGTTATCACTAAAAAAGCTTCAGCCTTTCGCGGTAATTTTTCAAAACTACTTCATAATCACATCTTTAATATCAAAGCTAAGTGTTTTACTAAGTGACATGCGGTTTGTTACAACACATATTATAAGGTTGGTGTTCATAGATATGCAGAATACACCAAACACTATGTGTTCTACATAAGCCAATTGCAGGTCACCCCTGTTTTAAATAAGCTTGTGGAGAAATATGCACCGATCTAATGAATGGAGAGCCTAGTCTGATTGTATTCAAGGAAATATGAGCAGTAATGTGGCGACCTCCTTTTAATGGAGTATTCTGTGAAAGATAAGTGAAGAGGATCGCAGGAATCATAGAATGTCTGCCCTGCTTATATCAATATATTATTGCCAAAAGAACATGTGAAAACTTTGGTACAAGGATGGAAAAGGAAGGGGCAGGTGGTAAGAATCTTAGGGTCTACTCTAAAGCATTACTTTCAAATCAGCGGTTTCAGAATTCTGATTAAGACTATCAAATTGGAATCTACCTCTGCTCCTCTCAGCACAGGTCATTATTCCACAAACTTCCATTCTGCTGCAAACGCTTGTACTGATAATGCCACATTTATTTTGTAGCTTTTACCTTTCTTCTTGGTAGCTTATATGGGATGGGTGTGGATATGGGTAGGGGGTCTGATATGCCTGTACAGATTTTTTCGGGTATGGCTTTGGGTATGACTGTACAAAAATATATAAAATATAAAAACTATAGCCAAATAAGGGGAAAAAAACTTATTATATCATATTATAAACAAAATAAGCACAAAACATACCGATGGTTCGATGCCAAATGTCATGATATTCATTGGTTGAACTTAGAACAAGTACATTGTGCAAATGTTACATTGTATACACAAAAATAAACGTAAATCAGCACAATCATTCTCCAATGTCTTCATCGAGAGCATCGAGACCATCATGTGGCTCATTAGAACCACTAGCAATAGCGGTGCTACTCTTGCTAGTTGTGCCATATAGGTCATGCAATGTACCCTCCGGCTCTGTGTCTAGTAATGAAAAATGGACAATGGAAGCATCTAAGTTAGGAGTCTTTGGGTTTACATCCCAACACTTTGTTTCCCCTTGCTTGTGTGATAGAGGGCACAAGTTGGAATGCACAAAGACCAAATCCTTTGCTTAACCGAGTGGACAAAGTGTATGTACACCAATTTTGCTTAGTTGAAGAAGAATTCAGGCTATTGAGGCAAGCCACAAAGTCAATGCAAAATATTAAATTAAAGTTTCTAAAATTAAGAACGAAACATAGCAAAGAGAATTAAAAAAATTAAAAAATGAAAATTTTACTGTGTGAGATATTTTATTATAAGTGGTTGAAAGTGGATGTATGCTTACCCATAGAGGTACCACCATTAATAAGCGTCCATCTTGTACTTGTCATGAAGAGCACTAATAAACTTATCCATGGAGGTTATGAAATCCATAAATTCTTTCCTAGTCGTGTCTTGAATCTTCTACTTTTGGATTGGCTAAGAGTCTAGTCAATGCCGCCTTGTACCCCACTAACCTCCACCATCCCTATATGGTGCGACCCTTGTGGGAAAGGAAAAGATCTTTGTATTGTAGTATTTTGGAGTCCTGGAAAAAGCAAGAAGATGCAATGGGGTGGTCATTTTGTTCCATCTATCAATGAGATGTGACTACACATGACTCCATTTGTCATTTATGATTGACTTAATCCGTTATAAATTTCACCTAAAGATGGCTGATTCATATCAACAAATGTGAGCATGCTCACGACACGCTCGGTATAATTGAGCAAATACTACACATGATCCCACCACTCGTCATCAAGATCAACCCTTCCACTTTTGTGGACTTGTCAATGTTTGCCTACCTCCATATAACCCAAAGGCCGCTAGTAACCATGCCCCTCAATGCCTCTCATACCTTCACAAGTTACTCAAGATGAGCATTTGTGAGGCAAATTGAATCCTAATTTTTTTATAAGAAATTAAAACAAATAAAGTTAAACTTAAAAACAAATAAAATATTCAAAACTCACAATTCTACATATTATAAACTTACAAAATTAATTTAATGATTAAAAATGAAAAAAGATAGTTACCTTTAATAGCTGCAACTTCGAGAAGCTCTTGAAGATGACTTAGGACATGTGGTGGTTGTTGATGAACATTTGGATCTCACCTGCCTCATAGAATTTTTAATCCAAGCAATTTTGGTGCCCATTTATTTTGTAGTATTAGGTTGAGGGATTAACATTACAAGATGTTCAAAATTTGTTCTCGTACATTTCCTCAAGCAACATCCTTGCAACTCTGCATTTTTTTGTGTTGTCTATTATAACTTGGACAATATTTTGAGGCCCCCACTATTTCAATGTACTCTATAAGGATGTTGGCAATGAATTGGGTATTCTTCACCTACCCCTCACAATCAACCACCCTAAAATACATTTTCCTTTTTGGCCATACTGCAACTACATTTATCAATGGCCTATTTGACGTATCTTTTCATCCATTGGAAACCATGCACACCCCTATTTTGACCATAGATTTCTTAATGGGCTGCAGTGAATCCTCAACATGTTTTCTTTCTTGTGGCAATAAGGTGGTGCGAACCATTTCGTTCCCTTGGTTGGTGTACCCTTAGGGGCATCATTGGTAGATTTCATCATATCTTGCTAGTATGGTGATCTAACAATGTTAAAAGGGGTGTTATATACGTAAATAAAACAGCCATTTTTTTGGTTGGCTATTTCCTCATTTTCTCTTTGGAATGCCCTTTTCAATGCATTGAATACTCTCTTGTGACTAAGCGGTGAATCATCTACCTCTACAGTTATTGGGAGTGACAAAAACGGGAGTGATAGGGTCACACCATTGACAAATGGAGAAACATGTGGGTTGCTACTTTTACATCCTTTCTTTGGCCAAGGATGCTTTGATTTTAGGGCAACTGCTGCATCTGCATTTGGATCTTCTTGTTCTTTGATCTATGCGAGAGTTTGCAGTTGGCAACCCCTTTTCATCCATCTTCACAATCTCCGATTCCTTGGTGAGAAATACCACATAAATGGAATTTCAGCTGACTGTATGAGGCTTGAGCTCTTAAATTTGCATTTTACACTCCCAAACATTGCCCCCTCCACCCGACAACTGTTGTATTGGTATGCCATACTTCCAAATGGGCAAGTGTAGATCATATTTAAAGGTTATCCTTTTGTCCACAGAACTAAAACTTGCTGCCATTTTAGCAAATCCCTATAAATATGTGGTCAGCAATTAAAAAAATTAACATATTACATTTAAGGCCCAAGAGGAAAATAAATTAAGTGTTGAAAGAATGTTTGAAACGATAACAAAAAAATGTAAACAAGTTACAAAATACAAACTAAAAATAATCTACAAACAAATTACCTTAAATCACCAAGTACCTTTGTTGTACGCTCCATAAACTCCTTGGCACTTATTACAAGCTCCCTTTAACTACTTGGCACTTTGTAGTGGCTTAGGATCAACCTAAGCCATTGAAAAAATGAAGGTGAGAGAGCAATTGTGTATGGTGAGGTAAAATGTGTTGTTTTGTTGTTTAAAAAAAGAGTTTGGGAGTGTCTTTTAGGGTTTAGGCTGATTTTAAGATGTTTCTTAAATTGTTTTTGACTTCTTGACTCCCAAAAAAATGTTTTCAACTATATGCTACGCTGTGGGTTCACGCTGGATACGGCAGAATGCACTGGAGTACGTTTTGCCATCGTACCCACTGTGTTTCCGCAGGTGGAGCAGATCTGTATTGGTACCTGATACGTACCATACTGGGGTTGGCACTTCCTACAGCAACGTCCCTGGTAATGTAGCCTTTCTTTAGTGTAGATCTGAGGGATATTGGGTTTTTTTGATGTCTGATGTTTCCTTTTTATGGGGGATGCTTTATGTACTCTGTTATTTGTGCTGCCATAGCTGATTGTAGTTTTCAGTCCATTTGACCTATTATTCGTAGACATTAATCTAACTCAATGCTTTTAATCTTTCTTTTGCAATGAATTATATAGATTTTGGACCTATATTTACTTTTACAAAATTTCATAGTGATGCTATTATCTTAGGCTTTAGCATATAGTGCTATCATGGGCTTGAATAGAGATTGGGTTAGTGACTATCAAGTAGTAATTTAGAGTAATGTTATTCAGGTTATCCATTTATTTGCTTTATTAGTCAAGTCAAAGAATGAGAGTTGAAAACTCAGTTAAAAACTTGAAAAGTGTTGCCTAAATGTTAAGTCAAAGCCACCTGATTAACTATGGAACTTCATTAATACTTGTAACTTGCTAATAACCTGGCAAAGAGTTGAATCTGCTTGTTTTCGTAGAGACCGAGTCCAAGGCAGGAGTACATGGCCTCTTGGGGATGATATTGTAACTATGCTGCTCTGATGACGGTTGTTAATAATGTTTTTGTGGGTTTAATATTGACAATGCAGCATAATTTGCTAGGGCAGTAACAAGCTTCGCTTTTATTTGTCATATTATTGGTTTTTCCTTATTTATCACAGTTGCTTCAGCAGATGAAGATAGGCTGCCAGTCTGTAGAGATCATAAAAAAACAAGTGTTCTCGTGATTCATCATGCAAATACGCCCATCCTGAACCACATACACAGGTAGAAATTGCAGTTTCCATTACTCTTAAAAGGTTTATGCTTCCTTTAAATTTCTTGAGATGCTCTTTTCTTGGCGCCAGTAATGTACATCACTAGTGCATAAGGAATTTGGTATTCTGTATGAGGAATGCATGCAACACCACTATGAAGCAATCAGTTTACTCCATTTGTAACTTAATCTCTAAATGTAGAAGTTTGCATCCCTTCTGTTTTTATTTGTAGTGCTTGGACTTGATATCCGTGTTGTTAATGTAAACTTGAGTCCTGGCATCGAGCAGCTGATCCCTCACATGTCAGCTTTTTTTAACGTTTGAAGCAGTTTATCTATTACTTGTTGGTTGTGTGGATTTTATTTATGATCATAATGGCAGCAGGTAGTTGACAACTATGTGACTGTTTGCCGTGACTTCCAACGTGGAAAATGTAAACGTGATTCCTGCCGTTTTTATCATCAATCCAAGAAATATGATAGTCATAGAAATGGACATGCAGTCAAGTCCAGATGAGCTCCTGTCTGAGAAGATAGCATTTCACAGGTACTGCAAAATCATTTGGACTCTTTTTCTTAGTTTGTTAGCTGAGTACTGTTCGAATGGTAAATGGTTTTGGATTATAATTGAAATAAAGTTACTTTAATTTGTAATTTGTGATTAGAGGTAGTGTATGGAGTTAAATACTATACTGCTTTTGATTTTTGTAACTATTAATTAGAGAAGAATCTCAGCATCATTTTAGCAAAGCAAGATGCTTCATTTGCTGGTTGCCTTGCTTATTTGCTTTAGCAGGCTGCTGCTGCCGATTTTGCTGCCAAACGCTTATGATGCTCATGTTGGGGTTGATGAAAAATGTTATTGAAATGCAGCTTTGACTGGGCAAAATATTTTACTGTCCTGCTAATGAGTTATCAAGCTAGGTTATGCTGCAGCAATGCTTGACTTGCTGCAACTTATATCATGTAGTGTAACAACCATAATTTTTGCTGCATAGATTGCTTTTTTAGGTGCTACATTACATGCTTGCAAGCGACAGTAGCACGGCATTAGCTTCTATTTACACTGGCTGCAGAATTATTTATTGCGTCTTAATTAACGTGTCTGTTTTCTACCAAGCACTTTTTAATTTTTGGCAAACTCGAGTCTTCGTTATTAGTATTGAAGTTTTGTTGAACTTTAGTTTGTACAAGTTGCAAGAATGGAAACAGCTATTTGGAGTTTGCAATGGAGATGAACAAAATTATCTGGGGTTTGGGTAAGTGTTTTGTTTACCTTCACATGTTTTCTTTTGATGCTCTTGTAATTCCTATTTTGCAATGCTTGATTATTTTTAGAATCTGTAAGTGCTCTCTTTAAGCTAGACTAGAAGCCGAGTCTCATGATTGATTGTACTACTAAATACTTATTTGACATTTGATCATGGCTACTCTGCTGCCCACTTTCATGACGAACTGTTAAATAGATGCCTAACCTGCTTGTGTTTATAGTCATAAAATATTATCACCCAAACAATTTTAAAAATTCGTTAAGGACCATGGTAGCTTATTGGAGAATAAACACTTGAAAATTTGGGCGGTTTGTGGGATGCAGAGATGATTTATGCTTGATTTCCGTAGTATTTATTTAAGTAATTGGAAATTTGCTGAAGCAATGATATGGCTGGGACAGCTCAGTTGTTACAACAATAAGCATAAGATATGTATCACATTTTACTAATGTGTTTAACAATTCGACAGTACCTTAATGTTATTATGGTATAGCATAGATTGTATTGGCTAGGTTACTTTAGAAAGTATTGCTTTAATTTTTCTATGTTGGTTCCTACGAGCATATCTATATGCTGAATTGCCCATGCTACCTGTAAGAAGTATTGTGATTGGAAACTGCTTTTACATTTCAAAGCTTCTGAGAAATGGTGATACCAGTCCATTAGAAAGATGTATCTGAGACAACGTTTGAAAACGGTGAAAATATTTGATCATATTGGTCCACGAGCTTTGAGAAACTCAAAGAAAGCTATTTAACATGGTTTATTCTGAGTTCTGTTGAATTTTGCAATAGGAAATCGGAAACTGCAAAATGTTGGATGTCTCTTTATGCTTGCTTACATGGTTGATGCTGAATCAGTCAAATCTGTCCATGGGAAATGATAAACTGCAGAAATTTGGATTGCCTTTTTTATGCTGAGGAAAGAGGATCACATAGGGAAAAGAGAGTGCACATTAAACTATATTGAACATACAATATCTAGTACGGTTCCGAATCGGTTTCCATTATAAAAAATTGGTAGCAAGAACATGAATTTATATGCTATACAGTTTACAACTGCAAATATTGATAAGTATTAATTGAACATACCAATACAGCAAGAGGGTCTGGGTTCAAGTCTCCGATTCTGTTTGGAAGTTTAAAAGGAAGTGCGCTACTATTGTAAAGTCTTTATTTTCATCTATGTTGCTGGCCACCTTTTATCCATATTGCAGACAACAAAGTGACCTCATAATGATTTTTTATACCATTTTTTCCTGAAACTTACACATAAGTTGAAGTCTTCTGCCGGTGTGAACATTGGTGAGAACAGGTACCAACTGCTAATCAATAATTTTTTATTATGTAGCTTCATTTTTTCGGCTTCAAAATAATGTGGACCTAGGTTGTACTTGCAACGGGAATTTGTAGCTGTCTTTTTGTTGTTACATTTACAGCTTAAATGTTGTCTCAGATTTTCTTATTTAGTATGTCTATGTCCACAGACTTTTTGATATATGCAAGCAAGACTGTTTTAAAAGTTGTATTGGTGGTTTTAAATTTGTCTTCTAATGATTGAAAGAAAAGTTTTTGAAGTTTTGGTGCATTTAGATTTGAGACTCTTGAAAGAGATCCTAAGAGGCATCTCACAGGTGTCTTCCTATATTTTCACACGCATTAAAATTTGGACTAACCAGTTGTTGCAGATAAGCAATCTTTGTGGTGTCCTTGTGCAATTCATAATGGAATATAGGCCATATCCTATAGAATGCAATTAAATATGAACTGTTTGTCTACCTGAAAGACTAGTATTGAATAACTAGTCTGCCTGAATGTTAACTAGATTAGTATAATAGAAAATTATATTTTGTTTGACGACCGAGTATTACCACATTATGAACCTAAGCCCACCTGGAGTCTTTGGAAGCTCTACCCAAATGGTTTAACTAACATTTTGGTCAATCAGGGTAAGCTCAAGAAGTAAATCAATAGGAATTTTGTAGGAAATCCTTTGCATGAACGACTATAAGGCGAAAGGAGGCCGAGGGTGGCAAGGCCAGGAGTCTTATCTCCCTTCTATTCCAGCCATATATCCCCATCTTTTTCCCAAATCCTTGAAAAATTTGCCAATGTACAATATTCAGTTGTATACCTAGGGCATGCCTCAATAACAAGTTGATAATCTTGAGGGCATAGGATTGGGATTGGAATACCTCATGCAGTTGCATGAATTCAAAGTAATATGTTAACCGTAGATTGATAAGCATGTGTTATTTTCAAAGATTTTATGCTTTTAGAGTACATCGGATCAGATAAAGCTTTTGTATAAAACTGTGTGAATTTTTCCATCAATGTTTTAGATTCTACGAGGATAATATACATATGTGATTTAGATTATAAAACAACCTTTTCAATGTGGTACCTTCTTGAAAAATGTTAGTGTTTGTTATATTTTTAAATGTTATTGAGTGTTATGTATTTACAAAAAAGTTAGCCATCAATGTTACCCGCTTATCTTGCCATTGTGGGTTATATCTTGGCGTAATTAGCCATGTGTGGAGTTAGATTTCAACGATTGTTACATTATTTTTGTTGTGTTGGTATGTTTTAATACCAAAGTTAAGAAAGAAGTTCCGTTGAAGATGCATTTCGTGTCGAGAGGGCCATTTTACACCCTAGACATGGGATGACAACCACCACACTCTAGTGCCATTGTGGGTTATATCTTGGTGTAATTAGCCATGTGTGTAGTTAGATTTCAACGATTGTTACATTATTTTTGTTGTGTTGGACTATGTTTTAATACCAAAGTTAAGAAAGAAGTTATGTTGAAGATGCATTTTGTGTCGAGAGGGCCATTTTACACCCTAGACATGGGATGATAAGCGGGTAACATTGATGGCTAACTTTTTGTAAATACATAACACTCAATAATATTTAGAAAATATAACAAACACTATAATATTTAAAAAATATAACAAACACTATAATATTTTTCAAGAAGGTACCACATTGAAAAGGTTGTTTTATAATCTAAATCACATATGTATATTATCCCTCGTAGAAGGGTCAAGAGTAGTCAAAATAAGGAAGAAAGGCGATGTCAATTCAGCTTGGAACCTCCTCTAGGCTCCTTTGAAAGCGAATTTTGATGGAGCTTGGAGAGAGAATCTACGCGTTCTAGTTTTTGGGTGCATAACTAGAGATTGCATGAGATCCCTAATAAAATTGGTGTTTATGAAGCTAGTGGATGAATCAAATAATGCAAAGGTTGTTTTAAAAATAATTTTGATGTAGCTTCGGGAGGGAATCTAGGGTTTTTAGATGTTGGGTGCAAAATTGTAGATTGTATTGGATCCCTAATGAGTGACATATATGAAGCTAGTGGATGGATTAATTGAGGAGGGTGATGCCCAAGCAAGTGTTGGGTCTTCAAATCGCTTTGCAATGTGTCGGGAACTTGGAGATTGGGGTACTTATGGTAATTATCCCAGCCCTAAATAACCGAGGATAGCGAAGTTGGAACCTAAGCAACATCCTCAAAGGGGCTTAATCATTATTAGCAAAGTTGGAGGCAAATAGCATGGTAGATTGTCCATAAGCATCGAATATCAATTTAATTATTTTTCCAAGTGAGACTAGATGTAAAGGAAATTAATTATAGCCTTGTTTTCAATGCTCAACAAAAATTGATTTAAATCGATATAAGATTTTCTTTGCATGTCGTGAGTAATCAAAACATGGTGAGTCAAGTTCCCAAAATGGAAACTTTCACCCAATTTTCAATATCATTTCTTTTCATTGCATATTTATTCACCTCAAATTATGATGCAAATACATTGTGGGTATATGCACACCACCAACAAATTCATTGAACATGATTTGTAATGGATTAGGCATGCCTAAAGGCGGTGTCAATAGTCATTGCGAGGACAATAGTTGATGACATGTCCAATGTTTATGAATGACCTTGTAGGATAATGAAGCTTGGAATCGTTAAATTTTGGAAACCTTGTCGGTTTCTTACACTCCCTTGTACTACATTTCATTCCCTTGTGTCTTCCTTTGTTCTATATCTCCACTTGTCATTTTTAATGAGTTTTTTTTTTCTTTTTTGTAGTGTGAATGCGGAAAATAGCATTTGAAACCCAATCTTTGTCGAGCGTATGGAGATAATCTCTATACTAGTTAAGGGAGGTTTTGTAGTTAATCAAGATGAATATGGGAATGAATTACATTTTGACTTAAAGTGTTGAGTCAATTTGGAGGTGGCTTAAATATTCGTAACTTGTCTTTCATTTTAGACAAGAATGAAGGAATTAAGAGGGTCCACGATCATTTTGAATGCCTTTGATTTTCTCCCACTTAGGGACCTACAAGGAGTAAGCTGATTTCGATGGCAATCTTTAAAAATGGGAAATAATGGTTTTTAATTATGTAAATATTAATTGGAATTGGCCAAGGATTTCTTGCCCTTTAACCACAATTGGGGTGTGATAACTTTCCCACTTGTGATATCGAACTTCTTCATTGCTAGTTTGATGTTCTTTTGCCAACATTTGATAAAAATAATGTTGAAGTAGGGGTAAGTGTTGTAAAATTGTTGAAAATGTTGGGATGGGTTGTGAAAGTCAAAATAATGAGCTTGGGAGGATGACGAGAACAATGGGTGGACATTGGACAACTTTCGGTGATAAGAGACACAAACCAAGCGAGAATCCATGGTGGTTGGTGGGACGTTGTAGGCGTAGAATTGGTGGTTCAAATGCCCCGAGAGTTAATCTGTCAATCCCTTTTTGGTAGCTAATGGTTATAATATTAAGAATTTGGTGTGTTATCGTTGCCTAGTTGGCATTGTGGTAATGTTAAGAGTTTGGTTTGTTATTGTTGCTTGGTTGGTATTGTTTTCTACTTTAATTTAGTCGTTCCCTAGTAATACCGGTGTTAGGCGTTTTGTTGCATTTAGTGACATGCATATATCCAACTTAGATTAGGATTAGTCATTTAAGTACTTGCTAAATTGATTGTGCAATGTTGACAACTTGCTTATGGCCTCGCCATTTGTGTGTTTGATTTTTAGAAATTAATGACCGCTTTGTTGTTTTTATTCATATATATATATATATATATATATATATATATATATATATATATATATATATATATATATATATATATATTGATTGTTTAATATAAATATCATGATGCAATGGTTATTATTAATTATATATGAATATAGATAATGACAACAATAACATAAAAGAGTAGCCTATTAGAAACAACACTTATTTTACAATTTTGGAAAATATTGTGTCACGAGGGCTTGAGTGTTAGTTATGTTACCCGATTAATTACCTAAGGCATGTTTCCCTTCATGTTCCATGATTTTATGTTGTTGTGCATTTGGGGCCTAATTTGTTCTTGTGGGCTTTGAAGCGGACTATGAAGTCATGTTTTACGTGAAGTTGTAAAACAAATTGGTCTTAAATATAAGGAAATGATAATAACATTTTTGTAGACTATTAAAGCATTATAGCACAAGATCTCTTTATCCATCAACTCTATTGGGCATACATTTATTTTTATCAGCGCTTGCTTGCACTTTATTGTTGTCTCTGCCATTTTCTTTCGCCCAAGGCAATGTCCAGACTCCAAACCACTATTGTTGGATCAAAACTCTAGAGCCCCTACCCTTGTCGCAATGACAATGTTAACCTTCAAGCTTTTTGGAGGGTTTCATAAATAAAGTTGTTAGAATAGGCCAGAGAACTACGAAGGGGGCTATGCCATATTTAGATGACCCTTAATCTTGTAACAAAGGTTTGAGCTTCATCAATTTTAAACCATGTCCATTTTCAAAGTATTGATCATTATCAAAGCGGATTTAGTCTAATCCGCACATGATGGTGTAAAAGGTGTTGCCTTGCCTTCCACCAAGGTACAAATCTCGGGGGTTACCCATAAATAAGGGATGAGGTTGGGATAATACCTTGAGTGAATTTGGTGGAATTAGGATACCCCTCAATATTCGGTAACAAAGCTGGAGAATTCTATGCACCTAACACATGCAAGCTTTGGATTCAATAAAAAAGTGTCGATTATTTGGAAGTCACCTAGGAAAATAAGGAGGCTATAAGGGATCTAGTCCAACCATTGGAAGAAAGCAAAATGGGAAGAGTTGGTAGATTAGACAAAGTTGAGTCTTGATTTTGTAAGTCACCGAATCCAAGATTTAGAGATTACAACTATTGATATGATAGATAAGTGGATTATAGATAACGAGGCATTGTTGGCAAGTTTGGAGCAATATGTGTTTGGTCCGGAAAGTTTAGTATCATGGGCTTTTGTTAAAGATGAAAATGGGAATCCAATTAATGGCGTCAACATTGCTCTTGTTAATTTTGATTTGGATCTTGATGTTATTGTGAAAAAAATATGACCTCCATGAACCTTCATTGGATTAGGGTGAAACATGTGTATGATTGAAGATTTTATGGAGTAAGGAAGGAGAGGGGCCTCAAAAGGAAGTGTCATTTCAAAATGTTTTTAAAAGCTTGTATCTCGTAAAGAAAAAAATAAAAAGGCAACAAAGTAAAGGATTGTAGGAAGTGCCAAATAAGAAAGCACGAGGAGTTGGATAATAAGTCAATTTTGAACTCGGGCCTTGAAATATCTTTGGTTGCATTTAGAGGAAAGGATTTAAATTAGGGATTACGATTACAAATATGAATAGGAATCTCAAGAAAACTTTCCAAATTGTGTAAATGCATAAACCTTTTCCATGGTTTTGGATTTTGTAAAAGTTGGCTAGTAAATAATGTAAAAATGAGTGTTCATAGTGTGACGTTAAGAAAGAATGTGGAAATAAAGGAATGGAAGGGGAAGAATCCGGTGACATGGGTGGTTTTGTTATTAGAGATTTTGTATTTAATGTTTCGTAAGTATCCTCAACCTAAAGACCTTTGATTTTACCCTTTATCACATCTATATGAAGATTTCACTTTTTGGGGTTGAATCTGTGGTTTCTTTAGACTAACTGAAAGATTTGATGCATTGGATGTTTGTTACTCGATTGATTATAACTTGCCTTCTATTTATTTCCCACTAATGGTTTCTTCCAATTATTATTTTTTAAGGATGATACAAATTATGTTTTCGATCAAAGTCCTTGGTTTTGGAGTTTCAAGGGCTTGTGCGTGTTTCCTTGGACCCCCCTTTGCAACCCTAAAGTAGATGAGATCCTATAAATCCCTTTTTGGATGTAGTTATACTGAGCCGCTAGTAGAGTTGGACAATGATGAAGCATTAAAGTTGATTGCTAGATATATGGGATAATTTGTTAAGGCAAATTTGAAGGATGGAGTGAAGTATTAGACCTTTTGGTGATTGTTGGACCAAAATAAGCTCACACTTCATTTTGGGAAACTAGTACAAATTTCTCCTTGTATGTTTCAGGTTTTTAATTTTTCACATATTTTAAGCACTTGGAATCTTTAAAAATGTCTTCATTTGATTGGAAAAATCCCCATTTTTTTCGAAAATAAAAAAACTTTCAAATTTGCATATTTTACATGTTTTAGGGTTTCAAGCTGCTTCACAGCTTTGCAATTTATAAGTTGTAGTTTTGTAGTTCGAGTTATGCAATTTCAAAGTTTTGGGGATTGTAGTTTGTTGTTTTGCGAGTTTTGAGGATGTTTTACATTTTTACATTTTGCGGTTTTGCAATTTGTAGTTTCGTAGACCGTAGTTTTATCATTTTGGGTTTCAAAGATGTTTTGCAGTTTTTGTAGTATGTAGTTTTGCAGTTTTGCAATTTCTTTTTCACATGTGCGGATCAACGTACCATCTTCAAATGCTCATAACTTTCTTCAAGCTAGGATAAATTCAAAGTTTAGATCAATTTCCATATAGAAAATCGAAGATTTTGGGATAGTTTTCAAGCTTTATTTAAAGCTCCAACAACTCAACTTCAAATCGGTGCTAAGTTTATGCAGATTTAAGTTCAATTAAATGTTTGAGATCATTTTTTCTTCAAATTTATGCTTAATCTCCGTGCCTAATGAATGTTTCAAGGCTATTGGTCTCCATCATCTAACAGCAGAGATGCCCTTTGAAAGTTGCTAAAATGTTGACCAAAATAAGCTCAAACTTCATTATGGGCAACTAGTATCGATTTTCACTTGAATGTTTCAAATTTTGATTTTTCACATATTTTAAGCACTTGGGAATCTTCAAAAATGTCTTTACTTGATTGGAAATTTCCCCTCTTTTTCCCCAAAATGGAAAAACATCCTTAAAATTTGCATATTTTACATGTTTCGTGGTTTAAGAGTTGCTTTGTAGTTTTGCAATTTTGCAATTTTGCAACTGTGGCTTTACAATTTGTATTTTGGAGTTTCGAGGATGCTTTACACTTTTGCAATCTGCAGTTTTGCATTTTTGTAGTTTCAGGATTGTTTTGGACTTTTGCACTTCGCAGTTTTGCAATCTACAGTTTCAAAGTTCACACTTTTGCAATTTTAGGGTTTTGGGGATGTTTTACAGTTTTTACAGTTTGCATTTTGTAATTTTGCAATTTCGTTGTCACCTATGCGGATCAATGTACCATCTTCAAACGTTCATAACTTTTGATCCAGGTCACCAAATGAGACAATTTATTTTGTTGGAAAGGTCGTGAAGGGTACTACATGATAAATGTATTTACGGGTCACAATAAAGTGTATTTTTGGGCAAAAAAATGCAAAAGACAAACTCATGGCCATTTTCAAGTATGGGCTTTGCAAAAGTTGATACCCTATTGGGTCCTGCAAGTTTGAATCTTGATGGCCCTTGGTGGTTGAAGAAGTGGGTGGTCTTCTTAATTTCAAATTTTCTCTCTCCCCTCGTCTTCTTCTATATATGCAACTCATTTTTATTATAATGTATCATTCTCTATTTTTGTAAAGGCACCATGCCAAAATGGTGTCCTAAACAAATCTAAGTTGCAAACATGCGTTTTGGAGCTTCATGTAATGCCCTCAATGCCACTCGAATGGATGTACTAGATTGTGTATACTCTGGAGCAATTAAATATGGATATTGTAGCTCTTCTCGCCCTTTGTTTGCATTTGGTTCTCTTACTTGCATGTTCTCTCATGTTATGTTGTATATGAGTTATACTTTGCCGTGTTTTCTTTTCATTTTGTTTTGCAATGTGTGGAATTCGTAGATTTGCTTGTTTTGGGTGCAGTGGCACGATTGTTTGCCCTCTCCTTCATTTTCTTCTCATTTCTTCCTCATGGAGATTGATCCCCCTTTTCTCGGTGCTATCACCTCTTTCATAGCTTAGGATTTCATTTTCATGCATCTCTTTGTGGCCCTTGCGAATGCTTAGATTAGGCTTAGATAGTTTTGCTTTCAGTTGTAGGAGTAGTTTTAACATTGGGATATGTAGAGGAACCAACCTTCTTTGGAGGTTTGTCTCAAGATGCAAGGTCCACACTTGGAGACAATCCCATGTTAGCCAAAAGTAATGATCTGCTATGATCAAATCGTAGGGTGCTTTAGTGTCAACAATGACCTTTTGTAAGATTGTGAAAATTGATCTAAAAATCATCTTATCCATGCCTTATGACTTGTTCCTTATGTTGTATCTTGGTTGCAAAACATTATGAAGGGTTGCTCTTGAGACACTCCACATCATTTAGAGTACCATGTACCTTATTAGAAGCCAACGTGTAATCTTTGAATTTTGGAAGAGAAAGAATGACATGCCTTTTAAGGACTTCTTTTGTAAAAAACAAAAGGTTTTTTGAGAAAATTTAAGACAACAGGGACGATAAGAATGGCATGGAGGCTTCAATTTTTGTAGCAATGGATTTAATGCCTATAATTTTGGTTTCAAGTTTTTCATCGGTAACATCGGATGTTGTAATACAACTATTTCTATAAAATCATCTACAACTAAGGACATTTCTTTTTAGATTTATTGCAAATATCAAATAAGCAGTGTTATTTGTCTCAAGAAGGTTGAACCCTTGTTCTAAAGCCTTGGGAAAGGATATTCACGCTAATACTAGTTTTGAAAAGATTCCTCAAGCTTCTTTGGATCTTACTTCCCCTCCCAGAAGAGGCATGGAACAAAATCTATATTTGAGAGATTAAATATAGAGGTTTGGAGGGCTATTAGTGATGGCTCTCATTTGACCCTAGAAAATATGTTTTCTAGATGTGGGAGAGGTGATTAGTGGTTGAGGAAGAATTGCATAAGAATTTTACGATTAATAGTAGTTTATGAGTTGTGTAAGATTTTGAGTAATTATTGTAGATGAGTTGGAGTTTATTTTCTTTAGTGGAAGTTGAAGAGTTGTAAAAGATTACAAGGTTCTTTGTAAAAAGAAAGTATTTGTTGTGGGGAGTTTGGTTATTATATTTGGAGGTTGTCTTTTTGACTATTTGTTTTGAAGCATTTTGTTATGATTTATAGACTAGATTTATTCTACTATTTTGGACCATTATGTAGGAGAGTTTCAATTACTCTCCCTCGAGCCTTGGAGGGTTTTTGTTCGATGGTTGCCAATATGGTAACACACATTTCATGTATATGAATTTGTGATATTTATAGAAAAATCTTGGTTCATAACAATGACCAAAAACATTTATTAATAAAAAAAAAAAAAACAAGTACACTATTGCGATGAGATATAAGTTTAAATCACGACCACATGGAGTGCACTATTTTGGGTCAATTTCATGTTATTTTGTTTCTTTTTAATTTTTTTCTTAGTGTGACATAAAAGTGGTTCATAATTGACGCTAATATTTGCACCATCTCCGGGCCACCTGAAAAGGTTAATTTAGGTTATCTTGACTTCTATTTTCACATCATACAAAATTATTGCACATTGGGGAGTAATTTTACTCTTTGTATGGCGATTTGCAATTTTTGATGGTAAAAAAGAGTTATAAAATTCACAAATAAAAGTACGAGGATGATTATTGAGACAATAAGGTTAGGTATATGTTTATGTGACATGAATTTTCGCAACATGCCTTTTCTTTTTCAAAACTTACAATTTTGAATAGCAAGATGGTGCTATAATTTTTGTATTAGTCGGAAATTGTTTAAGCAATTGGTATTTTGTGTTATAGACAATATGTCATCATTAACTAGGTCTACATCATCTCCTTTACAAAGATCTTTTTAAAACTTACAAATTTGAATAGTATAATAGTGCTATAATTTGTGTAAGTTGGAAATTGTTTAAGCATTTGTTATTTTATGTTATAGGTAGTATCACATCATTATTTAGGTCTACATCTTCTTTATAGAGCTCTTTTTATGTACTATTATTTTGTACCTATATAGAGCTATTCTTTATTAGAATAAAGATCTTCGTACGCATAAGTATACCACGACATGCAACTTTGTATGTTCCTTTTCTTAATGTTTATTTTGAATTTTTCCATAGGTGTATCATTTTCATTTTCATTTTTTGTATAAGGAGAGCCATCATAACCTTTGCATCAAGATCGAGTGTGAAATAGAAGTGGAAGAGGACGACTCTTTGGAAGAGCACCTCATCCACAAGATTGGAGTTTCTTGAAGGTAAATTATTCTTTTGTATGTTGTCCTTAAATAAAGTGATCATAATGTTGTGTATGGATGTTGCGTTAATATTAAGTTTATATACATGCATTTGATATAAAACATTCAAATAGTAACTTTGATGTTCAACTTCAACATTGACGCATGCAAAAAAACAAAATATATCTTGGCGTGCCATTCTTATGATCAAGTGCATCCTAAAAAGATCTCAAAGAGTAATAAAACTATTTGTAAAACAATTTACTCAAAAGAAATTTTGAAGTGTTAGAAGAAACAAATACATTTCCCTTGAACTTTGTGATGAAGATATAGTCGAGAAGGGTGTTGGGCTTCAAAAAAGGGCAGATCGTTATCATGGAGAAGCTAATGTGGATGATAATATTTAGGAAAGCGAATAAGAGAGAATTTTCAAAAAAATTGCTCAACTTTTTTTTAATTAAAAACTCTGGGATAGTCGAGAACATCAATGGTGGGTGTTATATTGTCATTGATGGACTTGAAAATAAGGGTTGGTTTATCAAACATCAATGTCAATGATTTATTGAGGCTAGATAACAATTCTCTCACTATATATAGTGTTCTATATATATTCCATTTGTCTTGTATTATGTATGATTTGTGTTTTTAATTACAACCTCCAAAATCTAGTTTGTTGTCAAAAATGAGCAAACTTATTGCATATCCGAAGGCACAACAAACAACAAATATTATCAAATTTAGAGGTTATCGGTGTTAATTGTGATGTATTTACAAATGATTGCATTTTATTAAGGAAAAAAATTGATTATGATGCGAGTTGCCCGAAATGTGGGGCACCACGACACTAAGGAGTTAGAGACACTACTATTCCAATTAAGGTTTTGCAACATTTTTCAATAATTCCTAGACTTTAGTGTCTTTTCCATTGCAAGTCACTCGTAGATGTCATGTCATTAGAAGAATATAGACAACAATGGAGTTTGTCATGTTTCTTCTGTGCTCATGTAAGATTAACTACGCTAATACAAATTGAAACTAAACATCTACATAGCTTCAAAAATAATATTAATCTAACAATGAACCATCAAGATAAGAGCTTATGGAGACTAATTCTTTCCAATGCATGCAACTTTGAACAACATCAAACCAACATATTAAGATACTCTTTACTCTCTAGATTGCTAACATAAAAGTGAACCTAAATAGACTATTTAGCAATCAAAGTGGATTGTTGCTTGATCTCAAGAATTGAGAATGAAATCTCACCAAGAATGGCTATAAGGCCATTTTAGATCTTCCCATAGTACTCAAATTTGAGTGTATGGATGCAAGATGAAGAAGCTAGATCAGACTAATGGAGGAATACTCAAGATCAAAATACCTATAGGTTATGCTATATGCATGTAAGGTGTCTTAGAAGGAAGGAGTAGGGTTATTTATATAATCTTATTGTTCGAGAAAACTTTGCAACTTGGTGCATGTGGGATAAGGGTAAAACAATATTAGGAATGGATAAACACGCTTTGGAAAAGGTGAGTTTGGTTTAGAAGAGTTTAATTTGTCATTAGTAAATCATGGGAGTTAAGGATGTTTTAATTAATTAGGTGTGATTAGATAATAGGTAGATGTAAGCTTGTAGAAGTCAATTAGAAGAAAATTTGCATGATATGGGGGATGTAAGACATGAATTTGATCTAATAAACAATAATTTATTGATTTAGATTAGTAGAATGTAATTAATTAACCAAGTAGAATCAAACATTAATTAATGAAAGGTTGTTAATTAATGAGTATGAAGAGCAATGTTAGCTACTTAGCGGAAAAACATTAATTATTAGGAAAATGACGGGAAAGAGGATAATTAGTGCATTTTTAGTATTAAACTATGTAAGTGGATTTTAAGTGTCTATATTTGCCCCTCTTTGGGGTGGCGTAAGCGTTGCCACGTCAAAGATAGTAGACAATTATGGACAAGTAAATTTTGAAGGGTAGAAGAAAAATTAGTAGAATGAGAGATGCCCCTCGAGTGTTGATGGGGTGATGGAAAAGGTTGATCGATGATCAAAAAGATAAAGGAAATGGATAGAAAAATGAAGGGGAGAGGGGGATAATAGGTGATCCTTATTGCCCTACGTGTTTTTGAAGAAAAAAATGTGATAGAGGAAAATGAGAAGGAAGAAAAATGAAGTTAAAGAGAATGGAAATAACTTTCATTCTTGATATGTAAAAACAACTTTGTTTCATCATTTTGCTTGATGATCTAATATCCTCGACTTTTATTAAAATATATGCATACAACAAAAGTGTACCATAACATAAAAAGCTATAATATTAACATTTTTTCATTTCTAAAAATGCGCAACTCTATGCAACATACATAATGTAATGCAATACAAGAAAGTAAACAAGCTACCCTGACAGGGAAACACGTACAAACACATACTCAAACAAACAATGTTCAAGACAGTTGTATTAATGTTTTTGTTATCAAGTTTCAGTTCCTAAATGTTCGGTTTGAAGACACGGGTTGAAAATGGTACCCCAAACAAGTATATATGTGAGGGGAGTATACAGAGGACATAGGGGTCATATGAAAAAACAATCGTTCACTATGAAACAATACCAAATAACTCATTTGTGCGAGGGAGTATGAACATAATAAGCGAACGAGCTTGGTTTAATGGAGATAGATCTATATGATCAACGAGTTGTTTTGAGAACAAGTGAGGATTGAAAAAGATGTTTTGTAAGACAAATTTCGATGTTTGAGGATGATCGTCCCATAAATGCTTAAGCTATGTACATGCTTTTTACAAATTTTTGAAAATTTTACCAATTTTTTTGGATTTTGTGATGATTTTACCAATATTTTGGATTTTTAAATGTTTCACCAATGTTTTGGATTTTTGAATGTTACCAATTTTTAGGATTTTTGAATTTTACCAATTGTTTTTTAGGGTTTTTGAAATTTTTTTGAAGTTATGTACACGAAAACAAAGAAACGTGGATGCCTCCAAAGTGTTAGATGAGAATGTACAAGAGAAGAATGCCACGTGTGTGTTCAAGAAAGTGAAGATGTGAAGATGCCCCAAGCGTTAGATGAGAATATACAAAGGCAAATCCCACATGTATATACAAGAGGAAGATAATATGGATAAAGGCCAAAAATAGATAGGTTCAACGTGATGATGAAATCAAACCAATGAAGTGCTAAAAAGGAGCAAGCATGCCCACAGTGCAAGCTGGCCAAGAAACAAATGATAGAAAGAAGGACAAGATTGTTTATTGAAAGAAGGGACAAAGTTTCCCTCAAATATGGTAAAAAGAAATCTTATACACATGGATGTTCTGAACAAATAGAAGAAGAACATGTGAATGCTATGGAAAATGCAACTAGAAGCCTTGTAATGAAAAGGTGATTAGCCAAAGGCACAAATCGTGAGTCAAAATAAGGACTAAAGTAAGAGTTTGAACAAGGTCCAAACAACACTTGGTAACATACTAATCTTGTTTGCTCATAGAGACCCAGTGTGTGCACGTAGAAATTAATTAGTTGTTGAAGGAAGTTTTGATAGACAACAAGTGAAGACACGCTAGCCAAAGTGTAAGATTGATTCATTTTCATAGGTGATTTGTGAATGGAGAGTGGAAGGAAAGCTGTACATTGCTCCTTTGCTAGCCATACGTACATAGCCCCGATGGAGATCTATTTGATTCTAGTCGCAACATTGCTCTACTATCAACTAGGCGTCCATAGCCCTAGTAGAGATATTGGAAATACCCCAAGAGAGTTATATATTGATTTTCTTTTGATTTTTAAATTTTTGATTATTTTTTACTTTCTGAAAAGTATTTCAGCTCTCTCAATTATTTTGATGAGGGGTTAAGAACCATTGATGGCTTGATGGAAGGATGTGGAAGTGATTGTGATGATGACATTGACTAGTGTCAACAAATACACCTAAAAGTTCTTCGTAAAAAGTTTATTAAATGTAGATAGTGATATGATCTCTAAGAGGTCATTCATTCTTTAATTTACAAGGTGATGAAAGACCAAGGTCAAATAGATACTATACAAATAAGTGTCACACAATGAGCACAAATAGACTAATCAATTGATCATCGAAGGGATGACAATGGTTGGTGGTTTGTAGAAGAATATGAAGAAAGGAAGGAAATAACATCCATGTGTATACGCAATACCGATTACAATGTTTGATCTTTATACCTTCAATTTTCTTGTAATGTTTTAGGGTTTTTTCATATTTTTTTAATTTTTGTTTAGATTTTTGGGAATATAGGACCAACAATGTCACTTTGTGTGATAAGATCCAACAACAATGTTTGCGATTTATTTTATAAGGGAGACTAGGAGCTTTTGTTTATCAAGAGTGATATTATCTCCAATCTTGATGACCATGGTGAGATCATATTCAATAAGTGATTATGACTTATCTTGAAACATGGATTTTGTATGTGGGAGCTTGAGTTCCCTATTCATAGGTTTCACGCACTTTGCGCCATGCCCTGACGGGTACATTGGTGTGCATTTTTGAATCACGTTTGAATTTCAGACTTGGGTTGTTGGATTTTCTTGAAGCTTTGGAGTTGTTCGGATGTTTGATCTTATCTTGATGAAGACATTGTTTATGTTCCATACCAAATAATTCATGATTTGTTTGATCCGAGAAGTGGGAGAAGAAAGTTGATGTTTAGGATTGATGAGAGGAATTGTAGGGATGATGGTGGGCTTGCCCCAATTGTTGATAGAAGGATGATATGATGGATGAAGATGATATGGTCCAAGAATTGAAGAGGATGGGCTATTGAGAGGTAAGCCAAAGATAGAAGATGAAGGGCTACTAGGATGTGGCCCTAAGATGGAAGAAAATGGGCTACCAAGAGGCGAGCCAAAAATAGAAGATGAAGGGCTACTAGGATGTGGCCCTAAGATGGAAGAAAATGGGCTACCAAGAGGCGAGCCAAAAATAGAAGATGAAGGGCCGCTAGGATGTGGCCCAAGTATAGAAGAGAGTGGGCTACCAAGAGGTGTCCCATAGATGGAAGACTAAGGACTACTCGAAGGTGTCCCATAAATAGAAGATGGTGGGGTACTAGGACATGGCCCAAGTATAGAAGATAATGGACTACCTAGAGGCGACCCACAAAGAGAAGAGGAAGGGCTACTAGGTGGTGGCCCACACATAGAAGAAGATGAAGGGTTACTCGGAGGTGACCCAATAAGAGATTGTGATTGAGGAATTGTGATATGTAAAGAATGGTGGGGTGATGATAAGATAAGCCAAGGATCAATGATAGACCCAAGCGTTTCTCCATGAAATGGGGAATGTGAATACGAAAGAACAAGAAGATGATCAAGTTTGATGTTATTAGGATCTTCCTCCATTTTTTTACAAAAGGAATCAACTTCTTCCCCACAATATGCGAATGCATCGAGGTCAAAAGAGAGTCCTTGTTCATGATCCTCTAGAGGAATGTCATTGGATAGCTCCATGAATCCTTGATTGCTTCTTCATTTTGAAAGAAATCAATCGATATGGATCATTGTTCTTCAATCCAGGAGGTTGATTAGAAGAAAGAGGTCTAACAAGTGTGGAAGATTTAGAAGATGTTTGATGATGATTGATAGAATAAGGTGACTCAAGAGATAAAGATGACTTGGATAGAGATGTCTTCGAGTAGAAGTAGATGGGAACTGGAAGAAGTGTTCTTGGGTTTCCTAGAAGATGACATAGTGCAAGTAGACAAAGAGGGTCACATAGCGTGATTATTAGATTGCGACATAAGAGTCGACTTGGATGATTGCTTAGAGGAAATTTGAGTCGCACCGATCTCTAATGGAGGAAGTCGTCGTTTAGAGGCGCCCGATAAAAGAGGTCCTGCGAAGAAAGGGAGGATCGCGATGTAGGAGTCACATTAGATGTTTGATTGGGAGAACTTGGGGTCACACGTATCTTCAAAGGAGGAAGCCGTCGTGGAGGTGACTCGGGTAAAAGGGGTCCTTCAAAGAAAGGGAGGACCACGACTTAGGAATCAAATTAAATGTTTGATAAAGGGGGTCTTGAGTTGCTAGGGAGGACCGCGACTTATGAGTCGAATTAGATGAATGATGGGGAAAATTTGTGGTGACAAAAATCTTTAGAGGACAACGTTGTTTAGGTGACTGATTACTCCCTAGAAGAAAGTTGATTGAATGAAGGTCATAAGACTGAGAGGAATCCGAAAGATAGCTTGGATTAGAATCCTCAGAAGAATCAAAAGAATTATAAGAATAGTTTGGATTAGAATCAGAAGAAGATCAAGGGGAACTCAAATAATAATTTGGATAAGAAGCATCCAAACCATACCACCGAATATGAGATGAAAGTGGGGAATAGGGTACCCGATTGAGTTCTCTAGCTTAAAGAACCAATTGAGGTTTAGTTGTGATAGGCGTGTTTCAACGTGAATGCCTAAACCTAGATTCCTTATTGTCGTAAGTATGAGGAACCCTGTGATAATCAGTCATTGTTGGCATTGTCGGGTCCAAATGCCTAGACCTAGATTGTATGATTGCATTCCTTCAAATGGAAGGAAGTTCCACGTTGACTCGGGCAGCATAACGACAACCATTTCACGAATAAATAGGGGATGCTTGTGTGATTTTCCAAAGGGTTTCCAAGGAAACCATACATCGTGATAACACAATTTCAACAATCCAACAAGGTTTGGAAAACAAGTTGTGAGTGCAAAGGATAAAAAAGGATCAAAAGGATTGTCCTTGAAAACATAAGTCTACAAGATGAACGATCACAAGGAACAATCACACAAGTTCAAAACACAAATCCAATCTACAAGGAAATACTCCCTATGCAAATGTGTCTCAAAGGTAGTGCGACACAAGATGATCAACTCAATGTCAACACTTAAGTGAAGTTTAAGATAAATAAGACATAAGTATTAAGCAAGGGGTTGATGCGACGTGCAATCAAAATATACTATAACTCGTTTAGAGACAAACAAAGACTAAATCCCAAAAAGTGGAAGTTACAAGTGAGAGTAATGTAACAATTCCACTTAGATACGTTATTAAAGCTTTTCGGAAAACCAAGATATTAGTATCGAAATAGGATTGATATGACATTAAAAAAGTAACAACACTTTTCAAGGTCAAGGTAATGTTTGAAAGAAGATAAAGTCAAAGTATACCAAGGAGTTACTAGTGTGCGAGCAACATAACGCACTACAATCTCGAAACTTAAACCAAGTTTACGAGAAACAAGATATAAGTACCGAAATTGTATCGAGATGATGCTAGCAAAGTAACACCTCAAAGGAAGATCGATGATGAGCAAGCCTAGCTATAAATGAGACGTCTTGACGTGGGTATCAAGACAAGGCTATTAAGATGCAAAGATGTACCAACACACTTTCAATGTTTACCATCCAGTTTCAAGTAAGGACGAATGTAAATGAGTGCCAAAGTGGCATGCGCAATCATCGATAGTACACATGTTATTCTTCTTTTGATAAAAATATCAACAAGATAACAAAGGAGTAGATCAAATGGGGGTGAAAAGTACTTGGCGTCACTTCGGCAGAGTTTCACCTCGTCTTATGGCGAGTAAAAAAACAACTAAGACAAAGTAACACTTCAAGATGAATGACGCTTAGCTTGAACTTTAATGGACTCTCCCTTTATTCGACTAATAAGGTTTTGACTTCAAAAAAGTTCTTGCTTCGAAAGCTCTTTTAAACATGATTGGCTTCAAGTTGGTCAAGTTGGCTCTAAGACGAAATGGCTTCCTATTTGGTTCTCTCAACTAGGTGTCACAAATTACCCCTACGAGCTCAATTTGCCAAGGAAGTCACAT
This sequence comes from Taxus wallichiana var. yunnanensis, assembly GCA_018340775.1. Lineage (NCBI taxonomy): Eukaryota > Viridiplantae > Streptophyta > Pinopsida > Cupressales > Taxaceae > Taxus > Taxus wallichiana. The sequence goes on along the minus strand of CM031236.1, from coordinate 506,378,638 downwards.
TGACTAAATCTTGAAGTATCTCGACTTTACTTTACCCCCTTCGATACAATGATCAATAAATGCTTTCAGTTGTATTTTCACTCGGGTCGCGTTATGGATAATTTTGATGTTAAATTTCACAAGTGTTTACTAGACAAGTAGGTAAGCGGAGCACTTCCCGTTTCGTCGACACGGTTTCTCTCTTGCGTGGACTACTTTGGGCTTCCTAAGAGCATCTCTCTTGTTATGTTAAGGCTTATGCCAAAGGGCACTTCTCTCAGTTCAAAGCGACTGAACCTATAAACAATGTTTTGAATGTGGTATTTTTTCTTAGCTTTGAACTTAATATGGTTTATTTATACACCGTTTGGCAACCTACATCGAATTACATTAATATTATTTAGATCCTGATTCTTTGACTTGCGAATTAGGTCCTACATATGAAAGATTAGTAGTTCTCCAAAAATATCAAAATATAATGAAAAGAGGATTCAAGTGTTGTTTTTGATTCCCAAGATCATCCTAAAAGGATGCAAGAGAAGAGCATATACAACAAATAATTGAACTAAAAAGTTTTATGAAATCTTTACAATTGATGAACTATACAAAAATCTTGATAAATGTTAATTCCCTTAAGCCAAAAAATGAAAAATGAAGTTTCCACTTAACCAAATGTTATAAATGAAAACTAAAGCTACTTTTGATTTTCAAAATCACCCTAAGGTGCAAAAGAAGAGCATACACAAACTTTATCCCAACTAGATAGAAATGAAAAACTTCAAATCAAATGACCATAAAAAAAGCTTTGTAAAAGGTTTAATCCTTAGAGCAAAATTAATAATGAAATTTCCAAGTTAATCCAAATGTTAAAAGATAGAGATCAAAGGTGTTTTTGATTCTAAAAATCACCAAAGAGTGCAAAAGAAAAGCATACACAATTTTTGATATAAATCAAGTAAAACATGGAAATACAAGATTCCTCAAAGCATTAGACATGTTAGAAAATGACTAGTTTTACGATAAAAGAAAAACATGCAATTTCTATGAGTCAAAATTCCAAATTTATGTTTTCATTGTATAGTTCTCTTCAATGTTTTTCCAACGCAAAAAATGGAGTCATTTCTAGTTCGGGAGCAAAAGTTATGGCCTTGAAAGATGGGTTATGCATATGCTCTTATGCACACGGGTATGGACTTAACATGTACAAAAAAATGTCAAAAACGTTTCTTAATTTACAAAAAGGTCAAATTTTTCCAACCAAGATTTATTTTTACAAAGAATCCATCTCATTAATATATGAATAGAAGACTCAACGCTATCAAACATTAACTTTCATGATAAAAATTTTAAAATTTTCAAGAAATTGACAAAACTAACATGTAGAATATTGAAAAATGAAGCTCTAAACATGAGAACATGGAGAAAACTTGAATTTTTCTCACAAAATCTAATTTTAACAACACTTCACCTCCTTTATACCTATAAGGAAAACTCAACACATGCAAACTCAACAAAATAAGTTAAAAAGAACAAGTTATGTCAATATATTAAAAAGAGGGTTAGTAAAAAATTGAAACTTAATTATAAAAACTTGAAATTAAGTGCAAAGGACAATGAAGTAAGTTCCACTGAGCATGCCAAATGTGCTCATTTATGATTAACTAAACGGATAGAAATTGAAAGTAAACATCTACATAGCTTCAAAAATAATATTGGTCTAATAATGAACCATCAAGATAAGAGCTTATGGAGACTAATTCCTTCTAATACATGCAACTTTGAACAACATCAAACTAACATACTAAGATAATCTCTACTCTTTAGATTGCTAACATAAAAATGAACCTAAATAGACCATTTAGCAATCAAAGTGGATTGTTGCTTCATCTCAAGGATTGAGAATGAAATCTCACCAAGAATGGCTACAAGGCCATTTTGGATCTTTTCATATTACTCAATTTTGAGTGTATGGATGCAATATGAAGAAGCAAGATCAAACTAATGGAGGAATTCTCAAGATCAAAATTCCTATAGTTTATGTTATATGCATGTAAGGTTTCTTTAGAAGGAAGGATGACGGTTCTTTATATAACCTTCTTGTTTGAGAAAGCTTTGCAACTTGGCGCATGTGGGATAAAGATTAAGCAATATTAGGAATGGATAAACATGTTTTGGAAAATATAATTTCAAAGAGTTTAATTTGTCATTAGTATCTCATGGGAGTTGGGGGATGTTTTAATTAATCAGGTGTGATTAATTAATAGATAGATGTAAGCTTGTAGAAGCCAATTAGAGGAAAATTAACATGATTTAGGGGATTGCAAGAGAGGATTTTGATTCAATAAATAGTAATTTATTGATTTAGAGTAGTGAACGTAATTAATTAATAATAATTAATTAACCCAAGTAGAATCAGACATTAATTAACGAAAGGTCGTTAATCAACATCCTGAGTGAGGAAAGAGTTAATTAATTAACAAAAGGTCGTTAATTAATGAGTATGAAGAGGAATGTTAGCTAATTAGCAGAAAAACACTAATTATTAGGGAAATGACGGGAAAGAGGATAATTAGTGCAATTTTAATATTAAAACGTGTAAGAAGATTTTAGGTGTCTACACCTTCAAATTAAAATGCAATGAAGTAAATTTAATAGTTGTGGCATAAAAAAATTTAGAGATAAGTCACTCAAAGTGTATGGTTTGGTTTGATAATGGATGGTGTTAAACCCCCTTTCTAATATGTCAACTAATGACTTGTTTATCTAGTAGTACAAACAAAGCATAACATTTCTCAATGGTTGATGATGTGAAATGAGCATTCAATGTTGTCATTACTAGTGCTAAGTAAACATCAAGTCGAAATATGGATGTCTACCTTGAAATTAAAGAGTCGAGCCTTCCTAAAAACAAAACCACAAGAATAATAAGCTTATGATGATAAAAACACAACACTTAGACACACAATATTTAATACTTTCAAATTATTTGTAAATACTGTGATATATTGTTACATGTAGTCCTTAATATATAGGTAGGATAGTTTTTTTTGACAACAAGAAGTTTGTTGTAGAAAACAAAATGTTAAATTATTGATTACTTAACACATGTACATAAGAAAACCTTATGTGCACTCAAGTTAATCAAAACCAACTTGACTAACCAAATGTCTTAAATAGAACTCAAACTTATTGTGTGAACAAGCACTAATCAAGACTAGTTAAATGAACACCTATTCTAATGTGAACATAACAACACCATTCCTTAAGTGAAAGTTAGGGAGAGAGAAAACAAATGAAAATTACGTCCTTGCTTTATTAGCCATGATAAGGTTCCCATGTATAATCAAAAGAAAAAGAAGGGCTTCATGTTGAATCCCTCCTTAGAACAACTTTCTTCACCCCAATAATCGATCATAATTGAAGATGGAAAGACATTGCCCAAGGTTTAGTTAAGATGTTTGAAATGTGCTCAACGATAGCCACGAATTCCAACTTACCAACTATATCATGAATGAGTCTCCAAATGAAGTGCATGATCTTAATGTGCTATGTATGTTGATGCTAAACTAGATTGCATGTAACCTCAATCACATTTTGGTTATCATACAACCAAATAGTGGGCTTATGTTAGGAGAAGCTAAACACAACTTACAATTATTGATCCTAGAGAGCGACCTTACCAATGGTAACAACACCTTGATATTTTTCCTATGTGGAGGATAATGCAATAATTGTCTATTTTTGCAAGCTCATGTAACTAGACCAGAGAAAAGGTTACAAACAAAACTGTAGTTGAACTTTCCAATGAACATAACTAACCCAATATGAGTCTATATAACTCTCAATCTCAAAAGATCCTCGTGACTTGTGAATCTCAAAGTGTGTAGTGCCCCAAATATAACTTAGAATATGTTTGATTGCCAATGTCTGTCATGAGGCTCACGAGAGAATCGAGAGATAAGACTAACGACAAAAGAAAGATCAGGTTGAGCATGTGTTAGAGTACAAGAGACTCGGTTATCAACAATTGATGTAAGGTCATATCAACCTTAGGAGTTTTGAAGATAATGGACAAGACAACACTCAATTAGACGTAAATAGTGTGGGAGCAAGTTTGTAATTATTCACGTCGAAATGGTGAATCAAATCATGAGCACACAATTACTAAATAATGTAGATATCCTCAAAAGATCGACAAATATGAAGGCCAAGAAAGTAGTGTAGAATTCTGAAATCAATCATGTCAAATCGCTATAACTTGTTCTTGACATCATGGATTGTCGGATTTGATTTGTTTGAGAGATTGAGGTCATCAACATAGAGGACCAATATCAAAAGATTATCCCCGCTTCTTGATGTCTATACATTGGGGTCGAGCAATAATGAGTGAAACCACAAATGAACCAAAAAGTATCTTCTCATACCAAACTTGAGAAGCTTGCTTGAGATCGAAGAGAGAATGACAAATCCTACATACAATGAGAATTATTGCACAAATCCCTATGGTTTCTCCATATAGATCTTTTATTGAATATCGCCATATAGAAAATCACTCTACGTCTATGTGGGATACCTACTAACCATGTGATGGTATGAGAAAAAGTGAACAATACTAACAAAGTCCATCTTGGTAACATGGGTAAGGGCTTTAGACTAGTTAAGCTCCTTCAACCTATGAGAAACCCTTTGTTGCAGACAAGCCTTATACTTATATAAGAATTGTTAATTGCATATTTGGTCATATGGACTCACTTACATTGCACAAGTTTTCTTCCCTTAGGAAGAGGCACCAAGTCCCAAGTATTTATTTATCAGAAAAGAATACTTCTTTGGCATAGTAACATCCAATTTTGGTTTGTTTGTGACCTCCAAAAATATAATGGATTTTCCAAAATAACATGGTTTGTAAGAGCAACTTCAGAAATTTGAGAGTTAGTACGAGGCTTAAATGGATCACCCATTTAAAACCCACTACTTGTAGAGTAGAATGGGCTTCCTTGAGCATAAATTGAGGAACAAGTGGTGAAGATAGAAGTATAGGAGCATCATCAACATCAAGAAGTGAATTATCACAATTAGAGAGTGAGTGAGAGAGTAGTAGATGCAAACTCTAGTGGAATGAATCTCTCACGAACCTTGATATCCCGTCGAAACAAAACATCATGAGTGACATGGTCAAAAAGATGATAAGCCTTAACATCTTCATAATGGTCAACAATGATGAACAAATGGCTCTTCTTCTCTATGGTCTCATGCTTGTCATTAGAATGAATTCCTAATCCTTTTCCAAACACGTAAAATCTAGTTATACCAAGTTTGATACCTAACCAAGCTTCTTCAGGGGTTTTGTTCCACATTGCATTGTGGGGTATGTGGCTTTCGATATAATTCACATAATTCACTATTTTAGCTTGAATTTCGTGTGCCATATCCATGGATTATTTTATGCAATTCATGATCTCTTTCAAAGTTATGTTATTTCGTTCAACAACATAATTTTGTTGAGTATAAGGCACCTTGTGAATTGATGCAAGATGCCATGATCAATACAAAACTATTGGAAGACTTTACTCACATACGCCCCTATTATTCATGTGTATTTTCTTGTGTGGAAGTGAAGATTACTTCTCAACAAAGGATTTGAATGCCTTGAAGTTCTCAAACATTTCACTCTTGTACTAGAAAAATACACCCATCTCCTTCAAGCGAAGTCATAAATGAATGTGATTACATATTTCGCTCTTGTAACCGACTATGTGAAAAACATCATGAGATCATTGTACACCAACTCAGGAGGATCCTTAGCTTATGATGCCTTTCCTTTTAAAAGGGGTCTTAGTGTCATTTACTAATCATACAACTTGGATAAACACCATCAACATATGATACATTGGGAAATCCAATCACCAATTTTGTGTACTCAATTGCTAAAGATACTAGTAGTTTAGGTAAGCCAAGTGTCCTTGCCACAATTTGCTCATGGAATTAACACGAGCAACAAAAAATGAACTTGATGTAGGTTCAAAAACTATCAAATTTCATCGTGATGGACATGAACAAAGACTAACAACACTTGTTGTAACCACATCTTGCAGATCTTGCAATTCTCCTATTACAACATTGTGGAGAAAATTCCACAATCTTTGAAGTGCATGAATTACATATTTGATATTAAATCAATGATTTTTTTGATTGAATTCAAAGCTTGCACATGTTAAGTGCACATGATTCTTAGGATTATCTCGCTAAGGACATTAAATGGGTTATGCAACAATGCGTATGATGGTATAAAAATGGTTTCCTAGCCATCCACCAAGGTACACATCTTAGGAGAATCGGTGAAAATTTGGGAACAAGTACATCATAATGCATCCATCCTACATTTGAATCGTGTTGAGCCGAAAACATCAATTTGAGATGAGTTACCAACAACAATCGGAGTAGTAATTCTTTCGAATGAGATGTGAGAAGATCCTAACATTGTATAAGATGGTGGGAAGCATCAAAATAAAAGTGCAACTTTCATGTGGTGTGGACAATGCTTTGGCGAGAAAGTGTTTTCCATTTTTCTTGAGGAGAAAGGAGGGGAGACATGAATCTTATGTTGCTTGACTTCGCTTCCAAAGCTTCCATTTTCACTCAACATCTAAATTCAAGATGATTTTTTTTTTACGCAAAAAACATAAGGATCATACTTATTTTTAGATCTAGGAAAATGATTTGGATTAATGGATTTAAGATACTATGAGGTGGATTCTATAGGTTTGTTAAATGACTTAGCATTAGGCTTAGGTTTTGATTTTCCCTTAGGAGAACTAGCAACAAGTGCGCCTCTAGTACTAGGAAGAACATCAAGTGTCAAACTTGGTTGGCTCTCTAGTTAGAGATTTGCAAAAGATCTCAAAAGTGGCATTTTGAATTGATTTATTCCATCTATTGTAGAATATGTGGTGGACATGAAGACATCACAAAAAAATTTAATGGAACCTTCAATTTTGACAGAATCAAGAAAATGACCTTTTTGTTATGTTTACCTTGCCCACATGCTTTAGTTGTGAGTGAACGAACTTGAATTTGGGAAGGAACTCTTCAATTGTGAGAAAGTTAGAAGGTGAGAGAGTAAACATTTTGCATCAAGATGTAGTTCCCTAAACTCATCAATTTTTTAAAACAAATTTTCAAAGGCGTGCCACACTTTATTTTGGAAATTTGATGTGTGTCATGTGAAAGAGCAATTTTTTTGACACATTTAATCAAACTAGACTTAATGCTTCATCTTATCTTTCTTTGACATGAAAGCCAAAATTGATTCTTGAAATACCCTCCACAAACCTTTAAATTTCAACAATTATTACATTTTAGGGCTCCAAATGTGGTAATCAGAGATGGGTTTATATTATATAGGTTTTGGTCATAGAAGAGGAGGAAAAAGGCTTCTTGTAGGACAAAAGACACAAAAAGTCCTTAGAATTGTTTATTTGAATTTTTTGGCTCCCTTTTATAACAATGTGAATTTAAAAATGTTGAGATTGAACTATTAGCACACATGCATGCACATACTAGCTCTCACACACACATGCACACATGCACACATGCATGCATGCTTTTCAAAAATTACTTCTTAAACACGCACACACACCCCTTCTTAAATATTATGCCACATTTTCTTGATCGTTTGGTTTGAGAATTTTAACAAAAATCTTATCAACCACTTAGCCACTTGATTTGATAAAGATTAGTAATGAAGGAAAAACTATTTAAGTTGTAAAATGACACAATTCATTAAAAACAAAAGTAAGAACCTTGAGGTAGGTAGGACGTGATCGACCTAGTGGTGGAAAGTCGACTTGAAGCATGAAACAACATATGATTGTGATAACAATACAAAGTTAAGTCACTTTAAAAACAATAACATTTTAAAATGAATGCTAAGGTGGTTGTCGAAGGCCGTTAGTAGGCTTCAAAGCACTAGAGAGAAGTGAAAAAGGAGACCAAAAGGCAAGGCAAATGGGTTGTCTACATAGAGTCACCAAAATAGGGCTACGAGATTTGCTTTCAATTAATTCATAAAATGATGGTGGTGGTGGTGTTAATTAAAAACTTATGAACTTTTGTCTACAAGATGTGAAAGCTAAAGGATTTTCAAATGGTCGAATTAAATTACTTAATGAAGCAAGATAATAGTGTTAGCCAAGAAGATGGCCAAAATAATATAAAACTATGCAATGTCATATAGTCAAAGAAAGGAAATTTTTAATTTTTTTAAAGATTAGGTGACAATAGCTTCACAAGTTGATTAGAAGTCAAAGATACTCAATCGCTTTGATACCATGAAAATTCAAGTGGATGGAAGATCCACAAGATCTACTGGAGAACAAAACCACATAAATAAGAGGCTTATGCTGTGGACACCTAGAATTTGACCAAGCAATTTTAATACTTAAATTGCACAACCAATCCTCTTTCTGTCATTTGGGCAATTGACGACACTTCGTCAAATAAACACCTCTTCTCCTCTCATTGGGTCAATTAACGACACTTCGCTAATTAACCACGATCTTCACTATAACCATGATCTTCACTCTCTTTTGGTCAATTGACGACACTTCGTCAATAAACCACCATTTTCCCTCTATTCCCATTAATTAATTACATCTCGCTAATTAATTAGCCTTCCTATCACTCAGGATGTCGATTAACGACCTTTCGTTAATTAATTTTTGCTTCTACTTGGGTTAATTAATTATTATTAATTAATTACGCTCACTACTCTAAATCAATAAATCACTGTTTATTGGATCAAATTCCTCTCTTACATCCCCCGAACCAGGCTAATTTTCCTCTAAATTCCCCTAAATAGGTTTTACAAGCTTATTCCTACCTATTAATTAATCACATTTGATTAATTAAACCCCTCTTAACTCCCATAAAGTGCACATCCTTTATTAAACATGCATATCCTTTGCATTTCTTCTTTGGGCTTTATTCCACATCCTTCAAATTGCTAGCTTTGCCCAAACAAACAAGCCATATAAGAACCCTCCTCCCCTTTCTTCATACGCCTCATTTACATTAGCGAAAACTATAGGCATTTTTCTTTGAGCATTCTCCATTGATTTGGATTAGCTTCTTCATCTTGCATCCATTCTCTCAAATTGAGTAGCATAGGAAGATCCAAAAATGGCCTTGTAGCCATTTCTTGGTGAGATCTCATCCTCAATTCTTGAGGCAAACAACAATCAAATTTGATTGCTAAATGATCTAATTAGGTTCATGTTTTGATTAGCAATATTAAAGAGTAGGAATGGCTTAGCATTTAGTTTGATTTATTCATGTTCATGCATTGAAGAAGTTATTTCCCATAAGCTCTTATCTTGATGGTTCTATAGTAGATTTGGCTTTGCTTTGAAACTACTAGGTGTTAGTTTCTTTTAATTAGCATTGCAAGTTTATTATGTTCACATTTGACACACGGTGGGACATACCCATAGCATTTGATTTCAAGCTTTGTTAGTTTTGTCTCAATTTTGGCTAACCCTTATTATGCACATGTTAAATAACTTGAATTCCTTGATGTATTTTGCTAACTTTACATGTGTTGAGTCTCTTTTGTAGGTTTAAAGGAGATGGGTTGTTAATTTTGGGCTAAGATGACAAAAATTGACCTTTTTGAGTTTGATGATGTCAGATCTACGTGTTTATGACATCATTCCAAAAACCCGCAATGTGTTATCTTTGCAACGTACTACTCTTTGAATGGGCCGCGTATATGTTTAAAAGGGTGTGTAAATGTTGAAAAACCCACACATGTGTTGTTACCCGGGTTTGTCGCTTATTGTGCTTTCGTCTGTCAATTTCCTTTATGTCTCCTGTCACATTGGTGTGACCACCCTCGCGCTATGTCTCTAGCCGCTTATATGTTACATACTTTCCAAATTTATCTGTGTTCTTTTTCCAGTCCGCGCATATACTTCTCTTCCCGTGTAGGTGTAGCTCTGTGTTATATCATTATGTATTTTCTATCAAACCCACGTTAATGTGTTGTGAGCCGTGTTTATGTCATTAAGTCCGCGTAGGTGTTGCATTGTCTTTGTTAGTATGTGTTTTGATCTCAGAGCTGCATAAACGTTGTTTGAATTGCGTAATCATTATCGTGGCCACACAAAGCGTTGTTTAAAGCTGCGTAATTGTTATAAGGGCTGCGCAAGAGTGCTTAGTTAAATGTGGGGCTCTATTTTCGAGGTTTACATGATTTGATCTTGGTTATTTCTAACATCTTGTAGGTTTTTTATGCTAACTTCTATTTACATGGTGTTTTGAATTATATTTTTCTAACTTGTTTGATGATTTTTAATGAATGTCGTGATTTCATTTCTTAGGATAGAGTTGTGTATGCTCTTCCCTCACACCTTTTAGGTGATCTTGGGAATCAGAAACAACTCTAAGCCTTCTTTCATTTACAAAACACTTCATTAAATTCATGGTTAAGGGAATGAACAACAATTGGTTAAAATGAGTTGCCTAGTCCTTTGATTTACAAGCTTTTCCATTTTCGATATAGTTGGGTTACTTGTTGTGTATGCTCTTCTCTTGCGTCTTAGGATGATCTTGAGAATCAAAAACAACATTTGACCCTCTTTCATGATATTTGATCTTATGGAAAACTATTAACCTTTGCGTGCAGGACCAATACTCATTTGTCAAAGAAATCGGGATCTAAACCAATACTAATACAGTTTGTTGCAAGTTGCCAACGATGTATAAAACCAAACTAAGCTAAAAGATAAAAACACACCACTATTCAAAACATTGTATTTGCAGGTTCGGTTAAGAGCTATGACTCATCCACTTTAAAATGGGGAAGTGCCTTGGTATAATCCATAAAACTCATTATGAGGATTACCCAGGAACCCCAAAGTAGTCCACACCTTGAGGGAACTGGTGGACAAAACAGGAAGCACCCCGCTTACCTACTTGACTAGTGAAAAACCCTTGTGAGATAAGCTTCAAGCTACCCATATGAGGCCTCGTTCATTAATTTTATTGTGGGGTTATGGTCCACCTCTCTAGAAGTAATTCTAGATGTGCGCACCTCTCTTAGGTAGGAATTGGCGAGTGTTGCAGACAAAATCCTAGGAAACCATTTTGCACAGGGGCCAACCTTACCTTTATCCAATGTGTTTCAAAGAGCTCTCATGAAGCAAGAAATTTTTGAGTCAAAACCTTGTTAGTTGAACAAGGGGAGAGTCCATTGAAGTTTGAGCCTAGTGTTATTCATCACGAAATTTTTGAAGTGTTACTTTGTCTTAGTTTTTCACTTGTCTTAAGACAAGGTGAAACTTTGCCAAATTTATGCCAAGTATTTTTCATCACCACTTGGTCTACTCCTTTTTGCTGACTTTTTGGTACAAAATAAAAATACATACAAAGTGTTTCTCAAGATTATGTCCACCACTTTTGCACCCTTACATCCTTCCTTATTGCACGAGTGCGATAGTAAGCGTTGAAAGTGTGTTGGTACGTCTTCACATCTTGAGTAGCCCTGTCTTGATACCCATGTCAAGATGTTTCATCATAGTTAGGCTTGTTTCATCACTAATCTTCCTATGAGGTGTTACTCTGCCTGCATTATACCAACACATTTTGATACTTACATCTTGATTTCACAAACTTGATATAAGTGTTTAAAATGTGTTGTTACGTTGCTCACAAAGTATCAACTCCTTGATATACTTTGACCTAGTTTTCCTTCAAACATTACCTTGGATTTTGAAAAGTGTTGTTATTACCTTGTTCACGTTGTACCAATATTACTTTGATGTTAATATCTCGCTTCTCCGTGAAGTTAGATTAACATGTCCAAGTGGTGTTGTTACGTCACTCACATTGGTAACTTTCAAAACTTATTTTATTATACCTTGATTAGAAGTCACTTCAACCCCTTGTTAATACTTATGCCTTGTTTATTTTAAATTTGACTTAAGTGTTGACATTGTGTTGATCATCTTGCGTCAACCTACCATTGAGACACATTTTACATAGGGAGTAGTTTCTTGTAGATTGGATTGGTTTGCCGAACTTGCATGATTGTTCCTTGTGATCTTTCATCTTGTAGATTTGTTTCTTTGGAAAATCCTTTGAGTCTTTGATTCTTTGGTGCCTTATTCTTTGGACTCTTTGCCTTGATTGTTTGACATTCATATAAACATTAGTAATTGTCATGTTGCTTGATTTTTCCTAGGGTAATTGTAGTCTTTGAAAACATTTTTCAAACTTTGGAAAAAACATTTCCTATCAAGTAACTTTTGAGACAATTTGAACATTGGGAAAGTTTCCTTTGCAACCATTATGTTGCTAAATTTTGATAAACCATTTTGACATTTACACTTGCTGACTTGTTGTCTAATCCACGTAGGATTGTACAAATTTTTCATTCGCAATGTATGATTTCCTTAGAGTCTCTTTGGAAAATCACATGAACATCCCCATATTTGCAAAATCTCTAGTTGGCCGTCATTACATTGCTCGAATGAACATAGAACTTCCTTCCATTTGAAGGATTTCAATCACACTATTTAGGTCTAGGCATTTGGACCTAACAATTCCATCCATGAATGACTATTGCATGGTTCCTTATACTTACGATAATAGAGAATCTAGGTTTAGGCATTCACATCAAAATAAACCCATCATGACTAAACCTCGATTGGTTCTTCGCACTAGAAAAATTGTTCGGTTACCCATTTCCCCACCTTCATCTCATAGTCGGTGGTATGATTATGATGATTCTAATCCAAACTATTCTTGATTCTTATCAATCTCATGATTATTCTAATCCAAATTATTCTTCTGATTCCTCTCAATCTCCCGATCTTCGTCCAATCGAATTTCTTCTAAGGAATAACCTTTATTACTTACCTCAACGATGTCTTCCTCCTTTTAATATTTGTGTGACTCAAAGTCTTTCTGATCAATCATCCAAGTTGTCTCCTATGTCACAATCTACAAACTTTCTATGCAATCCTATTTTTCTATTGGCACTATGCCATCTTATAGGCAAATCAAGATTCTAGTTATTCTAAATCCACATCTTCGTCAACTCAGGATATATCCAAATCTAAATCTACTTCATCTCTTGAGTCATTTTCTTCTATCAATAAAAATCCAATCCCTCTTTCGCCCTTGAGCCCTTTCAACTATATCTTACCATATCCTTATCAATATTGTAAAGATCGATGTTTGTGTCCAAGTCAAACAATTAACAAGAAACAATGTGCTAAGATATCATTTGAAGCCTTTGTAAAATGCCTTTAGTGGGAGCAATCAGGTCAAACCTTCTCCTCATCTATATCATTAAACATCTTATAAATATTCCACACTTGTTGGACCTCTTTCTTCCAATCAACCTACTATCATCGACCAACAATGACCCATACCGATCGATTTATTTCATAATGAAGAAATAATTAGAGAATTCATGGGGCTACACATGATGACATTCCTCTAGAGGATCATGAGTAAGGATTCTTTTTTGACTTCGATGGATTCACATATTGTGGGCAAAAAGTTAATTCCTTTTGTTAGAAAATAGAGGAAGATCCTAAGATCATCAAACTTGATCCTCTTCTTATTCTTCCATTTTCACATTCCTCATTACATGGAGAAACACTAGGGTATGTCATTGATCTTTGGTCTATCTTCTCATCATCCAATCATTCTTTACATATCACAATTCCTCAATCACAATTTGTATGTGGCTCACCTCCTCGTAGCCCATCATATTCTTCTATATGTGGGCCACCTCCAAGTATCCCTTCATCTTCTATTTGTGGGTCCCCTCCTGGTAGCCCATTATATTTTATGCGTTGGCCACGTCCTAGTAGCCCTTAATCTTCTATTTGTGGGTCACCTCCAGGTAGCCCATTATCTTCTATTCTTGGGCCACGTCCTAGTAGCCCTTCATCTTCTATTTGTGGGTCACCTCTAGGTAGCCCATTATCTTCTATTCTTGGGCCACGCCCCTAGTAGCCCTCCATCTTCTATTTTTGGGTCCCCTTTGTGTAGCCCTTTATCTTCTATTCTTGGGCCACATCCTAGTAGCCCTCTATCCTCTATTCTTGGGCCACTTCCTAGTAGTCCTTCATCTTCTATACTTGGGCCACATCCTAGTAGCCCTCCATCTTTTATTTATGGGACACCTCTAGGTAGTCATTCATCTTCCATTTATGGGAAACCTCCTGGTAGCCCATTTTATTTTATGTTTGGGCCATATCATAGTAGCCCTTCATCTTCTATTTTTGGCTCACCTCCGGTATCCCATCCTCTTCAATCCTTGGAACATATCCTCTTCGTTCATCATATCATATTTCTATCAACAATGTGTGCAAGCCCACCATCATCTCTACCACTCCCATCACGAATCCTAAACATCCACTTTCTTATCACATTGCTCGGGATCAGACAAATCACACATTAGCTTATATGAAACCCAAATATTTTCTTTATCAAGCTAAGATAAAAAATTTAAAGAGCTCCAAAGCTCCCAAAAATTTAAACAACCATAAAGTTAAAAATCAAACGTGATTCAAGAATGCACACCAATGCAACCATCAAGTATGGCACAAAGTGCATAAATCTATGGATAGGGAACTCAAGCTCCCACATACAAAATCCATGTTTCAAGATAAGTTGCAGTCACTTATTGAATATGATCTCACTACGGTCATCGAGATTGGAGATAATATTACTCTTGATAAGAAAATACTCCTAGTCTCCCTTATTAAAGAAATTGCAAACATCATTGTTGGATCCTATCATGTAGAGTGACATTTTTGGTCCTAACTTCCCAATCATTCATCTTCATCATCTTCTCCCTTTGTGGTTTTCCCTTTGCAAAACCGTCAAAAAATAAAAATAAAATAAAATTCAAAAAATACAAAAAAATGAGAAAAAATTAAAATATTATAAAAATCAAAGGTACAAAGATCAAACGTTACAATCAGGTATTGCATACACATGGATGTTCTTTTCTCCCTTTTTTCATATTCTTCTGAAAACCACTAACCATTTTCATCCCTTCGGTGATCTTTTGGTTAACCTATTCGCACTCGTTGTGTGACATTTATCTCTATAGTATCCGTTTGACCTTGGTTTGTTACCTTGGTAAATTAAAGAATGACTAATCTCTTAGAGATTCTATCACTATCTACATCTAATAAACTTGTTGCGAAGAACTTTTGGGCGTATTTTTTGACACTAGCCAATGTCATCACAATCACTTCCACATCCTTCCATCAAACCATCGAGTGGTTCTTAACCCCTTATCAAAACAATCAAGAGAGCTGAAATAATTTTCAGAAAGCAAAAAAATCAATCAAAACATCAAAAATCAAAAGAAAAGAAATATATAACTCTCTCTTGGGGTATTTACAATATTTCTATCGGGCTATGGACGCCTCGCTAGAAGTAGAGCAATGTTGCGACTAGAATCAAATACATATCCGTTAGGGCTATGGATGCTTGGCTTATAACGGAGCAATATACGACTCTCCTTCCACCCTCCATTCACAAATCATCTATTAAGATAAATCATTCCTACAGATTGGCTAACATGTCTTCACTTGTTGTTTTATCAAATCTTCCCTTTAAGAAGTAATTAATTTCCATGTACACACATTGGGTCTCGATGAGTAAAAAGATTAGTATGTTACCAGGTGTTGTTTGGACCTTGTTCAAACTCTTACTTTAGTCCTTATTTTTACTCACGATTTGTGCCTTCGGTTGATGAACTTTTCATCACCACTCTTCTAGCTACATTTTCCATATCCTTTCATAACATTTTCTATTCTTTTACTTCGTTTAGAACATCCATGTGTATAAGATTTCCTTTTTACCATGTTTGAGGAAAATTTGTCCATCCTTTCAATAAACAATCTTGTCCTTATTTCTATCATATGTTTCTTGGCCAGCTTGCACTAGGGGCACGTTTGCTCCTTGGCACTTCATTGGTTTGTGTTCATCATCATGTTGAACATATCTATCTTGGCCTTGATCCAACCTATCTTCTTCTTTGTATATATGTGAAGAGTTTTCCTTTGTACATTCCCATCTAATCGTTGGGGGCATCTTCGCATCTTCACTTTCTTGCACATACGTGTGGCATTTTTCCCTTGTACATTCTCACCTCTCGTTGGGGAATCCTTGTATCTTCATTTTCCTGTACATAGCTTCGAAAAACTCTCAAAATACCCTAAAAATTCATGAAATATCAAAAATCCAAAATCTTGGTAAACAATCAAAAATATTTTTTTTGTAAACATAAAAAATCCAAAACATTGGTAAAACAATAAAAATCTATTTTTTTTTGGTAAAATATCAATTTTTTTCAAAAATGGTAAAAACATACACTCAATCATTTGAAGCATTTATCAGACACAATATCCTCAAACATAAAAAACTATCCTACAAAACATCTCTCTTCGAATCTCGCATGTTCTTACACGTGAATTGCAGGTTGTTTTGGCCTACCTCCATTAACAAAAGTTGGTTTGCCTACTATGTTTGTATTTCCTTGCATGAATGGGTTACATGGTACTATTTCATAGGGAACATCTAATTTTTCATGGGACTTCCTATCCCATTTATTCACCTTGCAATGTATTGTTGCTTGGGGTGTCATCTTTAACCCTTGTCGTATAATTCACACAGGTGGAATCTGAAGCTAGATAACAAAAACATTGGTACAACATTTTGTCTTGAACGTTGTTTGTTTGCACACATTTATCTCGTACTTGTTTGGTTGTTTTTTCGTTTGTTTACTTTCTCATAAAACATTGCGTTTTATATGTTCCTTGGAGTCGTCTTTATATATATATAATAAAGAGCTAATGTTGTAGATCACACAACACTTGATGAAATAAAGTTGTTTTTACATCACTGGATGAAAGCTATTTCCATTCCCTTCATCTTCATTTTTCTTCCCTATCATTTTCTTCTATCAACACTATTCTTCCAAATCACTTGGGGCAATAGGGATCACATTTTATCCCCCTCACATTTCTTCTATCTGTTTCTTTCATCTTTTTTGATCGTTGATCGACCTCTTCCATCACCCCATTGACACTCGAGGGGGCATCCTTCATTCTACTAATTTTTCTTCTACCCCTTCAAAATTTCTTGGTTAGTACTTGTCACTATCTTTGAAGTGGCGTCACTTACGCCACCCCAAAGAGGGGGAAATGTAGACACTTATAATTCAACTAAGAAATTTTAATACTTAAATTATACCGACAATCTCTCTTTCCCGTCATTTGGACAATTGACGACACTTCGTCAAATAAACACCTCTTCTCCTCTCATTGGGTCAATTAACGAAACTTCCTAATTAATCACGATCTTCAATCTCTTTTGGTCAATTGATGACACTTCGTCAATAAACCACCATTTTCCCTCTATTCCCGTTAATTAATTACATTTTGCTAATTAATTAGCCTTCATATCACTCAAGATGTCGATTAATGACCTTTCATTAATTAATGTCCGCTTCTACTTGGGTTAATTAATCATTATTAATTAATTACGCTCTCTATTCTAAATTAATAAATCATCGTTTATTGGATGAAATTCTTCTCTAACATCCCCCAAATCGGGGTAATTTTCCTCTAAATTCCCTAAATAGTCTTTACAAGCTTATTCCTACCTATTAATTAATCACCTTTGATTAATTAAACCCCTCTTAACTCCCATAAAGTGCACATCCTTTATTAAATATGCATATCCTTTGCATTTCTTCTTTGGGTTGTACACTACATGCCCATCAAAATGCTAGCCTTGCCCAAACAGACAAGCTATATAAGAAACCCTCCTACCCCCTTTCTTCACACACTTCATTTGCGTTAGTGAAAACTATAGACATTTTTATTTGAGCATTCTCCATTGATTTGGATTAGCTTCTTCATCTTGCATCCATTCACTCAAATTTGAGTAGTATGGGAAGATCCAAAATGGCCTTGTAGCCATTTCTTGGTGAGATCTCATCCTCAATTCTTGAGGAAAACAACAATCAAATTTGATTGCTAAATGATCTAATTAGGTTCATGTTTTGATTAGCAATCTTAAAGAGTAGGAATCACTTAACATTTAGTTTGATTTATTCATGTTCATGCATTAAAGAATTTATTTCCCATAAGCTCTTATTTTGACAGATCTATAGGAGATTTGGATTTTCTTGAAACTACTAGGTGTTAGTTTATTTTAATTAACATTGCAAGTTTATTGTGTTCACATATGCCAATACACTCAACACTTAAAATACAATTAAAAAAACTTTCAACTTGTTTGTTAATACATGTGATATGTTGCTACATAGGAAGTCCCTAATATATATCTAGGATAGTTTGCTTTGACAATGAAAAAACAAACTATTAACGTGGGATTTCTAAATACATGCACATACCAAAACCTTATGTGTACTCAAGTTGTTAATCAAAACTAACTTGACTACTCAACCTCCTAAATAGAGCTTAGGCTTATTAATAAGCACAAATAAAGACCATCTAAATAAACGCCTAGTCTAATGTGACCACACTAACAAAACCTTAATTTCATTAGTTGTAAGCATTACAATGTATGGCCTTTTAAAACCCATTGGTAAACAAGTTCAATTGTTATGGAATTCTGCGATGGGTTATTCATAATTTTCTTGGGATGTTGTTTGTTCGCATATTTATTAAATGTTAAAATTTAAAATAAAAATCATATATTTATTTATTTGTATTACACACTAAGTTTTAAAATCATTTTTATATACAAGTCTTTTAACAAAGGAAAGTATGCACGTGGTATCTTATGTAAGTATGCATATGGTATTTTATGTAAATGCATATTTATTTTTGTAATTCTATTAATACTTTCATAAATGCTTTGACATAATGAACTCAAAAAAATTCCATATACGTGGCTGGATTAACGAACATATCTTCATGAAAAGCAAGAATAAGAGAAGGGTCACTTGTTACGAAATGCAATTCTTTTGATTGTGCCAACTAAGCTAGTGCTGAAATAACATATTTTGGTCCAAGGGAAAATCGGATTATGTTGGTAAGCTAGAATAAATAATAAGACCTGATTATAAAACTTTTGAAGTCATATATAATTGTACATGATACCCTTTGAGTGAAAACAAATTTTACAAAATGACACCAAAAGTGGGTTTTGTCAACTAACTTTACCGAGCATTCCTTGAGGGGAAAGACTCATGCGTTTTTTCAACAACGTTATCGTGTATTGATTTTTTTGGAATTAGGGTAAACGAGGGTGTTGAAAGGACCCACATCCTTGTACAATTGAGATTTTTTTTTTGAGAGGATCCACAACCTAGGTTACAATGAAGGGGACCACCATTAGGAACCCAATTGAAGCAACCATGAAGCCATAGTGAAGATGCAGCGACGAGTGAAAACAACCACAACAAGTGGAACAACTACCAGTGATGACAACGAGAGGAGTAACTACTAGTAATGACAACAAGAGGAGCAAGTAACCAGCGTCGTCAATAACAAGAGGAGCAAAGTAACCAATGTCAAGCGGCGAGAGGAACAACCACTAGCGTCATTGTAGCGGAGCAACCACCAACGTCAGAATGGAGAGGAGAAACCACCAGCGACAACAACGAGAGGAGAAACCACCAACGTCAGCAGTGAGAGGAGAAACCACCAATGTCAGCATGAGCAGAGATGCCACATCTAGCGGTGAACCACCTCCGAGGAGGATCATGCCTCGGGGGGATTTGAACACAAGTGGGCAAGCAAAAATCAGGTATTGATTTATGTAAATATGTGCTTCCTTTTTA
Organism: Taxus wallichiana var. yunnanensis; assembly: GCA_018340775.1. Taxonomy (NCBI): domain Eukaryota; kingdom Viridiplantae; phylum Streptophyta; class Pinopsida; order Cupressales; family Taxaceae; genus Taxus; species Taxus wallichiana. The sequence continues at coordinate 506,358,810 of CM031236.1, read as the reverse complement.
TTTGTTCATTTTTCATCTATAGGTCTTCCTTTTCATTTCCAATTTTGATGTGAATGTTTATATTAGGTATTAAACTTTCATCAGTAACTATGTTTATGTAGGTATTTTTCATCTTGATATAGAGAGGTAAAGTAATCTTCACTTGTATTGCCATTTAAGCTAAGGATAAGACATGTTGATGCCACCAATATTATAACACGAGTATCATGGGGAAGGATTGATGCTAACACAATTGATCAAGATGAATTTAGTGATAAAGATGACCCGATAAATAATAATCAAGTTGTTAAAGTTGGAGATCACGATGATCAACATAGTAAAATTTGGTTTTGCAGATGATTAAGTTCATTGAATTGAAGCTGATGAAATTGATAATGGTGAAGTTGATGAAGTTGGAAAAGTTAAATAATAAAGAATTTGAAATGGATATTCTAATAAGAAGGCTTTACAAAAATGAATGGAATATGCCACTAACTAGATATACAAATAGGAAAATGAAGAGGTGAGCTGAAGTAAGATCAAAATAAAAAGTTTAAAGGTTCATAACATTGTGTTTAAAAAGGGATTTACATAGTCAAATGCACTAGTACACATGTATACTTAGATATTTATTGATTTGAAATTTGGGCCCTATTGTTGCACAAGTCCATCGGTGGTCAATTATTTTGTTCTTTTTAGAAATTGAAAATTATGGTTATATTGGTAAAGTGGATGGGTTTGTTTTTTGTTCACCTAAATTTACCTTGCCTTGGGTAGATAAATGGTTAAAACCATCTTGTGTAGATGATAGACCTTATACCTTATTATCAACTAGGACTACAACCGAGTCAGTAATCGGATTAATCCCACGTGTAATAAATGTGAGACAAGGGTCATCTATAAGGCATTACACTCTCCAAAAGCTATGTAAAGGGAAAAAGATAAAAGGAAAGAAGCCCAAATTGGTGTATTACATTTACATTTCCTCTCCCTATTAACAAATGCTTACAATGCTTCGTACTACGCGGGTTCTCTTGCCTTACGATTAATACCAAAAATACACGAGGAAAAATGTCATCATGCTAATAACTATTTATGATGGTGATCTTGAGATGATGGCAAAACAAAGTAAAATATTATAATGATTAATTATTTAATAAAATTATCTTTGAAAGCTTTCAATTTAACATCAATACATGATTGAGTTTAAATTGGGTTTATTCTACAACAATTAATTATATAGGGTTATTTGATGCACCTTGTTATCAATTAGGACTAGTCAATATATGATGCATGCACATTAATACTATAGAGCATGATCATGAAGACATTTTCCTTATAGAGGCTTGGAAAGTCTTGTTGGACCAATAAGAAGCTATTGACAAGTTTTACTAGGAATTTTAGGACCATAGTTGCATTTTCCCTAATTTTTGAGAAGTTTGAAATTTTATTAGTAATTTGGTCCAAAATATGTAAAAATCAATGTAAAAGTGAAAATTATGGTGTGATACCTTTAAGGTCTAATGAGAGAAATTAGGTGGTAGTTAATAACAAGATTCCAAAGTTGGTAACAAAGTTGCAATGTTGAGAATGCCTTGTTTTAGTAGAATCTTGGATGGTTGAGAGGATCATGGTGATCCTCAACCTTTGTAATCCAATTTTAGGCATCAAACAACTTTGTATACCATAGATCAGGAGGATTGAATAAGCATAGTGTGAGCATAGTATGAAGGAATAGCTCAGTTTGTGAAGAAGATTGTTGGTGTGTAAAGAGAAAGCAGGGGTTTGTATTGTTTTGTGCAAGGAATCAATAGATGAAGGCTTGCATGAGTTTTTATATACTCCCACAGGTGTGATCAATTCAAATTTGATGAATTATTTATTGATTATTGCATGTATGTGACTATTTGTGAAGTGTAGGGTTTGATCATACTATTTTTGAGGGATCCTGAGCACCGGTCCCTGGTAATATGGAATTTTCACTCTTTATGATTGTTCAAGACCTATAATTTATTAGAAAATATTCCCTAGCTCAATACAAACCTTCTCCAAATTGAAGTTTAGAGAAACACACAAAATTTTAAAAATGATTGAAATTCTAATGCTCTCGGGCTCTGTAGCGGGACAACTAGGGTTTCCTAAGAAAAGTTTAATAACTTTCAATTCCACTATTATAGTTTGCTCAATTTTTTTAGAAATATGAAATGAGGAGTAGTGAAGACATTTTGGCGGTTTTAGGGTTTTTGAGTCTATACAAAAGGAGATATCCATGACAATCTTCTTACAGGTTTTGTAAAGGCTAACGGAGACCTAAAAAGTGTAGTTTTTGCATGTTTCTTGGTGCCAAAGTTTGATGAAGGCTTGGAACTTGTTTGACCATCATCCTTAAGGTATTTCTAAAGTCTCCCAACCTTTGGATGATATCTCAATTCATTGTTTAAGGTATATATTTGAATCTTGTTTAGTAATCTTTGTAGCCTTTCAAGTCAGATTACACAATTTTCATTATATTTCTACTATTGTAGCCTTTCAAGTCAGATTACGTCAAAACAAGAAAGGAGACCTAGTCAATTTGTTAAGAAGCTTTATTTTGTGAACCAAGCCATTGAAAAGAAGGTTGTAACTTTATACTTGGGAGTTGTATGCCATTGATAGCAATAATATAACCAAGGGAGAGCATAACAAGAATGTCTAGGTGAGTTTTCCCTACAAGATTTCCAATCAAGTGTATATGAAGCCTTAAGAAGGAAACTTGTTAAATAGAAAAGAAAAGTGTTGTGTGAAATTGTATAACCCCTACATCAATCTATCTTAGATAATTATATTGTTATTACTATTATAATTTTATAGTCATAAAATAAGTATATATAATTAGAATTATGCTTAGTTTGTAACTATACTTATTATAATTATATATAATTATATTCATTATAATTCTATATAATTATAATGAAATATTAAATAAAACATAAATTAAACATTTAAAAGTAGTTTAAATTACTTTAAATTATTTTATTATTATTGTATATAGTTATAGAAAAACATTGAATAAAACATTAAATTATAATAACACATTATGCTAAACATTAAAAATATTGAGGATGATGTAATTTGCATCACCTTTGCACCACATTGGCCCCTACGGATAAATAACAAAAAAGGAGGGCCAAAAATCCCTCTCACTTCATTATTTCATTTTTAAATTGCAATGAAAGGAAAAAAAAGTATGCAAGGAGAGGAAAAATGGAGACGAGAGACGAAGAGAAGAAATTGAAAGGAGATAAGAGGAAGGAGAAAGGGACAAAAAAATTGAGAGGGGAAGGGAGTGTATAGACTAGAGTCTTTTAAGAAAAGAGAGACCTTCTCCAATACAAGTAGAGAAAGAAGAAGAGGAAGAATATGTGGAGCTTCTACGAAATCCCATATAAGAGATCCGTATATTTTTCATTATATGGGAAATAATGTAGATTATTAAAATGAGGATATATAAGCCCTAGGATTAAAAAATAGATTTAAATGGAATTGGTATAGTTACTGATAAAAACGTTTTGAGAATTGGTATAATTTTAATTAAATCTATTTGAAGATGTTGAGGATTACTTTTTCTAATACTATTTTTTTTTGTATGCATATTATTCAAATTCAATCAAGCCATTATTGTTGTATTCAGTCTCATTGAATGGTGAGATTGAAAATTACATTAAATGTTTTTGTCCATTATAGGGAGACCCATGGTAGAAACCGATTGACCCTAAAATCCACTCTAACTCTTTCGATGATAGAGAGCCCAACAGTAGACATCAATCATTTTGAAGGTGATTCCTTAGAGTAACTTCTATATTTCCTTCGTATCCTTCATCTCTATCACAACTTCAAGTAATAACACCCTCATTTAGAACCAATTCAAATTTCTTGAAAATATTTAATTTATACTTTTAAATTTATTGAAAAAGTCCTCAATAACAAAAGAAACATATCCATGTGTAGGCATTTGCACTTTATTAAGGTGTGTATGAATATGTAAAAGGAAAATGTGACTTGGAGTGTAAGGTTATTGTTGGAATAGCTCTTTATAACATGTATCTTAGAAGTCAATAATAAGAGCAATTATCATTTCATTTTATATATTGTATTGTATGAAATCATTTCTTGACATCACTTGGTTTTATCATCATTCCAAATAATTTTAGTTTTGGTCCCTAATGTGCTAGAAGTCAATCGATCAAAGGTGGAAGATGGAGAATGAATTGTAAGTCAATTGTTTTAGAACAAAAACTTGGTTGGTTCTTCAAAACACATGCAAAAATGATTTTGAAGCATACGTGCTTTATTAAGTTGTGTATGAATATGCACAAAAATAAGAGATATAGGAAAATATGCTTTTGCATGGAAGGTTGTTGGAGAAGCTCTATTTGACACATATATTGGAACCGAAAAAAAGAACCCATTCTCATTTCACCTCTTATATTGTATTGCATGAAAGTATTTGATTGACATCAATTATATGATATCATCATGTTGAACGACCAAATTTTTGCCCTCGGTGTGTTAGAAGTCAATATGATCAATGTTAAATATGGAGAACGACTTTTAAGTAAATGGTGTTGGGGAAACAAGCACGTTCTTTAAAACATAGGAAACAAATCCATTTGGAAGCATGCATGCATTATCAAGTTGTGTTTGAAATATCATATTAGGTTTTACATTATCCTATTGCATTGTTTTGAGCCCAAATCACATTACAACTTCCACCACAATCAAATTTCTTTGATTACATTCATATAAGAGTGTATTTTGGTTTAATCTTAACACAATTAAAACATCGATATATTGTTCATGAAACTTTTTTAGTTATATATAGGTTTGATATTTCCTCGAATGAAGGAGTCAAATTACCTTATCATAAATCCCTACAATCTCTATTTAAGCTTATCTATGACAATGAGTTGTGTCATAAAATCACTCGTACACAATAAATATTGTTATATGACACACTAAAATATCCAACATTCCCCCTTAATGTGTATATAGGGAGAGGAACCACACCACACAAACTAGAAACAATCATGTATGTCAATACATACACACAAGCACTTTTCTACTCATAACAATTATTGTTTGTGATCACCTACATATGTAAATACAATTTTTAACACTCACTTCCATTGAGTGTTGAGATTCTTAACATAAAATTACTTACAACTCTCATGATAACCTCCACAAGCAAATAAAATTGTTCACAATTTCACTTCGAGTGAATGGTGAGCTTCTCAATGACCTATCACTTATAAAATATCCATTGAATACATAGTAGACAATTTCTCCTCCTATTCGTCTATTTACATTTTTCTTATTAACCCAAACTACTCAATAAAAATGAAACCTAAATTAATACACATTTATATAATATTAAATTAATTGAACAACTTAGTATAATTAAAAAGCTAGACATTATATGAGCCTCTAATACAAATTGAGATACCACATGAATAGACAACATAGTTGGGATGAAAGCATGTATGGATCCATGCATGCTTGGGGAGAAATGGATCAAACCAACAACATTGGTAGATTACGTGTTTGAGACTCATGCCTCCTTATGACGAGCTTTGGATTATAATTGTTACTACTATTCCTTAATATTCGTTTATCTCTTCCACCACTCTTCATTTGACCAGAGAGACCTAAAAAAATTAAATATCAACTATGATATGAACTATGATAGAAACTACCTATATTAATGCACAATACATTATTATTAAAAGATGGCCATCATTAGCTAGGGTAACCTCACAATTGTGGTTGCTCCAGATAAATAAATCACCATTTTATACAAATAAAACTATTTCTTACGAGTTTTTGGAAAACTTCCTCGATAGCAAATAAGTTTTGGTTTAAGATTAACACAACAAAACATAGTTTATCCATGAAACATTGAGTTATATATAGGTTTGATATCTTGATGAATGAATGAGTCAAACCTTATCAAAAATCCCTAGAATTTCCACGATGTGTTGTCCAATAAAAAATCATTCATATATGCATGATTATAGATTCTAATATGACGCACTAAATTATAAAATATCCAACATTTTCTAACTTAGATTAGATACATAAACTATCAAAAATGTTTTAGCGTTTGGTTCAAATCTCGTATCTTCTTTCATCGATACCCATTATCTGTAGTTAATTCTTGGTTTTATTTCTCAAAACTGATCAAATAATCTAAGCGTTCTAGGTCCCATTTGCACATAAGTCTTTATACTTTCTTAAATTTACATATAAAAGCAATTACTAGGTCCATTCCGTTCAATATTTCCTTTAATATGCATGTTGCATATCTGAGTCCTGTACATATAATCACATTTTTCAAAAACCATGACACATTTTATCAGTAAGATGCACACCTTGACACATTTTCAATGGGAACAAAACATTTTCTCTGTGATCAGCACATTTTCTCTTTCAGAGAAGGTACGAAAATGGAATTAGAAAAATGTGGTATGAAAAGATAACACACTGGAAACTATTCTCCTGTTGAAAAACGATACTTCTTACAATGTTCAAGTGAACAAGAGTATTTTATTTATATTGTTGCACTAGAGAACTATATATGCGTGTATGTTACTCCATTTTTGTGAGGAAGCTCTTACTTGTGACTTCTCTCATAAAAACATACTCTAATTTATTTTTTTGGGTTATTGGTCTCTTCCTTAGTGCAATATGAAGTTATACTTAGGTGTTGGGAATATATGTTTATGTTAGATATTTAAAAATATTTACATTTAACTTGAAATTTAGTATTCTCTTATGGTAAGCCTTTTATAACTATTCATTTTGAGGTATCTTCTAAATATTTATATTGAGATTTGAGGTAAACTCATGTGTATTTAATTTATTTATTTTCTCATTATTTGTTTATGGATATTCGAGACAATGTGCGGTTCACAAGGAATTTATCCATGGAATGTTTAGGAGGGCATTAAATACCTTTACATGTGATTGTTCTAGCTTTTTCTGTTTGGTAGAAAGAGACATTGAGAGGATGCATTGTATCAAAACTTTTCAACGTGTGGTTCATGGAGGTATAAGTTTACAATTTATTTTGTAATACAAATGATGCACTATCATTTAAATATTCTAATTATACAATTTGATAACTCTAGGTCTAATTATTATAGGGACTGTAGGAGTTGTATGTTTATACTAGTGAACATCTCTCAACCTCTAAGGACCCAACGTGAAGATATTAAAATTTATAGTTTATTTTTAGTTAAAAATATTTCTTCTCGTTAAACACTTCTAATACATGACTTATGCATCGCAAGTATGATGCGAGGGATTCGCCTCCACAAAAGTATAAATTTATAGTTTATTTTTGTTAATTAAGAAAAATGTTTTTACTAAACAATTATAATTCAATTTATGCATCATGAGTTTATTTCCCATACGGACTAGTGGGGGATGCAAGTGATAGGAGTTGACATTCTTTGTTTGTAGCCAAGTAGTCACCTTCGTGGATGTATAACTTTAGAGTTTATTTTAAAATTAAATATATTTCCTATCATTCAAAAATTATAATAAACCCTAATTATGATATATCTACTTCGATGTCAACGTCTAGGAGGATGAGAACTCATTGAGAGGAGAAGATATTTGTCATTTGCCACTACATAGTTACATCCACAAAGGTATAAATGTAGAGTTTATTTTATAGCTTAGACGTGTTTCTTTTCATTAAAAATTATTATGCAACTTGATTATGACATCTACTTCCCTTGTTAATTAGCAAGAAGATGAGGGTGATAGAGTAGACATCATTTGTCTCCTAAGAAGGAGTCACCTCTATAGAAGTATAATTTCATGTTTTTATTTCAATCAATTTTTAATTAGTTTAGATTTTATTTTCTAAATGCAAATTAATTTAGTTATAACAATTGAATGAGTTTTTGCAAATATTTGTTAGGGTAGGACTATCTCGACCTCGTAAGAAGAAAAAACAACAAAATTGAAACAACAAAGGTTCATCCCAAAATAACATGAATGTCATACTCCCCAATGGATTAAGGGGATCTTTGGCGACAAAAAAATAGGGTCACACTCGCTACCATTTGATGATGATAGCCTATCTCATCTCACCCGTAAAACTTATAGACATTGAGTGAGAGTGAAACTGCAAATGACCCTATATTTAAATGACAATATGCACGCACACACACACACATTAATGTACATTTGGGGCACACAAATATTTCAACTTATCATTTTATCTTATTTTTAATAAATTTATTTATACTTGCATGATTTAAACTACACACACACACACACACACACACACACACACACACACACACACACACACATATATATATATTCACTTTTACGTTTAAGGTATTTAAGTAGAAAAATGCATAAAACCAGTGGATTTAACTCAGGAAGACTTCATGAATAACAACTACAAAACTCTCTAAATGAAAAACATGCATCATAAGGGTTTAAGAGAATAAAGAGGCATATGAAAATATGTTGCGTAAATGCAACATTTCTCTTTACTAATGTTATGGTATTTTAATAAAAATTCATATATATAATTTGTAGCTTCAATACATAAGAGACATTGATGAAGATGGGAGAAATCTTTAGACCCCTAGAATAGATAGAGATGTTTGGAATGATTTATATGAAAAAATGGCTAACAAAGAAAACTATTAGGGTTGAAGCTAGTTAATCTAATAAATGATATGCAATTTTTTTATATCAATTAGCTATTTTAGAACTTTTGTAATTAAGGCTAGTTTGAAAAACTACAACTAAAGAGTTTCTGAGGAAAAATTGCCACATCTCATGGGGTGATGAAAGTTGTGTGAGCTTCTTTGATAAATTTGTATTTCTATATAAATTATGATTTTCTTTTATTTTCTTTCTTAATCAAAATTCATAATACATTTTTTCCTTCATATAATTGTTTTAAGAGTGTGTGTTATAAAAACACGCAACATGTTTTGGAGACAATGGGATGGGACACACTTAATTAATTGTGAATTATGTACAAATTATAAATTAAAACACATGATTTTATCATTATGTATTTGTAGTTAAGGAGAAGATGAGGAGGAGGACGATGGCCGATACTCCCAGTCGAGAGGATGACGAGAATGAGGAGGACACCTAACTAGGGCATTTAAGATGCAACTTTTTGTTTTTTTTTTTTGGAAGGGACATTTGATTACTCATTTTAAATTACTATATAACAAAAATTAAAATTTCAATCGTGTCTTATTTATTTTCTTTATTATCTATGTTAATTTTTTTCATGAAATTGTGATATAACATATGATTTTAACAAATATATTTATATATAAACAAATGTTTTCTATATTGTGAACACAAAATGTATTATTATTAGTATTTTAATATCATTAAAAATAATTGACTATACCAAATTTGTGTGCACACACATTTAAAATGAAAAGTAACACACTTATTTGATGTTTAGAAATATGTTTTTATAGTAATTAAATTTGAATGGTTTAAACATTCAAATAGAATATTTTGTACTAACTTAATGAAGACGGTTTTAACAATGATTTTTATATTGAGATCAATGTATGTCTAGTGGAAGATAGGCTTTTTATTAGTTATAGTGATTAAATATCCATTTATTTAACAATAAGTATCTAGTATTAATTACGACAAGGTTAAAATCTTATATATATATATATATATATATATATATATATATATATATATATATAAAAGTGTTGAGTGGTGAAAAACTTAGAGACTTTATTGCCCTATCACATAAATCGATAAAGAATGATGTTATGGTAGTGAAAAAAACATTTCTCTTTTAAATACTTAACAATTTTTAGATATAAAATTTTATGAAGAAAATGACATTTATTACACACATAATTAGTTAGATAAAAAATTATAATAACATTTTAGTATTAAAAATTATATTTTAAAATTTTTATATTAAACTATGTAAAAATGAACAAATATTAAAAAAATCACCTTTATATGTCATGAGATTTTTTAATTTTTTTAATTAATTAGTTTGAACAAATTAACAATTATAATAATAATGTAAACTTAAAATTTTATAATTACATTAAGAGACTCTCTACAATGGTAGTCAAGGTTGTAATGGAGTGTGTTGTTCACTTTTATTTTCGACATTAAATTTGACATCCATTTGGATGTCATGTAATGATTCATTTATAAATTTGGCTTCTTTTGGATTGTCATTTAAATAGTTTTGTTTGTTTTTTGTGGAGAAGTCCAAAAAAATAGTAATATCTTGGTTATGTAGTAATGTTTGGGTATGTTTTTGTTGAATATGAAAGGAGCGATAAACAGATCATACCAAGCCAAGAACACAGATGTTAATCAAACACCACGATCAATAAAATGAAAGCAATTCACCGACTTTACATAAAACCTTTGTAAAACAAATGAGAAACAATATCATATATTATTATGGATTTCAATGCAATACATTGAGAATGGGCCTTGCTTAAATAGGCAAGGAATAATAATCTAAGAACTAGTCAAGGTCGTAGATCAAGCCATAAATCAAGGAAATAACTAGTCATCAAAGAACTAGTCAAGACCATAGATTTAGGAGAGAACTAGAAATCAATGATCTAGTCAATACCATAGATCAAGGAAAGAACTAGTCAATACCATAGATCAAGGAAAGAACTATACCTAACAACTAGATAATATCTCTTAATATCTAAATAAGATAAAAGAAATATCTACACACATAAGTGGGTGAGGATAAATACAATAAAGGTAAATAAAGTACCTAGGTGAACACGAGCTAAGGTAAATACCTACTCTAACACCCCCTTCAAGTGAAGCTAGGGGCAAAAATAGAAGCGACATGTCCACACTATGAGTCCCGACAACTAGGCGATGAGGTACTCATGTATAATAAGCGGGAAAAAAAGGACATCGTAAGGTATCCAAAACCAAGAACAACGAAGTAAAGAGAGTAAAGACCGCTCCAAGGCATCCCAAGAAGCTCATCTCAAAAAACCGCGACACAATCTTGAAGAAAAGTTTGGTGTGCACTGCGTGCAAGTCCAATCCTTTCTTTGGATCACAAAACTCAAAAACAACCGACACTAGGTTTCACCGAGAATAGCTCCATATAAGGAGACTATCAATGGAGTGATGTCGAAAGTGCAAAAAGCAGACACCATATATAATTCGATCAAGCGCTTCAAATAGGTGTGCCACGATCCAAGAACAATAACCAAAGCAACAAAACAAGGACAAAAACTCCAGTGTCACGATCCAAGAAAAGCCAAGGTAACAAGGCAAGGACATGAAACCCGAAGAAGCGGGATCAACACCACACCCTCCCATACTTTGAATGGGTGGAGTGACACTAAAAATATGTATGAGTTGCCCAAAATCAACTATTCAAACACTGAAAAATAACACTGGATTTCACCGAGAATAGATCCCCATAAGAGATACATCGACATGCCAAAAGTGTCGAAAATATGGATACAAAATCTCTCAACAAATAAGAGAGATACACTACACTGCTTAAAGAAAAATGCTCAAAACAAGAAGCATCACAATGTAGAAGGTATAGAAAGTGGAGTAAAAAGGCCGAATGGTAGAGGAGCCATGCTGTAGAGTCCTCTCAACGAATTCCTATGTTGCCTCCATGAGTGATCGGATATCCACCCCAAATCAACAACGATGGATGAAAAAGATGCTGCGTATGACTTGGTGCAAAATGCACAATGGGTGCATGTAAAAGAACATCAAAATGTGTGTCAGGTTGATCATGTCTGACAACTGAAATCTCAGGTTTCTCAAGCTGAGTGAAGATGTAGAACTCATGTGTTGCTCATGATCGTCGTAAAAAGAGTCGAGCGAACAAAAAAGGAGCTCTGTCCAATGTGTGATCCCAATGAAGTATCTACTCAAAAACTAATGTCATGATAATAATTCCACTTAACATGTGGAATAGAGGAAACAATACCATGTGAATGTCCGCAATGACTTCGCTAGTGAGACCCATAGAAGCAGAGCATGCGAGGCTGAATGTAGTAGTATGCTTCTAAAAAAATCAGCGAGATGAGCGAAGTAGGATACACAACATGTGAGTGCTGTAATAGGCACAAATGTGGAAGAGCATGTAGTAATATGAAGCCTCACGAGTTTAGAAGCATCAAAAGCGAGTTCAGTGGTCAAAGACTCGGTATCAATGCGGATCGAATCGGTGGGTGCAAGAGCAACAAAGCTGCAAGTGGATTACGAGCATGGATATTGTTGTCCCTGATATGATGGTGATCTTTGTAGGCTAGCAAGTTTGTTACTGCGAGGAGTGTATTATTGTTTTCCTATCGTGAATGAGTGATTGTAGAAGAGAATTTTGCTTCTTGAGTGATCTATTTTCTTCCACAAATTTTACAATATCCTCTTGAAGTCCACATACTTCGAGGAGAGAAGCATATCATTCTTGGAATCCATAATGAGGTACAAAGCTGACTCCCAAAAGTTTAGGACGTCGGACTTAGCTGAAATTGTGTCCATAATTGATTACAACACTCCTCCATATTTGACACTTTATAATTATAGTACAAGTATCAAAATAAATATTTTCAATGGAAAGAGAATGAAAAAACAAGCACTTTTACAAAAAATGGCACTCAAAACTGAATTACCGATCAAAAGTTACAAGCTTTTTAATATTTTGCTCTATTATTTATTTTAGGTGCCACTAAAACAACATAAAATGTTGTTTCCTTCACCACACAAATAAAATTAAAGGGGCTGAAGTTAAGCACAAGCTTTAAGCCCAGATATGACCATACCATATGACCAAGGGCTAAGGATTTTAATGGGTGTTTACACAACTTACTATTATGGGGGGTGTCGCGTGTTTTCGAGAGGCAGTCACATCCATTGCCTCTTCGAGTAAAATGAAACTATTTCTAAATTTGTGTAGATAGTGACCTTTGCTTGCTGAAAACAACAACATGCGGATTTTCCTGAAATAGTAAAAAAAGTGCCACAGCGTCAGTGGACCCACGCTAAAAAAGGAAATATCGTAAATCTTCTACATGCATGCGACCCAAAACAATATGCCGTACGGAAAAAAACAATGTGTACATCTCACGATATCCCAAAAACCCAAAAAAATGTTTACTCGATTTCTTACCTATGTGGCACGAATCCCGAGGTGCACCTGTGTATTCCACTACATCCACAAAAAAACACAAAACCCGACTACCTCCAGAAATGGCCGAGTTTACAATCGATCTTAGGGTTTTCATACCTTCCAGATCTAATGGAAGTCTCTGTTTTACATTAAAATGTACGCAACAACAAAATATAGCCAAATCCCAAATATATGAATATACAAAGATTTTATTTGTAAAATAAAACTTACAGATGACGGATGTTACAACAATCTCCAACTTTGATACCATGAAAGAAACAATACACGAGATCATACCAAGCCAAGAACACGAGATACTAATCAAACACCACGATCAATAAGATGAAAGCAATTCACGAATAACTTTACATAAAACCTTTGCAAACAAATGAGAAACAATATCATATATTATTATGGAACTCAATGCAATACATTGAGAATGGGCCTTGCTTAAATAGACAAGGAATAACAATCTAAGAACTAGTCAAGGTTGTAGATCAAGCCATAAATCAAGGAAATAACTAGTCATCAAAGAACTAGTCAAGACCATAGATTTAGGAGAGAACTAGACATTAAAGATCTAGTCAATACCATAGATCAAGGAAAGAACTATACCTAACAACTAGATAATATCTCTTAATATTTAAATAAGATAAAATAAATATCCACACACATAAGTGGGTGAGGATAAATACAATAAAGGTAAATAAAGTACCTAGGTGAACATGAGCTAAGGTAAATACCTACTCTCTAGATGAACCACTTCATTTAAAGGTTCCATCTCTACATTTCAAACTTGTTACAAATTTGTACATATACATTTGCAAATCTCATATCTATTTTATTTGAACTAAACATGTTACATGAAGACTTCCGTACATGTGCAGATTTTATATCATGAGTGGTAGCCTTTTGTGGCCATTTTTTTTTCGCACTAAACATGAATACATTTGATACCGTTTTGGATAGTTAATTACTTTTGTATTTGATGTGGTTTGTAATTATTTCAGGGAAATTGTGTTAGTGTTGCATCGAGTTGTTTGGTTGGTCTTTTGTTGAAAAAACCTTTTTTGTACAGTCGATAAGGGGTGGGATTGATAGTGGTAGTGTACAAATATAGATGAAACATTACATTGATTTGTTCTTGTGTGTACATTTAAATTTGTTACAAATTCGTACATATACAGTTACAAATCTTATATCACGACATCTAAACTAAACATGTATACATGAAGACCTTTGTACATTTGTAGATTTTATATCATGAATGGCCTTTTGTGGGAAATTTTATTTTCACTAAACATGAATACATTTGATACCCCTTGAATGACAACTGCCGATTTGAATACAAGAAGTGTTGCGTAAAGTAGTAGTGGAGGTGCTATCAAAGTAGAGGGTAGTATTTACGACGGGTTGAGTGATAGTAGTTTTGACTCCTCATTTCTTCTTGCTTTAAGTGTTGTTACATGCGCCATTTTTGAGTAACTTTTGAATGAAAAAGAAGGTGAAATGCACAGATTTGCAAGTGAGGGAACTCGGAGAAAGTTGTGAATGTTAGACCCCGCCTTTAGTGGTTATAATGTCGATAGTTTCTCTATGCAAAGTAAGTCCCGAGACTTGTGGATAGTTAATCCTCGGGCCATTTTAATTGCTAAAAATAATTGGAAATGTTACTCTTCAACAACAAGAAATAATTGCATATTAAGATTGCAGTTATTTGAAAGCTACAAAACAAACTTGGAACCACAATTCACAAAGTGTGGTGATAACACAGGGGACAATACAAACATTATAACGATTAAGCAAGAAAAAATAATGAACAATAAGTTAGACAATACTAAACTGAATATAATCTAACGTTCATAAATTATAAGCACTGAGTTGTGCACTCATTTAATCGAATAAAGAAGAGTATGTGTTATAGCAAAAATCCCTAGTCATCTTAAGCATTTTACAAATGGCTCTAACCTTGAATCAAAGATATCAATTCTACTTATTTCATCTGTAAGCAAGTGCATTTTAATTTTTGATGTTATCAGTATCATTAATGAGATGTTTACATATACTCAGTGGCACTATCATGGTATTAATCTTTAGTCCAAAGGGTTAAGGAAAAAAGTGCTACCTAAGATGACTAACTTCAAAACACATAATAAATGGTAAAATGTTCCATCTGGAAATGATTAAAGAGAGTTGCAAATTCACGTAGCTTAAACTCCATGAAATGTATTAAAAAGATATGTATCATGGTATAAATCTAGTCCAAAGGGTTAAGAAAAAAATGCACTACCTAAGATAATTGACTTCAAAGGGTTCAATAACAACAAAAATGTTACTTGTGCAATGCTTAAATAAGGTAGCATAAGTAATCACATGGCTTACATTCCATGGAATACATGAAAAGGATACAGATGCATGTGTGTTACCTAGAACAACATTTCACCCACAAACCAAACCCAATTTTATAATATTTAAAAAGCACCACAGCAATCCTAGTAGCATCATGCATTGTGTTCAAACTATGTGAATCCGCATGACATGTCCAGCCAATGGTACCCTGAAAATAGGAAATGCAAATTTCCAATATTGTTAATTTCTTAGTTTTTTTGTGAAATAGTGTAAGGGAATAATTTTATTCCATGGGTATGACAATCTACTGATTAACATGGCCTGTTCTTGAGCGATTTGTAAGGCTCGAAGCTATGTCGATCCAAAGCCAGTAGTGGATTTGGTGCCATTCTTTAACAAAAGAGAGCTCAGCCAAACACTAGGGGGATTGTCCAGGGGGATCTTTATATACTTACAATACATGTGATTTTTGTTTCATTACAGTACTTATTCTGACAGTAAAGATGTATGTTTGTTTTTGTAAAATATTGGAATTTGTGTTTATTTTAGGTGTTTCTGGGTGTAGATATGAATTGTCTGCCTTTAGATTTTTGGAAGCTTGACTAATTGGTATCCAATTAACTATCTTAAGTCTTGGTCCATTATTTTCGGGTCCTTATGAGGGGGAGTTTGGAAGATTCACGTGGAGTTACCGGATGCCTATCCATACAAATCTCCATCAATAGGATTTGTCAATAAAAATTTTCATCCCAATGTCGATGAGATGTATGTATACTTTCTTGTTCCTTAAGACTCTAAGGGTGTAGAATTCAATCAAATGTCACTTCCATACGATATGCTAGTGAGTGACTATCTTATAAATAATATACATAAGTAGGCTTTTAATGATTGTTATAAGCAGGCTTATTATTCTGGAAGCTTGATATTTGTTTTGAACTTTTCATTCAGGCCGGGTTCAATTTGCGTGGATGTAACCAATTAGACTTGGAGTCCAATGTTTGGTAAGTAATTTTTCAGTGTCTGAGAATTTTACATCTCATTACATGGGGTTTGTCATTTCTTACCAAATACTTATTTTGCATTTGTTGAATTTTAGTTATAAATTTATCAAGCATGATCTTTATATACTTACAATACATGTGATTTTTGTTGTAGATCTTATAAATGTATTTGAAGTCTAATTTCTTCCTCAACTTCTATTGTATCCAAATCCTACTGATCCTTTAAATGGAAAGGCTGCACTTTAATTATGTGTGATAGGAATGTCTATGAACAGAAAGTAAAAGGTAACATTTTTTCTATCATGTATATTTTGGTCCAATGTTTTATAGAATTTACCGAATTTTTACTGACTTACCCACATGCAAACAAGAAGATTTGGAAGAAGATAGACCATGTCAAAGGTGGTCGTTGATTTCGTAACACAATTTAGATCAATATGCTCAAACATAATATCCCATTATCATTCCTGATGACTAAGGGACAACTGAAT
This sequence comes from Taxus wallichiana var. yunnanensis, assembly GCA_018340775.1. NCBI lineage: Eukaryota > Viridiplantae > Streptophyta > Pinopsida > Cupressales > Taxaceae > Taxus > Taxus wallichiana. The sequence goes on along the minus strand of CM031236.1, from coordinate 506,341,798 downwards.
AAACAAAGGAAAATTTCATACAGACCTTTCCAAAACGTAAGCAAGAGGAGTAATGGCTAATGTAGCAATAGCCTCCCTGTATGTCGAAAACACAAAGCTATTCATTCCATTATTGAGAGCAAGAGTGGTGAGGATATTGAGGCTTACATATGTCATTTGAACTACAACTTGTCATACATAGGGTTTGCATTTCTCCATTGTTATTATTTGTCCTTTAAATGGATAGAATTGATTCAGAGGCTATGCACAACAGGGATTCATTGAAAAGGATTTAGAAATTTTCAAGAAAATGTAATTATCAACTTTAAAGCTAAATTCAACAACCTTTTCCAGCATCCTACCTTCCTGTGTCAAAATGGGGATTTGGAACAAGGTATGGACATCCATCAAACCATAAAGGATAGAGGAAACATTTTAGATGAAATTTGCAACCACCTGGTAGATATGTATGCAAAATGTGGAAGCATAACAAGATTAATATAAACAAATCATTGTCAATCTCAATCACATAACATTAGGTAGAGAGGCATGGTTGAATGAATCATTCAACATTTTCTTACTACACACAACCCCTATAAACTATTCTGCATGTCTTCAACTATTGCAGATTTGAATTTCCTTTCTTGCATTTCCATGAAAGGAAATTCAAATCCACATCAATGAGAGGGAATTCAAACTTTCCACGCACCAATTTCTACATAGCACCTATGTGTGACAAGTTCAGAACTTTAGTGGAATTGATGATCATGAACTGTTTGACCAAATTACTGAACAAGACAATCTTCTCATGGAATATCCTTATTGCAGATTATAGGAGACATGGGCATCCATTTACAACATAAATAACGTTTCACCAAATGCAACCAACACTTGTCCAACGTGATCCACCTTGGATAACATACTCCAAGCATGTGCCCCTTTAAAATAGGGTATTCAAAAGACTATAAGTGTTATTTAATATGTGGCGACTGATTAATAACAAACTAAGATGGGGTTAAGGAATCTGCAAGCATCAGGTGTAGATCTGTATAAACAAAAAGTTTCAAAATAGAAAGGTACCAAGAAAAAAATCCAGGTTATGGAATAATGGAAATCCTAAAAAAGGAGATTTGCATTTTCATAAGCAAAGTCTTCTCCCATTGTCCACATGATATGATTTGTTCGATATTGTTTGGCCTATACAATGCACGTTCATATATAAAGGATTTTAGATTGATCTTTAAATGGCATTATAAATCACACAAGCAACCCTTGAAAAATATAGATTGGATCTGCACGTGCTCCTTTGCAAGCTGGACAAAAAGATTAAAAAAATCCAGATTATGGAATAATGGAAATCCTAAAAAAGGATATTTGCATTTTCATAAGCAAAGTCTTCTCCCATTGTCCACATGATATGATTTGTTCAATATTGTTTGGCCTATACAATGCACATTCATATATAAAGGATTTTAGATTGATCTTTAAATGGCACTATAAATCACACAAGCAACCCTTGAAAAATATAGATTCGGATCTGCACGTGCTCCTTTGCAAGCTGGATGAAAAGATCAATTTGTTGCTCAAAATTATAATCGTAAAGAAAATGATCATCCTGCATCACAAACAAAACTTGATAAAGAACATGTTGATATACTCTCAAAGAAATTGAGTAATGATATATAGAGCAAAAATGGTTACTGGATTGTTGTTCCTGTTGTTTTAATATCATAGAAAAATTCAGGAGGATCATAATGATATGCCAGAATTCCAGTGAAAACTTGATAAAAATGTGATTTATTGAAAAAGGTATATTGCAAAATAGTTTCATATATTTGTAATTTTATACAAAACATTTTTGCAGTTTACAACTACCTAAAAGAGCTAACAATCAGGAAATTTTTAATTAACAAGCATGATCAAATTGAAACTCCAGGCCTTCCAACTACATCCGACTTTGTTTCTCATATGAATTTTACAGTTCTCACCTTGCCAATATATCACCATGAGGTGTGTGGAATCCATTGATGAGATCTGTAATTGTTGTACCACTTGGATAAGATAGTTTATGATCAATATTGAGTTCCTGTTATCCAAACTAAACACAGTAATCAATACATGTTATCAAATTAGTTATCCAAAAACCAAACACAATCATTTGAATTTCTTACCTTCGTGGGAGGCACCAAAGCTAAAATGCCAATCATACAGCCAATAGTGGGCTCCTTAATAGTATTTGGGGAGTTTCCTTTCATATGAATGCCTGCCTATTCATAAGTGTTTCTATTCATCCAAATCCTCCTTATCACCATATTGAGTGAGTTAGAGTTAGAACATATTACTGCCACATTCCTCGGAATAAATGTTAGTCATTACATATAGAAAAATGAAATGCAGAGCACTAATGAAATAATGAATACCGCCATATGCAGTGCTACAACAAGCAATAATGTAGGTTTGGATCACAATGTTTTCTTGTCGATAAATAAATGTCCAATACCCAATTTTTTTCCATTATCATGCTCAATGCTCTCATGAGAACAAAACCCAATAGCCCAACGAAAATTTTCATTATGGGAACCAGTCCAGTGGTGAGATTGACCTTCGTAACTATGATGTTGAACATATTCTTATCAACAGGGCCACCAATAGTCCTGTCAAAGTCATTTTCTCTCGCCAAGAGGGCACCTTATTTCTATCGAAGATCTCTTACATGCTCAATTATATAATTATATTCTAGAGTCCGTAAATGTCTCATCTATTCCTCTTCCTTCATTGATCTCCCCTGCCTCGGCATCATAATTTTTGTCATTCCCAAAAGATTTATATTTCCCTTAGTGATACATCTCATCATACCCAATTTGAAACTAGAAGTTTCGTGGGGATAATGAGAATAGTGACATCGCCAAGTTAACAGGGAAGGAAAATAAAAACCCTAATAAATGTACGAAATCTCTGTAAGGCAAGGCAAAGGAGCCCACAGATGACTGTAAAAACATGATCACGTCTCTCGCTCTCCATATTTGTATCCAACGCATGCACGCAATAGACAAATGCATTTTCAAATCCCAACCACCATATAAACCCTAATTGACAAGGATTCCAAAAAAACACATTGATTTCAAAGAATGGACACTCCTGAAAATGACCTTAACACCCAAATGGGATCGTCAATGGGTAGGAGGAACAACAATACCAAAAACTCTGCTAGGGGTTTTCGAACAATCAGATGACAGAGCTACGCTGAATTATGATGCCCACTAAAACAACCCACTTGAAACCCAAGAACAACATAGGGTTAGTTAGGAAAATTATGGAATATATATATTTTAAAGAGTCTACTGACAGAGTTACAAAACAACGACGCTTGTCACTAAAAGTTTGAGATCAATTCTAATCCACTAGAATATACTTTTATTTTATTAACAATTATTAGAGGTCACAGTACCAAAATTTAGGGTTAGAAAGTTCAATTGGGTTCGAGAGGGTAATTCCTCGCCATACCCACTCTCTAAAAGGATTTAAATATTCAATTTGATTTTCTCAAAGTTAACACATTAAAAATTTCTCTAGATCATTCCCATTGGATAGGAAATTTCTTCACCTTTCGATGATATAAAGAAGTCCTCCTAACTCCTCATATTTCTCAAGTTATGGGCGGCGGGTCTTGGGGTGAAAATTTCCCCAGAGCAAGCGGGCTGCGCAGCCTAGGGGAGAAAATTTTCCCGGAGGTGGGTTTGTGGGCCGTGGAGAGAAATATTTTCCCATAGTGGTTACGTGGCCGCGGGAGAAATTTTCTCGGGAAGGAGTCAGGCCGGAGGGGCCGCAGGAGACGTTTTGGGAAATTCCCATGTGGGGCGAAAAGCCACCCTTGGACCTGTGCTCCGCGAGTCTGCAAGTCCACAAGGGACACGTGGCGCCTCTTAAACCAACGTGGGGAAAGTTGGGTGGCGGGGTAGAAGAATTTTAACACCCAAAGGGGTGAAATGGTAAAATTCACCCGTGCCTCTATCGACACCTCGCGATGCCATGTGTCGTGCTCCGATTGGCTTCGGGCCAGTGGGGTGGTGGGGAAAATTTAGAAACTTTTCCCAAAATTTTTCTGAAAATACAAAAGGCGAAAGGAACCCACTCCTCTGCTGATGCCTCATGACACCACGTGGCATCTCCTGATTGGCTGTGGGGTGGTGGGGAAAATTTAGAAAATTTTCCCAAAATTTTCGGAAGAGCTAAGTCTAAAAGGATCCACCCCTCCGCCAACGCCTCGTGGTGCCACATGAAGCCTCTAATTGATATTCTTGTGGGGCGCGGGGAAAATTAGGAAAATGTTCCCAAATTTTTTTGAAATACTAAGGAAAATTCGGACATGTGGGTTTGCCAAGGAAATTTGTTCAATTTTTTTTAACGCGATTAGAATTATTTTTATTTACGTTGAATGAAGAAAAATGTCGAGAAGGCCATAACTTTTGATAGAGAGCTCGGTTTTGGGAAAACAAGTACTTTCTGGAAAGCTCTCAACGTCCTCTTTGCAAAAAATTCATTAAATTTTGGTTTTGATAAAATTTAAGAAGTCAATTTCATGAAAATGTTTTCCAGGATTTTACAGTGCGAACTTGGTAAATTTTAACTTATAAAATTTTATTCAAATTTATCATTATTTCTCCTCAACATGTTGAATAGTCATCGAGGTTTCCATTAGGAAGGTGATATGATAGATTACAAGTGTAAAATTGCTGGATTGATTTGCATTTTAAAATTTACATCTATTGACAGCAAAACGACGGAAAGAGGGTTGAGCCCTTTTTTTCTAAGTTTTCTAAGAAGTTACATAAGTGTATTTGTCCATTTGGATTCGTTTAGGGCATACTAATTCAATTTAATCATTTAGTTTGTTATTTCATTATTATAGGGTTATTGTGTAGTTTTGGATAGAGTATTTTCCAGTTTGAAAATTGAAACAAAGATCAAATTTTAAAGGATCATTCACCATTTTCATCTTCCAAGCATTATGATTCATTCCAATTCTAATCTAAAATGTTTAATCGATTCAATTTAACTATTCAAAAGCTAGAATACATATCGATTTCCAATTTTCACATATTTCAAAGCAGTATTACACTTCCTTCATATGCATTTCTTTCTTTCAAACATAGATTTCAATTACCTTTAAAAGATCATATTCAATACCACAATGTAATTTGAGAAAGGTAGTACATCATTTATTGATTTCAAAATGCAACTTTACAAAATACGTATCCTTCTTTCACATTCTTTCCAACAAAATAGAAAACAGAGTATAACTCTTTTACATTTCGAATTTCAACTTTCATTGTCAATACAAAGTATATTTCCATTAAAAATAATATACATATCTTCCACTTCAAAGTGGGAAAGGGCTACAATAAGATTTCATTTCACAAGGGACTGTCAAACTGTCTTTTTCTCAGCTCCAGAACAACAACATGCGTATTTCTCATTCTTCCAAATTGTGATCACAATAAGAGTAGGGAAAGGACACGATCTCCACCCAACTAAGACATCCAATGAAGAGGAGAATCCATCCTTCTTCATTTTCCCCGAGCCCCAACCACAATAAAATAAAAGATGTGATCCAACTCATGGAAAAAATAGGCTTCCACTGGACACACAAGCAACATTTTCACAATAAAAATATAGTCAAAGCGAGAATGTAGTTTCAACTACATTAAAGCATGACAAACATTACCGAGGATTCATCAAACAAGCCAAAGGAGCAAGAAACTATGGGGTATGCTTCTTATGCCTCCCAAAAGGGGAAATAGGTATCACCACCTAAATAACAAACCGCCAAAATATAGTATATCAAAACCCCGAAATTCCTTATGCCTCCTAAGTACCCCTTATTCCTCACATTTCCTTATGCCTCCCAACCTCTTATGGCACCCCATAACGAGTAAAGAAATGCAATCTATTTCTTGTAAGGTGTAACCCAAATCCCAACTCCCTCCATCCTTATACCTCCCTAACACACACTTGTGCCTCCCACAAAATAAAACCCACAGTCTTCTCTACACCATTCTAGGCCATCTACCCAACAGGCTCCCAAAAACATGCAAAACATTCACACATGAACATTTACATTCATAAAAGAAGAGCATTTCAAGAGCCAAGATTTTACCTCTCCATGATGGAGTTTCCCATGTTCCAAACAATAGTTGTTTCCAAGAAAACAATCTAAAATCCACCAAACAACAAGCATGCAAAAATTTTCAAACTTCTTCAATAAAGAGCTCCCAAAATAACAAGGAATTCGCCCAAGAAATGAAGTCTCAAAAGTGAAGCAACCCAAAACAAGGCAAGGAATTTGAATTTTAGGTGGATCCATGTAGGATGTCACATCACACATCCTCAACCCCAACCCCAAAATTCAACTTCATTCTCTAATGCATAATAATTCGGTGGGTGAATAAAATGACAGTTTACTTACACACTCAAATCCAAACCACACCCCAAAGGACTGAAATTAAATCATGTAAGAAAAGTGCAATTAAAACTTACAATCTGTCCTCTCAAAAAGCATTATAAAAGTCTAAATTCCCACTCTCCAACCATAGGTATGGTTGGAAAGTGAGTTTAAGAGGTATGTGACAAGTTTAACTTGTCCCATACCTCAAACTCAGCCTCGAGGACAAATTCGAATTTCCAAGAAGAAGTGTTTCAAACTCAAAAGTTAACTTACACATCACTTACAAATCTCTTACCACACTTTAAATCAAGGTCAAAACAACTCTATTAATATTAATATAACATTTAATAAATAAAGAAAGGGGAAAATGCATCACAAAATAAACACATGCAACATTAAAAAAAGGGTCAAATAAATAAATACACATAACCCCTTGGTCACATTTAAAGGTGGTTGCCCCCATGGGAACCCCTAACAAAACAACCACACATAAAACATTACAAGTTGCCATGGTGACCTTATTGAATTCATCTAGAATTCTAATGTGGTTGGTCTCCAATCCCCAGATGTTTGTTGTGATATTTTAACCTGCACAAACACAATACCTCCTTTCCTTTGGTCATATTAGAACATCCAAAATAAATATAAATAAAATTCCAAAATCATCTAGATGTATGAATCATAACAACATCCAAGAAACCAACAAGATCATTTGCAATTTTACTCAACAACTATATCATCATCAAATAATTTCCATTTCTAGGTCTACTCATAATATCTAAATATCACATGTCCGAACAACATCCATAATATAACCATGTTAAATAGTATATCAACATCAATATCAAAATGTCTCTAATAATCATCATGCATCATAACTGAATCAAGTCAACAATAATCCATGATCTAACATCTAACATCATACTATAATAAAGTCCATAATCATGTCCATAATATAATCAGCAGTATCATGATCAGTATCAAAAGGTGTCAAAGGGAAGTGGGCACTACATCCCCCTCCCCTTAGACTTGACTTACTCTAGAAGTCACGGAATAAATGTGGAAACTCGAACTCGTAGTGAAGTAACATCCTCCCATGTAGCTGCGAGTCTCATCATATTTTCCCACTACACGCGGACTGATCAACCTCTTTACCTTGAAGGCCTAAGGTCCTACGATCTATGATGCAAACGGGCTCCACCATCACCTACCCTTGATTTTACACCTACATTGAGGTCCAATCTAACACATGAGAAGGATCGTAACATATCTCTCAAGAATTGAAACATGAAATACATCATGTACACAAGACAAGATGGGTGGCAATGCTAGAGGCGGTAGGCCAAAGGGCCGATATGCTCTAAGATCTCAAAAGGATCAACAAATCTAGGAGCTAACTTAGAACATTTTCCATAATGAGATAGGGCTCTTATGTGGCCTAACATGAAGGAACACCTTCATGCCCACATGAAAACTACTGGTCGGTCCTATGCTGATCTGCATACTTCTTCTACTTGTCCTATGCCTCCTGCAATCTCTGTCTAATCAAAACCACCTATTGCTCCATGTCCTACAACAAATCTGGTCCAAGAGAAACCCTGTCCTCTAACATGTCCTAACTAAGAGGTGTCTTGCACTCTCTTCCATATAAAGCCTGAAAAGGAGCCATGCCTATAGAACTCTAAAAACTATTATTGTAGGTAAACTCCACCAAGTATAGGTACTCCTCCCATCTAGACTGTTGATCCATCACATACATCCTGAGCATATCCTCTAAAATCTAATTCACCCGCTCAATCTTTCCATTTGTCTTGGGGTGATATGTTGTGCTGAAGTTGATTCTCATCCCAAGGTGTTGCATGGTAGTCAGAAATGGGAAGTGTACAAAGGATCACGGTCACTAATGATCTTCTACAGAATCTTGTGTAACTTGACAATCTCATCAAGATATACCCATGCCACTGTACTAGCTGTATAAGTGGTATTTACCAGAGAAAAGTGATCCACTTTTGTCAATTTACCAACCGTGACCATGATGGCATCGCGGTGATATCTCGACATCGGTAGCCCAACATGAAGTCCATGGAAATGGTGTGCCACTTCCATTACGGTATAGCATGAGGAAAGAGAAGGTCGGGGTGGATCTTAATGCTCAACCTTCACTTTCTAGCACTCTAAACAATGTGACACACACTAAGCCATGTCTCTACGAAGTCCTCTCCGGTGATCTGATACAACCTGTCTCAAAGTAGCGTGCATCTTCTTCACCCCAAGATGTTTTGAATAGGGTGCACGATGTGCCTCTCATCAATATGTCCTACCTCAATCCTCTTGTCTTTGGGAACATAAATCCAATGTTTGTGCCTGAGAAGGCCATCTACCTCTAGTGAGAAACCATCAAACTTCCTTCGAGGGGTCTACGAGACTCGATCTCTGCTCTGAAGCGCAATGTAGAAGTTTGTCAAGAGGAAGCTATTGAAGAATCTGGTCCTTCAAATATGTGCTCATTAAGGTGGCCATAACCACATGTCTCCATCTACTAAGAGCGTCTACAACCACATTCTCCTTCCCCTTCACATGCTCTATCTCCATATCATACTCACAAAGCAACTCCATCCAACTTTGCACGCTGACAAGCATTGAGATTGGGCTGTGTGAAGAGGTGGCGAAGACTCAAGTGATCAGTCCTGAGTGTGAATCTCCGACCAAGAAGAAAGTGCCTCCATCAAACCAAAGTGTGCACAATTTCCACAAGCTCAAGATCATGAGTCGGATAATTAAGCTCATAATCTTTGAGTTTGCGAGACTCAAAAGCCACTACTCTGCCCTCCTACATCAACACATCTCTAAGTCCTACTAAAGAAAGCATACGTAAACGTAAAACTCACCATGTGGATCCAACACTATAAGAATAGGTGTTGTAGTGAGACATTCCTTCAAGTGTACTAAAGGCCTGCTCGCACCTATCTGACAAAACAAACTTCTTCCCTTTGCATTGAAGGGAAGTGATGGGGTGCACAATCGAGAGAAGTCCCGAATAAATCTCTTATAGTAACTCTACCAATCCCATGAAGATACACACTTTAGTCACAATAGTGGGTGTTGGCCAATCCATTATAGCTCTAATCTTGGAAGGATCGATGGTGATACCTTCCCTAGAAATGATATGACCCAAATATTGCACCTCATCTGAAAGAATGCACACTTCTCCAAGTTCCCGTAAAGTTGCTACTCCCAAAGACATTGAAGAACCTAGCAAAGGTGCCCCTCGTGCTCCTCATGTGTACATGAGTAAATCAAAATGTCATCAAGGAAGATGAGCACGAAGCGATCTAAGAATTTTCTGAATACCCCATTCATCAAACTCATAAATATTACAGGGGCATTAGTCAAACCAAAAGGTACCACTGTGAACTCATAGTGACCATATCTCATACGGAAGGCAGTCTTATGAATGTATGCCTTTGAAATCCTCGGTGATGGTGTACGACTTAAGGTCTATCTTAGATAAAAATGTGGCTCCTTCTTCATTTGATCAAATAAATCATCAATGCGTGGAAGGGGATAATGATTCTTGATCGTTACCTTGTTCAACTGGTGGTAATCAATACACAATCACAAGGATCCATCCTTCTTCTTTACAAAGATCACCAGTGCACCCCAAGGGGACACACTAGGATGAATTAGGCCCTTCTCCAAAAGGCCCTCAAGCTGTAACTTGAGCTCGCAGAGCTCAGGGGTAGTCATCCGATAAGGTGCTCGTGAGATTGGCTATGCTCTCTAGGAACCAGATCTATATGAAAATCAATCTCACGTGGGGGTGGTAACCCCGGTAGCTCCCCTAGAAAGACATCTGCAAACTCTCTCAAAATGGGATGATCATCTAGCGATGGTCCACTAGACCCATCTTCTGATCTGTCACTGATTGTAACAACATACATCTAACAACCCCGTCACACACAGCGCTTAAAATTGCATAACTTGAGAGATGGTGTGAATAGAAACGGGTCTCCCGACCCCGATATCATTGACTCAACTCCCAAATCATCTGCACAAGATATAATCTTGTGGTAACAATCCATCCTGGCCTGTGAGTAGACAACCAGTCCATGCCCAAGATGACTCCATAAGAGCCCAACGGAAGGATACGAAGATCCGAGGTAGTGGTGAAAGGTCCCAAATCCACCACACACTCCTTAACTAAGGAGTCTACAGAGATCTTGGCTCGAAATCCATCTCAACATCCCAACTATGACCATGCCTAACTACCACCAACCTGCATCGCTCTACTAAAGATGGTGCAATAAAAGAATCAGAAGAACCAAAATCAAACAAAATGGAGGTAGGAATGCCTCCAATGTTACCTATAGTCTCAATAACTGTACTCTAATGCTCTTCTTGGTGGTTCTCAGACCATTATGTACATCCTATGATTGCACCCTATATCACCAAAATAGGCTCGAGATTTGTATCTTACCTTTGTTATTAGGTTACGTGGGTAGTCTCTCAAAAATGTCCAGTAACACCACACCCAAAACAACCACATAATCCTCTCCCTGTGTGCGGGTTCAGGTCTGACCCGATACTGCGGAGGTTTGTGGTGTGGATCCGATGATTCGGATGCGGTTTCTTTGAGGTCTCTACTTGGTGAGCTCTGCCGAGTGAGCTCTTTGGGCACCTATGTCTCTGATGGGACCCCAGGAGGGGCCCCATACTCCGACCTCTCTGTGCATCAAATCTTTGTGGAGGTCTATAAGGTGGGCGAGAACTACTACTTCTTGTGGTCTAAAAGATGACTGTGTTAAACCTTGTCCACCACGAGGAAGGGGTATTGACCCCCTCGATCTGTTGTCTTGCATCTATCTTTGTATGCAGCTCGGACTCGGTCTCTAGCATCTTTGGGTCTTTCCCGAGTCTCCTTTTCTATATAGGCCTTCTCGATAGCCTCAACTAATGTCTATGGACAATGGATCCGCACTGCACCTCCAATGTCTAGATTCAGGCCTTGGATGAACCTATGGATCTCGCACCTGCTCATCCTGCATGTAATCAACATATTGGAGTAGATCCAAAAATCTACTCTCATACTCAGCCACTGTAAGAGATGCTGTCGGAGGTCATGGAACTCATCTATCGCTGCATTTATATGAACCTTTGTGACAAATATCTTCTCTGAATTGCTCCTCAAAGAGCTCCTGTAAGTAAGCTGTCTCAAAATCAACATGGAGCTTCGCTCCTCTGTCCACTGCACTAGACACCACTCCATCCCTCGGTAGATGGGTCACAACACAGGAGCTTTCGTGTTGCTAGAACAAGGATAGAGCTTAAATCATCCACTCAAGCTCACTAACAGGCCAGTGTATGCCTAAAATCCACCCGTGTCACTAGAATAATGTGATGGTCGAAGCTTCAGGATCTCCCTAATGTGATCTCGGCATTTGTGGTTTGGATGGCCTCAGGCCCTCTCTATATGCTCATCCCTAAGCCTAGGGTTTCAAGACCTCTCTTTATGTCCTAAAACTCGGTCATCATGTCCCCTCTGTGGTGACTTTGATCTAGTTGACTCTAGATGAAAGTTCTCTCCTTTATGATCCTTATTGGGTTGAGGAGATACATGACCCTCAATGGAAGTGACTCTATCGTGTCTGGCTGCATGCCCTCCTACTGATCCTCCACGTAGAGCGGCATTAACATCCTAAAGAGTCTGTAAGATCTGTGGTAGGATAACTGCTACGACATGCTCTAGAGGTGGTATGCCTAGGTCTATGTGAAAAGGATCCTCATCTTGTCTGTGCCTCATGCACAAAGAAAGACGAGAGTTAGTTCCTTATTCTAGGTTTTACTTAGTTTCCATGTTTACTAAAATATATAATTTCTAAACTAAGTTGTCTTCTAGATTTAAAAGTGTGCTAGGTTTAAGGTTCATGTCTCAAGTTTTCTAGTGTGCCCAATGACCCAAGATTTTGAACCACTACTCTGATACCAAGTGTGATGCCGCTAAAACAACCCACTTGAGACCCAAGAATAACCTAGGGTTAGTTAGGAAAATTATGGAATATTTTTTTTTTAAAGAGTCTACAACCAAGTTATAAAACAACAATTATCACTAACAAGTTCCAGATCAATTATAAACCACTAGAATATACTTTTCTTTTATTAACAATTATTAGAGGTCACAAGGTCCAAAATTTAGGGTTAGAAAGTTCAATTAGGTTAAGAGGGTAATTCCTCACCATACCCACTCTCTAACAGGATTTAAAGATTCAACTTGATTTTTCTCAAAATTAACGCATTCAAAATTTCCTAAATCATTTCCATTGGATAGAATTTTCTTCACCTTTCCAATGATATAACGAAGTCTTCCTAACTCCTCATATTTCTCAAGTTATGGGTGGTGAGCCTTGGGGTGAAAATTTTCCCAAGAGTGGGCTTGCGGACCTAGGGGAGAAATTTTTTCCTGGGAATGGCAGGTCGTGGGCCGTGGAGAGAAATATTTCCCCACGGTGGGTCTTCAGGCCGCGGGGAGAAATTTTTCCTGGGGAAGGAGTCGGGTCGATGGGGTGGCGAGAGATGTTTTGGGAAATTCCCGCGTGGGGCGAAAAGCCACCCTTGCACCCGCGCTCCCGCGAGTCCGCAAGTCCACAAGGGACACGTGGCACCTCTTAAACCAATGTGGGGAAAGCGGGACAATGGGGGTATAATAATTTTAACACCCAGAGGGGCGAAAGGGTAAAATTCACCCATGCCTCCGTCGACACCTCATGATGCCATGTGTCTCTCATTGATTGCTGTGGGCCGCGGGGTGCGAGGAAAATTTAGAAAATTTTCCTAAATTTTTCCGAAAATGAAAAAGGTAGAAAGGAACCCACTTCTCCATTGATGCATCGTGATGCCACGTGGTATCTCTTGATTGGCTGCGGGGTGGCGGGAAAATTTAGAAAATTTTCCCAAAATTTTTCTTAAGCACTAAGTTAAAAAGGGATCCGCCCCTCTCACCAATGCCTCGTGGTACCACATGGCATGACCTACGATTAGGCATGGGGTGGTGGGGAAAATTAGAAAATTTTCCCAAAAATTTTCCGAAGTGCTAAGGGAAAATTCGGACCCACTCCCCGTGGCCACCAAGGAAATTTTTCCCAATTTTTTTAATAGTTAGAATTAATTTTTCGCCAAATGAAGAAAAACTTCAGAAGGCCATAAATTTTGATAGAGAGCTCGGTTTTGGGAAAATGAGGAATTTTTGGAAATCTCTCGACGTCCTCTTTCACAAGGATTCATTAAATTCTAGATTTGATAAAATTTAAGAAGTCAATTTTGTGAAAACATTCTGCAAGCTTTTACAAGTGCAAACTAGTAAATTTTAACTTATAAAATTTTGTTCAAATTTTTCATTCTTTCTCCTTCAACATGTCAAATAGACATGGAGGTTTCCATTAGGAAGGTGATAGGATAGATTGCAAGTGTAAAATTGTTGGATTGATTTACATTTCAAAATTTACATCTATTGACAACAAAACAACTGAAAGAGGGTTGAGCCCATTTTTGCTAAGTTTTCTAAGAAGTTCCTTAAGTATTTTTGTCCAATTGGATTCGTTTAGGGCATACTACTTCAATTTAATCGTTTAGTTTGTTATTTCATTGTTCTGGGTTGAACTGTGCATTTTTGGATAGAGTATTTGCCAGTTTGAAAATACAAAACAAAGATCAAATTTTAAAGGATCTATTCACCATTTTCATCTTCCAAGTATTAGGATTCATTCCAATTCTAATCTAAAACATTTAATCGATTCAATTTAACTATTCAAAAGCTAGAATACATCTCTGATTTCCAATTTTCACATATTTCAAAGACAAGAGTATTACACTTCCTTCATACGCATTTCTTTCTTTCAAACAGAGATTTCAATTACCTTTAAAAGATCATATTCAATACCACAATGTAATTTGAGAAAGGTAGTACATCATTTATTGATTTCAAAATGCAACTTTACAAAATACGTATCCTTCTTTCACATTCTTTCCAAAAAAACAGAAAACAGAGTATAACTCTTTTACATTTCAAATTTCAACTTTCATTGTCAATACAAAGTATCTTTCCATTAAAAATAATATACATATCTTCTACTTCAAAGTGGGAAAGGGCTACAATAAGATTTCATTTCACAAGGGACTGTCAAACTATCTTTTTCTCTCTCAGAACAACAACATGTGTATTTCTCATTCTTCCAAATTGTGATCACAACAAGAGTAGGGGAAAGGCAATGCTCTCCACCCAACCAAGACATCAATGAAGAGGAGAAGCCATCCTTCTTCATTGGCCCCGAGCCCCAACCACAATGCAATAAAAGATGTGATCCAACTCATGGCAACAACAAGCTTCCAAAAACACACAAGCAACATTTTCACAATAAAAACACAGTCCAAAAATAGAATGTAGTTTACAACTACATTAAAGCATGACAAACATTACTGAGGCTTCATCAAGCAAGCCAAAGGAGCAAGAAACTATGGGGGATGCTTCTTATGCCTCCCAAAAGGGGAAATGGGTATCACCACCTGAATTACAAACCGCTAAAATATAGTATATCAAAACCTTGACATTCCTTATGCCTCCCAAGTACCCCTTATTCCTCACATTTCCTTATGCCTCCCCAACCTCTTATGGCACCCCATAATGAGTAAAGAAATGCAAGCTATTTCTTGTAAGGTGGAACCCAAATCCCAACTCCCTCCATCCTTATACCTCCCTAAAACACACTTGTGCCTCCCACAAAATAAACCCCATAGTCTTCTCCTACACCATTCCTAGGCCATCTACCCAACAGCCCACAAACATGCCAAAACATTCACACATTAACATTTACATTCATAAAAGAAGAGAATTTCAAGAGCCAAGCTCTTACCTCTCCATGATGGAGTTTCCCAAGTTCCAAACAACAGTTTTTTCCAAGAAAAAAATCCAAAATCCACCAAACAACAAGCATGCAACAATCTTCAAACTTCTCCAACAGAAAGAGCTCCCAAAACAGCAAGGAATTTGCCCAAGAAATGAAGTCTCCAAAGTGAAGCAACCTAAAACAAGGCAAAGAATTTGAATTTTATAGAAGAGGGAAGGGAAGAGGATGAGGTGGATCCATGTAGGATGCCACATCACACATTCTCAACCCCAACCCCAAAAGTCAACTTCATTCTCCAATGCATAATAAATAGGTGGGTGAAAAATGAAAGTTTACTTACACACTCAAATCCAACCCACACCCCAAAGGACTGAAATTAAATCATGTAAGAAAAGTGTAATTAAAACTTACAATTTGCCTTCTCAAAAAGCATTATAAAAGTCTAAATTCAACTCTCCAACCATAGGTATGGTTGGTAAGTGAGTTTAAGAGGTATGGGACAAGTTTAACTTGTCCCACAAGCCTCCAAAATCAGCCTCCAAGGACAAATTCGAATTTCCAAGAAGATGAAGTGTTTCACACTCAAAAGTTAACTTACACATCTCTTACCACACTTTAAATCAAGGCCAACAACTCTATTAATTACTTTCTTATGACCTCTTTTATTAATTAATATTAACAACATGCTTACCCACATTATTAATACAACATTTAATAAAGAAAGAAAGGAGAAAATGCATCACAAAATAAACACATGCAATATTAAACAAAAGGCTCAAATAAATAAATACACATAACCCCTTGTTCACATTTAAAGATGGTTCCCCCATGGGAACTCCTAACAAAACAACACACACAAAATAATACAAGTTGCCATGATGACCTTATTGAATTCATCTAGAATTCTAATGTGGTTGGTCTCCAATCCCCGATGTTTGTTTTGATATTTTAACAGCGTAAAATACAATACCTCCTTGACCTCGTGGCTATATCGAACATCCAAAATAATATAAATAAAATTTTAAAATCATCTAGATATATGAATCACAACAACATCCAAGCAACCAACAAGATCATTTGCAATTTTACTCAACAACTATATCATCATCAAATAATTTCCATTTCTAGGTCTACTCACAATATCCAAATATCACATGTCCAAAAACATCCATAATATAACCATGTTAAATAGTATATCAACATCAATATCTAAAATGTCTCTAATAATCATCATGCATCATAATTGAATCAAGTCAACAATAATCCATGATCTAACATCTAACATCATACTAATAAATAATAAAGTCAATATCAAAAGGTATCAGGGAATCGGAACTACAGAATGGTTGTTTAACACCCAATTTCACCTCAAACTTCAACCCATTTTCGATCTCATCCCCCGCGCTATTTGGAGAAGAAATAGTTCATCCCCTTAATCTTCAAAGGAATAAAAACCCTAGTGTTCGGTTTAGGGGATCGAAGACCGACCACACAAACATATCATAACCCCTGAGTCGTTGAAATTATAGTTCTTGTAGGTCGACATATTATATGTTTGTATATCGAAAAACAACGTCCAAATGGCGTCAAACCGTAAAATTTAACATATTAGCAGAAAGCGTATAGAAGGGCCTTTCCCATAGGGAATGCCTTCGGTGTAAATATCTATATATAAGTAATATATTGATATAAATTAGTTGCTACATGTTTTAATGGTGGGTATAATAAAAATCAAAATTCAAGAAACTTCAAATTTAATGATTTGATGATTATGACTATATGTAACATTATTATATAATTATTTTTTTGATTGAAAAGCACACTTTTATATAATTTAAAGTGGAAAGAATTGAGTTTCTTCACTTTAATTAAAAATATCTATATATAAGTAATATATTGATATAAATTAGTTCTATATCGTTTTAATGGTGGGTATAATAAAAATCAAAATTCAAAAAACTTCAAATTTAATGATTTGATGATTATGACTATATGTAACATTATTATATAATTATTTTTTTGATTGAAAAGCACACTTTATATAATTTAAAGTGGAAAGAATTTAGATTCTTCACTTTAATTCAAAACATCATTCATAAGTGTTTTAAAAGATGTAATTATAGTGATGAGTGTTTAATTGAAAATTCACCCCTCTTTCTTAAATTAGAGTATATCCATCCCCCCTTTTTTTCTTAACTTGAATATGTAGTATAAATTGAAGGATCATATCGATGTTAAGATTGATATGTTGTATTTTATTAAAGATATCCTCGATAGATAAACGACCAATCTCCATGTTTTTGTTTTATAATTTTTGAAATGGAAACTTTACTTAAGAATGAGCAAACACCTATTTAAACATTAAGAAAATCTAGAAAATTTAATTGTAATTAGATATTAGCATTTACTAGTTTTTTTAAATTAACACTTAAAAATCGTACTTTTTAGAGTTCTAATAGTAATTTAGAAGGTCAAAAATTGTAATATTTTTGCTAAGTTTTATTGATTATAATGAATAGTTTATTATAGTATTGATAAATTTTAATTTCATTTTTTTACAATTAAAGATTTATGATTTTTAAGGTCTAAATTTGTTTTAATTAAGAAAATTGTAATTTTAAAATGAAAATGATCTTATATTATATTAATAAAAACATGGTACGAGATAATTTTAACAAAAAGTGGGTGGTAAGAGAGCATGTCCTAAAGCCACAAGAACACTAGGCCAAACATAAGATTAAAACCAAAAAAACTTAATAAACACGAAATTAAGCAACTGCAAAAAAAAGACTAGAAGAGGGAGAGTCATGATCATTTGGACAACCAGGACTGGGAAGGTCTTTTCCAGTGTCTAACACTTCCCTGACCCAGCGAGCTGAGGGGTCTTCTTCTTCATTATCGAAGAACCCGCATGGGAGAAAATGATTGCCATCTGGGGAACTTATACGATGGAGGCGAAGGCATAGGTGTGAGGACCCACCCATTATGGGTGTGCAGATTGAAAGCAAAAGTGAGCCCAAGCCAGGGTTAGAGTTGAGAAAGGCTGGTGAGGTGATCCCTAACCTTGATGATGGTGGGGAGATATAATTCTTTGTGGTTGACTATGCAGAGACATACGAGTAAAACTAAAAGAGCACCGATGGGAATGACTCTAACGACCTCCTCGGGGATGACCGTCAGTAGGGACGGAGACCTTGTGAGGTGAAGGTGACTCTGAGCAACATTAAAGGGGAATCACCCCCAATGATGGGGAGATCTGGAGGTGCTCCACCTCAAGGGCCACCTTGTTAGCTTGAACTTGAATCTACAACAACACATTGGAGATAACCACCGACTTATTATACATGGAGAATTGTTGATCAACTTCAACATTAGAAAAAAAAAATTCCTTTCTTTCCATAACCAAAAAAGAATTTCCCCTTTGAAAACATGCCAAATATGGGAAAACATGTGAGGTAATATGGGGTTATCTCCTAAAATAATATGTTGCCAGGTAAAACACTCTAGTCGGAGAGGGAAAAGTATGAATGAATCCAATTCCAAACCCGTTTGCTTTTGAGAGAAAAAAATAGGTGCGATAAGGTTTCCAAGTGCCCACAAAAAGGGCATTTGGGAGCGAAACACCAATTTGAACTAGATGGGCACCAATCGGGAGACCTTGATGTAAGATACACCATAAAAAAGTGCACAATTTTAGGCTCAACATAGGAAGACTAGACTATGTCGAACCTCCTTCACCATCGGAAGGAGAGGAATGAAGCCCCACGAGTGTTGAGATTTTCAACCATGGGAAAATGTGGTGAGAGCCAATGATATCCTTTACTAGCTGAGTAATTCTGGAATGGGGTATCCACGAACCACTTCTAGTCCGTCCACTAAGGACAAGAGGGATGCACAAATTTTGTGATTCATATGATCGAGAACAAAAGTAATGATTTTAGTGATACTAGCACGATCATGGGTGGAAAGTTTGTATCGAGATTTTAGCTCATTCCAAGGACACCAAGATTGGATACACTTGCAATAAAGGTCTTGAATGGAATGAATTTTGCACTTGAAGAGCTTGAGTGTAGGAATTCTAAGGACCTTTGCAAGACACCGATCCTGGATTTGAATGACATGTGACCACCACAAGGAGTGTTGGTTGATGGAAATGCCATTGCGAAAGCCATTGCCTTTCCATTGAAGCCATGGTTTGATTTTCTCCCATGCTTTCCAAATACTTTTAAGATTGAAGGCCCGACAAATTTGATAGGCACCAAAGTAATGAGGAGATTGGAAAACCCTAAACCTTTCTAGGTTGGGCAGCCATAAGGGGAACCCTCCTTAATGCCATGGCACAAAAGCACTTTCAAGATTATTGACCTTGATACATTGAATTATCCATTTGGAATAGAGTGACTTCCTTGTCACAAGATATCAATAAGACCCATCCCCCTAGATTCATGGGGAAGGCAATAGGTCTCCCATGCGACTCTGTGAAACCCTTTTCCAGAGGAGGAAGTATTGACTTAGAGAAAATATTTGAGAATATTTTCCAACTTTTGCATAGAAGTTTTGGATGACACCCAACAAGAAGAATAATAAACATGAGTGGCTTCAAGAACTTTGAGAAAATATGGAATTTACTCACTAAGGACAATGGTTTGGTGATCTAATATTCCAATTTTTTTGGTTGCCACACGTTGAACCACATATTATTAAAGCTCCATAGGCAATGCTTGAAAGGAAAAGGAATGCCAAGAAATTTAAACATCTCACCATGGCCTAACATTTTCCAATCATAGGAATCTAGCCAAGAGGGTGTAGGGAGGAAGGATTGTTTGTAACATTGCGTTTTCACCATTGAATGGAAGAGCCCAAGGAAAAATAGAAAATATCAAGGCAATGCATGAAATTGTGAATATTGTTTTCTTCCTCAATTAAGGTAAGGAAAGAATCATCCACAAAGTGACCATTGAGTAATTGGACCTATCGGCGATGGCGGTGGATTCCCCTTGACATGTCCTTGGGATTTGACTTGGGAAAGAAAATACCCAAAACCTTCCACCATAAGAACATAAAGAGAATGCGCTAAAGGGAAACCTTGGTGTATGAAGTGAAAGATGTCGAAAGGTGTTGATATGTGGCCATTAATGGTGATTTAGGCGAGGCAATGGAAAAAAACATTTTGACAGATTGAATGAAGATATGGCCAAAAGCCGAAGGCATGAAGGATGGAAATAATAAACGATCATTCTATATTGTCAAAAACTTTCTCAAAGTCAATTTTAATGAACATAGCAGGTTGGTTGGATTTGTGAGCCCATTCCATGCCCTCCCAAATAGAAATGATATTTTCAAGAATGTAGCATCATCCTGAATGGCCGGTTTGGTGTGGCTATATGATGGTAAGAATAATATGGCGTAACCGAATCGTAAGGAATTTGGAAATAATCTTGTATGAGACATTAAAAAAGGTGATAGGATGCCAGTTGGTAATTTTCTTGGGGTCTCTGGTTTGGGAATGAACTTGATATTCCCTTTATTGATGTGAGCGCCAAATGAATGGTTCGGAAGCCTTCAAGATAGACTGATGAAGGTCTAGGCCAAAAATATCCCAAAGTAATTTATAGAATTCACATGGGAAGCCATCGCACATGGCATCCTTATCATTAGACATTTGCATGGCCGCTTCATGCAGATCATCAAGGGTGAGCATGTGGTCACAGGCTATCTTTTGAGCCAAAGAGAGCTTGCGAGACACGACAGACATACATTGATCAAGAGCCACATTTTTCTCCTCTAAGGGAGTTTGAGATTGAAAAAATAGCTTGTAATGGTTGAAGAAGGCCTCTGACATAAGCTGTGGGTATGTAACTTTGAGTTCTGTGATCACGATTGACCCAAATTTTCTAATAAGGTTACTTATCTTTGAGTGATAGAATTTTTTTTTGACACATGATCCTTCACTTTAAGCCAGTGAAGATGGGCACAAATTTGAGCTCCCTGAGGATTGTAGTTGTCCACAATTTGGATTTTCTGATGCGAAGCTCTACCACTTGGAGCATGCAGAGTTTCGAGAGGAAGGATTTTCTTCAAGCGCCACCCTTTGCTCGTATAAGAGTGGAGGAGGTAGCGGAGTATGAATGCGGCTGAATCTTGGCTAGCTATCGACCATAGATTCTAAGAAATCTGGTCATCCTAGTCATAACATCCTCCCACCATTGGGTCTAGTTGGAATGCATAAATGGATGATATTTCTGAAAATGATGTGGCCCATGATGTGGCCAAGAGATAAATTCCACACTCACTTGATGTGATTGAGAGTGGGTCCATGTTCCATCAAGGAAGTATTGAGAAAAAAATGACCTTTATGACAAAAAGGTCACCTATCTTGCCAAGTGATATGAAATTGTATGGGGAGTGGTCCAAAAGGATGAAATTTGACATCAATTCCTCTAGATACGGAATAAATCTTGTCAAACTCAAAAAAATATTGATTTAAAAACATAAATCTATTGAGCCATTTGAGAACCTGATCCAATCCTCCTCGGAGATTGGACCAAGTGAATCGAGCTTCAGTGGTGGGAGTGCGAGAGGCATTAGGGTCATAAAACAAAAATTTATTATGCATAAAGAACCATGCCTCCCTTTCATGACTTTCCATCATAGGCGGAGTTCCCTACTTATCTATGGGCAACTCAACCATATTAAAATTGCCACATATAACCCAATAAACATCGATAATTTCATTAGCTATCTACCACCAAAGATCGACCCTTTCACCTCCGAATCATTAGAGCATAAATGTTGATGAGGCCAAAAGGGTAGCTATTAATATTAAATAAGACATAGATGGCACAATTGGCTGGATTGACACCATGATCCATAAAAAGGGCTAGTATTTAGGAGAAAAAAGGGATATTAAACCCCCATGACCCCATCATGATTACGGTAGAATGTTAGGCTATTAAGCTAAATGAATTTACAAACCATCTCCACTGAAAACTTGTAACTTTCACTTCCTGCAAACATAACACATCTAAATTGGAAATTATTTTACAAGCATCTCAGACAATATACTTGCGGTTGGAGTCTTTAAGACCCCACACATTCCATGATATGTAATTCATGGTAAACGATGGTCAAGGGCCATACCATTTGCACTAAACCATTTAGAGCATCAAACTGGTTATGTAGAAATTGAGCATTATTGTGCTTCAAGAAATCCTACAACTCAATTTTCCACCGCCTAAGATATTCTATGTTGTATTCATCCTATGGGAAATCCACACTACGAGTCGTCTTTGTGATCCCAAGAGTGGCGAGGAGGACTTTGGGCCCTTTTGAATGGGCCATGTGAACCAATTGTTAGGAGCAACTGAGAATGTGGAAGAGTCGAGGAATTTTGTATGGGATTTGTTTGGTCAATGAGAACCGAGGTTGTCTTGGGCGTACTGGAGAATTTAGGAAAAGGGACAAGTGAGTCATCAAAAATTGACTCCTTGAGACGTTGGCAATTGGATTGTTCCTTAACAACTGGCTCACTCAAGCCATTTGAGCCAGGGATCTTGGCACTGAGTTGGTTTGTTCTAATTCTTTCTTTCTCTAATCTTGTTTTCCACCCCTCCTCTTGAGGGGATTTGGCTGCTTTAGAAACCACTTAAGCATTGGGCGGTTGTCTGAGACATAGAGAGGACATTCCTTATGATCAAAGGTATGACATCGGAAGCAAGTATTAGGAAGGTTAATGTATAAAATACGGTGAGAGTATTGTGTATCTCCCATTTAGAAAAGCGTAATTTGAAATTAGTAAACATTAACTATTAGTAAATTTTAATTTACAATTTAGAAACCTAATAATACCTTAATTGATCATTATAGTTTGTTAATTAACATTAGAGGTTTGATCATAATTTAACAAAATCTAATTTATTAATTTATCAAAATTTATTACTTCTTGCAATAGGGATAAATGTAATACAACTAAGTTGTTAGATAAATAAATAATTAATCTTAACTAAATATTAAATAACTTTATACTATAGAATGATTATTCTAAAAATAGAAATGTGTTATGTAAGGTTTGGAGATTTATATTGAATATTGAGAGATTTAGTTAAATTCATCAAACTTTTATTACGAAAATGTGACTCCAAGAGTTATAAAGAGTGGAATAAAGTGTGGTGACACTCCGAATAGACATAAGATCACCACCACACTAATGATATAAGGCTCAAAGCAAAGAAAAAGAGAAAGAGTAATGCATAATTGGATGGTGTTGAGAAGAGAGACATGGACCATAAGAAGTTGACAAAATACACTAATAATGGATGATTTGGACAAATAATTAATGTAACACACGTGTTATACTTCATCCAAATCAAGGGATTTTTTAAAATTTTAAATCAACCCCTTAAAATACAAATTATGCCTTTAATGGTTTCTTGCACACAGAAATTAAAATACAACATAATTAAATGTTTACAATCCATCTGATAACAAATTTTAATCATGTGCAGTTGTAAGGGTCATTTAGATCTACCCGATCCCCCTTAACTTCACTCTAACCAAGTGTGTATAACTTTGTATAACATCAATGGTTAAACCTTTTTAAACAAGTCAAGAGAACTATGTGCATCTCCTAAGTGTCAACTTGGAAATCAATCAAACTGTATTCCATCTGGCAACTAACACATCAAGATAATAAAATGGTGAATAAGCAGCGTACCAATACGTTACACTACTTTGGCCAAAGGTTCAAGCGTTGCTTTGCAAGCTTAGTTTCATGTTTGCACACTAAACAATGAAACTTGTCTCTATTACCACACAACCATCTCATCAAAGTTATCTAGATCTTATTTCGTTGTTTTAAGAATTAAGTTTTATTTCTGAAGTTTTATGGATCGTGACTTGATATTCCAGTAGAGAGGATCCTGTCGGTTCCATCTTAGGATCCCTATGGGAAAGGTAACAATTACATAATGATTTGTGTCATTACGTATTCATAATATTTCTCGTAACCATCCTAAGATGGCATAGATAAAATTTTGATGAAGAAAATTTCGTTTCAAGATATTCACACTTCAAACAATTTAGTTATTCTTCAAGGTAAGTAACTGGAATTATCTTAATCGATAAGTTATTATGTATCATTGTACATTATCTATTTCCCAATAGAGTGTATAGTATCTCATTGAGTTATCGTCTTTTATAAGTACCTCTTATCATACAATTGTAATGTAAATATGTAAATCTACGAAGGTTTATTTGACCTTGTTAAGCATAAATTTAATCCTATTCAATAACTATCGAAAGCAGAGAGAATGTATTCATATGTCGTCATTTCATAATAATAGTGTATTTTTTATTCTGCAAGTACAATAATATCTTTCATTGTTTTGTCATATTAATTTCATGGTCAAAATATGACCCGATATGAACATAATTGATCATTCAAAATGAAACCATAAAAACAGATGGAATACCATAAAATAACTTTATTCATTTTCAAGCATACACTCTTTGTAAAACAACATTACACACTTTCTTCTTTTACAAGTATGATGTCAAAATAACATAGTATTTATTTAATAAATAATAAGGATAATTTTCATGTTTTTCTTCCAAGTTAATAACAAATGTTAATGAGAATAGTACATTAGGTCAATTACCTTTATTCAACTTGTTAAATTATACTTTCACATGTTTCAATTAAACATTATTACAAACAATTCAATAATCCAAAACAAATTATCATTAATCATCGCATGACAAATCATGCATATTAAATCTAATATATCACTTCATAACGATTACTGGAAGTCTTGCATCTTTGTAGGAGAGAGAAAATTGTATGCATGTTCAGTTCTATGAATTAACATTAATTATCTACTCATATTCATGTTGCTTTAAAAGCGAAATAAAAAGAATATTATAAGATTATCTTATGCGTTAATTAATAAACTTCATTAACGAGTTATGTTTTAATGAACAATTAAAAATAATACTACATAATGAAATTGTCCCAAAATACACATGTTTCAAACAACCCATGATTCCAGCTGAGCGTAATGTTGTTCTAATTTTGTTTAGAAACAACTTGCGATGCAATTTAAACAAGTTCAAAAGTTTACAACAACAACAATCAAACTATTAGAACTACTGATCGTAACTCTTTTTAAACCAAGATTAATCAATATTTAAATTTCGAGATCATCAAATAATAATAATGCCTACAGAGTAATCTATTTAAAGTTCAAACAACATATACAAGCAAATCTAGCAACCACACTAACCATGTCAAAATTTACTTCAAGATAGGAAGACAATCTAAGGTTTGTAATGACCCTAACAATTTTAATAACAATACTTATCTAATTTCAAGGTCACGGTCCCAATTTCTATGCATTCACAATATTACAGAGAGAAGTTTTATACAGTCATAATCCAACAAATATAATTATTATCACACCCTTCGCCAAATATAAATAGAAGATTACTACCATCATTGGCTAGCTTGAATAAGCTTAAATAAATTATGGTCACAAATTTAACGTGCTTTTGATGCTAATCCCTTAAAGGAATAAAACAACCACTTCATACTATGATAACACAATCCAACCATGCCAACCATAGTACAAAGAAGAACCCTTCTCTACCGATCTTAATGATTTAGTTTGGTGTTGCAAGCACAGAAAACCCGAAATCCCAAATAAAATGGTTTTCTTGATTTTCCTAAAATACTCAGTTGCTATATTATTTTTCCTTCTCAAAACCCTGTAACAATCCAGACTTCTTATCGTTTTCACTCTTGCAGTTTAAAACAACAAGTCAAGTGGTTTATACAAATAAATTTACCAATAAATAACTATATGCGAACTGCATAAAGCAAAACTGTATAGATAAGTTTATATTTAACTAGATGAACCAATATCTTTTTGGAATCGATTCAAGTATCAAGCTGTAAACTTCAACAAAACAAAAGCCAAATCTTGATAAGGATTCGATTCAGATTACAACTATATCCAATAAATCTGTATGGGCATATAAGTATTTAACAAGACAACACTTTGACAATGAAATACCCATAACATTACAGTTCGAATACTATCACTTTCTGTAGATAAAAACCAGATTGCTATCAAAATAAATTTATAGCAATGAAAACGCCATACCAAAAACACAATCATGTAAGAAAAATTATTCTCTTCGTTATAATCAAAACCCATTTATTTTATTACTTTGGTAAGCTTAAATCCTTCCAGATTTAAACTAGACAAAGGAAACCATATAATATTACTTTTTTGAATCAAAACAACAAGGATAGAGTCAATAATTCATGCCTGAAACGTTTTAAGCTTTTCCTCCAAATATTTTTCAATCTACAGCTTTGTTTGCCCAAATAACCCAATACAATCAAAACAGAACTTCTAAACACTCCACAAACTTATATGCGTTAAATGCCACGGTTCCAGTAAAAAACCAAAACGCTATTTTTACTGAACCAACACTCTAAATTTTTCAACAACAATTCATGCTTCATAACTTCATGCACAACCCCAGAGAGATGGCTCCAAAAATAGTGAAATAAAAGATGAGAATAAACTTTGCATGTAATGGTTTCCATTTTCTAAGGAACCCCAACTGTCCCCAAAAACCGTGCATATTAAATGATATTTATGAACTTGCAGTGCCAACTATTGGCTTGGGTAAACTCGTCATCTATTCCCTCCAATACTGTTGCATGATGATTCGAACATTTGAAGACTACCAATCAAACCAAATTAAAACTTCCTTATTCAATGTTATATGGTCGGTGACCCAATAAACACACATAATAAACTATTAAACATTTATAATTCCAAGTTCCATGGTGGCGGTCATGGATTTCTATAGCCTTATAAACTTAAATGCTAACCATTTTCGATGACCATATTGAAAATAAATCAATATAATTTCCCTCTAGTCGATGAACATATACCACTAACAAAATTTTTAACCAAGCAAAGTTTATATGGTCTTTGACCATTATATTATTTAACTAGCAATCGCATGTGTACAATGCAATGTGAACGCCGAATGGTATATGTTATTTGATTTAGAGGGATAGTTTTTACTTTTGTAGTTGATTTTGTTTAAACTATGGGTGATTGATTTTGTAAGTGTAGAAATATAGATGAACCACTTCATTTAAAAAGCGCAAACATGAGGTCTAACCCTTAAAACAATTCAAAATGCAAAAAAGTGATATAATGTACAAAGCTTTGGATGGAAACAACTATAAATTGCATGGTTCTTTCTCGACATTTTAAAACTATAGGTATTTGTATGCAGATATAATGAAGAAGACATTAAAAATGCATTGTTTTTGGTTTACATAAAGAAGCGAGCAATAGTAAAAGGAAAAATGAACATGTATGTTGAATAGTGAAATTGTAAGTGTAGAAATATAAACGAGCCACTTCATTTAAAGGTATCATCTCTTCATTTCAAACTTGTTACAAATTCATACATATACAATTGCAAATCTTATATCATGAATGGTAGCGGACTATTTTATTTGAACTTAACATGAATACATGAAGGCTTTCGTGCATGTGTAGATTTTATATCATGAGTGGTATCGTTTTGTGGCCAATTTTTTTCACTCTAAACATGAATACATTTGATACTATTTTGGATAGTTAATTACTTTTGTAGTTGACATGGTTTGTATTTATTTCGGGGTAATTGTGTTAGTGTTGCATCATTTATTTGGTTGGTCTTTTGTTGAAAAAACCTTTTTTGTACACTCGATAAGGTGTGTGAGTGATGGTGGTAGTGTAGGAATAGAGATGAAACATTACATTGAAATGTTGTGTACATATATTTAAATTGTTACAAATTTGTACATATATAGTTGTAAATCTTATATCACGACATTTGAACTAAACATGTATACATGAAGACCTTTGTACATTTGCAGAATTTATATCATGAATGGTAGCCTTTTGTGGGCCATTTTATTTCCAGTAAACATGAATACACTTGATACCCCTTGAATGACAATGATGTTTTGGATACAAGAAGTGTTGAGTAAAGTAGTAGTGGAGGTGTTATCAAAGTAGAGGGTAGTATTTATGATGGGTTGAGGGATAGTAGTCTTGACTCCTCCTTTCTTCTTGCTCCAAGTGTTGGTACGTGTGCCATTTTTGAGTACCTTTCGAATGAAAAAGGAGGTGAAATGTGTAGATTTGCAAGCGAGGGAACTCTAGAGAAAGTTGTGAATGTCAGACCTACCTTTCAATGGTTCCAATGTCGACAATTGCTCTATGCAAAGTAAGTCCCTAGGACTTGTGGATAGTTAATCCCCAAGCCATTTTAATCGGCAATTGTCTTTGATTCTCTCTCAAAATAGGGGGTATCGGTTTTAATTGTAATCAAAAGCAGGCAATAAAATAGTTCTTGGATATAACACATCTTAGTGAAACCAATGAGCTACTCGTTCAAGAAATGAGGAAATTGCCTCTACAAATGGCCTTTGCATGCAACATGGATTTTACATTGGTGACAAATTATCATACAAGATTTCAGATAATTTGGGTGGACATTCAACAAAATGTTGACTGAAAATCAATAAACCACACACCACATTAAGGGCTTGCACTCTCACCACCAAGTGCTAAGCCAAAATAAAATTGATGGATCAGGGCTTTCGGATACAGTCTGATTTGAGATCAATGACGCAATCTGCCACAAGAGTTAAAGTAAGACAGAAGATTGATCCAGTGATGTGAAAAGATAAACAAGAGAAACTAAATACCCTACAAACGACACTATCGAAACCCTTATCATTTTCTCTTACTGCCTGGTTGATCTCTCCTTACAGTCAGTCGACTACACCTTCATGGGATAAAGAGCTATCAGTGTCCTAATTCATGGCATAAGTTTCATCTGAATCCAATTTTTTCATATTCCAACATTTGAGTCTGTAAACTTAGATTTATAATTAATTTGTCTAGCAGTCCCTTATTTAAATCTAGTTCTATATAATCCATGCATTGCTGGCATGATAAAATGCTCAGATTTGCAAAACCATATGCTCAAATATATACTCAAACAATTCCAAGATCTCATCAGTTCATAGGGAAAGTAGTGACCATGATTGTTGTTGGACTAAGCCCTGAAAGCCATGGCTTCATAAAAATCCCCACATATCACCAAAACTTTGGCCCTAAGACAATTGTATAGTTCGGGGGACACACTACAAAAATACAAAATGAAACCATTGATGCCAACATTTGGACAATCTTGTTTCATTCAAGTTTTATGTCTCTGCCAATGACAGTAAATAAATATTTTTGTTCTAACTATTTCAGCAGAATTTGTTCCTCATTCACATCATGTGCATAACCCAAAAGCAATATATAAAAGAGGACTAAATTTCAGATTATCATTTTGTCAAACACTTGCCTTGTATCCTCTATTAGAGGTGGAATAAATATCAATCATAGGCTTTTATTCATATACAACACCATTGCAGTGCATATCTCTGCAAACCCTCAATGACCTCAATTCACCTCCAAATCTATATGGAACCATGAATCACAGGGTTTGCAACTCGCACAGTGTTGGTTCCTCTGCATCTGCCATCCCACGTCACGACTCCTCAACCAGTAGAAACTCCAACATAAACACTGACAAAATCTCAACAATATAACATTATTCCTGACAAAGGTTAACAGATAACCGTGATATGTTGATGAACAATGACCAAAAATGCATGCAAGTACTTCTGGTGTAACAAGACACTACATTGCACATCAATGGTTGAAACTCTTCCTATGGATTCACAATGTTCGGGCTTGCATAGCTTGGAAAAGAGGTAATGAATACAATAGAAGAAGGCATGCAACTTCCATTGATTTGGGTAACTGCCACACTCTGCATGCTAAAAACACAAAAAAAGGACTACACACCCGTTAAATTAATTGCATTGAAAATTACTTTCACTGTTGTATAGGATTAGGGCCCCTCAACAGGCACATTGATGTATGCAGCCTGATCTGCAAAAAGCTTTGTTAACTTGGCCCCCAGCTTGGGCAAGTGCAGGGTGGCCACCTTCTCATCCATATGCTTGGGAAGTACATACACCTTCTTCTCGTACTTTCCTGGTTTCTCTCATTCCAAAGCTCCAGCTAAGCAATAAATTAGAGCAGGGAGAGCAATTTTTCAAACACCCGTGTAGAACTTTGCAATCACAGGAAAAACACAAACAACATAAACCTTTCAAGTAAACATCAATCCAGTGCCATTTCAAACATAGCGCTATACAAATAATGGAAAGGCATCAACGAGATTCACCTGGTTTGTGAAGGAGCATGACATGAAAAAGTTGGGTGTCCAATTTGATAAAGATCCAATTCAACCCTTTACTCTATATGGATGTATTTCGTAGGTATTCATTTTTTGCATCATATTATATATTCATTTCATCCATCATTTTATTGTGACTTGGTTGAAATGGGTGCAACATCATTTGCAACTCCGTATTGAAGCCCAAGGTAAGTACTTACAATCTGTGCTGGAGAAAGCCAAGGAAACTATTACTAGCCATAACTTGGGTTTGGTTGGCCTAGAAGGTGCCAGAGCAGAGCTCTCAAAATTGGCTTTAAAGGTGTGCAATGATTTCCTCTTACCTGAAATGAAGGGGTTTTGTGAACAACAACATCATGTAGTACAGGCTGTGAATAGCCTTCATCTGCAGTCTCAAGTTGCAGATTGTTCAACAAAGAGCTGCTTGACATCAAATGAGAGAACTTTGATTAGAAAATACATAATTCTTGTAAGAAAAAGGTTGAGACAATTTGAGAATGAAAACTTACCTTTCTCCATGATATTTGTAATGTGCTCTGTCTAATTGTTTTCTCATCTACAATAAACACACTTTTATCTATTTTTCGGGTTCCGAGTGGACTGATTTAATATGAAAAAAAATGGGAGGAAAAAGTGGGTTTTTAGCCTTGATGTACTTGCATATTCAGGGTCAATGTAGCCAATGGTACCCATAACATAAGTAGTGGTGTGGGTTTTTGCCGAGGAAATGCACTTGGCAATGCCAAAGTCTTACAAATGTGTTTCAAAATTATCATCCAAAAGAATGTTAGAAGTCTTTACATCCCTGTGAACAATGCATGGGTTACAGATCATGATGAAGATATGCTAATCCTTTGTAGCATGATGAGCAATCTTTAGCGGAGTATCCCAGTCTAGCTTAGATTGGATTCTTCCATTTCAAAATATGAATCTACAATGTATAACTGTTTTGAAGGTCTGCATGTATAACAGAGAGGAAAATTTGAAGGAGCTCATCCAAACAGTTGCCAAGTCCTTGAGACTCGGTATAATGGCTCAAGAGAAGAAGAAGACAATTAGGGGAGCTCAAGACATAGTCAAGGTGGACTCAGAGTTCCATAACTGCATTGTTATGGGTTTAAAAGGGTCAATGAACTCAGGAGCACGGAGAGACCAATCTATAGACCTACATGTGCATGGCTAATATGCATGCCCACCAATCCTGCAAAACCCATGACCATATGCATAGGGATTAGGGATGCAGGGTGTGCATTAAATGTTGAGAGCCCTAGATGACCAAACATCACAACAAAACATAAGTTTAAGAAGAGAACCATAGGTACATGTACACTTTCCACATTCCTAAACCAAAACCAGTGTAGTAAGGGACAATAATATCCAATCATTCCACTCAAAAGATAACAGCTCCTAAATGTCTCTAGCCCAGCTTCCTTTAGGCACGAAATGACAACTATAAAGATCCAAAGGAAATATAGATGCATGCCCACCAATAGAGCAAAAATCCATGACCAGATAAACAGGGGTCAGGAATGTTGGGTAGTCATCAAAGGTTGAGAGCAATAAGAGATGCAATGACAGGAAAAGCCTATCTACCAAATTGAACTACAACTCTTTTCCATCTGGAATTTGAAATATAATTGATATTGATATATGTGTAGCATTTTAATGTATATGGTATATCCTTAAACTATTCCCGAATACCCAAAGAACATGTGCAGTTTCTCGAACTACAGACCCTGTTTAGGCAGCATTTTGTTAATACAAGAAAATTATAAATCCCCTACTCACACAGAGAGACATACATCCTAGTCTTGCCTCATTACAAACAAATTGAATCCTCTTGAATGGAAAGAACTTGTGTTAAAAACAATTTCTAAATGAGATCGAAATCCGTTTCAGTCACCGAAAACAAAACAACGAGGAAAATAGAATTCATTTTTTAGATAAGTAAATGCATTAATGTGCCTACCTCGTTAACCCTTTTTGCAGCTGCTAATGGTCTGAAAGAGTCAACTTGAGTGATCAGGCCTCTATCCCTTGAAATTTCTGCCCTGCAAAATCAATTTCAAGGTTAGAATATAAAATGCATTGCTAAAACTAACTTCAACCATTAAATTTGCAGGACCAACGTATTTGTAGAAACATAAATACAATATGAATCATGGGGTAGAACTAGTTTTGAATGCCGAAAATTATATCGTAACAGCTGAATATTAGATAAATTCCCTTGTTAAAAGGAGCAGAGCAGCCATGCTTTGATTAGAAAATATGGAACAACAGGGTATAGTCTTCTCGCAAGCAAAAAACAACCATATGGCGCACCTAATGTCTGAATCATCTCGTATGCATAAAAACGCTGGAATATTTACCTGCTCAAATTCATCAATAAAACTATTAAAAGGAATGGTCTGTGGAAGTAGTAGCATGCGCAAATGACCGATTAGTATAATTGTGACCACGATGCATGAGAAGAGAGGAAGTGCAGCCCGTGAAGGGTGGAAAAGCTAAAAACACCAAATCTGCTAAAACCAAAAAAAACATGAAAACGACATCCAAACAAATGTCAAATTTAACATAGTTGCTGAAACATCCGCAAGGCCCTTTCCCATAGGGGGAATGCATTAGGTTGAAAAGGCATGCTTTCAATGATCTTCTGGGCCTCATCCAACCTTCCCGCACGGCCAAGAAGATCAACCATGCAGGCATATATCTCCATACTAGGCTTTATTTGAAGATCTCGTGTCATGAAACTGAAGTATTGCAAACCTTCATCCAACAGGCCTGTATGACTGCAGGCAGACATGATGCAAGTAAACGTGACGAGGTTTGGTTTCATGCCTGCTTGTTGCATTTGGCGAAAGAGTGAAACAACATCTTCACCCAGCCCATGCATGTCGTAGCCTCCTATCATTACAGTCCAGGACACCACGTCTCTTTCAGATATGTTGTCAAAAACCAGACGTGCATACCTTATACTCCCACATTTGGCATACATATCTATGAGAGAATTCTACACAAGAACGCCATAGACAAAACCACTTCTAATCACATAAGCATGAACTTCCTTACCCTGTTTCAAGATCGCCAATCCAGCACAAGCAGGGAGTATGCTTCGCAATAGTGACCAAGTCAGGTTTCACACACCCCATTTGCATATTTCTTAAAAGTTTCAATGCATGGTTACTGTGCCCATTTTGGCTATAACTTGCAATCATTGAATTCCACAAGACCAAGTGTCTATCTCTTTCAGCTGTTTTGTCAAATACTCTGTGAGCATCTGCTATGCTCCCACAAGCACTATACATTGCTACAAGGGCGCTGCATACAGAAGAATGAAACTCAAAACTATTTCTGACTATGTAACCATGGATTTCTTTTCCGTTTTGCAGAGCTCCAACATGTGCACATGCAGAGAGCACATTAGAGATGGTGACCGAGTCAACCTTCATCCCTGCTTGTTGCATCTCATAGAAAAATTCCAAAGCCTTATCATGAAGCCCATTCTGGGAATACCCTGCAATCATGGCAGTCCATGAAATCACATTGGGTAACAACTCAGCCTGTTGTTGCATTTGACGAAAGAAACCCAATGCCTCATGGCACTGTCCACTCTGTGCATAGCTGGTGATCATAGTATTCCATGTGGTCACATCTGGTTCTACATCTTCTTCCTGCATTTGCCTGAAAGCCTTGGATGCAGCATCAATGTGCCCTTTATGTGTATACCCTGCAATCATGGTATTCCATGAAATTCGATTCCTGTACACAATTTTGTCAAACAGTTGGCGCGCATCTTCTAGAGTAGCACATTTTGTATACATGTCCATGAGTGCATTTCCCACATAAGCATTGGACTCGTACCCAGTTTTAACTATGGAGGCATGGAGTTGTATGCCTTCTTGCAGAGCCATTAATTAGGCACAGGCCTTGAGAACTTTTGGATAAACATGATGGTCAGCGTGCACTCTCTCCTCTTGCATTTGCATTTGATAGAAGAAATCAAGCGTCTCTTCATAATGACCGTGCTTCAAATGTCCTGCAATGATCTCAGTCCATGCAAACACATTTCTGTGACATTTTGTCAAACAGTTGGAGTGCAGTCTCAAAACATCCATTGCCGGAATACATGTTCATTAGTTTTGTCTGTAATACATTGCTGTCAATTCCATTCAAAATCACGTGGGCATGAAATAACTTGACTTCTGAGAGAGATTTTATGTGTTGGTGGTCAACCATTTCGTTGTTGCAATGGAATTTTGCACTCACAGTGGCGAAGGTGACCTTGCCGTATTGACGTTGATATTGTACGCACATTTTTTTCATGATCTGTGATAACATAATGTGGAAAGTAAAGGAAAGAACTTATACAAACAATTGTCCATTTTGTTTACCTTTTTTTCCTGTAAGATAAAATTATATGGTTCGTCATGAATTCTGTACGATAAAATTCTATAGCTAGTAATGAATTCTGTACATTATGCTTTTCATTATTCTTGCCCTCTCTCTTACCCACTAAGCTTTGGCAAGCGAGATGAATTGAACTTGAGTTTAACGCTAGTCCCCACATTAATACGGTGGAAGTAGATCTAAACAGCACCGTGTAGATCCTTTGTAGATAAACTAAACATGATGGATTTTATGTTTAAGAGTATATAATTTTAATGTTATTTTTTATTAAGAATTGTCACAGCATATTTACGCAAATACAGCCGAAGCTATTAAATTCAGGTGGAAACTAACCCTCAATTAATTTTAACCACGAAAATTTAAACTTTGAAGCGTGGTAAATCTTATTCAGATCGTACTTTTGAAGTAAATTCAAAGGAGAATATGGTAAATCTTATTCGTAAATGATTCAAGTGGTTTTATTCGGAAAGTCTCAAACCAAATTATTCATTTTATTTGCAGGTTCTTCAGGGGTTTAAAGTAAATTACAGGGCAGAAGAGGAGGATAATTATAAGCCTCAAATTTAATGGAAAAACGAAATTTAAAATTTAGCATCGCTGCAGAAACGTCGGATACCATAAGAAATGTAAACATTGAGCATTCAACCTTTTTAATATTTGAATCTCATCGTGGTCTAAAACCACTATTATACCATTCAGAAAATACACTTTGCATTATGGCCAACACAACAAACAATTAATTTCTCCTTAGTCTGTGACCAATAAGACTCGTGATTCATCATTGTCAAACAAGGTAATCAAAACATTTAAAAATTACATTATTATTACCTTGCGGATTGGTATGTGACCAAATCAAAACTTTTACAATAATGCCAAGTAATTAAAACAAGCTCAATCATCAGTGAATATTGCAACCATTAATTACAACAAATAATGGTGATGTACGACTAACCACATGAGATATAATGATGTAAAACAAATTTTGATCGTCAATCAAGGCCAACAATGTTAGTTGATAAGCATAAACATAGTGTCATGTATACTTTGTAGTGCCCACTTCTATAAAACAATGTTGAGAGAGATTTTCTTCCTCCATATTATAGGTTGCATAATATAACTCTTTGTAAGCATTGTATCGAAACGAGGTGCCTAGACATGTTGTTTCATAGAATATACCCTTTGTGATATTGAGTTGACCTTATAATCAGACTAGCTTGTATACGACATGAAATTTTAATATAATATACATGATTGATGTTATTGGATTATGATTTGCATATATTTTAAATTTGTTTACAAGCATGAATTAAATTTTTAGTCATTGTATTATGGAATCATGGTGATTTTGGAATTTAATTGTTAGAATTGGGTATGTGTGCATATTTTATTTGCTTGAGTGATGAATAACGACTAACTAGTAGATGAATAATTGATGTAAGTTAGTTTTCGTGTTCTATTGAAAATGTCTAATCATGAAAATTTTGGTGAAAATTTGATTGTGTGTGTGTGTGTGTGTGTGTGTGTGTGTGTGTGTGTGTGTGTGTGTGTGCGTGCATGCAGCGTAATTGTTAGAATTTATTTCGACATGTCATTTCGGGTAGGTATAAAGTGTTTCTTGAGTATGCAGATGACAAATAGATATTCGAGAGAATAATACTAAAATAAACAAAAAAATAAAACAAACAAAAGAGGATGAAGGGGGACTAACTCACACGGGGCTCATTGGCCAACAATGGGTCACTCGGGCTTGGAAATTGATTTGGGAATGTTATTATGTAAAGTGACCTTATTTTTATAATGTTGTATTTTCTTCCTTGATTTAAGTTTATTTTTTTCATTTTATTCTAACCTTTAGATTGACTAGTTTTTTTATCTTGATAATTTGATTTAATTAGCTTGTAAGTTAGATTGTTAAATTGAACCCCTTTCTATTTTGAGATGTTAGGACCCTAGTTTTGTGATTTAAAACTTTGCCATTTATGGAAAATCCGAATTTAGCCTTTAAAAACAATTTTGGAAGTTTTATGAGACAAGTAAACCTTGTCCCACACTCCAACTCCCCATACACCTACCCATAGGGTAGGTGTATTTTTTTCTGACACTTGGGCCACTTAAAAGCTCTTTTTTGTACATCATTTATGACTAGTAATATTTTTTTCAAGATGAGATATTGTAAGTACTTTTTTACCTTTTTGACTTTTGGGATTTGGGATTATTTATGATGATTTGATGAAGTGACTTTTTGGTTGCTTGAAAATCAAGTTTTGTGGATGTGCACCATTTATTTTATTTTTCAATTTTTTTATTTATTTTGTGTGAGGATTTTGGGAAATGGGTTGAGTATGGGTTAAGTCATGTTAAAGGTGAAGTGATTGTTTGTAAGGGAGACCCATGTGATGTGTAAGGACTTTCATGTCATGCTTGGGGATTGGAGTTATTTTTGGGGATAAGGCATGCCACATGGCATGATCCTAAGGGCCCCTCTACTTTAGATTTTTCTTATAAATTGGAGTCTTGTGCTTTGTTTTGGGGGAGTTCACTTGGTCTTAGGGAGGTGTTGTTGCTTTGTGGATTGCTTGGAAGGATTATGAGATTGTTAGAGTGCTTGGGAGTGTTTTCTTCAAAATCATTTTAGATAAATGATTATTAGGCATGCCTAACCCATTTGATTTCTCTGTTTGTAGTGTAAGTTCTACTCCTTGAACTCGATTTTGGCATCGTGATTTTTATTGCCCACTTGAGCATGTGTTATTTTTGACTAAGTGTTGTTTGAAGCTTGCATGATTCTACTATGGGCATGCAAGTGGTGTTGTGTGAAGGGAATGTGTTTTACCACTAGAGAGATAAGTAGTGTTTTGTAGTGAGGGATATGTTCTCTCTTTAGGTTTGTTTTAAAGGAACCAAGGGAGGGGAAACTAGTCCTAGTGGAGCTATAAGTGGTTATGGGTGAGATAATAATTAAATGAATTAAAAACTATATACATATATAACTAAAACCTATATATATATATATATATATAATATTATATTATATATATATATATATATATATATATATATATATATATATAGTCCATTGTTGTCAGTATGGATCATACTTTCTATACCAACTATGTACACGACCTCAAGTGTATATATATATATATATATATATATATATATATATATATATATATATATATATATATATATATATATATATATATATATATATATAAGAACTTTAGGGCGATGATACGCAGTCATGACCTTAATATTTGTGAGAAGAAGGGGTGGGCGGCCATGGCCAGAGCCACCCCAACATATTTTAATACAAACCCTCATAAACATTTAAATATAAATACAAATATATCCAGTTTCTCATAGCCGCTTGGTTTTATAAAAAATAAAAATAATAAAAAATAAATAATAAATATGTATGAAAAAACAAATAAAATTGTTTGAATATATATATATATATATATATATATATATGTATGTATATGTATATGTATATGTGTATGTGTATGTGTATATGTATACATATACATATACAAATACATGTATATGTATATGTATATGTATATGTATATGTATATGTATATGTATATACGTATATATATATATGTATACATATATATATATATGTACATATATATATGTACACACATATATATATATATATATATATATATATATATATATATATGTACATATATATATGTACACATACATACATACATACATACGTACGTACGTATACGTATGTATGTATGTATGTATGTATGTATGTATGTATGTATGTATGTATATATATGTACACATATATATATATATATATGTACATATGTACATATATATATGTACACATATATATATATATATATATATATATGTACATATATACATGTACACATACATACATACATACATACATACATACATACATACATACATACATACATACATACATACATACATACATACATACATACATACATACATACATACATACATACATACATACATACATACATACATACATACATACATATATATATATATATATATATATATGATCTATTAATCGTAGGTAATCAAATAATTGTTTTGTCCTTTGAAATAAATAAGGAAAACCATTTTCCTATTATCAAGATTCTCCTAGGAAACACTAGCTTTAGAATATTGGTCCCATTGGACCTTGCACTACGCAATATATCTATTTTAGAGATGCAACCTATGGGTTTCCAACACTCTAATTGGTTTTACCACGACTATTTCGAGTCATGAACCTATAAGGAGTTATAATTTAGGACATGTGTTACATCTGAAACATACTTTTTAAGAAATGAAATATGAAAAACATCATGCATTCTAGACAATGCGGGAGGTAATGCTAATCGATATGCCACTAGACTTATAACTTCCATAATTTCAAAAGGTATATAGGTGACAGTTTGACAGACTTTCCAAACGTGATTGAGCTCTTTTTGGGTTTTACCTTCAAGAAAAATTTATCTCAAGCTCAAATTTTTTGTCAAATCTTTTGAGATCTGCATAGATTTTATGCCTATCAGCCGTATTCCTTCATTGTTCACATATGAGATTTACTTCCTTTTCCAGTCTGTTAACATTTCCATGCCTATTTCCACCTTTTCCTCGATCTTATCCCATCGATAGGAGTTCTACACCCTCTCCCATACAACACTTCAAAAGGTGTCATTTTCAATGAAGAATGATAAGTGTTATTATAAGAAAATTTAACCAATGTACCCATTTGTATTGCTGATCCATGCAATACATTCTAAGCATATCCTCCATAACATGGTTAACTCTTTTTGTTTGACCATCTATTTCTAGATGGTAAGTTGAACTAAAGTTCATTTTTGTTCCCAAATATGTCTTTAAAGTTTTCTAAAATCAAGAGGTCATCCTAGGATCCCTGTTAGAAATTATCAATTCCGAGAAATACGTGCAATGTAAAATTTCTTGCACAAACCATTTAACAAGTATGTGTGAATCATCCTTTAGATTACCGATATGAAGTGAGCTACTTTAGTTAGTTTGTCAACCAAAACTAAGATCATGTCATTCTTAGTTTTATAAATTGGTAGTTCTTACATGAAATCGATACTAATTACTTTCCATTTATAATGCGGGGATGCTTTATGTGGATACAAACATACCAACATGATACATGTGCCTTGCCTTAATATGATGATATTCAATACTGATGAACAACGTAGTTTGTCATGTATTTCTTCATTCCTTTACAAAAAAATTACAATTTTACATCAGCTAATAACTTTGTCATGCGAGATGTGCGGAAAAAGGAAAATCATAAAATTATTTCATGACTTTTGTTCTTAAATCAATACCCAAAGGTGCGTAAAATTTGATTTCATATCTCAATAATCCATCACTATTAAATTTGAATTCTTTATACCCCATTTCGTTTAGATCATTGCTAAAGCAACTCTCACATGGTGATAATATGAGTGTCAATTTGCAATTGTTTCTTTACTTCATCTTTAAATTGAGTTATGAGGGTTATAATAATAGAAACATGTTTCCTACAACTTAGTGCATTAGCCACTCTGCTCTTTTTTCCTTTAATGTAACTTATGTCAAAATCATATTGAGACAAAAACTCAATCCATCTACATTGTTTTGCATTCACATTTTGTTGCATGAAGATATAATTCAGCCCCAAATAGTGCATTTTGGTTTGAAAGACTTTCCTAGTAGGTAATGTCTCCAAACTTGTAAGGCATGAACTATGACAACGAGTTCTAAATTTTGGGAAGCATATTTCAACTGATGTAACTTCAGTTTTATGCTTTCATACGCAATCAATGATTATTTTTCAAAAGTATTCCATCTATACCTTCACTAGAGGCATCAGTTACCATGGTGAATCTTCCGTTGGGATCCAAAACTTCAAAACATGTGATGTTGTCAGTTTTTATTTCAAAAAATTGAATGCACTTTCACACTTATTAGTTCACACAAATTTCTTGTCCTTTTTCTGTAAAAAGGTTATTAGAGCAACCACTATGGAGAAATATTTTAAGAATTTTCTGTAATAACCATCCAACTCCATGTACATTCCTAGGTGTTGGCCATGTTAGAAACTAGGACACTGAGAGGGGGGTGAATCAATGTCTATTCAAATTTTATAGACATTTCTATTTTCTCAATATTGCTAAAAAAACACATAAAATCATACACAAGTAATTAATAGAAGAGTATACACAGAGACACAAAGTTTAATGTGGGAAATCCAAACTAGGAAAAAACCCACTAAAACCAAGAACTAGGCTTAGGATAAGAATGCCCTTTATCGTTACATTGATTTCAAAGTTGAGCTACTACTCAACATGGTCAGTAACTTAAAAATTAAACCAAGCTACTACTCAGAGTATTTGAAAATCTTCTATCCGTCTAGAATTTGTAACTCCCAAGTTTAATCCAACAAAAATGACCATTAGTAAGCTTCAACTTACAGGGAAACAATAAATCCCCACATGCTAAGCTGCAACTTAGACTTCTTCAGAGTTTTGATCACACTTGGTTTGTTGTCTTCTACAAATGATGGTGACCTCTAAATTAGCTCACTATTCTTATGTTTTCTTTCCTAATACCCCCGATCAACATTCCAACTTTGTCATTCAAGATTTTGTTCACACAATCTTACGCAATCTCTAT
Organism: Taxus wallichiana var. yunnanensis; assembly: GCA_018340775.1. Lineage (NCBI taxonomy): Eukaryota > Viridiplantae > Streptophyta > Pinopsida > Cupressales > Taxaceae > Taxus > Taxus wallichiana. The sequence continues at coordinate 506,300,044 of CM031236.1, read as the reverse complement.
GATACAATATTTTATTCAAGTATATATCCTGACACAAGTATCTCCTTGATTTTCTCTCTGAGAGCTCTCAAATTTTCAAGCATATAACCTCTATATTATGATATTTTACCTTATATACCTTCTCACATCCAATATACTCAAATTTGTAAGTGACTTAAACACTTTATTACACTTGAACTCACACTTCAATCATTAAACCTTTAAGAAGGATATGTTATTCTTCAACTTCAAGGAAACTATCTCATACTAGGATCTTTATCTACTATGAAAGCACCTATCTCTCGCAATATTCAACATGAAGCACTTCCCTGCTTCATTCTCACTTCTTGTAACATTTAAAAAGTACGCACTCAAATCATATCAACTTTTATATCTCCCTCTATTTATTTCATCTCACAAAAAAATGCTTCTATTCCTTCAATAGATTCATCTTCATTAAACATACATTAGCTTTAGTACTACACACACAAACTTCTATATCAACACAATTCATCATCCCAACTCTTTCAAGATACTCCATCTCTCAACAACGTATCCCTTAACAAAATGCACCTTTTGTATTCAAAACCATTTCGCATTCCCGATGTTTCACTTTTCAACAAGACTCTTCATGTTTTCAATACTTTTCTCGAGCAAGAAAGTTACATGTCACACATCAAGCAACTTCTATGATTTTTTCATTATAATTTTTTGGAATTTTCTACATCTCACATATCTCGACTATTTAGAATAAATTTTATCCTAACTCGTAAAAAGGAGAATAACAAAATTTTCCATGTGTAATTGACATGAGAAACTTAACCCCTTCTTGACAAGACTGCCATTGCTTAGGTTAGACCTTCAAATGATTAAAAGAAAGATTCTCATCTGCCTTATCAAAATGACATCATTGACACTTCGCTATGACACTATTACAAACTTGTATCTTCACCTTCCTTAGCGAGTATGTTTCTTAGAAACATGTTTAGGCCTTTAGGACAAGTGTTATAAGAATTACAACGATTACTGAAAACTCCTAAGATTCTCTGCATTCATCTAGACTCTCCATTACTTTGAAATGCAACCTTCACATAATGTTTGAGCACATATGAGTGCTTTTGAACCTTAAACCGTAATTTTCAAGTAATTGTACAACCTTCAAAACATGGAGCAATGATTTCCCAGGTTGAAAAAATGCACCAAGAGGCTTGATCTTCTCTCCTTTAGTATCCTCAAGAGGAATTTAACATTCATCCAATTAGTTTAGATGAGGAATAGGGAGAGTGGCTATTATCCACACTATTGTCACATAATTTTAGCACCTTAAAGATTATTCAAGATCAAACTTAGTTTATTTGATCCTCCTTTGTGCATTATGAATCTTTATATGATGTATTAGATCTTCAAGTGTAGAGAAAATCATTTAAACCACTTACAAACTATAGAAATTGTTTAAAACCCCGTCTCAAAACAACTATCATGGAGATCTCAAATAATACTTGATTAAATGACTTGAAACACAAAAATCCTAAGAGATGAGCCCAATAAATACGTTTAGTCAAAATTTTAAGCATTTTCACCAGTGCATTTGTGAGATTCGATGATTTTTGTCATTCAAGCCTCAAGCAGCAGAGTTTCCTAGACTATGTGGGCCTAAGAGGGCATAAAAAGGATTTTCTCACTCAATGTTTGATGTAATTCAAAAATTTCAACCTTCGGAAACCTGCGTAAACATTTTTCATATTTTCTAAGCCTTCTCTTACTTCTGCAACACTCAAAAACTTTCCCAGCAACTAAAGAAGCAGTGTGCATTATAGGAAAGATTGTGACAATGCTCTTCATGTCAACATAAAAGTTATTTTTGGATCTAGACAAGACATTTAGAAAGGTTTGAGTGGACCTATGAAGTGTCATTTACCTTTTGATAGGACATATGAAGTGTTATGTACCTTATTCTAGTGCTCAATGAACATATATAAACAAAAGGTTCACATTCACTTGTTATACCATGCTTACATAGTAGAACTCTGATCCACATCATGACCAAATATAAGTTTAGCAAGCTTTAACAAGACCTCTAACCTGTTTTAACAACTCCAAGGACAAACTTATGAGATGAATTCCTACTTAACACTTCCAATATTTGGAAGACATTTTATATACAAGGCATGGATCATACTTTATACCTTAGAAAATAAGCTTTATGATTTGTCTTGGGAGGCACTTTGAGAACCTTAAAGGTCCATGGCATTATCCAACAATATTAAGGAAATGTTGAGAAAAGAGTATTCACCTTGAACTTGGAGCAGAGGTCTATTTCCTTTTCAACACTACATTTGATAGAATTCACAACTACAAGACTGTCTCTTTCCCACATCATGCCTATAGACACATAACTTTCACACCCTGAATATACCTTGTATAAAACTTGACATGCTTGGAAAGCATTGATGACACAAAGGAATTGGAGGCATCATTAATAAACCATGAAAATATTTAATGTTTCAAACAAGATATTTGAAGATAAACAAAATAATTTTGCTTCCATTGATTCAAGAAGGTGCTTAGGAGAGAGAAAAATAGGCTTGGAAAAATGATGAGAAATTTCTTGTTCTTCCACCTTTCACCCTAAATTTGTTTGAAAAATATTAGGTTTAGAATTATCTTCAAAAATTAATTCTATTATTTAGTTGAAGGAGGCTTCATAATTTTGATTGGATGTTAAGAAGACATGGTGCTCAATTTGCATTCCTTAAGAAGAGAGTTTTAGAAAAACTTGGATAACTTCCACAAAATTCTTCATAACTTGACGAAACTTGACATGAAGCACTACAAGAAACCCATATACACACTCTATAGGCTAGGTTGCCATAAATTTTCTTGTGACTAATCTCATTTACCTAAGCATTCACTTCTGTCCTCAAAGGTCGTTTTGGTGAATGTAACGCATACTAAATTCACCCCACTCGAGATTTAGAACAACCTAGGTTTAGGTAGGAAAAGATAAGGAATATATATATATATATATATATATATATATATATATATATATATATATATATATATATATATATATATATATATAAGTTCCCAAAAAAAAATTCTAGATTCCATTACAACAGATATTGAATCATCCTACAAAACACTAAGAGTGAGAAACTCATCCTTAGCGCAGATAGGTTATCTTCTTACAGGGGCATGCGGACGGAAGAAATTTCCCTAGGTGCGGAAGGAGGGGCCTGAAGGAAACTTTTCTTCCGGGCGCGGAAGAGAAAGCGGGAGAAAATATTTTTCTCAGGACACACAAGGCAGGTGTGGAAGAGACTCATTCTATCCCAGGCATGCAAGATGGGCACAGGAGAGACTCATTCTCTCCGAGCATGCAAGATGGACTTGGGCATGCAAGTCGGGGCAAGGGGCTCATTTTATCATGGGCACACAAGGCAGGCACGTAAGAGGATATGGGTGTGAAAGGGTGGGAACAAGAGGTATTGGGCATGCAAGGGTGTGCAGGGCACGCGTGGGTGCACAAGGGCGCACATAAGAGGCATTGGGCACGCAAGGGCGACAGCGCGCGGCGCGCAAGAAGTTCTGTCTTTTCTACAAACTTCAGAAAGCCATAACTTTAGCTAGGGAGCTTGGATTTTGGCAAACGAGGACTTTTCAGAAAGATCTCGACGTCCTCTTTACATTAGAACCTTAAGAATTTAGTTTGGATAAATTTTTAAGGGTCAATTTTGAGAAAAATGGTCTGCAGGATTTTAAAAGGAAAGCCGTTAAATTTTAACTTCTAAAATTTTAATCAATTGATCTTCTTCCTCTCTCAACTTGTCAATTAGACCTGGAGGATTGTTCTTAGATGGATTTAGGATAGATTGTAAGGGTTAATTTGTTTGATTGAGGATCAATTCGAAATTTCCAACATTTGAGAAAAAAAAACTATAAATTTACCTTTGTTCGATTTGAAAGGTTTCTTAAAGATTTCTTAAGTGTTTTAGTTTGTTTGGGGTCATTTTGGTCATACTAAGTTCAAATTCATGTTTAATTTTATTGTTCATTGTTGCAGAGGTCATTGTATATTTTAATAGGTGAAAAAATAAGATTTACTTGTGAAACAAAATAAGATCTATACTTGCACACAAACAGATCTATTTCCATTTACCAAACTTTAAACTATGAATTCATTTCCAACTCTAATCTATAATGTTAAGTTTGTTTCACATCAAGTTGTGCAAAAGCCAAAATGTAGATTCTAATTTTCCAATCATTCATTTCACAAAACAGATTAATACCTTTTCTTCATACGTATTTCTTTCTTCCAATTTTCCAAACAGGGATATCAAATACAAAGTTTAAATATAACCAAGCCATGTTGAACAAGATAAGACAACTTCCATTAATTTACTGAATCTTTTATAACTCCTTTTCCATATACTTTCAAAATACAACATACAGAATACATGTCTTTCTTTCAAAAAAACAGAAACAAAGTATATCTCTTTCATATTTCAATTTACAACTTTCATAATCAATACAACCATTTTTCCATTACAAAATATACAAGTTCATCCACTTCAAGTGGGAAAGGTTACAATAAGATTTATCTCAACAAGGACTATCAAACTGTCATTTTCTCAGCTCTAGAACAACAACATGTAGATTTCTCATTCTTTCAATCTGATCACAACAAGAGCAGGGAAAGGACAACGCTCTCCACCCAACCAAGACATCCAATGGAGAGGAGAAGCCATCCTCTCCATTGGCCCCTGAGCCCTAACCACATTACAATGGGAGAAGATTTCAACTCATGGAAACTACTAGCTTCCACAATACTTAACATATAATTTCACATTCATTCCATTTACATACAAGCACAACAACAACTCAACAAGAATAAATCAACAAAGCAACAAAACCACAAGGCTTATCAAGAAAGCCAAAAGAGTAAGACCTATGGGGAGGCCACTTATGCCTCCCAATGGGAATGGGTGCCCACCTAAAAGCCTCAATGCAAATCACAATTCCCCTACAAACTCTTATGCCTCCCTCAAGTACCCCTTATGCCTCCATATACTCTTATGCCTCCCTCAATCTCTTATGCCTCCCTCATAGTAAGGACAAGAAGAAATGCAAGCATTCCTCATACTAGATGGGGCACCCAACCCAAACTCCCTCCACAAGAAAGTAATCTCTTATGCCTCCCTACAAGAAAAAATCCCCATAGTCTCCTCCCACTCCAAACTTAGGAAATCTACCCACACCCAACAAGCATTCCAAGGAGATAATAACACTCAACACAACATATAAACACATACAATAAAAAAAGAACATAATTTAAACTAAGGTGAAGCTCCTACCTCTCCATGGTAGAGCTTGTTCCAAGTATGAAGTTCCAAGCTTCTCCAAAGATCAAGCAAGCATCCACAAAGCTCCAACAATCCAAAACTCTTCAAAACCTCTCACTCTCAAAAATTCAAGAGACTAAAATGATCATCTAACCCCCAAACAAGTAAAAATGATTCAATAAATAGAGAAAGGAGGGGAGGGATGATGTGGCTCCAAGTAGGATGCCACCTCATTTCCTCTCCACTCCACATCACTTGGTCAACCTCATATTCCAATGCACAATTAATAAGTGGTTGGAGGAATGACAAGAACCTTACACACTCCATCTAAGCCCACTCCCCAAAGGACAAAATTAAATATTTGAAAGAAAGTGCAATTAACATTTCACCTTTTTATCCCCCAAAACACCTAAAAGGGCCTAAATTTGACCCCCCAACCCATAGGTAGGGTTGGCATGGGCATTTAAGAGGTGTGGGACAAGTTTGACTTGTCCCACAAGCTTCCAAATTTGGCCTCTAAGGCCAAATTCGAGTTTCCCATGAAGGGTAGAGTGTGCTACACTCAAAATCAAACACACATCACTCAACACAAAATCCAAGAGTAAATCAAGTATAATAAATGAACTCCTTTTTGGTCACATCTTTAATTAGTTTAGGATAAATTTAAATTAGCTTAATTAAGACACTACAACCCATGAATAATAAGGGGGTAAACACATATCCAAAAATCTAAATAATAAAGCAAGTAAATTTCATTATTAAAAGAAAACACATACAACATTATTTAAAAAGGGAAATTAAAACAAAACAACACATGACCCCTAGGTCACAATTTTCCCCTAACCAATAATTCTAACACACACACACAATTACATGTTGCCATGGTGACCCTAGTTGAATTCTTCTCAAATTCCGATGTGGTTGGTCTCCAATCCCCCGATGTTGTTGTGAATATAATATGCCTGCAAAACAGAGAATACCTCCTTGGCCTCATGGCCGCATTAAAATATTCATGTCAAATATATGATATAAATATAAAATCAACAATATATGATTTAATATCATCTATGCAAATACGATATCACTTACAATTTCTAGCACATTTCTATTCCACATTTCATCCATGTCAAAATGATCACAACATTAATCCAATTATCAAAGGTCTACTCAATAAGACTAAATATATCACATGTCAGAAATATAGATAAATAACCATGTCAATAGTATATCAATATCAACATCAAATGTCTCTAATGGTCCATATGCATCATATACGAATCAAATCAATAACAATTTAATATCTCTGATATCTACTAACATGCTAAATCAAAAAGCTATAATATATCCATAAGAGTAGTTGACAGTAATGGAAACAATAATAAAAGGTGTTGAAGGAAGTGGGCGCTACAATGAAAATTTTAATTTTGTCTTTAGGAGCTAAGATAGACCTTGTGATTCCTCATACATGCCCTAGAAAATGTTCTTAGGATCCTACCATATCTACATAGTCTTTTCTTGACCTGATTTGTGCTCATACACCTCATTAGGCTCTATAACTACGCCCTGTCGAGGCTTCTAAAATTTTACTTGTTAATCATTGCAAAAGCTTTTGCACATGCTAGAATCATCATGTATGACCTCTAGAACACCCGTGTCAACACACCAACCATCTCCATACCTCCGGTGGTCTCCCTACCTCACTTGACCAAGAATACAACACCCTAAAACCATCCCGAATGCTCAATAAACCACGATGAGACACTACCAATCAACATTCATCCCCTTTCTAAGCCTCACTTCACCACTCACAAATTTTTCCATCAATGCCACTTGAAATCAATAAGAACATCAATGCACCATGGTTTAATAGGCCATTTAGTTATGGATTTGATTTTGGATGGGTCAATTGAAATCCCATCCTTATTAATTATGTGCACAATGTACTGGACTTCATTATGATAGAATGAACATTTTGAAATCTTTCCGTATAATTTTCTCTTTCTAAGAACATCTAACACTATTCTCAAGTGTTCATTATGTTCTTATAAATTCTTAGAATAAATTAAAATGTCATCCAAGAAAACTAACATGAATTTATCTAGATATTCCTGAAAAATATTGTTCATTAAGTTCATGAATGCATTTGGTGCATTAGTGAGTCCAAAAGGTAACATTGTGAACTCATAATGACCATATCTTGTTTTGAATGTTGTCTTATGAATGTCTTCATCCTTTATCATAAGATGATGATAACTTGATCGTAAATTGATCTTTGAATAGACAAATGCACCTCACATCTGATTGAAAAGGTCATCGGTTATTGGTAAAGGATATCTATTCTTGATTGTGGCCTTGTTAAGCATGACGTAATTGATGCATAATCTTAATGTTCCATCCTTTTTCTTGACGAAGATGATTGGTGCTCCCCATGGAGACACACTCAGACCTAATTAGTCCCTTAGAAAATAATTTGTGAAGTTGTGCTTTTAGTTCCACAAAATCGATGGATGGTTTTATGCCGGCTGATCAAAAACCTTGGTGGTTTTCAAGTGGTTTACCACAAACCACATCATGATGTGTCAAGTACTATTTTTAGCCCTCATCAATATCACACTACAGGGAATAACATAGGAAACAAAATTCACCAAACTGGAACAATAGAACATATACTGGAAACATTCCACATTATCACCTCTAAGAATCACAATGTTCTTAGTTGTAGCCACTATTGTTGATCATTTTGCCACTCGATCTCAAACATCATAGAAAATCGCCACACTTATTTGAAAGTGCTCTTGACTTTAGCCGTTTCGGCACATAATGGGAATGGAACATTGGTTATTATCCCGCCCGCCCTCCCCCGCCCCACAATGTGAAATTCCAAATAGGAAGACAAAAAAGGAAAATTATTTCGTGTTGCATCCTAATGTCTGGATCTTGTTGCACATGATCACCATTGCCCGATGAATGTATTCACCGATCGATCATCCTCTAACGAAGTACGACAATCACGGGATCACTACGGTTATCCGCCATCCTATACAATTGTTTTCTAGTACACATAATGTAACAAGAGCACTACAAAGAAACACTTTGCAAAAAATGATAAACACATACTCACATTACATAGATGTCACCATATTGAATTGGCCCCATCGTTGGTGTCTAAAGAGAGGTTGTTGATTGACCTCTAGCCTCGATGCCTCCTTCCTCCAATGTGACGATGCTAGCTCATTTAGATTTGATCAATTTGCTCATTTTTACAATGCACCGTCAATTTAAACTTGGATGTCACATACAATCGAAAATGCATCCGGGAGAATTGCAAGATTTTTTTTTATAACTTTGGACAATGACTTTGACTCAAAATAAATGAATTAAATAGACTTTGACAACAAGACTTATACGACTTACAAGAAACAAAATGACAATGACAATATAAACTTTGACAACTCACGACTAACAAAGACTTACTAGTTTAACTAACCCTATGACATAAGAAGACACTTTATTATTGGATTTTAATTAAATTGACAATGACATTTAGACACAATGACACAATGATGATAAAAGGTAAACTATTGGCTGGTACATGTTCAAATATGACGTTATAACATTGAGACTACTTACAAAAGACTCTTCACTTTGATACTTTTACAAAACACAACTTAGACAAGGGATTATAGACTACAAAATTAAATGGCATAACTTAGGATGACTCTAACACTATGAAACCGGTATTAAAACACTAAACTATATTTTCCTTTTAACCTAAACACTTAAACATTTACCACAAACATAAGATAGATTCTAACACCTGCCATTTGTTTAATGGGGCAAAAACAATTGTATGGAGTACGACAAGGGAGATGACGAACAAAAAAATCACGTGGACAATGGTGACAAGCATTGAGGAAGCATGGCTGGAAGATTCTATCAATGAATGTGGCAATAGAATATTGCATGGGCTGATAAGATTTTACAGTGATGATCATACAGGAATCACGTTACCCATTAAAGAGAACAGCTGGGAAGGCACAATACAGTCTACAGATGCACGGATCTTCAAATTGTGGTATTTGATTTCATAATGTTGGGTGAAACATACGGTCGAAACTGTGGATCAGATGTTGAGGAGAGCAGGAATCCAATTTTCTGAATGCAAAACGATTTGTAATACAACCAATGCAATACGGCAGAGGAACTATGCTTGTAGATCATATACAAAATGTAGTTAGGCCGTGATTTGAATGGAGATACGAGATTGTAGCACTTCAATACAAAAAACCAATTTGTAGATCAATGACACAAGTTTGGCAGGGACTACGTGATGATAGAAAGCAATACTACAGAACGCAAAAGAGTTTTGATTTATTTAAAACCGTTTATTGTAGGCGCAGGATAATAAGATATCTACAATAATTTGTCTAATATAGACATAGGTAGATATGTATACACGGAAAAGGTAACAAAAAAACCAGACGTGCTAAGAATTAGGTGATGACACTTGGATTTACAGAAAAAAAATGTAGCAGACAGAATTTGAGGGATGATCACATCCAAAGAATTGATAGACATTATGGTATAGTGAACAACATAGTTCTATTCAAGTATTGCATGCAAATCCACACCTTCACATGGTCTTCGATAGCTTGATCAAATGTCCATAGGCTGGACTGTTCGGATGGATGTTAGGAGCTTATGTAACTGGCATTCAGATCCTTTGGAGTGTATACGCTAGAATGATTGAAAGGTAAAAATAACTATTATATCCGTTCATGCCCTCTATTTCTTCATACTTGCTCTGGTACCAAATGAAAGAGCACGTGTAGATCTAACACAAACAATCTTTGTTATTTGCTGCATATTACAATGGCTATTATATAGCCATGGAGGTAGGAAAACTACCTCCTACAAATTAGGGAACTAATAACCCGTTTATAATATTACGGGTATAACAAATTAAATATATTTGACTAACAAACAAGTATGCACTAATAAATATTTTCCTAACAGGGACAATTATTGGCATAGTGGTCACCACCACACTTGAAACACCCAACAAAAGGTCTTTTCCTTTCAAATTTATTGTCATTACCAACACTATTACGCCATTTTTTCTTTGCATTTACATCGGGGTTTGATGTTATGTTATTTTTACCATTTCTAGCCCTATTGTCAACCTTTTTCCATCAAGTCTTTCTAGGTGCCAATGATGTAGGTGATTTGTAACTCTTCTTTCTCTTTTCATCCATATGAGTAGAAATTGCTTGCAACTTCTGCTCTTGCCTAATGCCTTTCTCAAAAAACTTCCATGGTAGAAGGACCATGCACATCAACTTCACCCCAATGATTGGGTTCAACCCCATAATAAATTTTTGTATACTAAATTTCTCATCCTTTTTATACTACAAAACATACATAAGAAATTTGGTGAATTTCTCCCAATATTTAGTCAAATTCAATTTACCCTCAGTTAAAGTTTGGAACTAAGATATTTTCTTATCAAAATACAACTGCGTAACCAACATTGGTGGAAGTATAGTTTAAATTGTTCTCAAGTGATGTTAGTAGGGTCAACTCCCAACTCTACCTTTCGCTTATCCCACCAAGAGGATGCTTAAGCGAAGAGCCGAAAAGTACCCCAAATAACTATGGTTTCCTCGAGAAGTATCATATTTCAAAATATTTTCCATTTCACTTAGCCAGTTCTCAGCTCCATCTCCCAAGGTTGTTCCATCAAACTTGGGTGGGATGATTTGTTTGATATATCTTGACAACTCGGTTTCCAAGCGAGCTCTTTTGTTCCATGGCTAATTCCCAACATTTGGATTTTTAGCACTAGGATCCCCTACATTAGGATTTCACGCGTTGGGATCTCCTGTATTGAGATTCCCATCATTAAGGTTTCTAACATTATGTTGAACAGGTTATTGTACACCACTTTTACTTTCTTCTTCCTCACACATTACACGATGTTTGAATACAAATAACCGATTATAGGTATCTTGAATAACTAGAATCTCATATATTTTTTGGGATGTTATAGCTTCATATCGCATTTATTTGCTCTTGTTATAACCATTTTATTATGTTGGAAAATAATATTTAATGTTTTGTTAGCGTAGGAACATATTAAGTACAAGATATGATAACCTTCACTACGATACTAAAATGTAACATTCGTGTTATAATTCATCCAAATTAAGGGAATTTTTGAAAAATAAAACCCTTCAATACAAATTATGCCTTTAATGATTTTTCAACATGCGAAAGTAAATCCACATGAATAAAATGTTTACAATCTATCTGATAACAAATGTTAACCATGTGAAACTATAAGGGTCATTTAGATCTACCCAATCCCCTTAACTTCACTATAATCAAGTGTGTATAACTATAATACCATTGGTTAAACATTTTTAAATAGGTCAAGAGAGCTATGTGCATCTCTTAAGTGTCAACCTAGAAATTAGTCAAAATGTATTCCAATGGGAAACTGAAACATCGAGATAGGAAATGGTGAACAAACAATGTACTAGCTAGTTACACTACTTTGGCCAAAGGTTCAAGCATTGCTTTGCAAGATTAGTTTTGTGTTTGCACACTAAACAAAAAAACTTGTCTCCATCACCACACAACCATCTCATCACACTTATCTAGATCTCATTTCATTGTTTTAAGAATTAATTTTTAGTTATGAAGTTACAATGATCATGACTTGATATTCCAGTCGAGAGGATCCTTTCGGTTCCATATTAGGATCCCTATGGGAAAGGTAATGATTACATAATGACTTGCATCATTACATATTTGTTATCTTTACCGGTATCCATCATAATATGGCATGAATAAGATCTGATGATGAGAATTCCATTTCAGGATATCTACACTTCAAACCATATAGTTATTCTTCAAGGTAAGTGATTGAAATTATCTTAATCGATAAGTTATTTTGTGTCATTATACGTTATCTATTTCTCGATAGAGGTGTATAGTATCTCATTAAGTTACCATCTTTTATAATTACCTCTTATTGTATAATCATAATATAAATATGTCAATCTTGACCTTGTTAAGCATAAAGTTAATCCTAATCAATAACTGTTGAAAAAGAGCATGTATTCATATGTCGTCATTTCATGATAATAGTGTATTTTTTTATTCTACAAGCACAATAATATATTTCACTGTTTTTTTTATTGATTTAATTGTCAAACTATGACCGATATGAACATAATTGATCATTCAAAATGAAATCATAAAAACAAATGAAATATCATAAAATAACTTTATTCATTTTCAATCATACACTACTAATGTAAACCAACATTATGCACTTTCTTATTTTACAAGCATGATGTCAAAACAACATAGTATTTATTTAATAAATAATAAAGATAATTTCCATGTTTTTTCGAAACAATAAAAAAATTAATTAGAATAGTACATCGGGCCAATTGTCTTTATTCAACTTGTGAATTATACTTTCTGGTTTAATTAAATATGATTATAAACAATACAATAATCCAAATTGTATTATAATCAATCATCGCATGACGAATCATGTGTATTAAATCCAATAAATCACTTCATAACGATTACTCCATCTGCATGATGTAGGAGAGATAAAATTGTATACATGGTCATTTCTATGAACTAGCATGAATTATCCACTCATATTCATGTTGCTTTAAAATGAAATAAAAGAATATGATAAGGTTATCTTATGTGATAACTAATAAACTTCATAAATGAGGTATATCCTACTAAACAATTAAAAGTAATACTACATAATGAAATTGTCCCAAATCACACATGTTTCCCAAAACCCATGATTCCAAGTGAGAGTAATATCATTCCAACTTTGTTTAGAAATAAATTATGATGTAATTAAAAAATTTCACAAATCTATAACAGCAATAGTCAAACTATTAGAATTGTTGATTGTAACTCTTATTAAAGCATGATCAATCAATACTTTACTTTTGAGATCATCAAATAAGAATAATGCCAAAAAAAGTAACCTTTAAAAATTTCAACCATCCTATACAAGAAAATTTAGCAACCACACTAACCATGCCAAAATTTACTTCAAGATAGGTAGACAATCTCAGGTTTGTAATGAACCTAGCAATTTTAATAATAGCAATTAATCTAATTTCAAGGTCACAGTCCCAATTTCTATGTATTCACAATACTATTGAGAAGTTTTACACAATCATAATCCAAAAAAATAACATTATTATCGCACCTCTCATAAAAATCATCAACACAGTAACATTATTAAGACAACTTCTTATGATCTGAATCAGGATAAATATAAGATTACTGCCGTCATTGGCGAGATCAAATGCACTTTAATAAATTACCAGCTAATACCTTAAAGGGATTAAATAACCACTTCATACTATAATAACATAATCAAAATAGGCTAATCTTAGTATGAAGAAGAACACGGCTCTACCAATTTCATAATGATTTTGTTTGGTGACGCAAGCACAGAAAAACTTGAAATCCGAAATAAAATAGTTTTCTTCATTTTGCTGAAATACCTAGTTGCTCTATTGTTTTCCTATGATTTCCTTCTCAAAACCCCGTATCAGCCCTAAATTATTATCGTTTTAGGATAGACCATATCCTATGTTAGTATTGAAGTTTAAAGCAAAAGAAAAGTGATTTATACATATAAATTTTCCAATAAATAACTATATGAACTGCATAAAGTAAAAATGCGTAGATAACTTTATATTTAACCTGATGACCCAATATCTGTTTGGAATTGATTCGAGTACTAAGCCGTAAAATTCAACAAAAAAAACCTAAATCCTGATAAGGATTCGATTCAAATTATAATTTTATCTAATCAATATGTATGGGCATATAAGTATTCAACAAGAAAACAGATTTGACAATCAAACACCCATACACAATAGTTCGAATACCATCACTTACTATAGACAAAAACCATATTGCTATCAAAATAACTATATAATAATAAAAACACCATACCAAGAAACGTAATATTCCAAGTAACAATATTCTCTTTATTATAATCAAAATTATTTTATTGATTTGTAAACTTAAATCCTTCTAGATTTAAACTAGATAAAGAAAACATATAATATTACTTTATTTTGAATCAAAACAAAAAGGATAGAGTGAGGAATTCATGCCCATATTTTTAAGCTTTTCCTCCAAATCTTTTGCAATCTGCAGCTATGTATGCCCAAAATAATCCAATATAAACAAAATAGAACTTCCAAACATCCTACAAAATTATGTGTTAAATGCCATGCTTCCAGGAATAACTGAAATGCTATTTTTACTGAACATGACACTCTAAAACTTACAACAATAATTCATGCTTCATAATTTCATACATAGCTTAGGAGAGAGAGCTCCAAAATGGTGAAATAAAAGATTAGAATAAACTTTGCATGCAATGGCTTCCATTTCCCAAGGAACCCCAACCATTCCCAAAAACCGTGCATAATAAATGATATTAATGAACTTGTAGTCAACTATTTCCTTGGTAAAAGCTTGCCATCTATTCCCTCCAAAACCGTTGCATGGTGATTCAAATGGTCGAAGACTCCCAATCAACCCACATTAAAACTTCCTTATTCAATATTATATGGCCTATGCCCAGATAAACACAAATAAATAACTATTAAAAATTTAAAATGACATGTTCCATGGTGGTGGTCATGGCTTTCACAGCCTTATAAACTTAAATTCTAACCATGGTCGATGACCATATTGAAAATAAATCAATATATTTTCCCTCTGGTCGATGACTATATACCACTAACATTCCTTTAACCAAGAAAATTTTATATTCTCTATGACCATTATATCATTTAATAAACATTAAGCGTTCAACCTTTTAATATTTGAATCTCCTCGTGGTCCAAGACCACTATTATACCATTCAGACAATGCACTTTGCATTATGGTCAACACAACAAACAATTAATTGCTCCTTGGTTTGTGACCAATAAGACTCGTGATTTATCATTGTCAAACACGGTAATCAAAACATTTAAACATTACATTATTATTACCTTATAGATTGGTCAGTGACTAAATAAATAATTTTACAATAATTCAAAGTAATTAAAACAAACCCAATCATCAATAATATCATTGTAACACCTACTTATCCAATGCTTAAAATTAAGGGATTTTTTTAATATTTTCCCAAACTAACATTATGCCTTCACCGATTTAAATACATAACATTTAAATCTAAGATTAATTTCAAATTCAATCAATCTCGATAACATCAAAAATCATGTGTAGCTATATGAGTCAAATAGATCTACTTGACCCCCATAGTTTTTTTATTATTATTGGCAAATAGTTTTTTGAAAGGGACTATACCCTTGGGAACAAAAGAGGGCCTAAAACCCAGAATAACAATGAGAACCAGGACAAAAAGGATCAAAATACAAATATGAAAATGAAGTCCAGCGAGCAGAGAGGAAGCCATTACCCCATCAAAACAAAACCAATACAAACACAACAAAAAAGCGTAAGCTAAAGGACATAAAAAAACAACAATAATTACAAAGAAAAGCAATGAAGCACCCTCAATTACTTCTTGTGACTTTGTCGATGTTGGATTTGATATTCGCCAAGACTTGAACATCCCCAATTTCGTCATGTAATGGCGAGTTAGTGATATCCGACTTCTCAATGGTCCTTTTCTTTCCTTATCAGTGCCCCAAAGTGATGCAGGAACCCGCTGAGATTGGAAACACTGCGGACATGTTGTTTAATGAACTCTATAATTGCATTAAAAATGGCCATACTATAGTCATGGCGTGTTTTGGCCTTCCTAAATGGGAGTCTAAAGAGTTCAGCTTCTTATATATATCTTCCATCCGGCTATTATCCATAGCCCCCCTCCTCCTTCTTCCTCTTGCCTTCTGTTTAGCCAAGTTTTTAACCTCCTCATTCAAGCGACTTCATGTCGACCTCAAGGCTTCCACCCTTTGTAGAGTTCTCCATCTGTGCATCCTAAGAACTAGCACTGCTGATATGCAAGAGGTTGTGGGCAATTTCAAGCTCTTGGGGACCCTTCTCCATAGTAGGGGTATCAAGGTTCGAGTCTCTAAGACACAGTAATAGGTCGGCCGAAGTGGAAGTGAAGGGGGTGGGAGCGTGGTGGTGGGAATGGAAGATGGAGCCGGAGGACCCACGGAGGGTAACGGCGGCGGTGGCGGGGACAGGATGTGGAGAAACGGGGCTAGCGGCCGCTGAACCGGGTAGAGGGGGAAAAGAGCCGGGGAGGAAGGAAGACTAGGAGGACCGGAGGAGAAAAAGCTTATGCAGAAAGAAAATAAGCCCACAGTGCAGAAAGGAGCCGCACGAGCATGTTTTTAAAACTCCAAAATGGAGCGCTCCGAGAGAGTTAAGCAAATAATGGGAAAACATCTTTGCATGATTCTGTGAAAATGGTTGAGGAAGACAAGATGCTTAGCGAGCACATTCAAACCTTCCCTCCGAAGAAATGAAGCGCACCATAATCCGGGTTACCTCGACCCCCATAGTTCTCTCTTTCATGAGTGTGTATAAAAGTATACGAGTTGGTTACCTTAAACATATATTAATAATAAAGTGTTGTTTCTAAGTGTCTACTTGAAATTCAGTCAATCAAATTCCATACGACATCTCACACCTCAATTAGAAACTTGGTGAATATGACATTATAATAAAAAACTTATACTACTTGACTAAAGTTTAAGAGACATGATTACATGCTCGGTTTTTGATGACACACTCCTCATTAGAAACTTGTCCTCTCACCATATCACTTCATTCAATTATCTAGATTTTATTCAGTTAGTTAATTCATTTAGATTACAAGGTCACACATAAGGTACAAGACCTACCCAACATGCATGAAAGGACACATCATGTGCGACTTAATTTTCCTATGGGAAAGAAAATGTTTACGTAAAGAATTGTTTTATTACATGATCACTTCTTTCCTTGTAGATAACTTAAGTTGGTACCGGGTGTACTTGTTGATAAAGTTAGAAAACTATCATGTTTGGGTGGGACTCACTTTTAGATCTAGTTGCGATATCTATAAGGATTAGATCTTGATAGGACAACTTTAGATACCTAAGATAAGTAACGCGTTCACTTAATGACTTGGGTCATTAAGTGATCATTGACTTATCACAACCATGTAAGGTTGGCTTGATAAATTCTCGTTTATTAGGAACATCGTAACCCGAAGATTGATTAGCTAAAACTAATTGGTTTATGACGGATTCCTATTAAAGTCGCAACGACAAGTTTATCGATTCAAAAATTGCCTTTTATTTGAACTAGGTTATAGTATTTTAATAGTTTATAATGACGTTTATGAGTAATTTAGAATGTAAACTTATTGCAATATTTATTATGAATTACATTAAATTGTTACATTATCGTAGCGAACAAGTATAAGTATATTACAACATTGTCACATATGTGTAGTGCCCCATGCTAACCCATCATTGTGAGTTAGATGTTGTCCAAATTGGTTGGCACTTGTGTTATGGTAAGGTGTTTGACTCGCTGATGTTCGGAAATCAGCATACTATTTGGTGATTTTTCATTGGAAACTAAGTGGTAAATGGTGAACTTACTAGGGTTATTTGATGTACATGTTGCATACGTGTAAGTTGGATGAACTCAACTACTAACTTAACATAGGTAGGTGTTTTGAATTGGAGCTCATTTTGGCAATATAGAGATAAATTAGAAAATAATTAAAAATCATAATAATGAATTTTAGACGTAAGAAAAAAAAAGAGTAATAATATATATATATATATATATATATATATATATATATGTATATTTGTACACGTATGATACGTTATAATATATATTAAATAATTATAAAGCTCCTTTTTAAATGGTAGATTTGGGAAGGTGGTTCTCAAGTTCTGTTTGTCCTTAGGCGTGATGGAACAACCTAGGGAATATTTTTATTTGGGCGGTTGTAAGTTTGAAATATGGATTTTTGGATAATGGTGTATTCCTCTTGATTGGAGTGCAAATCCTCCTCCTCTAAAATTACGAGGTTGGGGTGGTCGGATGCATTAGAGATAAACAAAAATTGTTGAGTGTCGATTGTATTTTGTCGGTTAGTTTCTTAGAAACTCCGATGAATCGGCTGCTCGGGGGACTTGGAAACGTTTTAATCAAACATTTTTAGAGGTGTAAAGTGAAAATTCTCATCCTTGGTCAACATCCTCCCAAATTACACTAGAATGGGAGTTTTGGAGTGGGGGATGGACACCCCCTTAAAGCATTTCCATGGTTTCACCAAAGGCAACAAATAGGTGTCCAAATGTGATCAACCTCTTTTCGGTATAATCTCGAGACCATGATAAAGGGAGCTCTAATAATAGTCATCCTAAAATCAATCCCATATTGGTTAAATTAGCCTGCACAGGGAGATAAATATGTATCCCTAAGGTATCCTCATTTTACTTTATACAAATTGATCGATTTGGATGCTGTATCATACGGCTGAAGTGGTTTGATTGGCTCTAAGATGAAAGGAAACTACGCCTCTTTGCTGGTTATTTTTGTATGTAGAGGAAGAAGAAGATTGAGGTTGAGGGAGTGTTTCGTTGGGTGTGAATCCTAGCCGTATTGATTTAACTTATTCTGCTTACGAAACCTATCTTATGTGTATTGTAACATGTCAACACCTTTTGGTTTTCCCTGATCTTTATCTTTTAATTCGAGTAGTTGGTGTATTGATTAAGGCTTTGAGAGTTGCTTTTGTTGGAAATAATAATGCAAGGTTGGTATGTATGCACCATTGATGGGAATGATAAGGCACCATTGTAGATATGGTTAGCGCTAAGGTTGAATATAATGCACCAAAACAGAAGGTTTGGAGCAAGATTTCTAAAGACACGGATATCCTCATAAGTAGGGTCAACTTTGCTTCACCAAATGCAACCAACAGTGCCTGAGGTGTTTCACCTTTTCTATCATATTCTCATCCTTTATTAAAAAGAGGGGCTTTGAATCAAGAACATTGCAAGTGCATGAGTAATGTGTATGAAATATGTGGAAGTTTTAGTTAGCTCGCCAAATGATTGACAAAATAAAAAATGCCTTCTCATGGAATTTTATCATTGCAACCCTCAAAATATGTGGGTATTCTCATATAACATTACCATTGTTTCACCAATGCAACTCACAAGTGTTAAACCCAACCAAATCACCCTTGCTCGCCATACTACTAGCTTATACCAAAATAAGAGTCATATAACAGGTATGGGAGTCGAGTCAAGCACAAAGAGAATGAGGGATTTACCAAATTTATTAGTTGTAAATGTGTTGTCATTACGTGTGCAAGCGGAGGAAGCATGAGAAAGCCACAATTTTTTGGAATGCCTAAAGTTGATGCGGTCTTGTCAAATGTAGGATGGCGAGTTTTGCATAAAAGGGTATGGACTTTCCCTTTTCTCCTATACTAAATTTCACTTTCATCATTTCTTGCATCTAGAAATTAAATGTTAATTATTAGGAAATGTAACTCCAACAAATGATAAAACTTTTCTTTAGTTGGAATTGTCAAACATCAAAAAAATTTGACCCCAAAAGTTATGCGCGTGGAGTCAACACCCAAATGTACGCAAACACGAAACTCCTTGCATGACCTCACGGTAACATAGGACACCATGGGGAAAATTAAACAAGTTGTTTGAAATTAATTATCGCCCTTGCATGTCATATTTCTAAGCCCACTTAGGTTATCATTCACTTGTAGTGATGTGCTCATTTTAACAAAATGTGATTGGTTTTGGCCTACGATTGCCACTTAGTTTTAGAAAAGATGAAAACCACTACCACCTACCTCTATAATGCCAATAATAAAATCGTAACCCACATTAATTTCAATTAAAATACCTTTAGAGATTAGTTTTGCAAGTGGGTTTGGGGCCCACTTCAGTCCTTTGAGTGACAAGAGTCGCTAATGTAATTACGTTAACTGGCCTCGAAGTTGCCCTCGTAACTTGAGCTCTGCTCATCGTAATCAACTTTAAATCGGACACAATGAATTCTATATATATGGGGAGTAAGTAGGAATCATAAAATTTGTGATCAAACTTAAACCAAGTGTCTTCAAGACCTAGTTTGTAAGCACTTTTGATTTTTTGGTCAGTTTTTTCAACTTGCTACTTTAGCTAGAATCTCCTTATGAGAGTGACACATAAGGTATCTCTAAGTCACACTCATGGCTAGAATAGTGCATTTATAAGAATGGTAGGGGAAATTGGAGAACTTGTCCTGAAGGTAAGACCACACCTAGAATTTAAGGTACGAGAAAATTTTCCTTGAAGATGGATTATGTACATACCTTGGTGGACTTGGTGTTTGAAGATGGACCTTTGTGCATGCCAGCACCAAAGAATCTGAGCGGAAGCGAGTGAGAAAAGGATTCGGTGGCCGAGGAAGATTGCATCATATGAGGCATTTCTCCAAAGCTTGTAGGAGGAACTAAAGAAAGTAGATCAGCGGCGAATAATTGTTCGACCTTAGAAGCCGATATAAGAGCCAGGACCATTATGGAAGATAATGAAGTCACGAGAGCCATGAAGGATGATACCTTGGGCCGCGCAGAACAATTAGCGCTTGTCAAGAAGAAGCATGAGGCCCTTACAACAACACAAGAACCACACAAGGAAAGGTTAGATGAGCTTGGGAAAATCATCGCAAAATATGGACTTATTAGAAGGAAGAATGACTACTGATGTCCATGATGTTTTGGTATTGTAGAATGAGAAAGGAGAAATCACGAGAAGATGAGCTAGAATCAATTGCGGTATATATCCCAAAAGGTAGAGGCCGCACTCAATGATTGGTAGAATTTAGAGGCGGAAATAAAAGAAGAATATCCAGAATTGATTCTTCCGGTTGAAGCAGAAGATGTTGCAGAGTAAAGTAATTATTTTATTCATAAAAATTCTTTCTATTCATATTCTTTCATTCAATTTAGAGACAACCAGTTCTTTGGGGCAGGAATACAATTATTGTGGGGTAATGTTGGTCAGTCAAAATATGACACTTAGTAAAAACATACAGAAGGTTCGCGTAGAAGAACAAAGCATTTTCAAAGGCACGAGAGGGGTCAGGAAAGAATCACGCGTGAAGAAGAGAGATAGATTTGGGACTTAGCCATTTTCATGTGTATGAGCTATTTTTGGAGATAGCATGCCAAACACACAAACTGGTTAAAGACTTACGTGACACACATTGGCTATTTTTGGAGGATCGGCTATGAAGCGTTTGCATGGGTACAGGTTGAGAATAGATTTACTACTGACAGTTAACTATAAGAAGTCTATTGTTAGTGCACTTGCATGTGTGGCTATTATTGTAATGGCGCATGGCTAATAATAGCGTGTAACCTACTTTTGGATTGGATAAGTGGTGAAGGGAAGTCCCCACCCTAATAAATAGGTAATGGCTTGTATAGTATAGAGAGAGATGCGTAAGGACTGAATTTTTGTGAGATTATACTATCGGATCACATTACGTGCATGAGCATATGATGCTAGTATTGTAAGAAGCTTATGTGTATTTATCATGTTTAATATAATGGAGTGTATTGGCTGAATTAGAGTGTTAATTCTGAGTATAATTGGATCTTACATGCTTGATCTCATCTTGGTTATCATTTAAATCTGTTATTCTTTAGATATAGATCTAAACATGTACTGTAGAATGATCTAGTAAGTATGGATTTGAATGCATAAGTCTTCATCATGCTAACATCCTACAACAACAACCCTAAAGAGGGGCTTGGTACCTTTGCGCGCCAGATGTAAGCACTCGGTCTAGAAGTGAGTGATGTGCCAACGCACCTGGGCTTTTAATGGTAAATTCTAGGCTGCGTCAATTATATCTCATTTTTATAAAATGAGCACTTTGAAAGATTACCATACAAATTTCTCTTTCTTAACACCTATAAAAAATTATGGGATGTTTATTATGTTCCTCAATACTTTTGGAGTAAATTAGAATATAAATGCAAGAATCGATGATTTTTTTCCAAGTAAACTGAAAGATATTATTCATTAAGTTCATAAATGTTTTTGAAGCATTAGTAAGTCCAAATGGTAACACATTGAACTCATAATGTCATTGTACCTTTTCCTAAAGGAAGTATTATGAATGTCTTCTTCTTTTATTCTTAGCTGATGATAATTGGATCACAAATAGATCTTAGAATATATTGATGTACCATACATATGGTCAAATGGGTCATCAATCCTTGGAAATGGGTATCTATTTTTATTGTGGCCTTGTTAAGCATTCGATAATCAATGCATAACATCAGTGTTACATATTTTTCTTGACAAAGATGGTGGCGCTCCCCAAGGAGAAAAAATTGGTTTGATCAATCCCTTGGATAATAATTCATAAAGTTGTGCTTTCATCTCAACAAGTTTTATTATGGTCATTCTATAGGGGCTTTAGAAATTGGTTTGGTTCCTAGTTTGATGTCAATTTTGTAATCAAAATCTCATTTTGGTGGAAGTCTAGGTAGTTCTTTTGGAAAGACATTGTTGTACTCTTGTAACAGTGGATGGTCTTCCATGGAAGTCTTACTTGTTTCCCCAAAATCTGAAATTTTTAAAGCAAAAAGCACCTGACCTTTATTCTTAGTCTTTTTGAGCTACATGGCTGAAATTTGTCTTACATTAAAACATCTTTTTATTCCCTGAATTACTATTGTTTTCTATAGATCATTTAGGCATTTAATCTATTTTTCAAAGTAGTCTATAATTTCCTTGTGTTGTGCATAGCGGTTTACCCTATAACTACATCATATGAACCTAAGGGAGCTACATAAAGATCCAGTTCGGTGGTGAAACTTGGCAGTTCCAATGTTGCATCAAACAGACATTGGTTTACCATATGAACAATGTTGTTCCCGTAATGTACATTCCATGAGTTTTCTATATGATCAACTTTAATTTTAGTTTAGATGCTGATTTATTTGAAATAAAACTTTATGTTCCACCAGTATCAAATAAAATAGTTGTAGGAAGTCCAAACAACTTACCTGCTACCTCAATGGGTGTAGCTTGCTTCTATGCTTTCCTATCAACCACTGCAACATGTATTTTATGCTGTTGATAGTCATCCTTTTTCCTTTATGGAAAATTGTTTGCATGATTATCTAAGCCACATATGAAACATCTTGAATCATGTCCTTTTCTTTCAGAATTGGTTTTAGAGTTGATTGCATTGTTTTGTCTATTCTTTTAAAAATTTGCAGTAGGCCTTGCTATTGTAGTTTTCTTTGCATTTCTAGTTTTGTCAAACTTTTTCCAACATACTTTCCTAGGTGCCGATGGTGAAGGTGAATTAAATTTTTTATTTTACTTTTCTTCCCTATGAGCGAGATATAGCTTTGTAGCAACTTCTCTTGTCTAGTATATTTTTAAAACACATCCTCCATGGTTGATGGTATGTGAACATCAACTTCTCCCCCTATGACAAGGTTCAAAACCATAATGAATTTCCTTATGAAAAATTTCTCATCAATCTAATACTGAAGGACATATTTCAGCAATTTCATAAAATTTTCCCAATACTCATTTATAGTCATCTTTCCTGACCTAAAGTATGAAATTATAACATCTTTTAGTCATAGTACAATTGCAATAACAACATTGTCTAAAAGCGAGTTTGAACTATTCCTAGAGAGTTATACTAGCTTCATGACTCCCATTCTACCTTACCATTTATCCCACCATGTAGGAAGCCTCGTCGAAGAGATGATAAGATCCTTAAATAGCTTTAGTGTCTTCAAAGAAGTTCCTAATGGTGAAGTGCTTATGCATATCAGCGATCAATTTCGGATCCATCCCCTAAGTTTTATCCCTCGATTTTGGTGGGATGATCCTCTTAATATCGTTTGACAACTATATTTCTAGGCGTGCCCTCTTGTTTTGATTGATTTACAATGTTGATTCATAGCATTAGGATCCATTGCATTATAATTTCATGCATTGGGATCCACAACAACATTAATATTTTCAACATTAGGCTATTCACGAGGTTTCTCATTACCCTTTCCATCACTATCGATTTCATTACCCATCACTTCTTTTTAAGAACAACCATATGATTATCGCAAGTGTGTCTTAAAGGACAACATGTATTTCATCCAACTTTGCATCATGGATGCTTCTCCCTATGAGTTGGTGATTAACAATGTTCCCTCTTGTCCTAACCATTTCATTATATTAGACAAGAATTAAGTTCAAGTTAGCGTAGGGACTCAATGAGTCAAGAGATGTAACCTATAACTCACGATACCAAAATATAACACCTACTTATTCAATGCTTCGAATTAAGTTTTTTTAATATTTTCCCAAACTAACTTTATGCCTTCACTGATTTAAATACACAACATTTAAATCCAACATTAATTTAAAATTCAATCCATCTGATAACATCAAAAATCATGTGCAGATGTATGGGTCAATTAGATCTACCTAATCCCCATAGTTCACTCTTTCACAAGTGTGTATACAAAGTATACTATTGGTTACCTTAAACATGTATTGATAATCAAGTGTTGTTTCTAAGTGTCTACCTGAAATTTGGTCAATCGAATTCCATCTGACATCTCACACCTCAATTAGAAACTTGGTGAATCTGATAGTGTAATCAACAACTTACACTACTTCGACCAAAGTTTAAGAGACATGCTTGGATTTTTGATGACACACTCATCATTAGAAACTTGTCCTCTCACCATATCACTTCATTCAGTTTTATGGATTTGATTTAGTTAGTCAAATCAATTAAATTTCAAGGTCACACATAAGTTCTGAGACACATTCAACATGCACGAAAGGACACATCTGTGCCAAATTAGGTTACCTCTGGGAAAGAAAATGTTTACGTAATGACTTGCATCATTACGTGATCACTTCCTTCCCCATATCCAACTTAAGTTGGTACTAAGGTGTACCTGTCGATCAGGTTAGACAACTCTCGTGTCTGGGTGGGACTCAATTTTAGATCTAGTTGTGATATTCATAAGGATCAGATCTTGATAGGATAACTTTAGATACCTATGATAAGGTAACGTTCACTTAATGAATTGCGTCATTAAGTGATCATTGACTTATCACAGCCATCTAAGGTTGGCCCGATCAAGTCTCATTCATTAGGAACATCGTAACCGAAGATTTATTAGTAAGTAATTGGTTTATGAAAGATCCCTATTATTCGCGGTGATAAGTTTATCGCATCAAAACATGCCTTTTATTTGAATTAGGTTATAGTATCTTAATAGTTTACGATAACGTTAATGAGTAATTTAGAATGTAAAATCATTGCAATCTTTATTATGATTTACGTTTACTTGTTGCATTATCGTAGCCAACATGTATTAGTATCTACGACATTTTCACATATATTACTTATTGAATAATTGTTTCCTACATTAGTACATTTTATCGTACTTGATTAAATGTCTTCTCATTATAAATTATATTGTAGTTACCATTAAGTAGTTTTATTTCCAAGCTTGAATAGCTAAATAATTAATTTAATAATGAATCCTCAAATAAATAACATTTCTGATTGATTTGGATAATAATAATTTGCTGCGATTCTTCATTTCAAAATCCATACTTAATAATATAATTAATCATCAACATCATCATTATTAAAATAATAATTATTGGAAGTACAAATTTGATTATTGAAGACAAATTATTATTTATAACAAGTTATTCTATCGTTCCTTCATAAATATAATAGCGAAGTATAACTTTCACTTTCTGATAATGGCGATCATTTATTATAATGAAATCAACTTAATCATCATAATTATGCAAGTTAAGCATGCGTAAACTTCCTTTAGTCAACCACGAATGATTGTTCAACTCCATCATCTATAGGAGAGAGAGTTGGAAAAATGGCTAGTTCAAAATGAATTGGCATGAATTGTCATCCTCATCGCCTTTGTTGATTATTGCGATATAATGATTATACTAAAACATCCCAAAAATTTCTTTCATTTTCAAGGGTAAGTACATGAAGTTGGGGTGCGAAAAGTGGAGATGAACTCGAAAATAGATGAAACATGTATGTGTTTTCCTAAAACATGCTCGCATTTTAATTTTTTTGCTCGGTAGTATGCTTGAACCTATAACGTGTATGCGTTTGAAAAGTAAAAACACGTATGCGTTATAACTTCTATATACCATGTATATGTGTTTAGAGTGTTTATACTTACAAAAATAAATGTCTAAGTATAAGATTTCTTTTATTATTTCTTATACTTTTATTATTTCTTATAGTTTAAATTTATTTTAGTAAATATAAGAAATTAGGTTCATTCTGCACCTTATGGAAGTGGTCTCGTAGCTCCAATGGTTATAATCTAGAAGATAGTTTTTCAAAATCTAATCTAGTGAGTACTTACTCATTTTGGGATTTGAGAAAATGACCTAAAAATTCAGGGCATATATATTGTAGTCGGTTTTTATTTTGGGAAAGCATGTAGTCATTTTTAGGTTTTTTGACCTTATGGATTTTTATTTAACACTGCTTGAATTGGTACTAATTTTTAAATTTGGTCCATAATTCACTTTAGTGACCATGAATTAACTCTATGATGTTTGTCTACTTCTTACTAAAAAGATATCCTCACTTTGTAGATAAAGGATTGTTCCTTGAATGGGATTCTGTCCTATGGCCAAAATGAAGTGATTGTAATGTGCCTCCTCCATAGGGTGTGATAACACTCCTAGGTGTTGAATGAATTATTCTGAAATAGTACAGTGAATTGCATCAAGTGAACTTAGATGATTGCTCATTCTTAGAAACATGGTGCTCCATATAAAGATCATCCCCTCACCTTTCCTAGCTCTAAAACCATCCTTTAGAAATGGAATCAAATTCATGATTCTCATATATGGTTTTGCTCATATATGTTTCTTATGAGACAAACAATGCCTTAATACTTCACAAATAATGGTCCTTGATAACTCGGTGACATGATTAGCTCATTTTAGCTTGTTACAGAAGGGTGTTGATTAACTCTGAGAATGGCCAAAAATGCATTTTTAGGTCTTGAAGGAAGTAGTCTCTCATCAATACTAAATGAGTTGATCGACCACCTTAAACACTATTCTCTACACCTTTGAAACATCTTGAATGATCTTTTTAGGAATTTCCTTTGGGTGAGGGTTTATGATTTAGGGTTTATGGCTCAAGGTTTAGGGTTTAAGGCTAAGGGTTTAGGACTCGAGGTTTAGAGTTTAGGCTTTAAGGTTTAGTGTTTAAGGCTTATAGTTGATTTTAGGGTTTAGGGTTTAGGGCTCGGGGCTTAGGGTTCATGGTTTAGGGTTCATGGTTTAGGGTTTAGAGTTTAGGGTTTATGGTTAAGGGTTAAGGGTTTAGGGTTTAGGGCTCGAGGTTGAGGTTTAGGGTTTAGGGTTTATGGCTCGAGTTCGGGGTTTAGGGTTTAGGGATCGGGATTAAGGGTTTAGGGTTGAGAGTTAAGGGTTTAGTTTTTAGGGTTTAGGGTTGATGGTTTATGTTTGAGGGTTCATGGTGTAGGGTTTTGGCTTAGGGCTTATGGCTTAGGGCCGAGGTTGGGCTTAGGGTTTAGGGTTTAGGGTTTAGGGCTCAAGGTTTAGGGTTTAAGGGTCAGAGTTTAGGGTTTAGGATTTAGGGCTTAGAGTTTAGGGTTTAGGGTTTAGGGCTTAGGGCTTAGGGTTTATGGTATAGGGCTTAGGGTTTAGGGCTCGAGGTTGAGGATTTAAGGTTTATAGTTTAGGGTTTAGGAGTTAGGGTTTAAGGTTTAGGGTTGAGGATTTAGGGTTTATGGTTTAGGGTTTAGGAGTTAGAGTTTAAGGTTTAAAGTTTAGGGTTCAAGGTTTAGGGAAAAGGGTTCAGGGTTTAGTGTTTAGGGATCGAGGTTGAGGTTTTGGTTTAGGGTTGAGAGTTGAGGTTCGAGGGTTTAGGGCTTAGGATTTATTTTTAGGGTTTAGGGTTAAGGGTTTATGTTTAAGGGTTCAAGGTTTATGGTTTTGGCTTAGGGCTTATAGGCTTAGGGCTAGGGTTCGAGAGCTTAGGGTTTAGGGTTTAGAAATTTGAAGGTTTAGGGTTTAGGGGTTAGGTTTTAGGTTTTAGGGTTTAGGGTTTAATGCTTAGGGTTTATGGTATAGGGTTTAGGGTTTAGGGCTCGGGGTTTAAGGTTTAGGGTTGAGGATTTAGGGTTTATGGTTTAGGGTTTAGAAGTTAGGGTTTAAGGTTTAAAGGTCGGGGTTTAGGGTTCGGGGTTAGGGTTTAAGGCTCGAGGTTTAGGGTTTAAGTGTTATGGGTTAGGGTTTAGGGTTCATGATTTAAGGCTCATGGATTAGGCTCACCATTCGATCACGGTAATGTTACATATCTTACCCATTCTTATAAATATAAAGACTGAAAAAGTATTGACTAAAAAGGTTAATCTACGCCGTAGGCGGAACATTGAGGAGTCATCACAATTTGATGCATTTCATCTCTTGATATTTTAAAGGAGGAAATGCCCATTGAATGTGAACTATTTCACTCATTTGTAATGTTTTGTGTCTTACCCATTCTTATTAGTATTGATAGAGAGTATTCAACTAAAAGGGTTCATCGATTTCATAGGAACAAAACTCAAAGCGAGTCATCAAAATTTGATTTCTTTCATTTGTTGATAGTTTGAAGAGGAAATGCCCACATAGCTCATAAAGCAAAGGTAGTTGTAAAGAAGACTTAATGATGGTTCTAGAGCACTGAAGACTAGGAAATATGGTCTAAGATATTCAAAAAATGAACTCACTCATGAGACCTACTCAAAATAAATGAGGTTTAGGGCTTAGAGCTTAGGGTTATGGATTTAGTGTTTAGGGTTTGACTTAGGGCTCGGTGCTCGAGGTTGAGGTTTAGGGTTTAGGGTTTAGGGTTAGGGTTTTAATGTTTAGATTTTAAGGTTTAATATTTTTGTTTTAGGGTTTAGGGTTTATAATTTAGGGTTTAGGTCTCAGGGTTAAGGGTTTAGGGCTTAGGGTTTAGGGTTTAGGGTTTAGGGTTTAGGATTTAGTGCTTGGGGTTTAGATTTTAGGGTTTAGGGGTTAGGGTTTATGGTTTATGATTTAGATTTTTAGGGTTTAGGGTTTAGGGACCTTTAGGATTTAACATTTAGGCCTTAAGGTTTAGGGTTTATAGTTTAGGGCTCAAGGCTCAGGGTTTAGGGTTTAGGGGTTAGGGTGCATGGTTTAAGGTTTACGACTCAGGGTTCGGGGTTCAGAGTTATAGGTTTAAGGTTTAGGGGTTAGTTACGGGTTTAAGGTTTAGGGGTTAGAGATTAGGGCTCTAGATTTAGGGTTTAGGGTTTAGGGCTCAAGGATTAGGGTGTAGTGTTCAAGGCTTAAGGTTTAGGGTTTATGGTTTAGGGATTAGGGTTTAGGGTTCATGGTTCATGGTTTATGGCTTAAGGTTCGGGGTTCAGAGTTACTGGTTTAAGGTTTGGGGGTTAGAGCTCGGGGCTCTAGATTTAGTATTTAGGGTTTAGGGCTTATGGTTTAGGGTGCAGGGTCAGGGTTTAGGGTTAAGGGTTTAGGGTTTAGGTTTTAGGGTTTAGTATTTAGTGTTTAGGGTTTAGGATTTATTATTTTTATTTTAGGGTTTAGGGTTTATAGTTTAGGGTTTAGGTCTCATGGTTGAGGTTAAGGGTTTAGGTCACGGAGTTCAGGGTTCATCGAATTTGTAGGCGAGAAAATTCAAAGAGAGTCATCAAAATTTGATGTCTTTAATCTGTTGATATTTTGAAGGAGAGGAAATGTCATATTCTTTGTATGTCCAATCCTTCCAAATACTGAGTATTCCTCGATCCTTGGATGTAAAGGAGACATTATTACTTGGCTTTCATTTATAATGATAGAGATATTTGTAAATTCGTGTTATGACCTCTAAATCTATATGAATTTCAAGTTGCTTGGAAATCACATCACACCCTTCACTAGGATTAATAAACTACCCCTATATTTTTGTTAGGAGATTTTGAAAACATCCATGGATTTATCATATAAGGAATTATCGATGAATGGAAGGTCAACTAAGTCATAGGCGGGTAACTCCCATTTATAACTAAACAAGAGAAATATTTACTAGGCGATTGATAACCCCTTAGTGTTCTTAGCCATTCCTCTCATTTCTATGCTTATTTTGAACACTTGAGAAGTTCTGTCAAATTTATTATCCATTCAGTAGAACACTTGAAATTTATCTTTCTCCGAGAGGAGAGGATCTGCAGAAATTCAATTATGATTGTACACCTCTGCATTGATATATTCTCTATGTTTCTTTTGTTTCCTTTAAGATTAATTTTTTTGTTGTGATGGTTATTTTCCGACTTCGATGGGTCATCTTGGCTTCACATAATACCATACGTGAAATATATGAGAAATGTGAAATTTGTTTGAGTGTGAATAAATTTGCATTCAAGAGTGCAAGTATATGTGGGGAGAAACAAGTTTGGAAGAGATGTGTAATAAATGCATTACTGAGGAACAAGGTAGATGTCATATCCATTTAGTTACTTGTCCACTTCTCATAAACAAGGTAGTTCTATAAGTATACTCAATGATGGTTCTAGGCACGAGAATAGGAAATATTGATAAAATATGGTTTGGGGTTTAGGGTTTAGGGCTCATGGTTCAGGGTTTAAGGTTTAGGGTTTATTGTTTAGTGTTTATGGCTAGGGTTTGAGTTGAGGTTAAGGATTTAGTGTTTAGGGATAAGGGTTTATGGTTTATGGTTCATGTTTTAGGGTTTATGGTTCAGGGTTTAGGGTTTAGGATTTAATGTTTAGGGATTAAGGTTTAGGGTTTATGGTTTAGGGCTCGAGGTTTAGGGTTTAGGGTTTAAGGTTTAGGTTTTAGGGCTTAGGGCTTAGGGTATATGGTCTAGGGTTTAGGGTTTAGATTTTAGGGCTCAGGGATAAGGGTGTAGGGTTTAGGATTCGATGTTTAAGGTTTAGGGTTTAGGATTTAGTTTTTATGGTTCAGGGTTTAAGGTTTAGCATTTAGGGCTCATGGTTCATGGTTTATGGTTTAAGGTTTAGGGCTTATGGCTTAGGGTTTAGGGCTTAAGGCTCAGGGTTTAGGGCTCATGGGTAAGGGATGAATGTTTAAGGTTTAGGGTTTAGGGTTTAGGTTTTAGGGTTTAGGGTTTAGGGCTCAAGTTTACTGATTTAGTGTTTAGGTTTATGGCCTATGGTTTAGGGTTTTGATTGTAGAAGTTAAACGCTAAAAGATTTAGGTTGAATGTTGAAATCTAAAAATTACCTATGTCTTGTGAGATTATACTTTAAAAACTATTTCCTAAACCATGACTCATGGAGATGTGAGACAAATTCCATAAGGTGCAGAGTGACCCTAATTTCTTATATTTATATAAATAAATTAAAGAATAAGAAATAATAAAATATAAATAATAATAAATGAAAAACTTATACTTAACGTGTACGTGTTTTGCATTTTCTCTTTTCCCAAGCCATGCCTCAAGGCTTGGGATCCTATTTGGATCCCTGAGCATGAGGCATGGACTCTGCACAAACACATCAAACAATGTGTTTTTCTGATAAAATTTAAAAATGCCACTTCCTCTATGATAAATCAAAATAAAACAATCAATCCATTTTAAAAATTATACCACGGCGTAGAGCGAGTCTCTTCTTTCTAAAAATATAATTTTTCAAATTTTCTGACTAATATAAGGTTTCCATATTATTTATTTTCTAACTATGCCTTTTTATAGCTATTTTTTGAAGTGTAAATATGTCTATCTTTCATGGTGTATCTTTTTTTTTTAAGTGATCAAAATTTTAAAAAAATTATACTAGCCCAAACTAGGCATAATTCTATACATATTCAAAAAAAAATCTAATTTTCGATATTTTTTGAGGTAGTTAGGGGGGCACGGTTGGAGCTCGTTATTTTTCAAAACATAAAATTTTTGTACTAGAAAAATCATAAATAAAAAAATATTCATTAAAAAAATCTAAAAAAATGGAGCCCAAACTAGATGCTCCTAGCTATCTTTCTACCAAAGGGTTTTCAAAAATACTAAATGGTGCTAAAAAAATGGTGGGAGCACGAAATTCACTCTATTATGTTTTTAAACAAAAATAGGAGCATCTGTTGGTATTTTAGTTGTTTGACCCACTTAAACTTATATGTTTTCAATAAAATTTAGTAGCTTAGAAACTAGACTAAAAATTCTACGATTCATATTTCTACAACATCTTCCAATTTTGAGTGTAGCTATTTCGAAAAACTTGTACAAGTTGAAGTTTTTTTTTTCAGAAAAATGCGTCCACTTAAGACCCCCTTTTGGCCCCCCAACTTGGCGAACTTACCCCCAAATATCATTTTTAACCATAGGAATAATCTTTGATATAGTAATACCTATTAATATATTATCACCTCCTACCATAACAACAACTTATGATGAATGTATTACAATTTGACTTCTAACCTATAAGATTAGCTATAAAGTTAACTAAATCCTTATCATTCTTTTACATAAAATCAATCTATATTTGTAATAAATTCCAAGTCGGTGATCAACATTCCACGAAGCCAAAAGCGACTTTCCAACAACTATATGTATTCCTTTCTAAACCAATCATATTAACCCTCTATTTTAAGAAGGAAGGTAAATAACATCTCTTGTCTATAATCAATGTTATCCCTTAATACATGTAAAACATTAACAATGGTATAAGTAATATCACACCCCTTTCCACCAAGGTGGAATTTATGACCTTACCTATAAACATTGCTAAATTTAATTCCTTAACCCTTCCTAATAGTGCAAATAGAAATTCTTCAATCTTAACAACTATAAGAATGAAAATATATTTTCCCAAAACACTACAATGATTGAAACTATCATCTTTTGAGCAAAGAAATGATTAATACCATCTAATTTCAACCATGCAATGATGATTCCCTTAACCATATCCATAATACCTACTTGGAATCCTTATCATATCAATGAATGTAATGAAAAATACCTTAGTATTTTAGAACAGAGGCAATTAGAATTCCTTAACTGTATTAAATAAAGATACAATGATGTCATCATTTTAATAGACAATACAATGTTCGATACCTTAGTCCTTTTAAATGTTAATATAAACTATGAGGATAAAAAACATTTTTATCTAAACAAAAGGTAGTTTACTTATAGAAAATCTTGTTCATCTTGTCAATAATCGAAGTCATGCATCTGAAGGACTTTTGAATTTAAAACTAAATTCACACACCCGTAAAAGAAATCATCCATCCTTTAACAAAAGTCCCTTGAAAATATGTTCATTTCTTAGAGTATCCGAACCCATTATTATTTGTAGTAACATTCCAACCAAGTTCCAAATAATCATAATTGGTTTTAACAGAAAGAGAAAGACTAAATTTTACTAGATATCAATTAATATTTCAATTTCCAGGTGCGGAATACCAACACCATTATCGCCCAAATCCAGGATGAGCTATCACTCAATGTTGAAATTTTTTAACTAAAAACAACACTCAAAGATAAAACCCTGAATAATACTATCAAAAAAATATCCCAACTCTCACACATAGGCCAAATAGCATTCCTTCATTGTATTTGAGTAGATAACTAAGAAATATTAGATTGAACAATACCCACAATGGGATTTAAGAAAAACTCACACATAATCTCAAAACCGACTTTCACATAGTTTTTTAAGGACAAGATCCCATATTATATGTTTAGTTAATGGTGAATACTTGACCAAACAACTTATTAGTAGGCCATAAACCCACACATTTTAATTTATAACCCTTATAGGCATTTCTTACTCGATTTTTTGTAGTTAGCTGAAATACCCATTAACACACAGAGGACTATTTAAATTCATAAATCATTATAATAAAATAAACAGGAAAGGAGGGGATAAGTTCAATCCATGCATGATAAAGAAAAGTGAAGCTTCCAACTTCTTGTTTCTTCCACAGTGGCCTAACAGACTGTAGTTATTTCCTCTTCATCTTGCAAAAAAACTCTCAAGAAAACCCTTACCCAACAATAGTGTTTCCAAATACAAAATAATAGTTCCCATGAAATGACTTATTAAATCTCCTTGATGCCATTAAATAATCCCACAAAAATCTCCATGAACCGCTCTAAAAACAAATTGCTAAAAATATGCTATTTATCATTCCCAGAATAACCAGATTCAAACAGGAGACGGTTAATACTACTTTTCACATGCAGAGTTCATAAGGGCGAGAAAAGAAAGACATAAAAACAAAGCATAAAAAAAAAAGCCCCATATAGCTTCCTTAAGAAGCTTCGTGCTTCTCCTGAGGTCCGTAGGAAAAGAAGTTAATTAAATTTAATGCATGCAGGTACCTCAGCTCCAGTTTCCCACCAAAAACTCTCTCAATCTTAGCCAAGAATGCATGACAGTTAGAATTTGAGTGGTCCAAGACTTGGAGGAATTAAAATCTCAATTTAGCTTTGTCAATAAGTTTGAATTTAATAATAGCTTTGGGATTTGTTTTAACCGATGAAGTTTAGCTCAAAATCATTTAATAATTTTGCATGCCATGAGATTGGTCAATGACCACTCAT
Source organism: Taxus wallichiana var. yunnanensis (assembly GCA_018340775.1). Taxonomy (NCBI): domain Eukaryota; kingdom Viridiplantae; phylum Streptophyta; class Pinopsida; order Cupressales; family Taxaceae; genus Taxus; species Taxus wallichiana. Next base: position 506,265,014 of record CM031236.1, on the reverse strand, counting down.
CAATTGTATTAAACATAACGTATAATCCGTCATACTCATTACTCCTAATATGGTCAAAATCCATATGATCTTACATTTCATGCTCACAAGGAGAATGATCTCAAGACCTTATTGATTAATATAGCAATGTTTTTATTCTATAATATCAACTCAGAACCCAAGTCTTCTCTTCATATTATTGCCACAAGTATGGGATAATAAAAACATTTAGTGCTATTACCTTACATGTTGCTACTATGATAGTAGTGGCATTATAAATTTGAACTATTTCTTTCATAACTTTAAGGTCGGGACCATCCATCCATCATAACGATATTGTAAGAAACACACATTAGCATATTAAGTAGATAATTATCTTAACATTCATATTATCCTTTTACAATAAAATCTAATAACGTATTATTTTGTTAATGCGCATCGTCATTCAAAAGTTCATAAAGTATTACGTGCTACTATAAAGCATGAAATTATTCTTAAGCATCACGTTCGATCATCCACATGAATATTCCAACATCATAACAACATAATTAGGTGAAATGATGATAAAACAAAATTATCATCTCTGACAAGAAAGAAATAATCGTAGCATTAAAAGTTTGTAAAATGAGTTGTGATACGGACAACTTGTGAGAGCACAACGACAAGTGTCGTTACGATGTCACATATACCATTGTACATTAGCATGCATACCCTTATGGCTATGCATACATATGTACAACAAAATACTGGGGCAACATATCGTAACTTTGTCCATGTATCTCAGTAGATTTCCTAGTATCGAATACAAAAAAACATAAATAAAAAGGCGGTGTGACAATCATAACCATTGATTACAACAAATAGTGGTGATGTGCGACCAACCAAATGAGATACAACGATGTAAAACAAATTGTGATCGTCGAATAAGGCCAACAACGTTAGTTGATAAGTGCTGAAACATAGTGTCACGTATACACCTACACACACACATGTGTGTGTGTGTGTGTGTGTGTGTGTGTGCGTGTGTGCGTGTGTGTGTGCGTGTGCGTGTGCGTGCGTGTGCGTGTGCGTGTGTGTGCGTGTGTGTGCGTGTGTGCGTGTGTGCGTGTGTGCGTGTGTGTGCGTGCATGCGTGGTGTGCGTGTGCGTGCGTGCGTGCGTGCGTGTGTCGCGTGCGTGCGTGCGTGCGTGCGTGCGTGCGTGCGTGCGTGCGTGCGTGCGTGCGTGCGTGCGTGCGTGCGTGCGTGCGTGCGTGCATGCGTGTGTGTGTGTGTGTGTGTGTGTGTGTGTGTGTGTGTGTGTGTGTGTGTGTGTGTGTGTGTGTGTGTGTGTGTGTGCGTGTGCGTGCACTAATCAACTAACATTTGTTAGTTATTTAATAATCCACAATCAATTTCAGCGAATAAACCAAATACAAGTGCGGTGTGTGATAATTAACATGTAAAAAAAAACTAAAATCACGTAAATATAGGGTTCATTTTGACCCAATTTAATGTTTGTGGAAAAAAAGACATGGTATGAATTTATAATCATGTGTGTATATATCTTGAGCACACAATTCAATACAATTACTTGAATTTGTAAAAATACATTTTCTTTTTCTTCACACATGGTTGATTACCAAATATAATGATTTATTAAATATAAAGTAATAAAAATGCAATAAATCATTATATCAAGATAATGTATAAATGAAACTAAGTTAGGTACCATAAAATTTGGACCTTCATTGATCTAGGAACATATGCACTTTACCACACTCTTACTTTAAATTCTTGACCATTTGCATAGTACTTTGCATCATGTGCCTTTTACATAGCACCATGAAACATGAAACAAAAATAAGAAGCCAACATTATTCCCTTGAGGAAAGAGGATGGAGCCCTGATATGATTCAAGGTTTCCCCTATGCCATTTTTCGAAGATCGAGCTCGATGCCATTTGGCATTACTCATCATTCTACATAACACGAGATATGCACAATCCACTTAGCATCGTGCGATTATGTTTCGTGCACACAAACTCTATATAACATCAACCATCTACACATCACATCAGCCTTAGACATTTGTAATGTAACTAGCCATTGTGTAGAACATCCAAAATTACGGTGGTTACGTGGACACTTTATACCACTCTACTCCTTGCTAAATGATTCTTTTTAGGGATCATGTTATGCCCAATATATTTTGCACTTGATATTAAAGCCATCAATGGAGCCCAAACAATTAAATTACGTAACAATTCTTTAAAATTTCACATCTTTCTAACGTATGTATACATATTTGTAGCATTAGATAACAATTAGATAATATAAGATAAGAAACCTTACATCTCCCTCAACAATATGTCATGCACAAAACACATATATTAAAATATAAATTAATATGTTAATTATGTTATTTTTTCTATCTTTGGATTTTTTTATATTAATTCTACATACACATGCGGCATCTCTAAATCCTCACTTAGAGTGTTGTACCTAAAACTCAAGAATCCATAGCATCCACACATATATTAGAGTCCTGAACATAATTTTAGGTAAAATTGTAGACATTTAAACTTAGTCTTTAGCACGACATATTTGAAACTCTTAAACACTTGGACAAAACTCATATATTTGACTCTTGTGCAAACTTCCCCTTTATCAATATACTTGCCTACCATCTTAGCTACCACAATCTACTAGCTACATACATTTAGGATCAACTTATCCTAAACAAGAATACTCTAGAATCTGAAACAAATATTATCCGTACTAAAATAAACCTTTATGAAAACTCCCAAGACACCGCTAATAAATCCAAACTATTATGTTTTTTCACGGGAGTTGCTTCTTTCCACTAGCGATAATGTATCTTTAATGAGTACTTTTAAATCAACAATAATCATTAGGTCATACTAGACACATTTCATGGGTTAGTTATGGAGGGAAATTTTGAAAGATTCACCTATATATGCATATCATCCTTAAGGCAGGTCCTCACCTTCTTCATATGTAGACACCTTTAGAGACACCTAAAAGACTCCCACTACATTGAGGAGAATAAAATATGTAATCTCTCGAGGAGAAGCTCTATATCAATTCATAAAGATGAATATGAAAACAAAGAGATCAAAAGCGCATGATGCCAAATATCAAATTCTAAAGGCAAGTCAATCGTTGGAGCACGATTTCACACACTATGACCTAGGTGGGAAGCTATATGAGTACGAGACTGTTGAGGTAGATATAGGTAACACTCAACCATTTGGGTGGTTGGGGTTAGTTTGACTCAAAACACTTATCCTTTTTCAAGGGCACCTTATCTCTTCCAAGAACAATTAGGGTTTTGAAGAACATAAGTAAGAAACAAAAAAGAAGATTGAAGAGCTCATAGGTGCTTAGAAGTGCAAAGTAGACAATGATGAAACATCTACCAAAGTAATAGGGCCCAAACTACTCGAAGACATCATTGAAAAATCCTATATTTTATGGCCTATTGTAAGCGTCTACACTTGTTAGAAACACACATGTACATGTCGACCTCCTATTCATGGTCCTATTCACGGTTTGAGCACTTGATGAAGTACTTTGTGATCCTTTTCGATTATTGACACCTCACTTTTGATTGAAAGACATCCAAAATCAACTCATTCACTCATCCGCCTATTGTATTGTCAATTATAAATCATGAAATTGTAATATCTACTTGTTAAATAGAATTTGGATTATTATCTAGATGTATTTGAATGCCATAATACCATAATATGAATTAATATCTAATTTTTATTACATTTTTGCCATATTTTGTAAAATAAGTAAAACATTTTAGTGAACACTATATGTCTATTCTAGTAAAAAAAAACCTATATTTTCTCATGTAGGGGTTTTGAATCCTTTTAAAGATTTTCGATTTACTCCTCACCCCCTCCACCTCTTGAATTGCATTTTGAAGTCTAATTTTTATTTTCCCTTATTTCACGAACAAAAGAAAAATCTTATCCTTTCTCTAACCTTATTGGTGCTTTCATGTATACACCCTATACCACTCGAGAAGGCTAGGTCCATTATATACCTATATGAAAAAATACTAGCTTGATTGGTATTTTAGTTGAGCTTATTCAAATTCCTTTAACTTAGACATGTGTTTGTTTACCAACTAAAACAATGAACATTAGCAAAGTACATCTTGCTCCTATTATGGAGGTAAATGTAAAGCAATGAACATATAAATGTAAGTGAACATATAGATTTAAGCAATTATGATGCTAATGATAAATCTTGATCACTTAATGGTCTAGACTTCGATCAAGTAGAGATACTTTATAATTATCAAACAAAAATCAATAAAAATGCAAAGGACATAAATATTATTGAATTTAATCTTATAGGCAAATAATATTGAGGAAGTTGCACCCAAGAAACCACATAAGGAACCCAATAGTAATTAACCTTCTAGAGGCTCACGAGTCACATCCTACATCAAATGTTCAAATCAATGTCCCTATTACTTTCACTATTCATATGTCCGAACCTTTGGTTACATATGTGATGTCTCTGAGACAATATGCTTAGTATGGGGGCACCAAAAAAGCTACTCTTTAGATGCCTATGTGTCTTTTCACATATTATACGACTTATTTTGCACCCTATATGCCTACGTTTCATGTGATAATTCCTACTTCTTTTCTAGCCATGATCATTTATTCTAAGTTTGGGTGCTTGATAAAAATCCATTCGTTCTTGCAACTAATGTTTCTCAAATTGAGCAAAGATCTAGTAGAGTGAGCCATGCCACCAATCATCAAGTTTTATGTACCATCCCCTTCTTGTAGGGTTAATGGCACCCAAGCCTCTAAATTTGATGGTAAAGATGTTTCAAAACAATATTTTAAAGCCTTTCATACGACACACATAGATAATGTCGGTAATAATAGCTTACTAACAAAGATTTTCCCTAGAAGCCTTAAGGATTACACCTTACAATGATTTTATGCCCTCCCTTATTATTCAATACATGTGTTCAATCCATAATTAAAGCAATGAACAAATAAGTTGAATAGAAACACCAATTATTCGGGGACCAATTATTAAAGAAGTAGAGTCTCTAGTCAAATATTGACCAAGATCAAACATCTCTCGAAGGATAAGAACTAGATATCTTTGGACCTAATTAATCATAAAATTTATAGAAGAGTTAAAAGAGTTTTAAAGGGACAAAAGAACTGCCCTATAATATTATAATGAGGAGAACATCTAATATAACAAATGACGATATGAATCACTTAATTTATTGAAGTATCTTTCATAATCCCGTTAAGATCAGTCACTCCAAAATAATATACTTAGAATGTGGTCCCATGCTATTCCACTTTACTAAAAATAGAGAATTAAAAGATGGTTTTAAAGCGAAGTTTCTACTTTTATGTTGCATTAAAATGATTGGAAATCAAAATTTATTGAGCAAAATTTGACGGTATAATTTGAAAAATTCGAAAGGGACTGGTCAAGTGGGTTGTAGTTCAATGATGTATATGACGATATAAGATGTGTTACCTAACTATCCATCAAGATATAAATCTCAAAAGATACTAAATAACAAAACATGAGATTAACATCATTTCCCTGCTAAAACTAAGAATTCTGGACACCTAATCCTAAAAATTATTTGGGCCTAATCTATGCAAACTTCAAATTCAATGAAACACAAAATATTCAGGGATTCTACTCAAAATACAAATATGAGAAATTTACTTTCCATAACAAATAAATTTTCACATTGCACTGGACCAAAAATGCGGTAATGTGAAAAAATGTGTGTCAAATTCTACTTACAGGAAAATTGGGAGCTGCAGGTTTCGAACTGCAGACATCTAGTTTGTAGAGACTCAGCAGATGCCCTGGGTTTACTCGCCACACCAGGTAGAAAATATGCTTTTAATTGCTGAGTTATTCCACTAACCAACTGGGATCATGGCCATAAATAGTATTTTTAACTGTACTTTCCTGTTCTCAACACAGAGAGCTCAGTAACACCTCAATTATAAGATCCAGTTCCCACTTAAATCGGAAATGTCTATAATAGAAGTTACCACCTAAAATTTGAGGCAATGGTGGATTGCGAGAACTTGTGATTACAGTTCAATTGTTTTCTGATTGAGGGCTCTGTATCTCCATCTCTCCTTTTCAACAAAATCTGCATCCAAAAACTTGGCAACAAAAGCCCACAACCTGTACACATCTTCAAAGTTGGTTATAAAACTAAGTGCTGCACTCACAACTGGTATCTCTGTCCTCCCCTGATGCTTGGAATCCCCATTACAGAGGTTCTATCAATTTCATACTTTTCTGGAAACCAGATGCTTTTCAGAACACCATAAGCCAATGATATGTTGCTTCTGTCTGCAAGCTTCTGCACAAGTAGGGGATCAACCAATTCACCTTTCCAGTCATACAGGTTGAATGATATACCAGGCCCCCTGTTATACTTAACCTTAGGTCCATAGATTTTTACCAAATGACAGAGATTCTCACAAGGGGATGGCAAAGTTTTGACAAAGCATTTACAAGCCAATTTATCAAATATCTAAGCCTAATGTTGGCTTGGTGGAGACCTAGAGAATCAGCATGATCAAGGCCCCTAAAGAAGATGTGAGATTTGGAAGTTATGGTCACCACATTGCCATTCTCTCTCAAACTTTGTATGCATTTGGGTTTATCTCCAACTGGAGCTTTATGATAATATTTACCTGTGTTCTCTGTATCAAAAGGATCTGTGCATCTTGTCACAGTTATTTCTGGGCTAATGGGTTCTCTGCCTTTTTCCTCCAACTCTTCATTTCCTTCCAAAATTTCCTGATTCAAGGAACTTCTCTCATGTTCACTATCACCGCATCTTTTTCTGAAGGAGTTGACATCACCATCAGAAGAGCTGCTTGGAAAATCAAATATAATTCTAGCATGATGGTAGCAGGAGCTCCTTGTTTCACTCTCAAAATCAATTTCTGTCAAGGATTCTGCATCACTTTTGTTAAGCTGACCGTTATCTGTAAAGTTAAGCACACTCTTCTGAGCTTGTTCTCCTCTATAAATTGCAGAAATTGGCCCAGAGAATGATGTTGAGAGAAGCTGCTTATTTTTCAATCTCGAATCAGGAACCTCCAGTATTCCCACATTGGCATCTAGATTTTCAAAACACAAACCGTCTTGTATTTCATCATTCGCAGGGACTGGTGGTATACTTTTGCATATGGGCACTATTTTCACCATTCCAATCCCCCTTGCAGCTGAAGATGTATGCAAACAAGAAATCACAGATTTTTTAACAAAAGACATCCAAATCCAGTTGGGTCTTCACCATAAACCTTATAAAATGAGCAGATGATAAACTCTGGCAAAAACAGTGAGAGGCCAAGAGAATCCATGTCCCTGGAACCCAAAGCCGAAGCATCCAACAGCACATGCCATCCATTCCTCCGAGCATGACTCATCCCCTGTTACTCTAGACTGCACAGAAAATACAAACAACCCCTCAACAGTGGCTTCCTTTGGAATTTTCCTCTTGTTCTTCATCATCAAAGCTCTTTTCAGCTCATCTGAACAGACCCTCAAGGAAGGCCATTTGAACAGGGCAGCCATGGTTTTGGCTCCTTTTAACTTTGCACTTTCCACCATCCTATTAAGCCCCTCATCTTCATTATCATAAACTGTTAGCAGCCTCTTATTGACATGGAAAGGATATGATTCTGCTAACAACCCAAATGCAGAGCCTCTGCTGGAAGTAAAAACCAGAGCGTATTCATCCCTTTCCTGAATCCTCAAAAACTTCATTATCCTGTCTTTAATGCGAAACTCCAAAGTGTCTGCCTCTGCTGCTCCATATAAGGCATGGGATGCCAGATTTGCAGACACATAAGAAAGACTAAATGATGAAGAAAAAACATCATGATGGTATTGAAGATGTGAATATAATCCAAACCCAAAGTAGTCCAGGCAGACATGATTATTGGACTGTAAATGGCTGTACTCCTTGACTCTAATTTCATCTACTGAATTTGTAGCCTCATAAGTAGGATAAACTTGTTTGAACTTCATATACGCAGATTCGAGAGAAGTAATACATTCATGGTTGGTGAATAATCCATCCACCAACCCCATTGAAGTCGCAATTTCAAATTCGCTCCTTGCATGGGAAATTTCTCCCTTAATTTTTTCTTATGTTTCTCTGTATCTGCAGCTACCGAAGAGATTTTGTTGGGATCAGGAGGGCCTGAATAGTTTTCATAGAGCAACCCACACATCCTTCTGTAGAAATCTTGTCCACCTCTTTAGGCATTTAGGCTTTTAATAAATCTACAGACCATGAAAGTTTTTTCCCAACTGAATCTGTATCTATATGGAAGAAGTAATTTGTGAGTTTCTGTTGAGATAATTCAAAACCAGACGGCATAATTCGTTAATATTTACGAACGCCATTGTTTATTGTTTAAGATCTGGTCAATCAATAAAATTAATAGCTTACAATGTATACACAATGAATAACAAACTGGATTCCTTTGTATATCCACGAAAAATATTGACACATATCAATCAACTCAATTTTGTAACTACAAATTTTAAAGACTTTGAGTTAAATAACTCGAGTAACCACCTTTGCGCGATATTTGACCCCAATAAAGTATGGCCATCTTTCTATCTAATAATAATAGGTTCACCTAACTAAGATAGTAAGTGCTTTACCAAATATTCTATTTGTTGGTTTTGGTGAGCATTTATATATTTAAAATTAAATTATTCTAATTTAATATGTTATATATGTTAAGTGAGCTTTACTCCATTTCTAATATATAATTTTTTTATTAAGCATCTTTATAACTATTTCTTTCTAATTATTTCATACAATAGTTCCATGAAGTTGGCACAACTCGGTTTTTAAATATAAAGTAAAGCTTTAATATGATTTCATGTGTGTATAGGTAGATTTCATGGGTTTTTTTCGTCATGATTTGCATCAAAATCACATGTTTTTAGCCTTCAATTTATTTCTATCAAGTGTGAGAGATTTTTGTGACTCGATTTCGTGTCGGGGCTCTAACATTACGTGACTACATTAGAATTTAATTCGACGAGTTAGAATAATTTTGCTTTAACGTTTTTGAATCAAATAATTTTGAACGTCAACAATTATGTTAGAAAAATTTGCATGTGTGATTTTTAAATTTGAATTTAAGTGGGAGTTTTGAACGCCCCATTTTTGTATCAATGGATTTTGCATCACTAATTTTTGCGTCATTATTTTGAAATTAAAATATGTTGGCAATATTAGCCCTACATTTTTTGTATACAGAGTATGCTAAATAGTGTTTTTGGGACAAAAGTAGAATTAAATTTTAGATTTATAAATACAAGTAAATCTTAAGATTATTTGGTAAATTATAACTTGTAGTTGTCATTTGTTTATTTTTATTTACTTTGTATGCTTAAGATACTAATAATAATTATTGAAACAATTAATGATATGTAAGCATTCATAGAAAATAAAAATAATTTAAATGCTATTAATTAGTAATGTCTAAGTTTAATGTAATTGTTTAACGATGTCTATGGGTGACATCGTTTGAACATCATGAAATGGTTCATTTAAAAAACTAAATAAAATATGTTTTGTTTGTGTTATATGCATTATTAATGTCATTGTATTTGTCATAGGTATCGTTTACACCATTGCCACCTTTATTTTCTTTGTTATCATCCACATTACAACTCATTTGCTACATTTGACATCAAATATCAAATTCAATTCCCAATTACAAAAATAAAATATATGATGAAGTAGTTAAAAAATTGTCACATTATACATTACAGTAAGATTGTCATATTAGTAATATTATCGTGACCATTATAAATTTTAATATTTTAACACCACTTTTAGTATCAAAATCAAATATTTTTAAGGGCTACATTTATTTTTTGTTAGAGTAGGTATTTACCTTAGCTCATGTTCACCTAGGTACTTTATTTACCTTTATTGTATTTATCCTCACCCACTTATGTGTGTGGATATTTCTTTTATCTTATTTAGATATTAGGAGATATTATCTAGTTTTTGGGTATAGTTCTTTCCTTGATCTATGGTATTGACTAGTTCTTCCCTTGATCTATGGTATTGACTAGATCTTTGATGTCCAGTCCTCTCCTAAATCTATGGTCTTGACTAGTTCTTTGATGACTAGTTATTTCATTGATTTATGGCTTGATCTACGACCTTATTTGGTTCTTAGATTGTTATTCCTTGCGTATTTAAGCAAGACCCATTCTCAATGTATGCATTGAGTTCCATAATAATATATGATATCACGCTGCTCATTTGTTTTGCGAAGGTTTTATGTAAAGTTATTCTGGTGAATTGATTTCATCTTATTGATCGTGGTGTTTGATTAGCATATGTGTTCTTGGCTTGGTACGATTTGGTTATCGTTCCTTTCATGGTATCAGAGCTACACGATTTGCCGTCACCAAAAGCTCGAACTGATGGTGGAGAGGGATCTCATCGTGTTAATCAATTGCTATGCCAATACCCTCTCGCATGATGGAGCCGGGTATACACCCAATCAGGCCCAACAACATTAGGAGGAAGTGACACCGGGAATTTCTTGGGAGGTCACCCATCCTAGAACTACTCTGGGGCTGGCGCGCTTAACTGGCTAGTATCAGAGCTACACGACTTGCCGTCACACCAAAAGCTCAAACTGATGGTGGAGAGGGATCTCATCATGTTAATCAATGCATTACGCCAACACCCTCCCATCTGCCTTTGAATGGGTGCAAATATGGAGGAGTGTTGTAATCAATTGCAGAGCGTAATTTCGACTAAGCCCGATGTCCTAATTTTTGGGAGTTGCGGTTTGTACCTATCACGGATTACGAGAATGATATGATTTTCTTTGAAGTATGTGGACTTCAAGAGGATATTGTAAAATTTGTGGAAGAAAATAGATCACTCGAAGTGAAATTCTCTTCTACAATCACTCATTCATGATAAGGATACAATAATACACTCCTGTAGAACAAACTTGCTAGCCTACGGACCTCACCATCATATTGTGGACAACCATATCCATGCTCCTAGTCCACTTGCGGTTGTTGCTCTTGTACCCATTGACATTGATCCGCCAGTCTTTGAGCTTTGAACTTGCTTTTGATGCTTTCTAAACCGTGAGGCTTGTTCTGCATGCTCTTCCACATATGTGCATATTACAGTACCACATGTTGTGTATCCTACTTCTACTCAATTGCATGGCCTATTTGAGAAGCATACCACTACATTCAGATCTCGCATGCTCTGTTCTATGGGTCTTACTAGCAGAGTCATTGGTAGACATTCATAGGGTATTGTTTCCTCTATTAAGTGGAATTCTCGCCATGACATTGGTTTTCATGCAAATACTTCATTGGGATCACACATTAACAGAGCTCCTTTTTTGTTCACTCAACTCTTCGAGGATCATGAGCAACACATGAGTTCGCACCTTTACTCGGGATTGAGAAACACGAGATTTCATTTATCGGACATGATCAACTCCTTTGACACACATTCGATGTTCTTTTGGATGCACCCATTGTGTATTTTGCATCAAGTCATATCTGAGCATCTTCTTCATCCATCCGTGTTGATTTGGGGTGGATATCTAATCACTCGTGGCAAGAGACATATGCATTTGTTGAGAGGACTCTATAGGCATGGCTCCTCCACCATTCGGCCTCTTGCTCCACTTTCTATACCTTTTGCATTGTGATGCTTCTTGTTTTGAGCATTTTTCTTTAACTTGGTGTAGTGTATCTCTTGTTTGTTGAGAGATTTTGTATCGTATTTTCGACACTTTTGGCATGTTGATAGTATCTCTTATGGGGGATCTATTCTGGTGCATTCAGTGTTAGTTTGTCGGTGTTTGAGTAGTTGTTTTGACAAATCATATAGATTTGTAGCGTCACTCCACCCATTTAGCAGTATGGGAGGGTGTGGTGTTGATCTTTCTTCTTCGGGTTTCATGTCCTTGCCTTGTTACCTTGGCTTTTCTTGGATCATGAAACTCATGGAGTTTGTGTCCTTGCCTTGTTGCTTTGGTTTTGTTCTTGGATCATGGCACACATATTTGCATAGTTGATCGAATTATGTTTGGTATTTTTACACTTTCGACATCACTCGTTGACAATCTCCTTGTATGGAGCTATTCTGGTGAAGCCCGGTGTCGGTTGTTTTTGAGTTCTATGATTGAACGGTGGATTGGACCACAATACACCAAACTTCTTTAGCATTGTATGATTTTTTGAGTGAGCTTCTTGGGATGCCTTGGAGCGGGTCTTTACTCTCTTTACTTTGTTATTCTTGGTTTTGGGTACCTTGCGGTGTCCTTTTTCCCGATTATTGTACATGAGTACCGTACGTACCCAAAATTGTAGGAACATGCATCTTTGCTTGGAATGATGTTACACATGCCCCAATGATGATACATGTCGCCTCACAAGGTGTTGGAATCCAGAAAGCTCGCCAAGTGTATGTTAGCATCCCAAGCACCTTGTCTAAGCTTTGTGTACTTCGCTTTATCCTTTGCCTTTCTTTTTCTATCTTTTTGACCTTTGACAAAACCGCCACCCTACCAAGGCGGTGGTCATGTAACCTTGCCTGCTCAGGGGCAGCGGTCCTTTACGCGTTCTCCGGCCACATTCTTTTGATTGCGACTTGCGTAATTTTCAACATTTACCAGACTTTTCTCAATCACCTTAGCTCGTATTAATGTTTTATGTTCCCTGGAATAGTGTTTCTTCTTTGTTTAATGGTAAAAGAGTTCTAATAGGATTCACCTTTGGGTGAATGTGAAATCTATAAATAGCCAACTTGTTTTCAAGCAAATGGCCCCTAAAATTCTCATTTCCATTGTTTAGTCTTTCAATTTCTTGCTTAGAATTCATTTTGTTTTCATGTTTGCATCCATGCTAGTTTTCCTTTGCTTTGTTAGAAGCCATTAGATCTTCTTGCTTCAGTCTTGTTCATTCTTTATTCATACAAATTAGTTTAGAGTAGAGTAGTGTCATTTGTTGATTGAAGCCATTAGAGTTGTAGGTTGTGTTCTTCACGAGAAGGTAGATTCTAGAATCTCTCGAGTACGGTTGTGTTGTATTCCTACAATAAATCCTGCTAGGAATTGCATATGCCAAGCTCTGTCACTTGCATTGTCCCCTCTCCTACTCGCATTATATTCGGTCTATATCCAAAGTTACCATTGTTCAAATACCTTCTTCCGTTGATGCAAGCATATACAAGCTCTTACGGATTCACGTGAACACGAAGGAACAAGGAGATCATTTTGAGGGGACAAAATCATATGCTCTTGGATTCACCATTCTGCAAATTCCAGGTTTTATCTCACAAAGTTCTAGTTAAAACATATCAAATAGAGTAGTGAATTATCATTTTCATTTAGCTAAATTTCACTTTGAAATTCCGGGAAGCTGTGGGGATTGATAGTTTCTCGAAACTATGATTCATTCCTCACTTACGAGGCATGATCGAGAGTCTTTTAATTGAGTTAATAAGCTATTTAGTTATTTAGGATAAACTCACAAGCACCCAGTGCAAGTAGCTACACCGAGCTACCTTGCTTTTTTTAATTTTTTATTAGATTAGTTGTCATTTTTGAATATATTAGATTAATTTCTCTTTTAATTCTATTAAAAATTCTATCAAAAATACAAAAATAGAGGAATATAAATATGTTGTAGATATATCTTGCATAATTAGTTTTTTCATTTCGATTAGGTTTATATTGATCTTGTATGACAATCACAAGACCTAGGGAGCCTAGGGAATACGTTTTGAGCCAATCGTACCCTCAACCAAATCTGGTTGTAGCATTAATCGACATAGACCAAAATCTCGGAATTCGGGTCTTCCGAACAACAAGCGGACCTACAAGAAATCAGCACACGGCTAAGAGCATTAAACATAGAAGGCGACAAAGCACACGCGTTACGGTCAAATCAGCCAAATTATAGACTACATTGATAGATATCCATATGGTTTGTAGAAGGACCTAAAAAGAGAAAACATTCGGTTATAATCCACTAGTCCCATGACCAAATACGGGAGACCTCCTTGTTGATATAGACACTAGCTTAAGTATCCAAGTTTCGAACACACATTAGGTACTCTGAGAAAATTGTGTAACTTCTAGTTCTAAACGTAGAGGCCGAAAAGGCATACGATTACTGGATACTCGGAATCAGGGATTGACTCTTCACATGACCATAGGAGGTCCACAGTCAACCACGAACTTACGGTTGTGATCCATAGGTCCCACAACCCAACGGGCCTACAAATCAATCAAGTATTGACACCAAGCTTGCGAACGCTGGTGTTTAGGTCCTCTCCACTTCCACCAGACATTATCACACAACTATCATTATTAAACGTAGTAGCTAATCAAGCTAAATATTTCTAGACTAGACCAGAGAATTGTCCATAAAGCACCAAAAGATCCACTACACATTTAGCCATTCCATTTTCATGACCTTGTCGGGAGATATATATATGAAGCATCCATAGGTCATCTTCCACGTATCCCCTGACCCATAGATCGGATCATGATAGAGCTCGATATTGATTGGAGCCTTCGAGCAGCTATCCTCGCCGAATGATCTATCACCTTTGATTCGAGTTAGGAGGGCCTTCTTTGCCTTAGATTCGTAGATCCCATTATTGCGTGTTGAAGACATAAGATTACCTAACTAGTTTATTTGCACCCCACGTATATTCCATCCCCACCGGCTATCTGGCACAACCTCGAGAGGTCGAGGTGTGAGGAAGAGTTACTTGTAGATTCCCATGCTCGCTGGTCACTTTTCCATCGTACAAAATTGGTGAACCTAACATGAAAGGAACAATTGCTTCACTTTCACACTCTTCTTTTTAGTTTTATCCACCTTCACTTCTTCCCATTATTCTGTGGGTATTTATATAACCCCCAAAATATGTCGAGGATACGATGCATATGGCTAGACCTCTCCTAGGTCTTGAAGCATACTATGATCAATTAAATAGATAACCATCACCCTCGCTCTCAGCATGGGGTGACAACTATTCAACTAACCAATTTTCAACACAAACTCCGCCTCAAAGGACTAGATATAGTTCTTCTTTCCAAATAGAGGAGTTGGATCAGCTCACTCAAATGCAACAACCAGAGCCTTCAGGCTCAAACAACATGACGCTCATTGGAGAATCTGGTTCATCTCCTCGGGTGTTGCTTAGACCACAAATTAGTAGACAGTCAGATCCATATCTATTTTTAGATGACGAATACTTAGCATGTTATGCTAGGAGTGAACAATGCTCTCAAAATATGTACCCACCTATAGGAGGTTTGCAAACACAACCCGAGGTCTCGTTCCAAGAAAACACCCCCATTCCTCCACCTATAGGAAATGCCCTCGGTGAAACTTGCCGAGTATCTTGATCAATTCATAGCAGGTACCATATGCCTATACTGACCTCAAGATATACAACAATTGCCATTAAGGAAAAATACCATGTCTTCACCAAACGAGGTCATCTCGGCCTTAGTTGAGAAGGTTAGAGGTTGAAACTTTCTTAAGCAAATCAAAATTCATAGTTCATGCAAGCGGGAACTTCCAATCCTCCACATCATCCCGGCCAAGTAGACCTCTTCACAAGAATAACGTTTGGCATGCCTCCTCGATATTTACACAAATGTCAACTAGAACCACGTTTTCTAACGCCGCTCGATTGAGAATATAATACCTCCCGGCTTAGTACAAAATAACCCATTTCTGAGCAATGCTCCTCCATACTTAAACATGTATTCCAAATCACCACAAGGAGATATGTTCTCTTCTCTTGGCATGTTTGCTCAAACACAGGGATTTCCTTATGCCCCTGCAAATACATATGCTATGCCATATCAACAACCCATTCCACCTCTAGCCTAGCCCTCGTGAGCACCATCGATGGCCGAAACCTATGCGATAGGGACTTATTTAGAATATTTGAAAGAACCTTTAGACTTAACTATACGAAGCGTCATGCTTCCAAGACCTCTCCTCGATCTATCCAAGTACAAAGGGGAGGGAGACCCGAATGCACATATCAAGGCCTATGCCACCATTCGAGAAATGCTCCTTGGGATGGAGTTGTTGCTAAAATATTCCCCAAAACTTTAGAGGGTATTGCCCTCGATTGGTATTACAGAATACCTGAAGCCTCAATACATTCATTTAAACAACTCATTTCAGAGTTCATCAAGGTGTTTGACATGAACAAATTGTTGAGAATAGGAATCAGGGAATTCTTGCATATTAAACAAGAACACAATGAATCTGTTGCTCATTTCATCCAAAGATGGCATACAGTCCTCTATTCTTCAGCAAGCGCTCCAAACATGGATCAGATGGAACTATGTGATTTATTCCTTCATTCTCTCAGCAGAGAGATAAAGGAAGAAGTCAGAAGTTCCCACTAAGAACTTATGATGAAGTGCTCGAGAGCGCTCTCTGAATAGATCAAGCTGCAATAGATAGTGGTTGCAAGACATATGGAAAAAATGGGAGGTTAATCATCCCCAACCAAAACACTACGACCTATCCTACTACCACAAACGCCAATCAAGGACCTAAAATCCTTAACAAAAACCGCGGAGTGACAACAGATGGAGTGACTGACCAAACTAAAAGAGAAAATGTTGTAAATGTTCCACCACCAGTTAACAATCAATGAAACAACAATTTTACCCCAACAATCAACGCGGTGGATTTTAATCGTCCCCAATGACGACAACAACAACAACAACAATAACGGCAGATCTAGACACAGGGTCCAAGTCAAAACTCAACTAGATATCAAAACCAAAACCAAAGGCAACAAACGTAAAAATTTAATCCTAATAATCAATAGTTTAATCAGAGTTTTGGACCACAACACATACCAAACCAACAACCTACGAGTTATAATCCCAACTCATATTGTGGTTTCCACAAAATTCAAGGCCATGACACTAGGACTTGCCATGATTACAATAAGTTCATGCAACATTTTCCAGAAGAACAAAGATAACTCTTCATAGATATGTTCTTAATAGATTCTGTGACACCTATGCCAAATACTTTCATAGGGGCAGTTTCCCCTCAAAACACACCTCTTAAGATCTTCAATGATCCACTTCCAAATCACAATAACAATAATAAATTAAATCCAAATGGGACAAACAAAGGTGTAATGACAGGAAATAACGATCATGAAGCCTCAACTTCACTAAATCCACCTATCGCACCGTAATTAGGAAATCAGCCACGAACCAAGATAGTTGGTCTAGTGGAGTTAGATATTGAGCTGCATGTAGAAGCCATAAAAAGAACACAAGAATATTCTTCTCAACCAAACCCAATCTATCCACTAGAGCCAGATAACATTCAACAAACGTTGGTAAAACCCATGGGTTCTTATGATTTAATTAATGACTTAACAAAGACCTTCTCTCACATCTCCTTTTTGGACTTGTTGAAAAACTCTCCTACCCATAAGGCTGCTCTTTTAGAAGCACTAGGTCTAGGTCATTTAATTAACATCACTCCACCTCTCGAAACACAAGTAAACCATATAGACTTTGATATCCACCCTCAGGGCAGCCAGATAGGGATACCGAGTTTATATTCGACATAAACAAAATGCCAACAAATGTTGAAATTACATGTAGAGGTGATCCGGCCTTGCATTTCTGGTGTGGGTTTCTGATAATTACATTAAATGCGATGGTTGATGATGGGGCAGCAGTTAACATTTTCCCCTTCTCTTTCCTTCAAAAGCTAGGATATGGAGAAACAAACTGTTCCACAACAAGAAATACGCTAAGAGGTTATGATAGCCTTAAGGCTACTTCAATTGGGACTATAATATTACCAGTCACCTTAGGACCCAAGACAATCCTCACCGAGTTTTATATCATAGATCAGGAAACCAAATATAATATGATCCTCGATTGACTATGGATACATCACATGAAAGCAATCCCTTCTACGTTATTCCAGGAAATAAGATTCTTACACCTAGGAAAGATATTCGTAGCAAAAGGTGACCCAAAACCATTCGACATACACCTAACAGACTTGAAGAAAAGACCAGGTGTTCACTTTGAGTTTGAACTCCCAACAAACCAACTTAACAAACCAATCGACTCAAAACCGGAAGAAAAATTAATACCTACAACAGAACTAGAAATTACGAACCTAGTCAAGGGCATCCTAGCCCTCAAGGATGAAGCTAACATTGTAGAAATAGTGTCATTAGGAAATACTGCAAAAATTGTCAAATTACTAGAACAAGATCTACCAATTTTCCTACCATTTGATTCCACGGGTATGGGATGTACCTTATGAGTTGGTTCTCTTCCACCAGAGGAACTTTGCATGGTAGAAAATGCTTAGAAACAAAAGAAAGAGCAGACGCAAAGAATGTCCCAAAGCATCCATTTTCCCTAGTAAATATTGGACTCTCCACTTCGATGGAGCTAGATGTCACTATAGAGCCGGGGCAGGTGTGATCTTTACTTCCCCGAGAGGAAAGATCCTACCTTTGCTTTTAAGTTAGAATTTGAATGTACAAATAACAACGCTGAGTACGAAGCCCTCCTCCTTGGCCTCATCATAGCCAAAAGGATCGGTGTCAATAACATCGTAGTGTTAGGAGACTTGCAATTAGTTGCAAACCAAGTCTTTGAAGTATATGAGACTAGAGCCGAGGACTTACATGACTCTATAAAACAATGAAGATTAGATATAAGCAAAGGATTCGACTTCATATCCATTGAGGTAATCCCACGAGAAACGCAGAACCTTCTCATTGCATTCAATAGCAACCTCGGCTCACATTTTACCCCAAGGAATGAGTTGGAAGATACAAGTTTCAAGGTATCACTTCATCTTGAACCATTGGTGAAGAAAATATCAATGAACTCTCTTCTAACACATGCGGTGAGAATGAGTCTTCTATCTTACATCATGTTGATGTGATAAAGTCACTCTCAAATATCTAAATGCCTATGCGAGCTACACCTTGCTCACCATATAGTTGATCTTTCCCTAATACCACACTCCTCTTCCTACTTTGGAAATCCCACGGTAGAGTCTCCTCCATGAAGGATCTCAATATCTATGAGATAGAAGACGGAGAAAGCTTGGAACTACCTCTAGCCCCACTTGAATTTGAAGAAGGTAACACTTCTTTGATAGAAGAAACCATTGACATAAACATTGGAATGGAGGAAGAACCAAAAATTTTGAATTTGGGATCCTCGTTAACTTCGGAACAAATATAAATTCACACCCAAATCCTCAAAAAACATCAAAAGGCTTTTACATTTAATTATAAAGAAATGATGGGTATTGCACCACAAGTTGCGGTACATAATCTCGTCACTAAACCAGATGCGAAGGAAATTAAACAAAATTCAAGACCAATGAAGCCAAAAGTGGCTCTCATGGTAAAAGAGGAAGTAGTAAAACTTCTCCAAGTAGGATTCATCAAGCCCGTTGACTATTCACAATGGGTGTCTAATATCGTTCCCGTCCTAAAAAAGAATGGGAAGATACACATTTGTATAGATTTTTGGGATATTAACAAAGCTTGTCCCAAGGATGATTTCCCATTACCATCCATTGATGTTATCGTTGATGCAACAACTAGATTTGAACTGCTGTCCCTCATGGATGGGTTCTCAGGGTACAATCAGATTAAAATATCTGAACAAGATCAAGCCAAAACCACATTTATAACTCCCTGGGGAACTTATTGTTATGTTGTCATGCCATTTGGTCTTAAGAGCACCGACGTTACGTATCAGTGAGCAATGACTTATATATTCCATGATCTTATCCATAAAATTGTGGAATCATATGTGGATGACTTGTTGGCCAAGGCCAAGAAATGTTGTGATCATCCGGAAGTGCTCCGTATCATCCTCTCACGACTAATTGAGTACGGTGTCACATTAAACCCAAAGAAGTGCGTGTTTGGTGTAATAGGAGGCAAAATTCTAGGATACATTATATCTTCACGAGGAATTGATGTTGATTTGGCCAAAATACGAGCTGTTCTTGAAATGATCCCACCTTCGAATGAGTCTGGAATCAGGTCATTTCTTGGGAAACTCGGTGCAATCCGAAGGTTCATCCCAGATTTAAGCTTTGCCATTCATCCAATCAACAATCTACTCAAGAAAGATTATAGCGTTGATTGGACTAAAGATTGCAATGAGGCCTTTAAGCAGTTAAGCGCTTCTTATTGTCACCACCCATGCTAATGCCTCCCAAGCTAGACCACCCTTTGATCCTATACTCACAAGCCACTCATGTATTGTTGGCCTACATGCTGGCTCAAGAAGATGATGACAAATGAGAACGCGTGATCTATTTCATTAGCTGAACGTTGCTTGATTATGAAACATGTTACACACAGGTAGAGAGAGAATGCCTTGCCATAATTTTTGCAACAAAACGTTTGAGACATTACATGTTAAACCAAGAAATAAGGGTCATTGTAAAGACAGACCATTTACGAACATTTCTCACACAAGGATCTTTATCTAAAAAGGTTGGCCGTTTCATAACCCTAATGGGAGAATTTGAGTTAACATTCGTAAACCAAAAATCCATTAAAGGACAAATCATTATAGACTGGTTAGCTGATAATCCACTAGATGGAGGCAAGCTGGTAGATCTAGACTTTCCCGATGAATGTGTATACTTTTTGAAACTAGACCCCCATTTCTACATGTCCCTGGTATACTGATATCATCAATTTTATCATGGACCATACATACCCGGAAAGTGCCATGTCACAACAAAGAAGGCGGTTACACATTATTACCACTAAATATGTTATTTTAGACCAAGTAATCTATCGTAGAGCCTTCGACGGCATGCTTCTAAGATGCGTCGACATAGAAGAATCCAAGAGGATTCTTCATGAATCCCATAGTGGGATATGTGGGGGCCACTTTGGTGGTCACGCCACCGCTCGCAAAATACATTGGATGGGCTATTTTTGGCCCACTCTCAAACATGACGTAGTGGAATTTGTATGTAAGTGCCACAAATGCCAAGAATTCTCCCACGAGATTCACATGCCAGCACAATCCCTGCAACCAATAGCGACTCGTGGCCCTTCTCCATGTGGGGTCTAGACTTGATAGGGAAATTCTCTCCCTCATCAATCGATGGCCATAATTTTATAATCACAGCCACATAATATTTTACCAAATGGGTGGAGGCCATGCCTCTCACCCTTATGTACTAGGTTTGGTGATTTTCAAATTCATTTTGAACCAAATTATCTGCAGGTATGGTGTCCCACAATTCATTATCTCGAGATAATGGCACGTCCTTTAAGAACGCAGCGAGGTTCGTGAATTGTGTATCAAGTTCAAGAGAAACCATCACACAACCTCTCTTTACTACCCTCAAGCCAATGGACAGGCTGAAGTGACAAACAAAATGTTGAAAGCTATTCTCCTCAAAATAGTCAAGGAGAACAAGCAAGATTGACATTTGAAACTATATCCGGCCTTATGGGCCCATCGAACCTTAATAAGAACACCAACAAGAGCAAATCCTTTCTCACTAGTATTCGGGGCGAAAGCGGTTCTCCGCTTGAGGTTGAAATACCCGATGCTCTGCGTCTCATTACAAGGATTCGGACGAAGAAGCTTATAGGAGGCATGCCTCTCCCAACTAGAAAGCCTAGACGAGGCTAGGTTAAACGCCGAACAACGGCATAGAGCCTATGCTGACCGGATGTTCCGGGTATAACAAGGTCTATGAGTGAGAAATATATGAAGGAGATCTATTTCTAAGACTAGACAACCAGATCGATAAGAAAACCGACGAAGGAAGAAAGTTCCGACATAAATGGTTGGGCCCATACCGAGTCATGAAGGACTATGGAAACAATGCGTATCTCTTGTGCACACTAGAAGGTGAGGAATTTGGTGAAACTGTCAATTCATTGCACCTTAAGTGGTTTTACGCATAAAACATCAAAGTCATTTCGATTACATTATAGCTACCTACATTGCATTAGTCTTTTAGTTGCTTCATTTTATCCATTTCGTAAAAATGATAGTCCAGGAGCTTACTCTTAAAACAATCTATTACAAATTTCGAGGATATTGGCAAAGATATTCATATCACATCTCTTCAAACATCATCAAATATTTTCAAATCCTCTCATCAATTTTGATAGACAAACATTGATTTGAAACCATACCAAGACCTACATACTTGTTGGTCGTCAAATAGGACTTTTAAGAGAGCAACAGACAGGGGACAAGAAGTCCCTCCTCTTTAATGGGAGAGGTTCCCTTATTCAGAAACAAACTTATTTACAAATGTACAGGACATGATTTGTTGGTTAAACTTGGATACCACGAAAGTGTTTTCATGAAGGTTATCAATTACAAAAGGGTGAGGAAATGAGAGGTGAGAATGAGCGAGAAAGGCAACATGCAGAATTATAGATATGAGTAATTCTTTATGTATGCAAAGTCACAAATGAATTGAAAACAAGATCATTCGTATCGTATAAATAAGATGGAATTTAGAGACACAAAGTTCTGTAAATAACATCTGCCAGAACACAAAGTTTCTTAACGTAACACAGATTTATCAATCAAGGACACAAAGTTCCTTCTTGGTTATACAAGATCACCAAACGGCAAGACTAACAAACTGGAGACAAATGATCTTCACAAAGAAAATAAATGAAAGCTCAGAGATAACGGAGATCAGATAGACAAAGAATAGAAAGCCCTTCTGTATTGATTTCTTTATGATCTATTTACACTTTCAGAAAATAAGCCAAGTTCTTCCTTTTTGGAATGGCGTGGAAAGGCCATTATATAGCTTACAAATCAGTTATTCTT
This sequence comes from Taxus wallichiana var. yunnanensis, assembly GCA_018340775.1. Lineage (NCBI taxonomy): Eukaryota > Viridiplantae > Streptophyta > Pinopsida > Cupressales > Taxaceae > Taxus > Taxus wallichiana. The sequence goes on along the minus strand of CM031236.1, from coordinate 506,242,068 downwards.
TGTAACCGCTTCTTTAATCAAGAACAGTTAAGGACCGCCAATCGTAATGCCTTAACTTCTTACAAAGAAAACGGAAAAGAAAGGGAAGAAGAGAAAGAATAAGGAGAAGAAGACAGTGTCCGGTCCACGAGAGGGACCCACTGACTTCAGAATCTGCTGCCCGAACTTCTTTAACACCTCGGCTATGTCTCTGCCACGAGGTAGCGTGTTGGCGAAGCTGCGTCCAAAATCCAAGACGTTTCTCCATCTCTTTATCAAACTCGGCGTGGGTATGATAATCTTCGTTCGGCTTCTTCAATGGCTAGACTCGAGTGGCGAAATTTGTTCCTGTTCTGAAAGCTGGATCTTCACATTGAAAGAATGAGCTACAACCCGAACTCGGGAAGGAATTACGTAAAAGGGGATATATACGCGCGAGGAATTAGGTTTAAGGGTTCGAGCAAGGATAGCATGGAAACAATGTAAGAATTGCAAAGGGGGCTTACTCGTTATATAGCCGTTGAGAATTTCAAATGCGCATTACATTCATGTCCATCAGTTTGAAAAACAGCATATTCGGGTAGAGCGGGAAAAACTAAGTATGAATGGATTTTGGTTCACTAGGACATGTGAGACGCGAATGCGCGAAACACGCGGCTCGGCAGTTCGGGCGAAGAAACAGGAGAAGACGCGACAAATGCATGTTGGGACACTCGGGACGAAAAATGTGCGAAAGACGCGGTTCGGGTGAATTGGCGAAAATGGAACAACTCGCACTTTGGCCGGGACACTTGGAACAAAATGTGTGAAGTGCGCGACTCAAGGCGTTTCGGCCGAAAAAGGAAAGAGCGCACTTTTGACTTCGGGACGATTGGAACAAAAATGTGCGAAGTGGCGCGACTCTAAGGCGGTTCGGCCAAAAATGGAACAGAGCACACCTTTTAACTTGGGGACGAGATGGGACAGGAAAGCGGGAAGTACGCGGTTCGGGCGGACCGGCGAAAATGGAACAAAAGGCCCGTTTGAACTTGGGACATTTGGGACAAAAGTTAGAGAGTACGCGGTTCGGGTGTTTTACGAAAAGGTTCCAACTTGCACTTTTTGACTTTGGGACAGTTGGGACGAAAACTTCCGACGGGCCCGAAAATGGAACAACTTCGGGGATTTCGGCCGATCGGGGAACAGAACGCACTTCGGAACTTGGGACACGCGGGACAAAAATGTCCGACAGGCCCGAAAAAGGAACAAAATGACCCAAAACACAGATTTTCTCAATTTCACGACTTATGCACTTAAGAGAAAAACACTTAAACTCAAAATTTTGAAATTTTTTACTTTTATCAGAGCAGGGAATTTTGAGTGGACAACAGCTGGCTCCTTCTGGGGATGACTTGGCATAATTCAAGGAATGAGGCAAGGCAAGAACTTAGACAAACTCAGGGAAAGCAGACCAGTGCCTTATCCATTGGGCAACGGAGTCAAAAACAGACCAACACAGAGGGCAACACACAAAAACAACAGAAGGGAAACACACCAAAACAACAGAAGGAAAACACTGTACAGAATATACAAAGGGACTCCCTAGTCACCTAGGACTTGAACAACTTGAGATACTGCCCACTATAAGGAAGTGGGAGAGAAGAACCATCCATGTAATCAAGATAAAAGGAATTCTCACCAGCAAAGTGTCTGATCTTGAAAGGTCAAGCCACAAGAAATCAAATTTTCCATGGCTGCCACGAGGTTCATGTCTTTTGTCCCATTACAAAGCACGGTGTCTCCAACTTGGAACTCTCTGAACCTAGCTTTTTTGTCAAACAGGACCTTTACCTTCTGCTGGTGAACGAATATCCTATCAGCAACCTCCAATCTGTCTTCATTCAGTTTGTGCAGGTACATGATCCTTTTATCTAAAGCATCCTAAATGGTATCTTCAATGGCCTTCGTGTGTGTAAGGCCGGCGGTTCAACATCACTGTAGCTGTAATCGAGCTTCTACTCCATACACCACTTGAAAAGGAGACATTCCAATAGCTCTCTTGGTGTAATCACTCCGCCCAAAGAGCATCATAGAGCTTCTTATGCCGGCCACGAGACTCATTGACCAACTTCCTTATGATAGTCACAGTTTTTGTTTGTGGATTCTCGCTTGACCATTTCCGGGGTAATAATCGAAGAATGAGCCGGAGAGATGCCATACCCATGTAAGTCCATTATCTCGGTTGAGGAGAAGTTCGGGCGTTATCTGTTACAATCTTGTTAGGCACACCATACCTTACCAAGATGTTCTCTTTGATGAAGCTGCATACCACTTCAGAAGTAGTGCTCTTGACCGGAATAGCTTCCACCCATTTGGTGAAGTAGTCAGTGGCAGTAAGTACATGAGTGTGACCAGCACTAGAAGCAGGATTGAGTGTACCAATGAAGTCCAAACCCCACTGTTGAAATGGCTCCTCAATCACAACTGGCTTGAGAGGCAAAGAAGCCAATTTAGGTCTTCCCACAAAGGTCTGGCAGGCCTCACATTTATCCACCCACTTGGATGCATCTCTGAACAAAGAAGGCCAGTAGTATCCTCCCCGGAGTATCTTGTGAGCAGTGACCATTGATGAATAGTGCCCTCCACATGCCTGATCATGAAAAGCTGAGAGCAATTTTCTCTGCTGTTCCTTGTCCACACACTTCAAAAATCTCCCATCTAAGCCACGCTTGAACAAGGCATTTTCCCACAATACATATTGCGCTGACCTCAATTTAACAGTCCTCTTTTCTTTGGCAGTTAAATGAGGGGGGCATTCCCCATAGGTGAGAAAATGGGCGATGTCAGCATACCATTCATCAACCAAACTCAGGAACAGAACAGTAGGAAGGTCAGCTTTCTCCTCCAGCAACTCATGTTTGGCCCCTTCAGCAATGAGCTCACAAAGACCTTTTCCACGAACCAGCTTGGTTGGTTTGATATCAATGTCATACTCTTGGACCTTAGCCACCCAGTTCCCTCTCTTGGATCCAAATTCTTGCTGTGTAAGAATTGACTTAACTTGATGTGATCTGGAACCAGCACCATAGAGTGAGAGTTGAGGATATAGAAACGGAACTGCTTAACAACTTTGACTACTGCAAAAGCATGCTTCTCCATCATGGTGTATTTTAGCTCATGATTCTTCAGGATATAGCTCATGAAGGCAATTGGTAGCTCATGTTTATCGGAGTCTTCTTGGGTTAAGACAGCAGCCAGGGTATTATCTGTAGCATAGCAATAGATGATGAAATCTTTGCTGAAATCAGGACAGGCCAAAACTGGAGTTTTAGCGATAGCTTTCTTGATACCCTCAAAGGATTCCTTTCCTTCAGAAGACCAACCAAATGTTTGCTTCCCTTTCATCATCTGAGAAATATTCAAAGTTAATTCAGCAAAATCAGGGATGAATCTTCTTAAAAAATTGATCTTACCGAAGAAGGAGTGCACGCCCTTTTTATTGGTTGGGAGAGGAATCTGTTGGATGGCTTGAACTCGTTCAGGATCAATCTTAATCCCATCCTTGGAGACAATGTGCCCTAGTAGTTTTCCTTCAGTGACACAAAAGACAGATTTTTTAGGGTTCAGAGAGATTCCATGCTCTCTGCATCTTAGCAAAATTGTCTCCAGGTGATCAAAATGATCCGCTCTTGTCTTGGAAAACACTGTCAGGTCATCAAGGTATATGACAATACACTTCCCTTTCAAGCTTCCAAAAGCCAGATCCATAGCTCTCTAGAAAGTGGCACCAGCATTAATAAGCCCAAAAGGCATTCTCTTGTAAGCAAAGGTGCCCCAAGGAGTAGTGAAAGCTGTTTTATGTTGATCTACAAGTATCAACCTCTACGATGTATCCGAGAAAATCCATCAAGCATAGATAACATTTGAGCACTGTTCTGCGTTGCTTGCAATATCTGATCCATCATGGGCAAAGGATAATTATCTTTCAGAGAAGCCTGATTCAGGTTCCTGAAATCGACACAGATGCGGATCTCACCATTCTTCTTTCTGACAGGCACAATATTTGCAATCCATGTTGAATGGTGAATGGGAAAAATAATTTTAGCCTTCAACAACTTCTGTATCTCCTGAAAGATGGTGTCAGCTACTTTGGGGTTGTATTGTCTCTGTTTCTGCTTGAAAGGCTTAATTCCAGGCTTGAGGGGAATAGAGTGCTGCATATCTTTTGGTTTGAAAGCTTTCAAATCTTCATAAGAGTAAGCGAGAACATCTTTATACCTTTTTAGAAGATCAATTGCTTTTCTCCTCTCATCTGCTGTGCAACATTTTCCAATGTTCACGAGCTTGGGGTCAATAGAACTCCCAATATCAATCTTATCATACTCAGCTGATTCTTTGAGGCCGAGGAAGAAGCTCTAGATTTCACATACCTGTCATGCTTATCAAATAGTTCCTCCAAACTTACCAACCCTTTAGGAATCTTGTTTCCTTTGAGATTGATGCATCCATCTTGATCTGTTTCCTCTCCTTGGGTGACGGCTTGGTCGAGAGGACACACTCTCACGAGGCGGAGTTGTCACTTCCCTCAAAATACAGTTGTTCGAAATTACCCTTGAGTTCCAGGAAGGAAAGCAAATGCTGGTCATCGTTGAAAACTTGCTAGTTATTGGTATTATCGGGTACACTAGGCCGGTGGACCATTTCAATAGTGAACTTATCCGAGAAAAGTCGGGATGAGGAATCGCAGTGACCCTGAGACAACCAACGAATCAGCCCTGCTGTTCTTTTCCCTAGGTACTGCTTCAATAGAGAAAGCATCAAGGAACTCAATAGAATCCCAAACCTGATTCCGGTAATGCCTTAACCTTCCATTTTTTACTTGAAAAAGGTTTCTGACCTGCTTTACAATCAACTCTGCGTCACCACGAGCCAGAAGATTCTTTATACCTTGTTCTTTGGCCACCTGCAATCCGAGAATGAGAGCCTCGTATTCTGCTGTGTTATTAGTATTCTCGAACTGTAACTTGAATGAAAAGGGGTGTAGGCTTCCTTCAGGTGACACTAGCAGGACACCAGCTCCAGAACCAGCTGAGGAACAACTTCCATCAAATTCTAAAATCCAAACCCCGTTAGGATCTCTAGGGGACACTTTGGGGGGTGGGATTTCATCAGGGGACATAATCATGTAATTACCATGACCCATATCCTCATAGAGTATTTGTGCTTTAGGATCATCCGTCTTCTGCACAATATACTCTGGAGCGCTTTTCTCGGAGCAACAACTTCTTCATTTGTCCATTGTGAGCACGAGTGCATGCGACCGATCCATTTAGATTTCTCCACCCACATCTTTCGCAGAAGTTCCTACTTAGCAACATCCCGTATGAAGGAGGGATATCTACTACTAAGATAGTAGCCAACACTTTCTTTTCGGGCGAGGCGTGAAAAGCCACTTGTGCATCTTTAATCCTTCCAACGAGAGGCACTTCTTTACTTTCCATGGAGTACAGGATCCATAAGTGCGAGTGAGGGTCGGGCCTAAAGCATGAGCTACTTTAGAGGCATTACATTATCGAGGCTCTGAGTCAATGACACACCATTCGAGCCTATGGCCAGCTATAAGAAGTGTTACATAAAAGGTTTAATTTTGTCACCAGGAGAGGTGACAGCAGCTACCAGGCTAGGCTGTGGTGCAGAAGAAGAGTAGGCAAAAGACCTTTAGAGGTGGTCTTGGAATGGGAATTAACAAATTGAATCATCTTGGCAAAAGCTTTGGGATGGGTTTGATAGTATTCAGCTTCTGAGATTTGTACCTTGGTCTTTTTAGGTGATCAACAATATCAAAGGATCCAGAAGTGGATGGGCCATCATCATTTGGAATTCTAGGCTTATCAACTTTAGGAGAAAAAGAAGAAGCAACTTTGGTAACTGGATTGATAGGACTCACCTTTGAGTGCAGGCGAAGTAGGGATAGGAGATCCTCTTCTTGCAATTACTGAGGATAGTTGCCATTGCTCCTTGGATTTCTTAGGTGGTGGGTCACCTTCTCCCTCTGCTTTATGCATTCTCGAGTCATGACAGACAAAAAATTCATTTGTTCATGTCCTGCTACCACTTCATCATAATCATCTCCATCATCGATGCCCTCGGTGGTAAAGAAATTAACCCGAGATCCATGCAAGTTCTTCTACCTCATCATCAAATTCTTCCACATACTCTTCGCAAGCTTCATTATCTTCATCATCATCTGGTTCTTCCACCTCACGAGTTGCGTTCACGGGAACCTTAGCAGGAGGTCCTTCAAATGCTAGTCTTGTGTGAGGAGCGAGCAAACGATTTCTAGGCTGAAAATTTCTTCTTGGAACATCTGCGTCACGGGGCATCTTTGAGCTAATCTGTTTCTTTATAGCGACAAGATCATTTGCAAGTTTACGGACTAATGGATCGATACTAGGTCCAGGGTGGAAGAGGAAGAAGAAGCAGAGACTTAGATTTGGGAGGGTCTCTTCTCAACTTTCCTGACATGATCAGATCATCCTCGACACTAACGGCAAGAGTTTGATCTTCCTCCAATGTCGCGAGATTAGCCCTTCTCAGTGCATAACTGACTTCAGACGATTGGGCATTTAAGAAGAAACATTTTCAGATTTGATCAACAGGTCGAGTATTTACAGGAATTTTGTTGATCAGTCTGTTGAATCGGGCCACAAATTCTCTCATGGGCTCTTGTGGATCTTTCTTTATCTGAGAAATTTGGGCAAGCAAAGCATGCACATCTTCTGCCGGCTTGAAACGGTTTTCGAACTGAGTTCTCATTGTGTTCCAGTCGGTGATAGCGTTAGCCGGAAGGTGGTAGAACCAATCAGCAGCATTGTCTTGTAACGTCTCAACGAACAGCCTTACGGAGACGTCTTCATGTTCGACTCCCAGAACTCCACATGCAACAATGAAGGCTGCGATGTGTTCGTCAGGATGCACTTTGCCATCGCCTTTGAATTTGGGGAAGTTCTTCCGGTTACCTCTAGGTAACTCATGCAAAGGCTGAGTAAGGGCCAGGGGCCCGACACGATGACCCCATGGTAATGGTGCCGCCATTCTTTGAAAAACGGCTTGGAGAGGAACTGTAACACCAGCAAGAATCAAAGCTTGAAGATTAGGGCTAGCTGGCTCTGAAGGAATACCACCCGCAGGACTTCTTTCTTGAACAGGTGGTGTGCTTGTCGAACGAGTCCTTCTATTTCTTGTTGAAGGGAAAGGAAAACCCTGCTGCTCCAAAAGCTGAAACTGAGAGTCTTCAATACCAAGGGTCCTTCTCCCTCGAGTAAAACGCGGAGTCGCCAGATCAAAAGATGATCGAAAATTACAGAACTGGAATGTGATTTTCCCCAGCGGAGTCGCCAAAAACTGTTGGTCATCAAATAGGACTTTTAAGAGAGCAACAGACAGGGGACAAGAAGTCCCTCCTCTTTAATGGGAGAGGTTCCCTTATTCAGAAACAAACTTATTTACAAATGTACAGGACATGATTTGTTGGTTAAACTTGGATACCACGAAAGTGTTTTCTATGAAGGTTATCAATTACAAAAGGACTGAGGAAATGAGAGGGTGAGAATGAGCAGAAAGGCAACATGCAGAATTATAGATAACAGAGTAATTCTTTATGTATGCAAAGTCACAGTGAATTGAAAACAAGATCATTCGTATCGTATAAATAAGATGGAATTTAGAGACACAAAGTTCTGTAAATAACATCTGCCAGAACACAAAGTTTCTTAACGTAACACAGATTTATCAATCAAGGACACAAAGTTCCTTCTTGGTTATACAAGATCACCAAACGGCAAGACTAACAAACTGGAGACAAATGATCTTCACAAAGAAAATAAATGAAAGCTCAGAGATAACGGAGATCAGATAGACAAAGAATAGAAAGCCCTTCTGTATTGATTTCTTTATGATCTATTTACACTTTCAGAAAATAAGCCAAGTTCTACCTTTTTGGAATGGCGTGGAAAGGCCATTATATAGCTTACAAATCGGTTATTCTTTGTAAGCGCTTCTTTAATCAAGAAACGATTAAGGACCGCCAATCGTAATGCCTTAACTTCTTACAAAGAAAACGGAAAAAGAAAGGGAAGAAGAGAAAAGAATAAGGAGAAGAAGACAGGTGTCCGGTCCCTGAGAGGGACCCGCGACTTCGAGAATCCGCTGCCCGAACTTCTTTAACGCCTCAGCTATGTCTACGCCACGAGGAACTCGCGTGTTGGCGAAGATCGCTGCGTCCAAAATCCAAGGCGTTTCTCCATCTCTTTATCAAACTCGGCATGGGTATGATAATCTTCGTTCGGCTTCTTGATATGGCGGACTGAGCGGCGAAATTTGTTCTGTTCTCGAAACTAGATCTTCACATTGATAGCAACAGTGAAGTGCAACTTCCGAACTCGGGAAGGAATTACGAAAAGGGGATATATGCGCGAGGGAATTAGGTTGCGAGGGTTCGAGTAAGGATAGCATGGAAACAATGTAAGAATTGCGTAAAGGGGCTTGCTCGTTATATAGCCGTTGAGAATTTCAAATGCGCATTACATTCATGTCCATCGAGTTTGAAAAACTGACATATTCGGGTAGAGTGGGAAAAACTAAGTATGAATGGCTTTTGGTTCGCCAGGGACATGTGAGACGCGAATGCGTGAAACACGCGCTGGCTCGGCAGTTCGGGCGAAATAGGAAGAAGACGCACAAATGCATGTTGGGACACTCGGGACGAAAAATGTGCGAAAGACGCGGTTCGGGTGAATCGGCCGAAAATGGAACAACTCGCACTTTTGGCTTCGGGACACTTGGAACAAAAATGTGCGAAGTGCGCGACTCGGGCGTTTCGGCCGAAAATGGAACAGAGCGCACTTTTTGACTTCGGGACAGTTGGAACAAAAATGTGCGAAGTGCGCGACTCGGGCGGTTCGGCCGAAAATGGAACAGAGCACACCTTTTAACTTGGGACAGATGGGACAGGAAAGCGCGAAGTACGCGGTTCGGGCGGACCGGCCGAAAATGGAACAAAAGGCCCGTTTGAACTTGGGACATTTGGGACAAAAAGTTCCGGAGTACGCGGTTCGGGTGTTTCGGCCGAAAAGGTTCCAACTTGCACTTTTTGACTTTGGGACAGTTGGGACGAAAACTTCCGACGGGCGGAAATGGAACAACCGGGGATTTCGGCCGATCAGGAAGCGAACGCACCGGAACTTGAGACACGCGGGACAAAAATGTCAAGACAGCCCGAAAAAGGAACAAAATGACCCAAAACATGTGATTTTCCCAATTGCACGACTTATGCACTTAAGAAAAACACTTAAACTCAAAATTTTGAAATTTTACATTTTATCGAGTAGGGAATTTTGAGTGGACAAAAATACTTGGCTTTTCTCTTTCTTTCTACTAGGTGAAGTTTGTCCTTGCCCACGGTGCATTGCATCTGAAGCTTCTTGGTGTCACATCTATCCCTCTTAAAATATATTGGAATGAAAGGATATCCCAAAGTCATAGATCAGAATGTCAAAATCAAATGAAATCAAAAGCACCAACCAAACAAAATATTTTATTTTACACTTCTTTACCTCACAATCCTTCGGTGATAAGCCCACATCTCTTCTCGGTGATGTGAGGTTGGGAAAGGAAAGAAGTGCCCTTACTCGCCTGTATCTTACCTTTGGTGACAAACCCATGCTTCTTACTAGTGGCATGAGGTAGGGTGTGGGGGGTCCAGTCACACAAACTAACAAATCTTGGTATGCTAAAAACACAAGTCAAATTCTGTTAAGAGAAAGCAAATATCCAAACATCCAAATTCCAAAGAGATCAAATCCTCAAAACTAGATTTTGTCAACCAGGTTTCCATTTATGAATCTAAGTCTAGATAAACTGAAAAGTAAGTGGTCTTCTAAGCTTGGTAGTAATTCTGAGTAGGGTGGGTGTGTAGGTCCAAATTTGGTTCTTGTTCTTGGTTTGTCTGTCTCTCGTCATTCCATTCAATCAAACTCATACAACTTGTGCCCTTCCTAATTCTTGGTGTTGAGCCCTCACGTCTTACTAGCTGCATGGATTTGGGATTGGGGCAAGCTCATCTCTTTATCACTATGCATTCATCATGTTTTTCCAATATTAGAAGGAATTAAAAAAATTTCCCAAAGAGTTCAAAATTTAAGTACTACCATATGTTAGTATCATCTCATATCAAAGACTGCAAAACATATAGAGTAAAACTTTCTATTTACTATCATTTTTCGTCCATTGCATACATTTTGTAAACATGAAAAGCAAATATTCCAAAACATCTAAAAACACATTTAGAAAATGAGTCACAAAATTCAAGATACCAAGAGTCTAGATCCAAGATATATATATATATATATATATATATATATATATATATATATATATATATATACAAATCGGATTCGTATACAATGCCATCATGCACTAGGCATGGTCAAAACACTCAATGAGTCCGGAAGCACAAAAATGCTCATATAAACAACCTAACAAGGTCACTAAAAAAAAAAGATCCAAGTGGCCTCTCAATCCCTATGGGATCCCTCAGAAGGTGCACGACCACGTCTAGGACTCCGGCTACGCCGACGCCCGAGTGCACCGAGGGCTTGCGGTCCCTGAATAGTAGTTGTAGTCTAGCTATGAGAACAAATCCTCCTCATCAAGTGCTCTGTAGTCCTATACCTAGCTACCTCGACACGGAGGGAAGTCATGATCTTGTTGCATGCACGGTGATGGGGCAAAAACATCGGTATGCCTACCGGCTGCTGAAGGCTCCCCTGCATCCACGGATAGCTTAGCACGAGTCTTCTCCATGGGGAGCAATAGGGTGTTAGTACATACCCAGTGAATCAAGTCTTGCCACTCATTAGAGGTAGTGGTTATGGAGCCACCGCCCCTGCTCGGGCGGTGGTCTTGCTCGCGACCAAAAACGGGTTGCATGCCCTAAAAATGCTCAAAAATGCAAAAATTGACCATTTTAGCTAAAACGAAAGCCTACCCATTAGGCGTCCCCCCTAAGAGACGCATTTAAAACTAACTTTTCTAAATATTACCCCCCACAACAAAGATTTCATCATTTTAACATTTTGGGTGCAAAAATGTTAAATCGAGAAGAACTAACCTGAGATCTCGCAGGTCGAGGTTATGCTTGCAGAGGCATGATCGCTATCTCGCTACGAATGTTTCGACCATACTCTCATCGAAAACCATCACTGTGGGTCCCAAAGCTCAAAAACTATCAAATCAACACGCGCAAATGAATAGGAAAATAAGCTGTTATATATATATATATATATATATATATATATGGTGTTTTGACTCATTTTGAATGCCCCTTTCATAGGTTTAGAGTGCCAACGGAGGTAAGTTATTATCCCCGCACAAATGGTAAGTCATGATTTCATACTAATTTAGTATTTATTTTTCGATTTATTTTATCTATATGCACTTGAGTCCTCTTTCCATTTTAGTGAAAGTAGCGGGAACTTGGAAGGCGAAATTTCGACACGGGCGTGTCGGTATAATTTCTAGCTTCCCGCTTTGGGACCGCCATACTCGGACCCACCGCTTTATGCCTCTTCATGGTTAAAACATTCTCCAAGGGGGCAATATGTACATACCCAAAATTGTAGGGTAAGTCTTATGTACCATGGAACTATGTTACACATGCCCTGATGATGATGATACATGTCGGCTCGCAAGGTGTTGAGAATCCATGAAATCTCGCCAAGTGTATGTTAGCATCCCAAGAACCTTGTCTAAGCTTTGTGTACATCGCTTTATCCTTTGCCTTTATTTTTCTCAACCGCCTTAGCTCGTATTAATGTTTTATGTTCCTGGAATAGTGTTTCTTCATTATTTAATGGTAAAAGAGTTCTAATAGGAATCACCTTTGGGTGAATGTGAAATCTATAAATAGCTAGCTTGTTTTCAAGCAAATGGCCCCTAAACTTCTCATTTCCATTGTTTAGTCTTTCAATTTCTTGCTTAGAATTCATTTTGTTTTCATGTTTGCATCCATGCTAGTTTTCCTTTTATTGTTAGAAGCCATTAGATCTTCTTTCTTGATCTTGTTCATTCATTGTTCATACAAATTAGTTTAGAGTAGAGTAGTGTCATTTGTAGATTAAAGCCATTAGAGTTGTAGGTTGTGTTCTTCACGGAAGGTAGATTCTAGAATTTCTCGGTACATTTTTGTTGTATTCCTACAATAAATCTCGCTAGGAATTACATAGGCCAAGCTCTGTCACTCATTGTCCCTCTCCTACTTGCATTATATTTGGTCTATATCCAATCTTGCCATTGTTCAAATACACCTTCTACATTGATGCTAGCATATACATGCTCTTTTGGATTCATGTGAATACGAAGGAACAAGGAGATCATTTTGAGGGGACAAAATCATACACTACTGGATTCGCCATTGTTCTACAAATTCCAGGTTTTATCTACAAAGTTCTAGTTAAAACATATCAAATAGAGTAGTGAATTATTTCATTTCAGTTAAATTTCACTTTCGATATTGCCGGGAAGCTGTGGGGATTGATAGTTTCTCAGAAACTATGATTCATTCCTCACTTTTGAGGTAGGATCGAGAGTCTTTTAATTAAGTTAATCAACTATTTAGTTATTTAGGATAAACTCACAACTGCATAGGCAAGTAGCTACACCGCGCTACCTTGCTTGTTTTAATTTTGTTATTAGATTAGTTGTCATTTTCTGAATATATTAGATTAATTTCTCTTTTAATTCTATTAAAAATTCTATCAAAAATACAAAAATAGAGGAATATATATATATATTGTAGATATATCTTGCATAATTAGTTTATTTCGTTTCAGTTAGGTTTATATTGATCTTGTATGACAATCACGGACCTAGGAGCCTAGGAATACGTTTTGAACCAATCGTGCCTCAACCAAATCTTGTTGTAGCATTAAGCGACATAGACCAAAATATCATAATTCAGGGTCTTTCAACAATAGAAACCTACAAGAAATCAGCACACAGCTAAGAGCATTAAACATAGAAGATGACAAAGCACACACATTCTGGTCAAATCAGCCAAATTATAGATTGCATTGATAGATATCCGTATGACTGTAGAAGGACCTAAAAGAGAGCAAACATTCGGTTGTGATCCACTAGTCCCATAGCCAGACGCAGGAGACCTCCTTGTTGATATAGACACTAGCTTAAGTATCCAAGTTGCTAGAACACCTATTAGGTACTTTGAGAAAATCGTTCAACTTCTAGTTCTAAACGTAGAGGCCGAAAAGGAATACGATTAATGGATACTTGAAATCGGGATTGACTCTTCACATGACCATAGGAGGTCCACGGCAGAACCAAAAACTTACGGTTGTGATCCACAAGTCCCAAAACCCAACGGACCTACAAATCAATCAAGTATTAACACCAAACTACGAATCTTTGGTGTTTAGGTCCTCTCCACTTCCACCAAACATTATCACAGAATTATCATTATTAAACGTAGAAGCTAATCAAGCTAAATATTTATGGACTAGACTAGAGAATCATCCATAAAGCACCAAAAATCCACTACACATTTAGCCATTCCATTTTCATGACCTTGTTGGGAGATATATAAGAAGCATCTATAGGTCATCTTCCACGTATCCACAACCCATAGATCGGATCACGTGCAGAGCTCAATATTGATTGGAGCCTTGAGTAGCTATCCTTGTCAAACAATCTATCACACCGATTCAGTTAGGAGGGCCTTCTTTGCCTTAGATTCGCAGATCCCATTATTGCGTATTAAAGACATAAGATTACCTAACTAGTTTATCTCGCACCCCACGTATATTCCATCCCCACCATTTGTCTCAAAGACGACCTCGAGAGGTCGGGTGAAGGAAGAGTTACTTGTAGATTCTCATGCTCGCTGGTCGCTTTTCCATCATACAAGTACCTCATTAGGCCTAGTTCACCAGGGAATCATCTTGTGGACATGCCACTTCTATTTTGCCCTAGCTTCACTTGAGGGGGTGTTAGAGTAGGTATTTACCTTAGCTCATGTTCACCTAGGTACTTTATTTACCTTTATTGTATTCATCCTCACCCACTTATGTGTGTGGATATTTTTTTATATTATTTAGATATTAGGAGATATTATCTAGTTGTTAGGTATAGTTCTTTCCTTGATCTATGGTATTGACTAGTTCTTCCCTTGATCTATGGTATTGACTAGATCCTTGATGTCCATTCTCTCCTAAATCTATGGTCTTGACTAGTTCTTTGATGACTAGTTATTTCCTTGATTTATGGCTTGATCTACGACCTTGAGTGGTTCTTAGATTGTTATTCCTTGCCTATTTAAACAAGGCCCATTCTCAATGTATTGCATTGAGTTCCATAATAATATATGATATTGTTGCTCATTTGTTTGCAAATGTTTTATGTAAAGTTATTCTGGTGAATTTCTTTCATCTTATTGATCGTGGTGTTTGATTAGCATATGTGTTCTTGGCTTGGTATGATCTGGTTATCATTCCTTTCAATTTTTAGGTCTTGATGTTGAAATTTCACCGATGCTAAATAACACTTTTTGACATTTAGTAGCACTAGTGTTTAACATATTTTTCGTTACTTTATTTATGTCAAAGAAATTAGCGTTAGAGATTATTTGTGTTAGCAAGTTCAATTTTAGTTTTGGTGAGATATTTTTAAAATTGGTTGTTCTTGTGTTGACTCTTTTAACATAATGATTCAACCCAAATTATAATTAAGTTGTGTTTTAATTCTAATGAGGTTTATATATAAAGAATCTATCTTTATATATGTTTCTAGATGTTAATGAATGCATTATCAAATCTATAAATACAATCTCCAATGTTCAAATCTAACAATACATATAAAATGGTATAAATAAGTTGCATTCATTTAGGTCAAATGCTAAATATAGTACAACATAAGAAGATAAATTCACATAACTCTTTGACTTGTATGCAAGTTGATTTGGGTGTGATAGAGGGATGGAATGGTTGAAAATATCCTATAGATGCTTCTTCTCTAATTCTAAATTGTATTGTGCATATGGATGAAGCCATTTTACTTAGGACCAAATTGTTTTGCAATTTCATCCTCTTGCATAATTTAATCCAAATAACATATAGTGTTGTGTAATTCTTGTTTGTGCGAATATTATTTTCCTCATATTTATGTATTGTGGATTATTAAATTACACTTGAGGAGTTAGCTTGCTTAGGTGTACTTTGTTGTTGGAGTTACATTTGGCCATAATTATTATCTAAGTAGGACTTACTCTTTAACTAGTTATGCCAAATATAAGAGCTATATTTTGTAGGCAATGCAAAATCATGTACTTATTACTATTACATTATGCCTCCAAAGTAAATTTTTATATGTGTGATTTCTAAGTGAGAAGATTAGACATTGGTGACACCTCTCCTAGTCTTTATATCGCTTTCGATTGATTTTCATTGTGACATTATTTTATACTTTCTCGGTCATGTGTTTAGGATACCTATTTCTGTCTATATTCAAGTTTATGTTTATTGTCCTTGGGATAGTAACACCTAAAGAAGGACACTAGCGGTCCGGTGCTAGTGTTTCTTCTTTGTGCTTTTTTCTAAGCTTGCCTATTTTTCAAATTTCCATTACACCTCCAATATGTTGTTATATGCGTGATTTCTAAGTGAGAAGATTAGACACTTTGGAGACACCTCTCCTAGTCTTTTTATTTCTTTTGACTGATTTTTATTGTGACATTATTTTATACTTTTGGGCATGTGTTTGGGATACATATTTTGTCTATGTTCAAGTTTATGTTTCTTGTTCTTGGGATCAGAAGCACCCAAAGAAGAACATTAGCACTTAGGTACTAGTGTATCTTCTTGACACTTTTGTCCAAGTTTGCCTATTTTAAAATTGTCACTTGGCACCTAATTTTGGGTCTTTTCTAATTCTTATTTCATGTTTGGGGTCAGCCTTTGGTGTCACTAAGTGTCAAAATTCAAACAAAGGAATCATATATATACACAACCTACTAACTATTCTAAGGGGTAATTGGGTTATTACTTTCTATCTACTACTTGGACAAAAGGAACACTTGAGGAATGTATTTGGGTTGCATTATTCATTACATAGGAAGGGAAAATTATGAATTCTATCACATACATTATCTTGGGGAAAATTTATCGTAATCTGCTATCTTGGTGCGATTGGCACAAGGGCAACCTAGCTTTAAGGGACATGATTCTATCACACACACACACACTATAATTAAATTTATCCTCAAATGTAGTGCAACGTTTGGTGACAATCACATTTGGGTTACCACTGAGGTCATTTTAACTCAAGCATATGCATATTTTATTTAGTATAATGTGTGATTGAGCCTTTGCGCAGTAGTCGGTTTTTTTTTGTAGTTATAGGTCCGATAGGAAAACCCTACATCGAAGTGGATACAACACAAAAAGAAGTGAAGGTGAGTTTATCCAGCGTTGAAAGAATTAGATCCACACTCACTACTAGGACACTAACACCTAGTATAGACACTAGTGCATGGGGTTTTTATGTCCCCTTTTGGCACTACCATTCAACATACATGTAAATCATAGTCTTCCAGATGAATCATGCACAATACATATTGAGCATGCTCCACCATCTCTTTGGCTTATATTTTCTACATACAACGAGTTATCAACTAAGCCACTCTTATCTCCTTATTACTTGTACTTGTTTTCCATTTCATGTTTCATACTATATGTTTCTAATATA
Organism: Taxus wallichiana var. yunnanensis; assembly: GCA_018340775.1. Lineage (NCBI taxonomy): Eukaryota > Viridiplantae > Streptophyta > Pinopsida > Cupressales > Taxaceae > Taxus > Taxus wallichiana. The sequence goes on along the minus strand of CM031236.1, from coordinate 506,225,295 downwards.
TATTATTTATCTCAATTCTTTGATTAAGATTTGATTTCAATTAAATCATTTGGTAAACCCACTTATTGATCGAACCCTAGTTTGCCATAAGATCCCTCATTTTTTTCTTTGTGTGTTCCTTATGCACAAATAATTAGGGATGATCCTACTTGTATTACCCCTCCCATGGTTCGACCCATTGTTGATAATGATGTTAATGTTCCCTCTCTTTCTTCTCAACAAGGTGCTTTCCAATTGAATATCTACGTCAAAATAAATATCCTTATTCCTCTATTGATTGTGCACAAGATAATAATGCTAGTACTCATATTTCTTCTCATGATGTGTTAGAATCTACAAAGGTTAATGATGCATGCATTTCTACTCTTGATACTAACAAAACTAGTGTACATAATGATGATCCTAAAGATAGTGTGCATGTTGATTGTATTCCTTCTTCTAATGATCTTTTTGATAAAAGTGTGCAAACTTCTATTTCTCTTTATTCTTCTTCTAATGTTCATACCCCTAGTTATCCATTATCTGATCCTAAGATTACCTTCTAACCAAATAGTGTACATATGGCTACTTGTAATGGTAATATACCACCACTTAATCAAATTATTAATGTTTATATTATTCCCACACAATAATTCCATTCTATTATTCATGTTATAGGTGATTTACAAAATAAAGTTCATACTCTTACCCTTAAGAGTAGGGTCTATTATGCTAGTACTACTAAGGGTTTTACTTTGCCTACTTTTAAATTTTTAATGGAATGGTAACCCTTACATGCATCTTAAGGCTTTTAGATTATCTATGGCTTCACATTCTAATGATATATTACTTCTCAAAGCATTTCCTAGTAGTCTTACTAATATTAATTATCATTGATTTCATCTTTTTCCTAGTGGATCTATTAGTATTTATCTTGATATGGAAGAGGCATTTCTTAGAAATTTTATTTATAAAAATGGTCATAAATTTCACTTGAGAATATAATTTATTTACATTAAGGCAAGAATGAACTGTTATTGATTATATTTTACGTTTTAAATCTTACATGTATCATTTAATTTATCAGCCTATTGATTTAGAAATGCAATATATCTTTTGTTGTGGCTTGATATTTTCCTCTAAAAGAAAAGTTATTGTATGACACATGTGAATCTTTTTTATTTATTTGTCTTAAAGTTATTCATTTAGAACAAGATATGCTTAATGTACATTTTTTTGCACATGATTCTAGCTATTCTACTACTCCTCCACCGGTTACATCCTTTATTCCAACTATTGCACCACCCTCACATTCCCCATCTCCCACTAGACATACTTGTGATAATTCATCCCATTTTCTCTCACCTCTGCGTAGACTCCACCACACTTTATTCCCCTCATAAGTGTGATCCATTATAGTTTTCATAATCTGCTAAGCCTCATGTGATATATTACAAACTTTGATTGTCGAGAAAATGATTTGGCTACCTTCTCATGAGAATCCTTCTCATTGGTTACAACGGAATCATGACAAACCATTTTGAAATTTCCATAGGATTAATGGCCACATAGACAATGATTGTTATATGTTCCAAGATAGGATTTATTTGCTTAAGGAAAAGGGTGCCATTAATTTTCATGCATGTCATTCTAATCGATCACACTCTCTTGTGCCATGAGCGCCAACCAAAGAAATTTGTTACTTTTACTACCTCTCATTCTCTTAAGGTAATTTTTCCTATTCCTCCTTCGACTTCAACTACACATGAGATGATTTCTGCACTTATTATTCAACCCAAACCTAAATTGGTCCCGAAGGAGCACCACTTGTCTCTACATGATTCACATCTTCCTAGTGTTTCCAAGATCACTTCAGGCTTATCATTTGAAACTTATGCTCGTGATCCTAAATCATCATCATTTGAGCCACTTGTGTGTAGTCATCACCTTATTTCTAGATAGATACTATATGTTCTTCAGTGCTATACAATTTCATGTCTATTCTATACATGTATGTCACTATTTCTTTTGTGTTGTTACACTTTCAACACATGGGAAATAGTTCTTTAGTTATCTTCACCATTTTTATTTCTATGAGTACAATTCAATTATCATACCGCATTCATTTCTATATTGCTATCATCATCATATTCCTATCATCACTATGCTATCAACCCGTATAATCTACTCTAGGAAATCATCATAAAACACAATATATAATATCCTAAAGGTAATCATTATTAAGTTGCACTTAAATTATTGAATAGTTTTTCAATTTTAAGTATCCAATGAGTATATAATTGTTTCATAAGTGTATATGTCATTGTGTGAGTAAGCTCATATTGTTGTCTCAAATCATCACTCCATATGGGGAGAGTTCGAGAAGATAGCCAATGTAATTGTGAGTTCATGATCATGTGTTATAGTTCCAAAATTACTCATTCCCCATGCATAGGGTGCTTACAATGTTAAGACATGAGTTATAATTTTCATAAGTGAAACTAATTATATGTAGCTTGGAGATAAAAATTTATTTACCCAATTAAGGGTGTGAAGTTGATAATATTAGTGTTAATCAATCTTCAAGAGAAGTGATGCATAATGAATATTCAAAAAATGATCTTGTGTATGCCAAATTTTTGTACCTTGATGGCCTAGTGGACAATGTATAATGGACCACGAGTCAAAGTGGTCTGCATGATGCTTGTTTTTTTAATATCAAAGAGTAGTTTTGATTCGTATGATAATTGTGTAAAATTCAAAATGATATTAATCCTAAAGCTAGAGATAATAGTCTATAATGCCAAGGGATAATTTTGAGGTTGTAATTAGGTAAGTGTTAATTCAAATGATAATTGAGTAGGAATTAAACAATAGAAGACATATGGCCATAAATTATAAACTATAGAACTAAGGTCTAATAACAATGTTTTGGTGGTGTAGGAGAAGTGTCAATTTGAATGATAGTCATGAAGAAAATACATGTCAATTTGATAAATATTGTGTTATAAGTGTCATACCAAACAAGGATCATATAGTATATAAGATGACTAAAGTTGACTAAAGGCCAAGAGCCGAGCTATAGTGATTGAATGTGAAAAATAAAGTGAGAATATCAAGTGATTCAAGTTATAATGTAATAAAGTCAAACCAAGACCAATGGCCATGGTGATAAGTATCATAGTGTAACTTCATAAAGTAAATAATCAACACGTGATTAGTGTTGTGGAGCCGTAATAATGATTGGGTCATGTATATTGCAATATTTTAGGGATTATAACCTTTAGAAATGTGTGTCATAATTGGTTGGTAGAGTTGTAAATGTCCCAATAGGAGTGATTTTTGAGCAATGAGTTTTAATTGAAAGGTAAAATTCAAACGACTCCAATGACTAAGGGTAAAAATTGATCTTATTATATGTCACCATTGGTATAGTATGAAATAAGAGGCCATACTTATGGCACGAAATAAAAACCTATGTTGAGGAATGTAAAATATTTATGCAATGGAAGAGTGAGAGATCATGGTTCAAATGCTATTAATGGTGTAAAAATAAATAAAAAAGAGCTCAAGTTATTGTCATTTTCATGGATTGATTAATAAAATTGGGTGTAAAAACACTAATTTTTGTACTAATTTCATTTTCAATTTAGATAGGGGTGAATTCATTCAATGCAAAATTAGAAGAAACAATATAGGGTGGAAGTAGAATAATGTGTCCTCACATGGTGTTCCAAAAACACGAGTAGGAGTTTGGGTGGGTTGTGATTTAAGGGGTGTTCACATGAATACCCCTTCAGTAACACCCTTCACCCGAACCACCACATAAGCCATGTAAAGGTGTTCGCGTGAACACCATTCATGCAAAACCATTTGTCACGTGAACCCCTGTTTATATTAATGGCAACACAAAGGTTATCACTTTTTCCTTCATCCGCACGCCTTCGCACGAACATTATTCATGCGAACGTAAGAGTAGTAGGGAACCTCTAGATTTGAAAACCCCAAATGTCACCCACAATTTCTAGAAAGAGTTTTGATTTTTTTCTAAAAAAATAAAAATTAGGGGGAGGTTTTGCATTTTTGGTTGTTTTTAGTCATTTTATCCATCTCCACTCAATTGAATAGACCTTTTAATGTGTTGTCACATTAATGGAAAGAAACATGTAAGAAACTAAAATAGATAGAAAAATATAGCTCAAACACATGCAATTTGTCTGTGGAGACACCGGATGTGGGAAAAATCCATAAGAACAAGTATTATTCCTTCTCTTCCACAATCCCTTAAAATTTGACAAGCCAATTTGCATTCTCAAGGCCTCTAAGAAGACCAATAACATATCAACAGTTTCTTATATTGCTCATGTAATACAAAACTCAAACAATCCATTATCTCAAAGCATTAGAAAATTAAGACTTTACAAGATACACAATAATGGAAATCAATTTCTTATAGGAGGAGCTTGAGGAGAGAATGCTAGTGCTTGACATATGTGGAGTAATCAAGGAAAGATAAGGCCCTACAGATTGTATCCCCAAGGAGGTTTGATCTTGTCTTGTAATTCTCAGAAGCTTCATCCATAACACCAATTTGTGCATACCTTGTAATCATTCATCCCATGTTTACATATTGCTTCTCATAACACTCTCTATAAATTCTAGAAGAACATTTTTCTCTTCTAAAATATGGAACCAATATGCATATCTCAAAACAATTTATTTTCCAGATCAATCCTAGAGATAAACTTGGTCAGTAGCGTTACGATCATACTTAACATTTTTATGTGATTTGAAGGAACTCAACAAACGCATCCATTGAGCTTAATTTTCTCCTTATTGGATCCCTCAAGGCTCTTTTTTCCTCTCTATTCCTGCCCTCTCTTTTCTCCTACATTCTATTTCCTTTCTTACACAATCCCAAACTAGTTAGTTATAACTAACCATGTCTCTTAGCTAAGGTATACACCTTCCCAATGCATGGGTGACTCAGTCATGGTAAGGTGAAACTCTTCCATGTACATGTCTTGATAGTACGATGTATAAAGGGATGTATGGTTTTCTAAGAGAAATTAATTAGGTATTTTTATCCCAGTTGGACCATACGAAGAAAGGTTTATTTCCCACCACATTGTTTTCTTAATCAACCATTTTCCTTATTCAATGGCGATAATTTTCCAAGTCTACAAGATCGCTATATATTCTTGATTTATGTGTGTGAAAGTGGTTCAAATATTCCTTAGGATATATCTCACCTCAATCAAAAACTAGCATTCAAAATAAGTCCAATCATTTCTATGTTAGATAGTAGTTCTAATTGAGTATTTTATATGATCTTACTAATGTCTAACCTGTAAAGTTTGATTTTAGATGTACAAATTGAGATTCATTATTGATAAATATTTCTCTAGATAAAAAGACAAGAAAGAGATGGATATAGTTTAAATATATAATGTAAGGTAAAATAACATAGCTAAGCATTATATAATTTAGATGGATGGTGTGTAGGGACTCCTCTAATTCCTACTCTCAATTTTGTGGACTAGATCGATATTTTGATAAATATTTTACTCATAGTAAAGAAGGATTATAAAATTGATTGAGTTAAGGTTGTATTTTAATTAAGACTATGATGTATTTGTTTCCAATAAATGGGACTTACAAGATATGGATATTTGTGTAGTATTTTAGGATTTTACTCTTATCAAGGTCTTATGACTATAGATAGTTTTTTCGTAGATCTAAGATTGTATTCAATAAAATTTTATCTTGTAGTAGGAAATTTGATAGGGTGAGGCTTTTCCCCATGACATGTAAAAACATAGTTTGAAATTTATGACATGTAAATTGAAAAGGATTAAAATTAGTTAGTTAATATATTCCCCTAAGTGAAAGGGGATTATAATTGTGGTTAAATAAAGCTACATGTTGTGGTCTTAGTTATTTCCCCTAAAGGGATTTATAGGAAGTTTGGATTTAGATGAGGCTAGTGGATCATGATTGAAAGATGATGATAAATAATTTCCCCCTTGAAGGAGGACTTTGTAATATTTTTACTAAGCTAAAGATATAGAATTTACCTTAAATATAAAACATATTGAATTGAGATCAAGGCCTAAGCTTGGGATTTAGATGTTTTCCCAAGAGGGAACTAGAATGAGATTTAGATTTTAGTTGAAGGTAGAGGATTTGATTAGAGATTAAGATCTATAATGAAAATTTCATCCTATGGTGGGACTCATATCAAACAATCTATTTTTGTGACTTATGGTTAGGTGATCTTCCTCATTATCAAATAATGAAGGAGAACAAGGTCAAAAGAGTTGATGGTATCAAATATTTAGGGACCTTGTTAGGGATTTTAGTCTCATGGGATTAAAGTTGAAGTTTTAAATATTTTGAAGATAAGTCTCTTTAGATTATGATTAGATTTTTGATTTACCATTTCCTTCCTCCATAATTATACCATCCTTTATGAGGTCTTGTACCTCATGATGAAATGCTTCAAATCTATTGATACATTGTCCATGAAAATGATGAACTCACATAACTGAGTTTCATTAAACCAAGAAGGGTGGAATTTTTAATCTTATCTAATTTTTTGGTTAGTTTCTTTTAATTAGTTTTACTTGTTTAATTTGATGGAAAACCACACTTATAGATATTTCCAATTCACATAAGTGTATTTTTTTATTATTTTATCTTTATAAGTCTTTAAAAATTTGATTTTCAGCCATTATTAGGATGGTGAAAAGGTTCAATGATCTATATTATGATAGGTTGTAATTTATATTTAGTTTTTTAAGGAAGAGTCTTGAGTGAAAAAATTATTGTGTTTGAGTTTTCTTCATTTAAGAAGTAATTTCTGAACTCAAATGACATGATGAAGACCCTCATGTAGTGACCGATGTTTATATATTCATACATAAAAATAAATCTCTTCATGCGTGCACTTTAAATGAAATTGTCAAGTATGTCAAAATTGGGATTTTTGTATTGCAATATGACACCACTTGCTTCTACTAAATAATATTATGTGTCAAGGATTCAATGGATTCTCTTAAGGTTCATCAAAGATGAGAGTGTGATTGGTTTGGGTATGTTTGTTGAGTACTCCTTACAAAATATTTTCACTAAGGTTTTGAGTTTGTTAATGGAATACTTGGTAGGCATTTATTTAGCATTTTATAGGAAAATTACTATTCATTATCTTAACTTTTAATTTTTTTTTAATCTAGATTCTTTGGTTCAATTTGTGATGAATATCTCAAATTAAGGTGTGTAGGAGATATCATATTGGTACAGTGCATATAGAGATTTAATTTCTAAATTCATAAATAGTTTACTTTTTCATGTATTAATTTTTTTTAGATTACGAATATTTATATTGTAGTATGAACATTGAATATAATATGAGTTGTAATAGTTAATTACATTATGGTAAATGTAATTATGAGTGGGTGAGTAAATATTGTTATGAGTTGTTGAGTAAACAACTCATTAACAATATTAGTTTTGTGAGAAAACAAAATCTCATGTAAAATAACATGGAGTTGTTTTAGGAGTTGTGTGTGGAGATATTTATGGAGATTATCTCTCCTTAAATATAGGAACAACCTCTCCTATATAAATGGGTATAATACTTCCTATGTAATTGCAAGAATGAAGAGTACGTTTTTGAGTTTAATTTATACAATTATAATATTAAATTTTCATTTGGTACTAGAGTAGCTCTGATGCGGAAAATTTCATTATTTTCTTGATCAAATCCATATCAAAGAATAGCTTGTATTTTTCATTTTCGGATATGGGGTTTTCTATAATTTTTCAAGTTGAACCACGTGTTGGTTCCATGAAAATACATTAGAAATTTCAAGTAGAACCTAGTTAGTAGTTTTGAATAAATATGGATTTCATTATGAAGCTATCAAATTACAGTACATTAGTGCTTCTATTGAAAGTTTTCTCCAATTTCCAATAATGTTGAATGGTTAATCTGATAATCTTGGCTTGCTTGGAGGTTAAAAGGTATTCTATACAAAGTTATAAATTACCCGATTCAATTTTGTATTTTTGATTAATATTGTACAAAATAATGGAGAAATTAAATCGAATGAAAAGTTTGAAGGGAAAGATTTCCATAAATGTGATCTCAGTAAACTTTGACTTTAGAAATATTACAAATCACAAATTAATTCTATCCTACTTTCAACCTTGGAAAATGACGAACTAAAGCTAGTAGTTGATTTCTTAATGCCTTAGCATAAAATTACAGTGAGAGATAAGGAATTTAAAAGAGAAAACACATAATTTTTTATCTGGAAACCCAAGTGTGAGGGAAAACCAATTGGGAAAGGAAACTCTCTCTTTTCCCACTTATGTATTGGTCAATTAAAAGTAAAGATACAGATTACAATAAGTAGAAAAGAAAACAAAAATGTCAATCTATCCTTTCCTATGATTGTCTTCTTTGTTCCACATACACCTTACTTCTACAACAACTCCAACACTAAAATTCTCTTTCTCACTTACTCCCATGAATTCCATTTGTCTTCGATCTGTTCCACTTGTTCCCCCTTGTATTTATAGCCTTTCTCATTTCCTCATGTGCATTGGAGAATGAGAAGGGTCGTGCAAGAGAAGAGACATGATGCAAATGCTTCAAATCCACTGGCTTGTTCATGTTTCATTTTTTAATTTCTCAGCGGAAAGTGACAAGACTATAGATGTTTGTAGACTGGTGTTTGCATAACCGTCGGGGTGGTTATGCAACTTTGATATTTACAATGGTGGTTGTGTAATTTCCGCTCTACACAGGTGACAGTTTAGTAAACTTACAACCTACTCTTTATTTTTATCATTTTTCTTTTTGATATTGGATGATCCGATGAAGTGGTTTTGTTTTAAATCCCTATGGATCAACATGGCAAACTACAAATGCAATTGTAGTTAATAGAAAATGCCTTGGGATGTAGTTAAAGCTAATGCAATTCTACTAATGACCGTGAATGATCTTTGGAAGTCTCTTAACAAATTATTTTTTCGAAAGTTTGAAACAACAAAGAATACAATGAAGCAACACTTATACGGGTTGAAAATGCAAGAGAACTCAAAAATGAAAGATCATATAAGTAAGTTCCACTCTTTGCTAAATCAACTAGCTAGAATTAAAGAGTCAGTAAAGGATGATGATGCTAAAGTAATACTCCTAAATAGTATGCCTAAAAGCTATTCAAATATTGTGTTTACTTTAAACAAGGTAATAATTAGCTTAGAAGGAGTAATATCCACATTACTTGATCCAAGTAAGCAAGTAATTCATCTATGAAAGGAATTCTCAAACCAAAATATTTCCTTCTAAAGGTAAAGTGAAATGCTATTACGATAACGAATCAAGATATGTAGCCTTGAACTGTAAAAAGAGGGAAAAAGATCTACTTGATGACAAAGTAGATCAAAAAGCTATTTTGGTCAAAGAAAAAACTGATTGGGATGAATACTCTAATGATGAATAACTTTCTTGTCCTAGTGATGAGGAATTCTTATGGTAAATAGTTCAATTTTTGGAGGAAGGGGAAGTTTGTTGAGTTGTGGAGCTTAATTGCTTCACATTAGCATGCTTTACAAACTTGCATTGGAATGCTGATAGCCGACGTCAGTTGGATAACCGAAGTTGATTACCTAGGGATTCGGTATCGATCGGGAAAGGAGGAACTGACATTGGTTTCCTGTGCGTGATTTATTTTATTTAAGTCATGGGAATTAGATCTAACCTTTGTTATAAAGTTTATATAATGATTGTAATTACATAGCTAAAGTTCCCTAAGTTTTTATATGCCTATATAAGCTATAAAGCTAGGGTTAGAGGGTATAATTAAGAGATAATTAGAAGAATTGTTAAAGAAGTTTCCTTTGGAGAGAGAAAAGAGAAAATTGTGAGGAAGAAACTACTGTACATCTAAGAAGGTGTGGAATATTGTAGATCTTCATATTTCCTATGTGATAATAGATTGACTATTTCTTGGTGGACGTAGCCCACAATGGGTGAACCACATTAAATATTGTGTATTATTTCTTCTGGTTATTTCCATATTTATTGCATATATGCTTAGATCTGATAATTATATCTATACAACCTATGTGCTAACCCCAATAACTAGTATAAGAGCTTTGTTTGAGGGTTTTTTGTGTTGATAGATTTACTCACAGAAGGATTTCTGATTGAGTGGGAGCTATAACAATGGCGGAAGAAGGAAAATACAAAGTAAAGAAGTTTGAAACTCTCATAATCAATTATGGAAGATACAAGTGGTAGATTATCTGTATCAGAAGGATCTATATTTATTGTTGGATGTGAAGGAAATACCTTTAAAGATGACTGATGAAGAGTGGAATATTCTTGATAACAAAAGGCTTTGGGATCTATAAGATTGAGCCTAGCAACATTTGTGGCTTCAAATATTATTGAAGCTAAATCTATGGTAGAGTTTGTGGATTCTTTAGCTAATTTATATGAAAAACCTTGTGCTTCAAATAAAGTTTATTTGATGAAGAAATTATTTAATTCTAAGATGCAAGAAAGTGCATCTGCATCAAGTCATTTGAATGATTTCCATTCTATTGTAAATCAATTAAAATCAGTTAATATTCCATTTGAGGATGAAGTGAAAGAACTTTTATTTTTATGCTCTTTTCCAGATAGTTGGGAGAACTTGGTTATGGTTGTTAGTAATATAACACCAACTAATAATATTTTAAAGTTTGATGATGTGGTTGGTATAATCCTGAATGAAGAAATACATAGGAAAAGTACAAGAGAATCATCATCTGGGAATTCTTTGAATGTAGAAAGTAGGGGAAGGTAGAAGGAGAGATCCAAGAGCAAGAATAATGGGAAATCAAAGTCTAGGAATGAAAGATTTAAATCCTAGAGGTAGAGGAATTACATGCTAGAATTGTGGAAAGAAAGGAAATGCAAAGAAGGATTGTTGGTTCAAGGAAAACAAAGAGAATTTTCTAAAAAAGGTAAAGAGGAAAATATTGCAACTCAGGTAATGCAAGATTCCCTAATTCTCTCCTTGGATAATAAAATTGAATCATGGGTTTTAGATTCAAGAGCCTCTTTCATCAAATCCTAATAAGAGTTATTTTAGAAATTATGTCCAGGGTGATTTTGGGCATGTTTATTTAGGAGATGATGAACCATGTAATATTACTGGTAAATGTGAAGTTCATCTAAAATTGTAGAATGGAAATACATGGATATTAAAATATGTGAGGCATGTTCCAAGCCTCAGGAGAAATCTAATTTCTATAGGACAATTGGGTGAAGTTGGTTGCATGGTTACATTCACATACGACTCTTGGAAAGTTACCAAGGATATCTTATTGTAGCAAGAGGAAATAAGTTAGGATCATTACATTTATCTACTGTATTATTCGATTCCTTTTTTGTGATATCTACTTTAGATTCAGATGCAAGCACGTGGCATAATCGGCTAGGCCATATGAGTAAAAAAGGAATGCAAATCTTAAAGGAAAAGGGTAAGTTATCATATTTGAAAGATGTAGATCTTGATTTCTGTGATCATTGTATCTTTGGAAAGTAAAAGAGTGAGTTTTCTCAAAGTTGGGTCAACAAAGAAGAAGCAAAAATTGGAGCTTGTGCACTCAGATGTGTGGGGACTAGCCCAGCTAGCTTCTCATGGTGGATCCCAATATTATGTGACTTTCATTGATTATGTCACAAGAAAGGTATGTGTTTATTGTATTAAGTGTAAATATGATGTTTTTGAAAATTTTAAAAGATGGAAAGCCCTTATGGAAAATGAATCAAATTTAAAGTTAAAATGTCTTAGATCCGACATGATGATGGTGAGTATTGCAAGTAAGGCTTTTAATGATTATTGTTCGATGAATGGAATACATAGAAAAATAATGGTTCTAGAACACCAATGTAGCTCTAGAAAAGGAGAATGGTGTTGCGAGGAAAGAATAAACATGACAATCATGGAACATGCTAGAAGCATGAGGATACATCTGGAATTTCCCTTACAATTTTGGGAAAAAGTGGTGTATAGAACGATTTATTTAATTGACCATGGAGCTTCAAGTGCACTGGATAGAGAATACTAGAAGAAGCTTGGAATGGAAAAGAGGTAGATCTTTCTTTTCTTAGAGTATTTGGTTCAGAAGATTTTGTGTATGTTGATAAAGAAAATAGAAAGAAGTTGGATGCTAAATCCAAGACATGTACTTTTATTATTTATGGCTCTGATGATTTCGGATTCCAGTTTTGGGATTTAGAGGATGATAAGATAATTAAGATTCATGACATTGATTGGAATGAAAAGAGAATGTATAGGGATCAAGTTTTGGTACCCAAAGATGAATTGGCTGGAAAGTTTGTGGAAGAAAACTCATTCTCAAATTTAGAAAATACATCTACATGTGTTGGTATTGGTTATCCTTAACCGACATTGGTTGAGCCAAACGGCGTTGGTCACCTAGACCAAAATTGGCTATAGAACAACATGACCAACATTGGTTAGCAAAACCGGTGCCAGAAATAGGTGATTGGTGTCGGTCTATGTCGAAATAGATACAAATTTGCAGAATGAGAAGATTGAGCCTCCGAAACCCCAAATATAAGTGAGAAGGTCATAAAGAGTAAGTAGACCTAGAAATATTTTCACCTTCCTTATTTATTATTAACTGATAGTGGTGAACCCAAAAAATTTGAAGAAGCAATGTAGGATGAAACCCCAAGCAAAGCGGGGAGCATGGCATGGATGAGGAGATGGACTCTTTGGAATAGAACCAGCCATGGGATTTGGTTAAGTTTTTAGTAGGTAAAGAGCATTGCAGAACAAGTGGATTTACAAGATCAAGGGAGAAGAGGGTGGACACAAAAGATACAAGGAAAGTCTTATAGTAAAAGGATTTGCATAGAAAGAAGGTATTAAATTTGGTGAGATTTTTCTCCTATTGTTAAGATGACTTCCATTCATTGTAATGTATTGAGTTTAGTTGAGTAGAATATTTTCACTTAGAGAAAATTGATGCTAAGATGGCTTTCCTTCACATGGTGATTTGGAGGAAGAGATATATATGTAGCAACCGCTTGGTTATGAAGTCAAGGGTAAGGAGAAAGTTGTGTGCGGGTTGAAAAACAACTTATATGGGCTCTGAGCAAGCTCTAAGGAAATGGTATATGAGGTTTGATAGTTTCATGCATGAGCATGGTTATTTGAGATGTGAATCTGACCATTGTGTTTATTTCAAGAAGCTTAAAAATGGGAGCTATGTTATTTTGTTACTATATGTGGATGATATGCTTATTGTAGGATCTAATATGTAGGAAATTGGTGAGCTTAAGGAAAAGATAGCTCACACATTTGCAATGAAGGATTTAGGAACTGTAAAGAAAATCCTTGACATGCAAATTATTAGAGACATGAAGAACATGAAGTTGTATATGTCTCAGAACATTATATCAATAAGGTTTTGGAAAGGTTTAATATACATAATTCAAAACTTGTTAATATACCTATGGATGAATGCTTCAAATTGAGCAAAGATCAGTGTCCTTCATCACATGAGAATGTAAAGTACATGACACAAGTTATATATGCTTGAGTAGTTGGAAGTCTCATGTATGCTATGGTTTGTACCGGACGGACATTGCACGGGAAGTGGGAGTTGTGAGCATATATATGGCCAATCTAGGTAAAGAGGATTGGTAAGTAGTTTAATGGATTCTCAGGTATTTGAGAGGGACATCCAACATGTAATTATGCTATGGGGGTTAGATACTTTATTTATGTGGCTATGTTGATTCAGATATGGTTGGAGATTTAGATGGTAGGAGAAGCACCACTGGATATGTATTCATAGTAGGTGGGATGACAATTAGCTAGATTTCTAGATTATAGAAGGTTGTGGCCTTTATCTACTATAGAGGCTGAGTATGTTGCATCTATGAAGCTAGCAAATAGATGATATGGATGAGAAGGTTCATGGAAGAGTTGGGAAAGGAGTAAGAGGATTGCATATTATACAATGATAGTCAAAGTGTGATTCATTTGACAAAGAACTCAACATTTCATTCAAGAACAAAACACATTCAGTTGAGATATCACTTCATACGATAAGTGTTGGAGGATGGGAAGATGAAGTTAGAGAAAATTCATACAAATAAGAACCCTATGGATATGCTAATGAAACTGTTAGCAAAGGAGAAGTTGGAGCTACACTCCACTTCTGTTGGTCTTCGAGTTTGAGACTTGAAGAGAGAGAGAGAGACAGACAAGGAAAGGATCAGAGGAAGAAGTTATGGTACAATGCAACAATTTATCTCCAAGTGGGATATTGTTGAGTTATGGAGCTTAATTGATTCACATTAGCATGCTTTATAAACTTTCTAGAATACACATAAATGACATCGGTTAGATGACCAACGTCGGTCACCTGGGGACCGGTATCGGTTAGGAAAGGAGGAACTAACATCGTTAGGTTAACCAATGATGTTAGTTGCACGTGCGTGATTGACTTTTTCTTAAGTCACGAAATTATATCTAACCATTGTTATAAAGTTGATCTAATGATTGTAATTGCATAGCTAAAGTTCCCTAAGTTTGTATATTCCTATATAAGCTAGAAAGCTAGGGTTGGAGGGTAGAATTGAGAGAAAATTTAGAAGAATTGTAAATAGAAGTTTCCTTTGGAGAGAGAAAAGAGAAACTTGTGAGGAAGAAACTACTATACATCCAAGAAGGTGTGGAAGATTGCAGATCTTCATTGTATTTCCTCTGTGATAATAGATTGGTTGTTTCTTAGTGGACGTTGCCCACACTAGGTGAACCACTTCTTATGGTTATTTTCGTGTTTATTGCTTATATGCTTAGATATGATAATTATATATATACAACTTGTGTGCTAACCCCAACAAAATTTTAGTTCCTCTTATCGAGTACCATCGAGGATGTGGACACAAATTTATTTGGTGGAAATTTATATTTAGCATGTTTGGTTCATTTTTCAATGATGTGTTTCTATGTGATTATAACAATCATTCCTGAGATGTCTATATGGTGTGGAAGAAGCAATATTGTAATTTTTGTTTATAGGAGGGAAGCTTCTACGTATGATCCTATGACTATCGTACAATCCTCCCACTATCATACTTCATTAGAAGATGATCAATCACTAAATAGATTCATGCAGAGAGGTGATCATGATCGGATGGTGATCAGAGAGTTGATCATGTGCAACAAGATCCAATAGAAACTCATGAACTCTGGTCATACTCATGTTTTCAGGTGCTCTTGCCCCATGTTCACACTAAGGGGGTGAATGTTAGGAATATTCATATTTTAGTGTGAATATAGAATATGATCTGACTTGTAATAGTTAATTACATTATGTTAAATGTAATTATGAATGGGTAAGTAAATATTGTTATGAGTTGTTGAGGAAACAACTCATTAACAATATTAGTTTTGTGAGAAAACAAAATCTCATGTAAAATAACATAGAGTTGTTTTAGGAGTTGTGTGTGGAGATATTAATGGAGATTATCTCTCCTTAAATATATGAAAAACCTCTCCTGTATAAATGGGTGTAATAATTCCTATGTAATTGCAAGAATGAATTATATGTTTTCGAGTTTAATTTATAAAGTTATAATATTAAATTTTCATTTTTTACATAATTTTTTCGTTAAAATTGAAAAATATGGGGGAAGATTTCTATATATATTTTTGAAAATAAATATAAATTTATGTGAAATTTATCAATTTAGGGTTTATGGTTTCAAAAATATATTCTAAATTGAATTTTACTTTCATTTTTATGGCTTCTTCCTCTGTTAATTTGTTTGAGAGGATTGATTTAGAGATAACAAAAATATCATCTATTCTTCAGCTTCCGAGTATAGTTGGGAAATACAAAACACATTGTGAAAATATATTGAAAGATCTTCAAAAAATACAAACAAACTTGAAAATCATATAACCCTTTCAGCCTCAAGTCACTAAAAAAATTATGGATGAATTAAAATCAAGTGTAACAAAGTGCTTTGGGATATAATGAAGTTGTAGCTAGACTTCCTAATAAGGAAGCCATTAAGATCTCATGTTGGGCGAGTTATGTAGGAAAAAGAAAATCAGGGCATATTATGTAAACAAATGTACATGTCACCTTTGTGCACCATTGATTTATCCCAGATTTGTGGCCTCTCAAGGCTAATTTCCTAATAATGACTAGTTACCATTATATTTCATTTTGATGCTACACACTGAGGTTCACCTAAACCTAAAGGTGAACTATTTATACATCCCTAGTTATTTTGGGCAGGGGCATGGCCGCATTAGCAACAAGCCTACATATCGATAGGAAGGAGATCCTCCTATTGTTGACATGTGAAAACTTGTAGAGAGGCCACGACCTTTCTTATCTGGCTTTCAGGATGTCATTGCACCTATCATTATGAGTTCCCATGAGGGTGCTATAGAGGGTCTTGGGAGCATTTCTTGCGAGACCCAATTTATCTCTTTTGACCATGTGGGTCAATTCCTTAAGAGACATGGTACTAACAGTGGACGATCTAGTAACAACAGTGATGCACGTAGCGAGTTATGTGATCATGCACATTTGATATCACATGATGAATTCAAGGCAGTTAAAAATGTTACTTAGATGTGTCGTATGGGACACATCATGGCTACCAACTTGTTGCATGCATATGAGATAATTTCATGAAAATGAGGCATTCCACTATTAGGGGTTTTAGATTTTATAGAGCAAAGTACTATTATGGGTAGTGTATCTTCTATTCGTGGTACTCTTATAGCCGCTTACATAAAGTCAAATCTCTTTTTTATGGGATTGTGACACCCAATGTTCAACACTTTTATGTTTCAGTGTGTGAAAATTAAACCTTAATTTAATTTATTTTATTATTACTTTACAACTTATTAACATTTAAATATATATATATATATATATATATATATATATATATATATATGTATGTATATTGTGTTTGTATTTAATATTTAATCTAAATTGAAATTTGTGAAATTAATGTTTTATTCAAAAACTTGTTTATCAACTTTTTATATTTAATTTATGTTGTTTCACTTGTGGATCTATAGGATAAATATCTACACATAGTGTAGATACTCCCAACATCCTCGGCATATAGATATTGAGGTAATCAATTATATATTTGATATATGATTTATTCAATTAATCAAAAAATTGTTGTTGAATTTTTCTTATAAATTAATATGGTATGTTATATATAGTTTCTGATGTGTATATTTCCTTTTATAAATGTAGGGTGCAACGGAGCTTAGTGAGGATCTCGATACTCACTAAACTACATGGCGAAGATCCTATATAGTTGATACATTGTACTCATCTTCATCATGTACATGTATATAGTGTTTATATGATATTTTGATATGACTCAGACATGTATATATATATATATATATTCGGGTTATTACTTGTATATAGATATTGATTCATCACATGTATCTTGTTGATCTATATACATGTATTTTATTTATTGAATTAGAAATGTGTTAATTGATTGATTGATTGATTTATGAGTTGTGATTACCACATGTAATGTGATGATAAGAAAGGATTTAAGAACATGTTATTAACTTTGTAATCTCGATGAGTCACTAATGTATGTTTTTTTAATATTGGCAAATAGTTTTTTGAAAGGGACTATACCCTTGAATACAAAATAAGGCCTATAAGCCGGAATAAGAGAGAGGAGCAGAGTAGCTGTAGCACAGTTCAAGAGTTACAACAAAATCAACGTAGCCCAGAAACAGCTACACAGACAAGACTTAACAGCAAAACAACGGCAAAAAAACAGCAAGACGACAGCCAAGAAACAGTAATATTAACAATAAAGAGCAGTAGAAGTATCCAGGACTACTTCTTGGCCGCTTGATCAATACTGATCTTGACTTTTTTCCAAGCTTGAAACATGCCTAACGCGGTCATTTGAGCAGCATCCATCTTATCGAGCTCCTCAATGGTTCTCTTGCTCTCTTTATCATTGCCCCAAAGCACTGCCGGGACACCGCTTAGATTTGAAACACTCTTGGCATGACCCACGATAAACTCCTCGATGGCCCTAAAGGCTGCAATATTGTAGTCATGTCTGGTCTTAGCCTTCCCAAGGCGGGAGTCTAAGGAGGTCAGCTTTTTGTATATGTCATCAATCCGACTATCACAATGCTCCCTTCCCCCTCCATGCTTTTTTTGCCTTTTTGCTTAGCAAGGTTTTTGACCTCAACCTTCAGCAATTTAATCTCTACCTCTAAGGCCTCCAATTTCTTAGAAGGGTTATCCATCTGTGCCTCCCGGGGACTGGCACTTCTAATGTTCAGCAGATCATGAGCAATGTCAAGCTCAAGAGGTTCATCCCCACAGCCAGATCTCAAGGTTCGAGTCTCCTAGAAGCCCTAGTGACTCGTTTAGAGGTAGAGGCAAGGTGGGTGGCAGGGGCAGCAGCAGGAGGAATAGAAGGAGAAGCATGAGCAGCCGGCATGGGGGTAGCAGCACCTAAGGTGGGGGCATAAGGCGGGGGCAAAGCAGGGGAGACAGATCAAGCGCAAAGCAGAGCCCATCAAAGGGGGAGCCAATGGGAGAGGAAGGGAGACCGGGTACTAATGTATGTTACTTTAAAAGAAAATTATCATTTAATATTGTTTGTGTACTCAAGTAATGGATGAACCTAAAAATCTCTAACTTATATATTATGAACCTAATGAAACATGAATCGAGCATCATAATTAATGCATAGGATATTATGAACCTAATGAACATATTATTAACTCATTACTTTCTACAAGATATACTCACACCATCAAATAATATAAATTCATCCAAGTCTAATTGACACTTAGATGATTAACACTTTAATCCTCCTAAGAGTTAATTGGAAAGTGGTTTGACACTATTAATTTATTCAATTAAGCATATTTGTGTTGATTAAGCCTAAATGTAATCAATAAATTCAAACTTAAAAGTGTATAAAAGGAGTTTAGGAATATTCTAGAAGTATAAGGTAATCGAAATAATTGATAATATGTTAGAGAAAAATACAATTTTTAGACTTATACATGAAGATAGTCATCAAAAATAGGTTTAGACAATGAGGCAAAGTAAACACAACAAAAACTAAAAAAATTCATCTGGAATTGTACTTCTCTAGTGACACAACCAGAACCGTAACAATTTACGGTTTTAAAAAATGACAAATACTATGAAATTGAGTTGATTACTTTGTTTTTCTACTTATGAACTCCAAAAGTCTTTCTCTCTCTTTTCTAGAATTCACTACGAGACACTTGGAAACAAATATTCTTCCTTAGAACGTTAATAAACATGTAGCACCTGGGAAGTTGTAAGAAATGGAGGGGGATTAATGGAGACCTATATTGTCCATCCATTATTATCAAGGCCCTAGGATTTTGAAAATTTTGGAAAGTAACACACCAAGTATAATAAAATTGAGCATGTAGTCCAATATTGTAATGCAGGTGTCCCTTTCCTTTCAATTATTTAATCACTCAAGTAATCAAATGCTAGATACTCTTCTCCAAATGCTTGAATTTTACTTTTGGCACATGGATGCTCTTTAAAAAATTAATTTCTTACTTTTACAACTATAATAAATGACTTGTATGAATATAATTGTCTATGTGTAATTGTGTCTTAAATCATTACAGTAATTGTGTCTTAAATCATTACAATAATATCAACTCAACAAGTTACTGAAGTAGTATAGAGAAGTATTCACAACGTATTTCTTCAAAAATATTTTGTGTAATAAAGCACTGCATAGATTTGGTTCCTAGATATTGTCTTAAAAAATCCCTCTATATCACATATCACTTTGGAATAATGATGGTCTAGTGCCAAATACAAGATATTCTCGATCAAGGAAAAATCAGCCCCAACCCATCTCCTTGTGTGAATCTAATAGTCCTTTATCCCAAGAATTATGGATCATGTTGAATATGCATAGACTATCATGTACTTTAGTATCCACAACCACGTATTAATGACCCCTTGGACTATTTATCAGGAAGGAAAAAATTTACCAAAATTGACAAGAAGTCAAGTTATCATAGAGTTATAACCATATATAAGACAATTTTCAAGACACAACAATAATTGTGTGAATGGGTGTTTATGTCTTTCATCTTGATCAATGTTCTAGTAACATTTATGTAATTAATGGGCAATCTACTCATGGCCTTCCTTAACTCCTCCATCATTTTCTACTATAATGACATCGTCATCTTCAACAAGACTTGGGAGGAGCATGTGGATCACATATCCCATGTCTTCTACATCTTGCACAAACACATGTTACAAGCCAAAATAGTGAAGTATGCATTTGGAATTTTACAAATTCAATATCTGGGAAACATAATTGACCATGCTAGAAGACATGTAGATCTAGATAATATAAAATTGGCCAAAGATTGACCTAATCCACAAAATATCATAGAATTGAGGATTTTTATTAGACTCGCAAACTTTAATAGTAATTTTATCATTGGTTCCTCACACATAGTACTATGATCCCTCACTAGATAACACATGTGTAAGCCAAGTTTTATTAGATTCAATCACAACAATGCATTTTTGTGATATTCAGTGACATGGTGTAAAGGTACTCCACATATGAAAAAGAGTATATTCATTTAGCCAAACCATTATGGAAAGTGTTTATAAGGTTTGAAGGGGACAATTTATAATCAACATGCAAAGGTTTAATAATGAGCCAAAATAAATATATGACCTTGGGATAATATTTATGTACCTGAAAATAGGTAATAATGGTTACACAATATCAAATGTTAAAAATCAACTTTAGATTCAAGGAGGCACAAAGAAGATTCAAGGAGGCAACCTAATTTAAATAAATTTAGCTTTTCCACATCATCCAAGATCTCATAGACTCCAATGCACTTGAATGGGATGATCCTATTGACTATTGATCATGCTTTGTTTCCTCATCTTAACACTAAAATGTACATAAGTTTAAAAACATAGCTCATGTGATACCAATTAAATGTCATATGTATTACAATCACCCCTACTAATCATAACCCCATAGTATAAGCTTAAATTCATAATAAGAAATTTTAATCCATAACATATATAGGAGGAGGATATAAGTTTTAATTCATAACAAGAAATTTGTCAAATATATATGCCAAAGTGAGAAATAAAATAGAGAAAATATTTCATTCAGAAGACATCAATATAATATTATAGGTCCTATATAATACCAAGTGGCTCAACTCGTTGTTCAATGACCTGTAAATTTTTTCATGATCTTCTACATATAGTCTCCATTTTTTTGTGTGGACCACATGCATTCTTCACCTAATGCAATTGTAACCCGGTAGAAACTATGTGATGGGTGTAATGATATACCTTCTTTTCCGGTTCATAATCAACAAAGTGAACCCCACTGTGGATGTTTTCACTTGCCGTAAACATGTTTCTTGTACTAGAATTGAGCAGTCTAAAATGTTGTCTCCTCATTTATTATTTCACTTGATAGCTTTGTTCTCTCTCTTTTGAAATGCAACAAGTAGTACTCCACTTTCTCAATATTGTCTTCTTTTGTAATGATTGCAAATACATCACCTATGAAAGAATAATTGCATACAAACAATTTTTTGTATTAGAATTAAATTCAAAGAACTATTCAATGATCTGTCTACTATAAATTATATATATTAATTCAATGATCAAATACAATCCTTTTAAACAAACAAAATTTGTTTAACAAGTCCGTATGTGGTCATAATAAGGTGAAATCAAGGGCACATCTTCAAAACTATCATCATGATATGATCCATATGAGTCATCCACAACTAAATGAAATTTCTTCCACTCACCTACATACCCACATTTTTAACTATTAAACTATATATATGATTTTGTCATGCATTCATGACAAAAACAAGAATAATATCTTGTACAAATTGTCCAGTTATTACTATCCACAATCATCACAGAGTGCAAAGACCTAGAATTAGGAATCATTTTACATCCATGTTTTCTCCTTCGATTAATATCTGATTAATCATTTACAAAATCAATAAATTTTAAAAACATCAAAATTAAGAAAAATAAATTTGTACATGTACATAAGTTTATGTGTAACTTGTAATCAATTTCACATCAAGATAAATATGTTTTAAATGCGTGTACCTGTTATTTCCCAAAACACTATGTGTGGGGGCATGCTAATCTCATGTGAGGTTGAATCCTGAACTAAAAAATGTTTCTTACACCATTCAACAACAGTGTGGGCATTAATCAATTGATCTCCCTCACAATCAAAGCTTTTTCTTTAGAGCACATTTGATGCATGCACCTGCACCATCATGTTCTCCCTTCCCATGACCACTCTAAAAAACTCCATAAATGAGGTATTTTGAGATAATGATTGCAAAGAAAGGGAAAGAGGATTTAAATTGTGATGCGCAACCATCTGACTAAACAAAATGTTGATCTATTTATACTCCTCGTTGATGAATATATCGAGAAAAAAATCAAAAATATGTTGTATGAAGTGGGTGTCACATTATTTTCATCACTTATATAGAAGTGATACTCCTAAATAAATCACTTCACATATGTACTTTCAACCCCATCCAAATCCAATTATGCATGTCTATAAAATACGTGAACCATGATGGTAATCTGATCAAGATGATAATTGTTAGTGCAAAATCACAACACCCTTGAGTGCCTGCAACTAGATGAGTTAAACTCTTAGTGTGATTGCAAAACATGGAGCATATATCAAAGTGTGGGACCTTGTAAGTTGAGAGAGCTCTCCAGATTAACGCTGGTTCCTATTCCTCTGTTCAGGTGCACACAAATAAATTGCAGAGGATCTATTCTAAAACCTACTCTATCTTACCAAGGAGACAGGTTGAGAAGATACGAGAAAATAAACCTAAGCTAACGAGGTGATGCACCAAAGGAATGTTAAACACTCGTTTTACAAGCTAACACAGACCATAGAAATGTAATGCAAACGCCATGCACAAATAACCAAACTACAATGAGAGATTAGAAGGCAAAAATAAACACATGAGAGGGTTGAGAATCATCCATAGACATATATTATTGCTCCAAAAGTCGATACAAGTGCATTACAGTGGCCAAGAGGAAAAATCTTGCATTACAACTTGAATGGGAGGTTTGGAAACTCCACAAATTCACTTATAGACAAGGGAAGAAGGAGAGTGTAAAACAAAAATGTCTAACCCTTTACAAAGAGTTAAGCTCCTTATTTTATAGATGCAACATAGAGAGAAGAAGGAGAGAGGTGGGAAAACTAATTTGAAACTCAGCTACCAACCATCAATGCCCTTGCAAATTTGCCTTGATTACTTGTTTCGCACATCAAGGAGGAAGAACGATGGATCAGATCAAATCCAAACTAGTTATTGGAGCAAATGGATCCTACATTAAAGGCACAAAGACATTTTCCCATTTTTCACCCACCTGACTTCATCAAAATTAAAGTCTCGTGTTTCCATGTCGTAGACAAGATCGAGACCTTCCAATGGTGCCAAATTTTTGGATTTTGAGCACTAGATTAGAAGATATGCCCATTTGAATATTTGAATCGGGTCCTTACAAAAATGGCGGAAACCAGTTAGCAGAACGGGTTTGGGGCCCTAAAATTCACTTTTCCCCCTTTTGGCACAAAAATACAAAAATGCAAAATTTTCCCTGCAGCCTATGCAATATGTTTTTTCAAAAAGCATCCTCGGGCCCGCTGTTTGCATTTTTACATTTGGGTAAGAAATCACTCCAAGGCCCACCTACTACATGTAATTTAGGCCTAACATGTGGCTCCTCGAGCATTGATGGAGGAACGAATCATTTTTATACTTTATATCCCTTGGAAACGAAGATAAAAAGTTAAAAGTACTTCGGAGACCCGTCTCCTTGCTTTGATTTGGAATGTGGCCACATGGAGGGCTGGCGTGCATTTGGGAATTGCTTTTGGATTTTTTTCTTTTGAAGTTTGCCTTGGGATGAAAAGTGGCTTCTTCTACCGCTTTTCTTTGTTCCTTTATATTTTTGACTAAGTCCTTTTGCTTGATAGGGTCGTATATCTGATCTAGGACATGTGGATGCTTGGCGCTTGTCTAAAGACCCACTTTTAGATTTATCTTTGAAGATGCATCGGGATGACATGTGGAATCCTTGTGCTCCTTTGAGTCTCCACTTTGGGCCGCACCTTTGAATGTGTGCCATTAAGACATGTGGCACCTTTCACCTACACTCTTATACTTAACCAATTTGGGCCCACTTTTAGATTTGACCTCTATTGACCCCTGGCCACGTGGAGGGCTAGTGCAAGTTTGAATCTCTACCTTGGGCTCCCATCTTGAAATTGTGTTGAGCTAACACGTGGTTCCTTTTGCTTGTTTGGAATTTTCAACGGTGGCTATATCATTTTTTGGGCTTGGAACACGTGGAAGCTCCACACTTGTTTGGAGACTGCTTTTGAGTTTAATCTTTGGAGATGCGCCAATGAGGCACGTGGAGGCTTCCGCTGATTCCTCCATACTTAGCCAATTTTGGGCTCATTTTGAACCATTCGTAGAGCCCGAAGACTTCAGGTTTTTCTCCATTTCTTTTCCTTACGGCCTCTAGTTTTCTTTGAATTTTTTCCTCCTTCCTCGACCCTGCTACTCCATTGTAGAGCCTACTATTACTTATCTGTTGGATTTGAAGCGTGGGTTCGTTCGACGGAACCATTTCTTGAATTTCTTCTTGCATAGGGTCGTGTTTGATCAATTTTGTTGGGGAAAAATTGAGATAACAATTTGGCGACTCACAGGGACATCTACCTACTAGATGAAGAGATCAATTTCCTTGTTGTATCCATTGGGCATGAAGTCATGGGTGGTGGCCTGGTGTTGGTCTGTTCTTTTGGAAATGAACACTTTGAGACCTAATTTTAGTTGCTCTATTTTTTTATTAGAAAATGAGAAACTGTTATGGAAACTATGGGTCTCCTTGTTGTAAAGTCGTTGAAGGGCCTAGCGCACTCACCTAGAGGCACATTGAACTGTATAACAACGCAAACCTAGAGCAACAAAAACTGTGCCATAACACTTAGGGAAAAAAACCTACGCTACGACAAAATAATGTGCATATGCACTTGTGAAATTAAAACCCTATGCTATTATTTATAAGGGTGGAACCTTCCCTTCGGTAGCAATGTTTGAGATGGATCCCGTTAATCGGGATCTACAATTCTTCGCCATCCAATCTGGGCCGGTGGAAGGCATTTGCTTTTGTACCCCTGTGATCATGTAGGGGCCACTGCAAATGGCATCAAATTTGGAATGCTTTCCTGGCTTTGCTCGATCTGCATCCCACTTTAGACCTAAGTCCCCTTCTTGAAAGGTCCTCATTCTTTCTTGTCAAAACTCTTCTTGATCAATGCTTGATCATTTTCCATGCTCTGCATTCGCATGCTCTCTTGCTTCTCTAACTTCCATTAGTTTTGCATACCGATTGCTATGGGTTCAAACTCGGTCATTCTAAGCTGTTTCATGAGCTCCAGAGTGGGAAAATCCAATGATATGGGAAATAATTCCTCTTTCCCATATATAAGCTTGTATAGGAGAGTTGCCTGTGGATCTTTTGGATGTGATCCTATCAGCCCATAGAGCTGATTTGAGATTCATATGCTAAGTTCTCTAATTTTCATCCGAGTCCTTCCGATAATTCTTAATAGGTTCTTGTTTATGGACTTTTCTTGGGCATTACCTTCGGGGTAATAGTTTGATGAAGTCTTCGAGGTATACACTATTTCGACTACCAATTCGGTGATCCTTGTACCAAGCAATGCCAATGCATTATTTGATATAATAGTAGAAGGATTCCAAACACGGTGGCTATTCCTTCGTAGAAATCCAAAATGTTGGATTCATTTTCTTCTTTAAGAGCCACTACTTCAGTCCACCTCGGTGAAATAGTCTATCGATGTAAGTATCCACTTGTGGCCCCACTTGAGTTTGTGTTAATAATCGATCCGAAAATAATCGATTATTACTACGATCGATCTCGGCACCGTGTAGGCTTTAATTAATTGCCAACAATTTTCTCCTTTTAAGTAATCAATTTTAAATAATGCAAGAAAATAATGACAATTGCACACAGATTGATTACAGAGTTCGGAAATTACCTATGTCTCTGGGTTTGTGGTCGAACCGTTCCACTAGTCAAAACTTGTAAGTTACAATAGTACTTTCACAAGAAAACCTAATGGAAACTATTTAAACTTGCTTAGAAGAATATCCAGACCTTTGGACAATAAGGGTGAAAGATAGCACCCGACTTCCACCTTCCTGGTGTATTCGGCAAGCTTGATGGCTCCAGCTCCACTATTCAGAATCCTCCAGTTCTCGATCGGCCTTCCAGACACTTTGTAACACCCTATGGCTCTCCGGTCGATATTCTAGGATTCAAAATAATTAGTGTGGTGCTATGGGCTGACTAGGTAGTATTAATAACTCCTAGCCACAATAATGCCTATTTAAATAAATAGGTCTTCACAACTTTATAATAAGCCTAATAAAATAGGTCTTATAAAATAAACGCTCCTCCGCTTGCTTGGGAAATATTCCTCAAGATCTTGCTTCGAGCTTCCAAGTTGTGTGTATTACAATAGAATGGGTTCCCTATTTATACAATTTTAGGGCCCTTAAAAAATGCAATTACCATTTATCCTAAGGCTAAAAATATCATAGCCCGTAGCATAGTTGATGGGATAGGCTTATCTCCATTTTTGGCGGATTGCATTGTTTTAGTGGGTATATCCCACATTTTGAGCATGACATTTTTAATGGGATAAAGTCCCATATTTGGCAGTGGGGGATATTGTTTGAGGCTTAATTAAGCCTTTCCACACATTTTAGGTGGTCAAAAGACCACTTTGGAGCATAACCGCCCCCACCTTGATCACCACGTGGATTTCCACGCATGGCTTAATGCCTCCTACCACCGCTTCACTCCTCCTCCACATGGAAGCATAACATGTTGGCAGCTTATGTAGGTATACTAATGTATAAACATTAATATAAAAGCATAGATATCTATATGCGTGGTATGTGGCATTTGGGAATAATGCGTGGCAAATAATTACAAGGTAATTTGAAATTCGACCCACATGAAATATGGCGAATAAGACCACCTATCGACCCATGATTGGAAAATCGAATGAATTCGATGAGTGGTGGCAAGCCACGTGGTGGCTTGTGGACCCACCATGTCAGTGATAATACCATAGTCCACATAAATTGGTGGGCTCCCCTCCGTAATAAAAGTTGAGCCTCTTGCTCCGATGCGCTATTCCATTTCACGATTGTCGAAGACTGGTGGATAAAACCCCTTCAATTTTTCCAACACCTTTTGCCACGTGTCATAGTGTGATTGGTCCAATATTGACTAGTTGACTAGAGTTGACTTTCTCGTTGACCGAACTTTGACTGGACATAACTAGAGCTCCCGATGTCCATTTTCCGCATTCTCATAGTCATTGGAAATCTCTTGAGATGATCTTCTGCACTGAAACCATTTAGGGATGTTTAGGGAACTTTCAAAAATGATCCCCGATCAATCACCCTAATGAAGTCTAGTCCCCATTGCATGAATGGCTGATCCACTAAAATTGGGTGAAGGAGCAAGGTTGCTAACTTTTCTTTCCCTATGAAGAATGCACACTTCTTGCATTTCTTGATCCATGAGTAGCAATACCTGAACACTTTAGGCCAATAATAACCAGCTTTCATGATCTTGAGAGTTGTTACTCGAGGAGCAAAGTGACCTCCTACTTCTCCATCATGGAACTCATGCAACACCTTCTCAATTTGGCCTGTCCCAATGCACCTCAATAGAACACTATTGATATCCTTCTTAAACAAGACACCACCAACAAACACATATGGGATGGCTTGTAGTCTGAAGTATCTCCTTTTGCTTTGTTCCATTCTAGAGGGCACAAACTTGTTTGGAGATAATGCACCAAGGATTGAGTCTAACATGGAATAGGTGCATCATTAGCTGGATGTTCTTGATCATTCTGTAGTAATAGGACAACCTCTTCTTCATCCATTGACTCAGCTTATTGCTTGGAAGTGAGCTACTCACACAAACCCTTGCCACAAACCAATTTGGTCACCTTGATCTCAATGTCATATTCCATTACCCGAGTGATCCAACCTGCTCTCTTCTCATTCAAGTCCTTGTTCAGGAGAAAATATTTGACACCAACATGAGATACTAACAGTTGAATCTTATTGTTTGAGACCAAGTGTTTGAACTTCTTCAAGCTCCTAATAATAACAAGGACATGTTTTTCAATGAAAGAGTACTTTACCTCATAGTCTTCCAAGCTCTGATTGAAGAATGCTATGGGTTATTTTGAACCTTCCTTGTTGGGTTGGACCAAGATGGTTGAGATGGTGTCTGACCCTCCAAAAGCATACAACATGAGGTATTGAGAAGTCTCAGGTTAATGAGAGTTGGGGCTTGTGATATTGCGAGCTTGATGACATCAAAACTCTCTTTTCCTTCTACTGTCCATTTAAATGCAAGGCTCTTATTTAACATAATTGTTAAAGGCTTCACAAGAGTGGAAAAATTAGGTACAAACTTGTGAACAAAGTTTATCCTTCCCAAGAAGCTTTGGAGAGACTTTTTATGTTGTGGCAATGGAAGTGTTTGGATGGCTTCAACTCTTTCAGGATCAATTGCTAACCCTTCTCTAGAGACAATGTGGCCCAAAAATTTACCCTCATGTTCAAAGAATACACATTTCTTTGGGTTTAATGACACCCCGAACCTTCTACATCTTTGGAATACCTGCTTGAGGTGGAAGATATGGTCTACAACATTCTTTGAGAAAATGGTGATATCATCTAGATACACCAGACTATATTATTGATTAAGCCTTTGAATGCCATGTCCATAGCTCGTTGAAATGTTGCTCGACATTTGATAGTCCAAATGACATCTTCTTATAGGAATATGTGCCCCATTTGGTGGTGAAGGCTATCTTGAATTGATCTTCCTCTTTCACCATTATCTAGTTATAACATGAGTATCCATCTAGCAATGAAAACCTATCAGAGCTAGCTGTAACCTGTAGGATTTGTTCCATTGATGGAAGTGGATAGTGATTCTTGAGTGATGCTCTATTTAGATTACGAAAGTCCACACACAGTTTGATCCCTCCACTTCTTTTCCTCACAGGAACCAAGTTTGTAACCCAACTTGAGTGCTTGATAGGGAAGATGATGCTTGACCTCAATTAGCTTGTTCAATTCTTTCCTCATGAGAGGCTCAATGTGAGGATTTATTGGCCTTTGTTTCTACGAAAGGCTTGGCTCCTGGATCCAACTCGATTGTGTGTTGTGCCAACTTTGGGTTAAAGCCTCTTAAATCTTTATAAGTCCAGGAAAAGACATCTAGGAATTCTTGACAAAGTTGAATAAACTCATATTTTTCTTGTTGAGTGCTTACCTTGCCAATCCGCAACGTTTTTCCTTCTTCTATGGAAATGGGCTTTAAATCTTCACCCTTTACCTGAATATCTTGCTTTCTCTTTTTAGAATTGATCGTTTGGGTTGAAGATTGATTCCAAAGTGATAAGACCCTTTAGTAGTTTGTTGGTCCTTAGCTGCACCACTTGATCACCATCTTCGCTACTCCAATTTGTATTGGTTCCTAGAGGATAACTCAGCTTCTTCTTTCAGAAAGTTGACAATTTTCTGGTCATTCTCAAAGACTTGCCAACTTGTGTTGTTATCAGGGACAACTGGTCTCACAACCACTTTGATATAGGGTTGAGAATTATCACTCTTGATACTCTCTACAACATTAAATGCTGCCCCAATTGTTGTCAATATGTCTCGTTGCTTCATTCTTCTTCCTTGGGATGGAATTGATGTTGAATGCTTTGAAATCATTGATGAGGTCCCATACCTAGTTCTTGTAGCTCTTTAGCAGATCATTCTTGGCAGCATTTTGTCCTCAGACTTGATTTACAACTAGCTCACTATCACCAAACACTTGCAAGTTCTTAATTACTCTTTTCCTTGCCCAATGTAGTCCGTGGACAGAGGCTTCATACCCTACTGTGTTTTTTGAGCAAGAAAATTGGAAATAGAAAGATGAGTAGTATTTCATACCTTGGGGGGAAACAAGCATAGCCCCTCCTCCTGGATCCTTGTGTACTCCTTGAGCCATCAAAGAAAAATTTCCATACCTCATTATCATCTCGTGGTTCATCTTAATGATGTTAGGAAGAGGATGATCCTCCTCATGCAAACAGTAAACTCCTAGCTTAGATTCCTCCATCTCCTTATAGGGGTCAAAAGCATGCCTCTTGTTCTCCATTTCATCGAGAGTAAAATCTGGGATACACTCCACCTTGGTATCTACTTCACAAGTTCTTGGGAGGTCCTTGTATGATGGAAAAGTGACATGTGAGCATGGGAATCTATAAGTAACTCTTCCTCATACCCGACCTCCCGAGGTCGCATGCCGAGATGGCCGGTGAATGTGGAATATGTATGGATAAAGACAAACTAGTTGGGAAATTTTATATCCTCAACACGCTTGATAGTGGGAGTTGCGAATCTAAGGTGTAGAAGGCCCTCTTAACTCCGAATCGCATAACGGATCACTTGGATATAATAGTTGTTCAAAGGCTCCAATCAATGTCGAGCTCTACCGAGATCCTATTTATTGGCTGTTGGATACGTGGGAAGTGACCTATAGGTGCTTCATGTATATTTCTAGACAAGGTCATGAAAATGGTGATGGGAGGTGTAGTGGATCCTCCGGGGTTTTATGGATGATTCTCTGGTCTAGTCCAGAAATCCTTAGCTTGATTGGCTGCTATGTTTAATACGGAGAATTGTGTAATGATGTCTCATTGGGAGTGGTGAGTACTATCATCACCAATCCAAAGACTATGATAATTCTTCACCAGGAACTCCTCGTGCTATGATTATTTACTAATGCACAGCCTTTAGTTTGGTGGATGTAATCTGGAAACAAAACAACATAACACAAGAATACCATCAACTATGATAAGACGAAATGATGACAAATCTGAAATATCAAAGTAAATTATAATATTAACATGAAATTGTTACAATCTCACCCATGAGGTACTTCAAGTGTTATTGACTTCACTTGCCTTTCACCAAGACTATGGGAGAAACTTTACAATTACACCTCTTAATGGCTTCTTCAACACACCTTTAAACTGATGGCTTCCTTCACACACTTCCTACAATATTTCTCACTACTTCCTTCTATGCTAAATGAGGGGGGTGGCCTCTCTATTTATAGAACTTCTAGGCTTATCCATCTTATCTCTAAGATAGGATAAGAAATCCACTCTGACGAATCATATTCCATACCTTAACTCTTATCTATACATGTAAGTTTATCTTTTAAGATAAGATAAACCTTATCATTTTACATGGGTTCCACATTTTTAGACTTTTTACAAATAAAATACACAAAATATTTATGACCTCACTCCTTGTCCTTATTACCAATATAATATTTCTAATTCCTAATCATGTAGACCCTACTTCTCTAATTACCTAAACTTTGACATTTTAACATTCTTTTGGACCACTTACGACAAATATTTACTTTTTACAACATTCCTATTGTACTTTGACTGTTACCGTACTCCACATTATTGGCGGCACCGTACTGACGGCGCCGTTATCTTCTATCAGATGCTACTACTAATTATACTTAACAACATCCTATTCCTAATACATACATTAATGAAATAGAAATTACGGAGGAAAATTTTAGTGTTGACATCTTCCCCCTTCCTAGCTTCTACTCCGTCCTGAGTAGACTATTCTACAGTGCTTAGAAAATCTTCAACTTGTCGTGGTTGACCCATTTCGTAATGGGAGTGCCATCTAATTCCTCCAAATCAGCACGTACTGTTTTCATGCACAACTACTATTTTGTAGGGCCCCATCCATTTTGGAAGAAATTTTTCTGCCTTCTTTTTTTGTATCTAGAATCATATACTAGAACCCACAGTCATTCACATGAAATGGAGACCATTGGATCTTTTGATCAAAGTATTCCTTTCGCTTCATTTTCTTCTTATGGCTTGTATCCTTTTCTATTTCTCTCATTTCCTCCAGAAAATGAAGATGTACCAACCTTTCTTTTCTTGAATCACTTTCATCCATCCTTTCATTTTCATAACTCTCACAAAGTGGGAATATCAAACTCAATAGGAAGAACTGGATCATTGCCATAGGCCAACTGAAATGGGGAGTATCCTATTGCTAACTTTGATGTTTCCCTATATGCCCACAATGCTGCATGAATCTTTTTATCCCATTTATGTACCTGTAAGGCTGCATCTTTTGCTAGAATTTGACACAACACAAAATTTGTTCGTTCCACCTGTCCATTTGTGCTTGGCTTGTATGTTGTTGCCTTCCTGTGCTTAATAGAAAACTTATTGACTAGGGCTTCTACCACCTCATTAATGAAGTGGATTCCTTGATCTCACATTACGATTTCTAATGGGCAACCAAATTTGGTGACAATGCATTCATAGATGAACCTTGCCACTTCATCCATGGAAGTGTTTTCAATGGCCTAGCTTCAACCCACTTGGTTAAATAATTTTTGGAAACTACAATATACTTATTTTGGTGTGATGTAGTTGGAAGTGGACCTAAAATGTCTATTCCCGACTTTTCAAAGGGACCAAGGGGAAGAATAGGACATAATGGAGTGATGAAGTCTTACGGTTACCATGTGTTTGACAAATATCACATGTCTTACAATAATTATAACAATCTTTAAAAAGAGTGGGCGGTGATAACCGCATCCAAGATCCTTCTTGTTGTAAGTTGTCCAGAGAAGTGCCCTCCACATGTACCATTGTGGAATTCTTCTAGCATTTCCTTCCCTTGATCACATCCAACTACCCTTTTATCTTTGTCCATCGAGGTCCTATTGAAATAATACTCCATGCGAGAATAGAATATGGACGAGTGGCTTGAGTAATCTTTCTCTTAGTATTTGCATTGGCACCATCGGGAAACTTGAATTCATTCGGATAATTCCAAATATCTATGTATTCACTAGGGATTGTGTCGAGGATAACAAGGCTGCATCGGGAAATCATCATCATCACAAGATGAACCTAAACCATCATAGGCTCGAGAGAGTGCATCTACATTGACATGCTTCTTTCCTAGCCTATCTATAATATCAAATTCAAATTCTTGTAGCAAAATTATCCATCTTGCTATCCTCCCTGATGGGTTAGGCTTATTTACAATATATTTTAGAGCCGATGATCTCATACAATTAGAAATTTTTTTCCCTAGCACGTAATTTCTAAACTTCTTACAGCAAAAATGATAGCCGAGCCTCTTTTCGATTACATGTATAATTTACCTTAGCACTCGCTCATTTGTTTTCTCCCAAAGTAAATTGGATGTTCATTCCCATTTTCATCCTTTTGGCTCAAAGTACTTCCTAGTCTTTGCATCCGAGGTATCGGTGTACACAATGAATGGCTTGCTCCAATCTAGATTCTTCAAAATAGGTGAAGACACCGGGCTTCCTTCAATTGTCCAAAAGCTTCATGCGCCTTATTTCTTGGTTCATAAGTAACATCCTTCTTCAAGAACTGGGTTAGTGGCTATGCAATCTTTGAGAAATTCTTGATGAACCTTCTATAGTAACCCACATGGCCTAAAAATGATCTCAACTTACTTCTATTAAGAGGAAATGGTAAATCTTTGATTTTTGAAACTTTATCAGGATCAGTACCAATACCATCTCTAGATACAACATGCCCTAACAAAACGCCTTTAGAACATCCAAAGACACACTTTGTAGGGTTTAGTGAGGCTTGTGCTTCATCTAACCTTTGAAATCTTTTGTCTCCATCTGGTGCGGGTGGTCCAACTTGCTCCCATAGATGCAAAATCATCCGAAATACTTTGATGAAGGTCCCAATGTAGGGTTCGAACACTCTATTCATCAAACGCTGGAATGTTGCTGGAGCATTATACAACCCAAAAGGTATAACTCTATAAGAAAACGTTCCCCAAGGAGTGGTGAACGTGGTCTTTAGCTGATCTTTCTCTGCTATACGAACTTGGTTGTAGCCGCTATATCCATTAGCAAAACTATAGCACTCCTGGCCAGCTACTTCATCCAAGATCTGATCTGAAAATGGAAGAGGGTAATGATCCTTCTTTGTTGCCTTATTGAGCTTCCTGTAATCAACACAAATGCGTAGCTTCCCATTCTTTTTATTGAGATCACAATGGGAGAAACCCATTCTGAATTCTCCACAGAAAATATGAATCCTGCATCAAGTAACTTATCTATTTCTTCTTTTACGAGTCTTGAAAAATTAGGATTCATTCTATATGGCATTTTCTTTATGGGCTTAAAGCACCATCTACTAGCTCAATAGAATGTTCTACCCAACTTACTTGGACGGAGTTCCTTGTAATCAAAAGTGAATAGGTGTATGTACCTTGAAAGAGCTAGAGGTAGGATTCCTTCTCACTCTCCATCACAAAGCATCACCAATCTTTATTTGTTGGAGACGATCATTAACTTCTTCTTGAGATAATTTTATGGGGTCATGAGTTGGTTTGGCTGGAAGGATATCCATGACCGAAACATCCACCTCACTTTCTTCATCTTCGGATGTCCACTTCACCGGTACTAGAGTAATCGAGAGGATGTCCAATCATTAGTTTCATCACTTGAATCCACTGGTTCGCCTTATGATGTCGAGGGATCACATTTATCTTCACCCCTCTCTACCACATCCAAGTGTCATGAAACCTTCATTCCAAAGTAGTTTCGCGTGAAATCTCCTTAGCCATGGTCTTCCCAAAGAGCATTAGGTACGCAAGTACCATTTTTCATCACCCGAAAGTCTACCACACATACCACACCCATAACAGATATTGCCACATTTGAAACTACACCTTCTGGTTTAGTTTTTCCTTTATTTAATGACCTTAACATAAGTGTTGAAGGGCGATCAATTTTTAAACCCAACATATTCATTACAGACTTGGTCATTACATTAACTGCAGCACCTCCATCAACTAAGACATCATGAATTGAAATACCATTACATAATACCTCAGCTTGTGGAGCATAGGGATCTACCTCTGCCTCCAAAACAGGGACCTCAACCTCCTTCCTTCTTCGAGCATTGAGTCCACCTCACAACTCCCGCCTCTTCTCAGAAGACATAGCCAAGAGTTGACCATATGTAATATTTGCAGGCCTTTTGGACAGATCTTCCAAGATGGAGTATGGTCCTTGCCCTCGTGAAATCGAGAAAATCCCGCACACCCAACTTTCTTCTCCTATGTTTCTTACTAGTTTCTTCTTTCATCTTCTTAGGATCATTTCCATCTTGATTATCTTTTTCTTTCTTTCTTTTTGTTACAAACACATCTACTTCATTATTTTCTGCTCTTATCTACTACATCAAAAGAATTCACAGTGCTTTTCCTTTATCATTATCTCCTTTACGGATGTAGAATCTCTATCGGATAATTATACTTATAATGACCCTTTTATAACAACCATAACAAACAACTTCGAAATATTTCTTTTTGAACCTCTATCTCCTCCGAGAACTAAATTCCTTTCCTTCAAGAAGATTAATAGTTAATTGACCCATCTTTTTAGCGAGATCTTCATACTTAGTAGATGTACTAGGAGAAATATTTGTGCTCACTAGGAGTGGTTGTGGATTCTGGACCAAAGGTGCTTTGGTGTAGGCTCTACTTTAGCAACAATTTCTTTGGGCTCCTCTTTCATGCTCTCTTCTTGCCTTCTTGCAATCTCCTTTGCTTGTTCAATGGTAGTTTGGGCGGTCATACTTCACTCGTTGTCGATCTTCGGCTTCATCCCAAGAATGAAGTGCTTACAGAGGAGATTATCCATGCCATTCATCAACCCATCCGCTAGTCTTTCCTTAGGATCGGGCATCGAGCTTCCTCCTTAGCTCTAGAACATGAGCATGATAATCCCTTATCTTCTCCTTCTCTCCTTGGGATAGCTTTGTGATCTCAATCATGAGATCTGCATTTTTACATTGTTCACCAAATTCTTCAAGAAAACTTTCAGTTAATAAATCCCATGAATTTTTCACATTATCACCTAGTGTTTCAAACTACCTAAGTGTTGAACCATCCAAAAAGGTAGGAAAAAATTCAGTCCATTGTTCCCTTCTTATGAGGCCATTACAAATACAAGATCGCTTAAACTCTTGAATGAAAGAAGAAGCATCTTCATTAGATTGAGCTGAAAAACAGGAATCTTTCCCATTTTCAAAAGTAACCACCGTGAAATACCAACTCACAAGTACAATCAACAAGACTTATGTGTACAAATAATTGGAATCACTATACTAGAAAGTGACTTTACACCTTTCTACAAAGTAAAATAGAAATGACCACGGTAAACTATGGTAAAATTGACTTCTGCGGTAAAAATGAATTTCTTGTGGTAAACACTATTCACGGTAAAAGTGAAGTTTCTTGCGGTAAATACTATTCACGGTAAAAGTGACTTTTTTGCGGTAAATACTATTCCCAGCAAAAATGACTTTACCATGGTAACTACTATTCATGGCAAAAATGACTTTACCATGGTAACTACTATTCACGGCAAAAATGACTTTACCATGGTAACTACTATGCACCTTTGTAAAAATAAGGTTACCTCGTGATTGATTTTTGACTAAGTGGGAATATCTCTCCGAGAAAATCCACCAACGAGGAATGGTCCCTACAATGCAGAACTAAAATGTCATCACCAATCCGAACTATGATAATTCTTCACCGAGAACTCCTCGTGCTTTATGATTATTTACTAATGCACTGACCTTTAGTTTGGTGGATGTAATCTGGAAATAAAACAACAATATAACACAAGAATACCATCAACTATGATAAGACGGAATGATGACAAATCTGAAATATCAAAGTAAATTATAATATTAACATGAAATTTTTACAATCTCACCCATGAGGTACTTCAAGTGTTATTGACTTCACTTGCCTTTCACCAAGACTATGGGAGAAACTTTTACAATTACACCTCTTAATGACTTCTTCAACACACCTTTAAGGCGATGGCTTCCTTCGCACACTTCCTACAATATTTCTCACTACTTCCTTCTATGCTAAATGAGGGGGTGGCCTCTCTATTTATAGAACTTCTAGGCTTATCCACCTTATCTCTAAGATAGGATAAGAAATCCACTACGACGAATCATATTCCATACCTTAACTCTTATCTCGTACATGTAAGTTTATCTTTTAAGATAAGATAAACCTTATCATTTACATGGGTTCCACATTTTTAGACTTTTTACAAATAAAATACACAAAATATTTATGACCTCACTTCTTGTCCTTATTACCAATATAATATTTCTAATTCCTAATCATGTAGACCCTACTTCTCTAATTACCCAAACTTTGACATTTTAACATTCTTTGGACCACTTACGACAAATATTTACTTTTTACAACATTCCTATTGTACTTTGATTGTTACCGTACTCCACATTATTGGCGGCACCGTACTGACGGTGCCGTTATCTTCTATCAAACGCTACTACTAATTATACTTAACAACATCCTATTCCTAATACATACATTAATGAAATAGAAATTACGGAGGAAAATTTTAGTGTCGACAGACTCGAATATTAGTGTTTGTAAACCAGTGTCAATGTTTGATTGATCAGTAGGCCCATTGGGTTGTGGGACCTGTGGATCACAACCGTAAGTTCGTGGTTGTGGCAGACCTCCTATGGTCATATGAGGAGTTAATTTCTCCTTCCGATTATCTAGTAATCATATGCCTTTTCAGCCTCTATGTTTAGAACTAGAAGTTGTGTAATTTTCTTAGAATACCTTGCGGTGTTTTGGAAACTTGAATGCGTAAGCTAGTATCTATGTCAATGAGGAGGTCTCCTACGTTAGGTTGTGGAACTAAAGGATTGTAACCAAATACTTGTTCTCTTTCGAGTCCTTGTACAGTCATGCGGACATCCTATCAAGGCAATCTATAATTAGGGTG
The DNA here is from genome assembly GCA_018340775.1 of Taxus wallichiana var. yunnanensis. NCBI lineage: Eukaryota > Viridiplantae > Streptophyta > Pinopsida > Cupressales > Taxaceae > Taxus > Taxus wallichiana. The sequence continues at coordinate 506,187,069 of CM031236.1, read as the reverse complement.
ATTTGACCAAAATGTGTATGCCTTGTCGTCTTCAATATTTAACTCTCTCAATTGTTCACTAATTGTTCGTAGGTCTACCATTATTCGAAAAACCTGAATCCTAAGGTCTTGATCTATATCAGCTAGTGTTGTGGGGAGATTTGGTTGAGGCACTATTGGTTCAAACACATATTCCCTGAATTCCCTAGGTCCCGTGATTGTCATGCAAAAATGATTCAACTTTAACTAAAACTAATAAACTAATTATGAAAGATGTATCTACACTATACATGCATTATTTTATCTTTGTATTTTTGATGAAGTATTTTAAAGGAATTAAAATATCATCTATTCTAATATATTTAGAAAATGGACAATTAATCTAGTAACAGAATCAAAACAAGCAAAGTAGCCTGGTGTAGCTATTTGCCTGTGCAGTTGTGAGTTTATCCTAAATATCTAAATAACTAACTAATTTTAATCGAAAGACTCTCAATCCTACCTCAGAAGTGAGGAATGAATCATAGTTTCTCAGAAACTATCATTCCCCATAGCTTCCCTAGCAATATCGAGAGCGAGATTTAACTGAAATGAAATAATTTACTACTCTATTTGATATATTATAACTAGAACTTTGATAGCTCAAACCTGGAGTTTACATAACAATGGTAAATCCAGTTGTGTGTGACTTTGTCCCCTCAGTGTGATCTCCTCATTCCTTTGTGTTCTCATGAATCTAGAAAAACATGTATATGATAGCATCAGTAGAAGAAGGTACTCGAACAATGGCAGCTTTGGATATAGACCGAATACAATGTGAGTAAGAGAGGGATAGTGTAAGTGAACAGAGGTTGAATATGCAATTCCTAGCGGGATTCATTGTGGGAATACAACAAAAATATGCCGAGATTTCTAGAAACTATCTTTTGTGACTAAACAAACCCGCAACTCTAAATGGATTCCAACCTAAGAATGAAACCACCTTATTCTAAACTGGTTTGCATGGAACAACAATGAAGCAAGATTGAAACAAGAAGATCAAATTACCTCTAAATAGCAAAGGAAGACTAACAATGGATGCAAAACATGAAACTATTGGAATTCTAAGCAAGAAACTCAAAAGACCGAATGATTCTTCTTTTAAAAGGAAGGGGCCCTTTGTTGCTATTTATAACAAATGCATTCACTAGAAGGTAACTTGGAATGGAACTCTTTTACCATTAAACAAAGAGAAAACACTATTCATAGGGTGGACAAAACATAAATGCAAAGAAAAGTAGCTAAAGAATGCAGATAGAAATTTGAATTTTACATTTGACGAGATCATTGGAACATTCTGGAAAACGCGCATAGGACCACCGCCGCATTAGTGTGGTAAGGTGGTGGTCACGGGACCACCGCCCGGCGGTGGCGGAGGTCTCGTCACTTAAGACCAAAATGTAAGGAAAAAGGGGGCAGAGGGTAGAACAAAGCACGCAGAGGCCGGATGAGGCATACGAGATACAAACGTGTACTTGCAAGCTTTTTCGGATCCCGAACACTTGCGAGGAGAATTGTATCATCATTGGGGTATGTGTAACCTCTTTTCGGTGGTACAGTACCCTACAATTTTGGGTACGTACATATTACCCCCTGAGAAGTGTCTTAGCCATGAAGAGGCGTAAAATGGTGGATTTGAGTATGGTGGTCCCAAAATGGGGAGTTAGGAGTCATACCGACACATGCGTCATGTGTGTTGGAGAGTCACCATCCAAACTCCCACTATCTCGTAAAGTGAAAAAGGGGACTCAAATGTAGATAGATAAAGTAATTTGAGAGACAAAACTAAATTGATATGAAATGAGGACTTACCATCTGCCATGGGGTTTAGAACTTACCTCCGTTGATGCCCCAACCCTGCGAAAGACATTCAAAATCAATTTTAGAAAGCTATATATATAAAAAAATGAACTCATTTTACTATTCATTTGCGCGTGTCGATTTGGTGGTTTTTGAGCTCTGGGACCCACATGGGACCATTTTTGATGAGAGTATAGTCAAAACATCCGTTGCAAGAATGTGATCATGCCTCCGAGAGTAGAACATCAACCTGTGAAGTCTTAGGTTAGTTCTTCTCAATTTATCATTTTTAAATCCAAAACATAGAAATGTTGAAATCTTTGTCATGGGGGGATCATTTTTGAAAATGCTAGTTTTAAATGAGTCTCTAGGGGGCGCCCATAGGGTAGGTCTTTATTTTGTTAAAAATGGTGTTTTCTTGCATTTTTAATGTGTTTTTAGGGCTTTGAGCCATTTGACGTTTCGGGACGGATGGACCGTCGCCGCATATGGGCGGCGGTCATGGGACCACCACCCTATGAAGGTGGTGGTTACGGGACCACTACCTCTGAAGGTGGTGGTTAGGAAACCACCGCTCTGTATAGGGTGATGGTTTCAAATAGAATGCAAAAAGGATGTAAATTTTGATTGTCTTTGCATTTTTAGCATTTTTATATGTTCTTGATAATTTTTCTAGTCGGATTTTGTTACTAACTTACTCTTTTTATGTGTTTTTGGGTGGATGCAGAAGAAGGAGGAGTATATTAGATGGAGTAGAGAGAGGGAGTGTGATTGGCTCCTAGCAGTGTTAGATGCACTATCTCAGTGGAGAGAGACATTCTACAGAGGGTTGGCATTTGGAGGATTGCATAGGTCCCTCATGTCGCACCTGCCAGTCACATATTATGTGACTTATTTTCATATTGGGATGCAGATCGGAACACTTTCTGATTACCAAGTGTGAGGGGTGAGTGGTCCATCACCTTGGAGGATGTCTACCGTATACTGGGGGTTCCGATCCTTGGGAGGTGGTTGTCTCTCAAGACAAGCAATGTCGAGATCTCAGTTGGTTCAGTGGGCCACTTATATGGGGATGCCATTGTTTCCATGGGGTCGAAGAAGGGGGTGAAGGTCCACTCCATTGTTGAGTCAGATATTCCTATGCTCGCAAGGCTATCATGGGCATCCTTGCTTCGAGATTGATTGGGGACAAGGGAGGGGACACTCTCTTATATTGTTGGGCTCCCATCATTACATAGATTGAGGGCCATGGATGTGTTTATGCTTGGGGAGCAGACATCCTCAGACCACCTACCATGATTTATATAGGGTGGTCAGACTACAGGGACAATCATTGAGCCACCCTACTCTTGTCATGAGTTGGGTGTATGAGCACATCATTCCGTATGGGAGAGGTGTACAGGCAGAGGATCTGGGGCCGTCAGGGCAGCGAGGTGGACAGGGATGACCATTCTTAGAGCGCCTCACCAGCCAATGGCTTCTTTGACTACTACAGACATGGAGGCTACTCCTTATCAGGCCATGGTAGGGTTATGGGGAGAGGAGACACTCACATTGATCACTTGCCACACTACCAGTCAGCTGGTAGACAGATGGACGGGAAGTTGGAGATCCACCCCTTTGACAGAGTACCACAAGCAGTTCAACCTCCCATATATTGACATGTTTCCTCCAAGTGGGGCCAAGTGTATAGATCTATTCGTGAGGCTCGGGAGGTCCTAGAGGCCGGGGTTGGACTACGGTCACTCCTGGTGTTCCCATCGCAGCTAGGAGGGTGGTTTGTGCTCGAGGGGTAGCCAGTGCTCCTCGAGCACCTTTACTTCAGATTGGCACCGGTCCTTGCTCATAGCAGAGATGAGCCTATTGATGTGGACTCTGAGTCTGAGGAGTTCACTAGGGGGAGAGACAGAGGAGGAGACAGAGGAGATGGAGATCGGAGCCAGCGGGACAGGTGAGGAGGATGATAATGATTCTGAGTGGCATGACACTCAGGATATCTTGGGCCGAGAGGGCGGAGCAGAGTGTAGAGAAGGTGACTCGATTTTGGAGGAGTTTCCTTCTCAAGATTTAGGGGGAGATGGTGAGTCCATGGTAGGCCATCACATTGCTCCAGATGTGGGAGAGGGACGATAGTTAGTGGCAAAGTGTCAGTGGCAGGCATGGATCCTAGAGATCCCACCTGGAGGCTTGGAGATCCGAGTGAGTTACTACTCTTTTCTCGACTTTGTTTTAGTTAGAATTGCTTAGTTGTTATTTCCCTTTGTTGTTTCATTTATCTTTGGTCTTATTTTGGACAACTTTCTAACTTGTGTGTTTCTCCTTTTTATTTGTAGTGACTACTGAGGGATGGCGAGACTTGATTCACTAGTGTGTGCGACACTCTATTGCTCCCTTCTGATGGTACTCGGCCGAGCTCACTGAGGACGTTGGAGAGCCCTCAACAACCTGGTCGACATATATATGTCTTTCCCCTGTCTGGAAGGCGGAAAAGATCATTACCTCCCTTCACACCGAGTTAGTTGGATATAGGACTGCTGAGCGCTTGATGAGGAGGAGTCACTCTCATAGTGAGACCACAACTGCTGGCCATGATCGTGAGCCCTCCATCCATTCAAAGTGTCATCGCAGCAGGAGTCCTAGGCACGGCCATACACCTTCTGAGGGATCTCACAGAGATTGAGAGATCATAGTGTCTTTTTTTCTGTAGTGACTTTTGGTCGGATATTTGTACGATTGTTTTTGTATTTTTCGGGCTCATTGAGCATTTTGACCATGCCTTAGTGCATGATGGCATTGTACATGAAACACCATTTATATATATATATATATATATATATATATCTTTTGGATCTAGACTCTTTGGTGTCTAGAATTTTGTGACTCATTTCCCATGTGTATACTAGATGTTTTTAGAGTATTTGTTTTCATGCTTTTCAGAATGTATGCAATGGATGACAAATGATAGCAAATACTAAATAGAATGTTTTACTTTATTTGCTTTTGTAATGCTGATATGTGATGATGAACACATTGTAGTATTGAACTTTTGGCCTCTTTGGGCAATGTCTATGATTTCTTCTTATGTTGGAAAAATGTGATGAATGTATAGTGATAAAGAGATGAACTTTCCCCACTCCCAACTCCACGCAACCAATTAAGATGCGAGGGCTCAACACCAAGAGTTGGGAAGGGCACAAATTATATGAGTTTGATTGAATGGAACAATGAGAGATAGACAAACTAGTGACATAAACCAAACTTAGACCTACACACTTACCCTACTCAGAACTACCACCAAGCTCGAAGGCCACTTACTTTCTAGTTTATCTAGACTTAGATCTATAAATGGCAACCTGGTTGACAAAATCTGGTTTTGAGGATTTGATCTCTTTGGAATTTGGACATTTGTTTTCACTTAATATAATTTGATTTGTATTTCTAGAATACCAAGATTTGTTAATTTGTGTGAATGGACCCCCCACACCCTGCCTCATGCCACTAGTAAGAAGCATGGGTTTGTCACCAAAGGCAGGATATAGGTGAGTAAGGGCACTTATTTCCTTTCCCAACCTCACACCACTAGTAAGAGATGTGGGCTTATCACCGAAGGTTGGTGGGGCAAAGAAGTGTGTAAAATAAAATATTTGTTTGCTTGACATTTTTTGATTCTATTTGATTTTGACACTTCTGATCTGTGACTTTGGGATATCCTTTTTTCAAAGAGACATAAGAGGGATAGATGTGACACCAAGAAGCTTCTAGAATAGACCGTAGGTAAGGACAACTTCACCTAGTAGAAAGAAAGAGCAAAACCAAGTATGCAAGCCTTGGTATGGTTTTCACAATACTTGTCTATCAAACTTGATGAGAAGATTTGAAATTACTTGATGATGTTTGAAGAGATGTGATTTGAATGCTTTTGCCAATATTTTCATAAATTTGTAATAGATTGCTTAAGAGTAAGTTCCTTGACTACAATTTTTATGAAATGAGTGGACAAAATGAAACAACTAAATGACTAATGCAATGTAGGTAGCTATAATGTACAAGTGGTGATTCTGATGTCTTATGCGTAAAACCATTTAAGATGCAAGGAATTGACAATTTCATTGAATTCCTCACCTTCTAGTGTGCACAAGAGATACACACCATTTCCATAGTCTTTCATGACTCAGTATGGGCCCAACCACTTGGGCCGGAACTTCCTTCCTTCACCGGTTTTCTTATCAATCTCGGTTGTCTAGTCTTAGAACTAGATCTCCCTCATATATTTCTCGCTCATAGACTTTTTTGTTATACTACCGGCACATCCATCCGGTCAACATAGGCTCTGTGCCATTGTTCGGCATTTAGCCTGGCCTCGTCAAGGCTTTCCAGTTGAGAGAGGCGTGCCTCCCTGTAAGCTTCTTCATCCAAAATCCCTTGTAATGAGATGTGGAGACTAGGTATTTCAACCTCAAGTGGGAGAACTGCTTCTGCCCCAAATACCAATGAGAAAGGGGTTGCTCCTGTTGGTGTTCTTATTGAGGTTCAATGGGCCCACAAGGCCGGATATAGTTTTAGATGCCAATCTCACTTGTTCTCCTTAACTGTTTTGAGGAGAATAGCCTTTAATGTTTTGTTTGTTGCTTTGGCTTCTTGTCCATGGCTTGAGGGTAGTAAAGAGAGGCCATGTGATGGTTTATTTTGAATTTGCTACATAACTCATGGACCTCATCATTTTTAAAGGATGTGCCATTATCTGAGATAATGACTTGTGGGACACCATACCTGCAAATGATTTGGTTCAGAATGAACTTGGCAATTACCAAACTGGTATGGTGGTGAGAGGCATGGCCTCTACCCATTTGGTAAAATATTATGTGGCTGTAATTATAAAATTATGGCCATCGGTTGATGAGGGAGAGAATTTCCCTATCAAATCTAGACCCCACGTGGAGAAGGGCCACGGGGTTGCTATTGGTTACAGGGATTGTGCTAGCATGTGAATCTCGTGAGAGAATTCTTGGCATTTGTGGCACTTACGTACAAACTCTACTGCATCATGTTCGAGAGTGGGCCAAAAATAGCCCATCCGATGTATTTTGTGAGTAGTGGCATGACCACCGAAGTGGCCTCCACATATCCCACTATGGGATTCATAAAGAATCTTCTTGGATTCTTTTGTGTCGACGCATCTTAGAAGCATGCCATCGAAGGCTTTACGATAGAGTACTTGTTCTAAAACAACATATTTAGTAGTGATAATGCGTAACCACCTTCTTTGTTGTGATGTGGCACTTTCGGGTATGTGTGGTCCATGATAAAATTGATGATATCAGTGTACCAGGACATGTAGAGATGGGGGGCCTGGTTTTGACAAAGTATATACACTCATCAGGAAAGTCCAGATTTACCAAATCACCTCCATCTAATGGATTGTCAACTAACCAGTCTGTAATGATTTGTCCCTTAATGGATTTTTGGTTTACAAATGTTAACTCAAATTCACCCATTAAGGTTATGAAATGCCCAACCTTTTTAGATAAAGACCCTTGCGTGAGGAATGTTCGTAAATGATCTGTCTTTACAATGACCCTTGTTTCTTGGTTTAACATGTAATGTCTTAAACATTTTGTTGCAAAGACTATGGCAAGGCATTCTCTCTCCGCCTGTGTATAACATGTTTCATAATCGAGCAACAATGTTCGGCTAATGAAATAGACTACACATTCTCATTTATCATTGTCTTCTTGAGCCAAGCATGCAAGCTAGTGAGACATCAGTGGCCCGTGAGTATAGGATCAAAGGGTGGTCTGGTCTGGGAGGCATTAGCGTGGGTGGAGACAACAAGAAGTGTTTAACTGCTTCAAAGGCCTCATTGCATTCTTCAGTCCAATCAATGCTATAATATTTCTTTAATAGATTGTTGATTGGATGAATAAAAACTTAAATCTGGGATGAACCTTCAGATTGCACCGAGTTTCCCAAGAAATGACCTGATTCTAGACTCATGTCGATGGTGGAATCATTTGAGAACAACCCGGATTTTGGCTGGATCAACATCAATCCCTCGTGAAGATATAATGTAACCCAAAATTTTACCTCCTATCACACCAAACACACACTTCTCTGGGTTTAATGTGACGCCATATTCAATCAATCGTGAGAGGATGATATGGAGTACTTCTAGATGATCACAACGCTTCTTGGCCTTGGCCAATAAGTCATCCACATAGGATTCCACAATTTTATGGATAAGATCGTGGAATATGTATGTCATTTCCCTGATATGTAGCACCGGCATTCTTAAGACCGAATGGCATGACAACGTAACAATAAGTTCCCCAAGGAGTTATAAATGTAGTTTTGGCTTGATCCTGTTTAGATATTTTAATCTGATTATACCCTGAGAACCCATCCATGAGGGACAATAGTTCAAATCCAGTTGTTGCATCAACAATAACGTCAATGGATGGTAACGGGAAGTCATCTTTGGGACAAGCTTTGTTAATATCCCAAAGTCAATGCAAATGTGTATCTTCCCATTCTTTTTTGAGAACATGGATGATATTAGATACCCATTGTGAATAGTCAATGGGTTTGATGAATCCCACTTGGAGAAGTTTTATTACTTCCTCTTTTACCATGAGAGCCACTTTTGGCTTCATTGGTCTTGACTTTTGTTTAATTGGTTTTGCATCTGGTTTAGTGACAAGGTTATGTACCCATGATATGTGGTGCAATGCCCATCATTTCTTTATAGCTAAATGTGAAAGCCTTTTGATGTTCTTTGAGGACTTGGGTGTGTATTTCTATCTCCTCTGGAGTTAACGAGGATCCCAACTTCAAAATTTTTGGTTCTTCCTCCATTCCGATGTTTATGTCAATGGTTTCTTCTATTAAAGAAGTGTTACCTTCTTCAAATTTAGGTGGGGTTGGAGGTAGTTCCAAACTTTCTCCATCTTCTACCTCGTAGATATCGAGATCCTTTTGTGGAGGAGACTCTACCATGGGATTTCCAAAATAGGAAGAGGAATGTGGTATTAGGGAAAGATCCACTATGTGGTGAGCAAGGTGTAGCTCCGCATAGGTGTTTAGATATTCGAGAGTGACTCTATCACCATCAAAGTGATCCAGGATAGGAAAATCATTCTCAGCTTCTCCATGAGTGAGGAGTGGGTTTGTTGGTATTTTACGTATTAATGGTTCAGTACGAAGTGATACCATGAAATTTGTATCTTCCAACTCACTGTTTGGAGTGAAATGGGAAGCTGAGGTTGCTATTGAATCTACGAGAAGGTTCTGCTCTCATGGGATTGCTTCAATTGATATGAAGTTGAATCCCTTGCTTAGATCTAATACCGCTATTTTGTAGAGTTGTAAATGTTTAGCCCTAGTTTCATATACCTCAGAGACTTGGTTTGCAACTAGTTGTGAGTCTCCTAGCACTCTAATGTTATCGACACCCATTCTTTTGGCTAGGATGAGGCCAAGGAGGAGAGCTTCGTACTCAGCTCCATTGTTTGTACACTCAAAGTTTAATTTAAAGGTGAAAGGTAGGATCTTTCCTCAGTGAAGTAAAGATCACTCCTGCCCCAGCTCCAAAGTGACATCTAGCTCCATCGAAGTGGAGAGTCCAATATTTGCTTGGAAAATGGATGTTGGGATATTCATCATATCTATTTCTTTTGCTTTGGTTACTTCTACCATAAAAACTTCATCTGATGGAAGAGAAGCAATTCCTAGGGTGTATCCCATACCCATAGAATCAAATGGTAGGAGAATAGGTAAATCTTTTCTCTAGCAACTCGACAATTTTTGTGGTAGTCCCTAATGACACTATTTCTATGACGTTGGTCTCATTTTTGAGTGCTGGAATGCCCTCGACTAGATTTGTAATTTCCAATTCTGTGGTGGGTATCAACTTCTCTTTTGGTTTTGAATTAATTGGTTTGCTAAGTTGATTTGTTGGGAGTTCAAACTGGAATGAATGCCTGGTCTTTTCTTCAAATCAGCTAGGTGTATATCGAAGGGTTTTGGGTCACCTTGTGCCACAAATATTTTCCCTAAGTGTAGAAATCTTATTTCTTGGAATAACGTGGAAGGGATTGCCTTCATGTGGTGTATCCATGGCCGATCGAGGATCATATTATAGTTGGTTTCCGATCTATAATATAAAATTTGGTGAGGACCGTCTTGGGTCCTAAAGTGACTGGTAAAACTATGGTTCCAATTGAGGTGGCCTTGAGGCTATCATAACCTCTTAGCGTATTTCATGTTGTGGAACAGTTTGTTCTCCATATCCTAACTTTTGAAGAAAAGTGAAGGGGACTATGTTAATTGCTGCCCCATCATCAATCATTGCATGCGTTTAACATAATTATTGTAAACCCATACTTGTAAATGTAAAGTTGGGTCACCTCTTCATCGTAATTTCAGCATTCGTTGGCATTTTGCTTATATCAAATATAAACTCAATATCCCTATTTGGCTGCCCTGGAGGGTAGACATCAAAGTCTACATGGTTTACTTGCATTTCTGAGGAGGAGTGATGTTAATTAAATGACCAAGGCCTAATGCTTCTAAGAGAGCAGCCCTATGGGTGGGAGAGTTCTTTAACAAGTCCAAAAGGAGATGTGAGAGAAGGTTTTAGTTAAGTCATTAATTAAATCATAAGCGCCTATGGGTTTTACCAATGTTTGTTGAATGTTGTCTAGTTCTAATGGATAACTTGGAGTTGGTTGAGAAGAATAATCCCGTGTTCTTGTTATGGTTTCTATGGGTAGCTTGGTGTCTAACTCTACTAGACCAACTATCTTGGTTTGTGGTCGAGTTCCTAATTGGGGTGTGACCGGTGGATTTAATGAAGTCAAGCTTCATGATCATTGTTTCTTGTTATAACACCCTTGTTTGTTCCACTGGATCTAACCTATTATTGTTAGAATGGTTTGGGAGTGGATCATTAAAGATCTTGAGGGGTGCATTTTGAGGGGAAACTACCCCTGTGTAAGTGTTTGGCGTGGGTACTACAGAATTTGCTAAGAACATATCTATAAAGAGTTGTTTTTGATCTTTCTGAAAATGCTGCATGAATTTATCAGTAGTCATGGAAAGTCCTAGTATCGTGGCCTTGAATTTTGTGGAAACCACAATACAAATTGGGATTATAATTTGAGGCTATTGATTTGAAACCTACTGTGGCCCAAAATTCTGATAAGGTTGCTGGTTGTTAGAGTTAAAATTTTGAGGCTGTTGCCTTTGGTTTTGACTCTGATATCCAATTGGGTTTGATTTGGACCTTGTGTTTGGATTTTTTCATTGTTGTTGTTGTTGTGGTCATGGTGGATGATTAAAATCCACCATGTTGATTGTTGGAGTAAAATTGTTATTTCACTGATTATTAATGGGTGGTGAAATGTTTACAACATTTGCTCTTTTAGTTTGGTCAGTTACTCCATCTGTTGTAACTCTCATGGTTCTTGTTAAGGATCTTAGGTCCTTGATTAGCATTCCTAGTATTAGGATAGGCCATGGTGTTTTGATTGGGAGTGATTAATTTCCCATTTGTTCCATATGTCTTATGACCACTATCTATCGCGCTTGGTCGATTCGGAGAGCACTCTCGAGTACTTCATCATAAGTTCTTAGTGGGAACTTTGGACTTCTTCCTTTATCTCTCTATTGAGAGAATGAAGGAATAAATCACATAGTTCCATCTGATCCATGTTTGGAGCACTTGCTGATGAGTAGAGAACCGTATGCCATCTTTGAATAAAATGAGCAAATGGATTCATTATGTTCTTGTTTAATATGCAAGAATTCCCTGATTCCTGTTCTTAACAATTTGTTCATATCAAAAGCTTTGATGAACTCTAACATGAGTTGTTTAAATGAGTGTATCGAGGCTTTAGGTATTCTGTAATACCAATCAAGGGCAATACCCTCTAAGGTTTTAGGGAATATCTTAGCAACAACCCCATCCCAAGGGAGTAATTCCGTATGGCTGTGGCATAGGCCTTAATGTGTGCATTTGGATCTCCTTCCCTTTGTATTTGGGTAAATCAGAAGAGGTCTTGAAGCATAACACTTCATATGGTGAAGTCTAGGGGCTCTTTTAAATATTCTGAATAAGTCCCTACCGCATAGGCCTCACCATCGATGGTGCTTTCACGAGGGGGGGGGTGGCATGGTTTGTTGATATGGCATAGCATATGTATTTACAGGGACATAAGGGAATCCTCTGTGGTTGAACGAACATCCGGGAGAAGAGAACATGTCTCCTTGTGGTGATTTTGAATAAATGTTTAAGTAGGGAGGAGCATTGTTCTGGTATGGGTTGTTTGGTGCCAAGTCGGGAGGTATCATATTTTCAACTGGAGCGGCATTTGAAAACATGGTCCTAGTTGGTGTTTGTTGTGGGTAATTATATGGATGTTGAGGAGGCATGCCTAATGCCTATTCCTGTAAGGAGGTCAACCTGACTGGGGTGATGTGGAGGGTTGGGGATTCTTGCTTGCCCAAAATATGAATTTTGATTTGCTTGAGCAAGTTCCAATCCTCTAACCTTCTCAACTAAGGCTGAAATGACCTCTATTGGTGAAGACACAGTGTTTTTCCTTAATGGCATTTTTGTTGTATACCTTGAGGTTGTAAAGGGGTATGATACCCTGCTATGAATTGATCATTACCCTGCCAAGCTTCACCGAGGCATTTCCCATAGGTGGAGGAATGGGGGTGTTTTCTTGGAGTAGGGTATCAGATTGTATTTGCAAACTCCCTATAGGTGGGTACATGTTTTGGAAGCATTGTTCACTTCTAGCATAGCATGCTAAGTACTCCTCATCCAAAAATGGGAGTGGATCTGACTGTCTACTGATCTGTGGTCTGAACAAGACCCGAGGAGATGAAATGGATTCTCCAAGTAAATGTCATATTGTTAGAGCCTGAGGGCTCTGTCTAGTTGTTGTGTTTGTGCAAGTTGATCCAACTCCTCAATTTGGAATGAAGAACTAGAACTAGTTCTTTGAGGGGAGTTTGAGATGACAAGTAATTACTTGAATAGTTATCAGCCCATGTAGAAAGTGAGGGTGATGGTTGTCTATTTGTTTGACCATAATTTCTTCGAGACCTGAGAGAGGTCTGCCATATGCATGTCATATCCCGACATATTCAGGGGGTATATGAATACCCGCAGAATAATGGGAAAGAGTGAAGGTGGATGAAAGAAATGAAAATAAAAGGGGAACAATTGTTTGTTTGTCGGGTTCACCATTTTGTGGTTCACCAATTTTGTAATGATGGAAAAGTGACATGTGAAGCATGAAGAATCTACAAGTAATTATTTCTTCACGTGGGGTTCTCCAATTTTATTTGGTGAAGCTGATGTGAAGGCTAATTTTTCCACCGACCTTGTCCGATGGAAAGGTCATGCGAGCACAAGAATACAAGTAACTCTTCCTCATACCCGACCTCCCGAGGTGTGGAATATGAATGTGGAATATATATGGATACAGAAAACTAGTTGGGAAATCTTATATCCTCAACACGCAATAATGGAATCTGTGAATCTAAGGTGAAGAAGGCCCTCCTAACCTGAATTGGTGTAATGGATCACTTGGATATAATAGTTGTTCGGAGGCTCCAATCAATGTCGAGCTCTACCGAGATCCTATTTATTAGCTATTGGATACGTGGGAAGTGACTTGTAGGTGCTTTGTGTATATTTCAGACAAGGTCATGAAAATGGTGATGGGAGGTGTAGTGGATCCTCGGGGTTTTATGGATGATTCTCTGGTCTAGTCCATAAATCCTTAGCTTGATTGGCTGCTATGTTTAATAAGGAGAATTGTGTAATGATGTCTGGTGGGAGTGGTGAGGACCTAAATATTAGTGTTTGTAAACCAACATCAATGTCTGATTGATCAAGTAGGCCCATTGGGTTGTGGGACCTGTGGATCACAACCGTAAGTTCGTGGTTGTGGCGGACCTCCTATGGTCATATGAGGAGTTAATTTCTCCTTCCGATTATCCAATAATCATATGCCTTTTCAGCCTCTATGTTTAGAACTAGAAGTTGTGTAATTTTCTCAGAATACCTTGCAGGTGTTCTGGCAACTTGAATGCGTAAGCTAGTATCTATGTCAATGAGGAGGTCTCCTGTGTTAGGTTGTGGAACTAAAGGATCACAACCAAATACTTGTTCTCTTTCGAGTCCTTGTACAGTCATGTGGACATCCTATCAAGGTAGTCTATAATTAGGGTGATTTGACCAAAATGTGTATGCCTTGTTGTCTTCAATATTTAACTCTCTCAATTGTTCACTAATTGCTCGTAGGTTTACCGTTGTTTGAAAACCTGAATCCTAAGGTCTTGATCTATATCAGCTAGTGTTGTGGGGAGATTTGGTTGAGGCACTATTGGTTCAAACACATATTCCCGAATTCTCTAGGTCCCGTGATTGTCATGCAAAGATGATTCAACTTTAACTAAAACTAATAAACTAATTATGAAAGATGTATCTACACTATGCATGTATTCTTTTATTTTGTATTTTGATGAAGTATTTTAAAGGAATTAAAAGAGCATCTATTCTAATATATTTAGAAAATGGACAATTAATCTAGTAACAGAATCAAAACAAACAAAGTAGCCTGGTGTAGCTATTTTCCTGTGCAGTTGTGAATTTATCCTAAATATCTAAACAACTAATTAATTTAAATTGAAAGACTCTCAATCCTACCTCAAAAGTGAGGAATGAATCATAGTTTCTCAGAAACTATCAATCCCCACAGCTTCCCTGGTGATATCGAGAGTGAGCTTTGACTGAAATGAAATAATTTACTACTCTATTTGATATGTTATAACTAGAACTTTGACAACTCAAACCTGGAGTTTACAGAATAGTGGTAAATCTAGTTGTGTGTGACTTTGTCCCCTCAGTGTGATCTCCTCATTCCTTCATGTTCTCGTGAATCCAAAAAGTGTGTATATGATAGCATCAGTAGAAGAAGGTACTCGAACAATGGCAGCTTTGGATATAGACCAAATACAATGCGAGTAAGAGAGGGATAGTGCAAGTGAACAGAGCTTGACTATGTAATTCCTAGTGGGATTTATTGTGGGAATACAACACAAATATGCCGAGAGTTCTAGAAACTATCTTTGTGACTAAAAAAAACCTGCAACTCTAAATGGATTCCAACCTAAGAATGAAACTACCTTATTCTAAACTGATTTTGCATGGAACAACAATGAAGCAAGATTGAAACAAGAAGATCAAATGACCTCTAAACAACAAAGGAAGACTAACAATGGATGCAAAACATGAAACTATTGGAATTCTAAGCAAGAAACTCAAAAGATTGAATGATTAA
The DNA here is from genome assembly GCA_018340775.1 of Taxus wallichiana var. yunnanensis. Lineage (NCBI taxonomy): Eukaryota > Viridiplantae > Streptophyta > Pinopsida > Cupressales > Taxaceae > Taxus > Taxus wallichiana. Next base: position 506,171,896 of record CM031236.1, on the reverse strand, counting down.
ATAGAGAAGGAGAGGGGCCTCTTGTTTGAAAACAAGCTGGCTATTTATAACAAATGCATTCACTAGAAGGTAACTTGGAATGGAACTCTTTACCATTAAACAAAGAGAAAACACTATTCACATAGGGTGGCCAAAACATAAATGCAAAGCAAAGTAGCTGAAGAATGTGGATAGAAATTTGAATTTTATGTTTGACGAGATCGTTGGAACATTCTCGGAAAATGCACATAGACCGCCGCGGGGTGGTGGTAGGACCTTCCGCCTGTCAGGTGGTGGTAAGGCAAGGGTAGCGGACCGCCCATTACTTAAGACCAAAATCTAAGGGGGGAGGGTAACAAAGACCAGGCCCCTAGGTAGGGTGGTGGTCTCATCACTTAAGGTAGGCTTAAATCTTTGATAAATCTTTGATGAATCCAACTATCCTTACCATGGTCCCATCCAATTACACTACACCCCTGGAGATGACTTCGTATTGAAGTCCCAACTGATCGGCTATTTTTTTTGGCATTACAGAGTTACTTGCCCCAAAATCAATCATGAAATTATGTACCGCATTTGTCTCCAACAATCAATGAAACATAAAATGGAGGGGGCTTTGATTCTTACCTTGTTGTTCTCCATGGTTTCCCTCAGGCCAAACCACATTGGTAAACACTTTCAAATCTGTGCAGCCTACAAGATGTATCTCTTTCCTAGAATGGCCAATGAATCCCACATTGAAATATTCACATTTTTCTTCTTCATTTGTTTAATGATGTTAAATGAGCTATCCTTTTGCTACCCCTTTCTTGGTACATTTTTCTCTTGCACATGGGTCATTGCAACCAGTGCCTGAGTGGGTTTGGAAGGTGGCTTGGGTTGACTCTGCATATTGGGAGTTACATTTTGAGTACCAATACCTTGTGGAGTAATGGAGGGTTAAGGATTACCTGAGTTTGGTGATTGTCCCTCTCCCATATTCCTCTTCTTGGACTGTGTATTGGCAACTACACTTTGAGAAGGGGCTTGATCCATACCACATAAATCTTCATCCCGCCAATTGATTGTGCATAGTTTCACTTGGAGATGCCACATTGCTACTAATTTTCCTCTTGACTAGACTCTTGTGACACACCAATGGTCTGTACCATCAAGGCCTGGTTTAGTGCACCATTGAAACACATTGACTGCTTGTGAGGTTGATTACATGGGAAACACCAATCATATTCTTGTGCCATATTATTTTGTGTTGAAACCAAGGCCCTTGATGTCAAGCTGTGTTTGGATCATATGACTCGAAAAGGCCTAACACTTGAGGTTGTCCTTGTTTTTGGTTTTGATATGCGGCTTTGAGTGGTGGTCTATTTTGTTGATATGGGTGTCTAGCCCGATACTCGAGTCCGAGGATGATATGGCATAGAGCTCGATCTTACTACCTTTTGATAGTTACTAGCTCATTCCCTAGGTTCTACAACTATTTCATAGCTTTTTGAAGCTATTTTAAAGTGATAGAAGATGAGGTGGAGGCTTCAACTAAACTCTGATTCCTAGGAGTAGGTATAAGAGCTAATGTGGGTGTCTGGATAGTGCTTAGATCTCCTAGTTGGGTATTGAGGCATAGGTGGTGAGGAGCAAGCTTGCCCAACCTAAATTAGACAATTTTCAGCTCTAATGGAAATGGTATAGGCTGTAGGTAAGGTGGTGCCTCCCATTTATTGAATTATTAAAGCAATATCAGAATTTAGAGCTCTAAGAAAGTATAAGAAAGCACCTTCATTTATGGGCCTTACGACCAATGGAATCTTGTCCCATGTCCTTTGGAATATGAAGTTGAAATATGCCACTGCTTGCTCATTAGTATCCCTCTTGATTGTTGTTAAATGATCCAACAAGGATAAATTATCTCCCTTTTCTCCAAATTGGTTATGGAGAGCTCTACACAGATGGTCCCAAGTATGAATAGAGCCTGTTGTTAGACTCTTGAACCATCATGAAGCTTTACCCTTGAGTGAAGAAGCTAACAACTTGACTATAATGTCCATCTCAGTGATCTCATGAATTACATAGACATTTGCAATGTCTTGAATGTGGTCACTAGGAGAAGTCTGGTTCTCTCCAGTGAAATGGGGAATGCTCTTTAATGCTGCAACCAAGACTGGATTTTGTGCATTGAGAGCGAGTGGGCTGCTGCCAGTGAAGTCGACATAGGGGTTGGGTGGTTGTGCCATTATGATTGGCCTGAGAACCCTTGTTGATTGAATGAACAACCTACTAGGTGGAGGTGTTGACAAGGTTCTGTTTGGTGGAGATGGAGACCTCTAGGCTCTTCTCCCCTTCTTGCTCTATCTGGGGACAAATGCAGATAGACAAATAGTCCCTCCTCTCTAGTTCTTGACCTTGTTTGTATCCTTCTCATGAACTTGACAATCTTGGACTATTGAAACCAGTGGATTCCGATCCTTTGGAGCCACTAGATGTGCAATTTCAGAGCTTATTAAAAGCTAAAAAATTGTAACAAGTGCAAATCAATCCGCTGGAATAAAAAAGGAGACCTCTTGGTCCCAACGGGAGTGCCAAAACTGTAGTGCAGAATCACAACACCCCTGAGTGCCTACAACTAGATGAGTTGGGACTCTCAGTGTGATTTCACAACATGGAGCATCTCTCAAAGTGTGGGACCTTGCGAGTTGAGAGAGCTCTCCGGATTAAGGCCGGTTCCTATTCCTCTATTCAAGTGCACACAAATAAATTGTAGAGGATCTATTCTAAAACCTACTCTATCTTACCAAGGAGACAGGTTGAGAAGATACAAGAAAATAACCTAAGCTAATGAGGTGATGCACCAAAGGAATGTTAAACACTCATTTTGCAAGCTAACACAGACCATAGAAATGTAATGCAAACACCATGCACAGATAACCAAACTGCAATGAGAGATCATAAGGCAACAATAAACACATGAGAGGGTCGAGAATCATCCACAAACATATATTATTGCTCCAAAATTCAATATAGTGCATTACAGTGGCCAAGAGGCAAAATCTTGCATTACAACTTGAATGGGAGGTTTGGAAACTCCAAAAATTCACTTATAGACAAGGGAAGAAGGGAGAGTGCAAAATAAATTTCCAACCCTTTACAAAGAGTTAACCTCCTTATTTTATAGATGCAACACAAAGAGAAGAAGGAGAGAGGTGGGAAAACTAATTTGAAAATCAGCTACCAGCCATCAATTCCCCCTGTAAATCTACCCACAATCTATCAAATCTACCTTGATTACTTGTTTGGCATGTTAAAGGAGGAAGAAGCAGCTGGGGATCGATCAAATTCAATCTAATTTTTGGAGCAAATGGATCCTACATTAATGGCACGAATATGTTTTCACATTTTTCACCCACCTAACTTCATAAAAATTAAAGTCTCAGGTTTCCATGGCATAGACGAGGTCGAGACCTTTCCAATGGTGTAATTTTTTTTGGATTTCAAGCACTGGATTAGAAGATATGCCCATTTGAATATTTGAATTGGGCCCCTACAAAATGGTTGAAACTAGTTAACATAATGGGTCCACGGGCCTGAAATTCACTTTGCCCCCTTTTTGCACAAAAATACAAAAATGTAAAATTTTCCCCACAACCCCATAATACCTTTTGTCAAAAACCATCCTCGGACCCGCCATTTTGTATTTTACATTTGGGTAAGAAATCACTCCAAGGCCCATGCAGGCCCGCATGTAATTTAGGCCTGACACATGGATCCTCGAGCATTGGTGGAGGCAAGACTCATTTTTATACTTTATATCCCTTAGAAACAAAGCCAAAAAGTTAAAATTACTCCCGAGAGACCCACCTCCCCGCTTTGACTTGGAATATGGCCATGTGGAGGGCTGGTGCATGTTTTGGAACCGATTTTGGATTTTACTTTTGAAGTTGCATCGAGCTGACACATGGATTCTTCCGTGGGTTTGCTTTGTTCCTTTATGTTTTTGACTTAGTAATTTTGCTTGGCGGGGCCGTATATCTAACCTGGGACATGTGGAAGCTTGGTGCTTATTTAAGGACCCATTTTTATATTTATCTTTAGAGATGCACCAGGATGACACGTGGAAGCCTTGCACTCCTTTGAGTCTCCGCTTTGGGCTATGCCTTTGAATGTGC